>JADMNL010000031.1:18226666-20812500 GCA_016271365.2 Neoceratodus forsteri | reverse complement strand
GCTGCTTACATGTTGTGCCCTTTTAACTGATTAATATGATACCATTTTGGCATAGTTTTATTTTTCTTTGTGGGCATTTTTTATATACAGTATATACAGCAGAGCTTGCTTTGTCTATGATCAGGAATGGCCCCTTCCATGATGGCACAAAACAGTGTTCCTTTTTACTAAATTTATTTATCATAACCAACTCTCCAGTTTGGTATCCTAGTGTGTTAACCTTTTTATTAAAGTAGTTTCTCACTTGTTTTTTGGATTTGCTGATAGTTTGTGCCACAAATTTATTTACGTCAATAATATGTTCCCCCATCTGTTTTACCCAATTTTCAGTTATAGCCCCTTGCAACCTGGGGGTGATTGTGGGCAGTAAGATATGCCCTGGAGTACACATTAGTCTTCCTGTCATTGCCTGATAAGGGTTTACCCCTGTGGTACCATGGTGGGGTTGATCTCATTGCATTAAGCGTAGAGGTAACATGTTGGCCAATTAGGTTGGCTCTTCAGAACAGAATTTAGTCAACATGGTTTTTTAAAGTTCGATTTCCCTTTTCCACCACCCCTGAAGACTGGGTGTGGAAAGCCACACACAGCTCTTGTTTAATATCTAGCAGTTATTGTAACTGCCAAAATATTTTCTCAGTAAAGGATGGCCCCCTATCTGATGATACTACCATGGACAGTCCCCACCTGGAAAACAATTCAGAAAGTAAAATTTTAGCTGCTGTGTGGGCTTCTTGGTTCTTAGTTGGGAAAACTTTAATCTATTTTGTAAAGAGATCAACCACTGCCAGGCAATGACTAACGTTTTCTGGGGTATGGGGTAGTGGACCAATACAATCTACCTGGATATGCATCCAGGGGCCCTCAGGGGCCTATGCTGACAATAAATATGCCACATTGCTGGATGAGGGTGGGTTGATTTGGAAACAGGGAAGGCACAGTGTTTCTTACAGGGTATATCTTCTCTGAAATTATTACAGGTGGTGCGTTACAGGTTTTACAGTTTTATCTAACATTAGGATAAGCTTTCAGGGTTACTGCATTTGTTGTTGACTGATTGTTTCTGCCCTTACCTCCTTGTTCTTTCGTCCGTGGGTCTTCTTTTTAGGCAGGGGAAGGGCCCAGCCACCCACCCCCATCCCCAACCACCCCACGCTACACTCCTTTTATAGGGTAGCACAGTTGTGACATATCCTGTGGTAGAGCAGGAAGGGGCGGATCAGTGGAGCATCCACAAGGTGATATCATTTACAGGGGCACTAGTAATTTAACTTGTTATAACAAGTTAAACAAAGCTAATTAAACCATTACTTGCATTTTTTTTTTTTTTTTTTCCTTCTAATTACTCTGACTAGGTTACAAACCCAGCAACTTATTTGGAATGGATTTCATTAACTGCAGGTACTGTGGAACAATTTTCAGAAGGACAGTCTTACAGGATTTAGGACACTGTCCTACATGCTGGGCCTTTGGAGATCTTAGGGCTCAGCTCCGGGCAGCATGGGCAGAGATTGCACGCCTCAAATTTCATATTGAAGAGGAAATACATTATAAGAACCACCCGCATTTCCCAGCATCCAACAGAAAAACCTCGACCAAGAGGGTAGTTGGTCCAGGAGGTTGGCAGGTGGTTAGAGGAGCAAATCAGGTGCCCCATCACTCTCTGCTCTCCAACACATTACCTCCAAAACCATATAAACACTACAAACAGGTATCTGCCTCTATCTCTGAAATCAAATAAAGAGGCAGAAGACACTGCAGAGCAGGACACTGCGGCACAGGAGCTAGCACAACAAAACTCACCCAAATCAGGAACCAAAACTAAACAAGCACAAAGGAAATCCAAAAACTTCTGATCATAGGAGACTCCATGATTCGGGAGTTGATACCATCTCCAGCCAGGGGTGATGGTCAGATGTCTCCCAGGTACATCAGCATGGAGAGACACTGACCGCATTACTAAATTGTTCACAAGGCAGGAGAAAACATTGATGTCCTAGTACACATAGGGACTAATGATCTGCCAGCCGGTCAGTTGTGGAGACCAAGGAACACCTGACTAGGCTGGGTGACAAACTATCATCTATTTCGTCCGGCATCTCCTTCTCTGAGATCCTGCCAGTCTGGGAGAGGGAGCAGATGGACGGAAGGTCAGAGAAGGGAGATAGGGAGCTAAACACGTGGCTCAAGGACTGGTGCCAGGAAAAGGACACAGATTTGTAGGAACTGGCAACAGTTCTGGGAGCGAAAGTTCTTTAAATTTGATGGACTGCATCTGACTAAAGAGGGAGTCAGTGCATTAGGCAGAAGTTTGACGTCTTTGCAGAATATTTAAACTAGCAAATGGGAGAGGGGTGCAGCACTTATACGTGAATGGAAGAACACCCCTCCCCTCAGCTAGTGGTCAAAACAGGAATTCAGCGTGTTTGCTGCTCATTTGCATCACCAGGTAAGAAAAAAGGTTTGTCTCCCCATACGATGCACAGGGGTAATGCCAAACTTCACCCAACAACTAACACACCAAAATCTGGCCAATGGAAAATCATGTACACAAATGCTCACAGCCTGGGAAATAAGATCCCAGACCTGCAGGCAATAATGTCAGAGGCTAAACTGGACATAGTAGCAATTAGTGAGACGTGGTTTACCAGTAACCACACTTGGGAGACTTCAGTACCTGGCTATGTATTGTTCAGAAGAGACCGAGGTGCAAAAAGGGGGGGAGGAGTGGCCCTGTATGTTAATGAAAATATCAGCTACAGAAATTCAGAATACACATAAGGAGCCAGAAGAACTGTGGGTCACCCTGAAACAGGAAATGGGACAGCCATAAGAACTGGGGTTGTCTACAGGCCCCCAGACCAGAGGGAGGACATAGATACATTACTGTTAGAAGATATACAAAACATGACAGCTAAAGGGAGGTTCTGATAATGGGAGACTTCAACATGCCAGATACAGATTGGTCAATACCAGCAGGAACATCTGCCAGAACTAGACTCATAGTGGATTCCCTGCAGGGGAGGGCCTCAAACAACTGGTACAGCAACCCACAAGAGACAGGGCTATCCTAGATCTAGTACTGACTAACAAAGAAGGATCACAGATCTCCAGGTAGAAGGTCACCTGGGGCCAGTGACCATCACATGGTATGGTTCAGTTTGGCTACTACATCTAAATCATCCCATTCCAAGGCAAAAATATGGGACTTCAGAGGAGCTGACTTTGATAAGATGGCCTACAGAGTTAAGCTAGCCCTGGCAAAAGAAACACAGGTGAGGGGTACAGGCAAAGTGGGCAAGCATTAAGGATGCAATACTTGAAGCAACATCCCATTGTGTTAGACAGAAAAGGAAGTGCAAAAGAAAAAGAAACCACTTTGGTTCTCAAATACAGTAGCAGAAAGGTCAGAGCCAAAAGGCTGGCCTTCAGGAAATATAAAGGAACACAGCGGGATGAAGATAGGAGGCATACCAAACTGCCCTAAGGGAAGCAGGTAAGGCAGTAAGGCAGGCAAAGTCCCAAACTGAGGAAACACTAGCACGAACAGTAAAAGAAGGTGACAAGACTTTCTATAGATACATTAGTGAAAGGAGAAAGTCCAGAGGGGTATTGCTAAGCTTAATGGAGAAAAGGGCATGTGGAGGAGGAGGACCCTGTAAAGGCATCTATCCTAAATAGATACTTTTGCTCAGTATTTACTGAAGAGAAGGTAGGACAGGGCCCACAGCTCAGCATCATGGACACAGGGGGAGGGAGGTGAGCACTACTCCTTCACAAAAGAAAGGGTCCTACAGAGCTTGCTAAGCTCAGGGTGGATAAGGCAATGGACCTGATGGCATACATCCCAGGGTACTTAAGGAGCTAAAGGAGGAACTAGCAGAGCCATTAGCAGAATTGTTTAGTGAGTCTCTGAGCACAGGAGAGGTCCCAGAAGACTGGAGAAGGGTTTGTGATCCCGCCCACAAGAGTTGTAGCAGGAGGAGGCGGGAACTACAGACCAGTCAGTCTTACCTCAGTAGTGGGCAAGATTATGGAGGCACTCCTTAAGGAAAGGATAGTGCAACACCTGGAATCCATAGGGCACAGGATCCAAGACAGCATGGGTTTACAAGGAAGGTCCTGTCAAACTAATCTCATAGATTTCTTTGACTGGGTAACCAGAGTGGTGGACCAAGAGGGAGCAGTTGATGTCACCTACCTTGAGTTCAGCAAAGTTCGATACTGTTCCACATAGAAGATTGATAAATAAGCTGGGTAGGCTCGGGGTGGGTCAAGTTGGTCAACTGTGGCAAACTGGTTGACGGGCAGAAAACAGAGAGTGGTGGTAAATGGTATACAGTCAGAAGAGATGCAAGTCACAAGTGGGGTACCTCAGGGATCAGTCCTGGGGCCAGTCCTCTTCAACATCTTCATTAGTGACCTTGCAGATGGACTAGAGGGTAAGGCTTGTCTGTTTGCAGATGACACCAAGATCTGCAACAGAGTAGATGATCCAGATGGGGTGGGCAGAATGAGAAGAGATCTGGATAAACTAGCAGAATGGTCAGAAGAGTGGCAACTGGATTTAATGCAAAGAAGTGCAAAATCATGCACATAGGAAGAGAAACCCTGAAGCCACTATAGGCTGGGAGGAGTTGCTAGCAGTCACAAAGGAAGAAAGAGACTTGGGCATCATCATCACTGATGACCTAAAATCATCCAAGCAGACCTCTAAAGCAGTAGGTAAGGCTAGCGGGAATTATTAGGAATTGTATTAGTAGAGGTATCCTACAGAGTCGTAAGAGGAAGTAGTCAATCCCTCTGTACAAGACACTGGTTAGGCCCCATCTGGAGTACTGCGAGCAGTATTGAGGCCACACCTTCACAAGGACATTAACCAAATTGAGGCAGTCCAGAGAAGGGCAACCAAAATGGGGCAGGGACTGCATCAGAAGACATATGAGGACAGATTAACGGAGCTCAATATGTATACCCTTGAGCAAAGGAGGGAGAGGTGTGATATGATCGAGGCATTCAAACACCTTAAGGGCATAAACAAGGTGAAAGAGTCTAACATGTTTAATTATAAGAAAAATAGCAGGACAAGAGGACACAGCATGAGATTAAAGGGAGGCCGATTAAGGGGAATGTGAGGAAATTCTTTTTCACAGAAAGGGTGGTGGATGCATGGAATGTCTTACCACAAGAAGTGGTGGCTATGAATACAGTGCAGGGCTTCAAACAGGCATGGGATAGGCATAAGGGAGCAATACAAATGACTATGAATAGATAGGTCACTGACAGAGCAAAGGCCGAAGGCACATTTATAAGGTAGAAAAAGAAATGGGCAGACTGGATGGGCCTTGCGGTCCTTATCTGCCATCAACTTCTATGTTTCTATGTTTCTATGTTTCACCTGCACACAAAGCATCAGTATCTTGTTTAATTGATGGCTACCACATGTCGGACGCAACTTTTTGTAACATTTTGATGGAGGAATAATGTTCCCCAAAAGGGTGGGAGTGAAAGATATGAAATACTTTGTCCACCATATCTGGTGAAACACACACCATTGGAAATGCTTGTGTGTTGGTTTGATATATTAATATAGTATGGGAGCATTTTCTCAGTGACAGCATAGTGTCAACCGCCAAAGAGGTAGGAGCATGGAGTGATCCTTGCTTGTGCCAGGCGCTCATGCACTGATACAGCAAATAAGTGTTGTGGAGTGACTTAAGGTCTAATTTGGTTGTGGTGGTTAAGCCTCATATGGAGGCCACTTATTCAGCAAGAGTTACTGATATCCTGAGGGACACTGTACAATGCAATGTAGTTTTAGTAGGGATGATCTTTAAAATATAGTGCGATTACCTGCACTTCACTGTTTATCATAGAGAACCACTTTTTAAAAAAGGCAACAAAATAGATCCTGCCAGTTATCGCCCAGTTAGCTTAACCTCTGCCATGTGTAAAACCTTAGAGGGCATTATAAAGGACTATTTGGTGGATTTCTTACAGGCAAACAGTTTGAATGACAGCACACAAGATGACTTTACCAGGGGAAAATCATGCCAAAAAATCTGTTGGAATTTTATGTTAGGGCTGGTAGCTTGCTAGACAGGGAAAAAACAATGGATGTTATCTTTTTGGATTTCACCAAAGCTTTTGATAAGCTACCACATTCACAATTGTTAATGGTCTTACAGCAAATAGGTATCCATGAGAGTACTGTAGCATGGATTGACTCATGGTTTATGGGAAAGAGGGTCAGCATGATGGGGGTGCTATCAGACTAGACAGAGGTTATGAGCGGGGTGCCCTAGTGATCTGTGCTGGGCCCATGCCTTTTTAATATTTATATATCATCCCTGCAATATGTACACCAGAGTGTATGGCTGACTAGTTTTACTGATGATTGTAGAATAGGGGCAAGCATTCAGAATAACACAGACACAAAAGTACTTCAGAATGTACTAAACCACATCTATGGGTGGTGTAATGAGCATAAATTATACCTAAACACTGAGAAATGTGCTATTATGCATATAAGAAAAACAAATTTAAAACACACATAATACTTAGGCAATAATACTGTTAAAGAAATAACTGAGGAAAAAGACTTGGGAGTTATGATAATGAATGACTTACAATTCAGTGTACACTGTGAAAATGTTAACAAAAAGGCCAACAGGGTGTTAAATTGTCTCATGAAGCATATTTCTAACAGAAGGCAAGAGGTGATTATGTCTTTGTATGGGTCTTTGATTCAACCATTACTGAAGTATGAGGTACAGGTTTGGTCACCATATATAAAGCAACAGAAAAGGACATGTTGGAGAAAGTTCAGAGAAAGTCACACGTGCCATTGAGGGGCAAAAAGGGAAGGATTATCAGGCTAGATCAGTGGACTTGGACTTTTTTTTGCCGGAGCACAGAATGGCCAGAGGGGACATGTGTATGCTTTTTAAGGCATTTACTGACAATGATCTATGGGATAGTTTAGGTTTAAGATTATGAGGGCAGATGTGCAACACTAGTGGTCATCCACTACAGCTAGAAGGAGAGCAGTGTAAAACTAGTAGGAAATTAAACTGGTTTATCCAGAGAGTGATACAAACTTGGAATAATCTGCATCTGGAGACAGTAGGAAGTATGTCCATTGGCAACTTGAAATTAAAATTGGATAATCTTTATAAACAGGAAGATCTTACCTTCTAGTCATAAAGCGAGCATTAATGGGAAAATCTGTCTAGCTCTGAAAAGTTTTTTATGAAACTTAAGAAACGAAAGAAAGAGAAAAAACCCACAAAACCACCAATCTGTGGTTACCATCAGAAGCTTGCCAAAGGCATCATTCCACCCTTTTGTCTTTTGCTTTTTACTCATATACTGTACCTTTGCCAACCTGCGCATTTCTGTTTCAGTTTTCATTTAAGTTCCTTCTTGCTTGTATAATCCTTCTCTATTCTACAGTCTTTTAACCCTAAAACTGTTTTTACACAATACTTAGAATCCTTCATTATTCTACTTAGTCACGGGCACTCTTCAAGATTCCATCACCAACTCTTGGGCAGAGGCGGTAGAGAGCTATGCTGGAAGGAACCAGCAATGAACACCAACCCAAAGACTATTCTCCATCTTGGAGTACCCAGCCACCTGCACAGCTGCATCTGAGATTGTGAGGGGACACTTGAAGTTATCTCAGCTCCTTTCTTGGGTCTTGCAAGTATTCACTGACTTTTACTGTTTCTGATGTTTTCAGTTTACTCTGCTGATACAATGGGGCCTCCCATGCTGAGGCCCCCCAGACAACCCTACCCCTACCCCTACCCAGTCTTACCCTTCCCTTCACTCCATCCTTACCCCATAAATCTAATAGTGGTGACTAAAATGTTTCATTCAATGGGTGGGTTGAGATTTTTTAATTGATACAGACCATGGAGGTACTGTAGAGGAACAAGAGGGTGAATCTAAATGTTACAGAGAATAGGGTGAAAACTTCCCTGCAGGATTTCTGAACCACTGATACAATGGGAACCATGTATGACTAGCACTGCGTAGACAGCATCCTGTGGTTATTGCACACCCCAGAATGGCTGACAGTTGGATTAGACTGAGACAGGGGACCTTCTGGATTGGGGAAGCCCTGAATAATAGGCAGCAGTTATCTCCCCAGCACTCCTCATGCTCGAACTAGACCTCCCAGACATACTTGCAGCCACCATCTCTCATTTCCTGTAACTGTGGGAGGGTCTCTGTTAGATGTATTTATGGGAAATATGGGGGATACCCCCTGAACTGTCACATTATGATCTGACAGGAGGACTGGCTAGGCAAAGATGGCAAGCAGACTAAGAACTGGCTTCTGGAGGGAATAGGGACATGCTTTGCCCCATCTGTCCTATAGGAGAGCCTCAGCATAGTTATATTTATTTGTAGTGCTGACTAATAAGCAAGCTCCCCGATGGTGCACACAGACTCTCCTCACAAATTCCCACCCTGCAGTTACTGCTGAGCTACACCACCAGAGAATGGACAGAATATTCTCACCCTGTCATAACGCTGTGAACCCACCATCAATGTGCAGCATGCATGGCCTAGTCTTCCACTTATTCTCGGCTTCAGCAACTCTTAGTGCTGCACTGGGACAGAGCTTCCCCCATTTTACTTTACTTTCTAAGAAAAGGTTGTAAACTGGCAGCTGACTCAATGATCTGTACCTAGACGCAGAGGCCATTGAATTAGCCCCCACACACATACGTACACCTCCAAATCACACAAATACTTCTAGTATGGGCATTTAAAATTGCCTGAGGCTTGTAAGTATTCTTGCCCACCTCTCTTCAGCTAAAGGTTGATGTCCTCAGCTGAAGGAGACTTCTGCAGGGCTATGGAGTCCATGCTGCTCAGTCACTAGCCAAACAAGTGGGGGCTAACTGAATAGCTGTGTGCCTTGTAGAAAACTAAGCATCAGGTTGCAGCTATTTCCCATATTGCCCTTGCTTACCCCAGGTCTAGAGGCAGTCCATTCCTTACCCATAAATGTTTGCCAGTTCCCCGAAGACTGTCCCTCCCCCAACCTTCAGCCTTGTGCGCTGCCCTGTCCACATGAACTGCACTCTCTCCCAGGTGGTGTAGACCACGGTGACTCCTCAATGATCAATGCCTTGTATGATCCAAACTGGGACAACACCAGGGATGAGGAGTGGGATACATAATTGTGGCAAACAGAACTCCTATACAGCTTGACCAGATCATTAGTTACATCTGCCAACACAAGAGGTCTCATTGCACAAAGCCCACCACAACCACTGATTTAGGGAGCACCCTTATCAACAAGGAGAATGCTATTTCCACAGCCCATGCTATAAAAATATAACTTACCCTCTGTAAGCATCCTTCATTTACTCACATGGCAGGGACACACAGGTCCTCAAAGGCAATGCAATCCCCCCCAGACCATACAACCTGAGAGTCCCTCTCCCCAAAGCCAACAGAATACAGATAGTATCTCCCTTGGAATAGTCTCTCCCTTCTTTCTCTTCCCACAGCAAATCCTCCCTCATCAGTAGCACCTAACACTTCACTCATAAACCACCACTGAAGCAGAGCTGTGGGCCATGGCCACTCTTAGAATCAAGCACAAGGCTACCCAGAGCTTCCCAGTATTAACACAGAGGAATCCCCTTTGCTGGGCTTACCCAGTCTCCACTCCTCCCATATAGCTGGAATAAGTTACTTAGTGGGATCATACACCATCTCTATAGGATGGATCATGCATGTTCAAGAGCCAAGGGGGCTGACACAAGGCATTACAGCCTCGATCAGAACAATCCAAAGGTCTCAAAAAGTTTTATTTATTTATTTATTTATTTACCTGTTGACTGGGCAGGTACACTGATCCCAGGGACTATTTTCAGGCATGACCCGGGCCATAAAGGTGGCATATGCAATCACAAAAAAGTAGCAAGTCATGTGCTACCTGTTATTGTGTTAACATTCTCTCTCATAGTGATGTTTCGCAGAGTAAATGATGTTACATTTTTTATAATCATTTACGAGCTATCTTCACAGCTGGAAGGAAAATCATTCTTCAGGAGACAAAAGATAGGAATGAAGCAGCACTAACACTCTTCTACAGTTGTGAACAGGCCCAGAATCAGTAGCAGTAGTGATAAAAACAGAACAGTGTCACACCTCCTGTGGTCAAGGAGCAGTGTAGTATACCAGAAGGTAGCTTTCTTTTTAGTCTCTCTTGCTCGCCCTTGGATGGTACAACCTCCCACAGAGAGAACTGCAACTGGATAAACTCCTGGATGCACACCCTTTGCTCACAGAAAGAATCTGGTTTAAAAATGGCGAAGCACAATATTAAATGGATTTCATGGAATGTCAAAGGCATACATACTCCTGTAAAAAGCAGGAAGATTCTAGATTCCCTTAAAAAGGAAGGGGTGGGGGTGGCATTTATATGAGAAACTCACTTATTCAAAAAAGAGGCTAACAAACTAAGTCGTGGCTGGGTTTCTTGTCGATATTGTTTAATATATAATAAGAAAAGCAGGGGAATGGCTATCCTTATATACAAGAATGTCCCTTTTCAGTTAGCAAACAAGATCACAGACCCAGAAGGTAGATTTGCTATAGTACAAGGGGTGCTGTCAGGACAAGAAGTAACTCTTTGTAATGTATATGGCCCAAATCCCATAGTGGCCTCATTTTATCAGGTACTCTCTCAGTGCCTTTGAAATACAAAAAGGCCAGGTGATACTGGGAGAGGACCTGAATTTCTGACAAGAGTAAAGCCCCTAACTGGGCAACTCTCCAGCCTCTGACGCAGTCAAAGACCTGCCAAGAGAGCTAGGCTTAAGGGATATATGGGGGGTAGTATATCCCACTGAAGGGGAATATTCCTTCTTTTCTGTCCCACATCAAACACTCTCACAAATAGTCATGTAGCTTACCTCACCAGTCTGGATGAAAAATGCGATTGATGCTCAGATAGGAACTATTGTCATCTCAGACCATGCCCCAGTCTCATTTACCTGGCAAACTCCATTGGTGTCCAGCGAGATCAGGGACAGATGGAAGTTCATTGCCTCCACACTAAAAGATGCAAGTTTTTGCATTAGTCCACTCTGAATCTATGTGCACTGCCAATTAACTGGGTGTAGAGAAAGGGTAGCTACTCCTCCTCGGAACATAAATCCAAAATTTACTCTGCACTCTTGTGCATTAATTACCCGGAGAGTTGTCTTCAAACAAGTAGAGACTTTATTGTAGCCTTCTGAATACCATTCAGATCATACAACACCTTCACTCTGGTGTCTCCAACTACTGAACTAAAGTGGTATGCAGTAAGTGACAATAAAAGCTCTACTTCTTTGAAGACAATAACTCTCCAAGTAATTACTGCACAAGAGTGTAGAGTAAATTTTGGATTCAAGTTTTTGCATTAGCCTTCAGGAAGACATTAAAGGCTTCCTCCAGGATAACAAACTGGATGATACATCAGCTGCCACATGGTGGGATGCCATAAAACCCTGTATCAGGGGTAGGTGCATTAGCTACATCCCTCACCTGCACAAAACTAGGGAATGAGAGCTGGCAGAAAGAAAAGAACTAAGAGCTAGTGAAAAAATTTACAGACAACCCTACTGTATCAGGTAGCTTGCTCACTGAAATGACAGGCCTTGGATACAAGACCAGAATACATTTCCACTGAAAGGCCCTCTTCTAGCTTAGATAAGCCTTCTGGGACTCAGGTGAGAAACCAGGCTATCTCTTCGCATACCATTTGGAAAAAGGCAGGAGCATGCCAGAATTCTCTCCATTAAAATGAGAGATGGGTGACCCACATGTGATGAAAGGGAAATTAATCAGGAATTTCATGCATTTAACTGCACACTGTATGCCAATGTTGGAACAAAGACTTATAATATCACTTTTTACAATAATGCACTTGGATTCACCACGGGCCTTACCCAAATATTATTTCAAAAATTACTAAAAACAATAGAAATTCACATATGATATTATTCTATGCTCTCCAGATTCAAATATAATGGCAAATGGCACTGTTTTCCACACTTATAATTATGAAAAATGTATAATTTATTTATACCTACACAATTCTAAATATTCCTCATTAGCATAAATCTCAAGCCTAATAACTGGAAACTTTAGCAAAATTGTTTCAGATAATTCAGAAAACCAATAAAACAAATTTTAGCCCATTAACGATGCAAATGAATAAGTAATACTTAGCATAATAAATAGTAATAGCTGTATTAAACTTTTAGCATACTTTGGCCCAGATATTCAAAAGGGTTGTGCCCTGGCATGATATTCAAAAGGGGAAAGTGCGCGGCACAAATCCCAATGTGCCAGAGTGCATCAGTAATGTATGCAGGCGCAGGTAGGGGGGCGTGCCCATGCATGCTCTGCACAGCCCGATATTCAGCCCTGGATGTGCGGAGTCATGCATGTGCAACCCCTACCTGTGCCAGCACAAAGTTGATCCAAAAAAAAAAAAGGAACAATGGATGGCCACCCACAGGTGAGCTGCCACATTGCAGGGCGCAACACTGCAGCTGCCACCTGTGGGTGGCCACCCGAGCTCCGGCTGCACCTCCTGGTGGTGCCCCCCCATGCCCGATTGTGGGCATTAGTAAAATAAGAAACCTCACATCTCCTGGTGGTCCGGGACTGCCGCCCACCTGATCGCTGGCTTAAGGTGTTAAAGATAATTTCTGATCCTGGTGGTTCAGTGATCGGGTTCAAGCCCGAACATGGCTTAGTGTGACACACCCACTTGTGGACCTCTCTCACTGCTCACGATCCACCACTTCCAGCCTCTGCGGGTGGCAGCACTCACCGCCAGCGCCACCACCAAACACACTCACGGGCTGTACGCCATTGGTCCACAGCGTGAGCCAATGAGCATGCAGCCTCTGCACACATTTCCAGATATGTGAATGGATCCATTCACATAGCTGGAATGTGTAGTACGGTATGGCTGTATGCTCATTGGCTCATGCTGTGGACCAATGGGCTTACAGCCCTACCAACAGTGTCATTCGTGGGCGCAGAGCAGCAGGTGAGTGTTGCCACCTCCACTGATCTGGGGGAGCAGGTGGTGAGGATCAGTGGGCAGGGGGAGGGGGGGTCCAGTGAACCACCAGGGATATAGGTGTAATATTCTGTCACACTTAAGCCCGCTATTGGGCAGACTTCGGTCCTTTGGACCACCAGGGATTCAGAATGTATCTATTCTTCACACATAAGCCCATGATCGGGCAGACTTCGGTCCACTGGACCACCAGGGATTTAGAAATTATCTTTTTAACACACTTAAGCCTGCAAATGGGCGGGCAGAGGTCCACTGGACCACCAGAGATATTGGGATCTTTTTTATCTTACAAATGTCCATGATAGCGCTGCAGGGGGCGTCAGTCCCTGACGGCTGCTGCCTGGCAAGGTGCCAGGTTCAAGTCATCAGGGATCAGTGCACCTGCATGCAAATGAGGCCATAATGACATGCAAATGGCCCCATGTGCACCTTGCATACATTATGGCCCCATTTGCATGTCAGCTTTTGAATATCACGGTTGCTGCGCCTTGTGCACTGGAACTTGTGTTAGCGCATCCACATTCTTCATTCTGGCCACTGGTGCTGGTGCAGTGCCACTGTGCCATGTGCACTGCGGGTGGCCAGGGTGCAATATTCAATGATGCTGAGCCATGGCGTAGCTCTGTTGAATATCTCCCAGTCAATGCCCCTGCGCAGCCAAGTTGCACTGCACCCAGGCTTGCGCCACAGCCTGGCGCAGTTTGAATATCTGGGCCTTAGTACTTAACATAAGCTTCATGCATTAGAACATGCAACTCATAAGATCAATATCTCAGATGATTTCTGTATAAAACTTGTTTCAAAACTTTATAGCATGTGAAATGTATATTCTATGAGAACTGGCAACTACTCATTACATCAGTGTTTTGTACTATACTTTCATGAAACTCAGTTCTAACTTTTCAGATTGTGCACAGTATCTCTCATTTTAAAGCTTTTAAGCTATACACTCAAGTTCTATAGTTGGAGGTATATTCCCTTGTTACTTTCCAAGATAAGCCAATTTAAATCACTAAAACTATTAAACGAAATTAATTAGTAAAAGTATCAAAATTATAGTTCTGGTTGTAGAAGCCCAGAGGGAAGTGAAGTGTTCAAATAGTCACTATATGGTGTTATTTCAGTGTTACAGTAGCAGTGTACACTTCCTGCACACTTCATTTCATAATGCAGTGCATCAGTGTTTAATCAGTGCATCTTCAGGTCTCTTTTGGTGTACATGCAGTGCTGATACAGTGTGTGTGAATTATGTTAATTAGCACTGTAATCACACTGCAAAAGTACTGCAATTAGCAGTGTTTTGTCGTCAACACTGCCTGAAGCAGTGTTCTGTCAGCAACACTGCCTTAAGCAATTTTGCACTGCTTTTTCAGTGTGTGTGAATTATGTTAATTAGCACTGTAATCACACTGCAAAATTACTGCAATTAGCAGTGTTTTGTCATCAACACTGCCTGAAGCAGTGTTGCATTGCTTTTTCAGTGTGTGTGAATTATGTTAATTAGCACTGTAATCACACTGCAAAATTACTGCAATTAGCAGTGTTTTGTCATCAACACTGCCTGAAGCAGTGTTGCATTGCTTTTTCAGTGTGTGCGAATTATGTTAATTAGCACTGCATCAACACCTGTAGTGCCCTTCAGTGTGCAGTGTGATTTTGGTAGCACTGCTGTCAGCAGTGTTGTAGTTCTGTTTCAGTGTATTAGGCTGCATTAAAGATGGCATCGCATAAAATTCAACAAAAACAAAACAGTATTCATCTGCAAGTATCTGCAACCTCAGCAGAGGAAGCTTTGCTTAAGGGTTCCTGAGTGAGAAAGTCGTCTGTGAATTCCAAAGAAGATGGAAATCTTGGGGGCTATGTCTATAGGAGGTACTAAAGTCTGTTACCCCATGTTTGACTCAAAATCACAAGGAAGGGGGTGGACATTTAGTTAAAGGAATGACCAGCAATCGTTCTGGTTTGTAGAAAATGATATGGGAGCCTCCCTGATATGGAGGTCCTCACCAGTATTTCCAGGTTTATCTTCTAAAGGAGAAGAGAGCCTCTTCAGACTTGGAGCACATGCACGGTGTGGAAAATTATTTTCAGTATCAAGGGGCTGTTTGACTGAAGTGTGTGTGTGTATATATATATATATATATATATATATATATATCTATAATGGGATTATCAGTCGCATTGGACAAACACCATTAGGTGACTGTGCGTATATCAGAGTGCAACCACACACCTGCACTATTACTCCCCTCCAAAACAATGTTGCCATTTTGTAAGATAGATAACCCACTGTGTGGTGTGTGGAAGCGCAGTGATATACACACGGATTGGGTGGTTGATGCATTCGGCCTGTGGCCTCACGTGTAACAATGCACACCAAGGCATGCGTATATCAGAGTGTGACCACACATCCTACAGTGGGTTATCTATTACACACACACACACATATATATGTATATGAGACAGTACTTGTTGCAAAACAAAAACACTACATTAATGCAGGCATTAGAATGCAAAGCACACAAAGCAAGGAAATGAAAAACAGGGTTTGAGCCTCACGAGTCTTGGCAAATTGATTGTGTGGTGTTCCTGAGCTCCCAACCTGATGCCCATCCCATGCCCCCAGCCCATAGTCTCCTTCTAAAGCACAAGGTACAGCTCCAACCCAGTGCCTCCCATAGCAGCCATTCGTACCTGTAAAACAAGAACAGCAATGGGCTCACAAAGGATCTGCAGCTCGTTGTGAACTATTATGACAAACAATGTAGGGTAAACAAAAAAAAAATATTTATCTGATAAATATGGTCAGTGTCCTCCTACTCCCAGTCAATGTCCTGTCAGATCTGTAGCTATAAAAGGGAAAATGGGTCAGTATGAAAAATAAAAATACTGATCAGCTGGGTCAGTTGGGAAGGCTCTGTAGAGGTTAAAATAAAAAAGTGGATTGTGGGGGAGATACCAGACCTGTACCACACCATCAACCTGGCTTTTAGAATGGACTCGGTCACTCAGGGGATGTCATGGTTGAGGGAGGGAGGAAGACTCCTTGCCCGTGCTCCTAGAACTGATCTTTTTTGGGAGTAGGTCGTCATGTTGCTCCACACATCAACCAACACAGGGTAGGATAAAGACACCAAGGAACAGATATTTAAGGCACAATGAATGCTTCCCTGGTGGTGTAGTGGATCCCCCCCTTTTCCCAATCTGCCTGTAGAATACATAGGAACACATGTATGTGACAGCAGAAAGGGACCGCAAGCCCACCTAGTCTGCCCAGTTTGCCTAGATATCCACTAGACCTCTTCTGTAGTCCCCCCCGTGCCAGTTGCCCTCTCTGCTTATCCCATGCCCTCGTGAACCCTCCCACCATTTCCTTCAGCAGCCCATTCCAGTTGTCCACCACCCTCGCAGTGAAGAAGTACTTCCTAATCCTTCCTCTAAATCCCCACCCCAACTGATTTGGAATTTCCAACTACCATCCATTGCAGTATAGCACACCACAGCAGGCCAACTTTGACCATCTCTAGGCAGATATATGCAGACACAACCAGTCCCAGAACTCCCTTCAGCTGGCAACAGGCAATAGAAGTTCCAATAGCCTGCAGTGCACATTTGAGCCTACACAATCTCTGATCGGATGTTTTCCACTTCTGCTCTTCTCCAGGGGATAAGTCAGTCCATGACAGAACTTAGTGCAGGGAGTTCAGTGGGGCAAGTAAACCAAAGATGACAGCCAATATAAACTCTTAACATGCACTGTAGGATAATCTCCCACCGCAAAGGACTCCAGGATCTGCTGCAAATGAAGTGTCACTGCAGAATCCAGCAAGACCAGTTCATCATAATCCACTACACTACAGCACACAGCAGGCAAACCAAAATGTTTCCATATGCAAAGTGCACATTGGCACCAGACCCACACTTGTGTGGGACCATTGACACAAGCCAGCCAGTGGGTATTGTGGTAAGGAGGGACAAAACCTTTTACATGCAGGTACATCAGGGAGAAAAGGAAGGCAAGGGGAGATATTGAGTGTCTGAAAAGGGTGGATAGAGGGAGGGTAAAAGATGACTGCCAAAAAGCAGAAATACTGAACAAGTACTTCTGTTCGGTTTTTACAAAGGAGGGGGCAGGAAATGGGCCAGCATTAATAAGGATGGAGAGATCATAGAAAAGGAACAGCTCCCTTTGCAAAAGAAAGGATCCTCATGGAACTGGCAGCAATAAGACTATGGACCAGATAGATGCACCCCTGGACACTGAGGGAGCTAAGGGAGGTGTTAGTAGGGCCTTCGACTACCCTGTTCACCCTGTCTTTGTGAACTGGTGACATGCCCAGGGATTGGAGAAGGGCTGATGTGGTCCTACTATACAAAAGTGTTAACAGGGAGGATGCAGGAACTACATACTGGTCAGTCCAACCACAATAGTGGGAAAAGTAATGGAAATACTGCTGAAGGAAAGAATAGTGGAGCACCTGGTTGTCAATGGTCTGCAGGGGAAGTGGGGGAAGGGAACATTGTTTAACCAGGAGTATAGCACAATAAGCTGAAGCTTGTTTCCAGATGCAACCTGGAGCACAAGGAAGTTAAGTAACTTGCTCAGAATCACACAGTATGCACTTAGACAGCTGTTGGATTCAAACCCAGATCTCCAGATCTGTAGCTCAGAGCCTTTACCAATGTGCTATACTGCCTCCTGGACCCAAGGCAGTTTGGTTTTATGGGAGAGAGGTTGTGCCCAACAAACTTAACTGAGTTTTTTTGACTGGGTAACAAGAAAGGTGGATGGAGCCTAACAGATTTCAGCAATGCCTTTGACACTCTGCCACATAGAAGGCTGGTAAATGAGCTGGAAGGCTTAGGGGTGAAACAGAAAATAACAAGATGGGTGGAGAACTGGTTCAAAGACTGAAACCAGAGGGTGGTGGTAAGGCAAATGGGGTGCATTCCAGGGTGGCAGTGGTGTGCCCCAGGGGTCGGTGCTGGAACCCATCCTTTTTTAATATCTATAGCAACGATTAGCCCAGTTCCAATCAGGGGAGGAGAGCTGTTCTTTCCGGACCGGGGCTTGTCACTGGAAGTGATCTGGGCAGGCATTCTGGGGCTGCGTTGGCAGAGGGAGAGGATGGGATCACATTGGTGATCGACAAGGAAGCTCTTGTTGGCGGGGCCAGGCCATGCATACCGGGTCCACATCGGCCACAACTTTGCAAGCCGGTGACTCAGGAAGGAGCTGCCAATCAGTGACTAGGGCATGAACATTTGACTGACTGGGCCATATAAGGCAAATAGTCCAGTTGCAATCAGAGGAGGAGAGCTGTTCTTTGTTCCACACCACCCACCCTGGCCCCGACACTTATTAAATGGTCGGTGAGGGTGGAGCCTTGGAGGAAGACAAGTCTAGATTGGGTGAACTGGACAACTAGGAAGCTGGATTGTTACTGATTGGGGGAAAAGGGTCCTGTACACTGTGCTGTTGGGCAACACTGACTACTACCAGGAAGGGGCATAATGAAGCAGACTGTATAAATGACTGTGTATGCCAACTACATCTGAGGGAGTAGGCAAACTGTGTGAATCTATTACTGCTAGGGCCTCTGAGCTGGCTAGGGTTGTGATGGGCTAATTTTGCTTGTGAACTGTCTACTGCTAGGGCTCGAAAACTGGCTACTGTCAAGAAAGAGGGAAAATTGCTGTAATCAGAGGGGGCAAACTGCATGGGTTTTAGTGCAGCACTGACTGAATTATTTCTGTTAAAGGGCCACATTGCTCACCTAAAATGAGGGTAGACTTGGGGTGGCCAAAGCGGGCACCTTCGGTAGAGTGATTGGGTATACAGGGTGCAGGGCTGCAATAATATTAAATTGGGCAAGGAGGTTCAGAGGGTGCCCAGTGTGCTTTCAGTTGGCAGGTCTTAGGGAGGAAGTAGAGGGGATCAGAAGGCAGCTGGAAGGTGGGAGGGGTGGAGAGGAAAGGTGTGGAAAGGACCTCATGAGAGTGCACGAGGCCAACATGGCACAACCCAGGGAACAGGTAGACAAGGATCATATGGTTACTCAGGAGGGGTGGGGCACGAAACAAGCAATGTACAGAAATCACTTCATAGGGAGGTGGCTGACCAGAAGGAGGGGGAAAGGAGAGAGCAAGTTGGGGGCAAGAATCAAGCTTACTAATCTATTTGCCTTGCTATATACGGGAGATGAGGTGGAGAGGCTGGCGGGAGGAGGGGAGCAGGCAGACAGAGAGGGTTTGGTCAGTAAGCTGGGGAGATGGGGCAGGAAAGAGAGCCAGATCCACAGAAGGGAGGGGGAAGAGACATTAGCCTAGGTGGGAGGGAGGTGGGGGATGGGGAGTGCAGAGTGAAGCCAGGGTGGGAGGAGGAAGGACTAGGGTTGGGCAAGCATCCAGGTTAGGGAAGTCATCCAAGGATAAGGAATACTCTAGATAGGCCGGCTTTGGGGCTGGAGAAATCAGATGAGGTGGAGAGGGGGGAGACGGGGGGGTAGGGAGAAACACATCAGATGGGGTGAAGGATGCAGAACTTGGGGGGGAGGCAAGGAGGAAAGCAATAGAAGGGAGCATGGGTGGGGGATCCGAGGATACCAGCCCAGAAAGAGAGTCCACAGATATCTGGGTGTGGGGGCAATCTGTGACACCCAGGAGGTTGGGAGGGGCAAGGAGCAAGCTGGGAGCTACAGGCAGAAGAATGAGCATGGTAGGGCAAGCACAGGCTTGTGATTCCCAGGCTGAGGGGGGCAAGAGAAGTAAGCTGGGGGTTGATGACAGAAGGAACAGCCTGGATGAAATCTAATGGGCCAGTAAAGTGGGGGGGTGAAGGTGATCCTGCTGGGTGACTCCATGACCTGGGGCATCCAGTGGGAGGGGGGGGGAGGGAAAAAGCAGCCCAGTCAATACTAAATGTATCCCAGGCCTATCCGTACACAAGGCCAAATTTCAGCTATACTCGATAGCATTGGAATGCGGGGAATCCCCAGACTAAACAACTGGCAAAAAATAACTTAGAGGGCAACAGTGAACTAGAAATCCAGGCAAGATTCCTGGAACTGGCCAGGGTTTACCACTCTACAGAAGCGCAATCTCCTTCTTTGAGATTCTGCCTGTACTTAGGGCGTCCAGGGAGACCAAACATAAACTTAGAGGTGTGAACCAGTGGCTCAGGGACTGGCGCAGGGCAGAAAGGTATGGGCTGGTGGGGAACTGGGGGATACATGGGAGGACAAGGGGTTATATGCCAGAGATAGGCCACACCTCAACTTGGAGGGGAGGGAGATCTTGAAACTAAAACTTGCTGGATTCATAGTCGAGAGGTGGAGTTTAAACATGTAAAGGTGGAATCTAACAGACCAGTAAAGTGGGGGGGGAGGTGATCCTGCTGGGTGACTCCATGACCTGGGGCATCCAGTGGGAGGGGTTGGGGGAGGGAAAAAGCAGCCCAGTCAAGGCTAAATGTATCCCAGGCCTATCTGTACACAAGGCCAAATTTCATCTATACTCGATAGCATTGGAATGCAGGGAATCCTCAGACTAAACATCTGGCAACAAATAACTTAGAGGGGAACAGTGAACTAGAAATCCAGGCAAGATTCCTAGAACTGGCCAGGGTTTACCACTCTACAGACGCGCAATCTCCTTCTTTGAGATTCTGCCAGTACTTAGGGTGTCCAGGGAGACTAAACATAAACTTAGAGGTGTGAACCAGTGGCTCAGGGACTAGCGCAGGGCAGAAAGGTATGGGCTGGTGAGGGACTGGGGGATACATGGGAGGACAAGGGGTTATATGCGAGGAATAGGCTACACCTCAACTTGGAGGGGAGGGAGATCTTGAAACTAAAACTTGCTGGATTCATAGTCGAGAGGTGGAGTTTAAACATGTAAAGGTGGGGTAATTAAAAGAGTGGCTCCAGGAAGGCTGCTCAAGGGTCCATGTCTAGGGCATGAAAAGAAAGCAGGTGAATGTGATATAAATCCATACAGAGCTGTGCAAGAAAGGGCATCTAGGGACTGCTCAGGGCCGTAATGACTGGAGAAGGGAGAGGGGTCAGGGTGGAGGACAGCCCTGATCAATGCCAGGAGCATGGGCAACAAAATGCCCAAGCTCCAGGTGATTCCGGTTGAGGGATCAGTGGATGTGGCAGCAATGACTGAGACATGGGCCACTCAGAAAAATGACTGGGACCTAAATTTGGTGGGTTACAAAATATTCAGGAAGGATAGAGAAGAGGGAAGAGGGGGTATAGCGCTGATAGTTAAAAATGACATAGCGGTTAGTGGAGTGGAGGAGGCTGTGGGGTGGTGGAGGAGATCTGGGTATCCCTACAAATGAGGGGAGGTAAAAGATTGAAAATAGGAGTGGTGTACAGAACCCCCAATGATGGAAGAGGCCCTGGAGGACAAACTAGTTGAGAACATCAAGGGGCACTATGATCGTGGAAAGGGTATGGTGGTGATCATGGGTGACCTTAATATGCTGGGGACAGAATGGGACACTATAGCATCCTCTGTGGTCAGGGAACAGAGACTGATGGATATGTTCCAATATGCCTTCCTGGTCCAGCAGGTGGGGGAACCTAGTAGGGAGAAGTGGATACTGGATTTTGTCCTAGCAGATAGTGACCAGATAAAGGGCCTGGAGGTGTGCAGCCCGCTGGCAGGTGGTGATCACACTACAGTCTGGTTTCTGCTGTATCTGGGGGGGATAACCATTCTAATACAGCAGTAGTGGACTTCAGGGGAGTGGACTTCATGGGCATGGGCAGGATTCTACAGGGGAGCTTGGACAAGATTAGGCCAGACATGGATGCTGGCAGCTTGTGGGAGGCCATTAAGAAGGGGGGTGCAGGAGACTACTAACTCCTGTACAAAGGTAAGGCATAAGCATGGTAGAGCCAACAAGCCGTGTTGGTGGACCAGGGAGGTGCAGGAGGTGGTGAGGGATAAAAAGGCTGCCTATACATGTTTTAAGGGCTCTAGGGGGATAGGGAGAGCGGTATGAGTTGATGGCTAGAAAGGTTACCACAGTGGTGAGGGGAGCCAAGGTAAGGAGGGAACAAAACCTGGCTAGGAATATCTGAAGGGGGAAAAGGATCTATAGATACACAAGGGAGAAGAGAAAAGGGACGGCACAGATCAGCATGATTAGGACTGAGGAGGGATGGACTCAGGAGGCAGGGGAATCAGGCAGAGGTGCTAAATGAGTACTTTGCCTTGATATTTATGGAGGGAGGCAGGGGATCTCTCCAGCCCAATGGGAGGGAAAGGGAGCCAGCAGAGTCGAGAGGTCAGATGGAGTCGAGAGGACTGAAAGAAGTTGGGGTACAGGCTGGGAAAAATCTGGAAGGGGATGGGTGGTTAAATGAGGGGTGGGCTGGGAGGGAAGGAGGGAGGGAGGGAGAAATCACAGTGGAAAGGGTGAAGGAGGCCCTTCGGACACTAAAAACTGATAAGGCACCGGGGCCAGATTGGCTGCATCCGAGGGTTATGAAGGAATTGGCTGATGAGCTAGCAGCACCACTGGCAGCACTGTAACACCTCTCTGCTGACAGGATGGGTGCTTCAAGACTGGAGGGTGGCTCATGTGGTGCCTATCCACAAATGGGGGGGTCTAGAGAGGAGATGGGGAATTATAGGCCTGTCAGCCTAACGTCTGTGGTGGGCAAAGTAATGGAGGGCATTATCAAGGATAGGCTCAGGAGACAGCTGGAAAGGTTGGGGCAACTAGATGACAAACATTATGGTTTCATCCCGGTGAGATCGTGTTAGACCAACCCCATAGATTTTTATGACTGGGACCCTGGACTGGCATAGACTGGAAGACATCCTATACCTAGATTTCAGTAAGGCATTTGATTCTGTACCTTCAAAATGGGCTGCTAATAAAGCTGGGGTGGAGGACAGTTGTTTAGATTGGGGGTGGGGTGAGAGGACAGTTGCTCAGATGGGTAGAATTGACTAACAGGGTGAATACAGAGGGTAGTGGTGGGTGTCTCCTTCCCACGAAGGTCACCAGTGGGGTCCCCCAAGGTTCGGTACTGGGGCCACTCCTGTTCAATGCCTATGTCGTGGATATGCGGAGGGCGGTTAAGAGTCTCTTTGTGAATTACTTAAAACTGGGAGCATTGGCGAACTGGGACAAAGCGAGAGAGACAGTCCAGAGGGACCTGGATACCCTGGAGGGGTGGTCAAGGAGGTAAGGACTGAGGTTTAATGCAGGGAAATGTTGGGTGCTGTATCCGAGGGTCAGAAACCCGGGCCATGTATACACCTGGGGAGGTCATACTGCAAGCCACAATGAGTAAGAGAGATCTAGGGGTGGTGGTAGACGTCAAAATGACTAACACTAAAAATTGCAGAAGAACTGCGGCCAAAGCAAACCGAATACTGCATAGCCAGGGGGATTATGTCCAGGAAGAGGGAGGTGATCCTCCCTCTGTATAATGCCTTGGTCAGACCACATCTCGAGTACAGCATGCAGTTCTGGAGACCTCACCTCAAGGATGACGCAACACTGCTGGAGAGTGTCCAGAGGAGGGCAACCAGGATGCTTCAGAGCATGGGAGGAAGACCCTATGAGGAAAGGCTGGAAGAGCTTGGGCTGTACTCACTGGAGGAGAGGAGACACGGGGGGACATGATAGGGGTCTTCAAATATGTAAAAGGAATAAACAGAGGTGGTGCCAAAGAGATGTTCAGACTAAAGAAGGTGGGAAACAGCCAGGTGACATGAGTGGAAGCTAGAGGAGGGAAATAACGGGGGGATGCAGGAGACCTTACTTCTTTGAGAGGGTGGTGGAGCCCTGGAATGCACTGTCTAGGAGTCTGGTGGAGAAGAGCACAGTGGAGGGCTTTGAGAGGGAGTGGGACAGGTTCAAGTGTAAACTGAAGAAGAGGATGACCCTCTCTGGGGCTGGGTAGGAAAGAAAGAATCCATTAGGAGGCTGGCTACCAAGCAGACACAACAGACCATCTGGCCTATTCTGCTGGCTTTTAGTATGTTAGATATAGTGGAGGAACTGCAGGATAAGGTGTGCCTATTTGTAGACGATACGAAGATCTGAAATAGGATAGACATCCTGGTAGGGGAGGTGGAGGCAGTGAGGGAGAGCCTAAAGATTCTGAAGAGGTGGTCGGAAACTTGGCAGCTGAAATTTAATGCCAAAAAGTGCACAGTAATGCACATGGGTGTAATAACCCGCAAACCATTTTCACATGGGGGGGGCGGGTAAGGAAACTCAGCAGGACAGAGATCTGGGGATTATAATTTCAGATAACCTTAAGGCAGAGAACCAGTGCAGCACAGTGGTGGGCAAAGTGAATAGAATGCTGGTGTGCATACGGAGGGGTATAAAACAGAAAGAGGGAGGTGCCAATGCACCTTTATAAATTCATGATGAGGCCTCACCTGGAGTATGGGGTTTAGTTCTGGAGGCCTCACCTACACAAGGATATAAGACAGGATTGAATGGGTTCAGACAAGGGCAACCAAGATAGTGCACGCTATGCATAGGCAGCCCTATGAGGAGAGGTAGAGGGAATCTGATCTGTACCCACTAGAGACTAGTAAGGTGAGAGTGGGAAGCTTATTTGCAAGGAAAATAAGTGCTAGAACTAGGGATCATAAACTAAGATAAAAAGAAGGAAGGTTTAGGGGCAATGTGAGGGGGCATTACATCACTGAGAAGGTGGTGGACTCCAGGAATTGACTACCAGAAGAGGTGGTGTGAGCAAAAATGGTGAAAGGATTCAAGGGGGCATGGGACAGACACCAGGAGCTGACCAGTGGGCAGAGTGGGGTGTCTCTTGACAAAGATGATGATTGGGGGTGGGGGTAAGGGGCAAACTCAACTGGCCAAAATGGTCCTTTTCTGTCACCAGATTTCTATGATTCTAAGGCAGTTAAGTAATTAGGACTTACCTGTTCCATCAGAGTAGGGGAGTCCAGACTTGGGGTGTCCTTGGTTTGGGGTTTTCTGATAGGACCTGAAAGGGAAGAACAGAGAACGTTGAAGGGACACAAAGGGTCGGAGGTGCTAGAGGAGAGATTAGTGTTAGAATTAAACAAAGATACCTATCTGATTGGTATGTTTGGCCAGACCTGTAGAAATAAAGGGAAAAATAGATCAGTATGGGGAAGTTTTAGTAGCAAGAGTAGAGAGGTACAAAAAAGGTATATAGCACAGGAGTAAAGGAAGAGAAGTTTCAGAGGAAAAGACAAACTAGGTCAAAGTAAGGAAACTAGAGATGGAATAAAAAATGCAGACAGCTAAGAACAGAGAATAAAGTGGTATTTGGTACTCAGCAAAACCCCCTTTTAGCACTCCTTGGTGACCTGCAGGTAGCCAATAAATTTAAGAAGTAGTCCAGATGGGCAGGTGGGAATGCATTTGGGCTAGTGGCCCCAATATTATTTAAAAAAGGGGACGCTGGTGGTTCAGGAGTCTTGAGTTGTCCCAGGAGGTCAGTGGTTTGAAAGGAATAGCTCTGGTGATATAATGGGCCACTCCCTCATGGACAGTGGCAATTTTTTTATATTATCTTTCCCTGGAACCTAATGTGGTGGGGGGGTGATGTCCTTGGGCCCAGACTGTATGTAGCAGGCAGGAGGCTGTTCAGAAAACTGCTGACCAGAAATGCTGCGGCTGTTGCTAGGCAGCCAGTTTAGTGCTACTGAACTACAGTGATAGTAATGGCAGGCACTTTCAACTGCCAGCCCAGAGGAGGACAACTAAAATAGCGAAGGGTCTGCACCAGAAGCCATACAAAGAGAGATGAGCTGAATATGCATGCCCTTGAGGAAAAGGGCTGGGGGGACAGGACAGAAAATGTCAAGCACCTCAAGGGAATCAACAAAGTCCAAGAGAGTAGCATTTTTCAGAAAAAGTGATGCGCAAGAACAAAGGGCCAAATTTGAAGATAGAGGGGGTGGCTCAGGGGCAACATGAGGAAGTATTTTTTCACAGAGAGGGTGGTGAACACATGGAATGGCCTTCCTGAGGAGGTTGTAGGGTCAAAAATAGTAGGGGACTTCAAGAATACATGGGACAGACATGAATCAATTCTATTGGTGGGTAGGAGGAAGTTTGCTGTTGGATAACTAGGATCTGCAGCTTATCCACTAGGTAGGGAAATGGGCCGACTGAGTGGGCCAACCAGTCCTTATCTGCCATCAAGGTCTATGTGTCTATGATTCAGCCCACAGATCTCAGGCTGTACCCTGCTCCATGTGTGTGGGAATGAAGATGGGATATTTTTGGGAGGGGGAAGAGACTAGAGCAAATATGCCTCCATCTACCCATCAGCCACAAACTGGCATGTGAAGAGCCCCCACAGGGCAGGAAGGAGGGTCTGGAGGGTGGGCAGCCAGCAGTAGGTGGCAGGAACCTTTAGCTAAGCCGCATGGTGGTAGACTGTAGGTGCCCTGAGGGTCTGGTAGAAAGGGACTGGGAAAGCAATGCACAAGATAGGGGCCACAAAGGAAAATCCACAGTGCAGCTGAAGGGCAATGCCTGAACTTGACTTAAAAGTAGCTGTCGGTGGGAGGCAAACAGGGAAAATCAGTGGGCTCCCTTACGGGACCATGAAAGCAGCAAGCACTGCATTCAATAGAGTCGCACAGCAGCTAATGTCAAAGTACCAGGGGCTAACAAAAGGATTTGGGGGAGGAAAAGAACAGCATAAGGTCCAGGACAGCTCACAATTAAAAAGACAGAGCACTAAAGAGAAAGAACCCAGATGGGGTATAAATATTAAGTAAATTTATGCAATAGGAGTGGACATAAATGGAGTGTGATAAATCCAGTTCATCCGAGCATGTACGTGTATACATGCAGAATCTTACATTTACACATATATTTATTACGTCATCCTCGATTAATGTGCATGGTGGACTGCGTCACACATCCCCATCCCTCACCCCTGTTGTTTGACACTGCTTACTAGTATCTTGCTTTTAGTTTTGTTTCTTCCTGGTTGACCGTCCCTCAGCCACGCCACCTGCCATTTAGTCCTACTTCTCCCCCTTCTTCCCACTATCATACAGTCATCATTGCTTTCTGTTTAACATTTTTTTTTGCTTTTCTACCAAACCTTTATCAGCTGGCTGCTCCAAGCTGCCCTCCAGCTGTCGCACTCCTCTGCATTCTGCTGCCGTGTCCTCGCCACACCTCTCGATATAAAAACCAGACTTTTTTTTTTTTACTGCTTCCTCAAAAACTGATAAGCCCTCACTCTTACTCTTCCACTCTGGTTTCCCCACCTCGCTACAACTGCCATCAGAGCTCCCCCAGCACACAGAAACTGTCAGATTATTTTCCTTAAACTGCTTGCTCGCAAACCCCACTGTTGATGAGCCCTCACTCTAGGTCACACTTCTGCTGTGGTTTCCAGACCTCGCTACAACTGCAACCATCGGCTCCTGTGAAGTCCTTCTCTGTAAACTCTAAATGGTCTCCTGTGGCCCTTATGGCCCTCCTCCTTCTTCCCTGCTTGTTTACTGAGAGTTCCCTCTGTCTATATACCACTCATGTTTTAACCCCCCCACCACATTTCACTCCTGACCTCCAACACTATAATGCTGTCAGTCTGTTCCAGGTGTCTACTACCCTTTCAGTGAAGTAGTAATTCCTCACGTCCATCTTACCCCCACCGTAAGCTTCAACATGTCCTATGGTCCTTTTTCCTATTTGAAAAGGCCCCCCCAGCACCCTGTTCATCCTTGTAAGGTACTTGTGGGTCTCCATCATGTCCCCTGTCTTTCAGATTTTATATGTTGAGATCCCAGTCTCCTCACAGGCCTTTTGCCTCAGCCCATGTACAATTTTAGTTGCCCTTTATACTGCCTCCACCCTATGGCCTTTCTAAGGTGCAGCCTCCAAACCTGGACACAATACTCTTAGGCCCTGTCCACACTACCCCTCTGTAATGTTACAGAGTGCCCAGACCATTACCACAATGGTTTACGTTTACATCTGTAATGTTATAGAAGGCGTTTTCGTAACCGGTGTTGAAACCACGTGAAGTGGTTTCAACAACGGTTATGAAAACGGTTACGCCTCAGTAACGTTACTGGGCATAGTGTGGATGCGTGGCACTGGTCCCCTAGTGCAGCAAGAGCTGCATTGTGGGGGTGCCACGGTAACGGTCACCCAACTCCCGAAGTGTGGAGCGGCGGTGCTGGTCCCAAAATGGACACCGCGGCAGTGTGGACACACTGTACCACTCCATGGTTGTAACAGTTTTTATCTGTTACTGGGTCTGAGAGGTGCAGTGTGGATGGAGCCTTAGTTGGATCTCACTAATAAGGGATTACTTGCAACACCACCACCTCCCTCCTCCTGCTGAAGATACCCCTCCCTATGCAGCCCCAGCATCCTTCTAGCCCTACCCACTGCTTTGTCACACAGCCCAGCAACTTTAAAGACTCACCAAAATGTGAGTTGGCCCCCCCTGCAATATTAATCAGTGCCTTGCTGCCAGAGGACCCCAATGAAGTTAATATGTCCCCACATTTTTATGCTGTTAAAAAAATTCTGTCCTTCATAAAAATATACAAACCAGATCCCAAGAACCTCCCAGTTGCTTGCTGCCGGCTCCAGCTCTGCTCCCACACTCTCTAGCAGGATGACGAGATGCCAGTGAGAGTGCGGGGGTGCTCATCTTTATCTGTAATGGACGGCAGGTTTTCAATTGATTTTAAATGATCTAGTGACCACCTGGCAATGAAACGTGGGCATCAGTCAAGTAACAAGGCCCTTGTTAGTTGAAGAGTGCCCACATTTAATTGCCAGGAAGCCAGTATATAGTTTAAAAATCAATAGAAATGCTGCCGCCCATTACATATAATGGAGTGCACCACCACGCCCTTACTGGCATCTCGTCATCCTGCTAGTGAGCATGGGAGTGGAGCTTGTGCAGCAGAAAAAAAAAACAGGAAGTCCTTGGAACCCAGTTTGTATTTTTTATGTGGGACAGAACTTTTTAAAGGCTTATAAATTTAGGGACATATTAACCTTGGAGTCTTCAGCAAGGCACTGATGGGTATGGTACAGGGCAGTATCTTGGCAAGTCTCTTTAAGATCATACTAACTCCAAGGTCCCCCTCTGCTTAGTGATCATCAGTACCAACCCTATAAAGCAGCTCCTGGTTTCCTATGCCCTAGGTGCACAGTTCTGCACTTTGTCACTGAACCCCAACTGCCCCAACCTTGACCACTTTTGGAGTTTCTCCAAGAGGCGTGTGCTTGCTCTCTGCTCCCTTCTTAGTGCCCACCCTACAAATTTTGGCATTGTCTGCAAAAAGACATTCCCTTCTTTGCCAGTTTTTCTGCAATGTCACTTATGAAGACACTGAAGAGGATCTGTGCCAGTACTGAGCTGAGCTGCTCACTGTCCCGTCACTGTAATAAGTGCCATTAACCATCACCCTCTGACACCTTAACCCCCACCCCAACTACTACTCCATTTTCCAACCTGCATTTCTGGTCACCCCCCCTTCTGTTCAGCTACCACAACACCATCACTCTGGCATCTGCCAGGACTTGCTCCACCACAGAATTAATCTAATATGTGGAGCAGCTGCCTTGGTTGTCAGGATACATTTGCATGTTCTTCCATCTCCTAGGACATAAGCAGCAAGGGTGCACAAACATGTGCACAGATGTGTGGCACAGCACCAGTCAATGTCTTCCCACCCATGGGCTGCTCCCACCTGCACTGCCACTTGTGGTCACTCAGTTGGCAGTGCTACAGCTGAGCTAGCTGTCCTCCTCCCCCAGAAGAAAGCCTCTTGTATAACAATTGATCCTCCTCCTCTCCCCAGACAGCCCAAATGTGAGCTCATTCCTGAACTAAGGTCACCTCCGCTGCAGGTCATAGCGCTACTGTTAAGCTGAAGGGCACACATGTTAACCAGTTTCTAATTAATTTTGCCACTTTTGATCCCTCCTAGGCTGATCAATCTCTTTAGCCTCACCCACCCCCCCCAAAATAGTCAACCACCCTCCTCTCTGCTAGATCACCCTTCCAGGCACCAGACTATTCTCCATGCAGCTGGACAACACTTCTAGCCCCAGCCTTTCACATAATGAGCACTGGAGCTAGAGCACCACACAGGCTCTGGGCCAGCTGCTTACCCAGCCAGCCACCCTCCCTACATCTGGACCAGCCTCCAACTACATTCTCTACAACCTCCATGTAGCTGGAGCACCACCCCAAACCTCCACTCTAACAGACCACATATCTGAAGCTGTCCCTCAAAGCCCATGGACCAGCAGTCCCCCACCTAACTACTCAACCTACAGCTAGATCCACCAGAAGCCCCATACCAGCCTCACCATCCAACCACCCACCCTGCAGCTGGACCTCACTTCCAACCTTAAGCTAGCCCCACCACCACCAGCCACCCTCCCTGCTGCTGGCTCACTCTTTCATTCCCTGGACTAGCCTCCCCCAGCAGACAATCCTCCCTGCAGCTGGACCCCTGGGTTCATTCCCACCCACAGACCAGCCTCCTTCCCCTCTTCAGGTTGAGTAACCTCCCCAGAGCTGGACACCCTTTCCAAAAGCTGGACACAGCCACCATCCAGAGCAGAACCTCCCTACACCTAGACCCCTCCAATCACCCTTCCTCAACCATGGACCCCATACTTCTCAGCATAGTATTAAAAAAAATATGTGACACTAACATATTGCATTTGCAGTATCAGAGGCTCAGCAGGTAGCACACTCACCTCTAAAGCTGGGAGATCAGAAGGCAGTGGGTTCTATTCCCAGACCAGGCACTTATGTTAATATCCCAATACTGATGGTGTAGTGCAGCATGAGGGGATGGCTGCACTCCTGAGGCACTGTCTTTCAGATGAGATGTTAAACCGAGGTCCCATCTGCCTGTTCTGGTGGTAGTTCAGGTGGATGTTAAAGATCCCATGGCACTTCTCGAAAAAAGCAGGGGAATTTTCTCCGGTGCCCTGGCCAAACTCCCCCCAATTCACTAAAAATACCACCAACAGCTTAATCTGGTTCAAGGTCAGTTGGCTTTCATCAGTATTCCTCTCCCTCTGGGTCATGCCTGAAAATAGGCAAGAATCTGTCTAGTGCACTTAGCCGGTCAACAAAAACGAAATAAAATAAACATAAAATATAAATTAATGCAGTCTTCAGCAAAAGAAAAAAAAATTACGCTGATCCCCAGATTACAAAATGGATTAACACATGCAACTGTTAAATACAAATATTAAATGCAAAAAAACAGTTCCCCCACAAACACACTTAAATATCTGCAGTAAATAATTTTTCCCTTATCTGCAGGTAACTCCAGATTTTCTCAAATTAAAAAAGTTGTAATCTTTTCTCTATGAATTCTGAATTCTCTCATACAATCTTCCAGCTGTTCATTCTCCTGCCCCCACCACCACCAACACTATTTTAAAGTAACTAAATCAGCAAAAAATCCACAAATAACAAGTAATCTAGAGGCACAATGCATCCTAAACACTTTAGGGGGGGTTGATTGAAAATAAAATGTGTATTTCAAAGATTAGCCAAGAGTTCAGAGAAGAGAAAATGTTTTCAAGACAAAACATTGATAGTGAAACTTGCACAGCATTTCATTTTGAAAAAAAACAAACACCTGAGTGATAATTCCTTTACTGTATTTAACATGTCAGGGAGTTAAAAAGATGTACTTTTTAAACATAAGCTCTTACCGTAACATGTAAATCTTAGCTGTAGGAAACCTCAGTTGTTCAAAAATGGAGACCACAAAGCACTCATGCAGTTTCATCAGACTAGACACAGACAGGAAGAGGGCTAGGAAATGTAGGCCTCTGACTGAGTAGACTTATGGGAAATGAAGTTTAGAATAGACTTCTAAAGGGACACTGCCAACTTTTTTTGCACCATATTATTTCCAGGTAAAACTCCACATTTTATTATTGCTTACCTCCCCTAAAATTCATCGGTGTTGCTGGTTGTTTTATCTGTCTCCTTGCTTAGTAGAACTGAAATGCACGGTAATGTACCCAGCCTTGATTGGCTAATTTAAATCCTAAAACTACTCCACTGACTGTAATCTCCATTTATGATTCAGTTGTACTAAAAAAAAAATTTACTTTTAAGAGCATTGCAGATCTATTTCTAATCCTCATTTAGCAATAACTTACTCTTGAACAACTATTCTGCTGAAATACTTCTTAGAATTTAGTATTCTTAGCTGTTGTAATTTTGAATGATGATTAAAGATTATTAAAAATGACTAAAATTAATCTTTGAAGGCAAATTAATGAATGCTTTAATACTAAATTTAGTATTTGACTTCAGTGAGGGTTCCCAAGTACAGCCCTTTGGGCCTGCACCCCCCCATGACCACTCACATCTTGAACACCCCCTGCCAATGACCACCCAGCTGGACAACCATATCAACATCTCAATAGACCTCTCCCAAGTTGTGTACCTTGCCTGCAGCTAGTCCACCCTACAAGCCCCAAACCAGCCTCTCCCCATCAACTATCACCCACCCTGTAGCTGGCTGCTCCAGGCCATCCTTCTTACCCTCAGACATGATCCCCCTGCAGATGGAACCCCACCAGACCTGCCTCCCCACCTCAGTAGACTACCTCCTTGCAGCTGGACCAACCGCCCAGTCTCACCAAACAAAGCACCATCCTTAGAGCTGGACCAGCACCCTCTAGATAACAACTCTTTCTGCAGCTGGACCCACCCAGACTACCCATCTTGCCCACATACCAGTTGCCCATCCAACCACTGATCACTCTCCTTGCACCTTGAAAACCCTGCCCTGCTAGGTTCCCTTTTATATTCCCAACACTTATTAGTCTGACATGCTGCATCCCACACACAACAACCCAACAGCCCCAGCAGCCCAACACACAGTGGCCTGACCTAGGACAGCCCTGACACACTGTCAGGCCAGAGGAGGTCGGGATGCTGTGCGGCTGTTGAGTGGATTTTCCACAAATACATGAAGCACCCGATCCCGACCTACGCCACCCATCCCAGGACCTGAGCCACTACTGAACAGCACGGACGATGTGAAAACACCCACCCCCTATGTGGTGCACCCTCAGAGGACACACTGACCTGATCACAGACCCCCCCGGTAAGGAAGACTGTCTCACCATCTGTGGGACAGGGATGAAACAAATAGCCGTGCATGCCCCAGTGTGTTGATCAGGCAGCATGGCGGATTGTCCGTGCATCTGTCCATGCATGATTACATCAGCTGACAGCCAGCCAGCTGGGCATACATGAAGGAATTGGAGTACCATGCCTGTTGGTTGGTGCGTGCATGACACTGCAGGCACACCACAGAGCGGCACAGCAAGAGCATGGATAGTTGCACCAGGAAATGGTCCACAGCAACACTACATGTGGATGCCAGGACACAGAGCAGCATGCCATCGCACCAACTGTGCAATGTGTGCATGTGGCCGTGTCATGCTAGCCCACTATGGGCCTGCAGCAACCACACAGAAAAAAATCTGGAGGTGTTTGGGGGGGCCTGTGTCACAGGAGCCCATTGTGGCATGAAGGCTGCCAGGTGTGTTGTGGGGGGTTCCACAAGGGCCCATTGCGGGAATGCTGTTACCACACAGTTTCACAGCTGGAAGGATTGGTGGGCACTCACACAGCTTCAGACCTGTGCAATGTGTGGCACACATGAACAGCTGAAAGGATTTTGGGGGGACTCACACAGAGTCAGGCCTGTGTGACATGTGACACACAGTGCAGATGTGGCAGTGTGCAGTGGGCTGCTTGGCGATACCCAGCAGTATTGTGATGAGACATCACCACCAGGTTGTGGTGCATGTTAAATGTGGGGGTGAAACTTTATTCAACAGTAAGGGGCCACAGTGGCAACCTGGTGGCTGTGCATGATGTGTGCTGTGAGTGTACAACTGTCAGGTGCCAAGTCACCATGGAAACCCTACAGGGTGGTGTTGGGTGCCATGCCACAGAGGAACTTCAGCAGCTTGCCCTTGTCCTTGGATGCTAGCACCATCCTTATCCACTTCTCATAGCTCTTCTTGGGTGGTGTCCATGGCAGTCCACAACAAATGCCTTCCCTGGTGACATAGAACCATTGCTGTTCCCTGTGGAGCTCTGCTAGCATTGTCATGACTCCTACATGCACCTTCCCGAGCAGAGCATGGAGATGGCAGTGCCAGGTCTCGACATTGCTTTGGGTCCATGGTATACCTCGCTCATTGAGATCCGCAACCAACCACAGCTGAGTGGGAACATGGGGTCATATCTCGTGGGCACCTTGATCACCCTACTGTACAGCTATATCCTGCCCAGCACACGTGTCTGCTCGAAACAATAGAAGAGTGTGGTGGCATTGGGTGGAAAGGTTGACTTCAGGAGGCTGAATGCTACTAGAATGTCCTGTGCCAGGAGATGGGTGAGGGCCATGAGTTCATGGATCTTCAGGCTGAAGTGTGGGTCACTTCTGTATTGTGGTGCAAGACCAAAGCTCTGGACCTTCCCCCACACAATCTGCCCAAAGTGGAACAGGCATCCCTTGTTTATGGCCTGCAGAAATTCCATCTTACAGGCATTGATCGCAGCCTGCTCAAAGTCAGTGATGATCGTAGGTGGTTTGAGGGTGTAGGACTGTATACTGGCATATTTATTCAGCTCCTGGAACAAGGTGCAGTAACATTGAAGGTTCTTTGTCGTCATCAGTGTATACACCAGTGACATAATGAGGTTGTTAGGACCCATCCCCAGGGGTGCATAGATGGTGTTCAATGAGTGAACAGGTATGGCATAGTCTTGAACGTACCATCCATCATCCAGAAGGGTGCCTGTGCCAGGTCCATGATGTTGTCCTCTGTGGTGAGTAGAAGGACCTGGTGGGTGGTGCTGCCGGTGATCCTGCTGTACCATGGCCATCCAGTCACCATCTGTAGCTGCTTGGGGATAGTGAGGTCAGCCAGTGTCACTGGTTCTGGTGAGAGGTCCTTGCGGCGGGTCCTGTTCACAATCTGCAGCAGGTCCCTCTTGCTTGCAACTGTTGCCACAGCTCAGTGGTCACTGCAGTTGCCTTACTCTGCAGTAATGCGGGGCTAGCCATGGTGCTGTGTACCTTCTACTTGATGCCAGCCAGCACCTGTACTGGTAGGGCATCTGTCACCTCCTGAGCATGACTGTGCTCATTCTTTTTCTTTAGGTGGTGCTGGCCATCCTGGAGCAGTGTGATGGCCTGGCCGAGGCAGAACTTGGACTGATGGTGCTAGCAGCACCATTACACTGTCTCAGGCTGTCCCAGTGGTACTGAGGGTTGAGGCGCTGGATGCCATACCTTGTGCTACGCCAGTAACCCGGGTTCAGGATTGAGCCTGGGCCATCGGGGGTTGGCAGGGGAGGACTGGGATTGAACATCCATAGACTGCTTTCCCAGTCCTGGGGTGGGCTGGGGAATTTCACTGTGCTGTTGCAGCCCCCTGGGGATGCCCAGGGGCACTACTAGTGTCAGTGACGCTAGATGGGGAGCACGGCACATGTTGGTATGTTGCTCCTGGATGTCATTGCATGTCTGTACTACTGGGGCCAATCAAAGTAAAATGGCTGGGCATGACCTTGCATCTTGATGGCTGTGCTCTGAGCCACCCAGAGGACTTCGGTGGAGTCCTGTTGAGGAGGGTCCAGGGCTGTCCTGGCAGGTAGAGGCAGAGGTGGACCCCTCCAACAAGATGGCATTATGGCCATCCCTGATCATCCTGGGTGCAGTTTGAGCTACCCAGCTCTCCAGGTGGGTGGAGCTAGTTGCTGGATGCCCCAAGCCAGAGTGTGTGCCACAGCAGGTGAAAAATATGATATGTTAAAAAAACAGTACACTGTCTCATTGCATGTCCATTCATGGACCACGAGGTAACCATTCACATTCACATTCAGCTTGGACTTTCCTTCCTGGCTGATACCACCTCACAGATTATCCATGTTGCTGGGTTTGCAGTTGAGCACCCTGGCCCCTCCATGACTTCCACACTTTCCTCCATTGTGCCAGAGGACTTTTCAAGACTGGCTTTGGTTCCAGCTTAGGCATTCGGGTGTGAATGCACTTCATTTGCACATCACACTCCATGGGCCACACCTATGGCAGTTGCTACTTGTCTGTGGGTGGTTTGTACCAGTACTGTAGTGCCACTGTCTGCCCACAGTTGCAGTGCTTCAAGGCTGTACTGTGCACCATGGTCACATTCAAGTTCTGTGTCCACAGTGTCCTGGGCCCCCATCAGCTACTGTGCTGCAGTGGGGCTATGCTCCATGGTACACTTCCCTGCTGTCCAGCATGCAGGGATGCAGGGTTCCCTGTGTGTTGTACACTCTACCTACAGGTCAGTGTCCACCTACCTAAGTTGGCCTTTGCACCCCCCAGCATTGGCATCCGTAGTTCCCATGCATGCCGTCATGAGTCCATGTCTGTCCGCTGCCCCCATGCATCATTTTCCAATGCCTACCTATTCTCTATGTTCTCTTCAGCTGTAGTTCCCTGACCTGAGAATTCTCCAGCAAATGATCTATTGTAGCCCTCACTGTGCTCTTTCCTATGGGGCTTGCATTTTCTGCCCCTGTGCCGGTTTGTTTGTCAGAGTTTCAGTTCACTTGTTTACTAATCACTCTCCCTGCATCTGAAATGGGCCCTACCCAGCCAACCACTCTCCCTGCAGCTGAACCACCCTTTCGGCCCCTGGAGAAACCTTCCCCAAGGAAAGCACTGTCCATGGACCATTCCACAGTTACAAGGAGGGAGGAAGAGGCCCCCCAGCTGAGTAGGAAGCAACTGCTGGTGGGGGACTTAATTAGGGGGATAGACTTGTGAACAGGATGGGGTAAAGGAGATGGAGGTGAAATACCCGAGAGGTACTTTGGCTTGGAGGAATGAGAGCAGATACAGTGGGTCATTAGGCAGCAGGAGATGAGAGGGAGCTAGATGTCATTGTCACCTGGGAACAAATGACCTAGCAAGGGACGGGGTAGGGGTAGTGCAGGGAAATTTCTGGGATGGGGGGAGGATCCTCAAGCATGCATGGTGGCTTTTGCCAAAAGGTTGCCTATATACATCTTGGGAGAAGATAGGACTCTCCACACAGCTTTCAACAGCTGGTTAAAGGCATGGTGCAGGGTGGGGCTCAGTACCAGCAGTGAGCCTCTTCAGTATCTTCATAAGTGAAATTGCAGAAGAACTGAATGGGAAGGTATGTCTTTTTGCAGATGCCACCAAAACCTGTTATAGGGTTGACACTCAGGAGGGTGTGGAGAAAGGATTCACCCATGCTGGTGTGACAGCCATGTTGCTGATGCTGATTACAGCACAGGCCATGTTACAGCACCAGGCAAAATGTATCCTGGGAGTTACACCACCAAAGAGCCCTCCTAGGAAACAGTCTCCATTGGGCCCCTCCCCTAATTATCCCACAGGTCCAGGTTCTTCATTTACCTGTTCTCCAGTCCTACCCCATCCTACAATCACCCTGTAGGTATACAGTAGATTGTTACTATCCCTGATGTCCAGTGGTTCCCATTTATTTATTTATTCATTCATTTTCCAAGTAGGTGCACTGGTCTGAGAACCATTTTCAGGCATGACCTGGGCCATTGAGGATGGCAGAGGAATAAAAGCAAGTACAAAGGAGGTTGGGACAAGGCATACAATAGACAGTAATAAAAATATACAGGATATTTATATGAAGGTATATATAAACTTGCAGCACAATGGATAAATAACATTTATGACAATAGCAGGTACAGTAGTAGCCAAGTTGTAATACAAATTAGGCATGATCTGAGATGAGTAAAGGAAAAAGTGCATCATGGCAGTGTAGGTATGGACCAAGAAGGAAAAGGAGGGAAGGGAAGTAGAGACATAAGTTGGGAGGGCAGGAGCATGTAGTGGAGGACAGAAGGTGAGATCCAAGGAGAGAGTGGAAGAGTCCTGGAGAGTCAGTGGTGCTAAGTGGAGTGGGCAGGTTGTTCCAAAGGAAAGGGGCTGCAGATGAGAATGCAGATTTACCCATACGGTGGAGACTAGGGGGCACTCAAGCATGGGGCCAGCAGTGAGGCAGAGCTCTAGAACAAACACTTTTGGCCAAAGAAGGTGGGATTGCAGAGAGGTAGCTCAGTTTTGGATGGCTTTATTGACTGTGCTGGCCAGGAGATAGGTCTGTTGAGCTGATGGGAGAAGCCAGCCCAGGGACTGATAGAGTGAGCAGTGGTGTGTTGAGTGAAAGTCCTTGCCCCCTGTATATCCAAAGTCCCCACCATGACCCAGTTAGTTCTTACAGCAAATACTACCCCCTGGTCCCCAGCCTTACTATATATTTGACACCCTTCCACATTTGGCACAGACCATCCTCTCAGGTCCTTGATCAGGCACAAAATGGATGATAGTTCACAATCATGTGCTAACTGTACACAGCTGTTTATACAGTAGGCACATGAGCGCAAAACTGACGTTCTGTCCTCAGCTGGTCACAGAGGTTAGCAGAGTGTCTGTGCCAATTGCCACTGTGAGGAGAGTGCGTAAACATATGGTGGGGGCCATGAATGGTGTGAGCGGTGGGACTGGGTGGGCAGGTAGTTATTGGCAGTTTCCAATGTACGGAATGGACAGCAGCATCACTGAACACCAAAGGAAGTGTGATATTACTGATGGTGGGAGCTCAAAGGGGCAGTGGTAGGAGGCAGAGGTGATACTACCTGGTTTAGGGAGGCAACATCTTTTAGAGCCATTTACCAACTGGTCAGAGACTCACTAATTATGCTATTCAAGATACCATTTTGTGATTCTACCCTGTTTTGGGGGTGCAAAGTGTTGTTCGAGAGTCACTCACCCATTTAGCGATTGCAAATGCTCTTTGAATGTTCTGGTCTATGTGAACAATAACAGTCTATTACCAGTAAGATAAAGACAAGTGAACAAATACAAACGTGGAATTGAGAGCTGTTCTCCATGAGATTGATAATGTAATTTATCTTAATAATGCATTAGAGTACAGAGTATGATGAGATTAATACTGGTACCACTGTGCTACCACATGAATCTAGGGTTACTGTGAGAGGTACCAAATACTGAAATGTCAAAATAATGCAGTACCATTGTGCTACCAGTGTACCAGTATTTGTGGGAGCCGACAAAGATCTCAAAATTCCGTGATACCATTGTACTACCAGTGTACGTGTGAGAGACAGAGAAAATGGAAAAAATGCCATAGGGATACCATTCTGCCAGTGCAATACCAATGCACAGAGGAAAATATATATATCACCTACCACTGTGATACCGGAGTACCACTGGGTAGTACTATTGTGGATTTTTCAGCTGACCACGTATTGCCATTGCTATACCACTGTAATGCCATTGTGACAAATTCAGTAAGGGTAACCAGATTGCTGAGACAATGCAGTGCTAAAGAAGTGTGATAAAAATTATAAAGTGTTGCCAGTACTACTGCAGTGTGCAGCAAAAATTTGTGAAGGAAATACTATAATTATTTGCAGTGCTCTTACAGTCTGCATCAAAAAATAAGAAAGATTGAGCAGTACTACTGCAGTGTACAGCAAAAATTAGTGAAGAAAATACAGTGTTAATAAAGTGTGCATGAAAATCTAATAATTATTTGCAGTGCTCTTACAGTGTGCGTCAAAACATAAGAAAGATTGAGCAGTGGTACAACAGTGTAGCAGAAAGTCAGTGCAGTGTATTAACAGTGCACTGATGAAAAGCAGTGCTTTGTCAGTCTGGACTGAAATAACACTGAAAAAAGACTCAAGATGGAAGTGTACACTCCATTTCCCTCTCTTCTTCTCTCAACTTGGAACTCTTGGTAAAGTCTGGCTCTTGATGAAAAGTCTCTTTGTTAATCTTTTTGACCCTGGAACTTCTTAGCATGGACATACGCTGCAAGTTAAACTTTTTTGCTGAAAGTGACTTTACCAAAAGTCAGTTCTTGGATTTGTAGAACACAGCTTCAGTCTGCACAGTCCATAGCAATACTGGATTCAAAACATTTAAGTCCCACAGGAATGGTGTATTATAAACAAGCTTTTGTCAATGCCGAATGTTGATTGTGTTGGCCTGTTGAGCTCACACAGTGGACCTTTGTTACTGGCTCAGTCTGTTTGTCCCGGTGCTGCAGGCTGCTCTTTTGTACTGGGCTGCTGCATGCGTTGGCACCTTGTTCTGCTGAGGAAGAAATACGCAGCTCTCCTGACAGAGCTCCATTGAGGTGGCTCACTCCCCCTCTCTCACTCACTCATTCTGTTTCTCCTGGTGCTGCAGGCTACTCTTTTGTAATGTGTTGGTGGCTTTTTCTACCCACAAAGAAATCCACAGCTGTCCTGACAGAGCTCCGTTGAGGTCGCACAGTCTGCCTGTCTCACTCACTCATTCTGGTTCTCCTTGCGCTGCAGGCTGCCCTTTTCTACTGGGCTACTGCCTGCATTGCTGCCTTCTTATGCCCACAAAGAAATTTGCAGCAGTTACAATGCAGCTCTGTTGAGTTCACTCACTCGCTCATTCTGGTTTTCCTGCCACTGCAGGCTGCCATTTTGTACTGGGCCCCTGCATGCATTGCTGCCTTTTTCTGCCCACAAACAAATCTGCAGCAGTCCCAACAAAGCCCCGTTGAGCTCACTGACTCCCCCTCCCTCACTTGCTCATTCTGTGTCTCCTGGCGCTGCAGGCTGCCCTTTGCACTGCATTGGTGGCTTTTCTGGCCAGAAAGAAATCTGAAGCAGTCTTGACACAGCTCCACTGAGCTTGCTCACTGCCCGTCTGTCACTCTCACATTCCGTTTCTGCCGGCACTGCAAGCTGGCCTTTTGTACTGGGCTCCTGCCTGTGTTGCGGCATTTTCTACCCACAAAGAAATCTGCAGCAGTCACACTAGAGCTCCATTGAGCACGCTCACTACTGCTCTGTCACTAGCTCGTTCTGTTTGTCTTGGCGCTGCAGACTGCACTTTTGTATGGGGCTCCTGGCTGCGTTGGCACCTTTGTCTGTCCACAAAGAAATCCACAGCTGTCCTGACAGAGCTCCATTGAGGTCGCTCAGTCTCCCTCTCTAATCACTCATTCTGTTTGTCCTGGCACTGCAAGCTGACATTTTGTACGGTGTTCCTGCCTGCATTGGTGCCTTTTTCTGCCCATAAAGTAATCCCAGCAGTCCTGACAGAGCTCGGTTGAGCTCAGTAAGTCCCCTTGTCTCACTCGCTTGTACTGTTTGTCCCACCGCTGCAGGCCGGACTTTTGTACTGGGCCTCTGGCTGTACTGACTCCTTTTTCTGCCCACAAAGAAATCCACAGCAGTCCTGACAGCACTTCGGTGAGTTTGCTCACTCCCCTTCCCTCACTCGCTATCTCATTCTGTTTCTCCCAGTGCTGCAGGCTGCTCTTTTGTACTGGGCTCTTGTGTTGGGGCCTTTGTCTGCCACAAACAAATCCGCAGCAGTCCTGACAGAGCCCAGTTGAGCTCGGTCACTCCCCCCTTTCAATCGGTCGATCTTAATCTGTCCCAAATACTGATTTCCCAGAGTGACCATGCTATTGTCCACAGGAGAGCAAAAACATATTTTAGCCAGGATGTGAAAAATGACAGCTGTAGTGTTCATAAGGAGTTGTGAAAAAATGCTACTGTTGAAAATGTGGCATGATAGTATTACAAATTTGCGAAGTTACAAGGGTGCGTGAAAACAGTTCAACGCACACTTGTAACACAGTTATGTTATGGAGTTTCGTCACCAAATTTTCAACATAGGGTTTTTTGGATCTCTGCTCATGAACAGTGCCACTGTTATTTTCTTAATCTGTCCCGAACACCGATTTCCCACAGTGACTACGTTATTCTGTGCTGGAACTGTGAAAACACATTTCGGACAGGATGTGAAAAATGACAGCTGCACTGCTTATAAGGAGATGTGAAAAAATGGCGCTGTTGAAAATCTGGTGTGACAATATTACAAATCTGCGAAGTTACAAGGCTGCGTGGAAAGTGTGCAATGCACACTTGTAACACAGTGAATTGGTGGGCTATCATCACCTAATTTTCAACATAGGCATTTTATGACCTCTGCTCATGAACAGTATCATTGTCATTTTCTTAATCTGTCCCGAACAGTGATTTCCCAGAGCGACTACTCTATTCTGCGCCAGTAGTGTGAAAACACATTTCAGCCAGGATAGCAAAAATGACAGCTGTACTGTTCATAAGTAGGTCTGGGAAAATGGTAATGTTGAAAATCTGGAGTGAAAATATTAGAAATTCACGAACTTACGAGCATGCGTGCCAACTGCGCAACACATGCTCGTAACACAGTCATTTTATGGAGTATCACTACCAAATTTTCAACATAGGCATTTTAGGACCTCTACTCATGAACAGTGTCACTGTCATTTTCTTAATCTGTCCTGAACACTGATTTCCCACACTGACCATGCTATTCTGCGCTGGAAGTGCGAAAACACATTTTCGGCCAGGATGTGAACAATGACAGCTGTACTACTCACAAGGAGGCGTGACAAAATGCCAATGTTGAAAATCTGGCATGAAAATATTGTTAATTCGTGAAGTTATGAGCATACATAGCAACTGCGCAATGCACGCTCGGAAAACAGTCATTTTTTGGATTTTTTCCTCTAAATTTGTAACATAGGCTTTTTGAGAGCCCACCTCATGAACACTGGCACTGTTGTTTCGTTAATCAGCCCTGATGGGTGCTTCCACACAGTGACTGCAAAACCACCTTTTGGGGCCAATTAACACCATGACAGTTCAAGAATTCATGAGGAGGGGTCCCAAAAACCCCATGTTGAAAATTTGGTGAAAAAATTCCCTAAAATGCCCGAGATGTGCACTAAAGTTGAAAAAAACCTATTTATTACATTATACAGCTTACCGGCATTTCCTCAGTTCGCAGTCGGCTTTCAAGAGTGCAGACGTGTTCCCGGTCCAACGAAGATCATTGTGTCGTGCTCCAGAGGTAAGTATGGGGTATGGGGGTGTGGGGAGGCTGGGTGTGCAGTGGGTGGGTGCGGGTTGTGGGAGAGGAGCAGAGAGACAATGAGGGACCGTTTCCTTTTTTTCAGGTACAAAAACCAAACAAGACTTCGCGGGACCATTTTTCATTTACAGGGGCATGTGGAACGCTAGGGTGGGCTCCCAGCGTGCCACTGGACTCTTGTTTTGGGGGGGCAGCTGTAGCCAAAGGGGGATTGGGAACCCCTGTTGGCAAACAATAAAAGGGGCATGTGGCACACTGGGGTGGGCTCCCAGCATGCCACCAGAGTTGTTTGGGAGGGGCAGCTGTAGCTGATGGGGATTGGGCACCCGTCGGCAGGCAATAAAACTGGGGAGGGTTACATTATGCTGATGGGGAGTGGGCCTCCGGTCGGCAAATAAACATGAGTATATATTGTTAGGAATATGGCGGCAAGCAGCCGTCATGTTCACAAACAATATCGCAGATCCTTCATCCCACCCTGCAATGACGGGTCACTCCCTCATTGCAGCGGATGGCTGACACTGCAAAGATAAGGGGGCCCCTGATTGCAGCTGCTGATTTTTTAGAAAGTTCTGGCATGCTGGCTGAACTAGTGTCAGCAGCAGCATGCCACAGCATTGGGGCACGGGGGACAAGCCTTTGCAGGCTGTGGGGGCATTGGGCACAACAGTGCCACGCCTCCACAACCTGCTTGTGGAGAAAGCTGACGCAACATGTTTCTTGTGCATGTGTGCAATCAACATAAAAAGGACTGCCATTAAATATCTGTGCCACACTGCCACTGCTACACATGCATATTGCAGTAAAACAAACAGAGTAACTACTGGTCACCAATAAACGCTGCTGCAGCTGCCAGTGAGACGAACATACGAACATACAAAATTTGCCAGCAGATAAAGGTCTAGAGGTCTATCAAGTCTGCTTGAATGTGCAGCTAGCACCCCTTATTCTGCAGCTGCCCCTCCCTTCCACCCTTCCCCTTCATTAACCCTCCCCCTTGTCCTGTCCCATCCCCTTTTGATGCAGTTCACTGTTCTACTGGATACCACTTCTGCAGGTAACGCATTCCACCCAGCCACCACCCTCTCTGTAAAAAAGTGTCTCCTTATCTCCCTCCTGAACCTACCTCCCTCCAGTCTCATATCATGGCCCCTGGTGGCCCTTCCCTCCCTTACTTTGAACAACCCCTCTGTACCCATCTTGTTTATTCCTTTCATGTATTTAAAGGTTTCAATCATGTCACCCCTGTCCCTCCTCTCCTCCAGTGAGTACATGTTCAACTCCTTCAACCTCCTCTCGTATGATAAGTCCCCCAGCCCCTTGATCATCTTTGTCACCTTGCGCTGCACCCCCTCCAGTAACTTAATGTCACTCTTCAGATACGGGCGCCAGTACTGCATGCAGTACTCCAGGTGTGGTCTAACTAATGACCTATACAGTAGCAGAATCACCTCCTCCCTCCTCGAGGATATACCCCTTGCACTACAACCCAGCATTTTGTTGGCCTTGCAGCTGCCTTCCCACATTGTGCCGAGTTGTTCATTGACCCTGTAATGAGCACACCCAGATCCTTCTCCTCCTCTGTCTGGGCTAGCTGCACTCCCCCCAGCTGGTAACTCCTCCTTGGGTTCTTCATCCCAAAATGCAGCATCTTGCACTTTTTGGCATTAAACCCCAGTTTCCAGGTGTCTGACCAGGTTTCAAGCTTTGCCAGATCATCCTGCAACCCCTGCCATCCCCCTAGGTCATCCACCACCACGCCTATCTTGGTATCATCAGCAAACAGACTGATCTTGCTCTTGATGTCCCATGATATGTCTGCAATGAATATCCCAAACAACGCTGGTCCCAACACCGAGTCCTGAGGAACACCGCTCATCACTACCATTGGGGATGAGAGCTCCCCACCCACCACCACCCTCTGTTGCCTTCCCTACCCATCTCACCAGCTTTGCATCCGCCCCTGTGCCTACTAACTTCCTTCACCAAATCACCAAGACAGTCACCAAATCAGAAACCACTGCAGATCCTGCTGTCCCAAATGACAGCACCCACAGTAAGTAGTATGCTACATTAATTTTACTGATGATGCCAAACCCAACTATTTCCTGAAGATGATGAAACAATCCCATATCCAGTTAATCCTGCTGCACCAAACAACAAGAACAGCCAACAATCTATGCCCTACATAATCCTAAGGATAATGACATTTACTGAACCCATCATATCACCACTGCAACCCAACTGTGGATTATGACACCACAGAGAACAGCAGAAACAGCAAATATTAGCCCAAGAAATACTTGTGCTTTGAGTAAAACATTCAGAAAATGTACCACCAGTGTTGAATTTTTTGAGCTTGTTCATGCCATAACAAAGAGAAACATAAAGAGGAAGCACAACGGCCCAGTAAAGCTGCTGAATCTGGATACAATTGCTGATTCTGAATCAACAACCATATCACAGATTAGTATAGTTCTTACAGTTCATTTGTTGTCACATCATGTTATGTAGTACTTAAGCAATTGTTTTAATGACTACCATATGTTGAACGGTAAAGACTATTTCACTAGTGTTACTCATCTATGAGGTTATCCTAAACAAAACAGCATTCTTTGTGTACTGTGTGGTGCGTGTGTGCTGACAGTCACACACCAGGAGGGAGTGTGGTGGTACTAGGGTACTTTGTTTCAGTATACATTCTATGCCGTAACAGTCTGTAGAGAGATGTTACTTGCGTTTACATACTGTCTTAACTGCTGTTAACCAGTCCTAATGTTCTAGAACATGCATACAGCCTTATAATGACCGTGCTGGCTCTTGCAAAGCAAAGCTGCTGTTGTTTCTGGTACGATCTCACTCTGACTTGTTCCCCTTCCAGGACTGTCACACCCTGCCATTGTTGTCACTTCTGCTGATGCCAGGATCATAACCAACCTGCCACCACCAAACCTCCTGCTTCATGAAGTGGCCATCCAAACTCACCAGGTAAACAATTTGTTTTCCAAGATTTCAATTTTAAAATAACACCCTGTTTTAATTTTCAGACAAGAAATTGTATGGCTGTTTCATGGTGTAGCTAAAGGTTTGTAATTCCGATTGTATTCCAATAAATAAAAAAAATAAATAAAAAAATATCATTAATGGCCTGTAGCATCCCATGTATTTTTGAGAGAACAGATAAGTAGTATTTGCGTTTACTCATTTTAAGTACAGCATTATAATTGAGTCTGATGGGTGTACACTGTACTCCCAACCTCTATGCTGAGGGTGCCTGGAAAATGTAGGGGCGGTGGGATTGCATTGGTCAGGAAGTTGCACAACACTGATATTCTTGAAATTTAAATAATGTAAGGTTACATATAATGGCAATAATGTTTTATTAGCTGATCATGTGATTATCCACTTGCAAGATAATAACCAAGTGCCTTCTGATTATTTTCTGTTTACAAATACTCTGATGGTTTACTTTTCAGATCTCCATATAACATGCTCATCCTATGCCGATGCTCACACTGCTGCTAGCAACTAACTGTGGCCCAGCAGGTCCTGGACCTACTTCCGTGCCCCTCGAAAATGAACAGGTAAGTAAGTTTTATTGTTTCATACTGTAAAACAGGTTGTCATTTTTATGTTGATTGCGTGCATGCACAAGAAACATGTTACGTCAGCTTTCTTCACAAGCAGGTTGTGGAGGTGTGGCACTGTTGTGCCCAATGCCCCCACAGCCTGCAGAGGCTTGTCCCCATCCCCAATGCCATGGCATGTTGCTGCTGACACTAGTTCAGCCAGTGTGCTACAATTTTCTAAAAATCAGAAGCTGCAATCAGGGGGCCGCCATTGCAGTGTCAACATCCGCTGCAATGAGGGAGTGACCCGTCATTGCAGGGGCGGGATGTGAAACCCCTGATATTGTTTGTGAACATGGCGGCAGCTTGCTGATGTATTCCACAAGCATCTTTCCCTCACCCCCGTGTTTACTTGTTGCCGACCAGGAGACAACTCCTGTCGGCATTGTGTACCCCGTTTTGTTCCTGCCGACGGGGTGCCCAATCCCCATCGGCATAATGAAACCCCAGCCCCACGGTTTTGCTCCTGCCGATGGGGTGCCCAGTCCCCATTGGCATAATGAACCACACCCAGACCCCCTTTTCTTGCTGCCAATGGGGTGCTCAATCCCCGTCGGCATAATGAATCCCCCCTTTTGTTCCTGCAGATGGGGGTGCCCAATCCCTCATTGGCTACTGCTTTCCCCCAAACTGAAGCCTCTGCTGGCATGCTGGGAGCCCACCCCAGTGTGCTAGATAACCCTGTGAAGGGAAAAATGGTCCAGCGATGTCTTTTGTTTTTTTTTTCACCTGAAAAAGGAAACGGTCCTACGGCGCCGCCTGCCCCCACCCATAACTCCACACCCACGCACTGTGCACCCTGCCTCCCACACCCCTCACCCTTACTTACCTCCTCGAGCTTACAGAATGATCTTTGCTGCACTGGCATACGCTGCACTCTTCAAAGCCGACCGCGAACTGATGAAATGCCGGTAAGCTGTATAATGTAATGAATAGGGTTTTTCAACTTTAGTGCATATCTTGGGCATTTTGAATTTTTTCACTAAATTTTCAACATGGGAGTTTGGGACCCCTCCTCATGAATTCTTGAACTGTCATGGCGTTAATCGGCCCTGAAAGGTGGTTTCAGAACACTGTGTGGAATCACCCTTCGGGCTGATTAATGAAACAACAGTGCCAGTGTTCATGAGGTGGCTCTCAAAAAGCCTATGTTGCAAATTAGTGGAAAAAATCCAAAAATGACTATTTCATTTAGCCGTGACGCTATGCGCAGTTGTCATGCACGCGCTTAACTTCACGAATTTACAATATTTTCTTGCCAGATTTTCAGCACTGACATTTTGTCACACCCCCTTGTGAGCAGTATAGCTGTCATTGTTCATATCCTGGCCAAAATGTGTTTTCACACTTCCATTGCAGAATAGCATGGTCGCTGTGGGAAATCAGTGTTCAGGACAGATTAAGAAAATGACAGTGACACTGTTCATGAGTAGAGGTCCTAAAATGTCTATGTTGAAAATTTGGTAACGATACTCCATAAAATGATTGTGTTACAAGTGTACATTGCGCAGTTGGCAGGTACCCGCGTAACTTTGCAAATTTATAATATTTTCACTCCAGATTTTCAACATTGCCATTTTCCCAAACCTACTTATGAACAGTACAGCTGTCATTTTTCCCATCCTGGCTGAAATGTGTTTTCGTACTTCCAGGGCAGAATAGAAAAGTCGCTGTGGGAAATCACTGTTTGGGACAGATTAAGAAAATGACAATGATACTGTTCATGAGCAGAGGTCCTAAAATGCCTATGTTGAAATTTTGGTGATGGTAGCCCATCAATTGACTGTGTTATAAGTGTGTGTTGCGCACTTTCCACATAGCCTTGTAACTTCACAGATTTGTAATATTATCACTCCAGATTTTCAGCAGTGCCAATTTTCCACACCTCCTTATAAGCAGGACAGCTGTCATGTTTCTCATCCTGACCGAAATGTGTTTTCACAATTCCAGCACAGAATAACGTGGTCACTGTGGGAAATCAATGTTCGGGACAGATTAAGAAAATGACAGTGGCACTGTTCGTGAGCAGAGGTCCTAAAATCCCTATGTTGAAAATTTGGTGATGTGGCCGGCTCTTCGGCACAGCGGTTGGATTTCTGCTTGCGACGCCGGCAACCCGGGTTCGGGAACGGACTCGGGTCACTGGAGAGCCGGCCGGGGTGGAGTAGGTTAGAGCATCCCACAACTGCTCACCTACTCCAGGGGTGGGCGGGAACCAGGAACACTGTATGGTACCTCCTGGCAGAGGCCAGGGGGTCCAGTCACAGCCAGCCTGGACGCTGGGAGGCATGGTGAATCGCCGGCGATGCCTTGACGTTCGTGACACACCACACCCCCAGAAAAGTGGAAATACCAGCCTCCGGGTTCACTGGATGATGGCTGCCCGCTCTCGCTGGCCTGAGGGTCCTGTGCCCTCCAATCCCACCTCAGCAGCACCCAGGGTCTGACACCTAGTACACTGGGGCCTGCCTCCCACCCCGGTGTCTTTCCCTTCGGAGGAGGGGGACCCACCCAGCAAAGGGATATGCCGGGCCACCCCTGGGTCAGCTGCAATTTGAGGTGAGGGAAGGGGGGACAGAACGAGGGGGTCACGAGTGGCAATGTGCAGCTGGAAGGAGTGGCAAACCCAGAGGCACGACTGGAGGGGAAAAAAAAAAAAAAAAAAAGAAAATTTGGTGACGAAAGTCCTTAACATGACTGTGTTACAAGCGTGTGTTACATAGAAACATAGAATTTGACGGCAGATAAGGACTGCTTGGCCCACCCAGTCTTCCCATTTCCCTGCCTACTGGATAAGCTGCAGATCCTAGTTAACCAGCAGCCTACTTTTTCCTACCCCCATCCCCTAGAATTGCCTTATGACTGTCCCATGCATGCTTGAATTCCACCACTGTTTTGACTCCACAACCTCCTCCGTAAGGCGCTCCATGCATCCACAACCCTTTCTGTGAAAAATACTTCCTTAAATTACCTCTTAGCCCCTCTATCTTCAAATTGTGCCCCTTGTTCTTGCACACTTTTTTGAAAGATGCTACCCTCTTGGACTTTGTTGATTCCCTTGAGGTACTTGAAAGTTTCTATCATGTCCCCCTCTCCTCTTCCTCGAGGCTATACATATTAAGCTTTTAGTCTCTTTCTACATATGTCTTCCGCTGTAGACCCTGCACCATTTTAGTTGCCCTCCTCTGGACAGCTTCCATCCTGTCTATGTCTTTATGGACTGGTCTCCAGAACTGCACACAGTACTCCAGATGGGGTCTGACCAGCTGTCTGTACAGAGGGATAATAACTTCCTGTTTTCTACTGGTGATGCCTCTCCCTATGCATCCCAATATCCCCCCAGCCCTCATTGCTGCCCTCTCACATTGCTTGCCCACCTTTAGGTCATCTGATATGACTACCCCCAGGTCCCTTTCCATTTTTGTTGTCGTTAGTATCTCACCCCCCATTGTGTACTCTTCCCCTGGGTTTTTGTTTCCCAGGTGCATTACCTTGCACTTCTTAGCATTGAATCTAAGCTGCCATACATTTGACCATTCTTCTAACCTTGCCAAGTCCCTTTTCATCCTTTCCACCCCACCTTGTGTCATCAACTCTGTTGCAGATCTTTGTGTCATCTGCAAAGAGACATATTTTCTTCCAGTCCCTCTGCAATGTCGCTTATAAAGACATTGAAGAGGACTGGTCCAATACTGAACCCTGCTGTACCCCACTAGTAACCCCTTTCATCAGAGTGGACTCCATTTACTATTACTCTGTGTCCTATTTTCCAGCCAATTTTTACCCAGGCTGTTATCTTGGGACCCACTCCCAGGCTAGCTAACTTGTATATTAATCTTTTGTGTGGGACTGTGTCAAATGCCTTACTAAAGTCTAGGTAGGCCATGTCCACAGCCCCTCCTGATCTACTACTTTGGTCACCCAGTCAAAGAAATCTATCAGATTTGTCTGGCATGACCTTCCTGCTGTGAATCCATGCTGCCTTGGGTCCTGTGCCCTCTGGCCTCTAGATACTCGGCAATTCTTTCCTTCAGAAGTGATTCCATCATTTCCCTACCACTGAGGTTAAACTAACAGGTCTGTAGTTTCCTGCTTCTGCCTTGCTCCCACTTTTGTGAAGGGGAATCATATCTGCCCTCCTCCAGTCCTTGGGTACCACCCCATCCTCCCATGATTTGTTAAACAGGGTAGTCAATGGTGTCACTAATTCTACCCTTAGTTCTTTTAGAATTCTGGGATGAATCCCATCAGGCCCCATTGCTTTGTCCACCTTCAGTTTTAAGAGTTCTTACAGAACCCTTTCTTCCATAAATGGGCTGGTATCAACTTCTGTATCTAGTGTGTTTCTACTGTTTGTTCTAGGTACCCCTCTTCCTTTGTAAATACTGAGCAAAAATATTTGTTTAGTATCTCTGCCTTTTCACAGTCTCCCTCTGCCCACCCTCCCCCATTAAGCCTCACTATCCCTCCCTTGGTCTTCCTTCACTCCTGATGTACCTATAAAGGTTTTATCCCTTCTTAACTGAGTTGGCTATCTTTTCCTCGGTTTGGCCTTTGCTATTCTGACTGCCTTCCCAGCTTCCTTTTGCTTTAACTGATACAGTTCTCTGTCCTGCTCCTTCTGGATTCCTTGTACTTCCTGAAAGCTTTCTTTTCTCTTGAACCTTCACTGCTTCCTTTGAGAACCATAGTGGTTTCTTACATCGTTTAGTTTTGTTTATTTGCTTACACAAAGGCTTGTTGCCTCTGTGATGGCAGTTTTATTATTCCCATTGTTCTTCCACCCTCCTCCTGCCCATGTGCTAGTGCATTCCTTAGGCACTCACCCATTTTGGCAAAGTCAGCCTCCTAAAGTCCAGTACTTTGCCTTTGTATGGCTTGACTCTATTGCTGTGTTTATTGTGAACCATACTGTTCGATGGTCGCTAGTTCCAAGATGGCTACCCACTTCTACATCTGTGATCCTCTTCATCTCCATTTGAGAGAACCAGGTCTAAGATTGCTCCCTCTCGAGTGGGCTCCAATGCTAGTTGTCTAAGGCATGCCCCCTGTAGGGCATCTAGAATAACCCCACTCTTTGAAGTGGCTGTGGCAACTGCACTCCAGTTAACATCTGGCATATTCAGATCACCCATCAGCAATATCTCCCCTTTTTTGCCATACTAAGTATACTTTCTTTCATTTCCTTGTCTATTTGTGTTGAACTGTTTCCACACACCCTCATAACTTTGCGAATTTGTAATACTGTCACACCACATTTTCAGCAGTGGCATTTTTTCATGACTCCTTATGAACACTACAGCTGTCATTTTTCACATCCTGGCTAAAATATGTTTTTGCACTTCTGCCGGACAATAGCATGGTCACTCTGGGACATCAGTGTTTGGGACAGATTAAGAACGACCGAGTGAGAGGGGGGAGTGACCGAGCTCAACTGAGTCCAGTCGGGACTGCTGCGGATTTGTTTGTGTTCAGACAAAGGCCCCAACACAAGAGCCCAGTACAAAAGGGCAGTCTGCAGCACTGGGAGAAACAGAACGAGAGAGAAAGTGAGGGAGGGGGAGTGAGCGCACTCACCAAAGCCCTGTCAGGACTGCTGTGGATTTGTTTGTGGGCAGAAAAAGACATCAATACAGGCAGAGGCCCAGTACAAAAGGCCAGCCTGCAGCGGTAAGAGAAACAGTACGAGTGAGTGAGACAAGGGGACTTAGTGAGCTCAAAAGAGCTCTAGCAGGACTTCTGGGATTTCTTTGTGAGCAGAAAAAGGTGCCAATGTCGGCAGAAGCCCTGTACAAAAGGGCAACTTGCAGCACCAGGACAAACAGAATGAGCGATGAGAGAGGGAGGGAGACTGAGCGACCTCAACGGAGCTCTGTTGGGACAGCTACGGAGTTCTTTGTGGACAGACAAAGGTGCCAATGCAGCCAGGAACCCCACAGAAAAGCGCAGTCTGCAGCGCCAAGAGAAACAGAATGAGTGAGTGACAGAGCTGTAGTGAGCGAGCTCAAAGGAGCTCTAGTGTGACTGCTGCAGATTTCTTTGTGGGCAGAAAATGTTGCAACGCAGGCAGGAGACCAGTACAAAAGCCCAGTTTGCAGCACCTGCAAAAACGGAAAGCGAGAGTGACAAAGGGGGAGTGAGCAAGCTCAGTGGAGCTGTGTCGGGACTGCTTCAGATTTCTTTCAGGCCAGAAAAAGCCACCAATACAGGCAGGAGCTCAGTACAAAAGGGCAGCCTGCAGCACCAGGAGACACAGAACGAGCGAGTGGGGAAGGGGGAATCAGTGAGCTCAACGGGATTTGTAATATTGTCACACCAGATTTTCAACAGTGCCATTTTTTCACACCTCCTTATAAGCAGTACAGCTGTCATGTTTCACATCCTGACTGAAATGTGTTCTCACAGTTCCAGCGCAGAATAACGTGGTCACTGTGGGAAATCAGTGTTCGGGACAGATTAAGGAAGTGACAGTGGCACTATTCATGAGCAGAAGTCCTAAAATCCCTATGTTGAAAATTTGGTGACGAAAATCCATAACATGACTGTATTAAAGGCGTGTGTTGAACTGTTTCCACGCACCATTGTAACTTCGCAAATTTGTAATACTGGCATGCCACATTTTCAACAGTGGCATTTTTTTCACAACTCCTTATGAACACTACAGCTGTCATTTGTCACATCCTAGCTACAATATGTTTTTGCACTTCTGCCAGACAATAGTACGGTCACTCTGGGAAATCAGTGTTTGGGACAGATTAAGATTGATCGAGTGAGAGGGGGGAGTGACCGAGCTCAACTGAGCTCTGTCAGGAGTGCTATGGATTTGTTTGTGTTCAGACAAAGGCCCCAACACAAGAGTCCAGTACAAAAGGACAGCCTGCAGCACTGGGAGAAACAGAACAAGAGAGCAAGTGAGGGAGGGGGAGTGAGCGAACTCACCAAAGCGCTGTCAGGACTGCTGCGGATTTGTTTGTGGGCAGAAAAAGGCATTAATACAGGCAGGGGCCCAGTACAAAATGCCAGCCTGCAGCGGTGGGAGAAACAGTATGAGCGAGTGAAACAAGGGGACTTAGTGAGCTCAACGAAGCTCTATCAAGACTGCTGAGATTTCTTTGTGGGCAGAAAAAGGTGCCAATGCAGGCAGGAGCCCAGTACAAAAGGGCAGCTTGCAGTGCCAGGACAAACAGAATGAGCGATGAAAGAGGGAGATTGAGCGACCTCAATGGAGCTCTGGCGGGACAGCTGCAGATTTCTTTGTGGACAGACAAAGGTGCCAATGCAGCCAGGAGCCCCTTAGAAAAACGCAGTCTGCAGCGCCAAGAGAAACAGAACAAGTGAGTGAGTGACAGAGTGGTAGTGAGCGAGCTGAATGGAGCTCTAGTGTGACTGCTGAAGATTTCTTTGTGGGCAGACAATGCGGCAACGTAGGCAGGAGCCCAGTACAAAAGGCCAGCTTGCAGTGCCGGCAGAAACGGAATGCGAGAGTGACAGAGAGGGAGTGAGCGAGCTCAGTGGAGCTGTGTAGGGACTGCTTCAGATTTCTTTCTGTCCAGAAAAAGCCGCCAATGCAGGCAGGAGCCCAGTACAAAAGGGCAGCCTGCAGCACCAGGAGACACAGAATGAGCGAGTGAGGGAGGGTGAGGGGAAGTCAGTGAGCTCAACGGGGCTCTGTTGGGACAGTTGCAGATTTCTTTGTGGGCAGAAAAAGGCAGCAATTCATGCATGGGCCCAGTACAAAAGGGAAGCCTGCAGTGGCAGGAAAACCAGAATGAGCAAGTGAGTGAGCTCAACAGAGCTGTATTGTAACTGCTGCAAATTTCTTTGTGGGCATAAGAAGGCAGCAACACAGGCTCAATGGAGCTTTGTCAGGAATGCTGCAGTTTTTTTGTGGGCAGAAAAAGGCGCCAACAGAGGCAGGAGCCCAGTACAAAAGGGCAGCCTGCAGCACCAGGAGAAACAGAATGAGCGAGTGAGAGAGGGGGAGTGAGCCACCTCAATGGAGCTCTGTCGGGACAGCTGCAGATTTCTTCCTCTGCAGAATAAGGTGCCAATGCAGGCAGCTGCCCAGTACAAAAGAGCAGCCTGCAGCACTGGGACAAACACACTGAGCCAGTGACACAGGGTCACTGAGCGAGCTCAACAGACCAACACAATCAACATTCGGCATTGACAAATGCTTGTTTATTTCTGTCACTTATGGACAGCTGTTCTAAGGTAATGGCCATGGCCTATGTGTAGAGTCATACATAGGTCAGGACTTACTTGAACTCGCAGTGTGTGTGGCTGGACGTGCAATGTAGTACAACAACCAAGATTAATGAAATTACAGTGTCAAAATGCTGTGCTAGCAACATGCCCTTTGCATGTACACTGCAACTGCCATTATTATTTCATTTTTTCATATTATGTTCCACCATGGTTTACCCTCAGTTTTCCCTCCCCTCCCCTCCCCATGGAGATGCTTGGGCCAGTGTGCCTAAGTAGGGCTCATTAAAGTGCCAGTGTGTTCGTCAGCACGTGGCCACTCCTCCTGACAAAACAAGCATCAGCACTTCCCAAATGTTTGGCTGCACTTATGATCCATCAATGCTGTGATGTTTAACAACTGATTGCAACACTAAACCGACTGTGGGGTGCCACAGCTAGCGTGTCCATCCATTAACGTAAACTTTACAGACTCTTGAGCTGACAATATACTAGTAAGTCTTGAATCCCATCACAAGACAATGACGACTAGACAGTAATGAAAAATACATTTTTATAGTTCAAAACCAAAACAGAACAACTTCAAAGTGATAATGAAGACTACAATAGAACATCAACTATTTAAATGCTGAGTTGGGTAATTATCAACCAAAAACAAGTTACCATACAAATCAGGCAACATATTTAAAACTTTGTACAAGTAACTGTCATAGTACTTTCTTAGTACTTTTGTGGTCCTTCTGGAATAATGAACGTCTGTGGTAGATTCAGGGACAGAGAGCCAACCAGCTCTTTCTGTGCCAACTTTTAGCTTTCTTCGTCAGCAAGACTAAAATTTGCTGCAGGTTCTGTTCTATTTGGAGCAGCTGGACCCTGAGTCCCTTGACCCTTTTTTAAGAATCCTAATGTCCTGGTCCCTCTTCAGGTTGCTGCTTGACTATGGTAGTGTGTTTTCAGCGGGAGTTGCTGTTCTTCCCCTCAGCTTTGGGCTGCCCGCCCTGTGTTAGAGGGCTGTCCTGCCTTTCCTGTGCTGCAACATAGAAACATAGAAATATAGAATTTGACAACAGATAAGGACCACTTGGCCCACCTAGTCTGCCCATTTTCCTACCTAACAGATAAGCAGCAGATCCTAGTTAACCAACAGCCTACTTCCTCCTACCCCCCACTAGAATTACCTTATGTCTGTCCCATGCATTCTTGAATCTCCCCCCTACTGTTTTTGACTCTATGACTTCCTCAGGAAGGCTGTTCGATGCATCTACAACCCTCTGTATGAAGAAATACTTCCTCACATTACCTCTGAGCCGTTCCCCCTCTATCTTCAAATTGTGCCCCCTTGTTCTTGCACATCTCTTTTTCTGAAAGATGCTTCCATCTTGGACTTTGTTGATTCCCTTAAGGTATTTGAAAGTTTCTATCATGTCCCCCCTCTCCCTTCTTTCCTCGAGGCTATACATCTTAAGCTCCTTTAGTCTTTCTTCATATGTCTTCTGGTGCAGACCCCGCATTATTTTGGTTGCCCTCCTCTGGACTGCCTCCACCCTGTCTATGTCTTTGAGGAGATGGGGTCTCCAGAACTGTACACAGTACTCTAGATGTGGTCTTACCAACTGTCTGTACAGAGGGCCAACAACTTCCTGTTTTCTGCTGGTGATGCCTCTCCCTATGCATCCCAGTATCCCCCCAGTCCTCCTTACTGCCTTCTCACATTGCTGGCCCATAGTTAGGTCATCTGATATGACTACCCCCAGGTCCCTTTCCATTTTTGTTGTTGTTGGTATCTCACCTCCCATTGTGTACTCCTCCCCAGGGTTTTTGTTTCCCAGGTGCATTACTTTGCAGTGCTTAGCATTGAATCTAAGCTGCCATACATTTGACCATTCCTCCAACCTTGCCAAGTCCCTTTTCATCCTTTCCACCCCGCCTTGCGTATCAACCCTGTTGCAGATCTTTGTGTCATCTGCAAAGAGACATACTTTCCCTTCCAGTCCCTCTGCAATGTCATTTATAAAGACATTAAAAAGGACTGGCCCCAGTACTAAACCCTGTGGTACCCCACTAGTAACCCTCTTTTCTTCACTGTGGACTCCATTTACTATTACCCACTGTGTTCTGTTGTCCAGCCAATGTTTTACTTAGGCTACCACACTGGGACCCATTCCCAGGCTGGCTAATGTGTTTATTAATCTTCTGTGTGGGACTTGCAAGCCCTCTTAGGATCTTGAGTACACAGTTTTTACACTGTGTACTTGGTCCCTTCAATGGGTCCTAGTCCTGGGCTTCCTTTACTGAGGTGGTCTCCAATTTTGCAGTACAGAAAGAGAGACGGGTGAGTTGAGGGTAAGGACAGAGCCTCATTAAGGTATGTGATCATGTGCTGGAGGTGGACACTCAGATTGGCAAGAGTCCTACAATAATAACTCAGCAAAATAACAGCAGGCAAGGCATTGGGTCCAGAACTGTGATCTGCCCCCCCAAGAGTAGTAAAGGAACATAGTGAAGTGCTGGTGGAATCTATGGCTGCTCTTTTCAGTGCGTCACTAGAAGATGGGGTCACCACAGGACAGGAGGATGCAGATGTGGTCCCTCTACAAGAGGAAGGCAGTATAGCGCAGTGGTTTAAGGCTCTGAGCTGCAAATCTGGAGTCCTGGGTTTGAATTCCATGGCCCCACTTGCATGCTGGGTGACCCTAAACAAGTCACTTAACTTCCCTGTGCTCTCAGGTCACACCTGTAGACACACTTTCAGCTTAGTGTGTCTCTTCTGGTGAAACAATAAAAAAAAAGAGTGGAACCATACATGAGGCAGGCAATTACAGGCCAGTAAGCCTGACTTCAATATTGGATGAAGTACAGTAGTGCATATTCTACATATCGTAATTAAATTATTGTGATCATTGGCATGTGATTGTAGCACTTTCTGGAGGGCAGTGGGGAAGAGGATGTCTCCAAGGCAGCATGTACTATCAGAAGGAAAGTCTGTGAGAGTGACGAATCATATGGATTTGTTGAATGGGTCACTGCTGGGTGGTAGATTATTGAGTGATGGTGGATGTGGCATGGGTGGATTGCAGCAAGGCGTTAGACACTTACCCATACAGACCCAGGAAATTGTTAAATAAATGTGTGATCTGGCGTGTGTGGGTAATACGGTTGTACTGTTACCTTAGGTGTGGATGGATCTGGTGTTTAAGGGACAGTACTCATATGCAGGACTGCTCTGGCATGAAATCAGATGCCATCAGCGAACCATGTAGTACTGTACTACTCATTGAACCTTTATGCTCTCAAGCTAAGTGTCATCAATGTCTGACAGTTAATTATAGTACTGCCACTACAGTAGTAGCTGCCAAGCACAGTGGACTTCTGATTAATGGGGTACCATGACTTACAGGATCATTAAAAATTGGAAAAAATATATCCCTGTGTTCTGTCTTGATTGACTGAGACTTGGACCATTGAAGGCTAGCTATTGCACTGACAGAGTTCCTCATTGCCACCACTGCTCAGGACATGTCCGTGACTGTAGAAAATCACAGAATTCATGAGACAGTGTCCCATATCTCTAAGTGTCCATGACAACTATGGATGTAGTATTTACTCTTATATGAGAAGCTTATACTGACTGAGGCCCTAAAAAGAAAAGTCAGTTACATGAAGTCCATAAATGCTGACTGAGCCATCCCTGCACACATACACCAATGTAAACAAGCAAGCATCAGTCAGAGTTTCCATTGATGGTGTTTCCCTGATGAACATGAAAAAAACCTTACTATTCCTAAAAGTCTGACAAAAAACTCCCTGCTCTTACCTGTCAACAGATGAAATTTAGGCTATAGTTCCACTTCAGGCATATGTGTGTGTGTGTGTGTGTGTTTTTACTTGTATGATATTTGCGCTCTGAGGCATGTTGTTAAATTCCTGTATTCCATTTACATTTTATTATAAAAAGGGTCTGAGAAATGGAGCTTTCTGATTGGCTGCAAACATTCTAACAGCCTTATGTTAATCTTTTATTAACGTACATGTAGAGCTTAGCCATATGCTGAATGAAGTTTAACACTGTTTAAAAACATGTTTTGTTATAATAGCAATAAGGCATTCCCAGGGATTATGCTAATGGTCAGTTAATTACCCTGTAGGGGCATGTAGCACTCGGCTATACCTCGTGCCACAGTACACCCTTAGAAGGTGGTTAACAGACCATTAACATAACCCTTGGTCTTGCCTTATTGCTTAAGTATTGTACGTGTGTGTGGGGGGGTATTCTGCTAATAGAAAAATGCAGAGCTTTGCATAATTCAGTTCCATGTTTAAAAATTGCACAAGTTATTCATTCAAGTGAAGTGGAAGAAAGATTTTACAAATTGAAGGTTTCAAAAGACTTGTGGAATGAGTCAAGAAGTACTGACATAACTCACAACATAGAAACATAGACTTTGACAACAGATAAAGACAGCTTGGCCCATCTAGTCTGCCCATTTCCCTACCTATTGGATAAGTTACAGATCCTAGTTAACCAACAGCCTACTTCTTCCTACCCCTCTACACGAATTGCCTTATGCCTGTCCCATGCATTCTTGAATTCCCCCACTGTTATTGACTCCATGACCTCCTCAGGAAGGCCATTCCATGTGTCCACCACCCTCTCTGTGAAAAAATATTTTTTGACATTGCCCCTGAACTGTCCCCCCTTATCTTCAAATTGTGCTCCTTTGTTTTTGCACATCTCATTTTCTGAAAGATGCTACCCTCTTGAACTTTGTTAATTCCTTTGAGGTACTTAAAAGTTTCATGCCCCCCCTTTCCTCAAGGGTATACATATTAAGCACCTTTAGTCTCTCTTCATATGGTTTCTGGTGCAGACCCTACACCATTTTAGTTGCCCTCCTCTGGACTACCTCCATACTGTCTATGTCCGTGCAGAGATGGGGTCTCCAGAACTGCACACAGCACGCCAGATGGCAACATTTCAGTATTTTTTTTTGTTTAGTTTCCAAAGTTTCATAATGAATTTATTTTTGTTTTTGGAAATTAACTATGGGACTATTTCATATGAGCATTAACCAGTATGGCAAGACTAGATGTTGTTAGTGATGACATACGAGGGTCACACACCAAGAGGATGACAGACACTCTACCTATGGCGTCGTGCCTAAGTACAGCCCTGGTGTCCAAGTCGAGGTATCGCAGTAACACCAACAACCAGCCATGTCTTATTGCTTACATAATGGATGATAATGGATGACAGGAACTGATAAGACCCATGTTGTGAATGTGATCAGTTCCAGTGCTCATTTACCATGACAATGAATCTGGCCAAAGGTATACTGCGCGAGTTACCACTGCAACCCACAGAAAGTAGTTCTGCGATGTTCCTGTTCTAAAGCCATACAAGAAAAATAGTTTATCACACACTACTCATCAGTCTTACAATCACCCCATCATCCGGGGGGGTGACAAAAATCACAGTTTGAGCCATAACATTAGAAGCGGTTGCCTGAGAAGCACCAGCCTCTGGGGGCTGGGGGGCAGCTCAACCTCTCAGTAAACATTAAAGGCTGTACATGAACATTATTTATATAGATACATGGACAGTGTCAGCAGATAAGGGCCTATGGCCCACCCAGTTTGCCCATTTGAGCTTGTAAGTTCAGTTTATGTTTTCCTAGAAGTCTGTTGCCCCTTACCCCTGACCTCCAGAATTCCTTTATGTCTATCCCATGCTTTCTTAAATCCCATGATTGTTTCAGCCCCCACCACTTCCTCTGGCAGGGCGTTCCACTTGTCCACCACCCGTTCTGTGAAGAAATTCTTCCTCATGTTTCCTCTGAATCGTCCTCCCTCCAACTTCATCCCATGCATTCTAGTCCTGGAAAATCTTTTTCACTTAAAAATAGTATATTCCTGCACCCTGTTCCTCCCTGTAAGATACTTGTATGTCTCTATCATATCCCCTCTCTCCCTCCTCTCCTCCAGGGAGTACATGTTCAGTTCCTTCAACCTGTCTTCATAGGAACCTTCTCTACGCTGTCTATGTCCTTACATAGGTATGGTCTCCAGAACTGTACACTGTACTCCAGGTGGGGCCTCACTAGTATCTTGTATAGTGGAATTATGACCTCCCTTTTCCTGTTGGTGATGCCCCTGCCTATACATCCCAGCGTCCTATTTGCTTTACCTGCTGCCTTGTCACACTGTTTCCCTACCTTGAGGTCATCAGAGATGATAACCCCAAGATCCCTTTCCTGCTTGGTGCATGCTATATCCTCACCCCCCCAACTGATATATTGTGCCAGGGTTTTTGTGCCCCATATGCATTATCTTGCACTTCCTAGCAATGAATTCCAACTGCCAAACCCCTGACCGTTCTTCAAGTTCCTGCAGGTCCCTTCTCATTCTGTCTACACCCTCGGGTGTGTCTACTCTGTTACAGAGCTTTGTGACATCAGCAAACAGTGAAATTCTGCCTTCTAGGTCCTACGCAATGTCACTGATGAAGATGTTGAATAGGACCGGTCCCAGCACTGATCCCTGTGGTACCCCACTGGTCACTCTTCCCTCTGTGGAGTGACAGCCATTTACCACCACGCTCTGTGTCCTGCCACCCAGCCAGTTACCTACCCACCACACTACTGTCCTTCCCACACCCATATTCCCCAGTTTGTGTAATAGTCATCTATGTGGCACAGTGTCAAAGGCCTTGCTGAAGTCCAGATAGACCATGTCCACTGTCCTCCCCTGATCCACCTCCCTAGTCACCTAGTCAAAAAATTCAATGAGGTTGGTCTGACATGACCTCCCCCTGGTGAAACCATGCTGCCTTGGGTCCTGTAGTCCATTGACAACCAGATGTTCCACCAATCTCTCCTTCAGTAGTGCTTCCATGATCTTCCCCACTACTGAGGTGAGGCTGACTGGTCTGTAGTTCCCTGCTTCCTCTTTGTTCCCACTTTTGTATAAGGGGACTACATCTGCTGTCCTCCAGTCTTTGGCTACCTCCCTGTTTCCTGTGATCGGCTAAACAGGATAGCCAGAGTTCAACCACCACTCTCTTAGTTCTTTAAGGACCTGGGGTGCACCGTCTGGCCCCATTGCTTTATCAACTCTTATTACTTCCAGTTCCTTCAGGACCCTTTCTCATGTAAAGGGACTTGTGTCCATTTCTGCACCATTCTCACCCCTTGTACTCCCTTCAGACCCATTACCCTCTTCTTCCTCAGTAAAGACTGAGCAGAAATACCTGTTCAATATTTCAGCTTTACTGTTGTCATCCTCCACGCAGCTCCCATCCTCCCCCTTCAGTCTCACTATCCCTCCCTTTGTCTTTCTTTTTTCACTTATGTACCTGTAAAAGGTTTTGTCCCCTCTACCCACTGATTTTTCAATGTGTTCTTCTGTCTGAGCTTTGGCTTCCCTTACTGACCTTCCTGCTCCCTTTGCTTCTCCTGGTACTTCTCCCTGTCCCTTCTGCCTGTGTCTTTTGTATTGCCTGAATGCAATCTTTTTGGCTTTCACTTCTTTGCTACCTCTTTGGAAAACCATAATGGTCTCCTCTTCCTTTTCCTCTTGCTAACCTGCTTAATGCATAATTCTGTTGTTCTTGTAATCCCATTTAAACACTGCCCACTGTTTCTCAACCCCTGATTCCTGTCCCATTCCCTTAATGCCTCTTTCAAGTATCTCCCCATTTTCCCAAAGTCTGCCCCCTAAAATCCAGAATACGTGTTTTGTGTGGTTTGGTTCTGCTCTTTCTGTGATTTCAAACCACAATGACTGGTGGTCACTGTTCCCCAGGTGCTCCCCACTGTTACCCCATCACACTGTCCCTGTTTGTGAGCACAAGGTCCAGTATTGCCTTCTGCCGAGTTGGTTCCATGACCAGTTGCTTGAGGAAGGCACCTGAAGGAGTCCAGGATAAATCTGCTCTTAGTTGATGCTGCTGCTGGGATGCTCCAGTCCACGTCTGGAATATTGAAGTCTCCAACCAGTACTACCTCACCCTTGTCTGCCATCCTTTGGATGGCTAGCATCAGCTTCCTATCTGTTTCTTCCTCCTGGGCTGGTGGTCTGTAGACCACACCTGTGCGGATGGCTGTCCCCATTTTCCTTTCCAACTTAACCTACAGTATCTCTCCCCCATTTTGTTCCTCCTGGATCTCTGTGGCCCTTATGTCATTATTCACATACAGTGCCACTCCTCCTCCCTTCCTGCCTGCTCTGTCTCTTCTGAATATGTTGTAGCCAGGTATGGCCATCTCCCTGTCATGGTTATCATTACACCAGGTTTCAGTGATGGCCACAATGTCCAGGTCTGACTGCACCATGACTGCCTCCAGATCTCCAATCTTGTTGCTAAGGCTCCTGGCATTTGTACACATGGCTTTCCATGATTTGACCTCCCTAGACTGTACCCTATTTGTAATGCAATCAAAACAAACAACTAAAAATAGAACAGTATGAACATGTTTAACCAGCAGTGGTGCTGTAGGAAATTTAGATGAACAGAAAACAAAGAGCAAGGCACCCACTCAAGGTGTGAAACACTGAAAAACGGTTAAGGCAACATTTATTTATTTATTTATTTTTGTTAACCAGGTGGGCACACTAGACAACAAATGCCTATTTTCAGGTGCGACCCAGGAGGTTACAATACAGAAAACATGGTACATAAGGGACAAGGGAAATCACAGAGTTTGGAACTGTCTGATTTTGTAAGCAGCACAAGGGAAGTCACAGAGTTTGGAACTGTCTGATTTTGTAAGCAGCACAAAGGAAGTCACAGAGTTTGGAACTGTCTGATTTTGAAAGCAGCACATGGGAAATCATCACAGAGTTTGGAACTGTTTGATTTTGTAAGCAGCACAAGGGAAGTCACAGAGTTTGGAACTGTTTGATTTTGAAAGCAGCACATGGGAAATCATCACAGAGTTTGGAACTGTTTGATTTTGAAAGCAGCACATGGGAAATAATCACAGAGTTTGGAACTGTTTGTTTTTGTAAGCAGCACAAGGGAAATCACAGAGTTTGGAACTGTCTGATTTTGTAAGCAGCACAAGGGAAGTCACAGAGTTTGGAACTATCTGATTTTGAAAGCAGCACATGGGAAATCATCACAGAGTTTGGAACTGTTTGATTTTGTAAGCAGCACAAGGAAGTCACAGAGTTTGGAACTGTTTGATTTTGAAAGCAGCACATGGGAAATCATCACAGAGTTTGGAACTGTTTGTTTTGTAAGCAGCACAAGGAAATCACAGAGTTTGGAACTGTCTGATTTTGTAAGCAGCACAAGGGAAGTCACAGAGTTTGGAACTGTCTGATTTTATAAGCAGCACAAGGGAAGTCACAGAGTTTGGAACTGTCTGATTTTGTAAGCAGCACAAGGGAAGTCACAGAGTTTGGAACTGTCTGATTTTGAAAGCAGCACATGGGAAATCATCACAGAGTTTTAGAACTGTTTGTTTTTGTAAGCAGCACAAGGGAAGTCACAGAGTTTTGATTTAAACCTTATATCTCAGCAGGAGTCAGTGTCTGTTAAGATTAAGTAGACAGATAACTTTATTAGAAGTAGGAGGGGTCTTATTTAGGGTTAAAAAGAAGAAAGAAAAGAAAGAAAGTCAGTGTGTGTTCTGTGCAGGGAAGGGTACTGTATCAGCTGACTTTGCTAAACCAGTAGGAGGAAAGAGAGCTTACCTGGGGGTGTGGTTTAGACACTATAAAAGCAGGAGAGTCAAATTACAACTTCCTGTTGCTAGCCTTTTTCTTACTAATTGCCCTCCATCCCACCCATCCAAAGCCAGTTCTACTTTTATAGCCACTAGATTTGACTGTCAACAGGAATTTCCTGTTTGGCAGTAGGAAGGAAAGGATCATAGAGAGACATTGGTTTTGTCAACCCTAAAGGAAAGAAGTAGCTCACTGTCCCCCCCCAGCTGCTGGTGGTCTAATATTAAGCAAGGAAGAAAGAGGCTACTGAAGAAGATAGGAAGTTGCTGTCCCAGAACAGGAAGGGTGAGAGTTGTGGAGAGGAGAGAATAAGCATCCAGAGAAACAGTAGAGAGGACACAAAATAAGACATGATAGAGTGGTGCAGTGCAATGGCTGTGGGCGGCAGTGTCCGGGAGACATTCTGGAGGCTGCGATGCTGCTCCTATTTGCAGGCACCTCTCTGGTCTGAGAGAGAGGTTGCCTCATCTCCAGGCTGACCTGGCTAGGATTTGTGAAACCTCTTCCCACCCAGGGACCACCAGGGCCAATGCCACTACCTCAGAGGTTGCCAAGAAAAAGGAGAGGCTGGACCAGGGTGGGCTCAAGGAGGAGAGGGTGGTGGAACAGAGTTGCATCCTCCAGCTGTACCTCCACAATTCATTTGCTCTTCTGGTGGATAGTGGTTCCTCTATGGAGGCACCTGCAGTGGAGACCAAGGAGAATGCTGGGAACCTTCACAAAGGAGACCCACAGGAAGGTGGCATGGGACCCCACAGGGGAAGGAAACAACTCCTGGTGGGGACTCATCATAGGGGGTAGAAATGGGGAGGAAGGGGAGGAGGTAGGTGCCTTCCTGGTGCCACAGCTTGGAGGGACAGGAAGCGAATCCTCAGGATCGTGGAAGGAGCTGCATGAGGGAGGGAGCTGGATGTCATTTTCCACCTAGAGACAAATGACCTGGCTAGGAATGGGATCAGAGCAGTGCAAGAGGAGTTTGTAGAGTTGGGAAGGGGCCTTAGACAAGTAGCGCATACGGTAACCTTTTTGGAGGTGCTGCCTGTCTATGGCAAGGGAGATGCTAGGGCACTTCTCACCTGGGAATTCAATGAGTGGTTGAAAAACTGGTGTGGAGTTCAGGGTTTTGGCTTCATTGGGGACTGGGGAGCCACCTGGAGGGATGCAGACTTATACTGGTGTGATGGTCTGCATCTGTCCAGGGGGGAACCAGGATTCTAGGTGAGAGGTTTAAATGCTTCATTGGCAAGCATTTAAACTAGCCAAGAGGAAGCACTGAAAAAGCAGGAAATCTGAGCCTCCCCACAAAACATGGTGATTAGTAAGGTAAACACCAAGGTACAGAAGTTATTAGGGAGTAGAACAGATTTAAATGTTAAAAAAGGCAAAGGCATTAAGGACAGAAATGGGGCTAAAAGGGGTAAGGCTATCAAAAAGTGGAGGGTGATGAGTACCAATGCCCATAGTCTGTGTAACAAAGCTCCCTGAACTAGTGGCCTTGATGGAAGAGGGTTGCGTGGATATTGTGGCAGTCACAGAAACATGGTACACAGAGAACCATGACTGGGATGTCAACATACCAGGATAAACAATCTACAGGAGGGACAGGGAGGGTAAAAGAGGAGGAGGAGTAGCTCTCTATGTAAAGGAAGGGATCAAAGCAACAGAACTAAAGAGTAAACAGGGAGCAGATGAGGTACTTTGGGTCACCCTGGAGACAGGAAATGGCACCACAATCCACATGGGGGTTGTATACAGACCCCCATCTCAGGGGGAGGGAATGGACAAGGAAATGATAGAAGGCTTTCTTAGAATGGCAGAAAAAGGGGAGATATTGTTGATGGGGGACCTGAATATGCCAGATGTTAACTGGAGCACCTTTGCTGCAGGCACATCCAAGAGCAGGGTCATTCTTGATGCCCTACAGGGGGCATGCCTCAGACAGCTAGTATTGGAACCCACTCGGGAGGGCAATCTTAGACCTGGTACTCTCAAATGGGGATGAAGAAAGAATCTCAGATTTAGAAGTGGGTAGTCATCTGGGAACAACTGACCACCAAACAGTGTGGTTCACAATAAACACAGCCATGCAATCAAGCCATACAAAAGCAAGAGTACTGGACTTTAGGAGGGCTGACTTTGGGAAAATGAGAGAGTGCCTCAGAAAAGCACTAGCAAACAGGCAAGAAGAAGGGGTGGAGGATCAATGGGGAGTGATCAAAACAGCCATCACAGAGGCAACAAGTCTTTCTGTAAAGCAAATCAATAAAACACAATGAAGGAAAAAATCATTATGGTTCTCAAAAGAGGTGGCAGGGAAGGATAAGTAGAAAAGGACAGCATTCAGGAAATATAAGAAAACACAGAAGGAGCAGGACAGAGAACTTTATCAGTTAAAGCAGAAAGACGCTGGGAAGGCAGTCAGAATAGCAAAGGCCCAAACCGAGGAAAGGATAGCCAATTCTGTTAAGAAGGGGGATAAGACCTTTTATAGGTACATTAGGGAGCAAAGAAAAGACCAAAGGAGGGATACTGAAGCTTAATAAAGGGGAGGGAATGTGGGTAGAGGGTGACAGTGAAAAGCAGGGATACTGAACGAATATTTCTGCTCAGTATTCAAAAGGAAGAGGAGGGGAGTTACCTAAACCAAACAAGAGAAACACTCTGAAGACGGGCTCGATAACAGCCCATTTACAGAAGAAAGGGTTCTGAAAGAACTAATAAAATTGAAGGTGGACAAAGCAATGGGGCCTGATAGGGTTCACTCAAGAATTCTAAAAGAACTAAGGGTAGAACTAGTGACACCGCTGACTACTCTGTTTAACAAATCATGGAGGATGGGGTGGTACCCGAGACTGGAGGAGGCAGATGTGATTCCTCTTCACAAAAGTGGGAGCAAGACAGAGGCAGGAAACTACAGACCAGTTAGTTTGACCTCAGTGGTAGGGAAAATGATGGAATCACTTCTGAAGGAAAGAATTGTTGAGTACCTAGAGGTCAGTGGGGCACAGGACCCAAGGCAGCATGGATTCATGATGGGAAGGTCATGTCAGATGAATCTAATAGATTTCTTTGACTGGGTTACCAAAGTAGTAGACAGGGAGGGGCTGTGGACATGGCCTACCTAGATTTTAGCAAGGCATATGATACAGTCCCACACAAAAGATTAATACACAAGATAGCCAGCCTTGGAGTTGGTCCCAAGGTGGTAGCCTGGATAAAAAATTGGCTAGACAACAGGACTCAAAGGGTAGTAGTAAACGGAGTACACAGTGACGAAAGGAGGGTTACTAACGGGGTACCGCAGGGTTCAATACTGGGACCGGTCCTTTTTAATGTCTTTGTAAGTGACATTACAGAGGAACTGGAAGGAAAAGTATGTCTCTTTGCAGATGACACAAAGATCTGCAACAGGGTTGATACACAAGATGGAGTGGAAAGGATGAGAAGGGACTTAGCAAGGTTGGAGGAATGGTCAAATGTATGGCAGCTCAGATTCAATACAAAGAAGTGCAAGGTAATGCACATGAGGAACAAAAACCCTGGGGAAGCGTACACAATGGGGGGTGAGATACTGACAACAGTAAAAATAGAAAGGGACCTGGGGGTAATTATATCAGATGACCTAAAGGTGGGCAAGCAATGTGAGAAGGCAGTAAGGAAGGCTGGGGGGATACTGGGATGTATAGGAAGAGGCATCAATAGTAGAAAACAGGAAGTTGTTATCCCTCTGTACAGACAGTTGGTGAGACCCCATCTGGAGTATTGTGTGCAGTTCTGGAGACCCCATCTCCGCAAAGACATAGACAGAGTGGAGGTTGTCCAGAGGAGGGCAACCAAAATGGTGCAGGGTCTGCACCAGAAGACATATGAAGAAAGACTAAAGGAGCTTAATATGTATACCCTTGAGGAAAGAAGGGAGAGAGGGGACATGATAGAAACTTTCAAGTACCTCAAGGGAATTAACAAAGTCCAAGAGGGTAGCATCTTCCAGAAAAAGAGATGTGCAGGAACAAGGGGGCACAATTTGAAGATAGAGGGGGACGGCTCAGAGGTAATGTGAGGAAGAATTTTTTCACTGAGAGGGTTGTGGATGCATGGAACAGCCTCCCTGAAGAGGTCATGGGGTCAAGAACAGTGGAGGACTTCAAAAATGCATGGGACAGACATAAGGCAGTCCTAGTGGGGGGGCAGGAGGAAGTAAGCTGTTGGTTAACTAGGATCTGCAGCTTATCTGTTAGGTAGGAAAATGGGCAGACTAGGTGGGCCAAGCAGTCCTTATCTGCCATCAAATTCTTTGTTTCTATGTTTCTACATAGTCATGGTAGCAAACAAGCCCATAATACAGGTGGGCCAGAGAAATTACAATACAGAGAACATGGTACATTGTCAAGGTGGCATGCGGGCCCTCATGCAGAGAGGGGCTGGGGTACAAAATACAGACAGTATAGGCAAGAAAGCAAACATGTATACCACTACAGCTAGAACTGAAAAAAGTAGAGAGTATATTGCATCTAGTGCATCTAGTCTACACAAATGGAAAGGCGGTAATCCTCAGATGGGAGCAAGGGGAGATTAACAGGTAACCAGGGAAGGGGGTGGACAGAGCACCATCCAGGTGACAGACAGGTAAGTAGGCAAGGGGGAGAGTAGGCAGAGAAGTAGGCCAGCAGGGAGCTAGTGGGTACAGAGAGGGGTAGGAGACGACAGGAGGACCACCACGACAGGACTGGCTAGGCCTGCAGGGAGAGAGCAGCCCTACAGTTGTTTTCACTGGAGGATGATAATCAGTTGCTAGGGTTCACTGAAAAAATATCATCATCCAAAAATGTTTTATTGATGGGAGATTTTAACCTTCCTGGTATAAGCTGGCAAAATTTGTTTACCCTCTCTTCCGTCGAAAGTAGATATTTGCATCTATTCTTATTGGCAAATATGGAACAAGAAGTCAATGCCGGTACCAGGGTTAATAATACTGTGGATCTAGTGTTGCATAATACGGGTAATCTGATATCAAACTGTTCAGTGCTTCATCCACTGGGTTCTGGCGACCACTCTATTGTGTATTTTACACTTAGTGCGAACTTAGGACAAGATCCAAGTAATATAATGCTTTATAACTTTAAAAAAGCTGATTTAGCAGGTATGACAGCAGATTGTGCATCCTGGGATTGGCAGCACTCTTTTTTAGATCTTTCACTCTCTGATAACTGGCAAACCTTGATTACATACTTAACTGCACTAACAAATAAATATGTTCCCACTATAAAAAAAATGGACAAAACTAATATGAAAAGACCACGGATGAACAAAACTGTAAAAAAACATATTAAATATAAAAATCGGGCTTATAAAAAAGCAAAATCTAGTGGTAAAAAGCAAAACTGGGAAACTTTTAGGTTTCACTTAATGGTTTCCAAATACAGCATTAAAAAAGCTAAAAAAGACTACGAGGTACAGTTGGCAAAAAATGTGGGCGATAACTACAAATCCTTTTACAAATATATTAACAACAAAAGGGGCAACATTCCTACCATTGGCCCATTAAAAAATACCTCAGGTGACCTAGTAGTGGATAAGACAGGTATGGCTGTCATGTGTAATATTCAGTTTTCATCTGTCTTTAATACTAAATCTGAGCCCAGGAAGGAACATAATAATCACACCACAAAGGGACATTTCACATTAGATACCACTACTGTTTTCAAATTACTTCAAAATTTGGACCCTTATAAGTCCCCTGGGCCTGATGGTCTACATCCTTGTATTCTCAAAGAACTGGCAGTTCCCCTATCGGGTCCTGTTACTGCTTTATTTAATAAATCTATAGAGGAAGGCTAAGTCATTGATGTTTGGAGACAAGCTGTTGTGACCCCGATCTTCAAAAAGGGCTCTAAACAGGACGTTTCGAACTATCGACCCATCAGCCTGACTTCTGCCTTGGGTAAACTATTAGAAGGAACTATTACAGAACACCTAAGCTCCATGATTACCCCTGATCCTACACAGCATGGTTTTACTAAGGCTAGATCATGCCAGACTAACCTATTAAACTTTTATAATGGTGTAAGTTTGGCACTGGACTGTAGCAAAGTTGTGGACATTGTTTTCTGGATTTTCCAAGGCCTTTGACAAAGTTCCATGGCCCAAATTATAGACGATCTGATACATGCTGGCATTGGAGGTAATATATCCAGATGGGTTGAATCTTGGCTCAAAGGGACACCCAGCGAGTGTGCATTAAGGTTTTTCTGATTGGGTAGAGGTCACTAGTGGAGTGCCGCAGGGTTCTGTACTGGGTCCATGTCTGTTTAACTTATATATAGCTTCGTTAACAACTAAGACAGATGTTTGGCTGACCGAGTTCACTGACGATACGTGTATAGGCTACCCCATTGTTAACCCTGAAGACAGTATTACACTACAGTACGCTCTGAATGAGCTATGTGAGTGGGCCACCCTTAAGAAACTACCCTTTAATATTTACAAATGTGTAGTTATGCACTTGGGCAAAAAAAATTTATATAGCAAATATTTTCTAGGTGGAATACTCCTTAAATCTGTAACTGACGAGAGAGATCTGGGTGTCAGAATCTCCAGTGATCTCAGCCCTAAACTCCATTGTCAGGGTGTTATTAAAAAGGCAGCCAGTGTGCTCCACTGCATTAATAAACATATTAGCAGCACAAGTCATGATGTTCTACTCCCATTGTATGCATCCATGGTGAAGCCCCACTTGGAGTACTGTGCACAGTTCTGGGCACCTGGGGACAAAGGTACTATAAAATTATTAGAAAAAATTCAACATCGGGCCACTAAAAACATATTAGAAGTTAAAGGTCTAGAGTATCCAGCTAGACTGGACACTTTGGGATTATTCACCTTGGAGTATCGCAGAATGAGAGGTGATCTGTGCCTGGCATTTAGAGCAATGCATGATAATGATTTAAGTAATCTATTAGGTTTAAAAGTTAAGGACAAATCCTATGCAACAAGGGCCCATCCCCGGCAATTGATCATTGAACAATGTAATTCAAAGAAACAGAGTACTTTGTTTACAGTAAGAGTTTGCAAGATATGGAATAAGCTACCTGTGGAAATTGTATCAAGTAACAATATTGATACCTTTAAAAAACATTTGGATAACTACTTAATACAAAATCGTATAGTGGGTTATAACTAATTACTGGTGAGCATACGGACCACGGTCTTTCTAGCTCTGTTTAACCTATGTAACCTATGTAGCCTATGTAACAGTTGCGAACCCCAGAAGGCAGGGCAAGAAAGATGAGGGTTCATCAAGTGCTACAAGGGAGGGAGCAATGGGTAATTTGGGAGAGGGGGCGTCTCACAGAGGAGGTTGGGGGTTGTGGGTTAGTCTAAGTGCTACAGGGGAGAGAGCTAATGGGTAATTGGGTAAGGGGGTGCTACGTAGAGGAGGGAGCTAATGGGTGATAGGGTAAGGGGGTGCCTAGCAGAGGAGGGTGTGAGGTGCTAAGGAGGTGATAGTCAGAGGCCGATATTCAGTTTGTGGGAGAGGTGTAAGGGAAGAGGGGGAGTCTCCCAGCAACAAGTTGACACAAAGACAGGTGGAGGCAGCCTTGAGGAACTTCCAAAGGGATGTTTTGAAGTCGGGGTGGGAGAGGGAGGCCCGGACTAGGGCAGGAAGGGAGTTCCAAAGTCTCGGAGCGTAGGCGGAGAAGGCCCGATCACCGGTAAGGGAGCGGGTCCTCGGGATCAAACAGACCTGAGTCGAGCTAGACCTAAGTTGATAGGCCAGGGAGCAGTGTTTGAAGGGAAGGGCAAGAGCAGAGGGGCAGGCAGTACAGACAATATTATTGACCATATTGCCAAGGACAAAGGTACGGTGTTTTACAGGGGGAAGCCACCCCAGTTGGGCATAGAGGTTATACCGATGCAAAAGGCGAGGCACAGAGAGGGCAAAGCGACATATGTTGTTATAGGCCATATCCCATTTCGCAAGATGGGCACTCAGGACCAGCGCGAAGGCAATCAGCCCATAGCAGAACGTGGGTAGGAGGATCCCCCTTGCTATGGTGAGCCAGGTGGCTGGAGTGAGGCAGTCCTTAGCCCTGTAAGCTAAGCCGAGCTTGCTGTTAGATGCTTTGCAGATGTTCCAGAGATGCTCAGCAAGATCAAGCTGAGGATCTAGGGTCACCCCTAGGTACCTGATGGATTTCAGTACTGGCAGGAGGGAGCCATTCCCCCCAAGGATGGCAAGGGGGGAGGGGCATGATGCAGTTTTGGCCACTGACCCAAATAACATGGCATGGGTCTTGTTTAGGTTAACCGTGAGCTTGTGACCCACGAGCCAGTTTTGGACACGTCCAAAGTCTGAGTTGAGTTGAGTGTTAATGGTTGAGATGTCCTGGGAGCTAGACAGTAGTACCAGGTCATCCCCATAGACTGTGGTGGACCCGGAGGTAGCAATGCGGGGGAGTTTGTTGGTGTAAAGGGAGAACAATAAAGGACCAAGGATGGACCCTTGGGAGATGCTGCATCTGACTGGGAAAAGGTCCGATAGGGCACGGTTAAAGCAGGTGTATTGTAGTCTACCCCCAAGGTAGCTGGTGAACCAAGCAAGGGCTCGGGGGAGAAGCCATGCGAGAGCAGAGTGGATTGAAGGAGGCTGTGGTCGACCCAATCGAAGGCCTTAGAGAGGTCGACAAAGATGGCTCCAGTCAGTTTGCCAAGGTTGGTAGCAGATCTGATCTCTGAGGTGACAACGGCAACAGCAGTGGCTGAACTGTGCCCCTTCCTGAACCCATGCTGTGCAGGGGAGAGAACTGCATACTCCTGAAGGTAATGGGAGATTTGTGCGGCTATGGCCTTTTCAAGTAGCTTGCTGGTGGCAGAGAGTATGGCAATGGGGCGGTAGTTGTTCATCTCCTTAGGGTCACCATGCTTAAACACAGGGACAACCTTGGCCACCTTCCACATGTCAGGTAAGATCCCTGAGGTGAGGGAAGAGTTGAAAATGTGGGTAATCAGCAGGGTGAGGAGGGGTGCCCCCAGACAGAGGAGCTGAGGCTCTAGATTATCGTGTCCCACCCCGGTGTGGTGTGAGAGACCAGCAAGCAGGGCTTGAGTCTCCCTAACAGAGATTTGCTTTAGGTAAAATGGAGGCTGGGGTGGTACGTGGAGGTTCGGGGTGGAGAGTGGGAGGGGTGGGGTGGCAGGCAGAGTGGAGAACAGGCTGTTGAATGCTGAGGATATGGTCTGGGGGTTATTGCAGTTGGCCCCCTCAACATTCATGTCGGTGCCCAAATTTGAGGCGGATCCTCCGACCATATTTTTAATGTTTTGCCAGAAGTGCCAGGGGTTGTGGCCCAAGTTGAGCATGGCAGATTTGCAGAACTCACTCTTGGCGGCCCGGATGGTGGCCTTGCAGGAGTTTCTGAGTCGACAATATTCAAGGAGGTCATGGGTGTCACTGGAAATTTTGTAATTGAACCAGCTGCTGTCCCTCTGCTTCATGAGAGCTAGTAGACCTCCATGGAGCCAGTTAGTAACCGTGCCCCACACCCTCCTTTTTGTGAGGGGAGCGTGTCTTTTGCAGAGGGATGAGAATTGCCAGGAAGTGGTCCAAAGCTATAGCAGGGTCATTAGAGCTAAGTACCCTGGACCAGTTGGCGCGGCGGAGGTCGTCCAAGAAGTCATTGAGGATAAACTTGGAGTAGTCCCTCATCTCAATCATTCTACTGGGAATTTTGGGGGCGGTGGATCCCCATATGCAGTATATGGGAGACTGATCAGAGATCGCATCCAGAAGTGTACCAGATTGGATGATTTTGTCCAATTTGTTGCTCAGGTGCCAGTCAATAAGTGAGCTCTTGGCTTCCTGGGGGGGGATCCTAGTAGTTTCAGTGATGGTCTGATTGAGGGTGAGGCCTGAGAGAAGCGGCTCATATAGTTTGATATTAGGCCCCAGCCAGTTGAGGTTGAAGTCCCCCATGATAAGCACCTCATTTGAACCAACCTTGCCTTTAAGGTGGTCAAGAAGGAAGGAGAGTCCTGGCAGGCCTCCCTTAGGGGGATTGTAGGCACAGACCAGGTGTACCTTTTTAGTGTTTCCAAGCAGTAGGAGGGAGTGAATGAATTCACAACCGGAGGGGTCGGGAGGAGATAGGGACACCGCAGATACATTTAGGTGCCCCCTGAAGTATAGGAGTACACCTCCCCCACGTTTACTACCACCCCTATCCCACTTAATAAGGCTGTAGCCCGGAATGGCACAGGCGGAGTCAGGTATACAAGGCTTCAGCCAGGTTTCCGTGATCCCTAAGATATCCAGCTCATAAAGGGCAGCCCAGGCAGTCAGTTCTGCATGGTTATGTGGGATATTGAGGATGTTTAGGTGGGCTATTTTTAGGCCTTTTTATGTTTGCTTGCACACATGTGCAAGAAACATAGTGCCATCATTGGAGTTTTCGGAGGTGTGTCAGCCCTCTTCCAATTCAGTCAGTGTGTTTGCAGGCATGGCCGCAGTTCTCCAATGCCTGCTGGAGCTGTCTATGACAGCTCCAAAATGCAGTGGCATACAGTTGAAAGGGGGAGCTATGCTTCAGTGAGCAGCGATCCGATATCTCCTGCTCATGCGCGCTCCCCCTACACACACACACATATGCTGCTGCTGCTGCTCCCCCCCAACGCACACACTGTATAGCCAATGGGGGTGCCCAATCCTGTCTGCTGTGCTGCGCCCCCAAAACACAGTTTCATATGCCACGCTGGGTGCACACCCTAAAGGCATACGCTTATAGCCGACGGGGTGCCCAATCCCCTGTCGCTCCACTGTGTCTCCCCTAGTACAGGGTGCCACACTGGAGCCCATCCCAGTGTGGAACAGATGCCATGGCCGACAGGGGGCCCAACTCCCCATCGCCCCACTCCCACAGCCGCCCTTCTGCCACACTGGGAGCCCACCCCAGCATGAAATCACCTTTCTGGAATGATTAATGAAATGACACTTCCAGTGTTCATAAGGTGGGCTCTCAAAAAGCCTATTTTGAAAATTTGGTGAAAAATTCTAAATGACTGTTTATTACGCAGCAGCAGTTCCAGCCGCACCGTAAGTTCACAAATTTTCACATTTACTCCAGATTTTCAACATTGCCATTTTACCACACCTTCTTATGAGCAGTATAGCTGTCATTTTTCACATCTCACCCAAAATGTGTTTCCGCCCATGTAGCGCACAATGGCGCAGTCGGTGTGCAAAATCAATGTACGGGACACATTAAGAAAATCATAGTGACATGGTTCATGAGCAGAGGTCTTAAAATGACTATGTTGAAAATTTGGTGAAACAATTCCTAAAAATGACTGTTTTACGAGCGTGCGTTGCAGAGTTCCTACGCACGCTCATAAGTTCGCAAATTTTCAATATTGTCACTCCAGATTTTCAACATTGCCATTTTACCATACCTCCTTATGAGCAGTACAGTTGTCATTTTTCACATCTCGCCCACAACGTGTTTCTGCCCCTGTAGTGCACAATGGCGCAGTCTGTGCGCGAAATCAATGTATGGGACACGTTAAGAAAGTCACAGTGACACTGGTCATGAGCAGAGGTGTTAAAATGGCTATGTTGAAAATTTGGTGAAAAAATTCCCAAAAATGACTGTTTTAGGAGCGCATATTGCACAGTTCCTACGCATGCTGGCAAGTTTGCGAATTTGTAATATCTGCCCACCAGATTTTCAACAGTGCCATTTTACCGCACTTCCTTATGAGCAGTACAGCTACCATTTTTCACATCTCACCCAAAATGTGTTTCCGCACATGTAGTGCACAATGGTACAGTCGGTCTGCAAAAACAATGTTTGGGACAGATTAAGAAAATCACAGTGACACTGGTCATGAGCAGAGGTCTTAAATTGGCTATGTTGAAAGTCTGGTGACAAAACTCCATAAAATGACTGTGTTACGAGTGAGCGTTGCGCAGTTTCCACACACCCTCATAAGTTCATGAATTTGTAGTATTTTCAGTCCAGATTTTCACCAGTGGCAATTTTCCACACCTCCTTATGAACAGTACAGCTGCCATTTTCTACAACATTGCCAAAATGTGTTTTCACACTTTCAGCACAGAAATGCGTGGTCGCTGTGGGAAATCATTGTTCAGGACAGATAAGGAAAATCACACTGACACTGTTCATGATCAGAGGTCCCAAAATGCCTGTGTTAACAATCTGCTGTAAAAATCCCCAAACTAGTTTGTTCGATTGTCAATTTGCACAGTTTCTCAATGCTTCGTGACTTCACCAGTTTTTAAAGATTTCACAGCAGATTTTCAACATTGCCATTTTTTACACCTCCCATGAACAGTACAGCTGTCATTTTTTCACATCCTATTCGGAATGTGTTTTTGCACCTGTGGTGCCAAATGCCATCGTCACTGTGCAAAAGCAGTTTTCAGCTAACAAACTGATATTGCCACTGTTCATGAGGTGGGGGTCACAAAAAAAACATGTTGAAAATTTGGAGTGAAAATACCAACGAATGCCTGAGGTGTTAGGGTTTCCGACCATAACGCCCCACCCTGTAGAGAATGACAGGCATCAGGGGTGTGACTTGGGATTCTTGCCTGTCATGTTCATACCATTCCACCCCCACCCACACCCTGCAGCCAGTGAGAGGCATCAAGGTGTGCCTCGGACTCTTCAGGCCCAAACTTCACCCCATTCTCCTATACCGCACCCATCTCACCGTATTTCCTGATGGAATGGGGTGCGCATAAGGACCAAAGACCCCAAGGCACACCATGACACTTGTCGGTGTCTGCAGGGTAGGGTGTGGTGAAATGGTGTGGTTGTTATGCCTGATGACCCAAAGGCACACCCCAATGATGGTCACTCTCTGCAGAGTGGTGCTGGGGTTGGCTTCAGTTCAATACTTTGCTGCCATTCCTATTATGCAGCTCTGTAACTTCTACACTACCAATGCCAATGCCAGCAAGCAAACATTCGGCATTGACAAATGCTTGTTTAGATAGCCAGGCCATTGGGAGCTTAGGAGGGTGGGGGGTAGCTGAGGGGCCTGGACAGGAGGATGAGATGACTGGCTGCAAGAGAGGAACTATGCCCCAGACTTAATGGGCAGCGAGGTGACCCAGGACGTAAGGTGCAGTGTCCAGAGATACAGAGGGTGAGAGCCTAACCGAGATCCCCGGGAAAAGTGCAAAATTGTGAGGTGTCTGAGGTGGGGCTACAGACTGGGGCTGTGTCAAGGCAGAAGGAGGGATCAAAGGCCAGCTTTATTTACATTAATATATTTTAATGTCAACATTAACATCACTGACATGAGCACAGCACAGTTTGATAGACAGACATGGCACCATGCGTGTCTCTCAAACTGTGATGTGTTCATGTCTGTAATGATGATAGTGGCAATAAAATATATGTTGATCTAACATATTTTGAGTGTTGTGGCCTTCAGTGGGTGTTGAGCCTTTTTGTTATTGTGAACATACACATTATGGGCCAGATATTTAGAAATGCACCAAAGGCCGGCAGAAGTCCAGCGCAGTGCAAGTGAGATGCTCCATTGCAAGCCAGGAGCCATATTCATAGGATGCGCTGCCCGATAAGCACCTGCACAAGTCAGCTGAATATGGCACAGGTGTGCCATGGCACAAGCAGAGATGCACAGAGCAAACCTAAGCACAAAGCCAATGAGCAGGGCAAGAGCCGCAGGCAGCAGGGACACAGGGGCAAGGAAATAGAGGTTGATGGACACAGGACACCCCCAGCAGGGCCCACCCATGAACACAGATGCATGGACCTGGAGGGCACACAGGGCACCAGGGGAAGGTGCACAGACAACCCAAGGTCACTGACCCCAGAACACACCCCCATCTAAAGGCTGCCACCCCAGCCAAGCCAATGGCAGGAACATGCAACAGACAACCATCAGGCAAGCCCACAGTGTGCCCAGTACATGGTGCCAGGGATGAGGCAAACACAAAGAGCAGGCAACCAGGGCTGAGGGAGGCAAAGGCCACACAGTGCCACAAAGGGCACATGGAGATGTAGGAAACAGCAGCACTGAGCCACTCACAGTGGACAGGTGCACCCCCATGAGCAGATGTTGGTCCAGGCAGACAGGTGCACAAGACGCATGTGCAGACACCAGCCAAGATGGCACACAGGGCTGTGCACAGGACAGTGTAAAGGCACACACGCCCAGTGAACCCTGTGGCAATGGCACAGGGGGACAGTGGGGGATGGTGGGGAATGGCAAGTGACACAGCAATGCACAGTGGAACAGGGTAGGAACACAGACATGCAGACCCACAGAAACCAGATAGCACCAATGACTGGCACAGCGGGACTACCCAAGGCACCCAGCGGATGGCCACGACAAATGTAGCAACCTACACAATGCTGTGGCAACCCGGCACCCACACCCCTCCTGATACTAGTCCCAAGTGTCCTGCCCATATCTACACAAAGCCCTGTATGGAGCCCAACACCAGAACCACTGACAGAAGCATAGGCAGCCCTCTGCCACCCTCACAGTGACAGGTGCCACCGGATGTGGCCCTGAAACCAGCTAGCCACCACCATTGGCACATGCCCCTGGACCAACAGTGTAACCATGGCACAGGATGGGCCACCCCTATGCCCCAGTACAACCATGCAGGACAGTGAAGAGTCCCAGGCACAGCTACCCTACCCCACCATTGGTCCACTGAGTACAGACACAGTCCAGCCAAACAAGCCCTGCATTGCAGGGAAGGGACCACAGCCACCAGCACATGTCTGCCAGCCAGCAAACCACCAGCTGCAGCATGGTGTGTCACCAGAAGTACACAACAGAGCTGCAGGCCACAGCCCACAGATGGTCTGACCAGCCGTGAGAACATGGGGAGACCGCCCCCACCAAACTGCATGTGGACACCCACCTGAGGCAGCCCAACAGCATGCCTGCCACAACCACTGCCTAGCCTCACTGCCCTGCAACCCACAAGGCCCTGGAAGCAACACCACACATGGCTCCATGCCAACAGCACCACCAGTGCCAGCAACCCCAGCCACAAGGCACAGTCAGGCGCCACCCCCATGAGAATGTGAGTGCACCCACAGTGAGGTCCATGTGGCACCAGATGGAACAGTTCCCAGGAATACAAGGACCCTGTGCAGGGATAATCATCACCCCCCAGACAACCACCCCAGTACAGAGCACCACACCGACTACACAGTGACACACCAAACACGACTCATGCACTGGCATGCATGCCATGGCCATGTGAAACAGTGCTGGACACAGCATGAACCCCATGGGAACACAGCCCGTGAATGGACTTGCCCCAGACTGGGCACCATTCACCACAAACACACATCTGCAGCATGGCTGCTCATGCCACCTGCAAAGTGGACACAGACACAGGCCTGTAGCAAAAACAAAGCTTTATAGAACAGTGCACAAACAGGATGATAACAAGGGGCAGAGAGGGGGGGAGAGGAGAGGAGAGGAGAATGGGGACAGGGTGCAGGGGCTATACAACAGGATGTGGGACAGCAGGGAAACAGGTGTGGGGAAGGAATGGGAGCTATACACAAGGAGGAGCACTGTAGGTCCCTATCTGTGGCCCCTCACGGACTGCTGTATGGCACACCTCAATGCTGCGTTCTCCATCATGTACCTCCTCTGCATCACAAGGAGCCATCTCTGTGTTGCCAGGATCTGGCCACTGTCCCTGACCTGTTGGCATACAGCCCATTCAGCAATCAGCCTGTGACCACCTGGGGAAGAGACAGACCAGCTAATCAGTACAATGCCCCACAAACCCCAGCTCACCCACAGCATGCATTGTACTGGGGGGCCACGCACCATTGCGGGGCCATGTCTTGCCCATGTCTGGGGCCACACCAGCCATCTACACAGCACACTACAATGGTGCAGCTAGTTGGATGGGGTAGCACAGTGTGCCAATGTGCACACTGGCATGGGCACAGTGCACAGAGCACCGGCACCGTCGTACACAATGTGGCAGCTGCATGCATGTCCCCCGTACCAGCCAACATGATGCTGCCAGAGCACATTCAGTGGTGGCACGGACAACAGTAGCTGCACCATCATGGCTCTGCAGGCACAGGGATGCAGACACCATGGTCTGAACCAGTACCCATAGCAATACCACTGCGACAAAGAACAGCAATGTAGCCACACCTACCCGGCATGCGCCTCCCAGCTGTTGCAGCCCTCCGTGGCCCACCTTGGCCCCTCGCCTGCTCAGTGGCCTCTCTGGCCCATCTGCAGTCCTCTGACCCTGTGGAAAACATGTAGAGAGGGGGTCATGAGTACACATGCATGCATGGTTAGTCCACCTCCACTGCACAGCCCACATTGTGCATGGCGTGTCCCTGAACATCCTGTGGCCCCCCATTCCTGCATGTCAGCAACATGTGCAGCAGCCACACATGATGTGCATTGGCTGACAGGACTGTGTTGGATTCCAGCTGTGGACCATGCCACGCAGCCCGACAACCAACAATGATGAGCACTGTGACATGCATGCCCATTGCACATGCCTACCTGGTGGTAGCACCGCACCACACAGTATGCCCATCTGCATCTAGTGCAACTGCTGCAGATCCCTATGCCACAGGTCTGTGTACCTGTGGTGGCACTGTTCTGCACTCCATGCTACCCCTGTGCACCACTCCAGGGCTGTGGCCACCTGTGCCTAGATGTCACCCGTGGCCTGCTGCAGTGGCACACTGTCATACAGCTGAGCCTCAAAAGGCTGCACCATGGCCAGAAGGTTGACAATCTCAGCCTCAGATCAGTTAAGGGTCCTCCATGTCTGATGCTGTTCCATGGCTGCCGATAAGTTGCAATGGCGGTCTGACTGGTGAGGAGAACATGCCTGTGGTTGCAGTACGTGTTGGATGCATGATTGGGAACAGAATGATGCAATTGTGCATCATGGTAATGTGCAATGTGGGTCCATTGTGCATTCATGGACATGCGTACAATGCACATGCCTGGTGTGTGTGTGGAGTCAGGGGTCATGACCGCACAGTATTAGGGATCATGACCCCATGCACTACCGTGCATGTGCCCAAATGCTCAATGCCACACCAGTGCCAGATGCACAATCATACAGCCACACACATGTTACACAGGATGTGTGATAGACCTGTGCAATGCCATGAGCTCATGCGCACTGTGGGAATGCACAATGTGCATGTGCCAGACATGCACCACAGGGTTGCTCCAGCACAACCCCATTGTGCAAGGAGCAATTTCCCGATATTTAGCCACGTATGCAAATCACTTCATCAGCCAATGAGCAGTGCAGTGGGGTGCATTAGCACATTACCATTGTGCAGCAGCTCATTAGCATGCTATGTGCCATATAAATGCCAGCAGACAGCACAGGTCACGGACTGCTATTGCAACCACAATAGGTGAGTGGATGCTGCCTCAGGGCATCATAGGCATGCACAAATAATGCAATGAGTGACTAACAGGACCCATGCTGACATCTACACAACATGCTGTCACTGTCCACAGGTAGCAACATGTCAGGACATGAGGACAAGGAGGGGTGTGGGCCTGCCTGGAAGAGAAGGTCCAACTTCATCAGTGAACAGGCAAAGAACACCAAGAAGAAGGAGCTGCTGTTATAACTATACTTCTCTACTGGGACTAAAGAACTAGAACTCTACAATTAGGACCTTCAATTTAGGGTAAAAATAAAACAACACAAAACAAAAAGTTAGTGTGTTTGTCTGAGTTGGCTGAAGTGAATTGTTATCTGTGCAGTTATCTAGGTGTTTGCTGCAGGTGGCTGAAGGGAATTGTCATCTGTGCAATTAACTAAGGGTAGAAAGAGCTGTAAAGTAGAAGGAGTGGCTTAGCTAGAAGGAAGCCAGGTTAAAGCCAGATTTAAAAGCTGACCTAGATAGCTTCTGCCGGAGAACAGGCAGAGAACATCAAGAAGAAGGAGCTGCTGTTATAACTATACTTCTCTATTGGGACTGTATTGCCCTCCACCCCCCCCCCCGCCAATTCTACTTTTATAGGCACAGGATTTGACTGACAACAGAAACTTCTTGCTTGGGAGCAGGAAGTGAGTGATCACAGAGCCACTAAAGACTCGCTATTCTAGAAGAACAAGAGTAGCTCTCCGTCCCCCCAGCTGCTGGAGGTCTGACTCTGAGCAAGTAAGGAGACTACTGAGAAATATAGGAACTTCTTGTCTCAGAACAGGAAGATCAGGAGCAAGGGCACAGAGGCAGTAAATAAGTAGGGAGAAAAAAAAATAAACAGAGGAAAGAGTAAGTATTCCAAACAACAGTTAAAGGACCAGAAATAAGACATGATGGGAGCAGTACAATGCAGTGGCTGTGGAGTAGCAGTCTTCTGGGAAACATTCTAGAAGATGCAGTGTTGTCCCATCTGTAGGCACCTGTCTTGGCTGAGGGAGGAGGTTGCTCACCTCCAGGCTGAGTTGGCCAGGATTTGGGGGACCTCCTCTCCCACCCATGGACCACCAGGGTCACTGCTGTTGCCTCAGAGGTTGCTAAGAAAGAGGAGCAGTTGGACCGCAGTGGGCTCAGAGAGGGTGAGGGTGGTGGAACAGAGGCACTTCCCTCCAGTTGTACCTCTCCACAGTTCATATGCCATTCTGGCAAAGTGTGGTTCCTCTATGAAGGCATCCACAGTGGAGACCAAGGAGGATGCTGGGAACCTCCACAAAGGAGAGCCACAGGAGGGTAGCATGGGGCCCAACAGGGGAAGAAAACAACTACTAGTGGGAGACTCCATTGTTAGGGGGGAGGAAGGGGACAGGGAGGTAAGGTGCCTGCCTGGTGCCATAGCTTGGAAAGACAGGGAGATAATCCTCAAGATCACTGGACCAACTGCACGGGGAAGGGAGCTGGATGTCATTGTCCACCTAGGGACAAATGACCTGGCTGAGAAAGGGATTAGAGCAGTGCAGGAAGAGTTTGTGAAATTGGGGAGGGGCCTTAGACAAGTAACACGCAAGGTAACCTTCTCAGAGATGCTGCCTGTCTATGGCATGGGTGAGGCTAGGGTGCTCCACACCATGGGATTTAATCAGTGGTAGAAAAACTAGTGCAGAGCTCAGGGATTTAGCTTCATTGGGGACTAGGGGACCACCTGGAGTGATGCAGACCTTGACTGGCGTGATGGTCTGCATCTGTCCAGGAGGGGAACCAGGATCCAAGGTGATAGGTTTAAATGCTTCATTGGCAAGCATTTAAACTAGCCAAGGGAGAGAGTCACTGGAAAGGAGCAGGGAAATCCTAGTCCCCCCAAAATATCAGGGTAGTAGGTGAAGTAACTACCAAGACAGAGATATCAATAGGGAGAAGTACAGGGGTAAATGGAGAAAATGACAAAGGCAATAAGGACAGGGATGGGGCAAAAAGGGGTAAGGCCATCAAGAACTGGAGGGTGATGAATACCAATGCCCATAGTCTGGGTAACAAGCTCCCTGAACTGGTGGCCTTGATGGCAGAGGGATGCCTGGATATTGTAGCACTCACAGAAACATGGTACACAGAGAACCATGACTGGGATGTTAACATACCAGGGAAAACAACCTACAGGAGAGATAGGGAGGGTAGAAAAGGGGGAGGAGCTCTCTATGTAAGGGAAGGGATAAAAGCAATGAAACAAAAGAGTAAACAGGGAGCAGAGGAGGCACTATGGGTCACCTTAGAGACTGGAAATGACACCACAATCTGCACAGAACTTGTATACAGACCCCCATGTCTGGGGAGGGAATGGACAAGGATATGATAGAAGGCATCCTTAGAATGGCAGAGAAAGGGGAGATACTGTTGATGGGGGACCTGAATATGCCAGATGTTAACTGGAGCACCTTTGCTGCAGCCATATCCAAGAGCAGGGACATTCTCGATGCCCTACAGGTGGCATGCCTCAGACAGCTAGTTTTGGAACCCACTCATGAGGGAGCAATTGTATTTTTTAATTTTTTTTTATTTAATATATTTTATTGTTTTTGAAAAGTCATAACACAATATAGGCAAACAGAGAATTAACAGCTCAACAAAGGTAACACAACAGTTACTAGTAAAAGGAGAAGAAATAAAGACAAAGAGACCAACAGTCCAGTAAAATATACATCCAAAGAAAATTAAGTTAAGAGGGAGCAATTTTAGACCTCGTATACTCAAATGGGGACAGTGAGAGGATTTCAGATGTAGACGTGGGTAGCCATCTGGGAACAAGTGACCACCAAACAGTGTGGTTCATGATAAACTCAGCTACAGAGTCAAGCCATACAAAAGAGAGTGTACTAGATTTCAGGAGGGCTGACTTTGGCAAGAAGGGAGAGTGCCTTAAAAAAGCACTAGTAAACAGGCTAGAAGGAGGGGTGGAGCAATAATGGGGAAACATCAAAACTGCCATCACAGAGGCAACAAGCCCTTGTGTGAAGCAAATAAATAAATCAAAATAATGAAAGAAAAAGCCACTATGGTTCTCAAAAGAGGTGGCTGGGAAGGTTAGGGAGAAAAAGATAGCATTTAGGAAGTATAAGGAAACACAGAAGGAGAAGGACAGAAAACTGTGCCAGTTAAGGCAGCAGGAAGAAGGGAGGGAAGTCAGAATAGCAAAGGCCCAAACTGAGGAAAAAATAGCCAACTCGGTAAAGAAGAGGGATAAAACCTTTTATAGGTACATCAGGCAGTGTAGAAAGACAAAGGGAGGAATAGTGAGGCTGAATAGAATGGTAGGCAGAGAGGGACAGTGAAAAGGCAGTGATACTGAATACTTCTGCTCAGTATTCACAAAAGAGGAGGGGGAGGTGTCTAATCCAAGTAACAGAAGCACTCTGGATAGGGGGGTTGATCCCAGTCCTTTCACAGAAGAAAGGGTTCTGAAAGAACTCCTAAAACTGAAGGTGGACAAAGTAATGGGGCCCTGATGGAATTCACCCCAGAATTTTAAAAGAATTAAGGGGAGAACTAGTGACACCACTAACTACCCTTTTTAACAAATCATGGGAGGATGGTGTGGTACCTGAGGACTGGAGAAAGGCGGATGTGATTCCACTTCACAAAAGTGGGAGCAAGACAGAGGCAGGAAACTACAGACCTGTCAGTTTGACCTCTGTGGTAGGGAAAGTGATAAAATCACTTCTGAAGGAAAGAATTGTGTCGTACCTAGAGGCCAGTGGGGCACAGGACCCAAGGCAGCATGGGTTCACAGCAGGAAGGTCATGTCAGATTAATCTAATTGATTTCTTTCACTGGGTGACCAAAGTAGTAGACCAGGGAGGTGCTGTGGACATGGCCTACCCAGACTTTAGCAAGGCATTTCATATAGTCCCTCACAAATGATTAATAGTTAAATTAACCAGCCTGGGAGTGGGTCCCAGGGTGGTAGCCTGGGTAAAACATTGGCTGAACAACAGGACAGAGAAGGTAATTGTAAATGGAGTCCACTCTGAAGAAAGAGGGGTTACTAGTGGGTACCACATGGTTCAGTACTGGGTTCAGTCTTTTTCCTTGTCTTTATAAGTGACATTGCAGAGGGACTGGAAGGAAAAGTATGCCTCTATGCAGATGACACAAAGATCTGCAACAGGGTTGATACACAAGGTGGCTTTTAAAGGATGAGAAGGAACTTGGCAAGGTTGGAGGAATGGTCAGAAGTATGGCAGCTTGGATTCAATACAAAGATGTGCAAAATAATGCACCTGGGAAACAAAAACCCAGGGGAAGATTACACAATGTGGGGGAGGTAGTAACTACAACAAAAATGGAAAGGGATCTGGGGTAATTATATCAGATGACCTTAATGTTAGCAAGCAATGTGAGAAGGCAGTAGGGAGGGCTGGGGGGATACTGGGATGCATAAGTAGAGGCATCACCAGCAGAAAACAGAAAGTCATTATCCCTCTATACAGACAGTTGGTGAGACCCCATCTGGAGTACTGCGTCCAGTTCTGGAGACCCCATCTCGGCAAGGACATAGACAGGATGGAGGCATTCCAGAGGAGGGCAACTAAAATGGTGCAGGGTCTGCAAGAGAAGCCATACAAGAAGAGACTAAAGGAGCTTAATATGTATACCCTTAAGGAAAGGAGGGAGAGGGGGGGCATGATAGAAACTTTTAAGTACCTCAGTGGAATCAACAAAGTCCAAGAGGGTAGCATCAAGAACAAGGGTACACAATTTGAAGATAGAGGGGGGATGGCTCAGGGGCAATGTGAGGAAGTATTTTTTCACACAGAGGGTGGTGGATGCATGGAATAGCCTTCCTGGGGAGATTGTGTGGTCTAAAACTGTGGAAGAATTCAAGAATGCATGGGACAGACATAAGGCAATTCTTGTGGGGACAGGAAGAAATAGGCTGTTGTTTAACTAGGATCTGCAGCTTAACCTGTAGGTAGGGAAATGATCAGACTAGGTGGGCCAAACGGCCCTTATCTGCTGTCAAAATCTATGTTTCTATGTTTTGCTAAAGCTGAGACAAATGCCCTGTTCAAGGCATACTTCGACAGGGAAGAGCTCCTCAATGGTGCCACTGGCACACCCCAAAAGAAGTTGGCAGGGTGGGATGTGGTGGGGATGTACGTGAACCAGCATGGACGGCACCAGCGTACTGCACAGAAGTGCAGAAAGAAGGTCAGAAATTACAGGAGAAGGATAAAGGAAAAGGTGATGCATCCCGCTCTGCGACCAGCAGTGGTCCGTCCACCGCGCCCACCCTGTTCACCACCGAAGAACTGCTGCTGGCTACCAACTGATACATGGCAGTTGAGGGCATCCCTGGTGATAGATTCCAGACAGGTGGCAGTCTGTCCCTGCACGGTGGGTATGCACCCAACTGACACATCTGGCAGGGATGGGTATGGCCATGTGGGTGTGCTTGCCGCTGTGTTTCATGCCACCTTCATGTTTTGCCACTGGCATGCATGGCCACAGGGCAGCATGTGGCATCAGCCACATGTACACTATGGGAGTGCACAGTGGGCCTGTTACTGCACCACTGATGCACTGTTCTCCCTTGCAGCACCATCATGCTTCCATGGGGAGGAGGGAGCAGGGACTGCCTTAGCCATGGCCACACAGGATGGAGCATCCTCCATGACTGGTGTGCGTGGCCCAAACAGGCTGCGGGTGAGTGCCACTGAGCAGATGGATGTCCTTGCCCTGGTGCCGGATGCAGCCCTGGCTGGGTTTATGCACGATGACAGCCTGAGTGTGCTGTGTGCAGAGACCCAGCTAGGGGAAATGTCCAACTCTGATGATGATGTTACCCTGATACTGGAAAGCATTAGGGATGTGGTGCCCAATACGACCCTGGACGCATCGTAGGTGGCATCAGGGCATGGCTCTGTGCCTCCAGATGCACAGCTGCCACCTGTCTCCATCTGCACTGTGGTGTGTGGTGCCACCATCATGCATGATGGGGGTGGTGATGCTGGTGCAGCGGCAGGGCATGGTGCTGGTCAGCAGCCAGTTGAGCAGCAGCAGTGGGACATGGGTTCCGCAAGGCATCGCAGCACAGGGTCCGCCACAGGTGCGCCTGACAACACTGGACCCACGGTACGGCCCTCTGTGCAGCATTCACCAGAGTGGGAGGCTGGGCAGAGTGCCACATCACCCTCTGCTGCCCAGTGACCCAGACATGATGCGCAGGATGCTGAGCACCTGGCTGAGCACACACAGTTGCTGCATGCATTTGTGGAGAACCAGGGACTACTAGCTATGAAGATGCATGCACTGCATGTAGAGGTGTGCCACCTGGCAGAACAGCAGGACTGGGGCATTGCACAGATCATGGATGAGCTCCACCAGTCGCAGAAGGTCATGACCATGTTGATGGACCACACGGCTGGTGTCATTGTGGTGGCAATGGACCGCATGACCGGTACCATCGCAGTGGAACTTGCATTATTGGCAGTCACTGGGCTTGACTGTGCACAGAGGACCCCCCGGAGTACACTGTCCACCCCACGGTCCCAGCATCTGGCAACCCCAGCACAGTAGACACCGGGTTCTGATGTAGGCATCCCAGGCACACCAGGGGCTGGCCTGTTTGGCTGCCTCTACACCCCTGCACTGACACGGTCGTGGTGCCGGACATCAACCTCTGGTGGGCATCAAACACACCCCCATGGCCGATGTGCAGCCTTCATCTGCTGATCGACCATGGCGCAACCACCCACATGGCCTTGGTGGCCATGGAATTCAATGGTTGCCTTGATGTGTCTGTTTAACTGCACTGCCATCTGATGTTGCTGCCCCATGTATGCATGTGCGGTGTCGGTGTGGCATGCCTGTGTTATTGCGCTGGCATGTTGTGCCGCATGCCCCCTGTGTATGCTGACCATGCTGCTGGGATGTGTGGCATGGGTGTGATGATGGCCGCTCCATGCAATGCCGGCTGCGCCTGTGCACCGGTGTCATGCCTCTGATCCATGCCATGGTCCACAGTTTGTCTGTGTGTGTGCGCATGCCTGTGCTGTGTGTTTGTGCATCTGTGTGCTGGTGCCTCCCCATACCTGCTATGTGCCACATTCCCAACATGCCTCCCACCTAGTGCATCCAGGGCTGTATGCGGTGTTCCACTCTGTGTGGCCTGTACATGTATGTGTGTCTGTGCACTCACCTGCATTCGCCATAGTGCTCCTGTGTGATGGTATCTCTACGGCACCTTGCCTGTGCAGCCAGTCTTGGGTCCCGTCTGTCGTGGGGTGACTGCACATCACCCGCTGGCCCATTACCTCTGTCATCCCCACTACTGTCACCATCATCAGCCTCAACAGCTAGCCCATGGTCAATGGCCATGTTGTGCAGGAGGCAGCAGGCCAGGAATAGACCACAGACTTTCAATGGGCTATATTGTAGGGCACCACCTGACCTGTGTAGGCATCAGAAATGCATTTTCAGCATGCCAAAGACATGCTCGATGATACTGCACATGCTGGCATATGCCTCATTGTACCTCTCTTTTGTGGCGGATTACAGTTGCCAGTATGGGGTGAGCAGCCATGGCATCAGTGGATATGCAGCCTCACCTGTGTGGGACGACATGGTTAGCCCTTTGCTGTGCCGTGACACATCCTTGCCCCTCTCCCCACAGCTCACTCCACCATGCCTGCCCTGCCCAGCCTCCCTCCACCCTCCACTGAGCCATGCTGACCCTGGACCATGCCCTACTCACCCACTAGGTCTCCCGTGGGGATGTCCCAACATTCGAACCTGTGGCACAGCACTGAGCTGTGCCAAATGAATGCGTCATGTGCACTCCAGGGCTGTGTGGCACAGACATTGATGATGTGCCCTGTGGCATTGTATGCCACCTGGCAGTTGACAGATGGGTAACCCTTGCGGTTGATGTAGACTGGGCCTTTGGTGCCACGTGGTATGCAGATACCCATGTGGGTGCAGTCAATGGTCCCAATCATACCTGGCATGCATGCCACCCTGTGGAAGGCCTGCATGTTTTCTGTATGCTCCTCCTGTGTGCTGGGGATATGTATGTACTCTGACACATGTGGCAGCAGAGTGTTGAGGAACTGGGTGAGGATGTGGGACATGGCCAACTGGGTGATCCCAATGGTATCCCCGGGTGGTCATTGGAAAGTGCCCGAGGCAAGCAAGCCCATCACTTCTGTCACCTTGGTCTCTACTGACATGGCATGACTCCATCTGGTGGGTGCCTGCATCTCCTCACTGCACAGCTTGCAGATCTGCCTTAGAATTGCCCTATTCAGGTGGTACTTTCCCACTATCTCAGTGTCACTGTAGTTCTCGAACTTGATGCGGACACAGTGCCACCTGTGTCGAGCATAACATCACTGGGCCCTTCATCGGCCATGTTGGTGTTCCTCCTGCCTCCTCACAACCCTCATTACTGCCTCCATTATGAATGGAGCACACTCCATCCCTCTGTCACCGTGGGTGTCTCCCTGGGTGCCTTTCCCACTCTGTCTGTCTGTCCGTCCATCTGTCTGTCTCTCTCTCTCTCTCTCTCTCTTAGGGTGTCTACCTCTCTCTCTCTCTCTCTCTCTCTCTCTCTCTCTCTTGCACTCTCTCCCTCCCTCTCTCCCTGGGCACAGGGTTGCACATCTGCTGTCTGTGTATTTGAGCCAGGTTTTTATAGGAACAAGTCTGCCAGGCGCATCTTGGATTTGCTCCGGACTTGCGTCATGGGTTCGCAGTTGAATATCTTGTTTTGCTACATATTCATGGGTATGCCCCCATACTTGCACTGCATACACTCTTTATGGGTGAAGTACCAGAAGCATGGAGCCAAGCAACCGTTATACCCCTACAGATGAAGGGAAATAAAAAGAATACTTCCAACTATAGGCCAGTTACCCTAACAAGTACATTGGGTAAAATTCTAGAGGGCTTTATTAAGGATTATATTAATGAACACATATAGGTAAACTGTTTGGGTGATAAAACACAACATGGTTTCACTACAGGTAGGTCATGCTAGATACATTTGCTGGAGTTTTATTACAGGATCAGCAAGTCTTTGGACATGAACACACCTGTGGATGTTATATTCTTGGACTTCACCAAAGCATTTGATAAATTGCCCTATCATGAAATAATTAAAATATTGACTACCTTGGGGGTACACAGCAATATAGTGGCCTGGATCCATGCATGGCCAAGCAACAGGAGACAAAGAGTTAGTATCAGGGGGGCTTACTCCAAATGGTCTAAAGTACCAAGTGGAGTACCACAGGGATCTGTGCTTGGGCCCAGCCTCTTTAACATCTATGTCTCTCAACTGATGTGCAAACAGTCTGGGGTGTGGATGACCACGTTTGTTGATGACTGTAGGCTGGGGGAGGAACCTGGGCAAAATTCATTTTATTTAGGCATGCAGTCAGCACTTGACTACATTGAATCATGGTGCAAATTGTATAAACCGCCACCAACCCTGATACATGCACAGTTATGCATTTAGGTGTACAGAACTTCAAGATGCCATACATGCTAGGAAAAAATAAATTGAAAACAGTAACTGAGGAAAAAGATCTAGGCATAGTCATAACACATGATCTCCAGTTTAAAACCCACTGTAACAAAATAATCAGAAGGGCACATGGAGTGTTAAACTGCATTTGAGACACATTGCCAGTAGGGACAGGATAGTTTTCATGCCGCTGTTTAGTTCATTGGTTAGACCTGTTTTGGGGTATGGGGCACAGGTTTGATCTCCATACCATAGATATGAGATTGATTGTACAGAGAGGAAACAAAGAGGATTAACAAGATCTGTTAATGGTATGGAGAACAAGGAATACTACCAGAGGCTTGGTGAATTGGGTTTGCTCACTTTGGAGTACAGGAGATGGAGGTGGGACATATGAATGGTATTCAGAGCGCTCACAGCTCAGGATCTTTGGGAGAAACTAAGTTTGGAACTATGTGACCAGCATTATTCCACTAGGGCACATTCACTGCAATTAAAAAGTGAGAATTGCAGAACTTGGAGGAGAAAAATGTGATATAATCAAAGGGTGGTGTCATCTTGGAATAAACTACCCCTGGGGTGGTAAGAAGCTCTTCAATGGAAAGTTTCAAATTGAAGCTCAACACTTTTAAGAATCAGAGCCTGTTTTAAATTAATGGTGAGCACCATGGACGTAAGTCTTTTTTTACTGAGTATTTTCCTTATGATACCTATCTGTGGAAAAAAAATATATATACATCTTATTTACCACCAGAGGGTGGATCCACGGCGCTGCTGCTTACTCCTTCTTTCACTACATCTTCTCCTGTAACTGTGGTGCTGGACTCCCCTGCACTGACAGCAATACTGCAGCTTATCCCAGCAGCACCTGTTCACAATGAAGGGAGGAATACTATATTGAAAAGCAGTTGTAGCAATTTTGGTATGCCTCATGCACAGGCTGATTCTCATTATTATTACCTTACTGTTTCAGTCCAAACTACTTAGGTATAGCAACATTATGAATATCAGAGATTATCCAATGACACGACTAAAACTTGTCAGTTCAGTGCCCTGTCCTCACACATCTATGTTGCCTGTCCTCAGTCCTTTCTGTGATAACTCCATTACACTGTGACATTTCATAAGTGATTATCGCATGCTGGCAAGTTGGCAACCATATTGGATCTGTTTGTGTAATCTTCTAATGTGGCACCTTTGTGAAGATCCTCAGGCTCAGAGGTGTACAGCAGAATGCTGGGCTGCACTGGGAGGGGGATTACTAGTAGGAGGAGGGAGGTCATAGTACCATAGTATCCTTACATTCTGGTTAGACTGTATCTGAAATATGGGGCTCAGTTCTGGAGGCCATGTCTCAGAAAGGATGTAGAGAGGCAAGAGCATGTTCAGGAGAGGGCAACAAAGATGGTAAAGGGGCTCAGCCACCAATACTATGACAAAAGCTTAAGGGAACTGAACATGTACTCCCTGGAGCAGAAGAGGGAAGGGAGGGGGACATGATTGGGACTTTAGAATACCTGAAAGGTATAAACCAAGTGCCAGCGGAGAGCATCTTCCAGCTGAATGGGAATCAGAAGACTAAGGGCCATGGAGTGCTGATTACGGGTGGACATTTAAAGGGAACATTATTTATTTATTTATTTTAGTCTTTGGTAACCGGGTAAGGCCCACTTGGCATGAGTGCCTGTTTTCAAGGGCGACCTGGGAGCACTGGGCAGTTAAGTGGCTTGCTCAGAGTCACACAGTATGCCAGTGGAGGTTGTGAGAATCAAACTCAGGTCTGGTCTGCTGGATGTATCAAGCTCGTTCACACCTTGTTCCTCTAACCTCTAGGCTATACTGCCAGCCCTTTAGGAAGTATTATTTCACAGAGAGGGTGATGGATACATGTGATAGGCTCCCAGAGGAGTTGGTTGGAGAAACAACAGTGGGAAGGTTCCAATAAGCATGGAACAGACACAAGGGACTGTTGAAGGTGGGGGAGGGGGCAGAACATGTCCTAGCAAATAACTAGGTGAATTGAGCAGACTTAAGTTGGCCTGGTGATTCTTTTCTGACATCACATTTCTATGTATATATGTATATTTACAGAATTCAAGACATAAATTACACATATATTTCAGTATATATAATACGATTAAAGCACTATAGCATGCTACCAACCAAACACATGCCAGTGAAAGAATCAAGCATTATAGTGTACTTGAAAGACTATGTGATGGCAGCGAGTTACAATATAGAGGATTGTGTATAAGCAGCCATACATAAGGATATTCTTGTATCGAGAGGTTTCCTTGGTAACAGATGACCTTGAGAGCGCAGCTCGAGAGGTACTTTGTTACCAAGGGAACCTCATACACAATTGTTTATAGTGTATGGGCAGTCACAGCATAGAAAATCACACAAAACCAGCTGGAGAAGACAAAAGAGAATAGAAATTTAATTTTTTTTTAACTGACACAGTGTGCTGCAGATGTTTCTGCAAGTTCAAGTTTGAAAAAAAACGTAACTTCCAGCTTAACTGCATTGAGGAAAGCAACTATATGGCAGCATTCCAAGTTGTTATGCTGCAGTAGTGACACAGCTAGTGCAGCATAACAGCTGTGATGACATAGCTACTGCAGCATAACAACTCCATTCTAGTTATGGATTTCTATCCATAACATAGAGGATTGTATATGAGCAGTCATACATAACAAGGATATTCTTGTATTGAGAGGTTTACTTGGTAACAGATGACCTCGAGAGCGCAGCTCGAGATGTACTCTGTTACCAAGAGAACCTTGAGATACAAGAATATCCTTGTTTGTGTATGACTGCTCATACACAATCTTTTATAGTGTATGGGCAGTCACAGCATAGAAAATCACACAAAACCAGCTGGAGAAGACAACAGAGAATAGAACTTTTAACATTTTCTTTTTTTTTAACTGACACAATGTGCTGCAGATGTTTCTGCAAGTTCAAGTTTAAAAAAACCTGCAACTTCCAGCTTAACTGGATTGAGGAAAGCAACTATGTGGCAGCATTCCAAGTTGTTATGCTGCAGTAGTGACGTAGCTAGTGCAGCATAACAGCTGTGATGAGATAGCTACTGCAGCATAACAACTCCATTCTAGTTGTGGATTTCTATCCATAACAACATTCTACCATTCACTATAATAAGTAATGTACTCACTAGTGCTGTCATCCGCCACTGGAATACTTTCCCCTGGACTGGATCTGCAGTGATGCTAGTCTCTGGCTGTTTGTTCTGCATCCTTTTTCTCTTGCTCTTGCTATCACTCTCTTGCAAGGTAACGGCTGTCCCCAGTGCCTCCACTAACTCTTTGTCATGCCTCTGGATGTCACCTCACTTGTGCTTATTTTGTTGCACAGAGTGGGAAACGGCACGCTCTTGTCCTTCTTGATCAAGGGTTGCCTTAATGGCAGCCCACAGGTTTTCCCTTTCCTTTATAGGGAGCCTCTCTGGACCAAATAGTTTCCCGACATGCACCATTATCTCCCTTACTAACAATACAACCTCCTTATATGTGAAGACTAGCTCAAGTTTTGTAGGGGGTTTGCCTTAACTGGTGGAGGGGTTTGGATGCCCTTGCTGGCCTTGCTGCTCCTGATGAGCAGTGAGTTCAACTTCCCCATCCTCCACATTCTGCTTGTCACCTTTCTTCTTACACTCCTGTTGCCCCTTCCTCCAGCTTCTGCAGTTGCAGACATGATTTGTAGCTGTCTGGTACTAGTAACTCACTCACGCTCCCTCCCTTACTATCTGTCTGTTGTGATTGTGAGGCTTTTCCTCATTGTTTCCCCCTCTCTTCACAATCACAGAACAGGATATTGCAAGATGTGAAATTTCCAGTTCTGCTTCTATTGACACAAAGATTTTATTCCACAGTTTGCAAATTATCCCGTGACTCTGATTGAAACGTAGTGTAAGAAATGTGGAATTACTTTTTTCTGTGGTAATATGAAGACATGGAAGAAGTCACCTTCGATACAGTCTTTTAATTAAGAAATGCGGAAATGCTTTTCACAACCTTTACATCCCATGTATGTAATCTAATACTCGTGATTACAATGATTTGGCACAATTTGTTTCCTGCAGCTAACTGGTATACACTTAGTTGTTTGTTATCTACAGGTGTTGTTATTGATTACAGCTTTGGAATAACATATTTTTAAAGCACACAAATTGTCCTGAGGTGACTCTGAGTCCAGGTAAGTTAGTGCAAATGTTAATGTGGGGGGGAGATTTTTTTTATTGCAAAATTAGATCCTTGGTGGGGGGGGGTATGTGGCTGAATAGGCTAGGTGTTACAAAACTTGTAAAGATGGTGGTTGAACATTGAGCAATGAGTGCTGGCAGACTACATATTAGAAGGAAGAGGGTGCACAGAACTGTTGGTCTGACTGACAGCTGCACATTTGTGCCACTCCACACCCAGTGTTGTTACTAATGTCTTGTTTATCTTGTAAGTCATATGTTTCTTTCGCTTTTCGGGTTTGACCCTGGAATGGTCGCTGCGACTCGCTGGTGATACTTCCACTCCTGCAGTCCAGAATGTACCCCGCTGCCAGGCTCAAGCCATCACAGAGACTTTATTGTCAATGTGTTTTGAAAAGTGCACAGGTAAGTACTTTTGACAAGTGCACAGGTAAGTACTTTCACTTCACACTGTCATTGATCCCAGAGACAAAAGCATTTTTATTTGCATTTCCAGAATGTTTATTTAATGGTAGTGTGGTACTTGAAGATAGATTATGACTGAGTTTAATGCAGGTTGGTGGGCGCCGGGGGGAGTAACTGATGGGTTACCTACTGCACACTCAGAACACTTGTCCTTAGTATACAGTAAGCAAAGTGGCACTATCTGCATAGTCGGTGGTCCAGCAGAACTGCTGCTGTTGCTCAGCAACAAAATAGTCACAATCATGATTGCCTGATGTGTTTTGGAACTGTTGTGTGGTTTCCCTTTGTGACAGCTACTATCCTGCTGCTGCGGTGACAGTATTGCCTTACTGACCACATACTGGGATTCATGGTGTGGCCATGCCAATGTCCAAGGGAAGTACATACTATTTCTTTTCATTTTTATTGAAAGCTTGAAATTGGTTTACTTATTCTATTTGGTGATGATTCTCACAATCTGTGAGACAGCTGATTTAAGTTCAATATCCACTGTGGGGTGGGCAATGCAGTGGTAGTGGTGGCACTACAGTGGCTGCTGTGGGCGCAGCACACCACTTGTGCAGAAGTAATACATTAGATTAAGAACACAAAGTAGGTTTTTGGTTGTTTTTCATCAACAGGTGTTCATCAGTACAATAATGTCGATCATGCATCTCTTGTGTTTCTGTGACCGTCAGTGTGCGTCCCTGTCAGGTCTGCATCACTATGGCTTTTTGATTGCTGTTGCTTCTATTGCTGATGTTATTCTCCATGACGTCACAAGGCCTGTGGCTTCCTGATGTCATCACCATCGACCAGCTACCTAGTTTAGTACTTACTGATTTGTTTTAAGAATAAATCTTTGTATGGTAATGACATAGGAGCAGATGACAGTGGTCGCTGAGACAGACGGTGGGTGGGGAGGATGGGGAGACTGTGCAGACGGCGGCAGTAAGAATGGTGGATCAGCTGTGTAGGTTCTGATCCCTGTGGGTCGTGAACAGTGAGACTATGTTCTGAGTGGGTTTTCAGCTCCATATGGTGTTTCTGAAACTACTAAACTGATTGTAATCCCTTCCCTTGTGTCTCTAACTCAGGGGTGTGATTGCTTTTCAGGTTTGCAACAGTAGTGCTTTAAGGATGATCATGCAGACGCAGCTACAGCTGAGGTGAAGGTACCCGGACAGCCAGGTTGGCAGCATCGTAGTTTGTGGTCATGGCACACGAGTGCACAGGTAAGTATCTCTGATTCTTGATTGACTTTGACATTCTTTTTCTCCAACAGGTCAAAAATATATTGTCGCTGGGTGTTGGATACATTTCTTTATAGTTACAGAAACTAAGCTGGTAGGGGGTGGGGTGGGAAAGGGGGGACTGGACACTATGAAAGTGGCAAAAATAAATACTTTGGGGTTTCACATTTGGTATTGACAGGTGCGCAAATAGGTACTGGGTAGTCAATCGTTATGAGGTTCAGAATTTCTGGGGTAGCGATATGGCACGCAGACTCTATTTTCCACTGTTTCAGCAAATGCCATGCTTCATAGGTATTTCTGAAACTACTACATGCCCACAGTTTTCACCTCATTGTGTTTCTCAGTCAGCCTTACTCAAGAAACATTTATAGCTTTCAGCAAGGCATAGATATGATGTTTCCTGCTCTTCAAATGTTGTCATCTCTATATAATTATTATGAACAAAAGGCTCACATTACATGCAATGCATCAGGGTAAAAGTTTATCTTTAACTTATTCATGACAATTGCTGTTGTAGAGCTACAAGGAGGCAGGGCAGAGCTACACATGAAATATAGCTGTGAAGTAAGCCACAGTGGGTCAGCCTCATGAATGGAGCAATGCAATTCCTTCCATGTCTATAGTTATACATTGAAAATAAAACTGCGGTTCAAAATTCAGGGTGCCCAGGGATAACCCTAAGTTATGGGAACCCCGAATGGGCACTCATGTTTTGCTGGGCTGTATTAAAAACTCAATGTATGTTTGGACTGACTTTCAGCCAATCAGGATGCTGTATTTTTCAAGCCCATTTTCTAATGAGATGTAAGTTGTTGTGCTGTACTGAACTGCACTGTACTACATTGTACTGCATTTAGCTGTACTGTACTGTACAGTACTGTATTGTACTGTATTTATCTGTACTGCAGTGCACTGTACTGAACTGTACTCTAATGTAGTGAAATGTATTGCACTGTACTGCAGTACACTTTATTGAACTGTGCTGTGCTGTAGTTTACGGTATTGAACTGTAATGTACTGAAGTGTACTGTATTGAATTGTACTATATAGCACTGTAATATGCTCTATTGAGATCTACCTTACAGCAGTATACTCATTTATCTGTACTTTACTGCACTGCATTGTACTGTGAACTGTACAACCATGTACTGTATTGAATGGTACTGTAGTGTATTGTATACATCTGTACTGTATTGTATTCAACCTTGCTGTATTGTACCATGTTGAGCTGCACTGTACTGCAGTGTAATGTACTGTACTATATGTATTGAGATGTACTTTATTCTTCCATGTTGAGCTGCACTGTACTGCAGTGTAATGTGTTGAACTATACTGTACTATACTGAATTGTATTGAGCTGTACTTTATTCTTCCATGTTGAGCTGCACTGTACTGCAGTGTAATGTATTGAACTATACTGTATTGTGTTGAGCTGTACTTTATTCTACCATGTTGAGCTGCACTGTACTGCAGTGTAATGTATTGAACTGTACTATACTATATTGAATTGTGTTGAGCTGTACTTTATTCTACCACGTTGAGCTGCACTGTACTGCAGTGTAATGTATTGAACTATACTGTACTATACTGAATTGTGTTGAGCTGTACTTTATTCTACCATGTTGAGCTGCACTGTACTGCAGTGTAATGTATTGAACTGTACTATACTATATTGAATTGTGTTGAGCTGTACTTTATTCTTTCACGTTGAGCTATACTGTACTGCAGTGTAATGTGTTGAGCTGTACTGTGCCGTACTTCAGTGTATTTATTGAACTTTACTGAACTGTACTGCACTGCAGTATACTCTGCTGAGCTGTAATACTGACAGAATGCCAGTACATTACAGAATGCCATAATTAACATTGACGTCACTCACCAGATTGGCAGGGCCAGTTCTGCCTTTCGCAGACTTGAGCAGAGACTCTGGCAGAAACAAGGGGTTAGTTGGCAAACCAATGTCACTATACACCAAGCTATTGTCCTCATCCTCCCCATATGAACTGGAGTTATGGATCTGCTACTGCTGTCACATTAAGTGACTTGACCATTCTTATGTGCACTGTCCATGACATATCATTGGCATCAAGTCTCAAGATATGGTGCCTAATACAGATGTCCTCAAGTGCTGCAATACAACTGGTACTGATGCCAGGATCAAAAAGGTCCAGTTGCACTGCTCTGGACACATTGCTCACATGCCTGACTATAGAATGCCTAAAGCTGCCTACTACAGAGAACTGTACTGTAGTCTGGGTATCATAACAACGGTGGGCAGATAAACTGGTATGAAGTACACTAAATGTCACCTTAACATTTTGCAGTATTAACCCAGAAACCTGGGAAAACCCAACCACTGACAGACCACAGTGGTGTCAGGCCTGCCAGGTTGTTTTGAAATAATTTGAGGCCCTGAGGTTGCAAGATTTGGGTAACAAGTGCCAGGCAAGCAAAAGGCACTTCATCTACCCACCTCACCTTGCTTTTAGTGCAACATATGTGACCATATATGTATATCAAGGATTGAGTTTGTCTCCCATTAATGAACCCACAACAACTAAGACACATCTGTCAACTTGACAAAAAAGTTCATCACTGTATTGCACCATACTGAACTGTACTATACTGCAGTGTACTGTATTCAGTTCAAGTTCAAGTTTATTGCAGGAAAATTCCATTGAGCAAGCTTATTCACAAGGAGGTCCTGTGACATAAACACTTAAAGTACAAACACAGATAGGTAATAACAGTATATACATGAAATGCATGTTACATGATACAGGCTGGATATACATACAAGGGTACCACATAGGGTGACCGCAGGTGGTAAACATTGATATGAGACAGGGAAGCGACTTACAGGTTGCATACTGATAAATGAAACATGATGACTGGTGTGGCAATACATATACAGTATTTTGGCAGCTAGAACAAACAACAGTCTACAACTGATATGGGGGGAACGAGTGATTTGATAGAGTAGCAGTGGAGCATAAGCAAAGATAAAGCCAGGAGTAGAAGGGGAAGGGAAAGCAGTTAATGTGACAAATCAATTATACCTTACCAGTGGATAAGTATGGCACACGTGGGGAAGGAAGAGACTTAATGACAGTTACAGGTGTCTTTTATTTTGGCTGAACTTGGCGATTTGTAGAAGTTTATTGAAACTGTGCTAGTTAGTTTCAGTACGGTTTGTAATTGGTTCCAAATGGAGGGAAGGGCATATGCAATATCACGTTTACCAAAGTAAGTCCGCATCCTTGGTATGTCAAGCATAATAAAGTCAGATTTTCTTAACGAGTATGCACTATGTGAGATACTAATAAGGGAAGAGAGATAGCTTGGCAATTTCTGCAGGAGCAGTTTAAGAGTCCATAGCCCAGCATGGAGCAGGCGTCTAGTAGTAAGGGATGTCCAACCAACAGCTGCATGTAAGTTACAGTGGTGCGAAAGGTAAGGGGAGTCGGTAATGAACCGTAACGCACGGTGATAAAGGATGTCCAGTTTACTTAGATTTGCAAGAGTGGTGGAGGAATAGATTACATCGCCATAGTCGAGTAGGGGGAGAAAAGTGGCCTGTACAAGCTTGTTTCGAGTTTCAAGGGAGAGAAGGGGCCTATTTCTGTAGAAGAAACCTAACCTTGCTTTTAACCTTCTAGAGACATCTTCGACGTGGTCATTGAAAGATAATTTATTGTCGATCCAGATACCTAGATTTTTAAATTTGGTTACAACTTCCAGAGGCTCGTTTAGCGTGGTGACAATGAAGTCTTGGTCAAGGGTATTGGGGGGGCCTGAGACAGCACTGTGGGAGAATATCATCGCTTTAGTCTTCTTAGCATTGAGCAGAAGCTTTGCCTTTATTAAATTATGCTCAAGTTGTGCGAAGTCCGCTTGAAGCACTCCCTTGACTTCAGATAACAATGAACCAGAAGTATACAACACAGTATCATCTGCAAAAAAGTGCAGATTGGACCTAGATATGTTAGCATCTAAGTCATTAATGTACAGAGAAAACAAGATAGGGCCTAAGATGGATCCTTGGGGGACTCCTCTTGCAACTGGCAAGGCAGCAGGAAAAGCCTTCCGCTTTACTTTTGGAATCTTCCAGTTAGGTAGCTAGAGAACCACTGGGTGGTATGGTATGTGGCACCCAACTTTGCAAGACAATTGACTAATAGTTTGTGATCAACAGTATCAAAAGCTTTGCTGAGGTCCAAAAGACTGCACCAGTTACCTTCTTAGCATCTATAGCAGAGATCCAATCATTGGTTACTTTTGCTAGTGCAGTGATTGTGCTATGATTAGCCCAAAGCCAGATTGAGCTGGGTTAATGAGAAGAAGGTTTCCAAGTGAGATTTTAACTGAATATGGATCAGTTTTTCGAGAACTTTAGAAAGGATAGGCAATATGGAGATAGGCATATAGTTGTTTACATCGCATGGGTCACCAGATTTAAATAGAGGGAGGATATGTGCTGATTTCCAGCAGGACAGCACAGTAGCAGATGTAATGGAAAGATTGAAGATGTGGATAATTGAGGCAGTGAGATGGGCGTAGCCTGACCTTAGGAAAAAGGGTTCCAAGCCATCGTCCCCTGCGCTTTTTTTGGTGTCTAAGTTAATAAGAGAATCTTCTACTTCTTTATAAGTTATCTCGTGCAGTTGGAAGGGGCTGGGTGCAGGACTAGATGTAGGGGGAGGGGTATGCTGGCTCACCGCAGCACCAGCATAAGGTGACGAGTCAAAAGCTAATCCAGCTGTGGCAAATTGGGAGTTAAGTTCCTCCAGGATTAGGGACTTGTTTTCCACAGTCTTGCCACTAGCAACTATCTTTGCTGGGACAGAGGGGGCCATGGGCCATCCTTCTATAGTTTTGATAGTCTTCCATATCTTATGAGGGTTACCTTTAGCTTGTTCGAGAGTAGAAATATAATAGTTAGCTTTAGCAGAGCAAAGTTTTTTCACACAGTTATTCCTGGCTGTTCTAAAGGCCTGCCAATCCGAAGATTCTTTGGAATGTCTAGCTTTAGCCCAGAGCTTATCTCGAGTTATAAGGGCTACCTTGAGATCCGAGGTGAACCAGAGGTTGGAATTGTTCCGTACCCTTACTTTGATGAAAGGGGCATGCTTATTTATTATTGTAGTGAGTTTGTCATTAAGGATGCAAGCTGCCTTGTTGACATCTTTGGCTAGGTAAAGATCTTGCCATCTGATCATGCTCAGGTCAGACAGGAAGTTTACTGCACTGAATTTGCGAAAGGATCTTTTTGTTACAGTATAAAGATGGGTTGCAGACGGGCCTTAATTTGAGATCTTATGCAAGCAACATGATCGCTCATGTCATTGTGAAACACTGCCAAATTAGATATTTTTTGTGGATGGGTGGTTACTACCACATCTAGAATGGAACTGTTGGCAGTATTTAGAGTGTTGTTCCTAGTAGGTTCACTGACTAATTGCCCAAGACCTAGCTCGTCACAAAGGGATTTGAGGCCTTGTGATTTAGGTGACAGCCAGTCCATATTTAGATCTCCTAGAAATATTGTTTCAGTTTTGCATCTATGAACATGGATTCAAAGATTAAGGACTTCATCACCACCAGACGGGGTCTATAGCCACCTAGGATAGTGATACATTCCGAGGAGGAGATGAAGGCTCAGCTAAACTAACTCAAATTCCTTGGCTAGAGATTTGCAACTAATATTGGTGACCAAGTACTTAGATTTGGTGTAGATAACCACACCCCCGCCTCTAGAATCTATATCTGCTCTAAATAAATTGTAGCCCTGCAGTGATATTTGTTGATCAGTGTTCGTCTTTTTTAACCACGACTCAGTAATTATGATAAGGTCTGGGTTAACGTGTGCAGCCCAGGCTTGCAGCTGTACAAGTTTTTAGGCAGGCTTAAAATGTTGACCATCATCATTTTGAGATCTGTGGCCTCAACAAAATCGATAGGCGAGGTAAATTATAGCAGGGGGCCAGGGTTGAGCTCACATTTCCTGAGCAGAGAAGAAGCAGAAGTATAACTTTCTTTAAGGGGCTTATAAGAATGGAGACTGCTTTTTTATTTCTCCGCGGCAACCCATATCGTGCTGCGCAAGAGGCGGCACCACTGTAATGACAGTTGATCGTGATCAATGTAAATGCTTGGGTGGACATAGGTGAGGACAGTAGCAAGAGGGTGTAGGCTAACCGGGGGGAATAGGCTAAAAGGGGAGAGGAGAATGACATAGTGTCTGCACGGTAGATTGTTATAACATTAGGTATTGATAAGGTACATTGGAGAACTGTATTGCATTGAGGTACTTCGAATTGCACTGTATTGCTGGAAAACTCTGCACCTGTGAGCAATAAAACACAATAAGGAGAGCCATGGTCCCAGATTGAGTGGTCTCGTGATTTGTATTAGTGCAATATTTTCTAGGCAAGAAATTTGCCCACCTAGGTACTCACTTAAAACCTAGATGAGAAAATACAGCAGAAAGGGGAACAAGGAGAGCAGGAGCAGCTTAGTTAGTGGCCATCCACCCTTCAGACTCTAGTCTCCTTGTAGCAGCACCGGGAAAGAAGTAGAATGATAATGCAGGCTATATTGCCCATGAATGAATACAGTGATTTATGTAGAAGACCAAGAATCCCTCTAGTGGCAGGTCTGTATAACCTGCTAATGGAAAAAAGGTAGTTAGACTTATCAGCACCAAGGCAGAGTGCTTGGATGGGCGCTGCAGGAAGAGCAGTCAGAAAGAAGAGGTGTAAGCACTTTAAAACAGTAGTAGAAATTACAATCCAGCTAATACAGTTGAAAAACTCCTAATAACACAGTTGAAATGTGCTTAGTTCTATCGAAAATCTAATTAAACTGTGCTATACTGCAGTGTACTCTATTAAACTGTACTATACTGCAGTGTACTGTATTAAACTATACTGCGCTGCAGTGTACTGTATTAAACTCTTCTGCACTGTAGTGTTCTGCATTTAATTGTACTGTACTGCAGTGTACTATATGATATATATCAGCTCTTTATTATGCTGCTCTGCAATGAGTTAAACATAACTGTATTTCTGTGTTGTGTGTTGAACTGTACTGTACTGTACTGCACTGCTTTGAACTGTGCTGTACTATATTGTACTGTACTGAACTGTTCTGCACTACAGTGCACTGTATTGAACTGTGCTGAAGTGCTCTGTATTTTAATTTATAAAATGAGCTTAGATTTTTCTGGGTCCTGATTAGCTGAGAGGTACCTTTGCCTGTGTCCTTATCAGGGCATATTGTGCCAACTGGCACCTCTTCAGCCAGTCAGAACTTACCACAATACAAATCACTGTTCCAACACTACAGAACTCTGAAGCCAAGCTGGAGCTCCATAGCCAAGCTGCAGCCCTCGACCCCCACCCCGCCCCACACAACAAATAGCTCTCTCACTGTTGCCACCTTTTAAAACTCTTCAGCCTCATACTGATATGACCACTTGCCAGTCATTTAAAATATTAAAAGTATCACCTTTTTTGTGGTTCTCTAAACAAAATCACCTGTCATACCGTGAGCGCTGAACACGTGCTGCAATGACGTGGTTTCAAATGATACCCAGAAAAGAAAAAGCTTCACCATCTTCACCATCACCGCTTATCTACTTAATTACACATCAAACATTCACAGTAAACCATCCAATCAAAAGTTATTTTGCCATTTCCAGCAATACTGGAAAATGCAAGCTCCTCACTACAGTGGCCCCCAAGAGACACGCTAGCTCCCAGAAAACCCGGTAGTACGCCTAAAATGACAGCATGCTCTCAGTCTTTCCATAGCAAGTACAATAGAAACATAGAAACATAGAATTTGACGGCAGATAAGGACCGCTTGGCCCACCCAGTCTGCCCATTTCCCTACCTGATGGATAAGCTGCAGGTCCTAGTTAACCAGCAGCCTACTTCTTCCTACCCCAACCCCCTAGAATTGCCTTATGACTGTCCCATGCATGCTTGAATTCCACCACTGTTTTGACTCCACAACCTCCTCTGGAAGGCCGTTCCATACATCCACAACCCTCTCTGTGAAAAAATCCTTCCTTAAATTACCTCTGAGCAGCCCCCCTTCTATCTTCAAATTGTGCCCCCTTGTTCTTGCACACCTCTTTTTTTGAAAGATGCTACCCTCTTGGACGTTGTTGATTCCCTTGAGGTACTTGAAAGTTTCTATCATGTCTCCCCTCTCCCTCCTTTCCTTGAGGCTATACATATTAAGCTCCTTAAGCCTCTCTTCATATGTCTTCCGGTGCAGACCCTGCACCATTTTAGTTGCCCTCCTCTGGACAGCTTCCATCCTGTCTATGTCTTTGCGGAGATTGGGTCTCCAGAACTGCACGAGTACTCCAGATGGGGTCTCACTAGCTGTCTGTACAGAGGAATAATAACTTCCTGTTTTCTACTGGTGATGCCTCTTCCTATGTATCCAAGTATCCCCCAGCCCTCCTTGCTGCCCTCTCACATTGCTTTCCCCTTTAGGTCATCTGATATGACTACCCCAGGTCCCTTTCCATTTTGTTGTTGTTAGTATCTCACCCCCATTGTGTACTCTTCCTGGGTTTTGTTTCCCAGGTGCATTACCTTGCACTTCTTAGCATTGAATCTAAGCTGCCATACATTTGACCATTCCTCTAACCTTGCCAAGTCCCTTCTCATCTTTTCCACTCCACCTTGTGCATCAGCTCTGTTGCAGATCTTTGTGTCATCTGCAAAGAGACATACTTTTCCTTCCAGTCCCTCTGCAATGTCGCTTATAAAGACATTGAAGAGGACCGATCCTAATACTGAACCCTGCGGTACCCCACTACTAACCCCCTTTTTCAGAGTGGACTCCATTTACTATTACTCTCTGTGTCCTATTCTCCAGCCAGTTCTTTACCCAGGCTGTCATCTTGGGACCCACTCCCAGGCTGGCTAACTTGTATATTAATCTTTGTGTGGGACTGTGTGAAATGCCTTGCTAAAGTCTAGGTAGACCATGTCACACGCCCTCCTGATCAACTACTTTGGTCACCCAGTCAAAGAAATCTATCAGATTTGTCTGGCATGACCTTCCGCTGTGAATCCATGCTGCCTTGGGTCCTGTGCCCTCTGGCCTCTAGATACTCAACAATTCTTTCCTTCAGAAGTGATTCCATCATTTTCCCTACCACTGAGGTTAAACTAACAGGTCTGTAGTTTCCTGCTTCTGCCTTGCTCCCACTTTTGTGAAGGGGAATTACATCTGCCCTCCTCCAGTCCTCAGGTACAACCCCATCCTCCCATGATTTGTTAAAGAGGGTAGTCAGTGGTGTCACTAGTTCTACCCTTAGTTCTTTTAGAATTCTGGGATGAATCCCATCAGGCCCCATTGCTTTGTCCACCTTCAGTTTTAAGAGTTCTTTCAGAACCCTTTCTTCTGTAAATGGGCTGGTATCAACTTCTGTATCCAGAGTGTTTCTACTGTTTGTTTTAGGTACTTCCCCTCTTCCTTTGTAAATATTGAGCAAAGTATTTGTTTAGTATCTCTGCTTTTCACAGTCACCCTCTGCCCACCCTCCCTCCCCTTTACTAAGCCTCACTATCCCTCCCTTGGTCTTACTTCGCTCCCTGATGTACCTATAAAAGGTTTTATCTCCCTTCTTAACTGAGTTGGCTATCTTTTCCTCGGTTTGGGCCTTTGCTGTTCTGACTGCCTTCCCAGCTTCCTTTTGCTTTAACTGATACAGTTCTCTGTCCTGCTCCTTCTGTGATTCCTTGTACTTCCTGAATGCTTTCTTTTTCTCTTGAACCTCACTGCCACTTCCTTTGAGAACCATAGTGGTTTCTTACCTCGTTTCGTTTTGTTTATTTGCTTTACACAAAGGCTTGTTACCTCTGTGATGGCAGTTTTTATTATTCCCCATTGTTCTTCCACCCCTCCTTCCTGCCCATTTGCTAGTGCATTCCTTAGGCACTCACCCATTTTGACAAAGTCAGCCCTCCTAAAATCCAGTACCTTTGTCTTTGTATGGCTTGACTCTATTGCTGTGTTTATTGTGAACCATACTGTTCGATGGTCGCTAGTTCCCAGATGGCTACCCAATTCTACATCTGTGATCCTCTCCTCATCTCTATTTGAGAGAACCAGGTCTAAGATTGTTCCCTCTCGAGTGGGCTCCAATACTAGTTGTCTAAGGCATGCCCCCTGTAGGGCATCTAGAATAACCCACTCTTAGAAGTGGCTGCTGCAACTGCACTCCAGTTAACATCTGGCATATTCAGATCACCCATCAGCAATATCTCCCCTTTTTCTGCCATACTAAGTATACTTTCTATCATTTCCTTGTCCATTTCCTCCCCCTGAGAAGGGGTCTGTATACAACCCCTGTGCGGATTGTGGTGCCATTGCCGGTCTCCAAATTTACCCACAGTGCTTCTTCTCCTCCTGTTTACCCTTTTGTTCTGTTGCTTTGATTCCTTCCCTTATGTAAAGAGCTACTCCTCCTCCTCTTTTACCCTCCCTGTCCCTCCTGTAGATAGTGTATCCTGGTATGTTTACATCCCAGTCATGGTTTTGTGTACCATGTTTCTGTGACTGCCATGATATCCAGATGTTCCTCCTCCATCAAGGCCACTAATTCAGGAAGCTTGTTACTCAGACTATGGGCATTGGTACTCATTGCTCTCCATTTTTGATGGCTTTATTTCTGTTGCAGCATCCCCCACTGACCTTTCTACCTCAGTCTTTTTCCCATTTAGTACCCTGTTTTGTAGGGAGAGGCTGGGATTTTTCTGCTGCTTATCAGTGCCTCCCCTTGACTAGTTTAAAAGCTTGCCAATGAAGCATTTAAACCGATTGCTCAAAAGACTCGTTCCTTTCCTGGACAGATGCAGACCATCTTGCCAGTATAGGCTGGTGTCCCTCCAGGTGGAACCCCAGTCCCCAATGAAGCCAAACCCCTGTGCTCCACACCATTTTTTCAACCACTCATTAAAGTGCATGGTGCAATGTACCCTTGCCTCACTCATGCCATTTACAGGCAGCACCTCTGAGAAGGATACTGTGTGTGCTACTTGTCTTAGGCCTCTCCCCAGTTCGACAAAGTCCTATAAAGTCTACAATAGTATTATTAAATAAAACAGCCTGTTTCTCTGTTGGTGGTTCTACTGTCTGTGTGTGCGAGTGGGAGGGGGTGAGGGTGGGACTGGGTAGCTATACTACCCCCACAAAACAATTCAGGCCACTTAGTTCCTCCATGCCACAAACAGCCTTTGGAAAGCAGAAGCTTCACAAACATGCATAAATAAATAAACAGCCATAAACTGTTTCACAGGTGAGCATAAACTGTCTTTGTAGCAGTGATATGCACACAACATGATCCATATATATGAAGCCCTGTACTGCAAATGATGACAATACTTTTACAGGGGGACTATTTTTTGCTATTTCTTGTATTAAAACCTTTTTTTTAAATATTCCTAACTTTTTTATTCTTTTTTTTCTTTTTTATAATTAGTTGGGGGGGGCATTTTATTAACACAGTAAGGCACTCTCAGGTGTGAGTTATGGCCTGATAAAAGCACGCCCAGGTGCATAAGGCACTTGGCGCAATCACCTTGTGCCTCATAACACACCTGAGCGTGCTCTTATCAGGCCATAACCCACATCTCGTGTGTTATTGCTAGCGTATTGAACTGTACTGAACTGTGGTGTAGTATATTAATATTAATCTGTATCTTACAGGCAGTATACTGTATTGAACTGCACTGTATGCTAATGTAGTGTATTGAACTGTGCTGTACTGCAATGTACTTTATGAGCTGTGCTGTACTATATATCTGCTCTGCACTATACTGTTGTGTACATACTGTGTTGGGTAGAACTGTATTTCAGTGTTCTGTGTTGATCTGTACTGTACTGTACTGTGTTGCACAGTACTGAAGTGTGCTATATTATATTGTACTGTATTGAATGCTTCTGTACTGCAAGCTATGGTACTGGACTGCACTGCAATGTTCTGTATTGCTCTGTATTTTACTGTATTGAACTGTACTGCACTGCAGTGTGCTGTATTGAGCTGTTCTGAACTGCTGTATAGTGTACTGAACCGTGTTGTACTGCAATGTACTTTTTGAGCTGTATTGTACTGCACTGTAATGCATATATCGGTACTTTACTGTACTTATCTGTACTTTACTGTACTGCTGTATATTGCGTTAATCTTAACTGTATTGTATTGCTCTATATTGTACCATTTGGAGGCAGTAGAGTGCAGTGGTCTAAGGCTCTGAGCTGCAAATTTGGTGACATCCAGCAGGCCAGACCTGGGTTTGAATCCCACAGCTTCCACTTGCATACTGTGTGACCCTGAACAAGTCACTTAATCTCCTTGTGCTCCCAGGTCGCTCCTGTAAAAAAGCTTTCAGCTTAGTGTGCTATACCTGGTTAAACAACTAAATAAATATTGTATTTTACTGTTTTGAACTGTGCTGTATTATATATTGCACTGTATCAAACAGTACTGTGTGGCAGTGCAGTGTTGTGAACTGTACTGCAGGGTACAATAATGTTCTGTATTGCACTGCACTGAAATGCAGTGTACTCAATTGACCTGTAGAATAGTGAACTATATTGATCTGTACTGTATTGAACTGCACTGTACTGAACTGCAGAAAACTGTATTGAACTGTTCTGCTGTATACTGCTGGGAACATTACTGTTTTGTACAGTTTTGTGCTGTAGTGTAATGCAATGTACTGTACTGATCTGCATTGAACTGTATTGTATTGTTCTGTACTGAACAGTATGATCTGTACTGTACTGTATTGGATTTAACTGTACTAGACAGCACTGCACTGCAGTGCACTGTATTGTATTGTTCTGTATTGAACAGTGTGAGCTGTACTGTACTGTACTGTATTGGATTTAACTGTACTAGACAGCACTGCAGTGCACTGTATTGTATTGTTCTGTATTGAACAGTGTGAGCTGTACTGTACTGTATTGGATTTAACTGTACTAGACAGCACTGCAGTGCACTGTATTGTATTGTTCAGTATTGAACAGTGTGAGCTGTACTGTACTGTACTGGATTTAACTGTACTAGACAGCACTGCAGTGCACGGTATTGTATTGTTGAGTATTAAACAGTGTGAGCTGTACTGTACTGTATTGGATTTAACTGCACTAGACATCATTGCAGTGCACTGTATTGAGCTGCACTATACTTTACCGAATTGAGCTGTGCTGTACTTATTTTACTATATTGCGCTCTGCTGTATTGCATTGTACTGTACTGAACTGCATTATAGTGTAAGGGGGGACATTGATATATACTGTATGAATTTTGGTTACAAGAACCAGCTTGTTGTGTTGAAGTAGTGACATCTAATTGCTTTTTTGCAGCAGTAGCTGCATCAATACTGCAGCTCAACTTAGAATGTCTGCATGCATGTATGATGAATTGGTCATGGCAGTGAGATCTGTCAAGGAGATTATTGGTACCGGAATGAACTGCACTACAGTAAGTCACAGGGGGATGTTTTGGGGACATAGGATCAGTGTAATGGTTGCCCATGCACTGTAAGTCATTGTGTGAGCAATCATACACATACAAGGCTATTTCCAGCTTTGACATTTCCATGGCAATGAGACATCTCAAGCTGCACTCTCAAGGTCGGTTGTTACCACATAAACTGCGCGATCAGAAAATGCTTTATTGTGTATGATCACTCATACACAGTGCTCTATATACTGCAGTGTTCATATTGATCTGTACTGTACTTCAAACAACAGCCGCTGTTCCACTCAGTTACCTGTGCCTGGTCCAGCAAGTTCTGATCAGAGCCAACATGGCCGTAAAAAATTTAGTGATGGTGGTGATCATTGAAGATATCAGGAAGTTGTACGGTGTTTTATTTTGAAAGTGTTTGTCATCACCATATTCAATGACAGGGACTATGAGTCTTTCATACTATGAAGATAGTGTTCCCTTTATATTACACGTCACTGCCTTCCTATTACTGCACATCATGGCTGAATGAGGTAGTAAGAAGAACTCTGTACTGGTTGTCGTATGGCCTTCCTGCAACAGTGGTGGTTGTAATAAGAGGAGATGGGGTGTCAGACTGCTGTACTTACATTTCTTTCTACTATAAATGGGTGATTTAATAGTCTGTACACATGAATTAGGCAGATTTGGCAATATATCAAAAGAGTAACTGTTTACAAAATACAGAGATAACCAGTGCTTGAACATCGATGTTCTTGTAAATCATGTTGTCGCAGAAAGGAATGTCATCTAGCAGAAGCTGGTCTATTGCTTCTCACATATGTCTGCATAGAGAACGTTCATTACTTTTTTTATGTTGATTGTACGCATGCACAAGAAACATGTTGCGTCAGCTTTCTCCACAAGCTGGTTGTGGAGGCATGGCACTGTTGTGCCCAATGCCCCCACAGACTGCAAAGGCTTGTCCCCCGTCCCCCAATGCCATGGCATGCTGCTGCTGACACTAGTTTAGCCAGAGTGCTGCAACCTTCTAAAAAAGTAGCTGCTGCAATCAGGGGCAGCCTCACCATTGCAGCGTCAGCCATCTGCTGCAATGAGGGAGCGACTAGTCATTGCAGGGTGGGATGTGAAACCCCTGATATTGTTTGTGAACATGGTGGCGGGTTGCTGCCGTGTTCACAAACAATATAACCCCCTCCCCACCACTGTGTTTACTTGTCGATGGGGGGGCCCTAATCCCCATTGGCATTTATAGCCCCCGTGTTTCTGTTGTTGTCGATGGGGGAGCCCACTCCCCGTCAGCATTCTGTACGCCTCCCTGTTTTGTTCCTGCCGACGTGGTGCCCAATCCCCATTGGCATAATGATAAGCCCCCGGTTTTGTTCCTGCTGATGGGGGTGCCCAATCCCTGTCGGCATAATGATACCCCCCCCCGGTTTTGTTCCTGCCGATGGGGTGCCCAATCCCTCGTCTGCTACTGCTGGTCCCCCAAACGAAAGCCTCTTCTGGCATGCTGGGAGCCCATCCCAGCATGCCAGATGCCCCTGTGAAGGGAAAAGCAGTCCTGCGATGTCTTTTTTTTTTCTCCTAAAAAGCTAACTGTCCCTTGGCTCGCCTGCCCCACCCACGCAACCCGCAAGACTCACCCACTGTGCACCCAGCCTCCCACACCCCCCTCACCCCATACTTACCTCTGGAGCTTGGCACGATGATCTTTGGTGGACTGGGAACACGTCTGCACTCTTCAAAGCCGACCGCGAACTGAGGAAATGCCAGTAAGCTGTATAATGTAATAAATAGGGTTTTTTTCAACTTTAGTGCATATCTCAGGCATTTTTGGGAATTTTTTCACCAAATTTTCAACATGGGGTTTTGGGACACCTCCTCATGAATTGTTGAACTGTCATGGTGTTAATCGGCCCCAAAACGTGGTTTCGCGGTCACTGTGCAGAATCACCCTTCGGGGCCAATTAACAAAATGACAGTGCCAGTGTTCATGAGGTGGGCTCTCAAAAAGCCTATGTTGCAAATTTGGTGGAAAAAATCCAAAAAATGACTATTTTACGAGCGTGCGTTGCGCAGTTGCTACGTATGCTCGTAACTTCGCGAATTTACAATATTTTCATGCCAGATTTTCAACACTGGCATTTTGTTACATCTCCTTGTGAGCAGTATAGCTGTCATTGTTCACATCCTGGCCAAAATTTGTTTTCGCACCTCCAGCGCAGAATAGCATGGTTACTGTGGGAAATCAGTGTTCAGGACAGATTAAGAAAATGACAGTGACACTGTTCATGAGTAGAGGTGCTAAAATGCTTATGTTGAAAATTTGGTAATGATACTCCATAAAATGACTGTGTTACGAGCATGCATTGCGCAGTTGGCATGTATGCTCGTAACTTCGCAAATTTATAATATTTTCACTCCAGATTTTCAACATTGCCATTTTCCCAGACCTACTTATCAACAGTGTAGCTGTCATTTGTCCCATCTTGGCCAAAATGTGTTTTCACACTTCCGAGGCAGAATAGAGCAGTCGCTGTGGGAAATCACTGTTCGGGACATATTAAGAAAATGACAATGATACTGTTCATGAGCAGAGGTCCTAAAATGCCTATGTTGAAAATTTGGTGATGGTAGCTCATTAACTGATTGTGTTACAAGTGTGCATGCACACTTTCCATGCACCCTTGTAACTTCACAGATTTGTAATATTGTCACACCAGATTTTCAACAGTGCCATTTTTTCACACCTCCTTATAAGCAATACAGCTGTCATTTTTCACATCCTGACCAAAATGTGTTTTCACAGTTCCAGCGTAGAATAACATGGTCACTGTGGGAAGTCAGTGTTTAGGACAGATTAAGAAAATGACAGTGGCACTGTTCATGAGTACAGGTTCTAGAATTCCTATGTTGATAATTTGATGACAAAACTCCATAACATGACTGTGTTGCAAGCGTGCATTGAACTGTTTCCATGCACCCTTGTAACTTCGCAAATTTGTAATACTGTCACACCACATTTTTAACAGTGGCATTTTTTCACAACTCCTTATGAATACTACAGCTGTAATTTTTCACATCCTGACTAAAATATGTTTTTGCACTCCTGCGGGACAATAGCACGGTCACTCTGGGAAATCAGTGTTTGGGACAGATTAAGATTGACCAAGTGATAAGGGGAGAGCGACTGAGCTCAACTGAGCTCTGTCAGGACTGCTGTGGATTTGTTTGTGGGCAGACAAAGGCCCCAACTCAAGAGCCCAGTACAAAAGAGCAGCCTGCAGCAGTGGGAGAAACAGAACGAGAGAGTGAGTGAGGGAGGGGGAGTGAGCGCACTCACCAAAGCGCTGTCAGGACTGCTGCAAATATTTTTGTGGGCAGAAAAAGGCATCAGTACAGGCAGGGGCCCAGTACAAAAGGCCAGCCTGCAGCGGTGGGAGAAACAATACGAGTGAGTGAGACAAAAGGACTTAGTGAGCTCAATGGAGCTCTATCAGGGCTGCTGGGATTTCTTTGAGGGCAGAAAAAGGCACCAATGCAGGCAGAAGCCCTGTACAAAAGGGCAGCTTGCAGCACCAGGACAAACAGAATGAGCAATGAGAGAGGGAGACTGAGCGACCTCAATGGAGCTATGTCGGGACAGCTGCGGATTTCTTTGTGGACAGACAAAGGTGCCAACACAGCCAGGAGCCCCATACAAAAGCGCAGCCTGCAGCGCCAAGAGAAACAGAATGAGCGAGTGACAGAGCGGTATTACGCAAGCTCAACGGAGCTCTAGTGTAACTAGGATTTCTTTGTGGGCAGAAATTGCATCAACGCAGGCAGGAGCCCAGTACAAAAGGCCAGCTTGCAGCGCCGGCAGAAAAATGGAATGCGAGAGTGACAGAGGGGGAGTGAGCGAGCTCAGTGGAGCTGTGCCGGGAATGCTACAGATTTCTTTCTGGCTGGAAAAAGCCGCCAATGCAGGCAGGAGCCCAGTACAAAAGGGCAGCCTGCAGCGCCAGGAGACACAGAATGAGCGAGTGAGGGAGGAGGAGTCAGTGAGCTCAACTGGGCTCTGTTGGGACTGCTGCAGATTTGTTTGTGTGCCTCTTCTCGTCCAAGCTGTGCCTCTCACTACTTGTATCCTGTGATTGCCCATCTTAACATTTCCACCATTCCAGCTGCAAATGCCCCAACACCCAGCACTTACAATCAGTCTTTGCACCCCTAGCATCTTACCTGTCATATTCCCTCGACAAGGCCCCCCTGGCTGCACTGTCTCTCACCCTCACCCAACTCCCCCGTATCTCCACTCCTGCCCCCACCCCAACCACCTCCCGTACTCCCCCTTACCCCTGCACCTCCTTCCCCCCAATCTCCTACTCTCACTTCCCCACCACCCACCCCCTTCCCTTATCTTGCTCATAGCTCAAGTCTTTGTACTGGTTCTTACATGTCTGTAAGTCAATGACTATGTTTGTAACTAAAAATGATGACTGTTGCACACGCTGACGTGGAACCTTTGTAAAAGAGCCTCGGCTCAAAGGTATTGTAATCCTAGATTGAAATAAATAAATAAAAAATAAATAAAAAAAAAGGCAGCAATGCATGCAGGGGCCCAGTACAAAAGGGCAGCCTGCAGTGGCAGGAAAACCAGAATGAGTGAGTGAGTGAGCTCAACAGAGCTGTACTGTAACTGCTGCAAATTTCTTTGTGGGCATAAGAAGGCAGGATTCCAGTAGAAAAGGGCAGCCTGCAGCACCGGCAGAACAGAATGAGCGAGTGAGAGAGGGGGAGTGAGCCACCTCAATGGAGCTGTGTCAGGACAGCTGCGGATTTCTTCCTCAGCAGAACAAGATGCCAATGCAGGCAGCAACCCAGTACAAAACAGCAGCCTGCAGCACTGGGACAAACAGACTGAGCCAGTGACAGAGGGCCACTGAGCAAGCTCAACAGACCAACACAATCAACATTCAGCATTGACAAATGCTGGTTTTATTTTAGTTTTTGGTGCCTATTTTCAAGGGCGACTGAGAGCACTGGACAGTTAAGTGACTTGCTCAGAGTCACACATTATTCAAGGGGAAGTTGTGGGAATCAAACCCAGGTCTGCTGGATGACCAAGCTCATTCACAGCTTGTTCCTCTAACCTCTAAGTTATAATGACAGCCCATTTAAATTATACATAAAAATAGCTAGATGGGTGGGCCTACCTGCATTGTACCTGCTCCACACTGTCTCTGTCTCGGTGCATAAGCAGTTGGTTCAGTCTCCAGTGCTGTCAGTCTCTCAGCTTTCACAGGCACTAATTATTTTTATTTTTTATTTATTGAGTATTCGGATATACCTTTGAGTCAAAGACTCCTTTACAATGGTTCCACGTCGCAGAAAAATATAACATACATTAGTAATTCGACAAGGTAAATAGTCCAGCATATTTACAGAGAAACAGTGAAAGCTAGCAGATGGTTACTAACTGTAACTTATACAAGTCATTAGTAACACATTAATAGTTAGATGAATAACAGAGTCATCAACTCAAGTAAGGTCAAAAGGGGTAAGCAGGCCAGAGGTCATAGTCAGGGAAAAAAGGATGAGGGGGGGAATCAGGGCAAGAAATTGGGTGGCAGATGGGGGGGGAGACAGACAGGGAAACAGTGGCAGTCGCAGGTATTTGAGGACCTTAGATGGGCCCTGAGGTATGTTTTGAAGGGGTCAATTCTATTTTTGTTCACTAGTGAAGTGAGTAGGCAGTTCATCCAAGAAAGGGCCCTGTAGCTGAAGGACCTTTGGAACTGGGAGGTTCGGCTGAGAGGAACCGAGAGGAGCGGCTTGCCAGAGCTACGTGTATGCTTAATCATTGGAGTCAGGTGGACAAAGGAGGAGAGCCCGGGGGAGAGAGGCTGAGGGCAATCTAGGGAAATCCAGTGAGGTCGTGAGGGCAAGGTGGTCACAGCCCTCCCCACAGACTGACCCCTTCCCCGCGGACATCGGGAGCAGAAATCCAGGTAGCTAACACAGCTTGCAGCTTCTCGGAGCTGTGCCTCAATTCAAATTTGGCGCCTTTTTGGACAATAGACTGTAGCGTATTTCTTGACTCTGCGTCGGCATAGCAGGACGGCACTCACCCTATGGCTGCTTCTCAAACTCTCTTTCCAGGGAGCAGCACAATTAATGAACTTAGTTATATGTAAAAAACGAGCCTGCATACAGGCAGATCTTTAAAATGCATAGAGACTGATACAACCTGTATGTTAAAGTTTCTCACCAGCCAGTGCTCCGGAGAAGCCCCGCCGAACGCTGTGCGTTCGGCTCCCCACAGCCCCCACCACCACCCTTGGTCGGCTCTCCCTTATATTGGGTATTTTCTGTCACATGAGGCACCAGAACCAATCAGCCTACTTTCCCATTTGCTGGTTATATCTCTCCAGCACTAGAGGGAGTCTGCTCTCACTTTCTGCTTTTCTTTGGGAAATGTCACTCACTAGCTTAAACCTTGCTATGCTGGCTCTCCTCTTGTCCCCGCCTTTACTTACTCTCCACCCCTATATCCCCTCAACCTGCCCTCTACAAAACACATTCCCTCCACTCTCAGTACTCTGCTCTCCCATCAGACTACCCAACAACTATCTCCCAGTCTATCCCCCCATATCCCTCCCGTACCCTGGATCACCACACTACCTCCACCCACCCACCACCTAAGTGCTACTCTCAGTATTGTGATTTCTATCACAAGAGGTCTCTCTCCTCGCTAGCGCCCATGGTTCTATTCTCCCTTCCTATCCCATGCACCTCCCTGGTAAGGTCTCGTCGACCACATATGTACCACACCCCAGCAACCAACACCTTGAGGCGCCAATTATTCTGCTGCTCCTGCTCTCCGCAATGTGCACCAACCCGGGCCCGCCACCTCAGCCATGCTCAGCTACGGAGGCAAAGGCCTCCGAATCGCTTTATCAATATATGCAGTCTCCCTAAGAAAACTGCAGCCCTCCAATGCTGGGTCACCCAACACCCCCGACATTCTCATGCTTGCAGAAACCTGGCTCTCTTCCTCATGCCAGACTCTGCGTCTCTCTTCAGGTTTTTCCCTGTTTAGGGCCGATGGGATGGGCAGGCGTGGAGGGGGTGCGCTATCTACCTCTTGGCGACTGGTCCTCGGTCATGCCCTCTCCAACCCCGAGCTTAGCTACGGGGCGCAAGCCATTACTTTAAAAATCTCCCCCCACCCAGGTCGTGGCCCCCTTTATCTAACCGTGGCTTACCTACCCCCGGGGTCAAAAAAAGATCTTGCGGTCACCTCCCTTCTTGACTACCTATCCACCCTACCCCGGAAGGCTGAACAACTAATCATGGGCGACTTAAACACCAACTGGCTCAGCCCATCATCTGATAATATGAAGAATGAGCTTGCAGCCCTTGACCTGTCTCAAATGGTCACCCAGCCCACTAGGCTTAACAAAGTAACAGGAACTAGTTCCCTTCTGGATGTAGTCCTCTCCAACCGGCCACATAAAATAGGATCTGTACAAGTCCTTGCGGACTCACTCAGTGACCACTCCCCTATCATCTGCTCTTGGTCATCCCCTACTCTCAGCCCGGTGTACTGCAGGACCCCTCGACGCCATTTTCTCCCCAGAGGTCTTGTCAACCTCAAACGTCACCTTGTCCAAATCAACTGGACCCCAGTGGCCTGCGCATCTGACATTAACTCTGCCCTAACTTACCTCACCACAGCTTTCAACCATGCCTGTGATCAGTTTGCCCCCTTCAGCACACCTAAGTTAAAAAAACGGACTGCTGCATGGATAACCCCTGCACTGATCCAACAACTAAATAAAAGAGATAACCTCTGGCACATAGCAAATGACTCCGGTAGAGTGGCTGACAGGCAAGCCTACAGGGCAGCCCGCAACCAATGCACCTGGACCATCAAGCAGGCAAAAGCTAAATACTACCAGGCCGCCTTGACATCCTCCTGGGGCTCATCCAGAGCTTTCTGGGACAACATTAAAGAACTGAATGGTAAAACCCGCTCCCCCCCCTCCATCCCAGATTGTCATAAATGGGGCTGTCTCGACTGACCTAACGTGTATCGCTGACTGCCTTAATAAGACTTTCACAGATTTAAGTGCAGTCCTCCCTGCCTACTTTTTTGACCCGGTTGCCACACCCACTCATACTCCCATTTCCAGGCCACAATTCCACTTCCAAATGATCTCACCACATGATGCCAAACCTTTCTTATTAAGGTCCCTTGCCTCTCAGAACCCAAGCAATGACCCTCTTGACTCCAAGATACTCCGCCTCACGCTAGATGTCATGCTTATCCCCCTCACGCTTATCATAAATAAATCCTTATGCCTAGGCCAATTCCTGGAGGCCTGGAAGCATGCTGAAGTAACCCCCATCCACAAGTCTGGGGACCGTACTCTGCCTCACAACTACAGGCCCATCTCCATCCTCCCCCCCTTATCCAAAGCTTTAGAAAAAATCGTAAACACACAGCTCACGGAATACCTTTCTAAATATAACCTTCTATGTCCACAGCAACATGGGTTTCGTCCTGGCCATAGCACATCCACTGCCCTTCTGGAATTCTCCCATCACATAGACCCGTGACTTGACAAGGTCAGCTTGCAGGGCGGTTTTCATAGACCTTCCAAGGCCTTTGACACGTGTGCCACCCCTGCTATTACACTCTCCTGAGCAAACTGACCTCTCATCTGACCCCTTAAGTGGTTCATGTTACCTTTACAACAGGACCCAAAGAGTCAAGCTAAATGGAACCTTTCCTCCAACCTACCAGTACTCTCTGGGGTCCCTCAAGGCTCCATCCTTGGACCGACCCTTTTCAGCCTATTCCTGAACACCCTCCCTAGTTCCTGTTCCAGCAAAATACTAGTCTATGCAGATGACGCTGTAATCCTAGCTACACACCCTGACCCACTCCCTCTCCAAGTCATATTACAAAGCGCCTTCCTCCAAACCGAAAAATGGTTCAATAAACATCGTCTAGTCCTGAATCTAAAGAAAACAAAGTCCATGCTATTTTCACATCGGCAAAACAGTGCCAAGGACTTTTCCCTTCACATCACCACCAGCATGCCCCTCCCACTTGAACAGGTAACATCCTATAAGTACCTGGGCATCACCTTTGACTCCGGCCTTACTTTCCATGCCCACCTCAAAGCCCTGTCATCTGCCATGAACTCCAGGCTTGGGCTTCTCTACCACCACAAAGACTGCCTCCCTGAACCAGCCTTAAAACTAGCCATCACCTCATCGGTGTTATCGCTGGCTGACTACGGGCTCCCAATTTACGCTGCTGCCGACGCCACTGCCTTATCTAAAGTCCAGACCGCTATTAACAAAGCCTGTAGGCTCCTTATTGGTGCCCACAGCAGAACCCACACCTGTCTGCTATACTCCACCACAAATATACTCACTCTTGAGGAAAGACTGAAATATCAAACCTGCCTGCTGGCAAAAAATCCATGTCAGGCCTTTGCCCTCCTGGGGTCTGTGGACCCTTGCAGCTGGCTACCGGTCCCTGCCCCCCGCAACTCCTCCACTGCCACCTTCATTGTTCCCAGGGCCAGGACCTCTCACTGCCAAAGATCCTTCCATCACTTGGCCCCGCATTGGTTCAACTCCCTTCCTGAATCTATCTCCAAGATCCCGGGGATAGGCCACTTCAAAACCACCCTCCGTAGGCATATTATTGACAGCCGATGCTGTAAATGCTTGTAGCTACCTAAACCAGTCCCGCCCTAGCCCTCCCAGCCCCCTGGCACCATTTTTTTTTTTTTTTGTACTACATAATTGTCTAAGACTAATTGTTAGTTGTGTGATGTATCTATTGCTTTGTAACAATACGTGTAACTTTACACATGTTTGTACCAGTATAGCTGCTGCCTGTAATCTTCAAGTGTGTTTATATATCTCACTTGTATGTTCATCACTGTCCCAAACTCACTTAATTGTTGTCTCCCCCCCCAAATGACGAGGTACCTTTGTAAACGAGTCCATGACTCAAAGGTTGTAAAACTGATTTCTCCAATAAATAAATAAATAAATAAAATCTTTTTAGCCATAAGGCAAGTATGGAACCAGATTCTATTGTCGAGATTTAGCCAGTTGGTAGCATTATAGAGAGAGCAAGTATGGGTGTGGGGGAAAGACTCACTGTCCCTGCCCTACACTGTACCTGTCTCTGTGGATAAACAGATGGCTTCAGTCTTCAATGATGTCAGTCCCTCACCAACAATAAGCATTACACCATTGTGGGGAAGGCTGCACTGCTCCTTCTCTACACTGTACCAGTCTCTGCAGATGAATTGTACATACCCTGCACTGTACTTGTTCCTGTGGCTAAACAGAGGGTTTCAACTTCCAGTCTTGTCAGTCCTTCACCTTTCCAAACACTGACTGCATCACAGTGTGGGGAAGCTTGTACTATCCCTGCTCCATATTGTACCTGTCCTTGTGCATTAACAAAGGGTTTCACTTTCCAGTGCTGTAAGTCCCTGCCATTTCAGCAACACAGCCAGAGCTACGTGTATGCTTAATCATCAGAGTCAGGTGGACAAAGGAGGAGAGCCCGGGGGAGAGGCTGAGGGCAATCTTTTTGGCCATGAGGCAAGTATGGAGAAGCCTGCACTGCCTCTGTCCACACTGTAGCTATCATAATGGATAAACAGTGGGCCTTAGTCTCCAGTGTTGCCAGTCTCTCACCTTCTATCAGTATTAAATACATCCTTTAGTGAGGAAAATTCACACTGTCCCTGCTCCACACTGTAGATATCCCTGTGGAAAAATAGAGGGCTTCAGTCCCCAGTGCTGGCCGTCCCTCACCTGTTACCAGCACAAAAGACAGTACAATGTAGGAGGCTTGAAATGTACATGTCTCTGTGGATAAACAGATGGCTTCAATCTCAAGTGATGGCAGTCTCCCCCTTTCATCAATATTTTAAATATATCACAGTATGGGGAAAATGCACACTGTCCCAGTCCTGCAGTGCCCATGTTCCTGTGGATAAAGAGGGCGTCAGTCTCCTGTGGTAGCAGTCTCTCACCTTTCACTAGTACTGAATACATCCTAATGTGGGGAAAATGCACACGTCCCAGACTCTACCTGTCCCTGTAGAGAGATGACCTGAGTCTCCAGTGCTGCCAGTCCCTCTCCTTTTCATCAGCAGTAACTACATCACTGTGTGGGAAAGCCTGCACTGTTCCTTCTCCACATTGTACTTTTCCCTCTTGATAAACAGATGGCTCAGTCTTCAATGCTGTGAGACCCACAGCTTTCCCTAGTAGTAACATCATCACAGTGTCAGCATGGGTATGCCTACAGCTTATCTACCCCACACTGTACCTGTCTCTGTGGATAAAAAGAGGGTTTGGTCTCCAGTGATGTCAGTCATTCACCTTTCACCTGCACTAAATACATTGTAGTGTGTGAGAAACACCCATTGTCCATGCCCCACTCTGTACCTGTCCCTATGAAGAAACAGAGGATATCAGTCTTCAGTGCTGTCAGATCCTCACCTATGCCCAGGATTTGGCCATCACAGTATGGGGAACCCTGCACCACCCCTTCCCCACATTGTACCCCTCCCTGCTGATAAAAAGGATTCAGTCTCCAGTGCTGTAAGCCCCTCACCTTTCTCCAGTACTAAATACATTCCAGTGTGGAGAAAACACACATTTTTTTCTTCTTCACAATGTACCTTACCCTGGGGATAAACAGAGTGCTTCAGTCTCCACTGTTTCAATCCCTCACCTTTCACCATCAGAAATACATCACCATATGGGGAAATCTGCACTGCCCCATTCCCCACACTGTATCTGTCCCTGTGGATAAACAGAAAGTTCAGTCTTCAATGCTGTCAATCCCTTAGCTTTCCCTAGCACTAAGTCTATCACAGTGTAGGCATGTATGTATTTTACCTGCCCCTCACTGTTCTTATCTCTGCAGATAAACATAGAATTCAGTCTCCTGTGATGTCAGCCCCTCCCCTTTCACAACCAAAAAAATACACTGGAAGTGCAACTTGGTAATAAAATTATCTTTCTCAGGTTCTTGGTGAAGTGGCACAAAGGAAGAGACAACAGACAAGTGGTATGCATGTAATAAATTCAATTTATTACGGATCAGTAACACAGACTTACTACCAACAGTGATATCATTGGGAGAACAAGCCAGTTTTCCTTACCTAGGTAAAAGCAGTGTCTCATCTATTTTCAGAAAAACTATGTGCTACACGGGGTCTTATACCCTGATAATTACTATGACAACAGCAAAAAAAAAAGATATGTAAAAATAATATAATTGGCCAGTAACAGGTGGCCTGAGAAACTATCCTTACTAACATTAGACGTTGCTTAGCTTGCATAGTTAGAGTAACAATGGGCTACTGTATTTTCCCAAGGTCACAACAGCAGTACAATTACTAGAGATGGCACTGTTGCATTACTTCTGATAATGCAGTAAAAACAGAGTAAAAAGCATCTAATAGCAGTAAAACATGATGGAGCATAATATGCATTAGTAAACTACAGCAGAACACAGGTTCTGACACTTACGCTTATACGACAAGTGTCTCTGCCCTAATGTTAGTACATGTACCTACATATATGTCGCTGTCCATGAGATGGGGGTACAATCAGGGGTGCTGGACCATGGATAACATTCTCCCTCTTGTTGCCTTCAGAAGAAAAGGCAACAACCACAGGAAAGTATTGGGCTGGATCTAGAAAAGTCATTTACAAGCCTGACGCATGAGCATTGTAAAGGAATTCTAGTTGTTCCCGAGTTGTTCTCAGTGTTGTGTTAGAGTACATCACAGACAGCAAAGGGTTAGTATCAGAAAAACTATAAAAATTGCTTGGATAATAGCAAAAGCTTTAAAAGTCAATTCTAACCAAGTACTGGATAAAGCAGCGCTTAAATCACCATCAAGTATAAGGTCATTATGAACATCATCAGCTTTAGAATTATTGTTGCTAATATAGATTAAATGCAAATCTTTCCTAACTAAAAGAGACTGTAAAGAAAGTGTCTAAGGGTCAATGTGCACATTAAATACAGGCAAAAGCAGAGACAAGGCAAGCAAGCATTGCAGATCGATATCAATAACATCTGGTTCAGGGAGAGGAACAGGAGCAATGACAGTGTGGCCTGTTTTCTGCTGTGGAGTAAAACAGAAGATAGACATTGAAATATCACAAGTTTTTTCACCATAAGCAAATAATAGATAGTTAGTCACTGGACAATACTGCCCATCAGAATTGTAGATAATGCTAATATTTGGAACCCTACATTGCTGTAGAGGTATAGGACTGGCAAACGACTGGTTGGTGAGCTGTGAAGTGAAGTGAAGTGATGTACCTCTTTCGGTACCGGTAGCTTCACAATGCAGCTGTTTCAGCATCAGGCACTGAAGATGCAGCCTGTGGAGATTCAGATTCATCATCATCATCATCAGTGTCAGTCAGGTTGGATGGCTGATCTTCACCCACTATATAAGCCCAGTCAAGATGTTCCAGAGAGTATCCACAAACAGGTTTCACAATGTCAAAAATGTCACAGCAGCACAGGTAATAATATCCCTTCTTGGCACAACAGTTCATATGGAGAACCACCCATGCTTGGAGAACAGAGTGGTAGACCAACAGAGAAGGCAGATCAGTTCTTTCTCTGTAAAGTTGTTTTAGTAAAGTAACAAGGTGCTTGAATTCGGATAACATGAAAACATACCCAAGGTTCCTAGCAGTAGACATAAAAATATTAACATAATTTGTTATACACATAGTAATTCAGCCATTACATTTGCAATGAGGACAATCCCATTTAGATATTCTTCTGTCATGAATAATATCAGGAAAGTGTCCTGTTTCCAAGTCCCTGAAGAGATTGTTAACACTGACCATCAAATATAACCCATACGTGGAGTATAAAATTTCACAGGCAATATATTACATGTCTACCTCCTTGTTATTTTGGAAGATCAATTCATGAATTTTGTTTTTACTATAATTGAAACCTTTGGCAATTTCCTGCATATTATATACAGTAAACATTCTTATTTACTAAACCATGTACACCATGTAACAGTGGGGTTAGGATATAATTTTTTAACAGTTTGATGAAAATTAAGTGTTTGTGCTTCAATAGCAGCAATATCTGCTTTATTTAAGATAGACATACCTGAGTCAAAAATGCCAGAGATGGTGCCTGCTGTACTGGTAACATCTGCAGTGTCATGCCTAGTGCGTGGTCTAGCTTTAGCATTAGGTGCAGGTCTAAAGACTCTTACGTGATCAGTGGTGTGTGGTCAAGTAACGTTGTCATTTGTGTGGGTTTGGTAAGCAGCTACAATGTCTAGAAGCATCATATGGACAAATTTAGAAGTGATAGTCATGTGACAGAGACCAAACTCATCCATATTCCACTGTGTCAAATTGAACATAACTGGGACATGCATAAATTGTGCATTGTTAATCAGATCTCCGGAAAAGGAGGTGGTCAAACCACTAGGAGAACCAGGCTCCTGGGGAGGACATTCAGTCATTTCTTCTTCAGTGGGTGGGACTTCAGAAAGAAAAAGAGCTTCAGTAGCTACATACTCGTGAAGACAGAAAGCACATGACTCCTCAGAAGTGAGGTGGTCACAAAAGGTAGTATCTATTTAAGCAGTCAAGTTATATGACCAGTAAGTCTAGAAGAAGCTTATAGAATGGAGAGTGTACTATTTGTTGACATGCCTGTGTTGGACCATCTGTGGAATGTACCTTTGTGTAGGTGAACTACAGAGAGTGTGTAACCATTAAGATCAGTTTCCCATTGTATTTGCAATGTGGACTTGTCTGGAGCTACTACCATGGCATTAAGATAGGTATCTGAGCCTTCATTAACAGTAATCATTTTTTGGGGACATTAATATGGACTCCCACTGGGGCTGAATGTTCAAGTTTGCTAAGCACATGTTGTACACATTGTTTGTGTGTAGTCGATAGGGATTTGTTCTGAGATCCAGTCAGAGAAAGTCGTTCCACCAGGACAAGGAGGTGCAAGATAGCCATCTTGCCAGTGTACCTGAAAGAAATAGAAAAGGATTATTAAGTGAGGGGTACTATTCCACCCTAAGTGGGTTATGAAAAGTAGTTTTAGTCACCTTTATACAACTTGAGCTGATTAGCATGGAACCAGTTGTTGGTGGTTTGTTTTTGCTGTTGAACTCGGACCTGATAAACAGCAGGACTGAGTTTATTGACAATGGGATGTGGGCCTTCCCATTTGCTGGCAAGTGAATGTGCCAATGGTCTGTATTGGAGAAGCATGACTTGATCTCTGACTTGCCAGTCGACTTCTTTTGCATGCTTATGAAAATGAGCTTTTGCTTGTTGTTGAGCCTTACCCATATGATTGGCAGTGAACAGGTGTGTCTTCATGATGTCATCATGAAGTTTTTCAACATACTTATCTACAGAAACTCTATCTGCAGCAGGGGGTGTGAAGATCAATCAACAGGTGCTCAGGTAATCTCATGGCTCTACCAGTCATAATCTCATAGGGTGTGCACTGGGTAGTTGCTGCAGGTCTGCCCTGATTACCATCAGCAGTAGCCGCAAGAGGGAATCCCAGTCCTCTGGATTGTTATTAATGAATTTGCATAACATCTGTTTGATTCTTCTGTTTGCTCTTTCTACCTGGCCTGAGGATTGAGGATGGTAGGGGATGTGAAATTTCTGATCTACTTCAAGCAGTTGGAGTGTCTGCTTTATTAGCTCAGCTAAAAAACTGGTTTCCTGATATGAGTCTACCATTAAGGGTAGGCTCCACCTGGAGAACAACTGATCCACCAGGACCTTGGCAGTTGTCTTTGCCGTGTTATTCTTAGTGACAAATGCTTCCACCTACTTGGAAAACAAACTTGTGACAAGTGAGTACTTGTTGTTCTTGCTGGAGCTGGTAAGGGGGCCAATGAAATCAATTTGTATCACATTCCAAGATCCTGTTTGCCTTTGTGGCAACAATTTGACATGTCTTTTCACTGAAATTGGGTTGTTCTGGGCACACACTATGCAGTTGTCCACATAGTGCTCTACATCTTTGGCCATGCCAGGCCACCAGATGACAGTTTTTAAGTTTCTGGAGGGTGTTGTCTACCCCCTGGTGCCCACCAGTGGGGTATCATGAACCATATGGAGGAATTCAGTTTGCAAAAATTGTGATGCAGTCCACAGTTTGTCACCTGTATCTTCTTTCTGATACCAGATGAGCTGATCATTAGACAGATGATGTTGTCTGAGTATCTCTTGTGTGGACTGCCAGCCAGCAGTTCCTGTTCAATTCCTTTGCCCAGGAATTTGAACACATCTTTTAGCTCTAGGTCAGATTTCTGTGCAGCAGAAAGGTCCAGTGGTGGTTCTGGTACTGGTTTCTGCTTGGTGTTGGCGGCTAAGAAAATAGCTGCCACAGCTATTGGGTGAGTCATTGTCCATGATCCCCCCCTGCTTCGGCAAGTGAGTCCTCTCAATCATTGAATTCATGATAAGGGTCAGATTTACAGTGAGCCTTTACCTTGTGGATATACAATTTGTGAGTAAACTGTTGTGTCAGTTTTTGTACATACACAAACAATTCCCTGTATTTGACGGGTGTCCCTTTCAGAGGATGTAAAGTTATTTTTCTCCCAGAATGGTAAAAACTCAGTAAGGGATGAACAGACCCAGCTGGAGTCTGCAAAGATGACTGCGTCCTTGTCACCACGAGGCATGACCTCTAGAGCACAGGCTACAGCTGCCAATTCAGCATACTGTGAGGAGATGACAGTGCATTTTTTTGGAAATGCACTTGAAATCACCATCTTGATCTAATATGAGCTCACCAAGTCCTGCTACCTGACCTCTGTCTACATAGGAGGTGGCGCCATCTGTAAAGATGTGATACATACTGGTATTTTCTAAAATATCTGGTGTAGCCGGTAAAAGCGGTCCCGGCTCAAGTAAGTGAGGAGGTTGGCATGCACAGTCATGTGGCTCACCTGTGTAAAGTAGGCCATGGGCCAAGATGGATATCATTATTGCAGGTAATACTTTGATGTCCCTGTTCTGCAAAAACAAAGACCAGTGGGTAAGTCTGGTGTTGGAAACTAAACCTTCATTTACTTTGACTGAAAGGAGAAAGTTGGTTGGGATGTGACAGGTATGCAAGATAATAGGTGCATACTCAATGATGTACATGAACTCTTACCAGCCCAGCAGGTTGTCAAAAGTGTTCTTTTACAGAGGCTATATTTTCTCTCTACTGGGGACAGTATCTGAGATGCATAGGCAATGGGCCTGAAGTACTCATTGTACTTTTGTGCCAGCACTGCAAACATGGCCACATCAGAAGTGGCAGTTTCCAAGTGGAATGGGAAATTAGGGTTAGGATTGATCAGTAATGGGGCTGACGCTAAGAACTGCTTAAGCTGTGTTACAGTTTCAGTGTAAGTGGGGTCCCATGTCTATGGTACATCTTTTTTCAGAAGTTCATACAAAGAAGTAGCCTTCAAGGCAAAGTCAGGGATAAAATCCCTGGAGTAGTTTACCATTCCTAAAAAGTATCTGAGTGTTGCCACGCTAGTAGGAAGTGGCAGATCTTGCAAGCCCTGGATCATCTTGACAGCTGGCCTTCTGCCTTGGTCTGTGATATGTAGGCCAAGGATGATGACCTCTTTTTCACATAATTTTGCCTTAGAGGGATTGCACTTGAGGCCTGTTCTCTTGAAAAACAGAAATTCATATAGAAGGGCCAAATGATCTTCTTTCATGGTGGTTGCTAAAAGCAAGTCATCTACATATTGCAGGAGACACTGGGGTGTTGAGAACCCCTGCAGGGCATCTATCATGTGCAGATGGAAGATGCAAGAGCTGTTGTGGAAGCACTGGAGAAGTCTGGTCCAGGTGTACTGGTGTCCATCAAAGGCAAAAGCAAATTTGTATTGGCTTTCCTGTGCTAATGGGAGTGGCCAGAACCCATTAGAGATGACAAGAGCTGTGAACCACTTTTTGTCAAGTATCAACAGCTTGAGCACATCAGGTGCTGATGTGACTATTGGGGCACAGCTCAGGGAAACTTGATTAAGTTTCCCGAAATCAGTTATGAGTCTTCAAGCTCCATGTGGCTTTTTCACAGGCCAAATACATGAACTGACAGTGAAAAAATAGGTCCTAATCACTCCTTGTTGAAGCAGTGATTGGATGGCCTACTTCAGTGATGGTAAGGCTTCAGCAGGAAATGGGTACTGCTTCTGCCTCACAGGGTCAGGCCCTGTCATCGCAATGCTAGTGTGCATCCTACTACAGTCATGCTTGTTGGTGGCAAACACATCAAGGAGTTTTTGCAGCAAGGGTGCAAGCTCAGAAAACAGATCATGACTTTTGAACAAAGCCACGATGTCTTATTCTTTACTGTTATGGGAGATGGTTGCCACCACATACGAGTCTGGAATGGTGACAGTATGGCATTTTCCTTTGATCTGAAGGAGTAGACTGTTGGCTAGGTCCACTACACAGCTGTATACTGCTAGGAAGTCAATTCTCAATATGCTGGGGTGATGAAGTAATACCATGAGGTCAAAAGAAAAGTCAGTTCTGAGGTGGCCTACCACCACAGGTAGAGGAACAGACTGGTTGGTGTCTAGCTAGGCAATATCTGCACCCTTGGCACTGATCTTCCAGCTGGTAGACCAGTCAGATGAGACTGGGTCCTCATCATGGGGGACTGACATGGCTGCTACACTATCCAGAAGCATATTAAGTTGGCGGTCCATGACCATGGCCTTTACACAAGGCTGTCCATTTGTGTCAACAATCAAGTCACTCGACTGGGGCCTGTAATTGTCAATCAGTATTTTCAGAATCATCATCATCATGTTCCTGGAGCTAGAGGCCTGCAGGATCTCTCAAGGCCTCCAGTATTTCTTACGCAGGGTACAGATGTACCTGTGACATCACAGGTGCAACAGCAGAATGCGCAGGTGGTTCTTCCTTGTTTGTCACATTGGCCTGGCCAGTAACCAGTGCCACAAAAGGATTCTTCCATCGACTATTCATTTGTTTGGCAGTCAGGGTCAGGAAAGGGTTCCCATGACCGCATGATTGTCCAGCAGCCAGAACAAGGGATGCTACAATTCACGTAGGTTTAGCCGCTCTTTCAGCATGGCCAATTCAACATCTTCTCTAAGTTCTTTCTCCAACTCATGACTCACACGCTGATGCTCCTCTTTCTACTCAGCATTCTCCTCTCTCACCCCTCATTTGTATCGCTCAAAGTATCATTCAAATACAATGTTTCTTATCACAGTCATCTCTCTCAACATACAAATGTCATGCTCAGTGTGTTTCTTATCCCATTGCAGCCGTCCACAATCATCTCTCAACATACACGTCATGCTCAGTGTGTTTCTTATCCCATTGCAACCTTTCACAATCCTCTCTCGACATACAAATGTCACGCTCACTGTGTTTCTTATCCCATTTCAACCTTTCACAATCATCTCTCGACATACAAATGTCATGCTCAGTGTGTTTCCTATCCCATTGCAGCCGTCCACAATCATCTCTTGACATACAAATGTCACGCTCAGTGTGTTTCTTATCCCATTGCAACCTTTCACAATCCTCTCTCGACATACAAATGTCACGCTCACTGTGTTTCTTATCCCATTTCAACCTTTCACAATCATCTCTCGACATGCAAATGTCATGTTCAGTGTGTTTCCTATCCCATTGCAGCCGTCCACAATCATATCTCAACATACAAATGTCATGCTCAGTGTGTTTCCTATCCCATTGCAGCCATCCACAATCATCTCTCGACATACAAATGTCACGCTCAGTGTGTTTCTTATCCCATTGCAACCTTTCACAATCCTCTCTCGACATATAAATGTCACGCTCAGTGTGTTTCCTATCCCATTGCAGCCGTCCACAATCATCTCTCAACATACAAATGTCATGCTCAGTGTGTTTCCTATCCCATTGCAGCTGTCCACAATCATCTCTCAACATACAAATGTCACGCTCAGTGTGTTTTTTATCCCATTGCAGCCATCCACAATCATCTCTCAACATACAAATGTCATGCTCAGTGTGTTTTTTATCCCATTGCAACCTGCCACAATCATCTCTCAACATACAAATGTCATGCTCAGTGTGTTTCCTATCCCATTTCAACCTTTCACAATCATCTCTCAACATACAAATGTCATGCTCAGTGTCTTGAGCAGTACAATGCAACAGTCTGTTATTTGCATCGCGGAGTGACTGTGTCTCCTCTGCTAGTTTCTTTTCTTTTTTCTGTAACTCCCATGTCTGCATGCCCATCTCTTTTTTCAGAGACAAATTTTGCAGTTCAAGGGAGGCACACCTTGCTGTGAGACCCTCAACAGCAGTATATAGAGCCGCAACCAAAAGACCTTTGAGGTTGTATTTCTCAGTTGGTTGTTTGGACTCTTAAGTATTGCTTGGACATTAGAAGCAATGGATTGTCTGTAGATTTTGCATCCAGCATAAAATCTGCCCATCTGCCGTGGGATGTGAGGTAGTTTGAGACATCAAGTCTCAGTTCAGTGGAAAGTTCAGGCATGACAATAAGGGGTAGACAAAAAATCAGTTGGAAAATTTTCAAAATCCTTGGTGCTGTCACCAACCATTTTCTGGTCCCCAGTGTGTGAATAGTGATACCAAGGCAGTATGCTGTCACTCACAGAGGGAGCATAGGGGCATCTGCCATACCCGAAACCAAGATGGTGTGGGACTACCATAACCATTACCACTGTAAGCATGAGTAGGTTCAAGTAGGCGAAAAGCACATTACACTACTCTGCCTTCAAAATAAATTTAATGGAATCTTCTTTTTGTCCCTTCCAACCTGCACACAGTCACCAGATATAGCCTGGTAATAAAATTACCTTTCTTAGGTACTTGATGGGATGGCACAAAGGAAGAGACAACAGACAAGTGGTATGCATGTAATAAATAAAATGTATTACAGATCAGTAATGCAGACTTACTACCAACAGTGTTATCACTAGGAGAACAAGCCAGTTTTCCTTACCTAAGTAAAAACAGTGTCTCATCTATTCTCAGAGAAGCTATGTGCTACACTGGGTCTTATACACTGATAATTACTATGGCAACAGCAAAAGAAGATATATAAAAAGTATAGAATTGGCCAACAACAGGTGGCCTGAGTAACCACCCTAACTAACATGAGAAGCTGCTTAGCTTGCATAAGATAGGGTAATACAATAGGGCTTCTGTAAGTCCAAGGTCATAATAGCAGTACAATTACTAAAGATAGCACTGTTGCCTTACTTATGATAATACAGTAAAAGCAGAGTAAAAAGCATCTAATAGCAGTAAAAAATGATGGAGCATAATATGCATTAATAAACTACAGCAGAACACAGATTCTAACACATATGCTTATATGATAAGTGCTTCTGCCCTAATGTTAATACACGTACCTACATATATGTTGCTGTCTGGGAGGTGGTGGTACAGGCATGGGTGCTGGAACATGTATAACAGAAGTCTGCATTATACCTGTTCCTGTGGAGAAACAGAGGGTTTTAATCTCCAGTGTTGTTAATTTCTTAACTCTGACTTGCACTAAAAACATCACAGTGTTGGGGAAAGGCACATTGTCCCTGCCCCACCCTGTGCATGTCTTTATGGATAATCAGAGGGTTCAGTCTCCAGTACTGGCAGTCCCTCACCTTTCTCCAGGACTAAATACATTTCAGTGTGGGGAAAACACACACTGTCTCTGCCTCACACTGTATGTGTCACTGTGGATAAACAGAGGGTTTCAGTCTCCAGTACTGTTATTCCCTCACATTTCAGCAGCAGCAAATACATGCAGAGTAAAGAAGACTGGATTGTTTCTTAGTCATACTGTACCAGGCCCTGTGAATAAACAGAGGGTTCAGTCTCCAGTGCTATCAGTCCTTCAACTTTACCTAGCATAGAAACACAGAAACAGAGACTTTCATGGCAGATAAGGACCGAATGATCCACCTAGTCTGCCCATTTCCCTTCCCTGTTGGATAAGCTGCAGATCTTGGTTAACCAACAGCCTACTTCTTCCTACCTCCTACTAGAATTGCCTTATGTCTGTCCCATGCATTAAAGGAAAGCTGTCATCATGACAGCCTCCTGCCCCAGCATGGCTTACTCTCTGCTTATGCTTCTTAAGTATGTTGCAGTGTTTTTCTCCTGCCACAACATACTTTATTTTCATAAACAAAAGTCTGCAACCCAGAAGTATGGCAGATGCCAATGAGGCTCCGTTATGTGTAAAGGTGTGGTTACGCACCATGCACTTCAATATTTCTGCCTACGCAGAGAACACCAAGAAGAAAGAGTTGCTGTTATAACTATACTTTTCTACTGGGACTAAAGAACTAGAACTCTACTACTGGGACCTTCACTTTAGGGTAAAAACAAAACAAAACAAAAAAATGTTACTGTGTTTGTCTGAGTTAGCTGAAGTGAATTGTTATCCGAGCAGTTATAATAATAATAATGATAATTGCTTTATTTATAAGGCACCTTATCTAATACCAAGGCACCTAACAATATACAAACAAATCAAAATCATACAAACACCTATTCAATTAAAATCAAATAACAATAAATCAGAAAATCTAGATTTTTATCTCAGGTTGTTGAAGAGAATTGTTATCTGTGCAGTTATCTAGGTGTTTGTCTCAGGTGGCTGAAGGAAATTGTTATCTGTGCAATTAAATAAATCTAGAATGAGCTGTAAAGTAGGAGGAGTGGCTTAGCTAGAAGGAAGCCAGGTTCAAGCCAGATTTAAAACCTGCCCTAGATAGCTTCTGCCAGAGAACAGGCTGAGAACACCAAGAAGAAGGAGCTGCTGTTATAACTATATTTCTCTACTGGGGCTAAAGAACTAGAACTCTACTACTGGAACCTTCAATTTAGGGTAAAAACAAAACAAAAATTTAGTGTGTTTGTCCAAGTTGGCTGAAGTGAATTGTTATCTGTGCAGTTATCTAGGCATTTGTCTCAGGTGGCTAAAGGGAGTTGTTATCTGTGCAATTAACTAAGTGTAGAAAGAGCTTTAAAGTAGGGGAAATGGCTTAACTAGAAGGAAGCCAGATTAAAGAATGATTAAAAAACTGCCCTAGATAACTTCTGCCAGAGAACAGGCAGAGAACACCAAGAAGAAGGAGCTGCTGTTATTACTATACTTCTCTACTGGAACTAAAGAACTAGAACTCTACTACTGGGCTCTTCAATGTAGGGTAAAAGCAAAATAAAATTAGTGTGTTTGTCTAAGTTGGTTGAAGTGAATTGTTATCTGTGCAGTTATCTAGGTGTTTGTCTCAGGTGGCTGAAGGGAATTGTTATCTGTGTAATTAACTTGGTGTAGAAAAAGCTGTAAAGTAGGAGGAGTGGCTTAGCTAGAAGGAAGTCAGGTTAAAGCCAAATTTAAAACTGCCCTAGATAGCTTCTGCCAGAGAAAAGGCAGAGAATACCAAGAAGAAGGAGCTGCTGTTATAACTATACTTCTCTACCGGAACTGCATTGCTCTCCCTCCCTTCCACCCTAAGCCAGTTATACTTTTATAGGCAAAGGATTTGACTGACAATAGGACCTTCCTGTTTGGAAGCAGTATTCCAAACAACAGTTGAGGGTCCAGAAATAAGACATGATGGGAGTGGTGCAGTGCAGTGGCTGTGAAGCAGTAGTCTTCCTGGAGACATTCTGGAGGATGCAGTATTTTCCCATCTGCAGGCATCTCTCTGGGCTGAGGGAGGAGGTTGCTTATCTCCAGGATGAGTTGGCTAGGGATTGGGGGGACCTCCTCTCCCACCGAGGGACCACCAGGGCCACTGCCGTTGCCTCAGAAGTTGCCAAGAAAGAGGAGTGGTTGGACCACAGTAGGCTCACGGAGGGTGAGGGTGGTGGAATAGAGGCACATCCCTTCAGTTGTACCACTCCACAATTCATATGCCATTCTGGCAAAGTGTGGTTCCTTTATGGAGGCACCTGCAGTGGAGACCAAGTAGGATGCTGGGAACCTCCACAAAGGAGACCCACAGGAGGGTGGAACACAGGGGAAGGAAACAACTCCTGGTAGGAGACTTCATTGTTAGGGGGTAGAACTGGGGGAGGAAGGGGAGAGAGAGGTAAGGTGCCTGCCTGGCGCCATGGCTTGGAGGGACAGGGAGTGAATCCTAGGATCGCTGGAGCAGCTGCACAGGGGAGGGAGCTGGATGTCATTGTCCACCTAGGAACAAATGACCTAGCTAAGAAAGGGATCAGAACAGTGTAGGGAGAGTTTGAGGAGTTGGGGAGGGGGGCCTTAGACAAGTAACACGTATGGTAGCCTTCTTGGAGGTCCTGCCTGTTTATGGTATGTGTGAGGCTAGGGTGCTCCATACCATGGGATTCAATCAGTGGTTTAAAAACTGGTATGTAGCTCAGGGATTTGGCTTCATTGGGACTGGGGGTCCACCTGGAGTGATGCAGGCCTATACTGGTGTGATGGTCTGCTTCTGTCCAGGAGGGAACCAGGATCATAGGTGATAGGTTTAAATGCTTCATTGGTAAGCATTTAAACTAGCCAAGGGGGGAGGCACTGGAAAGGAGCAGGGAAATCCTAGCCTCCCCACCAAAAAAATCAGGTTAGTAAGTGAGGTAAACACCAAAATAGAGATGTCAATAGGGAGAAGGGCAGGGGTAAATGGAGAAAATGACAAAGGCTATAAGGACAGGGACAGAGCAAAAAGGGGTAAAGCCATCAAGAAATGGAAGGTAATGAGTACCAATGCCCCTAGTCTGGACAACAAGCTCCCTGAATCAGTGGCTTTGATGGAAGAGGGATGCCTGGATATCATAACACTCACAGAAACATGGTACACAGAGAACCATGACTGAGATGTTAACATACCAGGGTACATAACCTACAAGAGAGACAGGGAGGACAGAAGAGGGGGAGGAGTAGCTCTCTATGTAAGGGAAGGGATAAAAGCAATGGAACAAAAGAGTAAACAGGGAGGAGAGGAGGCACTGTGGGTCACCTTAGAGACTGGAAATATCACAATCCACACAGGGGTTGTATACAGATCCCCATGTCAGGGGAAGGGGATGGACAAGGATATGATAGAAGGCATCCTTAGGATGGCAGAGAAAGGGGAGATACTGTTGATGGGGGACCTGAATGTGCCAGATGTTAACTGGAGCACCTTTGCTGCAACCATGTCCAAGAGCAGGGCCATTATCGATGCCCTACAGGTGGCATGCCTCAGACAGCTAGTTTTGGAACCCACTCATGAGGGAGCAATCTTAGACCTCATACTCTCAAATAGGGACAGTAAGAGGATCTCAGATCTAGAAGAGGGTAGCCATCTGGGAACAAGTGACTACCAAACAGTGTGGTTCATGATAAACTCAGCTACAGAATCAAATCATACAAAAGTGAGGGTACTGGACTTCAGGAGGGCTGACTTTGGCAAGATAGGAGAGTGCCTTAGAAAAGCACTAGCAAACAGGCTAGAAAGAGGGGTGGAGCAACAATGGGGAAACATCAAAACTGCCATCAGACAGGCAACAAGCTTTTATGTGAAGCAAATAAACAAATCAAAAGGACAGAAAAAGCCACTATGGTTCTCAAAAGAGGTGGCAGGGAAGGTTAGGGAGAAAAAGATAGCATTTATAAAGTATAAGGAAACAGAAGGAGCAGGACAGAGAATTGTACCAGTTAAGGCAAAAGGAAGCAGGAAGGGAAGTCAGAATGGCAAAGGCACAAACTGAGGAAAAGATAGCCAACTCGGTTAAGAAGGGGGGTAAAACCTTTTATAGGTACGTCAGAGAGCGTAGAAAGACAAAGGGAGGGATAGTGAGGCTGAATAGGATGGACGGTGGGTGGGTAGAGAGGGACAGTGAAAAAGCAGGGATACTGAGTGAATACTTCTGCTCTGTATTCACAAAAGAGGAGGAGGGGGAGGTGCCTAATGCAATTAACAGAAGCACTCTGAATAGGGGAGTTGATCCCAGTCCTTTTGCAGAAGAAAGGGTTTTGAAAGAACTCCTGAAACTGAAGGTGGACAAAGCAATCAGGTCTGATGGAATTCACTCCAGAATTCTAAAAGAATTAAGGGGAGAACTAGTGACACCACTGACTACCATTTTTAACAAATCATGGGAGAATGGTGTGGTACCTGAGGACTGGAGGAAGGTGGATGTGATTCCCCTTCACAAAAGTGGGAGCAAGACAGAGGCAGGACACTACAGACCTGTCAGTTTGACCTCTGTGGTAGGGAAAGTGATGGACTCACTTCTGAAGGAAAGAATTGTTGAGTACCTAGAAGCTAGTGGGGCATAGGGCCCAAGGCAGCATGGGTTCACAGCGGGAAGGTCATGTCAGACGAATCTAATTGATTTCTTTGACTGGGTGGCCAAAGTAGTAGACCAGGGAGGGGCTGTGGACATGGCCTACCTAGACTATAGCATGGCATTAGACACAGTCCCACACAAAACATTAATAATCAAATTAACCAGCCTGGAAGTGGGTCCCAGGGTGGTAGCCTGGGAAAAACATTGGCTGGACAACAGAACACAGAAGGTAATTGTAAATGGAGTCCACTCTGAAGAAAGAATGGTTACTAGTGGGCTACCGCAGGGTTCAGTACTGGGTCCAGTCCTTTTTAATGTCTTTATAAGTGACATTGCAGAGGGACTGGAAGGAAAAGTATGCCTCTTTGCAGATAACACAAAGATCTGCAACAGGGTTGATACACAAGGAGGTGTGGAAAGGATAAGAAGGGACTTGTCAAGGTTGGAGGAATGGTCAGAAGTATGGCGGCTTGGATTCAATGCAAAGAAGTGCAAAATAATGTACCTGGGAAACAAAAACCCAAGGGAAGATTACACAATGAGGGGGGAGGTAGTAACAACAACAAAAAATGGAAAGGGACCTGGGGGTAATCATATCAGATTACCTTAAGGTTAGCAAGCAATGTAAGACGGCAGTATGGAGGGCTGGGGATACTGGGATGTATAGGGAGAGGAATCACCAGCAGAAAACAGGAAGTCATTATCCCTCTGTGCAGACAGTTGGTGAGACCCCATCTGGAGTACTGCATCCAGTTCTGGAGACCCTATCTCCACAAGGACATAGATAGGATGGAGGATGTCCAGAGGAGAGCAACTAAAATGGTGCAGAATCTGCAAGAGAAGCCATATGAGGAGAGACTAAAGGTGCTTAATATTATTATTATTCAAGTTTATTGCAGGAAAACTCCATTGAGCAAGCTCATTCACAAGGAGGTCCTGTGACATAAACACTTAAAGTACAAACACAGATAGGTAATAACAGTATATGCATGAAATACATGTTACATGATGCAGGCTGGATATACATACAAGGGTACCACATAGGGTGACTGCAGGTGGTAAACATTGATATGAGGCAGGGAAGCGACTTATAGGTCGCATACTGATAAATGAAACATGATGACTGGTGATTTGATTTAATCAAATCAAATCAAATCAAATATACAGTATTTTGGCAGCTAGGACAAACAACAGTCTACAACTGAAATGGAGGAGGAGAGATTTGATAGAGTAGCAGTGGAGCATAAGCAAAGATAAAGCCAGGAGTAGAAGGAAGGAAAGCAGTTAATATGACAAATCAATTATACCTTACCAGTGGATAAATATGGCACACATGGGGAAGGAAGAGACTTAATGACAGTTACAGGTGTCTTTTATTTTGGCTGAACTTAGCGATTTGTAGAAGTTTATTGAAACTGTGCTAGTTAATTTCAGTACGGTTTGTAATTGGTTCCAAATGGAGGGAAGGGCATATGCATAGCATCGCTTACTTAAAGGAAGTCCGCGCCCTTGGTGCTGTCAAGCATGATAAAGTCAGATTTTCTTAACGAGTATGCACTATGTGAGATACTAATAAGGGAAGAGAGATAGCTTGGCAATTTCTGCAGGAGCAGTTTAAGAGTCCATAGCCCAGCATGGAGCAGGCGTCTAGTAGTAAGGGATGTCCAACCAACAGCTGCATATAAGTCACAGTGGTACGAACGGTAAGGGGAGTTGGTAATGAACCGTAATGCATGGTGATAAAGGATGTCCAGTTTACTTGGATTTGCAAGAGTGGTGGAGGAATAGATTACATCGCCATAGTCGAGTAGGGGGAGAAAAGTGGCCTGTACAAGCTTGTTTCGAGTTTCAAGGGGGAAAAGGGGTCTATTTCTGTAGAAGAAACCTAACCTTGCTTTTAACCTTCTAGAGACATCTTCGATGTGGTCACTGAAAGATAATTTATTGTCGATCCAGATACCTAGATATTTAAATTTGGTTACAACTTCCAGAGGCTCGTTTAGCGTGGTGACAATGAAGTCTTGGGCAAGAGTATTGGGGGGGCCTGAGACAGCACTGTGGGAGAATATCATCGCTTTAGTCTTCTTGGCATTGAGCAGAAGCTTGCTTTATTAAATTATGCTCGTTGTGCGAAGTCCGCTTGACGACTCCTTGACTTCAGATAACGATATGAGCCAGAAGTATATAACACAGTATCATCTGCAAAAAGTGCAGATTGGACGTAGATATGTTAGCATCTAAGTCATTGATGGACAGAGAAAACAAGATAGGGCCTAAGATGGATCCTTGGGGACTCCTCTTGCAACTGGCAAGGCAGCAGAAAAAGCCTTCCGCCTTTACTTTTGGAATCTTCCAGTTAGGTAGCTAGAGAACCACTGGGTGGTATGGTATGTGGCACCCAACTTGCAAGGCAATTGACTAATAGTTTGTGATCAACAGTATCAAAAGCTTTGCTGAGGTCCAAAAGACTGCACCAGTTACCTTCTTAGCATCTATAGCAGAGATCCAATCATTGGTTACTTTTGCTAGTGCAGTGATTGTGCTATGATTAGCCCGGAAGCCAGATTGAGCTGGGTTAATGAGAGAGAAGGTTTCCAAGTGAGATTTTAACTGAATATGGATCAGTTTATCGAGAACTTTAGAAAGGATAGGCAATATGAAGATAGGCCTATAGTTGTTTACATCGCATGGGTCACTAGATTTAAATAGAGGGAGGATATGTGCTGATTTCCAGCAGGACGGCACAGCAGCAGATGTAATGGAAAGATTGAAGATGTGGAGAATTGGGGCAGTGAGATGGGCATAGCCTGACCTTAGGAAAAAGGGTTCCAAGCCATCGTCCCCTGCACTTTTTTTGGTGTCTAAGTTAAGAAGAGAATCTTCTACTTTTAAAAGTTATCTCGCCAGAGTTGGAAGGACTGGGTCCAGGACTAGATGTGCGGGAGGGGTATGCTGGCTCACCGCAGCACCAGCATAAGGTGATGAGTCAAAGCTAATCCAGCTGTGGCAAAGGGGAGTTAAGTTCCTCCAGGATTAGGGACTGTTTTCTACAATCTTGCCACTCTGCGACTATCTTTGTTGGGACAGAGGGACCATGGGCCGTCCTTCTATAGCTTTGATAGTCTTCCATATTTTATGAGGGTTACCTTTAGCTTGTTCGAGAGTAGAAATATAATAGTTAGCTTTTAGCAGAGCTAGTATTTTCACACAGTTATTCCTGGCTGTTCTAAAGGCCTGCCAATCCGAGGATTCTTTGAATGTCTAGCTTTAGCCAGAGCTTATCTCGAGCTATAAGGGCTGCCTTGAGATCCGAGGTGAACCAGGGATTGAATTGTTCCGCATTTACTTTGATGAAAGGGGCATGTTATTTATTATTGTAGTGAGTTTGTATTAAGGATGCAAGCTGCCTTATTGACATCTTTGGCTAGGTAAAGATCTTGCCATCTGATCATGCTCAGGTCAGATAGGAAGTTTACTGCACTGAATTTGCGAAAGGATCTTTTTGTTATAAAGATGGGTTGCGGCTGGGCCTTAATTTGAGATCTTATGCAAGCAACAATTCCATGATCGCTCATGTCATTGTGAAACACTGCCAAATGAGATATTTTGTGTGGATGGGTGGTTAGTACCACATCTAGAATGGAACTGTTGGCAGTATTTAGAGTGTTGTTCCTAGTAGGTTCTCTGGCTAATTGCCCAAGACCTAGCTCGTCACAAAGGGATTTGAGGCCATGTGATTTAGGTGACAGCCAGTCCATATTTAGATCTCCTAGAAATATTGTTTCAGTTTCTGCATCTGCTAACATGGATTTCAAAAGATTAAGGACTTCATCACCACAGACGGGGGTCTGTAGCCACCTAGGATAGTGATACATTCTGAGGAGGGGAGATGAAGGCTCGGCGAAACTAACTCAAATTCCTTGGCTAGAGATTTGCAACTAATATTGGTGACCAAGTACTTAGATTTGGCATAGATAACCACACCCCCACCTCTAGACTCTCTATCTGCTCTAAATAAATTGTAGCCCTGCAGTGATATTTGTTGATCAGTGTTCGTCTTTTTTAACCATGACTCAGTAATTATGATAAGGTCTGGGTTTACATGTGCAGCCCAGGCTTGCAGCTGTACAAGTTTTTTAGGCAGGCTTAAAATGTTGACCATCATCATTTTGAGACCTGTGGCCTCAGCAAAATCAATAGGCGAGGTAAGTTGTAGGGGGGGGCCAGGGTTGAGCTCCACATTTCCTGAGCAGAGAGGAAGCTGAAGTATAACTTTCTTTAAGGAGCTTATAAGAATGGAGACTGCTTTTTTATTTCTTTGCGGCAACCCATATCGTGCTGCGCAAGAGGTGGCGCCACTGTAATGACAGTTGATTGTGATCAATGTAAGTGCTTGGGTAGACATAGGTGAGGACAGTAGCAAAGGGGTGTTGGCTAACCGGGGGAATAGGCTAAAAGGGGAGAGGAGAATGACATAGTGTCTGCACGGTAGACTGTTATAACATTAGGTATTGATAAGGTACATTAGAGAACTGAATTGCATTGAGGTACTTTGAATTGCACTGTATTGCTGAAAACTCTGCACCTTAGGAGCAATAAAAACACAATAAGGAGAGCCATGACCCCAGATTGAGTGGTCTCGTGATTTGTATTAGTGCAATATTTTCTAGGCAAGAAATTTGCCCACCAAGGTACCCATTTAAAACATAGATGAGAAAATACAGCAGAAATGGGCACAAGGAGATCAGGAGCAGCTTAGTTAGTGGCCATCCAACCTTCAGACTCAAGTCCCCTAATAGCAGAACTGGGAAAGAAGTAGAATGATAATGCAGGCCATGTTGCCCACGAAAGAATACGGTGATTTTTGTAGCAGACCAAGAATCCCTCTAGTGGCAGGTCTGTATAACCTGCTAATGGAAAAAAAGGTAGTTAGACTTATCGGAGCCAAGGCAGAGTGCTTGGATGGGGGGGCGCTGCAGGAATAGCAGTCAGACAGAAGAGGTGTAAGCAATTTAAAACAGTAGTAGAAATTACAATCTAGCTAATACAGTAGAAAAACTCCTAATAACACAGTAGAAATGTGCTTAGTTCTATGGAAAGTCTAACAAAGTGCCAGGTGTCTATAGCAGGGGAAAACTCCTGCCAGTCAGAGTGGGTTTGCTGGAAGCACCGTGTTCTGATTGGCTGCGCTGTCCCGTACCTTCCAAGGAGCTGCAGGCGGGTGTCCTGGTCTTGGTCGGTGGCTGGCTGGGTGCCGGCCGACCGTGGGTGAGCTGGAACTGCCCTGTTCAGGGACAAGCAGCTTCCAAGGAGCTGCAGGCGGGTGTCCTGGTCTTGGTCGGTGGCTGGCTGGGTGCCGGCCGACCGTGGGTGAGCTGGAACTGCCCTGTTCAGGGACAAGCAGCTTCCAAGGAGCTGCAGGCGGGTGTCCTGGTCTTGGTCGGTGGCTGGCTGGGTGCCGGCCGACCGTGGGTGAGCTGGAACTGCCCTGTTCAGGGACAAGCAGCTTCCAAGGAGCTGCAGGCGGGTGTCCTGGTCTTGGTCGGTGGCTGGCTGGGTGCCGGCCGACCGTGGGTGAGCTGGAACTGCCCTGTTCAGGGACAAGCAGCTTCCAAGGAGCTGCAGGCGGGTGTCCTGGTCTTGGTCGGTGGCTGGCTAGGTGCCGGCCGACCGTGGGTGAGCTGGAACTGCCCTGTTCAGGGACAAGCAGCTTCCAAGGAGCTGCAGGCGGGTGTCCTGGTCTTGGTCGGTGGCTGGCTAGGTGCCGGCCGACCGTGGGTGAGCTGGAACTGCCCTGTTCAGGGACAAGCAGCTTCCAAGGAGCTGCAGGCTTGAGGAAAGAAGGAAGGGGGGACATGATAGAAATGTTTAAGTACCTCAGTGGAATAAACAAAGTCCAAGAGGGTAGCTAACATCTTTCAGAAAAAGAGATGTGCAAGAACAAGGGGACCCAATTTAAGGATAGAGGGAGGATGGATCAGGAGCAATGTGAGGAAGTATTTTTTCACAGAGATGGTGGTGGACACATGGAACAGCCTTCCCGAGGAGGTTGTGGGGTCTAAACCTGTGGGAGAATTCAATAATGCATGGGACAGACATAAGGCAATTCTTGTGGAGGGTAGGAAGAAACAGGCTATTGGTTAACTAGGCTCTGCAGCTTATCCTTTAGGTAGGGAAATAGGCAGACTAAGTGGGCCAAGCGGTCCTTATCTGCTATCAAAGTCTATGTTTCAATGTTACTAGGTACGTCACAGTGTGAAGAAACTTGCATTGCCCCTGCTCCACACTGTACCTGTCCCTGTAGATAAACACTGCATTCAGTCTCAAGTGCTGTCAGTCCCACAACTTTCAATGGCATTAAATACCACACAGTGGGCCGTATGCACTATGTGGGTGGGGGTATGCAGAAAATGCATGTACCCTGTCCACATAGCTGCACACCCATGGACAGTTGCACACATGCCGTTATGCACAGCTGGTGCCCACCTGTCTGTTGCTCCTGCATACCAACGTGCAGATGAGCAGTGGAGTGTTCCATGGACTGGGCATGCATCCAATGGGATGCCTGGACCCAGTCTGTGAGTGTATCCATTGCACTCACAGGGCACAGATGTCTGACAGCGCACTGAGAGTCAGTGGCACAGGGCTGCAGGAGTCCATTCAGCCACCCCTGGTTCTCACCATAGCCCCCATTGGCTGGGGCACCATATTGTGGGGTGTGGAGTACCCCAACATACTCGCTGCAACCCACAGCAACATCCTGGGGGGTGGTGCATAATCTGTATGGCTGGGATCTGCCTGGTGTATGGTGTGCCCCTTGTGCCCAGCACTCTGCACATTTGTGAATGGCATGGAGTGTTGGCATGCCTACTACATGTCCCAACTCGCTGCTGTCTAAGTATCAAGGAGATCAGTACATCACTGTCCTGTGCCCCCCTTTATTAATACCACGTGAGGTCCACGGGACCCTGTTATGCAGCATTCAGACTTAAAAGACAAAGAACCTCTATGCGTAAACACTGAGGCAAGGGTTACCCCAAAGGGCATTTGGCTGGGAAGCCAAGTTTCAAGAAAATATAAAGTCACACATGCCCCCACAATGCAAAGCATCATGGGCTGCATATGCAAATCACCACAGAATGTTATGCTGGTCCAACTTTAAGCAGAATTGCATGATGCTGAAAAGCCTCTCACACAGTTTGCAAAGGGTGCTAACAGAAGACATAGACACGTGTTTCGTCCTACCAGGACTCATCAGTATGCCTCGTCTGTTTAACACCCCAGTGGACTGGACCAGCTACCCCTAAGGCAGTGTGCGGAATAATTCAGACTTAGCTATGCCAACGTGCCCAGGTTACGAGGTGCATTGATATAGTACATAGGGCCCAATATGAGGAAAGCTGCACTGTAGCTGTTGCACATGGTTCCCATTACTGTAGATAAAAAGAGGGCGCTGACTCCAGTAGTGTCAGTTCCTCTGATTTCAGCAGCACTAAACACATCAAAATATGGGTTGCTTGGAGTGCCCCTTCCTCACACTGTATTTGTCCCTGTGGATGAAGAAAGGGCTTGCATCTCCAGTGATGTCAGTCCTTCACCTTTCACCAGTACAAATACATTACAGTGTTGGGAGTCTGCACCGTACCTGTTCCTGTGAATAAACAGAGGACTTCAGTCTCAAATGCTGTCAGTCCTTCACACTGTGGGGATGATGACTACATTGTACCTGGCCCCCACTGCCCTGTCTCTCTGATTAAACAGAGGTTTCTGTTTCCAGTGATGTCAGTCTCTCAGCTTTCAATAATAATAATTTTATTTATATGGCGCCTTTCCATTGCCAAGGTGCTTAACAATATAAAAGTCATATAACATCAAGTAACAGAACAATACAGTTAAAATCATATACCAGTACAATAAATATTTCAGTTATCTAGAAAAGCTTTTTGCCACAGGTAGGTTTTTAAGCCCTTCTTAAATTCCTCCACAGTTGTACACTCCCGTAACCGATGGGGTAGAGAATTCCAAAGGGTGGGGGCTGTGTAAGCAAAAGCTCTTGAACCAGATGACTTCAAATTCACCCTCGGAATCTCTAACAACCCCTCGTCAGCTGAGTGGAGTGATCGACCAGGGCAGTAAGGAACCAGAAGCTCTTTCAGATAATCTGGGTTCTGTCCATGTAGAGCTTTAAAAGTCAGTAAACCGACTTTGAAGGTGATCTGCCACCATATTGGCAGCCAGTGCAGTTCACGCAGCACCGGAATAATATGGCAGGATCAATTAGAACCTGTCAAAAGCCGGGCTGCTGCATTCTGCACCAGCTACAGGTGATGGATTTTGACCCCAGAAAGCCCTAGATAAAGGGAGTTGTAGTAATACAAGCATTAGGACACAAAGGCATGGACCAGGGTGGGAAGGCTGTCAGACAGAACTTGATGTCTAACCCTGGCGATATTCCTAAGATGATAAAAGGAGGTTTTGACGACAGTCAATACATGAAAATGTGTCATCAAAAACTACCCCCAGGTTATGCACCTGTTTAGATGTCGGGAGTGAGATGCCACCAAGAAAAACTCCAGAGGGCGCACCAACACCCGACCCCCCCATCTGATGACCCGTGTCCACAACCAGTACCTCAGTCTTTTACAAGTTCAACTTTAGCCAATTGGAATCCATCCACTACTGGATTTCTTTCAAATAGTTGTTAAAGACCAAGAAAGCTCCATCCTGGTCGGGTGCAAAAGAAAGGTAGAGCTGGGTATCATCTGCATAACAGTGAAACCTCAGCCCATACCTTCTTACAATGTCTCTGAGGGGTAGCATATACACCACGAACAACATGGGTGACAGCACTAAACCCTGAGGCACCCCACAAGACAAAGCAGTTGGGCCTAAAAGGAAAAAAACCCAGGCACAACTCTGTGTTCTACCTGTGAGAAACAATGTAAGCCATCTGAGGACTGTCCCGACAATTCACAGATATGCCTCAGGTGTCCTATCAACACCATGTGGTCTACAGTGTCAAAAGCTGAAGAAAGAGCCAGAAGAACCAAGATGGCATGGCTTTTCTGATCTCTCGCCATCAGGAGATCATTGAGCACCTGAACCAGCGCTGTCTCGGTACTATGCCTGTTATGAAAACTGGACTGGAGCAGTTCATATATGCCATGGATGGTCAAAGGGTCTTCCAGTTGTGCTGCCACTACTTTCTCAATCACCTTCCCAGCAAAGGGAAGGTTAGAGATAGGTCTGTAGTTTGTGAGACAGTTTGCGTCCAAGGTAGCTTTCTTCAAGAGTGGTGTTACCACCGCCTCTTTCAGGCAGCTGGGGAACTCTCCCGATTCCAAAGAGCACCAGACTATCTACACAAGGCCCGGACCAATGATGTCAATACAACCCAAAATTAGGGAAGTCGGTCCAGGGTCCAAACTATAGCACATATGGGGCACACTCTGTATAATCGTCATGACATCCATGAACTCCAATCAACTGAAGGTACTCCAGGAAAACTGAGGTACCGTGACCCTGTACTGATCAGAAACGACCACCATAGGGTGTGCAGGCTGATGTCGGCCACATTATTTGCAAAGAATCGAGCAAGCTCATCCCACTCTAGTTGCAAAAAAGCTTTCCAAACATGCAGACAGGCTGGGTTGCACAGTCTGTCCACAGTTTGAAATAGCTGAGTGGTCAATTCTGAGCAGCCGTAATCTCCCCAAACAGGAATTCTGCCTTCTTATGGGTGATTGCAGATTGATAGACTGAATAATGGTCCATCAATCTAAGGTGGTTGGCATCGAGGGCAGACTTTCGCCAGCAATGCTCTAACCTTTGCCCTAATTGCCACATCTCCCTCAAAGTTCCATCAAACCAAGGGAACTTGGGGCAAAGGGAGAGAGGACGACCACAGACTGGAGCAATAGAATCCAGAGCTGTCGAAATGGCTGTATTGTAGGCTGACACGAGGGTCTCTAGATCATTGCTTGCCAACATGGGGGATGAGAGGTCAAGGACTGCTGCAAGGCCATGGGAACTTATATCCCGTAAAGGGCAGTACCTAACTATCTCCACAGGGGTAGGCCTTCGAGGGGGGTTGCTAAAACTAAACCCCACAGTGTAATGATCAGACCACCCAACTGGTTCCACCCCCAAGTCAGATGTTTTGATCCCTAGGAGAAAGATTACGTCGAGAGAGTGTCCATGTTTATGAGTAGCAGTGGAAACTACCTGTGTAAGGCCCAGAGATGTCATTAACTGGAGGAAGTGCTGACCAAATTGCAAGAGTTCGTCGTCGACCCAGGTGTTGAAGTCGCCCAGAATCATCAATCTGGGTGACTCAATCGCCATGTCAATGACGAAGTCTGCCACTTCCTGAAGGAGTCGCTTCTCATCACCAGGTGGACAGTAGATGAGAGCAATTCGATAGCCTACAGCTGCTACTACTGTACACTTAAAAAATTCAACCTCCTCAACTTGTACCCTCATGAGGTTCAGTTCAGTCTTGAAACAGACCACAACCCCCCTACCATGGTCCAATCTGGGGTAGTGTATCGCTGAGTACCCAGCTGGAGTCATAGCCTCCAAAATGGAGCCAGAATTTTCATCCAGCCAGGTCCTGGTGATGCATGCCAGGTTCACCATTTCAACAAGATCTGCAACAATTGCAGTCTTGTTCTTAATGGACCTGACATTGCACAACACCGCCCGAGTCAGACAAACCTTGCGGGCTGCCTGGGCCGTATGTCTGCCACAATCTGTAGTGCCCTTGGGTATGGGCACCAGACATGGTGAACCATGATCTGGATTCCACTTTGCCCCAGGGCATCTTCTGGATCAATGGCACTAAATACATTGCACCGTGGGAGAGACACACACTGTCTTGGCTTCACACTGTACATGTCCTTGTGAATAAACAGATGGTTCAGTCTCAGGTGCTTTCAGCCCCTTACCTGTCAGTGGCACTAAATACATTGCACTGTGGGAGAGACACATGCTTTCTTGGCTTCACACTCTACATGTCCTTGTGAATAAACAGAGGGCTCAGTCTCAGGTGCTTTCAGTCCTTTACCTTTCAGTGGCACTAAATACATTGCACTGTGGGTGAGACACACACTAATTTGGCTTCACACTGTACATGTCCTTGTGAATAAATACAGGGTTCAGTCTCAGGTGCTTTCAGTCCCTTACCTTTCAGTGACACTAAATACATTGCACTTTGGGTGAGACACACACTAACTTGGCTTCACATTGTACATGTCCTTGTGAATAAACAGAGGGTTCAGTCTCAGGTGCTTTCAGTCCCTTAACTTTCAGTGGCACTAAATACATTGCACTGTGGGAGAGACACATGCTGTCTTGGCTTCACACTCTACATGTCCTTGTGATAAACAGAGGGTTCAGTCTCAGGTGCTTTCAGTCCCTTACCTTTCAGTGGCACTAAATACATTGCACCGTGGGTGAGACACACACTAACTTGGCTTCACACCGTACATGTCCATCTAGATAAACAAATGGTTTCAGTATTCAGTATGGCAGCCCCTCACCTTTCGACAGTAGTGAATGCATTACGGTCTAGGAAGCCTGCACTATACCTGTCCCTGCAGATAAACAGAGGGCTTCAATCTCCAACATGAATCAGTTTCTGACATTTCACTTGTACTGAAACATCAGTGTGTGAGAAACACACATTGTTACTGTTCCCACACTGTACATGTCTCTATGGATAAAGAGAGGGCTTCAGTCTCCAGTGCTGTCATTCTCTTACCTTTCACACATGCTAAATACATCCTAGTCTGGGAAAATATACATGTCCCTCCCCACACTCTACCTGTCCATGTGAATAAACAGAGTACTTCAGTCTCCAGTGTTGTCAGTGTTGTCAGCTGCATTGCTTGCTAGAGATAAGTTGTGGAAAAAAGCTCACCAGACTAAGCTTGACTCAGACTGGTGCCAATTCAGAAGGGCACACAATGCTTGTAAGAAAATTGTCAGGGATGCTAAGGCAGCATTTTATCTTACCGAATTGGATTCTGCAGCAGTGTGCTCCTCTACATTCTGGAGGACAATCAAGGACATGTCCAGATATACGCTTGGTAATTCCTTGCCAACTAAGATTACAACTGGGAGTACTACAATCAATGATAAACTGCGAATCCTAGATGCATTTAACAATCATTTTGCTACAACTGGTCTACCTTTTGACAATTCCCCTGCATCCCTGGTCCACACCCAATTAAGTGTTCCATGCTCAGACTCTCCTGCCCCAGTACCTGGCTTCTCGTTCTACCTGGTCTTTCTCAAAGAGGTTGAAGACCTCATGCTCCAATTGGGTATTAAGAAAAGTGCTGGTGCTGATTCTTTGGATCCTTATTTCCTTAAAATTGCCTATCATGTCCTAGCTGTTCCTATCATCCACTTATTTAACGTATCAGTGTCCCAAGGGCTTATTCTCCAGATCTGAAAAGTTGCTCATGTTATCCCCTTGTTTAAATCAGAGGATCCCTGTGACCTTAACACTTATAGACTCCTTTCCCTTCTCCCAAATTTGTTGAAACTTCTGGAAAAGATTGTCAGCAACCAACTAAGGGATTACCTCGATTCCAATAACCTATTAAACCTTATGCAATCTGGCTTTAGAACTAAACACAGCACTATTTCAGCCCTTGCCAAAGTAACAAATGATTGGAACCAAGAACTGGACAGCAGAAACTTTGTGCTGTATTTCTAGACCTTAGTAAGGCTTTTGATACAATGGATCATAGCCTACTTCTCTCTTCTCTGAAGAGTATAGGCCTGGACTCAATTTCTTTACTTTGGTTTACTGAGTACCCTGTAGGGCGGCATCAACAAATTAAGGCTGAGGGTGAGCTATCCCCACTCAAACCTCTACTGAGGAGAGTACCACAAAGATCCATACTTGGACCCTTACTATTCGCTATCTATGTTAATACCATTGATGAGAGTATTAACAAGGCCAACATACACCTGTTTGCTGATGACACGGTTGTATACATAAGTCATCCGACACCTGAAGCTCCTCCATAAAAAACTTCTTCTGAATGCTAAAAGAACAAAAGCAATGTTGTCCTTGCCCTATAGCTGTGTGATGAATCCGACCAGCTCTGGAGCATTACCTCAGACTGCCACAATTTTCGGAGAGAAACTGGAGTTTGTCTCAAAGTTTAAATACCTAGGTGTGTGGTTAGACCATAATCTAGCATTCACTGAGCATGTCGAGGACCTTGTAAAGAAGTTAAGGCAGAGGCTGGGGCTATTCTTTAGAATTAGCTAGTTTCTTAGTAAAGATATAAAAGTGCGCCTTGTCCAAACTACTTTTCTTTTGCTGATCAAGTATGCAGATTTCCTTTATAGTCCATGTCCCAAAGCCTCACTTGCAAAGTTGGATACACTTTACCACAGAGCCATCTGGTTTATTATTGATCTCCCCATCGCTAACCATCATTGTTCCTTGTACAAAGCCACAGGGTGGTTCTCTCTTATGTTTAGGCGTAATAAAAGCACAATTCTTTGGACTTATAGAGTCTTTTTGAAGCGGCTTCCACAATATATAATAGACTGTCTCATACTAAATGAGCCAGGAATGTATGCTGTAAGAAGCACTTCCTACATCGCATTATGTACCCCCAAGACTTCCTCTCACTATGGCAGAGTGGCCCTTAGTTTCCTGTTGCCAACATTGTGGAACAAAGTGCAAAAATTATTGAAATTAAGCTGCCTCTGCAGTATGCCTTTAAATCTCTACATGCTCGGTACGTGTGAGAGCCATGCAATTGCTACCCCATCCCCTAATTTTAGTCCGAAGCATCAGGCTGCTGCCCTCTGAGAGTAGGTGAATTTATGATCACTTGTAACCTTTGCTGACCTTAACTCTGTGAGCGTCTTATGCCTTAAATGTTTTTCCCCTCTAGAAATCCCTGTAGGGTTATTATTGCTTCATGGCTTTCACGGCCGCTACACCTTACTTACCCTGCTGTCTTTTACATATTGCTTAATCTGTGGCTCTTATTCCTCTACCCTGTACCATTTACCTGCCCAATTTCATCTTCGTATTCCCTTTCCATTGCATTCCACTCTTACTATCTCTTTCCTCTGTCCTCTGACTCTCTTCCCTGCCATAGACTAGCCCTTCAGGGGCTCCCTGCCCCTCAGGTGGAAGAAATGCAGATACCGGGTGGTTGTCGCCTCCGTAATCACCGCCTGAGACACTGAGACCGGACTCGTTACTAGCGAGGTGTGGCATTGCCGATACCTAATCAAAATGCGAGTGCTTTTCTGCTCTGGTAACTGATTGGCTCCAGTAGTCTGCTGCTGTGCCTCCCTCAATATTAAGCTAAAGTCTGATTTTCTGTCTAAGACTTGCATGAAATAGAGCTGTACTTACTTATTGCCTAACTGTTATGGCCTCTGTTTTTTCCTGTTTAGAGTGTCAAGAGTTGGGACTCTGTTTGATTATATTCCCTTCTGAATTTCTGTGCTTGGGCCAGTCTTTAGGCATCAAGGAATACCTAATTCTGTTGTCCTGCTGTTTTAGTCCTCCCGCTGGTTCAGATGTTCCATTGTCCATGGCCCAGTACTTAATACCAACCCCTTATTCCATCCCCTGCCAAGGATATGCTCTCCATGGGCTCCCTGTCCATAGGTATGGGAAACCCAGGCACTGGGCGGTCAGCGCTGCCTCCATCACCGCCTGAGAACATAAGCTCAGACTCTCTATCAGCAAAGCATGGCATTAGCAGCCATCCAATCAGAATGTGAGTGCTCTTCAGCATTGGCTTCCGATTGGTTCCTGCAGTCTGCGTCTGTGTCCATTCTAAACCAAGCATAAATCTGATTTCCATGCTGAAATTTGTCAAAAAAAAAGCTGTAATTACTTTTCTTCTTGACTGTTAAGACCCTTATCCTTCTGTTTAGAGTGTTGCATTTAGGGATACCGTGTGAGTACACTACTTTTGAAATTCTGTGCTTGTGTCAGCTCCCTACACGAGCATCAGATCACTTCTCCCTGCTGAAGTTCCTACTAAGCCTCATTTTATGTCCTCCTTAACTATTACAGAAGCACTCTAAACTGATATGACTGATGTAACATTGAGTACTTACTTGCATTAATTGCATTGTTTTTTACCTGTGTTATTTGGCTGTATTGTAAATATCTCTGTATGCATTGTACCATTTGACCCGGAGCTAACCCGGTCCATCTTGTAAATGAGCTTGCTCAATGATGTTCACCTGGATAAAGATTTTGATTTACTGATTGATTAATTGTTCCTCACCTTTCACCAGCAGGAAATACATCACTATATGGGGAAGCCTGCACTGTTCCTTCCCCACATTGCACCTGTTCCTCTCAATAAACAGAAGGTTCAGTCTTCAGTGCTTTCAGACCAACAGCTTTCTCTAGCAGAAACCCCATCATAGTGTGAGCATGCCTGCGACATGCCTGCTTCACACTGTCCCTGTCTCTGTGGATGAACAGAGGGTTCAGTCTCCAGTGCTGTCAGTCCCTCACCTTTCATCTGCACTGAATACATTACAGTGTGGGAGAATCACCCACTGTCCATGTCCCACACTGGACCTGTCCCTGTGAAGAAACAGAGGACTTCAGTCTCCAGTGCTGTCAGTAGCTCAGGTATGAAAAACATGTAACTATCACAGTATGGGGAAGCCTGCGCTGCCCCTTCCCTATACTGTAGCCATCCCTATGGATAAAAAGAAGGCTTCAGTCTGCAGTCTCTGATGTAAGTCCCTCACCATTCTCCAGTACTAAATACTGTATAGCAGAAGATGTTTGCACCCACAAATGTAAGTGCTAACAGCTACCTGAACTTATTTGTGGCCGAAAATGTTTGTGGTCATACGCTCCCAATAATGGAGGACATTGTCACTTTCAGTAGCAGTTACAAAATACAAGAAAAGCTAAACGATAAATCAGTCAGACAGATTATTGATCTTTCTGTTACTGCACACCTAAATAGCTGTGACCACATCAATCAGCTCGTTGACATCAGTAACAGCCTGATTTCTGTAAATGCTGTCTGCAGAGCAGGCTGATGAGTAAAACAGCACTTTCTCCTTGAGCAAGCTAATGTGTGAGATGACACGCTCTTCAATTTCTCCTGTTTTTCTTGCATCCTTTTTATGTTGATTGCACGCATGTGCAAGAAACATGTTGTGTCAGCTTTCTCCAAAAGCAGGTTGCGGAGGCATGGCACTGTTGTGCCCAATGCTCCCACAGCCTGAAAAGGCTTCTCTCACTTCCCCAATGCCGTGGCACGCTGCTGCTGACACTAGTTCAGCCAGCATGCCACAATTTTCTAAAAAATCAGCCGCTGCAATCAGGGGCCACTTCATCAATGCAGCGTCAGCCATCCGCTGCAATGAGGAAGTGACCCGTCATTGCAGGGGGGGATGTAGGATCTTTGATATTATTTATGAACATGGCAGTGGCTTGCCACTATATTCACAAACAATATCTAACCCCCCATGTTTATTTGCTGATGGGGGATCCCACGGGCACCTCCCCCGTTTAATTGTGTGCTGACGGGGTGCCCAATCCCCTTCGGCAGAAAGAAATCCCTCGCTTTGTTGTTTGCCGATGGGGGTGCCAAATCCCCATAGGCAGAAATAAATCCCCCCCTTTTGTTGTTTGATGATGGGGGTGCCCAATCCCCGTCCGCTACAGCTGTCCCCCCAGACTCCGGTGGCACACTGGGAGCCCACCCCAGCATGCCACATGCCCCTGTAATGTTGAAAGTGGTCCCTGATGTTTTCTTGGTTTTTGTTGTACCTGAAAGAAAGGAAATGGTCCCTTGTAGTCTCCCCACCCCCCACAACCCGCACTCCACCCACTGCGCACCCAGCCTCCCCACCCCTCACCCAATACTTACCTTCGAGCTTAGCCATGATCTTCATGGACCGGGAACATGTCTTCTTCAAAGCCCACCGCAAGCTAAGGAAATGCCGGTAAGCTGTATAATGTAATGAATAGGGTTTTTTCAACTTTAGTGCATATCTCGGGCATTTTTGGGAATTTTATCACCAAATTTTCAACATGGGGTTTTTGGGACCCCTCCTCATGAATTCTTGAACTGTCATGGCGTTAATCGGCTCCGAAAGGTGGTTTTGCTGTCACTGCACAGAATCACCCTTCGGGGCTGATTAATGAAATGACAATGCCAGTGTTCATGAGGTGAGCTCTCAAAAAGCCTATGTTGCAAATTTGGTGGGAAAAATCCAAAAAATAACTGTTTTACAAGCATGCATTGCACAGTTGCTATGCACACTTGTAACTTCGTGAATTTGAATATTTTCACACCAGATTTTCAACATTACCATTTTGTTATACCTCCTTTTGAGCTGTACAACTGTTATTGTTCACATCCTGGCTGAAATGTGTTTTCGCACTTCCAGTGCAGAATAGCACAGTCGCTGTGGGAAATCAGTGTTCAGGACAGATTAAGAAAATGACAATGATACTGTTCATGAGCAGAGGTCCTAAATTGCCTATGTTGAAAATTTGGTAATGATACTCCATAAAATGACTGTGTTACGAGCGTGCATTGCGCAGTTGGCACACACGCTCGTAACCGCGAATTTATAATATTTTCACTCCAGATTTTCAACATTGCCATTTTCCCAGACCTTCTTATGAACAGTATAGCTGTCATTTTTCCCATCCTGGTCAAAATGTGTTTTCGCACTTCCGGCGCAGAATAGAGCGGTCGCTGTGGGAAATCACTGTTTGGGACAGATTAAGAAAATGACAGTGATACTGTTCGTGAGCAGAGGTCCTAAACTGCCTATGTTGAAAACTTGATGATGATAGCCCATCAATTGACAGTGTTATAAGTGTGCGTTGCGCACTTTCCACACACCCTTGTGACTTTGCAGATTTGTAATATTGTCACACCAGATTTTCAACAGTGGCATTTTTTTCACACCTCCTCATAAGCAGTGCAGCTGTCATTTTTCACATCCTGACCAAAATATGTTTTCACAGTTCCAGCGCAGAGTAATGTGGTCACTGTGGGAAACCAGTGTTCGGGACAGATTAAGAAAATGACAGTGGCACTGTTCATGAGCCAGAGGTCTTAAAATCCCTATGTTGAAAATTTGGTGACTAAACTCCATAACATGACTGTGTTACATGCATGCACTGAACTGTTTCCACGCAGCCTTGTAACGTCGCAAATTTGTAATATTGTCACGCCACATTTTCAACAGTGACATTTTTTCACACCTCCTTATGAACACTACAGCTGTCATTTTTCACATCCTGGCTAAAATATGTTTTTGCACTCCTGCCGAGAATAGCACGGTCACTCTGGGAAATCAGTGTTTGGGACAGATTAAGGTCAATGAGTGAGAGGGGTGAGTGACCGAGATCAGCTGAGCTCTGCCAGAACTGCTGCAGATTTGTTTGTGGGCAGACAAAGGACTCAACACAAGAGCACAGTACAAAAGGGCAGCCAGCACTGGGAGAAACACAACGAGAGAGCGACTGAGGGAGAGGGAGTGAGCGAACTCACCAAAGTGCTGTCAGGACTGCTGCAGATTTCTTTGTGGGCAGAAAAAGGCTTCAATGCAGGCAGGGGCCCAATACAAAAGGCCAGTCTGCAGTGGTGGGAGAAACAGTTTGAGCGAGTGAGATGGGGGACTTAGTGAGCTCAACAGAGCTCTATCAGGACTGCTGCAGATTTCTTTGTGGGCAGAAAAAGGTGCCAGTGCAGGAAGGAGCACCATACAAAAGGGCAGCTTGCAGCGCCATGACAAACAGAATGAGCGCATGAGAGAGAGGGAGACTGAGTGACCTCAACGGAGCTCTGTCAGGACAGCTGCAGATTTCTTTGTAGACAAGCAAAGGTGCCAATGTTGCCAGGAGCCCTATACAAAAGCGCAGTCTGCAGCGCCAAGAGAAACAGAATGAGCGAGTGACATAGCGGTAGTTAGCGAGCTCAAAGGAGCTCTGTTGTGACTGCTGCAGATTTCTTTGTGGGCAAAAAATGTGGCAACGCAGGCAGGAGCCCAGTACAAAAGGCCAGCTTTCAGCGCCGGTAGAAACGGAATGCGTGAGTAACAGAGGGGGAGTGAGCTCAATGGAGCTGTGTCGAGACTCCTTCAGATTTCTTTCGGGCCAGAAAAAGCCACCAGTGCAGGCAGGAGCCCAGTACAAAAGGGCAGCCTGCAGTGCCAGGAGACACAGAACAAGTGAGTAAGGGAGTGGGGGAGTCAGTGAGCTCAACGGAGCTCTGTTGGGACTGCTGCAGATTTGTTTGTGGGCAGAAAAAGGCAGTATTGAATGCAGGGGCACGGTATAAAAGGGCACCCTGCAGTGGCAGAAAAACCAAAGCTGTATTGTAACTGCTGCAAGTTTCTTTCTGGGCATAAGAAGGCAGCAATGCAGGCAGGAGCCCAGTAGCCAAGGGCAGCCTGCAGCACCAGCAGAAATGGAATGAGTGAGTGAGAGAAGGGGAGTGAGCAAGCTCAATGGAGCTTTGTTGGGACTGCTGCAGATTTCTTTGTGGGCAGAAAAAGGCACCGACAGAGGCACCAGCCTAGTACAAAAGGGCAGCCTGCAGTGCTGGGAGAACCAGAAGGAGTGAGTGAGACAGGGGGAGTGAGTGACCTAGATGGAGTTGTGTCGGGACAGCGGGAAATATTAATGATCCCTTTAAACTTAATGTTTTTACAAAAACGTAAAGACAAAGAATACAAAGGGAATGCAAATATTTCCCAGTATTTCCCAATATTTTCTTTGTGGGCAGAAAAAGCCACCAACACAGGCAGGAGCCCACTACAAAAGGGCAGCCTGCAGTGCCAGGAGAAACAGAATGAGCAAGTGAGGGGGGAGTGAGCCACCTCAATGGAGCTCTGTTGGGACAGCTGCGGATTTCTTCCTCAATAGAACAAGGTGCCAATGCAGGTAGCAGCCCCGTACACAAGAGCAGCCTGCAGCACCGGGACAAACAGACTGAGCCAGTGACAGAGGTCCACTAAGTGAGCTCATCAGACCAACTCAATCAACATTCAGCATTTACAAATGCTTATTTTTTTTTACTTTTGCACTGTACACTTTTGTTTGCTCTGATGTTATTTAAAATAAAGTATAAAATAAAGTACTGGTATGAGGTATGAATACTATTCCCTAGTGCTCATTGCTGATGACACAATCGCAGGTTTTCTCTTGTTCTCTTACGTCTTATATTTATTTTACTGGTATTTCTCTTTTCACATCTATTTGGCTGTGGTGTTGGTGAAATAAAGTACGAGGCCTGGCTATGATATTGCTTGCTTTGCAAAGTGCCCCCTGGGCAAAATACATTAAAATGTTACCGCATGCTGTCTTCTGAAAACGGTATTCGGGAAATATTAATGATCCCTTTAAATTTAATGTTTTTACAAAAATGTGAAGACAAATAATATAAAGGGAATGCAAATATTTCCCAGTCCACAGTAAGTCCCATTATGGGAAAACACACACTGTTCCTGCCCAACAGTGTACTATCCCTAAGCATATACAAAGGTTTTTGGACTACATTTTTTTCAGTCCTTTTCCTTTCACCATCTGGAAATACATTGCCATGTGGGGAAGCCTGCTCTGTCCTGTCCTCACACTGTACCTGTACCTGTGGATAAACAAAAGGTTCAGTCTCCACTGCCGTCACTATCTCAGCTTTCCTAGCACTAAGTCCATCACAGTGTAAGCACACCTGTATTGAATACCTGACACTACTGTTCCTGTCTCTGTTGGTAAACATAATGTCCAGTCTCTAGTGCTGTCAGTCCCTCAGCTTTCACAACCACAAAATACATTTCATTGTAGGAAGTCTGCATTAGACCTGTTTCTGTGGATAAACAGAGGGGTTCAATTTCCAGTGTTGTCAATTTTGTTACCTTTTACTTGCACTAAAATGGTCACAGTTGGGGAAAGGCACATTGTTTCTGCTCCACCCTGAACATATCTCTGTGGATAAATAAAGGGTTCAGTCTCCAGTGCTGGCAGTCCCTCACCTTTCTCCTGTAATAAATATATTGCAGAGTGGGGGAAAATGAACGTTTGTCCTGCCCCACACTGTACATGTTGCTGCCTACAAACAGAGGGTTTCAGTCCTCAGTGCTGTCAGTCTCTCTTGCCCTTGTAGTCCCTTACCTTTTACCAGTACTAAATACATCTCAGTGTGGGGAAATATCACACTGTTCCTACCCTACACTATACTTGTCTTTGTGAATAAACTAGTGTATCTTTAATTACTTGTAACTTGCAATGAGTCTACTTGATCATTCATATAAAAACCTAGAGAGACAATGTTAGAATACATATTCAAACATAGAAACATAACACATGAAATGAGAAAGTGTGCTTCCCTCAACATATACTTTTAGCACCTGCTTATTGCTAAACATTTTTTATCTTTGAAACAAAATTCCTGCCAGTTCTAAAGCAAACACTATTTATGGATATCTCTTGGGGAGCACATTCCATGCATTCCAGTCTACAGAGCCAACAGGCTCATAAACAAAACACTTTCCAATGCAAGGGGAAGAAAAAACATCAATGTTTCTTTTTTCTTAGCATGGCAGGAAAGGCTACTTATGTTTCTCTTCAGCACTTCTCACATCAGGAAACTTACATTTAGCAGGTAAAGAAAAAAGCTTTGTTTTGTGGTATGTATATTTTGTGAAAATGCCTTCCTTGTCAGACAGAGAAAAAAAATAGTGAGATAGAGGGACACACCAGACTGTTTTAACTAATGCAGTGATTGTACTCCAACTTCAATTTTGTGAAGTCCTTTAGGAGTCTGGAGAGCTCCATTTTTCTACTGTGATAGCAAGACATCTGCAAAGCTCTGCTCTGCAGCTGTAAAAGTGAACTAATAAACAGAGTAGTACTGGCTCCAGGGTTTTCAGGTAGAAAAGAAAAGAGCATTACTTTATTTCACAAATTGCACAAATGTGCTAAATCAGGCACTATATATACATACAGAAAGTGCAGTGATGCCCCCAGGTGACCCAACTGGTTTCACTCTTTTCTTCTTCAAAAGACTTTTGAAGAAGTAAAAAATGAAATTAGTCATATCAGCTGAGGCATCACTGCACCTGTGTGTGTGTATAATATATATATATATATATATATATATATATATATATATATATATATATATAGTGCCTGTTTAAGCTCTTTGTTAGTGAATTTTGAAATAAAATAATTACCTTTTTCTTACCTGCAAATCTGGTGTGGGATCTACTCAGTTTGTACTGTACTGCACTGTACTACATTTAAGCAATAAGGCATGACAGGGTGTGGTATATCGTGGGATATCGTGACGCCTCGGGTGGTTGGGCACGAGGCCGCAGGCCGAGTGCGTCCAACCATCCCAAGAAGTGACGATATCCCATGATATACCACACCCTGGAGTGCCTTATTGCTATTATGAACTGGCTTACAAGGGTTATGAGTAAAAAAATAATAATTAAAAAAAGTTAATGTTTTGAAATGCTTTTCTTTTGGGTGGTGGAGTAGTATGTTTTCATAAAGTAGTTCCTGCAGGTCTCTCTGGGCAGCTGTTGTAATTGGAATTTGTGTAGAGGAGATCTGGAGTTTGTCTCCAGTAGGTGGTGCTGCTAGTTGTTGCTCCTCATGTACATGCTGTAGTGCCCTTTCTTGTTTATCGTAGATCATCCTGCCCTCCACCTCATTGCCTTGACAGAGTTTACCCGTACATTGCTCCGTCGATTTTAGATTTAAATTTTTATTTAGCAAGTCACCACTCGCTATCCTGAGTCTCATGGGGCAGAGTGAAAAGTACTGGCCGAGCTGCGCTTCATACAGGTAACACTGGACTGAAGAGGAACAGCCGTTGTACTGTGAGTTAAACGGGAGAACGTGGTATCTGCCAGAAGTAGCGGGCAGGTTCATGTTGCGTTAGTTGTACTGCGTGTTAAACGGGAAAGTGGTATGCGGCACGAGCAGCGAGAGGAGCGGGCAGGTCAGTGTGAGGTTAGTGTGATGGTCGCGGCTGTTTTGTGTGACCACTGTTTTTTGTTTCAGTAAATTTTCCCTTGGCGGAGGGTTGTGTTTGTGGGGGCATCGTGTACATGCTGCCGTTGTCACATTGCGCTGTGACTCGCGTTTTAAGTTAAGCGCTGCCGTTGCTGTTGGAGGAATGTTTAAGCAGTGAGAAGGCTAGTGACCGGAGGTTTTCTGAAGCCGTGATGATGTAGCCCGATATCATCACGGCTTCGAAAACTTCTTGGCCAATCAGAATCGTCCATTTACGATCGCCGGTTCATAATGTGCTGTACTGCACTACAGAGTACTGTCTCCCATTTTTGTAACTATATCTTCATTTTCCACAAACTGCAGAGTAGTACTCCACAGATTACATTATCCTTGGAAGTTTGTGTAATTTGTTGATTCATTTTTCATGAACCACAGAATGATTTTCGGTACTTTATGTAAACTGTGGATTTATTTTCCACAAACATCAGAATTATATTCTGGAGATTATGTTACCTTCGGAATATTAATAATGGAATCATATTCCACAGTTTCATGTCTCAAAAAGCAGCATAATATTATGCAGATTATGTTACTTGTTAAATGTTTCCCACAGAACCATATTCTGCTGTTAATGTGAGCCAAAATTAATTTTCTACAAACAGCAGAATTGCTGTATATTCTGCAGATTAAGTTATCTGTAGAATACACAGTTTTGCCAATGGCAATTAAGCCCTTCTGTCATGCAATATTTTGTGACATGCTATTTACTGCAAGTTGCTGCATTGCAATGTGTTTGACTTGGGTGTAATTCCCCAGTTTAAAAAAAATTCTTGTTGGAATTCTGCTGAATTATAAATGAAATTCTGCAAAGCATTTCAAAGGCAAAATTATCATTCCCTATGCATTCTGTTGGTAGAATCCTACATTTGACACAGCCCTGGGACAGTTTAAAACTAGAAGGCATGGGGTTCCTTATAACTTCAATGTACATTATCATTCAAATTCATCAACCCTAGACAGCTGAGGAGGTTAGTGTTGATGTTAATAATATATAATCTAACATCTGCAAATGATCTTATCCATATCAGCAGCTGATAACTAACCAGTTATGGCTCACCAGTATTTACTTACTGTGTACCATTACTTGACAGATGTTCCTGACTGCACTCCTATGATCAGCACTGAGTGTGGTATGGATCCTCTTTCTCTAGCATTCTGCATAGCAGCTGCAGTATAATAATTCCTAAGGTAGAATGTTACATCCTTCGTGGTCCAAACTTTCCTTAACACAAGAGCCGTCAGAATGTAAAATTGCACCCCCAGAATTTATTTTTAAATTCCACAGAATTTTGAAAAGCACTTCCATGCAAATGGTACAGTAATTTTCCATAAATTCTGTAAACTGAGGAATAATTGTAGGGGATTGTGGTTTATGTGAACTGTGCATTATTAATTCACAATAAAAAACAAATTCCACATGCTGAATGTCAATATTTTGCAAATGATGAAAATCCATGGATTTTCTCTAAAATTGCTAAAATTCCATTCAGACAGACATTCAACATTTCATACACCCCTGCCTAACACTGTCATATAAGCCAGACATGGCAGTCTAGAGAACAAAAGTAGAACCCAGCTGTGTAATTTCAGTATGGGTACCACTGAGGATATTACAGTGCCATATGAACTAGATGACAATATTGTTACAAACAGTTGCTAGCTTGCATTGTTATTTGTATCCTGTTCATGAATTTTAGATACATAGACAGTGTCAGCAGATAAGGGCCTATGGCCCACCCAGTCTGCCCATTTGAGCTTGTAAGTTCAGTTTATGTTTTCTTAGAAGTCTGTTGCCCCTAACCCCTGACCTCCAGAATTCCTTTATGTCTATCCCATGCATTCTTAAATCCCGTGATTGTTTCAGCCCCCACCACTTCCTCTGGCAGGGTGCTCCACTTGTCCACCACCCATTCTGTGAAGAAATTCTTCCTCAAGTTTCCACTGAATCGTCCTCCCTCCAACTTCATCCCATGCCCTCTAGTCCTGGAACATCTTTTTTGCTTAAAAATAGTGTATTCCTGCACCCTGTTCCTCCCTGTGAGATACTTGTATGTCTCTATCATATCCCCTCTCTCCCTCCTCTCCTCCAGGGAGTACATGTCCAGTTCCTTCAACCTGTCTTCATAGGACTTGTGATGCAATCCATGCACCATCTTTGTTGCCCTCCTCTGAACCTTCTCTACCCTGTCTATGTCCTTACATAGGTAAGGTCTCCAGAACTGTACACTGTACTCCAGGTGGGGCCACACTAGTGTCTTGTATAGTGGAATTATGACCTCCCTTTTCCTGCTGGTGATGCCCCTGCCTATACATCCCAGCATAATTTCTGTATGGGTACCACTGAGGATATCACAGTGCCATATGAACTAGGTGACAATATTGTTACAAACAGTTGCTAGCTTGCATTGTTATTTGTATCCTGTTCATGAATTTTGTATTTATGTTCTGTTTCTCTTATGTTTAGCTTTTGTAATAATTGAAATTACTTACTAACATATGAACATACAAAACTGCCATCAGATACAGGATGACACAGTCTATCAAGTCTGCTTGAGTGTGCAGTTAGTTATACCAAGTAGCTGCCCCCATTCCTTATGGAGTTTTGCTCCTTCCCTCTCCCCTTCACTGTACCCCATCCCCTCCACGTACCCTGTTGACCTATTGACCTAACCTTCTTCTTTACCCTGTCCCAATCCCTCTTAAAACTGACCACTATATGACCATAGAGGTATACGACTTATACTACGTTGATCAGCAAAATAATTACCTATATTCCTACTTACCCACCTATCTACTGTCCACCCTTGTCCAAATGCCTTAAATGAAAAATTAGCCTCCTAGGATTTTACAATTTAACAGGACACCTGCCACCCCATCATAACATCAAATACCAATTTTGCCACAAAACTGAATTCTTAAGCTTACTTCCTGAAGTACACTATCCCTCCACTTATTGGCCAATTAAAATTCCCCAGTGAAGTGGCTGGCCTGGTGATGCAGAGAGTTGAGGCATCTAGCCTTATCAAGCATCACACTGGTGGCCCGAGTTCAGGAACAACCTTGGGCCATCAGACAGCTGGCTCAGGGGAAGGGGGAGGAGCAGGATTGAGCAGCCTATGGCAGACCTTCTTTCCAGGGGTGGACACTATCCCACCCATAGTCCTGTCACCACCAGGTGGAGGTCTGGTGGCAGTGCAGGTGAAGAGGATAGCTAGTAGGGTGGTGCACTCCGCAGTGCCTGTCATGTGCATGCTTCCACATGCATACGTTCAGCACCCCAGATGTACATGGGAAGGGAAGGGTGAAAAACAGAACTAATCTTAAATAAATTGTAAATAAAAAAATAATTCACCATTGTAAATTATAGACTGCCACTTTGCATATTGAGCTCCTTCCACTTTTCATGCAGAATAATTTACTCACTATAGTGATAGGCAGGGCCAGAAGTCAGTCATATCCATCCACGGCTTTAATCTCTGCCATTGAACCAAGGGACTCACGTTTCACCATGGCTTGCTAAAACTTTTGATGTCATTGTTTATCTTAGTGGCTACCACTGATCCTCTTTCAGCAGTCTCAAAGGCCAGCACCCAATCTTCTCTCTGTATCCATCAGTTTAGTGTCTGTACTGTCAGCATCCTATATACTTAGTTTTAGGAACTTAACTAACCCATCGTTCCCCTGTGCTTCTCCACCATTCCAGTTAAAATTAATATAATATTAAAATGAGTTCCCCTCTGAGCAATAGCTCTGACTTCAATAAACCAGTTCCAGTCAGTTGCTTCATCCACAACCAATGTGCACATATTTGGCATGATTTCCATTAAAGGTGCATTAATCATCGTGGGACCTATAATTTAAAATGGATCTCCTGACCCTTAATGTTATATTAGGATCCCATTCTACACTTAGCTTTACTGCTTTCATTTCACTGGCGTCCCCTATTATCCCTCTGGTCCCATATTCAGAATACCTTTTGTAATGATTCCTCATCATTAGAGGGTGGTTTTATGTCATAAGAGTGACCACCAAAAGATGATCACCATTAGGGCGACTGTACATCGCCAAAAATCAATTCTGGCAATGTATCCCTGGCACAAAGCAAAAGGGCACAGGGGACTTACAATTTTCTATTTTATGCCCCCTGCACACCCTAAGAGGGGCTTCACCCCCCGCACCCCACACTATATGTTTCTCAACTGCAGGGGGGTGCATGTTTGGGGGTACAAAACCATTAAAAAAAATTTGGTCCAGGTGCAACAAAATGTACTTGCACCCAGACGCGCATCCTGCACTCTCAGAACCCCAGCCCTGAACCTACCCATCATGGCATGGGTCACTTCGGTAGCTCATCATGGCACCACCCCACAGAAACCCTCCGTCCCTTCCCACCCCTCACTGAGTCTGCTCACTACCGCTGCACACATGTACATGTACATGTAGTGACATCATATTGCTGTATGCGCGACCCCCCATCCAGTTGCCCTCCCTAGTAGGTAGTCCTGATGACTTGCACCATGATTAAGTTACCTTTTTTTTATGCAACCAATCACTGTCGCCCATGTCACTGGATACCTGTGAGAACAAATCAATGTGACAGCTCTCGCCATCATTCTTAGCTGTCTATTCACATTGCCACTTCCAAGGTGCTCTATCATTAACATTTTCATTTTATTTATTTAATTTTTTGTACTATCCAACTTGGAAAGGTGCACAGGCACAGGGTCAAATTACAGCTGTGACTTTGGAGAAGGCATACATGAGTACAGCAAATACAGAGAATGCATTTGGAAACTAAAATGCAATAAAAAGTATTGCAAGGCAATACCAAATGCTACAGAAAAATACCAAAAAATATAAAAAAATATGAATTACAAGTCTTAGTTGCATAACTATATTGTGTATTTATTTCTTTCAAAGATTTACCAAGGAAGACATACTGAGCAGACATGTTCATTTCCAGATGTGTCCTGGGGAGAGGGGGAAGGGATACACAGTAAGTACAACAGTAAAAGTCAAATACAGTACATTATGAAAAGAGAATACAAACTTACAATGTGAACAAAATAGATAACATATTTCAATAAACAACAACAGGAAAGGTGCTAAGAGACTAATACATATTCCATATATAAAACACATATTAAATATTACAGTGTGGTGAGGCAGAGAAACAATGGGTGATAATATGAGGATGGCGAAATGGGTGAGAGTATTGGGATCATAGACTGGGGTGAAGGTGAAGGAAGGCTAGTCACAAGAGCAGGTGTGAAGAGAAGATTTTTGGATGAGATATTTGAAGGGGAGATGGGAGGAAGAGTGAACAGCAAGGAGAAGGTTCTTCAAGAGGCAGGAGAAGTGATAACAGAAACTGCTAGCCAGAAAACAGTTTTAAACTAGGCAACAAAGAAAGAGCAAGAGACCAAGGATTGGCAAAAGCAAATAAAAGGAGAGAAGAGATAAATGAGATAGCAAGGAAGAGAACTAAGTTTCTGTTGCCAGAACAAGGCAGTTGAAAGGTAATAGTTAATAGTGATGAGCAAAGTCCACAAATTTTGCTCCACAAAATATTTCACAAAAGTTGCACATTTTGCAATATATTATGTGGATGCAAAGTGCAACATTCCTCCCACAAAATACAACATTTTGCCTAAGAACAATGGAATTCTGCATTTTGTAGGTGAAATTCTACTGTTCATTTATGTAATTTCACATTTTGTGGGTTAAATTCTGCCATTCACAGGAGAAATTCCGTATTTCTCATCCATAGAATATTTTGCTAATTGAGCAAATTTCACAAAATATTCTGCATGGCAAAATTCCCAACTTTGACAGAACTTTGCTGGTGAAATTAGACTTTGCTGCATCTCTTGCTGTTCGTGGAAGGGAACATTGTTGAGCAAAGAGAGTACAGTGGTTGAGGTACATAAACTCTATGGATTGAAGGGAGAGGTTGGTGTCAGTGAGCATTAGTGGGTAAAAGAAGCACAGTTGGAGAGGCCAACTACCCTCTATAAGAAGAAGAATGTCTGATTTGCATATTATGTAGAAGTAGTTTTCTGTTAGCTACTCAAGTCAAATTATTCATGTGTAACTGTATAATTACAACCCTCTACAGAGCTTTTTTATCACCCTGTGTTCCTTTCCCCTTTAAATATTCTTTTGTATTTAAATCAGGCCTCAGGAGAATGATGTAACACTTTGGGAAAAATATACAGATAAGCAGACCTGCACTAGAAGAAATAATAGTGAATATCTCCACTGCTACCATATATTTACCCTTTGTACTGAGGTATGCAGGGATGAATGCCAGCCAGACACTAACAAATACAACCATGCTGAATGTGATAAACTTGGCTTCATTAAAGCTATCAGGCAGGTTTCTAGACATGAAAGCTACTAGAAAGCAAATACTGGCCAGTAGGCCCATGTATCCCAGCATACTCCAGAATGCAATAACTGAACCTTCGTTACATTCAATAATTATCAGCCCAGGCTGGGATTTAAAGTTCTGTTCTGGAAAAGGAGAAGAACAGATTATCCAGCTGGCACAAAGAATAACTTGAACAAGTGTACATAGTGATACTATAGGGTAAGACAGCTGCGGTCCCACCCATCTTCGCAAGCGACTGTTGGGTTTTGTTGCATTGAAGGCTACAACTACCATAATGGTCTTAGCTAATACACAGGAAATAGACAGAACAAAGATGATACCAAAAACAACTTGGCGAAGTCTGCAGGTAACTGTGTTAGGGTGTCCAATAAAAATCAAAGAGCACAGAAAACAAAGCAGAAGGGCAACAAGGAGTAGATAACTGAGGTTTCGGTTGTTGGCTTTGACAACAGGAGTTTCATTAAACTTGACAAAGAGAATAAGGATTATAGCTGGCAGCAATGAACTGGTAATTGTGATGGAGGTCAAAGCAACACCCAAGGGGTCATCATAGGCTAGAAACTCTGTAGATCTTTGAATGCACTTGTCCCTTCTTTCATTGGGCCATTCTTCGGGTGGACAGGTCAGGCAATCTTTGGAATCTATAGTAGGAGATAAATACATAAGTAAGTATATGTCAATTATAAAATTGCACAAGTATTGTCAAATTCGTTTTTGCTAATTAGGTTATTAATATTTAAGTTCAAATATTCTGTATAGGTGAGTAAGAGATGTGCCTTAATAATTGACAAAGACAGTAAATGTAATGAAAGATCATGCCAGATTAACCTCATTGATTTCTTCAATATGGTGAATCAAGCAGGTGATAAAAGTAAGGCAATGCAGCCAGTATTTGGATTCAAGCAAGGTCTTTGGCACAGTGCTACCTATAAGGTCTATTTTATTTTATTTTTTTTATTTTATTTAAACATTTGATGACTGGGAAAGGCATACTGAGCCAGGGTTAATCTCCGGGTGCAACCTGGGGGAAGGGTACAAGAAGAAATAGGGTTAAATAAGGCAGAACATCAACAAGAACTGTATCAACAATATAGGTAACATATACAGTGCAAATGTATACAATATACACAGACACACAGAAATGTGACGGCAAAGAAAGGCACCATGGCCCATCTAGTCAGCCCAACACCCTACCTCTCCCCTTCTGTTAAGCTTCCACCCTCTTTTCCCACCCCTTAAATCTATCCCAAGCCCTCTTGAACTCCTCCACCATTTCAGCTGCCACTACCTCCTCCGGCAGCTTGTTCCAGGCCTCCACCACCCTCCTTGTGAAAAACTGCCCTCTGACTTTACCTCTGTATTGCCCATCTTCCAGTTTGAGGCTATGGCCCCTCGTGTTCAGTCCCTTCTTAAGTTTGAACAAGCTGTTACCCTCTATCCTTATTTATTCCCTTCAGATACTTAAAGGTCTCAATAATGTCACCCTCTACCTCCTAGTGTCCAGAGGGTACAAATTCAGCCCTCTCAATCTTCTATCATAGGGTACATTTACCATTTTGGTTGCCCTTCTCTGCACCCTCTCCATCAGCTCAACATCTCTTCGTAGATGAGACCTCCAGAACTGCACCCCATACTCCAGATGTGGCCTAACCATGGTTCTGTATAATGGCATTAGCACCTCCCTCTTCCTGCTATTAAACCCCCTTGCAATGCAGGCCAACATTCCATTAGCCTTTCCCACCACCCTGCTACACTGGCTGCCCACCTTGAGGTCAGGCGATACCGTAATTCCCAGGTCCCTTTCTGTTTCCTTCTCCTTAATCACCAATCCCCCAAGGGAGTAAGTTTGCCTCTTATTCTTCCTCTCCAGGTGCATCAGTGAGCACTTTGTGTATTAAACTTCAATTTCCCGGTGTCAGACCACCTCTCCAGCCTCTCCAGGTCCTGCTTCATGGCTTGCACTCCACTAGGTGAATCTACCCTATTGCAGACCTTTGTATCATCTACAAACAGGCACACCCGTCCCTCCAGACCCTCCGCTAGGTTACTAACATAGATGTTAAAGAGTATCAGATCTAGCACTGATCCCTGTGGCACCCCTCTCGTCACAGCCCATTCCCTGGAATATGTCTCATTTACCACCACCGTCTGACTCCTTCCCTTCAACCAGTTTTCCACCCACCTGGTGATCCTGTTGTCCACCCGTAGTCTGTCCAGCTTATGTACCATTCCACCATGTGGAACAGTGTCAAAGACCTTACTGAAATCCAGATAGGCCACATCCACTGCTCCTCCCTGGTCCACTATCTGTGTCACTCCATCGAAAAACTCTTATCAGATTAGTCTGACAGGACTTTCCTTTGGTGAAGCCATGCTGCCTGTCATCCTGTATGCCATTCATCTCCAAGTATTCTATCAACCTGATCTTAAGTATTGTTTCCATTACCTTCCCCACTATCGAGGTAAGACTAATAGGATGGTAGTTTTTGACCTCATCGTTCCGCCACCCCCTTATGTAGTGCAACCGCTTCTGCCATTTTCCAGTCCATTGGCACCACCCCTGAAACCAAGGACAAGTTAAACAGCCTTGCTAGATGTGGCGCCAGTTCATCCTTCACCTCCCTGAGAACCCTTGGGTGTATTCCATCAGGCCCCATTGCCCTTGTCTACCATAAGTCTACCCAGCTCTTCCCTTACTCTTTCAGCAGTGAATTCTGCCACAGCCACCTACCTGTGGCTGTCACCCTCCCGCCCTTCCTGATCCCCTACCCTCCCTTTCCTCTGTGAAGATTGAGGCGAAATAGCTGTTTAATGCCTCTGCTTTTCCGAAGTCCCCTTCCAGTATTGTTCCACTTTCCTCCCTTATCCTTCCAATCCCATGATGTGCCCTCCTCCTTTCTCCAATGTACCTAAAGAAGGTTTTTTCCCCTCTCCTTGCCTGCTTTGCTATCCTCTCCTCAGTGGCCTCCTTAGCCTTCCTTATCTTTTGCCCAGCCTCCTTTCTTTTCTCCCTGTAGGTTTCCCTGTCCATATCCTTTTGTGTCCTCCTGTACCTCTTGAATGCTCTAGTCTTCTCCTTGACCCCTAACACCACCTCTCTAGTGAACCATAGAGGTCTTTTCTATCTTCTGTTCTTTCTTACCCTTCTTATACATGAGTCCATGGCTTTAAATAACCCTCACTTGATGGCTGTCCATATTTTCTCCACCCCCTGCACATCCCCTATCCTCAACATTTCTTCCCCAACTACCTTCCTCATTCCATGAAAGTCAGCCTTTCTGAAGTCCATTACTTTGGTTCTTGTCCTAACCCTCTCCCTGCCCACTCTCACCCTGAACCTGACAGCCCTGTGGTCACTGTTACCAAGCTCTTCCCCCACCTCCACCTCCACCTCCTCCACACTGTCTCCATTTGTGAGGACCACATCCAACAGGTTTACTCCCCTAGTGGGCTCACTGACCCTTTGTTGCAGGAATATGCCCTGATGCGCCTCTAAGATGCACCTGCTCCTTGTGGAGATTGCTGTCTGGGCCTCCCAGTTGATGTCCAGAAGGTTTAAGTCCCCAACTAGCACAATTTCTCCTTTCTGTGCCATCCTTGCTACTGATTCTACAAAGTGTCCATCCTCTTCCTCCCCCTGCATAGGAGGCCTATAGACTACCCCAACACACAGGTTTTTCCCCTGCCCCCTGTCTAGGGTGACCCACATTATCTCTGTTCCCCCCTCCTCATTCTGCCCTTCCATGGCCCCCTATCCCTTTCCTGATATATAATGCCACCCCTTCCCTCCCAATCTTTCCTAAACAACTGATACCCTGGGATCACCTTCTCCAAGACGTAGTGCTCATTCCGCCAAGTCTCACTCACTGTTACAATGTCTAGGTTCTCCTCCATCATGGTGGCCTCTAGTTCTCCCATTTTGTTCCCCAGGCTCCTAGCATCTGCAACCAAAGCCCTCCAACCTGTAGCCCCATCCTGTCCTTCCCTACTGCTAAGTGTTCCCTTGATGAGTGTCATGGCTTGGGGGGAGGCTGATAACCTCTCTGCTCTGCCTCACTTAAGGCCGGCCCTGTCCTTAGCTACCCCCCCATTTAGTTTAAATTGAACTTCCTTGCCATGAAGTACCCCATTTTACTTTTTAGTGCAACTGCCCCTGAAGAGCTCAGGTGCAGCCAGTCTTGGGCATACAGACCCTCCTCCTTCCATGTAGAGCCCCAGTCCCCTATCCAGCTGAACCCCATCTGACTGCACCAACCTTGTAGCCAATTGTTGAATGCTCTTATCTTCTCCTTTCTGGGTGTGCTCGCTCTTGGTACTGGCAACACCTCAGAGAAGGAAATGGAAGGAAAAACAGTGTTGCTCCTACAGAACCTAGCAAGTTCCTCAAACCTTGCCTGTACCTCCATCAGACTGTTCCCTTCCAAGTTATTTGTGCCCAGGTGAAACACCAGATGTGTCCATTCATCCTGCTGCTTACCCCAGGAAGGAGTATGATGTCTCAATTCCAGTACCATCATCCCTGGCATGCACTGTACCCATACTGCATTGTTTTTTGCTCCCTTCCTTCCCCCTTTTAGCTCCTTAATTATTGAGTCCCCTAAGAGTGCCACTCTACTGCCTCCTGCTTCCTGGGTGTCCTTCTGGCCTCTAGCTTTGTGTCACGAGGTTTGGCTCCCTTTGGACTTCTACACATGTTCCCTCCTGACTTGGTTTCTGCCCCTGCCCATCTTTTGTTCACCATCATCTTGCCTATCCTGATTTTTACCCACACCTAGCATCTGTACCTCTTCACCCTCTCCCTTTAGCCTTTCATCAGACTCCCCCCTCCTGTACCTCATCATCCCTTGTATTTCCACCTGGCATTCTTCATCCCTGCAGACTCCTCCTGCTTCACTGCTTGAGCATGATCCAATTTCACCTGACTCCCCTCTAACTGCTCCTGGTCTTCCCTCGTCTGCATCACTGTGCGAGATTGTGCCAACTGTGCTTGATCCCCCTCCTACTGTTCCTGTCCTGCCCATCTTTGCAGAAGATTATGAGCACCATACCCCACATGAGGAAATCTTCCGCCTTACCACCTACCCTGTCTGCATACTTCCCCTCTTCTGCACCCTGCCCGGTGCATGCCCCAGCCTCCTACTGCAGCTCCTACCCTGTAGGGTTTCCTCCAGTTCATTTTCAACCTCCCAGGAGCTCAACTCCAGTTCTTCCAGTGCTTTCTTCCTGCTCCTTTTCTTATGTCACAGTTCCCCTAGTGGCACCTTTAAGTGTGTCCCTAATGTGCCCGTCCCCTCCTCCACCCCTTCTCCTGCATACGATGTGCCTGCCCCCTCCTCCCCCTTCCACTGCACCTGAGTTCATTCCTTCCATGTCTCCCAGCTGCTCTGCACCCCCCTTCTCTGATGGCCCCTGCCAGACCCCTTCCTCTCCAATGTCCTTGACTAGACTACCTAGGAGGGCAAAACTATTTGTTACTTCCACCCCTCTGGCCCATTTCACCTATGCCTGTGTTGTCCTTCATACTGGGCATCTGTCTACCTTTTCCTGAGCCTACTGTCTTCCATTCCTCCTGATCCCTGACTGACCCCTTTTCTCTAGCTATGAGTATCATTTTTATGCCTCTACACTTCCTGCTGTCAGTTCCCACTGAGCTCTTTCCTCCTGTTTTGGGCATTCCAGTCCTAAATCTGGACTTGCTGTTGTCTGTTACCACCTCTGGTCTATCCTCTCTGGATCCCCTTCCATCCTCTCCCTCCCAAGCCCTTGACTTCTGGAACAGTGTATCTGATCCTCCAGTGAATCCACTCAGCTCTTCCCACTCCTCCCTTTGCTTATACCGTTCCTGTCACTCTACCCCCTTTACCAAGCTTCTTCCCCATTTAACTCCCACCTTAGTCCCGCCACTTCTTCTCTCAGCTGAGAGAGCTGCTTACACATCTTACAACCCCCCATCCTCCAAGCCCAATTTAGGATCATAGCCATTCCACAGACACTGCACCCCACCACCCTGCCAAAGATATCCCTCCCTTGGTCGCCCCTCCTTCTGTGCTGCCCTACCATTTCTTCTGTGATAGTTAGATACAGTCCTAAAATCACCCTTATGTATTTTTTGGGTCCCCAACCCACAAACCCTCCTCAGTCCCAACCTACAGTCAAGACTTTTTAGAAATAATAAAGCATGTGCAAACCACGGGCATCAAGAATTAATAACCATAGCCACCACGTTCTAGTTCAAATCCCAATCCCCAGCACCTCCAGCGTCAGTAGTCCAAGATCAAGTTCCCAGCACCTCCAGCGTCAGTAGTCCAAGATCAAGTTCCCAACACCTCCAGTGTCAGTAGTCCCGACCCAGTTAATTTCACCTCAATACAAGTCCAAATCCCCAGCACCTCCAGTGTCAGTAGTCTCGACCCAGTTCACTTCACCTCAAGTTCAGCTCTTTTGTGAAGGATTTCTTAGTGTCTGTGTCAATTTCTCATATCCACTGAGGTTGAAATCCAAGTCCCTTGTAGAGAAATGCAGGACCCAGTTCCTTTGCAGTGATTTCCTTAGCTCAGGATGCTCCTTGCTCCCACTTTTAGTCCTTCTATCAGTCTGGCTGGCTATTTTTAAAGCCTACTGCCTTGGCACTTCTCGCCCTGATTGGCCTGATCCTACACTGCTGTGTGTGGTTGGCCAGCCATCCCTGCTTCAGTCACTGGACTGCCACCTGTTCCCCTTGCTAGTTCAGCTCCAAACAGCTCAGCTCTCCTTCCTCTGATCACAAACCTCGACCCCGCTGTTGACTGCAGTCACAGCTCCATGCAGCTCTCCACTCTCCTTTCTCTGGTCACCAACAGCAACCCACTCCCCTATTGCTGACACAGCTAACAAACAGTCCAATTTCTTTCTGTGCCACCTGGGCTATTGGTACAATGTATGGCAGAGATCACCCAGGGTCACAGCTAGGCAGGGATTGACCATAAATACAGAATAAACACTATGTACAGCAACTGTTAATGTGTATATATATATATATATATATATATATATATATATATATATAATATACACTGTATATACATGATGAAGAGACATATAGAATATTGTGCGTACAAGAGTGCCAAGAACTGTGCTCAACATGATTGGCACAGACATAATTAGTTCACTGTGATGCTTGAAGTACATGTGATGACTCATCATGAGAGACATTGGAGATACATTCAGTCCTAAGAAGGGTAGTGGAAGTAGGCTGGGTAGGCAAAAATGTGGAGTAACACTTTGCTAGAGGGATGAGAGGAAGCATTACACAAGAGAGGGGATTGAGAGTTCCATAAGTAGTGGAGATGATAGTGGAAAGCTGATTTGACCATGTTAGGATAGAAAAAGAATGAGAATCCCTGGAGTGATGGGGGTATGATGAAGTTGGAGCAGGTGAAAGGAGGGACAAGATATAAGCGGGGAGTAAATTGAACCAGTACTTTCAAAATAAAGGATAGGGAGTGAACAAAGTATCTATAAGCAAGCGGGGGAAGGTTTAAGGAGGTTAGAAGGGAGCAGTGGTGAGTTCAGTAAGGAGAATTTGAGGCAAAATGAAAGAAAGTGTAGCAGAGGGAATCAAGCCGAGAGAGGGCAGTTGAGTTGGCAGTGCTGTAGACAACATTGGCATAATCAATGACAGGTAAGATCATTTGGGTTAGAAGTTCCCTGCAGACATGGAAAGGGAGGGAGTCTTTATTACGATGTAGAACACTGGACGTGGGGCTGAGTTTGGAGATCAGGTAGTCAATATGTGTGGTGAAAATTAACTTCGGATCAAGCCAGACCCCTAGGTATATGTATGACAGGACAGTCTTTAATGGGGAGTCATCAAGTGAAATGATCGGGGAGATGCTTATTGCCTTGGCTAGCCTTTGTGCAGTCCCAAAGATCATTGAGACAGTTTTGGCTGTATTCGGCTTTATTTGTTTTGCTGGAAACCATGACTGGACAGAACTGAAATCATGTTGTAACACCAAATGTATGGTGGCAGGGTCGGATGCACATAAAATGGTGTCGTTTGCATACATATGCAATACTGATGGGAGTTTGTTTATAAAGATGGAAAATAGGATGGAGATGACAACAGAACCTTGAGGATTGCCAGACAAGATAGGGAGGGGGAGAGGAGGAGGAGGTGAAGTTAGCAATTTTAACTGACTGGAATCTATTGGTAAGGTAGGATTTAAACCACTGAATGGTGGATGGGGCAAGACCAGCATCCTCAAGAGTGTCCAGTAGGAGAGGGTGGGGTAACAAACCAAATGCCTTTGCCAGGTCGATGAAGACTGCTGCAATGAGAAATCCTTTATCTGCTTCAGAATGGATATGGCCTGTGACCCGGAGGAGGGTAGACAGGGTGGAATGGTTCTTTCTTAAGCCAGATTGGTACTGGGAAAGGAAATTTGTGGTGTGAAAGAATTTAGTCAGTCTGGTTTGCACCAGCCATTCCAGGAGTTTGGACAGAGTAGGAGGATGGAGACTAGACAATAGGAGACTGGACAATAGTTCCCAGGAAATGTAGAGTTACCTCCTTTGTGGAGAGGTACAACGCATGCTGATTTCCATACTTTCAGAACATCTCTCGAGAAGAAGGACAAGTTTATGAGTGAGAGAAAGAGCAATGGCAGGAGCAGAAACCATAGGAGGCTTGGATGCAGGCTGTCTGGGCTGGATTTGGTTATGTTAAGAGGTAGCAAGATAGTACCTCATTCATGGAGGCAGGGGCAGAAAAGAGGTTTACTTCCAGCCTAAGCTTAGAGGAGGAATGAAGGACAGAAGATGAAGTAGGAGGGATGGGAGTGGCACAAGTGGTGAAGAAGGAATTTAGGGTATCCGCCACCTGGGTGGGTTCCTGAAGTTTAATGTTATTATGTATTATGGTAGAGGTGCCCGATTGTTGGGGCAGGCTGACAACAGAGTGAACAGTATTCCAAAATGAGGCTGAGTGAGCAGTACTTAGTCATTTTTTTATGATTGCTTGCACGCATGCACAAGAAACATGTTGTGGCAGCTTGCTGCAGCAGGTTGTGGAGGTGAGGCACTGTAGTGGCCAAAGCCTTTTGAGGCTTGGCTTGCTTTCCCCAATGCGGTGGTACATTGCTGCTGACAGTAGTTCAGCCAGTGTAAGTGAAATGTTTTCGCCGCTGCAATCAGGGGCCGCCTTGCCATTGCAGCATCAGCCATTCCACTGCAATGAGGGAGTGACCCATCATTGCAGGGTGTACCTTGCCCTCCTGACTGAGTAATTTGTCAATGAGGAGCCCACTCCCCAGTGGCACACTGTAACCCCCCTCCCTCATTTGTTATTTGCTGAAGGGTTACCCAATCCCCCTCGGCTTCATGCACCCACCAATAGTCTTTCTTTGCCAACGAAGGCCCCAATTCCCATCGGCTACAATCCCCCCCATTAAATTTGTCAACAGAGGGCCCACTCCCCATTGACATAATGCCCCCTTCCAGATTTGTTGTGTGCCGAGGGGGGTGCCCAATCCCCCTTGGCTCTTCTCCCCTCTTATCTGCTAGGTCAAGAGGACCTCAGAGCCTGCCCTCCCCACAGCAAGCCGGACCGCCAGTGGAATTCCTCAGCACACAGATCGTGAGGGCCTCGGGGCCCGTCCTCCCCCACAGCAAGCCGAACTGCCCGCGGAATTCCTCAGCACACAAGTACACCCACAACAAAGCATTTTTCCCTTTGAAGTTGCAGACGCCAGCTCAGTTTTCAGCTACCTTGTTCAAACGCCAGCACAGTCCACATGTGGAGTGCAGAGGAGTGTTTCAAACTTGGCGCCATTTTGAGACTGCCACACCACACCACCCCTGTCGGTGTAGCAATGCTTTTAGTTTTTTATGCCTCCTAAATTCTGGACTTTTGCTGTGTTTGTGCTACTTTAGGGTGTTGCCTTCATTTGTAGGTCTCTGCCTAAGCATCTGCTGAACTAAAATCTGCTTGTTTGCGCACTATTCTGGAGGGTGCCTTAATTTGGGATTGAATCCTTTTTGAACTTATGTATGGAAGCTACAGCAGCAGGAGAGCCTAATCAGCTCATCCTTGAACTTGAACAATTCGGGAGGGAGCACTATTTCTGTTTCACACGCTAACCTGTAGGTTTCATTTTGTGCCTAGAGCTCATAGCTGCAGAATGTCTGTTAATTTGGGAGGGAGCCTACTAACTTTGTGTTTAAATTAGTCTTAGCTGCAGGCTACCTCTGAGTAAAATATTTCCCATTAATTCGGGAGGGATCCTGTTAATCTTGTGCTCTAATTAGTTTTAGCTGCAAGTTGTCTCGGAGTAAAAACCTCCAACAAGTTTGGGGTGGGGGAGCCTGATAACTCTGTGTTTAAATTATTTTATGCAGACTGCTCCCAGCTGCAGACAAGCCTGTAATTTGCTGCTGCTGGTATACTGTGACTCCTCCTTCAACCTACCAGCTCTCCAGTATATAACTCCTTTCTTCTCTTCTCTTCTCTGCTCTTCCCTCAGTAGGTCATGAGGGCCTCAGAGCATGCCCTCCCCCACAGCAAGCTGGACCACCCACGGAATTCCTCAGCACACAGGTACGCCTGCAACAAAGCATTTTTCCCCTTGAAGTTGCAGATGCCAGTTCAGTTTTCGGCTGCCTTGTTTGCAGACATCAGCACAGTCCACATTTGGAGTGCACAGGAGCCCCGCCACCCCTGCTACCACCTTAGATCCACTCAGCCTTATATAGGCTGACAGGGTCACATGAGTGATGATGCTGTAATCACTGTAAAACCTAACAGCCCTCTTTTCCATTAGCAGCTTATCTGCTCTCGCCTCTAGGGGCGCCACTACCTTTCATTACTGGTATATTGTCTCAAAGTCCTAGTATCTTCCCTTGGCTCATACTTTATTCCAGGCTTACCTAATTCCTGGGAGCATCCAGGCATCCAGCTAGCCTAAATTGCTAGTCTAAATTACAAAACTTTTGTTAGCTGCCCGGTGTGTGAACCCTGTAGTTGAGCTCCATAAGTGTCTACCTTGCCTTACTGCTAGCCTGTGCCATCATCTCATAACCTGCACGCCTGTGTTTTAAGGCAACACACTGTCTTTGAGCATCAGGAAGTGAGTCACTTGGCCGTTGTCACTCCACCCCCCCGAGGCGCCCCTGACATCAGATCTTAGCTACGTCCCTGTATTATTGCCCAAGGGGCATAGATATAAGTCCTGTCATAGGAACATGCTGGCTGTACACTGTACTCACATAACCTGCCTGGGCTAAACCCCTGCCGACCTTGGCAGAGGTACTGTTTACTTGGGAATTACCTCACCCGGTGGCATGACTTCATCTGCGGCACTCACACCTGGCACCATGGCCCTCCCTGATCTGGCTCAGGACATAGGCAAAATCTCTGTCCTCAGGCCTCCCTACTCTCATCCAAGTGTCCCCCTGCCTGGCTATCAGCCAAAGGCCTAAAAACTGCACACCTGAATGTCCGCAGTATCCTCCACAGCCTAGCAGAACTAACAGCCTGGGTGGCCCACTACAAGCCTAACATTATGGGGATCTCAGAGACATGGCTGAAGCCTCACATCCCTGACTCCCTGTGTGCCCTTCTGGGCTACAGCCCCATCAGGCAAGACCGGGCAGGAAATAAGCGTGGGGGCGGAGTGCTCCTCTACCATAAGGTGCACCTTAACATATCCGTTGTTGATCCTACACCCTCTGCCTGTGAGTTCCTACATGCCCTTCTCCTACTAGGGAACACAAAAAAGGTGCACCTAGTTTGTGCTTACAACCCTCCGAAGGGAGGCATATGAGGATTCTCCTCACTACTTGACTGCCTGAGGGACAAGGTTGGCTCGAATGAGTTACTAGTCCTGGGAGACCTAAGCCTCAATTGCCCAATGCCCAACAATATGAACCACTACTCTCAGCCAGCTCACCATGGTACCTACAAGAATCACCTCCTGGGGGATAAAGGATCCCTTTATCGACTGAGTACTGAGCAATAGACCAGAGAGAATTGTCTCCTCAGGAATTCTCCCTGACATCATCTCAGATCACTCTCCAACTTACTGCATATGGGGCATCTCCTCACCCAAAATCCCCAGCAAAGTGATCTAGATGAGGGACTATTCAAAATTTATACTTACTATTTTGTAGACCTACAACACGCTGACTGTTCCAGGGTTGCTGCCACCAATGACCCTGTAGCAGCCCTTGACCATTTCCTTGCAGTACTTGTCCCCTTGCAAAAAAAGCATGCCCGCTCACTAAAAGGAGGTGAGGGGCACTGTCACTACGTGGCTCCGTGGAGGCCTATTCTCCCTTATGAAACTGAGGGACAAATGCTGGGAGAAATACAAGATCTCCCGAAACAACAATGACCTCCTTGAATATCGGCAGCTTAGAAGCTCTTGTAAAAGAGCCATCCGCACCGCCAAGAGTGAATACTGCCAATCTGCCCTATTAACCACAGCCAAAAATCCACAGAGTTTCTGGCAAAACATTAAAAATCTGGTGGTGGGTCTGCCAGGAAACTGGTAGTTGACATACACATTGGTGGGGTCAACTGCAATAACCCCCAAATTATTGCTAATGCATTTAACTCCATATTCTCTGATCTGCCTGCTCCCCCTTTCTCCCAGCCTCCTGCCCAAAGGCCCCTGAGTGGGCACACCACCAACTGCCCTTCTACTTAAAATGGGTCTCAGTTATGGAGACCCAGAAAATCCTGGCTGGCCTCTCCCCCCACACCGGGGCAGGAATGACAGCCTCAAACCTAAACTGCTCATCCTGGGGACTCTCCACCTCACCTGGCCTGTCTCTCACATCTTTAACACTTCTCTTATCTCGGGGATCATCCCAGACATACGAAATGTGGCCAAGGTTGTCCCTATCTTCAAACAAGGTGACGCTCTTCTCTCCCCCGTGCAACATGGCTTCAGAAAAGGGCACAGCACATCCACCACATTTGCCATAGTTACCTCCGAGATTAGGACCGCGACTGATCAAGGCAAACTAACTGGTGCCATCTTCGTGGATCTCTCAAAGGCCTTCGACTGGGTTGACCATTCCCTCCTCTGCTCTTCTCTTAAATCCCATGGATTCTCCCCCCCTGCCCTTGCCTGGTTCTCCAACTACCTTGAGGGTAGGCAGCAATACACCAACTTCATCAGCACACTCTCTGACCTCTCCTCAGCTGTCTGCAGGGTCCCCCAGGGTTCCGTCTTTGGACCCATTCTATTTTCCCTATTTATTAATTAACTGCTCTCCATCACAACCCATGGGCACTCCACCCTCTATGCGGATGACCTCATTGTTCTAACCAGCTCTCAGGATATATCTGTCATCAACTCCAGGCTTAACTCTGACTTCGAGCTTATCCATAACTGGCTAGAGGGCCATAAGCTGACCATCAACCTGAAAAAGACCCAGGTCATGATCTTTAGCTCTGCGGTCAAATCTAATTCCTGCCCTGCTTCCCTAACATCTATGGAACAAATGGCACACTCCTGTAGGCTATGGATTCTGTTTGGTATCTGGGAGTAACCCTTGACCAGCAACTTGACCTCACCATGCATCTTTAGAATATATGTAAGGCAACAAACATCAAGCTTGGACTTGCCTACAGAGCGAAAAGTTGCCTCATCCCGGCTACCTGTCCTAGCTGAGGGATACTCCTTTCCGCACTCTGTTACGGGCTCATATCCTTTTCCTCTGTCCCAAAATCTGCTCATGAAATGGGACACTGCATATAACAATATATGCCACTTTGCACCCTCTGCTCCTCGTATTATGCATCTCTGTGAACCATACTCGTGATTGGAGTGGCTTTCCCCTGAAAAGCAACGCGCCTTTGTCCTCGGTAACTTCATTGATAACATAGTCAGAACGGCCACCCCCTCCGTGCTTGCTCTTTCCCTCAAACATGGAACCCCAGCGTACCACCTAAGATCCAGTACTGCACAGGATCGTCTGGTTCCAAAAACCCACACCCGTACTGGGGATCAGGACTTCTATGTCCACGCACCTAGATTGTGGAACTCCCTTTCTGCATTAACTCGTTCCTTTCCCTCCCATTCTTGCTTCAAAGCATCCCTCTGGAGTGCCCTAAAATCGGCATCAGCCTGTCTACATGCCATATAGACCATAGCAGCGTCTCTCTCTCCCCCAGTCGACTGATTTGGGGGTGATACCCTTGTACGCTGTTGCTATTAGACTGCTGTTTAATTTTGCTGTGAATTTGTACTAGGGACTTTTTTGCACTTTTTCTGCCACTTTGCCCTGAGGGGGGACCTTGTCATATCCCTACCTTTTTCCCAGGGCTCTCTTGACACTTACTGTACCTTGATATTTTGATGTTTAACCACATTTTTGATGTTATTTAGATGTTTTCTACATATTACCACTATTACTATTACTACTGGTATGTATCTTGTTGCTATCTTAATAATAATAATAATAATAATAACTTTATTTTTAAAGCGCCTTTCAGAATATCAAGGTGCTTTACATGTCAAAAACCACAACATACAATACCAATTAAAAACATATAAATACAATAATTTCATAACAACATCACATGTTAAAACAAACAATAAAATCATCCATACAATCAACACAATATTTACAATCAGATTCCATTAATCTTCCAAATAAGCCATATGCCACAGGTACATTTTTAAATCTTTCTTAAATACCTCCACGGAGTTCCATGTCTTTTCATCACAAAAGTTTTTATCACGGTTAATTACCACGCAGTAATTAGAGTGCAATACATTTCAACGCATAGACTCTACAGCGCATGACAGTTCAGCATATATTAATTTGCTGTTCTGTTGCACCGCCACCTACTGTGCAATTACAGTTTTGACGGCTATGCCTCTAGAGTTTGTCAAAAACATCAGAGGCCAGCCGATGCTGTGTGATGCTGGATTCCTATACCGCCTGGAGTGTACTTATGGGGGTAAACAATACTGGAAGTGTTGTCAATATGACACTTTTAAATGCCCCACTAGAGTGCACACTAATAATGATGTCATAGTAAAATATGTACAGCAACATAACCATGTTCCTGATGTTGGTTCCACAATGGCAATAAAAGCAGTATCTTTATTGAAGGACAAAGCTAGTTCCTCACAGGACAGCACCCAGCATCTGGTTGCAAGTGCTATTAGAGGGCTTAGCCAGGCAGTCAGTTCCCAGTTGCCATCCATTGCAAGCCTTAAGCGCACTGCACAGAGAGCATGCCAGACAGTTGCTGCAGTCCCTACTCAGCCTACATCTCTGGCAGATTTACTGATTCCAGCTGAGTACTGGAACACCGAGAGAGGAGAGCTCTTTCTGCAGTATGATTCTGGGTCTGAAGATAACCAGCGTTTTATCATTTTTGCAACAACAAAAAACCTGCAGTACATGCACTCCACGCCACACTGGTATGCAGATGGGACATTTAAATGTGCACCAACACTTTTCACACAGCTCTACACTATACACGGAGTCCGCCAATCTGCAGTTATCCCATCTGTTTTCATATTAATGTCAAACCGTTGCACTGACAGTTATGTAAGGGTTCTGCAAAAACTAAAACAGCTTTGTCCTGAACTGCCCCCTTCATCAGTAATGACAGACTTTGAACTAGCAGCAGTTAAAGCATTTGCAAGTGAGTTTCCTGGGGCTAGAACAAGGAGATGCTTTTTCCACCTCTGCCAAGCTGTGTGGCGAAAAGTGCAGGAAAACTCAGTCATTCATGAAAGTTATACAGTGGATGCTGATTATGCTTTACAGATAAGAATGCTTCCTGCACTTGCATATGTTCAACCAGCTGATGTTGTGGATACCTTTGAAGAACTACGGGTGACTGAGTTTTATACAGCAAGTGACGACCAACTGGCTCCTCTCGTTGATTACTTCGAAGATACATCGATAGGGAGGCCAGTTGGTCGCTGTGGTAGACGAAGACCACATTTTGCTATCAATTTTTGGAACTGCAGCTCTACAGTCAGTAACGGGATCCTGAGAACCATAAACTCAGTGGACGGGTGGCACCGAAGTTTTAATAGTCTGCTTGGAGCATGCCATCCCACTGTTTGGAAGTTCATTAATGCCCTAAAGGTTGAACAGAACCTGAATGAGCTATGAATGGAGCAATATCTTGCTGGTATAGAGTCTCCAGCTCAAAGAAAGAAATACAAAGATATAGCAAAAAAGAATTGTCAAGGTCGTAGAAACATACTGTGATACAGACAAGATGGACTTCTTACGAGCTATTGCTCATAACTTCCATCTGCAGGTCTAGATGTGATACTGAAGAAGACAAGATTCGTTTCTATTTGACCTCAATAAAGATTTAAGTTTTAACCCTTTAACCCTTTTGCCACAGACCCAACCCTTCTATAAGAGGTCACACAAAATCAGTGAGACAGCAACTTTATGTGGCCATACAAAATCAGTATCTTTTGCCCCAGACCAAACAAGACGACACACAATTATGATTATATAGTGCTTCATGCTATGTGGCAAATGACCTTTACCTTTGCAAATGCTTCTTCTGACCCTTTTTGCCTTATACCACAAAATTCTTTTCCCCTGACTGACAAATTCTGTGCGATTTGTTAATTATGACCTTTGACCTTTAACCCAGACGCATTTCACATGATGCAGCACGCATCTTCCAACCCAGTACTCGATAAGGTACTAGTACTTTACTATTATTAAGCTTGATCTCATGGATTGCGATGAAAATTCATGCGGGGAATTGTGGCATGCCATAAATTTCTGTACGATGAATTGTTTACGATGTAATGTTTGCGATGAAGTGACATGATGCCCTTCCACGGAGGTGCACTCCCTTAACCAGCATGGTAGAGAATTCCAAAGAGTGGGTGCAGCATAAGAAAATGCTGTACTACCAGAAGATTTTAAACTCACTCTTGGAATCTCTAACAACCCCTCTTCGGCCGAGCGGAGCGATCGGCTGGGGCAGTAAGGCACCAGAAGTTCTTTCAGATAGGTCGGACCCTGATCATGAAGGGCTTTGAAAGTCAATAAAATGACTTTAAAGGTGATCCACCACTGTATAGGAAGCCAGTGCAGTTCACGCAGTACCAGGGTAATGAGAGTGGATCTCCTTGTCCCAGTCAAAACCCAGGGTGCAGCATTCTGCACCAGCTGTAGGCATAAATTTTAACCACACAGAAAGCCCAAAGTAAAGGGTGTTGCAGTAGTACAAGTGTGAGGAGTGCTATTCCAGTGTTCAGAATTTGAGTTTGCCCTGCTAGTAATCGCCTTCGTTTTTGAATCACAATAGTACCTGATAGCCAACAGCCCATTTGCTCTTCTCCCCACACCCACTACCAGCCCGCCCCCAGCAGGTTAATCTTTTGCCTGTGCTGCATATTTAATCAACCCTCTCTCTTCATTCAACCGCAGAGACCACCCCCTCCCCTGAGGAGACCGGAGGTTGCGAAGGCCTGCTCTGAAGCCCTCCCTGCCCACAGAAGCCCCAAACCCGAGACACACCAGGTAATTTCTACCTTGATCCAGGCTGCTGCCACCATCATTGGCCATCTGGCGTCTTTTCTAAAACGGCCACAGACTCCCCTGCTCAGTGCATCAATCCCGGCCAGAGTAGCACCTTGAGTTGCTGCCCAGGCTCAAATGGACAAGAACTGTTACTTTTGTGCCTGATTTTGAAACTATGTGCATTTGCCTGTAACTGTATTTAAAAGCTTACAGTCACTTACAGCCCAGGACCTGTGTTCTGTCTGAAATCCCCCCTGTGCAAATCTCACTGGGGACTGTTTGTTAATTTGCAAACTGCATTTCCAGTTGTAACTGAATTACCCCCCTGTGTGAAACTCATCTGGGGACTGTTTAACTTCTAAGTGCTATTCCAGAGTTCAGAATTTGAGTTTGCCCTGCTAGTAATCACCTTTGTTTTTGAATCACAATAGTACCTGATAGCCGACAGCCCATTTGCTCTTCTCCCCACACCCACTACCAGCCCGCCCCCAGCAGGTTAATCTTTTGCCTGTGCTGTATATTTAATCCCCCCTCTCTCTTCATTCTCCACAGAGACCACCCCTCCCTGAGGAGACTGGAGGTCACGAGGGCCTGCTCTGAAGCCCTCCCTGCCCACAGAAGCCCCGAACCCGAGACACACCAGGTAATTTCTAACTTGATCCAGGCTGCTGCCACCATCGTTGGCCATCTGGCATATTTTCTGAAACGGCGAGCGTTCCCCGGCTCAGCACATGAATCCGGGCCAGATTAGCACCTCGAGTTGCTGCCCAGGCTCAAATGGAACAGAACTGTTACTTTTGTGCCTGATTTTGAAACTATTTGCATTTGCCTGTAACTGTATTTAAAAGCTTAGAGTCACTGCAAGCCCAGGACCTGTGTTCTGTCTGAAATCCCCTATGCAAATCTCACTGGGGACTGTTTGTTAATTTGTAAAGTGTATTTCCAGTTGTAACTGAATTATCCCCCTGTGTGAAACTCATTTGGGGACTGTTTAACTTCTAAGTGCTATTCCAGTGTTCAGAATTTGAGTTTGCCCTGCTAGTAATCGCCTTCGTTTTTGAATCACAATAGTACCTGATAGCCAACAGCCCATTTGCTCTTCTCCCCACACCCACTACCAGCCCTCCCCCAGCAGGTTAATCTTTTGCCTGTGCTGCATGCTTAATCCCCCCTCTCTCTTCATTCTCCCGCAGAAACCATCCCCTCCCCTGAGGAGACCGGAGGTCACGAGGGTCTGCTCTGAAGCCCACCCTGCCCACAGAAGCCCCGAACCCGAGACACACCAGGTAATTTCTACCTTGATCCAGGCTGCTGCCACCATTGTTGGCCATCTGGCGTCTTTTCGGAAACGGCCACAAGCTCCCCTGCTCAGTGCATGAATCCCTGCCAAAGTAGCACCTCGAGTTGCTGCCCAGGCTCAAACGGAGCAGAACTGTTACTTTTGTGCCTGATTTTGAAACTATTTGCAATTGCCTGTAACTGTATTTAAAAGCTTAGAGTCACTGCATGCCCAGGACCTGTGTTCTGTCTGAAATCCCCCCTGTGCAAATCTCACTCGGGACTGTTTGTTAATTTGTAAAGTGTATTTCCAGTTGTAACTGAATTATCCCCCTGTGTGAAACTCATTTGGGGACTGTTTAACTTCTAAGTGCTATTCCAGTGTTCAGAATTTGAGTTTGCCCTGCTAGTAAGCGCCTTGGTTTTTGAATCACAATAGTACCTGATAGCCAACAGCCCATTTGCTCTTCTCCCCACACCCACTACCAGCAGGCCCCTAGCAGGTTAATCTTCTGCCTGTGCTGCATATTTAATCCCCTTCTCTCTCCATTCTCCCGCAGAAACCACCCCCCTTCCCTGAGGAGACCGGAGGTCACGAGGGCCGGCTCTGAAGCCCTCCCTGCGCACAGAAGCCCTGAACCCGAGACACACCAGGTAATTTCTAAATTGATCCAGGCTGCTGCCACCATCATTGGCCATCTGGCATCTTTTCTAATATGGCCACAAGCTCCACTGATCAGCACATGAATCCCGGCAAGAGTAGCACCTCAAGTTGCTGCCCAGGCTCAAACGGAGCAGAACTGTTACTTTTGTGCCTGTTTTCGAAACTATTTTCATTTGCCTGTAACTGTATTTAAAAGCTTAGAGTCACTGCAAGCCCGGGACCTGTATTCTGTCTGAAATCCCCCCAGTGCAAATCTCACTGGGGACTGTATGTTAATTTGTAAAGTGCATTTCCAGTTGTAACTGAATTACTCCCCTTTGAGAAACTCATTTTGGGACTGTTTAACTTCTAAGAGCTATTCAAGTGTTCAGAAATTGAGTTTACCCTGCTAGTAATCGCCTTCGTTTTTGAATCACAATAGTACCTGATAGCCAACAGCCCATTTGCTCTTCTCCCCACACCCACTACCAGCCCGCAACCAGCAGGTTAATCTTTTGTCTGTGCTGCATATTAAATCCCCCCTCTCTCAACATTCTCCCGCAGAGACCACCCCCACCCCTGAGGAGACCGGAGGTCGCGAGGGCCTGCTCTGAAGCCCTCCCTGCCCACAAAAGCCCCGAACCCGAGAAACACTAGGTAATTTCTACCTTGATCCAGGCTGCTGCCACCATCATTGGCCATCTGGTGTCTTTTCTGAAATGGCCACAAGCTCCCCTGCTAAGCGCATGAATCTCGGCCAGAGTAGCACTTCGAGTTGCTGCCCAGGCTCAAACGGAGCAGAACTGTTACTTTTCGCCTGATTTTGAAACTATTTGCATTTGCCTGTAACTGTATTTAAAAGCTTAGAGTCACTGCACGCCCAGGACCTGTGTTCTGTCAGAAATCCCCCACTGCAAATCTCACTGGGGACTGTTTGTTAATTTGTAAAGTGCATTTCCAGTTGTAACTGAATTACCCCCATGAGAGAAACTCATTTGGGGACTGTTTAACTTCTAAGTGCTATTCCAGTGTTCAGAATTTGAGTTTGCCCTGCTAGTAATCGCCTTCGTTTTTGAATCACAATAGTACCAGATAGCCAACAGCCCATTTGCTCTTCTCCACACACCCACTACCAGCCCGCCCCAGCAGGGTAATCTTTTGCCTGTGCTGCATATTTAATCCACCTTCTCTCTTCATTCTCCCGCAGAGATCACCCCTCTCCCCTGAGGAGACCGGAGTTCGTGAGGGCCTGCTCTGAAGCCCTCCCTGCCCACAGAAGCCCCGAACCAGAGACACACCAGGTAATTTCTACCTTGATCCAGGCTGCTGCCATCATTGTTGGCCATCTGGTGTCTTTTCTGAAATGGCCGTAAGCTCCCCTGCTCAGCGCATGAATCCCGGCCAGAGTAGCACCTCGTGTTGCTGCCCAGGCTCAAACGGAGCAGAACTGTTACTTTTGTGCCTGAATTTGAAACTACTTGCATTTGCCTGTAACTGTATTTAAAAGCTTAGAGTCACGGCAAGCCCAGGACCTGTGTTTTGTCTGAAATCCCCCCACTGCAAATCTCACTGGGGACTGTTTGTTAATTTGTAAAGTGCATTTCCAGTTGCAACTGAATTACCCCCATGTGAGAAACTCATTTGGGGACTGTTAAACTTCTAAGTGCTTTTCCAGTGTTCAGAATTTGAGTTTGCCCTGCTAGTAATCACCTTCGTTTTTTAATCACAATAGTACCTAATAGCCAACAGCCCATTTGCTCTTCTCCACACACCCACTACCAGCCCACCCCCAGCAGGTTAATCTTTTGCCTGTGCTGCATATTTAATCCCGCCTCTCTTCATTCATCCACAGAGACCACCCCCCTCCACTGAGAATACTGGAGGTCGCGAGGGCCGGCTCTGAAGCCCTCCCTGCCCACAGAAGCCCCGATCCCAAGACACATCAGGTAATTTCTACCTTGATTCAGGCTGCTGCCACCATCGTTGGCCATCTGGCATCTTTTCTGAAATGGCCACAAGCTCCCCAGCTCAGCGCATGAATCCTGGCCAGAGTAGCACCTCGAGTTGCTGCCCAGGCTCAAACGGAGCAGAACTGTTACATTTCGCCTGATTTTGAAACTATTTGCATTTGCCTGTAACTGTATTTAAAAGCTTAGAGTCACTGCAAGCCCAGGACCTGTGTTCTGTCTGAAATCCCCCCTTTGCAAATCTCAATGGGGACTGTTTGTTAATTTGTAAAGTGCATTTCCAGTTGCAACTGAATTACCCCCCTGTGAGAAACTCATTTGGGGACTGTTTAACTTCTAAGTGCTATTCCAGTGTTCAGAATTTGAGTTTGCCCTGCTAGTAATCGCCTTCGTTTTTGAATCACAAAAGTACCAGATAGCCAACAGCCCATTTGCTCTTCTCCCCACACCCACTACCAGCCACCCCCAGCAGGGTAATCTTTTACCTGTGCTGCATATTTAATCCCCACTCTCTTCATTCTCCCGCAGAGACCACCCCCCTCCCCTGAGGAGACCGGAGGTCGCGAGGGCCTGCTCTGAAGCCCTCCCTGCCCACAGAAGCCCCGAATCTGAGACACAACAGGTAATTTCTTCCTTGATCCAGGCTGCTGCCACCATCGTTAGCCATCTGGCGTCTTTTCTGAAACGGCCACAAGCTCCACTGCTCAGCGCATGAATCCCGGCCAGAGTAGCACCTCGAGTTGCTGCCCAGGCTCAATCGGAGCAGAACTGTTACTTTTGTGCCTGATTTTGAAACTATTTGCATTTGCCTGCAACTGTATTTAAAAGCTTAGAATCACTGCAAGCCCAGGACCTGCGTTCTGTCTGTAATCCCTCTGTGCAAATCTCACTGGGGACTGTATGTTAATTTGTAAAGTGCATTTCCAGTTGTAACTGAATTACCCCTTTGAGAAACTCATTTAGGGACTGTTTAAATTCTAAGTGCTATTCCAGTGTTCAGAATTTGAGTTTGCCCTCCTAGTAATCGCCTTCGTTTTTGAATCACAATAGTACCTGATAGCCAACAGCCCATTTGCTCTTCTCCCCACACCCACTACCAGCCCTCCCCAAGCAGTTTAATCTTTTGCCTGTGCTGCAGAATAATTCCCCCCTCTCCCTTCATTCTCCCGTAGAGACCACCCCCTTCCCCTGAGGAGACCGGAGGTCGCGAGGGCCTGCTCTGAAGCCCTCCCTGAACACAGAAGCCCCGAACGCAAGGCACACCAGGTAATTTCTACCTTGATGCTGGCTGCTGCCACCATCGTTGGCCATCTGGCGTCTTTTCTGTAACGGCCACAAGCTCTCCTGCTTAGCACATGAATCCCGGCAAGAGTAGCACCTCGAGTTGCTGCCCAGGCTCAAACAGAGCAGAACTGTTACTTTTGTGCCTGATTTTGAAACTATTTGCATTTGCCTTTAACTGTATTTAAAAGCTTAGAGTCACTGCAAGCCCAGGACCTGTGTTCTGTCTGAAATCCCTCTGTGCAAATCTCACTGGGGACTGTTTGTCAATTTGTAAAGTGCATTTCCAGTTGTAACTGAATTACCCCACTGTGAGAAACTCATTTGGGGACTCTTTAACTTCTAAGTGCTATTCCAGTGTTCAGAATTTGAGTTTGCGCTGCTAGTAATCGCCTTCGTTTTTGAATCACAAAAGTACCTCATAGCCAATAGCCCATTTGCTCTTCTCCCAACACCCACTCCCAGCCCGCCCCCAGCAGGTTAATCTTTTGCCTGTGCTGCATATTTAACCCACCCTCTCTCTTCATTCTCCCTCAGAGACCACCCCTCCTATTCTGAGGAGACCGGAGGTAGCGAGGGCCTGCTCTGAAGCCCTCCCTGCCCACAGAAGCCCCGAACCCGAGACACACCAGGTAATTTCCACCTTGATCCAGGCTGCTGCCACCATTGTTGGCCATCTGGCTTCTATTCTGAAACGGCCACAAGCTCCCCTGCTCAGCGCATGAATCCTGGCCAGAGTAGCACCTCGAGTTGCTGCCCAGGCTCAAACGGAGCAGAACTGTTACTTTTCTGCCTGATTTTGAAACTATTTGCATTTGCCTGTAACTGTATTTAAAAGCTTAGAGTCACTGCAAGCCCAGGACCTGTGTTCTGTCTGAAATCCCCCTGTGCAAATCTCACTGGGGACTGTTTGTTAATTTGAAAAGTGCATTTCCAGTTGTAACTGAATTACCCCCCTCTGTGAAACTCATTTGGGGACTGTTTAACTTCTAAGTGCTATTCCAGTGTTCAGAATTTGAGTTTGCCCTGCTAGTAATCGCCTTCATTTTTGAATCACAAAGTACAAGATAGCCAACAGCCCATTTGCTCTTCTCCCCACACCCACTACCAGCCACCCCCAGCAGGGTAATCTTTTGCCTGTGCTGCATATTTAATCCCCACACTCTCTTCATTCTCCCGCAGAGACCACCCCCCTCCCCTGAGGAGACCGGAGGTCGCGAGGGCCTGCTCTGAAGCCCTCCCTGCCCACAGAAGCCCCGAATCTGAGACACAACAGGTAATTTCTTCCTTGATCCAGGCTGCTGCCACCATCGTTAGCCATCTGGCGTCTTTTCTGAAACGTCCACAAGCTCCACTGCTCAGCGCATGAATCCCGGCCAGAGTAGCACCTCGAGTTGCTGCCCAGGCTCAATCGGAGCAGAACTGTTACTTTTGTGCCTGATTTTGAAACTATTTGCATTTGCCTTCAACTGTATTTAAAAGCTTAGAATCACTGCAAGCCCAGGACCTGCGTTCTGTCTGTAATCCCCTCTCTGCAAATCTCACTGGGGACTGTATGTTAATTTGTAAAGTGCATTTCCAGTTGTAACTGAATTACCCCCCTTTGAGAAACTCATTTAGGGACTGTTTAACTTCTAAGTGCTATTCCAGTGTTCAGAATTTGAGTTTGCCCTGCTAGTAATCGTCTTCATTTTTGAATCACAATAGTACCTGATAGCCAACAGCCCATTTGCTCTTCTCCCCACACCCACTACCAGCCCTCCCCAAGCAGTTTAATCTTTTGCATGTGCTGCAGAATAATTCCCCCCTCTCCCTTCATTCTCCCGCAGAGACCACCCCCCTCCCCTGAGGAGACCGGAGGGCGAGAGGGCCTGCTCTGAAGCCCTCCCTGAACACAGAAGCCCCGAACGCAAGGCACACCAGGTAATTTCTACCTTGATGCTGGCTGCTGCCACCATCGTTGGCCATCTGGCGTCTTTTCTGTAACGGCCACAAGCTCTCCTGCTTAGCACATGAATCCCGGCAAGAGTAGCACCTCGAGTTGCTGCCCAGGCTCAAACAGAGCAGAACTGTTACTTTTGAGCCTGATTTTGAAACTATTTGCATTTGCCTTTAACTGTATTTAAAAGCTTAGAGTCACTGCAAGCCCAGGACCTGTGTTCTGTCTGAAATCCCCTCTGTGCAAATCTCACTGGGGACTGTATGTTAATTTGTAAAGTGCATTTATAGTTGTAACTGAATTACCCCCTTGAGAAACTCATTTAGGGACTGTTTAACTTCTAAGTGCTATTCCAGTGTTCAGAATTTGAGTTTGCCCTGCTAGTAATCGCCTTCATTTTTGAATCACAATAGTACCTGATAGCCAACAGCCCATTTGCTCTTCTCCCCACACCCACTACCAGCCCTCCCCAAGCAGTTTAATCTTTTGCATGTGCTGCAGAATATTTCCCCCCTCTCCCTCCAATTTCTCCGCAGGAGACCACCCTCTATTCTGAGGAGACGGAGAGTAGCGAGGAAACCTGCTCTGAAGCCCTCCTGCCCACAGAAGCCCGAACCCGAGACACACCAGGTAATTTCCACCTTGATCCAGGCTGCTGCCACCATCGTTGGCCATCTGGCATCTTTTCTGAAATGGCCCAAGCTCCCCTGCTCAGCACATGAATCCCGGCCAGAGTAGCACCTCGAGTTGCTGCCCAGGCTCAAACGGAGCAGAACTGTTACTTTTGTGCCTGATTTTGAAACTATTTGCATTTGCCTGTAACTGTATTTAAAAGCTTAGAGTCACTGCAAGCCCAGGTCCTGTATTCTGTCTGAAATCCCCTGTGGCAAATCTCACTGGGGACTGTTTGTTAATTTATAAAGTGCATTTCCAGTTGTAACTGAATTACCCCTGTGAGAAACTCATTTGGGGACTGTTTAACTTCTAAGTGCTATTCCAGTGTTCAGAATTTGAGTTTGCCCTGCTAGTACCGCTTAGCTTTTGAATCACAAAAGTACCAGATAGCCAACAGCCCATTTGCTCTTCTCCCACACCCACTACCAGCCCACCCCAGCAGGGTAATCTTTTGCCTGTGCTGCATATTTAATCCCGCCTCTCTCTTCATTCTCCCTCAGAGACCACCCCCCTCCCCTGAGGAGACCGGAGGTCGCGAGGGCCTGCTCTGAAGCCCTAACTGCCCACAGAAGCCCCGAACAAGAGACACACCAGGTAATTTCTACCTTGATCCAGGCTGCTGCCATCATCGTAGGCCATCTGGTGTCTTTTCCGAAATGGCCGTAAGCTCCCCTGCTCAGCGCATGAATCCTGGCCAGAGTAGCACCTCGTGTTGCTGCCCAGGCTCAAACGGAGCAGAACTGTTAATTTTGTGCCTGATTTTGAAACTATTTGCATTTGCCTGTAACTGTATTTAAAAGCTTACAGTCACTGCAAGCCCAGGACCTGTGTTCTGTCTGAAATCCCCCCACTGCAAATCTCACTGGGGACTGTTTGTTAATTTGCAAAGTGCATTTCCAGTTGCAACTGAATTACCCCCGTGTGAGAAACTCATTTGGGGACTCTTTAACTTCTAAGTGCTTTTCCAGTGTTCAGAATTTGAGTTTGCCCTGCTAGTAATCACCTTCGTTTTTGAATCACAATAGTACCTAATAGCCAACAGCCCATTTCTCTTCTCCCCACACCCACTACCAGCCCGCCCCCAGCAGGTTTATCTTTTGCCTGTGCTGCATATTTAATCCCCCCTCTCTTTATTCTCCCACAGAGACCACCCCCCTCCCCTAAGAAGACCGCAGGTCATGAGGGCCTGCTCTAAAGCCCTCCCTGCCCACAGAAGCCACGATCCAAAGACACATCAGGTAATTTCTACCTTGATTCAGGCTGCTGCCACCATCGTTGGCCATCTGGCATCTTTTCTGAAATTGCCACAAGCTCCCCTGCTCAGCGCATGAATCACGGCCAGAGTAGCACCTCGAGTTGCTGCCCAGGCTCAAACGGAGCAGAACTGTTACTTTTGTGCCAGATTTTGAAACTATTTGCATTTGCCTGTATCTGTATTTAAAAGCTTAAGGTCACTGCAAGCCCAGGACCAGTGTTCTGTCTGAAATGCCCCGTCTGCAAATCTCACTGGGGACTGTTTGTTAATTTCTAAAGTGCATTTCCAGTTATAACTGAATTACCCCCCTGTGAGAAACTCATTTGGGGACTGTTTAACTTCTAAGTGCTATTCCAGTGTTCAGAATTTGAGTTTGCCCTGCTAGTAATAGCCTTCATTTTTGAATCACAATAGTACCTGATAGCCAACAGCTCATTTGCTCTTCTCCCCACACCCACTACCAGCCCGCCCCCAGCAGGTTAATCTTTTGCCTGTGCTGCAGAATAATTCCCCCCCCTTCCCTTCATTCTCTTGCAGAGACACCCCTCCTGAGGAGACTTGAGTCGCGAGGGCCTGCTCTGAAGCCCTCCCTGAACACAGAAGCCCCGAACGCGAGGCAGACCAGGTAATTTCTACCTTGATCCTGGCTGCTGCCACCATCGTTGGCCATCTGGCGTCTTTTCTGAAACAGCCACAAGCTCTCCTGCTCAGCACATGAATCCCGGCCAGAGTAGCACCTCGAGTTGCTGCCCAGGCTCAAACGGAGCAGAACTGTTACTTTTGTGCCTGATTTTGAAACTATTTGCATTTGCCTGTAACTGTATTTAAAAGCTTAGAGTCACTGCAAGCCCAGGACCTGTGTTCTGTCTGAAATCCCCTCTGTGCAAATCTCACTGGGGACTGTTTGTTAATTTGTAAAGTGCATTTCCAGTTGTAACTGAATTACCCCCTGTGAGAAACTCATTTGGGGACTGTTTAACTCTAAGTGCTATTCCAGTGTTCAGAATTTGAGTTTGCGCTGCTAGTAATCGCCTTCGTTTTTGACTCACAAAAGTACCTCCTTATCCAACCAACCCTTTGCTCTTCTCCCCACACCCACTACCAGCCCACCCCCAGCAGGTTAATCTTTTGCCTGTGCTGCATATTTAATCCCCCCACTCTCTTCATTCTCCCGTAGAGACCACCCCTCCTATTCTGAGGAGTCCGGACGTCGCGAGGGCCTGCTCTGAAGCCATCCCTGCCCACAGAAGCCCGAACCCGAGACACACGAGGTAATTTCTACCTTGATCCAGGCTGTGCCACCATTGTTGGCCATCTGACTTCTTTTCTGAAATGGCCAGAAGCTCCCCTGCTCAGCGCATGAATCCCGGCCAGAGTAGCACCTCGAGTTGCTGCCCAGGCAGAAACGAAGCAGAACTGTTACTTTTGTGCCTGATTTTGAAACTATTTGCATTTGCCTGTAACAGTATTTATAAGCTTAGAGTCACTGGAAGCCGAGGACCAGTGTTCTGTCTGAAATCCCCCCTGTGCAAATCTCACTGTGGACAGATTGTTAATTTGTAAAGTGCATTTCCAGTTGTAACTGAATTACACCCCTGTGAGAAACTCATTTTGGGACTGTTTAACTTCTAAGTGCTACTCCAGTGTTCAGAATTTGAGTTTGCCCTGCTAGTAATCACCTTAGTTTTTGAATCACAATAGTACCTGATATCCAACAGCCCATTTGCTCTTCTCCCCACACCCACTACCAGCTCACCTCCAGCAGGTTAATCTTCTGCTTGTGCTCCATATTTAATCCCCCCCTTTCTTCATTCTCCCACGTTAACACCCCCTTCCCTGAGAGACCCGGAGTCATGAGGGCTGCTCTGGAAGCCTCCTGCTTACAGAAGCCCCGAACCCGAGACACACCTGGTAATTTCCCTTGATCCAGGCTGCTGCCTCCATCGTTGGCATCTGGGGTCTTTTCTGAAATAGCCACAAACTCCCTGCTCCAGCGCGCGAATCCCGGCCAGGTAGCACCTCCGAGTTGCTGCCCTGTGTCTCAAACGAGACAGAACTGTTACTATTGTGCCTGATTTTGAAACTATTTGCATTTGCTTGACAACTGTATTTAAAAGATAGAGTCACTGCAAGCCAGGACCTGTGTTCTGTCTGAAATCCCTCTGTACAACGTCTCACAGGAGTTGTATGTTAATTTGTAAAGTGCATTTCCAGTTGTAACTGAATTACCCCCCTTTGAGAAACTCATTTAGGGACTGTTTAACTTCTAAGTGTTATTCCAGTGTTCAGAATTTGAGTTTTCCCTGCTAGTAATCGCCTTTGTTTTTGAATCAAAATAGTACCTGATAGCCAAAAGCCCATTTGCTCTTCTACCCACACCCACTACCAGCCTGCCCCAAGCAGGTTAATCTTTTGCCTGTGCTGCATATTTAATCCCCCCTCTCTCTTCTTTCTCCCGCAGAGACCACCCAACTCCCTTAGGAGACCGGAGGTCGCGAGGGCCTGCTCTGAAGTCCTCCTGCCCACAGAAGCCCGAACCAGGACACACCAGTTAATTTTCTGCCCATGGTCAGGCTGTTTGCCACCATCGTTGGCCATCCTGGTGTCTTTTCTGAAATAATACTAAGCTCCCTGCTCAGTGCATGAATCCCGGCCAGAGTGGGTGCCTCGAGGTTGCTGCCAGGTCAAGCCAGACAGAACTGTTACTTTGTGCCAGATTTTGAAACTATTTGCATTTGCCTGTATCTGTATTTAAAAGCTTGGAAAGTCAATGCAAGCCCAGGACCTGTGTTCTGTCTGAAATGCCCCTCACCAAATCTCACTGGGGACTGTTTGTTAATTTCTAAAGTGCATTTCCAGTTATAACTGACTTACCCCCCTGTGAGAAACTCATTTGGGGACTGTTTAACTTCTAAGTGCTATTCCAGTGTTCAGAAATTGAGTTTGCCCTGCTAGTAATCGCCTTCGTTTTTGAATCACAATACTACCTGATAGCCAACAGCCCATTTGCTCTTCTCCCCACACCCACTACCAGCCCGACCCAGCAGTTTAATCTTTTGCCTGTGCTGCAGAATAATTCTCCCCTCTCCCTTCATTCTCTCGCAGAGACCATCCCCCTCCCCTGAGGAGACTTGAGGTCGCGAGGGCCTGCTCTGAAGCCCTCCCTGCCCACAGAAGCCCCGAACCCGAGACACGCCAGGCAATTTCTACCTTGATCCAGGCTGTGCCACCATTGTTGGCCATCTGGCTTCTTTTCTGAAATGGCCACAAGCTCCCCTGCTCAGCGCATGAATCCCGGCCAGAGTAGCACCTCGAGTTGCTGCCCAGGCAGAAACGAAGCAGAACTGTTACTTTTGTGCCTGATTTTGAAACTATTTGCATTTGCCTGTAACAGTATTTAAAAGCTTAGAGTCACTGCAAGCCGAGGACCTGTGTTCTGTCTGAAATCCCCCCTGTGCAAATCTCACTGTGGACAGATTGTTAATTGTAAAGTGCATTCCAGTTGTAACTGAATTACACCCCTGTGAGAAAACTCATTTTTGGGACTGTTTAACGTCTAAATGCTCTCCAGTGTTCAGAATTTGAGTTTGCCCTGCTGACTAATCACCTTCATTTTTGAATCACAATAGTACCTGATAGCCAACAGCCCATTTGCTCTTCTCCTCACACCCACTACCAGCTCACCTCCAGCAGCTTAATCTTCTGCTTGTGCTCCATATTTAATCCCCCTCCTCTCTCTTCATTCTCCCACAGAAACAACCCCCCTTCCCTGAGGGGACCGGAGGTCATGAGGGCCTGCTCTGAAGCCCTCCCTGCCCACAGAAGCCCCGAACCCGAGACACACCAGGTAATTTCTTCCTTGATCCAGGCTGCTGCCACCTTCATTGGCCATCTGGGGTCTTTTCTGAAATGGCCACAAGCTCCCCTGCTCAGTGCATGAATCCCGGCCAGAGTAGCACCTCGAGTTGCTGCCCAGGTCAAACGGAGCAGAACTGTTACTTTTCTGCCAGATTTTGAAACTATTTGCATTTGCCTGTATCTGTATTTAAACGCTTAGAGTCAATGCAAGCCCAGGACCTGTGTTCTGTCTGAAATGCCCCCATTGCAAATCTCACTGGGGACTGTTTGTTAATTTCTAAAGTGCATTTCCAGTTATAACTGAATTACCCCCCTGTGAGAAACTCATTTGGGGACTGTTTAACTTCTAAGTGCTATTCCAGTGTTCAGAATTGAGTTTGCCCTGCTAATGTCGCCTTCGTTTTGAATCACAATACTACCTGATAGCCAACAGCCCATTTGCTCTTCTCCCCACACCCACTACCAGTCGACCCAGCAAGTTTAATCTTTTTGCCTGTGCAGAAATAATTCTCCCTCTCCCTTCATTCTCTCGCAGAGACCATCCCCTCCCTGAGGAGACTTGAAGTCGCTGAGGGCCTGCTCTGAAGCCCTCCTGCCCACAGAAGCCCAGAACCGAGACAAAAGCCAGGCAATTTCTACCTTGATCCAGGCTGTGCCACCATGACTTAGCCATCTGGCTTCTTTTCTGAAATAGCTACAGCTCCCTGCTCAGCGCGCGAATCCCGGCCAGAGTAGCACCTCGAGTTGCTGCCCAGGCAGAAAGCAAACAAATGTTACTTTTGCCTGATTTTGAAACTATTTGCATTGCCTGTAACAGTATTTAAAAGCCAGAGTCACTGCAAGCCGGGGACCCATGTTCTGTCTGAAATCCCCCTGTGCAAATCTCACTGTGGACAGATTGTTAATTTGTAAAGTGCATTTCCAGTTGTAACTGAATTACACCCCTGTGAGAAACTCATTTTGGGACTGTTTAACGTCTAAGTGCTACTCCAGTGTTCAGAATTTGAGTTTGCCCTGCTAGTAATCACCTTCATTTTTGAATCACAATAGTACCTGATAGCCAACAGCCCATTTGCTCTTCTCCTCACACCCACTACCAGCTCACCTCCAGCAGCTTAATCTTCTGCTTGTGCTCCATATTTAATCCCCCTCCTCTCTCTTCATTCTCCCACAGAAACAACCCCCCTTCCCTGAGGAGACCGGAGGTCACGAGGGCCTGCTCCAGCTCCTCCTGCCTGTTGCAGAAGCCCCAACCCGGTGACACACCAGGTACTCCTTCCTTGATCCAGGCTGCTGCTACCCACTGGCCATCTGGGGTTTTTCTGAAATGGCCTAAGCTCCCCTGCTCAGCGCATGAATCCCGGCCAGAGTAGCACCTCGAGTTGCAGCCCAGGCTCAAACGGAGCAGAACTGTTACTATTGTGCCTGATTTTGAAACTATTTGCATTTGCCTGTAACTGTATTTAAAAGCTTAGAGTCACTGCAAGCCCAGGACCTGTGTTCTGTCTGAAATCCCAGTGTAATCTCACTGGGACTGTTTGATCAATTTGTAAAGTGCATTTCCAGTTGTAACTGAATTACCCCCTGTGAGAAACTCATTTGGGGACTGTTTCCAACTCCAAGTGCTATTCCAGTGTTCAGAATTTGAGTTTGCCCTGCTAGTAATCGCCTTCGTTTTTGAATCACAATAGTACCTGATAGCCATCAGCCCATTTGCTCTTCTCCCCACACCCACTACCAGCCCGCCCCCAGCCGGTTAATCTTTTGCCTGTTCTGCATATTTAATCCCCCCTCTCTCTTCATTCTCTCACAGAGACCACCCCCCCTGATGAGATTGGACATCACGAGGGCCTGCCCTGAAGCCCTTAGTGCCCACAGAAGCCCCAAACCCGAGACACACCTGGTAATTTCTACCTTGATCCAGGCTGCTGCCACCATCGTTGGTTTCTGGCGTCTTTTCTGAAACGGCCACAAGCTCCCCTGCTCAGCGCAACATGAATCCCGGCCAGAGTAGCACCTCGAGTTAACATGTTCCTGGCTCAAAACGGAAGAACTGTTACTATTGTGCCTGATTTTGAAACTATTGCATTTGCCTGTAACTGTATTTAAAAGCTTAGAGTCACTGCAAGCCCAGGACCTGTGTTCTGTCTGTAATCCCCTCTGTGTAAATCTCACTGGGGACTGTATGTTAATTTGTAAAGTGCATTTCCAGTTGTAACTGAATTACACCCCTTTGAGAAACTCATTTAGGGACTGTTTAACTTCTAAGTGTTATTCCAGTGTTCAGAATTTGAGTTTTCCCTGCTAGTAATCACCTTTGTTTTTGAATCAAAATAGTACCTGATAGCCAAAAGCCCATTTGCTCTTCTACCCACACCCACTACCAGCCCGCCCCAAGCAGGTTAATCTTTTGCCTGTGCTGCATATTTAATCCCCCCTCTCTCTTCTTTCTCCCGCAGAGACCACCCCCCTCCCTGAGGAGACCGGAGGTCGCGAGGGCCTGCTCTGAAGTCCTCCCTGCCCACAGAAGCCCCGAACCCGAGACACACCAGGTAATTTCTACCTTGATCCAGGCTGTTGCCACCATCGTTGGCCATCTGGTGTCTTTTCTGAAATGGCCTCAAGCTCCCCTGCTCAGCGCATGAATCCCGGCCAGAGTCGTGCCTCGAGTTGCTGCCCAGGTCAAACGGAGCAGAACTGTTACTTTTGTGCCAGATTTTGAAACTATTTGCATTTGCCTGTATCTGTGTTAAAACAGAGTCAATGCAAGCCCAGGACCGTGTCTTCTGTCTGAAATGCCCCCTTACCAAATCTCACTGGGGACTGTTTGTTAATTTCTAAAGTGCATTTCAGTTATAACTGAATTACCCCCGTGAGAAACTCATTTGGGACTGTTTAACTCAATGCTATTCCAGTGTTCGAATTTGAGCTCTGCTAGTAATCACCTTCGTTTTGAATCACAATACTACCTTATAATAAACAGCCCATTTGCTCTTCCCCACACACAACCAGCCCGCCCCAGCAGTTTAATCTTTGCCTCAGCTGCGAATATTCTCCTCTCCCTTCATTCTCGCAGAGACACCCCCCTCCTGAGGAGACGAGGTCGCGGACATACTCTGAAGCCCCCTGCCCACAGAGCCCCAGCGAACACGCCAGGTAATTTCTATGATCAGGCTGTGCCACCATTGTTGACCATCGGCTACTTTCTGAAATAACCAAGCTCCTGCTCAGCGCATGAATCCCGGCCAGAGTAGCACCTCGGTTGCACCCAGGCAAGCAAGAACTGTACCTGCCTGATTGCAGAAACTATTGCATTTGCCTGTAACAGTATTTAAAAGCTTAGAGTCACTGAAGAGAGGACTGTTCTGTCTAAATCCCCCCTGTCAAATCCCTGTGAACAGTTGTTAATTTGTAGTGCATTCCAGTTATAACTGAATTACACCCCTGAGAAACTCATTTGGGACTGTTTAACGTCTAAATGCTACTCAGTGTTCAGAATTTGAGTTTGCCTGCTGTAATCACCTTCGTTTTGAATCACAATAGTAATAGACAACAGCCCATTTCTTCTCCTCACACCCACTACCAGCTCACCTCCAGGCTTAATCTTCTTGTGCTCCATATTTAATCCTCCTCTCTCTTCATTCTCCCACAGAAACCACCCCCTTCCTGAGGGCAGTCATGATGGCCTGTCTGACCCTCCTGCCCACAGAAACCCAACCCGACACCCAGGTAATTTCTTCCTTGATCAGGCTGCTGCCACCATCATTAGCCATCTGGGTCTTTCGGAAATACTAAACTCCCCTGCTCAGCGCATGAATCCAGTCAGAGTAGCACCTCGGTTGCAGCCCAGGCTCAAAGCAGCAGAACTGTTACTATTGTGCCTGATTTTGAAACTATTTGAATTTGCCTCTGTATTTAAAACTTAGAGTCACTGCAAGCCCAGGACCTGTATTTATATGAAATCCCCAAGTGTAAATCACTTGACTGTTTGTTAATTTGTAAGTGCATTTCCAGTTGTAACAGATTACCCCTATGAGAAACTCATTTGAGGACTGTTTAACTTCTAAGTGCTATTCCAGTGTTCAAATTTGAGTTGCCCTGCTGTAATAGCCTTCGTTTTGAATCACAATAGTACCTGATAGCATCAGCCCATTTATCTTCCCCACCCACTAACAGCCCCCAGCAGTTAATCTTTTGCCTGTTCTGAATTAATCCCCCCTCTCTTCATTCTCCCCAGAGACCACCCCGATGAATTGGACATCACGAGGCCTGCCCTGGCCCTTAGTGCCCTAGAAGCAAACCCGAGACACACCTGGTAATTTCTATGATCAGGCTGCCTGTCATTGGTTTCTGGCGTCTTTTCAAGCCAAGCTCCCCTGCTCAGCGCTGATCCAGCCAGAGTAGCACCTTGGTGCTGCCCAGGCTCTAACAGAGCGAACTATTTTGTACCCTGATTTGAAACTAACCCCATTGCCTGTAACTGTATTAAAGCTTCAGTCCCAAGCCAGGACCTGTGTTCTGTCTGAAATCCTCTTTGCAAATCTCCTGGGGACTATTCAATTTGTAAATGCATTTCAGTTGTAACTAATTACCCCCATATGAAACTCATTTGAGGACATTTAACTAAGTACTATCCCAGTGTTCAGAATTTGAGTTGCCTGCTAGTAATCCTTCATTTTGAATCACAATAATCGTGATAGCCAACAACCCATTGCTCTTCTCCCACATCCACTACCGCCCGCCCCAGCAGGTTAATCTTTTGCCTGTGCTGCATTATACACCCCTCTCCCTTCCTTTTCCCACAGAGACCACCCCTCCAAGCGGACGGAGGTCATGAAGGCCTGCTATGAACCCTCCTGCCCACAGAAGCCCAAAACCTGAGACACACCAGGTAATTTCTACCATGATCCAGCTGCTGCCACAGCGACGACATCTGGCGTCTTTTAAAGGACAAGCTCCTGATCAGCGCACCAATCGGCCAGAGTAGCACCGAAGTTGCCGCCAGGCTCAAGCGAACAGAACTGTTACTTTTGTGCCTGATTTGAAACAGCTGCATTTGCCTGCAACTGTATTTAAAAGCAGTCTGCAAGCCCAGGACCTGTTCTCTATCTAAAATCCTTTCTGTACAAAATCTCACTGAGACTGTATTAATTTGTAAAGTGCATTTCAGTTGTAACAGTGCCCCCATTGAAACTCACGGGGATGGTTTAACTCTTGTTCTCAGTGTTCAGATTTGAGTTTGCCCTGCTAGTAATCACCTTCGTTTTGGATACAATAGTACCTGATAGCCAAAGCCCATTGCTCTTCTCCCACCCACTACCAGCCCACCTCAAGCAGGTTATCTTCTGCCAGACTGCATATTTAATCCTCCTCTCTCTTCATTCTCCCGAAACCACCCCTTCCTGAGAGACCAGAGTTCACCAGGCCTGCTGAAGCCCTCCTGCCCACAAGCCCCGAACCGAGACACACCAGGTGTTCTTCCCAGTCAGGCTGCTACCACCATGTTGGCCATCTGGGTCTTTTCTGAAAGCCCAGCTACCCTACTCAGCGCATGAACCCGGCCAGAGTAGCACCTCAGTTGCCCTGGCTCAAATAAACGAACTGGCACTATTGTGGCTGATTTTGACTATTGCATTGCCTGTATTTAAAAGCTTAAGTCTGCAAGCCAGGACCTGTGTTCTGTAAAATCCCCTGTGCAAATCTCACTGGGACTGTTTGATAATTTGTAAGTGCATTTCAGTTGTAACTGAATTACCCCTGTGAGAAACTCATTGAGGACTGTTTAACTAAGTGCTATTCAGTGTTCAGAATTTGAGTTTGCCCTGCTAGTAATGTGCGTTATTGAATCACAATACTACCCAATAGCCAACAGCCATTGCTCTTCTCCCCCACCACTACCAGCCCACCCCAACAGGTTAATCTTTTGCCTGCACTGCATATTTAATCCCCTCTCGTCATTCTCCGCGAGACCACCCCGATGAGATTGGAGTCGGCGCTCCTAAAGCCCTCAGTACAGAAGCCCCAAACCAGACACACCAAGTAGTACTACCTTGATCCAGGCTGCCTGCCGTTTGCCATCAGCGTCTTTCTGAAATAACCAGCTCCCTGCTCAGCGCATGAATCAGCCAGGTAGCACCTCGAGTTGTTGCCCAGGCTCAAGCCAGCAGAACTGTTACTTTGTGCTGATTTTGACTATTGCATTGCCTGTAACTGTATTTAAAAGCTTAGAGTCACTGCAAGCCCAGGACCTGTGTTCTGTGAAATGTACCCTGTGCAAATCTCACTGGGGACTGTTTGTTAATTGTAAAGTGGATTTTCAGTGTAATGAATTACCCGCTATGAAAACTCATTTGGGACTGTTTAACTTTTAAGTGCTATTCAGTGTTCAGAATTTGAGTTTGCCCTGTAGTAAGCCGTTTTGAATCACAATAGTACCCTGATAACCAACAGCCCATTGCTCTTCTCCCCACACCTACCAGCCACCCCCAGCAGTTAATCTTTTGCCTGTGCTGCATATTTAATCCCCTCTCGTCATTCTCGCAGAGACCACCCCGATGAGATTGGAGTCGCGGGCGTGCTCTGACCTCAGTGCCCCAAGCCACAAACCCGAGACACACAGGTAATTTCTACCTTGATCCAGGCTGCTGCCACGCGGTGGCCATCTGAAGTCTTTTCTGAAATAGCACAAGCTCCCTGCTCAGCGCATGAATCGGCCAGAGTAGCACCTCAGTAGTGCCAGGCTCAAACGACCAAACTGTTACTTTAGTGCCTGATTTGAAACTATTTGCATTTGCCTGTACTGTATTTAAAGTTTAGAGTCACAAGCCCAGGACCTGTGTTCTGTGAAATGTACCTGTACAAAATCACTGGGGCTGTTTGTTAATTGTAAGTGGATTTTCAGTTACAACTGAATTACCCGCTGTAAAACTCTTACTGATCCCAACAAAACATTACAGATGCCCATCATGAAACATTATTGATGGCAAAAATGAAACAATACTGAACTCACATGAAACGTACAGTTCAACACCAGAGCATGACAGATGATCAACATGAAACATTACTGATGACCAACATAAACATTACTCATTCAAACATGAAACACTACTGATGCTGAATATAAAACATTACTGATGCCCTGAATGAAACATTACTGATTCCAACATGAAACCTTCCTGATGCCCAACAAAACATTAGTCGCAATTTGAAACCTAGCAGATGCTAACATGAAACATACTGATGCCACAAAAAACGTTTCTGATTCAACATGAGACCTCATTCACAACATGAAACATTACTGATACCAACATAAAACTTCAGTTCAAACATGAAATATTAATGATGCCAAACGAAACATATTTATACCCAGCATGAAACGTACTGATGCCTAACGCAAACATTACGCATTCAAGGAAACATTGATATCATCATGAAACTGCGATGACAGAAACTTTACTGATGCTCAACAGAAAATTGCTGATGCACAGCATGAAACATTACAGATGCTTAACGGAAACATTACTGTTCAACATGAGCATTACGATACCTAACATGAAACATTATTGATGGCAACATAAAACGTACTGGGGCCTAACACAGAAACATGCTGATGCTAACACAAAACATTACTGATGCAGCATGAATCATTACTTATGCCCAACATGAAACATTATAATGTAACATAAAAATTACTGATGCCCAACGGAACATTACTGATACCTAACATGAAACATTACTGATGCTAACATTAAACATTACTGATGCCAACACCAAACATTACTGATACTAACACGAAAAATTATTGATGCCCAACATGAAACATTACTGATTCCAACATGAAACATTACTGATGCCCAACATGAAACATTACTGATGCCTAACATGAAACTTTACTGATGCATAACATGAAACATTACTGGTAACAACATGAAACAGTACTGATGACCAACATCAATCAGTACTGAAGACCAACATGAAACATTACTGATGCCCAACATAATCATTACTGATTCCAACAGGAAACATACAGTGCCCAAAATGAAACGTACAATACCCAATATGAAACATTACGATAGCAACTTAAAACATTTCCGAAGCACAGCATGATATTACTGACTACATTATGATACCCATAGCTGATGCCAACAAGAAACATTACTGATTCAACCGAAACATTACTGATGCCCAGCATGAAACATTACAGATGTCTAACATAAAACATTACCGATGCCTAACATGAAACATTACTGATGCCCAACATAAAACATTACTGATGCCTAACATGAAACATTACTGATGCCCAACATGAAACATTACTGATGCCCAATATAAAACATTACTGATGCCTAACATGAAACATTACTGATTCCAACATGAAACATTACTGATGACCAACATGAACATTACTCATTCAAACATGTAACATTGCTGTTGCCCAACATGAAACATTACTGATGCCCAACATAAAACATTACTGATTCCAACATGAAATTTTACTGATGCTTAACATGAAACATTACTTATTCCAACATGAAACATTATTGATGCCCAGCATGAAACATTACTGATGCCCAGCATGAAACATTACTGTTGCTCAACATGAAACATTACCGATGCCTAACATGAAAGATTACTGATGCCTAACATAAAACATTACTGATGCCCAACATGAAACATTACTGATGCTCAGCATGAAACATTACTGATGCTTAACATGAAACAATACTGATTTCAACATGAAACATTACTGAAGCTCAACATGAAACATTACCAATGCCAAACATGAAACATTACTGATGCCCAGCATGAAACATTACTAATGCCCAACATGAAAGATTGCTGTTGACTAACATGAAACGTTACTGATGCTCAGCATGAAACATTACTGATGCTTAACGTAAAACAATACTGATTTCAACATGAAACATTACCGATGCCTAACATGTAACTTTGCTGATGCCTAACATGAAATATTACTGATCCCCAACATGAAACATTACTGATGCCCAGCATGAAACATTACTGATTACAACCTGAAAAATTACTGATGCCCAACATAGATACATAGACAGTGTCGGCAGATAAGGGCCTATGACCCACCCAGTCTGCCCATTTGAGCTTGTAAGTTCAGTTTGTTTTCTGAGAAGTCTGTTGCCCCTTACCTCTGACCTCTATAATTCCTTTATGTCTATCCCATGCATTCTTAAATCCCATGATTGTTTCAGCCCCCACCACTTCCTCTGGCAGGGTGTTCCACTTGTCCACCACCCGTTCTGTGAAGAAATTCTTTCTCATGTTTCCTCTGAATCGTCCTCCCTCCAACTTCATCCCATGCCCTCTAGTCCTGGAACATCTTTTTCGCTTAAAAATAGTGTTTTTCTGCACCCTGTTCCTCCCTGTAAGATACTTGTATTTCTCTATCATAACCCCTCTCTCCCTCCTCTCCTTCAGGGAGTACATGTTCAGTTCCTTCAACCTGTCTTCATAGGACTTGTGATGCAATCCATGCACTATCTTTGTTGCCCTCCTCTGAACCTTCTCTACCCTGTCTATGTCCTTACGTAGTTATGGTCTCCAGAACTGTACACTGTACTCCAGGTGAGGCCTCACTAGTGTCTTGTATAGTGGAATTATGACCTCCCTTTTCCTGCTGGTGATGCCCCTGCGTATACAACCCAGCATCCTATTTGCTTTACCTGCTGCCTTGTTCCACTGTTTCCCTACCTTGAGGTCATCAGAGATGACAACCCCAAGATCCCTTTCCTGCTTGGTGCATGCTATATCCTCACCTCCCAACTGATATATTGTGCCAGGGTTTTTGTGCCCCATATGCATTATCTTGCACTTCTTTGCATTGAATTTCAACTGCCAAACCCCTGACCATTCTTCAAGTTTCTGCAGGTCACTTCTCATTCTGTCTACACCCTCTGGTGTGTCTACTCTGCTACAGAGCTTTGTGTCATCAGCGAACAGTGAAATTCTGACTTCTAGATCCTGCGCAATGTCACTGATGAAGATGTTGAATAGGACCGGTCCCAGCACTGATCCCTGTGGTACCCCACTGGTCACTCTTCCCATGAAACATTAACAATGCCTAAGATGAAACACTGCTGATGCCCAATATAAAACATTACTGATGCCCTATATGAAACATTACTGATTCCAATATGAAACATTACTGATGCCCAGCATAAAACATTACTGATGCCCAACACAAAACATTACTGATGCCTAACATGAAACATCACTGATTGAACATGAAACATTACTGATTCCAATATGAAACATCACTGATTGAACATGAAACATTACTGATTCCAACATGAAACATTACTGATTCCAACATGAAACATTACTGATGCCCAACATGAAACATTACCCATGCCTAACATGAAACACTACTGATGCCCAACATAAAACATTACTGATGCCCAGCATGAAACATTACAGATTCCAAATTGAAGCATTACTAATGCCTAACATGAAACATTACTGATGACCAACATCAAACATTACTGAAGACCATCATGAAACATTACTGATGCATAACATAAACATTACTGATTCCAACATGAAACATTACTGATGCCCAACTTGAAACATTTCTGATGACCAACATAAAACATTACTGATTCCAACTTGAAATATTACTAATGCCCAACATCAAACACTATTGAAGCCCAGCATGAAGCATTGCTGATGCTTAACATGAAACATTACTGATTACAACATGAAACATTACTTATGCACAACATGAAATATTATTGATGGCAAACATGAAAGATTACTGAGGCCTTACATGAAACATTACTGATGCCAACATGAAACATTACTGTTGCCCAACATGAAACATTACCAATGCCTAACATGAAACATTACTGAATCCAACATGAAACATTACTGATGCCCAACTTGAAACATTACTGATGACCAACATAAAACATTACTGATTCCAACTTGAAATATTATTAATGCCCAACATCAAACACTATTGAAGCCCAGCATGAAGCATTGCTGATGCTTAACATGAAACATTACTGATTACAACATGAAACATTACCGATGCCCAACATGAAACATTACCAATGCCTAACATGAAACATTACCGATGCCCAACATAAAACATTACTGAAGCTCAGCATGAAACAATACTGATTCCAACATGAAACATTACTGATGCTCAGCATGAAACATTACTTATTCCAACAAGAAACATTACTGATGCTCAGCATGAATCATTACTGATGCCTAGCATGAAACATTACTTATTCCAACAAGAAACATTACTGATGCCCAACATGAAGCATTATTGATGCCTAACATGAAACATTACTGTTGGCCAACATGAAACATTATTGATTCCCAACATAAAACGTTACTGATGCCCAACATGAAACATTACCATTGCCTAACATGAAACACTACTGATGCCCAACATAAAACATTACTGATGCCCAACATGAAACATAACTGATGCCTAACATGAAACATTACTGATGCCTAACATAAAACATTACTGATGCCCAACATGAAACATTACTGATGCTCAGCATGAAACATTACTGATCCTTAACGTGAAACATTACTGATTCCAACATGAAACATTACTGATGTTCAACATGAAACATTACAGATGTCTAACATGAAACTTTACTGATGCCTAACATAAAACATTACTGATGCCCAGCATGAAACATTACTGATGCCCAGCATGAAACATTACTGATGCCCAACATGAAACATTACTGATTCCAACATGAAACATTACTGATGCCTATCTTAAAACATTACTGATGCCCAACATGAAAGATTACTGATGTATAACATGAAACATTACTGATGCGCAACATGAAATATTACTGATGCCCAACATTAAATATTACTGATTCCCAGTATGAGACATTGATTCCCAGCATGAAATATTACTGATGTCCAACATGAAATAGTATCGATACCCTGTATGAAATATTAATGATACCGAAAAATCAACATTAATGATACCCAGCATGGAAAATTACTGATTCCAACATGAAACATTACTGCTACCCAATGTGAAACATTACTGATGTGCAACATGAAGTATTGCTGATACCCACAAAAAGCATTAATGATGTCCAGCATGAAACATTATTGATGCTGAGAGTGAAACATTAAGGATGCCCAGCATGAAACATTACTGATGCCCAATGTGAACCATTACTGATACTCAACATGAAGCATTACAGAAGCCCCACAAAAGGCATTACTGATGCCCAGTTTGAAATGTTACTGATGCCCAACATTAAATATTACTGAATCCTGGAATTAAATATTGCACTGCCTATGATGAAATGTTACTGATGTTCAACATGAAATATTACCAATGCCAAGAATTAAACATTACTGATACCTAGTGTGAAACTTAACATGAAACATTACCGAATGCCAGTATGAAACATTTCTGATGACCAGCATGAAATTTTACACATTTATTTATTTAGTTTTTGATAACTGGGTGAGTGCTCTAGACACGAAAGTGACTATTTTTAGGCACAACCTGGGAGGTTGCAACAATCAGAGGATAACAGTACAACACATGGAATTGCAGGACAATGTCAAAATACAACATAGTAGAGATACAGTGGTACACATTTAGCCAGCAGTAATATAATTGACTTTGCAATATAGTAGGTTGATTTGACATTACACAAGTGCATAAGACAATTGCTTTGACTCCTTGAAGTATAACATCTAAGTTATACACTCACAAGTGTAAAAAGATGTGGAGAGAGAAGAAGTAAAGGGGCAGGTTAGCAGAACAGAAGGTCAGCATAGGATAGCGTGCAAAGTGTGAGTATGTTAATGGAGAAGAGAACTAAGGAGAGGAGAAAGAGTTATTAGGTGAAACCAGGGAGACTATTAGCAGGGCAGACCATGGCACAATATGAGGCCAGATGGCAGATCCAGGGATGGTTGATGCAGGTGCGTTCAGTACACTCAGCAAGGTGTGAGTAATGCTTCTTTTTAAATATAGCATGACTAGGTGTCAGGCATTCATCGAGGAGCAAAATGTTCCAATAACTGGGTGCCACATAATAGAAACCTGAGGTGCCTTTGGAAGTTTTACATCTGGGATTGTGAAGTAGGGAAAGGTCAGCAGAATGAAGTCCATAGGAGGTGGTCTGAGGAGTAAGCAGGGAGTCAAGGGAATTTGGCATATTATATCTTTGAATACTCTCTAGTTGAGTCTCAGGAGAGAGGAGAGACAGTGGACCATTAAAGAGGGCCAACTGAGTTCAGCATATAGCTGGCAGTGATGTTTTAGCCTATGGGAGGCAGAAGCATATCAACATATATTATTATAGGTCATAACCCATTTACTTAGGGAGGCCTTGAATGTATTGCTATAGGTGACTTCCCCTTATGTAAGCAATGTAAGTAGGATGCCCCTAGCTACAGCCAGTCTCACTGAGTGAGTTAGTGCATGGCTTGTTTTGTAGGATATCCCTAGCTTAGCATTGACAGACTTACAACTGGTGGTGACATGGTAATCAAAAGTAAGTTGTTCATCAAGGAGGACCCCCAGGTATTTCAAGGAGCTAACTCCTCCAGTGGGGTACCATCAGCACAAGTGATTTTAAAGAGGTGTTAACAGTTTTTCTGACTTGTCATTTGAGCCAAAGAGCATTGACTGCATTTTATTGACATTGAAAACAAACCTATGGATGGTTATCCAGGTTTGAAGATTGAGGAAAGCCACAAAGAGATCATGGTTAAGATATAGCACATTGTTGGAGTAGGTATAAAGTACCAGGTCATCAGCATACAGCATACAGTAAGAAGGAACAAGAAGAGGCATTTTGCATTACATTATTGATAAAGACTGAGAAAACAAGAGGACCCAGAATCGGTTCTTGAGGCACACTAATGTCGATACCCATTTTATCAGGTGTTGCTGAGTTTAATTTTACAACTTGTGACCTATTGGACAGATAACTATTAAACCAACTGATCAATTGTTCTGAGAAACCCCGCGTTATGAGGTTTGCTAGTAGAAAAGGGTGAGCAACAAGATCAAAAGCCTTCATGAGATCAATAAATACTGCATTAGTAAGGAGACCTTGGCATGAAGCATGTAATTTGTCCATTGTAGCAGAGCAGCTTGAGTAATATGTCCCTTTCTCAATCCATGTTGATCTGGGGATAGAAGATTGTACTTGAGATGTACTCCGTCACTTGCGTGGTGACTAGTTTCTCAAGTATTTTATTCAATAGCAGAAATACGGCTATCAGCCAATAGTTGGTTCTATCCTTTTTGTCCCCTTTTTGAAAGATTGGTGTGACCCTGAATGTTTTGTGTATGTCTGGGATGAGACCTTCACTGAGTGAAATGGTAAATATTTTACATAGTGGTCCAGTGATGAAAGGTGCAGCTGACTTCAAGAACTTTGGTTCAATACAGTCAAAGCCAATGGCAGTACTATCCAATATAGCATTCAGGAGCTTAGTACATCTTTTTTAGTGCTAGCTTTAAAATAGAATGGTGGACTAGTTGGAGCACCATTCCGGATGAAGAAAGCAGAAAGTGAGTCCATAATGGGGAAGGCAGTAATATATCCTGACAGATCAGAAAAATGATTATTAAAGGAATTAGAAATGGTGCTGGGATCCTTACAGTGTACATTTTACATCATATCATCAGTACTATAATATGGGATTGTTTAGATCCCAGAAAGTTTTTATATGTGACCAGAATTTCTTGGGGTCACCAGCTGCATCTACCAATAGCCCCTTACAATACAAACCTTTTGCATGCCTGATAATTTTTTTGGGATCTACCACTGGTTGTTAACAAAATGTTTGTTGAATGACCAGACAGCGAAATCGGCAGGTCGACCGCATTTTGCAGTTGGCTGCCAGTTTTGTATGAAAACAAGTGTTTTCTTTGGGAGGCTGCACCCCCCCCACTTAGGATTGTCAACTCTGAGTCAGAGCTGATTCAGAGGGGAGTGCAGGACCCCCAACAGACAGTGACAAGTTCCAGTGGGTTCTCTACAGTGATGTGGTGCTGTTGTAGCTGCAGGGGACCGTACTATCAAAATGTCACTGACAGTGCGCTATACCAATTTTTTGCACTTAGTACACTGTTCCCTGTAGAAGTTAAAATCAGAGGGTATATCAGAGCTTTTATACTTTTTCTGACCTTGTCCCTGACCGTAAGAGAGGTGAGGAGGTCTTTATATAACCATCTAGTTTGCTTGCCTCTAACACAGTGTGATAAATGGAGTATGCTTTTCATGCAGAGTTATAAAACTGATAAGAAAGTAGTTAAGATAATCTTCTGCTTTAAGGGATTGGTACACCAGTGACCAGTCAGTACAGGAAACATCATGTAAGAAATGGGCCTGGTTTAAATTAGCATAGTTCCTGAAAGAGACATAGTGTGGAGGAGTCTCAGTGACCGTGGAGTGACTCCATATACTGCAGATGGGTGAATGGTCACTTATTGTGTTTGGAGAGTGTCTGCAGCTACATTCTTGTTTAGGTGATTCATTAGAATCCAGTCAATGATGGTACTGGAATGTGCATTTACTGACACTCTTGTAAGGTCTGATATGATCTGTTGCATATTATAACCCTGCACTAAAGATACTGGATCTGCATTAGATTTGCCTAATCAATTTAGATTTCAGTCTGCAAGAATAAGCAGTCTGTTTTGTCTGATAGTGGAGGCCAAGCAGTAAAATAACTCAATCAGGCCAGATTGCCCACATTTGGGGGGATTATAAGCACATATAACATGAAGCTTTTTTGTCCCTAGATTGATGTTGACATGGAGTGATTTACATGAGGAGGTACAGGGGTCTGGTACTACACATAGACTAAGATTTCTTTTATAGTAAATTATAACACCCCCAGCACATTTTGGGGGTGGCTTATAATGCCTGATCAGGTTGTAGTTAGGTAGCAGACAGTATGTATCTAGGATCACATGTTTTAACCAGGTCTCTGATATACAGAGAACATTTGGCTGGTATGTGGTCACCCAGGCCTTTAGCTCCACATGACTGTGGAGTAGGCTTCTGAGGTTAAGATGACAACACACAATCCCTTAGAGTTGTAACACACCATTATCTGATAATTAGCTGATTAGGACTTCTTGGTTTGATTTGATATCACCAGATAGTCTGAGGGCTGGTAGTACCAGATATCACAGCTTACATGGCAGAAGAGGGGAGAAAAGATAGTCATGGTGACCCCCACCACTTAGTTACTGATGCTGCAGCCAGGTAGATACAAAATCTTGCAAGTAATGCTGGGGTAAGATCATGGTTCTTATAAGAGATTAGTATATTTGAGTAGGTTAAGTCAGTAAAATCCTGGTGAGGATGTTGTTGGTGCACTGTACTAGAATCAACTGTGAGTTTACACAAAAACAAGATTTAGAGCAGCAAATTGATTTGAGTAAATGTTCATGATATCGGAAATTAACATATTGTTCTGTTGTTAAAGGTTCTATTTAAGATGTGTCACATTGCATGTGAAATGGCATACAGTATCATATGTGAGACAGTAGCAGTCTGATACTAAGGTGACACGTCCTCAGGATACGAGGAGGCTCACAAAGTTACAACAGGCAATAAAGGCAATGAAAAGTACAACATCAGGCCTGCTATTAACTACCCACAAGGCACATTTGCAACAGCTGGTTAGTAGATGAAAGTGTTAAAAAATGCTTTACATATAAACCACAATATCAGTAACCTCTACACACCCCACTAGTACGGCACAGGAGGAAACATTTTGGGGGGGTGATCAGAGCTCTATAAGAGGTTTACAAGGAGGGCAGATAAGTAAGACAGGGAGACACAGAGGGAATACTGTTGATAGAAAGACAAAAACACAAAAGGGCTGTAATCACTTACTTTGCAAAAATAATTTTACCTAGATAGGGTATAGACAATTAACTCTGATTTAGGGCTAGTAAATGCTTTTCAATGTACTATAGTTTGGTACCTCAGAAGTCCTAAAATAGCTGACAGATCACAAGGTGAAATTGTTCCTCCTGTGCTCTGACCCCTACTCTATACCTGCTTCAGTTTATTCTGCTAAATGTGCCCACTTGGTCTCTGTCTGAACTGACTCACACCACTCTAACCATCCCCTCTCTTCTGGAATCCACCCAGCATTCTTTTCTTGTCTTCTAGCTCTCCCTCACAGTCCACCCCTTCATCCAAGTTTCTTTGTCTTCTCCCTAAGAACCGCCCTTACTTATGTCTGCTTAATCTGTGTCTTCTTCCTCCCCAGGTGATTACATCTGCCATCTTTCCTTCTCAGACCACATCAATGCTATTTCAGAAAAACTACACCCCATGCTCAGTGCACTTTATAGGAACTGCAGTAGCCTTCCTCCCCCATCCAATGTGAACTGGTCCAGAAGATGACACTCCCCTCCTTTGATTACTGTGACATTGTTTACGGTGCAGCCCCTAAGTTCACCCTATCTAAGCTGGACACACTTTTTAATGCATTCTGATGCTTTGCTCTCGATGCCTCACCCCTTACCCATCACTGTGACCTCTACCGTTCCCTGGCACTACCATCCCTCATAAACTGCCGCATTTCACATTGTGCTAAATATGTATCTAACCTATGGCTTAACACCATCCCTTCCTATCTCTCCTCTGTACTGTCAGCTGCACCCTCCCTCACCCATTATCTTAGATCTTGCAACTACTGCCAACTATCAATCCCTAGGCAGAAGACTACTGCCGGGCAAGCTGCCTTCTCACACCAGTTACCCTAGCTATGGAATGATCTTCCACCTCAAAATCAGCATTCTTCCTCTGCCCACTCTCTTTCTACCACCCTAGCTAACTTCCTCACCACTAATTGCTCCTGTACCTGATTCGGCCATGTGGCAATTGCTCTCCTCCCCACTACCTGACCAGCAGCCTTAGCTTTGCTATAAATGCTGGCATACAGCCCAACCTATGCGCTTTTGTTCTGTGCTTTTTTGTCCTGCACCATCATGTGTTCTATGTCTCCTGTTACTTATATCTGCATATTACTGTGTGCTAAATTTTCCCTTGTATTGCTGCTATATGTCAGATAATTGTTACATGTTCCATGCAATATCCAATGTACTCCATGCATTGTTGCTTGTAGTTTAATGCAATTGTATGCATATGCTTCTATTTGCCTGTGTTATTTGCTCAGTTGATAACCTGCATGTTATCCAACCCCCTTGCACCTCCTACCCCCAGATCGCACCGGGAGATGAGCATCTTGTTGCTCAGTGTGCCTTTCCTGGTGAAACTATTTCAATAAATAAATAATAAGTATTACAGAACTCTACATTTACTTACTGTGGCTGTGGGACTGCAGTTTGGATATTAACAAACCTAAGAAATGCCATGCATAAAGTTTAGATTTTTAAGAAAAACAGTTGAAAAACACTGCATTTCAGTTTGTAATTTTAGCATGAAATCAATAGACTTGAAACAAAGTTTTAATGGTAGCTTAGATGTAGTACTTTAGCACTTTTGCAAGCAACTCAAGTACACCGAATAGTAAGTCAATCAGCTGAAAGCTTCCTTGGCAGGCACCCAATTGGAAGCGGCATGTAGAAGGCACCAGTGAATTTGAAAAAGAAATTCAGATTGTCCTGTGAGAAACAGCTTGAAAAAAGGTGCCAACAAATTTGTACAAGTGCAGTGAGTGTCCTGAAGTAAGACCTGTCCCAGTCTGCACACAAAGGCTGAAAAAAATACTCAGGGAGCTCAAGCAAGCATTGCTATGTCTTGCTTTGGAGAGCAGGGTATTTTGGCTTGTGGTAGATTTGGCAGCTGGTGAGTCCAAGTTTCACCCAGGGCTTCAGAGTCAGCATCAGGACAGACAGTCAACCCATCCTTGGAGTCAGTAGGCAGCTGGCTTTTGGCTCTGAGCAGCAGGGGTTACAGTTTCAGAGGCAGCTTTTCCCCATTCAAAAATGTCAGCATCTTGGTCATGGGCAAACCGCAAATAGCGGTTTGATGAAGGATCCCAGTCCATGGTGTGGCTGTAATCACCTTGTTTTGGAGAGCAGCATTTCAGCTTGGAGTAGATTCAGTGGCTAGCAGGTTCAAGTTTCACCTGGGGTGGCAGAGTCCATCATGAAACAGTATTAACGCCCAGCATGGAATATTACTGATGCCTGGCATGAAACATTACTGATGCCAAACATGAAACAGTACTGATGCCCAACATTAGGCATTAATGATGCCCACCATGAAACATTACTTAAGCCCAGCATGAGAGATTACTGATGTCCAACATAGAACATAACTGTTTCACAGCTTTAAAGATTGTCCCAGCAGTAAACATTTCTGATGTGAAATATGAAACCTTTCTTTTTCCCAGCATAAAACATTACTGATATTCAGTATGAAATATCACCGGTGCCCAACATGAAACATTACTGATAGACAGACTGAAACAGTTCTGATATCCAGCATGAAACATTTCTGATGCTCAATATGAATCATTACCTTAGCCCAACAGGAAACAATACTGCTATCCAACATGAAACATGACACCTGCCCAGCATGAAACATTATGAATATCCTGCATGAAAAATTATTGTTGCCCCCCCATATTAGAGAAAAAGAGAAGAGCAATCACAATAGTAAAAAATATGGTTAAGGATCTCAATTTAATTGATCCATTTAGAGAATGCTATACTGAATTAGAGAAGTTTTCATATTATTCAAAAACATATGAAAGCTTCTCTAGATTAGACTATTTTATTCTGTCTTAGGGAATAAAGAGGGGGTTAAGAAGATTGAATAGAAATCTATTAGAATATCAGATCACTCACTGGTTGTTTTGACTATGGAATTGGGAAAAGTAGGGGAGGGAAGAACACAAATTTCATAGAGATTAGGCAATTCACTTTGGATTTGTCCAGGATTTAAGAAAAAAATGCAAGAGGAAATTTGCTGGGTTTGGGTCTTTAATGCTAACCAGGTTATTAACATTAGTAGCCTTGGGATGCTTTAAAAGCTTGTATTTGAGGTTGGTGTATGGCTCAACAAGGGATTAGGAATAGAAAATATAATAAATATTCAGAGGAGTTAGAGAAAAAACTGATGAAGGCGGAGGAAAGACATATTCAAGAAGGGACAGAGCAGTCAGAAAAGGAGTTCCTTTTGGCAAAGAGCAGGGTGGCAAAACATATGCAGGAAAAACGGATACAGAAATATATAAAAGTAGAGCCAAATATTATTATTATTATGGTGGCTGCCCTGGAAAGATCCTGGCTTATCAATTAAAATGTGAAAGAAACAGTAACAGGATTCCTAAAGTAAGAAGGGAAGATGGAACAGTATCCACTGAAGAGAATGAGATTAATAAAATATTTAAGTAATTTTATGAGAAATTATATACACTGGAAGGGCAGGTAGAAGTGACCCACATTAGGAAGTACATCAAAAAAATACCTTTATTAAAGATCTCAGGACAGGATGTAGGAATGTTAAATAAAGATATAACTGAAGGGGAAATTAAAAAGGTTATAAAAGAACAACCAAATGGGGAAAGTCCCGGACTGGATGGGCTAACATTTGAACTATACAAAAATATGTTGGTGCTTTTTCTTCCTATATTAGGGGAATTATTCAATTCTTTTTTTAGAAGAAGCAGAGATCCCTGGGTCCTTTAACGAAGATGTCATTACACTTATTTTTAAAAAGTTAAAAATTCTGAATGTTGTGAGTCATATAGACCAATATCTTTATTAATTACTGACTATAAGATTTTTATGAAAGTTTTGACAAACAGACTTTCAATAATAATCTCAGATTTGATTCATTATGCCCAGACTGGATTCAGAAAGGACAGGAGATTACAACACAACACACAAAGGGCATTCGCTATTATACAAGCTAAGGCTGGAACAGACACTGCACTCATATCACTCGATGCTGAAAAAGCCTTTGATAGGGTGCAGTGGCTGTTTCTGTTTGAAGTAATGAGGGCTTGTGGGCTGGAGGGGCAATTTATGGATTGGATTAAATTAGTGCATAAAACTCCTCAAACAAGGATGTAGACTAATGGCTCTCTTTCTAGTCCCATAAAATTGTTTTGAGGAATGAGGCAGGGCTGTCTGCTCTCCCCCCTGCTCTTGGCTCTTTTTAGAACCTCTGGTAATTAAGATCAGGGAATTAAGTGATCGAATAGAGGTAATTATTAACAGGGGAGACTCTGCAAAGTCACCTATATAACTTTATGCGGACAACATTTTATTAATGATGAGAGATCCAAACCATTCCTATCTTATAATAGGGGATATTTTGGAAAATTTTAGCAAGTTTCCTGGACATAAGGTGAATTGGATTAAAAGTGAAATGCTATATCTTGGAGAGGTAAATAAGATAACAAATCTTGTGTTATAAAATATAACACAGGAGAAAATTAAATATTTAGGAATTACCCTGACAATTAATACAGATAGGGTGCTTCAATCACCCATTGCTGGACAAACTAAAGAGAGATCTGGACAAATGGCAATTCTTGCCACTGGCATTGAGTGGCAGAATAAATATCTGCAAAATGAATGTCTTGCCATGACTTCTATTTCTCTTTGAGTCAATTCCTATTGCTTTAAGTAAAACATTCTTTCAGAAACTGGATAGAATGATCAGAGGCTTTTGTGGCAGGGAAAGTGGGGGATTAGGCTGCCCAACTATTTTTAATTATTACTTGGCAGCACAAATGGAAATTTCATACTACTGGTTCCATCCAGGGGGGAAAGGGTCAGGTTTGGATATAAAAGAAGTTATAGGGTTACATCTTATAAACCAGTTGGGTTTATATAATGCTAGACAGGGTACAGCATTTATAGATGCTTTAAATATAACAAAATCCACACTTCAAGCTTGGAACCAGGCAATAAGGAAAAATGTTGGGAAAAAATCAATCTCAGGATGGAGTTCTATTTTTAGCAATGAGGACTTCCATCCATCAGTAGATACAGTGTTTGAAGAATGGAACAAACAAAAACAAATTTGCTCAGTAAGGATTTTTTTATGAAGGGGATATGTTATTGACATTTGAACAGTTTCAGGTAAGATATAGGATATCAACTGAGCAGAGATGGCAATATCTCCAAGTTAACAATTATATTAAAAAAAATCATTTAAGATACAAGAGATTCCTTTGAGTACACTGTTTGAAAGTTTAGACTCTAACAAATACCTAATTTCAAAAATATATGGGTTCTTAACAGAGCAGCCCCCCCCCCCAATGGAAACAGATGAGCTTGGAATAGGGATTCAGAGGTTCCAATGAATATGGAACACTGGAGTAAATACATTAACCAATATTTACTCAGGCAAAACACAATGGCCCAGATATTCAAGCTGCACCCAAAAAGTATGCAATAGCAGGAGCAAGCACAAGTCCATTGTGCCCATGCGCAAGAGGTGTGATATTCAAAAACTGAGCTGGCCAAGATGAACCTACAGCTGATGACTGAATATCACACCACCTGCTCCATAGCACAAAAAGGGATGTTCAGCTGAGCAGTCCAGAGGTGCCATAGCACAACCATGGATGCTCCCCAGCAGCAGTGCGGCAATGCAACTGCAAAACCAGGGATGTAGGGGCCTACCACCCATGCCACAGATGGGCAGAGGAACACACAGCAGAACAGACATCGTCCCCTACACCCCATGCACTGCACAACTGGGGGAGGGCTGTAATAACCACTGACCCATGGAGACAAGCAACCAACCCACAGCTGGGCCATGGTGCCCTATCACACCCCCTAGCAAGCTATGACCAGCACACAAGGAGGGCCGACCATTCCATGCCACACCATCCCACCAATGAAGAGCACACCCCACACTGTGACCCCCAGACACCCTGCCCAGGAGCAGCATCCACCACTGCAGGAAACCCCCTGCATGCCACCACCCCCACTGTGACTAATGCAACCCTGTGCACCACAGAATCATGCAAGACAGCCCCACCATGAGCACCCATCAGTGGGTGGCAGCACACAGCGATGCAACAATGGCATACACAGTGCCACCACACACAGCCCCTGAGGTACAGCTGAGAGACAGACCATGCGTTGGCACACAAGGTACCCCACACATGACAGGGCATGCCCCAGACCCCACCACCAGTGGTACAGCACCCTGCACACCCTCCCAAGGACACACCCCAACCCAGCACTGGCCACAACAGCCAGTGCAGACACCCACAGTGGTGCATGGAAGCATGCACCACACCAGATGCAACACAGTGCATGGACAAACACTCACCCATACCCAAAGGCACAACAACACAGGGATGGAGTAGCAGGGCAACCAAGCCCCCAGCGTGGGCCCATGGAAACCGTGTACACACAGCCTGTAGTCTTCCATGGCACAGGAGTGCCAGCCACCCTGTGCAGGCACTGTGGACCTGTACACCACCATAATTTGCCCAGAACACAAGTCACAGACAGTGGTGCATATCCCCTGAAACTCACACATGCCACAGCATGGAGGTGGGACAACAACCACAGAGGCCACAGTGTCACCTGAGACAGACATGCACCACACCAGTGATAGGAGGCAACCCAGCATTGTGATGGGTACAGTGGCTGCCCTGCATGGACAGCTACCACTGACATGCCAGCAGACCGTGCAGGTCACAGACATGCAAGAGTGTCCAGCTGCACAGGCCATGGATGGGCTGACATGGACACAGAGCATGCATCATGGACCACTGCACACAGTCATTCAGTGCACAGGGCACAACACACACCCCAGCCACTGACTGATAGCCACTCCCACACCATAGTCACTTCCCCATGGAAACACACACATACCCATGACTGCATCACCCCTGATGCCATGCACACCTCTGCAGCTGAGCACCTATAGCCCACTGCAAATCAGAGACCACCACAATATTCATATCAAAAGATTTGTAATCAAAAATATCAATAAGAACTATTTACAAAACTATGTACAAATGTGTGGGGGGAGGGCCACAAACAAGGTGAGGGTAGGTAAGGGGCAGGGGTGAACAAATGGGACAGAAAAGGAGGGGTGTGAGGGTGGGTCCTGGTGGTAGAGGAAATCAGGGGCATAAGGATATTCAATGGGAGCCCCGCTCCCCGCTCTGGCTGCTCCGCCTTCTGTGTCTCCTCCAGACCCCAAGCTGGTCAATCTTTTGCAGGATGTCCAATGATGCCCGTGCCACATTGAGTATCTCCTGCAGTGCCTCCTGTATATCCTGCAGCTGGCGGATACCTAGGACAAGGGAGCACAGTCAATAGGTTTGAATGCACAGCCCCATACAGCCCACCCACTGTGCATGGCATATGGCCGTGGGACATGCCTCTGTGATGGTGTGTGACCACCCACAGTGATCACGTCCACAAGACCTGCCCTCCCAGGTGCATATAGCCATGCAGACTGCTGCACACACCCACTGGCCAAGTCATGCACAGCACCACCATGGCTGTTTAGTGACATGGCTATGTGGTGCAAAGGCAGTGGCATAGCCATGTAGCTGGTGCACGGATGGACCACCATTGATGCACTCCCAGAGATGCAGTGCCACTGGACATTGCTGATGGTAGCAAGTTGTGTGCATGGCAGAGGTGTCAATGGATGGTGGCCGTGCCCCACTGCCCACCCTGTTACACAGCATGCAATAGTAATCGTGAAGGTATGGCACTCACCATTATCAGGTCGGTCCCTCTGGTGCTGTGGACCGTCGCCCCTCCTACTGGCCCTGCCATCCTGCTGGTGACTCTCCTCCCTGGCCAGATGCCTCTCTTATAGCCCTGTGGTGCAAACATGGAGAGAGGAACATCAGTACAATCCTGTAGCAAAGTCCCCTTGCCCCCATGTGTGTGCAATCCCACCCAGCCAGACCCACCCACCCTACACCCTGATAACACCACCACAGCCAACACCAGACGGTCCCTACCCCATGTTCTGTACACATGCAACTGTGATACCCATATGGAAGATAAAAGTGTGTGGACATAACACCTACCTGGCCATGGCACCATGCCCCTCCTGGCACGTGCCCACAGATGGGCAAGCAGGTCTGGTTCCCTCCTCCTCAGGTCACTATACCTGTGGTGGCACTGCTCCACTGTCTGCCCCTTTTCTGTGGCCTACTCCAGGGTGTGGGCCACCTCCTCCCACACCTGGCTCTTGGACCTGTGCAGGGGTGCCTCCCCAAACAGTGGGCCATAAAGTGGCTCAACAATGGCCACCAGGTTGGCCAGTTCAATTTGGGTCCACTGGGAAGCCCTCCTCTGCGCCATCTCACTTGCTCAGTCAGGTCAAAATGGCACTCTGCAGCACGGCTCCACCATGTGCAGATGCTGCATGGTACAGCACTGCCATTCCCCATCGCGTTGTCACCGAATAGCATGATAGTGGTGCACCCATGCCTGATGCATGGCACCTAGGGGGCAAAGGTCAGGCATAGGATCAAGGTTCTCTGGTGCATGGACAGGCACAGCACCATTGGAATCCAACGCATGTAGCACAATTGGGTGCCTGTGTGCTACCTCCAGTAGTGGCCTACCACACTGTTGCCTCAGTGCGCCTATGATGCCCCAGTGCCACAGCGCCATATAGGTGAACATCGCTGTAGCATCACTGGCACAATGGTGACCATTCCCTGCATTGCTTCCCGTGCACAGCACATCAGCAGCGTGGCAGACACCTGTGTCAGCAACCCAGGCATGCGCAGTGAGGTGTGTACTGCGCATGTCACAGAACTGCACCCTTGGCTCAGCACATTCAACACAATTGCACACAGTGCAACAGTGAGATATTCAGTCTTCATATGCAAATCAGCTAATCAGCCATTCAATGGCACAGCACTGCAATTTGCATCCACTTAAAGTTGCACCTCACCTCATTTGCATGGGTTGTGCTATAAAAGTGTGACATCGGGCTGCACCGGCCATAGTCGGTTACTGCAGTCTATTGGTGAGTTGCATGCTGTTTGGGAGTGTGGATTGTGGATTTTGGGACATGCATGGGACTGCACAGTCACAGGTAACAACTTTCATTCTCACAGGCTAAATAATGACTGAGCGAGTTGTGGGAGAGGAGGAATACAGTGGTGGGAGGAGGAGGCCTAATTCCACCAAGACTGAGATGGATGCCCTGTTTAAGGCCTACCTGGATCAGGAGCCACTTCTCAGCAGACAGCAGGAAACACCACAGTCCCATGCTGCTGCATGGGAGGAGGTGGCACGTGCAGTGAACCTGCATGGCAGCCACCAGCACTCCATGCAGGAGTGCAAGAAGAAGATGGGCACAGACAGGAGAAGGATAAAGGAGAAGGTGGCTGCCATCAGGGCAGCATGAGCTGCGACAGGTGGGGGACAACCGGAGGTGCTACACCTGAATCCACAGGGGGAGAGAGTTGCTGGAAGCATGCAGCATTGTGCCATTGAGGGTGTTCCGGGTGGTGACTTCCAGACGGGTGGTAGCCTGTCACTGCATGGTAGGTCATGGTCTGTCTGTTGGGGGGGCAGGGTAGGTCACATGCAGTAACATGACTTTTTTTTCCCTTACAGATCCTGAGCATCTGCATGGGTCAGTGGTGGTGGGCCTGTCCACTGAGGACAGTCAGATGGAGATGGAGGAGAGCCCATCCACCTCCACAGGTATACACAGCTCAGTGCGACAGTGGGCCTGCCTGGCTGTCCAGACTGATGTTGTTGCAACAGGTGCAGAGGAGGCCCTGCCCATGTCCTAGCATGTTGGCATCCATGGATGCCGGCATGCTGTGACTTGGACTGGTGCGGGGTGCATCACTGATGATGATGTCACTAACGGCATGGGCAGTGACATGTGTGTGCCATGGGATGGCCACACAGCAGTAAACATCATGGCCATGGCTGTGGGTGGTGCCACTGTGGAGGCCTGCATGTCATCACAGTCCCAGCCTGCGCCTGTCAGCACCAGTGGTGCAGCACTGGTGTGTGTGTGTACAGGACAGTGGGACTGTTGTGACCACTGCAGCAGCACCAGTAAGCCTGGGGAGTGGCAGCCAGAGGGGCAGCATCAGCAGTTGGCCAATGGGCTTGGGGGTACAGGGTCAGGGGGTGGTATCAGTGCACCACCTGTGGACATGCCCAGACCTGGTCCTGGTGTGCAACACCCACCCACCCTCAAGGGGTGCTGGGCATCAGGGCCATGCACAACCTGAGGGACAGGATGCCAAGAAAGCAGATGAGCACACCCGCATACTGCAAGCAACATTCAACCAGGAAATGTGGCGTGCGACATCGGTGGATGCACTGCATGGGGCTCTGGAGTGGGCAGAGGAGTGTCGCAGCAGAGACACCACTCTGATCCTGGCAGGGGTGGACCAGTTGCGGGAGGATGTGACCGCTGCCATAGACAGGCAGACACAGGCACGCTGCTGTCATGGCCACAATGGGCACTTAGATTATTTGCCCATGCGTCGCGAACCTCCCGCAGTGCACTCTCCACCCATTCCCGGTGTCATGCGACACCATCCTTGTCGATACGGGTTCAGCTGTGGGCATCCCGAGCACACCTGGCACAGGCATGCTTGGTGTGCTGCAGACCCCTGTGCAAGCACGGTTGCTTTCACACAGTGGAACCCCTGGGGGACCATCAGTGCCACCCCATGAGGCCAGTGGTCAGCCTGCCAGTGCTGGCGGGTCTTGATGGGGCCACCCATGCATCCGTGGTGGCTGGGGCACTGTGGTGCATGACTGACCTGTCTCCCAATGCGGCTACTGTCTGGTGCTGCCCTGTGTGCATTGTGTCATTCAGCTAGCATTGCACGGGTGGGTACCTGGCCCTGCACGTGGACACACAGTCCATCTGAACACCATCCCAGCTGCTTTCCGCAGTTGCATGTGCATGATGATGTCTGCATTGTGCTGTACACCAATGTGCAATGGTGCTCAGCATCTGACACATGCACAAGGACAGGCAGTGGGCGTGGTGGTCTGTGGACATGTGTGTGGCTAGGGGTGGCATTCTGGGTTGGTGTGCCTCCTACTCTTTGTGCATGTCTGGTGCATTTTGTGTGTGTGTGTGTGTGTGTGTGTGTGTGTTTGTACATCCACGTGGCATGTTAGACCTCACCCATCCCTGGTGGTGTGTGTGGTTCCATGCCCGGCCACTTCCCTTGATGGCATGCACCCCTTGTGTGTGTCTGTGTGTGTTTGTGGGTTGTGCCTTAGTCACTGGTGGTTGCACATGGCTCCATGACTTACCTGGGTTGGCTGAAGTGCTCCTCCATGATGGTGTCCCGGTGCAGCTGTGCCAGCCGGAGCAGTCGGGGGTCCCGTCGCCCAAGGGGAGGCTGCCCATCACCATTGTCACTGCCAACCTCATTATCCCCATCGCTGTCCCCCTCTTTGACCTGTATGGCTATCCCACATTTGTTGGCCATGTTGTGCAGGATGCAACAGGCCAGGAATATCCCACAGGCCTTTAAGGGGCTGTACTGTAGGGCACCACTGGAGGTGTCCAGGCAATGGAAATGTGCCTTCAGCATCCCGAACACCCACTCAATGACATTATGTGTAGTGGCATGTGCCTCATTGTAGCATTTCTGCATTGTGGTCATGGGCCACTGGTAAGGTATGAGCAGCCAGGAATGGAGTGGGTATCCATTGTCACATGTGTGTATAGGGTGGAGGTTAGTTTGGTGATCAGCATCGCCCTGCCCTGGGTCATGTAGGCCGCTGCCCATTTCACCTCTGACCATGCCCCCATGCCCTATGATTATCCATGTGGTTTGCATACTCACCCACTAGGTGGCCAGTGGGGATATCCCCACTCTCGAATCTGTGGCTAGTGCCGACTGGTACCAGATGATGGCATCATGTGTTTCCCCAGGTGCATGGCACAGACCTTGATTATGCATCCCCTGGCATGGCACACCACCTGGCAGTTGATGCTGGCATAGCCCTTGCGATTTATATATGCAGCCCCCTCAGGGCTAGGTGGTGTTCAGATGGCCACATGGGTGCAGCCTATTGCCCCTAGCATGTCAGGCATACAAGCTACCCTGTGGAACTCCTGTATGTTTGCTGTGCACTTTGCCAGTGTACTGGGGAAATGGATGTACACCACAGCATGTGGCAGCAGTGCACTGCGGAATTGGGGGAGGTGGCGTTATGTGGCTGACTGGGTTATGCCTGTGGTGTCCCCAGTTGGTCTCTGGAAGGTACCCATGGTGAGCAAGCACATGCAAGGTGTCACTTTCATCTCCACTGACAGGGCAAGGCTCTGTCATGTGGGTGCCTGCATCACATCACTGCACAGCTCACAGAGCCACCTCAGAATTGCCCAAGTCAGGCAGTATCAGCTCACAATCTCAGTATCACTGTACAGCTTGAAGCTGGTGCAGGCTCAGTACTGCCTGTTGGAGGCATACCGCTGATGGGCCCTTCCACAGCCATGCCCCTCTGCTGCCCGCCTTCTCACCCCCCTCATTACTGCCTCCATCTGGATGGTGGCACTGGCCATGTCCCTGGCTTGTGTTCACCCCCCAACAGCTGTTTCTGTATTCCCCCTGCTGTCCTGGCTGCTACTTCCCCTGCACCAGGAACACCTGCCTGTGCTGGCCTCACTGCTGTGTGGCGTACTTCCCCCTTCTGCACAGTGGCTTCCCACACCTTCCCCTGTGCCTGTTGATTCCAGGTACTCTTTCCTGGCCTGCCCTGTGTGTCCCTGCTGCCCAATTTGTCTTGCTAGGGGCCTCATGTGCCTTCCCTGTAGTGTTCTTGTGCTTCTCCCTTGCTCCCTTTTATTTTGGCTAATTTCCACTATGGCGCAACTTCCGCTGGCTTCCCTATTGCGCATGGAGCATGTTGTTGAATATCGCACTGCGCCATTTATGCATGGTTCCTCCCCTTCAGTTGTGCATGCATTCATTATCATTGCTCTGTTACTCAGCAAGATTTGGGGGACGCAACTGCCTCCTGCTGAATATCGCAGAATGGCGCAGTTTCAGACTTGCACAGGCGCAACCCTATTGCGCATGGCTCAACTCTTTTGAATATCTGGGCCAATAAGTTATTACAAATTTACTTTAATTTATAAAATATATTTGACACCTTCTAGATTGCATAAGTTCACTGCTGTGATCTCTGACATTTGTCAAAGATGCGAGAAAACAAAAGGGACACTTGCACATATGTTAATAACTTGTGAAAAAATAAAAAAATATTGGGGAGATATATGGACAATGCTGAAAAAAATTTTGGGATTGGCAGTCCCATTTGATACAGGCATTGCCATATTTGGCTTTATGGCTGCTTGTCCAGATTTGCAGGATCAACAATTGACGTTAATAAATATGGGGGTTTTGGTGGCTAAGAAAATTCTCCTGCAACACTGGAAAGAAGCAGAAGCCCCTTCTTTCCTGGAAAAAATAGACAAAATGTTGGATCATTCCAATATGGGCTGGTCCATATATATTCTGGAAGAGGATCCTAATAAATATACACACATTTGGACTATATTCTTTCAAAATTTGGATTGAAAACTGTGGAAGATTTGGCCCAGATGAAATCACAATGATGTATGGAAGCTCAAGAGAGAACCAGCTGATGTGGAATACTGGGAAGATATATCACCTAGGAAAGACATCAGTACAGGTTAAATCTCTCGATGATTGAAGCACCCACATGTTGAGGTATTTCATCAAAATATAAAAACAAAAAGAAAAAAATGCCCTTCGTGAATCATTACCGATGCACAGAATGGAATACTACTGATGCCTAGTATGAAACATCTCTCTGATGCCCGGCATGAAACGTTACTGTTGCCCAGCATGAAACATCTCTGATGCTGACCATGAAACATTACTGAATGCCAGTGTGAAACATTTCTGATGCCCTGAATGAAATACATACATATTGCCCAGAATTAAACATTTCTGATGCCCTACATGAAACGGTACTGATGCCCAGCATAAAATAATACTGGTGCCTAGCCAGAAAAAATACTGATGCACAGCATGAAATATTATTGAATTCAGCATGAAACATTACTGATGCCCAGAATTAAATATTACTGATCATCCCACCAACCCCTCACCCAAAGTGGCACTGCACCAGCAAAGTACAACAGGTTTGGGGTTGTGTATGGCACTCAAATGGAAACCCATGTCTGGGCCATCTCTGTCCTTCCAACAACCCCTCTCTCTACATATGGCACTGCACCAGCAAAGTTTCACAGGTTTGGTGTTGGAAGGTGTCATTTGGATGGAAACCCATGTGGGGCCCTCCCACTAACCCATCTCCCCACATGGGGCACTGCACCAGTAAAGTATGACAGGTTTGGGGTTGGGGATGTAATTTGAATGGAAGCCCATGTCTGGGCTATTTCTGCCCTCCCACCAATTCCTCTCCTCACATGTGGCACTGCATCAGAGAAGTGCAAGAAGTTGAATTGGGAATCTATTAAAAAGAAAGTTGATATTCAGGCCAGCTCTGCCCTCTCACAACCCTGCTCCCTGCATGTGGCTCTGTACCAATGAAGTGGTGAATAAGTGGTGGATGCATAGCATTAGCTACCAGAAAAAGTGGTACAGGTCAAATCAATTGGCAGCTTCAAGCAGAAGTGGAACAGGCAGGTGGGTTAAGTTAGATAAAGGAGGGACAGTAAAAATGGAGAGGATTGTCACTAGGGCAAGGCAGAATAGTTAAATAGGGTGAGCAAACTAGATGGGGTATGAGTCTTTTTCTGCTGTTAATGTATATAGGGAATATAGAACAGCATTACTCAAAATATGCAATTTATCTTCAAGTGTGAAAGGGCAGGAAGGCAGAGCCACAAGTGAGTTATGAAAGTCCTGACTATTCACAAGTGATGATAAATTGCCTATAGTGAGTCAGGCTATTGGTTATTTGATATATACAACACTTGTTTACAAGTTCTAGTATTTCAGTCTGCAGTTTATTTACAAATGTTGCTACTTATCTTTGATTTTAACTGTTTGCTTCTGTACTGCACTAGGCATTGTGATGTCATCAGCATTGTAGAAGTTGCTCTCTGATTGGTCCAGTATTCCACTGTGGTGACAGCAGTTTAAAGGATATCCATTGTGACAACAGTAACAATGATATTTTTTGATTTCTTGCTGTTACTGATGTCACCAACTAAGATATCTGTTTGTGCTTGTCATTTTCACCACCATTCCTGTTGTATATATGTATTTGTGTATCTATGTAAGTGCAACAGACTGCGGTTGTGGAGACCATCAAGTTAATAGTTATGTCAGAGTCAGTTAAAACAGAGAATTCAATCCACACCCTATAGAGTATAGAAAATTCCATGCATACCTTAGGGTGTGCACTAAATTCTGAATTTCACCTGATATATGCCATGATCAATAGCACCCTTAATGAATAAAGTAATTTAAATATTTGTGAATGGGTAATGGTTGAGCTGCTAACTTTGCGTTTGTTTCAGAGCTAAGGCTAGCTCTGTCCTCCCACTTTCCCCTCTTGCAACACATGATTATGCACCAGCAAAGTATGTTGGACAAGTTGTGAATGCCCTCTGATATAGCTGGGATGCATAGAGTGATGGCTGGGATACACTTGATTTGAACAGATCACAATCCTCCATGTGGGTTGGGCGAATACACTACAGACTGGTCAACTGTTTAAACAACAGACACAAAACCAAAGCAAGCCTTTTGTGTCAGAGAGAAATACAGTGTTGAAATATTATATGTTTGAACGTATATACATTCTGGAGGTGTATATACATTTACATATATCTATATACACATATGTGTGTGTATATATATATATATATATATATATATATATATATATATGTGTGTGTGCAAAATAAACTTCATTAATACATCAACCCTAACGCTCACTCCATTCCATTAGAAAATAAGGTGACATGGGTAAAACATAGGATAATGGGGTGACCATTAGGGTTGATGTCCCCAAGACAGACACACACCCCCACCTGCTTGTGTGTGCAGGGTAGGGAATGCGGTGTTAGGGTTGGAAACTCTAATTTTACATTTCCCTACATTTGTCAATTTAATCCTAACTGATGCATTAACAATGTTTTTGCTATTTATTTCTTTACTTTTTAAGATCATATAATCATAACCTTATTTACTTGTGGGAATGCAGAGCCCTGTGGGCCCTGCACTCCCATACCTTCATAGATGCATATACAGTTGAGTCAGCTACAATGAAGCGCAGTAACTTGCAGTTATGACATGCCACAAAATCTTGCATGACAAAAGGGTTTAATTGCCATTGACTTACAATGGTCCCTGCAGTAAATTGCAACATTCTGTGATATTTTGCAGCATTTCTGCATTGCTTTCTGGCTGTCACATCTGTATGTATCTAGCAATGGAAGCACAGGGCCCTCCAGCCCCTGCACTTCCAGTTATAAGACAACAGTCACCAGACTGTCACCCCACCTCATGTAACCAGTATATAAAATGTTTCAATCCCTACCAAAATATAACTCTGCAAGCGCAACACCAATCTGTACTACAGGTGCAAAAACATGTTTTGGCCAGGATTTAAAAAATGCCAGCTGTTACATACATTAGGTGGGGTAATAAGAAGCTTTGTTGAAAATATTGGGTGAAAATATTAAAAATGTCCAAAGTTACAAGCGTTCGTAATGAAAATTGCAAAGAATAATCATAATGCAGCCAGCCCAGTGGTGCTGAGGGCTGAGGTGTTGGACACCTTACCTCACTCCATGCCAGTGACCCAAGTTTGGGAATGAGCATGGGTCATTGGAGGTCAGCAGGGGTGGAGAAGGACTGAGTGTCCGATGGACTGCTCTCCTTCTCTGGGGAGGGGGGTCTTCTACTTTTGGCATCTGTTCACCCCCTGAAAGAGGCTGGAGGACAGAGCACTGCAGTTGCTTGGGAAGGAGCTGGGAGCAAACAACTGGAGGGTACACGTGCGGAGACATTCGTGCTACCCTCTGCCAGGCGTCATTGCACACCCCCAGCTTCAAGGGGAAAGTGAACACAGAAAATGGCATTCATGTTGAGCAGCTTGATGGCCATTCAGAAGATCTCTGGCTCCATTCCCTGAAACATAGAAAACTGCCACTGTGACCCCAGTCCACAAAACTGGGGATAAGACCTGCCACTCTAATCACCACCCCATCTCCATATTGCCACCACCATCCCAGGCCCTATTGTTGCACACCAGCTCACTGATTATTTGGTCAAATATAATATTCTGTGCACACAATAGTACAGTTTTAGAAAAGGGCAAAGTACCACCACTGTCCTGCTTGAATTTACCAGTGCAGTGCATAGTTCCCTTGATAAAGGACTTCTTACTGGGGCTATCTTCATCGACCTCTCGAAGACATTTGACATGGTTCATCATTGGCTGCTGTATGACCAACTACTCCTTGCTGGCCTCGCACCAGACTCAGCCCGCTGGTTCAGAAGCTACCATGACAACCGCACTCAAAGTGTAAAAATTGCCAGTGCTATCTCGGACACCTTGCCTGTCTGCTCCAGAGTACCTCAGGGGTCCATACTGGGCCCTTTCCTTTTCAACCTCTTTTTAAACTTCCTACCACAATCCTGATTGGAACAAATCATCCTGTATGCAAATGATGCGGTTGTCTTTTTTTATGCACAAGAACCTTTCACCACTACAACACAGCCTCCAACTCAGAATCAGTGCCATTGAAACATGGTTCTCCAACCATAAACTAGTCCACAATCACAAGAAAACCAAGTCATTGCTGTTCTGCAGTTCACACAACCGTTACAAGCAACATCCCCTTGCCATCTCCACCAAACAGGGGACTGTCCTCGAACAAGTTTACTCTTTCAAATACCAAGGGATTCTGCTTGACCCCAATCTCTCCTATATGGCTCACATTGACAGCATGGCTAAAGCTGCCAGCACACACCTTGGATTACTCTACAAGCACAGGCAGCACCTCACCCCAGGGGCCCTGAAGACTGCTGTCCAGAGATCAGTGGTGTCAATTAATGATTATGGCCTCATTATCTATGGCTCCGCCATGACGTCCACCCTCCGACATCTAACAACTGCACTTAACAAAGCATACCAACTCACAACCAGTGTCCACCGCTTCAATCACACCTGTGACCTTTATGAACAATCCAGAAGGCTCCAACTCTCCAACTGCATAAAGTATCTCACATGTGCTATGGTGGAAAAAATCAACCTTGGCCTCACACTCCCTGGTGTTACCGCCTTGTTACATCAAAACACCAACCGACAAAACACCAGGAGCTCAACAACCCAGATTCTACAAGTTCCTCACTGTCGAGCTTCACAGGGCCAATGCTTCTTCACCTATAGGGCTCCTCTATGGATGAATGGTCTCAGCCTCACCAGCTTCTCTACCTCAACACTAGGTCTGTTCAAAACCAGGCTCTGTGCCCATCTCATTGCCTCAAGCTCCTGTGACTGCCTCTCCTAGATGATGACGTACACAGCTTTAATCCTAACTTATATACTGCTTAACCCCGGCCCCCCAGTCCCCCTTCCCTCAGCTCCTGAGGCACCACTTTAAATCTCAGGTCTTCATACCACCTCATTAGTGTCTCCTTGCCCCATTATAGCACTTATTTCCCCTCCTTACCCTGCCCCCTTTTTCTCTTCTATCAACTCCTTCCCATTTTTTTCGACAAATGCCTCCAGCTGCATCTTCATCCTACCCTTCTCCTCTCATCCCTGTTTCTCTGCCACCACAGGTGCTTGATTCTACCCATTCCTTGTGGGCACATGTGTCCTAACTGTGTTCACCATTTTACTATAGCTGCCTCTGTTAACTACCTGCACTTCTCCTCCTCCTCTACACCTTACTGTTCCTATAATTGACCCCCCTTTCAACAGCACTGTTGTACATGAATTATTTACTGTTATTTCACTGTTCCTTCCCTGTTGTTTGTTATTTCTGATGTGGAACCGTTGTAAAAGAGCCTTGGCTCAAAGGTACTTGTAATCCTAGAATAAATAAAAAAGGAAAAAAGAGGGTTCACCTGATCTGGATCCATTTGGGGTAGGGAGTTAAGGCTCCCCACAACCCCACTGTGGGGGGTAAGCCACAGGGGACAGGGCGGTCCTCAACTAGGAGTGCAGACAGTGGATGGAATCCTGGTGGGTTGCCAAGTAGAAAGGAGCAGACAGATATGGCCAAAGGAGAACAAAAGTAACTAAAAAGAATAATCATAATACAGCCATTTTTTCAAATTCTGACCCCCAAATTTTCAACATAGCCTTCCCGTGACCTCACTTCATGAACAATATATTTGTTGTTACACAAATCCCACTGTAAAGGTGATTTCACCAACCAACCATGAAATCATCATTCAGACAGGAGCAGCCTAATGACAGTCATATTGTTCATTGGGCAATGTCTTCAAAAGGTCATGTTAAAAATTTGGGGTCAAAAATCTCAAAAAACAACAATGTTCTGCATAAACTTTGACCACCCCCTCAGTGAAACACACTGAAGGGCATTTACCTTAGTTTCTCACATTGCAGTCACCACTTGCAACAGTACATCATCATCAATTGGGAGAGCAGATCTAAAACCTGGGACTTCTGCAGCTGAGTGATGGTCTATGAGCATGTCAAGGGTGATGTGAGGAGGTGGGTGCACAGTGAGTGGTCAGCTGGGAGATGCTGGAGTGATTAGCGATGCACTTTTTTCTTTCACAGGTAAAAAAAGACGAGTGATTTTTTTTCGGTTTTAGCTTAAAACACACCTGGGAGGGTTAGTGGATTGGGTTCATCAACCCTAATGTTCACCCCCATTCCAAAAGTAAATAAACTGAGATGGGCACAGTATAGGAGAATGGGGTGAACATTAGAGCTGACGACCCCAAGCCACACCCCTGATGCCTGTCAGTGTCTGCAGGATGGGGGTGGAGTATTAGGGTTGGAAACTCTAACACCACATTTCCCTGCTTTTGTCATTTTAGTAACAACCCTAACTAATGCATTAACAAAGGTTTTGGCAATTAATTTCCTTACCTTTTCAGATAGTATATTCATATCCTTATTTCTCTGTGGGAGTGCAGAGCCCTGTGGTTCCTGCACTCCCATCTCTACATAGATGCTTGTATGTATGTAGACATGGAAGCACACGGTCCTCCAGTTCTTGCATTTACAGTTATAGGACAACAGCAACCAAATTGTTAGTGCAGCTATATTATTACCCCACCTCATGTACAGAAAATGTTTGAATCCATGCTACAACTGCAACACCATTCTGCACCACAACTGCAAAAACACATTTTAGGCAGGATTTGAAAAATGACAGCTGTGACATAGATGAGGTGGGGTAATAAGACTATGTTGAAAATCTTTGGTCAAATATTTAACATTTCTAAAGTTATGAGTGAGTCTATTAAAATTACAATGCATGGTAATAATAATTTTTCATATGTTGACCCAAAATTTAGGACAGTCTTCTTATGACTCTACCTCATAAGCACCATTGGTGAAAATGTTCAGATCTGTGCCAAAACATCATTCCATGCTATAGGTGCAAAAACACAGTTTGGGTAGGATGTGAAAAATGACAGTTATACTAAATTCATGAGGAAATGTGAAAAAATGGATATGTTGAACATTTGGACTCAAAATATTAAAAAGTACCAAAGTTTTGCTTTGTGTGTAAAAACATTTCAATGAACACTCATAACTCACCCACTCTTATGAATTTATTCATCAGATTCTCAACATGGCCTTTCTGGGACCCCAACTCATGAACACTGGCAATAAAATTTCTTTATTCTGTCCCAAAAGGTGATTTTGCACAGTGAACACAAAATCATCTTTTGGGCCCAATTAACAAAATGATAATCACAGTGCTCATGAGGTGGAGTCCCAAAAAGCATCTGTTGAAAATTTTGTGAAACAAAATTCCCAAAAATGGCAAAGTAATGAACAGAAGTTCAAACTGCCATTGAAATACATGTACAGTATAGCACTTACCCTGATTCCTCAGTTCACGGTTCAGCTTTGAAGAGTGCAGAAGTGTTCCAGTCCATGGAAGATGACAGACAATAACCTCTAGTGGTAAATATAGGGCAAAATGGGAATGTGGGGTAGTGGGTGCTCAGTGGGAGGGTCAGGATGGGGGAATGGGTGGTGGGGACAATGAGGGACTGTTTTCTTTTTTTTTTCAGGAAAAAAATGCCAGGGGACAGTTTTCTTCTTACTTGGTTAACTTGGTTATTTTTAAGAAAAAAGAAGGCTGAAGCCCATCTAGATTCCCCCACGTATAGTGAGAACATCTGAAATTATAATCTCATTGCTAACCAATTATCTACAGCCTTTTTAAATGATACAGTGTTAACTGAATCCACTATATATTGTGGTAACCTGTTCCATAATTTCAGTGCCCTTAATGAAAAAAAGTTTAATCTTAAATTAGTCTTGGCTTTAAGTACCATTAGTTGTTTAGTATGGCATCTTGGGACAATACGTCGGATGTCACCGGCTAGTCCGCATTTATTCATCAAATCTGGGTTTTTTAGTAGTTTATACATTAATAATAAATCCCCCTAGCCCTTCTTTTCTGCAGAGAAGTAAACCAGTCAGTGATAGTCTTGATTTGTAAGGTAGCTTAGCTAATCTGGGAATCATTCTAGTTGCTCGTCTCTGAACTCTTTCTAAATAGTCAATATCTGTTTTTAGATATGGGTTCCAAAAAGGAGACCCGTAATCGAGAAGAAGTCGAATAGTTGATCTGTAAAGGGTCAAAATACATTGCTCAGATTTATTTGCAAAGGAACGATGAATTTGTCTTAATAAGCCATTTGCAGTATTTGCTATCTTTGTGCAATGATTTTTTGAGGACAGCTTAGTCTTAATTAAAACTCCCAAATCCCTTTCCACATATGATGACTTCAATAATGAATTATAAATATAATGTTTATTTTGTGGATTGTGGAGTCCAAAATGCAGAACAACACACTTGTCCACATTAAACTCCATTAGGTTGTCAACATCCCATTTTTCAATTGATTTTAAATCAGAGTTTAGTGAATTAAATTCTGACAAATTGTTTACAGGACCCCCAAGCTTCGAGTCATCAGCGAATTTGGACAACCAGTTGTTATTAGTTACCTGCATATTGTTTATGTAAATAAGAAACAAAACTGGACCCAACACCGATCCCTGAGGCACACCACTAGTAACTGCTCCTAACTGAGATTGATGCTTATTTAATACCATTCTCTGGGTTCTATTTGTTAACCAGGCAGAAACCCAATTAATTAATTGATCTGAAAAACCTAATGAATACATTTTATTGATCAAGATATTATGAGGTACTTTATCAAAAGCCTTGCTGTAATCTAAAAGTATAACATCCATTTGATTTTTATTATCTAGACCCTTGCTAATATTGTTATAGAATGAGATCAGATTTGTTGTACAAGAGTAGTTTGACTTAAATCCAGGTTGGGTATGATCAGTAATTTTTTATTCCATCATTTCTTTTTCCAGAAATGATTTAATCAATTTCTCCATTATTTTACAGATTATAGAGGTAAGACTTATTGGACGATAATTCTGGACTACAGATCTACTACCTTTTTTATAAATTGGCGTAACAAAAGCTGTTAACCAAGCCAGAGGAATCTCTGCATTGTGAAGAGATTTGTTAAATATTAATTTTAAAGGAAGTGCTAAAGCCTTAGCAGTTTGGATTAGGAATCTGGCATTAATTTGGTCCAGACCTGGGCTTGTAGTTTTCTTTAATTTTGTTATGAATGGCAATATATCTGATACCTTAATATTATATATATGAGATAGTTTAGTATTGACACTTGTAGATTTTAGGGGAAAAATAATCTTTTTTTGAAAAGACTGAACAAAAATAAGTATTAAAGATATTAGCTATATCTACATCTGATTGTATAGTACTACCATCATGAGTTATTGGCCCTATCTTATGCAAATTACCTTTTTTTATTATTTGAAAATGAAAACAAAGACTTGTATCCATCCTTAGTATGTGCCAACTTAAATTCTAACTTAGATTTAGCTTGTTTAATCATGTGTTTAAGCTTTTATAAAGTTTTTTTTTATACTGAAGAAATATTTCTTTATTATTAATACTAAGGGTGTTTTTTGATTTTTTGAACAATTTTCTTTTTTTTTATTTGTAACCTAATAGAATTATTAAACCACCTAGGAATTCTGCCCTGACTATTGTATTTGTTTTTTATTGGAACATACTTCTTTTCCAAGAAATAAATTAGATCTTTTAATATACTCCAGGCCTCGTTTGAAGAAAGAGCCTGAAAAATCTTATCCCACTGTATTTTTTTGATTTCCTTATTAATACTGATGAAGTCTGCACTACCATAGTTTTTATATATTGACTTGTTGTTCTGATTATTTTTTGCTCCCATTAAATTGAACAGTATAGAAGAATAATCACTATTTCCCAAGGGATCCAAAATGTGAATATTAGATATTTTGTGACTAATGTTAGTAATAAGAAGATCTAAAATATTAGTACATCTCACAGGTAAAAACAAAATAAATGTTTCAGGACACTGGGAGTGGTCTCTCCAGTGTCCCACACTGCTGGGGGGCTTCTAATGCTGCCATAGAGATTGGGCTTCCTGATGTTGGTAAATAAACAGAAAGCACTGTGGGAGACATCTGACACTGGATAGGGCATCCTGGTGTCAGGTTATACAAATAAATCAATAAAAACATGAGTATAATGAGAATCAGAGGGCAGGGCACGCCACTGGACAGCAGGGGAAGATATGGATTGAGTGCTAAGGGGCGACTTGACATTGGGATTGAAGACAAGGATTTGAGGGTGGTGGGTGTCACTAGACACAAGGGAAACAGTGGCTCATATATGAAACAGCAGCTGGTAGCATGATTTCCAGCTGCTCCTGCACAAGTCAAGAAAATCCTGTTGTTCTCATATAGAGAACACATGAGAAGCAGTCCTCTCACTAAGCTCAGCATCTAGGATTTGGGGTGTACAGAAAAGGTATTTCTTGGCAAAATTAAAATAAACATCAGAATGTAGCTAATTCCTGTTTTGCTATGTTCTGATGTTTCTTTTTTTAAAAAAAACAATTATTGTTATGTGTTTTGTTTATTTCTTTCTCTCTCTCTCTGTCTCACTAACTGAAAAACAACATGGCAGACACAGGAGATCTCTGCAAAATCACAGAAGAGCTCTGTGAAATCAAAAACTTCTGCATAGCTTTGGTATTATGACACCTCACAAACAAAAATTTTCAGCTAGTGGAACGGAAGAAAATAGGGGCAAAATAAAAGCTGCACATATGCCAACATGAAAAATGGCTTCACAGTTAAAAAAGGGGTGGTCCCCTTTTCGCCTGACACCCTGACGGCAAAACACAGAAAAAGACCACTACAGTGACACTCACTGTAATGGTCTGTTTTGGTTTTTCACTCTCTCCCAGTGTTCTGCCCCCTCCCCAGACCAACTCCAACCTGGAGTTGAAAATCCTTAAGTCTGGTGGGTGTGGGGGCAGTGCCCCCCCGCATGGTGTGTGTGGGGAGCACAGCTCCCCACAGAAAACATTGGGGGATTGGGCAGCACAAAACCTGAGTCAGTATTGTGCCATCACTGTGCGGGAGTTCAGCAGTTTTACTGTCTACCTAACTTGGTGCTTCCTAAAACAGTAACTTCTAACAGCAGTTTACACACTACTACCTTTCCAACAGGCATTCATATTTTTACAGTTTTTTTAATAGCCAAATAAAAACAAGTCTTCTGTAATGGACAAGAAATTAATATTGCAAGATTCTAACCCCTGGGCCCAATTCCAAAATGCCTTATGCATGGCACAAGGCAATTTACACCAGACTGTATGGCATAAATCACACCTTGCACCATGTGTTCCACAAGTCACAATTCCAGGAGGTGGCTTGCTATATGTAGGCTGCACCAAAGGTGGGCTCTGCTACCCACTACACCCACAACCCACTGCAGCATGGTGCAAGGCTGGGTTACGGCAGCACCCACGCCCTAGTCTATTCCTATGTTGCAAATCATAGGGGCTGGTGATCCTGCCTGTTCTGGAATTGGGCTCAGGGTTCCCAGTGTAGCACATGCCTGTGAGTTGCACCATGAAATTTGCAATATATTGCCCCATATTCTTACCCGTGGAGAAGGAATCTACCTTACTTATTCAAAAGAGCGCCAGTGATATTGAAAATGAGGAAATGGCTATGGACTCTCAAACTGAAGGGGCACAGGTTAAAACAAATGACAATTATGCTGAAATGCCCTCAGCTTGCTCCTTAACAAAAGGTGAAAAGTTGGACCTACAACCTTCAACTTTAGAAAGTTAAAATAAAAAAGGATGACATGACCCAACTGCATGATGAAGGTACTACAGGGACAATGCAAATACAGGCTTTTCCAACCACTAAACCTTACTTCCATGCACAGACTTCCAACCCTCCATCTCCTACTGTACAGCTCCTCTACTATTTATTTTATTTATTTAGTTTTTGTTGACCGGGTAAGTGCACTAGACAAATCTTGCCTATTTTCAGGCATGACCCGGGGGAGGGGGATACAGATGAATGCCAACTGATCTTGAAACAGATTAAGCTGTTGGTGGTATATTTAGTGAATGAGGGAAATTTGGCCAGGACACTGGGGAAATTCCCCTACTCTTTTCGATAAGTGCCATGGGATCTTTAACATCCACCTGAACAACCACCAATCCAGGCAGATGGGACCTCAGTTTAACGTCTCATCTGAAAGACGGCACCTCAGAAGTACAGCACCCCTCTCATGCTGCACTACAGTGTCAGTACTGGGATATTAACCCAAGTGCCAGATGTGGGAACTGAACCCACAGCCCTCTGATCTCCTGGCCTCAGAGGCAAGTGTGCTACCTACTGAGCCACTGACACTGATACATGATACCCCAGATGAAGACCAACTTCTGCAAGAGTTTTCTCAAGAAATGACTGAACAATCCCCTGAGTTTCCCCTTTAAGATTTGCCGAATACTAAAATGCAACAGTCTACAGTTTCTCAACAAAGGACTCTGTTTTTTTCCTTAAAATGTCTCAGAGCAAATTAATTTAGCTAAAAGTAAAAACATCTCTGTACCTCAACAAGATAATAGGACAGATGAGGGTTAAAAATAGAGAATCACAAAACACTGATGGGAGAGTGAGGCATGTCCTAAAACATATCAAGGTTCACATAATTACCAGAAAGAATGGAATTTGGAATTGGAAGGCCGATGGTCCAAAGAGGAAGAAGAGCCCCCCATGTGCAAAAAACCTTTTTTGAAAACATAAATGACATTTCTGCAAAAATGGAAAAAATGTTATATCAACAAAACAACCTAGAAACATAATTTAAATTAATACAAGAACTGGTCCAAGAAAATCAGCTTATAAAAAGAGAAGTAGCTCAAAATAAACAAACAGTAGACAGTCTTTCAAGTGACACTTTTGAGCTTGTAGGAAAAAATGAAGAAACTGGAAAGTGACAACTGAGTATTATGGGATAGAATAGTAGATCAAGAGTCAAAAACAAGACAAAACAATATCTGTATTTTTGGTGTTCTGGAGTCCTGGGACAATACCAAATCACTATCAGACAGTTTTAAACTGGTTGCAGACCCCTATTTAGATATGGATCAGCCTTCTATCATGATGGAAATAGATCACATTCATTGAGGAGTCCATGCCAGACCTGAGGATTCTGCTATTCCAATTCATTTTTGGAGTTACTCTGATAAAGAAAAACTAATGTCAGCTGTCTAGAAAAACAATAGAATGATAATACAAGGGTCTTCTGTATCAATATGCAGTGATCTTCTCCAAGACAGGGTTGATTCAGAAGGTGGAGTGGAGAGGATGCAAAGGGACTTTGCAAGGATGGAGGAATGGTCAAATATATGGCGGCTTAGATTCAGTGCAAAGAAGTGCAAAGTAATGCACCTGGGAAACAAAAATCTTTGTCACTGTACAATAGCCTGGTTAAACAACATCTTGAGTACTGTGTGCAGTTCTGGAGGCTGCACCTAAGGAGGGACATCCGACTCCTGGAGAGGGTTTAGAGGAGAGCAACAAGAATGATCTGGGACCTGGGGAATATGATATATGAGGAATGACAAGGAGAGCTCAACCTTTTCTCTTGGGAGGACAGGAGAAGAGGGACCAGGGAGACATGACTGAGGCCTTCAAGTACTTCAGGGGAGTAAATAAGGTAAGCTGAGATAGGATCTTTTGACTGAAGGAGGGTGGTATCACTAGAGGACACAGCTGGAAGATTGAGGGTGGTAGGATTAAGGGGGAAGTAGGAGGAGGTACTTCACCAAGAGAGTGGAGGAACCATGGAATGCATTGTCTGGGGAGCTGGTATAGGTGACTATGGTGGAGGGATTCAAGAGAGGATGGGACAGGTATAGGCAAGGGAAGAAGTAGAGGCTGGTTTGCCTGGGGGGCAGGACTGTGGGATGGAGTAACAGTGGAAGGAGGCAAGTAGAGGGCTATGGTACCCAATCAGAGTGCTGAAGCAGGAGTATACTTGCTAGACCAATAGGCCTACTTGGCTGGCGTCTAGTATATTAGTATATTATATTATAGTATGTTAGATATACTCCATCAAGAAATGTATACTGTCGGTTAGCATGCAGGATGAAAAAAAGTTTAAATATATCCATCTGGATAAATCTGGGAAATTTTTTGCTTCACTACTCAGATATGAAAAACAAAAAATACTATAGTTTGCATAAAAGAATCAGGAAACATTCACAATTCAGACAAAGAAATAGCAAGATGGATCTTTGATAAGCATCAGCAAATTTATCAGAAACAACTCATACCAAATACCATAGTAGAAGTAGAAAATAATTTAAAAGAAATTCATCTCCCGATTAAAAACAATTTGAGTATACTTTGGTGACTATATGACAAACTGAAGAGATAATTCTTGTGTCCCAAAAAAATAAATTCCCTGGACTAGATGCACTCATAAATGAGTTTTTTCAGTGTATTGCCACAGCAAAAAGCCCATGGCTCCTTAAAATGTGAGAAGAACTATTGCCAGAAGCTCCCCTTTCAAATATCCCTGAAACCATGCAAACATCAAAAGCTATTTTGATACCCAAGGAAGACAAGCAGTTGGACTCCAGTGAAGGATATCACCCTATCACCTCGCTGAATGCAGACCATAAAAGTTTTGCTAAACTATTAAATAAAATGATTCAACCATATTTAGAAGACTATATAAATATGAAGCAATATGGATTTATAAAGGGCAGGAACCTTGCACAAGCTAACAAAACTATTCAATCCTTAATTCACTTAATTAATACAAGGGAGGACTGCAGAACAGGTACATATTATGTCCTAGTGGTGGATGCATGCAAGGCATTTAACCTCCTAAATAGAGAATTCATATTACAGACCTTAAAAGAATAGGGTGTGCCAGAATAGTTCATTATACTCATTAAATAATTATATAAAATAACAGTTGTCAAGTTTCAGATAAATCAATACCTCACCAAAAATTTTGATATGCTAAATGCAGTTCACCAGGGTCGCTCACTTTCTCCATCCTTATTTATTTTAACATTAAAGCCCTTCTTCAAAACATTAGACAAAATACATTAACAAAGGGAATTACAATTGAAATGAACACATTAAAATATTCACAGATGATGTTTTATTAACACCTAAAAATATAAGAACATCACTAAATCAATTCTTAAATGAAGTCCATCAATAGTCAAAGATTTCAGGATATCAGATAAATAAAAACAAATCAGTTATAATGAAATTATCTAAATCCAGAACTTTAGAAACCAGGGAACTTAATAAGGACTTCAATATCCAAAATAAAATGTAATATTTAGGTGTCTACTTGTCAGCTGATCAGTAGAGTAATATAAAAACAAATTATGATAAAGCTAAACAAAAAAATATTTCCAAATTAGAAAACTGGAAAAATATAACATTCTCTATTTGGGATTGTGTTGATACCATAAAACTGATGGTTATGCCATCTTTCATATTTGTCATTCAGAACATATTAGGTGCCCTTAATATTAGTTGGTCTGATGATTTAAAAAGAACATTATTCAAATTCCTTCAGAGAGGTGGTAAAGTCAGGATTGCCTGGGACATTTTGACCACTCCATGAGACAGAGGTGGAATGGGATGTCCAAATCCTATTACTTGTATACAGGCACATATATTGGCTACATATCACCAGTGGACCTTTTTTCTGAGCTCTGATGACTCAGTTTTCAGAACTGATTATTTTCAAACACTACTGCTACAAAGCTATCTAGCATATTTCTGAACACTGTTTTATATATATATATATATATATATATCTATATATATATATATATATATCTATCACCTTATCCTTTTTTCAGATCTTGTTATAAATGAATGAAACAATATATATACAATCCCAAAAAATTACAACTTCCTTGGCTTTACATGCCAATTGACTATAGATCCATACCATGGAATAACTACAGTTATGAACTGGGGATCGTAAATGGACGTCGCTGATTGGCTGAGACATTTTTGAAGCCATGATGATATCGAGCTACATCATCACGGCTTCAGAAAACCTCCAGCCACCAGCATCCTCACCTGCAGCAGCACAGATTGCTCCACTCCACCAGTATTTCCACCTCATACCAAACTGTAGAAAGGCAAAACCATTGATGGAGACATGCTCTAAAAATCAAAATAAACACCATCCTTCCTACAACTGCTGCTACTGTCAGTACTTTACAAAGCCTGCCATACATTTTCTTACCTCAGCCAAACTCCTGATGAATATGAGGTTGATGGAGTGAGTAGCGTCATTTCCACAGCATCACTAGTGCTTGACTGTCGTGTTACAAAATAATAAAAAAAGGAAAATCACAATCGTGGTGCCAACAAGATCTACCTAACTACCGAAAAGAAATCGCAAATTAAACACACATTCACTCTGCCCTAGACTAGGCAGCACAACCATTTGAAACCCATGGAGAGCATGCTTGAGAGGACCAGTATTACCAAAGTGACACAGTGTTAGTTATAACAGTGCTACCTGCTGGTCAAGCCCTTCAGGATTTTTTGTCAAAACATACTCATCCAACATGCTATAAGAAGCAGTTTCACAGGGTTTTAAAAGTATTTTGTTCTTGAAAAAATTAACTCAATCCAGTTCATAATAGCAATAAGTCACTCCAGCATATGGTATATCATGCAATATCATCACTTCTCAGACAGTTGGACACACTCAGCCTGAGGCCTCATGCCCAACCACCTGAGGCATGACGATATCCCATGATATACCACACCCTGTTGTGCCTTATTGCTTAATCATGAACTGGCTACCAACAATGGAGGAAGCTTATTGGTTGAGAAGTCTTCGAAGCCGTAATATTGGGATACATCTTCATGGCTTCAAAAAGCCTCCAGCCACCAGCTTTCTCACTGCTGAGAAATACCTACAGTAGCAATGGCAGGGCTGCACTTTCAATGGCAACTGGCAGCCTAATGTTGTCACAATGCCCCCACCCTGAACAACACAACTGTTGCTTGAAACACAGAAACATAGAAACATAGACTTTGATGGCAGATAAGGACTAGGCCCATCTAGTCTGCCCATTTCCCTACCTACAGGATAGGCCGCACATCTTAGTTAACCAACAGCCTATTTCTTCCTACCCCCCACAAGAATTGCCTTATGTCTGTCCCATGCATTCTTGAATTCTCCCACAGTTTTAGACCCCACAACCTCCTCAGGAAGGCTGTTCCATGCATCCACTACCCTGTCTGTGAAATAATACTTCCTCACATTGCCCCTGAACCACCCTCCTTCTATCTTTAAATTGTGTCCCCTTGTTCTTGCAAGTCTCTTTTTGTGAAAGATGCTACCCTCTTGGACTTTGTTGATTCCACTGAGGTACTTAAAAGTTTCTATCATGTCCCCTCTCCTTCTTTCCTCAAGGGTATACATATTAAACTCCTTTAGTCTCTCCTCATCGGCTTCTCTTGCAGACCCTGCACCATTTTAGTTGCCCCCTCTGGACTGCCTCTATCCTGTCTATGTCCTTGCGGAGATGGGGTCTCCAGAACTGGACACAGTACTCAGATGGGGTCTCACCAACTGTCTGTACAGAGGGATAACAACTTCCTGTTTTCTGCTGATGATGCCTCTCCTATACATCCCAGTATACCCCCAGCCCTCCCTACTGCCTTCTCACATTGCTTGCTAACCTTAAGGTCATCTGATATGATTACCCCCAGGTCCCTTTCCTTTTTTGTTGTTGTTACTACCTCCCCACCCATTGTGTATTCTTCCCTGGTTCTTGTTTCCCAGGTGCATTATTTTGCACTTCTTTGCAATGAATCCTAGCTGCCATACTTCTGACCATTCCTCCAACCTTGCCAAGTCTCTTTTCATCCTTTCCACGCCTCCTTGTGTATCAACCCTGTTGCCGATCTTTGTGTCATCTGCAAAAAGGCATACTTTTCCTTCCAGTCCCTCTGCAATGTCACTGATGAAGACATTAAAAAGGACTGGACTCAATACTGAACCCTGCGGTACCCCACTAGTAACCCCCTTTTCTTCAGAGTGGACTCCATTTACAATTACCTTCTGTGTCCTGTTGTCCAGCCAATGTTTTACCCAGGCTACCACCCTGGGTCCCACTCCCAGGCTGATTAATTTGACTATTAATCTTTTGTGTGGGACTGTGTCAAATGCCTTGCTAAAGTCTAGGTAGACCATGTCCACAGCCCTCCTGGTCTACTACTTTGGTCACCCAGTCAAAGAAATCTATTAGATTCATCTGACATGACCTTCCGCTGTGAACCCATGCTGCCTTGGGTCCTGTGCTCCACTGGCCTCTAGATACTGACTATTCTTTCCTTCAGAAGTGACTCCATCACTTTCCCTACCACAGAGGTCAGACTGACAGGTCTGTAGTTTCCTGCCTCTGTCTTGGACCCACTTTGTGAAGGGAATCACATCCGCCTTCCTCCAGTCCTCAGGTACCACACCATCCTCCCATGATTTATTAAAAAGAGTAGCCAGTGGTTTCACTAGTTCCTCCTTAATTCTTTTAGAATTTTGGGGTGAATTCCATCAGGACCCATTGCTTTGTCCACCTTCAGTTTTAGGAGTTCTTGCAGAATCCTTTCTTCTGTGAAAGGACTGGGATCGACCCCTATCAAGAGTGCTTCTGTTAATTGGATTAGGCACTTCCCCCTCCTCTTTTGTGAATACTGAGCAGAAATATTCGTTCAGTATTCCTGCTTTTTCACTGTCCCCCTCTGCCCACCCACTGTTCATTCTGTTCAGCCTCACTATCCCTCCCTTTGTCTTTCTACACTCGCTGATGTACCTATAAAAGGTTTTATCCCCCTTCTTAACTGAGTTGGCTATCTTTTCCTCAGTTTGGGCCTTTGCTATTCTAACTTCCCTCCCTGCTTCCTTCTGCCTTAACTGGCACAGCTCTCTGTCCTGCTCCTTCTGTGTTTCCTTATACTTCCAGAATGCTATCTTTTTCTTCCTGACTTTCACAGCCACCTCTTTTGAGAACCATAGTGGCTTTTTCTTTTATTTTGATTTGTTTATTTGCTTCACACAAAGGCTTGTTGCCTCTGTGATGGCAGTTTTGATAATTCCCCATTGTTGCTCCACAGCTCCTTCTAGCCTGTTTGCTAGTGCTTTTCTGAGGCACTCTCCCATCTTGCCAAAGTCAGCCCTCCTAAAGTCCAGTACCCTCACTTTTGTATGGCTTGACTCTGTAGCTGAGTTTAACGTGAACCACACTGTTTGATGGTCACTTGTCCCCAGATGGCAACCCACTTCTAGATCTGAGATCCTCTCACTGCCCCGTTTGAGAGTACGAGGTCTAAGATTGCTCCCTCATGAGTGGGTTCCGAAACTAGCTATCTAATGCCTGCCTCCTGTAGGGCATCAAGAATGGCCCTGCTCTTGGATGTGGCTGCAGCAAATGTGACTCCAGTTAACATCTGGCATATTCAGGTCTCCCATCAACAGTATCTCCCCTTTCTCTGCAATTCTAAGAATGCCTTCTATCATATCCTTGTCCATTCCTTCCCCCTGACATCGGGGTCTGTACACAACCCCTGTGCAGATTGTGGTGCCCTTTCCAGTCTCCAAGGTGACCCACAGTGCCTCCTCTCCTCTCCATTTACTCTTTTGTTCAGTTGCTTTTATCCCTTCATTTACATAGAGAGCTACTCCTCCCCCTCTTCTCCCCTGCCTGTCTCTCCTGTAGGTTATGTACACTGGTATGTTAACATCCCAGTCATGGTTCTCTGTGTACCATGTTTCTGTGACTGCTACGATATCCAGGCATCCCTCTTCCATTAATGCCATCAGCTCAGGGAGCTTGTTGCCCAGACTATGGGCATTGGTACTCATTACCCTCCATTTCCTGGTGGCCTTACTCCCTTTTGCCCCATCCCTGTCCTTCTTGCCTTTGTCACTTTCTCCATTTGCCCCTGCTCTTCTCCCTATTGACACCTCTATGTTGGTGTTTGCTGCACTTACTACCATGATTATTTGGGGGCTAGGATTTTCCTGCTCCTTTCCAGTGCCTCCCCCCTTGGCTAGTTTAAAAGCTTGCCAATGAAGCATTTAAACCTATCACCTAGGATCCTGGTTCACCTCCCGGACAGATGCAGCCCATCATGCCAGTATAGGCTTGTATCACTCCAGGTAGACCCCCAGTCTCCAATGAAGCCAAATCCCTCAGCTCCACACCAGTTTTCAACCACTGATTGAATCCCATGGTGCGGAACACCCTAGCCTCTCCTATGCCATAGATGGGTAGCACCTCCGAGAAGGTTACTGTGCGTGCTACTTGACTAAGACCCCTCCTCAATTCCATAAACTCTTCCTGCACTTCTCTAATCCCTTTCTTAGCCATGTCATTTGTCCCTAGGTGGACAATGACATCCAACTCCTTCCCCTGTGCAGCTTGTGGGAAACTTTAAAGAAACAGATTGCCACATAAAGAACTGACTGCTGCTGACTAGAAGGAAAAAAAGAAAAATAAACACTCGGTCACACAAAACAATGGCTGCCAGCCACTACACTAATCTCACATCATTGACCTGCCCTCTCCTCACACTACTTGCAGAAAATACCACTTCCCCCCATTTGACTCACAGTAAAACTGCTGCATCATCAACCTTCCCACTCCGCTTCTTGCTCATGGCAGATACCACTTCCCCCATTTGACTCACAGTAAAACTGCTGCATCATCAACCTTCCCACTCCACTTGTTGCTCACGGCAGATACCACTTCCACCTGTTTGACTCACTGTACAACTGCTGCTCCCCTTCAGTCAAAACATCTGCTACCTGTACCAAGCACAGCTTAGCCAGTACTTTTGACTCTGTACCATGAGACTCAGGATAGCGAGTGGCAGCTCGAGTAGACTGCTTTGGTGTTTTGGCTGCAATAGCCACCATATTTCTGATAAGCAGCCCTCAGTAGACTTATCAGATTTCATCTTGCTTCCTTCCAGAATTGTCCCACAGTTGTTAAATGCAAAATTGACCGAGCAACGTGGGGGTGAACACGAGAGGGCAATGGCTAGGCAGGAGCGGTGGAAGGGGAGGATGATCTACATTAGACAAAACAGAGCACTACAGCATGCATACGAGGAGTAACAAATAGCAGCACCACCTACCGGAGAGATGACAAACTGCGAACCTCCTCTACCGACTATACTTACAACACCTGCCAAGAGAGCCCTCCAGGAACTACTTTATGAAAAAATACTACCCCACCACCCAGAAAAAAAAAGCATTTTCAAAATACTTAATTTTTTTTTTAATTTTTACTGACAACACTTTTAAAAAGTGCATAATAGCAATAATGCACACCAAGTGTGGTATATCATGGGATATTGTCACATCTTGGCCATTGGATACACTCAACTTGCAGCCTTGTGCCTAGCCACTCATGGCATGATGATATTCCATGATATACCTCACCCTGTCATGCATTATTGCTTAATTATAAGTTCTACCAAAGATGCCTAGAAGAAGCAAATATAACTATATGGAAATACATGATATCAGATCAATTGTGGTCGTATGTACAGTCCAAAGAAATAATTAAAAACAAACAGTGGAATTGGTTTTATTACTATTGTGTACAAGTTAAGTTTAATAAAATGATGGGCTTTTTTTGATCAAAAGCAGACCAACTTTAACATATTAGAAAAACAGCAGTCATATTTATATAATAAGGGCAGAATTAAGTTACTAGCTATATTTTATCAATTAATATTTTCCTATGCCAGAAAGGTATACAAAAAGTTGAATCATAGATGGTTAATTTTGAGATGGATGGATAAATAGTTATGGAACAATTCTACAGAACTAAATTGGACATTGGTTAAAGAAAGTATTTATGCTAGCCACTTAAAATGTTTAATAACAGAAAACTGGAAAAATACTACTTTACCACATTTTAACTACTACAAATGGTGGTTTATATTCAAAGAGTCACTTCTAGTGGAAAAACTACTTTCTGAAGTAAATACTATGGAAAGAAATACAAGACAACATTCTACCTATTTTGACAGCAGGTTAACTACACAAACCTCCTAAAAACAAACAAAAAGATATCACAAGTCTCAAAATACTGGTTACAATTAAATAACCAGGAGAAAATTAATATTATTGGTATATCTGGTTTGTATTAGAATACAAGAACAAGTCAATGTTAAAAAATGTGAGCATTAAGGAGTAGGTCTGGGGGGGTGGGGTCTACATAGAAATGTTTTCTATTGTATCTTATAAATATAAACAAATCACATTTGTGAAGAATCAAGTGATGCATTCATGTATAAACTATGAATAAAAATTATTTGGAAAAAAGGAGGGCTCTGTGAAACTACTTTAGGCTCCCTGTGATGCTCCATGCAAAAAGTCAATGGCTCCTGTGAAAACAAAAGTATTTTCATGTGGAGCATCGAACGATTCCCACAGGAAATAATGGGAGACCTTGAAATGTAATAACTTTGGAACAGATGAGCATTTTCCCACCAAACCCTCATAAGGCACAACTGTGAGGGAAATGCTTTAAACCCTGAGAATTTCAGACCACAACCTAAAACAGTTTCTGAGATAAAGATGGACAATGAAATTACAAAAAATACATGCATTTAGGGATTTTTGATACTCTGTATCTCAGAACCCACACAACAGATTCACACACAATTTGGAATATCATTGGATCTATCTATAGATCTTATTTATTAAATTTATTAAATTTTGATGACCAGGTAGGCCATCCATGCCAAATTTTATGCAACTCTGTTGAACAGTTGCAAACTTATTATGGTTGCAAAATTTGGCTTTAACATAGAAGTGTGCACTCAAGTCTAACTAAAGCAGTACAGTCCCTTCCTCTGGGCAGTATGCACCTTCTGAGCTGCTTCTAAATTATTTGCCAATGTCAGCAATCATTGAAACCACCCTCCGTCCCTCCCTTCCTCTCCTAGGGCAGTCTGCCCCTGCTGAGCTGCTCCTCAGTCACCTGCAAACTTCAGTAACCACCGAAGCCATCCTCCCTCTCTTCCTCAGGGCAGTCAGCCCCCACTGTGATACTCTTTAATTGCCCACTCACTTCAGCAATCACAAAGGCTATAGACCTGCTGCTCTCAGTAGCACCCAGCCTCTGCTTAATTCAAATTTTGCACCTTTATTCCTTCACCTGTGCTCCATTTCAGTCACCTCTTGGCTTGGCAGCAGCATTTACTTACACTATTCATTATTTATTCTTTTTAACTAGCAGAGCTACCTACCAGCTCCACATTAAATTCTGTAGCCTCTTTTTAAGCTGAATTCTGTTTGTGGCCCTTAGAGCTCTCATGGCCAAAACTCTGCTAAAGCCCTGCAATCTTTCAATTGAACTAAATCTTGGGTTTACCTGTTTCCAGCATCTGATGGCTTAACTAGCTGCTGCATGAGCTTACAAAATAAGCTCTCTCTGATTCAAGTGCTGTTGACAGAAGTTCTCAAGTTCTATACATTAGGGCCCAGATATTCAAAAGAGTTGCGCCATGTGCAACAGGGATGCGCCAGCGCAAGTACAAAAATGCGGCATTGTGCAATATTCAGCAGAAGGCATCTGCGCCCCCCAAATTGCAAAGCACAAGAGCACAATGGTAATGAATGCATGCACAACTGAAGGGGGAGGAACCATGAATAAATGGCACAGTGCAATATTCAACAGCATGCACCATGCACAATAGGGGAGCAAACGGAAGTTGCGCGATAGTGGAAATGATCCAAAATAAAAAAAGAACAAGAGAGAGGCTCAAGAACACTACAGGAAAGCTAGATTTGGGAGTAAGCTGACATCAACCAGGCACACAGTAGCAATGAGCAGGACAGGACAGGAGCAGGACAGAGCACCTGGAAACTACCAGGAAAGGGGTGGGGAGCCTGTGCCACTGTGCGGGAGGAAAGGGGAAGTGCCACATTGGACTGAGGGAACTGACAGTGGGCAGGACATCCAAATCTGGGAGGTGTTCCCAGTGCAGGGGGAGTAGCAGAAAGGACAGTGGGGGGAACAGGAATATAGCTGCCAGGGGGGTAACACAAGCCAGGGACATGGCCAGTGCCACTATTCAGATGGAAGCAGTAATGAGGGGTGTGAGAAGGCAGGCAGCAGAAGGATGTGGCCATGGAAGGGTCTGTCAGCAGTATGCCCCCAACAGGCAGTACCGAGCATGCACCAGCTTCAAGCTGTACAGTGACACCGAGATAGTGGGCCGGTACTGCCTGAACTGGGCAATCCTGAGGTGGCTCTGTGAGCTATGCAGTGATGACATGCAGGCACCCACACAACGGAGCCATGCTCTGTCAGTGGAGACAAAAGTGACAGCTGTAATGTGCCTGCTCACCACGGGCACCTTCCAGAGACCAACAGGTGATACAACAGGCATAACTCAGTCGGCCGTGTCATGCCTACTCATACAAGTCCTCAGTGCACTGCTGCCACATGCTGCAGAGTACATCTGTTTCCCCAGCACACTGGCAGAGCACACAGCACACATACAAGGGTTCCATAGGGTAGCACGTATGCCTGGTGTGCTCGGGGCCATTGACTGCACCCATGTGGCCATCTACATGCCACCTGGCCTGGAAGAAGCAGCATACATAAATCAGAAGGGCTGATGATGATGATGATGATAAAACTTTATTTTTATACAGGAAATTCTAATCATTAGGATTATACAATCCTGTTCTCAAGATAGTCCTGTTTGTATTTCACTTAGTTACAACTAAACATAAAATGTATAACAGTACTCACATAAAAACAAAACTTGAATAATACACAACTTTTCAATTATCCAACATTACCTTAAAACACAAATACGACTAAAGAAAATTACAAAACATAAACATATATCCTAGACATACTCATGTACAACAACATTCTATTCTATAAAATTTTAGAATTTTGTTTTTAAAAATCATATGATCTTCTAGAGATCTTATTGGAGAGGGTAGAATATTCCATACTTTAGCTGCCTGACATAAAATGGAACCATTACCATATTTATTATAAATTCTGGTAGGATTCTATATCTATGTACCGATCTCAATAACTCATGCCTACCTTTATTTACTTTAGGGAAAAGTGTTTGAGTAATATAATGTTCTGGATAAAACATTTTATATTTATGTATCAATATTATCCAATTTTTGATAAATTATTTCTAAAGGCTGCCAAATTCTTAAAACATATAAGTGAACATATTACAGTGATGAGTTCTATATGGACACTGCAGAACATATCTAGCTATTCTGTATTGCATCCTATCCAATCTAATCAACTGATGTTTACTCATTGTTCTATAAATTATATCCCCATAAGTCAAGGTTGGCATAATTAACTGTTCAGCCACTTTTTTCCTATCCTTGATCTGTAAACATTTGGTAGTTCGTCTCAAGGCTCCTAATTTCTTAGTCACCTTTTTTATGTTATTTTCTATGTGAACATCAAAAGTCAACATGGAGTCAAATGTTACCCCCAGATAGCAATAACTATCCACCTGTTCTATTAATCTATTTGTATGTGATACAATATGGATCTGTGATTTAGACTTCTTGTTTGAAAAATGCACCAATTTAGTTTTTTTAACATTCATCAAAAGCCTTGACCCAGTGAGCCACCCCCCCACCTCGATAAAGTCCGCCTGAAGCTTCTGTTGAAGATCCATAACAGAGCTGCTGGTGGTGATAATCGCAATATCATCAGCATAAAGTCTCACAGCTGAATGTCTCACCACCTGGGGTAGATCATTAACAAACAAGAGGAATAACAAGGGCCCTAAAATGGACCCCTGTGGAACTCCTCTAACCACATTTCTAGATGTAGACAATGTCTGTGAGATCTCCACCCTCTGGGTACGTCCTGTTAAGTAAGATTTTATCCAGTTTCTAGGTCCATCAACTATACCTACATCTTTTAATCTATCCAGTAAAAGGGGGTGGCTCACCAGGTCAAAGGTCTTCGACAGGTCCACAAATACAACAGCAGTTTCCAGACCCAAGTTCAAAGAGGTACAGACCAGATCTTTAAACTCCAACAATGCTGTAGTTGTGGAATAACCCTTTCTAAACCCCAATTGATAGGGTGTTAACAATCCATATTTGTCCAAGTGTTCGGAGATCTGCCTATTTACACATTTCTCCAAGCACTTGGGCAAGATGGAAAGTAAAGCTATGGGCCGATAATTATTCAATTCTGTAACGTCACCCCCTTTATGTATAGGGATAACCTTGCTTTCTCTCCAGGACAGGGGAAAGCAGTCAGACTGTAAGCTCCAATTAAAAATATAAGTTACCGTTGGAGCAATATAGTCTGCCGCTAACTTAAAAAATCTACCCTCAATTTCATCTGGTCCTGCTGATTTATAGGCATTTATAGACTTCAATTCCCTACATACTTCCGATATTTTCAAAGCCCTAAATCTAAAAGGGGGTGAACAAGATGAGTGCTTTGACTGCATATCTCCAGATGGATGAACTCCCAAATTATTACAGCTTGGAAGATCTACAAAAAATGTATTTAATGCCTCAGATGTACTCTCTGGGTTGTCAATTAAATTTTCCCCCAATCTGTAAGTTTAAGTTTGGTTGTACTCCAAAATTACCAGGATTTGTTAAGTGATGGATAGTATGCCAAAATTTACGAGGATCAGAATTACAGTTCAACTTATTTTGATAGTAATGGGCCCTAGCCTTTCTTATAAGATATTTACATGCATTCAGTTTTACTTTAAACAACTCCAATCAGAGGGTAATTTAGATTTTAAAGCTTTTCTCCACAACCTATCTTTTAATCTAATGATTTTCAAGATCCTTTCGTTAATCCAAGGTAATTGAGTATGTTTATAGCAAGATCTTAATTTTGGTGCATGATAATCACAAATCTTACGAAAAGTAACGGAAAAATATTCTACAGCTAGGTCCAATTCTGGTACTAATCTACATCTTTCCCAGTTCTCATTCACTATACTTTGCAGGAATCTCTGTTCAGAGAAATTCCGCATATCCCTTTTCTTATTATTAAAGCAATCTGACAGAACCCTAGCCTGTTTTGATACCACAGCCCATATTGGATTATGATCACTAAGCTGTGGTGGTAAAGTTCCTATTGACTTTATATCTATTAAAGAATTAGTAAATAAGAGATCCAGAATAGTTCCTTCTGTCCTACTATTAGTATACCGAGTTGGTGTCTTAATATGCTGAATTAGTCCCAAAGTTAAAGCAATCTCCTCCAATTTCCTACCTCTTAAATTTAACCAATCACAATTCATATCTCCTAATAAGATTAAAGACCTGTCCCCTATACAACCACAGATCTTATTTAGTACTTCTTCAATAGATGTCAAACTTGATCTAGGGGGAAAATAGACCACAGCAAGAACTAATTTAAGTCTATCCACATGTATTACCAGATATTCAATATTATTTACACTCCCTTTAGAAGAGTTTCCACATGGCCTACCTCATTTTTAACATAGAACATTACCCCCCCTCCCCTTTTGTCTCTATCTGATCTAAAAAGTTGATAATTTGGTAAGGTTAATTCACTGTCCCCAATCCTGTTTGATAACCAAGTCTCACTCAGCCCCAGTACAACAGGATCATGTTCCTGTACCAGTAGAGCTAATTGATCAGTTTTGGTTACCACACTCTGAGCATTATTGTGCATTACTTTGCACATATTATTTACTGGGCCAGGATTCAATTCTATATCTCCTCCCATAATCATTAATATTAAAAAACAGGTCCCTTTATAATTAGGTACTATCCTTAATAATCTTGTTTCAAAAGCCCCAACATTTAGAAATTTATCAAAACTCTCCCAGTGTCTGGTAAAGACATTCCTTCTGGTTGATTTTGATTGCTTCTCTGGGACAAAACTTGGCCAATATGCTCCCAGTTTACTTCCTTTTACATTACTAGTAGTAGCAGCCATCAGGAAGCAAACAAATGCTAAACTACTTAGTACTTTAAGTACAATCATTTTCAATAGCAGCAAATGTATTTTAAACAAGATACCTTAAACAGAGCCCTTGTTAGATACTTATTTATACTTGTTTACATGAATGCAAAGTGGCACAAGAGTGGTAGGTCCAAAGTCAAAACAGAAAAACAACCACACTTATCTATAATAATAAGACACTTACCACACCTATTCCAAACTGCAGACAGTCAACAAGTTACAGAATACAACTGAGCATTTTAAAATATTTCTTTTAAGTGGCGCAGCCACTCACGCTCACGCCACCGCTCGAGCTCAGTGAGTGGCGCGGGCTTTTAAAACTCGTTGGCTCTGCCTCTTCAGCTCACTCACTGGCTGCTGAACTCCCGATCCCCCACACACGGCAAAAAGCTCCCACAGTCACAGCTTGGCAGTTCTGCTTAGATGTTACACGAACTGGTAGATCTCAAAGTGGAAAAGCCCCAGCGCAGATGAATCAGCTAGTCAGGATGTTAGTTTCATTCACCAGCAGTCCTTCTTTGTCAGCGAGCGGCGCGGGCTTTTAAAACTCGTTGGCCCCACCTCTTCAGCTCACTCACTGGCTGCTGAACTCCTGATCCCCCACACACGGCAAAAAGCTCCCACAGTCACAGCTTGGCAGTTCTGCTTAGATGTTACACGAACTGGTAGATCTCAAAGTGGAAAAGCCCCAGCGCAGATGAATCAGCTGGTCAGGATGTTAGTTTCATTCACCAGCAGGGCTATGCAAGCATCAACTGCCAGGTGGTGTGCGATGCCAGGGGGCGCATGACCAATATCTGTACCACGCACCCTGGGGGAGCACATGATGCCTTCATCTGGAACCAGTCTGCACTGTGCCACAGATTTGAGAGTGGGGACATCCCCACTGGCCACCTAGTGAGTGAATATGCAAATCATGCAGAAAGACATGGATCTCGGAAGGGGCATAGTCAGAGGTGACAAGGGTACTGGCCTAGTTGGCCCATGGCAGGGCGATGCTGATCACCAAACTAATGTCCACCCTCTACACACAGGTGACAGTGGATACCCACTCTGTCCCTGGCTGCTCACACCATACCAGCGGCCCGTGACCCCATCACAGTAACACTACAATGAGGCACATGCCACATCATGCAATGTCATAGAGCAGGTGTTCTGGATGCTGAAGGCACGTTTCTGTTGCCTGGACACATCTGGCGATGCCCTACAGTACAGTCCCTCAAAGGCCTGCAGGCTATTCCTGGCCTGTTGCATCCTGCACAACACAGCCAATGACTGTGGGATAGCTGTACAGGTCAAAGAGGGGGACAGTGATGGGGACGATGAGGACACTGATGTAGATGGTGATGGGCAGTCCCCCCCTTGGTCGAAGGGACCCCTGACTAATCAGGATGGTGCAGCTGCACCGGGACATCATCACAGAGGAGCACTTCAACCAATCCAGGTAAGTCATGGGGCCATGTGTAACCACCAATGGCAAGTGCACAACCCGCAAACATGCATGGACAAAGCCCGGGGTGCATGTCACAAAGGGAATTGGCTGAGCATGGAACCACACATGCCGTCAGGGATGGGCAAGGCCTAACATGGCATGTGGTCACACACACCTACACACACACACACAAACACCCCCCCCACAAGACATGCACAAAGAGTAGGAGGCGCACCGACCCCAACCGCCACCCCTAGCCACACACACGTCCACAGACCACCACACCCAGTGCCTGTCATTGTGCATGTGTCAGACGCTGGGCACCACTGCATAGTGGTGGACAGCGCAAAGCAGGCATCATCATACACACACCACAGTGGCCAGCAGCCGGGAGGGTGTGCAGATGGAACACGTGTGTGTGTGTGTGTGTGTGTGTGCAGGGTCAGGTACCTCACCCGCGCATTGCACATTGAACAACACACTGCACACAGGGCAGCATCAGACAGTAGCCATGGTGAGAGACAGGTAAGTTACATGGCACAGTGCCACGGCCGCTATGGATGCATGGGCAGCCCCACCTAGACCCGCCAGCAGTGACAGGCTGACCATTGGCCTCATGGGGTGGCACCGACGGTCCCCCAGAGGTTCCACTGCATGAATGCAATCGTTCTCGAGCAGGGGTCTGCAGCTCATTGAACATGCCTGCACCAGGCATGCTCGGGATGCCCACAGCTGAACCTGGTGTTGACAAGGAGTGTGTTGCATGACTCTAGGAATGGGGGGTGGACATTGCACTGCACGGTGTCTGTGATGCATGGGCAAATAACGTTGCGCCCATTGTGGCCATGACAGCAGTGAATGCCTGTGTCTGCCTGTCAATGGTGGTGGTCACATCCTCCCACAGCTGGTCTATTCCTGTCAGGAGCAGGCTGGTGTCCCTGCTGTGCTGCTCCTCTGCCTGGTGCAGGACCTCACTGAGTGCATCCAATGCCGTCAAAAGCCACAACTGCTGATCCACTGAATCATGGAGAATGTGAGTGTGCTCATTAAAGAGGTCATCCGCCTGATCTGCATGCTGTCCCTCACGGTGTTCACAGCCATGATGGGCAGCACCCCTTGAGGTTGGATGCTGCACACCAGGGCCATGCCTGGGCATGTCCACAGGCAGTGCACTGACACCGCCACCTGACACTGTCCTCCCATGGCCATTGGCTGACTGCTGACACTGCCCCTTCGGCTGCCACTCTCCAGAGCTCAACGGTGCTGCTGCAGCAGCTGCAGCAGCCTCACTGTCATGGACACACGCCAGTGCTGCCTCACTGGTGCAGACAGGCACAGGCTGGGACTGTGATGTCACGCAGGCCTCCAAGGCGGCACCACCCACGACTTTGCCTGTGCTGTAACCTGCTGTGTGGCCATCCTGTGGCCCACACGTATCACTGTCCATGATGTGAGCTCCATCATCATCAGTGAAAGATCAAGCACCAGTCCAAGTCTCAGCATGCTGACATTCATGGACACTGGCATGCTGGGACATGGGCAAGGCCTCCTCTACACCTGCTCCACCAACATCAGTCCAGACAGCCAGGTGGGCCCACTGTCGTCCTGACCCTCGGACACCTGTGGAGGTAGATGAGCCCTCCTCTGTGTCCAGGGTATCGCCCTCAGTGGATGAGCCCACCACCACTGACCCATGCAGATGCTCAGGAGCTCTAATGGAATACAGTAGCATTAATGTATCTGCCCTACCCTGTGGCATCCCCCCTCCACAATGACAGATCAGGACCTACCATGCAGTAATGGGCTACCACCCATCTGGAATCCACCACCTGGAATACCCTCGATGGCACAATGCCACATGCTGCCAGCAACCCGCTCTTCCTGTGGGGTCAGGCATTGCATGGACAGCTGCCCCCTACTGGTCACAGCCTGTGCTGCCTTGATGGCAGCTACCTTATCCTCAGTCTTCCTCCTGTCTGTGTCCACCTTCTTCTTGCACTCCTGCATGGACCGCTGGTGGCTGCCATGCTGGTTGACGGCACGTGCCACCTCTCCCCATGCAGCAGCATGGGCCTGTGGTGTTCCCCGCTGTCCGCTGAGCAGCAGCTCCTGGTCAAGGTAGGCTTCAAACAGGGAATCTGTTTCTGCCTTGGTGAAGTTTGGCCTCCTCTTCCTCCCATGTCTCTGTTTCTCCTCCTCCTCCACCTCATGGTCGCTCATCATCGATCCTGTGGGGAATGACAGGTGTTACCTCTGACTGTGCAATTTAATGCATCTCACACACACCACAGTCCACACTCCCAAACAGCATGCAACTCACCACAATAGACTGCAATACCAGACTATGGCCTTTGCAGCCCAATTTCACATTTATATAGCGCAATACATGCAAATGAGGCGAGGCACAATTTTAAGTGGATGCTAATGCAGTATCTGCACCATTGAATCGCTGATGAGCTGATTTGCATATGCCAGCTGAATATTACGCTGTTGCACCTTGTGCAATTGTGTTGAATGTGCTCAGGCAAGGGGCGCAGTTCTGTGACGTGCGCAGTGGACACTGAATGGTGCATGCCCAGGGTGCTGACGCCGATGCCTGCCATGCTGCTGATGTGCTGTGCATGTGAGGCAGTGCAGGGCATGGCCACCATTGTGCCAGTGGTGCTACTGTGCTGTTCACATGTATGGCACTCTTGCACTGGGGTGCTGTAGGCACCATGGAGCCACAGCACAGTAGGCCACTACAGGGCATCTTACACAGGCACCCAATCGTGCTACACGCAGTGAGTACCAATCAAGCTGTAGCAGTCCATGCATGATAGACCCTTGACCTTGTGCCCAACCTTTGCCCCCTAGGCACCTTGCGTCCACATGGGTGCACCACTATTGTGCTGTTCGGTGACAGCATGATAGGAAATGGCAGCAGTGTACCACACAGCATCTGCACGTAGTGGACCACGCTAGCGAGCACCATTTTGACTCCAATCAGCTTCAGAGGTGGCAAGAAGGGGGGCTGCTGTTTGGAACCAGGTGGAGCTGGCCAATTTGGTGGCCATAGTAGAGCCCCATACTGGAGCACATTTTGGAGATGCACCCCTGGACAGGGCCAGGAGTGCAGTATGGGAGGAGGTGGTGCTGGCTCTGGAGGAGGCCACAGGAATTGGGCACACAGCTGAGCAGTGTCACCACTGATATAGGGACCTCCAGTGCAGGGACCCGGACAGGCTTGCCTACCTGCAGGCACGTGCCAGGAGAGGTGCAGTGCCACAACCAGGTAGTTGCTCCATACATACACTGGTTGCTTCAGTACAGGTATTGCGGTGGGTATATGTCCACCACATGGGGGGGTGGGCTGTCCAGTGTGGGCATTGATGTTGGTGGTGTTGGTGGTGGAGGTGGTGTTGGGGGTTGTGGCCTGGCTGGGCTGAGCAGGATCACACACACCTGGGAGGTGGGGGTCTTTGATACTGGATTGTACTGATAATCCCCTCTCCATTTTTGCACCCTAGGCCCTGAAGAGCAGCACCAAGCCAGACAGGACCAACACCGAGGCGTGGGTGGTGGAGATGTTCAACAGCCATGGGAAGCTGGTCGAAGCGGACTACAACACCTGGATCAGGCCGGTGATGGTGAATGCCTTTCTTCCAGGATATTCTGTGCATGCTGTGTTGCAGGGCAGGTGGGGGGCATGGCCACCATCCATTGACACCTGTGACGTGAACACCACACAGTACAGTCAGCACTGTACAGTGGCACTGCATGTGTGGGTGTGCATCACTGGTGGTCCATGCATGCACCGGGTACATGGCTATGCCACTGCCTTTGCACCGCATAGCCATGTCACTGTACAGCCACGGTGGTGCTGTGCGAGACTTGGGTGGTGGGTGTGTGCAGTGGTCCGCATGGCTGTGTGTGCCTGGGTTGGCAGGTCTTGTGGACACGATCACTGTGGGTGGTCACACACCATCACAGAGGCATGTCCCAAGGCTGTATGCCATACACAGTGGGTGGACTACAGGGGGCTGTGCATTCACACCTATTGACTCTGCTCCCTTGTCCTAGGTGGACAGCAGATGTGGCACATGGAGAGGGCACTGGAGGAGCTTCTGCAGGTGGCCAGTGCCTCCCTGGAAATCCTACAGTGGATAAAGCAGATAGGAGTACGCAGGAGGCATGGTGGGAGGCGCTAGCACAGCAGGAAGTGGGGCTCCCGCTGAACATCATGAAACCAAAGATTGCATCTACCCCCCCGGACCCACGCTCACACCCCTCCTTCCCTCTACCAGTTGTTCACCCCTGCCCCTTACCCACCCCCACCTGGTTTGTGGCCCTCACCCCCAACATTTTTGTAAATATTTGTAAATAGTTGTTTTATATCTTGTAATATACATTTCTTTTGTTATGCCTACTGTGGTGGTCTCTGATTTGCAGCAGGCTACAGGTGCTCAGCAGCAGTGGTGTGCATGGCGTCAAGGGTGGTGCAGTCATGGGACTGTGTGTGTGTGTGTCCGTAGGGGAAGCGGCTATGGTGTGGGTGTAGCTATCAGTCACTGTCTGTGGTTTGTGTGTTATTCCCTCTGCACTGGATGACTGTGTGCAGTGGTCCATGGTGCATGCACTGTGTCCATGGCACACCTGTCAGACTGTCCATGGCCTGTGCAGCTGACACCCTTGCATGTCTGTGACCTGCACGGTCCACTGGCATGTCAGTGGTGGCTGTCCATATTGGACAGCCACTGTACCCAGCACAATGCTGGGTTGCCTCCTATCACTGGTGTGGTGCATGTCTGCCTCAGGTGGCACTGTGGCCTCTGCTGTTGTTGTCCCTCCTCCATGCTGTCGCTTGTGTCTGTTGCAGGGGATGTGCTCCACTGTCTGTCACTTGTACTCTGGGTGCATACCAGTGGCATACAGCTTCATGGTGCCTGCACAGGGTGGCTGGCACTCCTGTGCCATGGAGGTGTGCTAGCGGTGTGTACACAGTTTTCATGGCAACATGCCAGGGGCTTGGTTGACCCACAACTGTGTCCCTGCGTTGGTGTGCCCTTGGGTATGGATGGGTGTTTGTCCATGCACTGTGTTGCATCCTGTGTGGTGCATGCTTCCATGCACCACTGTGGGTGTCTGCACTGGGTGTTGTGGCCAGTGCTGGGTCAGCGTGTGTCCTTGGGAGATTGTGCAAGGTGCTGTGCCACTGGTGGTGGGGTCCGGGGCATGTCCTGTCACATGTGGGGTACCTCATGTGCCGACACATGGTCAATCTCTCAGCTGTACCTCGGGGGGGATGTGTGTGGCAGCACTGTGTATGCAGTTGTTGCATTGCTGCCTGCTGCCACCCGCTGAAAGGTGCTCATAATGGGGCTGCACAGAGTGCACAGAGTTGCATTGTCATGGCGGGGGGGTGGTGGCATGCATGGGGTGCCCTGCACTGGTGGGCACTGCATTGGTGGGAGGGTGTGGCATGGGGTGGCCTGACCTCCTTGTGTGCCAGTCACAGCTTGCCGGGGGAGTGCTGGTACACCATGCCCCGGCTGTGGTTTTGTTGCTGGTATCCATGGGCTGGTGGTTATTCCAGCTCTCCCCCAGTTGTGCAGTGCATAAGGTGTGGGGGGCAATGTCTGTTCTGCTGTGTGCTCCTCTGCCCATCTCTAACATGGGTGGTCCACCTGTGTATCCTGTCCCTGCGCATCCCTGGTTGTGCTGTTGCACTGCTGCCCTGCTCCACTGAGCATCACTGATTGTGCTATTGCACATCTGAACTGCACCACTGCACATCCCTGGTTGTGCTATGGAGCAGTTGGCACAATATTCGGCCATGTGCTGCAGGCACATCTTGACCTGCGCAGTGTTTGAATATTATGCTTATTGCATATGGGTGCAGTGGACTTGCACTTACTCCGTTGCACACTTTTATGGTGCAGTTTGAATATCTGGGCCTAGCAGTTTTTTTCTGCTCTTTAACAAAATTTGATTTCTGTAGCAAATGCTTAGAATGTTCTCCATGTACTGATTTCTGTAGTAGGCATTACCTTATGCTATCAGCTGTTAAATCATGTTGTATCTCTGGCTAATTCTTAGTGCTGGAGTTAATATAGGGGGACATTTCTATGCTTGTGTTAATACAAGGGGTACGTTTCTCTACTTGAGTTAATTTGCAAAGGACTACCTAGGGTTTGCAAACACTGTTCATTCTGAAATTTATTTCTGCCTGCGTGTTTTATTCTGCTTGGTAATTTTCTGCTGCAAACTGACTTAGTTAATATTTAGAACTGTGTCTTGCTTGTTCTTGCCTATACTGCTTCTCTGCTCCATTCTTTCCTTTTTCCTTTTTTCTCTTCCCCTTCCAACTTCCCTACTCACTTCTCCTAACTCCCTGCCTCACTTTCTCGCACTCTCTCTCCACTCCCGTCCCACACTTTGCTCCCCTCACTACCCTGCTGCTCCTTCTCCCCCCACTGTAGTCTGAATCTGCCTTTGTCTGTCTCCTAGCCTTCTCCCACTGGGCTGTTCACCAAGTTATAGCACCCTCTTCTCTCTCCATAGACACCCTCCCTCTCTAGGGGCTGTCCACCCCCACTGAGCTGCTCCACCAACTTCAGCAACTACTGAAGATGTTGACCTGCTGCTCTCAGAAGCACTCAGCCTCTGCTTAATTCAAATGTGTCTTTTTTCTCCTTTAACTGTGCTCCGTTTCAGCCACCTCTTGGTGTAACAGTAGCTTTTACTTACAATGTCCAGCATTATTCCTTGTAACTAGCAGAGACCCCTACCAGCTCTACATTCAAATGTGTGGCCTCTTTTTAAGTTGAATTCTGTTTGTTTTGGTTGATCATTAAGCTCCTGTATCTGAAACTCTGCTAAAGCCCTGTGATCTTTTAGTTTTATTAAATCTTGGACTTATCTGTTCGCACCACCCAGCAGCTTAGCTAGCTGCTTAGTGCACCAACAAAATATGCTCTTTTTGGTTCAAGTGCAGTTTCCAGTGCCACTACGTGGCATCTCCCCATCCACCTCCCCTGTCTGTGTGATTATACTTATACCCTCTGTGAATCAATCAGTGCAAAAGACTATCTCCCTATTTTCCAATTGGCTCCTTATACTTCTTGACGGCTAAAGGGCTCTAGTCTCCTACTCCTAAGCCCTACATCGAGCAAACAACAAATTCCACCAGCTGGGTAAGTTTGGGCCAGCAAAGAAAAGGCACTGCCTTTTCTGTTTTCCTGTTTCTTTGCATTACTCTGCCCTTGTTCATCTCCCCATCAGCAGGACCTAATCATGTACCTTTTTCTTTTTCCTCTAGCCAGAGTAGGCCTTAGCCACAACAACTGTGGATAAATTGCTGGCTACTCTGCTTCATTGCTGATACTGTCCTATCTGTTGCCTTTTATCCTATTCAAACTCCGTCTGGCCACTGCAGGCCACTGACTCTTATCTGACAGATCCTTAGCATTCCCATGATCTCTCCCTGCAATTCCCTCCTCCTCTCCTAGTCTTCCTCTTCTATCTCCTCTCCTCTTCCCCTCTCCCTTCCTCATGCCATCCCTTTACTTCTACCACCGATTTTGCCACCTCTGTGACATCACTACCCCAGCTTCTGTTTCCTCCCACCCTCAATCTCTTAATCTCTCCATACCCCATCTTCATTATAAATTCTGGGTTTCTCAAAAGTTCTCTCCTACACCTAGAAGCTATTCACAGGCCATGCTCCCCATGCCCTCGCCACATGTTTCAGCCCATGGGTACAGCCCGAAGCACAAAAATCATGGCTCCCATTAGCTCCTCCTACTCTTACTCTTATTGTTGGCTGGTGATGCTGAACCAAATCCTGCCCCCCCTTCCCACCACCAATTTTGGCTCATCCTAGAGGACTAAGAATCTTCCATATCAATGTTCAAATCCTTCTTCCTAAATTGGATGAGCTAAAAGTGTGGGTCATGCAACACACCCCTAATATTTTATGCATATCTGAAATGTTGCTATCCTCCCATATCCCTGACAATCAGCTGGCTCTTCCTGGCTTTTTCATCCTCCTACAAGACTGAGGTAAAATGGGTGGTGGAGTCACTATTTACTCCTGCAATGCTCAATCTTGTACTATTTCCCCACAAGGAAGCTATTCCCCAGTCCCGTGAGCTGTTTGCAACAAAACTCTTTTTCCCTCATCCAAGTCCCTCTTCATTGGTGTGCTTTATGCCTCCCCAGAACTCCCCCTTTCTTCCTTCATATCGTGCCTCACCACTACCTCTACACTTGCAGCATCTGAAGAACTCATTCCTTCTTGGAGACTTTAATCTCGACTGGCAATCCCCCTCATTGCTCAGTGCTTGTCAGCAGATTGAAGCCTTGAACTTCACTCATTTGATAAAAGAAACCACTTGCCCAAACCCTCATTCCCAGTCTCACTCCCTGCTCGACTGGGTGTGCTGTACTCATCCCCACAGTATCTTTTCCATTGGACTATTATCTGATGAGCATAGTGACCACTGCCCCAACTGCAACAGAAAGTTCAGTTCTCCCCCTGATTCTCTCAGTACCAACCCCTCATATCCCTCAACAGTAACCTTCTTCCAAGACCAAGCCTCGGCCAAATGGACTCATGTCCTCTCCTCCATCTCCATGGATGCTGCCCTCTCTTACTTTACATAAATTTTTCTAAAAGTTTGGGATATTCATGTCCCTCTAAAATCCATCTGAGTTAAATGATGCCACCTCTGGATCATTACAGAAATTGTGTCCATGTGTAAACCCCATGATCTATCATGGCATCAATTTAAAACCTCATACAGCCCAGTCAACCATCAGATCAACCATACCCTCCATAAAAAGTGCAGTAAATGCATCAGACAGGCACAAGGCAAATCCACCAGGCAAAAGCCAATTACTTCAAAGACTCTTTCCACACCAACATAAAAAACCCTGCTAAATTTTGGAAGGTGGTTACTCATTATTCTCCCCTCACAGCCCCCCAAATATTGGTGACTCAACTGTCACCAACCCTCTCATGGTGGCCAATGAATTCAGTGCCTTCTTCACAAGCTGCACATTGTCACTGCTGTCCATGCTCCCCCTGCCTCACTCATTCCCTCTCCCTCCACACTCCTTATCCCAGACTCTCCCACTGCCCCCTCCTTTGTCTTTCACCAAGTCTCCCCAGCAGAAGTCTACAACTCTCTGCTCACCATAAATCCAGCTAAAGGCAAGTGTTCCACTGACCTCGACTCCAAAATGTTCCATCTGCCAGCCCCTGCCATTTACACCCCATTGTCCTCTCTTTACAATCTTACCTCAGTCCCTTCTGACTGGAAGCATGCCACCATTATCTCACTCCCTAAAGGAGGTGCCCCATCAGCTTCTGGGAACTACCACCCTATCTCCCCTCTCTCTATCTTGGTTAAACTCCAAGAACACCTTGTCCTCGCTCAGCTCTCCACTTTTCTAGACTCTTCATCTTTTTTCACACCTTAACAGTCTGGTTTTAAGAAGTCCCGCTCCACCGCCTCTTCGCTCCTTAGACTCACTGACTCTATCTGCACAGATATGGATAAGGGGCACATTACTGCTGCTGTATTTGTCAGCCTGGCAAAAGCCTTCAACACTGTTTCTCACCCACTCCTCCTCCTCTTCTCCAAACTCTTTCTTGCAACTCTCTGGCCCCATTCACATATTCATAACTGTCTAGTGCAGAATGCCCTGAAAGCCCATTGGTCCACACTGGGGACCAATGGGCTTTCAGCCCATACTGTACCTGTCATTCAGAGGTGGCCAGGGGTGTGTGTGTGTGGGCGGGATGCAGCCACCTGCCAATGATGCGGGGGAGTAGAGTGGGAAGTGGGTTCTGGGTGGGAGGGTGTCACTGGATCACCACAGCATTTCCATACAGGAGTGTACCACAATCACAGCAATGGGTGGGGAAGGTTTCCACTAGACTACCAGGGTCATCTTAATGCCATGTATCAGGGTATTGGGATCTCAGGTGGGAGGAGGGACCACTAGACCACCAGGGATGGTCATGTTTCCACACACATCAGAGCATCGGGGACCAGAAGGGCCACTAGACTACCAGGGCTGTCTTTAGATACCTATATTACAGGAATGCAGCTCTGGGTGAGGGGGTTCCACTAGACCACTAGGGTTGTGTGTGCTTGCGGATGGTGTTCTAGGTGGGCGGGTGGCCAACCATAAGTAGGCTGCTGTGCTGTGCCCTGCAATACAGCAGCTCATCTGTGGGTGGCCAAGACTTGCTCCTACTCAGCACTGGCTCAACGTTGAGCCTCCTGTGTGGCGCAGCACAGGGGTGCACCAGCATATGTGCTGCACATCCCAGGCTAAATATTGGGATGTTCTGCATAGGCATGTGCACACCCCCTGCATCTGTGCCGCATACATTATCATTGCACCCCAGAGCATTGGGATTTGCACTGCATCAGGCAGCCTTCTCAATATCCTACTGCAGCACAATGCGGGGTTGCAGCGACACAACCCCTTTGAATATTCGGACCAGTATGTATAAACAGCATTTATCATCACTGTGTTAACCTGGGTTGCATTTATCTCACTGTGGTAGTAATACATTCTTTTATCAGTGAAACATATAGCTCATGCCTATTGTGTGTGTGTGTATGTGTATATATATATAGCTACACTGTACATGCATATATACTGTACATGCACACACACACACACACACACATATAGAAAAACAATCTCAGACAGAACAGAGTGCACCAAATGCAGACCCTACTATGTAATGCTAAAGGACAGTGTCATTTTAACCTAGACACATTCTATGAACTGAACAACCAAAGACCAAGCTTTTTCTTCAAAAAATACATCTGATTAAATTATTGGTTCCAGTAAAATCATAACAGTTTCAGAGAACAACATGCAACAAAGCAGAAACATGTGCAATAGCAACAGATGTTCAGATTCCGAAAAAGGAACTGTAAGAAAGATAAAATAAATAAACCTGCTAGCTTGGTAGCCTATATGGAGAGGGATACACTTTTAAGAAATGGTAATGCTGTGAGGGAAAGAATGTCAGAGCTCCAGTAACCCCATGATTTGTACTCTAGGAGTTAATAAAGCATGGGAGATTGTAACTATTAGATGGCTACTGTTAATAGAAGATGAGAAATTAAAGGATGTTACCAAGGAACTATAACAATTTGTATATAAAAGAGCTAAAAATATGGGGGACAGGGTTGTGTCATCCTTATTTATACCTGAGAAAAGTGTTACTGTATCTTGGCAATTACCAATGAAAGATAAGAGATGTGGGAGGTGCATTTATTGCACTTATTTAATCCAGAGAGACCATGTAAAACAACCCAAGAGGCAAAAAGAAAATATACTGCAGTGATTTAATAACTTGAGACACAGTGGGAGTAGTCTATATTCTGAATTGCCAGTGTGGAGATTGTTATTTAGGAAGAACAACACAACACTTCAAACTTAGAATAGGGGGACATGTCAGAGCTGTGATAGCTGAAATTGAAAAATGTGCAGTTGGAAGGCATGTGAGACGAAAAAATAAAAAAGGAACATAACGTTTCTTTTTTGGCATTCAGAAAGTTCATAAAAAAAAATCAGAGGGGGAGACTGGGAATATGAAGTCAGTATGACTACTGTGCCCTTTCAGGCTATTTCCTTTCAAACAAACTGCATTCTGCAGTTTGGTAAGCAGACTAAGGAGAAGCTGCCTGACACTCACCCTCCGAGCTAGGTATGGATTGGAACTCTGAATTTTGACATCTACCCTTGGAGGAATCTCACTTGCCCCTGTTTGCCAGTGTTTCTCACACTATGTGTAGCAATGCAGAAGTCTTCTAGGAGATGCTGCCAAAAAATTAATGCTAGAACTGACCTCTGCTTTACACGTTCTTGATTTCTCACTTTAAGTAATGTTTAGTCTGATGTAGAAATTTCTTAAGAGTTGATTTAAGTTTTGAGAGAGGTTTTAAGGTAGTGTGATTTTGCTATCTGCCCTGAGCCCTATGCCCCTTCTCTTAGAGCTGTAAGTCTGTGGGCTGCACCCTTGACCTCTGTGTCCCATTGAGGCTGCTGCAGTGCTCCCCCCTAAAATCTTGCTTCAGAACCTCCTTGCCTGTTTTTTTTTTTTTTTTTGCCAAGTGCTGACTTTTCCATTAGCAGATTATATCTTTTAGCCACTAGAGGGCCCAGTTATAAGAACACTTACCCAATCCAACACAATACAGTTCCTGTCTCATTTCACTCATTGTGTGGTCAGACTATTCATCAGTCTTTGCCCCCTCCTTCTTCTACTGATTGATACTGATTTTTCCCATTTGCAGCTTATACTCTTCTCCCACTAGAGGTATTTTCTCACAACCATTTCAATGCTGCTCTACATCTCCTTACTCTGTACTACTCCTGGACACTTCCTTTACTGCTCAGCTGCTATGGGTACCTACACTCCATTACTAAGTCTACTCTCCTTCAGCCTCTTGGTACAGGCCTTACACCAACCGGAGAACCTTTCCGCCACACTAGGCACCTCATCCCCAGACTACCCCACAGTGACTGGGCCCTTCCCCACCCTCGACACACCCATGACCCTCCAACACCCCCACCCTGACAACACCCCCACTTCCTCTGTCTTCCAAGGCCTGATCTGGACCCAGCTCTCCCCTGACATTCCCGCCCTTCGCACTTTATCTATCCCATGCACCCTGATTGTAAAGTCCTCAGCTGGGTGTCAACCCAAGGGTTTCCATTGCCACCGGCCACTAACCAGAATAATTACACTGCTATTATTATTATCTGGTAATGTACACCCAAACCCAGGACCTATGGCTTCCAGCCCTTCTAAACCCTGTACTGCAACTGGCCTCCGCTTTGCATCCTTAAACATTTGCAGTCTTCTAAAGAAATCTGCTGCCCTCCAATGCTGGGTCGTTCAACATCAACCTGACATAACTGAACTGTTAGAGACATGGCTCTCCAAATCCACCCCTGACTCTGCTATCACCCTCCCTCGATATACCATCTACAGGGAAGAATGAGTAGGCAAATGCAGTGGTGGTTGCACACTACTCGTACAGGACTCCCTTATAGGTCAGGCACTCCCAGCTCCTAAACTTGATTATGGAGCCCAAGCACTCACCTTAAAAATCACACCTGACCCTGCCCAAGGCCCTCTCTTCCTTATGGTCTCCTACATACCCCCAAGAAATCAAAACCAAGCGATCTAGTCCCTCATTGACTACCTCACATCTCTCCCTCACAAAGTGGAGCAAGTCATCATAGGTGATCTCAGTGTTAACTGGCTTGCCTCCACTGCCTCCCATGTAAGGGACGCCTTTGCTGCCCTTGATATGTCCCAGTTAGTCACCCAGCCCACCAGATTCAGCCACTCTACTGGAACCAGCACTCTCCTAGATGTTGTTATATCTAACCGCTCCTACAAAATCCAGGATGTCACGGTCCTCCCTGACTCTCTTAGTGATCACTCTCCAGTCCTCTGCATTTGGTCATCCTCCACTCTGAAGCCAGTGTCCCAGGCCACTCTACACCACCGTTTACACACCGGTGGCCTCAGAAAATTAAAACAATACCTAGCCCAGCTAGACTGGTCCCCTATCCAGCACGCCTCTGACATTGACTCAGCTCTTGACCGCTTCACAAATGTCTTCTGTAAGGTTTGTGACCTTTTCACCTCCCTCATCAGGATTCGCTCCACAAAATGCAATGTCTCATGGATCACCTCACCCCTCCTCCAGAGACTCAAACACAGAGATAATCTCTGGCACATTGCTGTAGAATCTGGAAAGGCATCTGATAGACAGGCCTACAATGCAGAATGCAATAAGTGCACTTGGGCCATTAGTCGGGCCAAGGCAGAGCACTACCAGACCACCCTCACTTCCACTTGGGGTTCAGCCCAGACCTTCTGAGATAATATGAAAGAGCTAAATGGGAAGTCCTGCTCCCCCACCATCTCAGCTCTCCATCAATGGCATCCCCACCACAGATCCACACCTTAAAGCTGATTGCCTTAACACTGCCTTCTCTGACCTAAGCTCGGTCTTCCCTGGCAGCTTCTTTGACCCAGTCCCCACCTCTCTCCCTCCAGTCCTGCATCACCCACCATTCTACTTGTGCACCCTATCCCCCCAAGAAGCCAGGCCACACCTACTAAAAGCCTTAGGCAGCAATAACCCCAGCAGTGACCCTCTCGACTCCAGGATCCTCCGTATGGTCTTAGACAAAGTCCTAGTCCCCCTGACTGACCTTCTAAACTGGTCTCTATGCCTGGGTCAGTTCCCAAGTACTTGAAAAACTGCTGAAATCACACCCATACATAAGAGTGGGGACTGGTCCACCCCCAACAATTACTGGCTGATCTCCATCCTCCCCCATTCTCTAAAGACCTTGAAAAAGTAGTGTTGATCCAGCTCTCTGAATACCTAATCGAGTACGACATTATGTGCTCAGAGCAGCATGGTTTCTGCCCAGGACACAGTACAACCATGGCTCTCCTGGAATTCTCCCAACACCTGCATGCCGCTCTTGACTCTGGCAGCCTTGTAGGAGCAGTGTTCATTGACCTCTCCAAGGGCTTTGACACTGTCTGTCATCCTCTTCTACTCGACTCTCTGCACCAACTTGGCTTCTCTGGTGGTCCCATTTCCTGGTTCTCTAGCTACCTCTCTGCTAGATCCCAGTGTGCCAAGATCAGTAGCTCCCTCTCTAGCACTCTTCCTGTTCACTCCGGGGTCCCTCAGGGCTCCATCCTGGGTCCTATAACTTTTAGTCTCTACCTCAACACCCTCCCCAGCTCATGTACCAGTAAAATGCTCCTCTACACCAATGATGCAGTCCTCATTGCCTCACATCCCAATCCCACCTCCCTCCAATTATCCCTCCAACAAGCTTACAACCAAGCCAAAAGGTGGTTAGGTGACCGCAGACTGGTCATTAATCTAAAGAAAACCAAATCAATGCTCTTCTCCTACCACCAAAATAAAGCTAAAAATACCCCCCTCTTGATTATCTCCAGAACTCTGCACCCGCTAGAACAAGTGACCACATACAAGTACCTAGGCATCATGTTTGATACTGCCCTCTCCTTCCACACCCACATTAATGCCTGTCAACTGCCATTAACTCTTGGATTGGCCTGCTATACTGACACAGGGATTGCCTGCCTCAGGTTGCCCTCAGGCTGGCCATCACTTCCTCTGACTTGTCCCTCGTGGACTATGGCTTGCCCATCTACACCACAGCTGACAATCCTGCCCTTTCTAAAATCCAGCTCTCCATCAGTAAGGCCTGTAGGCTCCTGACTGGTGCCCCCAGCCAAACTCATACCTGCCTTCTCTATACTACTACCAATCATGTATGTTACTTAGATTACATAATGTTACAAAATTGTGAGTTACACTTATGGATATAGTAGGTCCTCAGAGAAGACAGTGGGTTACATCCCTGTTTGGACCAAGTAGGGAAGGAGTGAGTCTCAACTTTGAGGAGTGACTGCTCTACCAGACCTGCCTTCTCACTAAGAAATCACTGCTAGGACTCCCCCCCGGGGTCTCCACCTCCCTACAACAGTCATCATCGTCCATCACCACATGTAGCTCTGTTAAGGCCACTTTCAAGGTGCCCAGAACCAAGAACTTTCTTGCCCAGAGATCCTTCCTCTTCCGAGCCCCCATCTGGTTCAACTCCCTTCCTAGCTGCATCTCCAACGTGTCAAAAATTGGCTCCTTCAAAACATCCCTTTGGAACCATATCTTTAATACCCGCTGTTGTAGGTGGAACTAACCCGCTGTTGTAACCTGTGGTATCCCTTTGCCTTGCCCCCTGGCTCGACAACATCCACTGGACAGCCTCTCCCTCCCCCAGACCTACTCCTTCCCTACTTGGTCCAAACAGGGATGTAACCCACTGTCTTCTCTGAGGACCTACTATTTCCATGAGTGTAACTCACAATTTTGTAACATTATGTAACCTAAGTACTGTAACATACAAACTACTACATTATGTAACCTAAGTATATCTATGTTAAATGTTCCTTTTACTGCACCTGTAATGTTATCCTCTGTTTTAATCTGCACTGTAATAACTGTCTTGATGTCTGCCATCCCTGCGATGAGGTGCCTTTGTTAATGAGTCTCAGAATCAAAGGTTGTAAACCCAATTTGTAATGAATAAATAAAGAATAAATGAACAAATGTGTAAAACTAAATGGACATTTCACACTTAGGCAAGTTTCCCCCTGGCTTGAATGACTTCTCTATGTCGAACTAGTGCCACATTTATAAGAAATACAGGCTATTTTTAAAATCACAGAAATTAATCAAAATAAGATATAATGAGTTTTTTTATTCAAAAGGAAGTGAAAAATTTTGCCTTTGTTTGTGTTAATGTGCTAATCCCTGTGGGTCCCCCCTTGGCATTGTGCTATATGCACACAATTCCATCAAGTGTTATTTTAGGAATAGCACTATAAATCTGGCTTTGTAAAACTAATCATAAGAAGAACATTTCATAAGGTTCATATTTAGGTGACATGTATATCTTAGTGCCTGTATTTCTGTGATTGCAGATCCCTTTTGTTCTGACTGTGTCCTTCAAATCAAATGAAACACGAAGTGTGCAAGCTTTTTGAATCTGAAACTGGATGGATGGCCCTTAAAGTATGAATTACTAAAGAAAAACCCTGAAGATGATGAGAAGAAAATGAAGAAAGAAGAAAGAAAGCAATTGCTAAATCATTTAGTATTATTAAATGCTGTGGTTGATAGATTCAAATAATATTTTCCTTTAAAAGTAATAAGTATGATCCAATATATAACTTAAAAGAAATAAAAGGATTTGAAGGTCATATTAAGCCACACTTGTAATAGTTACTCTCAGCTAGTTAAGTAATATGGATTTAGGCAAACTGAGAAGCTTGGGCTCGATTCCAGGAGAGCAAGGAGAGCATGGTGCAATCTGCACCACTGAGTAAAGTTATACCCAAACCCTTGCGACATGCGAGCAGGCATGGTGCAATCTGCACCACTGAGTAAAGTTATACCCAAACCCTTGCGACACGCTAGCAGCACCCTATTCCAAAACAAACGTCAGTTACGATGGGGAAAAATCAAATTATACATATCACAAGTTACACCTGCAATGCAAGATGCAACCCGCAACAGTGTGCGTAGAAGTTACGCATGTAACAACCCAACACCTATATAAATGTGCGTAACTGGTAGACATGTCACAGACTGTGATGTATGTGGAAATGATGGTGCAGGCCGGGAGTAATGCACAGGCGGCATCTGCTGCAAGAAAGTGGAAATGCAATATCATGAATGAGGAGACAGGCATGCTCCTCAATGAGATAGAAGCACGGGCTGCTCTGTTAATGGGCAAGGGTGGGGAGCTCAAATTGCACAGGAAGTACAAGGAGGCCTGGGACAACAGTAACAAAAAAAGTCGGTGCAGTGGCCAGCACCAAGCACAATGTCAGGGACATCCAGAAGAGGGTGAATGACCTGAAGCACAATGCAAAGGTGAAGGAAGTGTTCAATAGGTGGCAGGCAAAGGCCACAGGTAGTGGGCCTGGGGAAAATAGATCACTGAGTGCCATGAGGAGAGGATCCTTGCCTTCCTGAGCCAGCACAGTGTCCATGGAGATGCAGACCTGGACACAAAGCAGATGGCAGCAGGGACAGGCAAGTGGAGGACCAGCTGAACCACACCATCGAAAGTGAGGCATGGAGCATGGACCAGTGTGCACCAGTGGTGCAGTAGAGCAGCACTGTAGTGCATGTGGGCCAATGGCCAACTGGGACAGCATGACACGTAGTGCAGGCAGTCACTGTGGAGGGCATGGGCATGTGTAGGTGGCCAGAAGCAGGGTGACAGGGACTCCCATGGCAAGAATGATGGGGATGTGTGTCTGTGGAGTCAGGCTGTGACCTGCAGGGTCCACTCCATGGCAGCATTGTGCACCATGGCATTTGTCAGTGGTGTGCAGGATAGAAATGCAGGGGTGGGTATAAGTGCATGTGCATAGGGCAGTACATGGCGGGGTTACACTGACACACTGTCAACCCCCTCACAGGTACAGCAGCATCAGACATGGGGAGGAAGACAGTGGTGGGACAGACAGTGAGCCAGAGCAGGACCCCAAGCAGCTGACCATCCCACAAGCCTCTGTGACAGACCACCCGAGCAGTGAAAAAAAAAAATAGTGGAGTTTAATGCAGCCCCAACACCAGTGGTGGGAGAGCAGCAGGCAGTGGCAGGACACCAGCAGGAGGATGGGGGACTGGACTTGTGCAACCTCTTCAGCGTAGGCAGTATAGTGGACAACATCACCTAGAACCTGAGCCTGGCCTCATATGACCAGCTGAGGTGACCCTGGATGAGGTATCGCAGACCCTGCAGGACACCCACATGGACGCACCCACAGACTACTCTGCATTTTGAAGGACCCTTGTTGCAACACCTGAGGAACAGTCAGAGATGCTTGGCTGCATCTACCTCTGCATAGATGCCCACTGCACAGCAATGGAGGAGTACATGGGCAACCTCATTGGTGCAGCTGAGTCCAGGATATGCTCCACAGAGACAGCCATGGGAAGGATGGTGGATGCCATGGTTGCCTCTCAGGCCTGAGTCAGGGAGCAGACACAGGCACTCACCCAACTGGCCATGGTCATGGAGTGGTTGGTGGCACAGTGAAGGTGGCAGACAGAATTGCTATGGCACTACACAGTACCCTAACAGCCCATCCTGTGCATCACACATAGAGAAGGAATGCTGCCACACAGGAGACACATGGGGAGCAACAGCAACTGCAGGATGATGGGACACACACAACAATGGCAGAGGGCACACCACCACCACCTACTGCAGAGCAGCCCATGCCACCAACAGCCCCAGGGAGTACAAGTTTATAGCCGTCAACCCCTTCCCCACCTCCCCCACCAGCAGCTGCACCACCACCACCACCAAGGGCACCAAGCCCACCACCACCACCAGCAGCAGCACCACCAGCACCCCTGCCCCCCACCGCCATGACCACCAACACTAGCAGCAGCACCACCAGTGGCACTACTGACAGTGGCATGAACACCAACACCAGCTGCCACCATGGCCATGGGCCACGCTGCATTAGCTGCCAGCTGCAGGTCCAGTGCAAGGAAGGGTGTGGGAGCACCTGCAGACACTGCAGGACAGGTCAGAGCAGAGGTGGCAACACCAGCATGGAGTGCGGAGGAATGCAGAAATCCCACAGAGGGACAGGGGACAGTGCAAGGACCAGCACTTGCTGTCACAGGAAGGTGGTTCAGGCTTCAGAAGACACTGGTGGTGCAGGGTCACAGGGACAGTGCGGGACCCACAGCCATGCAACTGAGGAAGGGTGGGCCCAGTGGTGCTGCAGGGGGTTGCATAGGGCATAAGTGTCACCAGGTGCAAATGAACCAAGCAGTAGCAGCAGCAGCAGGGGGATTAGTGACTGCACCTGTATGGTGCGCCACTGCAAAGGAGTGATGGGCACTGTACATAGTGGCACAAGGGGAGGGCACTCTGTGTGGACATGTGGTGTGTGTGCAGTGTGCATGTGTATTTGTGTGTGTGTATGTGCACTGCATGCAGGTGTGTGTGTGTGTGAATTTGGACAGCACGGTTTGAGTGTGGATAATGTGAAATGTCCCTGGGTGTGGGTTTGTGTGTTGAGGGGTGTTGCACTAATGTACCGTGCCACTGCACATTACTACAACCTGTTCATAGTAAACCTTGTTCATTGGCCATCTTTGTGGTGTCACTCATTCACACATGCTGTGTTAGGGTTGGTCCGATGTAGCAAACAATAGGTGCCAGGAATGCATGCATGGCCCAAGTTGCCCAAGCACATGTGCATCCACAAGCCGCAGTAGCGATGCTCCCCAGATATGCAACTGCACCTACCAAGGTCAGTTCCACAGCACTGCAAAGTCACGGGTGCAAGTGCAAACATGCATGCTGCAACTGAGGCCTGTGGCAGTGTAGTGCGCATATGCAATTTGCGTATAAAAGCATGCTGCATGTGCACGGTGCCACTGCAGGCCTCACTTGGCACCTGGATGTGTACCATGTGCTAGGTGCGGTCACAAACAGGTCATAGAGTGTTCATGCTGTACAGTGACTGCAGAGACAGGGAACTGTGAGGAGGCCCAAAGTGAGACTTTACAGCTGCTACCCCACATTATGCAGGAGGAAATATCATCCTGTGAGGTGCACCAGACCGGCTCCCTCATCAAATACAGAGGTATGTACAAGGGTGTAGGCAGGCATACTCACTGTACACAGATGTGTACAGTTCTGTCGAGTGGCTGTCACATACCATGTGTCTTGCTGTGAACATTACCATACCTATCTTAATTATTGTGGCTAGTGTAGTCCATTGAGTAGGGTCTCAGTTCAGGCTTCTGTTGTGTGGGAGACAGATATATATATAGCCTCCTTAGAGATCAGAGGATTCATCTACCACACTACTCTGATATGTTTGGGAGGTGGCAGTATGAGGATGTGATGTATACATGAGTAACTGGGGGGGTAACTGTTGCATAATGTGTACAATACAGTACTGCGAGTAGTTTGGTAGGGGGGTGGTATGAGGCACTGATGTGTACACAGGTAACTGGGGGTAACTGTTGCATAATGTGTGTACAATACAGTACTGTGAGTAGTTTGGAAGTGGGTGATATGAGGAGGTGATGTGTACACAGGTAACTAGGGAAGGTAACTGTAGCATCATGTGTGTACAATACAGTACTGTGAGTAGTTTGGAAGTGGGTGATATGAAGATGGTGATGTGTACACAAATAAATGGGGGGGTACTGCATAATGTGTGTACAAAACAGCAATGGCTGGCTATACCCCTGAGTATGAATATGGGATGTAGTGCTGTACCCATTGCTGCTGTATCCTATTGCTGTAAAGTAAGTTACCTAAGGTATTGCATGTCATGTAGCATGTAGGGAATTGTCACACTATGGTGGTCTCCACTACTCTGTCATGACATGATGTGTGTTATGTTGTCTTGCAGGATGTTGCTGTCCACATCAGGACTGTCCTGTGCCATTACTGACAGGTCATGGCCCTAGGCAGATGCAGCAGCTGTGGTTCAGACAGGGCCATGTCACAAAACAGCAAGTGTACCCTTAATGGAAGGGCCACAAACTTTATTGCAGTGGAGACAGCCTAGCTGATAAACTAGGTACAGAAATGGAGCACAACACTGGCCCCACCTGGGTGCCAGAACCACTCCCCTACTAAGAAGGACAGGGTCTGGATGGCAGTCAGGGTGTGTCACTCGGTACTAGGCAGCTGAAGCACTGTTGGCAGGACCTTGCGAGGTGGGACAAAGACATCCTGAAGACCACGATGGCCATGGGGAGAGGAGGAACATGAAAATGAGGACTTGCCAGGCCACAGGTGCAGGAGGGTATGCCATCATATAGGCAGACACTGGCATGACACTGACACACAGGCCATGTACAGCAGTGGTGCACACATGTAACTGTGTTCTCATCCCCACAGGTACAGGATGCAGTATTACAGACCAGCAGGGGTGGTAGGTGGCAACAGCTGCTGTTGCAGGGCCACCAGAGGTCAGCAGTGTCAGTGGCTCAGTAGGTAGCATACTCGCATCTGAGGCCGGGAGATCAGAGGGCTGTAGGTTCAGTTCCCACATCTGGCACTTGGGTTAATATCCCAGTACTGACACTGTAGTGCAGCATGAGAGGGGTGCTGCACTTCTGAGGTGCCGTCTTTCGGATGAGATGTTAAACCAAGGTCCCATCTACCTGGATTGGTGGTAGTTCAGGTGGATGTTAAAGATCCCATGGCACTTATCGAAAAGAGTAGGGGTAACTTTATTAGAATATACACATTCAAACAATACACATTAACATATGAAAAACAAGGCAAGAAACAGCAAACTCCAACAATCCTGAAAAAGTAAGAAAAGACAAAAACCAAAACAATTTACCACATATCCCCATACTTGCTTATTCCTATTCCACAGTTTAACAAATCAAGCACAAAAGGACTGGTTTTTCAAAAAGAAAGAAAAGAATTGAAAAGAAAAACACAAGCCATACTAGACCTTATACATAATTATATACACCTTTCACCTAAAAAAACACTCTGAAAACTATATACAATTCACTTAATATATATATTATTATTTTTTTCCTCCTCATTTATATTTAATAAAGTGCAGAAATCCCCTCCACCAAAATCGTACTTTGCCAGAGTTATATAATTGACATTCTTCAGTATAAATTCTGTTCAGTACGTTGGTAACATAAACTCTAAACCCCTCCAAAGAGGGACGTTTCTGATATAACACCCATTGGCATCTAGTTTGCCATAAGCAAAAACGCAGACTAGCCAAGAATAAACGTAAAGTGTTTTTCTCAAATCTACTCAGGTGAGGGGGAAAATTCCCAATCACCAAGATATCATAGTTGATCTTAGCCAACCAAGGAAAGTCCCAAACCTGAGCCAAAAAGCACCATAATTTGATGGGAAAAGAGCATTGCAGAAAAAAGTGCTCCATCGTCTCTTCTAGATTTATGCATTCTGGATAGGGACAAAATCTTTCTTCAATAGCTTTATGTTTGGCCGTACCCCTCACGTTTAATTTTCCATACATTATAAGCCATAAATTTTCCCACATATAAGGGGGAAGTCTCCTATTATTAAGTTGCTCTAACACGTTTCTTGTGTTATTACTTGAGCAATTTTTAAAATTTGGCTCTAAATGAAAAAATTGTACCATAATTTCATCATACAGACTTTTGGACGAACATCTTAATATCAAATCTTTAGACACTTTCCACTTATATAGTTTTTGGGCTGCTGGTTTAAAATACCCCGGTACCCTCAATTTCAGAGACCATTTAGGTGCCTGAGGACCCCACCTACTAAGATATAACTTAAACAGATTCTTGAAAGCTAAACAATCTACCTCTGTAGAAGAACCCAAGCCCTTTTTTAAAGAAAAAGAAAAGAAAAGGGTAAAACAAAACACCACTGGGTCCACCATCCCTAAACCCCCTTGTTTTCTATTTAAATAAGTACAACCTCTCTTTACCGGGTTCAATCTATTTCCCCATAGTAACTGAAAGCAGATGCTATATAGTTTTGTTTCGAATTGCAACGGTAACGGGAAAATAACCGTCATGTACTATATTCTTGGTAAAATAAATTGCTTTAGGATCTGGATTCGTTTCATTTTCGAAAACTTAAACCTTTTCCAAAGTAACACTTTCTGTGCTATAGAGTCTAGAACCCCTGACCAATTAACCAATGGACAGTTCTGATTTGAAAACACTACCCCTAGTATTTTTAAAGGTTTTAGTGAAAACTCTACAGACTTAAAGAAAAATAATTTCTCTGATAATTGCCTAACAATAACCCTTTTGATTTCTGAACATTTAATTTGGCATTGGCAACACTTGCATAAGCAGAAAAGATTGAGAAAAAGCTGAGAATTCCATATGGTTGGAAAAAAGGCAAATATCATCTGCATATGCTTGGATGACACAGGACTTGGTACCCCTGCACCATTATCCCCTGCCACAAGGGGGGTAGATCCCTTATCAAGGGTTCTAACGAAAGTTATACAAAAGAGGGCTTAATGGACACCCTGCTGAACTCCACACTTAATGTAAAATCCCTTCCCCAAACCTCCATTTAAGGCCGGGAAGACTTTTGCATTGTTATATAAACCTTGCAGCAGTGTTATAATATTCTGAGGAATACCAAACCAGTCCAGAGTAGCAAATAAAAAACCCTGATCCACCCTATCAAATGCCTTCTCCAGGTCTAAAGACACAATCACCCCTGATCGTCCCTCAATCTGGACTTGTTCAATAATATCTCTGATTAAACATAAAACTGAATTAATTCTTCTGTTCAGAATCCCACAATGCTGAATAGGCAGGAACAACTCCTCTGCCACCCCTTTCAGTCTATTATTTATCAAAGTAGCCAAAATTTTGTAATCTGAGTTTAACAGAGTTAAAGGCCTCCAATTTTTGAAATTCCCTCTATCATCTGCTTTAAAAATGTATATCTGACGTCCTTCCAAAAATGAGTTCAACACTACCCCTCCAGTAAGGAAAAAATTAAACACCAAAACAAGACATTCCACTATTTCAGTCTGAAAAACCTTATAAAAACCGTTTGATAACCCATCCAGTCCCGGAGCCACATTCAGTTTTAGTGAATTAATGACATCCTGGATTTCAGCATTCGAAAAAGGCTGTTCTAATGTACCCCCACCTACCTTGTCTCTTTTATCCCCTAAAACTCTACCTAGAAATTGGCTGATCTGAAGAGACGATGGAATAACTTTAGGCTCTAAATCCTTAAAATGCTGCTTAATAATTTCCCCTAGTGCACTGGTAGAACACACTTTAGTGTCTCCTTGATATAAGAATTCCAATGTTCCCTGATCCTTAGTCGTTTTGCATAACTCAAATGGGTCCCCAAAAACAGACTTTTTTAAATGATTCTGGACTAGAGCTTGAAGCGTTTTTGCTCTATCATACTGTAGATTCCTCATTTGACCTTTAATTTCAGCTATTTGATCAGAAAAATTACCTCTAGAGGAATTAGCCCATGTCAAAACTTTTTGAAGCTGTTTTCTAAGTTTAAGATATTCAAAAAAGCTGCGTTCTTCTTCCGGATCCCATGTTTTTTAAACCAACATATACAATCATTTTTTGTTTCTTGCCACCATATCCCTATATCCTGATACAAAAAGACCACTGACAACCTAGCTTCCAGAATACAACGAATGGGATTGATTACCACAATCTCATGTAAAATCGAGGCATTTAATTTCCACATAGTTCTATGTTTGAAAAAAACTCTGATAAGCACCAACCTTAATAACTACCAAAGCATGATCCGAGAATTCCATAGGAATAATCTGTGGACTATGTATCTGGATTCTTTTAGAAGTAAACAAATAATCAATCAAAAAAAACTTTTCCCTTTTGTAAAAAAAGTACCTGTTAAGCTACACTCCCTAGTATTAATACAATTTACTAAATCCGCTGTTTTTATAATATTAGCTAGACACACAGAGTCACAATAAATTTTCTTTCCAGAAACCAGCCTATCTACACCATTGTTCCCCCTTAAATTACAATTAAAGTCCCCCCCAGAAAACCGGGATTGTTGTAATCAAAAATGGTCGAACATCAGTGAAACACTTAACTCTACCCGCTTTGGATTGAGGCCCATAAATATTAATCATTCTAATTCTACTCTCATACCAGCACCCTTCTATAATTAATATTCTACCCAGACAGACCTCAATTAACTTGTGTAGTTTAAAATTAAAAGAGTTAAAAAGAATCCCCACCCCATCAGCCCTCTCCTCTCCAAAGGACCAAAAAGAAGGTCCCCACGGCCAATCTTTAGCAAAAGTAAAAACTTGATTGCTAGCAAACATCCACGTTTCCTGTAAAAAACAAATAGAAATTTGTAAATCAAATATCAATTGGAAAACTGTTGTCTTTTCTGAGATGTCAGAAGACTATGGGTATTGAAGGTAGCCCACGTAAAATCCATCTGACTAGCCTAACAAAAAACCAGACCCACTACTATACATTCATTTTTTCCTTCTCTTCTTTTTTTTCCCTTTATAATCATCCTTCTGTACTCTCCCACCCTCCTGTACAGAAACTTGGGAATCAGTATCTGCCATATCCATTTCTGAATCACCACATGACAGCTCCGCAAAAGGATTTTTCGATTCAATACTGTCTGGTTCCAGAGGCAAAAGATTTTTGGATGTTCTACTGGACCTCCTTAATGATAAAGGGGCAACTGGGGGTTGTAATCCATTACCACTTGGCCTACCCTTTTCCTCTTGATTATCATCATAACATACCGGTTGAAGTAAATTTGGAACTACCTTTCCTATATTCTGCTTATGATCCACAGTATCCACCTCCACTACTTCTTCCTTCGACTTAATTACATTCTGGGGGATAACCAGGTTTTTGACCTCCAGGGTCACCTCATGCTGAGACACACCAGCCTCTTGTGCTTGTTGAATCAGTAAATCAGAATCTCCACAAGACTGTTTATTTTGGGCTGCCCAGGGACAATCTTTGAAAGCATGATTCAGCTCTTCACATAAATCACATTTTAAAGCATTTGAACAAAACAAAGTGACATGGCCTACTTTACCACAATTGTCACACTTAGGCTGATCATAAGCACTAGATAAATGTGTTCTAGACCCACACCTGTAGCAGGCCCTGGGCTGACCACTATAGAAACAGACCCCCCTATCTCTCCCCAACAAAAATGAGTTAGGGATGTGTTCTACACCTGCCGCTGATTACCTCGGTTTAACCTTAAACTTCCAGCCCCCCGTCCAAAATAATTCTGAATCTAATATTGGATCAGGTTCACTCAACACTTCGCATTTCTGGGATAGCCAAAACTTTATATCTTCTACATGAACCCCCTCGTTCCTAAACATGACTGTCACAAACTTAATTAAAGGTTTAGATAATGGAATAACTAAAAAGAGGTCCATAAAGGGAAAATTTTACCTGGTTATATCTTTCCCAAAAGAGGTCCAGTAAGGCTGGGGAAGCTGATATCATAGTTATCCTCCCTGAAATGTTAATAAATGCAAAAACATCTCTGGGGAAAAACTTTAGGAATCTTTAATCAAAGTTCGACCAACATAAAACCTATTTGGTTTTCTTTTAAACCCCCTTTATATCTAATTCTGACAGCATTTCTCCTTGGGGCAGCTTCTCTCTTACTTTGACTAAATAAGCTAGACAATAGGGGTTTTTCAGGCTTAGCTCCATACCCCTCTGCATGCTCAGAAATATCAGGATTAGGCCTCAGTACATTAACACCAGGCACAGTATCATTTTGATGCACAACCTCAGAATAAAGCTTCTCTTTCTGTAAAGCGACTTTATTAACACAAGCATGAGACCCATCTCCCCCCCCAACCCCTGGTTTCCATTCTGGAGTAGCAGACTGCAAACCCCAGGAATCATTCCAAGCAGAGCCTGGAGTCCAAACCCCATGATCCATCTGTTTCCACCCTGCTGCTGATAAGGCCACCTGTAGGGACCAAGATTTATCATGTTCACCCATTAAATCAGAAGTCTCAGAAAAAATAGTCTTAGGAAAATCCAAGTCCCTTGATTGAGACCCCAGCAATGAAGTCTTTTCAGGCTGGGGTTTAAAACAAAACTCAGTCACTCCTTCTTGCACTCCACAGTCTTTTGATATATTACTGGGGACGTTTGGAATCTTGAACCACCTTAGGGTTAAATACAAAGCCGAATCCTTAGAGATAGGGATAGTAGGAAAGCAAAATTCTTCTGCTTAGTACTTACAGGCCGCGAGAGAATAGCAGTAGTTCCCTTGCCCCTCGCTCCTGTCTCTTGCAACTCATTTGCTGAATATCCCGCTCTCTCCATTTCTATCATGCGTCTCCGATTGCCAGTCGACTTCCCAGACTCTTGCTGCTCCTCCTGTAACTTTTCTTTAGCCATCGCCGCTAAGCTCCGTATCTGCGCTCCGCGCACCTTCACTTCCACGTTGCCGGCTTCCCGACCCACCTCTGATGCCGGTTTTAAAGGAACCACGTCCTTTACCTGCTCACCCATCGATAAGGGATCCTCCACTGCAGCAGCCTTCAAGGAACTCCCCGGGCAGTTGAAATCAGCTAACTCCACCGCTACCTTTTGCCGAGAACACTCACATACATCAGAATAAATACACAAATCTGCTTTCTGCAATAATTTTCCATCTTGCTCCATCTCCTCAGTGCCTACCAGTGCCCTTCCCGACTCCTCCACTGACTGAGCCATGGCTAACTCAGTCACTGCTCACCAACACCCATACTTCCCCCACAGGCTACTGAGACTCAGCAGCAGTAGGGGAATTTCCCCAGTGTCCTGGCCAAATTTCCCCCATTCACTAAAATACCACCAACAGCTTAATCTGGTTCAAGGTCAGTTGCCATTCATCTGTATCCCCCTTCCCTGGGTCATGCCTGAAAATAGGTAGGATTTGTCTAGTGCACTTACCCGGTCAACAAAAACTAAATAAATAAATAAGGTAGGTGCATGCACTGTCTACGATGTGTCATGGCCGTGCTATGGGGGTCTGCGGTGGTGGGGGGGTTGTGCGCTGTGTGGGCATGCAGTGTGTCCCGGTACAGCACTGACCTACTCCTTTGCTACTTTGCAGGTGGGCAGAGCAGCCTTACTCTGAGGCACCGGGCACTGCTGCGGGCCATGGCTGACCAGAAGGCCCAGGATGTGGAGGAGTACAGGCACTGCACTCAATGCCGGTAACACAGGGTCCATCCCATGCCACAATTGTCACAGTAGGAGGAGACAGATGAAGGCAATGATGTCATGGAGCTGCAGGGGTCAGAGGATCAGCCAGTAGAGGTGCTGGTGGCAGGGGACCAACCAGCAGAGGTGCAGGGGGTGGAAGACCAGCATGCATATGGCAGAGGAACACCCAGTCCCAGAGGGGCCAGATGGTGACATGGAGGGTGCACAGTTGTCCATGGAGGGGCACACCACAGAGGAGCCTGTTGACATCACACACCACAGAGGTCATCCAGTGGTTCTGCAGAAGGAGGTGCAGGTAGAGAAGGGCATGCCACAGGCAAAGTGTGCCAACCACTAGGCCGACCCTGTGGATATTCCTCTAATGCATCTGGGTGGACATGAAGATGGACATGTGTCACCTGGGGTACATCCTGGCACACAGACTGTGGAGAACCAGTGACAGCCAGAGGCGGTGCACTTGGGGCAGCAGGCGAAGAGTGACCAGAGGCTTGTGTAGCTTGTGGCAGCATTTATGATGGATATCACCTAACTGCATGGCTCCCTTGGGGCACTGCTGGCAGTGCTGCTGGAGCATTAGTGCTGTGGAATTGTGAACTGGGCTGCGACTGAGCAACGGATGCTGGCACTGTATTGTGCCACGGGAGTGGAGACTGTATATACTGTTCTGTGTTGGGGACATCTATATAGTGTTTGTAGGGGGACCTGTATCCCCTGCTGTACCTGGGTGGGGGTCCATACATGCTGTGTGTGAGTGGGTTCTATCTGCTGTATGTTACTGGGGCCAGGTGGGAGGATGCACATATGATCTGGGGCATGGGGGTTTGTATGTAGTGGTGGGTTCTAGTTTGAGAATGGGGTGGGGTTCTGACTGCTGTTGATATTGTTTGTGTTATTGTGTATCCATATACTACTGTTGTGTGTTTGTACTTTTACATTAAATCATATCTTTGCATCCCTGGCTCTTTGCATCTGTCTGTGGTCTACATGGGTGTGTGCCAGTGTGCATGTGTGTGTCACTGTGCATGTGCAGGTCCACATGTGGTAGAGCTGCACTGTTGCATGTGCGTCCACATCCTGCACATGGTATCTCACAGCCTTGGGCACACACCAGTGAGCATTCCCTCATGGTGCATTGTGTGTGCAGCAGCACCCTGTGCTGGGTTCTGTTCATATGCTGCCACACTGTGTATGTCATGCCTGTGTGGCAGCCATGGGCTGTTATGGCACCATTCCAGCCAGGGTCATGGTTGGCCCTGTGGGTGGCACCAGTGGCACAATGCAATGGTGCATAGTACCACCACATGTCTGCAGGTCTGTGCCACCTGGGTGCTATGTCCCTGTAGTGGTTGCACTGTTATCATGCATCAGTGGCCATGGCAGGTGAATTGTGCCTGGTGGTGCTATCTACTTTACTCATTGTTGTGCCTCAGTCCTACGTGTCCTGCACCCACCTGTGTCTGCATGTCCATTGGCCATGTGAGTAGTGGTCCTCTGTGTGTGGCCCGAGGGGGCCTTTTATCATTCACAGTCATGTTTGCCAGATACTGTATGACACGCATGGCCACTGTTACTGCTCCAGTGAAGCCACGTGTGTTGCATGGCACCTGGCAGACAGTATCCCATCCTCCTGTGGCTCAGAGATGGTGCAGTGGGTGCCATGCTGTTGTTTGGGCTGTGTTGCACCACACTGTGTCCCCCATAATGCTGCAGGTCCCACCATGGTGGTGATGGTCATGGCCATGTACCACCTCATAAAAAACTACTATATCAGTTCCTGTCTTGCACAGTGTCCTGCTGTTGCACCACCTTGTGACATGTGTCAGGTCCTCTGTCTCCCTCCTGCAGTGCACCTTCCTCCTGGTCACTGTCAGGCATTGGTACACAGTGTGCCAGGGCAATGTTGTGGAGGATGCAGAAGGTGAGTACTATCCTGCAGGCCATCACGGGCTGTACTGTAGTGCACCCTCTGAGGTGTCAAGTCATCAAAAGTGGGACTTCAGTTGGCCAAAGGTACACTCGATGACCACTCTTGTGCTGGTGAGAGCCTCCTTGTATCTCTCCTCAGCTGCTGGCTGGGGTATCCTCACAGGTGTCATCAGCCATGGCATCTGGGGGTGTCCACTGTCACCTGCTAGAGGGAGAGGTGATCTGCCTGATGCTGTGTGCAGACTTGTCATCAAGCATCTAACTATCTTCTGCATGGCAGTCATTACTGCATGCACATGCTGACTCTTGCAGGCATGCACTCTCAGTCACATGCACATCCTTGGCTATGTCTACGCACTGCCTGGGATTCCCTTGGCATTGTGTGGTGCTCCCAGGCCCCTGTGTGTTGCACGGTGTGTGGATCTTGACCCTGCCTGTGTCCCTTGTGTGCTGTGCCACATATCTGCATGGCCATCACATCTGACTGCAGCAGTACCTGTGCACCCTATGCCTCTGCTGTGTCACTGCATCCAATCACACGCACATGCACTGTCTGCCACTCATACACACCCTGCTGCTTGCACACATTTGCTGTTGTCATTCCCCCCAGTACACACCTACAAGTCATCCACCAGTGATGTCCCCTTTCTTGAAGGCCTCCTGTAGCACACAGTTCCTGTATATGTGGGAGTCATTGCAGGATTCAGGGTACTAGGCCACCACATCTAGTATGCTGCATCTGCTGTCACATACAATCTGGATGTTCATTGAGTGGTACCCCTTCCTATTTGTGTACACGTCCTCATCCTTGGTTGGGTCCCTGATGGCCATGTGTGTGCAGTCGATGGCACATACAGTAACACATGGGGGAACTGCACCACATTGTAGAATGCCTGCTTCACATGGAGCTGTTATTGGGCATCCCATGAGAAGCTGATGTGTTGTGTAGTGCGCTGTATGATGGCCACAAGGAACCTCCTCAGGTACTTGGACACCACCTGCTGGGATATGCCCACTGTGTCCCCTGTGAGCATTTGAAATGTACCAGTGGTGAGGAAGCACAGTGCTGCACTAATGCACACCTCCAATGGCAAGGCTGGCCCCATTGCTGGTGCTGCATTGGTCCCCACTCAGGTCCAGGCATAGCTCCCTGTTGCAGCTCATGGTGAGCCTGTAATGTGCTATGCACCACTCTTTGGTCAGCTCCTCAAAGAATTTATAATGACATCCCACTCTCCATACCAGTGGTCTTGGCACCATCCCTGGCCACTGTGGCTGGGTCCCCTAGGTCTTGCCATGATGCCTGGCATGCCTGTGTTCCCATTGCTCCACTGGCATGATACCCTGTAGGGCTGATAGTGCTGACGTGTTGTGCTGTGTGTTAGACTACACTGCTGTATGCTGTCTGATTATGGTGGGGGGGTATATATGCTTGTGTGCTTGCTTTTCCTTGGTCTACGTTATGTCTTCCTCTTCTGGCATACTTATTTGTGCCTCCTGTTCTGTAATTGCATTTCCTTCATACTGGTGTCCTACATGTGTTGCAAGCTACATTACACAGTGGCACATGCTTGGTTTGCTGTAACTGTGTCATAACTTGCCTTTGGAGTAGCACTTGCAGCAGCATACATGTCCTTTTGGAATTGCATGTGTCACAAGTCACAGGCGTAGGCTGGCATACTGTGTTTACGTCTGATGTTGCTGTTCTGGACTTAGGCCTCTTGTGTTTAGTTAATTGCAAGTGTCGCTTGGTGTCTTTTTTAGAATCTTTATGCACATTTAACTAATTTATTTATTGTAATTAATTATTTGCATGAACACTTTGATTAAGGGCATCACTGTAATCACTGCACTGTAATCACTGGGGCAGTAACCTCTGATGAAACTCTATACTGACAGAGTGAAATGTTCGTTCCCAGTAGCCTAAAGCAAGGGTGCTTCAGCTATGCTGTGCAATTCCAATAAGTAAGGTCTCTCTGCATGTTTGCACTTTTTTCTGGTTTGCTGGACTTTGTTCCCTGGAACTGTCATGATTTTATTGGAATCAAGAATTTGCTTAAAAGAAGTCTTTTCTAAAGAAAAAGCATGGTCCTTGGTTTTTCAGTTTATGGCATGTGTCTAGGATAAAATGACACAGTTTTTTTATTATTGCATAGTAGGGTCTGCATTTGGTGCACTCTGTTCTGTCTGAGATTGGTTGTTTATTAATAATGTGATGGCGCACATCTGAAATTAAAATCAGTCCCAAAGGGAGCAGCCAAAATTTGTACTGGGGGACTATATATTTAGATATAGATCTATAGATAGATGTATTCATTGGAAAAAAAACTTTGCTTAATGCATCAGTTAGGGTTAAAGTGACAAAAGTGTGGAAATGAGATATTAGGATTGTGCCCATAACCCCCCTACCACTCACTACCCATTCTGCACAGACTGACAGATCCTGGGGTGTGCCATGGGGTCATGAAGCCCAACTTTCACCCCATGCCATGTGTAACCAGGTTGATATACCACAGTAAAAGAGAACGGGGTGAGAGTTAGGTCTCGTGACCCCATGGCACACCCCAGCATCTATTGGTCTGTGCAGGATGGGTGCTGGGGTGGGGGGGTTAGGGACTCAAACCTAACATCTCATTTACCCACTTTTGCCACTTTAACCTTAACTGATGCATTATACAAATTTTTTTTTTGCAATGAATATCCTTACTTTTTGGAAAAGTGTAATATGACTAGTAAATAACGTGTTGGTGGGAGTGTGGGGCCCCCACCAAGCTGCCTATTTGTGCATAACAACATGTGTCTGTGAGAGCAAGGGCTCTCTGGACCTGTGATCCTACTTATTTTATTTATTTAGTTTTTTTGACTAGGTAAGTGCACTAGACAAATCCTGCCTATTTTCAGGCATGACCTGGGGGAGGGGGATAAAGATGAATGCCAGCTGACATTGAGCCAGATTAAGCTGCTGGTGGTATTTTAAGTGAATGAGGGAAATTTGGCCAGGACACTGTGGAAATTCCCCTACTGCCTTGCAGACAGTAGAAGCGGCGACGGCAAGTTTGATCAGTCGAGGTCAGACTTGGGCAAGGATGGAAGCAGCAGGGGAGGATGGATGGAGAGTTTTCCCATTGCAGGAATGGGTGGAAAATCATGAGCAGGTGCAGTCTGCACTGATTTCTTTGATGGAAGACAAATAGTTTTTTTTTATCAAAGGAAGACTTATCTGGTGAAGGTGCATTGGAAAGCCCAGAAAAAAATGTGCAATCTGCTTCATTTAAACTACAATTGCAAGAGCAACTTTGTGCTTTACAACTTGAACAGGCAAGAGTTCTGCAGGAGATTTTGGTACTGGAAACTGAGAAATTAGCAGGATTTCACAGAGACACAAAATGTGTTACGGAGGAACCGGAGTTACAACATCGTGAACCAAGGAGAGCGGTGAGTGTGACTTAATGAATGTTGGGGGAGAGAAGAGGCAGTGTATACCCAGAATGGGGAGATGGAGCAGAAGGGGGAAGAGAAGCAGAAATTGACACAGCAGTGTTTTTCCAAGTTTGAACGAACCGCGATGGCTGGAAGCATCGATTTGGTTACCAAGGGAGCTGGGGGTAACCCGGATGTGAGCTGAAAAGAGCCGGGAAGCGCTGAGTCCTTGGGGCTCAATGTAGAAATCTCTAAAGAAGCAGGTTTTGTTTTCTGTGGAGCGGAACAATCTTTTTTCGACAAACAGCCATGTGTATATCAGACTGACCCACAACAGCAGGAAGGGGTCTCGAAGTTTTCCTTTACCAAACATATCGCAACAAAGCAAGAGAAAATCGGAGAAGAAGGGAAAGAAAAATGAGCAGCAGTGGTCTTTGCAAAGTGAAATCTAGGGGTACATGTAGGGAAGTGAATGACTGAGTTTTCACAGGTAAAACAGACTAAAATTACTATGGGATCGATCTCTTTACAGCAGGCCCCGATGACAGATAATTGGTCCCCAGAGAAAGCTTTACAAGATGCAGGTTGGATGCTGAATAAAGGGTCATGGCACCCAACACCAGACTGGGATCCAAAACTTAACTTTTCACAACATGAGCCTGGGTGGAAACTGAAGGTGTCTTCAGTGATTGTTGTGTCTGAAGGGGAGGAGGGGGGGCAGGCCTGCTGAGGTGGCCTTTCAGAAGGAACCTGTAACAAGTGAACCCAGTTCAATTCCTATCCCTTTGGTAGGTGAGGAACAGCCAGGGGTAGATAGTAAGCAAACTCCAATTGTAGAGAAACCTTTCATGTCAGATCTATTTTCTAAAATTAAAAAAAGAGGCAGCTCCTCGCAGAAATGCTGTTCATATAAGGTATAAAGGGGGACTGGAAGTTAGACCAGACAGATTATATGTGGGTAAATGTTTATTAAAAGATTCTTTACACTTTTCACCCAGAGAAGTGTTTGCATTTATCAACATATCTGGAGAGGATAATTTTGATGTCAGCTTTCGTTCAGCATATGCACTCAACCTTTTTTGGGAAAGATATAACCAGGTGAAATTTTCACCCATATGGACACCTTTTTCAGTTATTCCTTTGATGAAACCATTGATTAAATTTGTAACTATTATGTTTCGGAATGAAGAAGTCCATGTGGATATTTCATACTGGTTAGCCCAAAAATGTGAAATATTGAGTCCACCAGAGGGTATACTTGATTCGGAGCAATTTTGGACTGGGGGATGGAAATTCAAAGTTAAGTTAAGACAAACTGACAAAGGGATTGAACATATCCCTAACTCTTTTCTTTTTGGGAGGGATAGAGGGTTTTTTTTTTACACAGGACAGCCCCAGCTTGTTATAAATGTGGGGTTAGGATACATTTATCAAGCTCTTGTGATAAACCTCACTGTGATAATTGTGGGAAGTGAGTCATGGTGTTTTTCAATGTGCTAACTTCACCAAATGTGATTTACGTGAAGGGATTGGGCATGTTTTTGCTGAGTGTAAATGGGTGGCAAAAAATAAGGCTTCAAGTGGCAGTCCTGATTTGCTGATTCAGACAGCACACGACAGAGTCACAAATCTAGACCCACCTGTTAGAGAGTCAGAACTAGACAGTGATAATCTAGAAGGACACCCAGTGAATGATACGGAACAAGACACGGGTTTAGAAGAAATGCCTCAGAAAGCTTCCAGGCTATTCAAGGGGTATTAGTAGTGCAGGAAGAGGCAGGGGTCACTGACATTACAAGTCCCCTTGTTATGATTCCAGTAAGAAGGTCTTCCCGGAATATGGCATAGCCCAGTAGAAATTGAATCTAGTAACCCTTTTTCGGTTTTAGCTACTTCATGGGGTGAGTCAGAAATGGATGGCCAGAATTTAGACTCACAGCCCATGCAAGATAGTCCTCCTTCTCCCTTGTGGGTACATGAAGGATATAAAGGAAAAAAGGAAAAAAAGGAGGAAAAAAGATGGTTGAATGGTCTGGGTTGGAAATAAATGGCATTTAAACTTGATTCTATAAATGTTCACAGTCTCTTGAATTTTAAAAGGAGGATGGTGATATATGATTATGTCCATTATCAAGCCTTAGATATATGTCTACTGCTGGAAACTTGGATGTATTCTTTAGAACAGGCTAGGATTTTCCAAAGAGAATGGTGCTGGGGGCCTACTTATTGGTCGTTTGGCCAGCAAACGGCTGATGGCATTGGTTTTCTTTTTAATTCATTTAATTTTTCTTTAAATAAACTAATGGATGTTGTCCCAGGTAGACTGATGATTCTAGATGGGGTCTGGAAATCCCTGACATGTAGATTTATTAATGTCTATCGTTCTCAAACTAAAGCAGAACGGGTAACACTTTTTCAGTTAATAAAACCTTTTTTATTTACTTCACATAAAAAATTTTTATGTGGAGATTTCAATTGTGAATTAAAAAATAAACTATGAAAGGATATGACTGCTGGGCAAAAAAAAAGTTTATTGTGACTCCAATGCATTGGAACAGCTGATAAAAACATCTGGCCTGGAAAAATGGCAGCAGCCGTCAACATGGTGGGGTAAAATTTACTTATCAAAGAAACCAATATACATCCACTATAGATTACATGTTTATATCAGAATCTTTGCCGTTCACATTTTTTACCATTCCTGTATCATTTTCAGATCATATGCTCTTGCAATGTGTTATAGGACCTTATGTAGTACCACTACAGCAGAGGGCAAGATGGAAATTGAATACATTATTATTAAAATGTCCTGAGGTTGTTGATAAATTCAAAGTGTTATTAAAGGCAAGACTGTCCATGGCCTTTTTATATGATAATTTAGAGAAGTGGTGGAAAGATTAAAAAAATGATTTTTGTAAATTCTTTAAGAATATTGGGAAAACAAAGGGAAATGAGAAATTTCTCAAATATCTTAAATTAAGACAGTGATTGTATGATTTAATTTCAATTACAAACCCTTCAAAAGTGGATAACTCAATTCATATTGCACAAATGAAGCAACAACTTCAGGAGTGTCAATACAATAGAGCAGATACCCTTCAAGCATTATTTAAATATGGAGTAAAAAAAATGTCTTTCTGGGGACCCTTATGAAGCTTTTAAAACATATAAAAATAATACCACTATAGAGGCTCTTAAAAATAAAGACAGAGAGGTTCTCACAGAATCCAAACACCTACAGCAGCTGATTAAACAGTTTCTGACTGCTCATAAGCCTGAGAATCCACCTAGTGCTTCTATTATGCAGTAGTTTTTGGCACAATTAACAGCACCTGAGCAACACAGAAATGTTGGGCCTCTTGTTTTACTCATTTCAAGAATAGAAATTATTAAGGCTATAAAGGATCTTAAATCCGGAACCTCACCTGAGGTGGATGGATTGACTATGGAATTATGTAAAACCTTTCCAGAAGAATTTTCAATATGCTTGGAACCAGTTTTTAACTTTTTCCTGGACTTAGAAGAATTCTCGATATGGTTTACTAAGGGTTTGTTAATTTTTTTGTTTAAATCTGGAGACAGATATTTACTGGAAAATTGGAGACCGATTACATTATTAAATTCTTACTACAAACTGTTAACAAGTATTTTAAACACCAGATTAAAACAAGTGGTGGCTATGGTTCTATCTCCCTATCAATTTTGTGGATTACAGGAACAGAAATAGGAGATGAGCTTCATTTCCTAATGGGGGTACATCAGGGATGTCCACTTAGCCCATTGTTTTATGTTTACACAATTAATGTTTTGATTCAATATTTGTCACAAAATCCATTATGGGAAGGGATTAAGGAAGTTACAGGAAGAGTGGGTTCAGGCTTATGCAGATGATTTATGTTTGCTCTTTACTCATTATCATCAAGTGACACTATTTTTAGAATTTATGGATGAATATTCAAGTATCTCCAATTCACAACTTAATACTTCCAAAAGTCAGAGATTATTTATTGGCATGAATCTTCCGGATCCTTTAAAGGTGCAGGGACTGAATATCTCTTCTGAACCGATTAAGATTCTAGGTTTATGGTATGGAGCCCAGAATTCGCCCAGTCTGAATTGGGAGAAAGGACTGCACAATATTGAAGAAAAAATTAATATTTGGAAACACTGGAAATTGTCCAAAATTAAGCGGGTAAAGGTTCTCAAACAATTTATTATACCAAAGGTATTATATATTGCACAAATATTTCCAGTTCCTATAAAATTAGAAACTAGATTGTATAGTTTGTTTTTCCAAATGGTGTGGAGAAATAGACTTAATCCCATTAAAAGTCAATATACATATTTCACAGAAAAAAATGGGGGTTTGGGAATGGTAGATCCAGTCATTTTTTTTTCAACATTATTTATAGCATCAAATCTGAGGGGTGGATGGGGATCATCACCCCTGAATGAAAGTAAATAATACAAAATGTGTTGAATCGGTATTTTTCAGCATGGCTGATGGGTCCCCCAAAACCTATTCCCACTTTATTTCTCCCTAGTTATTTTTTACCAATTGACAAAAAATTATTTAAATGGAGGCTATCAGTGCAAATGGTGAGGGAAAGCACAGGGAAACAACTATACAATAAGGTAATGCAGCTTCTTTATCCAAATGAACTTGCTTTCAAATATTGTCCAGCAGGAGAAACCAAAATAGTACTGCAGAGGTTAAATAATTCAAGACTGCCAGGTTATATGTGGGAACTTATATGGCTGATGGTATATGGCAGGATTGAGGTGAGGGACAATGCAAAATATAAGGCTCGGTCAGAAAGAAATTATCCTTATTTACTTTGTATTGATCAAGAGGAAACAGTGGAACATTTTTTCTTTGACTGTATCTATGCCAAGTCTCTTTGGAAATTCCTTGCAGCACAATGGAAACTGAGGTAGTCAGGCACTTTAGATTATGATATTTTGGTTTTGGGTAAATTTGCTCAGTTAAAGACAAAGGGCCAGATATTCAAAGGTTTGGCCCTGGGCTAAATTAGCACTGCCTGGCAAGCAAACTTAGCCTGGAGCACAAAGCAAGCTATATTCAAAAGGAATAGCCCAGGGCAAACAGCTTCTGAATATAGCATGGGAATGAGGCCATGCAAACTGGGCTGGGAGTGCAGGGCAAATGTAGCCCTGGAATAAGACAGCACTGAATACAGCAACCAGGAAGTGCAAACCACAACAACAACACAGTGCACAGAGACGTGAGGGTAGGTAGAGAATAACTATGTGGCCATGTGTGTTCTGGAAAATGCAGGGACCCAGTACAGCTGCAGGCAGTAGCACACATGAAAAACAGTGATCAAAACTGTATAATATTCCCCGAATCATAGCGCTTGTGCTAACATGTTAGCACGGCTTTAGCGCGGAGTGAAGCAGTTTGCCCGGTGCAAACACGTTAGCCTCATGCTAAACTTTGCCATATTCAAAAGTGACATGCAAATGAGCCTACTTAGATAGTCTGTGGGCAAACAGCCACATTAGCATCTCATTATGCCCTGATCTGCATGCAGTTTGCACAGCATTACTGCAGGGTCCCACAGCGCCACCTGTAGGTCAGTCTGGTGGTACAGGGGCTGGCCAGGTCCAACCGCAGCTCCACCTGTAGGTCAGTCAGGCAGTGCATGATGATAGCTGCAGGCTTCATGTAAACAGTACAGCACAGCATAGCATATCGTACCCCAGGGGACAACACAGCATTGGCACAGGTGGTGGTAGTGCTGCATGCAACCTTCACACTGTAAGTCATGCTACAGTGCACAGCAGCCACTACAGTAGCAAAAGGGCTGATAGTGTGAGGGACATAACACTGCCTATGGTATGTAGGGCAGTGATGACCACTGCACTGTACACAGCTTGCAGGTAATTACTGACAGTGGACAGTACTATCACACTGTTGTGTGATCCACAGATACTGCACCTGTGACATGGGATGCACACAGTGTCATGTACATGGCTGGCAGTGTGTGCTGTGACATCTATACAGTTGTGTGGTAAGTGGCTCGGGGGCATGTGGGATCTGACAGGCACACAGGTGGTGGCGTAATCCCACTACTGGCCCATGTGCACTGAGTGATGTGTCCCAGCCTTGTGGCCACACATGGGCTGTGGTGAGGTCTGGCCACCCATACACCCTCCCCTCACTGGCCACCATGCCCACAGTGCTGCATGTGCTGTGTGTGTGCTGGCATCTGTTACACACCACAGATGTATGGTCTGCAGGTGTGTGCTATATCACCACACTACCATGCTGTCCCCTGTGGGTCAGATCACCCATCACTGTCTGTGCTTGGCTCAGACTAGTGGCAGCTGATGGCATCATGGTGGTGCCATGAGTGAGCAACGTGTGTCCTCCATGTCTGGCAGTATCTAAGTGTCATACTGATATGTTATGACTGCGCAAGCCACACTAATGATGAGATAGCACCGTGCAAAGTGCACAAAGTTGTTTGCCCAGGGTTAAGACCAGCTTTTCCTGGGCTGTAATTTGTACCGCGTTATGGGTCACGCTAAGTCGCGTTAAACAACTTAGTAGAGCGCTAGTCGCTGAATATCTCATTGCACATGTATCCATGTTTACTTTGCCCCTTGCATATAATTATTGTTTGCCTTGCGCTAATGCAGTTTGCCTGCACTATTCAGCCTTTTGAAAATAGCTGACCCGCGCTAATCCTGCGCTAACCCCATGCAAACGTTTTTTGCCCGGCGCAAAGCTTTGAATATCTGGCCCAAAGTATCATACTAGAACTTTACATATATTGTGTTGTGCATTAATATATTATCTATGGCAGGCTTGATGTCAATGGGTATTGTATCAGAAATAAATGCCTTATGAGGTAGTCGGCCTCTTAGCGAAAAGTGCCCTAGAGAGGGTATATCTTAAGGATATAGGCTTTGCGCCCACCAAACAGGTACAAAACTGGTGGAAAGGATTGACTTATTTTATTAAATACAAATAAGTCAGAATATACAGGATATGGCATAATGTAGACACGGGGTATAGGAAAATAGAAGGGAAATATGATGATTGGAAAGTGATTCAGGATGACCTGTGTATTAGGATTTTAAGTGTGATTTAACAGTTTTGTATTTTTGTTTTAAGTTTGTCACTTTAAAATATTAGAGTATAGTTTGATTTTTGATTGTTATTGGATTTGTATATTCTTTAGTATGAGTTAATACTGTTTATGATGTTTGTTTTTGATGTTATTATAATAAAAAATTCCCCTACTGTGCTGGAGCTGTGTGGCCAGTAGAGGGCTGTGTTAGATCTGCAGGATGGCAGATGAGGTGCAGGTCTGCATGGTAAAGGACATTCCTGTGGAGGGTCCCGTTACCGGAGCTCTGCAGTTAGCTCAAAGTGAAACAGTTGTTGTCCCGGGGAGTGGGATGCCTGTGAATGGATTTTTCGATTTTCCAATGGAGGAAGCTGGCGGGACGCCGGTTCGGAGACTGGCCTTTCTACTGTTGTTCCAGTTTGTACTACTGATTCTTCGCTCCTCCCTTGTGCCTTAGGAACTTCCTCTGTGATGGGTTCAGTTGCTTCTACAGACCTGTTTTGCATGCCAGCACTTCCGGATATGGTGGTTGACCATGCTGAGAGATCGGAGCCACTATTAGCAAGCGGTAGACCTCTTCTACATCCCAGGTTGTTCGGCAGCAATTTGGTCTTCAGGATAATACTTCTGCTGTGCTTGGGGACTGGTCAGCTGAGAGCTCTCTTTCCCAGTCAGGCTGGCTTCAGACACCTTCTGGCACTTGGGTTCTTGATTCTGACTGAGTGGATGACAGATCAACTTCAAAGCATGCCAACTTACTGAGCTCAGGTACAGAAACTGGACTTTCTTCTTCTAAACAAATTATTAATGATGCACACCTTCTTTCAGGGGAGTCTGAGGCCATTTCAGGCCCAAGCACTTCATCGAGGTTGTAATTTTGAGTCTGGGCAGGGTTCTGCAAAAATAGGAGGTACAGATCAATCTAGGCATAGCCCTATGGCAGATTTATTCAAAAATAAACTAGAGCAAGCCCCTAGGAGGAATGCGGCAAGATTGCATTATATAGGTGGTCTTGCCACTCATCCAAACCACTACTATGTGGCTAATATCTTGCTTAGGGGTTCTATGAACTTTCTTCCTTCTGACATGTATGCTTTAATTCATGTTTCTGGGGAAGACTCTTTTGATGTAAGTTTTAGGCTCAATCACAGTCTCAAAAAATTCTGGGAAAGATACTCAACTCTGAAAAATACACCTTTATGGGTCCCCTTTTTCACTCCCCCTTACTAGACCCCAGATTTGGTATGTTACTATCATGTTCCGAAATGAAGGGGTGAATGTTAGTGATATTTATCACCGGTAACAGAATCACTGTGACATCCTTGGCCCTCCTGAAGCCCTGTTGGATCTAGAAGGTATCTGGACAGTGGGTTGGAAATTAAAAGTAAAGTTATTTCAGGTTAATTCTGACATTATTCACTTACCTAATATTTTTTTTCTGGGTAAGGATAGAGGTATTTGCTTCTATAGCAGACAGCCCAGAGCTTGCTACAAATGTGTCTTGCGAACTCATATCAGCAGTTCTTGTGATATGTTAAAATGCTCGTTATGTGAGGGATATGGACATTCCATGGATTTGCGTGAAAATATCTTCCAGTGTAATTTATGTGATGAAAAAGGTCATGCTTTTCATCAATGCCCTTGGGCTAAATGAAATAGGACTGAAGGTTGGGATCATGATGATTTAGTGGTATAGGCTCAAGAAAAAATCAAGGTCTTTCTTCTACAGATCCCACACCTTTCTCTTCTGAACCCCCTTCTGTTACATCCAAATCTGTTTCTTCTCTTGCTGAGGTTCAGCCTTCAGTATCCCCTGACCAGGGCCTGCTCTTGATCCTGCTCCTGATCCTGATTTTTGCTCTAACCCTGATATTGATGACCATACTGTCTTTAAAGGACCTGCCATGCCCCCCCCCATATTTGAAACTGTTAAAGGGCATAGATTTACTAGGTCCTCACTGAAGATTCCCACTCCCTGTCCTATTCCTACCACAAACATTTTCTCTCTCCCTTCAGAAGGATCTTGGGGACTCTGACTTGGAGTCGGACACTTCACATAGATCGGAGTTGGTTACTGAAGATGAAGAGAGCAGATCTACCAAGCTTTCTAAAGACAAAAATGGGAAAAAGGAAAGAAGAGAAAAGTCAGTAGCAGTTTAAAAGGAGGGTCTTGACAAAACATTTTAGATGGCTAATCGAAAGCTTATGTCTTTCAATGTCTGTAGCTTAAAAACCTATAAAAAACAGATATCCTTATTTTCCTTTTTTGAGTTTCTTCAAGTTGATGTTATTTTCATTCAAGAAACATGTCTTTCCTCACTTGCTGAGATAGAGCTGCTTAAAAAACATTGGCATTGGGGGCCTTCTTTTTGGACTTTTGGTATAGAAGCTGCAGATGGAATAGGTATCCTCTTTAAATCCACTCAGTTTCACATTTCTCGACTTGTTGATATTAAGTCAGGAAGAGCCTTAGTACTTGATGGCTCCCTTGGGGATTTTTGTTTTCGTTTTATTAATATTTATGCCCCTCAACTCAAATCAGCTAGAATTGAGCTGTATAAGGAGATTAAACCTTTTTGGTTTTCAAAAAAATATATTATCTGGGGAGGTGATTTTAACTGTACTTTGGATGCTACACTGACAGGGGCCACCCAGAAAAAAATATACTTTGACTCCAATGCTTTGGCACAAATTCTCTCTGGGGCTAGTATTATGGATGCTTTTCATAATCTACATCCCACAGGTACTGAGCTACCTATCATAGATACATATATGATACCTGTATGGACATGTTTTTTCTCTCCAAACATTTGATTTCTATTTTTTGTAGGTCTCAGCCTTCTGAGTTGCTGACCATAATATTCTCTTTTGTACTTTAAGTTTACATACTCTCCCTCCTAAAGATTTTTCTCCACATAACTGTTGGAGACTTAATATGTCTCTTTTAGATACCCCTCACCTTTTTTCTCATATTGAAGTTTTTTTTTGCCAGAAGGGACTCAGTTATATGTTCTTATGACTCTTTATTGAATTGGTGGCCGGATACAAAAATGGAGCTTAAAAAACGTATGCTTTCTTTTGGTCAGTATCAGGCTAACTCTAACTATTTAAAATATCTTCTTTTACAGAATCAGTTATATAAATTAATGTAGTTTCCTCCTCATGATAAGCATGGCTTTACTTCTCAAATTTTGGAATTAAAACAACAAATGATAAGCATGGCTTTACTTCTCAAATTTTGGAATTAAAAAAACAAATGAAGACCTATCAATATGATAGAACCAAATCCTTGGAAATGGAATTTAAATTCAGCACCAGGAAGACACCTGCATTTGACACATTTGCTGCATGTAAACAGAGGTTAGATAATACCCTTATGACTCATCTTACCTCTCCTACGGGCACTGTAGTAAAAATGGATTTGGAAATGTTAGCAGTAGTGCAGCAATTTGTTAGCAACACATTTCACTCTACGTTAGATAAGCCCTCTCCTGTTCTCCCCAGGTTTACTGCACCATTACCCCAGGTCCCTATATCTATGGTAACACCATTAGTGCAACCTATATCCCCTGAGGAAGTTGAGGTTATCATATCTCAGTTGAGTATGGGTACTTCGCCAGGGTTGGATGATATTCCCAATGACTTTACAAAAAGGTTTTGCCTCATATGCTTTATTTTTTACCTAAGGTTTTCAACTTTATGTTGACTTCCTCTTCTTCATATTTTGGGTTTAATACCTCTTTGCTATATTTTTTATTTAAATCAGGGGAAAAAGCCCTGTTAGTTAACTGGAGACCACTGCGTTTATTAAATAGTGACTATAAAATTTTAGCCAAAATCCTTAATAATAGATTATTAATGGTGGCTGACCTTCCCATACATCCTGCTCAGACATGTTCCATTCCTAAAAGGTGTATACAACATAACTTTCATCTCCTATGGGATTTATTTGAAGTCAGCCATACAAACAAAATCTCTGGATATGTAGTGGCCTTGGATCAGGCCAAAGCCTTTGATAAACTTCAACATGAATATCTCTTTCCCCTACTTCTTAAATATGGTCTTCCAAAGCCTTTTGTGTTTTGGATTTCCTCCCTTTATGCTGGAGCTACTATTGTACCAATGATTAATGGCCTATTTGGTAGTGATATTCTCCTCACAGCTGGGGTACGGCAAAGCTGTCCCTTAAGTCCCCTTCTATATTCTTTTGTTTTAGACCCAGTAATAAGACAAATTCTTTGGGGCAGTAACATTTTGGGTGTGGCTCATGAAAAAGTTACTACTTATGCAGATGATGTTACATTGTTAGTTTAGGATATTCCCTCTTTAATGCTTTATAGATATTTTCCCATTTTGGAACTTTATCTGGAGCTTGGCTTAATATGGAGGAATGTTTTATTTTTTCCTTAAATTCTACTCTCCCAGCTTCTTCAGATATCTTTGTTATCCTGGTTGTTTCTTCTCCCCATAAAATTTTGGGTATTTGGTTCGGTCCAGGGGATCTGGCAACTTATAATTGGGAAAAACAGCTACATGTAGGGGAAACTAAGATCCATCACTACAAGGGATGGAAATTTGTGAAGAAGAAACAGATTATGATTATTAAACAATTCTTGCTCCCTGTCTTTTTATTTTTATGTTATGTTTTCCCTTCCCCATTACATCTGGAAACTAGACTTTTTAGTCTCTTTTTCAGATGCTTTGGGGTAATAGATTGAATCCTGTGTGTCAAGACATTACGTATTTACCCATTAATAAGGGAGGCTTGTCTATGGTTAATCCTACTGTTTTCTATCACTCCTTTTTTTTTTTTTGGCTCTTTTACTTATTTATGGACCCCTGCTACTCTGTTCTAGCAGTTGTGGACACAATTTATTTGGTCAAAATACTTTGATAAATGGTCATTATTACCACCTAAGATTCTGTTAACAGAGACCTTTTACCATCTTATGGTGTATCTACCTTGAAAAAGATGCAACAGCAGAAAGTCTCTTTTCCTACCCTATTCACTTTCACTAGGAAATCATTTTATAATTTTATTTTATGTGATGTTCAAAAAAGTGTTCTATTATTTCCAGAATGTGTGCCTACTAAAATGTTATTTCCTTATGGAAGCTGACGGATTTTAGGATTCCCCCACATATTTGGGATATTGTCTGGCTTTCTATGCAAGGGAGATTGTGAGTTAGAGGGAATTTAAAATATAAACCCACGATGGAAAGATTTTGTTTAAGATCTACCTGTATAAACTGTGAAGAAACTATGGTACATTTTTTTGTCACTTCTCCCTCTAGCAAAATCTTTTGGCATGTTACCTACCAAGCCATAGTTTTATAGGATTATACAGGGATCTGGAGGTTATGCCACAAAAGCACTTTGAATGTTTTCTTTTCTTTTATTCAATATTTTGTATGGCAGGCTCAGTGCTGACTTGTATTGCAACAACAGACAGTGTTATATAGTACCATATTTTCACAGATTGAGAATGGTTTATTATCTGTTAAAACTAGGGATATTGTTGTTTTCTACAGCTAAAGTGGATTCTTTCTGGCAACATTTTTTTCCTTTTGATCTCTGTTATAATGCTTGTTTTCTTATTTATGAGTCTTGTATAATACTGTGATATTGTTGTTGTTTTTTTGTGATGTTGTGTTTCTTTTCAATAAAACTTCCCCTACTCTTTTCGATAAGTGCCATGAGATCTTTAACATTCACCTGATACCACCAATCCAGGCAGATGGGACCTCAGTTTAACATCTCATCCAAGAGACGGCACCTCAGAAGTGCAGCACCCCTCTCATGCTGCACTACAGTGTCAGTGCTGGGATATTAACCCAAGTGCCAGATGTGGGAACTGAACCCACAGACCTCTGATCTCCTGGCCTCAGAGGTGAGTGTGCTACCTACTGAGCCACTGATACTGCATATGCTTATTCATAGCTGCAGAGCTGTACAGCAGCCCTATAGGGCAAGGAACCTTTGTAACACTAATTTGCCCATGTCTCGGGAACTATAGGAGCTAAGAAAATAATTAAAGTGTTGTAATCAAGACAGGGAGACACTGATGTAACATTAACTGACTGAATCTGTATCTCACATCATTTCTGAGATACAGGAATTTAAATCTGCTCAAAAGGAAGACTTGGAACCCTATGACACTAATTTGCCAATATCTCTGTAACCATAGCAAGTAGGAAAAAAATTTCACTGCTGGTGTAATCTGTGATTTCCAAACTTGTTTCTACAGATTAGATTACTTAAAAATGATCTAAACTGTAATCAGTGAAAAATCCATGTCTTGCTTCATTTTCTAGATATGGGTGCTGAAAGGAGTTGTGCCTTGCAATGCTATCCTACAGGCAATGTCTTAACTTTGGAACATAATAAGTATGTAACCAATGCAATTTTTTTACAACAAACCAGCATATGTCACATCTGTGGGACACCTCCTTTGCATCCTGCAAATTTCAAACCAAAAGCTCTTACCGTTTCCTAACTGTGAACTGGTAAATTTTGTAAATACTTGTTCATGAGCTTTCAGAATCCTCATTTGTGAGCTCAATCCCCATTTGTGAGGTGACAAAGTCCCCATTCGCTAGCCGATTCCCATATTTGTGAGATAGGGCCATCTGGTCTTCATCTCATGAATGGAGATTTTGCTAGCTCATGAAAGGGAATCAGCTCATGAACGATGACTTTGACAGCTCATAAGTGGGGATTTCTTGTTTACAAGATAGGGCTATCTGGTCCTCATCTCATAAACAGGGATTTTGACAGCTCATGAACTAGGATTTTGTTATGATCCCCATTCATGAGGTGTCAAAATCCCTGTTTGTGAGCCAAATCCCCATTCATGAGCTGTCAAAATCCCTGTTCACAAGCCAATCCCCCTTCATGAGATAGGGCCATCTGGTCCTTATTTCCCGAATGGGAATTTTGACAGCTCACGGACGAGGATAGGAAGTGAGTCATGAATGGGAATTTTCAGATATAAAAATGGCCATATTTTTAGTTATCTCATGGTAACTAATCACATAATTTTGTAAAGGGCATCACCCTGAACAAAACTCATGCATTTGTATTTACAAAATGCATCTGTGGGGCAACTAACAACATTTTGTTTTGGACTAAAAGTGAAAACAAGATAGGGGCTCACAAATGAGGATTTTTTTCTGGCGAACAGGGATTTAATGAATCCCCATTCATGAGCTGTCAAAATCCCTGTTCATGAGCCAAAATCCTTGTTTGCAGCTGTGCATCTAACCCAAAGACTGAACTCAGCATGCTCAGAACCCGGATTTTGAAAATTGAACAATTTTGGATCAGAATAATATTTTTTCACCAAACTAATACTGGCCTATTCATTGGAGTAAGCTCTTTCTACCCTGAAAATGTCATGCTAAAATTCAAAACTCTGTGTGTGCAGAGTGATGAGGAATATTTAGGAAAAATGGGTGAAAAAGCAAAAAAAAAAAAAACACTTTTTTCCCTATGTGCTGCACAAAATCCACATTTACAATCAAAACAAAACTTGGCAAGTCAAGAGATCTACACCACAGGACAGCACATACCAAATTTCATGCAAATCAATTGAACGGCTGCAAAGTTATTAAGGTGCAAAATGTGGGGGTTAACATTAAACTGCTTACTCAACCCTAACTATAGAGGTGCGACCGCACCTCTAAGATAGATAGATAGATAGATAGATAGATAGATAGATAGATAGATAGATAGATAGATATTACTTGGTTGAGCCCTTTTCCCCATTAAAAAATGCACAATTTGTTTCCTCATGGTTGCAGCCAAGTAGGGTGTTATTATACCTAAAAGGATATATGACCACCAGCTAGCTGCCTATTAGGATTTATGACTTCAGCCAGCTTCCAGTTAGGGTTCTGTGACCTAAACTGGCCCCAGTTGGGGTATATGACTTTTAACTGGCTGTCAGTTAAAGTATTTTGACCTCTAGTAGCTAACCATACTGAATTACAGTATTATGAACACCTGAAGAACACATTAACACCCAGTAGACACTCACCAAGCAACACTATCCCTCAGAATGAACACTAACATACACTTCTACACTATGGAAACAAATAGGACACAGCAAGGTGTCCAACTGTATGTATTATATATAATAAAAGATGGGAAAGTCTTACATGAGGAACTACCATCTCAGGATTCAGCTAGCCCATAAAGGCCACTCCCCCTTGAGTTTGTGGCTTTATGGCTTATTTAACCATTTGATGATATTATTTCCTCATAAATAACACTTTCCCATCAAGCAGGTTCACAAAGATCCACACCTGGGATGTAGACATTCTAGGTTACATGCTGTTCAGGAAAGACTGGGAGGGAGGAAAGGAAGGGTGGGTGGTGGCTCTATATGTAAGGGATGGGATCAATGCTACAGAGATCCAGGGAAAGCTCCCAAAACCAGAGGCCCTGTGGGTTACTCTGGAAGCTGGGGACAAGGATCTCATCAGGGTGGGGATTATATACAGACCCCCATCCAAAGTCAACAAAGAATTCCTGGAAGCCATCTCAGTGATGGCTGACAAGAGTGTGCTGCTAATAGTTGAAGACTTCAACCTGCCCAATGTTGATTGAACCTCATATGTGGTATTCTCTGAAAGGAGTAAGGTGTTCTTGTTCACTCCAAGAGGGGCAGGACTCAACCAACTTGTGAACTTGTACCTTCTGGTGCATACAAATGGCTCAAGGACTTCAAATGTTCAGGTGGGCATCAACCTGGGAACCAGTGACCACAGATTGGTTTGGTTAACAATCAACAAGGCAGAAGAAAAGTGTCACACAACGTATCACCCCTTGTGGTCGACACCCCAATGGCGAAACACAGAAAAAGACCATTACAGTGACATTCGCGGTTATGGTCCTTTTTCTGTGTTTTGCCTTCCCCCAGTGTTCCGTACCCTCCTCAGACTAACTCCAACCTGGAGTTGAAATCCTAGAGTCTGGGGTGCAGGGGTGTGGGGGGTGCAGCCCCCAAAGAAAACAGTGAAGCAAGACATGGCACAATACCTTTGTCAGTATTGTGCCATCGCTGTGGGGGAGATCGGCATTCTCAACGACGAGATAACTTGGTGTTTCCATCACACAAACATAAAAATCCCTGTTTTCTGCAAGGCTAACTTTTGAGAAATGAGATCAAGAATCAAATTAATACTATTCGAGTGAAGCTCGGGAGATGTGGTGGATGACTGGGAGCATTTTAAAAAGGCCATAACTATAATTACTGAACAATGTATATACACATTCAGTAAATCAAACAAAAGGAAGAAACCTCTCTGGTTCAACAGAGACTTAGCAGCAAATATAAAGGATTAGGAAAGTGCCTTTAAGCTGTTTAACATGTCACAGAAAGACGCTAACTTGGATGACTACAGGAATAAATTCCAGGAGGCAGGAAGGCAGGAAAAGCCATTCAAAAGGCCAAAGCACAAATGGAAGAAAGACTAGGACTGGGAGTCACAAAGGAAGATAAAACCTTCTATAGGTCCATGAGGGAAAAAAGGAAGAGCAAGAGTGGAATAGTCAAACTAGTTGCACAGGATGGCCAGATTGCAGAGGAAGACAATCACAAAGCAGAGGTGTTAAACAATTTTTTCTGCTCGGTATTCACAATAGATGACAGTGGAAAAGGTCCTGCAATAAAGCAAAGAGAACACAACACCAAGAAGACTGACAATAGCCACTTCACAAGAAAAAGTGTCCTGGTAGAGATAAGCAAACTTAGAGTTGATAAAGCAATGGAGCCAAAAGGGATTCAACCAAAGGTGTTAAGGGAGTTGAAGGAAGAAATTGCAGCTCCACTAGTGGAGAAATTCAGTAGGTCACGGGATAGTGGCACAGTACCTCATGATTGCAGGACAGCAACAGTGGTGCCCTTGGACAAAGGAGTTAACAAGGAAGATACAGGGAACTATTGCCCAGTCAACCCGACCTTGGTAGTAGGAAAAATTATGGAAGCACTACTAAAGTAGAGAATAGCAGAATACTTGAAGGAAAATAGGAAACCTTAGGCAAAACAACATGACTTCATGGTAGGATGATTGTGTCAGACAAATATGATTCAGTTATTTGACTGGGTAACCAAAACAACGGACCAGGGTGGTGAGGTGGACAAAGTGTACCTAGACTTCAGCAAATCCTTTGACACTGTCCCCCACAGGAGGCTGGGAAGCAAGCTAGAGCACACAGGGTTAGGGTGCAAGAGAGTGAACTGGATTAGGAAATTGCTGCAGAATAGAAAGCAGAGAGTATTGGTCAATGGGGTTTTGTCACAGGAAGGAGAGGTGACCAGCAGTGTGCCACAGGGGTCGGTGTTGGGTCCAGTACTCTTCAACATATTCACTGGTGACATCATTAAGGAACTGGAGGGGAGAGTGAGCCTGTTCACAGATGATACAAAGCTCTCCAACAGGGTAGACACACAAAGGGTCTACAAGCAGGCTGGCCAACCTTAGGAAACTAGAGGAATGATCAAAACAATGGCAGTTAAGGTTTAATGGCAAGAAATGCAAGGTCATGCATCTGGGTAAGAGAAACTCAGAAATAAAGTACAGACTGGATGACACCAATTTGAAGAGATGATGATGGAAAGCAATCTTGGTGTACGCATCACCAATGACTTAGAAGTCACAAAACAGTGTGAAAATGTTGCACAGATAGCAAGTGGCATTCTAGGATGTATAGGTAGTGGCATCACAAGTGGACATTAAGAGGTAATTATGCCACAATACAGATCCTTGGTGAAGTCACATCTGGAGTACCATGTCCAGTTTTGGAGGCCACACCAGAAAAAGGAAATAGTTTAGAGACAGTACAGAGAAGGGCCATTAAAATGGTACAAGTGCTACACCATGAGACATATGAAACAAGGTGGAAGACTAGGTTTGCTGGCCAAGGCACCTAGCTTCACCTGAGCTCTTTTCTTCTAGGTTGCTTGAAAGGACAGAGCAAAGAACCTTACCAGAGCAACAATAAGGATTAAGGCTTCTTTTGGCTAGGCAGGTTTACTGTGTGTTTTTATTTTTATTTTGCACTCACAGGGATTGTTACTGCTTGTTGCTAACATTTTATTGCTTCATTTTTTTCTGATTCAAATTATTATTGCTGGGTATACCTTCTGCTGCATTATTACAGGGTGTGCCTACAGGTGTGTGCTTACAGATTACTGCTGTAATCTTCTGATTCAAATTATCTTTTGCAAGGTATATCTTCTGTTACTGCTTTATTTTTCGCTGTAGCAAAGTGTTTCTTACAGGGTATATATTCTGTGAAATTATTACAGGTGGTGCTTTACAGGTTTCACAGTTTTAGCTGCCATTAGGAGAAGCTTTCAGGGCTACTGCATTTGTTGCTGGCTGATTGTTTCTGCTCTTACCTCCTTATTTCTTTCGTCTGAGGTTCTTTTTCTGCAGGGGATGGGCCCAACCTCCCACCCCCATTCCCAGCCACCCCCATACTACACTCCTTTTATAGGGTAGAATAGTCATGACATTTTCTGTAGCAAAGCAGGAAAGGGTGGATCAGAGAGGTTTCCACACAGTGACCTCATTTTCAGGGGCACTAGTAATTTAACTTGTTATAACAAGTTATACAAAAACAAACTTTTGCTTTCATTTTCTTTCTTCTAATTACTCTGACCAGGTTAAAAACCCAGCAACTTACCTGGAATGGATATCATTAACTGCAGGCACTGTGGAACACTTTTCAGAAGGGCAGTTTTACAGGATTTAGGACACTGTCCTACATGCTTGGCCATTGGAGATCTAAGGGCTCAGCTCCAGGCAGCATTGACAGAGATTGCACACCCAAATTGCATATTCAAGAGGAAATGTATTATAAGAACCACTCACCATTTCCCCAGCATCCAACAGAAGTACCTCAACTGCTGAGGGTCATTGGTCCAGGAGGTTGGCAGGTGGTTAGGAGGGGTAAATTGGGTGCCCCATCACTTGGTGCTCTCCAACATATCACCTCCACAAATCATACAAAAACTACAAACAGGTATCTGCCTCTCTCTCCAAAATCAATCAAAGGGGCAGAGGACACTGCAGAGCAGGACACTGCAGCACAGGAGCTAGCACAATAAAACTCACACAAAACAGGAACCAAAACAAAAAAAGCAAAAAGGAAATCCAAAAAACGTCAGATCATAGGAGACCCCACGATTTGAGGAGTTGTTACGCATCTCCAGCCAGAGATAATGGTCAGATGTCTCCCAGGTACATCAGCATGGAGAGACACTGACTGCATTGCTAAAATTGTTCTGGAAGCAGGAGTAAACATTTATGTCCTGGTACTCATAGGGACTAATGATCTTGCCAGCCGGTGAGTTGTGGAGACCAAGGAACACCTGACCAGGCTGGGTTGCAAACTATCATATATTTTAGCCGGCATCTCATTCTCTGAGATCCTGCCAGTTTGGAAAAGGGGGACAGATGGACGGAAGGTCAGAGAAGGGGAGCTAGGGGAGCTAAACATGTGACTCAAAGGCTAATGCCAGGAAAAAGGACACACATTTGTAGGGAACTGGCAACAGTCTTGGGAGTGAAAGTTCTTTAAATTTGATGGACTGCATCTGACTAAGGAGGGAGTCAGTACATTGGGACAGAAGTTTGATGTCTTTGCAGAATATTTCAACTAGCAAATGGGGAGAGGGGTGCAGCACCAGATGCGTCGAATGGGAAGAACACCCCTCCCCCCTCAGCTAGTGGTCAAACAGGACTTCAGCATGTTTGTAGTTCATTTGCATCACCAGGTAAAGAAAAAGGTCCAGCTCCCCATAAGATGCACAGGGGAAATGCCAGACCTCACCAAATAACTAACACATGGAAATCTGACCAATGGAAAATCATGTACAGAAATGCTCGCAGTCTGGGAAACAAGATCCTAGACCTTCAGGCAATAATGACAGAGGTTAAACTGAACATAGTAGCCATTAGTGAGACATGGTTTACCAGTAACCACACTTGGGAGACTCCAGTACCTGGTTATGTACTGTTTAGAAGAGACTGAGGTGCAAATGAAAATATCAAAGCTACAGAAATTCAGAATACACATAAGGAGCCAGGAGAACTGTGGGTCACCCTGGAAACAGGACATGTGACAGCCATATGAACTTGGGTTGGTACAGGCCTCTAGACTAGGAGGAGGTCACAGACACATTACTACTAGAAGATATACAAAACATGACAGCTAAAGGGGAGATTCTGATAATGAGAGACTTCAACATGCCGGATACAGATTGGTCAATGCCAGCAGGAACATCTGCCAGAACTAGACACATAGTGAATTCCCTGCAGGGGCAGGGCCTCAAACAACTGGTACAACAACCCACAAGAGACAGGGCTATCCTAGATCTAGTACCGACTAACAGGGAAAGGATCACAGTTCTCCAGATAGAAGGTCACCTGGGTGCTAGTGACCATCACATGGTATGGTTCCATTTGCTACTGAAATCATCCCATTCAAGGCAAAAAATGTGACTCAGAGAGCTGTTTGATAAAGGCCAGCAGAGTTAACAAGCCTGGCAAAAGAAATACAGATAAGGTACAGGCTATGGACAAGCATTAGAGATGCAATACTTGAAGCAATATCCCACTGTGTTGGTTAGAAAAGTGCAAAGAAGAAGGAAACCACTGGTTCTCAAGCGAGTAGCAGAAAGCCAGATCAAAAGGCCTTCAGGAAATATAAGGGGAACATCAGGAAGAAGACAGGAGGCATACCACTCTAAGGTAGCAGGGAAGGCAGAAGGCAGACAAAGGCCCAAACTGAGTGAAACACTAGCACAACAGTAAAAGAAGTATAAGACTTAATGCTAGTGAAATGAGAGAGTCTAGAGGGGTATTACTAAAATCAAAGGGAATAAGGGTGTGTGTGAGGAGGAGGAGGACCATGTAAAAGCATCTATCCTAAATAGATACTTCTGCTCAGTATTTACTGAACAGAAGGTAGGGCAGGGCCAACAGCTCTGCACCATGGACACAGGGGGAGGGAGGGAGGTGTGCACTAGCCTCTTCACAAAAGATAGGGTCGTACAAGGCTTGATAAGCTCAGGGTGGACAAGGCAATGGGACCTGATGGCATACATCACAGGGTACTAAAGGAGCTAAGGGTGGGACTAGCAGAGCCATTATCAGAACTGTTTAGTGAGTCTCTGAGCACAGGAGAGGTCCCAGAAGACTGGAGAAGGGCTCATGTGATCCCACTCCACAAGAGTGGTAGCAGGGAGGAGGCAGGGAACTACAGACCAGTTTTACCTCAGTAGTGGGCAAGATAATGGAAACACTCCTTAAGGAAAGGATAGTGCAACACCTGGAATCCATAGCAGCACAGGATCCAAGACAGCATGGGTTTACAAAAGGAAGGTCCTATCAAACTAATCTCATAGATTTCTTTGACTGGGTAACCAGAGTGGTGGACCAAGGGGGAGTGGTTGATGTTGCCTACCTTGACTTCAGCAAAGCTTTCAATACTGTTCCACAAAGAAGATTGATTAATAAGCTGGGTAGGCTCAGGGTGGGTCAGTCATTGGTCAACTGGGTGGCAAACTGGTTGATGGGCAGAAAATAGAGAGCGGTGGTAAACGGTATACAGTCAGAAGAGATGCAAGTCACAAGTGGGGTACCTCAGGGATCAGTCCTGGGGCCATTCCTCTTCAATATCTTCATCAGTGATGTTGCAGATGGACTGGAGGGTTAGATTTGTTTGTTTGCAGATTACACCAAGATCTGCAACAGAGTAGATGATCCAGATAGTGTGGGCCAAATGAGAAGAGATCTGGATAAACTAGCAAAATGGTCAGAAGAGTGGTAACTGGGGTTTAACTCAAAGAAGTGCAAGATCACACACATAGGGAAGAGAAACCCTGAAGCCACCTATAGGCTGGGAGGGGAGCTGCTGGCAGTCAAAAAGGAAGAAAGAGACTTGGGCATCATCTTCACGGATGACCTGAAATCATCCAAGCAGACCTCTAAAGCAGTAAGTAAGGCTAGAGGGATGTTGGGGTGTATTAGTAGGGGCATCACAAGTTGGAAGAGGGAGGGAGGTAATTATCCCTCTTTACAAGACACTGGTTAGGCCCCATCTGGAGAACTGCATGCAGTACTGGAGGCCACACCTTCACAAGGACATTAACCAAACTGAGGCAGTCCAGAGAAGGGCAACCAAAATGGTACAAGGACTGCATCAGAAAATATATGAGGACATATTAACTGACCTCAATATGTATACCCTAGAACAAAGGCGGGAGAGAGGTGATATGATTATATGATTGAAACATTCAAACACCTTAAGGGCATTAACAAGGTGAAAGAGTCTAACATGTTTCAATATAAGAAAAATAAGAGGACAAGAGGGAACAGCGTGAAATTAGAGGGAGGCCATTTAAGGAGTAATGTGAGGAAGTTCTTTTTCACAGAAAGGGTGGTGGATGCATGGAACAGCCTACCTCAGGAAGTGATGGCTATGAATACAGTGCAGGACTTCAAACAGGCATGGGATAGGCATAAGGGTGCAATGCAAATGAGAGTGAATAGATAGGCCACTGACAGAGCACAGGCGTATGGCACATTCATCAGGTAGAAAAATAAATGGGCAGACAGGATGGGCCTTGCGGTCCTTATCTGCCATCAACTTCTATGTTTCTATGTTTTTAATTATGCCCATGTACAATGACATGGTTTTTAGGAATGGTGTTTTATAACAAATTTGCTTTGCTTTGCTTTGATTAAGAAACTGAGGCTGTACTCACTAGAACAGAGAAGAAACAGAGGAGACATGATATAAACATTCAAATACATTATGGGATTAAACAAAACAGAAAAAATCTTCCAAGAAGACAAAGGAACTCAGACAAGAAGGCACAACTTGCATCTGGTGGGTGGCAAGTTCAAGAGCAACCACAGAAACTACTTCTTCACAGACAGGGTAGTAGACCCATGGAACAACCTGCCAGCACAGGTTGTGGCAGCTAAAACAGTAAGAGAATTTAAGCTAGAGTGGGACAGACAGTGTGGACAGCTTGATCAAAACAATTAAAGGGGAAGGGAAACCACCTTGGGCAGACTAGATTGATCAAATGGGCCCCATCTGCAGACACCATTCTTGCATTCTTGTGTTTTCATTGTCTCATTATCTTCTCTCATACATATATATATATAGAGAGAGAGAAGAGAGAGAGAGATACATATATATATATATATATATATATATATTCATTACAAAAAACTCTGTTAATGCATCAGTTAGGGTACATACTGCAGCACAGTGACAAAAAGCATGGAAATGTGGTGTTAGGGTTACCACCCCACCCCCACTTCCCCACCCTCCACACACTAACTGGCCTCAAGGTGTGTGTTGGGGTTGTCTCGCACCATTCCATGTGTAAACAAGCTAAAAGTGGTGTAATATAGGAGAATGAGGTTAGAATTAGACCCAGCACCTACCCCAATACCTGTTAGTGTGTGGAGGGTGGGGAAGTAGGGATGGGGTGGTAGGGGTGGTAACCCTAACACCACATTTCCTTACTTTTGTCACTGTGCTATGAACCCTAACTGATGCATTAACAGAGTTTCTTTGCAATGAATTTTCCTTCTTTTTTTGAAAGTAAAATGAAACCAGTAACTTGTATGTGTTAGTGGGAGCACGGGTGCTACCTTCACATTGCCCATTTTTTGTGGAATGTTATGAGTATGTGGGAGTGCAGGCCCTCTGGGCCCTGTGTTCCCACTTACATATCACTATGGAGCCATAGAGCAGTCCCATAGGGCAGGCAACCATTGTAATATTAATTTGTCATTATCTCAGCTACATAAAAAATTCAAGTGTTGTAATCATGACAGCATAATCTCCACACAAGATATAAGTTGACCTAAGACATATCTCACATTGTTTACAAGATGTGGATATTGAAATGCGCTAAAAAGGCATCATGGGACCCGTCGTGACACTAATTTGACAATATCTCCATAACTGTAGGAAGTAGGGCACAAATTACACTGCTGGTGTAATCTATGATTTCCAAACTTGATTCTGCAGGTGATCTAAGCTGCAAGTAATGGAAACTCAGTATCTCACTTTGTTTTTTGAAATATGGGAGCCGAAAAACATTAAGGATGCTACCATGTTACCTTATGGGAAATTTCTCAATTTTGGAATGCTGAAACTTCAGGCCCATTGAATGTTTTGGCACCAAACCAGCAAAAGGCTTACCTGTGTGACCAGGGTTTACCACTCAGCAAATGTCAGTCCAAAAGCCCTACCTATTTTATTGCAGGGGGATGACAAATATTTGCCATTTTTAGGCGATGTTCTATTGCGAATTGCAAAAGTTTTGCAAATTACAGTACAGAACGTTTACATTTGTGAATCTTTCACAGACATTTTTTCCACAATTTGTTAAAGTACTGGGGTTCTGAGTTTTAAAATGTCATTTCTGGGCTTTTTTACCCCAAAATAAAGATAGGGCTGGCATCCTCCAGACTGACTAGGTAAACCCAGCAGTCAGTGTTTACCGTAGGGGGTCCCAAATTTAAACACCAGGCATTTTTCTCTCTCACTAACTGAAAACAAGATCGTGGCAGCATGACAGTAAAAGGGCCATTTGCAAAAGAAAAATGTACTTGCAACAGCTTTCATGAGACACATATATTTTTCCCTTTGACTACTGTATAATGGGAATTTAGTTTTTTGAACAACTTTTGAACAGTTTAATATTTTTTCACCAAATCTCTGAAAGGCACATCAGTGACACAGATTGCATGATTCTTGAAGAATTCATACCAAATGGACAAATCGTGTAGTCTTTGGGTGCGAGCAAAAAAAGGTGCACAAAGTCAGTTTTTTTGTGTTTTTTTTGGCATTCTGCCGCTCCTCAAACATACATCCAGCCAACCATAGTGCAACTTGATAGATCCAGAGACCTATGGTACCAGACTGCACTTGCAAAATGTCAGGCAAATCTGTCATGTGGTAGCAAAATTATTAATGTGCAAAATTTGAGATCTAATATTAAAGTGCTTACTCAACCCTAACTATAGTGCCACTACCATGGCACTATAATAATATACATTTGGAGTTAAACAACATATGTATTGAAAAGGGCTATGCAGGACTTCCAGTTGGGACACCTGTCTAATGGCAGCCTAAACAGCGAGCTCCACCAATCGACTTAACAATCCACGAGCATCTAAACCCTAACCCACCATCCTGTTGACTAAAAGAAGAATCTCAGATTATCTGATGCCTCCGAAACATCGATGGAGGGATAATTCTATGAACCAAGCAAGTAGAAGCTCAAAATGCCAACTTAGGTCAAAACGAAGGCCTTGATCCCAGGTCTCACGCCTGGCCAAATCATAGAAGCCCTCACGGAGGACTCTGAATGCACGATCACATCTAGAGAACTTTGCCAAACCTTGAAACAAATTAATCAGACACTTCAGTGATTAGAAACTAAGGTTTCAAACCAATGTACAGAAATTACCACATTAACCAAGTGAGCTGAGGAAATTGAGGAAACTTTAACGGACTACACCATCACCACCGATGTACATAACAAAGCCTTCCTAGACCTGCATCATCACTCCCAACAACTCGAAGCATTCCTAAAAGAACTAGAGAACAGAAATAGAAGGAATAACCTCTGGATTCATGGGCTCTCTGAGGGCACTGAGACTGGTGCAATGACTGCTTTCATTGACTCATTTCTTCATGAGATTCTCAATCTCCCTCCAGACAAAGCTCTTAACATAATTCAACCACACAGATCCTTGCTCTCAAGACCTCGGGACCCAAAGGCAAAACCATGCTCAGTAGTTCTGGTTTTCCTGGTCTATAGCATTAAAGAAAAGATTTTACAATTGGCATGGTCAAAAAAAAGTGATTCATTTTGGGGACACTCGATTGTATTTGGACCACGATTTTACACCACAGCTGCTCTCCCAAAGCAGAAGAGTACTCACAGTGGTTAAACAACTACAGTAGCAGAACATCAGGGCTTTTGTTTAGTACCCAGCACACCTAAAGGTCCAGCTAGCTGAAGGCATGATACGTTTTCCAGATCTGCAAGCAGTGGGAGACGTCTTGATTTCAGTGAGCATACAGCCCCAGGGTGTAGAGGCCAATCTACCACAATGCAGGCAGTTGGAGACCAGAGACTGGGCCTACAGTGGAATTAAAAGGCAGGCCACAAAGGATAACGTGATTGCTTCTGCTTTGTGGGACTCCCTATGCAGTAAAAAAACACTTGAGAGGGCTGAATAAGGAGCCAACACAGCCCAAGTTTGAAACAGATTGAGGGGACACTGCCATTGAAGAAGCGAACTCCCAAACTACCTGATCACTTTCAGGAATAGTATCCCTCACTCACTTGCTTTTAGTGATCCCTCCAGTTTTTATTCTATGGGAACACATGTTGAAATTGCCTTAGACTCTTTAAAGGGTTGCAGAGAATAACCTCATTTAAAACAGAGGACAGAATGATTAATTGGACACATTATATAATGACAGGATATACTTGTTGTTAAAATATACCTCTTGATATATACATAGCCTGTGGTCTGATGGTTTGAGGGAGGGGGGGCACGGCTGCTCATTGGGGGATTGGGTGGGCCTGGGGGCTTACTGGATCAGCCAGGTGCAAGTAGAGAAGCCATACCTAGATTTTACCCTTCCCCCATATAATTTTGAAGAGCTAATGGGGTGATCTGACTTAAGTGGTGGTCACTGGGGCACAAGGAGCAAAGGTTTTTGGTAGATTGCAGGGGACCCAAAGGGCCTTTATTGGTAACCTCCTTAGGGAAGTCCTCGGGGCTGGGCCTCACTATGGGCAGATATCCTAGTTCCATTTGGGGGGCTTGGCTCCAGGGCAATTTGGGGATGTGTTGCTGAGGTTCGGTCCCCAAAAACTGCTAAAGGTTCCTGTGGCTGTGCTTGTCAGGTCTACCACAACTAAACTGATAATTTACTAACTTCATAAATACGGGGGCTATCAGTTGATTGATGCACAGTATTCACATTTATTTGGCTTCCCTGCTCGGACCTGTGAGTGTATGGGAGCTCCTCTTGGGGACTGCTTAACGGTTCCTCTGGCGTGGGTGACTGCATTTGCTGTTCCTCCCTTGCCAGGGACCAGGATTTAGTAGACTATGTTCATATAATTTTATATTACATAAGTCGATTGGCCTACAGTTTCTTATGTTAGTGACAGAAACAACCTGATTCAGTAACACTCTTACTGTACAGGCAGGGTGTCCTTTCTGTAAGAGTGTCAAGGGCGGTTTGGGCTCATGATTTTTATAGTTGGCTTAACTGCTGTCACTCACTGCAAGGAGCTAATAATATTTAACATAATTTGCAGCTCTAGGAGGGAGCCCTCCATATGGAGAGCATAAATATTTTCCCCCCTCAACTCCCTTTCCACAGTGGGGAAGAGAGTTCAAAGAAAGATCCTACAAATCTGGATCTTCTACCTAGGAAGTCTTTTCATGGTAAACCATAAAGGTTTTTGTTCTGTTGGTGATGATGACTGTTATTTAGTTAATAAGTTGCTAAAGGATGGAGACATACTGCACTGTTTTGGGGGGAGGGGGAATTTGAGAGGGAGATTTGGGGAGCCTGTCTTAATTGGTGTTTAATTTATTTTTGTTTTAAACATAATGGTTAACTTAGGTACGTTGGTATGCACTTACAATGTAAATGGCCTTACAAGTCCAGTTAAACACAGTACGATCTTAGCACAGCTTAACAAGTCAGTAGCAGAAATTGTGCTTCCACAGGAAACACATCTCTCTGAGAGACAGCACAATAAATTTCTGAAGCTAGGGTTTAAAGAGGTAGCTGCCCCCTCGTATAAAACGGGTAGATGTAGAGGTACTATGGTACTTATTCAACATAAGTTTCACTTCGAAAAATTAGCAGAAAAGGTGAATAAGGAGGGTAGATATGCCCTCTTAAAGGGCAAACTTGATGGGCAATTAATAACACTTACTTATGTGTATTTACCACCAGATACCCCTTCTGGGAACTATAGATCATTCTTCCTCCTCCTCCAGGAGTGGGCGGAGGGAGTCTTGGTATGTGGAGTAGGCCTAAATTTAGCTTTTAACCCTGCCCTAGATATGACTTCCCAGATCCCAAGAAAGTCACATCAGGTAGCAAGAAGAGTTCATAAGTTGCTTGAAGAAATGGGTACTTTAGATGTTTGGCGTTACTGTCAAAAGGACTATACTTACTTTTCTGCCACACATTATATGTACTCTAGATTAGACTACTTCTTGCTACCAAGAGACCAGATTTCTAGGGTACAAGATAAATGGATAGGGGACTTTGTCCTTTCCGATCATGCTCCACTCTTCATGGGTTTGGATCTGGGAGGATTCAGAAGAAACACTTTTTGAAGACTTAATATATCCTTGCATAAGGACAAGGCAGTCAAAGATCACACTTTAGACACATACCAATGTTTTTTAACAGAAAATGAGGGACAGGACATGTTATGTACCACCTTATCGGATGTGTGCTCTAAGTAGAAGAGAGAGAGGGGAGATGGAGGATCCTTACTGAGCAAATCCAATTACTGGAGGGAAAGCAAAAACAGAAATACTCTAGAGCTGCTGCACAGCAGCTCAACACTCTTAAAGGGAAATTGGGACAAATATTAGATTATCAGGTGGAACAGAAATAGTTATTTTTAAAGCAGAAATATTACGGGGGTGGTCTAAGGTCACTTAGATTACTAGCGAGTAGACTGAGAACACAAAGAGCTAGGACCCCAATCATGAATCTGTGGCATCCGGGACACCAGAAAGTGATATACAAAACAAATGAGATGACCAAGACTTTTCAGAGTTTTATGAGCAATTATATCAAAAAGGAACCACCTCCACTTGATGGGAAGACTGCATGTTTTATACATAACCTGAAATTACCAACCCTATCCCCAGTTCAGACAAAAGAGCTGATGCTCCCAATATCGGCAGAGGAACCTACAGTGGAAGTGGGAGCCCTGAAGACAGGGAAATGCCCTGGGACAGATGGCCTTCTGGAGGAATTTTTTAAATGTTTTAGGGACCTGCTCCAGACCCTTGTTTTGAGAGTATTCTCTGAGATCTTGGAGGGCAGGGGCCTGGCCCCACCCTCCTGGGCCACAGCATTGATTTCGGTGATACCCAAGTGGGGAAAGGACCCCTCCAGATGTGCTTCTTATGGTCCAGTTTCCCTCCTGAACATTGATTATAAGATCTTTTCATCCATTATGGCTAAAAGAATACAACAGGATCTTCCCTACCTCATACAGTTAGACCAGAATGGATTTGTCCCAGGCAGACAGACTCAGGATAACCTGAGACGCACCACTCACCTCATTGATCATATTAACAATTCGGCTATTCCAGCCCTATTAATGAGTCTTGACACTGAAAAAGCATTTGATAGAGTTGATTGCAACTTTTTGTGGTGGCCCTTTCCCTGATTGGATTCCTGAGAGAATTTACACAATTAATAAGCAAATTATATCATTACCCAACAGCTTATATTTGAACAAATGGCCACATTTCTAGACCTGTGAAACTCTGCAGAGGTACAAGACAGGGGGGCTTTATCACCATTGCTTTTTGCATTATACATAGAACCTCTTGCTCAATCTGTTAGGGAGAATGGGAACATAAAGGGAATAAGACTGAATTCCTTTGAGCATAAACTGCCTTATTTATTTATTTATTCACAATTTTGATTTACAAACTTTGAGTCAAAGACTCATTTACAAAGGCACCTCATCGCAGGGAGGGGAGACAATATTTTGGTGGAGCAAAACGGTGGGGAATAATACAGGTGAGATACAAAAAGAGCATACAAAGCAAAGCAAATGGATATACAAAGCAATTTCAGTGATATGGGGAATGTGCAGGTTTCAATGCATGGCGTACAGACTACAAGTTAGCTAATCTAAATAAACTAGTACATATGTAATACCATAAGATCAATAGAGATACTCAGTGGCAGATACCTGGGGGGGGGTGCAGAGGGATAGTTGATAGGGAGAGTGGTGGACCTGGAGGACTATGTCTGTGGATTGGCTCAGGTGGAGCTCTAGGTAAGGTCCTGCCATTGGTCATTTGCAGCTCTGAGTGTCAGTGAGGTGTTTGCATAGGTGATTTTGAAGGGGCTGATTTTAGAGATGTTTGTAATGTGAGTGGGGAGGGAATTATACCAGGAGGGGGACCTGTAGTGGAAAGATCTTTGGGCGAGCGAGGTCCTAGCTCTTGGCACCTGGAAGGTGGCTTTGGTTGTATTTCGGGTGGCGACCGAGTGGGTGGCACATTGTAGGGATGTAGTGACTCCTGGAGGGGAGAGCCCAAGAAGCGTCTTTTTGGCCAGTATACAGGTGAGGTATAGCAGGTGCTCTTCAAAGGTGAGTACGTTCAAGGTGAAGTAAAGCTGATATGTGTGCATTCTGCTGGGGGCACCAGTCAGGAGCCTGCAGACTTTGTTGATAGACGTCTGGACTTTGGTGAGGGCAGTTGGGTCAGCAACTGCACAGATAGGGAGCCCATGATCAACCAAATACATGATGGAGGAGGTGATAGCTAGCCATAGGGCATACTCAGGGAAGTAGTCTTTGTGGCGGTAGAGGAGTCCAATCCGGGCATTCATAGCAGAGGACAGTGAGTTAAGATGGGCACAGAAGGAGACAGATGAGTAGAAGGTGATGCCCAGGTATTTGTAAGTTGATACCTGTTCAAGGGGGTGTATGGTGCAGGGGAGGATGAGGAGGGGACATTTCTGGAGTTACTCTGGCAGTGTGCAAAAATCATAGATTTTGTCTTCTTGTGGTTCAGAACCAAATGATAGCTGAGGAACCATTTTTCAGCTTGGCTGAAGGTGAGTTGCAAGGAGATCTGGAGGGTGAGTGGGTTGAGGTGGAAGGCAACAAGGACCGCATTGTCGATGTATAAAAGAATTTTGTCTGAGCAGGACCTGGAGATGGTGTTTAGAAAGAGACTGAACAATGTGGGGCCCAGGATGGAGCCCTGAGGTACCCCAGAAGGTACAGGCAGGGCAGTTGATAGGATACCATTGATTTTGACCCATTGGGATCTGTTATGGAGGTAGATGGAGAACCAGGCCAGGGGGCCAGATGAGAAACCAAGATGATGGAGGGAGTCAAGCAATGGGGGTGACACACAGTGTCAAAGGCCTTGGATAGGTCAATGAACACTGCCCCAGTGATCTCCCCAGAGTCAAGTGCAGAGTGTATTTGGTTGGAGAACTCCAATAGGGCTGAAGTGGTGCTGTGTCCAGGATGGAAGCCATGCTGCTCTGGGCATAATATGTTATACCTGGATAGATAATACATGAGTTGGGTGGATACTATTTTCTCCAGGGCTTTAGAGAGGGGGAGGATGGAGAACGGTCGGTAGTTTTTGGTAATGTGCGGTCTCCATTTTTATGAATTGGAGTCATTTCAGCTGATTTCCATGTGCTCAGGAATTGGCTGAGGCATAGAAACCAGTTAAAAAGGTCAGTGAGAGGGGCTAGCATAACATCAAGTGTTAGGCAGAGAATCCTGGAATCAAGGGGGTCACAACTGGGGTTGTGGCTGGAGAGGGCTTTTAGTAGGAGTGGTTTGGCATCATGGGGAGATATGGTCCGGAGGAGAAATGGGGTGTGATTAATAGCAGTGGGTTGGAGGCATGGATAGGATCAAAGAATTGGGCAGGAATGACTGCACTTAGGTTGGAAAAGGTCACGTTGAGGCAGTCGGCAACAAGTGGGGGGGTCAGAGGTAATAGCACCGTTAACAACCATCTGAGGGGGGAGAGCGGGTTTTCCCATTCAGGTCCTTAATATTATCCCAGAAAGCTTGTGCAGAGCCCCAGGATGAGGCCAGGGTGGTTTGGTAGTATCTGGCCTTGGCTTGCCTTATGGCCCACATGCATTGGTTGCGAGCGGCATTATAGGACTGTCTGTCTGCTATCTTGCCTGACTCGATCACAGTGTGCCACAGGTTATCTCGCTGCTTCAGTTGCTGGATCAGGGAGGGAGGGTGAAATCCAGGCAGCATTGTGTCTTTTGGAGTGAGTGCTGGTAACAGGGGTAAACATGTCACAGGCCTTGCAGAAGGCTCTGGTGACAAAGGCTAGAGCAGTGTCTATATCCGTCACAAGGAAGATTAGGGAACAGTCAAGCTGGGCTAGGTACTGCTTTAGCTTTTTAAGGCCCCCAGGGCAAAAGCGGTGGTGGGGGTGACTTTGCACTTGGGATTGAGTGTGGGGGAGGACCAGAAACAGAGGATAGGGAAGTGGTTGCTAAGGGAGCTGGCTAGGACGTTAACTGACTTGATTTTGTGGGGGCTGTTGGAGGGTATTATATCAAGGAGGGAGCGGGACCCACTTGATTAGTTGAATCTGGTGGGATGAGAGACTATTTGAGTTAGGTCAAGGGCCGTGAAGGTGTCCTTTATGTGTGCTGCAATGGAGCCAAGCCAGCTGATGTTGAGGTCACCTAGGATGAGCTGTTCAGCTTTGTGGGGCAGGGTACAGAGATAGTCAGTGAGGGAGTGGATAGCTAGAATTTGGGCCTATTTGGGTATGTAAGTGGTTGTAAGGTAAAGAGGGCCATGGCCCAGGTCGGGGGAGATTTTTAGGGTAATGGCTTGGGCACCATGATTGAGCTTGGGGGTAGGTAATGGTGGCCCAGGAGGGAGTCACACAAGTAGACTACACATCTGCTTCCACGCTTAGCCACACAATTTTCTCTGAAAAGGGTGAAGCTGGGGAGGGAGACAACAGAGTCAGGGGTTAATGCCGAGAGCCAAGTCTCCACTATGGCAAGAATGTCATGACTGTGTTGGGTGACCCAGCACTGGAGTGTAGCAGTTTTCTTTGGGAGACTGCAGATATTCATAGAGGCAATGCGGAGGCCATGCCCAGTAGGGGGTGAAAGGGGTTGAATGTCCAGGTCCAGGGTTAGGGTGGACAATCTCAGAGAGCAGAAGGAGTAAGGTGAAGAGTCAGAGAAGAGGACTACAGCAGTTGGGGTAGAAGTGCTTGGGCACATGCGGGGATCTGGAGGGGCAGTGCAGGGGATGGGTAGGGAGCTAAGAGCAGGTATAGCTAGTATGGAGAGAGTCCACCCTGCACCATGTACAGGGGCAGGGGAGTGGACATTGGTGGGGGGTGGTGATTGGGTGGTCCAGCATGTGAGGTGAGTTAGTGGTGAGTGGAAAACAGATGGGGATGCTAGGAGCAATGGGTGGACTGGCAAGTGGAGGCTGACAGTATGGCAGATGTGTGCTTGCAACAAAGCTGGAGAGATTCACCTGAGGGATAGTTGGGGGGGAGAACACAGTGAAGAGCAGAGCAAGTATAGAGAACACTACAAGGGACATACTGGAGCATGGGATGTGAGGAAGACAGATAAGTGATGGCAGACAGGATCCCCCTAGTGGCTAACAAATATGATCTGCAAGTGGAGAAGTGGGCTGATTTGTTAAAATGCATCCGCAGTCTTATAAGCCGCCCTAAATAACTGCGTGTCAACCGGGGTGGTGGTGGGGAGCCGATGCGTAGCGTTGACTGGGCAACACAGTGGTTACAACTGTGCCACAGTCCTCTGTTTCTATGCTGGGCCCATGTTCCATTCTGTACCTGCAGTAGTTCAGCTTTAGGGGGGAAGGCGCTGCACTCAGGCCCTCGTGACCAACTGGGATCCAGGGACTGGCTGTGGAGAGGAAGCAGGTAAGTGTTATTTATGCTGTGGGAAATGGGGTGGAGACTTACAAGACAACAGTTCCATCAGGACATGCAAATGGCTGCAGAGAGTTTTTAAATACATTGCAAATGGTTGTAATGATTTTAAATTAATTAGCCTGGCAGCAGTTGTTAAAGCTAAGCAAATGGCTGAAGTGATTTTAAGTAGATTAGTCTGGCAGCAGTTGTTAAAGTTAAAGTTCCTTTTCTGATTTTCTTTAGATACAGCAATCACAGTTCCTGAGCTCCTTAGGGCACAAAATTAATTTTCTTTAAATACAGTAATACGGTTCCTGAGTTCCTTAAAGGCACAAAATTAGTTTACTTTAAATACATTAATCACATTTCCTGAGCTCCCTTAAGGCACAGAATTAGGGCCATACAAGTAAAGGCAGTGAAGATGCTACCGAAATAAAACTATCTCCACTTCTATGCCGATAGAAAATGATAGAGATAGAAAAGGGGCCAAAGCACACAGTGGTTTCAACTGCGCCACAGTCCTCTGCTTCTATGCTGGGCCCACATTCCATTCCATACCTGCAGTAGTTTGGCTTCGGGGGGGAGGGCGTCTGCACTCAGGCTCTCGCGACTGACCGGGATCCAGGACGTACTTATGTACCTTACAGAACCTGATTCTTCTATCTCTGCCTTGTTTTGGCAGTTGGAGGAATGCTCCTACCTCTCAGGATTAAAGTGAACTGCTCTAAAACAGAGATACTTAGCTGCAATTATATCCATTCCCTGGGTTTACGGAATAGATACCCCATGAGGTGGGACTGGGATTAGCAACCACTGGCTTTGGGAACTCAATTATCCCCCCTTTGATCATCCAACTAAGGAAGGATGTTCAGAGGTGGACCCTTCTTCTCTTATCTATATATTCTAAGACACAGGCATTGAAGATGAATGACCTACCAAGGTTACTTTATTTATTTCAATGTGTACCCTGTCTGGTCTCTCAGAAAGAGTTAAATATGTGGCAGGGCATGTTTTTTTAGATTCCTTTGGGCTAAAGACCATCGTAGGATTTGTAGAGACCTTTTATATGTCCCTTGGGCCCAAGGTGGTCTAACTTTCCCTAACTTACAGGGCTACTGGGCTGCGGCCCAAATGTGGGTGACACTCCTGTGGGGAAGCCTTGGCTTTGATTTCCATTGGAAAAGAATGGATTTTCCAGTTGAGACTGAGCTTCCTCTTCCTGCTATCCTATTTCAAGATGATGTTAGGCTACCGGAGACTTGTTATACAGGGACGAGGACTCTGCTAGAGGGATGGAAGAGAGGCATAAACTGAGGTCCCGTAAGACATCAGCTGTGGAAATTTCGATGGTGGACTTATGACCCTCGGTTTCTGGCTGCCACTTTGGATTTGTGGTTCAAGCAGTGGGCCAAGAAAGGATTTCACTCTTCTTATCAGGTTTTATCTGCAGATAGCCCTATTTCTTTTGAGGCAGCCAGGCAGACATTTGGGCTTCTCCCATGAACAATCTACAATTCTACCAGATCAGAGGTTATGTCCTTACTCTTCAGAAAACATATGCCCGGCTGCAGGAGGAGGTGGTGGAGCCTCCCTTCTGTGGCATTTGGTGGTCAGGGGGTGGGAGAGGAGCCATATCCTTGTTGTATCAAAGGTAGTTACTCGATCTGACGCTACCCATTGAAAGACTTAAATGTAAATGGGAAACGGACCTGGAGATCACTCTTCCAGAGAAACAACGGGCTGGAGTGCGGCACACTACCTGGCAGACAACAGGAGCCCCTCTTTGGAGGGAATAAGGCTGGAAGCTGAGAGCTAGGTACTTCCGTGTTCCTGCACAGGTGGTGCACTATGCACCAACAGCTGATTCGAACTGCTGGAGGGGATGTGGGTTCGCACCGGCTTCACAGGCCCATGTTTTTTGGACATGTCAGATACTTAAGGAGTACTGGACAGATATAGAATACCATCTTAAGGAAATGTTCCAGTTTCAGTCCCCCTTGGGCCCTGAACATCTGGTTCTAGGTCTCAGACCAAAGAAGGTACTGCGAAGAGAGGCAACATGCTTATGATCGGTTCTTACGATAGCTGCTTTGAAGGCCATTACTAAGAAATGGGAACAGAGAGCTCCCCCCCCGTCTTGTAGCAGACTGGAGGGATATAGTAGACAGTATTCACCTAATGGAGAGGATTACATTTAGCCTTTGCCAACAAACCCACATATACCAAAACAGGTGGACTAGATGGCTCTTGTATGAGCCTAACATGTAACTAGTTCCTTAACCAGACATTTTTGGCCCCCTTCCCCTCGTTTTCTCTCTTTTATTAAGAATTCATAAAAAATATGAAAAGAAACATACCTTTGTATTATTGTACTCCGTGCACTGAACAGTCTGGCCCAGATATTTAAAAGGGTTGAGCCATGTGCAATAGGGTTGCACCTGCGCAATTCCAAAATTGCACCATTCTGTGATATTCAGCAGGAGGCAGTTGCACCCTCAAAATCATGCTGAGCAACAGCGCAATGATAATGAAGGCATGCACAACTGAAGGGGGAGGAACCATGCATAAATGGTGCAGTGTGATATTTAAAGACTTGAGCAATGCACAACAGTGGAGCAAGAGGAAGTTGAGCCATAGCGGAAATTAGCCAAATTAAAAAGGAGCAAGGAAGAGGCGCAAGAACGCTACAGGGAAGCCACATGAGGCAGAGGCAGAGAGACAGGGCAAGTGGCATGAACAAGGTATGCCAGGGAAAGGCTACAGTGAACAGCCAGGCACAGGGAAGGTGTGGGAAGCCACACAGCACAGAGGCCAGCACAGGCAGATGTACCTGGTGCAGGGGAAGTAGCAGCCAGGACAGCAGGGGGAATAAAGTAACAGCTGCTGGGGGGTGAACGCAAGCCAGGGACATGGCCAGTGCCACCTTCCACATGGAGGTCATAATGAGGGGGGTGAGAAGGTGGGTGGCAGGGGGGCATAGCCATGGAAGGGCCCGTTGGTGGTATGCCCCCAGCAGGCAGTACTGAGCCCGCACCAGCTTTGAGTTGTACACAGATACTGAGATTGTGGGCCGGTACCACTTGAACAGGGCAATACTGAGGCGGCTCTGAGAGCTGTGCAGTGATGTGATGCAGGCACCCACACAATGGAGCCATGCCCTGTCAGTGGAGACCAAGGTAACAGTCTGCATATGCTTGCTCACCACGGGTACCTTCCAGAGACCAGCTGGGGACATCTCAGGCATAACACAGTCAGCCACATCATGCCACCCCACCCAATTCCTCAGCGCACTGCTGCCACATTCTGAGGAGTACATACCTTTCCCCAGCACAGCGGCGGAGCGCACAGCAAACATAACAGGAATTCCTCAGCGTAGCACATATGCCTGGTGTGCTAGGGGCAATAGACTGCACCCATGTGGCCATATGCATGCCACCTGGCCCCAAGGGGGCTGCATACATGAATTGAAGTGCTATGCCAGCATCAACTGCCATGTGGTGTGCGATGCCAGGGGTGCATCATCAATGTCTGTGCCATGCACCCTGAGGGAGCACACGATTCTTTCATCTGGCACCAGTTGGCACTGTACCACAGATTTGAGAGAGGGGACATCCCCACTGGCCACCTAGTGGGTGAGTATGCAAACCACATGGACAAATATAGGAACTGGGGGCATGGCCAGAGGTGGCATGGGTAGTGGCCAACATGGCCTGGGGCAGGGCAATGCTGATCACCAAACTAACCTCTACCCTCTACACACAGGTGACAGTGGATACACACTCTGTCCCTGGCTGCTCACACCCTACCGGCAACCCATGACCCCATCGCAGTAATGCTACAATGAGGCATATGCCACCACACGTAATGTCATTGAGTGGGTGTTTGGGATGCTGAAGGCACATTTCCGTTGCCTGGACACCTCTGGTGGTGCCCTACAGTACAGCCTCTCAAAGGCCTGTGGGATATTCCTGGCCTGTTGCATCCTGCACAACATGGCCAATGAATTTGGGATAGCCATATAGGTCGAAGAGGGGGACAGCAATGGGGACAATGGGGACGCTGGTGATGATGCTGATGGCCAGCCCCCCTTGGCGGACGGGACCCCCGACTGCTCCGGCTGGCACATCTGCACCAGGATACCATCACGGAGGAGCACTTCAGCCAACCCAGGTAAGTCATGAGGCCATGCACAACCACCAGTCGCCAAGGCACAACCCACAAACACGCAGGAACCCACACTGGGGGTGCACACCATCAAGGGAAGTGGCACAGCACAGAGGCACACACACAGCCAGGGATGGGTGAAGATTAACATGCCATGCTGAAGGACACATACACACACACACACATACACAATGCAACAAATGTGCACAGAGGGCAGAAGGCACACTGACCCAGAATGCACACTCTAGCAACACACATGTCCACAGGCCACCACGCCCACTGCCTGTCCATGTGCACGTGTCAGATGCTGAGCAGCATTGCACATTGGTGTACAGCACAATGCAGACATCATCATGCACATGCAACTGTGGACAGCAGCCAGGAGGGTGTGCAGGTGGACTGTGTGTCCACATGCAGGGCCAGGTACCCACCTGTGCACTGCCCACTGACACACACAATGCACACAGAGCAGCACCACAAAGTAGCTGCGCTGCGAGACAGGTCAGTCCCATGACACAGTGCGACAGCCACCATGGATGTGTGGGCAGCCCCGCCGAGACCCACCAGCTCTGGCAGGCTGACCACAGGCCTCATGGAGTGGCACCAATGGTTCCCCAGGGGTTCCACTGCATGAACGTGACTATGCCCATGCAGGGGTCTGCAGCACACTGAACATGCCTGCAACAGGAGTGCTCGGGATGCCCACAGCTGAACCTGGCATCAACAGGATGGGAGTCGCATGATGCCAGGAATGGGGGGTGGATAGAACACTGCATGGTGTCCACGATGCATGGGCACCTGACTGTGTGCCCATTGTGGCCATGACAGCAATGAACTCCTGTACAGGCCTGTCAAACGGTCCATCCGTGCCATGATCATTTCGGAGTCCCCACTGTGAGGCTCCTCTGCCTGCTCCAGAGACACATGCAGTGCATCCACAGATGTCGCAAGCCGCATCTGCTGCTGGACCGTTGCTCGCAGTAGGTGGGTGTGCTCGTCCAAGAGGTCATCAGCCTCCTCAGCATCCTGTCTCTCAGGGTGTGCAAGGGTCTGATGTTCAGAACCCCTTGAGGGTGGGTGCTGCACACCAGGGCCTGGTCTGGACATGTCCACAGGCAGCACACAGATGCTGCCGCTGAACCCTGTACCCCCAAGCCTAGTGGGTGACTGCTGATGCTGCCTCTCCAGCTGCTGCACCCCAGGACTCATTGGTGCCATCACAGTGGCCGCAACAGTCCCACTGTCCTGAACAGAAACCAGTGCTGCCCCACTGGTGCTGACAGGCACAGCCTGGGACTGTACTGACATGCAGGCCTCCACAGCGGCACCACCCACAGCCATTGCCGCAAATTGCCCTGCTGTGTGTCCATCCTGTGGCATACACGTGTCACTGCCCAAGATGGTCGTGTCATCATCACTGGTGCTGGACTCTGCCCTAGCCACAGCCACAGTGTGCTGGCATCCATGGATGCCAGCATGCTGGGACACAGGCAGGGCTTCCTCCTCACCTGTCTCAACAACATCAGAGTGGACAGCCAGGCAGTCCCCCTGTTGTACTGATCCACAAATACCTGTGGAGGTGGATGGTCCCACGTCCAACTCCATCCAACTGTCCACAGTGGACAGGCCCACCACCGCTGACCCATGCAGATGCTCAGGATCTGTAAGGGAAAGCAAAGTTGTGTTACTGCATATGACCGTGCCCCTCCTAGACAGACCATGACTTACCATGCAGTGATGGGCCACCACCCATCTGGAAGCCACCACCAGGAACACCCTCAATGGCACTTCAGTGCATGCTTCCAGCAAGCCTGTCCTCTGCTGGGTTGAGCTGTACCACCTCCGGCTGTCCCCCACCTGTTGCAGCATGTTCTGCCCTGATGGCAGCCACCTTCTCCTTTACCCTCCTCCTGTCTATGCCCATCTTCTTATTACACTCCTGCACAGAGCACTGGTGGCTGCCATGCAGGTTCATGGCACGTGCCACCTCCTCCCATGCAGCAGCACGGGCCTTAGGGGTGTGCTGCCATCCACTGAGCAGTGGCTCCTGATCCAGGTAGGCCTCATAAAGGGCCTCAGTTTTGGCCTTAGTAAAATGTGGCCTCCTCCTCCTCCCACCACTGTTGTCCTCCTCTCCAACAATGTGCTCGGTTATTATGTAGCCTGTAAAAATGGCAGTTGTTATCTGTGACTGCGCAGTCCCATGCATGTCCCTGAATCCACAGTCCACACTCCCACACAGCATGCAACTCACCAATAAACTGCAGTAACCGACTATGGCCACTGCAGCACATTGTCACACCTTTATAGCGCAATCCATGCAAATGAGGTGAGGAGCAACTTTAATTAGATGCAAATTGCAGTGCTGCACCATTGAATGGCTGATCGGATTATTTGCATATGGCGGCTGAATATCGGCTGTTGCACTTTTCATGGTGGTAAAGTGCAGAACCAATGGCGCAGTTCTGTGGCACGCATAGTACACCTCACTGTGCATGCTCGGCTTGCTGATGCAGGCATCTGCTGTGCTGATGACGTGCTGTGCATGGTAGGCAATGCAGGGCACAGCCACCATTGTGCCAGTGGCGCTATAGCGGTGGTCACTACATGGCACTGTGGCACTGGGATTTCAAAGGCACAATGGCCCAACTGCCCGACAGTCCACTGTGGTGCTGGCACACAGGCAGTCAATTGCGCTACATGCATTGTCATCTGATGGCACTGTGCATGGTCTTGCGCCCGAGACCCTTGACCCTGTGCCCGACCTTTGCCCCCTTGGTGCCATGCGTCAGGCATTGGTGCACCTCTATCACACTGTTTGGTAATAGCACGATAGAGAATGGCAGCACTGTATTGCACAGCATCTGCACATGGGGAGCCACGCTGTGGAGTGCCATATTGCCTACTATAGCTATTGGAATGGTGCATAGATGAGCTGCTCCATGGATGGTCATTGAGCTGGCCAATCTGGTAACCATAGTTGAGCCACACCACGGTCCTCCATTTGGGGAGGCCCCCCTAGACAGGACAATGATCCAGGTGTGGCAGGAGGTGGCCACTGCCCTGGATGAGGCAACAGGCTGGGGGCATTCAGCTGAGCAGTGCAGGCACCACTATGGTGACCTGCGCAGGAGGGAGCCGGAGCTACTGGCCCGACTGCGGTCACATGCCAGGAGGGGCATTGTGCAACATCCAGGTAGGGGTTCTGTCAACATGCCTTAATCGTCCATATGAGTCACAGAATTCTATGTGTCCAGCACATTGGGAAGGGACCGTATGGGGTTGGCCGTGGTGGTGTTCACAGGGTGTGGGGCGGGTGGGTCTGGCTGGGTAGGAGGGCACACACCTTGGGGCAGGGTGACTTTGCTTCGGGAATGTACTGATGTTCTTCTCTCCTTTTTTTTCCCCACAGGCCTGGAAGAACTGTACAGGGTGCGGGCAGAGCAGCAGAGGGGTGTTGCAACCACAGCCAGGTGGGCTGAGGACCAGCAATGCTCACCTGACTGGCCCGATGAGGGTGAGTGCCAGACCCCCATGATTAGCACTGCATGCTGTGTGACAAGGTGGGCAGCAGGCCATGGCCACCATTCATTGACATCACTGCCATGCACGCCACTTGTTACAGTCAACTCTGTCCAGTGGCAAATGCACGTCTGGGTGTCCATGTGTGCACCAGGTGCATGGCTATGCCACTGCCTTTGCACCACATAGCCATGTCACTAAACAGCCATGGTGGTGCTGTGTGTGACTTGGCCAGTGCGTGTGTGCAGCATTCCGCATGGCTGTGTGTGCCTAGGTGGGCGGGTCCTGTCGACGTGATCAGTGCAGGTGGTCACATACCATCACAGTGGTATATCCCATGGCCATATGCCATGCACAGTGGGTGGGCTGTATGGGGTTATGCATTCACACCTGTTGACTGTGCTCCCTTGTCCTAGGTGTGAGACATCTAAGGGAAAATGAGGACACCATGAGGGAGCTCCTGAATCTGGCCCATGAGATAGTGGAGATACTAAGGATGCTGGACGAGTCGGTGTGCTGCGGCAACACAGAGCTAGGTGGACCCAGAGCCAGGAACGGCAGTCCCTTTAACAGTCCCTTGGTCCCTGACTTCCCTTACCACGCTGGACCCACCCTCACACCCCTCCTATCCCATCCTATTCGTCCACCCCTTCCCCTTGCCCACCCCCACATTTTTTATGTCCCCACCACAAACTTTTAAATAGTTTTTATTATTGTACATAGTTATTTTTCTATTTTTACAATACATTTGGTTTTTATATGAATACCGTGGTGATCTCTGATTTGCAGCAGGCTATAGGTGCTCAGCTGCAGTGGTGTGCATGGCATCAGGGTGGTGCAGTCATGGGTATGTGTGTGTGTGTGTGTGTGTGTGTGTCCATGTGGAGATGACTACAGTGTGGGGATAGATATCAGTCAGTGTCTGTGTTGTGTGTGTTGTTCCCTGTGCACTGGATGACTGTGTGCAGTGGTCCATGGTGCATGCTCTGTGTCCATGGTGCACCCATCAGCCTGTCCATGGTCTGTGCAGCCAACACACATGCCTGTCTGTGACCTGCATGGTCTGCTGGCATGTCAGTGGTGGCATTTCCTGTGGGGTGGACACTGTACCCCTCACTTTTCTGGGTTGCCCATGTCACCGGTGTGGTGTATGCCTGGCTCAGGTGGCACTGTGGGGGACACGGTCATTGTCTCACCTCCATGCTGTGGCTTGTGTGTGTTGCAGCGGATGTGCCCCACTGTCTGTGGCTTGTGCTCTGGTTGACTACTGGTGGGGTATGGGTCCACGGTGCCTGCACAAGGTGGCTGGCACTCCAGTGATATGGTGGACTGTGGGTTGTGTGTACATGGCTTACATGGGCTCACAATGTGGGCTTGGTTGCCCCACCACTGCGTCCTTATGTTGTTGTGCCCTTGGGCATGGGTGGGTGTCTGCCCAGACCCTGTGTGGCATCCGCTGTGGTGCATGCTTCCACACACCACTGTGGGTGTCTGTGCTGGCTGTTGTGGCCAGTGGTAGGCCAGGGTGTGTCACTGGAATATTGTGCAGAGCGCTGTACCACTGGTGGTGGTGTGAAGGACATGACCATCCCATATGGGGTACCTCTTGTGCCAATGCATGGTCAGTCTCTTAGCAATACCTCAGGGGACTGTGTGTGGTGGCACTGTGTCTGCTGTTGTTGCATTGCCATGTGCTGCAACCTGCTGATGGGTGCTCATGGTGGGGCTGGCTTGCATGGTTCTGTGGTGCACAGGGTTGCATTGACACAGTGGGGGTGGTGGCATGCATAGGGTTTCCTGCAGTGGTGGTCACTGCTCATGAGGGGGTGTCTGGGGGTCACGGTGCAGTGTGTGCTGTGCACTGGGGGGATGGTGTGGCACAGCATGGTCTGCCCTCCTTGTGTGCCAGTCACAGCTTAACGGTAGGTGTGATGGGACACCATGGCCATACTGTGGGTTGGTTGTTTGTGTCCATGGACCAGTGGTTATTCCAGCCCTCCCCTAGTTGTGCTGTGCTTGGGGTGTGGGGGAAAATGTCTGTTCTGCTGTGTGTTCCTGTGCCCATCTGTGGCATGGGTGGTGGGACCCTACCTCCCTGATTGCGCAGTTACATTGCTCTGCAGCTGGGGGGCTTCCTGGTTGCACTATGGTGCAGGTGGTGTGATATTCAGTCGCTGGCTTTAGGTGCAATTTGGCCATCTCCTTTTTTGAATATTGCATCTCTTGTGCATGGGCACAATAGACTTGCACTTGCTTCTGCTATTGCACACTTTTTGGGAGCAGTTTGAATATCTGGGCCTCTGTTAATATTTCCATCGAGTTGTAATAGATAAGAACATTTGCAGCATTATTTGGTAGATCTCTGAGATCTTGTAGTTTAATTTAACTAGATCATCCTATGCTTTTATTCAGTAAAAAGCTACTGTCTAGGTACACACTGTGATGTCAACAAGATTTATCTTGTGTACCTTTGTAACAGATGAATGATCTATATGTTCGGAAATTATGCATTAAGCCCCTTGGGGCCTACCACAATAAATGAAGTATACAAAAAAAGAAAAAGGGCTAGGCAGCATTCTGTAACTTTAAATCATTTTTAAATAAAAACTGACTCTTAAATACTGCAGTTAAGGGACAAAATTAACAGCACAATAGCATTCAGCAGGGTAGTCATCTTTGATGGAATATATGCCTTCTCTTTGTTTTCAAAAGGTATTCGGCTTCATCTCATGCCTAACAATAATATCCAGGAGCATTTTTACATTCTTCAGTGACAAAAACAGTTACATGAAATTGATTACACAATCCCATAAGACATAATTAAATCTTCTGTTACCTGAGGAAATCTGTAGAGTCCCAATACTCTTGCTATAGTAATGGTATTTGCTGAAAATTCATCTGCAATTAGAGCCACTATAGGAGCTGTTGTGTGACAGTCGTAATTGGGAAGTGGTTTGTTCCTCCTAGACAGAAACCAAAATGTACTTTCAAGAGCTCTAAATAAGTTACCACATGAATCATAAATTTCAAACCCCAAGGTGATATTTGGCAGTATCTGTGGGTTTGTCTTTGTCCCCTCAATTGCAAGAATCATTGCGTGGGTCATCCTGTACAAGTATAGATCAAATCTGAAAAGGAGAGATATTAGACAATTATCTGGTTAAACTGGATGAAGATTACAGTCAACCCTTCTATGATCAGCATGTTTAAAGCACTGAAAATGTAAATATAATTGGTAAATGGATAGAAACATAAACAGACAAGAGAATGTCCACATAACATTTGTTGTAGTAGGGTGACTAACTTGAACCAAGGGAATGGAAAATTGAAAACTCTTTCTGAAGTGATAACAATAGAAGAGATGTTGTGGGTGCATGCCAGGCAGTAATTGTGACAAGCCTACAGATCACAGAAACAGCAAGGGAAATTATCCAAACTGTAGCAGCAGCAACTGCAGGAGAAGGTGCAATACCAAAACAGATGTGAGAGAAACAGGTACTAGCCAAATAAAATATGTGACAGCAGCAGGTGCAAGCCTAAAAACAGCTGGACAGCAATAAAAGCTACCTCAAAAACTATCGTGACAGCAATAGGCACTAGCCCAAAACAGCTGTGACAGCAATAGGCACTAGCCCAAAACAGCTGTGACAGCAACAGGCAGTAGCTCAAAACAGCTGTGACAGCAACAGGAATTAGCCCAAAACAGCTGTGACAGCAATAGGCACTAGCCCAAAACAGCTGTGACAGCAATAGGCACTAGCCCAATACAGCTGTGACAGCAACAGGCACTAGCCCAAAACAGCTGTGACAGCAATAGGCACTAGCCCAAAACAGCAGTGACAGCAACAGGCACTAGTCCAAAACAGCTGTGACAGTAACATGTGTTAGCCATAATAGAGTTGTGGTATCAACAGGAACAAGCTCATAAACAGCTGTAACAGCAACATGTGCTACCCTAAAAACAGATGTGACAGCGACAAGTGCTACTCCAAAAATAGATGTGACAGCAACAGGTGCAAGCCTAAAACCAGGTGTGACAGCAGTAGGTGCTAGCCTAAAACCATGTGTGATAGCAACAGGTGCTACCCCAAAAACAGATGTGACAGCAACAGGTGCTAGCCTAAAACCAGGTGTGACAGCAACAGGTGCTAGCCCTAAAAAAAACTATGACTGTAACAGGCATTAGCCCTAAAACAGCTGTGACAGCAACAGATGTTAGCCCTAAAATAGCTGTGACAGCAACAGGAACTGTCATAAAAACAGTTGTAACAGCAATATGTGTTACCTAAAAACAGATGTGACAGCATCAGGTGCTAGCCAATAAACAGCTATGACAGCAACATGTGCTAGCCCCAGAACAGTTGTGACAGTAACAGGTGCTAGCTGTAAAAGAGCTCTGATAGCAACATGTGCTAGTGCAAAAACAGATGTGACAGCAATTGGTGCTAGTCTTAAAACAGCTCTGACAGCAACAGGTTTTAGCCCTAGAAAAACACTGACAGCAGCAGGAACTAGCCCAAAATTAGTTGTAACAACAACATGTGCTAGAACATTTGCATGTGGAAGTACACTGGCGGTGCTTACGGAGGTTTTTTGTTTTTAACTCACTGCTGTGATACAAGCACAGATCGCAGGTGGCAAATTATTCCACATTTTAGGGGCAAAGTTCAAAAATGCTGCTTGCCAAAGGTTGGTTCTCAACTTAGTAATAGCAATCAAGCCTAGAGCTGAGGACCTTAGGTGATATGAACTGTACTGTGACTAACACTGCCCCATTTATTACAATTTATAAATGAAATATATGCTCTCGCGTCCATCTGTCTTAATTAAGCTATATTAAAAAAAGGTAATGATTTGTGACTCTTACATGATTAAAAGCTCACAACTCAGTTTGACACAAAGCAAAAAAATGTCCCTGGTTAAGATTTGAACACTTGAAATCTGGATATTTGGGATGCAGACAGACATGCATACACATTAAGCCACCAACATTCAAATAGAAGCAGTGCACATTGCTGGAGGGATCATTTCTATAACATTCTCATCGACACTTAAAACTCTCAATTCATCAGATTTGCAACAATCAGATTTATGGGAAATAACAGCTACAGGTTGCTGCCCTGGGGGAAGGGGATGAAATCTGCCAATAGGGATAGGTGGGAGGTGGAGCTCAAGGGTGCTGCCCTGGGGGCAGCGCTACCAGTTGGCGAAATCCACCAATAGGAGTAAGGCAGAGGTGGAGGAGCTAAATGGTGCTGCCCCAGGGACAGCTCTGCCCTGAAAACTGCACTATGGAAACGAATGATACTCGAGCTCTGTACGTCCAGTTGCGTGGGAAAATGACATGGTATGCTTTGGAAAAGGACAGCAGGAGATTGCACAAACTGTTTTAGAACTATTGCATACTAAGTACAGAACAAATGTAGATGAGAAAAGAAGGCTTTCTTTCAGTACACAGTTTATATGGAATATGAATTGGCTGCCATTAGGATGTATGTGTTTTCTTAGCAAGATATAGATCATTATAATTTAGAATATACATTTGCCTTAAGCATAAAGGAATAGAAATAATCCTTGAAGGTATACAGCATTCAGTCTGGAAACTTGCACGAACTAACACCACAACAATAATGTTGAAAATAGTTAAAGAAATGGGTGGGGAAACTAAGGAAAGGAGCAGAACATATTGAGGGGGAAGTGGAATGTTTCCCCCTCTAGGTATTGACTGCACATGTTTTTTTGCTGAAAGAGGTGGGTAAAAAGCCCTGGGAGAAATCTGTCTGGGTATGGTTTCTTGATGTTTGGTAATCTATGAAAACTGGAGCACAGTGATAGACAAATTTCAAGATGCATGTGGGGAAAACTTGTGCTGTGCCCATCCCATGTTTACCTGGATGTTCTCAAGCAATACTATTATGTGGATGAGAAGTGTGTCATGGGTATCTGGGCTGCTGAGTACCTATGTTAGATTCCACAAAATATTCAGAGTTACATCACTATCATAACAAACAGACTGGCAGCACTTATTAAACAGCAACTAGTTTGCAATTGATGAGAAAGAGATAAAGGGAGCCAGGCAGCAGGCCAGCTTTATCAGATCCTGTAGTCTTTAAGTCTACTACGGAATATCTGCTGGTTCTTTTTCCATTCTCTGTCATCACATCTTCACAGATGGACATAAAAGATGGGGTTTACTGTTTGCTGGCTTCCTCAGTGGTGGTCTTGGACAGTAACAGAAACATGTTTTACAGCATGGTGTTATTACTGCCACTTTAACTGCAACTCTGAATTCACTGATGCCACATATCCATAAAACCTGCAGTACCAAGCTTATGTTTCCCTAACAGCTGTGAACATCTTGAATAACATTAATAATCCTGGAAAGGGTAGACATTTTAAATGTAACATAATTTTAGTCTATTTAAATTTTCACTTAGTCCAACTGGATGTCTCTAATTTATGCTAAAAACAGAATGCTAGTATAATGACCAGGAACAGAAGGAGTCTGCTATATACTATATTCACAAAATTCTGATCATGGTGATTATTTATAGTACAAGTTTACTAGAAGTAGTTCATTTATGCTGTTACTAGAACTATAGCTGGGAACTGTTTGGTCTGGGACTTTAAAACCTATTTCTTTGTGGATACATCCATTGTACAGTGCTTTGGAGTATACATCCAGTGGACAATAGGTTTATAGGCAGAAACCAACTTTCCTTATTTTGGTAATGGAGAATCCTTTTATTTTTTATTTATTGCATATTTAGCTTTTAGTTAGTTGACTTTGTATAGCTTTGTCTTAATAATTATTTAGCATTTGAGAAACTACCTGTTTTAGTAACTAGCGTTTCAGGGATAACACTCTACATAATGAACTGTTACATTTGGATTCTGTCCTTGACATACAGTAGTAAGTTGAATACGGTTAAGTTAACTATTGCATCTTGAAATGTCAATGGGCTAGGGTCACCCAGAGGAAAAAGGTTTTGTCCTTCCTAAACAAATCCAGGGTAGACATTGCTTTTATTTAGGAGACTCATTTGCTTCATGAAGAAGTCATTAAGCTGCAGAGAGGATGAGTGGAATAAGAGGAGTACGGCTGTTTCTCTAAAAAAAGAGGCACATCAATTTTAATAAGAAAGGGGGTCAATTTTGTGAAGCATGGAAGTATATCAGATCAAGAAGGCAGGCTTCAAATAGTGGCAGGAACATTGAATGGTAGGAAATTGTGTTGTGTAATGTTTATGTCCTCAGCAACAATCAGGAAAACGTTTTTCTTTCCCTTTTCTTGAAACCAAGTAATTGGGAGAGGGTGGGTGTTGTTTTGTTTTCTCATGTCAATTCCTCTACAGTATCAGACATGTATTAATAGTATGCATAAGTTTTATTTAGCCTGACATTCTTCTCTCTTTAATCAAACTATGTTAGTATTCTGTTTGGATGGATGTATGGCTATTTTAAAAATTGAATAAAGTATACTTAATGAAAAAAAAGAAAGTAAGTAACTACCCAGAACATGAGATTGTCATGGGGAAGGAACTACAATCTAATCCTGGATCCTCTATTAGATAGATCATCCTGCAGACCTGCTCAAAATGACACCAGAGCAAGATTGGCTCATAAAAAAAATACTCTAGAATTTTAAACTAACCGACAGCTGGAGGCTGGTACACCCCCAGGGAAACAATTTCACCTTTTCCTCAAATAGACACCATTCCTATAGTAGAACTGATTGGGCTGGATATTCAAACTGCGCTATTTTGTGGTGCAAGCCCTTGTGCTGCACAAAATAGATGCGAAGGGGTGTGGCCGGGGTGATATTCAAAGGAGTTGTGTTATTGAGCAACTCCTTTGAATATCACCCTCCAGCCACAGCCACTGTGCATGGCGCAGTGGAACTTGCCACCGCAAGTGGTCAGTGGAGCATTCAAGTTCTTGATTGGCACAAGTACCATTGCACCATGCCAAATTTCCATATTCAAGGTGACATGTAAATGGGGCCATAATTCATGCAAGGCACAGAGGCCATTTGCATCTATTTATGACCCCATTTGCATCTCGATGCTGCTCTAGGTGTGCCGATCCCCGGGACTTGCACCTGGCTCCTGCCAGGCAGCAGCCATCGAGGACCGATGCCCCCTGCAGCCCGATCGTAGGCAAAGTGTAAAAATCCCCCACCCCGACTGGCCTGATCGCGGGCATAAGGTTAAATAACCCCCTCACTAGCCCAATTGTGAGCATAAGCCAAATGAACCCCCACTAGCCCAATCGCGGGCATAATTGTAAAATACCCCACCAGCCTGATCACAGGCAGCACAAATCCAACCCCCAAGGACATACCCTGGTGGTCCAGTGGACGCTAAGCCCAATCGCGGGCTGCAAAATGTTGCAACACCCTCCCCAGAACAGATCCCGGTGATCTGGTGGCTCCCCACCCACCACCACGAAGCCCACCACCCCTGCTCCCCCGTCAGCTGGCGGGTGGCAGCATCCACCCACCTGCCACCCACTGACTGATTGCCCAGTGAGCTGCACACCCGGTGGTGCAGAGCAGAGCCAATGGGCATGCAGCCCATATCATATAAAGGCAGTCAGATATGTGAATGAATTCTTTCATTCACATATCTGAACTGCCTAGCTGTATGAGCTGCATGCCTTGGCTCTTGCTCTGCACTAAGTGCACCAGGCAGTCAGTCGGTGGTGGTGGGCGGCAGGCGGGTGGGATGCTGCCGCCTGCTGACTGACGGGGTGAGTGAGGTGGTGGGGCTTCTTGGGTGGGTGGGATGGGGGCCACTAGATCATCAGGGATATATTCTGGGGGTGTGTTGCAACATTTTAGCCCGCGATCGGGCTTAGCAGTCCACTGACCACCAGGGATCTGTTCTTGGGGTGTTGCAACATTTTGCAGCCCGCTATCGGGCTTAGCGGTCCACTGGACCACCAGGGATATGTTCTTGGGGGTTGGACTATGTGCTGTCTGAGATCAGGCTGCTGGGGTATTTACAATTATGCCCATGATCGGGCTACTAGGGGTTATTTAAGCTATGCCCCGATCGGGCTAGTGGGGGTTATTTAAGTTTATGCCCGTGATTGGGCTAGTGGGGTTATTTAACCTTATGCCCACGTCGGGCCAGTCGGGAGGAGGGATTTTACACTTTTGCCCGTGATCGGGCCAGTCGGGGGGAGGGGGGTTACTATAAGCCCGTGATTGGGCTGCAGGGGGGGCACAGGAAGTAGGTTGAGGGCCAGCCACAGGTGGTAGCTGCTGTGTTGTGCCCTGCAATGCGGCAGCTCACCTGTGGTTGGCCCTCGACTTAATCCTTTTTTTTTTTGGCTCAAAGTTGAGCAGGCGCAGGTTGTGGGTTGTGCCTGCACAACTCTGCACAGCCTGCTGAATATCGGGCTGTGCAGTTTATGCATAGTTCCTCCTCCAGTTCAGCATGCATTCATTTGCATTGCGCTGTTGCTCGCTTGCCTTGGGGGCTCAATCACCCCGCTGAATATGGCAGAATGGCGCACCGGACTCTGCGAGTATACAAGAACCCTATTGCGCATAGCGCAACCCTTTTGAATATCCTGCCCATTATGTCTTCTTATCCATTAACATTACTAATGTTATTACAGAAGTTCAAATTGGAGACATAATAATCTTGGCCCATGCTATGATCACAACAAATATAGAATGGGGAAGTACACGGCCAAAATTACATAGGTGGAGATTCATTACTAACTTATTGCAGAATAAAGAAATTGATAAACAATTAGAATCTAAAACAGAGGAGTTTTTTTGAGCTAAACAACAATGCAGAAGTGTCTTATCCTACAGCTTGGGAAGCTTACAAGCTTTCTATAAAGGGTGTGATTATTGCATTCACTAACAAAAGAAAAAAGAATGGGAAAGAGAGCTGCATAAGAAAGGGGAAGAGCTTAGGGAACTAGAAACTGAATCTAAGACAGGTAAAACACCTACAGGGGAGCTATTATACAAATGAAAATCCCTCAAATATGAGATTAATAAAATTCTGTCAGGGAGAACAGAATATGCACAATTTTGCACAAAACAAAGGTGCTGGGAAGCCAGAGAAAAGCAGAGTAAATTATTGGTTTCTCGGTTACAGAATCTCCAACAACAAAATGTAATACCCGGTGTCAAAAAGGAAATAAACCAGGTTATGACCTTTAATGAAGAAATAAATGAAGACTTTCTTGAATTCTGTCAGAAAATGTTTACTACCAACACAGGAAACTATGCTCAAAAACAAAACACTTCTTAACAAAGTCTTCCTTAGAGGTGGGCAAAAAAAAAATCTTCCACTGGTGGAATTCAAGCAAAAGTCTGAATTTCCTTTCCACAGAAGTTCAGAAATTGATTTCTGAATTTCTGTGGAACTTCTGCCCACAATCACCTCTGTTTTGTTTGACAACTTGACCCCCAAAAAGCACTAGTGGCTAGTGGACCCTCCTCCACCTGCCCCACAAGTAAAAAAGCATCCCTGGTTGCAAGTAGTCTCTCCCCTCCACCAGGTAACCCACCCACCCCGAAATGTAGAGTAACCCCATGTCACATCACTATCTCCACTTCTCCTGTTTAAAAAATAAATCTCTGGTGGTCTAGTGTTTTCTTTTTTCATTTTTACCTCCTCCCAATCATCAGTCAAAAATCCCTGATGATCCAATGTCCCTCACCCAGCCTCCCTAGCAGCCAGGTGTCCCAAAACCCCATTCCCACTCCCACTGTAAACCCCATCAGTGGTGGATCAGCACAGCCCTCCTCTCTCCTCCTTCATGGCAGGTCTGCCACTGAGCTGTCATTGACTGAGTGTGTACGCTGTGGGCGCATACACATACGATGGGCTACCTGGGGAATTTTATAAAGCCTGAGCCACATCACTTGTCCCTAAACTTCATCAAGTGGTCTCTGAGTTTGGAAAGACAGGCATGATACCTAGCAAGGGTGTAGGCAGGCCTACTCACTGTACACATTTGTGTACAGTTTTGTTGCGTGCCTATCACAAACCATATGCCTTTCTATTAACATTTTCATTTTAATCTGTAGTATTTGGGTTAGTGTAGGCCACTGATGAGAGTCTCTGTTTAAACTTCTGTTGTTTAGGAGACAGATATATGTATAATCTCTTTAGAGATTAGAGGAAGCATCTGACAACAATCTGACTTGTTTGGAAGGGGGTACCATTTGGAGAGGATGTGTACATTTTTTTAACAGGGCAGTGGTGTAACTTTGGAGATTGTGTGTGCAAAATGGAAATTTCTGGCTATATCCCTGATACCTAGCTCCATGCAAGAAGCCTTCATTATGCATATCCCCAAAAATGAAAGACCCACTATAATGCATTAAGTACAGATCCATATCACTTCTTAACTCAGACTATAAAATGGTTACCACAGTACTAGCGAAACAGACAGTGATCACCAAGTTATTAGGAACATGACTAGTAGGATTTGTGCACAATAGATCCAGTGCAGATTGTCTTCATCATCTGTTAAATCTGATATGGTGATTAGTAAAGGGAAGTTACCTTATGTTCTAATATCACTGGATATTTTAAGACACTTTTGCAATGGGACTATCTATTTAAGACACTGAAAACATTTGGTATTGGTGAGTGCTTTATGTCATGGGTACATATGATTTATAGTAATCCAACAGCTCAAGTGATTACAAATGGAACTATGCCATGTCATCCTCATTTAGACTGCACTGTGGTATGAGGCAGGAGGGCCCTTTGTTACTGTATCTCTTTATTCTTGCTTTCAAGACTCTAATTCAAGCAATCAACCTACATAAAGAAATTCAGAGCATAGTAATTGGAAAACATAAACATAAGGCCATGGCTTTTGAGAACAATCTGCTCTCGACACTCACTAAACCAGTTGTGTCTTGTAAAAATGTTCAAGAAATTTTAGATAGATTTGCAGGGATATCAGGTTTCGGATTAAACTGGAAGAAGATGCAGGTTCAGGGCAGCCACATCTCAAAACAAGACATGACAGCACTAGAAAACAGTCTAGCCCCACAATGGTTTGCAGGTTCCATTACATATTTGGGCATCAACATTGCTGTAAAGCTAGCAGATATTATAAAAATAAATTATGGGCCTTTTTTTACAAAAATTAGAGCTAGATCTAGCACAATGGGTAACACTAAATGTGTCTCTATGGGGTAAGAGAAGCACTATAAAAATGAATGTAGCACACTCCAGTTCTACTAGGCAAGATATTATCTCATAATCTAGATAAAATTACAAAGAAATTGATTTGAAATGGTAAGACAGTGAGACTAAATATTAACAAATTAGGGGTGCCAAAGCAGACAGGTGGCCTAGCACTTCCATGGAGGGAAAGGTATCATTGGTCCTTCGAGCTAAGACAGGCTTTAATGCATACTCAAGAAAAGTCTATTTGCACGAGATTTAAACCAATATGGTTAGGCTTAGAAAATCATTTTATTACACCCAATAATAATAATGGACTTCCTGTATGTACCCATATCCTCGAAACTAAGTGATAACCCATGTTTAGCAACTTCCATGAATGCTATCAAAAAGGCCAGTGTCATTCTGAATCAAAATAAGACCCCACTTGTCAGCATGCCTCTGTGATCAGATCCAATGCTTAACTGCAATAATAAACCATTATTCAATACCTCATGGTCATGGGTGGGAATTGTAAGAATTAAAGACATCATAGATCAAAACTCAGGGATCCTACTTTCATGTATAGACTTACAGAAGAAATATGGAAAAGTACCTACAAGTAACAGATACACTTTCTAAACAGGTTTTGACCACAGACTTGCTCATGCCTAAAAATGATGAATGGGAACAAATACTGACAAGTGGACTCATTAAAAAGAGTGCTAGCTTGCTCTACAAATTATTAACAGAATCCATTTTGTCCATAGCTCTCACTATTAAGGCTAAATAATACTGGGAATCAGAACTGCTTACCGCTATAATGGATTCTGAGTGGGAGGGCATGTGGAAAATCGCCTGTGTCAGCCTTAAAGAAGTGCAAGGTAAGCTTATCCAGTTTAGAATCTTGTATGGTTATTTGTCTCCAGACTAGCTGCTTAAGTAAGCCATAATACCCAACAGGGTGGGCAGCATTGGGCAATACCAGACCACCCAGGGGTGTAATGATGCCCGACGCCACAGGCGGAGGACCTTATAGCCCATGGGAGGTCCGGTATTGTCCAATACTCCCCACCCTGGAAGGTATTACTGCACTTAGAAAATGGGCTACCACTGGCATTTATATAAGGGATTTAAAAATAATTAAAACATTAATTAAAAAATAGAGTAAGAATGAAGTTTGTGTCCTGCTTGTAAAGTAGTACCTCAGTTTCTGTGCTGTTCTGTCTTCTGGTGCCCCCCCCCAGCATTCTCTTCTACTTCATCTCCACCCCCTACATCATTTAGCACAACTCATGAGTGCCCTGTAATTTTTTCCCAAAGGAGTCACTTGGCATAATAGTAGTTCCTAATACACACACTAGCTTTCTAGCCTTCCTGGAAGAGTTTTTTTTTTTCATTGCTAAGCTGTGGAAGTTAGGTTCGTGACCTTACTCAAGGCTGTCACATAAAACTAGGAAGTGCAGACCAAGCGGTACATTGTGACAGCCAGTCTTCTAAATGATTTTTTTAAAATGTCTAAGATTAACATGGCCTTCAGGAGGGAGATCCAAAGCAGCACCAGGGAAAGGATGCGTCTTTACCTCATCGGGAGCAGAGCGCGAGAGCTGATGTCAGCGATCAGCACCAACTGCACCAGTGCAGGTGCCCCATGGCTGTACTTTGTTTGAAAAACTTTCACCTGCCTGTACTGGTATTCTGCTATTGAAATAATTGGTTTACTTACTTTTTTTCCAACGGTTTGAATGTAGTTGCAAATTCTTCAGCAGCAGGCACCAATGGGTGTGGTGGGGGCGAGCAGATCTGGAGAACAGTGGCGTGAATAACAGCTATTTGACAGGATGTATGACTGCATTCAGAATTAAGCACAAGGTTTAATGCCGCTTTTGCTTTATGAGACAGTGGAGCTGAATGGGAGAATAGCCGGAGGAATTTCATTAGCCATACAAGCATGGGGGGGCTGACAACCAACTTAGTGTTAGCAAAACAGAAAACATGGCAGTTGCTCTATTTCAAAGTTCCAGGTGCCTAAGAATATCCCAAGTAATGGGGCACCCCGAATAGGAACTTGTTGTTCAGCAGGGTCTATTGGGAAATACCTGTCCTAGCCAATCGGGAAACTTGGATTCCTTAGCCCGTTTCCTAACATGGGATATTCAATTAGACCAAGTGTGTTGATGTTGTGGACAGAAAAGAGGGGGGCTAGTACACATACTTTGGAGCTGTCCTAATTTGTCAGAAATCTGGAAAGAAGTTCATAGGCTCTGTACATCAATACAAAAATGCAACATTTGTTTCTTTCCAACACTGTTTATAATAGGGATATCACCAGAGGATGAATTCAACTTTTATGAAACAATCTGGGTAAATATTGCTTCACTAAATCTTAAGAGGATTATCTTAAACAATTAGAAAACTAAAAAAGGTTCCTGCTATAGGTGAACGGCTCAATCAAATGAGTACTTCTGCAAACACTGGGCCCTATGCTTGAAGGAGCAAAACACCTCCACACCTAGCAAGTGAGGCATGGAAGCACTCCGCACCCATTGCGCCACCAATACGGGATAAACAAAATGGGGGTGTGCAGCCCCTAGGCACCCAATCCCCCACCCATGCAGACTGTAACATGCAGGTGGAAGATGGGGGGTGTACCAGCACTGCACAACATGCACAAAGTCATGTAGTGCACTGCACTGGGGTGTGTAGGGGGCAGCCAATATGCCAGGTGAACATTGCAGTAAATACTGGAGCAGGGAACAGCACTGAGGCAGGTGGGCATTCCCCCACAAAGTGAGCTAGCTCTGACCCCGCACCCCACAGTCTGACCCCACAACCATATGGTGCTGCCCTGTCTCCCGGGGACTGCAGACCCACCCATGGATGGCACCACCACCATATCCATGCCACCCACTGCCCAACACTGCACCGGCAAGGTATCCGGGGTCATGAGGAACCAACTGCAAACAATAATGCAGGTCACACACTGCTGAACTATGCTATGCTTTTGAGAGATTTGCCCAGGAATAACCTGACTGTGCCATAGCCCAGGGTTGGGATGACCCAGCACTTCCCTAGAAGGCCTCAGTTCCCTCAGTGTACAACAGCAAAGGTGTCCAAAACACAGACATAAAATAATGCCAAATCAGGTTGATATGCCAATACGTGGCAAAAGTAAACATTACACCCAGTATAGAATCCTGTGCCGAGACTCTGAGTGTTTCTGTTTAAAAAATAAAAAGTTATTAAGAAAGAATCATGGTAGTTGTAGAGGAGACAGGATGCAGAAAGCATGGAGGGATCAGAAAGGGCCTAACTTGGGGGGGGGGCTGAAGCCATCTCTGAGGGCTTGTCTACATGCCTCTTCTGTCTCCAGCTGCTAAAGATTGCCCTGCAAGTGTTGTGTGGTCTGCAGTGCCATTGAGAGGCACCAGAAGAAGTGAAATCATCCCATTTCCCATTGCAAGAGCTTAGTGCTCTGTTTTATTATTATTTTTTTAAAGATAAAGTTTTGTTCCCCTGGAAGTGGCTGTAGCAGAGCTGCATCATGTGAGCTGGTTTCAGACCATGCAAGGTGCTTATTTGACCGCCCAACTGACTGAAAACCCTTCCTCTGTCAGAAACTCCTCCCACCTCCCAACCCAGCTTCTCCACTTCCGGAGCTGGTGCAGCGAATTGGTGGCAGCATGCCAGTAAAGTGCTGGCCACCACAAAAGGAAACAAAAGGATGTTATTTATTTATTGAACTGAGAGCCAGGTGCAAAGCAAAGCACCCAATGGTCAATCAGACGAGGGGCCAAAACAGCATATATTAGTATATGGGGCATGATGACAGGGTCCCAGCCTGCAGCTCAGAAAGGGAATCATCTAATTATTTAAATTAGAGGCATGGCAAAGGCAGGGAAAGTGCAGAGGAATAGACAGGCCCTGCATAGACCTGATGCTTATTTAAAGAGGCGAGTAGCCCAGGTGTCAATAAAAGGGGCACTTTAGGCCACAGTGCTGAATTAAAGGGGCAGCTGAAGCACATATGTTCACTTAAGCGGGCAATCAGGTCCAAGTTAATGCAAGGGGCATCCAGGCCCACCAGATATTAAAGGAGCCCAGCCACATAGGCTCAGTATTAAAGGGGCCCAGCCATATAGGCCCAATATTAAAGGGGCCCCGTCACATAGGCCCAGTGTACTTAAAGGGGCAACCAGGCCCAAGGTAGTCCAAAGGGGAACCAGCAGAGAAAGACCCAGAATAGTTTAAAGGACAACACCCAAGTTATTTGAAGGGGTAATGCTCAGAACAGTAAAATGGGGCCCAGAAAACTAGGTCCGATGAGTTATTTAAAGGGCAAGTTAGACCCACAGCATTTAAAGGGACCCAACCACACAATGCTTATCACTTGTCAAGGGGTTAACTAGCCTCATAAGTTCATGTTTGTTAAGGGGTTTAGCTAGTCAGTCCCAGTAGGCCAGTGGTCTAATTGAGGTCTATCACAACTATAAGGGGCCCACCTAAATAAAGTACTCCACAGTCTAAGTAGGTCAATGTAGTGTTCAGCTGCCAGTGTACTCACAGTAGCAGGAAAGCTCAGTTAGTTCGGGGAACCCACTACAGTTAGGTCAACAATTGGCAAGGACTTCACCTAGAAGGTGATCAGACAGAAGCAACCAAGTTCTTATTACTTGCTGTGATCTACTGTATACATCCAGAGACTATGGTACTATGCACGATTATTGGAACTGTGACAATTACGTTAAGCCAGCATCTTGTGCCATTGTGCATTTGATTCAGTCCAGCAATTCCTCAGAGACATTGCACCCATGTGGGTTCACATCAGCCTTCAAGAATCCTTTGGCAACATTTGACCAGTGCATTTCAGAATCAGTCTTCAGTAGCCCTGGAAAGAAGTTTTCACAAGTGTACTCCAGAATCAGCCTGCAGCAGTATTCCTGAATAAAAGAACCAAGCTGTACTTGCACTTTGCAACATCATGTTTGTTGCTTTCCTCTGACAGTTCCCAACGTACAGCTTGCTCCAGTGCAGAATCTGCAATCCTTTCTCTTATTTTGTCATCATCTGCATCAGAATACCATGTGGATTGCCTGTTCCAGTTCTCCGGGTGACATTCTGTTTGTTGTTTTAAACACACCCTTGGCTCATCTGGCCTTGGAGTCCCAAACATTGTCACAGTTTGACACATGGCTTATTGTTTTACATGTGCCCTTGGCTCATCTGGCCCTGAAGCCCTGAACTTGTCACTCTCCTATGTCCAGAGACTTCCTCATCTGGACTCCTGTTTCCTGTGGGGTCTGCGTTGTCTCCTTCATCCAGCAGTACAAAAGCGGGCTGTGGCAGGGTGATCTCCATCTTCTTCTTCCCCATTGTCTTCTCCATCCAGCAGTCCAGAAGCAGGCTTTGGCAGGGTTATCTCCTCCATTTTCTTCATCCTGCTGTCAAGAAGGGGGCTGTGGTAGGGTGGTTTGCATTGAATCCTTCACCTGGCAGTCCAGAAGTGGGCTGTGGCTGGGTGGTTCGCATTGTCTCCTCTAGGCAGTACAAAAGTGGACTGCAGATGGATTTTCCATGTTTCAGTTCCGGTAGCCCTCACTGCATTCTTAGCTGAAAAAATCTCTGTGTCTGTTCTTGCATTCTGGTGACCCTAATGAAGTGGGGTGTGGCAGAGAAACTCACGGTCTGTTAAAAATCCTCTTTGCATTCCCCTAGTTTCCAAAAGGTTGTCAGAGTTGCACTACACAGCTGTCGAGTTGATTCTTGTCATGACAATTCCTTTGATTACATTTCCTCTTTGACAGCAGTGAAAAACTGATCACGCACTAACTATCATCCAGCATACATCTAGACTCTTGCTATAGTATGTAGAGTGATTAATAGTGTGGAGTGCACCAGGTAATAGCTAGAAATGCACCTTGGGGTTTACTTAGAAGGTTCTGAGCAGGGATTAAAAAATAGAATGCTCTTATATGGTAGCTGTTACAGCCAATTAACAGTCTTTCTAGTTTTATTGTAGAGTCTGATGGGGATTGCTTTGATAGGTTAAAGGCATAGTTATGACTGTCCTGTTAGCATATGAATCTTCACCTATCCTCCTGCTGTTAAAGTGCTTATGATATATGTACCTAATTTTCCCTAAGCATAAGCGTGTTTCCCGCTATGAGGGTCCTTGATGTATTCTTTCTGAACTATGTAGCTCTGAAATGCAATAAACTTCCTGTTGGTACTGTATGTAATTAACTCTGGGTCACCCAAGAAAAAGGGACTGCTGGTCTCAGTGGGCTCACCCAGTTATCAAAATGTTATAAATAAATAAATAGAGTCATCCTTTTACAGGAATTAGAAATAGGATGCTCTTATAGTGTAGTTGTTACAGCTGATTCCTTCTTACAGTTCTCTCATGCCGGAGATTGGATTCTTAGTATAAGGTCTCATAGTATTATTAATATATTAGAGGTAGAACTGAATGCTGTTGTACCCCTTTACTCCCGTTCCCTACCCTGTGGTTCATTGTTCAGTAAACCGGTTCCTTTCTTGAATTGTTTCTCCTGCCTCTCCATTTTGGTGAAAGTAACAACAGGTAGCCAAATATAGGAGGCAGTATAGCGCAGTGGTCTAAGGCTCTGAGCTGCAAATCTGGTGACATCCAGCAGACCAGACCTGGGTTTGAATCCCACAGCTTCCACTTACATACTGTGTGACCCTGAGCAAGTCACTTAACCTCCTTGTGCTCCCAGGTCGCTCCTGTAAAAAAGCTTTCAGCTTAATGTGCTATACCTGGTTAAACAACTAAATAAAAAAAAAAAATTGGAAAGTAACTGCCTTGCCATCAGTGGATGTGCTTCACAAATCTGATTTCCAATACTCAGACAAGACAAATAAACTCATCATTTCAGGTCGCTTCAATTGCACAGTGTTAACACATTAGCCCAGTGCAAACAGGTTAGCCCAGGGCAAAAGTTTACAATATTCAAAGCTCCTATGCAAATGAACCAGTGCAGACAATCCATGGGCAAACAGTCACATTAGTATCCCATTATGGCCTGCTTTGCATGCGCTCCCATGTACATTGCCTGACGCTATTGCAAGGAGCTCACAGCAAACCCCTGTTAGTAGGAATGGAAGGAATGGAAGTACAGGCTGCATGCTGCAGGAAATGTTTGTTGGCAGGCACAGTCAGTGCATACCACTCAACCAGGCATCACTGTGATGATAGAAACAGACATGCTGAATGAGGGGAAATGAAGGGACACAGCTACCAAGAGAGTGAGACACATTCTCAAACAAGGAGATACAAGCACAGAACACAAATACCAACACTGGTATACAGTATGTGCAAAGGGTAGATTTGTATAGATAGGCCCATTGCTTAGAACCCTCTGTGGCCATGTCTGCTGCCATGTCTGGCTGTATATCACAGTCAATGACTGCAAAGTGCTGTTTACATGGGGACATATGCAGACCATGGCAAGATTAAGGGGTACACTGAGGGATGTCCCCCATAATGAGGGACACAGTGGAGAATATATGACTGTGTGTAACACTATATAGATATGTGTACATTCATAGCTATGATGACATATATCTGTATGTATGTATATATATATTAGTTGCAAAAGCTTTGTTAGTGCATCAGTTAGGGTGAATACCATAGCAACAAAAGCAGGGGAATGAGGTGTTAAGGTTTACAACCCTAACACCCCACCCACAGGGATCACGCCACTGCCACCCCACCAACCCCCCATCCTTCCACCCTCCACATACCAATAGGCATCAGGGTGTGCCATGGGGCCATCAGGCTTAATTCACAAGTTTGCATCCTTGGAGGACCCAATTTATGGGGCTTGTACCAAACCTTTGGTGCAAGGTACCGTAAAGTGAGAAAATTGTCACAATTGATCCAACCTATCCCTTGTAAAATTGGGCTACATTGTATTCAAAGACTTTGATGCAGCTGGTGCAAGCCCTGTATTATCTTTGTAAAATTGAGCCCCATGTCTCCCAAGACAAGAAGACTAAGAGGAAACATGTTATTTATGTATGACATCTGCAAAAAACCTCAGCTAATGCAACCCCTTTGTTCCTAGGGGTTACTAGAATCCCACTTAGAATCAGTGGCAGGCAAGGACAGGCAGCGTGTGGGATGCCAGTTAAAGAGATTTCACACTGTCACACTCTGGCTTCAGTCTCAGCTGAGCTGGAGGATGATGTAATCATAGAACAGTTGGAGCAGCATAAGCCACATTGGAATGCTAGCTGCAGGGAGTTGGGTGGAATGTTGAGTTTGAGTGAGTAGTCTGAAGAGAGAGAGAGAGTCTGCAGAGTGAGGAGTGCTGCAGTAGGCAGCACCGCAGAGGTAGCTGTGACACAGAGCTACCTTGGCAGATTGGGTAGTTGGTTCTCACCCTAGAAGAACATAGAGGACCAGTACAGTGTAGTGGTAGAGACCTTTCCTAGAGGGTTTTTCAGTGCCCCATCCCCAGAGAGAGATGGAGGGGAGAATTCCAGGATTCAGGGGCAATCCTCCTGATCAAGCCTGGACTGTGTTGAAGCTGCCTAGATTCATCTGCTCTGTGAGTACCCGATACATTTTGTGGAAAAAGCCCTGGGGCACCTGCATTCCTGTGGTGCATTTTTCTCTGACAAAGGGACCCTGTCTCTAAGATTGTTTCTGTTAAACGTGTCTGCCTACTATAGGGTCAGGAGAGAGACCAACCAAGTACAGAACTTTTAAGACTGTTTCTGTTAAAAGTGTCTGCCTACTATGGGGTCTAGAGAGAGAGAGAGAGACTTGCCAAGTAGAGAACTTTTAGTTTGTGTCTGATTTAAAAGCACCTGCCAAAGTGGGGGTCTAGTGTAAAGACATTGCCAATTACAGAACTTTTAATTCCATGACACCTCAGAGATGTGAGAAGTAGTATGTTAAATGAGAAAGACATTTCAAGACAGCATCTACAAGAGTTTCTGAGAAAGATGTTGTTAACCAGATGAATGGCTGAGTATAAATTTGGAAGCAAAAAGTGGAAGACCCCTTATCTGGAGTAACCATGTTTACCTCTCCGGGTTCAGTTTGGGCACTTTATTTTCTTTCCGTGCACTTGGCCAGTTGCTGAAGAAAATACCCAGATGTGGGACTTTGGAATTTCTGTGAGCCTGAGTGTGCTGTTTGGTGGTCGAGGGAGCCACCAGTAATTCCTCATGCAATATGAGAAAGTCTCCTAGTACTGGCCGAGGGTGCCAAGTCAAGGGAAGTGTATTGGTTCAGGCCTTATGTGCCATTCCATTCAGAACCAGAGTGTTTGCTGTTTCCAGTTCATTCAGAACCTGAGGATTTGCTGTGTGTATGCTCTGTACCTCAGTAGTCTGCATTACTAGTGGGAGTAGTCCTGTGGGGGGCCATCTTTGCTTTGTGATTATTCTTTGTGTATGTGAATAAAAGCCACACTAGAATCCCAACCTGATTTGGACAGTACAGTTATTGCTTCCAGTGTCTGGATTTACTTGGGTGCCCCTGATCAGAAGTACAAACCTAACATAATTCTGAGCAAACGCTTTCTCCCAGGGACCCAGATTGATGGCTATGGTAAATGGTCCCACCAGGTATGAGCCAGGTAGTTACCGCAATTGGTTGGCTTGCCTGAAGATGGCAGGCTCCAAAGTAGAAGTATTGGTAGATAGAACTGCTCTTTGTGACAACCCCATCCCTCTTGTTGGCGCCATGTGGTGAGAGGAGCAGCCCAGCCAGTTAAATGGGGGGGCCGGTAGGGGGAGGTTACAGTAACATTTCAATTAGAATTCTATCGTGATGACAAGGAAAGTGAAGGACACCAGCTACAATGCAACTAGACACAAATTTAACACTAATACAAGGAAATATTATATACACAGAGTTGTTAATCTGTGGAATAGACTGCCATTGGATATTATATAAAGTACAAATAAGGTGGAGTTTAAGGCTAGACTGAATGCTCTTATTCTCAATGGATCTCAACTGAAGTATTATTAATAATATATCGGAGTTAATATGCACTAACATCTTCTTTGCTCCTGATTGCCTTAGTGTGAACTTTAGCATGAACAAAATTGGTTACAAAGGAATATTTGAATATACAAACCATATAAACAGGGAGGTTATTTTACAGTCATCATCACAAATGCCTGTATTAATCTACATTGTAGAAAATTGTGCAAACCATTATTGGGTACAGAATCATATATCTATGTGCTTCAGCCATCACAGCTCTGCTGTTTTGTCTTCAATAGCTAAAACTGTGGGGTGGAACCAAGATGGTACTGACAGACTAGGCTGCAACATGGATCTCCTCAGCTCGGATGAAACCTAAACTAAAGAACATCAACTGAGAAGAAAACAGAAAAGGAAAGTACTTTGAAAATGCATCCTGTTTAACTATAGCCTTGTTAAAATTATTCTCTTACATATTGCAGCACAGTATCTTATATCGCTACTCAGTAAAACAGTTTGAGATAGTGAAGCCAATATTTACCCGGGGCAGGGGGGACTGTTTAAAGTTATATTATTTCTGCATGGAGCCTTGTATGTAAATTTATTTATGAATAATCAGACAAAGCATGAAACACCTGTGTTCTTCTGTTCTTCTTGCTCAGTGGACAGTATTTAAGGCAAATAGACCTACAAACTTAAAAAAATCAGTTATGCTTTCACATAGTCTGAAGAGAGCAAACAGTAGACAACTATGGAAAAACAACCCCCAGTGTATTAATAATAATAATAAAACATTATTTTTAAGGTGCCTTTCAAAACCGAAGTGCCTAACAATATAAATCACATCATTAAAATTCCTCAACAATATAATTGATAACACATCCTAAAATCAACAATATAATAATAAAATCATGAAGTCATTCCATCTATTGGATACTTTTGGCTTAATTTCTACAACCAATAACATAATCATAAAATCATAGACTCATTCCAGCTATTCAATGCCACAGACTTGACTCCAAAACCAGGTTTTCAGTGCTTGTTTAAATCATGTACTCATGTAACCAATGGAGTAGAGAATTCCAGAGGGTAGGGGCCACATGCATAAATGTTCTGGCCCCAGAGGATTTCAAACATACCCTCGGAATCTCTAGCAACTCCTCATTGGCTGAGCAGAGTGATCGCTTAACATGTAACATGAGCAGCACAAAAGATTACCAGCTAGAACAGGCTCAAACGACCCCCTACCACCCCCAACCCCCCATTTAGACAGCTGACATTAGAGCCCAAGCCAGCTGGGCAAAAGACTTAAGGAATAAAACAGGAGTTAAAATTGAGAAGTTCGGAGCTGAAGAGCATGCAGACAGATGATACACTTGTCAAGAGTGTGGTTCTCTCAGATCAAGAGGTCGGTTCGGAAATGAGCATGTAGCAGCTTGTTTACTTCCCGAGAGAGAGAGAACCAGATTCTAAAACCCAAGCTCTGGAGTGAATTGCTAGCTCAAATAATCCAGGACATGCAGAGGGTGAGATGGAAGACTGGAAGTCAGGTATATAACCCCAGATTAAAGACTACAGATATTTTCGCATTTTCAGGCTGCACAACAACAACAACTAGAGAGTGAGATGTTGCATCAACAGGATTCCACAGGTAGTGACATATACCAGAGTGGTGCAGCTGGAGGTCTGGAAAAAGACAAGGAAGACAATGAAAGTAACAGGGAATCTACTGAGTCCAAAGGTCAAAAAGGATCAGACTGGGAAATATTGGAGGAAAATGGGGGGGGGGCAAAGATCCTGCTGTAGTCAAGGTATACAAGAAGAAGGCAGGATAGCATAGGGACAAAAGAAAAAGGTGAGGAAATAGAGCTGAGAGTGGGCACCAATAAATTCTGGGAGATGGAAAATGCACTGTCCATAAAATGAAAAAGTTCTAATGAACTGATTGCAGCCCAAAATACTAGAAACTAATGTGAGAAGAGCAATCGTGAGAATCAGAGTGTTGCAAAGAGGAGTGAGATAACATAGTTACATAGTAGTTGTCAGCAGAAAAGGACCTCCTGGTCTATCTAGTCTGCCCTGTTACAGTTAGCTCTGAATTCCTTAGTAGAGGTCCTGAAGGACTCATTTCTGTACTTCCCTTCTGTCTTAGTCTCACAAAGCCTCTGTGATTATCCCATGCAGGTGTGAATGTGTTCAAAGTATCTGCTCCGACCACTTCCTCTGGCAGCCTATTCCATGGCTCAACCACTCTTTCTGTGAATAAATAAATGCTTCCACATATTGCCTGTAAGCCTCCACTTTTCCAGCCTCATTGAATGACAGCTCATACTAGTGCTCTTCCTTTTCTGCAGAAATCTGCCCTCCCTTCCATTATGTAAGCAATAACACATGACGGGGTGTGCATTATGGTGTGATAACCCACTCCTAGGGGTGTAGTTAGGCACGGAGCTGAAGGCCGAGTGCCAGTCAACTCTGGGAGTGAAGTTATCACACCATAATGCACAACCCGGAGTGTCTTATTGCACTTATAAAATCACCCTTTATTTTTTGAAGCAGTTTTTTTTTTATTTTGAAACACATTTTTCAATAAGTAAAAAAGAAGTTAAACTATTCTTTTAACATAAAATAGTAATTCTGCCTATTGGTGCTAGATTAAAGTAATGTTTCACAGAGTGTGCCTCCCTGCCCACTTAAGCTTCATAATCCCCTGCTAGCCACAACAATTCACAAATGCTGTTTTCCTCATTCTAAGTATGACACATAGCCCCCTTATTTTATTTCATTCTCCTCACTCTGAAGACAAAACTAAAAGGAAGCCATAACAGAGGCTTCTCAGTTCCTCAGCGCTGCAAGCATGAGTACGGTTTAAAACTGCCAAACTCACTGTCAGCATCATGAGCTGCTCTCTCTGACCTAAAAGCTAAATGGCAGGGTTAGTTATTTACCACCTTTTCTCTTTGTTTATAAAGTACTAATTGCTTACTTTCTTCATTCTGTTTTTTTTTCTCTCAGTCTCCCCACATTCAAGAGATTCGGGCCCAGATTTTCAAACTGCTCCATTCTGAGGCGCAAGCCCCTGCGCTGCTCAAAATAGTTGCGCTGGGGTGTGGCCGAGGTGATATTCAAAGGAGTTGCGCTATTGAGCAACTCCTTTGAATATCACCCCCCAGCCACAGCACTTGCGCATGGCGCAGTGGAACTTGCGCCACTGCAAGTTGCCAGAGTTGAGCATTAAACTTGTGTTGGTGCAAGTACCATTGCACCATGCTCAAATTTCCGATATTCAAAAGGTGACATGCAAATGGGGCCATAATTTATGCAAGGCGCAGGGGGGGCCATTTGCATCTATTTATGGCCCCATTTGCATGCCATTTGCATGTAGGTGCGCTGATCCCCGAGGACTTGCTCCTGGCCACCCTGCCAGGCAGCAGCCGCCGGGACCGATGACATGCAGCCCGATCGCTGGCAGTACAGGTACATGAAACCCCCACATATCTCCACAGCCCGATCGCTGGCAGTACAGGCATGAAACCGCACATATCTTTCACAGCTCATCGCAGGCAGTACAGGTACATGAACCTCTATTCTTATTTTCGACAGCTGACTCGCTCGGCAGAACGCACGAATTCAGCTGATCGCTGGTAGAATGGGTCCTCCCTCACCCCTGACCTTTCGAGGGTTCAGTGATCAGAAGCCTGATCGTCAGAACACCTTTCTAGTTTCTGGTGCCCAGGTCTTCACTACTCATTTAAGTTTTCCCTTTCGCCTCGCGCCAGCTGTTATTAGCATCTCGCCGGGCCCGCCGCTGACTGTTCAGGCTGCATGCTCATTGCAGAGCCAGCCACGGGCATGCAGTATACTGTACATGACAGTCCGGACTTGTGAATGATGTTCATTCACAAATCTGGACTGTCAAATGGTATAGGCTACCTATTGGCTGCAGCTCTGCACCAATGGGCATGCAGCCCCACCAGACAGTCAGTCGGTGGGCGGCGGGCGTGCAGGCGGTGGATGCTGTCCCCGCCGGCTGTGGGGGAGCGGAGGGAGGGGTCGTGGGTGGGTGGGGGACACTAGACACCAGGGAGATGTTTGGGGTTGTGATGTGACATTCTGCCCGCGATCGGGCTTTACGGTCCACTGGACCACCAGGGAGATATTCGCTGGGGGAGGGTTACATTCTGCCCGCGATCGGGCACTGGGGGTTCATATATGTTCTGCCCGTGATCGGGCTGGGAGATGGGGGTTTCATGTATTTGTACTGCCCGCGATCGGGCTGTGGGATATGTGTGGGGGGTTTCATGTACCTGTGATGCCCGCGATCGGGCTGTGGGATATGTGGGGGTTTCATGTAACTGTGATGCCCGCGGTCGGGCTGGTGGGGGGGCACAGGGACCGAGTTGGGGGCCAGCCAGGTGTGGCAGCTGCTGTGTTGTGCCCTGCAATACAGCAGCTCACCTGTGGGTGGCCCTCAACTTGATCCTTTTTTTTTGGCTCAAGGTTGTGCAGGCGCAGGTTGGGGGTTGTGCATGCACAACTCTGCACAACCCGACTGAATATCGGGTTGCGCAGTTTATGCATGGTTCCTCCCCCTTCTGTTGAGCATGCATTCATTTGCATTGCTCTTTTGCGCAACCTGTTGCCAGTGGAGCAACTGCCTCCTGCTGAATATCGCAGAATGGCGCAATGTAGGACTTGCGCATGCGCAACCCTGTTGTGCATGGAGCAACCCTTTTGAATATCTGGGCCTGAATGTTTATCATGGAATGTTTACTATGGAGTACAGGGATTCAAAATTCTGCACAGTTCTACAAGCAGAATGTTCCTTTACTGACATACTGTATACACACAACAAAGGCCTGTTTCAGAGCCAGAGAATCAGTTTTCTAACTGTCAGAGCAAGCAGAAAAGATTTCCATGATGAGCAGGTAAAGATAGAAGTTTTTTTTTTTCACTGTTAACAAAGAAACAGTTGTAATAAAAACTATAAACAATACTTAATGTTTCTACTTTATGTTCTACTTTATGTGTGTAAGGAGAATGTGATGATATGGTAAACAATATTTAATTAATTTGTTTTATTTTATATTTAAGGTATTTTACTTTTAGGGCCTACTTGATAGTTTCTACAGTGTAAAGGTAGCAGCCATATTTGTGGTGGAAGATCAGTTCTGCTTATAGGGAGACTGATTTGTTCATTGTATGATGTGGCTCAGGACCAGGATGACTGTGCATATATAGAGATTTAATGTATGGTCAGCTGATCGCTCTTGGCCATTGAGATTTTTAGATTTTTTCTTGCCATTTTATAATTAATCAATAAGCCATGGGTGGTGTGGGTTCTCAGGGGATTTACCACTGCTGGAGAGGTTTGCCCGTGAGGCACAGCCTTGGTAAATCCCCTCATAACCCACATCCTCTGAGTGGCTTATTGCAATTATACCAAGGTTCATTTTTTACTGTAATAAAATGCAACTTTTAAAGAGGTTGCTTTGTGTGTTTATTTTTATTGTATTTTTTCCTGGGCTGCAGAGGATTAGGATGTAGATGACCACCACAATCCACACAGGGGTTGTGTACAGACCCCCATGTCAGGGGGAAGGAATGGACAAGGACATGATAGAAGGCATTCTTAGGATGGCAGAGAAAGGGGAGATACTGTTGATGGGAGACCTGAATATGCCAGATGTTAACTGGAGCACATTTGCTGCAGGCACATCCAAAAGCAGGGCCATTCTTGATTCCCTAGAGGTGGCAGGCCTCAGACAGCTAGTTTCAGAACCCACTCGTGAGGAGCAATCTTAGACCTCGTACTCTCAAACTGGGGTAGTGAGAGGATCTCAGATATAGAAGTGGGTTGCCATCTGGGGACAAGTGACCATCAAACAGTGTGGTTCATGTTAAACTCAGCTACAGAGTCAAGTCATACAAAAGTGAGGGTACTGGACTTTAGGAGGGCTGACTTTGGCAAGATGGGAGAGTGCCTCAGAAAAGCACTAGCAAACAGGCTAGAAGGAAGTGTGGAGCAACAATGGGGAATCATCAAAACTGCCATCACAGAGGCAACAAGCCTTTGTGTGATGCAATGAAACAAATCAAAACAAAAGAAAAAGCCACTATGGTTCTCAAAAGAGGTGGCTGTGAAAGTTAGGAAGAAAAAGATAGCATTCCAGAAGTATAAGGAAATACAGAAGGAGCAGGACAGAGAGCTGGACCAGTTAAGACAGAAGGAAGCAGGGTAGGAAGTCAGAATAGCAAAGGCCCAAACTGAAGAAAAGATAGCCAACTCAGTTAAGAAGGGGGATAAAACCTTTCATAGATACATCTGCGAGTGTAGAAAGACAAAGGGAGGGATAGTGAGGTTGAATAGAATGAACGGTGGGTAGGCAGAGGGGGATAGTGAAAAAGCAGGGATACTGAATGAATATTTCTGCTCAGTATTCACAAAAGAGGAAGGGGAAGTGTCTAATCCAATTAACAGAAGCACTCTTGATAGGGAGGTCAGTCCCAGTCCTTTCACAGAATAAAGGGTTCTGCAACAACTCCTAAAACTGAAGGTGGACAAAGCAATGGGTCCTGACGGAATTCACCCCAGAATTCTAAAAGAATTAAGGGAGGAACTAGTGAAACCACTGGCTACTCATTTTAATTAATCATGGGAGTATGGTGTGGTACCCGAGGACTGGAGGAAGGTAGATGTGATTCCCCTTCACAAAAATGGGACCAAGACAGAGGCAGGAAACTACAGACCTGTCAGTCTGACCTCTGTGGTAGGGAAAGTGATGGAGTCACTTCTGAAGAAAAGAATAGTTGAGTACCTAGAGGCCAGTGGAGCACAGGACCCAAGGCAGCATGGGTTCACAGTGGGAAGGTCATGTCAGATGAATCTAATAGATTTCTTTGATTGGGTGACCAAAGTAGTAGACCAGGGAGGGGCTGTAGACATGGCCTACCTAGACTTTAGCAAGGCATTTGACACAACCCACACAAAAGATTAATAGTCAAATTAACTAGCCTGGGAGTGGGTCCCAGGGTGGTAGCCTGGGTAAAACATTGGCTGCACAACAGGACACAGAAGGTAATTGTAAATGGAGTCCACTCTGAAGAAAGAGGGGTTACTAGTGGGGTACCGTAGGGTTCAGTATTGGGTCCAGTCCTTTTTAATGTCTTCATCAGTGACGTTGCAGAGGGACTGGAAGGAAAAGAATGCCTTTTTGCAGATGACACAAAGATCTGCAATAGGGTTGATACACAAGGAGGCATGGAAAGGATGAAAAGGGACTTGGCAAGGTTGGAGGAATGGTCAGAAGTATGGCAGCTAGGATTCAATGCAAAGAAGTGCAAAATAATGCACCTGGGAGTCGTGGAAACAGGAACCCAGGGGAAGAATACACAATGGGTGGGGAGGTAGTAACAACAACAAAAAAAGAAAGGGACCTGGGGGTAATCATATCAGATGACCTTAAGGTTAGCAAGCAATGTGAGAAGGCAGTAGGGAGGGCTGGGAGTATGCTGGGATGTATAGGGAGAGGTATCAGCTGCAGAAAACCGGAAGTTGTTATCCCTCTGTACAGACAGTTGGTGAGACCCCATCTGGAGTACTGTATCCAGTTCTGGAGACCCCATCTCTGCAAGGACATAGACAGGATAGAGGTAGTCCAGAGGAGGGCAACTAAAATGTTGCAGGGTCTGCAAGAGAAGCTGTATGAGGAGAGACTAAAGGAGCTTAATATGTATACCCTTGAGGGAGGAAGGGAGAGGGGGGCATGATAGAAACTTTTAAGTACCTCAGTGGAATCAACAAAGTCCAAGAGGGTAGCATCTTTCAGAAAAAGAGACATGCAAGAACAAGAGGACACAATTTAAAGATAGAAGGAGGGTGGTTCAGGGGCAATGTAAGGAAGTATTATTTCACAGAGAGGGTAGTGGATGCATGGAACAGCCTTCCTGAGGAGGTTGTGGGGTCTAAAACTGTGGGAGAATTCAAGAATGCATGGGACAGACATAAGGCAATTCTTGTGGGGGTAGGAAGAAATAGGCTGTTGGTTAACTAGGATCTGCAGCCTATCCTGTAGGTAGGGAAATGGGCAGACTAGATGGGCCAAGCGGTCCTTATCTGTCGTCAAAGTCTATGTTTCTATGTATGTTTTTGTATCACTATTACCATTATTATTCGCTCATCACCAGTGATTATCAAAGCATTTACACCGGTGGTAAACTGCCAGTCTGACCATTTCATTGGCTGTTCACTTATGTCCATGGTACAATTAATCAATAAGACACAAGGGGTGTGGGTTATCAGGGGATTTACCATGGCTGGAGTGATTTGCCCACAAGGTGCAGCTGAGTGGGTAAACCCTTACCAGCCATGCCACTTCCCTCAATAACCCACATCCCTGAGTGGCTTATTGCGATTATACCAAGGTTCATTTTTTTACTACAATAAAATACAAATGTTAAAGTGATTGCTTTGTTTTTTTATTTTTATTCTATTTATTCCTGTGCTGCAGATGATTTACTGGATACTTTATTGGACAGTCTCATCAACAGCCGTTGGTTATCAGAGGATTTACACTGGTGGTAAACTGCCAATCTGATGATTTGATTGGCTGTTCACTTATGTCCACGGTATAATAATCCCTTTGACATATTTAAATGTCTCTATCATGACCTCTTCTTACCTCCAGTGAGTACATGTTTAGCTCTCTGAGCCTGTCCTTCTATCTTTTCTGATGCATGCCCTGTACCATTTTGCTGGCCATTCTCTGCACTGCTTCCACTTGGTCAATATCCTTTCTGAGATGGGGCCTCCAGAACTGAACACAGTACTCGAGATGGGGCCTCATCAGTGATCTATAGAGGGGTAAGAGTACTTCTCTCTTCCTACTTGTTATTCCTCTCCCAATGCAACCCATCATCCTGCTTGCCTTACCCACTGCCTCCCCACACTTACTTCCCTCTTTGAGATCATCCATTATGATGAGTCCTAGGTTCCTTTCATGCTGAGTTGTTGCCACTTCCTCACCCCTTAATTGATAGGTTACCCTTGTAGTTTTTTGCCCAATATGAATGGCCTTACACTTATTGGCATTAAATCCCAGCTGCCAGGTCCTTGACCATTCATCCAGTTGTTTAAAGTTTCCTCCCTTTCTGTCTACTCCCTCTTGGGTGTCAGCTCTGTTTCAGATCTTTTTGTCATCTGCAGAAAGATACACTTTACTCTCTAGTCCATCTGCAATGTCCCTAATGAAGACATTGAACAGCACTGGCCCCACGACTAACCCCTGTGTTTCCTCCCTTGTCACCTCCCCCTCCTCTGATCTCATCCCATTTACAACTACCCACTAGCTCCTGTTACTAAGGGGATGTACTGGCAATACATACTGGGACAATACCGGGACAAAACTTGGAAGAGGTACAAGCTCTCCTCCCTACCTGCTGACCTGATGAGCTATAAAACTCTCAGAAACAGATGCAAACTGGCTATTAAAGTGGCCAAAGAGAGTATGTCACCCAACTACAGAAAAAGAATCTAGGGAACCCTAGACTTTTCTGGGCGCGCACATAAATGAGTTAATAAAGGAGAATGGCAAGACCGCACACGGCCCGGTCGAGGTAAACGGTCAACTAACAAATGATGACCCAAGCATTGCAATGGCCCTCAACTGCCAATTCACAAACCTGGATCAGTTCAAAGTGGGACTGCCAATTCTCCCTCTGGACCCAAATGATCACCCACACCACAGATGGGACCGCCCAGCCTTCCACCTCAGACTAGTAAAACCCAACAAAGTTCTCCCATTATTAATGACCCTCAAAACATCTGGATCAGTGGGACCAGATGGAATTCACCCTCATATACTGAAGGAAGGAGCCCATGGTCTAGCCAGGCCCCTGACCTGACTCCTCAACCGATCCCTAATAGAAGGTGCTATCCCGGAACAATGGAAACTGGCCACAAGGGAGGCCCGAGGGAGTCAACTAACAATTTTAGGCTAATCTCCCTTCTCTGTAGCCTGGCAAAGATACAAGAGAGGTTGATATACAGTCAACTCCGTGACTAACTAGAGTTCAACAACTGCTAGCACCCTCCCAGCATGGTTTCAGAACCAAGCACAGGACTGACACTGTGCTTATCAAGTTCTCCACAGATGTTCACAGAGTACTGGACAAGGGGACCCCCCACCACAGCAGTCTTCATTGATCTTTCCAAAGCATTGGACCATGTCAACCACAACCTGTTACTTGCCAAGCTGAGCTACATTGGGCTAGACAGCCACTCCCTGTCGTGGTTTGATGGCTATCTTATCAGGCAGTCACAGAGGGTAAAATGGAAAGACTTGTCAGAGCCTCTCCCATTAATGGAGGGGGTGCCCCAAGGGTCTATCCATGGCCCCCTTCTCTTATCTCTCTCTCTTCACCAGTGAACTCAGCAAACACTGTGGCGGGAGCTCCATGATGCCGTCATTTACTGCCCCTCTTCTAATCTAGGAGATTTCTTCTCCTGTCTACAAGATGACCTGAGATCCCTAGAGCAATGGCTTGTCACTAATAGAATGGTCATTAATGCTAACAAGACCAGGGACATGCTGTTTGGGCCTAGAGCCCTCGGTCATAACGGATGCCAACACCTCCAACTGACTACTACATCAGGCAGTAGACAAGAGGTGGTCGAATCTTTAAAATACCTTGGCCTTACCCTGGACCACGGCTTCACCCTCAAGGACCATGTAGGTCGGGTAACTAAAAATATTCATGCAAAACTCAGGACTCTATACAGGTTGAAAGACCAGTTGATACCAGCTGCCAGGGCCTCTATTGCCACCAGCGTCCTACTCCAGACCATTACCTACGTGGCCCTGGTGGTCCAGGGAGTAGCCAGACAAGAGATGAACCAACTTCAAGTTTTCTATAACAAGGTGACTTGGTTCACCACACAATCTGGCCCCAGGACCCATCACTGCAACACTTTGTCATAACTAAAATGGCCCTCTCGGGAAGCCCAGCTTCAGTACCCACTACTCTGCCAAACCTTTAAGTTACTTAGCCCTCTCTTCCCCCCAGCTTCTTCAGACTCATCACCCTAAAGAGTAACCCAAGGCTCCTCCGCATGATGGACTGGACACTCCTAGCAGTGCCCAAGGTCAGAACCAAGGTGGGGGACAAGTAGTTCGCCCACACCACCCCCACCCTATGGAACTCCTTGCCCTCAGGAGTCCAGGAAGCTGCCCCCCTCAACAGCTTCCACACAAAGCTTAAGGCACATATTATGTCCACCTCCAAGTGCAACTACTAAAGAAAGAGGACCCCCAAGTGTAAGCCCAAAATATCACAGCCCTACACCCATCAACGAAACAGGGGGCTATACCCCCCTACACTTTAGGGTAGTGTCTCTTATGATTGCACTAACCAAATGTCAAACTCAGCATATGTAACCAGCTGAGGTACAACTATGTATAACCCTGTAGTATGTTTGTATGCCTTCTTTGTAGTGTATTATGTTGTAATTTTTACCACGTAAACCCAGGTTGCCCCTGAAAAAGGGACCTTCGGGCCCAGTGGGCTCACCTGGTTACCAAAATTTAGTAAATAAAAATACATGCTTTGGTATGTAACAAGAGAAGGCTGGGTTATTGGATTGCAGTAATAAGCCTGATACAGCCTCAATAAGCTACTAAATAGGAACAAGACCAAAAGGCAAACAGAGATAAGGAAGGCCCTTAAGTTTCTGAAGTGGGACAAGGCATCTGGCTCAGATGGAGTCCACCTCAGGGTGCTGAGAGAGTTGGCAGAGGTACTGCTCATTGAAGGCATCTGCAATTTCTTTATCTGTAGTTTTTAAAGAGTTAATCACTTTTATAGGATCCATATATAGATACATAGACAGTGTCGGCAGATAAGGGCCCATGGCCCACCCGGTCTGAACATTTTAGCTTGTAAGTTCAGTTCATGTTTTCCTAGAAGTCTGTTGCCCCTTACCCTTGACCTCCAGAATTCCTTTATGTCTATCCCGTGCAATCTTAAATCCTGTGATTGTTTCAACCCCCACCACTTCCTCTGGCAGGGTGTTCCACTTGTCCACCACCCATTCTGTGAAGAAATTCTTCCTCACGTTTCCTCTGAATCGTCCTCCCTTCAACTTCATCCCATGGCCTCTAGTCCTGGAACATCTTTTTTGCTTAAAAATAGTGTATTCCTGCCCCCGTTCCTCCCTGTAAGATACTTGTATGTCTCTATCATATCCCCTCTCTCCCTTCTCTCCTCCAGGGAGTACATGTTCAGTTCCTTCAACCTGTCCTTGCAGGACTTGTGACGTAATCCATGCACCATCTTTATTGCCCTCCTCTGAACCTTTTCTACCCTGTCTATGTCCTTACGTAGGTAAGGTCTCCAGAACTGTACACTGTACTCCAGGTGGAGCCTCATTAGTGTCTTGTATAGTGGAATTATGACCTCCCTTTTCCTGCTGGTGATGCCCCTGCCTATGCATCCCAGCATCCAATTTGCTTAACCTGCTGCCTTGTCACGCTGTTTCCCTACCTTGAGGTCATCAGAGATGATAACCCCAAGATCTCTTTGCTGCTTGGTGCATGTTATATCCTTACCCCCCAACCGGGGTTTTTGTGCCCTATATGCATTATCTTGTACTTCTTTGCATTGAACTTCAGCTGCCAAACCACTGGCCATTCTTCAAGTTTCTGCAGGTCCCTTCTCATTCTGTCTGCACCCTCTGGTGAGTCTACTCTGTTACAGAGCTTTGTGTCATCAGTGAACAGAGAAATTCTGCCTTCTAGGTCCTGTGCAATGTCACTGATGAAGATGTTGAATAGGACCGGTCCCAGCACTGATTCCTGTGGTATCCCACTGGTCACTCTTCCCTCTGTGGAGTGACAGCCTTTACCATCACCCTATGTGTCCTGCCGCCCAGCCAGTTACCTACCCACCACACTACTGTCCTGCCCACACCCATATTCCCCAGTTTGTGTAATAGTCTTCTATGTGGCACAGTGTCAAAGGCCTTGCTGAAGTCCAGATAGGCCATGTCCACTGCCCTCCCCTGATCCACCTCCTAGTCATCCTGTCAAAACATTCAATGAGGTTGGTCTGACATGACCTATCCCTGGTGAAACCATGCTGCCTTGGGTCCTGTAGTCCATTGACAACAAGATGTTCCACCAATCTCTCCTTCAGTAGTGCTTCCATGATCTTCCCCACTACCGAGGTGAGGCTGACTGGTCTGTAGTTCCCCGTTTCCTCTTTGTTCCCACTTTTGTATAAGGTGACTACATCTGCTATCCTCCAGTCTTTGGGTACCTCCCCTGTTTCCAGTGATCGGCTAAACAGGATAGCCAGAGGTTCAGCCACCACCTCTCTTAGTTCTTTAAGGACCCTGGGGTGTACCCCATCTGGCCACATTGCTTTATCAACTCTTATTACTTCCAGTTCCTTCAGGACCCTTTCTTGTGTAAAGGGACTTGTGTCCATTTCTGCACCATTCTTACCCCTTGTACTCCCTTCAGACCCATTACCCTCCTCTTCCTCAGTAAAGACTGAGCAGAAATACCTGTTCAATATGTCAGCTTTACTGTTGTCATCCTCCACGCAGCCCCCATCCTCCCCCTTCAGTCTCTCTATCCCTTCCTTTGCCTTTCCTTTTTCACTTATGTACCTGTAAAAGGTTTTGTCCCCCCCCCACTGATTTTGCAATGTGTTCTTCTGTCTGAGCTTTGGCTTCCCTTACTGACCTCCCTGCTTCCATTTGCTTCTCCTGGTACTTCTTCCTGTCCCCTTCTGCCTGTGTCTTTTTGTATTGCCTGAATGCAATCTTTTTGGCTTTCACTTTCTTTGCTACCTCTTTGGAAAACCATAATGGTCTCCTCTTCCTTTTCCTTTTGCTAACCTGCTTAATGCATAATTCTGTTGCTCTTGTAATCCCCATTTTAAATACTGCCCACTGTTCCTCAACCCCTGATTCCTGCCTCATTCCCCTTAATGCATCTTTCAAGTATCTCCCCATTTTCCCAAAGTCTGCCCCCTAAAATCCAGGATATGTGTTTTTGAGTGGTTTGGTTCTGCTCTTTCCGTGATTTCAAACCACAATGACTGGTGGTCACTGTTCCCCAGGTGCTCCCCCACTGTTACCCCCATCACACTGTCCCTGTTTGTGAGCACAAGGTCCAGTATTGCATTCTGCAGAGTTGGTTCCATGACCAGTTGCTTGAGGAAGGCACCCTGAAGGGATTCCAGGATAAATCTGCTCCTAGTTGATGCTGCTGCTGGGATGCTCCAGTTCATGTCTGGAATACTGAAGTCTTCAACCAGTACTACCTCACCCTTGTCTGCCATCCTTTGGATGGCTAGCATCAGCTCGCTATCTGTTTCTTCCTCCTGGGCTGATGGTCTATAGACCACACCTGTGCAGATGGCTGGCTCCATTTTCCTTTCCAGCTTAACCCACAGTATCTCTTCCCCATTTTGTTCCTCCTGGATCTCTGTGGCCCTTATGTCATTTTTCACATACAGTGCCACTCCTCCTCCCTTCCTGCCTGCCCTATCTCTTCTGAATATGTTGTAGCCAGGTATGACCATCTCCCAGTCATGGTTATCATTATACCAAGTTTTAGTGATGCCAAAATGTCCAGGTCTGACTGCACCATAGCAGCCTCCAGATCTTCCATCTTGTTGCTAAGGCTCCTGGCATTTGCACACATGGCTTTCCATGATTTGACCTCCCTAGACTGTTTTGCTGTTCTACTTCAGCCCCTTCCTTGGTTGTCCCTTATCCCTGGTTCTCCTTGCTGTCTGCCATTCTGCTAAATTCTGCCCCTTTTCTGCCTATCCACCTCTTGGGTGCTAATCTCCATCTTTTGCACACTGCTTTGTAGAGATCGCCACTCCTATGGTTCACTGGTTCCACTGCTAGCTGTGGGGGGTGAGAAATTAGGTACCCTCCTTGCTGGCCTGCCACCCCCCTTTGCTAGTTTAAATGCTTTAAATGCATTTAAACTTGTCATTGAGTGCTTGGATTCCCCTCCAGGATGGATGCAGGCCATCAGTTTCAGTTAAAGCAAAAGGAGGCTGGGAGGCAGTCAGAATAGCAAAGGCCCAAACCGAGGAAAAGATAGCCAACTCAGTTAAGAAGGGGGATAAAACCTTTTATAGGTACATCAGGGAGCAAAGGAAGACCAAGGGAGGGATAGTGAGGCTTAATAAAGGGAAGGGATGGTGGGCAGAGGGAGACTGTGAAAAGGCAGAGATACTAAACAAATATTTTTGCTCAGTATGTACAAATGAAGAGGGGGAGGTACATAAAACAAACAGTAGTAACACTCTGGATACAGAAGTCGATACCAGCCCATTTACAGAAGAAAGGGTTCTGAAAGAACTCTGAAAACTGAAGGTGGACAAAGCAATGGGTCCTGATGGGATTCATCCCAGAATTCTAAAAGAGCTAAGGGTAGAACTAGTGACACCACTGACTACCCTTTTAACAAATCATGGAAGGATGGGGTGGTACCCGAGGACTGGAGGAGGGCAGATGTGATTCCCTTCACAAAAGTGGGAGCAAGGCAGAGCAGGAAACTACAGACCTGTTAGTTTAACCTCAGTGATAGGGAAAATGATGGAATCACTTTGAAGGAAAGAATTGTCTAGTATCTAGAGGCCAGAGGGCACAGGACCCAAGGTAGCATGGATTCACAGTGGGAAGATCATGCCAGACAAATCTGATAGATTTCTTTGACTGGGTGACCAAAGTAGTAGATCAGGAGGGGCTATGGACATGGCCTACCTAGACTTTAGCAAGGCATTTGACACAGTCCCACACAAAGATTAATATACAAGTTAGCCAGCCTGGAAGTGGGTCCCAAGATGACAGCCTGGGTAAAGAATTGGCTGGAGAATAGGACACAGAGAGTAATAGTAAATGGAGTCCACTCAGAAGAAAGGAGAGTTACTAGTGGGGTACCGCAGGGTTCAGTATTAGGACCGGTCCTCTTCAATGTCTTTATAAGCGACATTGTGGAAGGACTGGAAGGAAAAGTATGTCTTTTTGCAGATGACGCAAAGATCTGCAACAGAGCTGATGCACAGGGTAGGGTGGAAAGGATGAGAAGGGACTTGGCAAGGTTAGAGGAATAGTCAAATGTATGGCAGCTTAGATTCAGTGCTAAGAAGTGCAAGGTAATGCACCTGGGAAACAAAAACTCAGGGGAAGAGTACACAATGGGGGTGAGATATTAACAACAACAAAAATGGAAAAGGACCTGGGGGTAGTCATATCAGATGACCTAAAGGTGGTCAAGCAATGTGAGAGGGCAGCAAGGAGGGCTGGGGGGATACTGGGATGCATGGGGAGAGGCATCACCAGTAGAAAACAGGAAGTTATTATCCCTCTGTACAGACAGCTGGTGAGACCCCATCTGGAGTACTGTGTGCAGTTCTGGAGACCCAATCTCTGCAAAGACAAAGGCAGGATGGAAGCTGTCCAGAGGAGGGTAACTAAAATGGTGCAGGGTCTTCACCGGAAGACATATGAAAAGAGACTTAAGGAGCATAATATGTATAGCCTCGAGGAAAGGAGGGAGAGGGGAGACATGATAGAGACTTTCGAGTACCTCAAGGGAATCAACAAAATCCAAGAGGGTAGCATCTTTCAAAAAAGAGGTGTGCAAGAACAACAGGGCACAATTTGAAGATGGGGGGGTGGCTCAGAGGTAATTTAAGTAAGTATTTTTTCACAGAGAGGGTTGTGGATGCATGGAACGGCCTTCCGGAGGAGGTTGTGGAGTCAAAATCAGTGGTGGAATTCAAGCATGCATGGGACAGTCATAAGGCAATTCTGGGGGGTGGGGTAAGAAGAAGTAGGCTGCTGGTTAACTAGGATCTGCAGCTTATCCAGTAGGTAGGGAAATGGGCAGACTGGGTGGGCCAAGCAGTCCTTATCTGCCGTCAAATTCTATGTTTCTATGTTTCTATCAGGCTTGAACAAACCTCCATCCCTCCAGGTGGGTCCCCAGCCACCAATGAATCCAAACCCTCCCTCACAGCACCAGTTCTTCAACCATGAGTTAAAGTTCCTGGTGCATGCACCCCATGCTCTACCTTGCCTCTCGCAGGTTGTATTTCTGGGAACGTGACAGAAGTACTGTAGCTACTTGCTTGAGACCCTTTCCCAATTTCCTAAACTCTTCCTGAACTTCCTTTGGCTCCCCATTTGCCAGGTCATTAGTACCTAGGTGGATAATGACATCCAGCTCACCCTCCTGTCTTGCCTTCCCAGTGATCCCCAGGATCTTACTTCCATCCCTCCATGCCATGGCACCTGGTAGGCACCTCACCTCCCTGTCCTCCCCCTCCTGTGTTCCTAGCTGGATCCCTCTTATGATGGAGTCCCCCACCAGGATTCACTTCCTCCTCCTCTGGGGTCCACTGCTTTCCCTGCTGAGGTCACCTCCTTGGCTAACCTTCACATCCTTTCCTTCCACTTCTCTTGGTACCTCTGTTTGGTTGTTCCCATTTGCCAGTGTGGTATATGAGTTCTTGAGGAGAATAGGATCTGGGATGTGCCTCTGCCTGACTGCTCTTACCCTCCCTGAGCACCACGGTCATCCAAGTGCTCCTCATTCTTGGCATCCTTTGAGGCAGTTGCATTGGATTGGGAGGACTCTGGATAGGGGTGATGGTACTCCTGACCCAGTTTACTTCCACTCTGAGTCTGGTTACCTCATCCTGCAGTCCAGAGAGATGCATGCAGATAGTGCAGCACCTCAGTGTCCAGAAGGTCTGCCTGAATATTGCTGGCCCACAGCCACTGCATTGCACCACTCCCCACATTATACTGCAATTGTACTGCTATTCCACTACTCGTCTGCTACTGAAGCTCTCCTAGTTCCCTTTTTATTAATTTACTGTCCTAAAACTCCTGCCACTGATCCTCAGATACTTTTCTTTAAAAAAAAAGAAAATAAACCAAGAAATAAATAAATGAATCATAACACTTGTGCTGAGGGTGGGCCTTTTCACCCTTATGCCCCTCCTACTCCACACCCCTTCCTATACCCTGTGTTTAGCTCCTGTCAATCAGATTTAACAGGGCATATAATTAAGAGTTGGGGGAAGGGGAGGGAGGGGGTGAAAATTTGAAGCAATTAAAGACAGCAAAGAAATATACCACCACTATGTTTTAAATTTTCAACAGCCCAAAAACAATTCTAAGTAAAGACAACAAAGAAAGTACAGTGTCACTAAAAGCCCTCAATCTAAGTTTAAAAGAAAAACAGCAATTACTAGTTACTATAAAGCATTGAATTGAATATGTTTCCTTCCCCTTCTGGCTTCTTCTGTTATTATCTTTTTTACTATTGAGATAGGGATAGAAACATAGAAACATAGAAACATAGAATTTGACGGCAGATAAGGACCGCTTGGCCCACCCAGTCTGCCCATTTCCCTACCTGATGGATAAGCTGCAGGTCCTAGTTAACCAGCAGCCTACTTCTTCCTACCCCCACCCCTAGAATTGCCTTATGACTGTCCCATGCATGCTTGAATTCCACCACTGTTTTTGACTCCACAACCTCCTCTGGAAGACCTGCTCCATACATCCACAACCTCTCTGTGAAAAAATATCCTTAAATTACCTCTGAGCCGCCCCCCTTCTATCTTCAAATTGTGCCCCTTGTTCTTGCACACCTCTTTTTTTGAAAGATGCTACCCTCTTGGACGTTGTTGATTCCCTTGAGGTACTTGAAAGTTTCTATCATGTCTCCCCTCTCCCTCCTTTCCTCGAGGCTGTACATATTAAGCTCCTTAAGTCTCTTTTCATACGTCTTCCAGTGCAGACCCTGCACCATTTTAGTTGCCCTCCTCTGGACAGCTTCCATCCTGTCTATGTCTTTGCGGAGATTGGGTCTCCAGAACTGCACGCAGTACTCCAGATGGGGTCTCACTAGCTGTCTGTACAGAGGAATAATAACTTCCTGTTTTCTACTGGTGATGCCTCTTCCTATGCATCCAAGTATCTCCCAGCCCTCCTTGCTGCCCTCTCACATTGCTTTCCCACCTTTAGGTCATCTGATATGACTACCCCCAGGTCTCTTTCCATTTTGTTGTTGTTAGTATCTCACCCCCATTGTGTACTCTTCCCTGGGTTTTGTTTCCCAGATGCATTACCTTGCACTTCTTAGCATTGAATCTAAGCTGCCATACATTTGACCATTCCTCTAAACTTGCCAAGTCCTTTCATCCTTTCCACTCCACCTTGTGCATCAACTCTGTTGCAGATCTTTGTGTCATCTGCAAAGAGACATACTTTTCCTTCCAGTCCCTCTGCAATGTCACTTATAAAGACATTGAAGAGGACCGGTCCATCACTGAACCTCACGGTCCCCACTACTAACCCCCTTTTTTCAGAGTGGACTCCATTTACTATTACCTCTGTGTCCTATTCTCCAGCCAATTCTTTACTCCAGGCTGTCATCTTGGGACCCACTCCCAAGCTGGCTAACTTGAATATTAATCTTTGTGTGGACTGTGTCAAATGCCTTGCTAAAGTCTAGGTAGGCCATGTCCACAGCCCCTCCCTGACCAACTACTTTGGTCACCCAGTCAAAGAAATCTATCAGATTTGTCTGGCATGACCTTCCCGCTGTGAATCCATGCTGCCTTGGGTCCTGTGCCCCTCTGGCCTCTAGATACTCAACAATTCTTTCCTTCGGAAGTGATTCCATCATTTTCCCTACCACTGAGGTTAAACTAACAGGTCTGTAGTTTCCTGCTTCTGCCTTGCTCCCACTTTTGTGAAGGGGAATTACATCTGCCCTCCTCCAGTCCTTGGGTACCACCCATCCTCCCATGATTTGTTAAAGAGGGTAGTCAGTGGTGTCACTAGTTCTACCTTAGTTCTTTTAGAATTCTGGGATGAACTCATCAGCCCCATTGCTTTGTCCACCTTCAGTTTTAAGAGTTCTTTCAGAACCCTTTCTTCTGTAAATGGGCTGGTATCAACTTCTGTATCCAGAGTGTTTCTACTGTTTGTTTTAGGTACTTCCCCTCTTCCTTTGTAAATACTGAGCAAAAGTATTTGTTTAGTATCTCTTCCTTTTCACAGTCACCCTCTGCCCACCCTCCTCCCTTTACTAAGCCTCACTATCCCTCCCTTGGTCTTACTGCGTCCCTGATGTACCTATAAAAGGTTTTATCCCCTTCTTAACTGAGTTGGCTATCGTTTCCTCGGTTTGGGCCTTTGCTGTTCTGACTGCCTTCCCAGCCTCCTTTGCTTTAACTGATACAGTTCTCTGTCCTGCTCCTTCTGTGATTCCTTGTACTTCCTGAATGCTTTCTTTTCTCTTGAACCTTCACTGCCACTTCCTTTGAGAACCATAGTGGTTTCTTACCTCGTTTCATTTGTTTATTTGCTTTACACAAAGGCTTGTTACCTCTGTGATGGCAGTTTTATTATTCCCCATTGTTCTTCCACCCTCCTTCCTGCCCATTTGCTAGTGCATTCCTTAGGCACTCACCCATTTTGACAAAGTCAGCCCTCCTAAAATCCAGTACCTTTGTCTTTGTATGCTTGACTCTATTGCTGTGTTTATTGTGAACCATACTGTTCGATGGTCGCTAGTTCCCAGGTGGCTACCCACTTCTACATCTGTGATCCTCTCCTCATCTCCATTTGAGAGAACCAGGTCTAAGATTGTTCCCTCTCGAGTGGGCTCCAATACTAGTTGTCTAAGGCATGCCCCCTGTAGGGCATCTAGAATAACCCCACTCTTAGAAGTGGCTGCTGCAACTGCACTCCAGTTAACATCTGGCATATTCAGATCACCCATCAGCAATATCTCCCCTTTTTCTGCCATACTAAGTATACTTTCTATCATTTCCTTGTCCATTTCCTCCCCCTGAGAAGGGGGTCTGTATACAACCCCTGTGCGGATTGTGGTGCCATTGCCGGTCTCCAAATTTACCCACAGTGCTTCTTCTCCTCCCATTTACCCTTTTGTTCTGTTGCTTTGATTCCTTCCCTTGTGTAAAGAGCTACTCCTCCTCCTCTTTTACCCTCCCTGTCCCTCCTGTAGATAGTGTATCCTGGTATGTTTACATCCCAGTCATGGTTTTTGTGTACCATGTTTCTGTGACTGCCACGATATCCAGATGTTCCTCCTCCATCAAGGCCACTAATTCAGGAAGCTTGTTACTCAGACTATGGGCATTGGTACTCATTGCTCTCCATTTTTTATGGCTTTACTTTCTGTTGCAGCATCCCCACTGACCTTTCTACCTCGGTCTTTTCCCATTTAGTACCCTGTTTTGTAGGGAGGCTGGGATTTTTCTGCTGCTTATCAGTACCCCTTGACTAGTTTAAAAGCTTGCCAATGAAGCATTTAAACCGATTGCTCAAAAGACTCGTTCCCTTCCTGGACAGATGCAGACCATCCTGCCAGTATAGGCTGGTGTCCCTCCAGGTGGAACCCCAGTCCCCAATGAAGCCAAACCCCTGTGCTCCACACCATTTTTTCAACCACTCATTAAACTTTATTATTATCTTTCCAGCATGCCAAACAAAACTCTAGTTTCTTTTTGGACTGTAGTATAGTTTTTTTTTATTGTTTTACCACTGCATTATATCTAAGTAATAAATGAGCCTTATTTGTGCCCTCATTCCTTTTTATTAGCAAAAATAACTTTGTTTTATTAATTAAATGTTTTATGGTTTTATTTAGCCTTAATGGAATCTTCCCTTTTTTATTATATATTTTTTAGGTACATATAATTCTTCCTAGATCATAAAGTGTTGTTTCAGGAAACCCCATGCTTCCTCAGCAGATAAAGGGATAGTAATTCTTCCCAACATAGATTACTTGATAGATCATTAACAATATGGAAATTAGCTTTATTGTAATTTTTAAGTTTACATACCCAGTATTCAGTAGTGAATTAGTAATTAATATAAATGAAATAGAATAATGATCACTAGTGCCCAAAAGGTCCCCGGGACAGATATTTGATAAATTATTTCCTATATTAGACAATACTAGATCCAATAAATTTTCACCCCTAGTTGGCTCAGTAACATGCTGTTCCAGACCTAAATCCACAGTTAGGGAGATCAATTCTTTTTCATCATGTGTTTTTCCAGATAATGTAGTCCAGTCTATACTAGGCATACTGAAATCTCTCAAAACTAAAATATTGCCTTTATTGGCCATGTTAGATATGTCATTGAGTAGTTTGGAAGAATACTCCGTATTTGCTGAGGGGGGTCTATAACATGTACCAACCCTTAATTGAGGTTGACTTCCCATCTGAATGTTTACCCATTTGGTTTCTAAATCATAGGACAGGGGTAACTGGTAGGAGGTTAAATCTTCTCTAACATATAGACAGTTCTCCCCCAGTACACCCTAAACGATTTCTAGGGTATAACTTATAACCAGGGAGACACTTAGTCCATACTGAAGTGGAGTCCCACCATGTTTTGGTTATGGATATAAGTCCATAATCATCCCTTAAACAACTGGCTCCAAGTTCAGCCCATTTAACTTGATTCAGTGATCTGGCATTTAGGGAAAGTACCTTACAAACAGCTTTTTTACTATCAGGATTTTTAAGAGAACATGAAAAGGTCCATTCTCCCTCCAAGCATCTAGTTTAAAAGCTTATTGATGGCTGAAGCTACACTTTTACCCAATAGGGAGCTACCCCTTCTGCTGAGGTGTAATCCATCCCAGCAGAACAATGGTGCTATTTAATAAAATTGCTCCCAGTGTGTACGGCACAATATTCCCTGATGGAGGCACCATCTCCTGAGCCAATCATTAAAGGCTTTCATTTTATTGGTTATAAATTCACTGGCCCTTGGGACAGGAAGTATTTCAGAAAAACAAACAAGACTATCCCTTTCAGCCAGTATGTTATGAAGTGCTATAATGTCTTGTTTGAGTTCTTCCATAGTAGCCCTATTTACACCATCAGTGCCTGCGTGTGCAATAAACAGTGGATTTGCACCAGCACCCTTAAGTACTTCTTTAACCACAGATGGAACAGTGCAAATTCTTGCCCCTCTTAACTGGAACAAGTCCGGTTTACTTCGTCCACATTGCACACTAACGGTCGATGTGTTTAACAGTGGAGTCTCCAATGACAAATATTTGCTTATCATTATGTAGAGTAGGGTCTATAACTTGGGAGTTTATTTTATCCTCCTTTAAACAAACAGGACTACCCCCAAGTTTGAATGAGCAATTTCAATGTTGTCACTAGCCTTTCTTTCTTTCAAAGGGACAAGTTGAAGTGCTTTCCTTTGGTACAGTTGATAATTTGGTATCCTGGGAAGGTTCAATGTTTTCATAGAAAGAATATCATAGCTATTAGATAGAAGAATTAAGAAGCACTATGAAATATTTGGCCTCCTCTGAGTTTTGTTTTGTGCTTGGTGACTATAAGCCAATTATCAGGCTCATCAGGTGGAAGGGGGTAAGGGTATTATTATCCTCATTAGAATATTCAGGAGACATCTCTGGAGATGTTATCTGACTTTCCACTAAATCTATGTAATCTTCTAGGGCCTCAATCTCTGGGTTAACTACCCTAGCTGAATGTAAATGAATAATTTCATCTTGAAGTGTTTGTAAGGGGTGGCCATACATTTACACAGAAACCTTCCCTTCAAAATTAGGTGGTCAGTTAAAGACCCACGGAAGAGTAGGTATATTTTCATTTCTGGGCTGTTAAATGGGGAGAAGATTATATTTGGATACATTATGCCCCTGTGGTTTATGATCCGCAGTTGTATGTCTCTTTGCTTGACTTGTTTATTAGGGAGCAATTCCTGGGACTGATTTGGGGGGGATTTTAATTGGACAATGCATGCTCACATGGACTATTCAGAGGGAAAAGTGATGACATCAGAGACCATGCATCAATGGCAGACAGGGGTAGCAGATCTTGATTTGGTAGTCAGATGGCATACGGCAAATCCAGGGATGAGAGAGTATACCTTCTACTCTAATATGCATAAAACATGGTCCCAAAGTGATTACATATATTTGCCCAGAAGCTGGTGTGGGTGGATCCAGGATATTTCTCATAGCCCTATTTATGTCTCCGACCACAGTAAGGTGGTTCTGAAGTTACTTGGTGGGTAGAGGTGGGAGGGACTCCCACAGTGGAAGTTTCCCATGTTTATGGCTAAAAATCAAGCCTTTAAAGAATACCTGGTGGAGCAGTGGCAACATTATGTGGAGACCAACATTAATCCAGATATATCTAAAGTTACCTTCTGGGAGGCTGGGAAGGCATTCATGAGGGGGGGGCTATAATGGAGTACATGGCCACAGTGAAAAGGAAGAAAAAAGGAAAGAGTGTGGAACTGAGCAGCAGTTGAAGTACCTGGAGAAAAGGGCGGGGGTGAGTGGGGAGCAAGGAGAGGTGGCTAGACTCCTGGCGATGGCAAGGGAAGCCCTGAATGTGTTACTCAGGGAGCAGGCTGGAAGGACCTGGTTTTATTGTCAATGTCAGGTTTTTGAGTGGGGAAAAAAAACAGGCCCTCTTCTGGTGAGGTTAATGAAGGAGGGAGGTGCCTAACTTGTATAATAGGGATCTGTGATGGGAAGGGGTGGCTTTGTAAAGAATCAAGGGAAATCAGAGGCTGTTTCAGAACCTACTATGAACTGAATAGTGCAGAGCATAAAGGGAAGGAGGCCCAGATAAAGGAATGTTTGGATAGACTCCATTTGCCTAAAGCCATGGATATGCAGAGGGAGCAGTTGAGTCAGCCTATAACCAAGGTTGAAATTCTGGGAGCTATTCAGAAATTGCAACAGAGGAAAGCTAGCGGCCCAGATGGTTTTCCAATTGAGTACTATAAGATACTGGGGGGACAGCTGGTGGGGACACTGTGTGAGTTCTTTAAAAAGGAGAGGGGGTGGAGATACCACCTTGCCTGACACATATTATGATGTCACAATAAGTTTAATATCTAAACCAGGCAAGAGTGAGATGGAGTGAGCGGCATATAGGCCATATCATTGCTTAATTGTGACTTAAAAATTCTAGCAAAGGTTTTGGCCACCAGGTTAGAGAACATTTTGCTGAACCTGATTCACCCAGAGCAAATCGGGTTTATTAAAGGTCACCAGTCATATCATAACATGCATAGGCTACTCGATATTGTATGGAGGGTGAACCAGGGAAAGGAGAAGGTGGGTATAGTGGCAATGGAAGCTGAAAAGGCATTTGATAGGGTGGAATCAGACTACCTGTTTGAAGTGATGGCCCAGTTTGGTCTGGGTGACTCGTATGTGGGGTGGGTGAAGTCAGTGTATGAAAAACCCAGAGTACGAGCCTTGGTGAATGGCACACTCTCAGAGCAGTTCAGCCTGGGGAGAGGTATGCGACAGGGGTGCCCTCTGTCCCCCTTTTTTTTTTGCCTTGGTCACACAACCCCTGGTAGTGGCAATGCACCAACATGCGGAGGTGGAAGGAGTCGGGGGTGTACAGAGTTCCCTGCACAATGTTGCTTTGTATGCGGACAACATGCTCCTATTTGACCAGAACCTACAGAGGTCTATGGTCCCATTGCTTTCCCTTGTAAAAGAATTTGCAAGTTTTTCTGGATATAAGATTAACCTGGGGAAGTCAGAGCTGATGTGCTACCCAGACAATGGAAGAGAAGTGGGGCATTTGGGATTTAATTTGATGCAGACCAGTTTCACATACCTTGGTGTACAGGTGGGTAGTGGACTGAGTGCTTTATACAGTTTGAATTACCTCTCTGATAAAGACTATCGTGGCTGACCTTAGAGATGGACACAACTTCCTATCTCTTGGTTAGGAGGATTAATCTGATTAAAATGAATATTCTTCCTAGGATTTTGTATCCAATACAGTTGTTACACTTGGGACTAATGAGGGGATATTAAGAACTAATGAGGGGGATATTAAGTGGGTTGAAAAAGTATTTTTTGAGTTCATATTGTGAGGGAAAAGGATGAGAGTCAGATTACAAAGGCTGAAGGGGAGAGGAATGAAGTGGAGGCTCAACTTCCTGATCTGAGTAACTTCTATTTAGTGGTACAACAGAGGTGTATTGCAGACTGGGTGCATCAGTCCCCGGTGGCTAGCTGGGTGGATTTTGAACAAATAGGAACCCCAGGGTGATTCACTGCATATATGCATAGTAGGGGGCCATGGGCATATAGAGTAATGGGCAGTGGTAATCTTCTGGTGGAAGCAGTATTGGAGGCCTGGGGACAGCTTAAAAAGCAGAAGGGTATTTGTCACGGTGAGACCTTGCTGCTACCGGTGGCTAGGACTCCCTTTTTTTACTGGGCCTGAAGAATAAGGGCTTTAGAGAGTGGGAGAAGTAGGGAAAACTTATGGTGTGTAACCTAGTAATAAGGGTGAACTGTGCACCTTTGAGAATATGAGACAAAGTCTCCAGATTGACAAACAACACCTGTATAGGTATATGCAGGTTTGGGTCTTTGTGGGGAGTCTGGAAAGGGGAGAAAGGGAATGCCTTATGTCCGACCAAGTGGAGCAGTTGGTATATCAAGATAGGAAAGACCCCAAGGAGATTTTAGGGATGGCAGCTAAACAGGGCAAACAAAGGCTGTAGGAATTCACTAGAAATGCAAGGGCCTTGTGGGAAAGGGATCTAGAACAAAGTATCTCTGAGAAGAACTGGGAAGTGGTGCTCCACATGTCTGAAGGGATTATGGTTTGTAACAAATTCAAAGAGGCCTTTTTTTAAGTTTCTGCAGGCGCTGTATTATCCCCCTGTGATAGTACACAAGGCACATCCCTCAATATTTCCTATGTGTGGTAGGTGTGGGAAGGAGAGGAGTACATGCAGCCACTGTTTCTGGCCTGCCCGGTTCTAGAGCAATTTTGGGGTGACATAGTGATGGAGGTGGCTCAGGTGGCTGGCAAGCCGCTGGAGAGAGACCCATTGGTTTGTCTCTTCAGGGTGGAGGTAGCGGAGGTGGAGGAGTAGGTGCCACTCCCCAGGTGGATGAGAACATTATTTGTAATGGCACGGCATTGCATTCAAAATAGTTGGGTGTCCAATATCAAACCCACAATCTTACAATGGCACCACTTAACGATACACACTCTAGCTCTGGAGAGATTAACACAGACTGTTAGGGATAGAGAGGAGCCATCCTTCAGGGCTGGGCCCCCTTTCTGTTTTCTCTGAGTGTGGCAGAGGAGATGATGCTGAGGAATGGACTGGATATATGATTCAATGAGCAGTATTACTGTACGATACTATGAACTGTTAGACTTGAAATAAATAATTATTTGAAATGCTTATATGAGAAAAGCTTTTCAGGACCCTACAACAATGCACTGTTATGATTAAAGATGTACTTGAGAGGATTAATTGTACACACCTGTCTGCATCTGTCAGCTGTTTGTCTTTGAATGTCTGATGCTAGTTGTTTGTACTGAATGCTTGCAAACTTAATAAAGAGATCATTAAAAACAAAGTAGTGAATACAAACAATTTAATGAGTAAAAAACGAGTAGCAGCCTCCTCAACTGGTTGAGGAGGGTGCTACTCCCATTTTGTACTCATCGAATTGTTTGCATTCACTACTTTTTAGCTATTAAAATCAGTATAAATCGTGCCCTTTGGTGAGGACTTTTTCTTCTATGCATACCATTTTTTGAGCCAGCATTTCCTTTTTTAGATTTGTTACATGTTTGTAGCCAGGATCCAGTTTCAATGATATGACCTGAGCTGCCCGATGTGAAGCTGCAAGTTGAAGAGTCTGGGAGCAGGGAAGGAAACTAGTCAGATGGGTCAAGAATGGGCTGCAGGGTAGACAACAGAAGGTAGTAGTGAGGGGGGAGGCATCCAAACCCAGGGCATTAACAAGTGGTGTACCATAGGGCTTAGTGATGGGACCAGTTCTGTTTAACATTTTCATAGGTGACATCGCAGTACGGTTTAAGAGCAAGATCAGTCTTTTCGCAGATGACACAAAGATTTGTGCCAAGGTAGATTAGGGGGAGCAAAAGTATTTCAGGAGGATTTGGGAAAACTGGAGGAATGATCTCACACTTGGCAGCTTGGTTTCAATGCCAAGAAGTGCAAAGTGATGCATTTAGGAGGTAAGAACCCAGGGCACAGTTGCTGGCTGGAGGGTGTCCCATCAAAAAAATCCAAGGAGGAGATGGATCTGGAAGTGCTCTAACTAGGGAGATAAACCACTCTGCTCAGTGCAGGAAGGCAGCAGCAAAATCAAACAGGATTCTAGGGTGCATAGCAAGGGGGATTACTTCTAGGAGTGGGGTGGTCATCTTGCCCTTGTATAGGTCCCTGGTAAGACCACACCTAGAGTACTGCTTGCAGTTCTGGCACCATTACTTGAAAAGGGGCATCAAACTACTAGAGCAGGTACAGCACTGGGCAACAAAAATCATCCTGGGGTTGGGGGTTGGGGGATAGACCATATGAGGAGAGACTGAGAGAGTTCAATATGTATACCCTGGAGGAAAGAAGGGAGAGAGGGATATAATTGAGACCTTCAAGTACCTGAAGGGATTGAACAGAGTAGAAACCAAGTGTATGTTCCATCTGAAGGGTGGAAAGGAAACCAGAGGACACTGTATGAAGTTGGAAGAGGGCAGCTGTAAGAGTGAATGGAGGAGGCACAATTTCACAGAAAGGGTGGTGGCAAGGTGGAACTCTGTGCCAGAGGAAGTCATGTTACTGCAGAGTGTTGGGGGGCTTCAAGAGGGGGTGGGACAGATTCAAGGGTAGGGTACAAACCGGGAGGGGATACAAAATGGGAGGAGGGCATATGAGGGAGGGGGCACCTGCAGTCTAATGGACTGAAGTGCTACACACTTGCACAGACTAGAGAGACTGAATGTCCTGTATTGCTGGCAATTTTGTACGCTCATATGTTCATATGTTTGTAAGGATGACAATTTTAATTACTGAGACATTTAAAAAAAAGGAAGTAAGCAGTTATTTATGAGAATGGAATCAAAATAGAAAGTGTACACAAGGAAGTCAGAGGAATCAAGGGTGAAATAGAGGAATTGACCAACAAGATTGCAGAGCTAGAAGACATACTAATCTAGAGGAAGCAGGCTTAGACATGAGAAAGGACAACTCATTAAAAGAGAGAACTACAGGAAATGAAAGAAAAAAATATCTTAAATGGCACTCAAGAAGAGACACTCTAAAATTAATTGGAATACCAGAAGGTATGGGAAAAAATGGCATACTAGAATTTTGTGAGTGATGGATAACACACCTCCTGCAACTCAGAAGAAATATCCAGAAAAACAAGTTTTAGCCAGAGCCAATACAGCTGCGGCAAGCTTGTAGGAGTGCCACTGCTGCGAGGAAACAACTGGCTCCAAATTTGTGAATGCCACATGCAGTGCGACAGCCAGAGCTGACAGGGTTGTGAAGCGTTACCAAGTGATGTAAGTTACATAAGTACTATGTAACCCCTTGCAAATGGGGGTTCCTAGAAATGCCAGCCTGGACTTACCTTAGCCCATTTCATTCTGTCCTTCTCTTGCTGTCTCTCAGGCTTTTCCCAACTTGGCCCCTAATTGTTCTGGCTTCTCAGATCCTATTTGCCCTCGTGTGTGCCCCAGCTTGCAGTCAAATGAAAATCCAGCCCCTCGGGGCTTAAAATGATGGCCACTGCAAAGCTGCTGCCTTCAGGACAGTGGGGTTGTGTTGGCACTCAAGTGCCTTTAATGTGGAGCTGCTTGTTCTCTGCGGTTGCCTCGGGACTGTGCTGTGGGTCCCGGGATCTTTTCCATCTAATTGGGACCCGGTGACCACGTACTGTACAGCCTGCTGGGGGACCACTCAGATGAAAATTAAAGGAGTTTTGACTGGGGCTCATTTGAGTATGCCTGTGTAGGGCCCCGGTCATCTGAGTGATGCATAACAGTGTGTCTGGCTGCCTCCAGGGTAGCTATGTTCAGTTCCAGCCAAAAAGTAAAGAATTGAAATGTTTTAAATAATAAAACAGTTGCTGCTTATTGGGGAATGACTGTACATGTGGAGAAAAGTGTTTAAAGTTAAAATAAATGCTTTTTCCATGGCAATTCCAGTACTTTAGAACTCTGTGTCAGCCTATCAGCTGCTGCAAGGGGAGCTTGCATAAGTGCAGTAGTGAAAGGAAAAGTAAAAGAACCATGTTTCTCATCTGTGCAGTGGCTGCAAGTACAGCCTTTAAGCTACAGAACTGTGGGGCATTTGAGGCAAATAATTATTTATTTCTGGCTGCACCAGGACAATATTCAGGGCTGTATCTCATCTGCTATAAGGGACAGTGGGTTATGCAGCCATTGCCAACAGTGCAGCCAATTGGAATTGCATCAATAGAAAGCCAAGACTTGTGGGACATTCACTGCACCTCATGGATAAGCACCCAAGTGCTTATGGAGGCTTACAGAGACATTATTTTAGGTGCCAATTCCACAACCCAATTGTGCCATGAGTGTTCTTATTGACAGGTCTCTCAGCAACTTGGAGACATGTCACCACATCCTTGCTACCAATCAGAAGTTGAGCTAGGAGCTCTATAAAGAGACAATGTTGCCAGTTTGTCTGGAGATTCGGAGAGAGATTTGCAGAGAGACCAACCAGAGCAGGCTCCAGCCTGATGGGAGCCCCCCATGGGGGAGGGACTCAGGCTCCAGCCATGCCACCAGGCCTGGGCCACTTGATTCAAGCCCCTTTAGTCTTTAGGGGGCATTTCTTATTTTCTTAAGTAAATGTTTACTAGTTATAGTAATTGTGCTTTCTGCAACAGCTAGTCTGGTGGTTGCCAGTATTGTCCTCCAGAAGCTAGCCTTCCTTCTCACGTTGGGAAAAGATGTGGACCAAAGATCAGATGTCCAGCAGCGATGAGAGTGCTGACCAGACCAGAGGACATCATGCAGTGGTGAGAGCACTGACTGAGTACCTCAGCAGTGAGAGAGCTACAGAAGTCTTCAGAATGCCTTTAGTTGTGGATGAGACCCATGGAGGACCTGAACGAGTACCTTCATACCCTCATGGTATGAGGGAGAAGCTTAGCAAGTAATCTTGGGAGCCCCAAGCCCCATTAAAAAATGTGTGCTGTTAAGTGTGAAGTATTAAAGTTATCAGTCTGGGCTACTAACCTCATGAGAAACTGCCTAGTTCAAGTAATGGATGCATTTTGTCTGTGGCCCAAATGGCTAAGTTGCAGGTGCAGCAAGATGCTGGGCTTAGTGAATCATATAAATGTGTTGCAAGTTGTGTAGCTGTGGGTTAGAGTCCTACCATTGTGGAGCTGGCTGCCAAGATGCGTTTGCCACTTCATGAGACAGGAGGCCCTAGAGCATACAATGTCTAGATGTGTTGGATAAGGCTCTGAATAATGTTCTTGGTATATAGAATGTACTGGTTGTGACTGCCTGTGACTAAAGTATGGGATGCTTGATGAAAGTGTCATTGCCAGCTTGCTCTGGATGGATGCCTTTTGGCATATAAAATACTAGATGTGACTGCATTTGAATTGTGTATAGGATGCTTGACAAAAGTATCACCCTAATTGCTTTGGATTGACTTTCAAATATTGTGCTGAATGTTCCAGATGTAAGATCCACATAGCTCGTCCTGGAATGTTCGGAAGTTCAGAGTGCAGGGCAATCCCTGATTTGTCTCAAAGTGCAGGCAATCCCTGCCATGTCTGCTGAAGTGCAGGACAGTCCCTGCTGTGGCTGTAAATAGTAATTTGCTGCCTACAAGAATCTGTTTTTTCCAAGTTGCTCCTCCCTTAAATCGATAGCCGCCACCCTCGACCAGCTGCAACTCCTCCAGGCCTGCAACATCTTGGGCTGTGGTATCTGTTTAACCAGTATGATATGAGATAACGGGGTTTCTGCTGTATCTGGGACTGGTACTAGTGTGGATATTAACAATTATGTTTAACATCTATTTTGTGAACAGCTAGATAGCCAGGGAGCTGGATGTCTTAAGTCGAATGGTGAAATGTATGTATGTCTGTAGTCACCAAACAGGAGGGTTCACCAGCAAAATCCAAGTCATCTCTGTATATTTTGTAGATACAATAAGATAACCTCTACTTCTCCTGTTTCCCCTTTCCTAGCTCCTATATTACCCCCGAAATAAATATTTTTGTTATTTGTTGTTTAAAAGTCTGGTGCAAGCATATTATTAGAGAGAGACTTTAATTTAAAATGCTGAACTGTGGGGAGCTGTGTAATGGAGCATGTCTGGGGAAGGTAACTGGCCATTGTGGGTGGTGGGTAGGGGGCTACACCCAGCACCATCTCACCCACGTAAAGCACCCTGAGCGGAGGCACTTCACAAAAGTATTCAGAAATGGTTATCGGGTAGTGAACCCAAACCCCTCAGCCTATGTCCAGGGTAGTGCTGCAGGAGTGTAACACTGGGGATATCACCACCCAGAGGTTACACATAGAGATCATTCAACACCTAGGTGTAACATGACTAGGTTTCAGCGTGGCTCAGTTGGTAGCACATCCGCCTCTGGACCAGAAGGTTGTAGGTTCTCGTCCCGTAACGGGATTGGACTTGCACCTAAAAATCACTGGCATCCGAATGCAGGATTGAGGGGTGCTGTACTGCTGGGGTTTGCCATCCTTCGGATGAGACATTAAACCGAGGTCCCTTCTGCCCATCCTGGTGTTGTCCTGGTGGGTGTCCAGGTGGAAGTAAAAGAACCCAGAGCACTCTTCGCAAAGGGTAGGGAACATTCTTGGTGTCCTGGCCAAAATTCCGCTTTCCATAAACTGGTTCATGCAATTATCCAGACTGTGTGTGGGTGATGATGTGTAATATGGCCGCCACCACACATTCAGTCACTTCACTACCAGTCTGGCATTGCTTGTAAAGTGCTTTGGGATATATGGAAAGTGCTATATAAATGCTGATTCTTCTTCTTCTATATGTTGGAAGTGTTGCACCAGATTTTCAACATGGCCGTTTTTGGACCCCTCCTCAGTGTCATTTCATTCAATTGTCCCAAAAGGTGATTGCGCAGACCAAACATGCTATTCTGTGCCACAGGTGCGAAAACACATTTCGGGCAGGTTGTGGAAAATGACAGCTGTACTGTTGTGAAGGATGTGTACAGAAATGGCAATGTTAAAAATGTGAAATGAAAATATAAAAAATTGTAACATTAGGAGCATGCATAAAAACGCATACACAGTCATAATGCAGTCATTTTTCAGCATTTTTTCACCAAATGTTTAACATGGCCTTCTTTGGACCCCTCCTCATGAAACGTGTCAGTGTCATTTTGTTCTGTTGTTTTGCAAGGTGATTGCGAAGAACAAATGTGCTATTCATACCACAAGAGTACAAACACATTTCGAGCAGGTTGTGGAAAAAGACAGCTGTACTGGTTTGAAGGAGCTGTGCAAAAATGACAGTGTTACAAATGTGGAGTGAAAATATTAAAAAGTGGCAGCATTAGGAGTGTGTGTAGAAACTGTACAAAGCAAGCTCATAACAGTCATATGTTGGAATTTTGTCACCAGATTTGCAACATGTGCTTTTTGGGACACCAACTCGTGAACAGTGGCAATCATTTCATAAATCAGTCCTGAAAGGTGATTCCACACAGTGACCATGAAATCACCTTTTGGGACCGAGTAACAAAATGACAGTGACATTTTTCATGAGGTGGGGTCCCAAGAACCCCATTTTGAAAATTCAGGCCAAAAATTTCAAAAAATGGCTGAGATATCAGCATAAGTTGAAAAGCCCACTGAATGGCTGTATAGTATGCTTATCTTTCATTCTTCAGTTTGTGCTTGGGTTTTGAAGAGTGCAGACATGTCCCAGTCTAGAGAAGATGACAGTGCCAACCTCTGGAGGTAAGTATGGGGTAAGGGGAGGTGTGGGGAGGTTGGTGCTCAGTGGGAGGATGGGGGGGGGGGGGGGGACTGCAACAATGATGCAGGGCCATTTTCAGTTTTACAGGAATGAAATAAAACAAAATAAGGGACTGTTTTCTAAATTACAGGAGAAAAAACATTTCAGCACACTGGGGTGGGCTCCCAGTGTGCCACAGGAATGGAGAAGGGGGTTGCTCAGCATGCTGACAGGGGGGCTGGGCACCCAATTTTGAACACAGGGGTAGGAAAAAAGAACACTATGAGAGACTGTTTTCTAATTGTCAGAAATTGAAGAAAATGAACACGTTTCAGCACACTGTGGTGGGCTTCCAGTGTGCCACATGAATGGGGAAGGGGGTGCACAGGATGCAGACATGAGGATTGGGCACCCCGATGTCAGGCATAATTCCCCTGACAAATTCTGGGGGGGTTGTAGAACAGGGAATGGCATAGTGCCATTCCCACCATGGTGGCACTGACAGAACTGCACATGCACACAACGCATGCACATGTGCAGTTCACACATCAGAATGTGGAGGTAACCGCCAAAATAGGGCGACTGTTACTCCATATCACAACCATGGCAGCTGAGGGAGTTAAGCTCTGCTGGGCCTTTGGAAGGCTATTTCCAAAACTCCAGTGGCAGCTGTTGTAAAATTGGATGTTTACAGCCGACTGAGTGGCAGCGTCTGCGGCTGTGTTAAAACGTTACCGACCGGTGTGTAGTTTCAGAAGGATCATTCTGAAACTCCTCTGGAAGCATTCCAAAGCCTGTTCTGGTGGCTCATTTTTTTGAGCTGTCACAAAATGGCAGCAGGCTCCACCTACGCAGCCATAAAAATAATACTGCATGGGCACCAGCCACGCCCAACCCTAATTTCAAACATCCAATGGTAATACTGTATATGTAAAGTTTCTGAAAAAACAGGATTGAGAATAAGTTTTGCAATGTGCCAAAGGAAACAAAACACTGAAGTTGGAGAACAGATAAATTATTATCTCCCCTAGGACTGGAAATGCAAAAAATGATGACACGTCTATAAAGATATAAACTGCAAAAAAAGGTTTTTAATGCTCAGTTGTGGGCATACACCAGCAGGCATTGGGGGTGGAGGGGCTTGCAGCCATCAGCCCCAACAATCTTCTGACTCAGCCAGCTGCTTTCTGTACCAGCAACTTGGGTTTGCCACTTCCTTTCAGGAATGGGACCACTGTACCCTATTGATCCAACCAACTGCATTCTAAACCAGTGATCTAGGTTCACCACTTCCCTTCAGAACTGGGATCCTGTGCCCCATCAGCCTTCAGTCACCCATACCTTTGCCTTGACTTCAGCCTCTGCTGCTTGTCATTCCCAGTCTTGAGCCCTCTTATTCTGCTTCTCCTGTCCATCCCCAGGCTTCAGCCTTCAGCTATCCTGTGAAAAAGTGAAGTACTCTGGCCTCGTAGTGCCATCATTTATTGGCCTCCTTTCTTGGTTCTCTCTGTGCCTGGGATTTGTGTACCTATCCTTGTCCTTGATCTCCTCATGTTCTGGATTTGGACCCTGCCAGCCTGTTCAACCTCGATCTCCACCCTGTTTATCAGACTTCTGGACTTCATTCCTGCTTGCCTGCCAGTTATCATCTGGTGCTCCTGTGCACAGCTACCTGTAGCTCACATTCTGACTCGGTCTCCTCTGGACTCTGGACCTTCAGCTCATGCTGCTGCCTCCTGTTCTATTGCTGCTCTGGCTGTTCTTGTTGCCACACAGCCTTCATCCAGGACTTGTCTCAGCCCACCTTCTCCCTTGCTTCCTGCTGGATATCTGAAGAATCATCCATCTTCAAGGATGGATGCCCCTTTACTTTTCCAACTTTTCCCCCATGCTACCCTTATTTCAAACCATGGGTCTATTATCAGCAATTTGAGTTCACTGTCTCCTTGGGAGGTGGGAAACTTGTGCCCATTCACTGCAGCACCTTTAACTATTGGCACTTCAGATTTGTCATCTTCTTCAGAGATGGGAACCTCATACCCTATCACCACTGCACCTTTTACTGTCAACATTTCAAGTTTGCCATCTCCTTCAGAGGTGGGAACCTCATGTCTCAGCTCTGCAGTGTGTTTATGCCTTGCCTCTCCTCTCAGTGCTATGTGGATCCATGCCTGAGGCCCATATCAGCGTCTGTTCATTCTATACTTTCATATCATAGCTACTGCCCCAGTGTCTGCTGCCTCGCTTGCAACCTTCAAAGATGATCCTGCTCCGTGTCCAGTGCAAATTGCGTCTCCTACCTTCAGAGTCATCATGACTGAATGGTCATATCCTGGCTTACCTCCTCTCATCTCACTGAGTCGTTGGCATTGGTTGGCCTTCTGTTGAGTCATACGACATCCTTCTCACCTCTCTGGCAGCTCAGTGCCCCCTGTGTTTGCTGCTATGTATCTTTTTGGGTGTTCTTCACAACTGCCGATGGACAGCATCCACTCACTCATTCAGTTACTTCTACCTGTTCATTCATCTCATACTCCTACCTCAGCTGGCATTACTGTACCCTTCCAGTGCTCCAAGGTCTACCAATTCTTTTCACCTAAAGAAAACTCTCATCCAGCGACATCCCTTGAACAACAAAGCACATAGTCTAATTCAGTATAAGACATATCTTTCTTCCTGATAAGCTCCCCAGGACTAAATTCCAGAATTCCTTTTGACTAGACCATAGATCTTCTTATTTCTAAATCAGCTCTGCAGGATCATTTGTTACATATTTCATTTAATCCAAACAGTAAAGACGTCACTACCTCCTGATATCTTCTTCAGGATCTGAGCTCTAGTGGAGTCTTCCTCCTGCTCACTATCTTGCATTAGAATCATGAATTCATTTCCCTCTTGGAACTTACCAAATCCATAATAGCCATACACCTCAAGGATAGCAGGAACTGCAGAATAACACATAGCAGTACTAGCATCATTCACTACAGCTTCCACTTATATTACATTCTCTACAGCTCTGAATAGGATCAACCACAATATCCAACTTGTACTTCCTGGAATAGCCCATGGATGCTCTCCTAAGACCCTTCTTCCAGCTAGTATCTCAGAATATGTACCAACAAATCTCTAGTGCATAGCTACCCTGCTAAATGTGTGTTATTCCAAGTCACTGCTCATACCCCTGGTCATTACCATGCTTCATGAAGTTATCTACACCCCTTCATCACAACACTCTAATCATGCCAGCCACTTATCTAGTGCTACTTCTAACTGATCTGACAGGATCTCTCTCCTTCATAATCCTTCCAGTGACTACCATCACAAAGAGTGGGCCTTCATTTAATTCATCATCCTGCACATGTACAACTGGCTGGCTATCTCCTTATACTCCACATTAGTTCTACATTGGACAAAGCAGTAAACGCTCGCATTGTGTTCTCCTTTGGAGAGCAACTCCTTATTGTCTCATCAGTCAGAAGACTCAGTCAAAGACCCTTCTTTTCAGGGTACTGCCAGAGCATACTGGTATTGGATTCATCAGCAAGTCAACAACACAAGAGCCACTTAAACCCCTGCCCCTGGGCTACTCTGCTATAGCAACAACCATATCCACCATCCTACACTGGCAGTCCTTCGGATACATGTGCTCATGCAAACCTCAATATCGAAACTCTAACTTCACTTCAAACCTCAAATCCATCATACTAACTAATTTAGTTATAGCTCTCAAAATCCAGTTACTGTCTTTACTGCATGTTTCATCCTTGCCTCCAGTGGTCTGAAATCTTTCAGTTATCTTCTCCTACCTGGTACCCAAAGCTTCACTCCCTTCGAATCCTTGATTATCTCTTTATAGATGACTGCATTGTGAAAGATTGTGAAATTACCAAACTCAAGACCATTAGACTCTACTTTAAACATCAGAGCTTCCACTACCTCATTGTCCAGCTCACAATCAATTCCTGCATTTTCTTTTTAAACAAAACTAAGAACAAACACTTCTGAGAACTTTGTAAACATCTGAACCATCTGCCAATCTACAAGAAACAGAGTATTGTACCCTGCCCTCACCTCCTCTAAAGTACAACAGATTACCTTAAGGATTTCATACATCCTGTAAATTTGAGTCTGGCAGCCTGTTTAAACAAATTCACACTCCTCAGGATTATGACCTTTATAAAATATCAACTAACTAACATCGCAAATACGTCCTGGATCTTGTTCAGCCCCTTGTAACAGCTGGACGTAATCCATAGTCAGGATATGGACATTCCTTTGACTGGATCATCCACTTTAACCTCAAGAGTTGCACCAAAGGGGTGGGAATTGGTTGTAATGGAACTGGAAATAATAAGAGCTGATGAAGCACTGGGGCCAGAGAGGGTGTCCCCAGGGTCCTAAAGGAAATAAGAGGTGGTGGCTGAACCTCTGACAATCCTGTTTAGCCAATAACTGGAAACAGAGGAGGTACCCAAAGACCACAGGACAGAAGATGTCATCCCCTTATACAAAAGCAGGAACAAAGATGAAGCAGGGAACTACAGACCAGTCAACCTGACCTCGGAGTGGGGAAGATCATGGAAGCACTCCTAAAGGAGAGATTGGGTGAACATCTGGTTGCCAACAGACTACAGGACCCAAGGCAAGGCAGCATGGCTTCACCAGGGGGAGGTCATGTCAGACCAACCTCACTGAACTTTTCAACTGGGTGACAAGGGAGGTGGATCAGGGAAGGGCAGTGGACATGGTCTTTCTGGACTTCAGCAAGGTCCTTAACACTGTGCCACATAGAAGGCTGTTAAACAAATTTCAGACTATGGGAGTGGGCAGGACAGTAGTGCAGTGGGTAGGTAACTGGCGGGGTGGCAGGACACAGAGGGTGGTGGTAAATGGCTGTCTGTCCACTGAAGGAAGAGTGAGTGGTAGGGTACCACAGGGATCAGTGTAGGGAGTAGCCCTATTCAACATCTTCATCAGTGACATTGCACAGGACCTAGAAGGTAGAATTTCCCTGTTAGCTGATGCCAAAAAAAGTTTTGTAACAGAGTGGACACACCAGAGGGTGTAGACAGAATGAGGAGGGACCTGCAGAAGCTTGAAGAATGATCAAGGGTTTGGCAGTTGAAATTCAGTGCAAAGAAGTGCAAGATAATGTATATGAGGCACAAAAACCATGGAACAACATATCATTCGGGGAGGTGAGAATATAACATGCACCAAGCAAGAAAAGGACCTTGGAGTTTTCATCTCTGATGACCTCAAGGTAGGTAAACAATGTGACAAGGCAACAAGTAACACAAATAGGATACTGGGATGCAGAAGCAGAGGCATCACACACAGGAAAAGGGAGGTCATAATTCCACAATACAAGACACTAATGAGGCCCTACCTGGAGTGCAGTGTACAGTTCTGGAGACCTTATCTATTTAAGGACATAGACAGGGTAGAGAAGGTTCAGAGGAGGGCAACAAAGATAGTATAGGGATTGCATCACAAGTTCTATGAGGACAGGGTGAAGGACAGAATATGTACTCCCTGGAGGAGAGAAGGGAGAGAGGGGATATGACAGAGACAGACAAGTACCTTACAAGGAGGAACAGGGTGCAGGAACACACTATTTTCCAGTGCAAAACATGTTCCAGGACTAGCAGACACTGGATGAAGTTAGAGGGAGAGTGATTCGGAAGAAACACAAAGAATAATTTCTTCACAGAATGGGTAGTGGATAAGTGAAACACCCTGCCAGAAGAGGAAGTCGTTCGGGTTTAAACAATCACAGGATTTAAGGATGCATGAGATAATATGGGAATTCTGGAGGTCAGGGGTAAGGGGCAACAGACTTCTAAGAAAACATAAGGTGAACTTACAAGTTCAAATAGGCAGACAGGGTAGACTTTGGGCCCTTGTCTGTGACAGTGTCTATGTATCTATGAATCTATGAGTTGACCCTCCTGAGCTCATCATTCAACAGACCAGGAAGATGGAATGTCACCATGAACATTACACTATACACTAGAATTAAAAGCTGGTTTTAAGCATATAGGATCATCTCCTCTTAGTTTGTCCTGAGGACAGGCAGGTCAACAGCCATGAGTCCTCAGAGATTTTCTCCACCTGGGAGTTTACTCTCCCATGCACTACTGGTCATACTCTCCATGAGTTGGAGGAGGTAATCCTTTTGGGCCTTCTGTTCTTTACTCTATCAAGGGTGGGAATACAAAAAGGCCAAAGTTCAAACCTATGAGTATACATAAGCATTACTCTGTTCACCAAAACACTGAATGGGAGAGCTAAAGCTCAAGGTTCACTGTGGGGGAATAGCTCCTCCCACATCTCATATAAAGCCAGCCTCCCTCAGCAGTCCCCCCCCATTATGTTGTGAAACACCCACCATCCTCCCCTGCTTCCTCCTCCTCTGGCACTCTGCTCACCCTTGGTGCCGGGCCTTCTATTCCCTTTTCACTGTGTCTTACTTATTGAGAGTGGGAACAGCGAAAGGCCAAAGTTCAAACCTACTACCAAATACACAAGCATTACTTTACTAACCAAAACATTGATTTATGGGAAAACAAATTCCTTTCTTGCGCCCTAACCCAACAACATTAAAAAGCATACTCATGGGCAAAAGAGGCAGATGAATATCTGTTTCAGACTTTAAAACTTAACACCAAGTTTGGATTACATAAAAAACAGAAGAAGGATAGAGTCCCACTATAAAATAGCAGTGCCCAGGGCAAAAATGCTGGCGACAGCAATAATGGAGAATCCATAGCAAGATCTGCAGTACTAGAAAAAGAAGATCCTTAACCAAAGGCATCACTATTTTTTCCTTTTTTTAAAGGAGAAAAGGAAAAGGATGAAAACATAAAAGTTTATGTATAACATTTTACCTTTTTCTCTCTTACTTTTTCACATTATAGCTGGGGGCTCAATGCAATAAGAGTAGTTGCTCCACTTAGTGGCTATACTGAAACATAGCATCCATGAAGGAATATGCTCTATAAATGGGAGGGAGGGGAAGGGAATGGTAGGGGTTGTGAACAATATTTTCTCTATAATATGACTAATATTTTGCTCCTTATGATAAAACAGATACATACCAAACAAAAGAAATACTAGAAAACAGAAGGTATCTCCTGTAAGAGAAGAGGTTTCAAAGGATAATAAAAATGTAATGCAAAAGTTATGCATAGAAATTATGTCTGATATGAATATGAATACTATGTGCTGGAATCTGAATGGTAATAATGGGCCCATCAAATGGAAAAGGATAATTATTTGTGCAAAAAATAAATAAATACATAAATAAAACAGTTTGCTTGTTACTTCAAGAGACACTTCTTAATGCCAGACCATTAGCTAAGCAGTAGAGTTATCACTCATGATGCAGGTTACCTTAATTTGAGATGAGCATGAGGTGTCAAACCAACTGGGAGGGATGCTCTCCTCCACTGGGGAGGAACAGATTCAACTCCACTGTTTCACTGCCACCTTGGGGCCCACAGGCCATAGTGCAGCTAAGAGCAGCAAGCAGAAGGGTTAGATGCTGATGGGTGCCACACACTATGCATGGTTCTGTGCATGTACATGTGGACCCCTTGACACCAGCACCCAAGTGGAAAGGACCCAGAAAATGCAGGAAAAGAGAAAGAACCCTGGCAGAGATGATCACTGACTCCCTGCATGCCCTGCACTGGTGGTGTGACACTCCTGCATTATGACCTGTTCTGGCTGGGGCAGGGTGAGACCCTGCTGTTCCCAGCCCAAAGCCCTTGGGTAGGGAGATGGCCTGTGGAGACTGGAGTAGGAAGGCAATCCCACAAGAAGTTGGGTGATAGCGCTGGAGCAACCAATGGGATAGTGGACTAGGGTACCTGATGGAGAAGAAAAAAAAGTCATCTTACAGAGTTTGAGTTCAGCAAATGTAGCTACAGGATGGAGGTATACAAACTGTTATGAGTGGTAAAACAAAGGGTAGTGCTATAATCTTCAAAAAAGAATACATAAATATATGTGGAAAGTTCCACCATACACACTTTTCAGTCTTTTCCTGAACTCCCTTTCACTATCCTGCCCAGAATAAATTATCCTCTATGCTGATGACTCTGTGCTTCTCACCCCCCATAAGGATCCACAACCCTTACTTCATAACCTACAGCTGTCTTTCTCCACTGTTAAAAACTGGTTCACAAAACATAAACTGGTTTTAAACCACAAAAAGACTAAATCTATGCTTTTGTGCAGCTCGTAAAACAAACACAGGCAATGTCTCCTTGATATCAATACAAGCGCTGGTAATACCCTCAAACAAGTGTCCTCTTTTAAATACCTTGGAATCTCACTTGACCCTTGCCTATCTTATGGGACTCACATTGATAGTGTTGCCAGAGTTGTAAACTCATGCTCTGGAATTCTGTACTGAAATAGACAGCATCTTACCCAAGCAGCACTGAAGATTGCTATCCAGAGCTCTGTGGTCTCCGTCATAAACTACAGCCTTATAATCTATGGCTTTGCCTCTACTACCGCCCTCAGGTGCAGAACAACCTCCCTAAACAAGGTCTGTCGACTGCTTACTGGATCCCTCCAACTCACACATACATGTGAGATTTACGCTCAAACAGGATGGCTTCAACTCGCTAACCGCATAAAGTACCTTACCTGCTTGATGGCGAGTGGCGAGAAAAACTACTTTGGGCCTTACTCCACCTAGTGTCCAAGCCCTCCTGCACACAAACACTAATCCTTATAACACTAGAGGGTCTGAACATCAGCTTCTATAGGTCCACCAATGCGGCACCACTCTGGGCCAAAGATCCTTTGCACAACGTGCACCCAGCTGGATGAATGCCCTCAGCACTCACATCACCTTCACCTCCTCACTGGGCATATTCAAATTAAGCCCCCATTATCATCTCATGGCCTCCTGCTCATGTGACTGCCACCACTAACTTCCCTCTTCCCCATTGAGATCAAGAAGAAGAAGAAAATCAGCATTTATATAGCGCTTTTCATACACAGTGTATCCCAATGCACTTTACAAGAAATGCTAGACTGGTAGTGAAGTGACTGAATGTGTGGTGGTGGCCATATCACACATCATCACCCATACACAGCCTGGATAATTGCATGAACCAGTTTATGGAATGGGGAATGTTGGCCAGGACACCGGGAATGTTCTCTGCTCTTTGTGAAGAGTGTTCTGTTTTTTTTACTTCCACCTGGACACCCATCAGGATGGGTAGAAGGGACCTCAGTTTAACATCTCATCCAAAGGACAACACACCCCAGCAGTAAAGCACCCCCCAATACTGCACTCAGATGCCAGTGATTTTTAGGTGCAAGCTCAATCCCATTGTGGGACAAGAACCCATGACCTTCTTGTCCAGAGGCAGATGTGCTACCAACTGAGCCATGCTGACACCATCCCCCTCTGATGTTCTTTGACAATGCTGTGAGTTGCTCTAGTCTCTTTTTTGGCTGCCACCCCCCCCCATTCTCACACCCTTCCTCCCTCCATGATTTCTTCTAGTTTTCTGAAATGATTCCTTGTATATGTTATTCATGTATCCTGTTTATTGTGTTGCCGTACCTGAACTGATGAATATTGTATGCTCTCTTTAATGTTGTATGCCCTTGTTTAACATGTATGTACTCTCCTGACGTGGAACCTTTGTAAAAGAGCCTTGGCACAAAGGTAATTGTAATTCTAGATCTAAATAAACAAAAAATACAAAAAAACACTCAGGAAAGGTTTGCTATATGTAGTATAAAATAAATGAAAGTAGATTTGTGTATGGACCTAATGAAGATGATCCACTTTTTAAAGTATTTTTTTTTATACAACTAATACAATTCCATGGAGCATACGTAACTGGTTGTGACTATACAGTACAGTATATACTTCTTGATGGACGGAATGAGGGCACACTCAACCCTATCAAAATCTACTAAAACTATATTAAGAAATATGGAGAATTTCAGATTGTTTGCTTTCTGGAGAATAGGAATGAAAACTTATATGAGTATTCTTTTTACTCTAATACACACAAAATGTACTCCACGATAAGGTGGATAATGGGAACATTCAGAGTAATTAATGGCATGAAACAAATCTCAAATGAAGGTAAAAATCTAAAAGATCACTACCCAATAAAGCGTTCTAATAAGACTAAAACATGACAAGATCAAAACACTGGAAAATGGATCCACTGTTAATGCAAGACTCAGAGTGGAAACATACATACAAAGGAAATAGAATCATCTGAAGAATTTAACACAGAGGCATATGCTGTACATCATTAAATAATTTATGGTACACAAGGAAAGCAGTAATAAGTAGAATCATAATAAACTTCTCAATTAAAAAACAGGAGGAAGAACAGAAAACAAGAATTTGTCAATGCCGAATGTTGACTTGCAGGCATTAGCATTGGTAGTGCAGGAGTTAGAGAGATGCATAACAGGAATGGCAGTGAAGTATTGAACTAATGTCAATCCCCCCTGCAGAGACTGAAAAGTGTTGGGGTGTTCCTTTGGGTTGTCAACCACCCATAATACTTGAGAAATTCAACCTCACCCCACCCTGTAGACAGCAACAGGTGTTATGGTGTGCCTTCGGGTCTTCAGCCCATACACACACTCTCGCCATTCCATAAGGAAATAAGCTGTGATGGGTACAGTATAGGAGAATGGGGAAAACATTTAGGCCAAAGACCCCAAAGCACACCTTGATGCCTGTCAGTAGCTGTAGGGTGGGGGCAGAATGTCGTGATCATTACAGCCGATGAACCCAAGTTACACCCGATTCATGTCAGTATTTACATGATGGAAACCTTAACACCTCAGATGTTTGTTGTATTTTCACTCCAAATGTTCAAAAATGTTTTTTTGGGATCCCACCTCATGAACAGTGGCACTATCGCTTTGTTACTCAATCCTGAAAGGTGATTTCACACAGCAACTATGCCATTCAGCGCCACAGGTGTGAAAACACATTTTGGGCAGGATGTGAAAAATGATAGCTGTATTGTTCATGTGGCAGTGTGAAAAAATGGCAATGATGAAAGTCTGGAGTGAAAATATGAACAATTCGTGAAACTATGAACATGCATAAAAACTGCCCCACACAAGCCTATAACGTGGACATTTCTGGAATTTTTTCACCACATTTTTAACATGGACTTTTTGGGACTTCTCCCTAATGAGGAGTGGCACTCTGATTTTTGTTAATCCATCCAGAAAGGTAATATTGCACAGTGACAATACCATTCTGTGCCATAGCTTTTTCCCCACTCTCTGGTCGGTGTTCATTTACCCACAGCTGCACATCTGTAGGCAAGATGTTGATGAATTGCTTTATGGCAAATGCGTCAATGATCTGTGGGACTGCTTTGCTCTCTGGTTGGATCCACTTCATCAGGAGTTCTCGGAGTTGGGTGAAGGCTTCTTTAGGATTGTCCACCGAGTTGTACCTCAGAGATCAAAATCTCTGCCTGTAGGTCTCTCTGGAGATGTCGTACCTTTTCAGGATTTCGCTTTTCACCAGGTCATAGTTTTCTGACTGCATTGTCCATACTGCTGTAGGCAAGCTGGACTTTCTCTGTCAGGTAGGGTACCAGTCTGACTGTCCACTGCTGCTTTGGCCACTGGCAGGCTGTGGCAACTCTTTCAAAGGTTGTCAGGTATGCCTCAATATCATCTGAGGGGCACAGCTTAGCAAGTTTAATGACCTTTACGCTGGTTGCATTTTATTGCTCATCTGGGTTTGTGTCGGATCCTCTGCCTTCAATAGCTTGTAAGGCATCCAGCCAACACTGCTCCAGTCATTGCAGCTCTACTCTCATCTGCTGCTCCTGTTGCTGCATCTCTTCTCTCCTCAATGCTTCTAACCATTGAATTTCTTTTTCTCTCTGTGTCTCAGTCTCTTTTTGTTGTATAGCCCACCATTTCAAAAAGTCCATCAGGCTTTTAGGTTCTGTCATTGCCTGTTCTTTTTCCATGACTTGTGCTGGCTGTACAATCTCAGACTGGACTTCTGTTGTGGCTAGTTTGGCTGCTGTTCTTCTGTTAACGACTCCTGGACTTGCTGCTGCAGAATCCATATCTTCCTCTGTGCTTCCCTGGTACTACATACAGTACCCATGCACAAAACTCCTGTTTTAGGGTATGCACTGCTTAAATCCCATTAAGGCTGACACCATATGTTGTCGAGGCACAGGTCAGGAAGCAAACAGAAAACCCAGGAACAGTTGTAAAAATTCCACAAAACTGTTTATTTGTAGTTGTAGTAATATAAAATAAAACAATAAAACAAACCTGATCAGAATAACTATGTACAGTAGCAAAACAACATCTCTTATAAAACAAAAATCTACCTTGCAGCTCAGCTTAGCTGTTCTTATATCTTTTCCAACCCCCCACCCTACAAGCATCCTGTTCTTTGTCAGTTTCTGGAGCTGCTAGAACACTGTGAACTTCCTGGGGTACCTCCTGCCTTTGCAAATGGCTCAGACGTTTGAACTCAAATAACCTCTGGCTTTTTACAGTTATCTTAAATTATAATATATACATTTCAATAGTAATACAATTCTCTAAATAAAAGTGATCTCATTATTAGTTACATTTCCATACATTGATTCCCATTTATTTTTATATTACCAACTAGATATGCAAGGGAGGAAAGACAGCAATAGAAAATAGTGGGACAGAGAGAGAGGCAAGAATTGCAAGACTGTTCGGTTTGATCAAGTCTGAAGGTCTCACAGGAAGAATTGGCTGTACAACCAGACAGAGGAGAGAGAAAAGGAAAGAATACAGATTCTTGCATTTTAACACTTTCTCATTAACAAATGGGACAGGGTCCTATTCTACCCTGTCACACTTCCTCATTGGTAAGCTTGGGAGAAGGGGAAACATGATGGTAATGTAGATTTGGTACCCCTGTCTGCAAATAAATTGAGCTTGGCAGGGTGAGGGACATCTGACATTTGGAGTTGGTATCGTAAAAATTAAAAAGAAATATCTGGGCACACTGGGGTGGGCTCCCAGTGTGTCACAATGTGGCTGTGGGGGGATACATGCTGACACATGGATTGGGCACCCCAATGTCAGCTCTGCAAAAGTGTATTTCCGGCAGCAGGAGCCACCATTGTAGAAAGTTGCACCCACCAGCAGCTGTTTCATTTATTTATTGAAATGTTTGTCAAGAACAGCACACCAAGTAACTGCTCCTAACTCTGGCCATGTGCATTACTGTGCACCATAGTGTGCATGGTAGGAGTCTTGTCATTTGCCACTGCAATGACAGAACTGCATCTGATTGGTGCAGCAGATTTCTTTTAACTGTTTGGCTGTCTTTGAAGTTTGCTGTCATCGCCAGAATGCTCACTGATTGGTGGCAGAGGGACACACTCACTAAAGTGTCCCCTGCATTGGCTACAACACTGAAACACCTCTGAAATATATTATTAGTACAACATGTTGCTTGCATGTGCACGCCAGTCAACATAAAAATGGAGAACTTGGAGAAAGAAATAAAGAGAGCACTGCAAAACCACATACATACCAGAATGGAATAGGATAAGCAACTATTAATACATTTAAAAACACAGTAAAATACAATATTAAATGAAAAAAAAGAAAATGTTAATTTTAAAAATGTCTAAATATTATGCCCAAGCAAATAAATTGGATTAAGCACTAGTATACCAACCGCAGAAGAAAGAGCAGCGTGACTAATAAAGGAAATTTATACACAAGAAGGAAGCACATCAGATAGAATATTAATCAGAAGGTTTAATAAATGTATTTTAACTTATACAAATCATAAATACAGAACGTAACAGAAAAGTAAATGGAAAGCATTAAAATTCCAAAAAAGTTTGGTGAGTAACAAAGTAGGGTTGCCACCTGTCAGGTTTTTTACCTGGTGATCAGGTTTTCAGGGTCCCTATCAGGTAATCCGGTTTTGTTCTGTGCTGGTCAGGTTTTTGAGCCATTTTGAGTGGTCACATACTTTTGAAACAAATGTTGTCATATCATTCATTGTTTCAGCTACATGACCAGGTTACAGACAACTTCTGTTGTCAGTATATCCCTTTGTTTGTGAAAGCAGTCAGCCTGGGAGGTGTAAAGTATGGCCATTAGCACTTATTTAACCTAATCTTTTCCACTGCATCTTAAAGTAGCATCCCAGAAAAGCTACCCCCACCTTCTGAAACAGTAACAGAGCCAGTTGTCTTCTACTTTCATTTGCTGGTAAACATGTTCATCTCAAACAGAATTTAGGCAATTTTAAATGTTTTAAATGATTTTTTTCCCTGAAGAAAAAAAGTGTGGTCACTGCTTTAGCTTTGAAATAGTACTGTGGACATGAACAGGAAATGGAGCGAGCAAAAGATATAAAGTACACATTACAGGAAACAATGTATTATGTATTATTATATACCATGCTATTTACAGTGTTTCCCTTATCTCCCCCAGATAATATCTGTAAATGAGATTTCTTTTACCTCTGTATGTTTATCTGGTAAACCAATGTCAATAAATAAATACATACAGAAGTAAATTAACTAGGAAGAATCTAGAAAAGTAATTTTAACAGGTACAGTACAATATCTTAACATTTTTGTTGAACTGCTGTTTTAAGCATTATCTTTTATTGATATAACAAATGACTTTCTAGGAGGAGCAATGCATGCTGAGTCATGAAAAGGGGTGGGGCTAGGGGTGGAGCTTGGGGTCCGGTTTTTGCCTCATCCAAAGGTAGCAACCCTATAACAAAGACATTTGAAATAGTTTCAAAGAATCAGAAGTGGAACTGGCCTTCAAAACAGATGGAAAGGGAAAATCTCAAGAACTTAATTTTGAATTGAATTCTATTAAACCTTTAAAGAACACTTTTCCCAGTCCTTTTAACATACATGCATAAATTACCCCTTCATGCATTGACTGTGGAATTGTATTTCATTACTGATTTCTGTAGTTAATTTTTGCATTCTGAGCTGCTAAAAACTGCAGCATGTACCAGTGTTTATATAGCAAGTCTACAGTAGTGTTGCAGTGGACCCAGGGCTGTACTGCTGACATCACTATAGGGGAAAGGACTGACTCACACTGTGCAGTACAGTGCAGCCACAATAGTTTTCCAAGGGAAAACCACCAGTACTCAGTGTACATACTGTGTTAGGTAGAAGACTTGGTTTGCTGGCCAAGGCACCTAGCTTCACCTGAGCTCTTTCCTTCTAAGACTGCTTGAAAGGCAGAGTAGAGAAACTTACCAGAGCAAGGGAGAAGGATTAAGACTTAGTTTGACTAAGCAGATTTACTGTGTGGTGGTGTTTTTATTTTTTACTCACAGAGATTGCTACTGTTTGTTGCTAACATTTCATTGCTTTATTTTTTCTCTGATTCAAATTGTTGTTGCTGGTATACCTTCTTCTGCATTATTACAAGGTGTGCCTACAGGTGTGTGCTAACAGATTACTGCTGTAATCTTCTGATTCAAACTGTCTTTTGCAAGGCATATCTTCTGTTACTGCTTTATCTTTCTCTGGAGCAAAGTGTTTCTTACAGGGTATATCTCTCTGAAATTACTGTATTACAGGTGGAGCTTACATTTTTGTGACTATTTTATCATTGGGCTAAGTAAAATTACTGTTTGACACTGTGTTTTATTTTATTCTTGTTTGTTGAAAAGGTTTATCTTCTCTGAAATTATTACAGGTGGTGCTTTACAGGTTTTACAGTTTTATCTAACATTAGGATAAGCTTTCAGGGTTACTGCATTTGTTGTTGACTGATTGTTTCTGCTCTTACCTCCTTGTTCTTTCGTCCGTGGTTCTTCTTTTTAGGCAGGGGAAGGGCCCAACCACCCACCCCCATCCCCAACCACCCCACGCTACACTCATTTATAGAGTACCACAGTTGTGACATTTCCTGTGGCAGAGCAGGAAGGGGCGGATCAGTGGGGCCTCCATAAGGTGATCTCATTTATAGGGCACTAGTAATTTAACTTGTTATAACAAGTTAAACAAAGCACAATTAAACCATTACTTGCATTTTTTTCCTTTTTTTTCCTTCTAATTACTCTGACTAGGTTACAAACCCAGAAACTTATTTGGAATGGATTTCATTAACTGAAGGTACTGTGGAACAATTTTCAGAAGGACAGTCTTACAGGATTTAGGACACTGTCCTACATGCTGGGCCTTTGGAGATCTTAGGTCTCAGCTCCAGGCAGCATGGGCAGAGATTGCACGCCTCAAATTTCATATTGAAGAGGAAATACATTATAAGAACCACCCGCCATTTCCCCAGCATCCAACAGAAAAACCTCGACCGCAGAGGGTAGTTGGTCCAGGAGGTTGGCAGGTGGTTAGAGGAGCAAATCAGGTGCCTCATCACCTCTGCTCTCCAACACATTACCTCAAAACCATATAAACACTACAAACAGGTATCTGCTTCTATCTCTGAAATTAAATAAAGAGGCAGAAGACACTGCAGAGCAGGACACTGCGACACAGGAGCTAACACAACAATACTCACCCAAATCAGGAACCAAAACTAAACAAGCACAAAGGAAATCCAAAAACTTGATCATAGGAGACTCCATGATTCGGGAGTTGATACCCATCTCCAGCCAGGGGTGATGGTCAGATGTCTCCCAGGTACATCAGCATGGAGAGACACTGACCGCATTGCTAAAATTGTTCACAAAGCAGGAGAAAACATTGATGTCCTAGTACACATAGGGACTAATGATCTTGCCAGCCGGTCAGTTGTGGAGACCAAGGAACACCTGACTAGGCTGGGTGACAAACTATCATCTATTTCATCTGACATCTCCTTCTCTGAGATCCTGCCAGTCTGGGAGAAGAGAGCAGATGGACGGAAGGTCAGAGAAGGGGAGATAGGGGAGCTAAACACGTGGCTCAAGGACTGGTGCCAGGAAAAAGGACACAGATTTGTAGGGAACTGGCAACAGTTCTGGGAGCGAAAGTCCTTTAAATTTGATGGATTGCATCTGACTAAAGAGGGAGTCAGTGCATTGGGGCAGAAGTTTGACATCTTTGCAGAATATTTAAACTAGCAAATGGGGAGAGGGGTGCAGCACCCCATACGTCGAATGGGAAGAACACCCCTCCCCCCTCAGCTAGTGGTCAAACAGGAATTCAGCGTGTTTGCTGTTCATTTGCATCACCAGGTAAGAAAAAAGGTTTGTCTCCCCAGACGATGCACAGGGGTAATGCCAAACTTCACCCAACAACTAACACACCAAAATCTGGCCAATGGAAAATCATGTACACAAATGCTCACAGCCTGGGAAATAAGATCCCAGACCTGCAGGCACAATGTCAGAGGCTAAACTGGACATAGTAGCAATTAGTGAGACGTGGTTTACCAGTAACCACACTTGGGAGACTTCAGTACCTGGCTATTTATTGTTCAGAAGAGACCGAGGTGCAAGGGGAGGAGTGGCCTTTTATGTTAATGAAAATATCAAAGCTACAGAAATTCAGAATACACATAAGGAGCCAGAAGAACTGTGGGTTACCCTGGAAATAGGAAATGGGACAGCCATAAGAACTGGGGTTGTCTACAGGCCACCAGACCAGAAGGAGGACATAGACACATTACTGTTAGAAGATATACAAAACATGACAGCTAAAGGGAGGTTCTGATAATGGAGACTTCAACATGCCAGATACAGATTGGTCAATACCAGCAGGAACATCTGCCAGAACTAGACTCATAGTGGATTCCTGCAGGGAGGGCCTCAAACAACTGGTACAGCAACCCACAAGAGACAGGGCTATCCTAGATCTAGTACTGACTAACAAAGAAGGGATCACAGATCTCCAGGTAGAAGGTCACCTGGGGCCAGTGACCATCACATGGTATGGTTCAATTTGGCTACTACATCTAAATCATCCCATTCCAAGGCAAAATATGGGACTTCAGAGGAGTTGACTTTGATAAGATGGCCAACAGAGTTAAGCTAGCCCTGGCAAAAAGAAACACAGGTGAGGGGTACAGGCAAAGTGGGCAAGCATTAAGGATGCAATACTTGAAGCAACATCCCATTGTGTTAGACAGAAAAGGAAGTGCAAAGAAGAAGGAAACCACTTTGGTTCTCAAATACAGTAGCAGAAAAGGTCAGAGCCAAAAGGCTGGCCTTCAGGAAATATAAGGGAACACAGCGATGAAGATAGGGAGGCATACCAAACTGCCCTAAGGGAAGCAGGTAAGGCAGTAAGGCAGGCAAAGTCCCAAACTGAGGAAACACTAGCACAACAGTAAAGAAGGTGACAAGACTTTCTATAGATACATTAGTGAAAGGAGAAAGTCCAGAGGGGGTTTGCTAAGCTTAATGGAGAAAGGGAGCATGTGAGGAGGAGGACCCTGTAAAGGCATCTATCCTAAATAGATACTTTTGCTCAGTATTTACTGAAGAGAGGTAGGGCAGGGACCACAGCTCAGCATCATGGACACAGGGGAGGAGGTGAGCACTACTCCTTCACAAAAAGAAAGGGTCCTACAAGAGCGCTAAGCTCAGGGTGGATAAGGCAATGGGACTTGATGGCATACATCCCAGGGTACTTAAGGAGCTAAAGGAGGAACTAGCAGAGCCATTAGCAGAATTGTTTAGTGAGTCTCTGAGCACAGGAGAGGTCCCAGAAGACTGGAGAAGGGTCATGTGATCCCGCTCCACAAGAGTGGTAGCAGGAAGAGGCGGGAACTACAGACCGGTCAGTCTTACCTCAGTAGTGGGCAAGATTATGGAGGCACTCCTTAAGGAAAGGATAGTGCAACACCTGGAATCCATAGGGGACAGGATCCAAGACAGCATGGGTTTACAAAGGAAGGTCCTGTCAAACTAATCTCATAGATTTCTTTGACTGGGTAACCAGAGTGGTGGACCAAGGGGAGCAGTTGATGTCGCCTACCTTGACTTCAGCAAAGCTTTGACACTGTTCCACATAGAAGATTGATAAATAAGCTAGGTAGGCTCTGGGTGGGTCAGAAGTTGGTCAACTGGGTGGCAAACTGGTTGACTGGCAGAAAGCAGAGAGTGGTGGTAAATGGTATACAGTCAGAAGAGATGCAAGTCACAAGTGGGTACTCAGGATCAGTCCTGGGGCCAGTCCTATTCAACATCTTCATTAGTGACCTCGAGATGGACTAGAGGGTAAGGCTTGTCTGTTTGCAGATGACACCAAGATCTGCAACAGAGTAGATGATCCAGATGGGGTGGGCAGAATGAGAAGAGATCTGGATAAACTAGCAGAATGGTCAGAAGAGTGGCAACTGGGATTTAATGCAAAGAAGTGCAAAATCATGCACATAGGGAAGAGAAACCCTGAAGCCACTTATAGGCTGGGAGGAGTTGCTAGCAGTCACAAAGGAAGAAAGAGACTTGGGCATCATCATCACTGATGACCTAAAATCATCAAGCAAACCTCAAAGCAGTAGGTAAGACTAGGGGGTGTTAGGGTGTATTAGTAGGGGTATCACAAGTCGTAAGAGGGAGGTAATAATCCTCTCTGTACAAGACATTGGTTAGGCCCCATCTGAGTACTGCGTCAGTATTGGAGGCCACACCTCACAAGGACATTAATCAAATTGAGGCAGTCCAGAGAAGGGCAACCAAAATGGTGCAGGGACTGCATCAGAAGACATATGAGGACAGATTAACGGAGCTCAATATGTATACCCTTGAGCAAAGGAGGGAGAGAGGTGATATGATCGAGGCATTCAAACACCTTAAGGGCATAAACAAGGTGAAAGAGTCTAACATGTTTAAATATAAGAAAAATAGCAGGACAAGAGGACACAGCATGAGATTAGATGGAGGCCGATTAAGGGGGAATGTGAGGAAATTCTTTTTCACAGAAAGGGTGGTAGATGCATGGAATGGCTTACCACAAGAAGTGGTGGCTATGAATACAGTGCAGGGCTTCAAACAGGCATGGGATAGGCATAAGGGAGCAATACAAATGACTATGAATAGATAAGTCACTGACAGAGCAAAGGCCAATGGCACATTTATAAGGTAGAAAAAGAAATGGGCAGTCTGGATGGGCCTTGCGGTCCTTATCTGCCGTCAACTTCTATGTTTCTATGTTTCTATGTTCCTCCTTCCCCAAGACACCTTGCTAGCAAAGCATTATACCAAAATCCAAATGACTTTTCAGTATGTTTTTCTGTACAATTGACTTGTGTGTAAGTCATTCCTCTGCCATATCATAATATGAGCAGTACAACCATGGGTCCACAGAAACAGCAAACTTGCTATAAAAGATCTGGTATAAACTGCAGTTTCTGGCAGCTCAGAATGCAAAAACTAACTGCAGAGGACAGTAATGAAATACAATTCCAGAATCAATGCAAGAAGGGGTAATTTATGATTTTTTTAATTTTATTTATTTAAACAAATCGGATTTACAACCTTTGAGTCATAGACTCATTTACAAAGGCACCTTGTCACAGAGAGGACAGAAAACAATGATAAAGGGTTACAGAATGCAAATAGACATAGTTAAAAATAATTTGTGCAGTCTATATACATTGTTATGTATGAATCAGACATAGTTACATATATTTTATACAGCCTATATACAAAGTTACATATTAATAAGGATAGTATACCCCAGATATACTGTTGTCTAGTGGGGGAGAGGGATTGAGAAGCCAGTGGGGGGGGGGGAGTGGAAGCAGTCCAGAGGACATTGTCAAGATTTGTGCACCCTGGAAGGCATGAGAGCATGGGTTAGTGATAATTACAGCAGAGGGTTTTGAAAATGTGACTCAGAAGAGCAATTTTAAATAGTATGATTTTGGAAGTATTGGTGATGTTGACTGGAAGGGAGTTAAACCAGGTGAGGCCCTGTAGCAGAAGGATCTCTGAGCTAGGGGTGTCCTGGTTCTAGGCACCAGTAGGGTGGCCTTGTCCGAGCTGTGGGTGGAGACTGTGGGGGAAGCATGCTGCAAGGAGGCTGACATACTAGGGGGAGAGCCCAAGCAGAATTTTCTTGGCTAGTAGGCAGGTCTGGTAGCAGAGTCTTTCTTCAAAGTTGAAGAGTTTGCTGGTGGAGTAAAGAAGGCAGGTATGGGTGATCTTGGGGGGCACTGGTCGGGAGCCTACAGGTCTTGTTGAGAGAGAGTTGGATCTCACTGAGTGCAGTGTTGTCAGCAGCTCCATAAATAGGTAGGCCATAGTCCACTAGGGACAGGACAGAGAATATGATGGCCTGCTGGAGAGCATCGGGTGGGAGACAGTCCTTGTGGTGGTACAGAAGGCCAATCTGGGTGCTAGTGGCAGTCAAAAGGGCATTAATGTGGGTGTGAAAACTGAGGGCAGTGTCGAAGGTAATCTCTAGGTATTTGTAGGTGGATACTTGCTCAAGGGGGTGTTGAGTGCTAGGAAGGATAAAGAGGGGGTCACATCTTGCTTTGGTTTGGTGGTGGGAGAAGAACAATGACTTAGTCTTCTTAAGGTTAATGATAAGTCTATGATCCTTTAGCCACTTTTCTGCTTGGTTGAAGGAGTGTTGGAGTGAGTCCTGGAGGGAGGCAGATTTATGGTGTGCAGCGTAGAGATTGGCATCATACGTGTATAGCAGAATCTTGCCAGAGCAGGCACTGGGCAGGGCATTTGGGTAGAGACTGAAAAGTAGGGGGACCCAGAATGGAGCCCTTGGGATCCCCAAAGAAGACAGATTGGGTGTTGGACAAAGTCCCATTGATTTTAATACACTGGGAATGAGCTGAGAGGTAGCTAGAGCACCAGGCAAGGGGACCAATGGAGAAACTTATTTGGTAAAGGGAATCAAGTAAGAGAGGATGGCAGACAGTGTCAAAGGCCTTGTAGAGGTCAATGAACACTGCTCCAGCAAGGTTGCCAGAGTCTAGGGAGGACTGCAAGAAGTGGGAGAATCCCAGGAGGGCCATCCCAGTGCTGAGGCCTGCACAGAAACCATGCTGCTCAGGGCATAGGATGGCATATTTAGTCAAATACTCAGTGAACTGTGTGGCCAACACTTTTTCTGTAATTTGGAAAGTGGAGGAAGAATGGACATTGGCTGATAGTGGCTGGGGGTGGACCAGTCACCATTTTTGTGAATGGTGTGATGACAGCCATTTTCCAGACACTGGGAACTTGACCTAGCAAAAGGGATCAGTTTAGTAAGTCCATTGGGGGGCATGGACTTCATCCAGGATTAGCCATAGGATCCTGGTGTTCAGAGGGAAGGTGCTTTGGCTACTGCTGCCTAGTGCTTTTAGTAGGTACAGTCTGGCTTCTAAAGTAGATATTTTGCATAGGTAGAACTTAGGGCATTGCAGAGGAGGTTGCTGAAATTCGGGTACAGGGTCAAAGAAACTACTAAGGAGGACAGAACTAAGATATGTGAAGGTGGCACTAAGACAGTTTGCTATGTTGGGTGTGTCCATGGTAATAGAGCCATCAATGGAGAGGTGGGATGGGGGGAGCATGAGTTCCCATTTAGCTGTTTAATATTATCCCAGTAGGTCCAGGCTGACCCCAGGAGGAGGTAAGAGTGGCCTAGTAGTGGTCTGCCTTGGCCTTGCTGATGGCCCAAGTGCACTTATTGCATGCGGCATTGTAGGCTTGTCTATCTGCTGCCCTGCCAGACTTCATGGCTATGTGCCAGAGGCTGTCCCTCTCCCTGAGTTTTTGGAGCAGGAAGGGGGTGACCCATGCACATTTTGTTTTTTAGTGTGGAGTCTGGTAAGTGGTGCATACAGATCACAAGCTTTGTTAAAAGCCTGTGTAAAGAGGTTGAGTACAGTATCAATGTTGTGAGCTAGGTTGATGGGGACCAGTCAATCTGGGCAAGATATTGCTTAAGTTTTTTCACACCACCAGGGTAGAGATGCCTCTGAAGAGTGGTGTGAGTCACTGGTTTGGGAGTGGAGGAGGATATGAGGAATGGGGGGGGAATGGTCACTTAAAGAATAGGGGATAATTTTGACATCCTGGGCTTTATGGGGGTGGTTGGAGACTATGACATGCAGGATGGTGCTGGTTCCACTGGAGGGGTTGAGTCTAGTGGGCTGGGAGACTAACCTGGTCAAGTCAAGGGTGGGGAAAGAGTCCCTTTCTTGGAAGCAAAGGTAGTGATCCAATTGATGTTAAGGTCCGCTACTAGGACTTGTTCTGCTTTGTGTGGGAGAGTTGAGAGATAGTCTGTGAATGAGAGGATTGCTGGGTTATGGTTCCTTGGAGGAACATATGAACATATGAAGTTTGCCAGCAGATAAAGGCCTAGAGGTTTAGCAAGTCTGCTCGAATGTGCAGCTAGCACCCCTTATTCTGCAGCTGCCCCTTCCTTCCACCCTTCCCTTTCATTAACCCTCTCCCTTGTCCTGTCCCATCCACATTTGAAGCAGTCCACTGTTCTACTGCATACCACTTCAGCAGGTAACGCATTCCACCCAGCCACCACCCTCTCTGTAAAAAAGTGTCTCCTCATCTCCCTCCTGAACCTTCCTCGCTCCAGTCTCATATCATGGCCCCTGGTGGCCCTTCCCTTCCTTACTTTGAACAGTCCCTCTGTACCCATCTTGTTTATTCCTTTCATGTATTTAAAGGTTTCAATCATGTCACCCCTGTCTCTCCTCTCCTGCAGTGAGTACATGTTCAGCTCCTTCAGCCTCCTCTCATATGATAAGTCCCCCAACCCCTTGATCATCTTTGTTGCTCTGCACTGCACCCCCTCCAGTAACTTAATGTCCCTCTTCAGATACGGATGCCAGTACTGCATGCGGTACTCCAGGTGTGGTCTAACTAATGACCTATACAGTGGCAGAATCACCTCCTCCCTTCTCGAGGATATACCCCTTGCAATACAACCCAGCATTGTGTTGGCCTTTGCAGCTGCCTTCCTACATTGTGCCTAGTTGTTCATTGACCCTGTAATGAGCACACCCAGATCCTTCTCCTCTGTCTGGGCTAGCTGCACTCCCCCTAGCTGGTAACTCCTCCTTGGGTTCTTCATCCCAAAATGCAGCACCTTGCACTTTTTGTCATTAAAGCCCAGTTGCCAGGTGTCTGAACAGGTTTCAAGCTTTGCCAGATCATCCTGCAACCCCCTAGGTCATCCACCACCACGCTTACCTTGGTATCATCAGCAAACAGACTGATCTTGCTCTTGATGTCCCATGATATGTCTGCAATGGATATCCCAAACAACACTGGTCCCAACACTGAGCCCTGTGGAACACTGCTCATCACTGCCCTTGGGTGTGAGAGCTCCCCACCCACCACCACCCTCTGTGGCCTTCCCTGTAGCCAGTTTCCTACCCATCTCACCAGCTTTGCACCCTCCCCTGTGCCTACTAACTTCCTTCCCAGCCTTCCATGTGGCACTGAGTCGAATGCCTTACTGAAGTCCAGATACAGGACATCCACTGCATGGCTCCTGTCCAGTTGCCCAGTTACCCAGTCACAGAACTTGACCAGGTTGGTTTGGAAGGATCTGCCATGTATGAAGTCATGCTGTCTGCTGTCCTGTAGTTCTTTGGCCTCTAGGAGGGCCACCAGCCTCTCCTTCAAGATAGTCTCCATTAGCTTACCCATGATGGATGTGAGGCTCACTGGTCTGTAGTTTCCTGGTTCATCCTTGGGGCCACTCTTGTGGAGGGGCACCACATGAGCCATCCTCCAGTCCTGAGGTACACTCCCAAATGTAGTAAGGCATTAAATAGGTCTGAAAAAGGTCCTGCAAGGACCTCTGCAAGCTCCTTCAGTACCCTGGGGTGGATGCCATCTGGGCCTTGCGCCTTGTCCACCTTCAGTGCCTTCAAACCCTCTCAAACTCTGTCCTCCATGATTTCCCCATCTGTCACCACTTCCCCCCATGCTTCTGCCATTTCTCTCACCTTGGGTGTCACCCCCCTCTTCTCTTTAGTAAATACTGAGCAGAAGTACTCATTTAGTGCTTCCACCTTATCGCACCCTGCTTCCACCCAATCCCCCTCCTTCCTAAACCTTACTATGTGGTCCTTACAGCTCCTTTTCTCCCTCATGTACTTAAAGAAGCCCTTCTCCCCCTTCTTAATGCCTTGTGCCAGCCTGAGTTCCATAGATGCTTTGGCTCCCCTTACTGCCCTTGTCACCCCCTTCGATTCTGTCAAGTACTCCTCCCTGTCCTCCCCCTCCCTGTTTTCTTGTACTTCCTAAAGGCAGCTCTTTTCCTCCTTACCTTTTCCATGACCTCCTTGCTCAACCAGATTGGTTTCTTAGCTCTAGCCTTCTTGCTCTGGGCTTTGCAGCAGGTTTTGGTTGCCTCCACTATCCCCAGCTTTATGAGCTCCCACCTCTGGTTAGTGTCTATACTAGATTGAGTTCTGGCCAGGTACCCTTTTACCACTTCCCCCATCCTCCCAAAGTCGGCCCTCTTGAAGTCCAGCAATATTGTACCAGATTCCAATCCTTCCTTGCCCATATCCAATGTGAGCCATACTGAGCGGTGGTCACTTCCTGACAGCGGTTCCTCCACTATAAGTTCTCTCACAAAGTCCCCATTTGCCAGCACAAGGTCAAGGGTATTTCCTAACCTGGTTGGCTCACTGACCATTTGCAGCAGGAAGCTGTCCTGGATGGCATCCAGCAGTACCTGCTCCCTCCTGTTCCTGGTTGTTGGGGTGCTCCAGTCCACTCCTGGCATGTTGAAGTCCCCACAATCACCACACTACCCTTCTCTCAGGTCCTCCTGATCTGTCCCACTAGTTTCCTGTCTAACTCCTCCATCTGAGATGGTGGCCTGTACACCACTTCCATTCTAAGAATCCTATTCTTGGAATCCTGGATTTGCATCCAAAGTGACTCCGTAGTACCCTCCTCCCCTTCCTCCCTTACACACTTCAGTCCTTTCTTCACATATAGTGCCACCTCCCTCCTTTCCCAATCACCCTGTCCCTACGAAATAATCTGTACCGTGGTACAGACAGGTCCCAGTCATTGTATTGGATGGCCCATGTTTCCATGATGACTGCAATGTCCACCTCTCCCTCTGCCATGAGAACCTGTAACTCTGCAGTTTTCCTCCCAAGGCTCCTAGCATTAAGGGTAACCACCTTCCACCCTTTTCCCATGGAAAACTGTAATGTAGAGCGGGCTCTTGGTGGGAGCAGGGATGAGTTTGAGAGTGAGGGCCTAGGCTCCATTTTTGAGCTTGGAGGCAGGGAGTGCATGACCAGCAATAGTGTCACATACGAATAATGCACAGCCACCCCCGTGTTTGCCTACTCGATCCTCCTGATAGAGTGTGTACTCAGTGAGTGAGACAAAGGAGACGGGGTGGATTTGGAAAGCCAGGTCTCCACCAGGGCAATGATGTGGGGTTGGTGTAGAATGACCCAGTACTGGAGTGCAGCAAATTTTTTCAGTCAGCTGCAGATGTTCAGGGAGGCAATACAGAGTCCTAAAGACAGTGTCTTGGGTGGGCTGGTGGGTGTAAGGCCTAGACATTTCCCAAGAGAAACAGTAGCAGAGTGATAATTCTAACCACGGGGCACTGGCTGTTGGAATTCTTAGCTGGATGCTGAGATGTGGGTGAAACTGCACGGTACAGGTAATGGTTAGGGTATGAAGGGTTGTAATGGCAGTGAGGAAGTGGGTCCAAGGAGGGTCTAGGTAGGTAGAGGGGTTGAGGGAGCTGCCAGGAGTTGGGTGCTGGTAGGGGAGGCCAACATAACACAGAGTGGTCTGGGGTGCTGCCCTATGAGGGCTAAGAGTGTGGTCCAGCTGGGGAAAGGTGAGCACCAGGATGGCTAAAATAGTGAGGTGCAGTAGTAGAGGATTGATATGCATGATGCCTATAATTGTAGGTGAGATGGATAGCATAAGGGTCATGGCCATGCTTCTGAGAGGGTGACTGCCACTTTGGAGTAGTGGTAGGACTGTGGACTTTGGTGCATAGGGTACCAGGTTCAAGATCCCTGGGGGGGGTGAGTGTCATTGGGCCTGGATAAGATGGAAATTCAGGCATTTGGGGGGATGGAGTAGTCTGGGTTGGATGCTCAGCAGAGTGGTGAAATAGTGACTCCTGATGGTTACAGAGTGAAAGGAAAGTTGGCGGGGAGGTGGCAAGGTGTATAGGAATGAGGGTGATTGCAGCATAGTGGACCAGGCTAAAGAATAGAGGGGGGTATAGAGCAGTGAATAAGGACTAAGCAGGAATTTGGATGAAGGCAGTGGAGTAGCAGAAGTAGGTAGAAGAGTTAGGTCAGGAACAGGAGTGAGAATTCAAAGTGGATAGGGAGACAAAGCAGGAAAACCCTTTAGTGGCCTGCAAGTATAACCTACAAATGGAGAAATGGGACTTAGAAGACTTAGAGGTAGCAGGAAGTGATGTCATAGACTAGAGACAATAAATTGAGGATCTGGCTTGGGTGGGAGGTGGGCTGGGCAGTTGACATGCAGCATTGACAGGTTAACATCCCACAAGAGAGCAGCTGTGGCGTTGGAGGTAGCTTTACCTCTTAAGACACTCTTTCATTCCCCTCCTCCTGGAGAGGAGCTTCCTGATGTCAGACTGGAGTCTGTGTTGAGGGGAGACTGGCAGAGGTGTAATCTTGTATTGTCACCAGTTATTTCCTGTTGTGTATTGCCATTGATGTGTTGTTATTTGTCTGACTTGTAACCTTTGTAAAGGAGCCTCAAGCTCAAAGGTATTGAATCCTCCTGCAGACTTTGCTGATGTTGCTAGTTGTTTATCTGCATCCTTTTTACGGCTGCATGGGAGGAGTCCTGCAGATGTTTTGCATGTATAAAAGGGCTGACTTCATGTTTTCCGTCTGTGGAACTGCCTGAAGGTGTAAATAGTCTCCTCCACCTGACCCTCCTCCAAGAAATGTTATCCACCCTCAAATAAATGCATTTTCATGTTAGTCAGTGGTTACAGGGCACTATTTTCTTACTTAATTAGGAGGTAACTGGAACCTGAGTAGCGAGAGGGAGCATTCTTTTTTTTTTGGTAAGATCCACCCCTATCTCTACACAAGCAGCTCCTAAACAATTCAGTTGTCTTTTGTGCTGTAAATGGACATCATCTCCGCATGTGTTGTTGTTCATTGAAGTGGAAATGAGGGGAAGGTATAAATGTGTATGATTCAATGAAAAGAAATTAGATTGGAAATAAAGAGCATCTCTTCATATCTGCTAGTGTTGTTGTCAGTAGCAATGAAAAGAATGGGATTGGAATCACAGAGTACTGGTCATGTTTTGTCAGCCTCTCATATCTGATAAAGTTGTTGTCCATAGAAGCAGGAGTGGAGAGAGGGCTATTAAAGAGATAATGGTTTCGAGCAGACATTTAACATTGCCGCATATTGTTTCTGAAGAAGAATTAGCCCATTTTGTGAAGTAGTGTAAAAATATTTTCATACGTTGTACAGTATCTTTGAAATCTTTATGTTTTCAGAATGTATGTGAGTTGCTCTGTGCTTATGAACATCTGACTTCTAACACCGGGAGTGACACGGTGAGAAGATAAAGGGCTGTATCCAAAGTAACATTACAGCTGTGTAGACTATGTAGTGCTATTCATACCCTAGCATTTCTCTTTCTTTATGCATCCATTTGTTCTCACTTTTTTTAATAGCCAAAGGAGCAATTTTACTGCTTTGAGCATGACAATGTTAACTAAATAAGCAAGAGAAAGGCCACCAGTTGTGAGTAGGGAAGAGAGAGAGAGAGAGATGCTCAGATGCAAAACAGGACACACCCTGTCTCTCTCTTCTCCCCCCATACATACCTGTGGCCAGTTTGAGTGGCAGAAAGGTAAAATAAATGTATTACCTCCCCCTCCATGATATGATGCTGCCTACAAGGCTTACTCGATGTGCTCTGTAATGGTATGATAAGAAACAATTTGTTATTTTGTACAGGGTAGTGGTGCCAGCTAATTGTACGTTTTTGCAATGTAACAGTAATGGATTCTTTGGTGTAAGCCTTTAAAAAAATAAAACTTTTCCTATCAGCTTTCCCCTACTTGCTGGCTGCTAACAGCATTGTTTCAAACTGATGTATGTCACTGGATGTGGCAGAGAGGAGAGAGATGGTTATTACTGGAAACTCAATAAACTAACTCTCTCTGTCTCTCCTTTCTGTTTCTTTCTCTGTCTCTATTTCCGTTTGCTACTGAAATTGCTAGCAACGTGCTACAATTGCTGCAACCAATGATAACCTTAATAAAATCAAATAGAGTAGAAAAAGGCACCTTTATACGAGTGGGGAGTAAAGAAGAGAGAAAGACAGAGATGTGTATTTATAGTAGTGAGGGGGAGGAAGTAGGCTGTTGGTTAACTAGGATCTGCAGCATATCCTTTAGGTAGGGAAATGGGCAGACTAGGTGGACCAAGCGGTCCTTATTTGCCATAAAATTCTATGTTTCTAAAGTAAAGAAAAGACATAGTCTCTCTCCCCCTCCCTCCCCAAGTAGCCTGTTCAAGTAGCTACAGAAATGTAAAACATTTACCAAGTACTTCTCTAAAATTGATGTTTGCCAGGTACGTAAGGTATTACAGCATTTTATATGTAAAATAGTTAGTAGTGGAAAGTAAAAACAAAATTCAGAGGCATAAATATGCTGTCCCTTTACAAGGCTACTCACAGTGGTAATTCTGGCTGCTTTCCTTGAAATGTAACACAGGAACCTTTTGCATTTTGAAACCTCAGTCATAGACAACCCTTCATGTGCTATGAATTCCAGACTTACTTTATTAGAGCTTTTTTCACTGTACTACCTGTATCTGATCTTCAACCAAAGGTAATATTGAATGGTATTATGTAAATAAATAAGTTTGTTTACTGGAGTCTTGTGTTTTCTTTTTCACTTTTAAATGTTATCTCTGACTCCCTCTTACGTGAACTGATCACCATGTATTTACTTGATTAGAGGTAATTTGCCATGTTCTACTACCTGTACCTGAGCCTCAACAAGAGGTAATATTGAATGGCATAATGTAAAGAAATAAGTTGGTTCACTTGAGTGTTTACAGGAGAAAAGACAGAACACCAGGAGGAAGGAGCTACTGGTATAACTAAAACTTATCTACTGGGACTAAGAACTAGAACTTTTGTACTGGGACCTTCAATTTAGGGTGAAAAAAAGAGTTAGTGTGTTTGTCAGAAGTAGTTGAAGTAAATTGTTATCTGGTATCTGTGTTATCTGTGTACTTATCTAGGTGCTTGTCACAGGTGTCAGAAGGGAGTAATTATCTATTTGAGTATTTGAGGCAGTATAGCGCAGTGGTCTAAGGCTCTGAGCTGCAAATTTGGTGACATCCAGCAGACCTGACCTGGGTTTGAATCCCACAGCTTCCACTTGCATACTGTGTGACCCTGAGTAAGTCACTTAACCTCCTTGTGCTCCCAGGTCACTCCTGTAAAAAAGCTTTCAGCTTAGTGTGCTATACCTGGTTAAATAAATAAAATAAAAATCTGTGAAATTAAGTGTAGAAAGATTTGCGAAGTAGGGGGAGTGGCTTAGCTAGAAGGAGCCAGGTTAAAACTAGATTTAAGTACTGCCTTAGATAGCTTGTGCCAGAGAACAGACAGAACACTAGGAGGAAGGAGCTACTGGTATAACTAAAACTTCTTTACTGGGACTATATTGGTCTCCTTCCCTTCCCTCCATCCTAAACCAGTTCTACTTTAATAGGCACAGGATTTAACTGACAACAGGAACTTCCTATTTGGGAGCATGAAGTGAGTGATCACAGAGCCACTAAAGACTCACAATCCTAGAAGGGCAAGAGTAGCTCTCCATCCTCCCTAGCTGCTGGAGGTCTGACTCTGAGCAAGTAAGGAGACTACTGAGAAATATAGGAACTTCTTGTCTCAGAACAGGAAGATCAAGAGCTAAAAGGGCATAGAGGCAGTAAGCAAGTAGGGGAAGAAAAAAAAGAAAATAAACAAACAGAGGAAAGAGTAAGAATTCCAAACAACAGTTAGGGGGCCAGAAAAAAGACATGTTGGGAGTGGTGCAGTGTAGTGGCTGTGGAGCAGTAGTCTTCCGGGAGACGTTCTGGAGAATGCAGTGTTGTCCCATCTGCAGGCACCTCTCTGGGCTGAGGGAAAAGGTTGCTCATCTCCAGGCAGAGCTGGCCAGGATTTGTGGGACCTCCTCTCCTACCCAGGGACCACCAGGGTTGCTGCTGTTGCCTCAGGGGTTGCCAAGAAAGAGGAGTGTTTGGACCACAGTGGGCTCAGGAAGGGTGGGGGTGGTGGAACAGAGGCATATCCCTCCAGTTGTACCTCTCCACAATTTCTATGCCATTCTGGAAAAGTGTGGTTCCTCTATGGAGGCACCCACAGTGGAGAGCAAGGAGGATGCTGGGAACCTACACAAAGAAGACCCACATGAGGGTGACATGGGACTTCACAGGGGAAGGAAACAACTTCTGGTGGGGGACTCCATTGTTAGGAAGGTAGAACTGGGGGAGGAAGGGGAGAGGGAGGTAGGGTGCCTGCTTGGCACCATGGCTTGGAGGGACAGGGAGTGAATCCTCAGGATCACAGAAGCAGCTGCACAGAGGAGAGAGAGCTGGATGTCATTGTCAACCTAGGGACAAATGACCTGGCTAAGAAAGGGATCAGAGCAGTGCAAGAAGCATTTGTGGAGATGGGGAGGAGCCTTAGACAAATAGCACACATGGTAACCTTCTCAGAGGTGCTGCCTGTCTATGGCACAGATGAGGCTAGGGTGCTCCACACCGTGGGATTCAATCAGTGGTTGAAAAACTGGTACAGAGCTTAGGGATTTGGCTTCATTGGGGACTAAGGGTCTACCTGGAGGGATGCAGGCCTATACTGGTATGATGGTCTCCATCTGTCAAGAAAGGGGACCAGAATCCTAGATGATAGGTTTAAATACTTCATTGGCAAACATTTAAACTAGCCAATGGGGAAGGGACTGGAAAGGAGCAGGGAAATCCTATCCCCCCAAAAAATCAGGGTACTAAGTGAGGTAGACACCAACATAGAGATGTCAATAAGGAGAAGTGCGGGGGTAGATGGAGAAAGTGACACATGCAATAAGGACAGAGATGGGGCAAAAAGGTGCAAGGCCATCAAGAAATGGAGGGTAATGAGTACCAATGCCTGTAGCCTGGGCAACAAGTTCCCTGAACTGGTGGCCTTGATGGAAGAGGGATGCTTGGATATTGTAGCAATCACAGAAACATGGCACACAGAGAACCATGACTGGGATGTTAACATACCAGGGTACACAACCTACAGGAGAGACAGGGAGAGCAGAAGGAGGGGATTAGCTCTCTATGCAAGGGAAGGGATAAAAGCAACTGAACAAAAGAGTAAATAGGGAGGAGAAGAGGCACTGTGGGTCACCTTAGAGACTGGAAATGTCACCAAAATCTGCACAAGGGTTGTATACAGACTCCCATGTCAGGGGGAGGGAATGGACAAGGATATGATAGAAGACATACTTAGGATGGCCAAGAAAGGGGACATACTGTTGATGGGGGACCTTAATATGCCAGATGTTAACTGGAGCACCTTTGCTGCAGCCACATCCAAAAGCAGGCCATTCTTGATGCCCTTCAGGTGGCATTACTCAGACAGCTAGTTTTGGAACCTACTCATGAAGGAGCAATCTTAGACCTCATTCTCTCAAATGGGGACAGTGAGAGGATCTCAAATCTAGAAGTGGGTAGCCATTTGGGAACCAGTGACCACCAAATGGTGTGGTTCCTGATAAACTCAGCTGCAGAGTCAAGCCATACAAAGTGAGAGTTCTGGACTTCAGGAGGGCTGACTTTGGCAAGATGAGAGAGTGCCTTAGAAAAGCACTAGCAAACAGGCTAGAAGGAGGGGTGGACCAACAATGGGGAAATATCAAAACTGCCATCACAGAGGCAATAAACCTTTGTGTGAAGCAAATAAACAAATCAAAATGAAAGAAAAAGCCACTATGGTTCTCAAAAGGAGTGGCGGTGAAGGTTAAGGAGAAAAAGATAGCATTTAGGAAGCATAAGGAAACACAGAAGGAGCAAGACAGAGAACTGTACCAGTTAAAGCAGAAGGAAGCAGGGAGGGTAGCTAGAATAGCAAAGGCACAAACTGAGGAAAAGATAGCCAACCCTGTTAAGAAGGGGGATAAAACATTTTGTAGGTATATCAGGGAGCATAGGAAGACAAAGGGATGGATAGTGAGGCTAAATAGAATGGATGGTGGGTGGGCAGAGAGTGACAGTGAAAAAGCAAAGATACTGAATGAATACTTCTGTTCAGTATTCACAAAAGAGGAAGTGGGGGAGGTGCCTAATCCAATTAACAGAAGGACTCTGGAGAGGGGGGTCGATCCCAGTCCTTTCACAGAAGAAAGAGTTCTGAAAGAACTCCTCAAACTGAAGGTGGATAAAGCAATGCGGCCAGATGGAATTCACCCCAAAATTCTAAAAGAATTAAGTAGAGAACTAGTGACAGCACTGACTACCCTTTTTAACAAATCATGGGAGAATGGTGTGGTACCTGAGGACTGGAAGAAGGCTGATGTGATTCCTCTTCACAAAAATGGTAGCAAGACAGAGGCAGGAAACTACAGACCTGTCAGTTTGATCTCTATGGTAGGGAAAGTGATGGAATCACTTCTGAAGGAAAGAAATGTTGAGTACCTAGAGGCCAGTGGGTGCAGAAGCCAAGGTAGCATGGGTTCACAGTGGGAAGGTTATGCCAGACAAATCTAATTGATTTCTTTGACTGGGTGACCAAAGTAGTACACCAGGGAGGTGCTGTGGACATGGCCTACCTAGACTTTAGCAAGGCATTTGACACAGTCCCACACAAAAGATTAGTAGTCAAATTAACCAGCCTTGGAGTGGGTCCCAGGGTGGTAGCCTGGGTAAAACATTGGCTGAACAACAGGACACAGAAGATAATTGTAAATGGAGTCCACTCTGAAGAAAGAGGGGTTACTAGTGGGATACTGCAGGGTTCAGTGCTGGGTCCAGTCCTTTTTAATGTCTTTATAAGTGACATTACAGAGGGACTGGAAAGAAAAGTATGCATCTTTGCAGATGACACAAAGATCTGCAACAGGGTTGATACCCAAGGAGGCGTGGAAAGTATGAGAAGGGACTTGGCAAAGTTGGAGGAACGGTCAGAAGTATGGCAGCTTGGATTCAATGCAAAGAAGTACAAAGTAATGCACCTGGGAAACAAAAACCCAGGGGAAGATTACACAATGGGGGGTAGTAACAAAAAATGGAAAGGGACCTGGGATAATCATATCAGATGACCTTAAGGTTGGCAAGCAATGTGAGAAGGCAGTAGGAGGGCTGGGGATACTGGGATGTATAGGGAGAGGCATCACCAGCAGAAAACCGGAAGTTGTTATCCCCCTGTACTGACAGTTGGTGAGACCTCATCTGGAGCACTGCATCCAGTTCTGGAGACCCCATCCCTGCAAGGACATAGACAGGATGGAGGCAGTTCAGAGGAGGGCAACTAAAATTGTGCAGGGTCTATAAGAGAAGCCACATGAGGAGAGGCTAAAGAAGCTTAATATGTATACTCTTGGGAGAAAGGGAGGGGGGACATGATAGGAACGTTTAAGTACCTCAGTGGAATCAACAAAGTCCAAGAGGGTAGCATCTTTCAGAAAAAGAGACGTGTAAGAACAAGGGGACATAATTTGAAGATAGAGGGGGTATGGCTCAGGGGCAATGTGAGGAAGTATTTTTTCACAGAGAGGGTGGTGGACACATGGAACAGCCTTCCTGAGGAGGTTGTGGGTCTAAAACTGTGGAAGAATTCAAGAATGCATGGGACAAACATAAGACAACTTGTGTGGGGGTAGGAAGAAATAGGCTGTTGGTTAAATAGGATTTGCAGCTTATCCTGTAGGTAGTGAAATGAGCAGAATAGGTGGGCCAAGCGGTCCTTATCTGCCATTAAAGTCTATGTTTCTGTTTTTTTTTTTTTTTTGTTTGTTTTTTTATTTCTCGCCTGTCAATGCAAGATCGACTGTCAGCATAAGCACGTCGATTAAAGACAGACATGCATTCCTGCTTTACCACAGGAGGCATGTAATAGTGTCAAATAGAAGTATGTGATGAAGAATTAATAATAGGAAGGAAAGAAGAGAGAGAGAGAAAGAGATCCACTCAGACACAATACAGAAAATACATATTCTGTGTCTGCCCCCCCCCCCCAGCATGTGGTCACTTCGAGTTGATGTAGAACTGTAAAACAGTAAACAGCTGCCTGTCTAAAATTGATGTTGGCCAGTTATGTATGATAACAGCATTTTATAGTTTTTCATGAGGTGAGGTAAACTTCAAGATATTGACATTATAAGATAGATTTCTGAACAAATATGGAACCAGTGCTAGGAGAGAGAGATGTAGTGAATGGAAGAGTTCCACAACAGCATAAACATCTGGGAGAAGGAACCGTCGTTATACGGACAATAAAAAAAAAGTAACTGATTTGTATTAAGGAAATTAAGTATCAGGAAAATAAAAATTGACAGTGAAGGAAATGTAAATTGAAAGTACTCTAGATTGCAAATTGGAAAATGCATGCTCCAAAAAGCTATACAAGCAGTAAAGTACACAAAGTACCCCATATGAAAAAAAAATGTTGTGGTGACCAATAATTAATAATGCTTAGCAGTACAGTATGTGTTTTGAGGTGAAACTTTTGCAGTACATTGAAATAAATAATATTAAGATAAAGTAGACATTATGCATTAAAGCATAAAGCTCCCGAGTAGCCCCTCAATATAGGCACTTGTGCCTAGTTGGCCTTACCTGGTTAACAAAGAATAAATAAATTACTGTGTGCATTTAACAATTATCACGGCATTAAGATCTATATTATGCAGCTACTATTGGGAGATTATAAGTTTACTTGTAGTCCTCCCCCGCAACAATACCAACACTTCCAATATTTAATTGTTGGGAAACAGTAATCAGTAAATCCTATTTCTCAAGAATCCAGCTCTGAGTAAATGTATTAGAAATGTAACATCAAACTTTTAGGTAAGAAACAATCAAACCACCTACATAGTAGAGTATATAAATGTAGGTGATGCAAAGACATAGGAAACATAGAGGATAATGGCTGGGGATTGGGTGATAACCACGCTGTAATCACCTCGAGTGGTTGCTAGGACAACATGGTAAACCTCGAGAGAGCAGCTCAAGAGGTTTACTGTAGCCCTAGCAACCACGAGAGGTGATTTCAGCGTGGTTGTCACCCAATCCCAACCATCATCTTTTATAGTGTATGGCCAAAAAAACACTGTCTGCCTTCTATATGTGAGAATTATGGAACTCTGGTGCATTCTTTTTTGTTATGCCACTGTTTGGAAGTTCCGAAGTGTGGTTAACAACTTTAAAAATTCTAAACAGCGCGTAACAAACCTCTGTGACTGCTGATTATGGTGGTTAATAGGCACGAACCATACATTATATTGGGATATACAGTGTTTGTGATCTAGCTTAACATCCAGGAACAGAAAGTTGCAGCTACTGGAGACATGATGGAGGGAAAAGCAAAGCAATATCATTATGATGCAAGTTTTGCAGGAACAGTTTTGTCCAAAACTGGCGCATTGCATGGATAGTATAACAGATAATTTGCCGTCTATTGCTGCAAACGTCATTATTAGTGTATTATAGTAGGAGTATAAGAAATGTTTGTGATAATTTTCCTTCAGCAGTGAATGTTGGTGATGTGATGTGATCCATGACATCACCAAAATCAAAAAAACAGCAGCTAAGGAGACCCAAAGGAGGAGCCAAAAGTGCATACAGGAGGACCAAGCACACAGACTTGTTTTGGCTACAATCTTCACCATCAAACCCAACTTTAGGAGATGCCGTTAAAAAATATTAGTGTATTGTAAATGATGCATAGCACCCCCATACAGTCTGTGGGGGTGCTAAGCATCATTTAAACTCAGATATTTTTAACATCACCAAGGTTCGAAAAATATGTTGCGGCATAAGGGGTCGCCATGTGAATATAACATGGTTGTCACACATACTTGCTAGGTTTAGGAGTTGTGTATTACTTGGGAAGGATGTAAAATAATTTGTCTGAGAGACAGAAAGTCTAGCAGCTATAGCTAGGAGTCTGTAACATCACGTTTAGCATTGTATTGTGACTTGAGAGGGTTGTAAGGGTTTCTTTTTATATGTAGAAGGCATTGTGCTGTAAATAATAGTGAACGTATATTGTTTGCTTCACCTATGAGAAAAGTAGGAAGGTGGTGGCTCCATTGAATGAAGTGTGATGGTCAATGTCAGGGAAGCGTAATGAAATTGATTTGTATATCTGTATGTAGTATTGCAGCGGCAGAGTTCAAGGCACAAAGGTTTTTGGTAATTGGATTTAGTAGTGTGTACAAGGTCTAAAAATAGCCATAGAGTCATGGAAGTCATCCAAAATGCTGACAACTACAGTACCACAACAGGAGGTTTTTCTATCAGATGCATGTGTGGTTTGATAACCACTTCGACAGGTGTGGGAGTGCAGCAAAAACAAAATAAGTAAACTGTATCCAGCAAGTCAGTATAACTCCCCCACCCCAAAGCAGACAGCAAGTTACCACCGTGTGTACAGCAGTAGCCCTCTCGGTGCTTCACACAACACAGCACATAAAAATAGGCACTGTCCCATGGACATTACATCTTCCCTATTTAGTCATAGTTTGGGGATATAGACAAGTGCTCATTAATTCATAATAATCATACAAATTGCATAATATACCAATTTTTCAGGCACAAGTTACTACAAGTAACCATTTGTCCTCTTCATGATCATTACAATGGTAAACAACTGGTGTCCTCTATGGAGGAGCAACGGCTGTGGTCTACAGTACTGGCTAAAGGCAGTAGGCCTGGGTACATGGTACTCCCCCGAGGAGACAGTACTGGCTAAAGGCAGTAGCCCTGGGTACATGGCACTCCCCCGAGGAGACAGTACTGGCTAAAGGCAGTAGGCCTGGGTACATGGCACTCCCCCGAGGAGACAGTACTGGCTAAAGGCAGTAGGCCTGGGTACATGGCACTCCCCCAAGGAGACAGTACTGGCTAAAGGCAGTAGGGCCTGGGTACATGGCAGTCCCCCGAGGAGACAGTACTGGCTAAAGGCAGTAGCCTGGGTACATGGCACTCCCCCGAGGAGACAGTGCTGGCTAAAGGCAGTAGGGCCAGGTACATGGCACTCCCCCGAGGAGGCAGTACTGGCTAAAGGCAGTAGGGCATGGGTACATGGCACTCCCCCGAGGAGACAGTACTGGCTAAAGGCAGTAGGCCTGGGTACATGGCACTCCCCCGAGGAGACAGTGCTGGCTAAAGGCAGTAGCCCTGGATACATGGCACTCCCCCGAGGAGACCGTACTGGCTAAAGGCAGTAGGTCTGGGTACATGGCACTCCCCCGAGGAGACCGTACTGGCTAAAGGCAGTAGGTCTGGGTACATGGCACTCCCCCGAGGAGACAGTACTGGCTAAAGGCAGTAGGCCTGGGTACATGGCACTCCCCCGAGGAGACAGTACTGGCTAAAGGCAGTAGGCCTGGGTACATGGCACTCCCCCGAGGAGACAGTACTGGCTAAAGGCAGTAGCCTGGGTACATGGCACTCCCCCGAGGAGACAGTACTGGCTAAAGGTAGGCCTGGGTACATGGCACTCCCCCGAGGAGACAGTACTGGCTAAAGGCAGTAGGCCTGGGTATGTGGCACTCCCCCGAGGAGACAGTACTGGCTAAAGGCAGTAGGCCTGGGTACATGGTACTCCCGAGGAGACAGTACTGGCTAAAGGCAGTAGGCCTGGGTACATGGCACTCCCGAGGAGACAGTACTGGCTAAAGGCAGTAGACCTGTGTACATGGCACTCCCCCGAGGAGACAGTACTGGCTACAAAGGCAGAGGCCTGGGTACATGGCACTCCGAGGAGACAGTACTGGCTAAAGGCAGTAGGCCTGGGTACATGGCACTCCCGAGGAGACAGTACTGGCTAAAGGCAGTAGGCCTGGGTACATGGCACTCCCCGAGGAGACAGTACTGGCTAAAGGCAGTAGGCCTGGGTACATGGCACTCCCCGAGGAGACAGTACTGGCTAAAGGCAGTAGGCCTGGGTACATGGCACTCCCTCGAGGAGACAGTACTGGCTAAAGGCAGTAGGCCTGGGTACATGGCACTCCCCGAGGAGACAGTACTGGCTAAAGGCAGTAGGCCTGGTCATGTAGCACTCCCGAGGAGACAGTACTGGCTAAAGGCAGTAGGCCTGGGTACATGGTACTCCCCCGAGGAGACAGTACTGGCTAAAGGCAGTAGGCCTGGGTACATGGCACTCCCCCGAGGAGACAGTACTGGCTAAAGGCAGTAGGCCTGGGTACATGGCACTCCCCCGAGGAGACAGTACTGGCTAAAGGCAGTAGGCCTGGGTACATGGCACTCCCCCGAGGAGACAGTACTGGCTAAAGGCAGTAGGCCTGGGTACATGGCACTCCCCCGAGGAGACAGTACTGGCTAAGGCAGTAGGCCTGGGTACATGGCACTCCCCCGAGGAGACAGTACTGGCTAAAGGCAGTAGGCCTGGGTACATGGCACTTCCCGAGGAGACAGTACTGGCTAAAGGGAATATGCCTGGGTACATGGCACTCCCCCGAGGAGACAGTGCTGGCTAAAGGCAGTAGGCCTGGGTACATGGCACTCCCCCGAGGAGACAGTACTGGCTAAAGGCAGTAGGCCTGGGTACATGGCACTCCCTCGAGGAGACAGTACTGGCTAAAGGCAGCAGCCCTGGGTACATGGCACCGATTAATCTCAGTGAGATTCTCACCATCATCACTTTGTCTATAAAATAGGTGAATGCACAGTTTATTCAGACTGTGTACCTTATAATGTTGTGGGACAATGCTCACATTGCCTTAGACATGTATGTGTATATTGCTGTGATGCCATTTACATCTTATGCTAGTGCCCAATTTATTAGAAAGGAATACATAACTACTCTACTGTTAACTGTTTCCTGTTCTCAATGCATGATGCTTTAAATATTCAATGTGACAGTATGTTGTAATTTTGTTTCTTGTACTGGTGCTGTATCACTTTTACACTTCAAAGATCACAATCTATATTTAGTGCAGAGCTGCAAATTTGTGAAGGGAGCTATGTCATAAAAATATTCTGAAACAAAATCCTCCCGATCAGGTCTGCATGCAGAGATGCTAGATCACTGTGTGCTTAGCAGCTACTGTGCACTATTACCATACATTTCCATTGCAGTTATTACAGCTGTAGGTTTCTTTTACTGCCATTATGTTCCTTTAGTTTTATATTATTCCCCATAATCAACATTTATTCCACAACAAACCCATCAAAAGTCTCTGAGGAAATTCACAGCTATTGGCTAAGTGCTCCAGCATCACACTCCATTCTACTTGTGAGTCACAGTACATGGTTTTATCATGTCCTTTGTCAGACGCTGTTTTACATGCACCATTGCTACAATTTATTCATTCTCTCTCTCCCTCCCTCCCTCCAATGCGGGAGGTACAGGAGCGGAACCTTTCTCTGGGTGGGAACTCCCTAGAAGAGGAGATGTTTGTACCATGAAAGGATGGTTGAGATCTTTGTCTCCTATGGCTGTTCCCACAGTGTAGAAGAACAGTGGAGCTCGGGAATGGAACATTGTATTGGAAATTGTTGTCTCCTATAGGTGTCCTATAGGTGTCTGTTCACACAGTTTGTAAGAGCAGAGGTGCACAGGGAATATATATGTAGCATGCAGTACTGAGAATTAAAAAAAATCATTACCTGTAGAAATACACAATCCCTTTATGAGTCATCATGGTTTCTGTCTACCTTTCTTCTCAATGTATTACTTCAGTAATTGTCTGCTGCATTTAACGTTGAGAATGCCATAGACATGTCTTGTTATCCATTACTTAATGTACCTGATTGGGCAGACATATCATACTGTGTTGGTATTACGGTTTGGAATGTCATGTATGAAGTTTTACCTCAGAAAATACCAAGTTGTATAGCAAAACAGAAGTATCTGCCTGGTGCTCAGTGAAACTGATTGATAGTTTATGTTCCTTAATCTCCTTTAGGAAAAGAAGGAAAACAAAGTAATATCATGATCGCAGGTGCAAAATGTATATTTTTGCAGCTGTCCCCATGCACAGGCTGACAATATTGTTCAAAGCTGCTGTTAGGGTTACCACGTTTTAAGAAGCCCAAAGTGGGACATTTCTTACTAAAACATGATTTTTCGCAGGACAGTACGTAACCTTGACAAGTGCAACAGACTTGTTTTCTCTATATAATCAGAAGTAAGGCTAAATATTGTAGTTTCTTGGTTGCTTCTATAGTTTCATATCATTTTAATGTAGTTTAGTTAAGGTACTATAGTTTTCTACAAGATTTAGATGAAAGTTAGAAAATATTTTTTTCTGCTAAAAAGTCAGGACATGTAGTATTTTTCATGTTTTTTTGCAGGACAGAACTGCCCAAATCAGGACTGTCCTGCAAAACGCAGAACAGGTGGTAACCCTAGCTGCTGTAAATCACTGGGTGTAGCAGAGAGGACAGAGCTGCCAAATGTTTTAAATCCAGAAAGTTCTCTCTCTCTCTCTCTCTCTCTCTCTTTCTCTCTTTCTGTCACACTGCTAAAATTACTCTGCAAACGAAGATATGAATAATAAAAATAAATAAGAAAGAAAAATACTACCTTCTGTCACTTGGGAGTAAGGAATACAGAGGTGCTCAGTCACTTTATAGTGTACGGTATAAGAGACCTGCTTTTTTAGCTTTACAGCCTTTACACCCCCCCCCAAAAAAAAAAGAGAACTCTGCCAGGTATTTAAGTGAAAATAAAACTTTGATTTTTCATGTCCCAAACTGACAAACAGAACTCATACATCCGACTGTTTCCTGAGGTGGAATATAAGTGAGTGGCTACTGGTCCAAGAGTCTCACTATGACTGTGACTGAAATGGGTTATTTGCTGCCTCTACTGCAGTAGTTCAGCACTGACAAAGAAAGTAGGCAAGCAAAGTAAGGTCCAAGAAACAAGGAGTGACATACAGCAAGTACTGCTCTAACAAGAGAACAGCATTTAGTATGCATTACGTTGTGCATCTTAATCCACTTGGTCCACGCATGCATAACGTTTTTCATGTCCCTTGCCTTCCCAATGTATCAAAATGTATGTGGTTGCTCCCAGTTTGGAACAATGCAGTTTCACACAGAACCTGTACCTGACAGTAACAGAAATATAGCATGGCAGCATGTTTTTTTTAAATCTGGGATTGTAATTATTGTTTAAAGCTGCTGTATTCCACTGGGTGTAGCAGAGACGATAGAGCTGTCGAACGTTTCAGATCCAGAAAGTTTCTCTCTCTCTCTCTCTTTTTTTTCTCCCAGCAGTACCAACTTCACTATTAAACTGCTGAAATTACTCTGTAAACAAAGATATTAATAATAACAAGATCAAAATATTGGAAGAAAAAAATCATAAAACATCATGTTCTGAGTGTGAGACTGCACTGCACTACATGACTCTGAACTTACTCTAAATGCCTCTGAAATAATGACAGTTTTGCAAAGTATTGTGATAGTCATTGTCTGAGGAGGCTACAGATAATGTAGAGATATGTCACTGGCATTTTGTGCTGTCACAAACCATTGTACATTTGGTTATGTTTTGTTGGTTTCTTGTTACTGTAAGCATGTTGCCATTGTTTTGGAACTTTGACTTCTTATGTTTATGACAATTACACTTCGCATAATTTTATTATGCTGCCCCTCTGCCATTACTTTCAACTGTTCTCTGTACCTATGCAATGCAATTTATATGGGTCAAAGGCTGAAACAAAGCATTTGTAAACTAGTATTCATGGAGGACAGGAATGTACAGTGGAATAAAAAGATACAGATGTCCGGCCACCACTACCCTCTCCTTCATAGCAGGATTGTGTATTTGTTGTGCTCCACTGGGATAGGAGAGGAGAGAACAGGGTGATGTACCCCACCAGATAACCAAGCTTATATGAAGTGAACAGTAGGAAGAATGGCCTTGACTGGGGCTGGCCAGTACAATTAGATGTAATTAATATCTAAACTAAAAGCAACATACAAATCCAATGTGAGTTGCCGATAACATACTTTCAGCAATCACAGACAGAAACAAACATACAGCACCTTACACACTGCACACAATCCTTCCCCAGGACTTGCCTCTTGGGGTTTGGTTATATGGGGAGCAGTCAGTGCAGCGTCACTATTAATAGTTTATGTGTTGACACTCCTAGCTATTTGGGTACAGACAAGGGCATGAGGACAGCTGGATGTTATGCCAGATGGATCCGAGTTGCAGTGTCTACACCTAGGAGGGCAACCAGTGCCATGTTGTAAGAGTGACAGTTAGGAGGCACAGAAAAAGTTTGCTAAAGTTTGTTTTATGTTTTTTTTGGGGGGGTGTATTTTGTAAAAAATCAATTGACGCTACCAGCCATGAGGGACTTTGTTCCCCACTCTTTGCCATATGGAAAGGCTGTTGTGGTGCAGGTGGGATAGGGACTATCACAAAAGGCATACAATCCTACTAAATGTAAGGAATTAATTTAGTAACAAACAATATTTTATATACTGTATATATTTATATATATATATATATACTGTATATATAAATATAATCTCCAAGATACAATCAATTATAAGGGGATAACTAACATGCCACTTGTGATATTAGGGCTTAGATGTTCCTGTGCACAATCCTGGTAAGATGTTGGCTAAGTAAAGATCTGCTCCAAAACAAAAACCATGACAGGGGACATCAAGAAAATAAAATTCCAAATAAAAACACAAAAATTGCTATTAAGTTCCTTGCAGTGTTATACTAAAACAGGAAAGCTGTGACATTTGGACCATTGTGACCAGTCAAATCATGTCTGGCATGTCTTGTATGGCGTTATACTGTTGTACAAGACCCAAGTATGCAGATTACTATTCGGATGACTGGGTCGGGTGACACTACTGGAAACAAATGCAGTTGTTTTTGACTTTTGTTGTTTTCAGGCTGAATGCTGTGTACTTTTACCAGGCACTCTGTTTGCTGTGGTAGTGAATCGATATGTACTGGCAACTATGGGAAATCACACTGAGGTACTTTTTATGTTGCTTTTTTTTGTAATTGGGGTGTCAGTGTGGGGCTTCAGAGAGTCATTTATTCATGCAATCTGGTGCATAGGAGCAGGGACCAGTCATGGACTACAACAACACAAACTGCATATGATATGAGGAGAAAGGGGAAAGGGGAAAATAGCACCTGCTATATACGCTAGCTCTATCTCTCACAGTGCCATCACATTTCCCTCCAGTAAACTTGCATTGTCATGTGAATATGTTAATGGTAGCCAGTAATGAATGGATTCGACTTAGCATTTCTTTTTTTTCTTCTTCAAATTAATGTAGGAGATGTGCCTAAGTAGTGTAATGTAGTTACTAAACAGTATGATCTTGTCCAAGGTTTCAGAAGCAGCTCATTAGTACTCTGCTCTCTAACAGAGTACTGTCCTTTACCGCAACTGCAGCTCTGCATCTTTTTCAAGAATTCAATAGTTCACACAATGTTTTTAAACTGTCAGCACAATCCATGTGCTGCCCTATAATGCTCTCACTACCTCCCCTCAGTCTTCACATTGCATGACCCTGGGCTGTGACAAGAACACATTAAATAGCTGGCATTTAACCCGCAGGTTGCAGACAGAATTAGAACATCATAATTCTGGACATACATATATCAGACAGTGGCACAGCAAGGGTTAACTCTCCTCTCAGCCAGCTAACTTCAAACAGCTTGAGGCAACTTACAGCTAAATGCAACTTTTGTGTCTGGAGGACTCCACTCAGTGCAGCACTGACAGTTGGGGGATGAGAGCTGTTGCACTGGCCTCATGAACATGCATTTGATTGTTTAAACTGGTGTTGCAAAGATGGCAGCTTCAAAAGGGTATTTGCTTATGTCCTATAAAGGTGGGTCAGGACAGCAGACAACTTCCGATGCTCCATAAATAATATTTGAACAAATATCCACAAGTAGACTGAATTTATTTATTTTGTTTCTGCTTATGGTAAAAAACAACAACTTAATAACATACACTTCATTTTACAAGATGGAAGAGACGCATTTCATGACACTGTAAAAAAGGAATATATAAATTTAGTAAGCAGATTAAATAAACTGTGAAATTGGGACTTTCTCTTTCTTGTTAAACATGTCTTCTTTAAGCAGAAATATTTTTCTGATTTCTAAGCAATACATGATTTTAATCATCTAATTAAATAAATGTAATTAGCTGTTCAACATGCAAGCAGAGTTGTCAAACATTTGTTTATGCAAACCTTTTGAAAGATGATGGGAGGTGGCAGGAGTAAAATAGGAAATAAACACTATGTTAGAATCTGACTGTAAAAGTGTGAAACTAAAATCAATTACAGTACAACAAGAATTAAAAGGTCAGGTTAGTTGATGTCTTGGAGGTAGAAGACTTGGTTTGCTGGCCAAGTCACCTAGCTTCACCTGAGCTCTTTCCTTCTAAGATTGCTTAAAAGCACAGAGCATATAACCTTACCAGAGCAAGGGAAAAGGATTAAGACTTCTTTTGACTAAGCATATTTACTCTGCCCCCTCTTATAAGGTGGATGATTATCCACCCTCTTCTCATGATAATCATGACTGGGCCATTGTCACAAAGCCTCTTAAAAAAGGAGGAGCGGTCAAATACACATTAGTGCCCCTATTGAAACTCGTAATAGGTTTCAGCAATTGACTGTATCAAATAATGAAGTGCTATGTGATTTATCCTGTGCATCACCCTCTGTTGATAATAATGGTTTAAAAGCACTTTTCAATCAGGAGTTAATGCCCATGAATATTTGTCCTAGTAAGTCTCAAGCTACCAAATCAATACCTATTAAGTTAATCAATCCAGAGTGTGTTAAACAATCACCTGTTTCTGATTCTTGTACCCCTACTGTCTCAAAACAAGTGTTAGTCCTGGGAGATTCAATCATTAAGTACATTGACAAGGCGGTATTCAGTAGTGACAAGAGCAACCGCACTTGTTCTTCCTTCCTTGGGGCCAGGGTATCTAACATTGCCATCATGATGCCTAAAATTTTAAAAAATGTGGGAGAAAATCCTTTGGTTATCATACATGCCGGTGTTAATGATATAAACAACACCCCACTTAATCAGTTACAACAGGACTATGTGGCATTATCTAACCTGTTATTTGATAGGGGATGCTGTGTATGTATATCTGAAATCCTACCTGTCCCAAGAGCAACATCTACCATGACACAGAAAATCAAAGTTCTAAATGAATGGCTGAGAAAGTGCTGCTTTAAGCAGGATATACCCAGTATTACCCACTGGGAATCATTTTCAGATCGATCTTCCTTGTTTTGCTGGGACAGTTTACATCTCAGTCGTAGGCGTAGTACACTTATGAGGAAAAGTATCACTAAAATCATATATCATTGTTTAAACTAAAAACAATGGGGGAGAATTGGTCTATTTCCAAGTCTCTGAATACTTACCAAAATATTATTATAACTAAATGTAAATTCTTAACTTTGAATGCAAGATCTTTAAACCAACTCAAATTAGCAGAACTTGAAGCCAAATGTAAAACTTTAAATATAGGTGTGGTGGAAGTAATTGAAACTCAGTGGAACATATCCTCAATTTGGTCCAGAAAAATTTCAGGTTATAGGTTATATCATAAAAACAGATTAGATAAGCAAGGCTGTGGAGTTTATATGTACATACAAAATGATATTCCTTCTTTTGAAGTGTGTTCTCCCTTTTCTTTGGAAAGTATATGGGTTAAAATCTTATTGAAGGAGCAGTCCTAAATAACAATTGGTAACATCTATCAATCTCCATCTGCAAATTCAGATTACACAACTGATATGTTTAAAGAAATTACACATTTTTCAGAATCTCAAGATTCTGTAATATTTGATGACTTTAACCTCCCTCATATTAACTGGGACCCATTCTCAGGACAGTCCTATGCTGAGAAAGGACTAATAAATATGGTAGTTAGTACTGGATTACAACAACTTGTTACTGAACCCACTTGAGGTCCTAATATTTTGGAACTATTATATACTAACATAGAGCAACAAATTAGTAATTTAAAAATTTGGGATACACTTGGGACCAGTGATCATGCATCTATTCTTTTTGAAATTCAACATTTTAAAACTACACAAAGGAAGTTATACCTGTACAACAAATTATAATGAAGCAAATTTTTCTAAAATCAATGAATACTTACAAAACATAAACTGGAAATCTAATCTTCTTAATTGTACAACACAACAAGCTTGGAACTTTTTTAAAAACATTGTACATTATTTGGAAAATACCTTTATTCCATCTAAGAGGAAATTTAATAATAAAGGAAAAATTCCCCCTTGATTCAACAAGACAATTAAAAATCAGATTAAAATAAAAATGTAACTTTTTAGGAAACTTAAGAATAGTTCTGTTCCATTTAAAACTACTCTATTACATAAATGCATACTCTCTGTGAAAAACATAAAAAATTCTATTAAATTGGCAAAACATAAGCTAGAATTTAAACTAGCTCACACAAAAGATTGTCAAAAATCTTTTTTCTTCTATAGAAATAGTAAAAAAGGTGTATCGAGGACTATTGGTCCCATTATAACCAATGGCTCTTCTCTATCTGATATAGAAACCTCAAATCTCTTTAATAAGTACTTTTCATCATCATCATCATCATCAAATCTTTATTTATTCAGGCGAGCATCATTGAGCAAAGTTCATTTACAAGATGGACCTGATAAGGTCAAGGTTCGATAGTTGGTACACAACATATACATCAATGCACTAATATATGCATAACAGATACAGAAAAAACACTTATAAATACAATGATCAAGGGTAAAAAGTTGATTCAGACATACATGACAAGGTAGGTTATAGGAAAATTATACAAAAGATAAAGCATATACATATCCCAATATAGGAGTCAAGGGATGCACAAAGCATAATGCAATACTAGGATGAATGGGGAGCATTTAGGAATGATGTAAGGGCTAGTGATTAGTGGGAGAAGGATTAGGTAGGTAGTAGGTATTTAGGTAGAATTAAATGGAACCGGGATACTATAAAAAGGGTGGCTTCCTGGGAGGGAGAACTGTGGAACAAAAATATGCCATATATGGTGGCTACCTGGAAGGGGGGGTTGTGACATGACAAGTCTAGCTCTTATGGTAGCAGTTGCATTTCTGTATGAAAAAACTTGTGCAAAGCTGTTTAAAGGATGCTATAGGTATAAGATTGGACAGCTTTAGGGATTTCTGTAGAGTATTCCAATTCATAGCTAGAGAATAGCTGATAGCTGCCCTCCCTAGCTGGGTGTTGACTTTAGGTATTTTGAGCATGATAAGGTTGTTGCTTCTTAAGGCATAGGAGCTAGTTATGACCTGGGTGAAGCAGTCTAGAATATAGTTTAGAAGTTTTTTAGACAATGCTCTGTAGATCCAAAGTGCTGCATTTCTGTTCCTTCTGAGGTGTAGAGAAACCCATCCAACTGCAGCATAGAGAGAGCAATGATGAGTGTTAGCTGGAAGATCCGTTATGAATCTTTTTGCTCTATGGTACAGGGTATACAGCTTGCTTAGGTAGGAGATGGGGCAGTGACTATAAAGGAAGTCTGCATAGTCAACAACTGAAAGAAAAGTGGCCTGGACTGGACCTTTGTTCTGTCTTCTATCAAAAATCACCTATTAGTACATTTAAAGTTCACCACATAGATTACCATAGGTTCTATCCAACTGACATTATACAGGCCATCAAAAAACTAAAAAAAAATACTAGTCCGGGCCCAGACAGTATTTATCCATGGTTTCTGATCAAAACCTCTATAAATATTTTTATACCTTTGTCAATTATCTTCAACAAATCCTTACAATTAAGCATTGTACCAAATGATTGGCATTCAGCAATAATTACTTTGATATTTAAAAAAAGGCAATAGAGGTTCTGTGCAAAATTATCATCCAATTAGCCTGACCTCAGTGGCTGGTAAATTATTGGAACGAGTAATGAAGTCTCTAATAGATCAAGATTATAAAAAATTAGGAATTTATGATTCAAATCAGCATGGGTTTACTCCCAAGTATTCCTGCACCACCAATCTGATATCTTTTTACAATAATATAAGTACTCTACTAGATGTGGGTATCCCTACTGATGTAATTCTTTTGGACTTTAGTAGAGCTTTCGATAAAGTCTCACATGAAAAACTCATTACTAAAATGCACAATCTAGGTGTGTCACCTAATATTGTCAACTGAACTTTAAACTGGTTGACAAATCATTCTCAGAGAGTCAGAATTAATGATATCTTGTTTGATTCAGGTAGTGTGACAAGTGGTGTACCACAGGGGTCAGTCTTGGGACCAACATTGTTTAATCTCTTTATCAGTGATTTACAAACAGGGTCAAATAACTTCATAGTTAAGTTTGCAGATTATACTAAATTGTGGGGCAAGGTTAATAATCAAGAAAATATTTCTGCATTAAAGAAAGATTTGGAAAAATTAACACTTTGGACAAATGAAAATCATATGCAGTTTAATCAAAACAAATGTTTAGTAGTGCATTTCAGTGTAAATAATCTAAAAATGATATATTATATAAACAGACTACCACTTCACTCATCAAATTTGGAAAAAAATTTAGGGATATATGTTAATAATAATAATAATAATAATAATAAATAAATAAACTTGCATCAAATGATCACTATGTTAGAACTGCTTGCATGACCAACAGACTTTTAAGGCAAATAAAATGCACTTTTGTTAATCACACTGAACAATGCCTTATTCCATTGTATAGGGCATACATTAGACCGTATCTAGACTATGGCTCCCCTTTCTGGAATCAAAACCAAAAAAAAAGACACAGCAATTCTTGAACAGGTTCAAAGGAGAGTAACTAGAATGGTTCCAAGATTAAGAAACTTGGATTATCAGAACAGATTAAAAGCTACTGGTCTCTTCTCTCTTCAAACTAGAAGATTAAGAGGTGATATTCTTATGGTTTTTAATTTAATAAATTCACCAAATCTAATGGAAAAATGTGGTCTAACACTATCCGAAAGGAGACATGTTCCGAGACTGCATAATAAACAGCTTGAATTAAAAACTTATAAAACCAGCAAAAGGGGAAACTTTTTTCCAATGAGACCATCCATTGTATGGAACACCTTGCCACAAGAATTGGTAGAGGCAACTAGTGCCACTGTCTTTAAAAACAAATTAGATGTTTGGTTGAGGGATAATAGATAAATAATGTCTCACATAGTGTGGGGAACAGACTTGAAGGGCTCTGGCCTTCGTCTGTTCTTTCATACAAAGTAATACCAAGTACAGTAAGTAGTAATACTGTATGTTGTTATTTTTATTTTGTACTCAGAGGGATTGCTACTGTTTGTTAACATTTTGTTGCTTTATTTTTCTCTGATTCAAACTGTTGTTGCTGGTATACCTTCTTCTTCATTATTACAAGGTGTGCCTACAGGTGTGCGCTAACAGATTACTGCTATAATCATATGATTAAAATTGTCTTTTGTAAGGTATATGTTCTGTTACTGCTTTATTTTTCTCTGTAGCAAAGTGTTTCTTACAGGGTATATCTTCTCTGAAATTATTACAGGTGGTGCTTTACAGGTTTTATGGTTTTATCTAACATTAGGATAAGCTTTTAGGGTTACTGCATTTGTTGTTGACTGATTGTTTCTGCTCTTACCTCCTTGTTCTTTCATCCATGGTTCTTCTTTTTTTGGCAGGGGAAAGGCCCAGCCACCCACCCCATCCCCAACCACCCCACACTACACTCCTTTTATAGGGTACCACAGTTGTGACATTTCATGTGGCAAAGCAGGAAGGGGAGGATCAGTGGGGCATCCACAAGGTGAGCTAATTTACAGGGGCACTAGTAATTTAATTTGTTATAGCAAGTTATACAGAAACAAAACACAAAATCAAACCATTACTTGCATTTTTTTTCCTTCTAATTACTCTGACAGGTTATAAACCCAGCAACTTATCTGGAATGGATATCATTAACTGCCGGTACTGTGTAACACTTTTCAGAAGGACTTACAGGATTTAGGACACTGTCCTACATGCTGGGCCATTGGAGATCTTAGGGCTTAGCTTTGGGCAGCATGGGCAGAAATTGCGTGCCTCAAATTTCATATTCAAGAGGAAACACATTATAAGAACCACCTGCCATTTCCTCAACATCCAACAGAAGAACTTCAACCACAGAGGTTAGCTGGTCCAGGAGGTTGGCAGGTGGTTATGAGGGGCAAATTGGGTGCCCCATCACTCTGTGCTCCCCAACATATTACCTCCAAAAACCATATAAACACTACAAGCAGGTATCTGCCTCTATCTCCAAAATCAAACAAAGGGGCAGAGGACATTGTAGAGCAGGACACTGTAGCACAGGAGCTAGCACAACAGAACTCTCCCAAATCAGGAACCAAAACTAAAAAAGCAAAAAGGAAATCCAAAAAACTTCTGATCATAGAAGACTCCATGACTCAGGGAGTTGATACCCATCTCCAGCCAGGGTAATGATCAGATGTCTCCCAGGTACATCGGCATGGAGAGACACTGACTGCATTGCTAAAATTGATCACAAAGCAGGAGAAAACACTGATGTCCTGGTACACATGTGGACTAATGATCTCACCAGCCAGTTGGTTGTGGAGACCAAGGAACACCTGACTAGGCTGGGTGACAAAGTATCATTAATTTCATCTGACATATCCTTCTCTGAAATCCTGCCAGTCTGAGAGAGAGGGGCAGATGGATGAAAGGTCAGAGAAGGGAAGATAGGGAAGCTAAACATGTGGCTCAAGAGCTGGTGCCAGGAAAAAGGACACATATTTGTAGGTAACTGGCAACAGTTCTGGGTGTGGAAGTTCTTTAAATTTGATGGATTGCATCTGACTAAGGAGGGACTCAGTGCATTGGGGCAGAAGTTTAACATCTTTGCAGAATATTTAAACTAGCAAATGGGGAGAGGGGTGCAACACCCCAAATGTTGAATGGGAAGAACACCCCTCCATCCTAAGCAAGTGGTCAAACAGGGATTCAGCATGTTTGCAGTTCATTTGCATCACCAGGTAAGAAAAAAGTTCCACCTCCCCTGTTCTGAGGTGCTGTCTTTCGGATGAGACGTTAAAACCAAGGTCCCATCTGCCTGGATTGCTGGTAGTTCAGGTGGAGGTTAAAGATTCCATGGCACTTCTTGAAAAGAATAGGGGAAGCTTATTAAACAAAAAAACATAACATCACCAAAATAACATAATTATCTTACAATATAAACAAATATCATCCACACAATAACAGAAATAATACATATATAAAACATTGATTTCATACAAAAAAACATATTTACAGAAATACATTTTTCCAAAGAGAAAAAAACTTGTCTTGTGTAAACCTCTGACTATCTTTGTCTTTAATGTTTAAAAATCCATCTTCTATCTGTGAAAATCTAATAGTATTCAGTACTTGTTGGAAAATAAATTGACAACATGCTTGCCATAAATAAAATTGAGTAAAAGCAAAGAACACATTCAAAGTACTGCTATGATAACTACTCCAAACCCCTGAATAATTCCCTAAAATCAATGCATTGTATGTAATATGTGAAAGAAAAGGCATATTCCAGTGAGTAGCTGCCTCACACCAGAAAAGTTAACTAAAAGGACAAGTGATAAAGAAATGTAATGTGTTCTTCCTCATTAATGCATGAAATCCTTGGGCAATATTTATCTGTTAAAGGTTTGTATTTAAGATTTCCTCGAACCCCTAACCTTCCTTGAGCTGACATCCACACTATATCCCATACAAAGGCAGGGAGTCTAAAATCCGTTAATTTATGAAGTGCCAGAGTCATTTTGGTCAGAACACATTCTGGAAAAAATAACAAAACTCTGTTTACATAATAAACTATGTAGGCATAAAATGATTTTCTATTATGAGAAATATAATTTTGAAACAGCAACTTCCACTGCAGTCATTTTTTAAGAGCTGAAATCCCATAACCTGGTAAATTATCCTGACCCAGTATTTTAGGGGGCAAGAGATTCCATTTCAGAAAATAAGTAGCCCATGTAAAATGTGTCCAAACCTGCCATGATAATGTAATTGTTCCCCATAAGTAACTAAAAGAGTTAAACAAAAAAAAAACTGAAGGATAAAATACAATTGGATTTATCATAGCTAACCCTCCCTGCTTCACAGGCAAATAAGTAATATCCCTCCTAACTGGATTCAGTCTGTTACCCCGTAACATTTGAAAAGAAAAACACTGTACAACCTAGTTTCTAAATTAACTGGGGGGTAAAGGTAACTTAAGTACAATAAAAGGTAACAGAAACTGTTTAATAATTTGAATACACTTTTGTTTTCCAAATTTCCAGTGCTTCCACATATTAACTTTACCTTCCCCTATTTTCTATGGCTGTTCCCAATTAAAGCTAGCCAAATCGCCTGGCTCAAACCATATACCCAATATTTTTTGAGGAGCGTTAACCAAAGGAATACCCATCACCCTAAATTCCCAACCCTATACGAATCCAATGGAAAAATCAAACTCTTGTCCATATCAATCAATCAATCAATCAATCAAGTCTTTATTTAACCAGGCGTTCATCGTTGAGCAGAAGCTCATTTGCAAGATGGACCTGGGTGGAGCATGAACAATTGTATATACAGGTCAACACAGGTATTTACAAGGCATTACAGATAATACTCTTTACAGAGAGGAAGAAGGAAGTTCATATGTACATAGAATTATACAGATATTGTACAGATTACACGGTATTTACATACATAGAAGTGTCTATAGGAAGATAAAGCAGGTTATCTAAGGTTGCAGGAGGAAGTAACGGAAGAAAAAAATAAAAATATACACCAGGTAGAGGTGAAGGTAGGGGGGAAGAGAGGGAGGGAGTAGGGAGAAAGGCTAGGAGGGCACGGTGCACAGAAAGGAGTTGGTAAAGCTGGATGTAGAGAAGGTGGATGGAGAAAAGGAGTATGTGTGAGCCCCAGGATTGAATGCTATAAAGTACGGGGCATGGTAGGATGTCACAACCCAGGGTAGTGAGCTCCTATCCGAGGTTGGGAAAGGAAGAATAAGGGGATGGATGGGCCTAGTGTTGATAAGACAGGGGGATAAGAGAGAGAACAATTAGGCTGGTGAGGAGCAAGCTGGGGGGGTCAGTACTTAAAATTGGGTCTAGGCGTGGCTATATACCAGTGCAGACACCGGTACTGGGTCTGAGTGAGTGAAGCAGTTACATACTTCTCTGATTGTACGGAAATAAAGCATCTTGAAAGCATTTATACCGATTAGAGTGCTTAATTTGAGGGTTTTTTGTAGATCGTTCCATAAGGTAGGTAGCACGAAGCTTATGGCTGCCCTGCCGAAGTGGGATTTTGTTTGGGTACTTTAAGTGTAATAGCTGAGTGCCAGAAAAGTGCCCCCAAACTTTAAAAGTATCAAGGACTGTCGTAAATGAAGACACATCCTTTACTAATAAAGTAACATCATTCGCATATGCTGTGATTTTTTTCTGGTGGCAACAAAGGATTAGGGGCTATCCCCACAATACACTGATCCCTATGAATACATCTAACTACTGGGTCTAAAACAAAAGTATACAATGGGGGCTTAAGGGACATCCCTGCCTTACCCCTTAAGCAAATTTAAGCTCAGATCCAAATACACCATTAACCATGGGAAGCACTTGAATATCAAAATATAACATAGCAATCCATTTTACAAAAGGACGAGGAATACCATAACACAATAATAAGTTAAATCGATAGCTATGCCTAACCCGATCAAAGGCTTTAGCTTGATCCAGGGCGACTAAATAACCTGAACCATGTCCTGACTTACTACCCTCAAATAATTCATGTAAAAGAAAAAGATTGTGCTGAATCTTATGATAAGGAATTGCACAGGTCTGTGCTGGGTGAATAAGAACATCCGAAACTTGTAATATTCTATTAGTTAAAATTTTAGAGAAAATTTTATAATCACTATTAAGCAAGCTAATAGGCCTCCAATTCATCAATAAAGTTGGATCCCCTTTTTTTGTGAATGAAGTTAAGCAATGAAGTACTGAAGTCTGGAAAGATTGCATCTGAAGTTAACATGAAATTGAAAACTAATGGCAAAAAAAGAACTCATGTAGGGAAGATATTTTTTATAAAATTCATTTGGTATACATCTAAGCCTGTAGATGTCTTTACATTCAAAGCATTAATTACTTCTTGTGAAGAAATAGGCATCATTAAAATGTGTTTAAGAGATTTGTCTACTAAAGGAAGTGATTCTGTAAATATATCTGGTAAAACCTCAGTAACCCCGGTGTCCTCACTGAAAGAATCAGTGACAAAACTTTGTACAACCGCTAACATCTCCAAATCTGTGGACTCAATTTTACCAGTGGTGGACACTAAACTAGTCATAAGGGTTTTATCCAATCTCTGCTTACAAGCTTTGTATGGATCAGAAGCAGGCTGCATTTTTAACCCATACCTAAACTCCATAGCCAAAGATTTTTTTCTATCATATTGGTAAAGGTACATTTGTTTTTTAATTTCAGAAATTTGAGACTTAAAGTGTATTTTACCCCGTGGAGGAAAATACATTAATTTATACAATTGATTCCTGTACTGTAAATATTTTAAATACTGAGAATTAGCCTTCTGTCTCCCCATCATGAGCAGAAAAGACCTAACCTCAGTTTTAGTATCCCTCCACCAATCATATATATTATCATAAAAGCATCTAGTGGAATTCCAAGCTTCAAATCGCCCCACTAATCCATGCACACAATCAAAGGACTCCAGAAGAGACAAATTTAGTCTCCATCTTGTAAAGGTTGAAAATACCTTCAGTGGAACCCCAGCAAGACTAAGATTACATAGTAAGATCTGGTGATCTGAAAATTCAGTTGGCTTCACCAAAAAATCAATAAGGCTTCACATATTTGGAAACAAAAATTAGATCTATATGAATAGCATAAATATATCTATGATAAATAGCGCCCCCTGTACTATGTAAGGCTCCATAAGCAGCAGAGAGGCCTGCATCTATAACAATTTGCTTTAAAGCATGTGAATCACAATACATTTTTTCTGTACCTCTCCTACAAATTTTAAATCAATATCACAATTGAAATCCCCTCCCCCAAATTATATGCTTCCCAGTGCAGAGGAAGGGTTTAATTTCCTCAAACAGCTCAATTCAAGCAGTTTTGACTTGTGCCGCATAAATGTTAATAACACGAAAATCAAAATCTTGAAGACAACAATCCAGCAGTAAAGTACAGCCAGGGCTAATATCTACAAGTTTTGAGATTTTAAAACAAGTGGACTTAAACAAAATCCCAATTCCATCTGCAGATTCAAGGCCAAATGTCTAAAATGAAGGCCCTCAGACCCATCTTTTTTTGCCTGATCTATTTCAGCAAGAGAAGTTAATCTAGTTTCCTGAAAAAAGATAATATATGCCTGAAGAGTGCTGAAAAAGGAAAAAAGATGAAGCCTTTTTTTGTAATTTTTAAGACTACAGACATTATAGGAAACTATTTTTAAAGTAGCCATCAAAAAATTTAGTGTCAAGGCCCACCCTTTTGACTAAAACTGGCCTTTCTTTTTTTTCCTTTTTCCCTTTTCTCTCTTTAGCTAATTCCATAGTTCTACTTAACTCATCCTCTGTGACTAAATCAGACTGGTGTTAATTGTCAGATTCCAAATCTGAATCTCCTCTTTCACACTGTAAAGGAGAAAAGAAATTCTCTATCGGGACAGGGGTAAGGACTGTTTGTTTAAGAAAGGCCCAAGTAAACCTTCAGTTTTTAACAGTTTCAAAAAGAGGAGGCATAGAGGAAAGGACAGGCCTCTGCTCCTCAGATGAAACTACAATAGCAGGAGTATCAGAATCCTGTTGAACAGAAGGCACAGGGTCAGTAACTAAAGGAGACACATCTGCTACAATAGGGTTTATCCCTACATCCTCCCCCTGAGGTACCTTCGTCTCTGGAGGGTTTGTATAGGTAGAAAGATTATTATCCCTTCTTTTTTCCTGAGCTTTGTTCACTAAATCCTCCTGATCCCAACCTCCTGTTCTATTATGTTTGGCCGAGGGGCATTGATGAAAAGCATACCCTTTTTCATCACAAAGAGTGCATTGAAAGATATTTTCACACCTATCCACAGAATGCCCATATTCACCACATAAAGAGTATTTCAACAAATCACATGAGCTTCTTATATGAGTTTTTGCCCCGCTTTTATAGCAGGCCCTAGGCTGACCCCCATAAAAACATACACCTCTGTCTTTCCGCAAAAGGAAACTGTTAGGAAGATGTATAATATCACTATTCACTTGAAATAATTTTACCTTGAACCACCAACTTCCTGTCCATATTCCTTCCAAATCTAAAATAGCTTCAGGGGGACCCAAAATATCACAACAGTTCTGTAACCAATGATAGATATTACTGACACTAACTCCTTCATTCCTGAACATGATGGTAATATATCTAATCTGGGGTTTAGTAAGTGGAATTGCATAAAATGGGGTCCAAAGTGGGGTAGATTTTAAAGTAGAATATTTATCTCAGAATTTCTCTAAACCATGTGTTGTTTTAAGGCTAATATCAAAGGAATCCTCCCCTAAGATATGAATTAAAGCAAAAATGTCTGCAGGAAAGAAATTAATGGAGCCTTTCAATAAAGGATTAGCAATATAATATCTGTCTGGATGTTCAAATAATCCTCCTCTCTAACGCAGTCTAACTGCATTCCATCTTGGGGCTTGTTCTAACTTATTTTTGAAAAGTTCAGACATAGATAGCCTAGCTTTGTGCTGACTAGCCCCACTATCAGATTTGTCCTGTCCAAACCCTGCCTGCTGATTAGAAACATGGCCATCCCCTGTCGAGGACGTACTCAGCCCAGACAAGGCCAAGGTACACTCTTCTGAATGATGTGCAGCTTTACTATGACACCCCACTCCATTGTTCAAGTCTGTACCTGAGCTCAGGAATTGATCACTGGTGGCATGCTTTGTTACAGCCCTGCTTCCTGAGGATGCTTCTTTCCAGTCCGGATTGGGAATCCATTGTTTTTTAGAGGTCCGCAGCCATCCAAAATTGCTAAAAGCATCATCCACTGACCAGTCTGTAGTAGGAAAGTCCACAGAAGTCTGAGTTAAGCCAAATTGCTGCCGTACTACTTGTGATGTGGTATCAATGGCTGAATTGCCTGGAGACACTACATCCTGTATCCCCTTTTGCTGAAAACCCAGAAGTTCTTTCCGCTCCACCCCTACCTCATCACCCGACAACTTGCTATTCGCTTCCAAACAAATAGAAACTGGCTGCTGCAAGAAAGGTTCCTAAGGACCAACTGACACTGTAGGGGGAGCAAAGGTTTCAGTCTCAAGTACTGGATTCATACCAGTAAACTTCTGTGAAGACCAACACACATCCTGAGTTGCCTGAACAATCATATTTTCTTCCATAGCCTTCGGTGAACCAACCTCCAAAATGGCTTCAGTTTCCATACTGTGCTCCAGACAGCACAACAGAGTATCCTGCTCCATTGCTAGTGAGAATCAATCTGACCAAATGTGGACCAAAGGCAACAGCTCCCCCTACCACCAGCAAAGCAGTAGGGGAATTTCCCCGGTGTCCTGGCCAAATTTCCCTCATTCACTAAGAATACCACCAACAGCTTAATCTGGTTCAAGGTCAGTTGGTATTCATCTGTATCCCCCTTCCCTGGGTTGTGCCTGAAAATAGGTAGGATTTGTCTAGTGCACTGACCCGGTCAACAAAAATGAAATAAATAATAAATAAATGTACACAAATGCTCACAGCCTGGGAAATAAGATCCCAGACCTGCAGGCAATAATGTCAGAGGCCAAACTGGACATAGTAGCAATTAATGAGAAATGGTTTGCCAGTAACCACACTTAGGAGACTTCAGTACCTGGCTATGTACTGTGCAAAAGAGACTGAGGTGCAAAAAGGGGGAGGGGTGGAGTGGCCCTGTATGTCAATGAAAATATCAAAGCTACAGAAATTCAGAATACACATAAGGAGCCAGAAAAAACTGTGGGTCACCCTGGAAACAGGAAATGGGACAGCCATAAGAACTGGGGTTGTCTAAAGGCCCCCAGACCAGGGGAAGGACATAGACACATTACTGTTATTAGATATACAAAACATGACAGCTAAAGGGGAGATTCTGAAAATGGGAGACTTCAACATGCCAGATACAGATTGGTCAATACCAGCAGGAACATCTGCCAGAACTAGACACATGGTGGATTCATTGCAGGGGAAGGGCCTCAAACAACTGGTACAACAACCCACAAGAGACAGGGCTATCCTAGATCTAGTACTGACTAACAGGGAAGGGATCACAAATCTTCAGGTAGAAGGTCACCTGGGAGCCAGTGACCATCACATGGGTATGGTTCAATTTGGCCACTACATCTAAATCATCCCATTCCAAGGTGAAATATGGGACTTCAAAGGATCTGATTTTGATAAGCTGGCCAACAGTGTTAAGTTAGCCCTGGCAAAAAGAAACACAGGGGAGGGGGGTACAGACAAAGTGGGCAAGCATTAAGGATGCAATACTTGAAGCAACATCCCACTGTGCTAGACAGAAAAGAAAGTGCAAAAGAAGAAGGAAACCACTTTGGTTCTCAAATACAGTAGCAAAAAAAAGTCAGAGCCAAAAGGCTGGCCTTCAGGAAATATAAGGGGATACAGCGGGATGAAGATAGGGAGGCATACCAAACTGTCCTAAGGGAAGCAGGGAAGGCAGTAAGGCAGGCAAAGTCCCAAACTGAGGAAAAACCTAGCATGAACAGTAAAAGAAGGTGACAAGACATTCTATAGATTCATTAGTGAAAGGAGAAAGTCCAGAGGGGGTATTGCTAAGCTCAAAGGAGAAAAGGGGGCATGTGAGGAGAAGGACCCTATAAAAGCATCTATCCTAAATAGACACTTTTGCTCAGTATTTACTGAAGAGAAGGTAGGGCAGGGCCCACAGCTCAGCTCCATGGACACAGGGGGAGGGAGGTGAGCACTACTCCCTTCACAAAACAAAGGGTCCTACAAGAGCTTGCTAAGCTCAGGGTGGACAAGGAAATGGGACCTGATGGCATACATCCAAGGGTACTCAAAGAGCTAAGGGTGGAACTAGCAGAGTCAATAGCATAACTGTTTAGTGAGTCTCTGAGCACAGGAGAGGTCCCAGAAGACTGGAGAAGGGCTCATGTGATCCCGCTCCACAAGAGTGGTAGCAGGAAGGAGGCAGGGAACTACAGACCAGTCAGTCTTACTTCAGTAGTGGACAAGATTACGGAGGCACTCCTTAAGGAAAGGATAGTGCAACACCTGGAATCCATAGGGGCACAGGATCCAATACAGCATTGGTTTACAAAAGGAAGGTCCTGTCAAACTAGTCTCATAGATTTCTTTGACTGGGTAACAAGAGTGGTGGACCAAGGGGGAGCAGTTGATGCTGCCTACTTTGACTTCAGCAAAGCTTTCGACACTGTTCCACATAGAAGATTGATAAATAAGCTGGGTAGGCTCAGGGTGGATCAGAAGTTGGTCAACTGGGTGGCAAACTGGTTGACGGGCAGAAAACAGAGAGTGGTGGTAAATGGTATACAGTCAGAAGAGATGCAAGTCACAAGTGGGTTACCTCAGGGATCACTCCTGGGGCCAGTCCTCTTCATTATGTTCATTAGTGACATTGCAGATGGACTAGAGGGTAAGGCTTGACTGTCTGCAGGTGACATCAAGATCTGCAACAGAGTAAATGATCCAGATGGGGTGGGCAGAATGAGAAGAGATCTGGATAAACTAGCAAAATGGTCAGAAGAGTGGCAACTGAGATTTAATGCAAAGAATGCAAGATCATGCACATAGGGAAGAGAAACCCTGAAGCCACCTATAGGCTGGGAGGGGAGTTGCTGGCAGTCACAAAGGAAGAAAGAGACTTGGGCATCATCATCACTACTGATGACCTGAAATCATCCAAGCAGACCTCTAAAGCAGTAGGTAAGGCTAGAGGGATGTTAGGGTATATTAGTAGGGGTATCACAAGTCGTAAGAGGGTGGTAATAATCTCTCTTTACAAGACACTGGTTAGGCCCCATCTGGAGTACTGTATGCAGTACCGGAGGCCAGACCTTCACAAGGACATTAACCAAATTGAGGCAGTCCAGAGAAGGGCAATCAAAATGGTGCAGGGGCTGCATCAGAAGACATATGAGGACAGATTAATGGAGCTCAATATATATATACCCCTGAGCAAAGGAGGGCGAGAGGTGATATGATCGAAACATTCAAACACCTTAAGGGCATTAACAAGGTGAAAGAGTATAACATGTTTAAATATAAGAAAAATAGCAGGACAAGAGAACACAGCACGGCAGACCTATTTAATGCCTCACTACATTTGGGGTGTGTACCTCAGGACTGGAGGATGGCTCATGTGGTGCCCCTCCACAAGAGTGGCTCCAAGGATGAACCGGAAAACTACAGACCAGTGAGCCTCACATCCATAGTGGGTAAGCTAATGGAGACTATCCTGAAGGAGAGGCTGGTGGCCCTCCTAGAGGCCAAAGGACTACAGGACAGCAGACAGCATGGCTTCATATGTGGCAGATCCTGCCAAACCAACCTGGTTGAGTTCTATGACTGGGTAACTAGGCAACTGGACAGGGGCCATGCAGTGGATGTCCTGTATCTGGACTTCAGTAAGGCATTTGACTCAGTGCCACATGGAAGGCTGGGAAGGAAGTTAGTAGGCACAGGGGCGGGTGCAAAGCGGGTTAGATGGGTAGGAAACTGGCTACAGGGAAGGCAACAGAGGGTGGTGGTGGGTAGGGAGCTCTCACACCCAAGGGCAGTGATGAGCGGTGTTCCACAGGGCTCGATGTTGGGACCAGTGTTGTTTGGGATATTCATTGCAGGCATATCATTGGACATCAAGAGCAAGATCAGTCTATTTGCAGATGATACCAAGGTAGGCACAGTGGTGGATGACTTAGGGGGATGGCAGGGGTTGCAGGATGATCTGACAAAGCTTGAAACCTGGTCAGACACCTGGCAACTGGGCTTTAATGCCAAGAAGTGCAAGGTCCTGCATTTTGGGATGAAGAACCCAAGGAGGAGTTACCAGCTAGGGGTAGTGCAGCTAGCCCAGACAGAGGAGGAGAAGGATCTGGGTGTGCTCATTACAGGGTCAATGAACAACTCGGCACAATGTAGGAAGGCAGCTGCAAAGGCCAACAAAATGCTGGGTTGTATTGCAAGGGGTATATCCTCGAGGAGGGAGGAGGTGATTCTGCCACTGTATAGGTCATTAGTTAGACCACACCTGGAGCACTGCGTGCAGTACTGGTGTCCATATCTGAAGAGGGACATTAGGTTACTGGACGGGGTGCAGCACAGAGCGACAAAGATGATCAAGGGTCTGGGAGACTTATCATACGAGAGGAGGTTGAAGGAGTTGACCATGTACTCACTGGAGGAGAGGAGAGACAGGGGTGACATGATTGAAACCTTTAAATACATGAAAGGAATAAACAAGACAGGTACAGAAAGGCTGTTCAAAGTAAGGGAGGGGAGGGACACCAGGGGCCATGATATGAGACTGGAGCGAGGAAGGTTCAGGAGGGAGATGAGGAGACACTTTTTTACAGAGAGGGTGGTGGCTAGATGCAATGTGTTACCTGCTGAAGTGGTATGTAGTAGAACAGTGGACTGCTTCAAACGAGGGTGGGACAGGACAAGGGGGAGGGTTAATGAAGGGGAAGGGTGGAAGGGAGGGGCAGCTGCAGAATAAGGGGTGCTAGCTGCACATTCAAGCAGACTTGATAGACCTCTAGGCCTTTATCTGCTGGCAAATTTCGTATATTCGTATGTTCGTATGTGACTAGAGGGAGGCTGATTAAGGGGGAATGTGAGGAAATTATTTTTCACAGAAAGGGCGACATATGATGGAATTCTGTGCAAGAGTGCTGCCTGGTTTACTGGGCCTCCAGCCTGCGAAAGGAAAGTTCAAGCTTGAGAGGGCCCATTGGGCCATGATGTGCAAGCCCTCGAAAGATCAGTCGCTGAGGCAAGTGGTATTTAGATTCCACCACTTCCAGGACAGAGAACTAGTGCTGAAGGCTTTTCGAGAGAAGGGTGGGTGGAGTATGAGGGCCACCGTCTTTATATGTTGCAGGATTATTTGGTCAGACAACTAAAGAGAAGGAAATCATTCAATAACTCTATGCAGCAACTGTGTGACCTGAAGATCTAGAATGCTTAGGTGTACCTGGCCACCTTAAAAATAAAACATGATGGGGCAACATACTCCTTTTGGGAAATGGAAAAAGCAGTGGAGTTTGTGAAGAATCTAAGGCAAAAGCTGCGCTGAGGATTATTCCAAGAACTGAGTAATGGAGTTGGGAACTATGCATTGGGTCTTAAGTAAATGAGGAGAGACAGTATTTGCAGCTCATTGTTCATTTGTGTTTCAGTCTGTAGTTTTGCTGTTCAAGTTTGTGCTGGAGGATAAAGAGTGATATTTGGAAAGATTGTGGAAATGGCTATGGGTATTAGAACTTGATAAGAATGGCAGATTGCCCAGAGGATGGTGGAGAGAACCGAAGGGGATATGTGACAAGGCTGTCTGCAGTGCCATTGCATGACGAGAGCCAGCATTACATGGCAGAAATACCCGGATGTGAAGAAGAAGGCCCAAAATGCTCGTGAAGAGAGAAACTGAATAGAAAAGGGTCTGGGTGTAGGTAGGAGGGCGGGGAGAGGGGCTTGGTGCGTTGGTTTCTAAGCACAGCCTAATCTCCCTGCTTGTTCTTACTGATAGCCCCAACTAGTTTTTTTTTTAGGGAATTCCTGTACGGTGCAAGCAAAGGGGGGGAATCATAGGGGGAGGGATAAAGGAAGAGGAAAGATTATAAGCTGGACAAGATGGAGGCTACAAGGAGGCTTGCAGTTGGAGGGAGGGACTGGTGAGGAACGAGGGAAAAGGAAATACTGGAGGTACTGGCAAGGAAGGGGGATAGTTAAAAGGGTGAAGGTGCAGGGCAAGGGACACAAAGTTAAAATGGCTGTGGGGGGAGAGTGTGGGGACATCTCTTTCAGTATCTGGGGATGTGGCAGACACTTGAGTCTGGTAAACTGATAGTGTCTAAGGAAAGGAGGAATATACAAGAGGGGGAAGGAAAGGGTCTGTTCAGATGGGGGCATTCTAAAGGGAAAAAGAGGGTCCGGAGGGAAGGGGAAGGAAGAAAACAAGGAATGGAGGGAGTTGTGGCAGGAGGAAGGGGAAGTGGGTCAGATTGGGGATAGCGGGAAAGGAGCAAATAGAGAGAAGGTTAAGGGAAGGAGGTACGGTAAAGGATGGAGGGAGACAATGGGTAAGGGAGGAAGGGGGAGTAGGGGGACACATGCACAAAGTTATATGTTTGAATTGTTGAGTTTGTGTGTTTTGTTTATGTTTTTTTTATGAACAAAGTGCAACCATTGAAATTGGGTATATGAAACTATCATGCTATGGGTTGAAATGTGAAGGTGAAAGGGAAAGAATTAATATTTGTGAAGGTCGGTTAACAAAAGTATTAATGTAATTACTTGGAATGTTCAAGGTATTATAAATCCAGTAAAGAGGTCTATGTTGTTGACAGCCCTTAAAAGAGGGGAAGCCCAAATAGCTCTGCTACAAGAAATGCACCTAATAGAAGTAGAGTATGCCAAACTGGTTCAAAGGTGGGTGGGGAGGTGTTATGCGGCTTCTGCCTCCATGCGTAAAAGAGGAGTTGCCATATTGATACATAAACACCTGAATTTGGTGGTGCAGAGGGTAATTAGGGACACTAAGGAAGGGAGATTTATTTTCATCTTGGGAACCCTGGATGGGGAGCAGATTACCTTAGGATCGGTGTATGCCCCGGTGGTACATGACTGCCAATTCTATGCCTCTTTGCTGGATTTACTGGTCTGGGAGCAATTCCTGGGGTTAATAATGGTGGGAGGGGATTTGAATTTGGCTATGTACTCAAAAATGGACCATTCTGAAGGGAAAGGGAGAGTGTCGGGGGGGATGAAGCAATGGCAAGAGGGAATGGCAGAGCTACAACTGGTGGATGTCTGGTGAACGGCAAACCCAGGAGTGAGGGAATATACATTTTTTTCAAACCCCCACAAAACATGGATGTGGATAGATTACATTTACACCACGAGGGAATGGTGTGTGTGGGTGTGGGAGACATGGCACAGCCCCATACACATTTTGGACCACGCAATGGTGGTAATGAAAATACAAGGGAGAGAGAGACAGTGAACTCCACATGGAAATTTCCCACTTATATGGCTCAGGAAGAGGAATTTAGAAAGCATCTGGAGGACAGTTGGGATTTGTTTATGGCAACAAATGATAAAGAAGGGATCCTGAACAACATACTCTGGGAGACGGGTAAGGTGTTTAGGTGAGCAATTACTGAATATGTATCTCTCATAAAGAAGAAATGATGAGCACAGAGAAGGGAGCTGGAAAGTAAATTAAAGGAGCTAGAAAGGAGGGTGGCTCAAGGTGAAAAGGGGGGCGGTTGTCCGAACATTAGACATGGAAAGGGAGGCTCTAAATGCACATTTGAGATCAGAAGCAGGGAGAGCTGGACATATTTGAATGGGGAACTAAACCTGGGCCATTGGTGGTTAATCTTATGAAGGGATGTAGGAGGATGAATAGAATTTTGAGGGTGAGAGATGATAATGGTATTCTGCAGAGTAAAGATAAGGAGATGCAGAAAGCCATTCGGGCCTTTTTTCTAAAATTATATCAGGTAGGGAACAAATATGGGAACAAAAGAAGAGATGTTAGAATTCCTAGAGAGAATGAAAGTTCCGAAAGCCATGCAGATGCAGAGGGAAAAGTTGGGGAAACCAATAACGGAGGGGGAAGTGATGAAAGCTATCCAAAGGTTGCAGAAGGTGAAAGCTAGTGGATCAGATGGGTATCCAGTGGAGTACTATAAAGTTATAGGGACCCGAGTTGCACAAGTGCTGTGTAGAGTGTTCCAGGGGGGGATGGAGGAGATTAGTTTGCTGGATACGTGTTATGAAGCTATCATGTGCCTCACACCAAAGGAGGGGAAGGATCCACAACTATGTGCCCCATATCAATTGATATCATTGTTAAATTGTGATTTGAAGATAATGGCTAAAGTTTTGGCCAGCAGATTGGAGGAGACTCTCCTGGGGATGGTCCACCTGGACCAAACGGGGCTTATTAAAGGAAGGCAGTCATATCATAATATGAGGTGACTGCTTAATATACTTTGGAGAGCGAATAGGGGAAGGGAAGATATAGGGATCCTCTCAATGGACGCCAAAAAAGCATTTGACAGAGTGGAATGGAATTACTTGTTTGAAATATTGGGGAGGTTTGTTCTGAGTGAACCATTCCAGGGATGGGTAAAGGCGATGTATAGAAGGCCTAGGGTGCAGGTGGTAGTAAATGGCAGTAGATCAGAGAGTTTCATTCTGGAGAGATGCACGAGGCAGGGCTGCTCACTCTCCCCTTTATAGTTTGTGCTTGTGATAGAGCCTCTGGCTGTAGCAATCAGAGAATGTGGGAGCATACAGGGGGTTGGGGGGAAGGTAGGTCACGACATAAATTGGCACTATACACAGATGACATGTTGTTGTTTATGAAGGATCCTGGGCAATCGGTTCACCCACTTCAGTCATTAGTTGAGGAGTTCGGTGAAATTTTTGGGTTACAAAATTAATCTAGGAAAGTCAGAAGTAATGTGGTCTAAGGGAGCTGGAGAAGAGGTAAGACAATGGGGACTCAAAGTGGTGGGGACAAGTATGATATATTTAGAGGTCCAGGTTGGTAGATCATTGGGGTCCTTATATAACTTAAATTACACCAAGCTGATAAAAACAATAGAGGCAGATCTAAGAAGGTGGACACAGATACCTGTGTGATGGCTGGCCAGAATTAATGTAATAACAAGCATTTGTTAATGCTGGACATTCACTTGCAGGTATTTACAGCGGTGTTTGGCATGTATGGTGCTTTACCCTAATGCCCTGTGCGATTGCTGGTATTTGTACTACAAATTTTCAGCATGACCTTTTTGTTACCCCCACCTCATAAAAGCGTTTGAGACCTCTGTTTATCAACAGTACCACTGCTATTTTGTTAATCTGTCCTGAACGTTGATTTCCTGCAGGGACCACACCATTCTGCTCCACATGTGCAAAAACACAGTTCGGGCAGGATGTGAAAAATGACAGCTGTAGCATTCATAGGGAGGTGTGAAGGGATGGCAATGTTGAACATCTGGAGTGAAAATACAACAATTTCTTGAACTTATGAGCGTACATGGAAACTACGCAATGAACACTCATGACAGTCATTTTGTGGACTTTTGTCACCAAATTTTCAACGTAGACATTTTGGGACCTTTGCTCATCAACAGTGTCACTGTGATTTTCATAATCTGTCCTGAGCATTGATTTCTCACTGTGACCACACCATTGTGCGCTGGATGTGTAAAAACACATTTCTGCCAGGATGTGAAAAATGTCAGCTGTACTGTTCATAAGGAGATGTGAAAAAATGCCAGTGTTGAAAATCTAGAGTGAAAATATTTCAAATTCTTGAAATTATGAGTGTGCATGGAAACTGCGCAACGCACGCTTGTAACAGTCAGTTTTGGACATTTTTTCACCAAATTTGCAACATAGGCTTTTGGGAGCCCACCTCATTAACAGTGACACAGTTCTTTAGTTAATCAATCCCAAAAGGTGATTTTGTGCAGTGACCATGAAATCACCTTTAGGGACCAAATAACTCACATGACAGTAACTGAATTCATGAGGTGGGGTCCCAAGAAACCCCTGTTGAAAATGTGGTGCCAAAATTTGCAAAAATGCCAGAGATAGCCACCTAAGTTGAAAAAAAAAACACATTTATGCCATTATACAGCTTACCGTTATTTCTTCAGTTTGTGTTCGGCTTTCAAGAGTGCAGACGTGTTCCCACTCCACTGAAGATCATTGTGCCAGGCTCCAGAGGTAAGTATGGGGTGAGGGGGAGGTGGGGTAAGCAGAGGGTGGGTGTAGGTTGAGGGAGGGGGCACAAGACACAGCGTGGGACGGTTTTGTGTTTTCACAGGTTTAAAAAAACAAAAGATGTTGCAGGACAGTTTTCCCATTTAAGGACAATAGGCATGCTGGGGTGGGCTCCCAGCATGCCACCTGAGTGTTTGTTGGGGGCCTGAGACAATGGGGACTGGCACTCCATCTGCACATACAATGTGTTTGGTGGGGTAATAACAAGGAGCAGGGTAGACGGCAGCAGAGGGAGGTGTGGAGGGATTTATTAGCAGCCAGAGGGAAAAGGGTGATGTCAATATGTTAAATACACACACGTTACCACCGCTGATTGCAGTGGTGCTTTTCTTTTAACTGAAGACCACTGCAGCCAAACTGCTGTCATAGACAGCTCATGCATCCATTGGTGCAGTAGGGTTGCACACGTTACACTGAGCACTGCATTGGACAGGAGGGTCACACACCTTCAAAAAGTCATACTGTCCCAAAACGTTCCTTGCACATGCATGCAAGCGAATGCAAAAATAAACAAGCATTTGTCAATGCTGAATGTTGCTTGCTTCTATGTGCTATTTAGGTATTTGGAAGTCATTGGAGTACAAATATTGAAAATTTGCGAACTTACAAATGTGCGTAAGAACTGCACAACGCACGCTCATAAAACAGTTATTTTTAGGAATTTTTTTACCAAATTTTCAACTTAGCCATTTTAAGACCTCTGCTCATGAACAGTGTCACTGTGATTTTCTTAATGTGTCCCATACATTGAGTTCACACACTGACTGTGCCATTGTGCGCTACATGGGCGGAAACACATTTTGGGCAGGATGTGAAAAATGACAGCTGTACTGCTCATAAGGAGGTGTGGTAAAATGGCAATGTTGAAAATCTGGAGTGAAAATATTGAAAATTCGCAAACTTACGAGCGTGCATAGGAACTGCGCAACGCACACTCGTAAAACAGTCATTTTTAGGAGAATTTTTTCACCAAATTTTCAACATAGCCATTTTAAGACCTCTGCTAATGAACAGTGTTACTGTGATTTTCTTAATGTGTCCCATAAATTGATTTCACACACCGACTGCGCCATTGTGCGCTACATGGTCGGAAACACATTTTGGGTGAGATGTGAAACATGACAGCTGTACTGCTCATAAGAAGGTGTGGTAAAATGGCAATGCTGAAAATCTGGAGTGAAAATATTGAAAATTTGCGAACTTATGAGCCTGCATAAGAACTGCACAATGCACGCTCGTAAAATGGTCATTTTTAGGAATTTTTCCACCAAATTTTCAAAATAGGCTTTTTGAGAACCCACCTTATGAACACTGGCAGTGTCATTTTGTTAATCAGGCCCAGAAGATAATTTTGTGCAGTGACTGCAAAATCACCATTCTGGTCCAAATAACGCCATGACAGTGACATCATCCATGAGAAGGGGTCCCAAAAACCCCATGTTGAAAATTTGGTGCAAAAATTCAAAAAAATGCCTGAGATATGCAACAAAGTTGAAAAAAAAAACCCATCTAGCCCATTATACAGCTTACTGGCATTTCCTCAGTCTGCGGTCAGCTTTGAAGAGTGCAGACGTGTTCCCGGTCCACCGAAGATCATCGCGCCGCACTCTGGAGGTAAGTATGGGGTGAGGGAGGGTGTGGGGAGGCAGGGTGTGCAGTGGGTGGGTATGGGTTGTGGAGGGGGCCAGGGACAAGCGCCGTGGGACTGTTTTTAATTTACAGGTTTTAAAAAAAAAGACAACGTGGGACGTTTGCCATGCTGAGGTGGGCTACCAGCGTGGTAGAAGGACGGCTTGGGGGCATGGAGCCGACGGGGGATTGGGCACCCCCGTCAGCCAAAACAAGGTTTGCCACACTGGGGTGGGCTCTTTTGGGGGGCGTGAGGCACTGCAAGCACACAGCCGTGCGACGTGGGATGTTTGTAATGCTGGGGTGGGCTCCCAGCATGGCAGCAGGGAAAACTGTTTGGGGGGAAGTGAAGCCGACGGGGGATTGGGCACCCCCGTCAGCCAAAACAAGATTTGCCATGCTGGGGTGGGCTCCCAGCATGGCACCAAAGCTTTGGGGAGGAATGAGGTGCTGCCAGCACACATCGGTGGTTTTCTTTGAAGCGAAGACCACTGCTGTTATACACAGCACCCACATCCATTGGTGCAGGACTGCCACATCTGCTCAATGGAGCACTGCATTGCACAGGACAGTCACACCTCCAAACTGTCCTATTCTCCCAAGACGTCCTTGCGCATGTGCGCAAGTGAACGTAAAAATTAATGTGCTACCCAGGATCTTATACCTCTTACAAATGCTACCCCTTGGTCTGTCTAAGGAGGATGTACACAGGTTGGAGAAGGCTTTTACTGTCTTTATTTGGAAAGGAAAGCACCCGAGGGTTAGTTTGGGGAGGCTAAAGGCAGATAAAGAGAAAGGGAGCTTAAATTTCCCAGATTTGGGAAACTATTTCCTGGCCATACAGCAAAGATACATGGTGGACTGGGTACATAAGCCCGAAGTTGCCAGTTGGGTTGAATTGGGGCTGGGAATGGCCCAGGGTAAACTAACAGCATATCTTCACAGTAAAGGGCTAAAGACGTACAGGATGGGAAAAGAAGTTAATCCTCTAGTAGTGCAGGTAATAGTGGCCTGGAAGGCATTAAGGAGGAAAGGATGGACAGAAGGAAAGGATACACTTTTAATGCCTGTGGCGGGGAATCCCTACTTCTTGCCAGAGTTGGAAGACATAGGCTATGGGAATTGGGAACGAAAGGGAATGAGAAGTCTGGGGCACCTACTAGTAGGAGGGCAGGTGTGCTCATTACAGGAGTTGCAGGAGGTGGTAGGAGGGGGTAAGAGGGACAGATTCAGATATCTTCAGATCACGGCATACAGTATATGGGAAGTCTGGGAAAGGAAAACAAAGGGCTGTATGAGGTGGACCCGGTGGAGGTGATGATCTATGCAGCTCAAAATCACGAGAAAGGATTTATAGGCTGGGTGATGAAGAGAGAAATGGTTATACTCTCTGATAGGATGGTAAGAACTAAGAAACTGTGGGAAAGAGACCTCGGTGGGGACATAACAGACAAAAATTAGAAATTACTGCTCCAGATGCACTTTGGAATTATGGTATGCAACAAATACAAGGAGGCATACTTTAAATTCATTCATAGAGTGTATCATCCACCGGTGATTGTGCATAAGGCGCGCCCTGAAGTATCACCCTTATGTGGAAGGTGTGGTTCGGGATGGAGGACATATAATCTCTGTTTCAAATAGTGTCCGATACTGCAGAAATATTGGAAGGAGGTGGTGTTTAGAGTGGGGAAGATTGCTGGGAGGGAGTTGCCAATGGACCCTCTAGGGTGTTTATTTGGGGTGGAAGATGGGGAGGAGGAGGAGTGGACGCTATTACCTAGGTGGATCAGGGTTCTATACGTTCTGGCTCGCCATGGGATCCAGAATACTTGGGTCTCACAAGTGGTACCGACAGTACAAGGGCGGTGGTGTTGCAGACATTGGGGCTTGAGAGGCTAATCTATGTGATGGGGGAAGAGAGGAAGGATTTACAAGACATTGGGCCCCTTTTTTGGTTGCCTTGTCGGAAGAGGAGAGCTGGATGTTATGGGAAGGTACTGTAGGTTGAGAAAGAGAGGAATGAAGGGAGAGGGTACATAGAAAGTAGAAAAGAAGAAGTAGGAAAAGGGGGGGCAGTGGAAATGTTTAAAGAAGAATAACGGAGGATAATAAAGAATGAAGGAAAAGTCTGGGGAAATATAAGAATGAGAATAGGATTGGATGAATAAAGCATGAGTATACTGGTTGCACTTTTACTCTAATTTACTTTAATTTAATCTAATTTAATTTAACTTAATTTAATTTAACTTAGTTTAACTTGAAAGAAACAAAGTTTGGAATGAAGCTAAAAGATTGATTTCTATAATGTACGATGGTGGTAGTAGAATGAATAAGTTGTGTATTTGATTGTATGTTGAAGTTTGTTGAAAAAGCAAATAAAAATATTATAAAAAAAAGAAAGAGTGGTGGATGCATGGAACGGCTTACCTCAGGAAGTGGTGGCTATGAATACAGTGCAGGGCTTCAGACAGGCATGGGATAGGCATAAGGGAGCAATACAGATGAGTATGAATAGATAGGCCCACTGACAGAGCAAAGGCCGATGGCACATTTATAAGGTAGAAAAAGAAATGGGCAGACTGGATGGGCCTTGTGGTCCTTACAGTATCTGCCGTCAACTTCTATGTTTCTATGTTTCTATGAATGGGAATCTTAAGTGTAAAAAACATATCAAGCAAATGTTGAGGCACTGACTGCGAAAATCAATTGTTTGGCAGTGCAAAACACCCCCATTGTGACAGAATCAAATCATATATCACAAATTAACGCAAAGAATAAAACTCTATTGTATTACCATCCTATGCTGGTGAGGAGACTGTCCCTGTGTGACTAGGGACACTGTCAAAGAGCAGATATCCACTTATTAAGAGTGTGTGTGTGTGTGTGTGTGTGTGTGTGTGTGTGTGTGTCTTTGTTTTTCCAGGTTCTCAGCTGGTCTTAGGGTTGAGGATCAGCCATTAGCAGTTTCAGAAAGAGAATGAAAACATTTTTATTAGCTTTGTTGAGAGAGCACTGACTGCTCCTTTATTGCAGAACTCTATCTCCAAAGTCTGTCTCCATTTTCAAAGAAGGACCATGTATGGGCCGCACTCCTAATGATGACTCTAAGACCTGCACGTGTCCCTGTCTGAAGCTGGGGATGCACTCTTCAACAGGTCACATCGCATGCATTGACCTGATGCAGTGACCTGTGGAAGTCAGCAAGTTGCACACTTGTGTGTTCACTGTGGTGCTGTAAGTGAATTCATGAATGAAAGTATTAATGTTCAGTGAGGAATGTCAGCATTGGTATACCTTTTCCTTTATTATTTTCCCCTTTTCTCATGGCTGTGCCTCCTGTAATACTAAGGTGACACAAAGTAATTGGAACTGCAGTCAGTGGAGCTGGAGAATGTAGCTGACAGGAGGGTTCACTTGATTTCATTGATGTACATGCAGTTACACTCCTTTTTTAATTCTATAAAACCAGGAAGGGATTACAGTGTAGATTTGTACTACACTTGGATTTCACAGTTGTCAATGCAATATGGCGGGGCACATTCTGACATCCCATCACTGAACATTAATACTTTCATTCATTAATTCACTTGTTTTGATAATACAGCACATAATTAAATACAAAGTGAACACACAAATCATGTACTCTTCCACACAGCAAACCCAAACAGAAGACAACGCCTCCACTAAGACTTGCACTGCTCCTGCCCATTTTTCAAAAAGCAAAATGCAGCATCCCTTTATAAAATTATAGTAGATGATGTCTGCAAATACCGTAGTTCCATTAGAAAAGTTGATGGGAGGTGGAAGCCAGCTGACTCAAAATCTACTGCAATTCCTTGCTAGGCTAAAAAAGGCAAAGGCAAAGTAACTGTAGCTGGAGACAGTGCCATAAAACACACACACACATATCGTGTATATATATATATATATATATATATATATATATATATATATAGTAGATGCATATAAAAAATAGCCTATGGCAGAATATGCTCCCAGCAACCTGATGAGAGAGTTTGGATTAAATGGGGGCCGGGGGATCAGGTGTAGAGGACAATATCTCCCTGCAGTGCTTGTGGCATTAAATAATCATTCAGATGGTTCACAAGTACATTCTCTTTTAGTTGCCTTTTTCACTTCAAATAAACTAGCAAAGTCAAAGAGCATAATGAAAATGGTCACAATTAATACCCGACCGAAGCTCTCTCATATCTCTTCCTTCACTCTGTACATGGTTGCAAAGATATAGTATGTGAAAAATGTTTTCCAGCCGAGAGCGCAGAAAGTGAAGGTGCCTACACTGTGTGTCTCTAAGTGTGGCACAGACAGTCATGCACACTGAGCACTGCACTGTACTATATGTTAGAAGAAGATGTCACATACAGTGTCTGGTGCAGCAGTGCCATCCCCACACTGGCCTGCTGTACTGGGTTTTTCAGCAATGTTGTGGTCAGTAAATGAAACAATTGGGAACAAAGACTGCAGAGGCACCTACTGGAAAGTTTTAATTTAGCAGGAAAACAATTGAGAGAACAGCACCACCTGGCGCATTATAAACAGCATAACATTGTTTAGTTAAAGAAACACAAAGTACTGCACTATCATTTGTCGAATAATGCATAATGCTTGATGCATACTGACACTGAGTGACCATACCTAAATCTAACGTTGCTGCTCGGCACTTGTGATACCGATAATGCTAACGCTACTGAAATTAATGCATTGTGCCTCATCAATGGGAAACTTCCTGGCAACTACCACTGCAAGTGATTGTTTCACACTACTGTATTCGGTAAGGGCTAACATACTAACATACTATTTTCCAGCAGATTAGGCCTTACGGTCTATCGAGTCTGCTCGAACCTTAGCTCCTTAGTTGTCTCCTGTCCATCTCTGCAGGGTGGGAGTGGGGTTGGCTTCACTTCAATACTTCACTGCCATTCCTATTCTTCCTGTCTGTCTGTCTGTCTTTCTCTCTGTATGTCTATGTAATTATCTTTCTATCAATTGCATGTATTGTTATTTTTAGACATTTCTAAAACAAAACTGCGTATTACATTTGCCTGCACTCTGAGCACATACTTATGAAACTGTGCATATTTGTACTCCATGTCTGCATAGACCTCATACTTTCCTAATATTCCTATTATCACAAGCATAACTACCTCACCCTTATCAAAAGTGACCCACTCTGGAAGTTACTATCACATTTTCTCTGTTAACAATTTGTCTTTACACCTGACTTCCTGACATCAACACATTGCTTAAATATAACTTACATCACCTCATGAATAAAAACCGTTTCTCTAAAAAAAAAAAAACTGTGTAAATAATCCCAAGGCTGAACTTATTTCAGCCATTAATTTTTCATGTACTGCCACCTTCTGTACCATCATGGGGATTTGCATATGTTTCCCATAATGCTTTGCATTACTGGGGTTTGTGCAATTGTGTTTTCTTTAAAATTTGACTGTCTGGCCAACCTCATGCAGGATAACACATATGTCAGTGGCATTTGCTCTGGGGTTCTTTTGTAAACCTATGTTGCTTCCTATTCCTTCCATTAAAATGTACACCTCCATATATTTTCCTAATAATGCATATGCCTTCCTTAGAACAGAAACTAAAACAAATCTTACTACTTATAAATTATTGGGTTAATTCTCCATACCTTCTTAACAATTCCACACAACTTCAACTAACTTCATTATGTAGCAGTGGTGGATCTGACCAGAATTTGTTATGTTGGCTTGTGCTTGCATGACAGCCAACATCTTGTGGTAGTAGCAGATTTGGAGGCACAGGCACTGTTGGGTGAATGCAGGGCATGCATCAGAATGTGCATCCCTCATTCCCCAATCAGCCAGCATTCACGTTCTGACCTCATGCATCCCTAATGTGGCCACCAGAACAAAGAAAAGGTCACTGCAATGAGAGCGAAGTTCTCATGCAATGTGACCACAACATGCCTCCCAACGTGCAGGCAACATGGCGGCAGTGACTGCCGCCACCGCCTGTGACAATGCCGATGAGGAAGCCCTCTCTCTGTCAGCATACTGAACCCCCTCCCATTTAAAATGTATGCTGAGAGGGTGCCCAATCCCCCTTGGCATCATGCAGCCCCCCCAACAGTTTTTCTTTACTGATGGGGGTCCCAATCCCCATTGGCATTTATCCCCTATCCCTGACAGTTTTGCAGATGGGGGAACCCACTTCCCATCGACATAATGTCTCCCCCCTCCCGCTTTTGTTGCGTGTCGAGGAGGTGCCCAATCCCCCTTGGTTTGTGTCCCCTCACTCAGTATGTGCTGACAGGGGTGCCCAATCCCCCATCGGCTACAGAATCCCCCCCTAAAACACTTAGGTGGCATGCTGGGAACCCACCCCAGCATGCCAAATCCTGTGCAAAAAAAAAGTCCCGCAATATTTTTTTCTTTTTTTTAAACCTGTAAAAAAGAAAACAGTCTCTCACAGTCTCCCTGCTCCTTCCCTCAACCCGCACCCACACTTTGTGCTCCCTGCCTCTCCACACACCCCTTCACCCCATACTTACCTCTGGAGTCATGATGATCTTCGGTGAACCGAGAAAACACCTGCACTCTTCAAAGCCAACCGCGAACTGAAGAAATGCCGGTAAGCTGTACAATGGCATAAATAGTTTTTTTTCAACTTTGTTGCATATCTCAGTCATTTTTGGGAATTTTGGCACCAAATTTTCAACATGGGGTTATTGGGACCCCTCCTCATGAATTCAGGCACTGTCATGGTGTTATTCGGTCCTAAAAGGTGATCTCACGGTCACTGTGCGGAATCATCTTTTGGGACTGAGTAATGAAAAGACAGTGCTACTGTTCATGAGGGGAGCCCTCAAAAAGCCTATATTGCAAATTTGATGGGAAAACTCCAAACTCCCAAAAATGGCTGTTTTACAAGCATGCATTGCGCAGTTTCCATGCACGCACGTAACTTCATGAATTTGTAATATTTTCACTCCCAATTTTCAAAACTGGCATTTTTCCACACCTCCTTATGAACAGTACAGCTGTCATTTTGCATATCCTGACTGAAATGTGTTTTCGCACGTCCAGCACAGAATAGCATGGTTGCTGAGCAAAATCAGTATTCAGGACAGTTTGAGGAAATGACGGTGACACTGTTCATGAGCAGAGGTCCTAAAATGACTATGTTGAAAATGTGGTGCTGAAAGTCCATAAAATGACTGTGTTACAAGCATGCGATGCGCAGTTTCCATGCACCCTTGTAACTTCACAAATTTGCAATATTTTCATCTCAGATTTTCAACACTGGCATTTTTTCACACCTCCTTATGAACAGTACAGCTGTCATTTTTCACACCCTGTCCAAAATATATTTCCGCACATGTGGCGCACAATGGTGTGGTCGCTGTGGGAATTCAAATTTTGGGACAGATTAACAAAATCACAGCACCACCGTTCATGAGGTGAGGTCCCAAAATACCTGTGTTGATAATGTGGCTAACAAACTCCCAAAAATAATTGGGTTACGGACGAGTGTTACACAGTTTCTATGCATTCTAATGACTTCACCAATTTTTCATAGTTTCACTCGATTTTCAGTGTTGCCATTTTTTACACCTCCTCATGAACAATACAGTTGTCATTTTCCACATCCTGCCCAAAATGTGTTTTTGTCCCTGTGTCACCAAATGGCATAGCTGCTGTGCAAAACCACCTTTCAGCTAACAAACTGATAGTGCCGCTTTTCATGAGATGGGCTCACAAACAGCCCATGTTGAAAATTTGGAGTGAAAATAGCAAAACACATCTATGGTGTTAGGGCTTCCAACTGTAGTACTCCACCCTGTACAGACTGACAGGCATTAGAGGTGTGACTTGGGATCATTGGCTGTAATGATCGTGCCATTCCACTCCCACCCTGCTGCCAGTGACAGGCACTGTTCAGCCACAAAGTTCACCCCATTCTCCTATATTGCAACACATCAGCGTATGTCCTTATGGAATAGGGTAAGTATAATGCTCAAAAACCCCAAAGCACACCACAACACTTGTCAGTGTCTACATGATAAGGTGAGGTACATTGGCATGAGTGTTATAGTCAATAACCCAAACTCACACCCCAATGCCTGTCACGCTCTACAGGGTGAAGGTGGGGTTGGTGTCACTTCAATACTTCACCACCATTCATAGTAAGCATCTCTAGCTCTGGCACTACCAATGCCAATGCCAGCAAGACAACATTCAGCATTGACAAATGCTTGTTCTTAATGAAACAGAAAAATATGGTATCGGTGTAAGCATACCAAAACCCGCTCAATTCAAATCTTTGACCACCTTCTGCTGCATACACTTCCTGAAGGACGAAAGTCAAAAGGAAACATAGAAACGTAGTCTTTGATGGCAGATAAGGACTGCTTGGCCCACCTAGTCTGCCCATTCCCCTACCAAGATGATAAGCTGCAGATCCTATTTAACCAACAGCACATTTCTTCCTACCCCCCCACAACAATTGCCTTACGTCTGTCCCATGCATTCTTGAATTCTCCCATGGTTTTAGACCCTACAACCTTCTCAGGAAGGCTGTTCCATGCATCCACCACCTTGTCTGTGAAAAAATACTTCCTCACATTGCCCCTGAGCCGTCCCCCTCTATCTTTAAATTGAGTCCCCTTGTTCTTGCACATCTCTTTTTCTGAAAGATGCTACCATCTTGAACTTTGTTAATTTCACTGAGGTACTTAAACATTTCTATCATGTCCCCCCTCTTCCTCCTTTCCTCAAGGGTATGCATATTAAAGGACTGCAAAAGGTGAACTTTAAATCTCAAGTCTCTCTCTAGCTTTCAATAAAGCTTTGTTCTTTTTTATAAGACGTCTTTTCCTAGCAGTTGAAACTTTGCCTCTTGTTCTAGTAAGTTTCATTGCCTGTCTGTCACAAAATGGGGTAATTTATGCATGACAGTCAGAAGGACTGGAAAAGGTGCTGACAGCAACTCAGTCTTCTCTCAGTCCCCATGCTTTGTTACAGAGGCAGAAATAAGTCAGTTTAAAAAAAAACACATAGTGACAAGACATTTGAATTTTGGCATAATGCATTGCTAACAGTGTGTCTTGGGGGAACACAGTTTGTACAGTACCTCAAGTACAGGTAGGTTTCCCTTGCAAAACTGCTGTGACTGCACTGTACTGCACAGTGTGAGTCACTCCATTGCTCTACGGTGATGTCATTGGGAGCCAACAGCTGAAAAGGAAAGGCAAGTCCAGCAGGGCTCAAAAACAAATACAGATTATGGAAGGCAGAGTAAACATTGGCCACAGATAACAAATGCACTGCATATAATGACTACAAAAGATGTAACTTTTTGGACCATCATGAATAGTGCTCTTTAAAAAACAGAATTAATACCAATGCTAACTAAACTATTTAATTAATTTATATTGCAGACAGAGATAACAGCAATTAACAAGGAAGGGAAGAACCCAAAACAATGTTCATCATATCGCCCAGTTTAACTCATAAACACTGACTGTAAAATATTTATTCCAATACTGATTACAGAACTAGACAGTATATTACCAATAGCAATTCAAACAGATCAAACAGGGTGTGTTAGAAGCAGAAGGAGTTACAATAACATAAGAAATATAATAAATGTAATACACAGGAGACAATACACAAACACAATACTGTTAGTATTAGATGCTGAAAGAGCTTTTCACAGGGCTCAGTGGAAATTCCTGTGTTACATCATGTGGAAAGCACATTTGGGAGAAAAGTATCTACAGCTGGTTAAACTGCCATACAGCAACTCAAACATATTAATAATAAATCAAGAAACCTCACAAAAACTCTGTTGACATCCCATTACCATTGCAGCTATTCTGTTTGACATTATCCACCTCAAGGTAGGGAACTACTCTGGCTCGGATGGCCTGGACAATGAGTTTTATAAACAATTTGAGGACTCTGTCACTCCCTTCCTTTTGACGGCTTATCAATCTGCCCATACTCTGGAGGATTCCTTAACCTCATCTTGGCTACAGCTAATACTTTCTGTGACACTTGTGCCTTGCGAGAAGCCCACACAATGTAATTTCTACTGGCCCGTATCAATCATAACTATTGACTATAACATTTTTAGCATCTATATTAATTCTGCAACTCGAATCCATAATACCACACCTCATTCATTTAGATCAAACAGGGTTTATATCTGGTAAACAGACACAAGATAACTTCAGATGGTCTGTGTACCTGACTGATAATCCAAGTCACACTAGGGGCCCAATTCCAAGTTATATGGCTCAACTTGCTGTTGGATGCGAGTTGTGACATACACACTATGCTGGAGACCCTGCACCAGATTCCAGAGCACAGAAAGTGTGCACCTGACATGGGTGCCACAATCTTCAGTAATGCCCCCAATGCTCCACACCCAGACACCATGGCAATACCCCACAGAGCTGGGGAGGGGTTTATGTGCCACCTGACACAATAGGGGAACATGGCAGGTAGAGAATGTGTACAGCCCTATGGGTCACTGCCTGTGGATGGGGGCATGGCAGTGCCAGCTGCCCACAGAGGACTGCCCTGCAACTAGGGTAGTGTGGGGACTTATGTGGGATCATGAGGGGTTCAGCTGTAGGGATGCCAGGCATGGAAGTGCAACCATGGTGGATGTAGGGTATGGTGATCAGCTAATGCTGATCTAACCATACTTAGATCCTTGACTGCCAGGATGCCTCCTGGAACAGTGATATGCCAGTTTGTTGGTTGTGCACCTGGAACAGGGCTTTAACTGATGCCAGAAACACCCTTGCACCAAGTCACAGGAGGTTTCAGGTGTAGCCAATGGCATAGCCCACCTTTGGCACAGGTGGACTGTGCCATGTCATAGGCTGCCTTTTGAAATACCAAGCAGTGTAATGCATGTCACAAGGTGCGACTTGCACCATTAGGTTTAGCGCAAGTCACCTTGCAACATGCATAACCCATTCTGGAATCAGGCCCCAAAACTCTGGCTTTTATTAGGAGTTTAGATGCTAAGAAAGCATTTGATAAAGTCTGTTAGTCCTATCTTCTGAGGGTCCTTGTTGACCCTTTATACAGACCACTGCTACTGTATATACCTATATGAGAGTAAAAGGGCAGAGTGCATCAAGCATTAAACAGAGTCGATAATGGGGCAAGGTCGCCCCCTTTCAATGACCTTATTTGTCATTTACTGTACCTTGAGCACCTGGCTCATAGCATCCGGCTGAGTCCTAACATTACAAAGGGACTTCTGCAAAAGTGCTGCATTGCAGAATTAGAATACACATGCCACCAATAAATCTCAGACCAAAAGTAGGTCTCTACATTACTTCATTTATTGAATTCTTGGATTAATACTTTGAGCAACAGCTCTTTACATAGGTTCCATGTCAAAAGAAAAACATAATTGTGATAACAATTTCAATAGCTGGTACATTGCAAGTATCACCAGGCCTGAATACATCTAGGTAGAATCTAGCAAAAGCCATAAGTTCACTGAAAAAGTACAGATTAAAATTGAGGTGGGGCTAGAGACATTGGGATAGGTCAAGGACAAAGACAAGGGGTGTTAAATGAATACACTCCAAACAGACAGTACAATTCATTTAAACAACAGAGGCAGTGTACAAAGTATGCCTGAGTAAGGTATTACCTAGCTTACTAAGGGCAGGAAGGTATATCAGGTCCAAAGTGGAGAGGAGTGGTGGACAATGGAAGGGGAAGGAGGTGGGTGAGAAGGAAGGATGTGGGAGGAAAGAGATAGGTGGAAGTGATAAACAGGGTGTGGATAGCAGAGAATTGTGTCATAGGTCACATTTTGGAATACCAGGCAGCATAATGCATGTTGCAAGGTGCAACTTGCACCATTGGATTTAGCGCAAGTCCCCTTGCAACATACATAACCCATTCTGGAATTGAAAGAAAGGGTTATGATGCAGTAAGGTAATATGGATAGAGAGTAAGGTAATATGGGTAGAGAGTAAGGCATGAGGAACACGTATGGAGCAGGGAGGACGTCTTAGTGGTAGCAGTCACAGGTAGCCTTAGTGACTAGGCACTGTCATAGCAAATGTTTGAAGGAACCCAGTGCAGTTGTATTCAATATATCAGATTGCAGTGAATTGATCCACTGCAGGGCTCTGTATGTGAAAGCATGCTGTCCTAGTGCAGTACAGCACCTTGGGGTTCTGAACATTGCCTGGAGGAGTTTCTTGTAGCTCGCTGGTTTTACAGAGGAGTCAGAAGGGCTTGGATGCTGGGTGGCATCATACCAAGGCTGACTCTTTTAGTAATCAAAGAGGTTTGAAATCTGAGCCTACTGTCAAATTATAGCCAGTTGGCCTGGGAGGAAAGGTCACATGTGTGGGTCATTTAGTCAGCACTGGCAAGAAGACGACAGGCTTTATTTAGGGCTGTTTTGATGCACCAGAGGGCTGTGCCTGTAGTTGATCTGTATATGATGTTGTAGTCAGCAAGTGAGATAACAGAGCTATGAATGGCAGGGTGCAAAGCACCTGGTGTCAGGTTGCATCTGTACCTGTAAAGCACACCTATTCTTCTGTTTATTGCCTTCAAAGTGTTGTTGATGTGCTGGGTGTAGGACAAGGTAGAGTCAATAGTAATATCCTGGTACTTAAATTATTGGACTAGTTCTTGTGGTGATCCCTCGACATTGGTGATGGTGAGCAGAAAGTTTCTGTTCTTGCTGTGGTTACTGGTGAACATCAAAGTCTTAGTTTGTTTGTAGTTTAAGATAAGCTTCTGGTCAGTAAACCATTTTTCAGCAGATGTTGCTTTGGTTGCGAATGACTAGTAAAAATATCGGCATCATCCACGTAAAGAAGTATGTGGCCATTGCAAGAGTTTGGGAGCTTATTTATGAATATACTAAATAATAGCGGACCCAGGATGTAACCTTGTGGGATCCCATAGTGTACTGGCCTGCTTTCAGAGTGAACATCTCAGATTTTCACTTGTGACCAGTTGTTTGAGTAACCAGAAAACCAAGTGGAGAAGTCTGGGGGAAAGTCCAATGCTAGTGAGTTGTTCGATAAGAAGTGTCTGATTAACAGTATCAAAGGCCTTGGTTAGGTCTATAGAAGTTGCCCCACGCAAGAGCCCTTGTTCCAATGAGTTATGTATGAATCCCATTTCTAGTAAGGCTATGACATTATTATGCCTATGCAGTTGGGTACACTGCAGTTGATATTGTTCCAATTATTCCATGAGTTGATCAGCCACAGTGCACTCCAGGGCTTTAGAGAGTGAGGGGAGGACTGAAATTGGGCGGTAAATTCCAAGAAGTGCATGGTCACCACTGTTATGTTTTGGGGAGACCATGGCAGATTTCCAGCATTTTGACAATTGTGAGAGGCTGAGAGATACGTTAACTTAGTGAGGGGCACAAAAACTTCATCAGATGCAAGGCTTATGAATTTAAGATCTAGGGAAGACCTACTGTGGCTTGATTTTCCAAGTACTTTCTGGAGGTTTTGCCTTGTTTTATCTTCAGAGATGGCCTTGAAATAGAATGGTGGGTGGTCATGTAGTGGGGCTTGGTTCATCTGGTTTCCACCTGTTCGGGCACTTTTGAAATAGTCTTGGGGCAGAAAGCTGCTGAAGTCAGACAACGCCCTATTGAATGTGTCAGCAATGATTTTAGCTCTGTGGTTGGGGTTCCATCAAAATTCAGCTTGTTTGGGGTAGTCTTAGGGAATTCCCCTGTGATACCATGAATAGTTTTCCAGAATGACCTGCTGTTATTCAAGCTATTTGAGAGGGCATCCTTGTAGTACCAGCTTTTGGCTGGCCAGATTGCAATACACTCATTTCTAGCCCTTTTGTAGTTTTGAATACTGCATTTGGTTCCTGAGGCCAATGACTTGTACCACAGGTGATCCCTAGCTTTCAAAAGTTCGATAAGATCTGGAATGATCCAAGGGTTGTAGCTCACTTCTACTTTCCTGGTTTTTAAAGGTATCACAGACTGCGCTGAACCGACTGATGACGTGGGCAAGCGCTGCATCGACATTGTGGTATATATTACTGTCCAGTCCTGATTCTGAAGTTCAGTATTTAGCTACTCAAGTTGACTATGAATCAGTGCTCTGTTGGTTGTAGTCCTGGCAGGGGGCTCTTCCATGCTGGTTCAACAACATTTTTGTCAACCAGCATGGTAACGACAAAAGTTATGTCAGCCATGAGCTGTGATAGACATAACTGCTGTATGTCTACTGGTCCTGTTTTTATATTGCAGGGCTTTACTCCCCAAACACCACCTGTGGGGGTCTCTGCACCCTGCACCCCCTCAAACTAATGATTGTCAGCTCCGGGTCAGAGTAGATTTGGGGAAGGGGTGCAGGACCGGGAGACAGTGTGCCTCTGTCCCAGGCACGCCAACACATCGACCTGTCAACTAAGTGTTGATTTTGCCAACAGGGATGTAATTCACTGTGTTGCTGTTGCCATATGTTGGACATACCCTGGCAGGGGGATTGCAGTACTTTTGGACCAGCAGCATATGATGGGGGAGTGGTCACTAAGTCCGCCTGGAAAAACAGTGATAGCGGACAAATATTCTGGTCAGTTGGAAAGAACCCAGTCCAGATGGGTGCCATTTCTGGATTGGTAGTTTAGTCTGGTGGGGGTCTCCACAAGCTAATCAAAAGTGAATGTCTGACAGGGCATCCCTGTGGGCTGACGCTGTAGTGGGGAGTCAGTTGATGTTGAAGTCTCCTAGTATTATTATTTTAGAGTGCAGGCTCGGGCTGCTTAAGCTGTTAAGTAGTGATGTGAAGTCATCTGCTGTATTCCTTGGGGGTGCAGGTTGAGATCACAGTAAGTGTTTTATTGTGTGCCCCTAGATGCAGTTTGATTGTCAGCATCTGTATTAAGTCACTAAGGTATGGTACAGGAACAGCAGGCCCTGTAGCTTGTCCTTTATATAGAGTGCACAGCCTCCACCTCTCTTGGTGAGGTGGGCCTGCCTAAAAACCAAAAATCCTGGCATGAGTATTGAGGTATCAGAGGTTTCAGTAGTGAGCCAGGTTTCTATTACAGAGATGACATCCAGATTATGCTGGTTAATCCACATTTTGAGTCCATCTAGTTTAGGGAGTAGGCTGCAGATGTTTATTTTGTTTAAACGTTATTAGCTGTTTAGTAATCCTGATTTCACTACCTAGTCAAAAATGTCTATTTCAGTGAAGAGCCACTAATGATGTCATCTCCTAAAGTCACATTACCGTCCTCCCTGTCAGCAACCAAATATGACCTGTTTCTCCAAAGTTTAAGAAACTCCAGCTATAGTGACCCTTTAAATAATTGACATAGGAATGACTGCAGTGCTTGTTTTTCCAGAATGTTCAGATGCATGGCATTGTACGTTAAAACATGTCAGGAGGTGGTTTTGGAATGCAGCACTAAACCATGGCATAGAATGTCACGGCAGTACACAATTTTAAATGCTGGTGGGGGGTGAATGCAGTCTCAGAATGTGGCAGGGATGTGCCATCTCAAAATGTGATGGGGCAGTCAGTCTCATAATACAACAGGGACATACGTCAAGGAATTCGGTGAGTACTGGCAATTTCAAACTGTAGTGGGGATGCATGCTGTCAGAATGTGACAGGACATACCATATTATTCTGAAATTGCTTGTCCCTGCCATGATCCAGAATTGTACACACCCACCATATCTAAAAATAGTGCATCCCAGTCACATTCCAGCATTATGCATCCCTGTCACATTACGAAACTGCACTTCCCTCACCCATTCCCAAATTGTGCATCCCTGCCTCATTCTGAGATGGGCATCCCCACCAAATTATAAAACTGCACATCCTCCAAGTTGTGTTTCAATGCCTCATATCTAAATTGTCTCTGCCATGTTTCCAAATTGTGTGACACTTGCACATTCTGAAATTGAGCACCATCACCACATTCTGAAATTTAGCATCGCCACCACATTCTGAAACTCTCTGTCATCATAATATTCCAAAACTGTATGTCACCACCACATTCTGAAACTGTGCATTACCACCAAAATCCAAACCTATGCCTAACCACCACATTCAGAAGTTCTGTATCACAAACTCATTCCAAACCTGTACATCACCACCATTTTCCAAACCTGTGTGTCACTGCTGCATTCCAAAATTGTGCATTAGCACCAATTTTGAAATTTCACATCACCACTACATTCTGAAACTGTGCATTGCAACCACATTCTGAAATTGTGTGTCGCAACTGGATTCTGACATTCTGTGTTCCAGATACTTTCTGAGATTGTGTCATTGCTGCATTCTATAATTGCAACCTGGTGACATTTCAACATCCTATACCTGCAGTGTGTTCTAAAAATTGCACCCAGCTTTGTCATTCTAAAGTCCTGTTTGCTGCTGCATTCCAACCCCCATCAAATTCTGAAGTACTGTACTTTGCATCTACACATTTAATGACCTACCCAGTGTCAAGTTTTCCTTTTTCAGATGTTTTCTACAACTGCAATTTTAAGTAACACAGGAGAAATAAGTCATATAAGGTAGCTTGCAGGGAGGACTAAATTGTGAGTTCAGGAGATGATGTCATCAGTAGCTCTTCTCTGAAACTGGATTTTTTGAACAGGTAGTGAATTAAGGGTTAAACGATGATGTGTAACAAATGCAGTTCAGTGTGCCTATGCAACTGGTTTTGTGCTTGTGTAAAACAGATAATCTTTGGCAGTCACCTCTCTATCCATGGGATATACCAACCTGTCAGAGTACAAAGGCAAGGAACCCTAGAGGAGAGTTCCACTCTTAGAGGTGCTGTGGGAGTGATTCCCTTGGTTTAAGGTATCTTAGGAAGAAGCCTACAGCAAAGAGAGGTATGCGGCTGTAGGAAAATGGGTGGATGATGGGGCAATGGCAAAAAAGCTGAAAAGGGTGTGTGGCCAGTTGCACTGCCCCATGTAACCACAAGCTGTAGCCTTCCAGTTCAATGTGTCTGTGCAATTGGTTTCATGCTTGTGTAACACAGATAATCTTTAGTTGTTCACATCTCTATCCATGGGATGTACCACCCTGAAGAGATATGAAGGCAAGGAACACTAGAGGGGGTTCCACTCCTGGAGGTGTGGCAGGAGTGATTCCCTTGGCTAAAGGTACATCGGGAAGAAGCGCAGAAAGAAAGTCAAGCGAAGCATACGAGGTGGTGAACACTTACTGGGATCGAAGACTTGTATGTAGGTTGGTTGGTAAAACAGGCTCATTTGATAGCAGGGGTCAGTTGGTTGTATTGTTTGAGTACAGTAGGAATAAAACTATAAGTGAACAGTGGCACACTCGGAGGTCTAACTCAAAGGTGTAGAAGCCTGGCTTCCTTGAGGGAGAGAGATCGAGATAGAGAACGGCCAAAAGGGAAGAAGGGGCAATTGGGGGCAATCACCCAATTGCATCCAACAGTGGAAACCTATCTAATTTACCTAGGGATTGTGACTATACTTATGATGACCACTGACATGGAAGAGAGGAAAAAAAACATTTGAGGAGGAAATCTCTGGTGAATCAAGGCCTAGGTTGCCTTCACTCCAGGTTTTGGGACAGTTTTGTTTAGTGACAGCTCTACTACTGCAATTTAGTAGACCAGTCCAAAGAAATTACAATTTCGGAGACCATTCACATTCTATCTCTCTAATGAAGAATGTCATGGATGGTTGTGAGTAAATTCTGCAACTTTGGGGCATCTTGGTGTCAACTTCCAAGGCAGGACAGGAGAGTCTAGATTGCTGAGGCACTCTGCTGACCTACCAATCTAAGAACAAACAGTTGTAGGGAGAATAGCTTTGATGGTGCCTCTGAACCTACAGGTACTTGGGCAGTTAAATGGGGTCACTTCCTGTGAGAACCTCACCATTTACTGCTGAAGTCTTAAATGCTACATTGAGGGGTGCCGTTGGTATGGCTGATGACTGAAGGTCCACCTGGAGTGAAGACCTTCCCGACTATGGGCCAGATGAGAAAGACCCTGCCCCTAACTTTGTATGCTCAAGATGTGGACATTGGGGTGTAGAAAGAGACTGCTGGCAATAGAGCTAGCCCTGAGTCCTGGAGGTAATGTATACATTCTGCATGTCTGAAATGTGGAGAAGTGAGTTGTAATGATCATGGGACCAGCATGTGGGTTATGATGGATTACAGTAGACATTGGGAGACCTGTATGTAGGTCAGATTGAACACTGTGGATCCCCTATTGGGACTTGGCTGGATTACAGGTGACATGGAGTGACCTGTACGTAGGTCAGGCTGAACAATATGGACTCTCTTGTGCATCTAGTTATGGCAAATAGTATTTGTTAACCAAAAGAATGAATGCTGACTAAGTTCATTAGAAACTATTATGACTAAGAGAATGGCAAGGCTGGGTGAAGCCTGGGGTTGATGATTGGAGAGGAATAGTCTCTGAAGCCAGTTATGCAGGAGAAGAAAGCAAAACCAGTACAGTAGAAGGTGCAGTTCAAAGTGAGTAAATATGAGGCACTGTCAGTAATGGAAGGGGAGAGGTCTGTGAACATACAGACTTGAAAACTGATTCCATTAGTGCCAAGATGCCTGGTATAGGAGTGTTACAGGTAGTGCAAGGGACAGGAAGCTTGGGATGACTGCATAATATTAGAAAGGGGAATGGTAGAAGACTGGGTAGAACCATTTGCATTTAGGCAGAGTGTCATCTGGAAATGCTGGTGCATAGTTGTTTCACCAGAAGTAGCACACTAAACTGAAAACTTTTTTTTACAGAAGCGACCTGGGAGCACAGGGAAGTTAAGTGACTTGCTCAGGGTCACACAGTATGCAAGTGAAAGCTGTGGGATTCAAACCTCAGTCTGGTTTGCTGGTTGTCACCAGATTTGCAGCTCAGAGCCTTAAACCACTGCGCTATACTGCCTCAAAGTGCCATAAAGGTTATGTGGGACAGCAGTTGGAGGCTAGACACAGAAGAAGAAGAAGAAGAAGGGGGCAAGTCAGTAACTGAAAAAACAGAACAGACATTTTAAAGCTGCTCCCACTGTTCAGAGCCATAATGCCTGCTGACAACAATGCAGTCCTCCACCATGGGCAAAACTGAGAAGCCACGAGAGGCACCATGACACCAAACAGCTAAGATATCTAACAGGTAAGTGTACAGCAGTAGAAATTACAATGATTAAGAACCAGCATCCAAAGGAGAGCTGACGTGCAAGCAGGCCATGTTAGGATGAGCACTGAGGAAGGGAGCTCAGATGTACGCAGGGAGAGGAATGCAAAAAAGCAGCAGAAATCCCCACTGACCATGAGGAGCATCGGTGCATGGACTGAGGGGAGGAAAGGCACATAAACATGAGGCTCCGCAGGATGGACATGCAGTATGCTGCTGGCTCCAAGCAGCTGTCCTCCCCAGTGTTCCACTGGGCCAACTCAGTGCACTGAGTGCATCCACTTCCTGCCCCTCACAAGCCATAATGCAGAGCTGCCTGACACAGCCAGGCCGGAGCAGAGAAAGTACACCCAAAAGGAAAAATGGTGAGTAGGCAGGAGGAACAAGACAAAGGGAAGACAACAGAAGGAACATGCAAGCCAGAGGTGGATAATAGGGGTGTGCTGCAGCAGTGGCAGAGAGAGCAGAACAAGGGAGCAGAAGAGAACAGGCCAGCAGCCACAGGAAGGGGTGGCAAGGGAAGGACAGCAGCAAAAGAGCGAGCCAGTGGCTAGTGGTAGCTGCAGGAACACAGGTGAAGCCTAAGCACAGAAGAAATGGGGAGGGGAGTGAGGAAGGGCGGTGCCTCTTGCTGCAGTGAAAAAAAGTTTGTGCATGGAGTATGGAGAGCCGACATAAATGGGCAAAATGGGGATGTGGCCAGTTGCACCGCTCCCTTGAAGCACAGGCTATAGCCTTCCAATAGCTTACAGATCTGATTTTTGGCATTAAGTTGATTGAGGATATGCTGATCCAAATTCTGAATTTTTTGATGCCAAAGAAGTTGGCCTCAGTCCCTCTTTAAGGGCATTGCTATGGGTGAGAGGAAGCAGAAAAGTGCACTTTTAGCAGATCATGTTCTGCTGTGTTTAACTGACCCAGAAACTTCCTTTCAGGAGGTTCTTGCCATGATGCAAACCTTTTCTTGATTATCTGATTATACAGTAAATGCCTTAAATGACTGAGGTCTTTGTATTCTACCATGTCAGCATCCCTAAGAGAAAGACATCTCATGAGGTGGGACCTTAACAACCTTAAGTATCTGAGAATTTTCATAGGACTCCATTCAGTCACCTTGTTTGATGACAATGATGTCCCACTGATAAAAGACCTGACAGCAGACCTAAAGAGATGAACTGTGCTACCTCATCCCTTTTATTCAAGGGATCAGTCCATATAAATGAATATTCTGCTGAGATTTCACTGTTTATTTCAATGTGTCCCATGCATTATTCCTCAAACAGTATTGAAGGTTTGTAAGAAAAAGTTCTATAGTTTTAGCTAGCGGGACAGCAGACCACTTTCAGGCTCCCTAAAGGTGGAAGGGGTTGGGTGGTTCAGCTACTGGCAGGTTACTGAGTTGCTGCTCAAAGGTAATGGTTCTGCTATGAGAAGATATGAAATACATAGCTCACTGAAAGGACTCTGAGTTCCTCTCCAAGCCCTATTATTTGACCAAACACTCATGCAGCACAGCAAGCTGAGTGCTCTCTAGGGAATAAATATGGTCTGAGAGGAGTGGAAAAGAGGACTGACACGACCATCCCAGGAGAACTATCAAAAGGCATCTTTTTGTCAATTTGCACTCTCATTGCTTTTTAGTCCCACATGATCGGGCTAAATGTGAGTCCTCTATCTCTTCTGAGTATTGGTGGCAGTGCAGGGAGACTGTCACCACCCATGCACATGTATTTAGGCATCACCCTGAGCTTTGCACTTTTTGTGGAGCCATCCAAACAAGCATGCAACAAATCTTGAATCTGCATACAGCATTACTGGGAGAATGTTAAGTACTTGGTCTCAAACCTCAGAGGCTCAAAAGGAGGGAAGGGTGTGACAGGCTGGTGTGACAAGAAACATGGTGAAGGACAGTAGGGTCTCAGCACAATGCTGACAGTGATCATCCTGTGTGAACATTATGCCACCTGACCCCAGTTGTGTCCAATGCCCTGAGGCATGTGTAGGCTGTCTGAGGAGGACTGCACCTCTGCACCCATAGAAACTATAATATAATTACCTCCACATCAGGTGTATGGGGAAAGTGGTACAACACTCTTATAGATCTATCCATACTGGGTGCCACATAATCCAGTTCACCAGTATGACAGGCAAACTGGTTGAGGATCCCTCATTACAGCACCCGAATGATAATGGCCCATTCATAGGATACAGGGAGGGTCAACACCTTTGGAATATACTTGTTGCAGCAGCCTCTAAGACCACCATGAGGAAGTGGCTATGGACTGATTCCACAGAACTTGCCAAATGGGTGCCTCTTGTCTCACAGATTCAGAACATGGAATCCCCTTTGTAATGTAGCACAGAACCCAACATACATAAACTGCTGGACACGCTGGGAACTTTTCAGGCCAGAGACTGATGAATAGTTTCAAGTCAGTGTTGTGTGCTGAGGGTTGACAGTCCTGCAACACAGAATATCAGAGTCCCATCTGATATTTAAGCAATGTACCATGACAGGGAGTGGGTATATTGGTGGATTTACCACTCCTGGTGTGGTTCAGTCACGAGGCACAGCCAAGTGACAACCACACCAGAAGTGGTAAATCCACCCATACACCAACTCCCGGCCATGGTATATTGCTATTATACAATGTTCACCTTTTTTGTTTTTATAGTTATATAAAACTTTTACAGTGGGTATGCTGGAGGATTTACCACAGCCATATGACCTGTTTTGACCAATGAGGCCACAGGATTTTCATACCTCATTGTATAATTTCTAATTGACGTTCTTGAGTACGGTAGTTTGTTCTTTGTTTTGTTTACATGAAGAATGGATTACGGTAATATCTGTTTGTTGGTTTTAAAGTTATCTCACTGTCTATCCCTGACATTTAGGCCCTGTCCACACTACACCACTTACAGTCTGTAACGGTTCCAAACTGTTACAGACCATAACCGTTACAGTGTGTCCACACTGTTGGCAAACAGTCTCGATAATGGTTTGGAACTGTTGCAGCCCGTCCACATTGTGGGTGTCGTGTAACCATTACAGCTGCACCATATCCCACAATGCAGTTCGTGATGTACTGGGGGAATGCTGGAGCTACACGCTCACCCATCCACACTATGGCCGGTAACGTTACAGGTGCACAACCATTTTCGTAACCGTTGTTGAAACCACCTCATAAACGGTTTCAACAACAGTTACGAAAACACCTGCTAGAACGTTACAGGTGTAAACACAAACCGTTGAGGTAACAGTTTGAGCCCTCTGTAACATTACAGAGGCATAGTGTGGACAGGGCCTTATTTTTAGGTGTAGCTGTGATAACAACTGACAAATGCTATTGTTGTGACAAACACACAATGTATGAATGCTTAATGGCATGTGCATCTTTATGAAATTCAAAAAAGAAGTATAGAAAAATCAGTTTACAGAGAGGTACCAGACTGGGGTGGTCACTCTCCCCATTATTATTAATATTTATAATAGAACTTTTAATCTTTCAAATCTCAGAAGGTACTGAAATTATTAGAATTAAAGAAAAAGATCAGCATATAAAATGTTATTATATACAGATGATGTTATGCTATATGTAACTCTACCCTTGAAAAAGCAAAAGGTAACCCACACAAAATATGGAGGACAATTGAATCTATAGAAGGGTGGCCTACTGCAATGATATTCGCAAGTGGCAAGATAATGGAAAATAAGTCCTTAATCCCTGAAGAACTTAACTCTCAGTTTGCCATGGCTGGACTAGCTTTCAACTGTTCACCTTATGCTGGTACTGCAATGAGCCAACCTAATCCCCCCCAATATCTAGCTACACACTTAGCCCATTTCAACTGCGTGAGATAAATTTTAAAGAAGTAGAAGATTCTCTCCTTAATTTAGATATCAAAAAAAGTGTAGGGGATGATGGCCTGGAATCCTTTTTCCTAAGGCTAGGATTTGCCCATCTTGCTTCCCCCATTCTCATATCTTCAATCTCTCCATTACGTCTGCTACTGTGCTGTCCTGCTGGAAATTGGCACACATCCTCCCTCTGTTCAAATCTGGTGACCCTTGAGATATGAATAACTACAGGCCTAACTTCATCTTGCCTATCCTCTCTAAAGTTTTTGGAAAACTCATCCACAATCAGTTAAAATCTCACTTGGAAACCTTCTCTCTCATTAACCCAGCTCAATCTGGCTTCCGGGTAAATTACAACACAATCTTTGCTTTAGTAAAAGTAACCAATGACTGGATCTCTGCTATGGATGCTAAGAAGGTAACTGGAGCAGTCTTATTGGATCTTAGTAAAGCTTTTTGATACTGTTGATCACAACCTATTAGTCAGTTGCCTCACTAAATTGGGTGCCATGTACATTTCAACCCAGTGGTTCTCCAGTACCTATCAGGGAGATCCCAGAAAGTAAAAGCAGACAGCTTTTTCTCTGCTTCCTTGAAAGTTGTTAGATGTGTCCCCCAAGGCTCTGTCCTAGGTCCTAACTTGTTTTCATTATACATTAATGATTCTGATTCTAATATATCCACGTCCAATCTGCATTTCTTCGCAGATGACACTGTGCTGTATACCTCTGGCTCTACGTTATCCGAAATTAAGGGAGTGCTTCAAGCGGACTTTGCCCAACTCAAACATAATCTAATAAAGGCAAATCTCCTGCTTAATGCAAAGAAGACCAAAGCTATGATATTCTCTCATAGTACCGCCACAGGTACCTCCCATACCCCGCCCAAAGGCTTTATTGTTACCACGTTAAACGAACCATTGGAAGTCGTCTCCAAATTCAAATATGTGGGCATCTGGATCGACAACAAACTCTCTTTCAATGACCATATTGAGGATGTTTCCAGAAGGCTTAAAGCCAGATTAGGTTTCTTCATTAGAAACAGGCCCCTCTTCCCACTTGAAACTCGAAATAAGCTCATCCTTTCCTCCCCCTTCTTGACTATGGCGATGTAATTTACTCCTCTATTACTCTCGCAAACCTAAGTAAATTAGACATCCTCTACCACCATGCGTTATGGTTTATTACCAACTCCCCCTACCGTTCACACCTCTGTGACCTATATGCAGCTGTTGGATGGACATCTCTCACTACTAGACACCTGCTCCATGCTGGTCTTTGGACCCTTAAGCTGCTCCTGCATAAACTACCGAGTTATCTTTCATCTCTCATTAGTATTTCACATAGTGCATACTCTCTAAGGAAATCTGATTTAATTCTGCTTGACATACCTAGGACACAGCCCTCCTTTGGTAAACATGCTATTGCGCATGCCCTTCCCTCTATTTGGAACCAACTACAGACCGTGATGAAACTAACTAGCCTCGTTTCAATTAACTTCTATAAAGTGCTAAGTGCAGCTAAGATAAAAGAAATCTGCAACTGTCATTAAGACCCTTCTTGTCCCTATGTGTGCTATGCACATTCTGCATAAGACCTTAATTGCCTTGTGCATGTTAATTGCTTATTGTTCTCACTATTATTTAATCCAAGACACTGTTTCATTCTCCAGGTCCTGACTTTATAACTGCTACCTGTACTGCAGCAATCCCACTCCTGTTCCCCTTCCCTAGCCTACTCTTGGCTCTGTCTACGCATATACTACTCCGCTCACCTTACCAAGCCTTGAATGCCTCCCTTACCCTATATTTTCTGTTGCTGCTCAATTTACTCAATTTACTAAAATGTATGTATTGCAAATACCAGTTACCTTATCTTGCATTGTTAGTATACTCCCTAGAAATGTTCATCACTTCATACCACTTGTTTGCTCATCATCCGATGTGGTGTCCTCATATGTAATATTTTGCTTGTATTATATGATCACATGCATACATGTTATATTATTGTCTATCAATTATTTTTAATTTTTATTTATGTTTGTTCATTATCAGTGTACATGTCACAGGACCTCCTTGTGAATGAGCTTGCTCAATGGAGTTTTCCTGCAATAAACTTGAACTTGAACTTGAACAAACCCAGTAGATGCAATACTGAAGGTAACTGAAATAATATATATATATATATATATATATATATATATATTTTATACTCCAGCGCTCCGGCTGCAAGCCTGCTATCCATTGTCCCCCCAGCACCATCCCCGAAGGTCAGACCCCCTCCCTTATGCACTCCACGACTTACCCTTCACAGCAGGGTGATGGGGAGCAACTCAACCTACCCCAATGGATCCATGCCAGGGAGGTGCCTTCTTGAGTACGGCGCTGCAGGGCACAACATCATTCTGCCGGGCACTCTCTTTTTTCTACTTTTTCTCCCTGCGGGACATGGCGTGCAATGATACCAGTGACTTGTTGCACACACGCTCCTGTGCATGCCCCAGTCAAGCGTCTGCTACGTTCCGCCACCCTAACTTGCAGCTATGTGCTACCGACCCCCAGCCTCCGCTAGGGGTCAGGCAAGCACCGGCCGCCCTAATCCTCCCTCCCTGGAGAAGGAGAGCAGTCCATTGGATGCTCAATCCATCTACTCCCTGCCAACCTAAGGCAACCCGTGCCTGTTCTCGAACAAGGGTCACCGGCATGGTGCGAGGTGTGGCGTCCAGCGCCTCAACCCTCAGCACCACCTGGCCGATAACTGAAATAATATTAACTTTGGCAAAGTATCTGGCAGTAGAATAAAATGGACAAAATCAGAACTATTGAAAGTCAGCTCAAAAAGTAATATTTGGGTTGGGGTGGAAATTGCACTCAGAACAGCAGACAAACTACTTAGGGGTAACACTAAGCATGAACATTACAACATAAAATGGACATCAATGTAAAACACTAATAAAAATAAAAAGATTTGCAATATTGTGAAAATGTAACAATAACATTATCTGGCAGGATGCAGGTCATTAAGATGAATATACTACCATGAATCTTTTACTGGATACAGTCCATACTATTAACTATTCACAAAAAAAGGTTTGAAGTACTGGATAAAGTTATAAGCAAAAGTCTTTGGAATGGAAAAAAATGGCAAGAATGTCAACACACAGAAAATACAAGCATGCTATAACCAAGTAAGTCTAAAACTATTAAAGTTCCAGTAAAATCAATGTGCTGTAATAATCAAAATACAGAACACTGTGTAGATGACCCACCATGGAGGTATATTCAGAGCACATCCAGGATAGTGATAGTACTTATGATCAAAAATATAGGCATTAAAACATAAAACAAAAAGAAAGAGCATATAAAGACGGAATGAATGACAAGAGTATCATAAACTGACAAAAGAGGGACTTTCGGTTCCACTTCCAAGCCATGCAGCTGTAGGTAGCTACGGCTCCCATCCCAGGGATTCTAAATCCACAGTAATCTCCCCCCCCGGGAGTGTCTTCTGATTACACATGCTGTCTACATCAAAGTCAGGAAGATGATGGCCAAAAATAAACAAAAAGACTCACCCTTTGACTTTTTACAGTGACCAAAAGCAGCTGAGATGGCAGGCAAGGGAGACGGTGGATGGGGCTGTTCTGCCTCAAGGGCCTCTGGTCACACTAGTGAAGGAAGGGATGAACAGTCTAAAGAGCAATACCATCACCAACAAATTCAGCATACTCCTCAAAAGAAAATACTGTAGGAGAAACAACTAAGGGCCTAGGTGAAGTCCCTCAAAGGACAACTGGCTTTGAGGGTGGGCTGATGAAAATTTCAGAAATTGTGGAAAAGCATCAATGCTTACTACAAATGCTATACAAATGGAGAGATTAACGACTGAGAAAGTAGATTATTTTGTGCTGTGTTCATGCAGGGACAATCTCCGACTCTATGGATTCCCAGAGGACACTGAAGCGTGGCCCATGGAGAAATTTGTGGAGTCATTGTTAAAATTGCTCCTAGATTTTGTGCAGCAAGAGCCTTTCAACATAGTTCAGGCACACAGGGCCCTTTCAAAAAAAACATGGACCCAAAGAGTAAACTGAGAGCTATCATCATGAAGCTGTTTGACTGCAGAACAAATATTATCATTCTCAATAAAGCCTTGGCCAAAACAGATTTGGAATTTGGGGACCAGAAGCTATTCTTGGATCATGACTACACCCCTATCACACAACAAAAATGGAAAACCTTGCTGGGAATAAGCAGGTATCTAGCTATGCAAAATAACAAGATGTACCTTTTCATACCAGCACAATTTCAAATCTTTCTCCTGGAGGAACACCAGCTCTTCTGAACTTTGGCAGATGCCAAGACACCCCTTCAAAAGCTGGGTGTACCAGCAGAGTTGTACCATAACCTGGATCCAATGGCGGAAATTTTCTCTGAATTAGGACCATGGTCTAAGGTCTCCAGCTCAAAGAAAAAAGTGCATCCTTTCCTTGGCCTGGCCCCACACCAAAAATTTGCAGAAAAAGGACTCCAGTGCAACCTTGCAGAAATGAAAATGAAAAGAGCTCCTCCCAGCACCCTAAAGATTTCAATGAACTGTTGGATTCACTTGATTGTTGCCAGCTTCATGAAGGAACAATGTCACTAAAAAAGAAAGCAGAGGCTTAAAGCTCCTCATTGGTGAATCTCTTGTGAAATGCTCGGTTGATGATGAAATCCTTTTCTGGAGCAAAGCTTTTCTGGACTTTGTCAATAAAACGCTTCTGGAAGTGGGTGTCTGGGAGCTAAATTGGTAAAAAGGGTGGGTAGGGGAAGGGTAGCAGAATTTGGCTGTGGAATCAATTGACAGGTATTGAAAAAGAGGAGGAAGAGAGATTAAATGCCACGTATTCGTACTGTCTTAACCCAGTCCAAACCTCCTACAGGCTGAGTGTTAAGGCCATGTTATTGACTGGGAGAACCCCGGAGGGGGCTATTATTTAACATAGATAACATTAGGTGTGTCCCGAGAATCCCCACATGAATGCTGATCTGACTGTGTGGAAGCTGACTTGAACCCACAGCTGGTGGAATATCCTAAGCTTCTTTGGGGGACACCCTGGCAGCTGTGGGAGGTCAAGGCCTCTGCTATGGCAGTCAGAGCAAAAAAAGAGATAACCTCAGTTGTGGAAAGGTCAGCTGTGGCTCCTCCACAATTGTTGATGCCAAGCTGGGCTGGTAGACTGGTGGAACAATGAAAGGGAGGCCGGCTTAAGTTTAGGCCAGCCTAGAGCTATGGTCTGTATTGGGCCTCATTCACTGAAAATGCCACCAACAGCTTAATCTGGTTCAAGGTCGGTTGGCATTCATCTGTATCCCCCTCCCCCGGGTCGTGCCTGAAAATAGGCAGGATTTGTCTAGTGCACTTACCCAGTCAGCAAAAGCTAAAATAAAAAATATGGGGAAACTAGCTATGGTATGTGCACTGTTTGCCAGAAGAGGGAGATGTCCTTATGCACATGCCTAATAGTGACAGGCTACCACAATAAAAATGGGAGATATGAAAGGCTAGGGAAGAGACAATAAGGGCCCTTATCAAATACTATATGAATGAGCTTGGAAAGTGGGAGGAGAGAAGCAATAACTTAAAATACATGATTACAGAGGACCATACTCTTCACCCATCTGCTTTTGAAATGTGGTGGTCTGTAGTGCTCCCCTTACTAACATTTAAATTCCATTCTGGGACTCACCATGGACTGACCCAACAGGTCTTGGGGGGATGGGGAAAAGAGGGGATCTGCCAGCGGCTACCTGTTAGGAGGCAGACTTGCAGTGGGAGCTGATTGGATCACACATAAGGGTTCTGTAAGGCAACAAATGAAACAGTGGATTATTGTTGATGATAACACCAATCCTCCTCAAAGTGGGTACTGTCTGCCCTCTCTCTTTCTGCCATGCTGTTCCTGATAGTAGGCGTGCACGTTGTGACTGCTGGCCTTCCGTGGGATTCACTGGTGCAACTGGTTATCTGATAGTCCTCTCATCCTAATAAACTGGAACTGAATACTGAGGATGTATATGTACCAAGTTCTGCTCCTATTTAATAATGTTCAGGCAGCTCCAATACTATGCTGAGGTTTACAATTACAGATCTGAGTGGAATCACCAACGTGGCGGGCAGTGTACCTTAAAGAGGACAGGAAATTATTTCTACTAGGCAGCTGTTTATAATATTCCCATTTACAGACATTATATCCATAAGACTAAATGATCCATAGGTAACTGTACCTGTATAAAAAAGCCATATGAAAAACAGTATTTTGCATTGTTTTGATATTATGGGCAACATTCTGTTACAGCTGTCTTCACAGAACCAATGATCTGCAGTTTTAACTATTTCATGATTTGAACAACGAACTTTAAGCATGGTTCTGATAGGACAATAGCTCATGTTTGGCATTCTGCACTCACACTGTGACATTGTAAACACTCTAAATTACTGGTTCCATGAAGAGAACTGTGCAGAATGTCCATAAAAAGAAAGCAATTGAAAACACAGTTTTTTACATCAGCATTTATTAAGGTAAAGTTAAATATGACTCATTTGGAGGCAAAGCCTTTCATCTCTCTTACTAGGAACATTACTAACTGCTGCCAATTAGCACAAATTCCCTGTCCCCTTTAAAAAACGGTACAGGAAGGGAGAAAAGAAAATCATTTATAGTGTTTGGTAGCACTGGAGTGCCACATGGGGTGTGAAAGTAGATGAGGGGTGTAAGACTACCAGAGGAGACCAAGTGAGCAGCCACAGTGCAGGGAGTCCTGAGCTAGGGTGGGTTGAAGCAGTTACACTGAGTAGGCTCATCCAGCAGGGAGCGATGCCACTTTTTAAATGTGGCATGGCTAGGGACCAGGCACTCTTCAAGGGGTAGTGTGATCCAGTAGCTGGGGGCTTCGAAGAGAAAACCTGTTTTACCTTTTAGAACTTTTACATCTGGGAATGTGGAGCAAGGAGAGATCAGCAGATCGGAGGCCATGGTACATGGACTGAAGGGTGAGCACGGTGGTGAGGGAGCTAGGTATGCTGGACCTCAGTATACCATCCAGAAGGGCCCTCAAGGAACAATAGCCACTGGACTGTAGGGGAGGGACAATTTAGATCTGCATAAAGTAGGTAGTGATGTTTTAACCTGGAGGATGCAGCAGCATAGCAACATATGTTATAGTATGTTGTGTCCCATCTGTGCAGGAAGGCTTTAGATGCATTGCTGTAGATTACTGCTCTGAATGCAGGAGATGGTAGAAGGATTCCTCTGGCAATGGCCAATCTCACAGAAGGCTTTAGTGTGACTAGTTTTGCAGACTTATCCTAATTTAGTATTGACGATCTTACATGTAGTAGTAATATGTTGCTCATAGTTAAGAGATTCATTGAGAAGGACTCCCAGGTATTTAAAGGAGGTTACCACTTCTAGTGTGGAACCATTCACGCAGACAATTTTGACTAGATTATAGCAATTCTTTAGTTTGACAGGTGAGCCAAGAAGCACTGCCTGAGTTTTACCAGGGTTGAGAACAAGCTTATTGCTGGTGATACAGGATTGAATGTTATGGAAAGCCATGGATAGAGTATGACTGAGGGTAAGGATATTGTCAGAGCTGGCATAGAGAGGAAGGTCATCTGCATACAGCAATGATAAGCAGGAATAGGCATTTCACATTACGTGATTTATGAAGATGAAGAATAAGAGAGGTCCTAAAACAGACCCTTGCAGTACACCAATATCGCTGACTGCTTTGTCAGAGGTTACAAAGCTGAGCTTTACACTTGGACCCTGTTGGTTAGGTAGCCATTGAAGCAGTTTACAGATTCTGAGGAGAATGCTGATGAGTTAGTTAGACAAGTGGGGAAAAGGGTGGCTTTACTCTATCAAACAAAAATTGTTTGGGTGGATATATGATAAAGACAATTGTTGAACTCACAGATAGTTCCTTTTCTATACAGGAGATGTATTTTGGAAAGTTACATAAATTAGATGTACTCTACAATTGTTTGGCAAGACTGATTTTATAGTGTTCTAGGGATATCCACCACTGCTTGATGTATCACAAATTAGGATGGATTTCTTTGCCAGACAGAAGACAACTACATCAATATCTTCTGCCATTTAAAAGTATTACAACAACGATTCTGGATCATCTGGTTGAAAGGTTAGAATTTAGGGATGTTATTCCCTCTTTAAGGAATGCGGCCTATCGACAGATAGTAATACCTAGAACAAAAACTAAATGTTTGGATTTCTTTTTCAGTCAGTTAGTTCCTAAATTCTGGACTATGATGCCCCTGCAATTTCGTCTGTATAATAGAAAAAGCCTATCATGAAAAGTTGTTAAAACTTGGTTTATAGAATCAACTAAAGCTTGCTGTGGCTAATTGCTTAAAGTAATGTAATTATTGTATGTAATTGTATTTTGTGGTGTTATGTACTGTATTTTTTCTTTTTTAGTATTCATTGTAATTTTATTTTTCATTAGCCAAGGGTCACCATTTTAAATGAATTTTACTCAGTGGTGTAACCCATTTAATAACAAGCATTTGTCAATGCTGAATGTTGATTGCATTGGTCTGTTGAGCTCGCTCACTGCCCCTCTGCCACTGTCTCAGTCTGCTTCTCCCTGTGCTGCAGGCTGCTCTTTTGTAGTGGGCTCCTGCCTGCATTGGCATCTTTTTCTGCCCACTAAGAAATCTGCAGCTGTCCCGACAGAGTTCCGTTGAGGTGGCACACTCCTCCTCTCTCACTCACTCATTCTGTTTCTCCTGGCGCTGCAGACTGCCCTTTAGTACTGGGCTCCTGTCTCTGTTGATGGCTTTTTCTGCCCACAAATAAATCTGCAGCAGTCCCGACACAGGTCTGTTGAGCCTGCTCACTCCCCCTCTCTCACTCACTCATTCTGTTTCTGCCGGCACTGCAGGCTGGCCTTTTGTACTGGGCTCCTGCCTACATTGCCACCTTTTTCTGCCAACAAAGAAATCAACAGCAGTCATGATAGAGCTCCATTGAACTCGCTCACTCCCCCATATCACTCACTCATTCTGTTTCTCCTGGTGCTGAAGGCTGCCCTATTGTACTGGGCTCCTGCCTCTATTGGCACCTTTTTCTGCCCACAAAGAAATTGGCAGCAATTCCGACAAAGTCCATTGAGCTCGCTTACTCCCCTTCTCTCACTCACTCATTCCATGTCTGCCGGCACTGCAGGCTGCCCTTTCCTACTTGGCTCCTGCCTGCATTGCCCCCTTCTGCCCAGAAAGAAATTTGCAGCAGTAACAATAGAGCTCTGTTCAGCTTGCTCACTCTCCCTTTCTCATTCACTCATTCTGGTTTTCCTGCCACTGCAGGCTGCCCTTTTGTATTGGACTCCTGTGTGCATTGCTGCCCTTTTCTGCCCACAAACAAATCTGCAGCAGTCCCAATAGAGCCCTGTTGAGCTCACTAACTCCCCCTCCCCCACTCTCTCATTCTGTGTCTCCCATCACTGCAGGCTGCCCTTTTGTACTGGGCTCCTGCCTGCATTGGTAGCTTTTTCTGGCCACAAAGAAATCTGAAGCAGTCCTGACACAACTCCATTGAGCTCAGTCACTCCCCCTCTCTCACTCACGCATTCCATTTCTGCCAGTGCTGCAAGCTGGCCTTTTGTACTGTGCTTCTGCCTACATTGCCACCTTTTTCTGCCCACAAAGAAATCCACAGTAGTCACAATAGAGCTCCGTTGAGCTCGCTCACTACCACTCTGTCACTCGCTCATCCTGTTTCTCTTGGTGCTGCAGGCTGCGCTTTTGTACGGGACTCCTGGCTGTGTTGGCACCTTTGTCTGTCCACAAAGAAATCTGCAGCTGTCCTGACAGAGCTCCATTGAGGTCACTCAGTCTCCCTCTCTCATGCACTCATTCTGTTTGTCCTGGCGCTGCAAACTGCCCTTTTCAACAGGGCTCCTGCCTGCATTGGTGCCTTTTTCTGCCCACAAAGAAAACCTCAGCAGTCCTGATAGAGCTCTATTGAGTTCACTCAGTCGCCCTGTCTCAGTCACTTGTACAGTTTCTCCCACCACTGCAAGCTGGCCTTTTGTACTGGGCACCTACCTGCACTTATGTCTTTTTCTGCCCACAAAGAAATCTGCAGCAGTTCTGACAGTGCTCCAGTGAGTTCACTCACTCCCCCTCCCTCCCTCTCTCTCTCTATCTGTTTCTCCCAGTGCTGAAGGCTGTCCTTTTGTACTAGGCTCTTGCATTGGGGTCTTTTTCTGGCCACAAATAAATCTGCAGCACTCCCGACAGAGTTCATTTGAGCTCGGTCACTCCCCCCCTCACTCACTCAATCTTAATCTGTCCCAAACACTGATTTTCCACAGTGACTGTGCTATTCTCCAGCAGGAGTGCAAAAACATATTTTAGCCAGGGTGTGAAAAATGACAGCTGTACTGTTCATAAGGAGGTGTGAAAAAAATGCCACTGTTGAAAATATGGCATGAAAATACTACAAATTTGTAAAGTTACAAGGGTGCGTGGAAACAGTTCAATGCACGGTTGTAATACAGTCATTTTATGGACTTTCATTACCAAATTTTCAGCATAGGGATTTTAGGACATCTGCTCATGAACAGTGCCACTGTCATTTTCTTAATCTGTCCCGAACACTGATTTCCAACAGCGACTGAGTTATTCTGCTTCTAAACTGTGAAAACACATTTTGGTCAGGATGTGAAAAATGACAGCTGGATTGCTCATAAGGAGGTGTGAAAAAATGCCAGTGTTGAAAATATGGCGTGGCAATATTACAAATCTGTGAAGTTACAAGGGTGCATGGAAAGTGCGCAATGCACACTTGTAACACAGTCATTTGATAGGCTATCATTACCAAATTTTCAACATAGGCATTTAGGACCTCTGCTCATGAACAGTATCAATGTCATTTTATTTATCTGTCCCTAACAGTGATTTCCCACAGTGACCACTCTATTGTGCACCAGAAGTGCAGAAACACTTTTCAGCCAGGATGGGAAAAATGGCAGCTGTACTGTTCACAAGGAGGTGTGAAAATCTAGCATGAAAAGATTGCAAATTCATCAAGTTACAATTGTGCATAGCAAATGCACAATGCATGCTCATAAAACAGTCATTTTGGGGATTTATTCGACCAAATTTGCAACATAGTCTTTTTGACAGCCCACCTCATGAACACTGACACAGTTTTTTTGTTACTCTACCCCAAAATGTGATTCCACACAGTGACCATAAAATCACCTTTTGGGGCTGATTAACACCATGACAGTTCCAGAATTCATGAGGAGGGGTCCCAAAAAACCCATGTTGAAAATTTGGTGCCAGAATTCCAAAAAATGACTGAGACATTCATTAAAGTTAGAAAAAAAACATTTATTCCATTATACAGCTTACCCGCATTTCTTCAGTATGCGATCAGCTTTGAAGAGTGCAGATGTGTTCCCGGTCCACCAAAGATCATTGTGCCGAGCTCTGGAGGTAAGTATGGTGAGAGGGGCTGTGGGAGTCAGGGTGGGCAGTGGGTGGGCGCGGGTTGGAGAGAGGGGTTAGGGAGACTGCCGAGGGATAGTTTCCTTTTGCAGGTTAAAAAAGACATCGAGAACTGTTTTTATTTTAATGGGGTATGGGTACACTGGGATGGGCACCCAGCATGCCACAGGAGTCTTCTTTTGGGGGCAAGCTGTAGCCGATGGGGATTGGGTACCCTGTCAGCACACAACAAAAAGGGGGGTGACATTATGCTGACAGGGATTGGGCTTTCCGTCGGCAGACAATATAAAGCTGGATTAGATAATGTCGACAGGGAGTGGGCTCCCCTGTCAGCAACATAAACATTGAAACACTGAAGCTGTAGAGGATTGGGGCCCCTGTCAGAAAATAAACAAGGTGGGGAGGGGTTAATATTGTTTGTAAACACAGTGGCAAACTACCATGTTCACAAACAATATCAGTGTGTCAAGACCCCGCCCTGCAATAACAGGTCACTCTGTCCCTGCAGCGAATGGCTTCTGCTGCAATGACGAGGCAACTCCTGATTGCAGCAGCTAAATTTTTACTAGTTGGTGGCATGCTGGCTGAATTAGTATCAGCAGCAGCGTGCCACGGCATTGGGGGATGCTGGACAAGCCTTTAAAGGCTGTGGGGGTATTGGCCACAACAGTGCCATGCCTCCACAACCTGCTTGTGGAGAAAGCTGCCACAATATGTTTCTTGCACATGCACGCAATCAACATAAAAATGGAAAAATGAAATGAGAAACCCAGGGACAATAAGCGTGTGAGTAGAAGGGGATGACCAAAGAGGGCAAAAGCCTTCATAAGATCGATAAAGTGTGCCCTAGTTAGTAAGATCTGAGCCATTGCAAGTAGCATTTCATTGGTAGGATGTAGCATGGCAGTTTGGGTACTATGGCCCTTTCTAAAACTGTGTTGATTAGAAGACAGGAGGTTTTGCTTGTTGAGATATTATATGAATTGTTCAGTGACAAGCTTCTTGGGGATTTTGTTTAATGCAGGCAATATTGCTATTGGCCTATAGTTTGTTATGTCCTTCTTGTCACTTTTTTTTAAAGACAAGAGTTACTCTGACCACTTTCCAAACACTCAGTACAACACCCTCACCAAGAACATGGTAAAGATTTTAGAAAGTGGTCCCACAATGAAGGGGGTGGCCAGTTTGAGGAGCTTAGGTTCCAGATAGTCAGACCTAACTGCTGTGCTCTCAGATATGGCATTGAGAAGTTTGAGGACATCCTTCAAGGAGACAGCTTTAAAACAGAATGGGTGCCCCACTGGAGCATCCTTCAGGGTGGAGGTGACAGGGATGGAGTCCGTGGTAGGGAAAGGAGTTGTATATTTGGAGAGGTCTGAGAAGTGATTATTGGAAGACATTAGCAACTGTGTGTGAGTCTGTACAGTGCACTCCATTCAGTATCATGTCATTGGTAGATTGCGTATGCTTGGAGCTGAGAAGGTTTTAATGTGTGACCGAAATTTTCCAGGATCAGCAGCCACATCTACCAATAATCTCTTGCAGTACTGGCTTTTGCATGTCAATTAGTTTTAGCATTTTGTCTGTTGTTCCTGTAGAGTGAAAATCTGCTTGGAGGCCAGTGATTTTGAACTTTTCCAGCATCTGTCCCTGGCCTTGAGGGATGTGAGGAGGTCCCTGTGTAACCATTTTGATTACTTACTTCTTGTGTGGCCAGTGATGGAAGGGGTGTATTTTTCTTGGAGTGATATAAACTCATTTAGAAAGAAGCTGAGGGAATTATCTGTGTGCTGTGCCTGGTAGATAGGAGCCAGTCAATCAGAAAGATATCATGTAAAACAAGGTATAGCCGGAGCCATTAAGGCTGTGAAGAGCTACCAAATGACCAAGGTCATTTTCATGTTGGTGCCATATAGTGTCACAATTACAGTGCTCCCAGATCCAAATAACCATTTTCCTGTAACAAGCCATCATTTTTCCTGTATTTTCCCTGTAGAGGCAGCATCACATCTCTGTATAAATCCCTGTAGATTTTTCTATAAGCCACTAGTTCCTCATTTGTGACTTTGTTGTTTATTTAAATGTCATATGTAGGCAGCCTTTTATCAGGAAAAGTGCTCTGATTTGCTGATAGGTATTAAAATTATATGTCAAGATGGCCTTTGAATGATTTGGATTTAAATGGAATCCATAAGTCATAATGGGGCCATTTATTTATTTATTTGTTGAATTTTGTTGACGGGACAGGTCCACTAAGACTAGAAGTCCCTTTTTCAGAGGTGATGGGGGGGGGCACAGACGGTAACCAATTGAAATTGTTGTAACATGGCATAAATCCTTACTTGAACCAGATTAAGCTATTGGTGGCATTTTTAGTGAATGGGGAAATTTGTCCAAGACAGCATGGAAATTCCCCTACTGCATTTCCAATAGGGGGACTTGCTGTTGCTGACCGCAGGCTCAGTTGGTAGCCTGCACTGGAGGAGGATGGACGACGTGGAGCTACTGGAGCAGCTGAAGGCTGCAAGGGATGAAGTCAGTGCACCAGAGAATGAGGAACACTTTGCAGAGCTTAAGGATATGGAGGATGTGGAGTTATTTGTGTCTACAGAAGATCTGGTGACTTTGGAGACTGTGGAACTTGATAAACCTGAAAAACGAGTGTCCCCTGAAGTGAAAAAATTGCAACTTAAGCTGGAAGCCTTACGACAAGAACAAATGAATGTTGCTGAGCAATTGTTGGCTCTTGGTAAAGAAAAGGCCATGGAACTTACTGAACTGGATGGCAGTAAGCTGGATGCAGCCAAGTTAACTCTCCCAGGTGAGGTAACGATCCAAATGGCAAGCCCAGAAAAAAGAGATGCTGAGATGGAGGGTGCTAATCAGAAAATGGAGTAAAAAATGGCTGGCAGAACAATTAGGGAGATATTCCAGGGCTGCAGCCGATGGAGAGGAAGGCAAGTAGGGATAGTGTACAGCCAGTTGCAAGGTTGCACAACGATGTACCAGAGGACGAGGAAGTGGACCAGGGGAGCGTAATTGTGGCTACACATCGAGACACTCTGCTAAAACAGACAGGGTTTGTTTTGAAGTAAAAGAGGAGATGCTGATTCGAGCTCTAGACTGGACGAGCGGTTTATTTTTTAAACAGATCCCAGGACACAGGCAGGGGTGTCGGAGTTCTCATTTACCAAGAGAAATCAGGACAAAGTAGGAGAGGAGGAAAAGGATAAAAGAGCTGTGGTGACATTTGCAAAGAGACGTCTGGAACTGCCTGTGGAAGGGTTGGGGGAACTCTGCATGACAAAGGAAAGGCTGGGGAGAGGTAGTACAAGCCAACACTTTAAATGAGCCTTTAACAGCTGAAAACTGGTCCCCTCAAAGAGCGCTAAGTGAGGCTGGTTGGAGGAGGAGGTATAGCACAATGGTCTAAGGCTCTGAGCTGCAAATCTGGTGACATCCAGCAGACCAGACCTGGGTTTGAATCTCATAGCTTCCACTTGCATACTGTGTGACCCTGAGCAAGTCACTTAACTTCCTTGTGCTCCCAGGTCACACCTGGAAACAAGCTTTGGCTTAGTATGCCTTTCCTGGTTAAACAATTTCCCCTTCCCCCTTTATAGAGTGGGTCATGGAAGCCCACCCCTAATTGGGACCCGAAGTTAAATTTTTCTCAGAACGAACCATCATGGCAACCAAAGTTGCAGGACAATGTTATTGTGAATGGGGTTGAGGAGCTGGTGGGCAGGAAGAATGAGCCTCCTTTAGTGATAGTACCTCCGGGAGGGGCAGTAGTGACAACGCCTGTGACTATGGAACGGGGGAGGGTACAGGTTCCAGTGAATTCTGTTGGGGAGAAACCCTTAATGTCTGAGTTGTTTTCAAAAATAAAAAAAGATGCTGCACCTCGCAGAAATGCGGTGCGGCTCCGTTATATAGGAGGGTTGGAAGTTAGGCCTGATCGACAGTATGTGGGTAAATGTTTATTGAAAGACTCTTTGCACTTCTCTTCAAGGGAAGTGTTTGCATTTATTAATATTTCAGGTGAAGACAATTTCAACGTTAGTTTTCATTCAGCTTATGCCCTTGACCTCTTTTGGGAAAGATATAATGAGGTCAAATTTTCCCCCATATGGACACCTTTCTTTGTGATACCATTAACTAAACCTTTGATAAAGTATGTGACTATCATGTTTTGAAATGAAGGCATTCATGTGGATGATATTTCCTACTGGCTAGCTCAGAAATGTGAGATCTTGAGTTCCCCTGAAGCAATTTTGGATTCGGAGCAATTTTGGACTGGGGGGTGGCATTTCAAGGTTAAACTCCGACAATCGGATACAGGAATTGAACACATTTCAAATTCCTTTCTGTTAGGAAGGGATGGGACGGTTGTTTTTATGCAGGCCAACCTCGAGCTTGTTATAAATGTGGTGCTAGAACGCATTTATCAAGTTCCTGTGACAAACCAAGATGTGATAATTGTGGGGAAATGGGACATAATGCATTTCAATTTTCTAATTTTACAAAATGTGATCTGTGTGAGGAGACAGGACATGTTTTTGTGGATTGTGTCTAAGCAGCCAAAAATAAAGGGTCTCGTGGTAGCCCTGATATATTAATACAAAAGGCCCAAGATTTGGTAACAGGAGAAGGTCAGGCAGGTCCCAGAAAGCTTGTTGAGGAAATACATTCTGTAGTCGACATGGGGGGGGGAACAGTGTGGAGGTGGACAAATTAGTCATCATTGACCATAGTCCTTTGGAACAATTTCTGGTAGGCAAGTTGGATCCGGAGGAGATCAGACCACAGGAGCCTTTTAGAGCACTGGTAGTGACTGCAGTTCGATGGTCTTCCAGGAATGTTAGGGCCCTCCCACAGCAGCCTGCTGTTGAGGTAGAAATGAGTAACTCTTTTGCAATGTTATCTAGTCAGTGGGGGGAATCAGATATGGATTGCCAGGATAATGATTCCCAGAAGATGCTAGACAGTCAGTCCACCTTCCCCCTTACAAGTTCAGGAGGGTTATAAAGAAAAAGAAAAGAAAAGAAGAAAAAAAGATAGGTGATATTTTAACTTTGACTCTGTCTGATGCAACTCCAGTTAGGTTCCGTAAATGTTCATAGTATATTGAATTTTAAGAGATGACAGGTGGTTTATGACTTTTTACATCTTGATACGATTGATGTTTGTTTAATACAAGAGACATGGATGTATACTAAGGAACAAGCCAGGTGTTTTCAAAGAGAATGGTGCTGGGGTCCTTCTTATTGGTCCTTTGGCCAACAATCAGCAGATGGGATAGGGTTTCTGTTCCATTCTTATGACTTTTCACTAATTAAATTAATGGATCTGATACCAGGACGGCTGATGGTTTTAGATGGATTGTGGAAATCAAGATCATGTCATTTTATTAATGTATATGGATCACAGATTAAGGCAGAAAGAGTAGCGCTCTTTCAAATGTTACGACCTATTTTACTCACCTCTTCTGAGGTGTTTTTGTGCGAGGACTTTAATTGTGAATTAAAAGGTGGAGGAAATCGGATGGTGGGAGTGGATAAGAAAATTTACTGTGTTTCCCGGGCCTTGCAAAAAATGATACATTCAGCAGGAATGATAAATGGGAGTAGTCAGCAGAGTACAGGTCTTAAATTTACTTATAAAAGAAATAATTTTACTTCTACGATTGATTATATTTTTTTATCTGACAAGGTTTCCTTTACATTCGAAACATGTCTGGTATCTTTTTCTGACCATTTACTGCTACTTTGTACCATTTCTCCTCATGCTGGACTATCAGGTAGGAGAGCACAATAGAAGTTGAATCCCCTTTTATTGAATTCTAAGGTGGTGCTAGATAAAATTAAAGCATTACTGATGGCAAGACTTTCAGTAGCCTTTTTATATGACAAACTGGGTGATTAGTGGAAAGAGTCTAAGGACGATTTTTTGTCAACTATTAAAACAACAAGGGAAGGCTAGGGCAAATAGTAATTTTTTACAATATCTAAAATTGAGACTGTAATTATATTATTTATTTTTGGTAGCTAATACATCCACTATGGATTTTAGTTCACAAATTTGGACTCTGAAAGGACAAATTAATGAGGTTCAATATAATAGGGCTCTGACACTTAATGCACTCCTTCAATATGGGGTTCAGAAACATCCGGTTGGGGATCCATATGAAGCTTTTAAAAACTATAAACAAACTACTCACTTAGAAACACTCTGAGATAAGGATGGGAATTTGGTAAAGGATCAGAAGCTACTTCAACACATAATTAAACAATTTTTTTGGGCATATAGGCCAGAACCCCGGATGAGCAAGCTATTTTGGAATTTTTGGCTCAGATTAGTGTACCACAACATAAATTTGATACGTCAGTATTAATCCAGCCTATTACTATGCAAGAAATAATCACAGCCATTAAAAACCAAAAAAAGGGAACTTCGCCTGGGATTGATGGTTTAATGTCTAACTTGTATAAGGCCTTTCCAGCTGAATTTGCAGAGTGTTTGATGTTAGTGTTCAATTCTTTTCTTGAGGACCCAGTCTTTCCTAGTTGGTTTTCAGAGGGTTTGTTAATTTTTTATATAAATCGGGACAAATATGGATTAGATAACTGGAGACCGATTACGCTATTGAATTCAGATTACAAACTCTTTACGAGCATTCTGAATACCGGATTGAAGCAGTTTGCTGCTAAAGTTCTTTCCCCATTTCAGTTTTGTGGAATACCTGGTAAAAAAATACATCATGTTCATATGATCCTGAGAGACATTATAGAGCTTGCCAGTTTGAAAAGGCTTTTGTGGTGTATTGTCTCAGTGGACCAAATGAAGGCCTTTGATAGGGTCTACCACCCTTTTTTTGTTTTGTAGCTTACAACATTATGGGATACCAGACGGTTTCTTGCAAATTATGAAATCACTTTATAATTTGGCCATTACCCACCTGGTAATTCAGCTGGAGATCTGTTACGGGTTCCATATTTCGACAGGGGTCCGTCAAGGTTGCCCATTAAGTCCCTTGCTATATGCCTTCACAATTGACACTTTAATTAGATCATTGTCACAGATCCCTCATTGGGTAGGGATAAGTTGGTCTTCCAGCTCGGATGAGCTATATGTACAAGCATATGCTGACGATTTGTGTGTTTTTTTCTCTAACAGTGCACAGGTAGTCATTTTTTTAGACTTTATGGATCATTATGCTTTGATGACAAATTCCAAAATAAACACGACTAAGAGTCAAGGTTTATTTATAGGAATGTGTGGTCTAACAGAACTCATAGTACAAGGCATACGTATTTCAGGAGATCTGATAAAAATTCTAGGATTATTTTATGGGCCAAAAAATATGCCAGAACTTAACTGGGAATTAGCATTAACTTCAATAGAAAGGAAAATAAATATCTGGAAAGATGGAAATTGCTTAAAGTTAAAAGGGTATCGGTTATTAAACAATACATTATTCCTAAATTATTGTATGCAGCACTAATTTTTCCATTACCGCTTCACTTGGAAACAAAGTTATGCAGTTTATTTTTCCAGATGTTATGGGGTAGTAGACTCAATCCGATTAAAAGACATTTTACATATTTAGACAAAATGAAAGGAGGTTTGGGGATGATAGATCCGGTTATTTTTTTTTCAACTTTATTTCAACTAATGTTAAAACAGGCTGGGGGGTGCCCATCGGAGGGTTAGGGATGCTCCAGCGACAAGTGATGGGGCAGTATTATGATTCTTGGAGCATGAGGCCTCCAAAACCGATTCCCAAGTTGTTACTTCTGACATATTTTGTACCCATAGCATAAAAAGTATTTAAATGGGGGTTATTGGCACAGGTGGTTAAAGTTAGTACAGGATCTCAGTTATATAAATCAGTAATGCTGTAATTATATCCAAATGAACCCATTTTTAAGAACTGTCCTACACGGTGTGTGGAAATAGTTTTAAATAGATTGAACAACCCAAGGTTACCTAATTATATGTGGGGAACTTTATGGCTTATGGTGTATGGATGACTTGAGATTTGAGAGAACGCCAAACATAAATCTGTACAAGAAAGAAATTGTCCATTTTTGGAGTGTGTGGCACAGATGGAAATGGTAGACCATTTTCTTTTTTCTTGTACCTGTGCTCTGTCTCTGTGGAAATTCCTGGCTGGGAAATGGAATATGAAATGGTTAGAAAATATGGATTATGACACATTGGTACTGGGTTATTCACCTCAGTTTAGGTTACTGTATCATGTAGAAACATTACAGATCTTTTGTAGCACATTGATATATTATTTATGGCAAGCTAGGTAGCAATGGGTGCTATATCAAAAATTAATGCCTCATGAAGTGGTACAGAGGTTGATCCACGGGGCTATGAATAGAGTTTACATTCAAGATAACGCATTCTCCTCCCCTAGGAAGGTAAGGGAGTAGTGGAAAGGGTTTATGAAGTTTATTAAATATAAATAAGAAGTGAGGGGGAATGATTATGCATACAGATGGATACGTTGGACTGTGAGGAGGGATGGATGTCTGAGATAATAGCTATAGGTTGAATATAATATTTCAGTTTGGTAAACAATTTGCCTGAAAAGTATGGATTATTTCGGTAGGATAGCACTGGGGGACTAAATATTACTTAGGAGGTTAGTTAGAAAATGTATGATTGTAAACTCTTTTGGTTCCTTTTTGTTTTGTATTATTTGGTGTGACTTAACACTGTTTGTATTTCTTGGGATTTCTTTTGCTTTCTGATTTATACATTGTTTTTGTGTGATTCAACACTGTTTGTATTTATCTGTATTTGATGTTAGTATAATAAAAAAATCCCCTACTCTTTATGACTAGTGCCATAGGATCTTTAATTTCCACCCGAACAGGAAGACAGAAAAGACAGGATCACTTCCCTCCATGCTGCACTACAGTGTCAGTATTGGGATTTAAAGAGCTAATGGAGCCAAACCAGGCAGACAGGAAAATAATAAAAATTTAAAGAAGTAGTCAGTTATAAAATGTTATTTCTGAAGCACCTTTCTTTTTCCTTTTGCCTATCAGAGAGCCTTCTATGTCAGTGTTGTGGTGGATGTGTGGAACAGTCCTTAACATAGCAGCTGACATATCTAACTCTACTGCCCCTCACTTCATCATCAACATTGTGATGTTGCTGACAGTGAAATCACAGGTGAATGACTTCACAGTCACTGGATTGCTGTTCCTAAGTAGCAGAGATGTCACAGTCACTGAGGTCACAATGCTGGTGATATAGTGGGGGTAGTATAGCTAGCTATGTCAGCTGCCCCACAGAGTACTGTTCCACACATCACACATATTAACATCAGGTAAACAATTTTCTAATTAAACAAAGGGAAAAGAAAAAAGTACATCAAATATAAAACGTAATAGTTGACTGCTTTTAAAATCTAATAGTTTCAAGAAGTACTTAGGCTTTTTAACCCACATGCCTAGTGTGGGGATAATACGCACAGCCTTCTGATCTTCCAGTCTCAGAGGCCAGTGTGCATGCTATTTTTTGCATCTTTCATCTGCTAGGTTTCTACACAAAGTCTTTCAGACTTTTTTCTGACCACCTGATGGAATCTTGAATGAGTTACATAAATGTTACTATTTTCTTTAAGGCTCTGACCTCGTAACTAAACACATACTCAGTACGTCATATTATAAAATGAGAAAAAAAACAGTCCTCTGTTTCCAGTGCTTGCCTCCAATCTGTCCCAAGGAAAGGAATGTCAGGGAGCTAACAATCTGCATTCTACTGTCTGTAATCTGACACTGAGTCTGACTTTTGTTTTCACAAAAACCCAAAGGAAACAAGTCCCTTAGGTTGCTGAAAGAAATAGAATAAATCTGTTACACTGAGCTGGACAGATGACAGAAACAGTAGTTTACAACATTTTTTTAAAAATATCCTTAGAAGTTCTGAGGTAAAGTACAGTAGCACCCCCCTTCAGATGCCTAACATAGATCAACAAAGAGCAAATATTAGATGGGGGTGCACTACTTTGCAGCTGTGGAGGAATACATACTAATGTCTAAAATGGAAGCTCCAGAAAAATACATTTTTAGAGCTACAGATGATAGAAGGGCTGTGGGTTTTGCCCACAACCCTAAAAAGGGCCTGATTTAAATTAGCATAGTTCCTGAAAGATATGTAACATGGGGAGATATGGAGTCTTCAGAATGACTCCATACACAGAAAACAGGGGAATGATCACATATCATATCCAGCAAGGTACCAGCAGCCATGACCATGTCTAACCGATTTGTCATGACCCAATCAATGAGGGTGCTGGAACCAATAGTTACTGACATTCTCATGGGGTCATGTAAAATCTGCTGTAGAATGTAACTCTGTACCAGGAATTGCAGATCATTGTGGGATTTGCTTAGCCAATTCAAATTCACGTCTCAGAGGAGGAGGAGGAGCTCATTTTGCCCAGTTATTGAGGCTGAGAGGTCCAGTAATTCCTTTTGGCTATAAATTCCCCCTTTGGGGGGATTACTGGGACAAATGATGTGAAGCTTCTTTGCCTCTAGGTTTAGGATGGCATGTAGTGATTCACGTGGGAAGGTGTGGTTATCGGCCACTATGGGTATGTTGAGGTTTTTTTTTTTTAAGTAGATCACCACTCCTCCAGCTTAGTTTAGGGGAGATCTATTCCAACCTGAAAAAGCTGTAGTTTGGGAGCAAGCAGCAGGCATCAGGGATTGAGGGCTTTAACCAGGTCTCTGATAAACATAGAACATCAGGATGGTAGTTGGTGGCCCATGCTTCAAGTTCTGCATGGTTGTGAAGGAGGCTTCTAACATTGAGGTGTACAATACGTAGACCCTTTGTGTCATAACCAGTATTATTTATGGATACTTGGCTGGCTGTGGGACCTGGGTTCAACTCAACATCACCAGATAGCACGAGAGCTAATAATATAAGGTACCATGATTTGCTGGGCAGAAAAGCAGGGATTAGATATCAATTTAGATGCCACCTTTAAGTTACTGATGCTGCAGCAGAGTAGATAAGTAATCTTGGAAGGAGTGCTGGGATGACCTCAATGCACCTGTCTGACACGATAAGCATATTTGAGTAAGTGAAGTCATTAGGGTCCATGCTACCATGATGATTTTGGTCCAGTTTTGTCAATCATGAGTCTGTCCAGGAATAGAAGAAACAGGCAGAGGGCCAACATGAACAATATTTTGGTGGTCATCCTTGTTTTAGATAGGGATTTGGGTAGGGGATGACACCCTAAGATAACTAGTTTCTAGGGGTATTCGGTTAGAGATTACTGGGAGGATATAGAAATACAAGGTGAATGGACAAATAGAGCTGTGATAATCTTGTGCAAGGCAAGGATATATGTGGACCGCCGTACTGGATTTCTGGTTTTGCCAACTATACAGAAAAGACTGTTTCAGGAGAGAAGTGATGCACAAGCACTAAAGGTGGCACTGTTGCCTAACTTATGATTATACAGTAAAAATATAATGGAGAGCATCTCCCAGGACCAAAATACATTGGTAAAACATAATGAAGCATAATATGCATTAGTAGAATACAGTAGAACACAAATCCTTACACTTATACTTGTATGATAAGTGTCTCTGACCTAAGGTTAGTAGATATATCTACATATATGTTGCTGTCTGTGAGGTGGGGGTACAAACAGGGGTGCTGAACCATGGATAAAATTCCCCTCCTTGTTGCCCCAGAAGGGGCAATAACCCCATGTAAGTAATGGGATGGAACCAGAAAGTTGTTTACAAGCCCAAGGCGTGAGCCTTGTGAAGGAATTCTAGTTGTTCTCGATGTTGTCTTACAGTACGTCACAGACAGCAACAGGTTAATATCATAAAAATCATCAAAAATGCTTGAATAATAACAAAAAATGTAAAAGTCAGTTTAACCAAGTGTTGGATAGAGCAGTGCTTAAATCACCATCATGAATCAGATCATTAAGAGCATCACCAGCCTCAGAAATATTATTGCTAATATCAATCAAATGCAAATCTTTTCTAGCTAAAAGAAACTTCAAAGAAAGTGTCAAAGGTTCAATGTGCATGTTAAACGCTTGCAAATATTAAGACAAGGGAAGAGAGTATTGCAGACTGGTTTCAATAACATCTGGTTCAGGGAGAGGAACAGGTGTAATGCCTATGTGACCACTTACTGTTTTCTGCTGTGGAGTGAAACAGAAGTTATGAGCTGAAATAGCACAAGATATTTGACCATAAGCAAACGATTTATGATTTGACACTATACAATACTGCCCATCAGAAATGTAAGTCACTGTTATGGTTGGTACCCTTCTTTGCTGTAGATGTATAGGACAGGAAAAGGATTGGTTGATGCACCATGAAGATAAGGGATGTATCTCTTCCAGGTAGCTTCAGAATTTAGCTGTTCTGGCATCAGGCACTGAAGATGCAGCTTGTGGAGATTGATTCATCATCCTCGTCAACATCAGTCAGATTGAATGTAATGTATCACTCAATGTGTAGGCCAGATCACGATGTTCTGGTGAGTAGCCACAGACAGGTTTTACAATACTGAAAATGTCACAGTGACACAAGTAGTAATACTTCTTCTTGGCATAACAGTTCATGTGAGGTGCCATCCAGGCTTGGAGAACAGAGTGGTAAACCAATAAGGAGGGTAAATCAGTTCTTTCTTGGTAGATGTCATCATCAAGGTATCTGATTGAATTTATTGCAGCTTGTTTTTCAAAAACAGAAGTTTATGGATCAAAATGTGGTAATGACACAGTAAAGATAATAAACATATTGGCATGTATGGAACAAGTTTTAGTGAAGTAGCGAGGTACATGATTTGGTTATCGGGAGACATACCCAAGGTTTCTAGCTGTGAATATAGAAATGTTAGCAGAATTTGATAAACACATAGTAATGCAGCCATTGGATTTGCAATGAGGACAATACCATTTACTCATTCTTCTACCATGGATAAGATTTGGAATACGTCCTGTTTCCAAGTCCAAGAAGAGATTGTTAACAGTGGCAATTACACATAACCATAAGCATTGTGCTCCCAGGTCACTCCTGTAAAAAAGCTTTCAGCTTAGTGTGCTATACCTGGTTAAACAACTAAATAAAATAAGCAGAGAATATAAGTTCACGGGCAATATACTGCTTGTCTGCCTCCTTGTTATTTGGGAAAATCAGTTCATTAATCCTATTTCTAGTATCATTGAACCCTTTGGCAATTTTCTGCATGTTGTACACAGTAAAACATTCTTCCTTACTTAAACCATCTACTGTACACCATGTAACATTGTGGGTAGGATAACACTTTTAACAGCTTGTTGAAAAGTGTTTGTGCTTTACTGGCAGCTATATCTGCTCTGTTCCAGATAGATATTCCTGAGCCGAAAAGGCCAGAAACAGTGCCTGCTGCACCGGTAACATCTGCAGTATCAAGCATAGTGTGTGGTCTAGTTTTAGCATTAGGTGCATGTCTAAAAACTCCTACATGATCAGTGGTGTGTGGTCCACTAACTGGATCATTAGTGTGGATTTGGTAAGTACCTACAATGTCTGTAAGTTTCATATTGAACAATTTAGAAGTGTTTGTCATGTGACAGAGACCGATCTCAGCCATATTCCAAAGTGTAAGACTGAAAATAACTGAAACATGCATAAATAGAACATTATTAATCAGAGCTCCTGGAAGGGAAGTGATGGTCAAACCACTAGGAGGTCCATCCTCCTAGGGAGGGAAGTCAGTCATTTCTTCTTCAGTAGGTGGGACTACAGAAAGAAACAGGGCTTCAGTAGTTACATACTTGTAAAGACAGAAAGTGTGTGTTTCCTCAGAGGTGAGGTGATCACACCAGGCAAGATCTATGAGAGCAGTAAGGCTATGATGACCAGTATGTTAGGGAGAAGTCCATTAAATGGAGAGTGTACCACTTTGTGAGATGTCTGTGTTAGGTCATCCATGGAATGTACCTTTGGATAGGTGAGCTCCAGGGACTGTGTAGTCATTAAGATCAATTTCCCATTGTATGGAGAATAAGGGTTGGTCTGGAGCTACAACCATGACATTAAGATAGGTGTCTGAGCCTTCTTTAACAGTAATCATTTTGTTGGGCACATTAATATGAACTCCCTCTGGGGCTGAGTGTTCAAGTTTGCTAAGAAAATGTTGTGCACATTGCTTGAGTGCAGTTGATAGGGGTTTGTTCTGAAAGTCAGTCAAGGGAAGCAGTAGCAGTCCCACCCGGGTGAGGAGGTGCAAGATAGCCATCTTGCCAGTGTACCTGATAGAAAACAGAAAAGGTTTGTTAAGTGTGGGGTACTATTCCACCCTAAGTGGGTTAGAAAAAGTAAGTTTAGTCACCTTTGTACAACTTGAACTGATTAGCATGGAACCATTTGTTGGTGGTTTGTTTCTACTGTTTAACTTGGACCTGATAGACAGCAGGGCTGAGTTTGTTGGCAGTGGGATATGGTTCTTCCCATTTGCTGGCAAATGAATGAGTTGGTTTTCTGTATTGAAGAAGCATAATCTGGTCTCCAACGTATCAGCTGACTTCTTTGACATGCTTATCAAAGTGAGCTTTAGCTTGTTGTTAAGCTTTACTCATTTGATTGGCAGCAAACAGATGTGTCTTTGTGATGTCGTCATAAAGCTTCTTAACATATTTGTCTACAGATACTCTATCTGCAGTAGAGGTGTAGAGATCAATCAACAGGTGCTCAGGTAATCTCATGTCTGTACCAGTCATAACCTCAAAGGGCGTACACTGGGTAGTTGCTGCAGGAGTGCCCCTGATTGCCATCAGTAGTAGTGGCAAGAAGGAATCCCAATCCTTGGGATTGTCATTGATGAATCTGCATAACATCTGTTTGATTCTTCTGTTTGCCCTTTCTACCTGGCCTGAGGATTGAGGATGGTAGGGGATATGGAATGTCTGATCTATTTGAAGTAGCTTCTCAGAAGGAACTACAAGGGAAAGGATCAGATTTGTTACAGTACAGTAGCTTCTTGTTGTTTTTACATTGTTTCTTGTAGATTTTACTTGGTAGAAGGTTATTTCTTTTCTTTCTTATTACTTCTAAGGGGCTAGCAGGGTACTGTTTTGGGGCTGTTAGAATTTTGAAAACTGTTTTGGTGGCTATAAGTGGGCTCATTTGTTTGATGTTTCACTGTGTAGCTGGCTGCATTTGTAGAGAACTATTTATTCTGATTTAAAGCCTATTTGGTGTGATTTAAATGGGGCTGTTTCTTTGAATCAAAGGCCTATATCTTCCAATTTCAGGCCTATTTTGATGTGTTGTTGGTGAAGCTGCTTGAATTAGAGACCTGTTTCTTTTGGTAGCAAACCTATTTTGGGGGCTTTGAATAGAATTGTGATTCATTTTTGCTGGCTTAACTAGCTGCAAAGGTTAGTGTATAGTGGGGGAAGGGTGCTAATGGTCTGGCCTGGTCTCACTCAGCCAGGCAGGCAGAGCTGAATCAGGTGTGGTGTCAGTTGCTTTGGCTTCACAGAATGAACTAGAAGGGAAAGGATCAGATTTGTTACAGTACAGTAGCTTCTTGTTGTTTTTATATTGTTACTTGTGGATTTTACTTGGTAGAAGGTTATTTCTTTTCTTTCTTACTACTTCTAAGGGGCTGTTGGAATTTTAAAAACATTTTGGTGGCTATAAGTGGGCTCATTTGTTTGTTGTTTCACTGTGTAGCAGGCTGCATTTGTAGAGGCCTATTTCTTCTGATTTAAAGTCTATTTGGTGTGATTTAACTGGGGCTATTTCTTTGAATCAGAGACCTATATCTTCTAATTTCAAGCCTATTTTGATATGTTGTTGGTGAAGCTGTTTGAATTGGAGACCTGTTTCTTTTGGTAACAAACCTATTTTGGGGGCTTTGAGTAGAATTGTGATTCATTTTTGCTAGCTTCACTAGCTGCAAAGGTTAGTGCATAGTGGGGGAAGGGTGCTAATGGTCTGACCAGGGGACTCAGCTTCCTGATTGTTTGTGGAAGACTTGAGTTGGTCCCACCCCCAATCCCTCACCCCATCCACCCTGGTCCATGATTTCCTTTATACCAGGGGTTCTGACATCACTTCCTCAAACAAGCAAAGGATATGCATCTGTTATAGCAGAAGCAGACATCCAGGAAAGGAACAGCAGTGAGTGAAGTGGTGACTGCTATCTTAGTGGAAGGGAAGTAACTGCAAATCTAAGAGCTTTCAGTGTTACTTCTTTGCATTGCTATTGCATTGTGGAAAGGAGAAGTAGGAGTTTGAAGAAGGTTGTGCAATAGTTACTTAAAGTATCCTTTTGAGTGTGGATAGGAAGGTTAGGAATATAAAAAGCAGTTGCTGAATATATCTAAATGTGTAAAACAAAGGGGTTAAGGTAAATTAAGAAAAGAATGTTTTACACTGATGGGGGAAGGGAGACTTGGGGGAGTGTTTGATATCCTGCATCTGGAAGGGTGGGGGGGTCACTGGTGGGCAACAACAGCAATGGGTAGGGTGGTAGGCTGCAGCAACTGTGGTGCACCAATATTTCTAAAAATTGCCTGAAGTGTGGGAGGATGCTTAGTGTGCAACCACGTAGAGAAACTTAGAAAGGAGATTGAGGGTCTGCAGGAGGAATTAAGAGAGGCAAGGCAGACAGTGGGTGGGTTTAGCCCAGTACTGGAGGGAGGAAGAATGGGAGATGAGAGAGGGCGATTTAAGCCAACAGTGGTGAGGAGAGGGTCAGAAGAAGGGAAGCAGGGACAGGGGGGCCCAGGTCAGGAAGAACGATTGCCAGGGAAAACAGGTCAGGTGACAAAAGACAACTGGAAGGAGGAGATAGGGACTTGTGAGGGAGAGGTGAAGAAGTGGCAAAAGTCATGGAGTGGAAAGTAGAGAACAGGTTACTATGAAGAGAGAGAGAGCAGGCATTTGTGAAGAGTCTTCAGAAAATAGTTTTGCACTGCAAGACAGGAAGAAAGTGGAGGAGGGAAATGATGAAATTAGAGGAGTAATTAATAAATGCCTGGACCTAACCGGAGTGGGGGGGGGAGTTCTGCTGGGAGAATTGCAACAGGGGCAAAAGGGAGAAATAATGCGCAGGAGGAAGAAGAGGAGCCAGAAATGAGAAAGGGAGATGAATAGAAGAAAGCAGGGAGTGAGAGTGGTGGAATCTTAGTGCAGGGGGACTCACTACTAAGAGGAGTCAGTTGGGGTAGCAAGGGAGAGAGGCATAGTCGCATTTGGGTGGAGGCCATGCCAGGAATGACAGTGGAAAGGGTGGGACAATCTGTTCTGAAATATGCTAGAAGGGGTAGGGACAAGCCTCATTTAATTATACATCTTGGGACAAATGACCTGGCTGACAAGACAGTAGATATAGTCCAGAGGAGATTTGAGGAACTAGGACAATTATGTGAGGGGGCAGGAAGTTCAGTAACTTTTTCAGAAATACTACCAGTGCCCAAGGCAAGCACAACAAGAAAGCTGAGAAAATAGGAATTTAATGGATGGCTAAGAACCTGGCGTTGTGCTAAAGGGTATAGGCTGTTGGAGGGGTGGGAGGGACCTGAGAGAACAGTAGTCTCTATGCCAAAGACAGACCACACTTGAGTAAGGAGGGAAAGAAAGTGTTGAAACAGAGGATGGAGGAGTACTTAGAGGAAGTAGGGAATTTAAACTAGGAGTGGAGCGTGGCAATTGGGCAAGAGACATGCAGAGTCCACAAGTTGGGAAACCATGTGAGTTTACCCCCCATAACAGTGACAAAGGACAAATGGCAAGTACTATTTGTGATGCTAGTAAAGGAGGGCAGGATGGGAGGGGGGAAAGGTGGAAGGTGGTTACCCTTCATGCTAGGAGCCTTGGAAAGAAAACTGCAGTTATAGGTGCTCATGGCAGAGGGAGAAGTGGACATTGTAGCCATCACAGAAACATGGGCCACCCATTACAATGACTGGGACCTATCTGTACTAGGGTACAAGTTATTTCATAGGGACAGGGTGATTGGGAAAGGAGGGGGTGTGGCACTCCATGTAAAGGAAGGACTGACATGTGTAAGGAAGGAAGGGGAGGAGGGTAGTATGGAGTCAATTTGGATGCAAATCCAGGATTCCAAGAATAGGATTCTTAGAATGGAATGGTGTACAGGCTGCCATCTCAGACAGAGGAGTTAGACAGGGAACTAGTAGGACTGATCAGGAGGACCTGTGAGAAGGGTAGTGTGGTGATTGTGGAGGACTTCAACATGCCAGAAGTGGACAGGAGTACCCCCAACAACCAATAACAGAAGGAAGCAGGCACTGCTGGATGCCTTCCAGGACAGCTTTCTGCCGCAAATGGTCAGTGAACCATCCAGGTTAGGGAATACCCTTGACCTTGTACTGGCAAATGGGGACTTTGTGAGAGAACTTACAGTGGAGGAACTGCTGTTAGGGAGTGACCACCATTCAGTATGGCTCACATTGGATATGGGCAAGGAAGGAGCGGAATCTGGCACAAGAGTGCTGGACTTCAGGAGGGCTGACTTTGGGAGGATGGGGGAAGTGGTAAAAGGGTACCTGGCCAGAATTCAATCTAGTGTGGGCTCTAACCAGAGGTGGGAGCTCATAAAGCTGGGGATAGTGGAGGCAACCAAAACCTGCTGCAAGGACCAGAGCAAGAAGGCTAGGGCTAAGAAACCAAGTTGGTTGAGCAAGGAGGTCATGGAAAAGGTACAGAGGAAAAGAGCTGCCTTTAGGAAGTACAGGAAAACAGGGAGGGGGAGGACAGGGAGGAGTACTTGACAGAATCGAAGGAAGTGACAAGGGCAGTAAGGGGAGCCAAGGCATCTACGGAACTCAGGCTGGCATAAGACATTAAGAAGGGGAAGAAGGACTTCTTTAGGTACATCAGGGAGATAAGGAGCTGTAAGGACCACATAGTAAGGATTAGGAAGGGGGGGGCTGGGTGGAAGCAGGGTGCGATAAGGCAGAAGCACTAAATGAGTGCTTCTGCTCAGTATTTACTAAATAGGAGAGGGGGGATACCCAAGGGGGGAGAAATGGCAGAAACAGGGGGAAGTGGTGACAGACGGGGAAATCATGGAGGGCAGAGTTCAGGAGGGTTTGAAGGCTCTGAGGGTGGATATGGTGCCAGGCCCAGATGGTATCCACCCCAGGGTACTGAAGGAGCTGGCAGAGGTCCTTGCAGGACCTTTGGCAGACCTATTTAGTGCCTCACTACATTTGGGGTGTGTACCTCAGGGCTGGAGGATGGCTCATGTGGTGCCCCTTTACAAGAGTGGCCCCGAGGATGAACCGGGAAACTACAAACCAGTGAGCCTCACATCCATCGTGGTTAAGCTAATGGACACTATCCTGAAGGAAAGGCTGGTGGCCCTCCTAGAGGCCAAAGGATTACAGGACAGCAGACAACATGGCTTCATATGGGGCAGATCCTGCCAAACCAACCTGGTGGAGTTCTATGACTGGGTAACTAGGCAACTGGACAGGGGCCATGCAGTGGATGTCCTGGATCTGGACTTCAGTAAGGCATTCGACTCAGTGCTACATGGAAGGCTGGGAAGTAAGTTAGTAGGCACAGGGGCAGGTGCAAAACTGGTGAGATGGGTAGGGAACTGGCTTCAGGGAAGGCAACAGGGGGTGGTGGTGGGTGGGGAGCTCTCACACCCAAGGGTAATGTCGAGCAGTGTTCCACAGGGCTCAGTGTTGGGGCCAGTGTTGTTTGGGATTTTCATTGCAGACATATCATTGGACATCAAGAGCAAGATCAGTCTGTTTGCTGATGATACCAAGGTAGGAGCAGTGGTGAATGACCTAGGGAGATGGCAGGGGTTGCAGGATAATCTGACAAAGCTTGAAACCTGGTCAGACACCTGGCAACTGGGGTTTAATGCCAAAAAGTGCAAGGTGCTACATTTTGGGATGAAGAACGCAAGGAGGAGTTACCAGCTGTGGGGAGTGCAGCTAGACTAGACAGAGGAGGAGAAGGATCTGGGGGTGCTCATTACAGGGTCAATGAACAACTCAGCACGATGTAGGAAGGCAGCTGCAAAGGCCATCACAATTCTGGGTTGTATTGCAATGGGTATATCCTCGAGGAGGGAGGAGGCGATTCTGCCACTGTATAGGTCATTAGTTAGACTGCACCTGGAGTACTGCATACAGTACTGGTGCCCTTATCTGTAGAGGGACATTGAGTTATTGGAGGGTGCAGTGCGGGCAACAAATATGATCAAGGGGCAGGGGACTTATCATGTGAGAGGAGGCTGAGGGAGTTGAACATGTACTCACTGGAGGAGAGAAGGGACAGGGGGACATGATTGAAACCTTTAAGTAGATGAAAGGAATAAACAATACAGGTACAGACAGGCTGTTCAAAGTAAGGGAGAGGAGGGACACCAGGGGCCATGATATGTGACTGGAGGGAGGAAGGTTCAAGAAGGAGATGAGGAGACACTTTTTTACAGAGAGGGTGATGGCTGGGTGGAATGCGTTACCTGCAGAAGTAGTATCCAGTAGAACAGTGGACTGCTTCAAAGGAAGGGACAGGACAAAGGGAGGTCAATGAAGGGAAGAGTGGAAGGAGGGGCATCTGCAGTTTTTCCTTGTATTATACAGTACTGTATTTGAACATTACTCTCTCTTACCTGATTCAGGTAGTCAACAGGGCAGTGGCAAATCCAAACAGCTCAAAGCTAGAATGCAGTCCTCTCGGCACTTCGTAAGAGCTAAATGTGGACACCAGCCACTCAGCATGCTTATTTTTAATGGCACTCATTCTTAGATCAACGTTTATGTTCTTGGGCTGTGAACCTGAGTTGATTTGATTTGTTATGATCCCAGCATACCACTCAGTGAAAGAAATTTTAAGATAGTCTTTCAGGATCTTGTTTACCAAGACATCCAGCCGCTGCAATAAATCAGTGCAGGATGCTGGTATGAACACTGGGACAATAGCTTCTGTCTCAAGCTTTTGTATAACCTCCTGAGTAGTATTGGCTCTGTACAGGTCTAGGATCAAAATACTGTGCTGTTCTTTGGGCAGATCATTTTTGTATCCCATCAGAGATGTAAGGCTTTAGAGTTTTGGCAATGTATTCTAGCATCGTGTTTGAATTTGCTCAATGGTTTTCACTTAATGAGATGTTCCAATTGGGTGGAAAGTAAAACCCAGAAGGCAGGCTGCAGTTTTCCTGCTAGATCACTTGGGGGCCAGCAACTGGCCAGAGTGTACATCCCATAACAAGGCTGACCTGTCACTTGTCTCCAGGCCAGTGACATCTACTTGTCTTGCCTTTGATTCAGTTGTAGTCCATTGACTACACAGGACCAGTTGTACCCCAGTCTCGTCTATATTGATCACCAAATCAGGGGTATAAGTTCCTGTCTGGTAGCCCTGTTAATGTGAGCTAGAAATTTAGCTTTTAAAACAGGAAAATCAGATGGGGGTTTTCTACCCACTTTGGTTCCTTTCTGCTTCACATATCCTATTTGGTTCAAGAAATATCAACCCAACTGTCTTGTTATTTGCAAATTGCCCCCATTTTCTGAGAGTAGCTTTGGGTTGTTTCATTTAATAACATCCAAAGCTACTGCCGCCACCACCCTCTCACTCACCACTGCACCTTCTGTGCGAAGACTTTATTATTTTACACATTTCAACCTCTATGTCCTCTAAAACCAGTGTTGGATGACCCCTGGGCTTATGTGGTACACAGGGAGCAACTAATGCAGGATCACTGCTAGTACAAACCTTGTCCAAGTAATCTTTTTTAAATGTTCGTAATGTGCTTTCATTAATTACTTTATCGTACTTGCTTCAGTAATATCTGACCGCATTCATTACACCATTCATTATGGCATAGTGCCCCAGTTCATACCGAAGCTCTAGACTGTAGTGTGTGTAGTCAGTTTGCCTTCTCTTGGGGGAGGGAGAGGCAAGCTTGAGCTCCTGTACCACAATATCTGCAGTTTTAACTGATACACCGGCAGTATCACTCAATGCCTCTGCTGTAATGTCTTCGGTAGTCACAATTTCATGCTCTCGCTTGATTCCTTATTTCTGTGGAGCCACTGCACCAAAGACATAGCAAGCAAAGATTAACATGAAAGGCAGATGAACTACAATTTCAAGCATACTCAGCAGCTGAATGGAAGCAAAGACAAGCAGAGACAAGCAGAGATAAGTACTATGAATGACTTAATTGCCAACTTAACACTAATACTGGGAGAGTGCTTGACAGGGCTTATGAGCTGTAGAAAATTCATTAATGAAAAGTGATAGCTCTGTTTCAGCATTTTTGGTAGTCGTCTCATCAGCAAATAAGTGGCAAACATAAGTAAGGGTCTGCAAAATTAGTTAAACGCTAACATGTGGCAGACTTGCAGAGAGCCAAATTAATTAACGTGACATTTATTAATGCTACAGTTTTTGGAGTGTCTGCTTCATCAGCTGAGCTGTAAAACTGGTTCCCTGGTCTGAGCCTAGCTTAAGGGGTAGGCCCCACCTGGAGTACAACTGATCTACCAGAATCTTGGCAGTTGTCTTTGCTATGTTATTTTTAGTGGGAAATGCTACTACTCACTTGGAAAACAAATTTGTGACCATTGTGTACTTATTCTTGCTGGAGTTGGTCAAGGGGCCAATGAAATAGATTTGTATCACATTTCATTGTCCAGTTTTCCTTAGTGGCAACACTTTGGTATTTCTTTTCACCAAAATTGGATTGTTCTGGGCACACACTATGCAATTGTCCACATAGTGCTGTACATCTTGGCCATAACAGGCCACAAGACAACAGCTTTAAATTTCTGGAGTGGTGTTTTCTGCCCCCTGGTGTCCACTAGTGGGGGTATATATATATATATATATATATATATATATATATATATATATATAGTAGCACAGTAGTGCTACCATAGTTAGGGTTGAGGAGCCATTTACATGTTAAACCCCACCTTTTGGCCTTAATAACTTTGCAACTGTTCAACAGATTTGCCTGAAATTTGAATACACAATCAAGACCCATATGCCTTCGGATCTGCCAAGTTTTGTACCAGTCAGATATACGGCTGCAGAGTTATTAAGCATGATCTGCGATGTGTTTACGCTTTTTTGGACTTCAACGGTGTGTCTACAGGTCGCATAGTTTGTGCAAATGGTCCGAAATCTTCAGGAGCGTAGGCCGGGTCCCCAATGTGCCTTTCAAAGATTTCATGAAAAATATTAAACAGTTCAAAAGTTATTCAAAAAACAAGTTCACATTATTAGTCAATGGGAAAAGTTAACAAAAAGTTTAACAGTGTCGCAAATGCAGTTTTTACTTTCACAAATGGTCCTTTTACTGTCACAAATCTGCCATTTTGTTTTCAGTTGGTGATCAGAAAAATGCTTGGCATTTAAATTTGGGACCCTCTAGCAACCCAATTATTTTTGTATTCACCTAGTCGGATCCTGAGGATGCTAGCCATGTACATAGATACATAGATACATAGACAGCGTCGGCAGATAAGGGCCTATGGCCCACCCAGTCTGCCCATTTGAGCTTGTAAGTTCAGTTTGTTTATCTAGAAGTCCGTTTCCCCTTACCCCTGACCTCTAGAATTCCTTTATGTCTATCCCATGCATTCTTAAATCCTGTGATTGTTTCAGCCCCCACCACTTCCTCTGGCAGGGTGTTCCACTTGTCCACCACCCGTTCTGTGAAGAAATTCTTTCTCATGTTTCCTCTGAATCGTCCTCCCTCCAACTTCATCCCATGCCCTCTAGTCCTGGAACACCTTTTTCGCTTAAAAATAGTGTTTTCCTGCACCCTGTTTCTCCCTGTAAGATACTTGTATGTCTCTATCATATCCCCTCTCTCCCTCCTCTCCTCCAGGGAGTACATGTTCAGTTCCTTCAACCTGTCTTCATAGGACTTGTGATGCAATCCATGCACCATCTTTGTTGCCCTCCTCTGAACCTTCTCTACCCTGTCTATGTCCTTACGTAGGTATGGTCTCCAGAACTGTACACTGTACTCCAGGTGGGGCCTCACTAGTGTCTTGTATAGCGGAATTATGACCTCCCTTTTCCTGCTGGTGATGCCCCTGCCTATACATCCCAGAATCCTATTTGCTTTACCTGATGCCTTGTCACACTGTTTCCCTACCTTGAGGTCATCAGAGATGACAACCCCAAGATCCCTTTCCTGCTTGGTGCATGCTATATCCTCACCCCCAACTGATATATTGTGCCAGGGTTTTGTGCCCCATATGCATTATCTTGTACTTCTTTGCATTGAATTTCAACTGCCAAACCCTTGACCATTCTTCAAGTTTCTGCAGGTCCTTCTCATTCTGTCTACACCCTCTGGTGTGTCTACTCTGTTACAGAGCTTTGTGTCATCAGCGAACAGTGAAATTCTGCCTTCTGGATCCTGTGCAATGTCACTGATGAAGATGTTGAATAGGAACGGTCCCAGCACTGATCCCTGTGGTACCCCACTGGTCACTCTTCCCTCTGTGGAGTGACAGCCATTTACCACCACCCTCTGGGTCCTGCCACCCAGCCAGTTACCTACCCACCACACTACTGTCCTGCCCACACCCATATTCCCCAGTTTATGTAATAGTCTTCTAGGTGGCATAGTGTCAAAGGCCTTGCTGAAGTCCAGATAGGCCATGTCCACTGCCCTCCCCTGATCCACCTCCCTAGTCACCCAGTCAAAAAATTCAATGAGGTTGGTCTGACATGACCTCCCCCTGGTGAAACCATGCTGCCTTGGGTCCTGTAGTCCATTGACAACCAGCTGTTCCACCAATCTCTCCTTCAGTAGTGCTTCCATGATCTTTCCCACTACCGAGGTGAGGCTGACTGGTCTGTAGTTCCCTGCTTCCTCTTTGTTCCCACTTTTGTATAAGGGGACTACATCTGCTGTCCTCCAGTCTTTGGGTACCTCCCCTGTTTACAGTGATTGGCTAAGCAGGATAGCCAGAGGTTCAGCCACCACCTCTCTTAGTTCTTTAAGGACCCTGGGGTGCACCCCATCTGGCCCCATTGCTTTATCAACTCTTATTACTTCCAGTTCCTTCAGGACCCTTTCTCGTGTAAAGGGACTTGTGTCCATTTCTGCACCATTCTCACCCCTTGTACTCCCTTCAGACCCATTACCCTCCTCTTCCTCAGTAAAGACTGAGCAGAAATACCTGTTCAGTATGTCAGCTTTACTGTTGTCATCCTCCCGCGACTCCCATTCTCCCTTCAGTCTCACTATCCCTCCTTTGTCTTTCTTTTTTCACTTATGTACCTGTAAAGGTTTGTCCCTTTAACCACTGATTTTGCAATGTGTTTCTTCTGTCTGAGCTTTGGCTTCCTTACTGACTTCCTGCCTCCTTTGTTTCTCCTGGTACTTCTCCCTATCCCCTTCTGCCTGTGTCTTTTGTATTGCCTGAATGCAATCTTTTTGGCTTTCACTTTCTTTGCTACCTCTTTGGAAAACCATAATGGTCTCCTCTTCCTTTTCTTCTTGCTAACCTGCTTAATGCATAATTCTGTTGTTCTTATAATCCCCATTTTAAATACTGCCCACTGTTCCTCAACCCCTGATTCCTGTCCCATTCCCTTAATGCCTCTTTTAAGTATCTCCCATTTTCCCAAAGTCTGCCCCCTAAAATCCAGGATCGTGTTTTGTGTGGTTTGGTTCTGCTCTTTCTGTGATTTCAAACCACAATGACTGGTGGTCACTGTTACCAGGTGCTCCCCACTGTTACCCCCATCACACTGTCCCTGTTTGTGAGCAGAAGGTCCAGTATTGCCTTCTGCCAAGTTGGTTCCATGACCAGTTGCTTGAGGAAGGCACCCTGAAGGGAGTCCAGGATAAATCTTTATGTCTTTATTTTGGGGTAAAACACCCCAGAAATATGTTTTTCAGATTTCTGGAAAAAGTACTTTCACAAAGTAATGTCGCAAATTTTTGTGAAAGCTTTTGCAAATTGCGACAGTACTTTTCTAGGCTGTGGGAAAATGACAGCAATTCTTTGGCACCCCCGTGCAAAAGAACAGTTTGGAGTTTTGGGCTGAAATTTGGAAGGAACGCAGCTGACATCTCACAGATGTGCCTTTCAGTATTTTGTTGAAAAAATATTACACAGTGGCAAAGTTACAGTACTCCAAATTTGACACTTTTTCCCATAAGATTGCATTACAGCATATGACGCATTGTAGCAATCGTTTGGTGCCCTGTTGCAAATGAATGGTTTGGTCTTTTGGGCTGAAATTTGCAGAGAACACAGCCAACATCCAACAGTTGTGCCTTTCAGTGGTTTTGTGAAACAGTATTACAGGGAGGCAAAGTTATGGCACTCCGAACTTCTGTTTTTTTCCCATAAGAAAACATTATGGCATTCGCTGCGCCTTTCAGTGCCCGTATCTTGGAAACAGTGCGAGATACAGACTTTTCATCAAAAAAATGCTTATGTGCTAAGTACAAAACTAGCCTGGAAAGTGATAATTCATATGACTTTTAAATTTTTCTTCTATGTAGTACGGTTCCTGAGATATAAGCAATTAACTATTCCAAGTCCTCATTTTTCTGTTCTGAGAGTCATTATTTTGCATACATTCTTTGTACTCACTGTCTTTATACAGCTTTTGGGGAAAACCTGCCTGTGTGCTTACATTAGTGTTACCATTACCACTTCCGCTTGTGGTTCCGTACCCATTTCACTTACCGTTCACGTTTACGCCACCATGTGCGTTACCAATTGCGTTTTCATTTATGGTTGCGTTTGCATTGTTTTTAACATTTCTGTCTACAGTACTGTTTCTCTTTCTGTTTTGCTTTGCGTTACCATGCGCATTAGGCCCTACGCTCCCACTGCTGCATTACATTCACTATTTCTCATCATTCTCAAAGAAGGAAATTAGAGGCAAAAAACTCAATTTAATGCATCAGTTAGGGTTGTTCCAAGCGAGAAAAGTGAGGTAATTAGTAGGGTTGAAACTCCTTTGCACCTCAGCCCACCCCCCCAACTGGAATTGGGGTGCGTTGAGGTCATCGGTCCTAACTCTCTCCCCATTCTCCTATTCCTCAACTAACTTTCCACACAAGTGATGGGGTGAGAGTTAGATCGATGACCCCAGTCACCCGATTTCAGTTGGGGTGGAGAGGGTACAAATGGGGTTAAACCTTATCATTGATTTCTCTTCGCTTTTTGTCATTGTGGAACAATCTCCTAACTGATGCATTAAAACTGAGTTTTTGCTCTAATATATATATATATATATATATATATATATATATATATATAACAAGTGTCTCTCTCTCTGATATAGATATACATCATATTTGCAAAAACTCATTAATGCATTAGTTAGGTTGTTTCACACTGACAAGTGTGGAAATTCAACTTTAGTGTTATTATCCCTACCACCCCACCACTACCTTACCACCCTCCACACACCAACAGGCATCGGGGTGTGCATTGGGATCATCGGCCTAACTCTCACCCCATTCCATGTGTAAAGAAGCTATGGTGGTGCAGTATAAGAAAATGGGGTGAGAGTTAGGCACGACAACCCCAACACACACCCTGATGCCTATTGCTGTGTGGAGGGTCGGGGTTTGTTGTTGGTGGTAGGGTGGTAGTGGTGGTAACCGTAACATTGAATTTCCATACTTTTGTCAGTGTGGAAACAACCCTAAATGATGCATTAATGGAGTTTTTTGCAAAGAATTTCCTTTCTTTTTGAAAAAACGTAATATAAATAGTATGTGTTGGTGGGAGTTCCCATAAGCTGTCCATTTTTTTTCCTGGAGAGACACACTAAGCTGAAAGCTTATTTACAAGTGCAACCTGGGAGCACAATAAAGTTAAGTAACTCATTCAGGGTCACACAGTATGCAAGTGGAGGCTGTGGGATTCAAATGCAAGTCTCCAGGTTTGCAGCTCTGAGCCTTAAGCTACTGCGCTAACCTGCCTTCTCATTTGTGCGTAATAATTTTTGTGTCTGTTGAAGCATGGGTCCTCCTGGCCCTGCATTCCCACTTACACATAGGTATGGAGCCATTCAGCAGCCCTATAGGCAAGGAACCCTTGTAACACAAATCTGCTAATATCTCAGGAACTGTAGCAGCTAGAAAAAAAGTCAAACATGGTTGTAATCATGAGAGTGAATAGTTCTCACAACATAATTGACTAAATCTATATCTTACATCATTTCTGAGATATGGGCACTGAAAAGCACCATGAGTGCTATCTCTGAGGGCATAATAGTGGCCTACAGACATGAAAATGAGCAACTGGAACAGTAATTCCCAAATATCTCACTAACTGCACAAGGTAGAAAAAAAATCAAATTTCATGGCATTCATGTGTAACCCTCCCCACCCCTGTCCTTTTACCAAACCAACGACAGGTGGCATGCTGTTGGCATTTGGCAGCAATACCTGGTGGGGAGTGTGTATCTACGGGTTCGGGGAAGGATGAGGCTACTTGGCACAAGAGGCCTAGGTCTGACTACTCTGCACAGGGGCACCCAAGTAAATCCAACTACAGGAAGCAATAACTGTAATGTCCAGAACCAGAAGTGGGATTTTTCAGTGTGGCTTTATTTATTAACTCACTGAACATAAACAAAGCTCTGTATGGTTCCCCCACAGGGCTACATAACTGTAATGCAAATTAGAGGTTAAACACAGCGGTCCATTTGAGGAATGAACACTTCAACAGTTGTCTGGCTTTGGACCCACCTGGCACTCAGCCCGGACTTTGCATGCGCATTGGATACACAGCCCGACTGTCCCGGCTCCCTTGCCAGCCACTCTACTGACAGTCCACTTGGCAAATGAACCCAAACTCTACTTGGAAAGACATCCCATCACACAAGGAGGCTCCCAACTGTGGCTCCCCACACCCCTTGAAGTCATCGACTCCTAGCGAGATTTTGTTTTCGTACTTCCAATTCGAAACACCCATCAAACAGGAGACTCCATCCTACAAGGAGTAATGTTCCCATCCTGTGGCTCCCCACACCACTTGAAGTCATCGACTCCTAGAGAGATTTTCAAGTTGCGACCCACGTCTGGGTACTCACCCCATCACTGGCCAAGCGCATGAGGCGAGTAGCAAAAACAGAAGAAATCCGTAGAGGTGGACCTGGTTACTAAAGATGGGGATTTATCCACCTCCAGCTCCCATGCCCATACCCGGCCATTTCTCTGAACACACAGAAACTTTAGGACTGTAACATGTAGTTTGCATGGTGGATGAACTGACGCACCCCCTCTACTGCGAACTCTAAATCCATTTAAACTTTAAACTGACTGCTCCATTTGTTCATCCTAGTGTATATAGTCCTCCCAAACAGCAGTCCCCAATAAAACCATTTGAAACTTGAAACTGAATTGACTGCTCCATTTGTTCGTCCTAGTGTATATAGTCCTCCCAAATAGCAGTCCCCAATAACATTTCCTGACTGGAAAAACAGTTGTTTGCCCCTTAAACTGGAGTCAAACACTCACCCAATCGTTGCAGCGCCCCACAGGTGAAGTCCTTTAACCTTTGCTGTATTGTAGAACAGCCAACACAAAATCAGGCAGCTTCTTTCCTTGGTGGGAGAAGGGGATTGCCCCTGGAACCCACAGAGACCTTTTTCTACCCCCCCCAGAGGGAGGGGGCACTGAGACCGAGGGGACGGTCTCCACCACTTGATAAATGGTGATACACAGAAAAACTTCCTTCTGTGTGGAGGCAAAACTCAAACTACAGACTTCCTTCTTGCTTGAGGACAAACGGAAGACTCCTTTTGAATTCCCAAGGTTCTAAGAACTCTCTGAGCTGAAGATTCCAACTGTGGCTCATGCAGCTGTAATAATTCTATAATGATGTCATCTCTCCAGTCTCAGCTGTGACTGAGGACAGAGTGAGACAGTGTGAAACCCATTTAACTGGAGTTTCACAAGCTGCCTTCCCTGCCTACCACTAGGTCTTACTGGGATTCTAGTAACCCCGGGTAACAAAGGGGTTACACATGGCTTTCCAACCTACTTCTACACTTAGTCCTCCTATAATGCAGCTAAAATATTTTGTGACAAAAAGTCCATATCTTGAATCGTTTTCGAGATACGGGCCCCAAAATGCGTCACGGGTTCTGCAATGTTATCCTATGGGAAAATGTCTGAACTTCAGAATGCTGTAACTATGGGTCTGTTCAATGTTTTCATATCAAACCACCAAAAGGCACATCTATGGGACTAGCGCTTACCACCCTAAAAAAATCAGAACAATACCACAATCCACCTTGCCACAAAGAAGTGACAAAGAAAACAACCGCTGCAATGTTAACCTATGGGAAATGTCTGAACTTCAAAATGCCGTAACTATGGGCTTATTTATTATTTTCATACCAAACTAACAAAAGGCAGATCTGAGGGACTAGGGCTTGCCACCCTAAAAAAGTCAGGCCACCAGCACAATCCATCTTGCCACAATCAAGTGACAAAGAAAACAACACATGCCAAAATGTGTTCATGCAGTGTTGCAGTGATTACTTTTATGTTTTCACGATTCTATTATCTCTATAATGGGAATGTTATAGTACACAAAAAAATGTTGCTGTGGTTACTTTTCCCCTGAGTGTAATTGTTTGTGCAGCAATGCCAGTGGCATGTTTCTTAGGGCCTAATTAGGTAAACACAAATGTTGGTGTTTATCAAAGTGCACTATTTTTTGAATTACAGTGCTTTTTTCTCTCTCGCTAACTAAAAACAAGATGTTGACAGGATGAAAACAATTTCGGGAAGCTTGACAACAAAAATATGATCGTGAAAGCTTTCATAGTGCACATATAAATCTTTCCTTAGGTTATAATGGGGCATGAAAAAATGGAATAACTTTTGAATGAAGTAATATTTTTTCACCAAATCTTCAAAAGGCACCACTTCAACCCAGGCCACATATAGATCAACAAATCTGAACCCACTCAAATGGATTCTTCAGTCCATTGCGGCTGGACAAAGAATTTGTAATAAGCACCAAATTTCACTTTTTGAGTGTGCTATGATTACACAACAAGACATCTGACTGGAACAAAACTTTCTAGATACAGAGATCTGTGGTAAACAGTTCTACATTCCAAATTACAGGCAAATCAGACAAACAGTTGCAAAGTGCAAACTTTGAGGTTTAACATAGAAATGGCTACGCAACCCTAACTATAGTGGCATTACTATACCATATATAGATAGATAGATAGATAGATAGATAGATAGATAGATAGATAGATAGACGGATAGACAGACAGACAGACAGATATAGACATAGATACAGATACAGATACAGATATAGATATAGATATAGCTATAGATATAAATACAAACAAATCTCTGTATTTGTAAAGGATGTAAAGTTATTTTTCTCCCAGAATGGTAGGAACTCAGTAGGGGATGAGCAGACCCAGTTGGAGTCTGCAAAGATGATGGCATTCTTGTCACCATGAGGCATGATCTCCAAAGCACAAGCCACAGCTGTCAGTTTGTCATACTGTGAGGAGACAATAGTGCATTTCCTAGAAATGCACCTGAAATTGCCACCTTTATCTATTATGAGCACCCCAAATTCTGCTAGCTGTTCTCCGTCTACATAGAAGGTGGAGCCATCTGTAAAGATGTGATACATGCTGGTATCTTCTGAAACATCTGGTACAGCCGGTAAGAATGGCCCTGGTTCAGGTAAGCCAGGAGGCTGGAATTCACAGTCATGGGTCTAGTCAGTATTGGGTCCAGTCCTTTTTAATGTCTTCATCAGTGACATTGCAGAGGGACTGGAAGGAAAAGTATGCCTTTTTGCAGATGACACAAAGATCTGCAACAGGGTTGATACACAAGGAGGCATGGAAAGGATGAAAAGGGACTTGGCAAGGTTGGAGGAATGGTCAGGCATATGGCAGCTAGGATTCAATGCAAAGAAGTGCAAAATAATGCACCTGGGAAACAAGAACCCAGGGGAAGAATACACAATGGGTGGGGAGGTAGTAACAACAACAAAACAGGAAAGGGACCTGGTGATAATCATATCAGATGACCTTAAGGTTAGCAAGCAATGTGAGAAGGCAGTAGGGTGGGCTGGGGGTATACTGAGATGTATAGGGAGAGGCATCAGCAGCAGAAAACAGGAAGTTGTTATCCCTCTGTACTGACAGTTGGTGAGACCCCATCTGGAATACTGTGTCCAGTTCTGGAGACCCCATCTCCATAAGGACATAGACAGGATAGAGGCAGTCAGAGAGGGCAACTAAAATGGTGCAGGGTCTGCAAGAGAAGCCGATGAGGAGAGACTAAAGGAGCTAATATGTATACCCTTGAGGAAAGAAGGAGAGGGGACATGATAGAAACTTCAAGTACCTCAAGGGAATCAACAAAGTCCAAGAGGGTAGCATCTTTCAGAAAAAGAGACTTGCAAGAACAAGGGGACACAATTTAAAGATAGAAGGAGGGCAGTTCAGGGGCAATGTGAGGAAGTATTATTTCACAGAGAGGGTAGTGGATGCATGGAACAGCCTTCCTGAGGAAGTTGTGGGGTCTAAAACTGTGGGAGAATTCAAGAATGCATGGGACAGACATAAGGCAATTCTTGTGGGGGGCAGGAAGATATAGGCTGTTGGTTAACTAGGATCTGCGGCCTATCCTGTAGGTAGGGAAATGGGCAGACTAGATGGGCCTAGCAGTCCTTATCTGCCATCAAAGTCTATGTTTCTATGTTTCTATGTTTCATGGGGCTTACCTGTGTAACATAGGCCATGGGCCAAGATGGATGGAATTTTTGCAGGCAGTACTTTAATGTCCCTCTCCTGCAAAAGCAAGACCAGTGGATTAGTCTGATGTTGGAAACTGAACCATCTTTTACTTTATCTGAAAGCAGAAAGTTGGTTGGGGTGTGGCACATATACAAGACAATAGGAGCATACCCAATGATGCACATGAAATGTTTGACAACCCAGTAGGTTGCCAAAAGTGTTCTTTCACAGAGACTGTATTTCCTGTCTACCAGGAATAGCATCTGAGCTGCATAGGCAATGGGCCTAAATGACCAATTGTTCTTTTGTACCAGCACTGCAGACATGTCTACATTAGAGGTGGCAGTTTTCAAATGGAATGGGAGATTTGGGTTAGGATTGATCAGTGCTGGAACCGAGGCTAAGGCCTGTTTGAGCTGTGTTACAGCTTCAGTGTGAATGTGGCCCCATGTCCAGAGGATGTCCTTTTACAGAAGTTCATACAAGGGAACAACTTTCAAGGCAAAGTCAAGGATAAAATCCCTGGAATAGTTTACTGTTCCTAAAAAAGAATCTGAGTGTTGCCACGCTAGTAGGAAGTAATAGATCTTGCAAGCCCTGGATCTGTTTGACAGCTGAGCTTTTGCCTTGGTCTGTGATATGTAGACCAAAGAAGATGACCTCTCTTTTACAGAATTGTACCTTAGAGGGGATGCACTTGAGGCCTGCTGTCTTGAGGAGAGACCAAAATTCACCTGTAAGGGCTAAATTATCTTCTCTCGTGGTGATTGCTAGAAGCAAATCATCCACATACTGCAGAAGACACTGGGGAGCAGATAACCCCTACGGTGCATCCATCATGTGGAGATAGAAGAGAGAAGGGCTGTTGTGAAAGCCCTGGGGAAGACAGGTCCAGGTGTACTGGCATCCATCAAAGGTGAAAACAAATTTGTATTGACTTTCCTGAGCTAAGAGGAGTGACCAAAAGCCATTAGAGATGTCAAGAGCTGTGAACCACTTTTTGTCAAGTGTCAACAGCTTGGGCACATCAGGTGCTGAGGCTACTGTTGAGGCATAACTGGGGGTAACTTGATTAAGTTTCCTGTAACCAATTGTGAGTCTCCAAGCCCCATTTGACTTTTCACAGGTCAAACAGGTGAATTGACAATTGAAACACAGTTTCTAATCACTCCTTGCTGTAGCAGTGATTGGATGGTCTCCCTCAGTGATGGCAAGGCTTCAACAGGGAATGGGTACTGCTTCTGCTTCACAGGATCAGGCCCTGTGATCTTAGTGGCAATGTGCATCCTACCACAGTCATGCTTGTTGGTGGCAAACACATCAATGTGTTTCTGTAGCAAGGGTGCAAGTTCAGAAAATAGGTCATGACTTTTGAACAAAGCCATGGAGTCATAATCCTTGTTGTTATGGGAGATGGCAGCCACCACATGTGAGTCTGGAATTGTAACAGCATGACATTGTCCTTTGATCTGGAGAAGTAGCCTGTTGACTAGGTCCACTACACAGCTTAGTGATAGAAGGTCAGTTCCCAATATGTTGGGGTGATGACACAATACTATGAGGTCAAAGACAAAATCAGTCCTGAGGTGACCTACTACCACAGGTAGAGGAACAGATCAGTAGGTGTGTAGCTGGGTACTATCTACACCCTGGGCACTGGTCTTCCAGCCAGTAGACTAGTCATATGAGACTGGGTCCTCATCATAGAGGACTTGACATGGCTTCTTCAGTATCCAGAAGCATGGAAAGTTGGTGGCCCCCAACCATGGCCTTTATGCAAGGCTGTCCTTTGTGTCAACAATCAAGGCACACACAATCTGGACTGAGGCCTGTAACTGTCAATCTGCATTTTCAGAATAGTAATCATCATCCTGTTTCTGAAACCTGAGGTCTGCAGAATCTTTCAAGGCCTACTGGATGTCCTGCACAGGATACAGATGTACCTATGATGTCATAGGTGCGACAGTGGCCTGCTTGGATGGTTCTTACTTGGTCGTAGCATTGGTCTGGGCAGTAGTTAATGCCTCAAAAGGACTTTTCCCTCAGCTGTTCATTTGTTTGGCAGCCAGAATCAGGAAAGGATTCCCCTGACCCCATGACTGTCCAATGGCTGGAGCGAGGGCTGCTATGGTACATGTAGGCTTAGCTGCTCTTTACCCACAGATTTCCTGCAGCAGCTTGTGGAGAGTCTTGTTTTCATCTTTAAGACTTCAATAGCTAGGACCATTTTGGTTCCAGCCATTGAATTGGGTGTTTGGTGTTTTCCAATTGCTCATATCTCTGTTCCTGTTGTTTTTATAGTCCCAGTCCCTCTTCCCCTTGTGTGACTGCTTGTCATCAGAAGGGGTGTCAGATTTCTGGTTATTGCCCTCTACATTGTCATGTATTGGGGCCTCAGCAGTCAGCTGCACTTCAACCACCAGTGCTGCCAAAACTTGTATAACAACAGCCTTGTTGCTTTTACTAAAAGCAAGGTTACAGAGATAGACATGATAGGCATGTTCCATTTTGGTGAGAATAGCCACAGAGGTATCAGTGCTCAGGTAGACATTAAGCTCAACCTTTTCCTGTAAGGCCAGAGTCATGTTCCAGATGCCTGTACTCAATCTGGTCTCAGTCTACAAGTTCACCTGGAAGGCCCTTGCCAATGTAATATTTATATTATTTATTTATGTCTTTGATTACCGGGTAGGTAAGCAGTGTCAGTGGCTCAGTAGATAACACACTCACCTCTGAGGCCAGGAGATCAGAGGGCTGTGTGTTCGGTTCCCACATCTGGCACTTGAGTTAATATCCCAGTGCTGACACTGTAGTGCAGCATGACACTTCTGAGGTGCCGTCTTTTGGATGAGACATTAAACTGAGGTCCCATCTGCCTGGATTAGTGGTAGTTCCGGTGGATGTTAAAGATCCCTAAGCACTTCTCTAAAAGAGTTGGGGTAAATTTTATTGAAAAAGAAAGAAATAAGATCATATCCAAACACAAGAAACCTAATTCATAAGTCATAAATCACAATATTCAATACAGCTTTAAACTGAACAATACTTGTTTATCATTTTCCCCTTTTAAGTAACTGCTTCATCTGTGTTTGTAATTCATGGCATTTCTGTCCATAATTCCCCAATATCTAATGCTGAAAGTTGTTTACATTCTAGCATATACACTGCTTGTAAATCTTTCACTGTTTTTTCCCTTAGTTCAATACAAGTGCATTCTTTTTGTTGCAAGGTAAACAAGCATCAGGCCATCCAAATATTCCACTTAATGATGGTGAAAAGTAGCTGTAACGTACTGTGATTCCATTTACTCCAAGCTGGAGAAACATGCCCATAAATAATACTAACATAAGTGAGTTTTGTAAATAATGATTAATTCCATTGCATGGCTAGGTATGCCCAAAAATCTTTGATAAAGGAATGTTGGAAGAGGAGATGTTCTATTGTTTCTACAGTATTTGTACATTGTGGCCTACTACATATTCTATCTTGGATCTGTCTGTGTTTATGCTTATTTTTTTATTTATTTTTTATATTTATCTTCTCATGGTAGGACAGCCAGTGGAAGTCCCATATGTGTATTGGAATTCTTGGATTTCTTAATAGATTTTTAAGGGAACTCCTGTATTGTGAAGAACACAAAGTGAAGATCTCGGGACATGCACAGATAGATACCCGTAGATTTTTGTAACATATTTTGCACGTGGGAGCTGTCAGAATCTGTTGGGGAGCAACTTTCTATTGTTTTAGCCTACAGAAAGTATCCTTTATACATTGTAAGGAAACTGGACCTTGCACTGTTTTCAAGGAATTCTGTTCCCACTGGTGTAACCATGGCTTACAGTTTTCATACATCTGGTCCTCCCACCCCTTTTGTGTATTAATCAATAAAGGTCTCAGGTTAGCGATAAACAGTATACTATTAAAAAATAAGATAGGGTTAAGCATATTCAACCCACCCTCCTTGACAGGTAAGTATAGAATATCCCTTTTTATAGGGTTGAGGCGGCTCCCTCAAATGGCCTGAAGAAAAGGCTCACAATGGTTGTTTCTAGCTTTTTGGGGACTGGGAACACATAACTGAGGTATAAAAAGGTGGGGAATAAGAACATTTTAATTAAAAGTATCTTTTTCTTTTTCCCAATTTTACTCCTATTCCACTGTAAAATTTTAGATTTCCCAATTGCAATTTTCTCTTCCCAGTTTAAAATATCTGTTCCAGGAGGGCCAAATTTAACCCCCAGGATTGATACTGCCTCAGTAGAGAGTTGGATGGGTCCCACTGAGTTTTCCTGCACTGGGCCAGTCCCTAATACTAAGGCATTACATTTTCCTAAGTTTAAGGCAGCTCCCGAGACCGTTCCAAAAGTGGAACATTCTGAAATGGCCACAAGGACTGAGGATTTGTCATTTACTATAAGGCACACATCATCTGCATATGCTATAGCTTTGGGCAGCACCTGAAGGTTTGGCACTGTTATAGATTTGATAGACTGAGAAACATTTCATTTCTGTAGTAAAGGATCTATAAAAAAAGTATATAGGAGGGGGCTCAATGGGCACCACTGCCAAACCCCTCATCTTATAGGTACCATAGGTCCCAATTTTCCATTAACTACTGGTACTGCGGTTGCTGTCCTATATAGGGATTTAAAACAGTTTACCATTTTAGGTGGTACATGATAGTGTAGTAAAGTTTCCCATAAAAAATCATGACAAATTGAATCAAAGGCTTTTCTTTGGTCTACAGAGACTACAAAGCCAGAACACATATTAGAATAGCCTTTCATAATGATTTCCCTTGCTAAAATAAGGTGATCTTGTATTTTCCACTGAGGAATAGCACAGGCTTGTTCAGGGGAAATGATAGTTTCTGCCACCGGGAGTAGCCTCCTGGTTAAAATTTTGGATACAAGCTTACAATCAATGTTTAACATACAAATAGGTCACCAGTTATTTAGATCAACCCTGTGCCCTTTTTTATTCAGAAAAATTAACGCTCCTTTGTTAAAGCTTAATGGCACTTCACCAGATTCTAAAAGAGCATTGAACACTGATGTAAGCTCCATACTCAGGGTCTCCCCTATGATTTTATACAACTCATTTTAGAGACCATCTGGCCCAGGTGTAATGTTATTCTTTAAATGATAAATGTCATATTATACCTCCCCTACTGATATTGGTCTACATACCTCAGCCAATAACCAGGAGGAAACCATGGGCACTGGAATATCCTGCAAAAATTCTTTAATGTTCTGTGCATCAGAAGGAATATTCATAAACAATTTCCTGGCAAAATCAGTCACTATATGTACCATTTTATCAAGGGTGTTCTGAAGAACTCCAGCATGGTCCAGCAAACCAGTCATGGATTTTTTCCCCACCTGGTATGTATTATAGCTAAAGGGACATGTTTCTTGTTCTCCACCTTTCATGCCAAACTTATGCTGCTGAAAAAGTTGTGTAGCTTTTTGTTTTGCAAAAGCCATCATTTCTGCTTGGACTAACCAAACTTGGTTACTCACATCCTGCCTTGTGGTATGTGCTATAGTCAGTAGGTTTCGTAACTGGTGGCACTTTTGTAAATATGTAAGGTAGGCAGAATTACATCTTCCCTTACTGTATGATTTGAGGAAGCACATGAGGTCCAATTTTATATCTTCCCACCAGAGGATGGGATTCTCATAGCACACCAGCACTGATTTTCTGGCTGCTAAAAACTGTCCTGGTACATTAAGAAAGGCCTCTTCTTTTACCAGAGAGGTATTACATTTCCAAGTGTTGGGCCCTTTAGCAAATGGGGGATTATCGCCAATTAGAATAGAAACTTTCCTATGGCCTAAAAATTCTAAGGGTTCCACCCAGGCAGCTGAAGTGCTCAAATTTTAGGACAAAAAATATAATCAATTCTAGTTGCTAGGGTTCCCTTCTAGAAGGTGGGTGTGTGTTTTTTTGTGTGTTCCAGATAAGCATCTCACATGTTTGCAGTGTTAATAATTGTGTTTAAGGAGCGAGAGTCACAATACATATTTTTTTGTTTTAGAGTGAGCCCTTTTGTCCTGGAGACTTAGCCCACAATTGAAATCTCCTGCAAACACCACATATTTGGATGTGTGTAAAAAAGGATGAATATGGGACATTATCTAAATTCTAGATGATTGGGGGGCATAGAGGTTAATTACACGGTAAGGCCATTTCTGAATAAGGGCATAAAGTATTAATACTCTGCCTGGAACTACATCATAAAGTTTTAGCAGTTTAAAATCAAGTGAGTGTATTAGCATACCTACACCAGAGCATGGTTCCTGGCCAATAGACCAGAATGTTGGACCTAGTAACCAATGTCTTTAGGCTTGTTTTATTTCACTAGCGGTATGAAATCGGACATCTTGTAAAAAGATAAGACCCATCTGTAATGAAGTAAGAAAGGTCAAGACTGTGTTCCATTTGTCTATCCTCTTAATACTATTTACGTTAATAGTATGGCATGCTAAGGCATCAGGAGACATTTGACATGTAAGAAGAAGGAGGGGGTCAAATCACTTCTCCAGTTATTTATTCCTCCCAGAACTACCAACTCTTTTTGTTTTACACCTTGCCTTGTGTTTCAGTGAACCTGTACCTCTAGAACTGATTTCTGTATCTGTTGTGCCCTCAGGGAGCGAGGAGGTGATAAATGAGGAGTCTGAGTCCTCACCAGAGTCTGCAGATGTCTCTTGCAAAATATCATAGGGCTTGGATAGCTGTATGGGGGATGTTCTAACAGCTTTTGGGGGAGAAGGGGCCACTTTCAGCTTGGCCCTTGAGGAGCATCTGCATACATTTCGTACAGGCTCTGGGGAAGGGGGTATGGACTCTTTTTCAGTAGGTATTGGGTCAGAATTTACCACAACCACCTCCTGCATCAGGTGTGGAAGAGGAGGAGACCCCTCTATATCTACGACCAGAGGAGGAGTCTGTAAAGGTTCAGGATGTGCAGCAGCTGAGGTGGAAGGCCTCTCCTGGTCAGGGAAAGTCTGGACTATACAGGGATTATTCTGGATTTTAGCTTTTTGGGCCTGGGAAATTATAAATTGCTGGTCTGCACCTCCATCATGGTGCTCCTGGTTGTGAGTAGCCCAGGAGCAGTTCTGAAAAGTGTGCCCTAGTTCATCACACAAATTGCATCTACATTCATTTAAACATGCACTACTCAAGTGCCCCAATTCCCCATATAAGTTGCACTTTACAGTGTCACATACACTACTCAGATGTGAGGGGTCCCCACACCGGTAGCAGGCCTAAGGCAGTCCTGGGTAAAATAACACTCCCCTATCTCAGCCCAGAAAAAAGGTTTGGAAGATGCATTACCCCAGAGTCATTTGATTTTAGAAGGACTTTTATTCTCCACCCCCAGTCCATATATTTTCTGTGTCCAGGATGGTATCTGGATCTCCAATAACAGTTTAACGAAGCTTGAGCCAGTAAAGAATGTCAGATAAATCCACTCCCTCGTTCCTGAATAAAACAGAAATAGTCTTGTAGGCAGGCTTGGTGAGAGGGATAGCTACAAAAGGACTCCACAATGCTGAACATTTTAGGGTATGATATTTTGACCAGAACCTCTCCATTCCTCTGGGGCTTTTAAAACTTATGTCAAAAGTTGTTTCCCCCGAAATATGAATCAATGCGTATATTTCATATGAGAAGAACTTCATCAACTCTTTTAGAAGAGATCTAGCCACAAATACTCGGTCTGGAGGTTCTGGCATTCTGCTCATATAAGAGAGTCTAACTGCATTGTGGCACTTGGCTGGAAGGATGAGCAAGTGAAACAGAGAGGAAAAAGTCTTCTTTTGTCTATCAGGTTGTTTATTTAAGGATGCTTCCACTTGAAGTGGTGCTGTATTTTTCTCCCATTAGGTAAAGCCAGTATAGTGTTTTGTGTCAGAGTTAAATCATCAGGTATAGCCAGCGGGTCTTTCTGCAAGATAGACTCCCCAGGATTTTGTATATGAGATTTATTCATATTCTGTACTGCAGTTTCCTGAAAAATCAGCAGGTGTAGCATTCTAATAGGGGATTTACCAGAAACCCACTGGCCAGACTGGGGTTGTTTTTCCCAGCCTGTGCCTTGGAGGGCCTTTTCTATAGACCAAGGGCCTGGACCAGGTGCCTTAGTCCCAGGAGAGGAAACATTTTTATCAGAATGCAATTGTTTCAATAAAGGAGGGGTACTCCCATTTTGTAGAGGTGTCTCAGTAGCAGAGCAAGCCTCCATAGACTCGTTCTGATCCCCAGCAGATGACAGTTCCTTTAAGGCATTATTTTCCTTACTCAGCTGATCTGCAATGACAGTGTTAACTGCACTCTCAGCTTTCAACTGCTGGATTTTCTGCAGCAAGGAAGTTTTTAAAGTGGAATCTTTACTCTTCCACCTCCAGTAAGCCTTGCAACTTCAGCACTTCTTCAAACACCAGCTTTGATGTCTCAGTATCTGCAATGTCTTCAAGCCCCTCAGGCTCAGAAAGTGTCCATACTTTCCTCCTGCTCTTGTTCCTGCAGTTGTGCATCTATATTGTTATCACTCACTCCATCCTGTTCATTTACCATAGTATGCATATCCAAATTCTTATTCTCTTGATTTTGCTCAGTTTGAACTTCAGTCCCTGGCATAGATGAGGTGTAAGAGGAGACCAGCTCTCCCACCTCTGCAAGGTCCTTCCTCACTCCAGGACTCTTCGCCCACCATCTTGGTCCCACAGACAAAAGGGTCCCCCCTACTCACAGGAAGTAAGAGTAGGGGAATTCCCCCTGTGTCTTGGCCAAATTTTCCTCATTTACTAAAATTACCACCAACAGCTTAATCTGGTTCAATTTCAGTTGCTTACCATCTGTATCCCCCCTGGTCTTCCCTGAAAATGGGACTTCTAGGCCCAGTGGGCTTACTTGGTCAAAAAAATTCAACAAACAAACAAACAGGTGCACTGGTCCAAAGGACTGTTTATGTATATGTGAGCAATGACCATTGGTGAAAGGCTGTGGGGCTTTCTTTCACATTCTGTTTAATTTTATATGCCAAACGGTCTCCTACAACACCTGGGGAGTTAGCAGTGATGAGTGCCACAGTAATGTCATCATAGACAAGGGAGTCAGAGTTGTGTACTGTCTCTGGGAATTTGGCCCAAAGGGTAGGTTTGACTGTCTGTCGCAAGACCTGAATCTGGTAATCAGGTTGGAGAGAAAGTTTCTCTCAGCGGGAGTTTGCCTTTCTTCAAATAGCAACTGCGACTGTCAGTTGGGCCCATCTATCAATACTCTGGGCAATTTGCTGGACAGGGTGAGCAACTTGTTGGCGGTTGGAAGTATGTGTAGTTGCATTCAGCTCAATATGTTCAATGGCACAGTGAACATCAGCTTCTGCTGTTGCATCAGTGACTGTGTGCATTGTCTTGGTTAATGGTTTCTTTGCACATTTTGTCAATTTGCTCCTGGATGGCTCTCCTTTGGTCCTCGGTACAGTGAGGTTGCTGAGAGCCTCTTGAATTCAGCCCCGAACATCTGCCTTGCCTCCCATGTTGAGAGGAGCAAGTGAAAGTACATTATGGAATACAGGCCCTCCACCTATGTCATGGGGGCCATCATTTTGGTGGTGTACATGGCTTATGCCATGTTTGTATAGACATGGTAACACAGAGCATGTGCTGATGTAGCTTTTGTCTTGGGGATGGTTGGCAGTAGTTGCTCCACCATGGGGGTTGGACTTGTGTGTGATGTGACATGCCTTGTCATTAAAGTCAGAGTTGCCATTGCTGGATGATGCAATCTCAATAGGTGTATACTGAAACCCATTCATGGCTTTAACATGGCTAGCAAGATCCTCCCATTAATGGCTCAACTTTGCCATTTTTTCTCTACATTTCTTATGACAAACTCTTGCACTGCCCTGTTTGATACTTTTTTCAACCTCATGCAGCAACACTCTGTACGTGGCACCCAAGTCAAAGTTTTCCCTAAGTTCTTTATCTAACTCATGATTCACTCTCTAATACTCCTCTTTCAACTCATCATTCTCCTCTCTCAAACCTTTATTTGTATCACTCAGAATATCATTCAAATACACTGTTTTGTATCACATTTCAACCTTTCACAATCATCACTCAACATGCAAATTTCATGTTCAGTGTCTTGAGTAGTACAATGCAACATTCTGGTATTGGCATTGTGAAGTGACTGTGTCTCCTCAGCTAGTTTTTGTTTCTTTTTCTGTAACTCTGATGCCTGCAAGCCAATATCCTTGTTTTAGAGATACATTTTGCAGTTCAAGGGAGGCACATCTCGCTGTGAGACCCTCAATAGTGGTTTACAGGGCTGCAACCAAAAGACCTTTAAGATTGTATCTTTTGGTTGTGTTTTTGGACTCTAAGTAGTGCTTGGATATTAGCAGCAATGGATTGTCTGCAGATTCTGCATCCAGTGCAAAATGTGTCTGTCTACAATGGGATATAAGGTAGTTTGAGATGTCCAGTCTCAGTTCAGTGCAAAATTTAGGCATGACAAAAAAGGGGTAGACAAACAAACAAAGAAGCAGTCAGAAAACTGGACAAAATCCCTGGCGCTGTCACCCAACCACTTTTCAGTCCCCAGTGGGTAAATGGTGATGCCAAGGCACTATGCTGTCATTCACAGAGGAATTATAAAGAGGTGCGGTTGGGTCTACCATGCCTGAGATCAAGACGGAATGTGTCTGCCGCAATCACTACCACTGTAAGCATGAGTAGGTCCAAGCTGGTGAAAGTGATGCTACACTACTGGACATTCAGAATAAATTGAATGGAATCTTCTTTTGCATCTTCCAACCTGCACTTGGTCACCAAAATGTAACTGGGTAATAAAATTACCTTTCTCAGGTTCTTGTTGGAATAGCATGAAGGAAGAGACAACAGACAAGTGGAGCACATGTATTAAATGTAATTTATAGCAGGTAAATAATAATGATACAGGCTTACTACCAATCGTGAATACACAGGAAGAGCTTCCAGTTTGCCTTACCTAAGTAGGTGCAGTCTCTAGTCTCAGAGAAGCTACATGCTGCAAGGGGTCTTATATCCCAATAATTGCTATGGTTACTATAAAAGAAGATACATGGAATCTATATTATTAAACAGTATCAAGTGGCATGAGTAACCTTCCTAACTAACATGAGAAGTTGCTTAGCTTGTCAAGCTAGCATAAATAATGGGATCTCTGTAACTCTGAGGTCAGTTACAATTACAGTGATGCACAAGCACTAAAGGTGGCACTGTTGCCTAACTTATGATTATATAGTAACAATATAATGGAAAGCATCTCCCAGGACCAAAATACATTGGTAAAACATAATGAAGAATAATATGCTTTAGTAGAATACTGTAGCACACATATCCTGACACTTGTGCTTGTACAATACGTGTTTGCCCTAAGGTTAGCACATATACTTACATATATATACTGCTGCTCATGAGGTGGGGGTACAATCAGGGGCACTGGACCATGGATAACATGCTCCATGTCAGTAGTTGCCTGTTCCTCTTGAACTGGTAACACTATTCCATGGGACTGTGCCATGCTGTGTAGCATACAACAAACTAGGAAAATGCCACAGGCCTTCTGAGATGTCTACGATAGAGCACCATGAAAGCAGTCCAGGCAACAGAACTACATTTTGAGCATGCCAAAGACACACTCAGTGATGTTATGTGTGGCAGTGTGTGTCACATTTTATCTCTCCTCCCCATTGGATATGGAACAGAGGACAGGGATGAGGAACCAATAATAGACACATACTTATGTGAGCCTTGCCATGATCTTGATTGTTAACTTCAGCCCATATTCCAGAAACCATCTGGGGTTTCCTACCCTCTCCTCACTGCCTGGGATGCAAAACCATGTACCCCACAGTGGACTGCTATACTATCCAGCAGAGTGTACTCAACTACAGTCTGTCACATGTACCAGATACACACATATGTGAGCCTTGCCTTGGTCTTGGTAGTTAACATCTATCCATTTAAAAAAAACTTTGGGGGTTTCCAACCCCTTCCACCACCCTAGAATGCAATCTTGTATACACCACAGGGCTTTGCCTTACTGTCTTGCAGACTGTACTCTACCAGTTAAGGCAGAAGGAAGCAGGGAAGGAAGTCAGAATAGCAAAGGCCCAAACTGAGGAAAAGATAGCCAACTTGATTGAGAAGAGGGATAAAACCTTTTATAGGTACATCAGGGAGCATAGAATGACAAAGGGAGGGATAGTGAGGCTGAATAGAATGGACCATGGGTGGGCAGAGAGAGACAGTGAAAAATCAGGGATACTGAACAAATATTTCTGCTCAGTATTCACAAAAGAGGAGGAGGGGGAGGTGCCTAATCCAATTAACAGAAGCACTCTGGATAGGGAGTTGATCCCAGTCCTTTCACAGAAGAAAGGGTTCTGAAAGAACTCCTAAAACTGAAGGTGGACAAAGCAATGTGGCCTGATGGATTCACCCCAGAATTCTAAAAGAATTAAGGGGAGAACTAGTGAAAACACTGACTACTCTTTTTAACAAATCATTGGTGGATGGTGTGGTACCTGAGGACTGGAGGAAGGCAGATGTGATTCCCCTTCACAAAAGTGGGAGCAAGACAGAGGCAGGAAACTATAGACCTGTCAGTTTGACCTCTGTGGTAGGGAAAGTGATGGAATCACTTCTGATGGAAAGAATTGTTGAGTACTTAGATCCCAGTGGGGCATAGGACTCAAGGCAGGATGGGTTCACAGTGGGAAGGTCATGTCAGATGAATCTAATTGATTTCTTTTGACTGGGTGACCAAAGCAGTAGACTAGGGAGGTGCTGTGGACATGGCCTACCTAGACTTTAGCTAGGCATTCGACACAGTCCCACACAAAAGATTAATAGTCAAATTAATCAGCCTGGAAGTGGGTCCCAGGGTGGTAGCCTAGGAAAAACATTGGCTGGACAACACGACACAGAAGGTAATTGTAAATTGAGTCCACTCTGAAGAAAGAGGGATTGCTAGTGGGGTACTGCAGGGTTCAGTACTGGGTCCAGTCCTTTTTAATCTCTTTATAAGTGACATTGCAGAGGGACTGGAAGGAAAAGTATGCCTTTTTGCAGATGACACAAAGATCTGCAACACAAGATGAGGCGAAAAGGATGAGGAGGGAGCTGGCAAGGCTAAAGGAATGGTCAGACGTATGGCAGCTTGGATTCAATGCAAAGAAGTGCAAAGTAATGAACCTGGGCTACAAAAACCCAGGGGAAGAGTACACAATGGGAGGGTTTATTAAAAATAACAAAAATGGAAAGGGACTGGGGGTAATCATATCAGATGACCTAAAGATTTGCAAACAATGTAAGAAGGCAGTTGGGATGGCTGATGAGGAGAGGCATCACCAGTAGAAAAGAGGAAGTTGTTATCCCTCTGTACAAACAGTCAGTGAGACCCCATCTGGAGTACTGTGTCTAGTTCTGGAGACCACATCTTTGCAAGGACATAGACAGGATGGAGGAAATCCAGTGGAGGACAATTAAAATGGTGCAGGGCCTACAACAGAAGCCATATGAGTAGAGACTAAAGGAGATTAATATGAAATCCCTTGAGAAAAGGGGGGGGCATGATACAAACTTTTAAGTACCTCAAGGGACTCAACAAAGTCCAAGAGGGTAGCATCTTTTAGAAAAAGAGATGTGCAAGAACAAGGGGACACAATTTGAAGATGGGGGATGGCTCAGGGGCAATGTTGAGGAAGTATTTTTTACAAAGAGGGTGGTGGACACATAGAACAGCCTTCCTGAGGAAGCTTTGGGATAAAAAACAGTAGGGGTGGGCTGGCCTGCTGGTGCAGCAGTAGGGCTACCGCTCACGGTGCCAGCGACCCAGTTTTGGGAACAGACTCAGGAGGCTGGTGGGCCAGCCTGTGGGAAGCAGGATTGAGCACCTAGAGGCTGCTCTCCTCCTCTGTGGAGGTGTGGGTTGCAGATCCTACTGCTTTACTGCCACCTGGGTGACCATAGGTGGAGGTGCAGTGAAACAGCATGCAGCAGGGTGAGAGGATGTTGGCTGGAAGCTGGAGCGCTGGCATGTCATGACATGCCTCACCCCTAGACTTTCCCACCATGCCAACATCCTGAGGGCTGGGACCAGAAAACACAAAAAAAAACCCTCATCAGGCACCTGAAGATGGGACCCAGCCATCCCAAGAAATCCATAACCATGCTCCATAGGAGGGGTTGATGAGGCTTCCCAATGCACACTTAAGGACTGGAGAAGACTACTAGGGGTCTCTCTCTCCTCCCAGTCCAGGGGGTAAACTGAAGAAGGATAGGGGTGGGCTCACTGGCACTCAGAGGGAGGTACCTGGGGTGGACCTATGGGAGTATGCAAGGCATAGAGCTCTCCAAAGATAGGAGCTTAAGGTAGTGAATGGGGGGGACAGTAGGGGAATTCAAGAATGCATGGGACAGACATAAGGCATTTCTTGTTGGGGTAGGAAGAGATAAGCTGTTGGTTAACTAGAATCTGCGGCTTATCCAGTAGATAGGGAAATGAGCAGACTAGGTGGGCAAAGTGGTCCTTATCTGCTGTCAAAGTCTATGTTTCTATGCTTATGCCTGCACTATCTAGTTCTGCCACTAGGCTTTACTTGAATTAAAAGGACCGTTCTATAGGAAATATTTAGTGCTGCACTATGTTTCAAACAAAGCACTTTATACAGAGCAAGTTCTATGTGAATAGTATCGTGCCTGTTTGCATGGCCCCTCCCATCTCTTTGCATCATGCATACATTATTTTTTTGCAGCTGAACTAACCACTTTTGCTCACACTAACTGGCCTTTTGTGAACTGCAGTACTGCACAAACTCCATGCATTTAGTGAGCAAACACTTATGTGATTCACAATGTTTTTTGAATCTGGGTCCTCGAGTTTCATTGAGATACAAACCAGAGTCTCGTGTGCTGGGAATATCCACAGTCCAACAAATACATAACAGGGCATTTCAAAAATGCATCAGTTTGGCATTTATTTATTTTATTTATTGAAATGTTTCACCAGGAAGGCATACTGAACAACAAGCTACTCATCTCCTGGTGCGACCTGGGAGGTGGGGGTACAGTTGGATGAAGAATTAGACATACCGTTTAACATTTATCATATCTGAGAAAATAAACATTCAGTTACATTTGTAATAAGACATACAGTTAGAAAATATCATAAATAATCATATAGTCACATTTGTAACATAACATACAATTAAATATATCATACCTGTGGAATATGCATTTAATTAACTGGTGGGATGACTCTAAAGCCTCGTAGACAGCATTACCTAATTACAAGCTCTATCAAAAGAGCAGAGATGGGAGAAATGGTGGGGGAGTCTGTCTGTTTGTATGAAAAGATTTGCCTTCCTTCCAAGTAACTAAGAGCAGCACAACAGAAAGTATCTGGATCCAAACTGATGCAAGGGGCCAATCTAAACTGATTGTAAGGAATTGTTACAGATCTACTTCATCAGATATTATCTACACAAATGCACTGATTAAAAAATTTACCAAAACATCTCAAAAAGGAGAGGTCCTAATATTAGAAGACTTTAACCAACCTAAAATAGATTGGCTAACCATGCAAAGAACATCTGAAGTAGAAAACTTCTTTGCAAAAGAATGCTTAGCCATGGACTGGAACAATTAGTTATGAGTCCTACTAGAGGTAATAATGTCCTAGACCTGGTCCGAACTAATATTGAGGGCAAGATACAAGACTTAGAACTAAAATCCCCATTGAGCAACGGTGATCACAATACAGTGCACTTTGTAATTATTTTGAAAACCTCTGTTTATAAAAACAACCTTGTTCATAAGAACTACTCCAGTTTTATTTTTCCAATTGTTTAGCCAGGAGAGACACACTAAGCTGAAAGCTTGTTTACAGGTGCAACCTGGGAGCACAGGGAAGTTAAGTGACTTGCTTAGGGTCAAATAGTATGTAAGTGGGGGCTGTGGGATTTAAACCCAGTTCTCCAGATTTGTAGCTCAGGAAATACTACAAGGCAAACTTCTCTGAAATTAATAAACACCTCCAACAGACGAACTGGGTTGCCTGTTTAACAAAATCTCACAACTAATCAAACCTGGTCAATACTAAGCAACACTATTTATCAGTTAGAAAAATAATTTGTACCAGACAAGAAAAAATAAAACAAGAAAGGGAAGGTCCTCATCTAGTTTAGTAATACAATAAAAAACTTATTAAGGTTAAAGAAAAATATTAAAAAAAAACTAAAACAAAATATCAGTGAAGAAAATATCAAACTATAAAAGTGTACAAAGGAAACTGAAAAAATTAATATTACAAACAAAAGAAGGTCTGAGTTCAAGATAGTACTTTCAGGCAAAAACAAAAAACATTATATTCTTACATTAATGTTAAAAAAGGAACAAATGGAAAAATTGGACCGTTAGTATATAACAACTTAGAAGCACTAACAGACAGGGACACAGCAGAACTTTTTAAACTCATACTTTTGTTCTATCTCTCTAATAAAATAGCTGTGAATACATGTGTGTCATCTAAAGAAAATAAAAATAATTTGTATTCTATCCCCCAGGAGGAAGTTTTAAATGCTCTAGGCACACTAAAAAACAATACCAATCCTGGACCAGATAATATAGATTCAAAGTTTCTAAAAGGTACAGACCCTTTAATCTAACTACCACTGTCCATCATATTTAATAAATCATTTAATGAAAGTAGTATTCCATCGAACTGGCTATTGGCTACAGTGATCCCTATATACAAAAAGGGAAGTAAAACCTCAGTACAGAATTATCGGCCAATAAGCTTAACATCCATCATTTTTAAACTAATGGAGCCGATAATTAAATTTTATTTGGATAAAGAAATTGTAACATTGGGTTTAACTAATAATTTTCAACATGGCTTCAGAAGTGCTACTCATGCATCACTAACCTCATCTCATTTTACAACCATATCAATAAAGGATCAGACCAGGGCATACCTATGGATGTATATTGACTAGACTTCAGCCGTGCCTTCGACAAAGTATCTCATCACATTTTGATAAAACAACTACACAAACTGTGATTCACAATAAGTTTGGAAAACTGGATAAACCAATGGCTCTCTAATAGATCACAGAAGGTCAGATTAAATGTCACTCTGTCTGCTAGGGGACTGGTCAGTAGTGGTGTACCTCAGGGCTCAGTCCTAGGCCCAGCACTATTTGGAATATTTATAAACAATATGAAAATAGTGGCAATAATATATTATCAAAGTTCGCTGATGACAAAAGAACTTGGGGGCAGAGCAGTAACAGTAGATGTGAAATTATCATTGGATCACAATCTACAAGAAATAGAAATCTGGGCAAAAGAGAACTATATGGAGTTTAATATTGACAAGTGCTCCGTCATACATCTGAGGAGTAAAAACAAACAAAAAAAAATATTATTTAAATGACAGAGTACTGAAAGAGTCCACATGCGAAAGGACTTGGGTATAATGGTCAATGACAAACTTACTGCATCAGAATTGTGTTGAAGTACACATAGCAAATAACTTGTTAAAACAAATAAAATGTACCTTTGTAACTAGAACAGTAGAATGTATTATCCCCTTATACACAGCTTATATCAGACCACACCTTGATTATGGCTCACTGTTTTGGAGCTCTTACCTCAAGAGGAATGTTGATTTACTGAAAAGAACCCAGAGAAGGGCCACCAAATTGGTACCTAAACTTTCATCCTTGGATTATGAAAATAGACTCGGGAAAACTGGTTTATTCTCACCTCAAATAAGAAGGTTCAGAGGTGACCTTCTTTTCGTCTATAAAATACTGAACTCTGAGAACTTAATGGAACAATGTGACCTAGAGTATTCAAATAGGAGACATATTCCTAGACTTCACCAACAGCAACTAGTCATTGACTGGGCTAATACTGCCAAGAGAGACTCCTTCTTCTCAATTAGGGCATCAAAAGCATGGAATAGTCTTCCAAATGAAATAATTCAATCTAACACCTTTAATACCTTTAAGGCCAGATTAGATCATAGACTGAAATACGACCAGCATTTAGTTTAAGTCCCACTTGTGTGGGGGACAATCATGATGGGTGCATGCCTTTTTTTGTCCAAACATACTAAATAAATTACAAGTCGTATATCTGAAGAATATAGCAGTTCAGAAATTTAATGTAGCCTTGGAGCCAGCTCCTTGCAGGAGTTGATCATGGTTAAGAAGCAGCTTATTTAGCAATTATTGAATGAATGAGGTGCAGTGGCGGAACATTAAGGAGGGTAGGGGGTAGACAGGGGAAACAAGCTGGAGGAAGGAAATGATAAAGATGGGAGAACATCACCAGAGCAAAGTGAGCAAAAAAAAAAACATCAGTTGCGGGGTGCAAGTTAACACAGGGCTGGGGCAATCTGGGAGCACCTCACACAGTATATAAAAAAAATTATTAGCTCAAGTGAACTAATTCCTTTGTTTAAGTGCAGAGGTAGAGGGGGCAGGAGAGGGGTTGGGATATTGATAGGGAAGGGAAGGATGAGTCATACCTGGAACTGGCCCCTTTAGAGTGTGGAGATAACTGCCAGTGGTGGGATGAGGTAAGGACTTAGAGTAAGGGGCAGGAGTAGGCAAGGACAAGTTGGGTAGAGGTAATAGACAGGATAGTAAAGGGAAGGAGGAGGGGTGGGAGAAACTTGCCTAAGTCTAACCCACTTCAGGATGTTGATAACCCTACCAGAGATTTCAGTCAAGCGGGGAAGAGTGAGGTAGAGAGGAAGAAGGGAAGGGGAAAGTGGGGCATTGATCAGTGTAAGGAGATGTATTGCTAGATTTTGGAAAGATCCACAACCTCCAGAGTACACATTATAGAAAAATTCTATATATTTAGTGCACGCAGTTAGAACAAGCTGTAGCCAGAGTTGATAGGTGTGTGAAGAGCTACCAAATGACCAAAGTTACACATTTGTGTAGAAATTATTCAAAGCCCAGGTGTAACTTGGCCATTTTAAGAGATGTTGCAGCAGATTTTCAACATGGCCTTTTTTGGACCCCTCCTCATGAAGAGTGCCGGTGTCATTTTGTTCACTTGTCCCAAAAGGTGGTTTCACAGAGCAAACGTGATCATCTGTGCCATAGGTATGAAAACACATTTTGAGCAGGTTGTAGTAAAGGACAGCTGTACAGTTTTGAAAGGAGGTGTGCAAAATGGCAATGTTGAAAATGTGGTGTGAAAATATTAAACACTGGCACAGTTAGGAGCATGTGTGGAAACTTCACAATGCACATGTAATGCAATCATTTTTGAATGTTTTCACCAAATGTGCAGCATGGGCTTTCTGGGACATCACCTCATGATCAGTGACACTGTTATTTTGTGAATTAGTCCTCAAAGGTGATTATGCACAGCGACTGTGAAATCACCTTTCCGAACCGAGTAACAAAATGACATTGACAGTTTTCATGAGCTGGGGTCCCAAGAACTCCATGTTGAAAATTTGGGGAAACAATTTGAAAAAATGGTGGAGATAACAGCATAAGTTGAAAACCCCATTGAATGGCATTATAGCAGGCTTACCTTTGATTCTTCAGTTCATGGTTCAACTTTGAGGAGTGCAGACGTGTCCCAGTCTAGAGAAGATGACAGTGCTAAACTCCAGAGGTAAGTAAAGGGCAAGAGTGTGTGTGTGTGTGGAGATGTGGGTGCTCAGTGGAAGGGTGGGATGGGGGGGGACTGCAGCAATGACGAGGGACCATTTTCTTGTTTACAGGGAGAGAAAAAAAGACCAGAACGACAACAATGATAATTTTCTGTCCTACAGAAAGAAAAAACATTTGGGCACTCTGGGGTGGGCTCCCAATGCACCACATGACTGGGGGTGTCCATAAAGTAGACACGGGAAATGGGTACCTCAATGTCAGCAGCAGTGGGAGAAATAAATTAGGCACACTGGGGTGGGCTCCAGGTGTACCACATGACTTTGGGGGCACAGAATGCCATGGAGCTGGTGGTGGCTGAGATGGGAATTGGGTACCCTGATGTTGGAGGCAAAATGAAAAACATTTTGCACACTGGGGTGGGCTCCCAATTGGTCATATGAGTTTGAGAGTGCCACAGAATACTACTACTACTAATAATAATAAACTTAATTTATATAGCACTCTTCAACAATGTATCAAAGCTCTGCACAACAGTACAACAATTACAGCAATAAAATATTAAAATACTATTCAGAATGCTGCAGATCTGATGGCAGCCAACTTGGGGACTGGGCACCCTGATGCCGGCAGGCAAAATGAAAAACTTTGTGCACATTAGGGTGGGCTCCCAGTATCCACATGAGTTTGAGGGGTCTATAAATGCTGCAGAGCTGGTGGTGGTAATGCAACTGTGCACGCATGGCTCTCAAGCCTGCACAATTGTGGTGAATGGCATTTTACCATACATGATGTGGCCAGTATAACTGCACATGCATGCAAATCATGCATGTGCAATTCATCTCACAGAATACGGAAGTAACAGCTGAAATAGTGCAGCTGTTATTCTATAACAGTCAATCATGGCAGAGGGGTTTAAGGTCCATTGGACTTTTGAAGAACACCTTCAAAAGCCCAATGGAAGTTCCATGATCGGCCATTTTAGAGCTACAGAGCGATATGAGAATTCTAAAAATTACACTATTTAAGTCAATAGCAGAAATAGAGTTTCTAAAAATTTGGCAGCCAATTCAACATTTATTAAGTGAAAATGATATATAGAATATGACAATGAGCATTTGTGGAGGAAGGAGAACAATAGTAATAGTAAGTAAGATGACAGAGAGGTATGAGGGAAGGAGAAGGGAGAGGGGAAAAGGACAGGGCATTGTCACCACAGCATGGAAATCAGGATAACACAAACTCAAGATTTTGGTGCAACCCATTTGTTCTAATAGGATGATTATTTTGTAATCATAAACAACAACAGCTTTGCACTATATGTATATATATATATATATCTATATATATATATATAATGGTAACACAGTAGTGCTGCCATAGTTAGGGTTGAGGAGCCATTTACAAGTTAAACCCAATATTTTGCACCCTAATAACTTTGCAACTGTTTGATGGATTTGCCTGAAATTTGGCATACACCATCAAGACCCATACGCCTTGGGATCTGCTAAGTTTCGTACCAGTCAGATACATGGCTGTGGAGTTATTAAGTGTGATCTGCACACGCATTTACACTTTTTCTGGAATTCTACGGTCACGCCTAGAGGTCGCACGGTTTACGCGACCGGCACAAAATCTTCAGGGAACATGTGGCCAGGGTCCTCAATGTGCCTTTCAAAGATTTCGTGAAAAAATATTAAATGATTCAAAAGTTATTCAAAAAACAATTTCCCATTATAAGTCAATGGGAAAAGTTAACAAAAAGTTTGACAGTGTTGTAAATGCACTTTTTACTGTCGCAAATGGCCCTTTTACTGTTGCAAATCTGCCATTTTATTTTCAGTTAGTGATCAGAAAAATGCGTTGCATTTAAAATTGAGACCCTCTGGCAACCTAATTCTTTTTGTATTCACCTAGTAGGGTCCCGAGGATGCTAGCCATGTCTTTATTTTGGGGTAAAACACCCCAGAAATATGATTTTCAGATTTCTGGAAAAAGTACTTTCACAAAGTAGTGTCGCACTCACGAAAGTGTCGCAAATTTTTGCAAAAGCTTTTGTAAATTGCGACACTACTTTGCAATACTATGCCCAAAATAACAGTAATTCTTTGGCACTCTGCTGCAAAAGAACAGTTTGAGTTTTGGGCTGAAATTTGGAGGGAACGCAGCTGACATCTCACAGATGTGCCTTTCAGTGTTTCGTTGAAAAATATTACATGGCGGCAAGGTTATGGTACTCCAAAGTTGATGTTTTTTTCCCATAGGATAACATTATGGCGTACGATGCATTGCAGCAATCGTTTGGCACCTGCTGCAACATAACAGTTTGGTCTTTTGGGCTGAAATTTGCAGGGAACACAGCCATCATCCCACAGATGTGCCTTTCAGTGGTTTGGTGAAAAAATATTACAGGGAGGCAAAGTTATGGCAGTCTGAACTTCTGTTTTTTCCCCATTGGATAACATTAGGGTATTCGCCGTGCCTTTCAGGGCCCATATTTCGAAAACGGTGCGATATACAGAGTTTTTCTCAAAAAATTCCTAGCCAGGAAAGTGATAATTCATATGACTTAAAAAAAATGTTCTGTGTCATACGGGTACTGAGATATAAGCAATTTACTATTCCAAGTCCTCATTTTGTGTTCGAGAGTTATTATTTTGCATACATTCTTTGTACTCACTGCCTTTCTCTATACAGCTTTTGGGTAAAACCAGCCTGTGCACTTACATTACTGTTATCATTACCATTTCTGCTTGCAGTTCCATACCCATTTCACTTACCGTTCATGTTTACATCACCATGTCGTTACCCTTTGCATTTTCATTTGTGGTTGCGTTTGCATTGTTCATAACATTTCTGTCTACAGTACTGTTTTCTTTCTGTTTCACTTTGCATCATCATCGCATTACAATTTGCGTTTCAGGCATTTGGGCCCCATGCTGCCGCTTCTTTACATTCACTATTTCTCATTATCATTTCTCAAAAGAAGAAGAAATTGGGCAAAAAACTCTATTTAATGCATAAGTTAGGGTTGTTCCACAGCGACAAAAGTGAGAAATTCAATCTTAGGGTTTAAACCCCATTGCACTCCTCAGCCCACCCCAACTGGGGAAAGGGGTGCATTGGGGTCATCGACCTAACTGTCACCCCATTCTCCCTATTTCTCAGCTTCTTTCCACATGTGATGGGGTGACACTTAGGGCTGATGGCCCCAATGCGCACCCCAATTCCACTTGTGGGGCTGGGCTGGAGGGGTGCAAAGGTGGTGTCAACCCTAACATCGAATTTCCTCACTTTTGTCACTGTGGAACAACCCTAACTGATGCATTAAACTGAGTTTTTTGCCTCTAATATATATATATATAAACAAAAGAATCAAAACAATCCAAAAAGAAAATATTTGTAAATAATTTTCACAATGTTCTCTTTGTGCAGTACAGGAATCTCCTAGTCTTTCACCTACACTCAGTCAAAAGACACTGGGCTTGATTCTGGAAGACTGGCGCAAGCCACTGCCAAAGACAACTTGTGCCAATTGCAGTTGCAACAAGGGTTCTGCACTCAGTTCTAGAAGGGGCAGGGTCCCCAAGGCAAAGTCCTGCAACTTGTGATATGTGGATGGTACACAAAACCAAGCGCATACCCCATGGGCATGTCACAAGTCACAGCCCCCTGGCTGGCAGGTGTATGTGCTCCCCAAAGCCCTGCAGGGCAGCAGTATCCTCCTAGCTCCCGATCCCCCATTGGAAAATACCCTGCATAGTAGCTGTGCCCACAATCTCCCAAATCATTAATGCCCCACAAGGCTGCAGTGTCCCCCACACCCCTGATCCCCCAAATAGTTATTTCCCCACAGGGCAGCTGAGGTCCCCACATCCCTGATCCCTTGAAATTATATTGCCCTTCAAGACATCTGTGTCCCACGGGACCCAGTCCCAGAAACACCAAATTCTAGCCCTGCTGTGCTGCCCATGTACTGCAGCCACACTCTACACTCCCTGGTAGTCTAGTGGATCCCACCCAGCAGTGCCAGTCCACACCGTACCCCCACCCATTCCAGCTGGCAGCACGCACAGCCACTCTCACCACTATTGCCAGTCACCAACTGTGCTCCATATGGATGCAACTGTATATGCACTCTCTGAATGACTGATTCATTAATGAGTGCATATATACAATAATACTCCTAGTGAGCTCAGGTTGGCAGCTAACCTACAGTGGTGAGAGGAGGTGACTGCCAGTCTACAGGCTGAGGGATAGGTGGGGGTGTGGAATAGACTGGCAATGCTGGGTGAACCACTAGACTACCAGGGTGTAGGGTGTGGGCACAGTACATGGTGTGGCATAGCAGAGACTGGTGGGTTGGGGTCCAGGAAAGAGGTCAGGGGACACAGATGCCCTGTGGAGCAATATCATTCCCGAGGTGGGGCCTCAGGTGTCCTGTGGGGCAATAATTTGGGGAATCAGGGTGTGGGGACACTGCAGCCCTGTGAGGCTGCTGCAGGATTGGGGATCAGGGCATGGGGCTGTCAAGGTTGTGGTCATGGCTGGCAGGTGGCAGGTCTTCCACAGCCCCTGAAGGGCATAAGTACACTTTCACCAACTAAAAGCTGGTATAACTGTACTTTGATTGATGTCCTCTGGGGTTGCTCTAAAATAGCACCACTGAGGACTTTGTTGCTGCCCTTCCAGAATAGGGAGCAAATTCTACCTTAAACCCCCTGGTCCAGATATTCAAAGGGTTGCACATGGCACAACAGTGTTGCACCATGAGAAACCCACTGATGTCTTAGTATTGATATTCAAAGGGAAAGTGTGGCACAAATCCCGATGCACGGGCACATCAGTAATTATATGCGAGCATAGGTGGGGGGCATGCCCATGCATACTCTGCACAGCCCCTGATATTCAGCCTGGGATGTGCAGAGCCATGCATGTGCAACCCCTACCCTTGCCAGCACAAAGCTGATCAAAAAAGAACAACAGATGGCCACCCACGGTGAGCTGCCACATTGCAGAGTGCACACACGTCAGCTGCCACCTGTGGGTGGCCACAAACTCAAGCTGCACCTCTGTGATGGCATCATCCCATGCCCGATTGGAAGCATCAGTAAAAATAGATTAATCCTATATCCCTGGTGGTCCAGTGGACTGCTTCCTGCCCGATCACGGGCTTAAGTGCATAAAAACAGATAACTCCTACATCCCTGGTGGTCCAGTGGACTGATGCCTCCCCAGTCATGGGCTTAAGTGTGTAATAATAGATAACTCCTATATCCCTGGTGGTCCAGTGGACCGATGACTGCCTGATCGTGGGCTTAAGTAAAAAAGAAACATGGAATCCAATATTCCTGGTGGTCCAGTGGACCGCTGCCTGCTCAATTGCAGGCTAAGGAAACAATGAAATTAATTCTATATCCCTGGTGATCCAGTGGAGCTGTCCACCTGATTGCAGGCTGAATTAAAAAAATAATAACACTATTATCTTTGGTGGTCCAGTGGACCCCCTCCCCACCTGACCACTGATCCCCACTGCCCTGATCCCCCTGGTCAGTGGCGGGTGGCAGCACCTCACCCACCTGTCACCCCGCTGCCCACCAACTGACACCATCAGTAGGGCTATATGCCCATTGGTCCACAGCATGAGTCAATGGGCATGCAGCCCATACTGTACTACACATTCCAGATATGTGAGTGGATCATATCTGGAATATGTAGTATAATATAGCTACATGCCCATTAGCCACGCTGTGGACCAATGGGTGTCAACCCCAGCGGTGTCAGGACGTGGCTGGCGGCAGGTGGGTGGATGCTGCTGCCCGCCGCTGACTGAGGGGGAGTGGGGCAGTGGGGATCAGGTGGAAGGGTCCACTGGACCACCAGGGATAATAGTGTTATTTTTTTAATTCAGCCTGTGATCAAGCGGACAGGTCCATTGGACTACCAAGGATATTGGATTCCATGTTTCTTTTTTACTTAAGCCCACGATCGGGCAGTCATCGGTCCACTGGACCACCAGGGATATAGGAGTTATCTATTATTACACACTTAAGCCCACAATCAGGTGGCCAGCGGTCCACTGGACCACCAGGGATATAGGATTATTCTGTTTTCTTAATGCAGCCCGCGATCGGGCTGTGGGGCACATTGCCACACTGCAGGGGGTGTTGGTTCCTGATGGCTGCTGCCTGGCAGGGCACCAGGTGCAAGTCATCAGGGATCAGTGCACCTGCATACAAATGAGGCCATAATAACATGCAAATAGCCCCATTTTCACCTTGCATACACAATAGCCCCATTTGTATGTCGACTTTTGAATATCACGGTTGTTGTGCCTAGCGCAATGGAACTTGCACTAGCGTATCCTCATGCTCCACTCTGGCCACTGGCGCTGGTGCAGTGCCACTGCACCATCTGACTGTGGGTGGCCAGGGTGTGATATTCAATGATGATGAGCCATGGCACAGCTCTGTTGAATATCGCCCAGTCCACGCCCCTGCACAGCCAAGTTGAGCTGTGCCCAGGCTTGCACCACAACTTGGCACAGTTTGAATATCTGGGCCCCTCTCTCCATGTTGCAGGGGATTCTGGCATATCAGCTGGTGTAAGTCCACTTCATAGAATCCCATTTGTCATAATGGCTGGTGTTACTTGCTACTTGTGCCATTTCCTTTGGCACAAGTCAGGTTATGCCAGGTGTATCCTTTCTAAAATCAGGCCCACTGACCCTAACATTTGCTTGCTCAGGCAGTACTGTTTATACCCACCCACCTGGGTCAGGTGACCAAGCATCATCATGGCCCTTCTTTTAATTAGATAATGAGCTAAAAGGACTTAGTTACTTTTCTATAATGAGGAGCAGCTTTAGATAATAGAAGGGACTTTCTCAGAAGGATTTTCCCCTTCTTAAAGGTGGAAAACATTCCACTGGGACTTGAGTGACAGACAGCTTACTATAGAAAGAGGCCACAATGGGCCACTGTTGACATTTCATTCTTTCCCCTGCTTGGGTAAGGACAGACTTAATTTATTCCTTCTCCTTCAGAAAGTACATTTGTTAAAGCATTTTATGTGGTCCAAAGGAGGTTTGTGTTTTCTTTTACCCCTTTCAGTATTCTAGCCTTTTATGTCTTCACTATGTTTATGCTAGGCTCTTTCATGACAGTAATTTTTCCATGCTGTAATCTTTATTATGCAGTAGAATGTATTCAGTAGATAAATTGCAGCATTCAGTACAAGTTCTAACATTTCCAAAGCAGCAACAGGGTTACAGAAAATAAAAAGAGGAAGGGGTTTCCCCCTTTGTGATGAATATATATGATAGTTTATGACAGCCCACACACAACCACTATTCTAATACTGGTGGTTTCCACTGATAATAAGGACCTCAAGAGCAAAGCTTGAAGGTCCTTATCATCTTGGAAACCACAAAGTATTAGAATAGTGGATTGTGTGGTGGATCCATATACTTGTCTATATAGTGTTTGGCCCCCCAAAAGAAGTATGCTTACTTTAGTTTTTCTCCTAGATCAGTCCTTGCCACCTGACCATCCCTTCTTATTTTGCTCACTGAGTCTGGCTCACACACCCAGCTCATCAACCACTCCCTATCCAATGAACAGCACTGTTTAGGGGAGGCTGCATTGTGTCGTCCTCACTAACGCAGAATGAAAAGTTGTACTGCATTATGAGGATTTCACTACTGAAGCAGAATGACTTTTTGCTATGTATGGTTTTCCATACATAACCACATTCCACCATGCACTATATTACAACATAGGCTATTCATGTAGGTCCTTTTCTGCCTACATGCTAAATAGTCCCTGTATCCCTTTCGATTAGGGTGCTTTACTGTATACAATACATAGCTTTCATTTCTAGCTAAAATGGTCAGCCATTCTATAGAGCTATGTCTATTATTATATCAGTTCCTTCTGTCTGGGAGCTCAAGGTCACTGGAATTTGACCTCCATACATACATGGAAGGAAGAGAAGAGAAAGTTAAAGAGAAACAGAGAGGGTTGTCTGGAGGTGGCCTGCCTCCAGATGGAAAGAAAGAGATAGTTTTGTTAGGTAAGAATATATAGAGAGAGAAGCTACAACCTAATGTACTCAAGCGGTCCTACTACAGCGGCAGGGATGCACCCATTCACAGACATGGATTGAGGTAGGGAAGGGAAGGCAGGGATTATGATGAATTAAAATAAATAGGGGCATCTTCTTCTGAAATCAGATGAGCAGTAAGTGTCTTGATTTGGTGAGAAACTGAATCTCTGCCATAAAAACAAACAAAAAATCTAACATTGTTATATGTTCAAATGGTGACCCAGGATGCACTGTTTCTACTACAAAAAATGCAAAGTTGCATGTTAGCTACCATTAGTCAAACAATGTTTTGATAAGCATATGCCATATAGGTAGCCAAACTGCTATTACAGCTGCATAGATTAAAGACTTGTACTTAGCCATTTGTATCCCTCAGCTGGGACAGGTACAGGAGGAAGATAAAGCTGAGTAGAGTCATTTCTAGTGGGGAAAACTCTAGAGAAGGGTGGAGAAATCTGGGGGGGCAGGGAAGGTGGTTACAGTACTCATCAAGGGTACAGATTCTCAAGCAGACTTGATAGACCATGTGGCCTACTCTATTGGCATTTTAATATGTTAGTATGTTAGAATTTTCATCTGGCAGTAAAGTTTAACTTGCAAGCAGTAAGGATACTAGAGGATTTAGACTCCCCCCACTTTATCACTGGAAAATATAAACGCACAAACTGCGGAGCTGCAAATCTTTATTTTATTGCTAGTCCTGTACCCCCAGGCCTAGCCTCCTATATCCAAGCAATATTGATAAATAATGCAGCTGTTCTCTCTATTGTTTTGCTGATAAAACATTTTAAACTAAATAACTTACTATGCATTACATTACAATGTAACAAAGAAATAATAAGCACAGATATACATATTTTCCAGTTTATATATCCACAATTACAACACAGTAAGTGGGGGGGGTCAGATGTCTAATCATATTTGGGCTTGTTCAATTTATTTATTTTGCATGTATAATGTATGTATGTATGTCTTTGATTACTGGGTGAGTGCACTGATCCAAAGGACCATTTTCAGGCACAACCAGCCATGAAGGAGTACCATGAGAACTTTCGACACAAATTACATGACTTAGGAGAATAGTCGACAACAATGTAGTAGAAATTCACAAAGAGCTACATTATACATAGAGCTTCCTGGAAGATACACAATAGACTGTCTAGGTCTAAGTACAAATGAAATAAATTCAAGGGACATAGAATGCCATCACAGTAAGATAAGTGTTGTATCATGAACAGATAAGGAGAAAGTGAAGAGACAACCAAGGAGAATGTGCACTCAGATGGGTGAAACAATTATCAGGGATGGGGTTGGAAGGGGGAGTCAGATGTAAGGGAGGAATTTCATTACACCGGTGGGCATGAGCATTTGGCTTCAGTCAGCAACCAGGCTTTGAGATGGGTTTTGAAGGAGAGGTGAGAGCCAGTTGAGTGCAGAGAGAGGCAGGGAGTTTGTTCCACAGTGTGGGGGCAGTGAAGGACGGGGCTTTACTGCCAATGTTAGAAGAGATTCTAGGAATTCCAGTGGGGACCAATGACTCTCAGAGACATCTGGGTGCAACTGTGCCCTTGAGGAGGGATGAACACATGCACAGTTCATCACCTGTAAGAGTGTTATTGATGATACAGCCAACAGCATAGTCATAGCACCCTTGGCATGGGAGCCATCCTAGCAACTGGCATAAGTCACAGTGATGTGTATAGTAGAGTGATAGGAGTGTGAACTGGCAGATGCTGTTATAGACCGAGTTAAGTCTTGAGCACAGGGCAGAGGACATGTGGGAGTAAATTGGGAGCAGTAGTCTATGAGGGAAAGAAGTTACCTTGGGCAATAGCTAAGAGCACCTTGATGGTCAGGTAGTGTTTTAGTTAAAAGGTAGCCCCAGGTATCTGGCTTGACTCTATGCACAATGTTGTTGTGTTCTGTGAATGAAAGAGAGGGGTCTAGGGTTAAACCCAAGTATTTAAAGCAAGGAACATTCTGTGAGAGAGGGGGCTTTCGAGTGTGAGCACTAAGAGGGAGGTTTTAGATTTGGTGATGTTAGAAGTGCAAGGTTTGGACGTGAGAAGGCTTGATATTTTTTTCATTCACCAAACATCCGTTGAATAGAAACCAACTGTGAGCTGTACCCTAGTTTTGGGTTAGTATGGAGGATATGTTCATCAGGGACTTGTCACTGTGGAAGAGGACAAGATTATCAGTGTATAGCAGTGCCTCACAGGCGAGGCTTTCAACTGCAAGGGAGTTCATAAAGACGGAAAATGGCAGGGGGCCCTGGATAGACCCCTGAGAGACCCCCATGGAAACAAACAAGGCCAGAGAGGCAGTTGAACCAATGTCCATAGATTGGGATCTGCCTGTAAGATAGCTCCAGAACCATGAGGAGGTCTTGGTTGAGCAGCCAAGGTGGAGGAGTTTGACATGGAGAAGGGAGTGGTCGACAAGGTCGAAGGCCTTTGTCAGGTCCACAAATATGGCAGCTGTTGCCTTTCCCAAGTTCATGTTCATAAAGACATGGCTGGTGAAGTGGGCCAAGGCTGATGTGATGCTGTGGTGTTCTCAGAACCCATGTTGTTGAGGGCACAGTAGGTTATATTTCCCAATGTGTGTTGAGACTGGAAGTGGACAGTTTTCTCCAGGAGTTTGCTCAGGTGGAGGAGAATGAGAATGGGCCTATAGTTGTCTGGGGATAGGGTGTCCTCCAACCGTGGCATTTTCCAGAAGTCGGGCATGGTTGATGTGCTCAACACCAAGTTGAAGATAAAGGTGAAGGGTTCACAGATGGTGGGGGAACTGAGCTTAAGAATTCAAGGGAAAAGACCATCCCTACCAGGGCTGCCCCTATTTGGGAGACTCTAACTAAGTTTAATAGTTTTCCTGTGGAAAATAGCCCTGCAATAGAAAGGATGGGAGGAGTACCAGCAAGAAAGGAGAGGAGAGGAGTACTTGGGCTGGCCACCAGGACTAGTTGGTTTGTAGTTAAGTAGCTTACTGAGGTGGGCAGTGAGATCCATAAATTTTATGCTGAAGGTATACGTGACTTCTGAGGGAATCAATCAAAGGGCCTGAGGGGAAGCTACGCTGAATGACAGGGCTCTGGGTTCATGGATTAAGCAAGAAACCAATGGAGGCTCAAAAGCAATGGGGTTTCTAAGGTTGTCATTTTGCAGGTTGCAGGTAGCATTTCTGTTTCTGGGACTAGGTGGCTGCTTACATTTGTTACTCAGGTGTCCGTAGTCATTCCAGAGAGAAGGTGATGGGACATTTTATAAGCAACTGACTTTTTGTCTTTCTTTCATCTGGGCCAGAAGTTCTTTGGAGATCCAGTGAGAACAGTTGCTTCTCACTCTGTGGACAGTGAGTGGGAAGTGCAAGTCTTAGATCAGGAGGAGGGCATCCATGAAAAAATAAACTGCAAATGCTACATCCATGAGGAAGTAAAGAGCAGGCTAGTTCCCACCCAGACTTCCTCAAGGAGACTGGAGGTGTCTGGACAGTTGACATTTCTGAAAGACAGGTATTTGTGAGGGGTATTTGATCTTGGTGGACCAGATTATGTGTGTAGAGTAATCACTGATTGTGTCCAACAAGGTCCCTGCCTGAAGTACATTTTGTCCCTCTATTAGCACCCACCCAGTTAAGCAAAGAGTGGTTTTATATCTTGGTGTTGTATCTGGTCAGGATTGAGATCGAGGTGTTCCACAGGGCTCTATTTTGAGTCCGCTGCTTTTCACAATTTACATTAACAGAGTTGATGTCAGTATCAAAGCAGCCAACATATACTCTTCACAGATAATGTCAGCAGACCGATCCCCAGAGCAGCATGTAGTGACCTACAAAACATCAATCAGAAACTACTCCTAAATGGCAAAACCACTAAGGTGATGATTTTTTCACCCCGTTTCCATGCAGCCGCTCCTGTAACACCACTACCGATCCTTACGCTCCTAGGCAAACCCTTGGAAGTTGTAACAAAGTTTAAATATCTTGGGGTTTGGATTAACCATAGACTTTCCTTCATGGACCACATAAAAAAACTGGTAAAAAAGCTCAGACAGAGACTTGGTCTCTTTTATAGAATTAATTATCCCTTTCCAAGGAATGCCAAGATGAGACTGTGCCAAATCACCTTCCTTTTCCTTTTGGACTATGCGGATTTCCTCTACAGTCAGGATCCTGCCTTAGTGCTTGCAAAGCTTGACACACTCTACTGCAGAGCTCTAAGGTTTATTACTGGCCTTCCATTTTCAATGCACCACTGTACCTCATACTCAGCTGTGGGATGATCTTCCCCTACATACAGGTGACAGAGAAATGCCACCTTCTGGACCTTCAGAGCAATTACAAATAAATTGCCCCACTATATTTCAGACTGCCTTCCACTAAATATAATAGGCACGTGTTGAGAAGTGCTCTTCATTTTTCTGATGGTGCCCCAAGGTCAAATTGTGATTTGCAGGTCTTCTATAAGTTACGCTATCTCTATTATGGAATAAGCTGCAAATAGCATTGAAATTGGTCCAGCCCATTACTTTAACAGCTTTCAAAACACTATATGCTCATTCCTTTAGAAAATCCTGTAATTGTTCCCCCATGATCATTGTCTCATCCGTTGGAATGGCTCTAGCAGCAGCTACATGCTGTTCCATAAACATCCTCTTCCCCCTCCCATATCCTTCCTCCTCACACCTCCTTCTTAATTTCACATTCCCTCTCATTCCTTCCTTTCAGTTGCCACTGTTATATGTTATTGTAACCATATCCAATGGTCATACCCTTAAGCTGAGAACGACCCTCCCACCAGCCCCAACATGGAGTCTGTATGAAATCTACTTGGCTATGACAACAGTCCCAAGTATCCTGTGGATTACCCTTGGGACCCAATGCTTCATCTCCTCTACTTCCTTCTCCCTGCTACCTCCTCCTCTCACCCACCTGTCAACATCTTCTTAATAACCTTATACAACATCCGTGACCCTTCCTCTTCCTCTGGTTTCCTTCAGGCCATTGTGTTTATATTATTTATTCACAGTGACTTCTGATATGTTTATAATTACTGTTGTATATGCCATGCTAGTGTTATCAGATTCATGGCATCTGTTTCTGCACAATTACATCTTATATTGTTGCTTGTGTAGTCCTTGTGTACATTATGATTATGTATTGTCCAGGTCCATCTCGAAAATGAACATTGTTCAATGGTGTTCACCTGGTTAAATAAAGATTTTGATTGATTGATTGATGGATTGATTGAGATGGTTTGCAATAGGTTGTGCTGCTTTAGCAGATTGGAGTAGTCAGATTCCTGGTCACGTAACCAATTTATTTATTTTATTTTTATTTATTTAGTTTTTGTTGACCAGGTAAGTGCACTAGACAAATCCTGCCTATTTTCAGGCACGACCCGGGGGAGGGGGATACAGATGAATGCCAACTGACCTTGAACCAGATTAAGCTGTTGGTGGTATTGTTAATGAATGAGGGAAATTTGGCTAGGACACCGGGAAATTCCCCTACCTTGCTTCCTGTGAGCAGGGGACCATTTTCCTGTGGGACCAAGATGGTGGCTCCTATGGATCCTGGTGGAGGAGAACTGCAACAGGAGGACACAGACAGAAGACAAGGAATCCTTTCTATTTCAATATCTCTTGTGGACAATGAGGTGCTGTGAGACTGTTGGGAGAGAGGAACAGTCTCAGGATGGCCAACAGTGGAGGAGCTCAGATGCAAGAGAGCTCACAGGTTTTACCAGAGCAGAGGGGAATGATACAGCTGGAATGCACCCGAGGGGTGACCAACAAAACATATCTAACCCCTCAAAACACAGTTTTCAGCTGGAAGGTGAAAAATGCACCGCAAGTCCAGCACACACTAGGAGTATGTCTAGCTTTAATTGCAAGAGCACATCGGCTTTAAATCCAAACCCGGAAGTGTGACTTCTAAATGCCGAGACAGCCGATGATGCTTTGGAAGATCAACAAGCTCTCACTATATTACAAGAGAAACAACGCCTTTGGGAGAAGGCTGCTATGGATTATCAAATTGCTCAGCTTGCTGCTGAAAAAGAGATTCAGAAATGAAAGAGACCTGAGGTAGATTCACCCTCAGGTCATACAGGTACTGACTTGAAAATACATAAAGGTGCAAACATCCCTGAGGGGAAACAAGCTTGTTCATCGAAGATTTCAGGGGATATATAAGTAGAATCTTCCCCTGCATGGTCCCCAGATATTGCCCTGGAAAGGGCAGGTTGGCTGCTGTTAGATTCGGCCAGTGAATCGCGGACCCTGCTATACCAATTCCAGGTATAGATCACACCCTAGATGGGCCCAATTCTGAGAATAGTGTTCCTGCAGCTAGGTCTGAGGGTAGTTTAGGCCCTGGTTCTATAATAGACATGTAGAATTATCTGACATAAACAGGCCTTTAACAGTTCCAGGTGCTGTAGTTAACCACAACCAGCCAATTCGTCCTAAACTAGGATCAAAATCACCTCAACAATGCCAAAGTGAGGATTTAGAGGAAAATGCCAACCAAAATAAAGCTACTAATGAAATAGGGCCTGATTTTGATCAAAATACCCTACCACATCTTACAACCCCAACTACCTCCTATGCTTGCCTTCTTCATAAACCTGTTTTGGCTAAAAGATGAAATGCTGTAAGGCTGAGGTTTTTGGGACCCACTGATATCATGCCTGACAGATTCTACGGGAAAGTCTTACTTAAACAAATGCTGGGTTTTACACCCAGTGAGGTGTATGCCTTGATTCATACATCAGGGGACAATATGTATGACATTAGTTTTCATACACCAGATATGTTAAACAGATTTTGGATGAAATATGGATTATTAAAGACTAATCCTGCGTGGGTCCATTTCAGGCCATACCATTAACCAAGCAGACATTCAAGGTTATTACTGTATTAATCCATAATGAAGGGGTTAATGTGGAGGATATCTCCTATTGGTTGGAGAAAAGTGTACCCTGAAAGGAAACCCAGAGCCCATTCTTGATACAGAAGGATTTTGGAGTGGTGGTTGGAGATTTAAAGTTAATTTAAACCAAAATGAAGAAGGTTTACAACATCTTCCCAGTTGCTTTTATTTGGGAAGGGATAAAGGATTTATCTTTTATCCAGGACAGCCCCATCACTGTTAAAAATGTGGTTCTGGTAGTCACCTTAGCAGGAATTGTGAAGTCATCAAATGTGTCCAATGTGGAGAATTGGGGCATACAATGTCAGATTGTCATCATCCAGCTAAATGCTCACTTTGTGAAGAACCCCATGTATTTACTGACTGTCCTTGGGCTGCCCAAAATAAAACAAATGGAGATTTTTGCATACAGGATTTTTACTTGAATACAGCAGTACATGCGGTCCAGAGGCAAAAACCTATACCTCCGACCCACCCCCAAGTAGGCCTGAAACCATACCTAGTATGGAATGGGCGGACATTTCAGAATTGTATTAACTATTCCTCCCAGGAAGAGGAGAACTTACTATCTACTAAAATGGTGATTCTTACAGATTCTGTTGTGGGCCAGGTTATTCCTAATACTATGCCTCCTCCTTCCACCTGAAGAATCTCTTAACCTCAATACTGCTAGACATCGCAGTTTAAGATCCGTGACCTCTAAAATACCTATATCTGAACAAGGTTTGATACCCTTCCAGAATGCATTTTCGGTATTACAGAAAGACATAGGTACTGAGTCAGATTCCACCTCGGTCCATTCTTCACAACCTGAAGGATCTTCTGATCCAGAACCATCTGCTGATGTTATGGTTACAGTGAAAATAAAAAGGGTCAACCTGGGATGAGAAAATCTGCAAAAAGAAATAATAAAATAAAAGGAACATTGATATGAGTTATGACAACACCTTTCTTTCCCCTTCCTCTTTGTCTATGTTTTGAAAATAAATTTGGCATCCTTAAATGTTAATAGTATTCAGTCAAATAGGAATCAAATATTGATATATTCACTATTTGATGGAGGCAAGGATGATGTAGTTTTTTCAAGATATTCAGTTACGTACCAGGTTTGAGGTAGAACAGGCCACTGAAAGGTGGAAATGGGGTACTGTTTATTGGTCTGTTGGTGAAGAGCTATGCACAGGGGTAGGTATAGCAGTTAATAATCCTACAATATGCCTAGTTCAACTTATAGATGTTTTGCTGGGTGGCATACTATTGTTAGATATGATACTTAATGATTTACACTGTAGATTTATTATCGTTTATTCACCACAAGCTAAATCTGCAAGAATAGCATTATTTAAGACTTTATTGCCCTATTTGTTCACTTCCAGATTTGTGCTTTAGGTGGAGATTTTAATTGTAGCCATTATCATATGGATAGAGGTATAAAATCCACAAAGTTATTTTGTGATACAAAGTGTCTTAATGATTTTTTGACACAGTCAGGATTGGTTGATGTTTTTGATTTATTAGATAAACCACAAAAAACATTTTCAAGGTACTAAAGCAACAAGGATAGATTTCTGGTTTATTTCAGATACTTTAACAATACAAAAGCTCAAACTATACCAGTTGCACCTTCTAATCAAGTGATACTTGAGATTACAATAGGTAGTTATGAAATAATGCATAGAGGACCAGGATATTGGCATCTTAACCTGGAATTACGGTTACCAACTGTTGAAGAAGGAATTTGGCAGTACTACAGACAAGGAAATCAGTGGTTAGCCTCTATGATTCTATACAGATTGGTGGGAAGATACAAAAATAGATAAAAGACAGTATTTCCAAATAATTGGCAAGATTAATGGGAAATTTAAAAGATACATATATAAAAACTTGACAACAGTTTTTAGACTTACATTTTATAGTTGCACAAGGGGATTATGCAGCCTTATCTGAATTAGATAGAATTCGAAAATGATTAAATTCAACACAATATAGTAGATATAAATCTTTAGATGTAGAAAGAAGATTTGGTTCCCAAGGAGGTAAAGCCTTTATGGACCCCTATCAATTTTGTGCTGAACAAAGACATCAAAAATATATGGCAGAGGTTTATGACTCTACAGGTAAAAAATGTACAACCAGGAAAGATATTATGAATGCTTTAGATAATCATATACAGCAATTATTTGGATATGCTACTGTTTCTGGTTCCCCACATTCCTTATGGTTAGCTCAAGTGATTCCACCTATGCTTGATAAACATAGCAAAGACATGTTGCTTGTGGATATAACATATTTAGAAGAATTGGATAGTTTTTCATTAACAAAGGCAGGTTCTGCCCCAGGGAGTGATGGTTTGCCATATGAGATATATAAAATAATTTTTACAATATTATTACAAGAATTTGTAGAGGTCTTAAGGGAAATTCTTATTACAGGATTATTACCAAATAGTATGTCGGATGGTTTAGTGGTATTTATGTACAAAAAAGGAGATAGAACTAAGTTATTAAATTGGAGGCCAATTACTCTGCTTAATACAGATTTTAAAATATTTACAAAACTGTTACATAATAGACTTATACCAATGACTGATTTTCTATGTCATAGTTCTCAGGCATGTTCAATACCAGGAAGAAAGATTTCTGATGGTTTAATATTACTTAGAGAAATATTTCATAGAGGTAATACTGGTGAGCTTACAGGTCTTATTTTTAGTCTGGATCAAGCTAAGGCTTTCGATAATGTTAATCATGAGTATTTATGGAGTTGTTTGGCTACATATGGCATTCCTGAAATGTTTATTAATTGGATTAAAACATGTTATAAGTCTGCCTCTGCTAAAGCCTTTTGTAATGGGTGGATAGGTCATAGGTGTACTGTTTTAAAGGGAGTACGGCAAGGTTGCCCTCTAAGCACTTTACTTTATTTATTTACCATGGATCCGCTACTTAGAATGGTGGATAAAACTAGAGGTATACAGGGTGTATCCTTTTCCTGTGAAGACCCTGAAATAAAGACCATTGCATATGCAGATGACATTTGTTTTATAATAGGAAATATCCCATCAGCACATAGTCTGGGAATAATTTTAACTAATTTTACGACTCATACTGGAGCTCAAATAAATTATCAGAACTCTTGTTGCCTTCCTCTTAATGCTGAAGATGTCACAGATTATATAATAATTGGGGTACCAGTATTAAAAGGGACAGTCCCTATTTTAGGGATCTTATTTGGTTCTGGAGATTTGGCTTATCAGAATTGGATACTTAAATTGAATGAAGCACAAAATAAGGTTAATCTTTGAAATACCAGGCATTTAGTTAAATTAAAGCAGATCTACATGATAAAAACCTTTTGTTACCCATATTTTTATATTTAAGTACAGTATATAGCTTACCGTCAACTTTAGAAACCAGAATATATAGTTGTTTTTTTTATGTATCTGGGGAAGCCATTTAAATCCAATTAAAAGAGGCTTACTATTGAGAGAAAAAAGAAATGGAGGGTTGAAGATGATATAACCTGTGTTTCTTTTTTCACCATATATTTATATTCCAATTTATTCCCCTTGGTAGCTCAAAAAATTAATAGATGATCCCTTGGGTCTTAGCTTCCTTGGGACCTATTTTCTCTATTTGGCCCATGCATGATAACCTTCCTCGACAAATTTTTATTTCTTATTTACCTGATCCAATGAGAACTTGATTTGCTAAAATAAAGCTATGGGGTATTTCCAAAGAGCATCTCCTTTCTTATACTTGGAAAAACTTGTATGAATCTTTGATTTTAAAATATTTTCAAGAGACAGCAGGATTTGATTCCTGTTCTTTGCCAGATAAATTACTGATAGGTGAAATGCTGATTTCCCCTCATAGTTCTACTTTTATGTGGGATGTAACTTGGCTGGCCTTGCATGGTCACCTAAATGTAAGAGGAAATCTAAAGCATAGACAGGTGTTGGAGAGATACTATCCTAGAGGAACATGTCCAGATGTAATTGAGACAAGGCAGCATTTATTCCTAGAGTGTCCTTTTATTCAAGGATTTTGCCAATCTATTCAACGTCACTGGCCTACATCTCCATTTGGTTTTATGACTTTAGAAATATTATGCCATTGTGTTTTGCCTTTTCTGTGGATGAAACGTGATAGAGTAACACTATGGTTATTTCTTGTTTGTTTTAAATTTTACATATGGTTTGTCTGGTGCAGGTTGGCTATTCAACAACTACATTTTACTTCTGACAAGTTGTTTTTTTATGATAGAAACAGCAATTAAAGACATCAGGTTGCAAGATTATAATTCAGTCCAGTCAACAACCTTTCAAGGAAGATGGGCCTCTACTGATTGGTTATATTAGATATAAGTAAAATGAGTATGTATAGTAAGTATATATGCCTATTATATTTAAGCATGATATAAAATAAATAATTTAGGATTTGTGTTATCTAATATGCCTATAAATTATGTGATTGTGTTTAAACATATGGTTTATTTAAAATTATTGTGTGACTTAACACTGTTTGGTTTTATTTTGACATTTGGTATCTGTATATTGATTTGCTTAAATTGATTAAGGTTTTGTACATTTTTGATTGTATGTTCCTTTCTAACTTTAATAAAATTCCCTACTGTTTTCGATAAGTGCCATGGGATTTTAACATCCACCTGAACTACCACCAATCCAGGCAGATGGGACCTCAGTTTAGCGCCTCATCCAAAAGACGGCACCTCAGAAGTGCAGCACCCTCTCATGCTGCACTACAGTGTCAGTACTGAGATATTAATCCAAGTGCCAGATGTGAAACTGAGCCCACAGCCCTCTGCTCTTCTGGCCTCAGAGGCGAGTGTGATATCTACTGAGCCACTGACACCGCTAAAGGGCTAATTAAGGTTGAAGTCACCAAGGAGAATAGTGTCCATGGAGGAGAGAGCTGTCCCAGTCTGGCCAGAAGGTTTATTAAACCAGGGATTCCCTCAACTGGAGGGTTGTAGAAGCACCCCATGTATATTTTGTTTTGAAGAACCCAGGTTCAAGTTCTGCAATGAGCCATTTGCAGTGGGATGCAGGGTCAGGGCAGAGGACAGTGGTGTCTGAGAGGGGTTCCTTAAAGTACAGAGCCACCAGCCTGATAGCATAGAGGGCTCAGACACTAGAGCCTTACCTCATGCAATGCCAGTCACTGGGGTTTGGGAATGATTTCGGGTCACTGGGGTACAAGCTCAAGGGGAAGGGCTGGAGTGGGATTGAGCAATGGCTCTCCCTTCCAAAGGGGTGGATGCCCACCTGTCAGTAGTCCTGCTTCCACTGGATGGAAGTCCAGTGGGTGTATAGGCAGCACAGGTGGTATCAAAAATCAGGGAAGGAGAAGAAGGGGCCATCAGATCCTGGCATATGCGTGTGCCTCCATGCATGCACATGCATGTGTACACTGTAGCCTGGAGGGGCAGGGAGTAAAATGGAAAAATGAAAAAATGTACATGGAAAAAAAAAGTATAGAGCCACTCCATCGCCCTCCATATTACTGGGTCAATCATGACATAGCATTGTGTAACCCAGCAAGAGGTATGTGGCAGCAGAGATATGTGGTTTCAACCAGATTTCCATGACACTGAGGATGTGTGACCTGTATAGGGAGGTCCAGGCTTCTAGATCGGACAGTTTAGATGGGAAGCTGCATATGTTTATAAGCACAGCTGTTATCCCAGAAGAGCTAGCCTGCACATAGTTGGAATTGGTGGGGCCAGGGTTTCTTTTAACATTACCTGTCAGTAGTAGTGAAAAAATAAGGCAATGTGGAAGGGGCAGTGAGGAGGGTGACTGAGCAATTGAGTGCAGAAAAAAACAAACAAGTAGGTGACATTCCTGGTTGGAGAGAAAAGCAGAATTATGAGCCGTGGGGAGTTAGTTCCCACCTTTTCCCAACAGGGGAAGGCACAACAGGCCTGTTGAGGTGTGTGAAGGAGGGTCAATTTTCATGATCCAGGGCAATCACTGTAGCGCAGGAATCAATCCTTATCAGTATGCTTAAAAAAGAGATGGCCAGTAGGCTTCAATTGAGCGTGCTGTATTTGTCATTCACCTGTACCTCCTATTAGCAGTGTTGGTTCCTAATTATTGCAGTAGATGAAGGAAAACTAGGTTCAAATCCCATAGCCCCAAGTCTGGTAGATGACATCTGTACCAAGATGGAGAGAGTACCTCAGGTGAGGGGTGGAATAGGAGAAGGGACATGTAATAGGAGGAGGGATAGAAAAGATACAAAGCCAGAGAGAGTTGGTAGCAAGTTGGAATGGTCATGGCAGTTAATTAGGAAAAAGCTCTAATGTGGGTGGGGAGGTGGCTACAGTGTTGCTTCAGAGGTTGGGTTTACAAATCAATGTGATAGTAAGGTCACGTGATGCAGGCAACCTAGCAGCAGCAGGGTTACAGGACACCTAACCCCAACCTCACATCATCAGCTTTTACATCTAGATTTCTACCGGAATCTCATCAATAATACAAATTATGAAGAGAGGTCATCTCCAGCATCAGATATCACCACATCTTTTGTCGCTATTGGGAGAATTTCTTCCACGATGGATGCAGATATGAAGATGGCCCTGCTGAAACATATGCCTCCTCCCTCATCTGAAGCTGCCTAAAAAAGCCAAGCCTCAAGAGGGAGCCTCCAACTCCAAACGCCTCACTTCTATACAACCAGTTCCACCTACTGAAGATCAATTTCTACAGGAACTGTTGCCTTCAGAGAAACATTGCTTTAAATTTCTACAGAGATTAAGTCCATTAGACATGATATGACAGATTTAAATAAAAGAGTGGGAGACACAGAGCCAGATCCTCCTCACTGGAATGCTGCAGAGATAGGTAGACCCAGAAGAAACCCAGCTTTGGCAGCAAATACACAAACTGCAGTTAAAAACTAAGGATTTAGAAGGTAGGAGTAGAAGAAATAATATTCTGATAATGGGTCTCCCAGACCGAGGAGAACCCAACATCATAGCTTTCATCAAGAAGCTTTTGCTGAAAATAGTGGACCCTTCTCCACTCGGGAGCAACTACCAATCGAAAGAGCTCACCAATCATTACGGCCTTGTCCCCAGCCTGATCTCCCCAAGACCCTAATTTTAAAATTCTGAGCTATTTGGAGTGACAACACGTAGCAAATAAAGTAAAAGAACTCCAAACAATATTGTGGGAAGGCACCAAGCTCTGTATTACACAAGATCTACCATATGAAATGTGCCAGAAGCAGGCAGCCTTCCATGCCATTGTTATCAAAATCATTGCTGCAAGCATTCCTTTTAAAATTCTATATCCTGCCAAACTACAGATCTCAAGATCTAAAGATCATGCTCCCAGAACTGTTCAAGAATGACTGATGTCTCAGACTGCAATTAGTTCTGTATAAGAATTTACCTCTATGCACAAGATTTAATGAGGGATGAGGATTCACCTACCCGCTTCTAAACTTTTCAGATATCCAGGTCTGGGATTAATTGGTGGATGGGCCTGATCTCATCGGGTTACAGTGCTAGATTTCAAAACAGATAGCAGCCTGCTGCACAGTTTCATTCTCTGGGAAAGGAACTGATTAATCTGGGTGAGGGTAGGAGGATTGTTTTCTCCTGGGACTGAAAATGGTCTGGCTACCCTTAGTTTTCCTCCTCTAATTTCCTTACCCCATCAACATTGACAGGACAGGACTCCAACACTGAAATACTGTACCAATTTAAATTTCTTTGTTGTTTTCTAGCAATTGGTTGTAGCTGGTCAAGAAGTATTTCTTCCTTAGTTGTTTTCCAAAGTTTTTTGAAATTGGGGGGCAGAGCATCTTATCTCCTCATCTCATGTAGCCTTATAATGTGGGAGATGAAGCCTTAATCAAGGGTTATTGATTTGTTAGGTCTCCAGCAGGAGGAATGAAATTGTGTATTAGGTGGAAACTTATATTTGGTTAAGAGGAGCAGGTTCTAATCTGCCTAGGAGCATTATGAACCTACAGAATGTTTACTTTGTTCTGAATATGTTAGTGCCTAAACATATCAAAATAATACGGTGTTAACAAGATTTATAATCCAGATGATGATGTGGGGGTAGAGGGGTAAGGTGCCCTGACTCAAGCAAGCTCAGGGCTAACTGCATAATGAACTAGTTTATGGGGGGTTTAGCTCCTACACATTCCCTACAAAGGGACATTGGTGGTCCTGGTATCTTTGACTGCAGTGTTTTTGCTTAGTACAGTACCGCCAGACCATACCAATCTTCTGCCCCCCATTTTTCTGGGATTTGTGGCTAGGAGCTGTATGGGATAGTCTCCCTCACTGGAACCTGTTTGTCAAGCACTTTAACCATTTCTTTTTTTCAATGGAGATAAATGTATATAGTTGATGGGGTTATGAAGGGAGGGACAGAGGGTCTACTGCTTTATACTTATTACAGTTTCCTCTTGTTGGATTAGTCCTGTACTTAGAAAATATCATTTTGGAGAGTGGAAACTATAACACCTGGGCAATTGGGGTGGGGATGGGGCAAACTTATCGATTTGCTTGCTGTACTTTGGAATGGTTTCCTTCACTTAAATCATCCCTGTTATTACCAATTTGCAAGCTTAATAATGTTGAAGGGCTCGGGGGGGGGTATGGATTGGAGTGTGCTTTATGACTATTTCTGGTTTCATAATGATTTGTCCTCTAGAAAAATGATGTGGTTTATTATTTGGTATGGCTATTAACACATATAAAATGTAGGGCATTAGGAATAGCATGGAGAGTTAGGGTGGGGACTCGGCCTGTTGGGGAAATGGAGAAGAGTGGGTAGATTGGGATTATGGAGACAAGGAGACCCCTTGGGTGAAATGTGTCCAAGAATGGGGCCCTCCCTGTCTGGTTCCCATACACAAGGGCTCTGCTTATTGCAGACAGGTAACTCAATCTTCCCCAGCTGCTCATCGATCTCGGGCAGTGTTATGCAATGCCAGGTCTATTAAAAACAAGACCACCATAATTGGGGATCTTGTTAATTCAACTGACCTGGCTTGCATGACCGAGACCTGGTTGAATGGAAATGCTGGCCCTGTTTTGGTTTCAGCGCTTCCACCTGGTACTCAGTGATACACCACCCGAGGATCGATTGTGGGGGCAGTGGTGTGCCTTTGTTTTAATTCAGAACTGAACCTGAGGGAAATTCCAGTGGGAGCCACCAACTCCTTTGAATGTATCATGGGAGAGGGTCTGGGGTGCAGGATTCTTCTCACTACCATCTACCAGGAGACGAGAATGTTTTCCTACGGGAAGTCACAGACTTCATCACTGACCTAACATTGGGACCCCATAGATGACTGATCCTTAGGGATTTCAATGCTTGGGTCAACGATGAACTCTCGCAGTTTGGACAAGACTTCCTCCAGTTAATGAGTTCACTGGGCCTCTCACAGGTTGTTTCCTCCTTGACCCACATTGGTGGTCATTCATTGGACTTGGTGTTTCTCCTGGAGATGGAGATATCTGACTTGGTGGTGGAACCAATTGGGTGGTAGGACCATCATTCCATCAGCTTCAGTTTTGAGGCCCCACTTAAGAGGCCTGCCTCTATGGAGATGGCCCAGTGCTGCACTTTGAGGGTGTATCCCCAGATGGTCTGATGGCGGTGCTGGACCAATCGGGCATGTTGAGGGAATGCGTGATCCAGGGATCTTTTAGTTGCCTATAATAAGGCAGTGACAGATGCCCTGGATTCCATTCCTCCTGTTCATGTTCATCCACTCTCCTTTGCCCTAGGTCTCCATGGTTTGATGAGGCCTTGATGGAGTTGAGGAGAGTTGGATGAAGGCTAAGAGGTGATGGCGGAGGTCTGGCCTGTGTGAAACAGGCTTAGTTTGATGGACTACTATTTGGTTAATCAATCAACAATTTCCCATAAGAAGGCAGAATTCTGTCCAGGAAAATTGCTGCTTGTGGAATCGACTAGCTCAGCTTTTCTGGACTGTGCAATTCACTCTGTCTTCAGTCCAGAAATGCTTTTCATAAGAGCAGTGTGAGGAGATTGCTCGATTCTTCACAGATAAAGTTGCCACGATCAGGTCAGACATCCACCTGACCCTTTCTCAGGGGAGTAGCAGTGGTCAGCAGGGGATGCCGGACTCCCGGTTTGTATGGTGTGACTTTGGCCAGCCTACAATCAGTGATATTGTGATGGTTATCCAGTCATTATATCCTTCCAACTGTAATTTGGATCTGGGCCCTATGCGCTTACTTGTTGGCTGTGTTGATGTCATCAGCCCGGTCCTTGTTGAGATAGACTAGTTATCCTTGGAGAGGAGAATCTTTCCAGATTCCCTTAAGGAGGCAGTGATTCAGCCCCTTCTTAAGAAGTCCTTCTTGTATCCAGACAGCCTAGCAAACTACAGGCTGGTCTCTAACCTTCCTTTGGGGTAAGGTTATTGAGTAGGTGGTGGCATTATAACTGGAAGACCATTTGACCAGCAACAATATCTATGATTCTCTTCAGTCTGGTTTCAGGAAGAGACATAGTACCGAGACGGCTCTTGTTCGGTACTAAATGACCTCCTGATAGCGAGAGATAGAAAGACTCATTCCATCTTGGTCTTTCTTGATCTCTGCAACATTTGATACTGTGGACCATGGTGTGCTGTTGGATCACCTGCTGCTTATCTGTGGACTTTCGCGATTGTCCTCAGATGGTTTCTTTCTTACCTCTGGGGTAGGACTCAGAGAGTGGTGCCAGGGGTTTGTAACTCAGCTTCAGTCTCCCTATGCTGTGGAGTTCTGCAGGGATCCATTTTAGCACCCATGTTGTTTGCAGTGTATATTCTGCCGTTGGGAGAGATTATTAGACGGTACGGTTTGAGTTTTCACTGCTATGCAGAAGATACTCAGCTATATGTGTCTTGTCCCCGAACAAGATGATACTGTGTCGGTGCTCATAGAAACATAGAAACATAGAATATGATGGCAGATAAGGACCGCTTGGCCCACCCAGTCTGCCCATTTCCCTACCTACTGGATAAGCTGCAGATCCTAGTTAACCAGCAGCCTACTTCTTCCTACCTCCACCCCTAGAATGGCCTTATGACTGTCCCATGCATGCTTAAATTCCACCACTGTTTTGACTCCATCAACCTCCTCTGGAGGCTGTTCCATGCATCCACAACCCTCTCTGTGAAAAAATACTTTCTTACATTACCTCTGAGCTGCCCCCATCTTCAAATTGTGCCCCCTTGTTCTTGCACACCTCTTTTTTTGAAAGATGCTACCCTCTTGGACTTTGTTGATTCCCTTGAGGTACTTTAATGTTTCTATCATGTTGCCCCCTCTCCCTCCTTTCCTTGAGGCTATACATATTAAGCTCCTTTATTCTCTCTTCATATGCCTTCCGGGGCAGACCCTGAACCATTTCAGTTGCCCTTCTCTGGATGGCTTCCATCCTGTCTATGTCTTTGCAGAGATTGGGTCTCCAGAACTACACACAGTACTCCAGATGGGGTCTGGACAGCTGTCTGTACAGAGGGATAATAACTTCCTGTTTTCTACTGGTGATGCCTCTCCCTATGCATCCCAGTATCCTCCAGCCCTCCTTGCTGCCCTCTCACATTGCTTGCCCACCTTTAGGTCATCTGATATGATGACTACCCCAGATCCCTTTCCATTTTTGTTGTTGTTAGTATCTCACCCCCCATTGTGTACTCTTCCCCTGGGTTTTTGTTTCCCAGGTGCATTACCTTGCACTTCTTAGCATTAAATCTAAGCTACCATACATTTGACCATTCCTCTAACCTTGCCAAGTCCCTCCTCATCCTTTCCACCCCACCTTGTGCATCAACTCTGTTGCAGATCTTTGTGTCATCTGCAAAGAGACATACTTTTCCTTCCATTCCCTCTACAATGTTGCTTATAAGGACATTGAAGAGGACCGGTCCTAATACTGAACCCTGCGGTACCCTACTAGTAACCTCCCTTTCTTCAGAGTGGACTCCATTTACTATTACTCTCTATGTCCTATTCTCCAGCCAATCCTTTACCCAGGCTGTCATCTTGGGACCCACTCCCAAGCTGGCTAACGTGTATATTAACCTTTTGTGTGGGACTGTGTCAAATGCCTTGCTAAAGTCTAGGTAGGCCATGTCCACAGCTCCTCCCTGATCTACTACTTTGGTCATCCAGTCAAAGAAATCCATCAGATTCATCTGGCATGACCTTCCTGCTGTGAATCCATGCTGCCTAGGGTCCTGTGCCCCTCTGGCCTCTAGATACTTGACGATTCTTTCCTTTAGAAGTGATTCCATCATTTTCCTGATCACTGAGGTTAAACTAACAGGTCTTTAGTTTCCTGCTTCTGCCCTGCTCCCATTCTTGTGAAGGAGAATCACATCTGCCCTCCTCCAGTCCTCAGGTACCACCCCATCCTCCCATGATTTGTTAAAGAGGGTAGACAGTGGCGTCACTAGTTCTACCCTTAGTTCTTTTAGAATTCTGGGATGAATCCCATCAGGCCTCATTGTTTTGTCCACCTTCAGTTTTAAAAGTTCTTTCATAACCATTTCTTCTGTAATGGGCTGGTATCAACTTCTGTATCCAGAGAGTTTCTACTGTTTGTTTTAGGTACCTCCCCTTTAATTTGTAAATACTGAGCAAAAATATTTGTTTAGTATCTCTGCCTTTTCACAGTCTCCCTCTGCCCACCCTCCCTTCCCTTTATTAAGCCTCACTATCCCTCCCTTGGTCTTCCTTCGCTCCCTGATGTACCTATAAAAGGTTTTATCCCCCTTCTTAACTAAGTTGGTTATCTTTTCCTCAGTTTGGGCCTTTGCTGTTCTGACTGCCTTCCCAGCTTCCTTTTGCTTTAACTGATACAGTTTCTGTCCTGCTCCTTCTGTGATTCCTTGTACTTCCTGAATGCTTTTTTTTCTTGAACCTTCACTGCCACTTCCTTTGAGAACCATAGTGGTTTCTCACATCATTTTATTTTGTTTATTTGCTTCACACAAAGGCTCGTTACTTCTGTGATGGCCTTTTTTATTATTCCCCATCGTTCTTCCACCCCTCCTTCCTGCCCATTTGCTAGTGCATTCCTTAGGCACTCACCCATTTTTGCAAAGTCATCCCTCTTAAAGTCCAGTACTTTTGCCTTTGTATGGCTTGACTCTATTGCTGTGTTTATTGTGAACCATACTGTTCGATGGTCACTAGTTCCCAAATGGCCACCCACTTCTACATCTGTGTTCTTCTCTCCATCTCCATTTGAGGGAACCAGGTCTAAGATTGCTCCCTCTTGAGTGGGCTCCAATACTAGTTATCTAAGGCATGCCCTCTGTAGGGCATCTAGAATAACCCCACTCTTCAAGTAGCCACTGCAACTGCACTCCAGTTAACATCTGGCATATTCAGATCACCCATCAGCAATATCTCCCTTTTTCTGCCATTCTAAGTATACTTTCTATCATTTCCTTGTCCATTTCCTCCACTGTCTCCTTCCCATTTCCTCCCAGCTGTCTGGCTGAAATTCAGGCATGGATGAATGTGAGCTGACTAAGGTTGAACCCTGAAAAAACTGAGGTGTTGGTTGTGAACCCTGGTCATTGTGAGGTGGGTATGTTGGCAGGTTTCCTTCAGGTTTATGGCTTGGAAGTGTCCAGCTAGCTATCTCAGACCAGGTGCAGAATCTGGACATTATGTTTGATGACTGTCTGACTCTAAAGTTACAGGTGTCAGCAGTTATTAAAACTTCTTTTTACCGTCTGAGAAATATCACCCGGGTGAAACATCTGGTTCCTCCTGATGATCTTCCAACATTGGTTCATGCCTTCGTTACCTCCTGCCTTGACTTCTGCAATGCTCTTTACCTAGGGCTGCCGGGGGTTGATATCTGCCGCTTGTAGCTAGTGCAGAATGTGACAGCCAGGCTGTTGACTGGTGCTTCAAGAGCCAGTCACGTAATGCCTGTGCTCCGTGGTCTGCACTGGCTGTGATACAGTGGTGGATCACCTTTAAGGTTGTTTTGCCAACCTGTAAGGCCCTACATGACCATGGACTGGGCTACCTGAAAGATCTCCTTTGTCCCAACTGTCCCTCCCATCCTCTCCAATACACCAATGAGGGATTGCTAGAGATTCCCAGGGTACATTTGCAGACATCAGGAGCAAGAGTATTTAGCTTTGTTGCTCCATCCCTGTGGAATTCTCTAACTCATCGGGTATGAAATTGCCTAACCATCCAGAGTTTTAAAACCACCTTAAAAAGTCAGCTTTCCAGCTTGGCATTTGTTGATTGATGCTGCTGGGTTTTTATACCTTTTTATTATGTCTTTCACACACATACATACAGGAGAACGTAACTCATCATAGCATAGCTATTACAGGTAGGTTAAAAATAGAATAGACTTCTATAATGTATAATTTACTGTTGTTAGAGTTCATCACTTATTATAAGACCCATCCTCACTTGTTTAATGTTATTTAGCCTCAGTAGGAGGTTAGTTTGATCTATTCACAATGGATATGCTTACTGCATTTGAACTGGGCAAAGGTTGAAAAACTATGCATATCCAAAGGTTTATGATGGTTTTCATGGACAAAAGTCTGGGTCAGTTGATATTATATAGTCGACCCACTTTTGCCATTTGTTGCAGAGGTCTTCCTACCCCCATGATCTGTATTAAGGGACTTGGCTCTGTAAATGTCTGACATTATTTGTTTCCATTCTTGTATAGTTGGAATCAAGGACATCATCCAACGCCTAGTTATTGTTTTCTTTGCTGCTATAAAACAAATGGGTAATAATGTACAGCCCCATTGGGGGAGTGGTCCAAGAAAATTCCTACTAGAAATTGTTCAGCTGTGATTTCAATTAGTTCGAGAATAATTTTGATAACTTATCTTGAATGATATCCGAATGGCATGAGATAGGGCATTGCCAAAATATATGTCCCTGGTCGCATCCGAACATCCACAGCCTCTCTAACACTGCCCATACTTCTCAGGAAGAAATTTCCACAGGATGGAAGGGGACTTAAAATATCTGGATTGACATTTCCATGAAATTTCCCTCCAATGGGGGGATACAACTGATTTTATTTCAGTCAATGAGGATCAAGACCAGTCGACCATTGTAATCTCTGCTTCTAAATCTTTATTCCATCCATTCAGGATAGAAGCCATGGAGGACGGACAACTATTTCTAAGGACTGTATATGTAATACCTATTAAGTGTGAACCCAGGTTTCCTTTTATAGCTTCCATAAAGAGCTTAAGTAGGTGGGGCATTGGGGAAGGCAAAGAATGGTGAATGATTTTGTTACGTAGTATATGGTTTCATATCTGGAAGTAACGAAATCTGTAAGAGGTGTTGAGATGGTATTGGAGTAGGAGTTCATCAAAAGGGATGATTCCTCCTTTCCCAAGAATTGAAATATGGGTCAATCCCACCAAACTCCACTGAGAAAGGTATGATCCATGAATATTGGGGCAAAATTTTCATCTTGTGATATCACTTTACAGTATTCGTATATAATCAATAGGGTACCAGAGCGCCTCAATCTTTTCCATATTTTATAAGGTTGCAATGTGATTCCTGTTAAGGCTGAGGGGCTAAGTAATCTCCTATCAGATTAAAACAAGATCTTTTTATGTCAAAGAGGTCGTCTAGATGAAACTCTATGTTTTTCCAACGGGAGGAATATGAAACAGTCAGCCACAACATCACTATTCTGAGAAAAGAGGCTTGGGTGCACAAGTTCAAGTCAGGGAGGTTCAACCTACCCTGGGAGAGGGGAAGTTTCAGGATGGAGAGTCTAATTCTAGGTTTGTTTTTCCCCCATATAAAGTGTAATATCATTTTACTTCAGGATTTAATGCAGTATTTGACAGGAAGTAAGGGATAGTTTGTAGCAGATATAAGATCCGAGGGAGGATATTTGTTCATATGGTAGAGATTCTCAGAAGAGGAAGGAAAGCTGTGTCCCATCTTTCCAGATCCACCTGAATTTGTGTTGTAAAAGGTTCATAATTACTGAGTTCAAGTACTCCTAGATCGGATGGATTTGAAGTCCCAAATACTTTATTTTTGTTGATCGCCATTTGAATGGGAATTATTTTGTTCATTGGTTTGGGAGGTAAGTAGTTAAATAACAGTATCTCTGTTTTGTTTACATTTACTTTGAAGTCAGATATTTTTCAAAATAGGTTAGAATCTTCCAGGCCTCAGGGATAGACTGGGAAGGTGTTATCAGGGTTAATAATATATCTTCCACAAATAGACTGATTTTGTGTTCATGTTGTCCTATTGGGATACCTTTCACCAATGGGAAGTTTCAAAAAGGGCTGCGAGGTGTTGCAGAAATAAAGCAAAAAGGTATGGGATAAAAGGCAACTCTGTCTAGTTCCTCGTCCCACTGATAGCGGGGGGATAAAGATCCATTAACCCAAATGTAGGCTCGCAAGGATTTGTATAGATTCATTAAAGTAGTGATGAACTGTGGTGGAAATTGGAAACATCTAAGGGTATCCCATTAAAAGGGCCAGGAGACTAGATCGAACACCTTTTCTGCATCTAGACTAAGGAATACTGATGGGATTTGTCTTGTTAGAACACATTCCTGTAAATTCAGGGCTCTATGATGTTATTAAAAGTTTTCCTGTGTTAATGAATCCTGATTGATCTGGATGTATAATTTGGGGCAAGATCAATTCAAGTTTAGCGGCAAGTAGGGTCATGTATATTTTATAGTCAACGTTAAGAATAGATATAGAATGATAGGACCCCAGATCTGAGGGGTCTTTATTTGGTTTCAGAATAGGGGCAATAGTGGCATAATCCCAAAATGGGGGGACAGACCACCTTGGGAGATATCATTAAATAAGCTTTGTAATTTTGGGGATAATATTTTGTTACATTTTTTGTACCGTTCTGCAGAGTATCCATCAGGGCTGGAACAGCGCCCTGAATTAAGTTTATTGATGGATTCCTCAATCTCAAGAATTGAGACAGGAGCTTCTAATTTTTAATTTGAAGGGAGAAAGCATGGAAGGTTAGCCTTTTAAGAATTGTGTTGAATCACTTTGTGGGAACGATGGGAGGAGGAGTAGAGTTTGGAGTAATAATCTAAAAGGCCTGTTGGATATGTTCTAGCAGTGATGAACTCTACCAGATGTTGTCCTTTAGTCTTAATATTGTAGAGGACCCCTTCATGCACGTAGTTTACGGATAGGTTCTTGATAGCCGGGACCCCTCATGGATTTATTGTCATAAGTAGTAAAGGGACTACTGGATCTTATTGTCCATGATCTGCTGCAAAGCAGCTTTTGTGTTGTTGATTAATTTTGTAGATCCACATCTCTTGTATATAACAACTGATAATCTTCCAGTTGTGTGGAGAGTTTTGATATTCGTGTTCTCTCTTTATATTTTTGAGAAGAGTATGCTATTAATTCACCATGAATGGTGGCTTTCATCGCATCCTATTGTATTGCTGTTGGAATATCGGGATGGGCATTTTCTTAGAAGAAAAGGGAAAGTCTTGCTGAGAGGCTTCCATCAGCTCCTGTCAGTCAGAACCGACGGATTGAGTCTCCAGAGGGTAGTCCTCCTTTCTTCCCAAATCCAAGGTTAGAATCAATGGGTGATGGTCAGAGAGTAGCTTAGGGCCAATATTTAAATCTTGAATCATTGATGGATGTTTACATGTCGTAATCATATAATCTAATCTGGAGGGATTTGAATCTGGGGAGTAATAGGTGAAACCTGGGCTAGATGGGAACAATCGCCTCCATATGTCGACTAGACCCAAGTGCTCAATGTTTTTTTGAATTGTCTGGTAGTGGCATTATTTCTGTGTTTTAGTGGGTTTGAACTGTCCATACTTGGGGCCAGAGTTAAATTAAGGTCACCACCCAGTATTAACTGGCCCTGTAGAATATCAAATAATTTAGCTATAAAGCTTCTGTAAGTAGGGAAGTTTGATTGGAGAGGAAAATTAAAATTGGCCAGTGTGAACTGCTTTCCATATAGTATCTCTTTTATAATTACATAGTGACTCTGGGAGTCAATATATGTTTGCTGAATCTCTAGGGAGGTGTTTCTTGGGATTAATATTGCTGTTCCCCTCTTTCTTCCCCGGGATGTGATGAAGACACCACCTGATATCTCACTCTCAATTTAGTTTTGTATGTTCTAACTCAGAAAGGTGAGTTTCTTGCAGAAAAATTAGATCTGATGGTTGTCTTGAGAGGTGTTGCATGAGCCTAGCCATTTTTATCAGATCATGTAACCCATTGATATTACGGGACATGATTTTTATTGGAATTTTTGCTCCCATTTTACAAAGTTATTAATGCTTTTTCCTTTCTTTTCTTCCCACCAGAGTGAAGATAAAGTGGTTTTCCCAGACTACTCCCAGCAGCAACTCTTCAAAGTGTTTATGTGATAAGGGGCTGTTAATTCTGTTGTACTGTGTGAATTGTTGAATAAAACCTATAAATATACTTTCATTGCCACATGATACAAACTCGAGAGGGTAAACATTCATATAAACATTATACATTTTATAACCATTTTCTAGGACTAAACTGTTATTACTTAACTGAGTTTTAACTACTTCATCAACTGGATACCTATCCACCAATTGATGGGCTAACAAACCTATAAAACTTATATACAAATTGATCTCTAAATGGGAGGTGTGCCCAACGAGCGCCTCCTGAGTCATCTTGTCTCCTACTTCAATTGGAGAAGGAGAAGGATGAGAGGTTCCCAACCTGAACCTGAATAAATACTCACTCAGGATCAGTAAAAGAACCCATAAGTGAGTGACTAAATAATCACTCAAGAGTGGTTCCATTAGTACTAGAGAAGTTATAAAGGATTCTATCAATAGGAAAGTTCAGCTCAGTTCTTAAGAAGGTGGGCTCCTTAGTTTCATTATAGAATCTAAGGCCCTAAAGGGATAGACAGGAGAGGGATAAGGAGAAGAGAGAGAAAGAAAAGGAAAAAAGGGGGGAGAGGATTTAACATTTGTGGAGGTTTGGCTGAAGGTAGGTAGAATTTATGGGCTTGCCGGTAGGACGTTTATTTTTCTGCTAAACCTCTAGAATCAGATCATTGTTCAGGAAGGAGAGTATCCATAATATTACTTAGGAAGGTTAACTCCAGTTTATATCATTATGATCTCTGTTGTGTTGGATAACCTAGTGTAGGAATAGAGGGAGATAGTTCTGAGGGTCTTAAATCTCAAGTCTAAGACTCGATGTTCTACTACATGGGTTCCCTCATCTGGGATCCCAATCAAAGAGTCATTATTTATCTTGCTTTTCCTCTACTCCTCCCCACCCAATCCCCAGTCCCCATCTCTGTCAAATAATCAAGTTATCCTATAGAGGGAGAGGGGAGGAGAGATAGGAGGAGAGCGAGTAAAAAAGGGGCAAGGGAGGATTATATATAATTTTAAAGTCAAACTAGTCCTTCTAGAAAAAAACCTCTTTAGTTTGTCCTGAGTTAGGCTTAATAAAATTCTAGTCTCAAATGTTAGGTCAGATCTGTGGCTTGTGATAGGACACTCACGGGGCCATCCTCAAGGCAGCGAGTGTCTAAGACTACCATCCCAATGGCCTAGGGACCCCACTAGGAAAGGAGGAGCATCTTGCCAGGTTGTTGGACCAGGAATATTATATGTGATTTCCTCTGTTAGAGAATTCTCACCATCAAGGAGATCAGAACAAAGATAAATTGTAACACGTGATTGTGTATCCCAGTTACTATATGTTGTCCTTCATTTCTACTGGTCAGTGCTCCCCCAGCAATAGGACCACCCCAGCCTCGGGATGGACTCCCGACTCTATCAGCTAACCCTTGGTTCAGCTCCCCTACCTCGTGAGAATGGTGTAAATTTGTACCTGCTTCCTGCGAATCTCAGATAGTGGAGTAAGTTACAAAAGGACATTCGCCCCATCTGTCTGAGACCATTGATTATGTCACTTTCCAAATGTGTCCAATGTTAAACTTTATTGGTCTAGGGAACTTTTCTTTTTTGTTAGGTCAACCTACGGTACACTCTGTTCAGTGGTTCTGAGTTAGCTTTCCACCATGAAATAGAATGGTCAGGGGGACTTTCATAAGGGCAGCGAGTGTAGGGGACATCTCTCTCAGTGGCCCTGGGTCCCTGTAGAGAAGGAAGTGGCAACCCCGCAAACAAGGGGGCCAGGTAGAGTTTTGTTTTTAAGTGTGGTACTCCCCAGTAAGGGGGATCCCCACAATCAGGGAGACCACTGCAAGAACTAATTGGAGTGCTTAATGATAAGCATTGTATATGCTGGTAGTCCCCCAGTGCTTCACAGTCAGTGCCCCCCTCCCACACAGGGAAATGCCCCAGGCCCAGGAAGACCACCAGACACAATCAGCAAACCCAAAGAGCAGATTCCCTTCCATACTGACCTTTAATTAAATCCAGAAGTTGTTAGGACATTGCAGCAGTTTGGAAAGCATTGCCATAGAGTGAGCATGGTGGAATGCACAAACTTTTGAGGAGCGTCCCCTACTTATGTGCATAGCTATAGCCTGCTGAGATTAGTAGTGTTCTTCTACTCAATCAGGGATTCAACCTTGAAAGATTCAGATCCCAGGTATTGAATTTAATTCCTTAGTTGGCATGAAACCTTTGGGGAACCACCAAGAGGATTATGTGAATCAGGAAGACATTCTCCCAGAGGCCCAGGATCACTGCTGAGGGGCAGGAGGTGAACACTGCCCTGAGGACTTAACAAAATAAGCCCAACAATTTTAAAAGCAGTCTCACCAGTTAGGAACTTTCCCCACAATCGAGGAGATCACAGCAATATTGAATTGAGTTATAATTTGTGTTAGTTGTTGGCCCTCGGCTCTCGCCACCAGTGCTTCCCCAGCAGAACCACTCCAGCCCTGGAAGACACTCTACACAGTTAATTCTCCATAGTTATGGTTCCCCACTCAAGGAGCTTTAGTTGTCACTGATGGGTTGTAAAATTGCTGCAGCTTTTAAGGAGCACTGTTATTGAGGGTGGTTGCGATGAGCAGTTCGCTCGACCGTGCAGGGACAGCAGTCTGAGGTGTGATCTGAGTGACCTCATTGTTTTTTTCATTATGATGCCTCTGGCTAAAAGATCCATTGCTGCTTCTAATGCTGTGCAGTAACTGTGGGATCCGGAAGGAAGCTGTACTATCAGTTTGGCTGGGTATGGTGTTTTAAATCTTATTTTATGGGACCACAAGGAGGGGATAGTGGGCTATATTTTCTTCTCAGTCTTTGCATGTAAGGAGTGTAGTTGTTGTTGAAAATCAGCCTGGACTGGCCCTACATTACTTTCCCCTTACGCCAAGCTTTACTTCGTATTGTTTCCTTGATTTGGAAGTTTAGGAGCCTTATCAGGAATGATCGAGGCCAGGTGTCGGATTGAGAGGGTTTAGGACCCAACGCTCTGTGTGACCACTCTACATCAATTTGAAAATCCAGATCAAGAGATATTGTCAGGCAGAGGAAGTAGTTGGTGAATGCATGAGTATCATTCCTCCTCGCCCCTGGAAGACTGAAAATTCTGATGTTTCTCCTTCTCCTTCTGTTTTCCACATCTTCCTGCCTGACTGATATAGCTAACTGTTCAGATGCAATGGCACGGACTGCCTCTTTGATTTCTTAAATTTTGGAGACATTAAGTGAAATTGGCAGTTGATCTCCATCGCTTGTGTTTGTAGGTGGGTAATTTTGTTCCTTAGGTCTCTGAGAGACTCGTGTACCTCCCCTTGAAACTCAGTGATGGCTTTTAGGATGGCTTCAGTGTTCAGTTCTGAGCTCTTTTTTTGTGTCTTTGCCTTGGGGTGTTGTTTTCCCATAATCAGCGTAGATCTGGACTGGGCCTTGCTGTCATCTGACTGCTGGTCTTCAAAGTTGTTCATCTCAGCAATCGGGAGGTATCTGTTGTGAGTTTGTTTAGCCATTGAGTCTTAAGTGTTTAGAGCGATGTTTATTGGCAGGTAAGTCGACATTGATGGTTTTAGTTATGAGATGTGCTCTTTAGCAGTTTTAGGAGATAGCTCCTACTAGCATTGCTAGTCCAGCATTACCGAACCGAAGTTGATGCTGCTGTTTTGATATGTTTTGCTATGTTTTGTTATGTGCTACTATACTGCTTTTTGTCATAAATTATATGTTTGTTTTTAATAACTTATTTTATTTTATGTATTTTATTGTACAAGTGCCTTGGTTTTAGAAAGGTGCCTTTTATCAATAAACTGATTTGATTTGATAAAATAGTGACATGGAATGTCAGAGGAGTCAGGAACCTACAAAGAGATTTCAAATATTAAAACATTGTGCCCTACTTAATGCAGACATAATCCTCCTATAGGAAAATGCATCTGTTAACTAAGCGAGGCCATTTGGTTACGAGACTGGGGATTTCTCAAGTCTTCGCCACTGGGGTTTCTATCAAGTAAAGGGTAGTCATTTTAATCAAAAATACGATCCCATTCCAGGCTGACCCACAGTAACTGATCCCCATGGCAGATATATTCTTGATAAAGGTACCATCTTGGGCACCACAGTAGTTTTAGACTCTGTATGTGGCCCACTGGGTAGCAAGCCATCATTTTTTATGGAATTGCCAGCAAAATTGCACTATTTTTTCCCATCTTAATTCTAGGAGGCAATTGGAATGTCCACCCCACACAGGATATAGATAGGACCCATCGACCCTTAAGACCCCCTACTCTATCACAAAGAGCCCTACAGGACTTGATGGATACACTAGGACTTTGTGATCCATGGTGTTTACTTAACCCATCACATCATATGTTCTCCTTTTACTCTAATGTGCACCAATCCTGGTCCAGATTCGATTATATCTTACTCAGTATCCCTTTTTTAACCTATTTACATCAAACAGGCATAGAGCCTATAGTAATCTCTGATCATTCGCTGGTGTGGATGGCCCTATCTCCTTCCCCTGGCAGTCCCAAAGATAGATCATGGAGGCTGAATACTCAACTTTTAAAAGACAAAACTATCATCTCTAAAGTTTGAACCTCCATTCAAACCTTCATAGATACTAATATAGGTACAATTCAAAGAGTTGATTTATCATGGTGTACTCTCAAATGCTATATTCATGGGGAATTCATTAAATTAGCTACCAGAAGAAAGAAAATGAGAGAAAAAGAAACCTTATCCTTATTAACTCAAATAATAGTGGCCAAGCTTTCTCTCTCGCCCTCAACAAACCCAGACTCCACAATCGAGCTCTTAGATCTCAGGAACAAATATGCAGACCTCTTAAGAGAAAAAGCAGAGTAAACATGCTTAAAAACTAAATCCACTTACCTAGGTCAGGGAGAAAAAGCGGGCATACTCCTAGCTCTTAGACTCCACAAATTGGAAAGCTCAAGACTTATACCTTCCCTTCAGTCTCCAGATCGGACTATTAAAACCAATCCCAGAGATATTGCTATAATATTTGAGAACTTTTATCATTCCATCTATGGGGAAAGAGCCACGCCCACTCCTACCCAAAAGATAGACTCTTATCTGGATTCCTTAACTCTCCCCTCCTTACCAGAACACCTCCAACTTTCCTTGATTTCTCCTATCATACTTGAAGAAATGATAGAAACAATTAAAGACTTAACCCTTGATAAAGTTACAGGCCCAGATGCTTCCCCACTAATTTTTACAAATACTTTACAAAGGAGCTGGCTCCACATCTGCTCAAACTATACCAATATATGCTCAGCTAAACCTTGGATCCTACTTTATTAGAAATGACCATATCTCTTCTATTAAAATCCAACAAGTCCCACCTACTCTCGGAGAGTTATCTTCCGATCTCCCTCTTAAACTGTGATATCAAGAGCTTAACTAAAATCCTAGCTTTATGCATTCAAAAAGTATGGTCTTATCTTCTAAGTCCAGAACAGGTGGGATTTGTCTCTGGTATATCCCCTGCAGATCACCTTCGAAAGCTTTCCCATATTTTCAGTGCAGCAAGATTATCTCAAACCCGGATTGCCCTAATCTCATTTGATGCAGAGAAGGCCTTTAACAGAGTGGACTGGGACTTCCTGTGGCTGACTTTAAGTAAAATGGGCTTCCCTCCACTCTTCATCCAGTGGATTTAGACCATATATTCCTCCCTTTGCAAAGATCTGTTTCAATGGGGTATTCTCTCTCTATTTCCCTTTATTCAGGTACAAGGCGGGGTTGTCCCTCTCACCTTTCCTATGTAATCTTCATTTAGAACCCTTGTCTCGTCATATCAAACAGTCTTCCCAAATACAGGGAATTCCAATACTCAATCACAACCTCATCCTCTCTGCATATGCGGATGATATCCTCCTCCTCCATTTAGAGAATTCTGCCAGTCCCTGAGACAGGTAGTGGAAGTAATATCCCAGTTTAGCTCACTATCCAATTATAAACTTAATCTGAACAAATCAGAAAACTTTCCCCTAAATTATTTCACTCACAAAGCCGTCGTCAATGGTTTTGACCTAAAATGGACTCCACATTCACTTAAGTATCTGGGCATTCACCTAACCATGGATCCTCTTCAGACCAAGAAACTCAATCTCAATGACCTAGCAACAATCCTTCAACTTGATCTTCAAAGATGGGAATCTCTTCCATTATCTCTTTGAGGACGCATAAACATAATTAAAATGAATGTCCTGCCTAGACTTTATTATCTATTACATATGCTGAACATGTGACTCCCACTATCTTTCTTCCAGAAGGTACACGCTCTCATTTTTGGCTTTATATGGCTACATAAACAACCCAGAAAATCCTTTATTAAACTGAGTCTCCCTAAAGCATGAGGGGGTCTCTGTCTCCCTAATTTTCTTCTTTATTATTGGGTGAGCCACTTCTCTAGAATTGGGAAATGGCTTACGGATCCCATAGATGAAGCCTCTCCTATTTAGTTACAAATAGAAACCCAGATCTTACAACAACACCACTTGCTTTCCCTTGCCATTTTCTATATTCCTCTGAAGAAGTTGCTGGATCCAATCAGCCACTCAGTAATTGGGACCTCCCTGAAAGTTTTTTTTATCAATTTTGCTCCTCTTACATATTTTCACCTTGTCAAGACTTCTCAGAACCGCTCTTCTTCAACCCCAACATTAAGGTAGGTGGCACTCTCCTTATGCACACTTGGTTACCTCCTCTACAAAATGCTAAAGTAACAGATCTCTACTTCTCCTCGTCTCTTCTCTCCTTTTCCAAAATTCAACATAAATTTGGCCTAAATGCTTCTCATCATTTTAAGATCTTCCAGTTGAGACACCTAATAGCACACGTATTTGGTACTGCTTCCCTAGAATCTGAGCTTCAACCTATATTGGAAGGCTTCCATGATCTATCTTCCAAGCCACACTGCTTGTCCCTCTTATGCAACTACAGTACAAGTCACATTAAACTGTTCCATCAATTAGTTGGTTTAACACTGTTTTTTACAGTTGGTAATGCATTGGCAACTCATACTGCATTATTTTTCATTGTTTAACCAGCTGAACAGCAATGTTTGTAAAATGTTTTGCAACTCAGTTGGTATGTATCTGCAGTCCAGTCACAGTGCAATGCAAAGCTGCATTTTAACTCTTAGAAGCAGTTTTGCAATGCTTTGTGCTGAATCCAGCAACACTTATGCAACTCCTTCAGAAATGCTAAAGCAACTCATTGAAGGAACAGTTTAATGTGACTTGTACTGTATGTCCTCTCAAGTGAACACACTGATTATGTACCCGTTCCAAAATCTGGTCCTCTCTTCTTCCAGGAGCAGTCATTGAATGATCAAAGTCTGGCAAGATTTATATACATACATCTCCCAAGATAAACTGCGACTTACCCAATACCATATACTACATAACCTATATTATACAATGACAAGGAAAATTCCTCTATTCTGATTGGTCAGTGTGTTCCTAGCACAGTGATGATATTGAAGTATAACATAACTATATAAAGTACAGGCACACAAATGACTGTATGACAGAAAAATGAATCCCTCCCTGTCCAAGCAAGCAACTTGAAAGCCGAAAGTCCGTCAAGCCATCGCAGCTTAGACCAGCTCACCCCCCCAACAAACACACGTTCTCTGCTTCACTGTCTCACTCCTTCACTGAGCAATAATATTTAAAAAAACGGCAGCTCTCCTGCTTTGACTGCACTCTACCTGCCTGTATGAAACTGCGCGACCTGCGTGCTCGACCATTTAAAACAAAACACAGTGGCAAAGACATTCTAAACCTTCACCAGCTTCTCACAAACCCACAGACTTATGCCTTTCCAAACAAGCATTTGTCAATGCTGAATGTTTGCTTGCTGACATTGGCAGTGGTAATGTAGAAGTTACAGAACTGCGTAATAGGAATGGCAGTGAAGTACTGAACTGAAGCCAACCCCACCACCATCCTGCAGAGAGTGACAGGCATTGGGGTGTGCATTTGGGTCATCAGGCATAACGGCCTCGCCATTTCACCACACCCCACCCTGCAGACACTGACAAGTGTCACGGTGTTCCTTGGGGTCTTTGGCCCTTATGCGCACCCCATTTCATTAGGAAATGCAGTGAGATGGGTGCGGTATAGGAGAATGGGGTGAACTTTGGGGCTGAAGAGTCCAGGGCATACCTCGATGCCTCTCACTGGCTGCAGGGTGTGGAATGGTATGAGCATTACAGGCAAGAATCCCAAGTCACACCCCTGATGCCTGTCATTCTCTACAGGGTTGGGCGTTATGGTTGGAAACCCTAATACCTCAGGCATTCGTTGGTATTTTCACTCCAAATTTTCAACATGTTTTTTTTTGTGACCCCACCTCATGAACAGGGGGAATATCAGTTTGTTAGCCGAAAACTGCTTATGCACAGTGAGTACGGCATTTAGCACCACAGGTGCAAAAACTTTCCGAACAGTATGTAAAAAATGACAGCTGTACTGTTCATGGGGAGGTGTACAAAATGGCAATGTTGCAAATCTGCAGTACAAATATTTAAAAAAATGGTGAAGTCATGAGCGTACATAGAAACTGTGCAACGCACACCCGTAATATAATTAGGTTGGGGATATTTTACAGCAGATTGTCAACTCAGGCATTTTGCTGCCTCTGATCATGAACAGTGTCACTGTGATTTTCTTTATCTGTGCCAAACAATGATTTCCCACAGCGACCATGCATCTCAGAGCTGAAAGTGTGAAAACACACTTCAGCCATGTTGTGAAAAATGACAGCTGTACTGTTCATAAGGAAGTGTGAAAAATACCACTGGTGAAAATCTGACTGAAAATATTACAAAGTCATGAACTTACGAGGGTGCGGAAACTGCTCATTGCTCACTGTAACACAGTCATTTTATGGACTTTTGTCACCAAATTTTCAACATAGCCATTTTAAGACCTCTGCTCATGAACAGTGTAACTGTGATTTTCTTAATCTGTCCTAAACATTGCTTTCGCACACCAACAGCACCATTGTGCGCCATATGTGCTAAAACACATTTTGGGCGCATATATGAAAAAATGGCAGCTGTACTGTTCATAAGGAAGTGTAGTAAAATGGCAATGTTGAAAATCTGCAGAAAATATTAAATTTGCAAACTTACGAGCATGCATAGGAACTGCGCAACACACGCTCGTAAAACAGTCATTTTTAGGAATTTTTTCACCAAATTTTCAACATAGCCATTTTAAGACCTCTGCTCATGAACAGTGTCACTGTGATTTTCTTAATGTGTCCCATACATTGATTTTGCACATACTGCGCCATTGTGCACTACATGGGTGGGAACACATTTTGGGCAAGATGTGAAAAATGACAGCTATACTGCTCATAAGGAGGTGTGGTAAAATGGCAATGTTGAAAATCTGGAGTGAAAATATTGAAAATTCGCGAACTTACGAGTGTGCGTAGGAACTGCGCAATGCACCCTCGTAAAACAGTCATTTTTAGGAATTTTTTCACCAAATTTTCAACATAGCCATTTTAACACCTGAGCTCATGAACAGTGTCACTGTGATTTTCTTAATTTGTCCCATACATTGATCTCGCAACACCGACTGCGCCATTGTGTGCTACATATGGGCAGAAACACGCTTTGGGTGACATGTGAAAATGACAGCTGTACTGCTCATAAGAAGGTATGATAAAATGGCAAAGTTGGAAATCTGGAGTGAAAATATTGAAAATTCACGACCTTACGAGTTTGCGTAGGAACTGCGCAATGCACCCTCGTAAAACAGTCATTTTAGATTTTCACAAATTTCAACATAGCCATTTTTAAGACCTCTGCTCATGAACAGTGTCACTGTGATTTTCTTAATTTGTCCCAGACATTGATTTCGCACTCCGACTGTGCCATCTCTGCTACATGGGTGGAAACACATTTTGGGTGAGATGAAAATGACAGCTGTACTACTCATAAGAAGGTGTGGTAAAATGGCAGTGTTGAAAATCTGGAGTGAAAATATTGAAATTTCGCGAACTTACGAGCTCTGCGGGAACTGCGCAATGCACCTCTAGAAACAGTTTTTTTTGATTTTGCGATTAATTTCAATGTGGTTTTGGGACCCTTCTCATGAATGATGTCACTGTCATGGTGGTATTCCAGCCTGAAGGGTGATTTCACAGTCACTGTGCGAAATCACCCTTCGGGCCCGAATACCGCCATGACAGTGACATAATTCATGAGAAGGGGTCCCAAAAACCACATGTTGAAAATTTGGTGCAAAAATTCCCAAAAATGCCTGAGATATGCAATAAAGTTGAAACCCCCCTATGTAACCCATTATACAGCTACCGGGTATTTCCTCAGTTCGCAAGGTCGGCTTTGAAGAGTGCAGACGTGTCCGGTCCACCAAGATCTCGCCCGGAGTCCGGAGGTATATGGGGTGGGGGTGCGGGAAGCTGGGTGCGAGTGGGTGGTGCGGGTTGTGGGAGGGGGTTGGAGACGCACGGGACAGTTTTTATTTTACAGGTCTTAAAACAAAAAATGGACGTCAGGATGATTTGCCACGCTGGGTGGCTCCCAGCGTGGCACAAGGACTATGGTTCAGCCAACGGGATTGGGGGCACCTGCCGCTATTCAGTATGGGGGGAGCGACGCCTGTTCTAGCGCGGGGAAGCTGCGCGTGGGCAGCCGATATCTTATCGGTGCTCACTCAAGTAGCTCTCTCTTTCAATTGTAGTGTTACTGCGCTTTGGGAGCTGTCATAGACAGCTCCAAAATGCATTGGCTTACAGGGCCGCGCGCCTTGCCAGCCCACTGACTGAATTGGAGGAGGAGGTGACACCTCGAAATCTCGATGAAGGCATTATGTTTCTTGCCCATGCGCAAGCAAACATAAAAGCACTTTAACCAAAAAAAAAGACCTGTAACTTACAGGTCATCCTGATGTCCAGTTACGAAGTGCAGCAGGAAACCAGAAGTAACAGCTTGGCTTGATGTTTTATTTTCACTGTACATGACTTTCTTTCATTGCAACAAAATAAAAAATAGATCTTCAACTGCTTCCAAAACAAGCAGCAGGACCATAGTAATTAAATTCAAAAGATGCCAGATGACGAGTGTGTTGGGGGGAGGGAGGGTTACCTTGCACAAGAAAGACATGTATTAGCAGCAGCACCACCACCTAGTGGACTACTTTTTCCTCTTATTTCTGAAATATGCCTGTCATACAAAAAACAATCAAAATATTTAAAAAAAAATATTTTTTTTAACATTTCAATATTATTTTAAAACAAGCCTTTGTATAATAGCAATAAGGCACTCCAGGGAGTGTGTTATTGTGTAATAACATCACTTCTGGGGTGGTGGAAGCACTCAACTTTGCCTTGTGCTTCGACCCACCCCCGGAGTGACGTTATTACAAAATAACACACACCCTGTCATGCCTTATTGCTTAATTATGCACCAGTAAAATTAGCCAAAATTGGCCACCTTCCCAACTCTAATTGCTCCAGGTGCGGTAAAGGTTAAGGAAATTTAGTACTTATATTCTGGGCTGTGCTAAAATTACCCCCTTGTGGCTGTTGATTCAATCCAAATTGGACCCAATACTTGGTCTAGGGACCTCTTCACTGAGAAGATCTGTATCCAAGGAATTTACACCACTAGTTTAGTTTTTAGTTTAGTTAGTTTTTGTTAACTGGGTATGCACACTAGACGAATCCTGCCTATTTTCAGGCATGACCCAGGGGAAGGGGATACAGATGAATGCCAACTGACCTTGAACCAGATTAAGCTGTTGGTGGTATTTTTTTTTTAGTGAATGAGGGAATTTGGCCAGGACACCGTGAAATTCTCCTACTTTTTTTGATAAGTGCCATGGGATCTTTAACATCCACCTGAACTACCACTAATCCAGGCAGATGGAACCTTGGTTTAACATCTCATCCGAAAGACAGCACCTCAGAAGTGCAGCACCCCTCTCATGCTGCACTACAGTGTCAGTACTGAGATATAACCCAAGTGCCAGATGTGGGAACTGAACCCACAGCCCTATGATCTCCCAGCCTCAGAGGTGAGTGTGCTACCTACTGAGCCACTGACACTATCCAGATTAAAGAATGGAAATATCACATGGCACTACTCTCCATGGTGGTAAAAAAACTAGTGTTTAAACATTGGTTGGCTCAATTACCTATCTCCTATAATGAATGACTAAATTACCTCTCAGCCTACTTCAGGATAGAGAGCTTGACTGCTGACTCTCGTAATAATCTGACATCATTAGATAAAAAATTTGGCAAATTGTATGCCTTATATCTGCACTGAGGTTAGTAACATGTAATTGTTCCTGGTCCATCTCAAGATGTTTCTCTGTACCAAATATTTCTTTTAAGTATTGTGCTATATGTAATGGCACACTCTGGGGGTTGGAGGAGAATGGGATGGGGAGGGTTTTCTTTCTTTTCATCAGCTTTCCATAATGTAATGCTATGGATGGTTGCATCTATGTATCATACCTGTTATGACTACTACTATGTTTATAATTTAAAACCAATAAAAAGTTGAATTAAAAAATAAAAAACAGTATAATGGTAGAAATAGGTGTGCAGAAGTGGGCAGATAGGTTCTGGCAGAAATAAAAGGAAACCCATCCCTGGATGTGAGGGTTAGGTTGTATAAGCCCATTTATGCTAGGCTGTTTGTCGGTACCATACCACAGGCTGATCAAAGGAGTAGTAAAGCAGACTGGTCCTGAGGAGGTGGGGGGTGAGATCAAGACTTGCTGGCTGCTCCAGAAGCCTGTATGGCTGAGCGGCTCTGTCTGGCAGTCATGGGGCTGGGTGATGGGAAGCTGGGGAAGGTAAAACAGGAGCGAAGCTTAAATACAGCAATATAGGGAGGGTGAATGACAATCAGCACACTCCCATCCTGAAGGCAGGGAAATCACCCCTATGGACCTCTTCAATAATTAGAATGTTGATACATTTAATCAGACGTACCATAAGGTGAAGAGTGGGGCACTGCAGCAAAGTGCTTACTATGCACAACCTGGGCGAGTCTAAATTATAGAAACTGTAGGTATCATTATATAAAGGTAATTTTAGCAAGCAGATTATTGCAGATGATAAAATAGAGTGTCACTGTCTTCATAGCCTTGTGACCCATTTGCTTTTTGTAACAGATAATGGAATCACATTGGCTAAAAGATTTTTTTTAATTTGAACTTCTGAAGTCTAAATCACACTTGCATCAAGCTAAAACTACACAGAATGTCATACCAAAGATGGATTTCCAACTAGAGACACTGATGAAGAGGGTTGTGTCTGCTTTTAGATTGTACAAAGGGATTGTAAAATGTTGCAAGCAAGGTGCAAGCTGAGAACCCAGGTAACATAGGCCAGTGATGGCCATGAACATAACATATAAACATATGAACTTACGAATTAGACAGTAGAATAGTGCTCATTGTGCAGGGTTTTCAGCTCAGCTAAGGCTGATGCCCCTACCCCCCAACCCTGACTATGTCACCCCTTTCCTCATCCCCTCCCATGATTGTAATCCTCCCTCTATATCTATCCCACCCCCTCTTGAACCTACCCACTGCCCTTGCTGAGATCACCTCTTCTGGAAGAATGTTTATCTTTCAACTGCTGTAGGAAACAGGTAAGGTGAGCACAGAGTGTGTATTTCTGTCTTTGATATAAAGTATTTTAAAAACTAAATAAATACAATGCTCGTTTGCTGTGATGTCCTACTTCTAAGTGATTAGTGAGTGCTTGAGCCACACATATGGATCTGAATTTAACTTTCGTGAGCACCACCTTCCCTATGGATGCTCAGTTTTTTTTTTGCAACCCCTTCTGATACTTGAAGATCTCAATCATATCTCCCTTCTGTCCTCCAAGGAGCATATGTTTAGGGCCCCAGTCTCTTCTTGTACAATCTACCTTAGTGCCCCACAGTCATCCTTCTAGTCCTCCTCTGGACCATCCCCATCAGGTCGATATCTTCTTTAAAGTGAGGTCTCCAGAACTGCACCACATACTCCAGATGCAGCCTCACCAGTGACCTGTACAAGGGCAGAACCACCTCCTGTTGCCTATTGCTGATCCCTCTGGCTATGCAGCCCAACTTCCTGTTTGCTTATGCCACTGCATTCTTTCACTACACAGAGTGCTTCATGCTGCTAGATTTCACCACTCTTACGTCTTTCTCTTCCACTATAGGAATTACCTAGACACCTCCCAGGTAGTACTCTGTCCTAGGGTTTTTGGCTGCAATGTGCATGACCTTGCACTTCTTGGCATTGAAGCCTAGCTGCCAGATCCCTATGCAGGCAAGATACATAGATGTTATCTGACAACAACATCTCTGTATCTATGTACCTTTCCAATCTCCTTAGGTCCTCCTTAAGGTCCTATCCTCTCTCTATTGAGTTCACCATCCCACTGAGCTTGGTGTTATCTGTGAACAGACTAAATTTGCTCTTGATACCATCCCCAAAATGATTAATTAATCAAAATGTTAAACAGCACTTGGCCTAACACTGAGCCCTTTGGAACGCCACTTGTGACCATCTGAGTACTGGACAACTTTTCTTCAAGTATTACATTTTGGGACTTGTTCCCTAGCCAATTTTCCACCCATCTAACCAAATTCTCTCCTTCTCCAACATTCACCAATTTCCTGATCAGCCTGTTGTGTGGTACAGTCAAAAGCCTTGCTAATATCCAGGTAAAGGATGTTCTCTACTTGGCATCTGTCCATCATTTTGGTTACCCAGTTAAATAAGTTGATCAGATTCATTTGATAAGACATCCCTTCCTCCTGGAGGCCATATTTCTCTAGATGCTATATCAATCTTTCTTTCAGTATAGTTTTCATAAGCGTGCACACTATTGAAGAGCGATTAACCAGACTGTAGTTCCCCAGGTCCTCCCTGGGACCGATCTTTTGGAGGGGCACCACATGTTCTGTTGCCCAGTCCTGTGGTACCATGCCCACCTCCAAAGAACAACTAAACAGGTCCACAAGTGGCTCCACAAGCCCACCTGCCAGCTCCTTCAGCACCCAAGGGAGCACTCCATCTGAGCCTGTAGATCTGTCTGTCCTCAAAGCTTGCAGTCCTTTTTTTACTCTTTCCCCTTCTATTGTCCCATCTGTCCCCTCCCCCTTCTGGGCCCCTTCCCCCCACCCCCATTGGCTCTTGTCCATCTTTCTCCTTTATGAAGACTGAGCAGAAGAGTTAATTCATTAATTCTGCTTTCTCCCTATTCTCCTCCACCACCTGTCTCCTTGTCTTTGTCTGACTATCCCATCTTTCTTGTCTCTTTTCTCACTTACCCATTGGAAGAATGTCTTCTCCCCACTCCTAATACATTCTGCTAATTGCAATTCCTTCTGTGCTTTGCTCTCTGAACTTCCCGCCCTGCCTCCCGTGCCTGTCCTAGGTATCTTTCTCTGTCCACCTCCTTCATGGTCTTCTTAAATTTCTTGTAGACCAGCCTCTTGTTCCTCACTGCCTGTGCTACACCGGAACTGAACCAGCTTGATGCTTTGATTTTTGAATTCTTCGTTTTGAACCTAGCAGATTCCCCTGTTGCAACCCCTACTCCTGCCTCGATATTAATCAATATTTGGTTCACCGCCATAGTTGCAGTGATTTTTGCTAGGTGCCTATTTAGTAGCTTGCCTAATTTTCCAATGGTTGCTCTCCTAAAGTCCAGGATTTTGGTCTTTGTGGTGACACTTTCCCTGCCCATGTCCAGTCTGAACCACTTTGAGTGACGATCACTTCTACAAAATGGTTCCCTGATTATTATATCCTGTACGTGCTCTCCCTTTGTGAGCATCAGGTCAAGGATTGCCCCCTCTTGGGTGGGTTCAGTGACACCCTGGAGTCACTTCCAGTATTTTCTGACTCATAGCACACGCCATTGTTGTACATTCCAGTCCACCCTGGGCAGGTTAAAGTTCCCTACTATTACAACCTCCCCTTTCTCTACGACATTCAGATTTTTGTGAACTCAGGTCCTTGTCCATTTCTTCATCCTTACTGGATGGTCTGTAAACCACTCCTGGCCTCACCTTTCTCTCTCTAGTCTGTAGTTGGACCCACATCACTTCCATTATCCCTTCTTCTGATTCATCTCTTGTGCTTGTTATGTCTTCCCTGATGAATACTGCTACCCTTCCTCCTTTTCCTACTGCTCTGTCTCTCCTGTAAAGCATATATACAGGAACTGAGAGGTCCTAGTCATCATTAGGTGTGGCCCATGTCTCATTTATTGTTGCAATATTTACATCTTCTTCTGCAAGTAGCACTGCAGGTCTTCCATCTTGTTTCCCCTAAACTTCATGTGCTCAGGGACACCACCTTCCACTTTGCAACTGAGTCCCTTACCTTTTCACTCTCTTTCTGTTTCTTCTTTTTCTCTGTATGCTTTCCCCCTCCCCCATTTCCAATCTGCCCTACTCTCCTCTTTTCACTGCTGTCCCCCTCTACTGTTATGGGGGAGATCCACTCATCTCCACTTATCCTGAACTTTTGACTCTCAGGCCCACCTGCTCCTCTTCAGTAGTTTAAATTTAACTTCTGAGTGATGTACACCCCAGTTTGTCCCTTAGTACCCTTGATCCCACCTTCTTGCGGTGCAGTTTTCAGGTACATTGAGAGATTTATCTAACCATATCTAACATAGAAACATAGAAACATAGAAACATAGAAACATAGAAGTTGACGGCAGATAAGGACCGCAAGGCCCATCCAGTCTGCCCATTTCTTTTTCTACCTTATAAATGTGCCATCGGCCTTTGCTCTGTCAGTGACCTATCTATTCATAGTCATTTGTATTGCTCCCTTATGCCTATCCCATGCCTGTTTGAAGCCCTGCACTGTATTCATAGCCACCACTTCTGTGGTGAAGCATTCATGCATCTACCACCCTTTCTGTGAAAAGAATTTCCTCACATTCCCCCTTAATCGGCCTCCCTCTAATCTCATGCTGTGTCCTCTTGTCCTGCTATTTTTCTTATATTTAAACATGTTAGACTCTTTCACCTTGTTTATGCCCTTAAGGTGTTTAAATGTCTCGATCATATCACCTCTCTCCCTCCTTTGCTCAAGGGTATACATATTGAGCTCCATTAATCTGTCCTCATATGTCTTCTGATGCAGTCCCTGCACCATTTTGGTTGCCCTTCTCTGGACTGCCTCAATTTGGTTAATGTCCTTGTGAAGGTGTGGCCTCCAATACTGCACGCAGTACTCCAGATGGGGCCTAACCAATGTCTTGTACAGAGGGATTATTACCTCCCTCTTACGACTTGTGATACCCCTACTAATACACCCTAACACCCCCCTAGCCTTACCTACTGCTTTAGAGGTCTGCTTGGATGATTTTAGGTCATCAGTGATGATGATGCCCAAGTCTCTTCTTCCTTTGTGACTGCTAGCAACCCTCCCAGCCTATAAGTGGCTTCAGGGTTTTCTTCCCTATGTGCATGATTTTGCACTTCTTTGCATTAAATCCCAGTTGCCACTCTTCTGACCATTCTGCTAGTTTATCCAGATCTCTTCTCATTCTGCCCACCCCATCTGGATCATCTACTCTGTTGCAGATCTTGGTGTCATCTGCAAACAGACAAGCCTTACCCTCTAGTCCATCTGCGAGGTCACTAATGAAGATGTTGAATAGGACTGGCCCCAGGACTGATCCCTGAGGTACCCCACTTGTGACTTGCATCTCTTCTGACTGTATACCATTTACCACCACTCTCTGTTTTCTGCCAGTCAACCAGTTTGCCACCCAGTTGACCAACTTCTGACCCACCCCGAGCCTACCTAGCTTATTTATCAATCTTTCCCCCATTTTACTATTAAGTCAAATCCTTCCTCCTTGCACCAGTCCCTCAGCTACAAGTTAACCCTGAGGCTGCTGATAGAATTAGAATGTATAGGAATTTTGGACGATATATCAGTCTGCGGCCATGTAAAGGGTTAAACTCCTCTATCCTAACTTTTCTTACTGTGCTAGCTGTTGGCACTGAGATCACCTCTGAGAATGTCAGTGAAATTACCACCTCCTTGCTGATTACCCTCAACTCCCTGAACTGACTTTTTACTACCTCCATCTCTTTTCCCTCTAGGTCATTGGTGCCTAAGTGAATTATTATGCTTTTTCCCCCTCTCTTCTCCCTTTTACCACCTCCCCTTTTTTTGGATCCACCTTCCCTGCTGTCATCCTTAGCATATGCTCCACTTTCATTTTGTCATCCATGTCCTCCTCCTTTCCCCAGTAGATGTCCTTAATCATGGAATTCCAATGATTGTCACTCTACCTTCCCCACCACATTCCCCTTCCTCCTGACTCTTACTACCACGGAACCTGTCTTCTCACTGACTTTATTCATTACATCGTTTGATGACCCCTGCCATCTCCCCTCCCCCTCAAATGTGCCTCCTTTCTCCTCTGAGCCCCTTTCATTCTCCATGGCTCTGTTTATCCCACTATCTCCTCTACCCCTAGCCTTTTTAACCCTTTCCCTATCCCCTCTAAAAGACATGCTTCATCTATCCTCTCTCCCATGACTTCCCTGCATTGTCTTGATCCCCCTCTCATGTCCCTCTGCTGTTGAATTCCTACCCAGACCTCTCACCTCACCTCCTGCTTCCCCTGTTCCTCTTCCAGACAGGGGCCACCTCTGTTTGATAAGGGATCTTCCTCTGGAATTCTCCCCCCTTTTGCAATGCTTGCGCTCCCACCCCTTCCGCTTACTTCCTGTCACTCGCCCTCCCTGAGCATGCTGGCCCTCTCAGAAAGGGCCTGCCATGTCCATACCTCCTTCCCTGTGCATCTCCCCTGTCTCCCTCCCCACTGCCTGCTGTTTCAGCCCATTCACTTCTCTTCAGCTCCCATCTGAGCTGCTTCATTTCTGCCCTCACCTGCCCCGTGTGTTCCTGCATATTGGACAGCCCCCTATTTTCCAAATGGCTCCCAAAAGACTACTGCCCTATAATTGTTGCAACACAACATCCTCCCCACTTTGTCCTGCTGTATGTGCATTTCCCTTTCTCCCCACATTCTCTTGGCCCTGTTCCCTCCTCACCTTCTGAATGTTATCATGTCCCTAGTTTTTCCTGCTTTCCTCCTGAATCACCTTCCCCACTTGCTGCCCATTCTCTTTCAGGTTGCTTCTAATTGGCTGACTCTAAATAGGGTTTTATTGCTGTTCCCTTACTCTGTTTGATAATGCAACCATATGTTTGACCCACAATATGGTACTCCTACCTCCTTTCCCTCCCCTCTTTCATACTCACCTTATTAGCCTTGCCTAGCATGGCTTGTGGCCTGCAGTCCTTCCTGTGGATACCTTATGGACACCCCCAGATGCCACCTAGATTCGGATGCCACACTCCTGCTTCATGGCACTCACACTTTGGGATTGCTCAAGCAAGGGGTCACTTGGGATTGTGGGTGTTAAATGAGAACTACAGGAAACCTATTGGCATCCAGCCACATGGGACACATCCTCTCCAATGGTGTGCATGCCAAAACACAAACATTTTCCCTCAGTCCTCCCACTGCTGCTCCCCCATGCAATCCCTTACACAGAAGTAAAACAAATACAATTTATTTTTCAGCATTTTCCCCTGCTTTGAGTCCTGATGTACTTCTGGTACTCTACTTCTGCCACCACTCATCCCGCTGTATAGCCAGCACACACACACACACACACACACACACACACACACACACACACACACACACACTACATCAGTAAATACCTCTGGACTACAGGACCCCTACTGGCATCCTGCAGCCACATGGGCCAGGTCCCCACCAATGGTATTCATGCCAAAACATAAAAATCCTTCCTCAGTCCTCCCACTACAGTTTTCAACCTCCCCTCTGCCATGCAGTCCCTCACATAGAAATTAAACATCAGTTATTATCAGAATGTTACCTGCTTTGAGCCTTGCTGTAGAAAGTATCCTGTGCATCCTGAACTCCACTCCCACCGTTGTGTGTCCCACTGTATCAAGATGCATTGATTAGTAATCAGTATTCTTTAATAAATGGGACGGGGCAAGCTTTTCATCAAAAAGTACCCTGCCAAAATGTGTTTTTCCAGAAAAAAATATTTTAATATATAGTTTTAACCTGAAATTGCAAAATAAATTCAGGATACAGAGCCTCTAAACCTCCTAAGCCTTGTTTAACATGTAAAAATCAGCTTTAATTTCATACTACTTATGTTACATGGTTCTATCTATGCAAAGTATCAGTTCAGGAAGTCAGACCTCTCCTGCTTAAAGCACTAAACAGCAACAGTCCTAGCAACGACTCCCTGGATCCCAAAATACTCTGGCTCATCCTGGATGATGTCCTGGTCCCACTCACTGGCCTACTAAACCAGTCCTTCTGTCTGGGGCAATTTCCCAGAGTGTGGAAAACAGTTATAGTCACACCTATTCACAAAGGGGATGACAGGTCCACCCCCAGTAACTATCGTCCAATCTCCATCCTTCCACCTCTCTCCAAAGCCTTAGAAAAAGTGGAGGCCACTCAACTCACCAAGTATCTGGCTAAATATGACAGTCTATGCCTGGAACAGCATGGCTTCCATGCTGGTTACAGCACAAGTACAGCATTAATGGAGTTCTCCAACTTCCTTCGCTCCTCCCTGGACTCCGGCTCCCTAGCTGGAGCAGTGTTCATTGGCCTCTCTAAGGCCTTTGATGCTGTCTCCCAACCCCTCCTGCTAAATGTCCTCTACCATTAGGTTTCTCTGCTGGCCTCCTCACCTGGCACTTGAGTTACCTATCAGCCCACTCCCAGCATGTCAAAAACCATGGGACACTCTCAGAAACCCATCCCATCCACTCAGGGGTTCCCCAGGGCTCTATCTTTGGCCCACTACTCTTTAGTCTCTACCTAAACACCCTGCCAGTGCCTGTTCTGGCAATAGTCTCCTGTACACTGATGATGCCGTTATTTAGGCCACTCACAGGAATCCCACCTCCCTATAACAGTCCTTCAATGATGCAGAAAACTGGCTTAAGGAGAGCAGACTAGTCATTAACCTAAAAAAAAAAGTAAATGCTCTTTGCCCACCACCCGAACAAAGCTAGTAACAACCCTCTCTAAATCCTCCCCAGCACCCTACAACTGCTTGAATAAGTGTATTCTTTCAAATACCTTGGGATCACCTTCGACTAGGCCCTCACCTTTCATGCCCACATTATAGCCCTCGCATCCACCTATAACTCCCGACTTGGCATCCTCTACTGTCTCCCACCTGATGCTCTCAGACTTGCCATTACATCCTCAGTAATGTCCCTTGTGGATTATGGCCTTCCGGTCTATGGTGCTGCTGACCCCATGGCCCTCAACAAGATTCAACTCACCCCAAACTAGGCTTGCAGACTAATGACCAATGCCCCCAGGCTCACTTACACTTGTCAGCATTATGACACAGCCAAGCTCCTTAACCTCTATGAACATCTCTGCTACCAAACTTGCCTTCTAACTAAAGAAATTCTGCTCGGGCTCTCCCCCCCGGGGTTTCTGCCTCCATCTAACTTATACCCTCCACAGTCTCTACCCGAACCGCTGACAAGGTCACCCTACTAGTACCCAGAACTAGGACCACACGGGCACAATGGACATTCAGCTACAAGGCCATCCTGGTTCAGCTTGCTCCCCACAGCCATCTCCAGCACCCCCAAAATTGCCCCCTTCAAAACCACTCTTCAGAACCTACTGTTCAACACCCGCTGCTGCACCTGTCTCTAACAGATGCTCTGCTACTCTCAAGACAGTCTTGACATAGCCCTCTGGGCTGAACTCCCCACCTCACCCCCCACTCCCTCATGGCCACTCTTCCCTCTGCTGGTACCTGCTGGTACTAAATCTGTCACTCTGAAAAGTTTCTAATTATTCATTTTGTTCTGGCAACTATGTAAAACTATGTTATTCTGTGTGATTGTATTCTGTAAATATGTGACACTGTATGTCCTGTCTGATGAGATATCTTTGTAAACAAGCTCCTGGCTCAAAGGTTGTAAATCCGATTGTACAATAGATAAATAAATAAATGGCTTATGTTTAAACCATCAATGCTTAGGAGGCATTAAAGTGATTCTTAGGCATGGTGGGTGCTTAACAGGAATAATGCTTTCCTGTTTGAGTAGTATTTCATATGCACTGAAACCCTAAGAAAACTGCAACATGTATTGTAATGCACGGTTTTAACCTGAAATACTAAAATGTGTTTGGGACACATTGCATATGGCCCAGTGCAGCATTATTGTTTGTCATATTGGTTTCTATCCTCCCATCTGGGGCAAGCTTGGATCCCTTTAACTCCATTCCCCACCTCCATGGGCTTACCTACAGTCAGCATACGCATTCCCTCCCCCACACAGTGAGCTCACGAGATGGAGGGCTGTCCTCTTCCCAAGAGACACATCCAGTGTCGAGCACAGGTCCCGGTGATACAGCAGATGGGGGATGGTGCAAGGAGTTTCATTCATTCCTGCCTCACTGCCAGTTTTCTCCCAGCCTGTGCTATGTGGCACAAATATCAGCACACATGTGTGGAGCCACATGGAAGCCGCAGAGTCCAGCTGCACCTCCCTTCTTCACTGCTCCTGTCCCATACTACCACCAGGCCTTCACCTCGTGGCAGTAATTCAGCAGAGCCAGCAATCTGCAAACCCTGGGACAGTAGTGCAGTACTATGGATATTCAATCATCTCCAACCCCCCCAGCCAGCTCCCAGCAACCTGAGATCACTCCCAGTCCTGTGTCACCAGAAAAGTGCTCAGTAGTTCTTCCACTACACCACGTGGCCTGCTCCTAAGGTGAATGTTGCTTGTAGAAAGAGTTTTCATTTCAACCCTGTTACAGTTTCAAGATGACTATGATGTACTTCACATAAAATGTTTAGGCAGGTACGCTAGCAGGTTTTTGGAGCTGTTGAACTTAAGCACAGTTCTCATGACTGAATGCTAGTACTCATGTTTGAGCTAAAAATAATTAGCTTCACCCTTGAATTTAACCTTAGCTGATTGCAGTGAAAATGCTTACAATTATTTAGTTTATCACACTGTTTTAAACATGCCTACATATGGGACACTGCAATTGGGGTTATTATTTAAGATCCATGCATATTGTTTAAAAGCCAAAACAAAAAAGAAAGCCATAGCAGTTATTATTTTTTACTTTGCAACTCTTGTACTTGTGATAATTCTTTGGCATTTTATGACACCGTAGACCTACCAGTTATAACAGATATAGAAACATAGACTTTGACAGCACATAAGGACTGCTTGCCCACCTAGTCTGCCCATTTCCGTACCTACAGTATAAGCTGCAGATCTTAGTTAACCAACAGCCTATTTCTTCCTACCCCCCACAAAAATTGCATTATGTCTGTCCCATGCATTCTTGAATTTTCCCACAGTTTTAGACCCCACTACCTTCTCAGGAAGGCTGTTCCATGTGTCCACCACCTGCTGTGTGAAAAAATACTTCCTCACATTGCCCCTGAGCCATCCCCCCCTCTATCTTCAAATTGTGTCTCCTTGTTCTTGCACATCTTTTTTTCTGAAAGATGCTACACTCTTGGACTTGGTTAATTCCACTGAGGTACTTAAAAGTTTCTATCATGTCCCCCCTCTCCCTCCTTTCCTCAAGGGTATACTTATTAAGCTCCTGTAGTCACTCCTCGTATAGGCTTCTCTTGTAGACCCTGCACCATTTTAGTGGTCCTCCTCTGGACAGCCTCCATCCTGTCTATGTCCTTGTGGAGATGGGGTATCCCGAAACTGGACACACTACTCCAGATGGGGTCTCACCAACTGTCTGGACAGAGGGATAACAGCTTCCTGTTTCCTGCTGGTGATGCCTCTCCCTATACATCCCAGTATCTCTCCAGTCCTCCCAACTGCCTTCTCCCATTGCTTGCCAACCTTAAGGTCATCTGATATGATTACCCCCAGGTTCCGTTCCATTTTTGTTGTTGTTACTACCTCACCCCCCCATTGTGTAATCTCCCTTGGGTATTTGTTTCTCAAGTGCATTATTCTGCACTTCTTTGCATTGACTCCATGCTGCCATACTTCTGACCATTCCTCCAACCTTGCCAAGACCCTTCTCATCCTTTCCATGCCTTCTTATGGATCAACCCTGTTGCAGATCTTTGTGTCATCTGCAATGAGTCATATTTTTCCTTCCAGTCCCTCTGCAATGTCACTTATAAATACATTCACTGACCTATGCAGCCAGTATAGTGTTATGCTTGTGCAACTGTATTAGTTTGCTTTTGGCTGTTCACACTCTCTATTCCAGAGGAATTGCCACCCTGTAGGGGTACAAAAGGCAAGGAACCCTCGGAGAGGGTTCCACCACTAGAGGTGCCACAGAATGATTCCTGTGGCTAAAGATACCTTAGGAATCCCCCTAAAGGGAGGAGTGCTACCGCTGGAGGAGGAGGGGAGGATGGTAGGGCAAAGAAAAAATGCTTCACAATGAGGCTGAGAGGAACTGCTTATAGGCCAGGATGTAGGGGTGGCTGGCTGCTTGGCCACTGAACTCCAGGCAAAGCCTTTCCAATTCACTGACCTATGCAGTCAGTATAGTGTTATGCTTGTGCAACTGTGTTAGTTTGGTTTTGGCCATTCGCAGGAGGCAGAAGGAGCCAACATGAAGCATATGAGCAAGCAGTAACTGTGATGTAGAAGCAGGAACTGAGACATAGTAGTAGAGAAGCATAAACAGTTTGATAACATAATGAGATGCTCTGTTTGATAATGTAATGAAATGCCCAGGTTTGCATAGCATGATACTAATGGTTTGTGTTGAGATTAGGAGATCCCCTAAGAAGAGAGGGAATGGCAGGACATCCTCCATCTCCATCCAACAACAGAACCTACTAAAGAAACTAGGGGACACTACTATGCTGACTAAGAGTTATGACCTGAGGCAATGGAGGAGAGAAAAAAAATATGAGGAGGAAGTCTCTGGAGATCTAAGACCTAGGTCATCTTCCCTACAGGCTTGGGATAGTTTATTTAGTGATGGCTCTGCAGCTGCAATTTGGAAAACCCAATTAAAGGGAGGTGGAAAATATTACAATTTGGAGGAAAGCTCTCACTCAAACCCTCTAGTGGGAACACCGTGGAAGGTTGCAAGAAAACTCTGCAACAATATGTGCAACCAAGGCACAGGAGGAGAGCAACGACCGCTGAGGCACTCACCTGGCCTACCTGCCCTAAACTCAAACCAGGTGAACCAGAGGCAGTCATAGGAAGAATGCGGTGAAGGTGGCTTGCTAGGGAAACCACTAAAGTCAATGGCTAACTGTTATAGTGGAATACTAGAGCCAAAGGAGGTAACTTTTTTCATCCTTCACTGCTAGTCTTAAATTCTACACCAGAAGCTGCTGCCACATAGCAGGCAGCTAAAGCCAACCCAAGGTGAGGACATTCCCAGATATGGGCCAGGTGAGAAGGATCCCGCCCCAAGTTGGACATGCTCAAGATGCGGACTAAAGGCAGAGCTAGACCATCTGCTGCAGGAACCCTACACCAGACTAGAATGGCTGGCATGCCCCAGAAATTGATTGAGAGCTGAAAAGCTGGTGAACTGAATGAGCACAGCATGCTGAGATTGTAATGAGCATTGAGTGCTGAGACCTTGCAAGGTCAAATGCAGAATGGAGTGCAGCAGAATCCCAGAGGCTGAAGCCGAGGGGATGGCAATAGACATGAAGCAATGGTTTGCGTAAGCAAGGAGCAATGACTGTGTAAGCAAGTGTGGACCTGCACATAGGTCAGAAAACAGAGTAGCAATGAGTGGACCTGCATGACATAGGGCAAACAGCACTGAATAGTGTGGTAAGCCAGCCAGGCATTTCAAAGCCAAATCAAGGTGACAAACTGAGGATTTTCGGTGGTGAAGACAGGATTTAGAGCAGAATTTTTTTTTTTTTTAGTTGTTTAACCAGGAGCAGCACACTAAGCTGAAAGCTTTTTTACAGGAGTGACCAGGGAGCACTGGGAAGTTAAGTAACTTGCTCAGGGTCACACAGTATGCAAGTGGAAACTGTGGGATTCAAACCCAGGTCTGGTCTACTGGATGTCACCAGATTTTCAGCTCAGAGCCTTAAACCACTGCGCTATACTGCCTCTCTAGATAAATGATTAGCCACCTTGGCCACAACCCCCCAAACACCTCCTAGTCCCTACTATAGGACAAACAAGGAAGCAATGGAAGGGCAGAGAACCACATGCATATATTAAAGCTATTTTAATAGCCTCAGCAGTAGCTTTAGCTAACTTCAGAGTAGAACAAGGTGCAATAGCAATGGGAGTAAATGAAGCAATAGCAGTAAGCAGTTAGGCCTGTGCAGCAGTAGTGAAAACAATTGAGTACACCAAGTTGTAACTGCAATAAACAAAATAAAAGGAGGCACAATGCTCTGAATGCACTGTCACCAAGCAGTGCAATTAGACTGCTGCAATGAGGTAATTAGAACAAGCATGAGTGAGCTGTATAGCTAGGTTCAAAGTAAATCTGAGTCAGGTGAAAGTAATCAAGCATGCAACATGGAGCAGCTATAGTTGAGCTGAAACACTCAGATTAGGTCTGCAGTTGCAGTGCAAGTAATTTGAGAGTTGTAAGTAACTGAAAGCAAGTAGTATGAGCTCTGGAGTAGCAGCATGCTAGGAGCTTAAAAACAAAGCCCCCCCCCGCAAAAGACAAAACCAAAGACACACAAACACAGAAAACAGGGAAGAAAAAAAAAACAGAAGGAAGCACACACAGCCGAAGGAAAAATACAAACCAGAAGCAGGAGAATAAACACATAAGCCCAGCAGAGACAAGCAGGAACAGCAAAGGGGGGGCACAGGCCCCAGCCAGCCAGGGAGGCCCAACCAGCTCAGAAGACAAACCAACAGATCCTTCTGCTGCAAAGAAAAAATGCTTCACAATGAGGCTGAGAGGAACTGCTTATAGTTCAGGAAGGGGGAGTGGCTGGCTGCTTGGCCACTGAACTCCAGGCAAAACCTTTCTAATTAAAAAGGACTGTACCCAGTACTGAACCCTGTGGTACCCCACTAGTAACCCCTCTTTCTTCAGAGTGGATTCTGTTTACAATTACCTTCTGTGTCCTGTTGTCCAGCCAATGTTTTACCCAGGCTACCACCCTGGGACCCACTCCCAGGCTGGTTAATTTGACTACTAATCTTTTGTGTGGGACTGTGTCAAATGTTTTTCTGAAGTCTAGGTAGGCCATATCCACAGCCCTTCCCTGGTCTACTACTTTGCTTATGCAGTCAAATAAATCAATTAGATTCATCTGACATGATTTTCCCACTGTGAACCCATGCTGCCTTGGGTCCTGTGCCCCACTGGCCTCTAGGTACTCAAAAATTATTTCCTTCAGAAGTAATTCCATCACTTTCCCTACCACAGAGGTCAAACTGACAGGTCTGTAGTTTCCTGCCTCTGTCTTGCTCCCATTTTTGTGAAGGGGAATCACATCTGCCTTCCTCCAGTCCTCAGGTACCACACATATCCTCCCATGATTTGTTAAAAATGGTAGTCAGGGGTGTCACTAGTTCTCCTCTTAATTCCTTTAGAATTCTGGGGTGAAGCCCATCAGGCCCCATTGTTTTGTCCACCTTCAGTTTTAGGAGTTCTTTCAGAATCCTTTCTTCTGTGAAAGGACTGGGATCGACCCCCCTATCCAGAGTGCTTCTGCTAATTGGATTAGGTACTTGCCCCTCCTCCTCTTTTGTGAATACTGAGCAGAAGTATTTGTTCAGTATTCCTGCTTTTTCACTGTCCCTCTCTGCACACCCACTATCCATTCTATTCAGCTTCACTATCCCTCCCTTTGTCTTTCAATGCCCCCTGATGTACTAATAAAAGGTTTTATCCCCCTTCCTGAGTTGGCTATCTTTTCATCAGTTTGGGCCTTTGCTATTCAGACTTCCCTCCCTGCTTCCTTCTGCCTCAACTGGTACAGTTCTCTGTCCTGCTCCTTCTGCATTTCCTTATACTTCCTAAATGCTATCTTTTTCTCCCTAACCTTCCCCGCCACCTCTTTTGAGAAACAGAGTGGCTTTTCCTTTCATTTTGATTTGTTTATTTGCTTCACATAAAGGCTTGTTGCCTCAGTGATGGCAGCTTTGATGTTTCCTCATTGTTGCTCCACCCCTCTTCTAGCTTGTTTGCTAGTGCTTTTCTAAGGCACTCTCCCATCTTACCAAAGTCAGCCCTCTTGAAGTCCAGTACCCTCGCCTTTGTATGGCTTGACTCTGTAGCTGAGTTTATCATGAATCACACTGTTTGGTGGTCACTTGTTCCCAGATGGCAACCCACTTCTAGATCTGAGATCCTCTCACTGTCCCCATTCAAGAGTATGAGGTCTAAGACTGCTCCCTCATAAGTGGGTTCCAAAACTAGCTGTGTGAGGCATGCCCCCTGTAGGGCATTGAAAATGGCCCTGCTCTTGGATGTGGCTGCAGCAAAGGTGCTCCAGTTAAAATCTGGCATATTCAGGTCCCCCATCAACAGTATCTTCCCTTCCTCTGCCATCCTAAGGATGCCTTCTATCATAACCTTGTCCATTCCCTCCCCCTGAGATGGGGGTCTGTATGCAACTCCTGTGCAGATTGTGGTGCCATGTCCAGTCTCTAAGGTGACCCACAGTGCCTCCTCTCCTCCCTGTTTCCTCTTTTGTTCCATTGCTTTTATCTCTTCCCTTACACAGAGAGCTACTCTTCTCCTCTTCTCCCCACCCTGTCTCTCCTCTAGGTTGTGTACCCTGGTATGTTATCATCCCAGTCATGTTCTCTGTGTACCATGTTTCTGTGACTGCTACGATATCCAGGCATCCCTCTTCCATCAAGGCCACCAGTTCAGGGAGCTTGTTTCCCAGACTATGGGCACTAGTACTTATTACCCTCCATTTATTGATGGCCTTACACCTTTTTGCCCCATCCCTGTCCTCATTGCCTTTGTTGTTCTCTCCATTTACCCATTTATCCCTAGTATCAGCATCACTATCTTGGTGTTTACTTCACTTACTACCCTAATTTTTTAGGGGAGGGCTAGGATTTCCCTGATCCTTTCCAGTGCCTCCCCCCCTTGGCTAGTTTAAATGCTTCCCAATGAAGCATTTAAACCTATCCCCTAGGATCCTGTTTCCCCTTCTGGGCAGATGCAGACCATCGAGCCAGTATAGGCTTGCATCACTCCAGGTGGACCCCCAGTCCTCAATGAAGCCAAACCCCTGAGTTCTGCACCAGTTTTTCAACCACTGATTGAATCCCATGGTGTGGAACACCCTAGCCTCACCCATGCCATAGACAGGCAGAACCTCCAAGAAGGTTACCATGCATGCTACTTGTCTAAGGCCCCTCCCCAACTCCACAAACTTTTCCTGCACTGCTGTGATCCCTTTCTCAGTCAGGTCATTTGTCTTTACGTGGACAGTGACATCCAGCTCCCTCCTCTGTGCAGCTGCTCCAGTGATCCTGAGGATTCGCTCCCTGTCCCTTAAAGCCATGATGCCAGACAGGAACCTTACCTCCCTTTCCCTTTCCTCCCCCAGTTCTAACTTCCTAACAATGGAGTCCCCCACCAGGAGTTGTTTCCTTCCCCTGTTGTGTCCCATGCCACCCTCCTGTGGGTCTCCTTTGTGGAGGTTCTCAGCTTCCTTCTTGGTCTCCACTATGGGTGCCTCCATAGAAGAATCACACTTTTCCAGAATGGCATATGAATTGTGGAGAGGTACAACTGGAGGGATGCACCTTTGTTCCACCACCCTCACCCTCCCTGAGCCCACTGTAGTCCAACCACTCCTCTTTCTTGGTAACCTCTGAGGCAACAGCAGTGACCCTGGTGGTCCTTGGGTGGGAGAAGAGGTCGCCCAAATCCTGGCCAACTCAGCCTCGAGATGAGCAACCTCCTCCCTCAACCCAGACAGGTGCCTGCAGATGGGACAACACTGCATCCTCCAAAACGTCTCCCAGAAGACTGCTGCTCCACAGCCACTGCACTGCACCACTCCCATCATGTTTTATTTCTGGCCGCTTAACTGTTGTTTTGAATACTTACTCTTTCCTCTGTTTATTTTTTTCCCTCTCCCTACTTACTTACTGCATCTGTGCCCTTTAAGCTCCTGATCTTCCTATTCTGAGACAAGTAGTTCCTATATTTCTCAGTAGTCTCCTTACTTGCTCAGAGTCAGACCTCCAGCAGCTGGGGAGGGGCGGATAGCTACTTTTTTCCTTCTAGGATGGTGAGTCTTTTGTGGCTGTGTAATCACTCACTTCCTGCTCCCAAACAGGAAGTTCCTGTTGTTAGTCAAATCATGTGCCTATAAAAGTAGAACTGGCTTAGGGTGGGGGTGGAGGGGAGGGAAGGAGGGAAATTTAGTCCCAGTAGAGAAGTGTAGTTATAATAGCAGTTACTTCCCCTTGCTGTTCTCTGCCTGTTCTCTGACAGAAGCTATCTAAGGCAGTTTTTAAATCTGGCTCTAACCTAGCTTCCTTCCAGCTAACCTGGCTTCCTTCCAGCTAAGCCACTCCCCCTACTTTACTGCGCTTTCTTCACCTAGTTAATTGCACAGATAACAATTCCCTTCAGCCACCTGAGGCAAACATCTAGATAACTGCACAGATAACAATTCACTTCAGCCAACTCAGCCAAACACACTGACTCTTTTTTTTTTACCCTAAATTGAAGGTCCCAGTAGTAGAGGTCTAGTTCTTTAGTCTCAGTAGAGAAGTATAATTATAACAGCATTTCCTTCCTCTTGCTGTTCTCTGCCTGTTCTCTGACAGAAGCTATCTAGGGCAGTTTTTAAATTTTACTTTAACCTGGCTTCCTTCTAGCTAAGCCACCACCCCCCACACACTTTACAGCTCTTTCTACACTTCACTAATTGCACATATAACAATTCCCTTCAGGCACCTGAGACAAACACCTGGATAACTGCACAGATAACAATTCACTTTGGCCAACTCAGCCAAACACACTAAATCTTTGTTTTTGTTTTGTTTTTACCCTAAATTGAAGGTCCCAGTAGTAGATTCCTAGTTCTTTAGTCTCAGTAGAGAAGTATAGTTATAACAGCAGTTCCTTCCTATTGCTGTTATCTGCCTGTTCTCTGATAGAATTTGTTGAACATAAATTTCATTCGTTGGTTTTCATGGCTGTGAGCGGAGCCTATAGCCATCATGCTTTCTCTTGAAAAAAGAGGTTTCTGCAGAACATATCTTTTAGAAGTTTTAAGCATAGACTTCCATAACTGTAAATCATTATGACAGTTAAATAACCCCTTCTGTTTCCAATGTTGTAGGAAGAACTTGCAGCTGCTTATCAGATGGCAATTAGGAAATTGAAACAGTTTCTTAAATATTTGTTGCCTATTTAACTGGAGATTTCTTTACACTCTTAGAAGTGCAACAAGTTGCACATTTCAATATTTAGCATTTAAGCATGTTCAGCTGCATGCTGGACAGGTATTCTCTTTCAACAAAGATTTATACCTCATAAATATCACCATTCACAGCAAGGAACGTCCAAGATTTACAATGTGTTTTAACCTCTTTTAGACATTATCTGATAAGTACTGTCTCAGACATAGTTTATTATATACAGCAAAGACACACACACACACACACACACACACACACACACCATCCTTAAGACCACAACATTCAGAACAAATACTGCACTCTGATATGTCATAAAACAATAACAAAACTGTTTATGTCCCCTTTGTTATTTGAACACAGTGAAGTTCAGTTGTCAGTAAATTTTCTTTAAATACTATGGCCCAGATATTCAAATGGGTTGAGCCATGCGCAACAGGAATGCGCCAGAGCAAGTCAGAAAATGCGCCATTGTGCGATATTCAGCGGGAGGCAGCTGCACCCCCCAAATCGCAATGTGCAAGAGTGCAATGGCAATGAATGCATGTGCAACTGAAGGGGGAGGAACCATGAATAAATGGCGCAGTGTGATATTCAACAGCATGCACCATGCGCAATAGGGGAGCAAATGGAAGTTGCGCGATAGCAGAAATGATCCAAAATAAAAAGGAACAAGAGAGAGGTGCATGAATGCTATAGGAAAGCCACATGTGGGAGCGAGCTAACTGCAACCAGGCACACAGTAGCTGTGAGCAGAATAGGGCAGGAGCAGAACAGAGCACCTGGAAACCACCAGGAACAAGGAAGGAGTGGGGAGCCTGTGCCACTGTGCAGGAGGAAAGTGGGAAGTGCCACATAGGACTGAGAGCACTGACAGTGGGCAGTACGTCCAATACTGGGAGGTGTTCCCGGTGCAGGGGGAGTAGCAGTAAGGACAGTGGGGGGAATGATAATACAGCTTCCGGGGGGGTAACACAAGCCAGGGACATGGCCAGTGCCGCCATTCAGATGGAGGCAGTAATGATGGAGTGTAAGAAGGCCAGGCAGCAGGGGGCACAACTATTGAAGCCCTGTTGGCAGGTATGCCCCCAACAGGCAGTACTGAGCCTGCACCAGCTTCAAGCTGTACAGTGACACTGAGGTCGTGGCCTGAACCAGGTGATCCTGAGGCAGCTCTGTGAGCTGTGCAGTGATGTGATGCAGGCACCCACACAAAGGAGCCATAAGTGACAGCTGTCATGTGCCTGCTTGCCACGGGTACCTTCCAGAGACCAACAGGGGACACAACAGGCATAACCCAGTCGGCTGCATCATGCCTACTCACCCAATTCCTCAGCACACTGCTGCCACACACTGCAGAGTACATCTGTTTCCTCAGCACACCAGTGGAGTGCACAGCACACATACAAGAGTTCCACAGGGTAGCACGTATGCCTGGCATGCTTGGGACCATTGACTGCACCCACGTGGCAAGGCGCATGCTACCTGGCCCTGAAGGGGCAGCATACATAAATCGGAAGGGGTATGCAAGTATCAACCGCCAGGAGCTGTGCAATGCCAGGGGGTGCATAACCAATGTCTGTGCCACGCACCCTGGGGGAGCACATGATGCCTTCATCTGGCACCAGTCTGCACTGTGCCACAGGTTTGAGAGTGGGGACATCCCCACTGGCTACCTAGTGGGTGAGTATGCTAATCACACAGAAAGACATGGATCTTGGGAGGGGCATAGTCAGAGGTGATATGGGTACTGGCCTAGATTGCCCATGTCAGGACGATGCTGATCACCAAACTAATGTCCACCCTCTACACACAGGTGACAGTGGATAACCACTCCGTCCCTGACTGCTTACAACATGCCGGCGGCCCGCGAGCCCATCACAGCAATGCTACAATGAGGCACATGCCACCACACGCAATGTCATTGAGCGGGTGTTCGGGATGCTGAAGGCACGTTCCCATTGCCTAGACATGTCTGATGGTGCCCTACAATGCAGCCCCTCAAAGGCCTGCAGGCTATTCCTGGCCTGTTGCATCCTGCACAACATGGCCAACGACTGTGGAATAGCTGTAGAAGTCGAAGAGGGGCAGCGATGGGGACGAGGAGGACACCGGTGCAGATGATGATGGGCAGCCCCCCCTTGGTCGAAGGGACCCCCGACTGATCCAGATGGCACAGCTGCACCAGGGCACCATCACAGAGGAGCACTTCAACCAACCCAGGTAAGTCATGGGGCCATGTGCAACCACCAATGGCAAAGGCACAACCCACAAACATGCATGGACTAAACCCAGGGGTGCATGTCGTAAAGGGAATTGGCTGAGCATGGACACACACACGCCATCAAGGATGGGCAAGGTCTAACACGGCATGTGGTCACACACACACACACCCCCACAAGACATGCACAAAGGGTAGGAGGCACGCCGACCCCAACTGCCACCCCTAGCCACACACACGACCACAGACCACCACGCCCAGTGCCTGTCATTGTGCATGTGTCAGATGCTGGGCACCATTGCACAGTCTCGGACAGCACAATGCAGGCATCATCATGCACATGCCACAGTGGCCAGCAGCCAGGAGGGTGTGCAAATGGAATGTGTGTGTGTGTGTGTGTGTGCGCGCGCCGGGGCCAGGTTCCCCACCCATGCATTGCACGTTGAACAACACACTGCACACAGGGCAGCGTCAGACAGTAAGCTTGGTGGGAGGCAGGTCAGTCACGCGCCACAGTGCCACAGCCTCCATGGATGCATGGGCGACCCCACCGAGACCCACCAGCAGTGACAGACTGACCAATAGCTTCATGGGGTGGCACCGACAGTCTCCCAGGGGTTCCAGTGCATGAACGCGACCGTTCTCGAGCAGAGGCCTGCAGCTCACTGAATATGCCTGCGCCAGGAGTGCTCGGGATGCCCACAGCTAAACCCGGTGTCAAAAAGGAGGGTGTTGTACGATGCCAGGAATGGGGGGTGGACATTGCTCTGGGTGGTGTCTGTGACGCATGGGCAAATAACTGTGTGCCCATTGTGGCCATGACAGCTCTGATTGTCTGTGTCAGCCTGTCAATGGCGGCGGTCACATCCTCCCGCAGGCAGTCCATCCCTGCCAGGAGCAGACCGGTGTCCCTGCTGCGCCACACCTCTGCCTGATGCAGGGCTGCACTGAATGCATTCACCGCTGTCACAAGCCGCAACTGCTGATTGACTGAATCATGGAGTATGCGGGTGTGCTCATCTAAGAGGTCATCCGCCTGATTAGCATGCTGTCCCTCATGGTGTTCTCGGCTGTGATGGGCAGCACCCCTTGAGGGTGGGTGCTGCACATCAGGGCCATGCCTGGGCATGTCCACAGGTGGTGCACTGATGCCACCCCCCGACACTGTCCCCCCATGGCCATTGGTTGACTGCTGACACTGCCTCTGTGGTTGCTGCTCTCCAGGGCTCAATGGTGCTGCCTCAGTGGCCACAACAGCCCCACTGTCCTGGACACACACCAGTTCTGCCCCACTGGTGCAGACAGGTACAGGCTGGGACTGTGATGTCACGCAGGCCTCCACGGCAGCACCACCCATGGCTATGCCCATGCTGTAACCTGCTTTGTGGCCATCCTGTGGCCCACATGTATCACTGTCCATGATGTGAGCTCCATCATCATCAGTGACGGATCCAGCACCAGTCCGAGTCTCAACATGCTGGCATCCATGGACGCTGGCATGCTGGGACATGGACAGGACCTCCTCCACACCTGCTCCACCAACATCTGTCTGGACAGCCAGGCAGGTCCACTGTCATCCTGACCCTCGGACACCTGTGGAGGTGGATGGACCCTCCTCTGTGTCCAGGGTATCACCCTCAGTGGACAAGCCCACCACTGCTGACCCATGTAGATGCTCAGGAGCTGTAAGGGAACACAGCATTAATGTATCTGCCCTACCCTGTGACATCCCCCCCAGTGACAGATCAGGACCTACCATGCAGTGACAGGCTACCACCCATCTGGAATCCACCACCTGAAACACCCTCGATGGCACAATGCCGCATGCTGCTAGCAACCCGCTCTTCTTGTGGGGTCAGGCGTTGCACGGCCGGCTGTCCCCCACTGGTCACAGCTCGTGCTGCCCTGATGGCAGCCACCTTATCTTTAATCCTCCTCCTGTCCATGCCCACCTTCTTCTTGCACTCCTGCATGGACCACTGGTGGCTGCCATGCTGGTTGATGGCACGTGCCACCTCTCCCCATGCAGCAGCATGGGCCTGTGGTGTTCCCCATTGTCTGTTGAGCAGTGGCTCCTGGTCAAGGTAGGCCTCAAACAGGGCATCTGTTTCTGCCTTGGTGAAGTTTGGCCTCCTCTTCCTCCCATGTCTCTGTTCCTCCTTCTCCACCTCATGACTGATCATCATTGATCCTGTGGGAATGACAGGTGTTACCTCTGACTGTGCAGTCCCATGCATCTCCCACACACCACAGTCCACACTCTCAAACAGCATGCAACTCACCACAATAGACTGCAACACCAGACTATGGCCTTTGCAGCCCAGTGTCGCATTTATATAGCGCAATGCATGTAAATGAGGTGAGGCGCAATTTTAAGTGAATGCTAATGCAGTATCTGCGCCATTGAATAGCTGATTAGCTGATCTGCATATGCCGGCTGAATATCGTGCTGTTGCACCTTGTGCAATTGTGTTGAACGTGCTCAGGCAAGGGCACAATTTTGTGACGTGCGCAGTGGACACTGAATGGTGCATGCCCGGGGTGCTGACACTGATGTCTGCCGTGCTGCTGATGTGCTGTGTGTGGGAGGTAGTGCAGGGCATGGCCATCATTGTGCCAGTGGTGCTAATGTGCTGTTCACATGTATGGCATTCTGGCATTGGAGCGCCGTAGGCATCGTGGGGCCACAGTGCGGTAGGCCACTACAGGAAGTGCCACACAGGTGCCCCACCTCACTACATGCAGTAAGTACCAATCGTGCTGTGGTGGTCTGTGTGCGAGAGACCCCTGATCCTGTGCCGACCTTTGCCCCAGGTGCCATGCATCTGTATGGGTGCACCTCTATCACACTGTTCAGTGACAGCGTGATAGGAAATGACAGCGCAGTACCGTGCAGCATCCGCACGTGGCGGACATGTGCTACAGAGTGCCATTTTGACACTGAATGCTTGGAGGATGGCATGGAGATGGGCACCAATCTGGAGCCAGGTCGAACTGGCCAACCTAGTGTCCCTGGTGAAGCCCCATGCTGGTGCCCTATTTGGGGATGCACCCCCTGGACAGGGCCAGGAGTGCTGTGTGGGAGGAGGTGGCAGTGGCCCTGGAGGAGGCCACGGGTGTACAGCGCATGGCAGAGCAGTGCAGGCACCGCTATGGGGACCTGCAGCGTAGGGACCCGGACAGGTTTGCCCACCTGCGGTCATGCACCAGGAGGGGCGCGGTTCCACGGCCAGGTAGGTGCCCCATCCTTACACTGTTTACGTCCATACAGGTATCACGGTGGCATGTGTCTAGCACATGGGGGGACCATCCAGTGTGGGCCGTGGTGGTGGTATAGGGGTGGGGGGTAGATGGGTATGGCTGTGTGGGATCACACACACCAGGGGTGGGGGGACTTTACTACCGGATTGTTCCTCTCTCCATGTTTGCACCCTAGGCCCTGAGGAGCACCGATGTGCCAGGGAGGAGAGGCTGCAGTGTGAAGCACATCATGCTGCAAGACCGACTGTACAAGACCAGCACCAGGACCAGCCTGATGATGGTGAGTGCCTTACATCCAGGCTCTTTTTTGTGCATGCTGTGCAACAGGGCAGCTGGCAGGGCATGGCCAACATTCATTGATCCATTGTGAAGCTTTTTGAATTAAAGCATTTTTTATCTAGTCCCAGATTATTGGTCTCATTACCAGAACATTGTTGCAGCCTGACTTTTTTTGGTGGATTATACAAGTTTCGTTGAGTTTGTGGCTCCAGTGGTGGTCTCATTACCACCTTTCTTTGTTTTCTTCATTAATCTTTAGCCTTCTTTTTGCTTTTCATTTCATTTTATTTTTATGTTGATTGCGCACATGCACAATAAACATATTGCGGCAGCTTTCCTCCAGAAGCAGGTTATGGAGGTGCGGCACTGTTGTGGCCAATGCCCTCACAGCCTTTAAAGGCTTGGCCCACTTTCTCCAATGCTGTGGCATGGTGCTGCTGACACTAGTTCAACCAGCGTGCCACAACCTTGTAAAAAATTAGCCGCTGCAATCAGGGGCTGCCTCGTCATTGCAGCGTAAGCCATTCACTGCAATGAAGGAGTGACCCGTCATTGTTGGGCGGAAACTTGGTACTCTGATATTGTTTGTGAACATGGTGGCGACTTGCCACCATGTTCACAAACAATATGAGTGAGCCCCCCGTGCTGTGGGGGAGCCCAATCCCCCTCGGCAACATGTGTCCTTCCCCATAGCAACGTGTTTTTGCCAACGGGAGCCCCAATCCCCGTCAGCTTCCATCCCTGGTGCTATGAGTTGCCGATGGGGGAGCCCACTCTCCGTTGGCATTATGTCCCCCCTCCCACTTTGATGTGCCAAAGGGGGAGCCCACTCCTCTTAGGCATAAGTCCCCCCACGAAACAGTAGTGGGAGAGTTGTGCTGAGGGGGTGCCAAATCCCCCTCAGATCTTACGCCCCCCCACTTTTGTGCTGATGGTGGTGCCCAATCCCCCGTTGGCTACAGCTGATCCCCCCAACAGTTGGTTGGCATGCTGGGAGCCCACCCCAGCATGCCAAATGTCCAGAAATGCCCCAGTCAAAAAAAAAAAAACTGTCCTGCGATGACTTTTGTTTTTTTGTTTGTACCCGTAAAGCAAAAAACGGTCCCTCGTTGAGTCCAGCGGCCCTCCCAACCCATGCCCACCCTCTGCGCACCCTGCCTTCCCACACCCCACCCCATATTTACCTCTGAGCCCAGCACAACAATCTTTGATTGACTGGGAGCAAGTCTGCACTCTTCAAAGCCGTCCACGAACTGAGGAAATGCCAATAAGCTGTATAATGGCATAGATAGGGTTTTTTCAACTTTGATGCATATCTTGGGCATTTGTTGGACTTTTGGCACCAAATTTTCATCATGGGGTTTTTGGGACCCTTCCTCATGAATTCTGCCACTGTCATGGCGTTATTCAGCCCCAAAAAGTGATTTTGCGGTCACTGCACAGAATCACCTTTTGGGACCTATTAACAAAATGGCAGTGCCAGTGTTCATGAGGTGGGCTCTCAAAAAGCCTATGTTGCAAATTTAGTGAAAAAAAAAAAAATGACTATTTTACAAGCGTGCATTGCCCAGTTGCTACGCACACTCGTAACTTCATGAATTTGCAATATTTTCACGTCAGATTTTCAACATTGCCATTTTTCCACACCTCCTTGTGAACAGTACAGCTGTAATTTTTCACATCCTGACCAAAATGTGTTTTTGCACTTCCGGCATAGAAGAGCGTGGTCACTGTGAGACATCAGTGTTTGGGACAGATTATGAAAATGACAGTGACACTGTTCATGAGCAGAGGGCCTAAAATGTCTATGTTGAACATTTGGTGATGATGCTTTATAAAATGACTGTGTCACGAGTATGCATCACGCAGTTTGCACGCTTCGCTCGAAGGTTTCCGAATTTATAATATTTTCATTCCAGATTCTCAACATTGCCATTGTTCTGCACCTCCATATGAACAGTACAGCTGTCACATTTCACATCCTGGCTGAAATGTGCTTTCGCAGTTCCAGCACAGAATAGCGTGGTCGCTGTGGAAAATCCATGTTTGGGAGACATTATGAAAATGACAGTGACACTGTTCATTAGCAGAGATCCTAAAATGCCTATGTTGAAAATTTGGTGATGAAAGTCCATAAAATGACTGTGTTACGAGCATGCGTTGTGCAGTTTCCATGCACCCTTGTAACTTTGCAAATTAGTAATATTTTCATGCCACATTTTCAACACTGGCATTTTTCCACACCTCCTTATGAACAGTACAGTTGTCATTTTTCACATCCTGGCCAAAATGAGTTTTCATACTTCCGGTGCAGAATAACGCAGTCACTGTCAGAAATCAGTGTTTGGAACAGATTAGGATCGAGTGAGTAAGAGAGGGGGGAAGTGACCGAGCTCAACTGAGCTCTGTCAGGACTGCTGTGGATTTCTTTGTGGGCAGGAAAAGGTGCCAATGCAGACAGGAGCCCAGTACAAAAGGGCAGCCTGCAGCGCCAGGAGACACAGAACAAGCAAGTGAGGGAAGGGGAGGAGTGAGCTCAACTGAGCACTGTTGGGACTGCTGCAGATTTCTTTGTGGGTAGAAAAAGGCAGCAATGCATGCAGGGGCCCAGTACAAAAGGGCAGCCTGCAGTGGTGGGAAAAACAGAATGAGCGACTGAGAGAGGAGGAGTGACCAAGCTCAACAGAGCTCTATCGTGACTGCTGTGGATTTCTCTGTGGGCAGAAAAGGGTGGCAACACAGGCAGGAGCCCCGTACAAAAGGGCAGCCTGCAGTGCAGACAGAAATGGAACGAGCGAGTGAGAGACAGAGTGAGTGAGGTCAACGGAGCTTTGTCAGGACTGCTGCAGATTTCTTTGTGGGCAGAAAAAGGTACCAACAGAGGCAGGAGCCCAGTACAAAATGGCAGCCTGCAGTGCCAGGAGAAACAGAGTGAGAGAGTGAGATGGGGGAGTGGGCGACCTCAACGGAGCTGTGTCGGGACAGCTGTGGATTTCTTTGTGGGCAGAAAAAGGTGCCAGTGCAGGCAGGAGCCCAGTACAAAGGGGCAACCTGCAGCACCGGGAGAAACACAATGAGCGAGTGAGAGAGGGTGACTGAGCGAGCTCAGTGGAGCTGTATTGGGACTGCTGCAGATTTCTTTGTGGGCAAAAAAAGAAAGCAATGCATGCAGGGCCCCAGTACAAAAGGGTAGCCTGCAGCAGTGGGAGAAACAGAATGAGCGAGTGAGAGATGGGGAGTGAGCAAGCTCAACAGACCTGTGTCGGGACTGCTGCAGATTTCTTTTTTTTGGCAGAAAAAGCTGACAATGCAGGCAGGAGCCCAGTATAAAAGCACAGCCTGCAGTGGTGAGTGAAACAGAATGAGTGAGTGAGACAGGGGGAGTGAGCGACCTCAACTGAGCTCTGTCAGACAGCTGCAGATTTCTTTGTGGACAGAAAAAGCTGACAATGCAGGCAGGAGCCCAGTACAGAAGGGCAGCCTGCAGCACTAGGTGAAACACAATAAGCGAGTGAGAGAGGGGGAGTGAGCAAGCTCAACGGACCTCTATCATGACTGCTGTGGATTTCTTTGTGGGCAGAAAAAGGCAGCAATGCAGGGAGGAGCCCAGTACAAAAGGGCAGCCTGCAGCAGCAGGAGACACAGAATGAGTGAGGGAGGGGGAGTGAGCAAGCTCAAAGGACCTGTGTCAGGACTGCTGCAGATTTCTTTGTGGGCAGAAAAAGTCACCAATGCATGCATGGGCCCAGTACAAAAGAGCAGCCTGCAGCAGCGGGAGAAACCGAATGAGCGAGTGAGAGAAGGGGGAGTGAGCCACCTCAACGGAGCTTTATCGTGACTGCTGCAGATTTCTTTGTGGGCAGAAGGAGGTGGCAATGCAGGCAGGAGCCCAGTACAAAAGGGCAGCCTGCAGCACCAGGAGAAACAGAATGAGCGAGTGGGACAGGGGAAGTGAGCAACCTCAATGGAGCTCTGTCGGGACAACTGTGGATTTCTTTGTGGGCAGAAAAAGGTGCCAATGCAGGCAGGAGCCCAGTACAAAAGGGCAGCCTGCAGCACCAGGAGAAACACAATGAGAGAGGGGGAGTGAGCGAGCTCAACGGAGCTCTATCATCACTGCTGCCAATTTCTTTGTGGGCAGAAAAATGCGGCAAAACAGGCAGGAGCCCAGTAAAAAAGGCCAGCCTGCAGCACTGGCAGAAACAGAATGAGTGAGTGGGGGGGGGAGTGAGCAAGCTCAACAGACCTGTGTTGGGACTGCTGCAGATTTCTTTGTGGGCAGAAAAAGCCACCAACAGAGGCAAGAGCCCAGTGCAAAAGGGCAGCCTACAGCACCAAGAAAAACAGAATGAGTGAGTAAGAGAGGGAGAGTGAGTCACCTCAACGGAACTCTGTCAGGACAGCTGCAGATTTCTTTGTGGACAGAAAAGGGTGCCAACGCAGGCAGAAGCCCAGGACAAAACAGCAGCCTGTAGCACCGGGAGAAACAGAACGAGTGAGTCACAGAGGGTCAGTGAGCGAGCTCAACGAACCAATGCAATCAACATTCAGCATTGACAAATGCTTGTTTATCCTTGTAAGTGTGATGAACAATACTGTGTGTTTTCACAAACAAGTATTACAAAAATACAATACAGTGACAAAATACAGTGCAAACATTATCAAGCAGTATTAAATCAACATGTACATTCTTGAGAAAGTTTTAAAGGCTTTTTCAGTCTGGTTTTAAAAGACAGTAATGTACTACAGTTTAACACATCCTGGGGGAGAGAATTAAAAGGTTTGGGCCCCTGTATAATAAAGAACATTAGCCTAAGGTTTTCTTGAAAAAGGATAGGACAAATGTGAACAAAGACTGAGCTCTGGTACCTTTAGGATTTAGAAATCTGGGAAAAATGCACTTATGGATTTAGGCAAAAGAGCAACTTAGATTTTAAACAAAAAAATGCTCATCTTAAAGTTTATCCTGTTAATTAGGGAGAGACAATTAAACATATTTCAACAGGAGACAGTGATAAATTCTTCTTTTTTTTTTTTTTTTTTTTACTATTTATGCACCCTGGCCCATTGGACTATCTCCAGCTAGGTCAAGAGGCTTACTGGCTTATCCCATTCACCTGAAGCCTGATGCATTCCCATTCTATGGCACTCCCCATGCCATGCCTCTGAACCCCTTCCCCTGGATCTGAGTCCCCCAGTAGCAAAGACCACCAACTCCAACTGGCACTCTTTCTAAGTGTCTGGTGGAGATGGATGAGGGGAGACCTGGAGAACACTTCAGCCCAGCATTGGTTGTGGCACTGGCACCACTAGACCCATCTTCACCTACTAATGGGAAGGGGAGTATTATCTTGTTACTGTCCCACTCCATTGGCCCGACAGTGCTATGTACTCCTGTACGGCACATGAATGCTCCTGTTGATGCCCACAGAAGCGCCCCATAGCCATTCCCCTATGCTTGCCAGGCCCCGACTGCTGCTAGACACCCAGCCACCACTAGGGGTCACCAGATGGCAAGACTTTCTTCCCCCCTCCGTCCCAGTAAAAGAAAGTTGTCCTTCAGACACTCGATCCTTTCCTCCCCTGCCTACTCCTGATGACCTGAGTCTGCTCCCAAACCTGGGTTGCCAGTGTGGCGTGAGGTGTATGATCCAGCACCTCAACCCTCAGTGCCACTGAACTGGCTAGTGATGAGTTCTTGCTGGTGCACAAATCATGAATCTCAAAATGGAATTATAAGTAACACTCAGTCTATCTAAGGAGCTACCATTCATAGCTAAGTTTACTGTAAGCCCATAATCCAGGACACTAAGAAGACAACTATGCGCCAGTAGCTTCCTTGACTCATATGTTAAAATGGCTTAAAGGAAAGCTGTCATTGTTGTACCCTCCTGCCCTAGTCAAGCTTACCCTCCGGTTAAGCTGTTAATGTATGTTGCAGCATTTTTCTTATGCCGCACCATACATTATTTTAACTTTTAAAATGTTGCAACCCAGAAGTATAGTACGCATTGGGGGACTCCATTATCTGTAAAGGCGCAGTGATGCACTGCTTGCTTCAATACTTTTTTTTTTTAACTCAGCTTTATTGAGGCATTCAGCATTGGACATGCAAAATCATCAGTGCCATATGATTATAATACATTCAGCAACTTGAGATACAAACAGCCTGAATAAGTGATGAGGCTACAAATTATACATTTCCATGGGATAGTTTCTTCTTATAACTGACACAATGTATGTAACATTATATCTGGTATATCTCAAACCAAGTGTCCGACCTAATACTATTTTATAACAAAGACTGATAAAATAAAGCATAAGGGTCAACTTAACATCGCTTTCCATTCGTATGCCGATGGTTAAAGAGACACATGTTTAACAAAAAGGGAAAATTAAAGCATGTCCTCTATATTGTGAGCCTCACCAACATGGCCCCTGGTTGAGCTGAGTACACCCCATATCCCCCCCCCACATTCAACAGGTCTTGCTTCATAATCTATTGAGTCTGTTTATCTCCACTCTTCAATTCCTGTCCAAGAAAATCCTCTCTAAAAGAAAGGTGATCATTCTCTCTTGAGGGACCAAACTATATCCCTTCTACCAATTAAGTTTTCCCTTCCTGTCTTTTACTGTCATTTCGCATCCTCAAATGTAAGCACCCAAGTTTCCCATCCCCTCCATCTACCAATGTGCTGCTCTGTGGTGAGTCATGATCTGGCTGTAAGTTGCTCCATTTGAACTACATCTTTCACCCGATTAACCCATTCACCTAATGGGGAAGGCAATAGACAAGGAAAATTATGGAAGGCATTCTTAGAATGGCAGAAAAAGGGGAGATACTGTTGATGGGGGACCTAAATATGCCAGATGTTAGCTGGAGCACCCTGGCTGCAGCCACATCAAAAAGCAGGGTTATTCTTAATGCCCTACATGGGGCATGCCTCAGACAGCTAGTGGTGGAACCCACTAGGGAGGGAGGGAAGGAGCACTCTTAGACCTGGTACTGTCAAATGGGGATGGAGAAAGGATCTCAGATTTAGAACTGGGTAGCCATCTGGGAACAAGTGACCACCAAACAGTGTGGTTCATGATAAACAAAGCCATAGAGTAGCGCCATACAAAAGCAAGAGTGTTGGACTTTAGGAGGGCTGACTTTGGGGAAATGGGAGAGTGCCTCAGAAAAGCACTAGGAAGCAGGCAAGAAGGAGGGGTGGAGGAACAATGGGGAAAAATCAAAACAGCCATCACAGAGGCAACAAGTCTTTGTGGGAAGCAAATCAACAAATCAAAATGAAGAAAAAACCCCACTGTGGTTCTCAAAAGAGGTGGTGGGGAAGGTTAAGGAGAAAAAGGTAGCATTCAAGAAGTATAAGGAAACACAGAAGGAGCAGGACAGACAAATGTACCAGTTAAAGCAGAAAGAAGCGGGGAAGGCAGGCAAAATAGCAAAAGCCCAAACTGAGGAAAAGATAGCCAACTCAGTTAAGAAGGGGGATAAAACCTTTTATAGGTACATTAGGGAGCAAATAAAGATGAAGGGAGGGATAGTGAGGCTTATTAAAGGGAAAGGAGGGTGGCCAGAGGATGGCAGTGAAAAAGCAGGGATACTGAATGAATACTTCTGCTCGGTATTCACAAAAGAAGAGGAGGGGAGGTACCTAAATCAAAGAATAGAAGCACTCTGGATAGGGAGGTTGATACCAGTCCATTCACAGAAGAAAGGGTTCTGAAAGAACTCTTAAAACTGAAGGTGGACAAAGCAATAGGGCCTGAAGGGATTTACGCAAGAATTCTAAAAGAACTAAGAGTAGAACTAGTGACACCACTGACTACCGTTTTTAGCAAATCATGGGAGGATGGTGTGGTACCAGAGGACTGCTAACCAAAATCCCTGGATCCCTCTTGGGCCCATCTTCTCCCACTACTTACCATATCTGGCTCCACTACTGAGGTGGTCCAGTCCTTCAGGTATCTGGGACTTACAATAGATCAGGGGTTTACGCTAAAACAACATGTCAACCTAGTAACAGAAAATATACACCAAAAACTGGGCATGCTCTACTGCCTTAGCACCAACATGATTCCTGAAACCTGACCGGTGATCACAAAGAGTAACCTCCTCCCTACCCTTACCTATGCCTCCCCAACCCTTCTGGGCTTATCAAAGCATAACCATTGTAGACTACAAACTCTGTATCATAAAATTGCATAATTCACCATGAAAGCTCATCCTAATACCCATCACTGTGATGTCCTTGCCTCACTCAATTGGCCTACTCTAAGTCACAGGCTTCAGTACCCCCTATTAAGCTGGACATACAAGCTTCTCAATGCCAACCCTCCAGATGGGCCAGCTAGGCTACTTGCCCTAAAGCAGTGTAGTAGACCACTCCACATTCTGGGCAAACAAGTCATGGAATTGCCCAGGGTCTGCTCTGCAGCAGGCAGTAAATCCTTTGCCTATACTTCCCCTGCACAGTGGAACAAGCTCCCTGCACACCTACAGGAAGCCCCCACCCTAGCGATATTCCTGAAGGGACTGCGGTCGCACATCCTAAACCATAGTCACTGCCCCTGCCCTGTTGGATAGGTAACTCAGACCCTGTAGTTTGGTGCATTAACTCTTGCCCCCAGTCTCTCAGCTGCTACTGTTGATATTTGTAAAATTGCTGTATATAACTGCTCTTTACTGTGAAAACTGTATACTGTCATTGAAATTCTGTATGCTCTGTCCTCTACTGTACTACCTGTATGTATTGCCTTGCTTTATGTAACTAACATCGGGTCGTCCCTGAAAAAGGGACCCTCAGGGCCCAGTGGGCTTACCTGATTAACAAAATTTAATAAATAATAAATAAATGTATGTATGTATGTATGTAGTAAAAGCCAGCTTAAACTCTGCTCAGGACTCTGTGAATATAACCTATGACAATAAGATGACCCTGGAGAAAATAACTGCATGCCAAATTGTAACATATTAACAAGTGAAAAAAAATATGTCCCCAAAATTCAACATCAGAAATGATCTTTACATGGCATATAGAATGATGAAAGTGATGTTTACCCAAAGTGAGTACATATATTACACTGATGACAGTACAGTTAGCCGGAGACATATTCCCAACAAGTTATTATGCTCCAGAAACCTTAAGCTTTTGTTATAACAAGATTTTATACACGATAATATAAATTGTCAGTGTAAGTGCCAGATACAAAGAAGTGCTAGTCGAGGACCCCCAAGACATTGAGACTATGTAGCCTGATATGTACAGATTTCAATAAATTTTCAGGTTATAATCAAAATACTACATATATAGAAACAGTCTAAGGAATCTAAACAAAAATTCTTAGGAATTAAATCCCCCCCGGGGGAAAGTAACTGCTTAAAATATCATATGTGTACATCAATCCAAATGCACCATCAGTAACACCCACTACTACAGTAGTTACCCAAAAAGGAATTACACCTGTCACGAACCCCCAAGTAAATGAGACAATGCATCCTAATAAGTATGGAATGCAAAAACATAACAGTATATAGTCAAACTACAGAACTAGCAGAAGGAAGTAAATATCTACTATAATATGAGTCCAGAGACCTAGCCACTATGACATCATACTGTCATGTAACTGAACATAAGCTTACCTCAATATCACCACGATATTCACTTTGTCAACATGTAATATGACAAATTTTAAACAGAACCTTTAACAACAAAACAATATTTACTCAGATCAATTTGCTGCCATATTGGCTCTGACTAGAGTTTGTTTCAAATGAGTTGTCTGCCATGACATTGAAGGACAACGTGAATTGATCTGGATATTTTCAGCTTTGCCATCAGTGTTATTTCCCTTGTAAGCTTTAATTAGTAATGCCTCCCTTCTGTACGAGCAGCATGTGTGTCCCTTAATAAATGTATTGACGGAATTAGAATGTATAGGAACTCTGGAATAATACATCAGCCTGTCAATGTGGCACAACAAGAGTTAAACAGATGGTGGTTGTAAAACACTGACAGTAAAAAGGGAGTCACACCTCCCGTGGCCCTAGTCATTCAATAGCCCATGACTTGCAGGGGCTGTTTTATTGGTGCTGACAGACAGGCCGACACCACACACACACACACAGTGCAATCGGAAGCAGCAGCATTAGGCAGCGTTATTTGGAACCTTGCAGACCCCCCCTTTACAGCCCCATCTGTTCAATCTGCTGTGAGAAAGTGACTGTAACTGCTTTTAAGCAGTTCAGCCAATTATTATTTCATGTTACTTGCCATGCTGACTAAAACATGGTGTCCATGATTTTGGTCATTTGTATGTGATTTTATTTGGGTGGGGCAGTGTCTGATTTTGGTTCTAGCAGGTTGAGAGGTATGAAGGGCACTAACACCGATGACGAAGATGACAAAGTCCAGTATCAAGTTTATACTGTCATTCAATGTCATGGAAGACAACCCATTTGAACAAAAAAAAAAATACATACAGAGATGATTTAGACACTGGAGTTAGTATACTTTATTGATAACATTGTGTCTTGCGAGAGAAGGGGGAACAATGAAGACAATTTTATACTAACGTATATGTGGCATTTTTCCCTTGAAAACCCATGCTCTTTCACTGTAACACACAGTGTGATTCAGCTCTTCTCCTTATAGTGATGTCTGCAGCACAGCTTTTGGTCGACTGCAGCACCAGGCTTAGTGCAGAAGTGCTGGTACAGCATGCAGTTTTCTGCAGCTCAGATTGCAAAGCCAAACTGCTGAGAACATTAAAAAAAGTAAAATAAAACAAGAATCAATGCAGGAAGAAGGAATTCATGCATCCATGTCAAATGGGCTGGGGAAGGTGCTCTTTAACTGTAAAATGATACATGCAGTCAAACAATTTAGAAATATAGTGTATGTTGAAAGAGAGTGGTTTGATATGGAAAGAAAACAATGAAATAACTAAAATAAGCAGTGCACAATGGAAACACAGTAGGCATCTTATATTGTGGCAAAATAAAAAATAAAATTGTGACAGTAGTAAGGGAAACACAGCTACATGTATTCAATGTTACTTATTATGTAGTCTACATGTGCAAACCAGTATTTAAAAAATATACATCCTTACGTCACACCATTATTTTAAAACATTGCAAATGCATCATTTGAACAGCGGTTTTACCTGTTTATTCACAAAAACATTTATTCAAGTCTGCTTTTTTGGGCTGTGGGCGGAGCCTAGAGCCCTCCTACCATCGATCAGACTGTAGCTCTAAAAAATGGCTTTTCATGGAACTTCCTTTTTAGACATTTGTATGTATTCCTCCTCAGCTGCAAAGTAGTGCACTCCCCCCTCTGATTTGTGCTATTTGCTGCTCTATGTTAAAGGCATCTGAAGAGGGAGGGGTGCTACTGTACTGTACCTCAGAACTTATCAGGATAGTTATTTATTTATTTATTTAGATTTTGGTAACCGGGTGAGCCCTCTGAGACCAGCGATCCCTTTTTCAGAGGTGACCCTTAAAAAAACTTTTTAAACTGCTGTTTCCATCATCTGCCCAGCTCAGTTTAAAAGATTTGTTCTATTTCTTTCAGCAACCTAGGGGTTAACTCATTTTCTCCTGGCTTTTGTGAAAGCGAAAGTCAGACTCAGTGTCAGATTACAGATAGTGGAAATGTAGTCTGTTAGCTGTCATTCCTTGAGCAGGACAGGTTACAGGCAAGCACTGGAAACAGAAGACTGTTTTTTCTCATTTTATATTATGATATATTGAGTGTGTATTTAGTTGCAGGGTCAGGGCCTTGAAGAAACTAATGACATTTATGTAACTCAATCAAGATTCCATCAGGTGGTCAGAAAAAAGTCCAAGAGAATTTGTGTAAAAACTAACAAATGAAAAATGCAAAAAAATAGCATGCACACTGGCCTCTGAGACTGGAAGATCAGAAGGATGTGGGTTCTATCCCCACACTAGGCATGTGGGTTAAAGAGCTAGTGTACTGCCTAAAACTTATATTAGATTTTAAAAGCAGTCAACCATTACCTTTTATATTTGAGGTACTTTTTCTTTTCCCTATGTTTAATTAGAAGATTGTTTACCTGTTGTTAATATGTGTGATGTGTGGAACAGCACTCTGTGTGGCAGCTGACATAGCTAGCTATACTGCCCCCACTACATCACCAGCATTGTGACCTCAGTGACTGTGACATCTCTGCTACTTAGGAACAGCAATTCAGTGACTGTGAGGCCATTCACCTGCGATTTCACTGTCAGTGACATCGCAATACTAACGATGAAGTGAGGGGCAGTAGAGCTAGATATGTCAGCTGCTATGCTATGGGCTGTTCCACACATCCACCACAACATTATGACATAGAAGGCTCTCTGATGGGCAAAAGGAAAAAGAAAGGTACTTCAGAAATAAAATGTTATAACTGACTACTTCTTAAAATGTATTATTATTTTCCTGTCTGCCTGGTTTGGCTCCACTAGCTCTTTAAATCCCAATACTGGCACTGTAGTGTAGCATGGGGGGGGGGGTGCTGCATCCCTGAGGTGCTGTCTTTTCTGTCTGCCTGTTCAGGTGGATGTTAAAGATCCTATGGCATTTCTCATAAATAGTAGGGGAATTTCCATGCTGTCCTGGCCAAATTTCCCCCATTCACTAAAAATACCACCAACAGCTTAATCTGATTTAAGTAAGGATTTATGCCATGTTACAATTCCAGTTGGTTACCATCTGTACCCCCTTCCCATCACCCCTGAAAAAGGGACTTCTAGTCTTAGTGAGCTTACCAGATCAACAAAATTCAACAAATAAATACATTTCCCCATTATGCCTTATGGATTCCATATAAATCCAAATCTTTCCAAGGCCATCTTGACATATCTAATCCCTAACAGCAAATCAGAGCCCTTTTCCTGATAAAAGGCTGCTGACATACTACACTTAAATAAACAACAAAGTCCCAAATAAGGAACTAGTAGTTTATGGACATATCTACTGAGATTTATATAAGGATTTGATGCTGCCTCTACAGGGGAAAATATGGGGAAAATGAGGGCTTGTTACAGGAAAATGGTTATTTGGATCTGGGAGCACTGTGATGAGTGTGACTTAACAGTACTATATGGCTTATGGTCATTTGTCAGCTTTTCATAGCCCTGTTGGCTCTGGCTAGAACTTCTTTTCCTTGGGGCTGCTCTGATAAGCTTGAAAAAGTCATAATTAGAGTTTTAGGATTTGATAAAGTTCTGACCCTTGCCAGTATCAGTTCACACTGTCATTCAGTGTCATGGCAGAATCAGAATTGGGATGAGATTCTGATTAATTATAAATATTTTAATAAATGTAGAAAAATGCATAAAAGGTGGCACACTTTGCAGTTTTAACACCATGAGGGAATGGGAATACTTTAAATCATAATTTGTATAACAAATAAAGTAAAACTAGAATATTGAAGGGAGACAAAGAAGCCAGGTACCCTCTAGGAGGGACAACCATGAAACGTGCATACAGGTACAGGCAGCACAGCACCATCTGATCTCTTTAGTTCTGTCACTAACTCAGTTTCTAATCTACTGCATGTTTTTGTTTGTTTGTTTTTCAATGTGCAGATGGGTAGAGGCAGCCTGCACAGTGCTCACTCACTGTTGTCTTAATCTCTCTCCTCTCTTTTTCTCACTCAATCTTTCCGTAATCTACTTCTTAAATTTGCTATTAGTATTTTCTCTGGGCCTTCTGTATTTTTTGGAAGCATTGTCCAGAAAACACATTTAGCTGGTGACAGAACTATCTGATCTCACCTTTCCATTTTCTCACTTACCTTACTTTCTCTCTAATCTGTTTCTAGTCCCTTTGCTGCCAGTACATTTTTCTCCTTTTTTTTTTTTTGCTGCCTACAGGTAAAGACAGTTACCCACCATACGCATAGATACCGACTCCATGGGTGCTGGGTTGCTCAAGCACCCACAAAGTTGTTTTAAGCACCCTCAGTGTTTTGAGAGCAGCCTGCAAAAAAAGATTAAATGAGGACCTGGCCATTGCAAAAATACTGCCTACTGGCAGTGAGCACCTGCAAACATTTGTAAAAGCTGGCAGGCCTGACCATACACCCGCTATGTGATGACTCACTGCCTCTCTCTCTCTCTCTCTCTCTCAAATCTATGTATCTATTTTATGTATTTATTTTTTTCCTTTTCAACCTGTCTCTCTGCTGCTACACAAGCACCTTGTTGGACTGCTGCTTACTAATCACCACAGGCGGATTCATAAACCTAAGGTTTGCCTTTACTCGCTTAGTGATCATTTCCCCATCATTTGCTACTAGACAAACAAAGTGACTAAGCTCCCTGCTAGAACCAGAACTGGCAGGGTATTAAAAAAGACCATCTTAAACCATTAAAGTTATACCTTTGGCACCATGATTGGGCCCCTATCTTTCACTCTGTTGATTTAGACCAAGCCCTGGATTACTTTGTTGAGGTGTTTAATGGGGCTTGTGATTTACATCACCAGTTAGGAAACACAGAATTAAGGGGGTCTGTAATCCCTGGATAACTCTCCCCATCTCAAACTTATGGCTGATAGGGACAAACTCTGGCATGAGGCAAAGGTCTCTGGTAGCCAGACTGACCTACGATATAACCAAGCCAGGAATGCTTGCACTCACACTATCTGCCTGGCAGAAAGTACCTTTTTCAAAGAACAACTGACCAACTTCTGGGGTGATGGGAGAACATTCTGGGGCAATATACAGTACAGGAACTAATGGGGAACAGTATTAAAGCCTCACCATCTATGCTTGATATAAATGTCTCACTCATCCAAGACCCTAAAGAGATTGCTGATGTCTTTAACATGGCTTTCACTGACTTTAGTAGTGTTCTTCCAACTGAATACCTTGAGGATATGAGACACTATAATACTGACTCAATGGTATTTCAGTACCCGAGTCCCCCCTCACTTTTTCTACTTTAGAGTCATTTCTAGGAATGAAGTGCCAAAAAGTACCTGGTGAAGTCACTAGGGATATCCAGATATAGTAACTATTTGCTTGACCTCAGTCTCATTGCATATTCACAATTCATGCATAGAGACATTAAAACACTGCAGGACTAGGAACACTGCTACCTAAGGAAGCTGGAGTGGAACGATGTGCTGAGTAATGTTTCCAGTCCTGCAGTGTTTTACTGTCTCTGTGCATGAATTTTGTATTGACAAATTACTTTGTATGTTTTTCTGCAAGAGAGCAATTAAATATAGGCACTGTGCCTTTAAATTTACATACTGTGTCTTTGCCAAGTTGATTTCCTGAACTGCAGGTCAGTTTGTACTCTTGTACAGTAAGAAAAATAGACAACCTGGCCCAACGAAGCAGTTTACACCCCCAATCAATTCTCTCTCTCTCTCTCTTCTTTCTATGTTTGCTGATATTTGCTTGTGTTTTTTTGTTGTAACTTACTATAGTTTAGCCCCTGAGCAGGCCCCCAGCCACACTCTGTTTAGTCCCATCTCTATTTCATTCTCCTCATCTTGTCATATTTTGCCACTGTTTTCCTTTGACCGTGGGCACTGCATCTTTTTTAAACCGCTTTCAGTCACATGATTTCTTTGTTGCCAGTGGTAAGAATCGGCTGATACATCACATGATTCTGCCCACTGGCACCATAGCTGTCTAATGTGATAGTGCATGCCAACAACACACATATGCTCTTTCTCCAAACATCATCAAACTAGGAAGTGTTCTCTATCTCCCCCATCCCACCAACACCTGAGTGGTGTGCATTCTCTTTCTCCCTCACCATCACTCTACCTCTATCTTGCAGCCAGTGCAGAAACAAGAACGTAACATCCACAGGCTCTGAACCAGACTCCGCAGCTCAAGCCCTTCTTTATCGGAGTCCATGACTGAGTCATGGATCCTGGGGGTGGGTCTGATTTTTGGCAGAACAATCTACCTAGCTCTAGACCAGATCTGTCCAACCCATATCAGCATCATACTGCAGAACTGGAAAGGGGAGCGACAGTAGATTATACCCTGCACACCCAGAACAAAAGATATGGCACTGTTATGTCATATGGGGGGGGGGGTCATTAAATAACCATTAATCATTGTGCCATTTAGTATGTAGTGTTTATGCTTACCAACTCACGTTTCTACCAAACATATGGCAGACAGAATGAAACAATGGTCTCTTCTGATGACAGTATTTATGTTTTTTACAGTATCTTTGCAAAGAAACTGTGTTACTGCATGCATATGCACATAATATTCAGAAGTTTGGAACAGTTTAACATTAGTAGACTAATAAAATGTTTGACACTGACTGATATTGCGCTCACACATCCTAGGCTGATTACTCATATTTTACAGAGAAACAGGATGTATCATGAAATAGTTGAACAAAACATACTTATCTATATTGTGTGTCTTACCTTCCGCAGTGATTTTCAAGAGTAAAGAGCGCGGCATGAATTGAAAAGACTCCCCCGATGATGATATCTCCATCTCGTCTGTACCTTGTGATCTCATGCTTGCCTGATAACCACTGTGCGTGGCTGTTTCTATAGACAATGGCAGAGGCAATCATTAGCAGCCCCAAAATGGATGGCATTGCTGCTTGAAGGAAACGATGCTTAAAACTCTATTGCAAGGGGAGTGTTATTACTGAAAAATATCTCCCAGTGTATGAAATACCTGCATACTCTTGAACTCTTTTATTAGTAATTTAACCTTAAATTTATTCACTAAAAATTATATGGTATTCTAAGCATCTAAAATGTAACAAATTAAAGATAAAGATAAGTGTCCAGCTAAATTTACAAAACAATCATTCCACAGGATAAGTGATTTAAAGAAACCACAAATGCCAAATGTACATGTAATAACCCCACACTGCGGTGTGTTTGCACAGAGTCTAGCTTAGAGCACCTTCTAATATTGCAGTTGTTTATGGTTGTCTTATTTATATTTTATCTCAACATTAAATCAATTTAGAGTAAACAAGGTTTAATAAGTATCCTTATAATTAAAAACACTCCCTCAGGTCTTGGATTTCCAAAAAAAGAATTAATTGTACCAAAATATAAATATATTTCTACAGGGATTTTGAAAAGCAGCAAGGCCTCCTGGCAAAAGATCTCTCATGGGTAGCAACTGTTTGTCGATTTCCAGATGGCGGCCCTGAAAAATTAACATCTCTGCAATGATGCAACCAAATGAAGATATTCCCAGGCACACAGCTAAATCAAGAAACGAATACACTAGTTAAAACTTTGAAAATGTACTCTGGTGAAAATATCTAACACTATTAAATATAGAGTACAGATAAACTAATCCTCAACAAACATAATGAAACTTTGGGTATCTATAATGGCCCTACACCAAGTTCAAGTTTTGCTGATTTAATCAAAGTGCCTGTAGAGTGTTCCCTCTTAAGATCCAGCAGCGATCTCAGCTCAGGTCTCGAACTCACCCTTTTTTTTTCATCTTTTTACTCTAGTATTGTGTTTTAATTAGCCCTGTTCTTGCTCTCTCAGACCTTGTGGCACCTTGCCTAATATTTTGGTCTGCAACCCTTCCTGTTTAAACCATTTCATATTTCTTTTTAGGGCCATGAACAGCCCCACCTCCCTGCCTCTCTTATTTAATTTCCCCCTGTCCTTTTCTTTTCAGGTAGTAGAAGAGCCACAGTCATGGTTCTCTGACAAACCTGACCTGCCAGACTGTCATCCACGGTCCAGATCTGAAGCCACCAGCCCCTCACAGAAGCCCAGGTACAGACTCACCCTGGGGGACTGATTACCTACAGGAAAGGAGCCCTAGGAGCTTGATTTTTTGTCCCCATCCACCACCACCCCCAGTCCTGTTTAAATAATCAGTGGTGCCACCCTTGCTGACCCCATGCCCATCGTGTCTGGATTTAAGAATTTGTTTTATGGATCTTCACAAGTATACCTCGCTCTTCCATAACCCCCCTTCTACTCATCCTTACCAATCACCACCAAGTTCCATTGGTACTCGGCCTGCTTTTCATCTGAAATTGGCCTCTCTCAAAGAGGTGCAGAAGCTTCTGTCCAACTTAAAATCAAAGAGCTCCCCTGGACATGACACACCTGAGCCAAAATTTCTTAAATTAGGTGCCCCTGCACTCGCTCGTCCTGTCAGTGACTTGTCCAATCGATCATTCCTCTCTTATACAATTCTTGATAAGTGGAAAGTGGTGGTGCTGGTAATTCTGGTGCACACAAAGGAGGACCCAACAATGCAGTAGAAAACTATAGACCAATTTCTATCCTCTGCCCGTTAGCCAAAATTCAAGAGTGAATAGTGTATAACCACCTTCAGGACTATCTGGAATATCAAAATCTATTTTCCATATGTTAACATGGCTTCCAGAGGAATCACAGCACTCTAACAGCCCTGATAAAAATTTCCATTGATATATTCCATGCAATGGATCAAGGCTTTGTTACCGGTGACATATTTGTTGACCTCACAAAAGCATTTGACCTGGTCAGTCTTGGTCTTCTCCTTCAACAGCTACATGTCCTTGACCTCAACTCTGGTACGCCAAACTGGGTTAATAACTATCTGTCCTGTCATTCTCCAAGGGTTAAATGGGCCGGATCAGTTTCTGACCTAAGGCCCATGACACATGGTGCCCCTTAGGATCTATTTTGGGTCCTCTATTGTTCTCTCTTTTCATTAGCGACCTGCCCAATTTTCGCAGAGGGGCTTCTGTGCACCTCTATGCAGATGATGCAGTCATCTATCGCTCCTCCCCTGATAGTGATCAAATTAGCAAAGAACTTGCATCTGACTTTGCTTCCCTTGAGGATTGGTTCAACCACAGTCACCTCATTCTTAATACAAAAAAACAACTAAAGGCATGGTATTTACTCATTGACCTTCCATTAAGTCCCCTCTCCCCCAGTTAGCATTAGCTCAAACAATGGTGATATACTTGAGTGTGTCCAGTTCTTTAAATATCTTGGTATCCTATTGAACACTGCTCTCACCTTTAGCCTGCATGTCTCCTGTGTCATCAAATCCTTGTACCAGAAACTTGGTCTCCTTTATTGAATCCATCCCTTCCTTTCCTTCCTGCCATAAGATAGCTACAATCAATCAATCAATCAATTAATCAAAATCTTTATTTATTCAGGCGAACATCATTGAGCATAGCTCATTTACAAGATGGACCTGAGAGGTCATAACAAAAAAGGTTACAGAGTGTATACAAAAACATGATATTGAAATAGCACAAATACAAACATTTATGAGTGAGATAGATGTACAATTATTTACATATATACAAGGCAAAGGACAGTAAACCAAAAACCTATTAAAGGTGAGAAACAAACAGTCTGGTGGGATAAGGCTTGGATAATGGTACATGGGTGGGCATATATGTTTGAGGTTTGATGTGGAAAGGACCAGAGCAATGATAGAAGAGTAGGGAGGAGATTTAGAAGGGGGTGGGGGAGAGGAGGTGGTGCGGGGTGGGGATGTGGAGGACTAGGCCTTGTGGAAGCAATTGCATGAATCTGGGATTAGGCTGGTGTACAGCTTTTGAAGGATGTAAGGGATCAGTGTTTCCATTTTCAAGGTCTTTTGGATAGAATTCCAGATAAGTGCCAGGAATAACTGATTGCAGCTCTTCCATACCGGGTGTAGGTGATAGGAATCTTCAGCAGGATCAGTTTGTTGATCCTCAAGGTGTAGGGCCTGGATGTGATCTGGTTGAAGCAATCTGAGATGTAGGAAGGAGTTTGTTTGTCAGAGCTTTGTAGATCCAGATCGCAGCATTTTTCTTCTTCTATGTTGCAGGGATGTCCAGCTGACTGCATTGTAGAGAGAGCAATGATGGGTGCTAGAGGAAGGTCAGTAATGAATCTAATAGCTCTATGATACAGGGTGTCTAGTTTGTTTAGATGGGAGAGGGAGCAATGACCATAGAGGAAGTCAGCATAATCAATGAGAGACATGAATGATGCAAGGATTAATCTTTGTTTGGAATCTTTGGTCAGGTAGTGTTTGATTCTATAGAATAGACCAAGTCTTTGTCTTAGCTTTTTCAGGAGCTCTTCAACGTGGGTAATATAGTTTAGTTTATTGTCTATCCATACTCCTAGGTATTTGAATTTGTCAACATATTCCAGATTTTCACCAAGGATGGTAGAGAGTTGAGGGAGGGTGAATGATGGGATAGTGGAAGAACAGTTCTTGTGGGCAAAGAACATAGCTTTGGTTTTCTTAGCATTTAGTAATAATTTCTTTTTTAATAGGTTATGCTGGAGGAGGGAGAATTGAGACTGTAGGAGCTCACAGGCTTTTGATGGTGAGGATCGCTCACATAAAGTACAGTGTCATCTGCAAAAGGTGGATATTAGAAAAGAGAGATTGGAGTCAATATTGTTGATGTAAATGGCAAAAGGATGGAACCCAGGATGGAGCCTTGCGGTACACCTCTTAGGAGTGGCTTAGGGTAGATAGATCACCATCATTCTTTACCAGTTGTAGCCTTCCAGAGATAGCATCTGAACCATTTGATGGAGAGTGAGTCAAGGCCTATGGAGTTTGGTAGGTGATTAGGAGATCATGATCCACAGTGTCAAAGGCTTTGCTTAGATCCAGAAACACAGCACAGGTATTATTCTTTTGTCTAGGGCAGTCTGCCAGTCATTTGTGACTTTTGCTAGAGCAGAGATGGTGTTATGTATAGATCTAAACCCAGATTGAGCTGGATTTAGAGATTGTTGGTATCAAGGTAGGCAGTTAACTGAGAGTTTACCAGCTTCTCAAGCATCTTGGATAGTATTGGTAAGATGGAGATGGGCCTATAATTATTGAGGTCCATGGGATCACCTGCCTTAAGTAGTGGAAACACTTGAGCTGTTTTCCATATTGAGGGGATAGTACCAGTGACAAGTGATAGATTGAAGAGATGGGTGAGGGGGGCGGTTAAGGCATGCAGTGCTACTTTTAGAAAGTAGGGATCCAGGAGTCTGCACCTGCTTTTGGTGGTATCTAGTTGGAGTAGGAGGTCTTCTACTTTTGAACAATATTGGTTTGAATGAGAATGTGAAGCAACCTTTTGATTCTCAGTAGATTGTAGGTTTAGAGATGATCTTAATAGGTTTGCAGGAGAGGAGTCGAAAGCCAGGCCAGCTGTAGTGAAATGATCATTGAAGGCATTCAAGATATTTTGCTTGTCGGTGATTTCAATATTATTTAATTGAATTTTGGATGGTAAGACAGGGTAGAGGTTTGACCTAGGATGCCCTTTATGGTACCCCAGAACCTGGAAGGGTTGTTATAGGAGGCATCTAGTTCAGCTGTGTAGAAGGTTGCCTTGGCTTTTCTTACTTTTTGTGCAGGAGTTTCTGGCTTTTCTGAATTGGAGCCAGTCATTTGGGTCCTTTGTCTTTCTTGCCCTTTTCAGAGTTTGTCTCTGGCAAGCAAAGGATTAAGGTCGGCAGAGAACCAGCGAAGGATTTGAGTTTGGTTCTGACACTGGTGAGGGGGCATGTGAATTGAGGGCACTTATGATTATATCATTTAGGATTTGAAGAGCTGACTCTATTGAGGCTGTGAGATAGAATTCTTGCCAACGTGTGGTGTGGCACAGATCATGGAGATATCCTGTAATATTAAAGTTCTTTTTTGACCTTCGTGGGAGGAATTTTGCAGGATTGGGTGGCTTGATTGTTGATCTAATGGCAGCTATGGGACAGTGGTCACTTATGTCACTGAGAAGTACTCCTGCATAGGGATAATGATGAGGTTTATTTACCAATATAATATCCAGGAGTGTGCTGTTGAGAGTATTCTTTGGTTGATCCTTGTTGGTTCTTTGATTAATTGAGAGAAACCATAGGTGTCACAGAAGGTTACCAGGGTGCAGATGCATTAGTCAGCCAATTTAAGTTCATGTCTCCTAAGATGATGGTGTCTTCAGGACCCAGATTAAGTATGGATCCTAAATGGGCTAGGAGTTTGAGGCCTGCAGAGGGGCCTATAGCAACCAACCAGTTGAAAAGGAAGATGTGTCGGGAAGGGTTATTTTAATAGACAAGCATTCGAATTCCTTTGGTTGAGATGTAGAATTGAGGCAGGATGCAGAGATATTTGCTTTGACATAGATGGCTACCCCACCGCCCCTGGATAGACGGTCAGATCTGAAGAGCTGATAGTTGGGAAGGTTTATTTCACTACCTTTTGTTGCAGATTTGAGCCATGTTTCAGATATAACCAGACAGTCTGGTAGGGTGTGTGCAACCCAGGCCTGTATTGATGAGAACTTTTTTAGGAGGCTGCAGGCATTGAAGTGAAGAAAACTCAATCCATTTATGGAGGTTAGGTCAGTTGGAGAGATCGAGCTTTCAGTGGGTCCAGGGTTGATTTCCACAGTGCCAACACAGACCAGCAGAAGAAGATTAACTTGATGAGGGCACCAAGTGATAGAGTAGTGAGCAGTCAGGCAGTTTTTTCTTCTTTCTTGGGATCCAATATATAGTGGCTGATGATCCTGCTGCATGGTTATCGAGATTATCATAGATTGCCAGCTTAATGGACAGGCGTAGGGAGTAATTGTAGTGCCAGTATGGTAGCAGGGGGATAGAGGAGTTCCAAACTGGTTGTGAGCCTTTTTTTGGGATTCCCCAAGGATTATTGCGCAGAAGCGGTATTATAAGTATATATAGTTTAGGGGTATCCACTGGGGACAGTAGAGGGGGGCAGTGTTGAGTGGTCACCCTAAGCACCTTAGTATGGGTTCCAACAGTTATCTCATCTGGATCTAAGGAAGGTGAGAAGCAAAGCAGCAGTAATAGGTGCAGTAGCATGGTGGAGGGTAGGAGAGGGTTAAAGAAAGTGAGATGATGTGAAGAAAATGAGCTCGGGAATTGGCTGGGAGAATAGCTATGGGCAGGGATGAGATTTGGCGGGAAGGTGTGTATAAAAGAAACACCCTGAAGGGGGGTTGGGGGCGGGCAAAAATTTTGCGGCTTTCCCGTACCTTTCTGGCTTTCTCCCCCGGCCTCCTGGTTCCCTTTTCAGCTATTTGGTGGCCGCCCACCCGCTGGCGGCTCGGAGCCCCTCTGGAGAGTGTGTCCTCGAGGGCAGGCCAGCTAGAAGGGAAGGGACAGAGGAGAGGGCAGTGAGAAGAAGCACTTGCAGGCAGTGGCTTGCTGAAGGTGCTAAATTTTAAGAGTTGCACAACAAAGACTGCTACAGCATCTCTTCTGCCACTCCTAATGTATGGAGCTCCGTTACTATCTACAAATTCCTCCACCCTGACCCTTCTCACCCACGCTTATCAAAGGGTGGGGAGGTTTGTCCTGGGGACAAATGCCTGCTCTCACCACTGTGATGTCCTCTCCTCTCTGGGCTGGCTAACCTATGAAGCAAAACCAAAGTATTCCTCCCTGAGCTTCATGTTCAAGCTTCTCCATCAATTCACACCTCTTGCCTCCACAAGACTATACAACAAAGACAAGCTCCCTGCACCCTACGATCTGCCTCATTCCCCCGCGTCTAGTTACTCTAAAACTATGTCTGGCCACTGGTCGTAGGTCTCTCTCTTTTGTGGTAACATCAGACTGGAATTCCATCCCCACATAGATACATAGATATATAGACAGTGTCGGCAGATAAGGGCCTATGGCCCACCCAGTCTGCCCATTTGAGCTTGTAAGTTCAGTTTGTTTTCCTAGAAGTCTGTTGCCCTATACCCCTTACCTCCAGAATTCCTTTATGTCTATCCCATGCATTCTTAAATCCCATGATTGTTTCAGCCCCCCACCACTTCCTCTGGCAGGGTGTTCCACTTGTCCACCACCCGTTCTGTGAAGAAATTCTTTCTCATGTTTCCTCTGAATCGTCCTCCCTCCAACTTCATCCCATGCCCTTTAGTCCTGGAACATCTTTTTCGCTTAAAAATAGTGTTTTCCTGCACCCTGTTCCTCCCTGTAAGATACTTGTATGTCTCTATCATATCTCCTCTCTCCCTCCTCTCCTCCAGGGAGTACATGTTCAGTTCCTTCAACCTGTCTTCATAGGACTTGTGATGCAATCCATGCACCATCTTTGTTGCCCTCCTCTGAACCTTCTCTACCCTGTCTATGTCCTTACATAGGTATGGTCTCCAGAACTGTACACTGTACTCCAGGTGGGACCTCACTAGTGTCTTGCATAGCGGAATTATGACCTCCCTTTTCCTGCTGGTGATGCTCTGCCTATACAACCCAGCATCCTATTTGCTTTACCTGCTGCCTTGTCACACTGTTTCCCTACCTTGAGGTCATCAGAGATGATAACCCCAAGATCCCTTTCCTGCTTGGTGCATGCTATATCCTCACCCCCAACTGATATATTGTGCCAGGGTTTTTGTGCCCCATATGCATTATCTTGCACTTTTTTGCATTGAATTTCAACTGCCAAACCCCTGACCATTCTTCAAGTTTCTGCAGGTCGCTTCTCATTCTGTCTACACCCTCTGGTGTGTCTACTCTGTTACAGAGCTTTATGTCATCAGCGAACAGTGAAATTCTGCCTTCTAGATCCTGCGCAATGTCACTGATGAAGATGTTGAATAGGACCGGTCCCAGCACTGATCCCTGTGGTACCCCACTGGTCACTCTTCCCTCTGTGGAGTGACAGCCATTTACCACCACCCTCTGTGTCCTGCCACCCAGCCAGTTATCTACCCACCACACTACTATCCTGCCCACACCCATATTCCCCAGTTTGTGTAATAGTCTTCTATGTGGCACAGTGTCAAAGGCCTTGCTGAAGTCCAGATAGGCCATGTCCACTGCCCTCCCCGATCTACCTCCCTAGTCACCCAGTCAAAAAATTTAATGAGGTTGGTCTGACATGACCTCCCCCTGGTGAAACCATGCTGCCTTGGGTCCTGTAGTCCATTGACAACCAGATGTTCCACCAATCTCTCCTTCAGTAGTGCTTCCATGATCTTCCCCACTACCAAGGTGAGGCTGACTGGTCTGTAGTTCCCTGCTTCCTCTTTGTTCCCACTTTTGTATAAGGGGACTACATCTGCTGTCCTCCAGTCTTTGGGTACCTCCCCTGTTTCCAGTGATCGGCTAAACAGGATAGCCAGAGGTTCAGCCACCACCTCTCTTAGTTCTTTAAGGACCCTGGGGTGCACCCCATCTGGCCCCATTGCTTTATCAACTCTTATTACTTCCAGTTCCTTCAGGACCCTTTCGTAAAGGGACTTGTGTCCATTTCTGCACCATTCTCACCCCTTGTACTCCCTTCAGTCCCATTACCCTCCTCTTCCTCAGTAAAGACTGAGCAGAAATACCTGTTCAATATGTCAGCTTTACTGTTGTCATCCTCCACGCGGCCCCCATCCTCCCCCTTCAGTCTCACTATCCCCTCCCTTTGTCTTTCTTTTTTCACTTATTTCACCTCTGTCCTGTCCTGCTCCTCTCTCTCCATGTTTCAATCCAATCTGTATGCTTCACTCTCAGTCACTGTATCCTGCTCCTGCTTCCGCTGATGATTCACCCTTCCCTTCTACCTTTATCCCTGCCCCTCACTGAACTCTATGCTTATCTATGTGTTCTGCCCTATGTCCAAGCGTTCTGCCCTGCATCCCCCTCTTCCTCATTGTCTGTCCCCCTCCCCTTCCCCCTCCTCCCCTTTTTCCTTTAGTTCTTAGTTGCTACTCTAAATTTATTGTATAAACATTTAAAATTTGTATTGCTTTTGAAGTACTTAGTCCTTGTTGGACTAATTTTTCTAAATACTTGTATGCTGTATCTCTACTTTTTTTGCCATTGTTTATGCTGTATCTCATTGTCTGCCATTGTACTTGCTGTATCTCCTTATCTGCCATTGTATTTTGTACCAATGTATTCTTGCAATTGTCTCTCTGCTAATTTTTCAAGACCCCAGGTCGACCCTGAAAAAGAGACTGTATTATCTCAGTGGACTTACCCGGTCACCAAAACTCAAATAAATAATTAAACAAACTCTGCTATGGCCATTTTAACTTTTCAACTATTAGTAGTGTGCATTAAATAGTACACCACTAGCTGGGATGTCATACTCTGACAGTCAGTACACCCTATCCGAGGTGCACAACCTGTCTGAATATGGACCTGTGTTAGTGCCATGCATGGTGAATATGCATGGTAATAACACAGCTCCCTGCTGGGAACTGATTCCCAGAAGCAAATGGAGAGAGCAGTTCCCAAATGGAATAATATCTTCATTCCTAGGAGCTATTTTTAATGCCCAGCATGCCAATGAACACATCTGGCATGCAAATGACTAAGGGGCTATTTTCTGGTCATTGTGTGGCTAGAGGGACTCTGCGCACAATGCTGTCATGTATGAATGCACAGAGGCTTGTCTGGATCCTTGGCTACCCTTCCCAGACCCAAACTAACATACTGACAGCAAGAACTGTCAGTCCCTGGCACTCTAGTGCACCCCATGCCAGTGTGATGAAAAACATGACACTGTTTGGTTACTCCGGTAGTCTAGTTGTCCCTCACTCTAATTAAGGTCCTGATGTGTTTTATATACCCCTGATAATCTAGTGGTCTCCTAACCACTGATCACTATCCTGATGTGTTTTACATACATCTCTCTCAATCCAATGGTCAACTCACCCGCAATCACAGTCCTGAAGTGTTCTACATATATCCATGGTAGTCTAGTGGTCTCCCCAACCCTGATCACTGTCAAGATATGTTCAACATATATCGGCAGTAGTCTAGTGGACTGCCCACCCCTGATCTCTCTCCTGATGCATTCTACATGCATCCCTGGCAGTCTTGTGGTCTTCCCTCCCCCAATCACTGTCCTGATGTATTCTACATATATCCCTGGTATTGAAGTAGCCTACCCACCTCCTATCGCTGTCCTGATGTGCTCCCTTGTATTCTAGTGGCCTCTTCATCTCTGATCTGTTCTACATGTATCCATGGTAGTCAAGTGGGTCTGCACCCCAGATCACTGTCCTGATGTGTTCTACATATTTTCCTGGTAGTCTAATGGTTGCCCCACCCCTGATCACTCTCCTGATGAGTTGTACATATATCCATAGTAGTCTAGTGGTTTTACTGCCCCGATCGCTGTCCTGATCTATTCTGCATACACCCTTTGCAGTCTAGTTGTCTCCCCATCCAATCACTGTCCTGATGTGTTCTACAGATATATCTGGAAGTCTTTGGATTTCCCTACCCCGATCACTGTTGTGATGTATTCTACACATATCTATGGTAGTTTAGTGGCCTCCTCACCCCTGATCACTGCAATGATGTGTTCTACATATGTACCTTGTAGTCTAGTGGTCTCCCAACCCTTGATTACTGTCCTGTTGTGTTCTACATATACCCATGGTAGTCTTGTGGTCTCCCCACCCCAATCACTATCCTGATGTGCTCTACATATATCCCTTGTAGTCTAGTGGGTTCCTTACCCCAATCACTGTTTTGATGTATTCTACATGTATCTCTGGCAGTCAAGTCCATCCCCACAGATAATCACTGTCCTGATGTGTTCTACATGCATCCCTGGTAGTCTCGTGGTCTCCTCATCCCCAATCATTGTCCTGAGGTATTCTATATATATATATATATATATATATCCCTGGTAGGCTAGTTGTCTCCCTACCTTGATCACTGTCCTGACATGTTCTACGGCACTGGGTCAGAAGGATGCTGTCAATAACAATGCCATCCGCTACAGCACTGTATTGACAGTGCTCTCCACTACAGCGGCAGAATAGAATGCCATGGCACAACAGAGCATCAACACATTGATTAAATGTATTTTTATGTGGGGAGCTCTGCCCTCTGCACCCTCAAACTAAAGGATTCCTACTCTGGGGTGGCAGATCACAGGGAAACACAAAATATGTGGGGCCATGGAATACTGTTTCCATGACACTGCAAAAAAAAAAAAGTCCCTCAAGATGAAATAAAGGGAGACCAGGATTAGAACGCTGATCTTTACCACCATTCTCCCAGTCTGCGCTATGCCATAGTTCTCCCCACCACAGAAGCACCTAAACCAGCCTCCTCAATTCCTCTTCCCTTGTGCTTTCTACTAGCACCATGGACAGCGACCTGGGGAGCACTTACTGCAGAATGCTGTTAAACCCATATCGCTGTCTGTGGTAGCACTCTACAGACCATGCTGTGTTGTCTGGCTATGTCATTGTAGTGCTATTCTAATGTGTTACTGTGTTCTACATATCTCCTTGGTAGTTTTGTGGTCTCCCCACCCCCAGTAACTGTCCTGATGCATTCTACATATGTCCCTTGTAGTTTAGTGGGTTCCTTGCCCTGAATACTGTCCTGATATATTCTACATGCATCCCTTGTACACTAGTCAGTCCCCACTCCCAATGTTTGTCCTGATGTGTTCCACATACATCACTGGTATTTTCATGGTAACCCCTCCACCAATCACTGTCCTGACGTGTTCTACCGATATCCATTGTAGTCACATGGTCTCCTTAGCCCTGATAACAGTCCTGATGTGTTCTACACATTTCTCTGGTAGTCTAGTGACCTCCCTACCCTCAATTACTGCCCTGATATATTCTATATAAATTCATGGTAGTTTAGTGGTCTCCCCACCCCTGATCACTGCCCTGATGTGTTCTACATATGTCCCTCATAGTATCTTGGTCTCCTGACCCCCAATCACTGTCTTGATATGTTCTACATGTAACCCCTGGGTGGTGCTATTCTAAGGGCTACTACCCCTGCTTGTATGGCTATATACAGGCTGAGGGGTCTGTGTTCACTAATAAGGTGCCTCCACCCAGAAAAATGTAGTGGGGTTGCTTGTTTGCTCTGGTATAGCCCTCTGGGAAGCTATAACCATCCAACAACCTTCCTAGTGGCCCAGTACCTGACAGAGAAGGAAATTCACAGTCAGTACAAAACAGTAATACTATGCTCACACCCTTCACACTTGCCAACATGGTCAGATCTTCAGCAGTTTCCATGGAGATCCCCTGTAAAGTAAGGTTAGCAACACAATAGTACACACTTAACATCTCTGCAAGGACATAGACAGGATTGAAGCTGCCCATAGGAGGGCAACTAAAATGGTGCAGGGTCTACACCAGAAGACATTTGAAGAGAGATTAAAGGTCCTTAATATGTATACCCTCGAGGAGAGGAGGGAGAGGGGGGGACATGATAGAAACTTTCATGTACCTCAATGGAATCAAGAAAAGTCCAAGAGGGTAGCATCTTTCAGAAAAAGAGATGTGCAAGAACAAGGGGGCACATTTTGAAGTTAGAGGGGGGATGGCTCAGAGGTAATGTGAGGAAGTATTTTTTCACAGAAAGGGTTGTGTATACATGGAACAGCCTTCCTGAGGAGGTAGTGGAGTCAAGAACAGTGGGAGAATTCAGGAATGCATGGGAAAAACACAAGACAATTCTAGTGGGGGGTAGGAAGAAATAAACTGTAGGTTAACTAGAATCTGCAGCTTATCCATTAGGTAGGAAAATGGGCAGACTAGGTGGGCCAAATGGTCCTTATCTGCTGTCAAATTCTAAGTTTCTATGTTTCTAGCACAGTAATCTAGCTAATAATAGGTGCGCTAGCCAAGTTAAATGTGAGGAAAGACAATCAGGTTTATTTAGGGACAGTGAGCCAGGAAGGGACATGAATCTAGTCAAATAATTGGCAAACTGCTTTAGTTCAGTGACTGCATGCATTTTGTGTCCCAATCTGACAGTCAAACAACACTGGGTACCCAGGATAGTAAGTTTGGCTAGTCAGAGGCATTACTAGGGTTGCCAGTGTTGCAGCTGATGTTGGGACCCTAAGTAGAAAGAAAAAGGCAGTTAACATGCAAAAAAAAAAAGATTATTTGTAATCCAAGATGATTGGCTCAGTCCTTTGTAAACCCAAGAAACTGAAACCATTAGATGATACCACAGGTGATTTAAACACTTGTTGCAGGGATCTACCCTGATTGTACTCACACTACCAGGAATCTGCTGCAAGGCAGGTGATATGGAGACCTTGTGGCGATGACCGATGGGCATGGAAACAAGGCCAACATGACACACCTCATTCACCGCCTTTCCTCCAGGTAGCTGCAACCTGCACGTTTTTGCCATACAAAGGCTGGATCCCCAAGCCAGTCTGTCTGGTGCAGGAGTTGCTGCCTGAGCCAAATTGGTAGGCCCAGGCAGGGTTAGCAGTCTGTCAAAGTTTGTGATCTTTTGCTGGTGAAGCCTCCAGTGGGCATAACAGGTTGGGTCAAAGGAAACAGGTCTCGACCCCTAAAACACATTCAGCACATTCAAAATTAAGTAGCACTAGCTTTGAACAGCTCTTGATACAACTTCACCTCGCACACAAGCTGGGCTGATCACTTCAGGACCAAGTCTTTGGTCCATATCGTAAGTAGCACTGATAAACGTCTTCTTGCCTTTCTGCCACAGTTCCAGGCTGGAACTGGACAAGTCCAACTTCTGCAATTGACAATTCAATGCAGTAATAAGGTGGCAGGGAGGCAAGTTGGGCCTCTTGCCACAATTCCTCTATGATACTTCTAGCAGTATCTGTTGAAAGTTTAAGCTGTTCAAACTTCAACCTCCAAATTTAACTGATCCAGTGCCTCTTGGTACACTGGGCATTTCCCTTGTAAATCTAGGGGGTTCAGTTTGCTAAAGGAACTATCAGTCACAGTAAGGGCTCCCCCTCCAGGTCAAATTGGTGCCAACTGAAAAACTCCAAGACTACAGAATTTCTTTCCCATAGAACACTGGGGTTTGGATCCATTTTAGGTCACCAGCGGTTCTCTTGATCCAATTACTGGAAGTCCCATCCAAACAAACAAGTTGCAAATAAAGCAGGTTAGACAAACTTTTCTATCTCAAATATAACAGGCATAAACAGTAAATAAGCACAGTTCCTACATAAGCTCCCTCTGCACAAGTAGACACCGTATATTGGAGAAAATCAGTGTACTGCCTGGACTTAGAGGCTTAAATATGGCACTCTCGCACAGATAACAGGATCACACTAAGATGGAATACTGGCCTGGCAGTGGACATTTAAGGAGCCCAGGAAGACACTACAGTAAACCCCAAATTGAAGGGGGGGTTACATACATATATCCATTGTAGGCCAGTAGTCTCCCAACAACCAATCACTATTCTCATGTGTTCTACATATATCTCTGATAGTCTAGTGGTCTCCCCAACCCCGATCACTGTCCTGATATGTTCTACTATATCCCTTGTAGTCTTGTGGTCTCCCCACCCCCAGTCACTGTCCTGATATGTTCTACTATATCCCTTGTAGTCTTGTGGTCTCCCCACCCCCAGTCACTGTCCTGATATGTTCTACTATATCCCTTGTAGTCTTGTGGTCTCCCCAACCCCAGTCACTGTCCTGATGTGTTCTACTATATCCCTTGTAGTCTGTGGTCTCCCCACCCCAGTCACTGTCCTGATATGTTCTACTATATCCCTTGTAGTCTTGTGGTCTCCCCACCCCCAGTCACTGTCCTGATATGTTCTACTATATCCCTTGTAGTCTTGTGGTCTCCCCACCCCTGATCACTGTCCTGATGTGTTCTGCTATATCCCTTGTAGTCTAGTGGTCTCCCCACCCCCGATCACTGTCCTGATATGTTCTACTATATCCCTGGCAGTCTCATGGTCTCCCCATCCCCGATCACTGTCCTGATGTGTTCTACATATATCCCTTGTAGTCTCGTGGTCTCCCCACTACCAGTCACTGTACTGATGTGTTCTACTATATCCCTAGTAGTCTAGTGGCCTCCCCACCCCTGATCACTGTCCTGATATGTTCTACTTTATCCCTTGTAGTCTCGTGGTCTCCCCACCCCCGATCACTGTCCTGATGTGTTCTACATATATCCATTGTAGTCTCGTGGTCTCCCCACCCCAATCACTGTCCTGATATGTTCTACTTTATCCCTTGTAGTCTCGTGGTCTCCCCACCCCCGATCACTGTCCTGATGTGTTATATATTTATTTATTTCATTTTTGTAGACCGGGTAAGTGCACTAGACAAATTCTGCCTATTTCCAGGCATGACCTAGGGGAGGGGGATACAGATGAATGCCAACTGACCTTGAACCAGATTAAGCTGTTGATGATATTTTTAGTGAATATTCCTTGTAGTTTAGTGGGTTCCTTACCCCGATCACTGTCCTGATGTATTCTACATATATCCCTGGTAGTCTAGTGGGTCCCCAGTCCTGATCTCTGTTCTGATGTGTCCTACAAATATCCCTAGTAGTCTAGTGGTCTCCCCAGCCCTGATCACTTTCCTGATGTGTTCTACATCTATCAATTGTAGCCTGTTGGTCTCCCCAGCCCTGATCACTGTTTTGATGTGTTCTACATACTGTATTTCCTTAGTAGACTTGTGGTCTTCCCACCCCCAGTTACTGTACTGATGTATTCTACATATATCCCTGGTAATCTAGTGGTCTTCCTTCCCCCAATAACTGTCCTGATGTTCTTCACGTGTGTTCCAAGTAGTCCAATCATCTTGTCATCCCCGATCAACATCCTGAAGTGTCATTAATAAATGCTTGGTACTCGGAGTAGTGCCCCCCCCATGCCAATCAGCATCTTACTACATATCATAAATAACCCTGTGGTCTAGTATCCCCAACCCCTGATCACTTTTCTGATGTACTTTACAGGTATCCCAAGTAGTTCGGTCAACCTCTCCATCCCCAGTTATAGTCATGGTGTACATGTAATACATATTTAGTAGTCTAGTGGTTTCCCACCCTTCATCACTATCCTGGTGTGTTTCATTTACTTACCAGCTGAATGCTGTAAGCTTTTTATCAGGGATTAACTTTGTCTCACACAAACACCTTTTGTGCTTGCCCCATATATGGATCAGGTGTGGGGATTTTCCTGTTTTGCCTTGGCCATTTGTCTCGTTGGAAACTAGTGTGTTGGGTTTTGTGTTCCTGGGAGCAGGAGTTTTTTCCTTTTCTTAGTGTTTCATATATATCTCCCAGTTAGTCCAGTGGTACACCAACCTAAAATCACCATCCTGCTGTGATTCATATGTATCACAGGTAATCCAGTGGTCCCACAACCCTCAATCATGTACTAGTGTGTTTCATAGATATCCCTAGTAGTCCACTGGTTCCTGACCTCCAATCACCATCCCAGTGTGTTTCATATACATCTGTAGTAGTCCACTGGTCCCCCCCCCACATTCACCATTCTGGTGTGTTTCTATACATCTCTAGAAGTCTAGTGGTTCCCCCAATCCCCAATTACCACCCAGGTGTGGCTCATTAATATCCCTAGTAGTCCAGTGATCCTTCCTGATCACCATTTAGATGTGTATTACATATAACCCAGGTGGTCTAGTGTCTTCCAATCACTGTCAAATCCCCCTTCCTCATTCCACCCACTCAGAACCCACCCCACTCCCTTTGGTCCCTGACTCACAATTCCTAAAGGTGTAACTCTGTTTACTGGCCCACAGATGGAAACTTGCACAGCCCCTCCTCTTTCCACCTTGGCTGGCTGCTGTCTGACAGGGAGAAAGCTCTGTGTACTGTAGAAACATATAAACATGGACACTGCTAGTACAAACGGACGAAGGGTCCATCCAGTCTGCACAAACAGGTATCCCTACCTCTCCCCTTGATCTAATGTCCTGGTGGGGTTTCTACCCCTGCCCCTAACTTGAATCCCCCACCTCCCTAATACCCCTCGGTGGAACTATCAGTCACTGTACCCTGCCTCAAACATACTTGAACCCATTTATAGTCCCTGCCCCACCCCTCTGCTGATACACTGTTTCCCAGCTTAACCACCCTCTAAGTGAAGTAGACTTCTTCACATCCCTCCTGAACTTTCCCTTCCAAGGTTCCATTCATGCTCCCTCACAACTGCCTCCTACGCATACAAATTTATCTTTGATGCTAGCCCTATTTGTTCCACTTATGAATGTCTAGGTCTCTGTCATGCCATTCCTCTCTCATCTGACCTCCACTAGCATCTCTTCATAGGAACTGCTCTGTTGACTCCGAATCACCTTTTTGTTACTTTGCTGTACTGAGTACAGTCAATCCTTGTCCTGGATTAGGTGTATACTCTAGAACTGACACAGTATAGCAGATTGGGTCTCATCAGTGACATACACAGGGCAATATCACCTTATTTCTCCTACTTTTTAACCCCCTCCCAATTCACAATATTCTAGTTGCCTTACTGTAAGCTATATTACATGGACTGGTTTGTTTGTGGGAGTCACTGTTAATACTCCTGGGTCCCTTTTTACTGTTGCATAGCTACAGCTATGCTTGGCATATTGCAATTACATTGAAAAGGCGATTTGTAATCACGTGACTGTAAATACAGCACAGCTGTGAACAAATGAGAGCATGTGACTGCAAACACAACACTGCCGTCTATCTCTCTATCTCTCTCTATATCTCTATCTGTCTGTCTGTCTGTCTAACTATCTATCTATCTACAGGTATCTATCTATCTGTCTATCTATCTGCCTGTCTGTCTGCCTGCCTACCTACCGATCTATCTACCTAATGATCGATCTATCTATCTATCTACTCACTCATCCATCCATCCATCTATCTCTCTATCTATCTAGACACGGGGTACCCACCCTCAGTACCACTTCTTTATCCCTCTTCCTTCGAGGTTGCCCACCTGCTTTTCCCAATCTGGATATATGTTTTTAAATATATAAGTGAACTGGTGTGCCCATCCCCAGTACCACTTCTCTTGTTTATTTATTTTTATTTATTCAGAAAAGTTTCACCAGGAATGACAACATGAGCTGTGAGCAACTCATTTCCAGAAGCGTCCTGGGGGAGGGGGTTACATAGAGGGTAAAAGCAAAAAATCAAACAATAAAGAACATAGTACTTGTCAAATACATCCAATACAAACCAGTTCATTACAAGCAAAATAAACATATACTGTTATGTGATAAAAAGTGACTGTGATTGGGTAGGCTTAATGTAGAGACATAAATTTTAGGACTCAGCATAAGAGGTAAACATTCTTACAAGAGTACCAGTATAAATGTAAGCATAAGCACATAGGTAAAGTACTTTGTGGAGCATAAAATATTAAGTACAAGAGGATTAGACAGGTGTACAGAAAAATTAACATGTGGAAAACCAAGTACATAGAAAGCAGGTGAAATTGGATCCATGACACTGGCGTGACAACCCTGACCACAATGTCCGCTACTGCACCAGGAACCCATCAACAACACTGACTGTGATGCAAACCCAAACTGACTGGCAACATCTCGATCAGCAATGTGAGGGGGTTGTGCCCCCTGCACCCCAGTACTAACTAGCTCTAACTCCACATCACACAGACAGTGGAGTTAGATATTTCCCCCATTGCTGTACAAGTGTCTCAAAGTAAAACCCCTATTGCTGCTGATTGCTGCTGAGAGTAGAAATAGGTGAGGACAGTGACAAGAATTATGGTGCTCTCTGTGGGGCAGGAAAGGGGAGAACCATGCTCCCAGCCATCACTGATACAGTAACTATGTGATATTGTTACATGAAACATGTGCACTACAGTACTAATCTTCAGACAGAACATGTTGCTGTGTATTGCGTAATGCAAGATATGGTCTTTATGTCCCACAACCCTGTAAAGGACAAAACTCTCAACTGTCTGTTAGTAGAGTAGCTGCACACGTTGTGTGAGGTACAACACAGAAAACTGATACTATCTTATGCACCTCTACATGTTCTTTCCCTCACCCACAATGGCCAAGGTGCAGTGTTTTGCTGTTCACTAAAATCAATATTTCAATGACATTCATGACAGGGAACATTTATACTTCTTTCTGTGTTGAGCAAAAGTTGTGTCAGCTGCTTAATGAACCTTGGTGGCCGGATAAGGCTACGATGACTACTGAGTCACAGCAACACTGGTATGTACTACTTGTACATGTGGACAGAGTGCAGGAGAGAGGTTCCTACACTACCTGCCTGCAATGTATGTGCAGCATCCAAGGCGAAGTGTGGGTGGGCCTGAAGAAATGCACTTTCCACAACAATGGCTATAGCAACTTCTGATATTTGGCTACCACCATTACTACCCCTATTTCTACACTGCATTTCTGCATGACACGCTTGGCTGTCACACTTAGGTAGCTGCCGCGGGGTACATATTTGTCTGTCTGCCTCAGTAAGTGAATCAGTGATTTGTCCTGAATCTCAAAATGCCCTTTCTTGTTGCAGTTATTAGGTTAAAAAGCTAACAGGTGCCTGAAATGTTATGGTTTCTTTCATCACTTCACCAGTCACTAAGTGTTCTGATAATGCATTGGAAGCAATACTTGCTATAGGACTGCTTACGGCACTGGGATCTGATATTTTAATTTTTTTATAACTTCACAGAGAATGACTTCTCCATTTGGAAATTTGTCATACAGCCACTGCTCCACTGTGACACTGCCAAACACAGAGAAATGAAAGTACATTTCTTTGTGAATTGCACTGCCTTCTCTGCTCGCTAAGAAATACAAACCAAATGGCTACTTTTCAAAGTGAGCAGAAGAAGATATGCAGATCCCTCCATGGTGTAAAAAGCCTTCCTTCTATGGTATTCCATGATAATAGCAAACGTATATGGGTGACCATCAAAACTGCAACCCATATGAGGGCACTATCATAATGGGTGACACTATTGGGACAGCTACAATTGTGACAGTGAGGGTAGGGTGGGCTACAGGAAGGAAGGTATAGTAATAGGAAGTGGAGGGATGGTGAAGAGGGTTGTAACCCTCTATTATGCCTGCTCCACCAAGCCAACCATGTGGTGTGGTGGATAGGGTGGTTGCCTCTGATGGAGCAGGTCCTTGGTTTGGGACTTGGGGCAGGTAATATTTTGCTAAGTCCTGTGGCTGTGGGACTTAATTTTTTTTAAAACTGGACTGTGCCCCCCTTCCTGACATGCACCCCCCTGAGTTGAGAATCTTTGTATAGAGAGGTGTGAGGGGGTTATGGGGGTGCAGCCCCCCCCAGATGCACAGTTACCCCAGTCGCCTTTAAGTGCTTATCAATGAATTTGTTTTCAGCGATAATGCACTTGCAGTAATAGCGATTGCCATTCAGCAATCACTGTTATAACATAGAACCCCTTCTACATCTCCAACAAGAATCAGCAGCCAAATCATGGATTAAATAGGGAATTTAATCCATAGTCACCCGGCAACTTTGGTTTAATCACTATCCCATGGTTAGATAACCCATGTTATAACCAACACAGTATCCCTTTCCTCCTTAACATGGTGCATTAAAACAAAGAAGTGCAATAAGGAATCATTTTAAAGACTGCCACTATTTTACCATGAGTACATTTCAATTTCAAGGAACTGATCATACTAAGGAGTTGGTGAGTGGAGGCAACTGGTTGTAGTCCCTGTTAGGCAGAGAGACTGCATGGACTAGAAGGTTAGATGCAGTGGTCCACACAGGTTTAAAAGATACAGTAGATTTTAAACCTTTTCTGTGATAAGGTCTGTGCAATATCAGATATGCAATGATAATGACTGGTCCTTGCAGGACCTTTGGCAGACCTATTTAATGCCTCACTACATTCGGGGTGTGTACCTCAGGACTGGAGGATGGCTCATGTGGTGCCCCTCCACAAGAGTGGCCCCAAGGATGAACCCGGAAACTACAGACCAGTGAGCCTCACATCCATCAATAGAGACTATCCTGAAGGAGAGTCTGGTGGCCCTCCTAGAGGCCAAAGAACTACAGGACAGCAGACAGCATGGCTTCATATGTGGCAGATCCTGCCAAACCAAGCTGGTGGAGTTCTATGACTGGGTAACTAGGCAACGGGACAGGAGCAATGCAGTGGATGTCCTGTATCTGGACTTCAGTAAGGCATTCAACTGGTGCCTGTATCTGAAGAGGGACATTAAGTTACTGGAAGGGGTGCAGCGCAGGGCGACAAAGATGATCAAGGGGCTGGGGGACTTATCATACGAGAGGAGGCTGAGGGAGGTGAACATGTACTCACTGGAAGAGAGGAGGGACGGGGGGACATGATTGAAACCTTTAAGTACATGAAAGGAATAAACAAGACAGGTACAGAAGGGCTGTTCAAAGTAAGGGAGGGACACCAGGGGCCATGATATGAGACTGGAGGGAGGAAGGTTCAGGAGGGAGATGAGGAGACACTTTTTTACAGAGAGGGTGGTGGCTGGGTGGAATGCATTACCTGCAGAAGTGGTATCCAGTAGAACAGTGGACTGCTTCAAAAGGGAATGGGACAGGACAAGGGGGAGGGTCAATGAAGGGGAAGGGTGGAAGGGGGGCAGCTGCAGAATAAGGGGTGCTAGCTGCACATTCGAGCAGACTTGATAGACCTCTAGGCCTTAATCTGCTGGCAAATTTTGTATGTTTGTATGTTCACATGACCATTAAAGTACATACATATTTTGCTCCTTATTCACTGTTAACCTGCCATTTTTGTGAAGAAAGAACTGTGCCCAGTTGATTCACCATGGGATTTAGTAACTTTATTTATTTAAAATATTTTACCAGGAAAGGCATGCTGAGCAGAAGCCCATTTCCAGATGTGTCCTGGGGGGTTGGGGGAAAGGATAAAGGGAAGGGATACAAACAGATATAAACATCATATGCAGGATAAACTTACACAGGTAGAATTAACATTTTTCAGAGGGTGTAAAGTTTGTTATACAGTGTACACCAGAAGATAAGGAGATACTAGTAAGCTACAGGCACAGTTATAAACAGTGTGAAACTTAGAGAACACAGCAACAAAACAAACAGACAGATTACAAGGGACAGGGTGATTTAACTTGTAACATTTATAAGTTCTAACAGTTTATGTGCAACCCAGGGGGTTAAAAATTAAGGTGAGAGAGTATTTATTTAATAAGTTTAGATTAGGCGCAAGTACAGACAAGGAGAAAAAGGTTTCTTAAGATGGAGGAGAGGATTTTAAGTGAGGCTGAATGCTGAACAGGCTGGCGGGGGCGAATTCCATATTTTAGGGAAGTGGCGTGAGAAAGCTGAATGACCTGCAGATGAAGATCTGTGAGGACAGTTTAAGGTTCCGGAGCCTTGGTTTCTAAGGGAGTGGTAGGAAGGAGGTTTGGGAGAGATAGAGGATGAGTGGTAAGACGGGAGAGAGTGAAACCAGAATTTAGTAAGGAAGGAGGCACAGTGGATATGACATCTGTCAGCTAGAGAGGGTAGGGACAGAGACTGGTAGAGGTTACAATGGTGGGTGCATGGAGGACTGTTAAGAGCAAAATGGCAGAAGGAATGACACACAGTGTCCAAACTAGATAAGAAAGATTTGGGAGCAGCACTGTAGCCTATATCACCGTAGTCAAAAAATGGGAGTATCATTTTCTGGATCAGAGCAAGGCAAGTCAGCAGCTGGGTGCAACTACAGTTTCTATATAGTGCACTCAGTTTGGGATGCAACTTTTTGTGGATGGCATCAATGTGTCCAGACAAGTGGAGGTTCTGGTCAAGCCAGACCCCTAGATCGTGAAATAAGGAGGTGTCCTTGAGCAAAGTCCTGTCAAGGGTGTGGGAAGAGGGTGGGGATGTGAGTCTAGAGAGTCTCTGTCTAGTGCCAAAGTTCATGGAGACTGTCTTTTTGCCATTCAGGAATAGCTGATTTGACCAAAACCAGTGTTGAAGCTTAATAAAATCAATCTGAAATCTAGATCCTACATCAGCAGGGGAGGGTCCAAATGTAAAGAGGACAGTATCAGTAACATATATATGGAAAGAAGTGGTAAGACAGGCAGATGGAAGGTCATTTAAGAAGATAGAAAATAACAGTTGGCCCAGTACTGAGCCTTGGGGGACTCCTGTAGTTATGGGAAGCAGGGGAACTGCTTTGTTAGAGATCCAAACAGATTGTGTTCTTCCAACCAGGGAAGAACAGAACCAGCTGGTAGCAGTATAGAAGAATCCAGCAACAGAGAGATAGATAAGCAGGAGGGAATGGGAGACAGTGCCAAAAGCCTTAGGTAGATCAACAAAGATTGTGGAAGTAATATGTCACTGATCCATGCTAGTAAGTATAGCGTCAGTAAGCCTAAGGAGGGAGGAGGAAGTGGAGTGACCTTTCTGGAAGCCAGACAGGTAAGGTGTGAAAAAGGAAGTTGAGTCAAGATAGGAGGAGAGTTGGGAAAGAACCAAGTGCTTTTTTAGCTTAGCAAGAATGAGTAGTAAAGAGATGGACCAGTAACTGCCACAGGAGGTGGGATCACCAACTTTAGGCAGAGGGAATACAGTGGCATGTCTCCAGATGGATGGTAAAGAGGCAGGTGAGAAGGAGAGGTTTAGCAGAGAAGCAAGTGGGGTTTCAATAGCTGGAGCAGATGGAGGATTTGAGAATCGAGATCAGAGGGGAATTTGCCTTTAGAGGGATTAAGGGATAGAAGGGTTTTGAGAGTGTTAGTAGGGGGTGATAGGAGTGAAGGTGAAAGAGGTCTTGATGGGTGATCTGGGAGTCAGGGCTTAAAGGGTGGTAGAGAAGAGGTGGGAGGAAGGGTAGAAAGCAGGGGGGAGAGGAGGCACAGGAGGTGAAGAAAGTGTTAAACTCAGAGGCTATAGGAAAAGGGTCAGAGAGGGTGACATTTTCCACTATGAGAACTGGTGCAGGTGGTTGGAATGGGGGGGGAGAATAGGGAATTGACCTCCTCGCAGAATTTGGATGATTGCTTAATGTTTTTGTTGAAGTTTGCAGTGAAGTGCTCTGCTTTTGCAAGTCTAGTTGCTCTAGTGCAGACATTTATTAGTGTATGATAAGTTTGGAAACCAAGAGGTGAGCAGGATGATTTGTATGTTTTCTACTCCTGATCCCTGGCATGTAGACAAGCAATTAGTTTAGCAGAGGTCCAGGGTAGGTGGGAGCCATGCATATGGGTCCATTTTAAGGGGACCTAGAGATCTCAGATAGCGAGGATTTTAGAATGGAAGTAATGAAGAGATGAGTCAATTGATGTAGCATGAAGTATGGATGTCCAATCATAGGAGTAGAGGTAATTTAATATTAGAGATAGTTCCATGGATTTGTAGGAACGGAGTATTAAGGTTTTTGTGGGGGGAGCTTTGGGATGATGGATTTTCTAGACAAAATAGATTAGGTGGTGCTCACTAATGCAGTCAGGAAGTGTGCCAGCTGTAATTATCCAAAAAGGGTGGGAGGTGAGAGCCCAGTCAATTAAGGAATGGTTTTGAGAAGAGGGTTCAATTATGTAGGTTCACCAATTAGCTGTTTCAGATTTAAAGCAGCTATTTCAGTTTTGATTTTGATTTGAGATGGGGAGAGCCAGTTTAAGTTAAAGTTACCCATAATGTGAAGTTCACTGGTGGAGGAGTGCGATTTAATGGTGGATAATAGTTCTTTAATAGAGAGGGAGAGGGGCTTGGGCAGCAATACACTCTGACAATGAAAACAGGCAGGGAGAAAGGAAGTGAGATCTTTATCATTAGTACCTCATGCACTCTAGTAAGGGATTTTTTGAGCATAGGGATAAATTGAATGGAGGAGTTTATATACACTGCAATGCCACTGCATCTAAAGGAATGGTTCTGACGGATGAGGGAGTAGCTAGGTATTCAAATCAACTCATCAGTAATTTTACAATTTAGCCATGTTTCAGATATAACGAGGATGTTGCAGCTGAGGTCAAGAGCAAGGGGTTGAAAGAGGGTGAGCTTGGGAGGATGTCTCCTGATGTTTAGATGGCACCACCAGTAGGATATCCAGGTACGTATCTCTAGAGAGTCCCAACACAGTATGGTATCTTGTTTAATTGTAAAGTCTTTTTGATAAATTAATCCTTTTTGGAGCTATTTGGGATGCAAGTGATTTCTCAGGTTGGGAAAAATATCTTCCTCACAGATATTTTTATCTTCTCATCTTCCTTTCCTCCCTCCCTTTCCACCCCTTCTACTGAGGCCCTTTGCTCACAGTTATTGTAGTATGGGGTTACCAGATTCCTATCAGTATGAAGCAAAACATTTACCAGGGTCAAAATAGATTACCGAGATAAGGGAGGGGTGCTGTGGGAAGAATAGGAGGAACAGGCCCAGGAAGACCCAGGCCATAAATGGGGAGGGGGGGCTATGGAATTTTCCACCCCAGAAGTGAGTTACATCTTTAACCTTAGCTAGAAAAGCTTATCACAGATAAAAGGGGAATAATTCTTATGCAGGATTGGGATCAGTATAGATAGATGTACAAGAAACTATTAAAACTAATTACACAGTTCTGGCAAAGGACCCCACACAAAACATAACACATAGCATAAAGAAAAACTGTAAAATGCAAATCTGGGCTGGCTGAATGAGCGGGACGTGGACACTATTGGAAAGAAATTTCACAGTGGTCCCACCTTTTACTACATTCCCAAGATACACAAAAACCCAACTGAACCTTTAGGTAGAGCCATCATGTCTGGCACAGACTCCATCTCTGAGCCAGTCACATCATTCATAAACTTCTATTTGGAGTCACGAACAGAACAAATGAGCACTCAGGATATTTAAAAAACAACAACTAGAAACTACTTCAAAAGCAGGCATAAAAGAAGGGAAGAATGTTGCAATGTGATACCGCTGATCGTCAAACTTCAATATCCTACAGTGGTGTAAGGGGGTTGAAGTATGGGTAAAATGTTGAGTAGATGACCAGAGGATTCAACTAGGACCAGTCTACTACAGGAGTTTGCAGACTGTACTCTACAAAAGAACTATTTTCAGTCCAATGATGTGTACTACAAACAGATGCACTGGTACTGCCAAGGGGAATACCGTGACACCTGTGTATGCCAATACATCCATGTATGAATTTGAACAAGTTCATATATTGAAAAGAGAATAAAATCCATATCATCATTGTTTAAAAGCTGGCTTCAATACATTGATGACATATTTTTACTATGGTCTGGAACAGAATGTGGATTAAAAGAATTTGACAGGTATCTGAATATCAGAAATGGAAATTTAAAATGTACAATTCAGTACAGTAGGAGTCAAATATCTCACCTGAATCTTAGACTTAACCATTGTACGGCATGGTTCTAGCTACCATGAACCAGGACTCAAATGCAGCATGCCATCTTTGCAATTCACAAGGCTTAAGAGAAATTGCAGCCATGCCACAGGCTATGGGAAGGAAAATAGAAATGCATAAACATTTCAAGTGTAGGAGTTACTGGAAGGGGGATTTACAAAAGGCAGAGGAGAGAGAATAAAAATTAGAGAAGGGAGGAGCTTCTGGCTGAGAAAAAGCCAGCAGAGAAGGGCAAAAGGCCTGAATTTACAACTAAGTACAATAGCCAGTTTAAAAACATCAACACAATACTGTAATAAACAAAGACTGCTGTCACCTACTAACAAGAAGCTAGCAGAAGACATATACCTTTCAACAAAGACTACATCCAAGAGGGTAAAAATCTGAGTGTTCAGGTTATCAAATCTCCATTAAAAAAACAGATGACCAAGAAAATCAGTTACCTTTGGGTACCCTGCATCTAGGGATAACCCCATGTAGGTAGTCCATGATGATAGTGATTATAAATGAGCAACTGTAGAAACAGCGACTCATTTATAGTGCTATCATCATGAGCTACCATGCAATGGTAGTGACAGTATAGCACCTAGAGTGACTGGAAAGGGAAGGGAAGGGATGGGGAGCTGCAGAGGAGGGATAGGTGGGATGGCTTAGAAGAGGAGGTGAGCCTACTGCAACTAAGCCAGCCCTGTGGTGTAGTGGTGAGGGTAGCTGGCTACAGTGCAGTAGGCGCTGGGTTTGGGACCTGCTTATGGATACTGTTTTGCCACTGCTTGCGGCTGTGCATTTTTTAATTTTTTCCAGTGCAGAATTTTGCCCCCTCCTCAACATGCACCCCTCTGGAGTTGAGAATCCTAAGTAAGGGTGGTGCGGGGGGGATGAAGCAAAACACTTTATTTCACCAGAAGTCGGGTTGTTGACAATTGTATATTGCAGAAATGGTTTTTGGCAATATACATTCGCGATGCTAGCGATACTGTTTTTCAATTGCTATCATCACATGGAACCCCCCACATAGCAATTTCTGTTTGTGGCCACACCAGTCAAGCTATTTAAGCATCCACACACAGGGCACCAATATATAATGTAATAAGACAACATATAGGTTGAAAAACCCAGAGCATTACAGATGCTTTACAGTGTCCATGTGACCTCATTTATATGGGAAAAGCCAGTCAAGCCTCAAAATATTCATTAGAGCACAAATCGGATATCTGCTGAAAGAAACGCTATTGCCCTAGTAGCACAATACTTTAAAGATGCAGGACATCAGGAGGCATCCTTCATTTTGAGCAGCTGGAGATGGTCCCCAAATCCCATGGGGTGCTAATTATACTAAAATGATGGATAAAACAGAAGTTAGGTGGGTCTTCTCTTCAGCTTTAAAGACTTAGCTCTCTAGATTGGAATGACTGCACACATGTGGCTGACCTGCTGGCAACTGTCTGTGAGAGATGGGTGGGAGCAATAATATCTGAGAATTTAAGTTACTTTTCTGCAGCTAGCAAAATGATTGTCACATGTTCAGTGAGAATAATATATGCATGTACATGCTGACACTATTGTAATACTCATGTCAAAAAGACTATACTATACCTCTTGAACATAGTTCTTCCTGTTGTCATTTGTAAGGTCCCCAGCACCTACATGATAGAAATTCTTATTTCCCACTGTAGGGGATTCTTTTGCTCTCCAATTTTTACCAAACATTTGCTACATTGATGTTGGCATCCCCAAATTAAAAACTATTAGCCTCATGAGAAACTGGAAAAAGCCAGCACAACAAAGAACCAGTCATTGTGGCATCAAGTAATCTCACCGGCATATTACTGAAACCCTATATGAATTGTTAAAAAAACAGCAAATGTTACATTAAATACAGAGTGCATTTTGGGCATTCCAGTGCCTTTGAGAGCCTGCACTTCATGTTCCCACTGTGCTTGAACACTCTTTGAGCACAGTGTTGTTGGCTGCAAAGCAATTGTGCATGGGCCCACTCATACTCATTGTGACATCATGGTGTCACATCCAACATCTGGAGCCAATACAGGCTAAAGAGGGGAGAAACGTTTAAACTCACCAAGGGGGAGGCAGTGAAAAGGAGAAGTAAAATCTTAGCCTCCACCCAAAAAAAAAAAATCAGGGCAGTTAGTAAGGTAAACCAAGACAGAAAAACTAGATAAGGAGATAGGCGGGGTAAATGGAAAAAAAGACAAAGGCAGTAAGGACAGGGATGGGGCAAAAAGGGATAAGGCCATCATAAAATGGAGGGTAATGTGAACCAGTGCCCACAGTCTAGGAAACAAGCTCCTTGAACTGGTGGCCTTGATGGAAGAGGGATGCCTGGATATCATGGCAGTCACAGAAACATGGTACACAGAGAACCATGACTGGGATGTTAACATACCAGGATACACAGCCTACAGGAGGGACAGGGAGGTAGAATAGGGGGAGGAGTAGCCTGTATGTAAGGGATAAAAGCAATGGCACAAAAGAGTAATCAGGGAGGAGAGGAGGTGCTGTGGGTTACCTTAGAGACTAAAAATGACACCACAATCCACACAGGGGTTGTATACAGACCCCCATCTCAGGAGGATGGAATGGACAAGGATATGATAGAAGGCATCCTTAGGATGGCAGAGAAAGGGGAGGCACTGTTGATGGGGGACCTGAATATTCCAGATGTTAACTGGAGCACCTTTGCTGCAGCCACATCAAAGAGCAGGGCCATTCTTGATGCCCTACAAGGGGCATGCCTCAGACAGTTAGTGCTGGAACCCACTCAGGAAGGAGCAATCTTGGACCTCACACTCAAATGGGGACAGTGAGAGAATCTCAGATCTAGAAGTGGGTAGCCATCTGGGAACAAGTGACCACCAAACAGTGTGGTTCACGATAAACTCAGCTGCAGAGTCAAGCCATACAAAAGTGAGGGTACTGAACTTCAGAAGGGCTGACTTTGGCAAAATGGGAGAGTGCCTTAGTAAAGCACTATTAAACAGACAAAAAGGAGGGGTGAGACAACAAAGAGGAAACAGCAAAACTGCCATCACAGAGGCAACAAGCCTTTTTGTGAAGCAAATAAATAAATCAAAATGAAAACAAAAGCCACTATGGTTTTCAAAAGAGGTGGCAGGGATGGTTAGGGAGAAAAAGATAATATTTAGGATGTATAAGGAAACACAGAAGGAGCAGGACAGAGAACTGCACCAGTTAAGACAGAAGGAAGCAGGAAAGGCAGTCAGAATAGCAAAGACCCAAACTGAGGAAAAGATAGCCAACATGATTAAGAAGGGGGAGAAAACCTTTTATTGGTACATTAGGGAGTGTAGAAAGACAAAGGGAGGGATAGTAAGCTGAATAGGATGGACGGTGGGTGGGTAGAGAGCGACAGTGAAAAAGCAGGGATACTGAATGAATACTTCTGCTCAGTATTCACAAAAGAGGGGAGGTACCTAATCCAATTAACAGAAGCAGTCTGGATGGGGGGGTCAATCCCAGTCCTTTCGCAGAAGAAAGGGTTCTCTAAGAACTCCTAAAACTGAAGGTGGACAAAGCAATCGGGCCTGATGGGATTCACCCCAGAATTCTAAAAGAATTAAGGGGAGAACTAGTGACACCACTGACTACCCTTTTTAAGAAATCATGGGAGCATGGTATGGTATCTCAGGATTGGAGGAGGGCGGATGTGATTCCCCTTCACAAAAGTGGGAGCAAGACAAAGGCAGGAAACTACAGACCTGTCAGTTTGACCTCTGTGGTAGGGACAATGATGGAATCACTTCTGAAGGAAAGAATTGTTGATTACCTAGAGGCCAGTGGGGCACAGGACCCAAGGCAGCCTGGATTCACAGTGGGAAGGTAATGTCAGACAAATCTAATCGATTTCTTTGACTTATTGACCAAAGTAGTAGACCGGGGAGGCGCTGTGGACATGGCCTAACAAGACTTCAGCAAAGCATTTGACACAGTCCCACACAAAAGATTAATAAACAAATTAGCCAGCCTGGGAGTGGGTCCCAGGGTGGTAGCCTGGTTAAAACATTGGCTGGACAACAGGACACAGAAGGTAATAGTAAACAGAGTCCACTTTGAAGAAAGGGGGGTTACTAGTGGGGTACCGCAGGGTTCAGTACTGGGTCCAGTCCTTTTTAATGTCTTTATAAATGACATTGCAGAGGGACTGAAAGGAAAAGTATGCCTCTTTGCAGATGACACAAAGATCTGCAACAGGGTTGATACACAAGGAGGTGTGGAAAGGATGAGAAGGACTTGGCAAGGTTGGAGAAATGGTCAGAAGTATGGCAACTTGGATTCAATGCAAGCAAAATAATGCACCTGGGAAAAAAAAGCCAGAGGAGAGTACACAATGAGGGGAGGTAGTAACATCAACTAAAGTGGAAAGGGACCTGAGAGTAGTTATATCAGATGACCTAAAGGTGGGCAAGCAATGTGAGAAGGCAGTAGGGAGGGCTGGGGGTATACTGGGATGTATAGGGAGAGGCATCACCAGCAGAAAATAAGAAGTTGTTATCCCTCTGTACAGACAGTTGGTGAGACACCATCTAGAGCACTGCATCCAGTTCTGGAGAGCCCATCTGCGCAAGGACATAGACAGGATGAAGGCAGTCTAGAGGAAGGCAACTAAAATGGTGCAGGGTCTGCAAGAGAAGCCATATGAGGAGAGACCTTGAGGAAAGGAGGGGGGGGACATGATAAGAACTTTTAAGTACCTCAGTGAAATCAATCAAGTCCAAGAGGGTAGCATCTTTCAGAAAAAGAGATGTGCAAGAACAAGGGGACACAATTTGAAGATGGGGGCTGGCTCAGGGGCAACGTGAGGAAGTATTTTTTCACAGAGAGGGTGGTGGACACATGGAACTGCCTTACTGAGGAGATTGTGGGGTTTAAAACTGTGGGAGAATTCAAGAATGCAAAGGAAGACATAAGGCAATTTTTGGTGGAGGGGGGTTAGGAAGAAATAGGCTGTTGGTTAACTAGGATCTGCAGCTTATCCAGTAGGTTTAAAAATGGGCAGACTAGGTGGGCCAAGCGGTCCTTATCTGCCATCAAAGTCTATGTTTCTATGTTTCCCTTTTTGCCTCGAGCAGGACCATCAGGGTATGCTTTTGGAGAGGAGGTGGCAGCCCATTCAGAGAGGTAGGGTCACCCAGAAGCAGCAGTACATTAGGACTCCCGATATCTTGGCCAACAACCTTGGAGCAGTCTTCAAATACTGCACTCCAGAAGGGAGTAAGTTTGAGGCATGGCCAGAGAATGTGCAGAAGATTGGCAGAGGGTAACTGGCACCTCCAGCATCTGGCATGGGGGAGTAAACCCATAGATTGCAGGACCAAAGGGGTCCTATACCATTAAGATCTTCAGCTGGATGTTCTGACTCTTGGCATCTCAATAAGTGGAGTGTGCCAACTTAAGACTCCAAGTGGCCGGAGTGAGAGACATCCCAAGACCAGCCTACCACTTTCTCATGCAGGACTCGGGCAGGTCGGGCTGGGCATCCTGCATGGCCCTATAGAACCCACCTGTGAAACCCTGTTGGGAGGTTGCCTAACGAAGAAAGCATAACCAGAGCCACTTCTGATCCACTGAAACTTGGGCGTGGTATGCCATAATGGTGCTGTGAATTTGCAGGAACTTCCAGAAGTCCTTATTGGGGAGGCGATAGCATACCCTTAGTTGTTCAAAGGACATCAGCGTGACAGTATCAGGTATAAGGAGGTCTTGGGGGACTTTTGTGCCTCTCATGTCCCAGTCAGACCAATGCACCAGCTAGTCCCCAATGTGAATCTGTTTATTGTGCCACAGTGGGGTGTACTCCAATGGGGGACTCCCAGCTTTAGACTGTGTATGTGACAGGGGTATACATCTTGTCCAGGCCCTCACCATCTCCAGCATGACAGGGATGATGTTCTTAGTCGATGAGGTGGTAGAGGCAAGAAGAGACCAGAACGGTACATCTTTGATCAAGCTCTGTTTTAATTTAACCCAGGGGGGAGGGGGAGAGAACAAACCATTTGGTGACATGAGCTGCTAAGTAGGTCACCTGGTAACCCTGAAACCATGGGAGCCCCATACCTCCAGAGGACCAATGTGCCTGCAGTTTTGCTCTCCCCAATCTAGGCGACCTACCCTCCCAGATCAGAGATGAGACAAATTTATCTAGAGAGTAGAAAAGTTTAGAGGAGAGCCAAGTAGGAAGGTTATTGAAGAGATACAAAAGGCTGGGCAAGGCAAACATCTGAACAGCCTCCACTTTGCTATGCAATGAAGGGTGGAGCTTGCACCATCTGTCAAACTCCACCGTGAGGGAGACAAGAAGGGGAAAAAGTTAGTGCTCTCCAGATCACACTTCTTGGTGGGGATTGTTACACCTAGGTAGGAGAAGCTCTGGGGAGCCCAAGAGATCTCTGTCCCAGCCAGGCAGTCCTTAGTGCAAGCCTTGTTCAAGAGGGCTAAGATAGTTTTCTTTTGGTTGACTTTGAGGCCAGAGAGGTCTGTGAAGTCCTGCAATGTAGCCAGCGCTTTAGGCAGGGAGAGCAAGGGATGGGTGAGGGTCAAAACGAGGTTGTCCACATAGGCATTCACCAAGTAGGACTGGCCTCTAATTTCAATACCTGTGACTTCTCTGGATCTTATGAGTTTCCAGATTAGTGGATCCAGGGCAATCAGAAAAAGTAGCAGGGATAGAGGACAGCCTTGGTGGATGCCCCTATGCAGTTGGAAGGGGGGGAGATATCCTTATTTGTTAGCATCCTTGCCAGGGAAGAATTGTATAGGGTGGAGACCCACCCCTAGAAGTATGTCCTGAAGCTGTACAGCTTCAGCACTTTGTGCAGGTAACCCCATTCTACGAAGTCAAAGGCTTTGGAAAAGTCAATAGCAAGGGCTGCCATTGGTTTAGAAGAGAGTGTGGCCAGCCACTTAAGACTGAGGACAAGCCTTAAGTTGTCTGCTCCAGCTTCCCCTTGGTGAATCCCGCTTGGGAGGATTGGACAATAGATGGGAGGAACGAGATCAATCGATTGGCGAGAATCTTGGCTGCTATTTTTGTATCGACTGACAAAATCGAAATGGGGAGGAAGTTTACATAATCCAGGAGATCATTGGATTTTTTGGGGAGTAGAGTAATCAAGGCCTCCCTCATGGTAGGGGGAAGAGAGTGCTGCACATGTGAGACTGCTGTAGCACCTTTAGGAGAGGAGCTGGGATCTCATCTAGTAGAAGCTGGTACAGCTCTACAGTGATGCCATCAGGCCCAGGGTCTTTTCCCTTGGCTATTTGCATAAGACCCGAGTGGAGTTCTTCAGTTATAAAGGGCTTCTCCAACTGTTCCAGGGAATTGCGAGAGAGCTGGGGCAATTGGGCAGAGATGCAGAACTCTTGAAGTGCCGTGGAGAAACTCACAGAGTCCACTGATGCCCGTGACTGGTACAGTGTCTGGTAAAATAAGCTCATGGTCTTACTGATACCTTTTGGATCCAAAACAGTGGAGCCTGCGGCATCTCTCAGCACGTGAATCCTGTAGGCTGCCTGTTGTTTTCACAGTTGGTAAGCTAAAATCTTGCCATCTTTATCCCGCCTTAAGTATTTGTGCTTAGTTCTAAGTGGTTGCCACTCAGCTCATCTCTGAAGTGAGGAGTTAATCTGGTACTTGAGGCCAGTGATGGAGGCAACCAGAGACCTCTTTTTATAGGCTAGGGGTGTGGCCTTGAATTGAGCTTCCAGATTGAAGAGCTCGGCCTGAAGACTATCTAGTTCTTCTCTCCGAGCCTTATTTTTAACAGCTGAGTAGGCAATAATCCTACCTCTTAGCACTGCCTTGAAGGCTTCCCATACCATGCACACGGTCACCTCCCCAACTGGATTGTTTAGGAAGTATGCTTTGGCTCCTTCCTTAATAAGCACCTGGAAATCCTTGTCTTGTTTCAGGAGGGGGTTGCGTCACCATCTAGTGCTTTCAGGACTCTTCCCAGCAGGGAGATATCTTAAGAGTATAGGATGATGGTCAGATATCACTATGTTGTGTACCTTGGTGTCACCAATGCCACTAGCAGCCAGGCAGTTGGCCAGCCAAAAATCAATGCGGCTATGGGAGGCATACACAGGAGAGAAGAAAGTGTAGTTTCTGCCATCAGAATTGTTCCTACACCATGGGTCAGTAAGGCCACACTCCTCAGTTAACCCCTGTAAGGCCGCCCTGGCCTTAGGGTGTGTTTGGGGGGTGGGTTTAGTCTTGTCCAAGAATACGTCTAATACAAGGTTAAAGTCTCCTCTAAGTACAAATGGTAAGTTAGGATAATCTTGGGTGAGGGAGGTGAGGGCCTGGCTGACCCTTTATTAAGGCATCTACTGAGTTCATGTTTGGCCATAGACATTCGCAATCACAATGCAACCCCCCCCATCAAATGCGAGAAGTGAGCTGCCACCCATCTGCCCTGTGAATCGGCTTTGACCTCCTCCACCTTCCAAGGGTATGCTTTATGCACCAATATAGCCACCCCTTTAGTTTTAGTAGAGGCAGTGCTTGCCAGTACCTTGCTCACTCACATCTTTTGAAGCCATATAACTATTTCAGCCATAAGGTGAGTCTCCTGAATGAGTGCTATATCCGCCTTAAGAGAGCACAGATGTTGCAGTACTTTTGTCCACTTTACTGGATGGTTTAGACCCTTGACATTCCAGGAGATCCAACTCATGCTGCTAGGTCTGGAGACAGACATCCCTGATACCACATGAGGAAAAAAAGGGCACCTACCTCCAGATGGTCCCCTCTGGGATGGGTGAGATGGGGATCTAGTATGATCTAATACAAGTTGGATAGGTAGATGCCTTCCCAGTACTAAGGAGAGGTACGGGGAATGTCTGCAGCAAATGTCAGCGATGCAGTATAGTACAAGAGAACTATATGTGGAATAAACTGTTTGAACAAGAGAAACACAACAGTAGTGTGAGATACAATGCTATAAACAACACTAGATGAACATTGAAACAGCACAGTATTACTTAATAATAATTAGTAACTTGTGTAGCTACTAAGGGTGAGGAGATACACATGTTTAGGGATGCCCAGAAACTAAAGGTGGACCCAAGCAACATTGGCTCACGGCACCCAAGGGGGTAGCAAAAGGGTCAAAAATCCAACAGTGACCTGTCCCTACCCAGGTCTGTACACCCTAAGGGTGTGGGGTGCAAGAAGGAACCACAGAAGAAGTGAGGAGGGGGTGGGGGGAGTAGGAGTCCAACTGCCATGTATCGGGCGAGAATGCCCTGCATTAAAGTAAATAGCCTTAGCAGGACTGGATATGTACTCTCAAATGGGGAAGGACTGGTAATCATCCCAGCCAACCAGCAGAATATAGCACCTATAATGTAGTGGAGCCCAGATGGTACTTTCCCCTTTGGGATCAGTATAGAGAGATATAAACACACTCTGGCCCATTGACAGGATAGCAGGGAGAGAACCTGCCCCACATAGTTCTACCCACCCTGATATGGGGGGGTAGAGGGCCTGGGTTGGTCACCAGGGACAGTCGTGTGGGGAGCGAGATCAGGAATACAGAGTGTAATAGCTAAAAGGAGAACCCACCCCACATGCCCATTTCTGCCACCCATGGAGGGGATTATATCCCCATATAATGGCCAGAGTGGTATCCCTTATACCATGGAGGCCAGAAGTTGGGGGAGGCTCTCCCATATCCAAACATTCATATATCACCAGGACTATCAAAGAAAACAGAGGTAAACAGAAATACTAAACCCTGCACAGTCCAGTCCATATCATCCATCTGACCCTGTGTGGTAACACTAGAAGAAGAATCCTGAGATGCTTATTGTGGGAGGCCCTTTGCTACAGACGCTGCAAATGATATATGTCCTGGTTTGACAGGTAACATAGAAACATAGAAACATAGAATTTGACGGCAGATAAGGACCGCTTGGCCCACCCAGTCTGCCCATTTCCCTACCTACTGGATAAGCTGCAGATCCTAGTTAACCAGCAGCCTACTTCTTCCTACCCCCACCCCCCAGAACTGCCTTATGACTATCCCATGCATGCTTGAATTCCACCACTGATTTTGACTCCACAACCTCCTCCGGAAGGCCGCTCCATGCATCCACAACCCTCTCTGAAAAAATACTTCCTTAAATTACCTCTGAGCCTCTCTATCTTCAAATTGTGCCCTCTTGTTCTTGCACACCTCTTTTTGAAAGATGCTACCTCTTGGACTTTGTTGATTCCTTGAAGTACTTGAAAGTTTCTATCATGTCCCCCTCTCCTTCTTTCCTCGAGGCTATACATATTAAGCTCCTTAAGTCTTTCTTCATATGTCTTCCGGTGCAGACCCTGCACCATTTTAGTTCCTCCTCTGGACAGCTTCCATCCTGTCTATGTCTTTGTGGAGATTGGGTCTCCAGAACTGCACACAGTACTCCAGATGGGGTCTCACCAGCTGTCTGTACAGAGGGATAATAACTTCCTGTTTTCTACTGGTGATGCCTCTCCCTATGCATCCCAGTATCCCCCAGCACTCCTTGCTGCCCTCTCACATTGCTTGCCCGTCTTTAGGTCATCTGATATGACTACCCCCAGGTCCCTTTCCATTTTTGTTGTTGTTAGTATCTCACCCCCCATTGTGTACTCTTCCCCTGGGTTTTTGTTTCCCAGGTGCATTACCTTGCACTTCTTAGCATTGAATCTAAGCTGCCATACATTTGACCATTCCTCTAACCTTGCCAGTCCCTTCTCATCCTTTTCCACCCCACCCTGTGCATCAACTCTGTTGCAGATCTAGTGTCATCTGCAAAGAGACATACTTTCCTTCAGTCCTTCTGCAAGTATCGCTTATAAAGACATTGAAGAGGACCGGTCCTAATACTGAACCCTGCAATGTACCTCACTAGTAACCTCCTTTCTTCTGAGTGGACTCCATTTACTATTACTCTGTGTCCTATTCTCCAGCCAATTCTTTACCCAGGCTGTCATCTTGGGACCCACGCCCAGGCTGGCTAACTTGTATATTAATCTTTTGTGTGGGACTGTGTCAAATGCCTTGCTAAAGTCTAGGTAGGCCATGTCCACAGCCCCTCCCTGATCTACTACTTTGGCCACCCAGTCAAAGAAATCTATCAGATTCGTCTGGCATGACCTTCCCAAGGTAGGGTCACTCCCTCCTCCTCTACTGCCACTGCTTCTGATTCAGTCTCCCAGTCTAGCGTGGCCTGTGTATCCCTGTCCTCAGGGCCTCAGGGTTCATGTCCTTACTCAGTGGCTCATCCTCTTCAGAAGCAGTGCCGCCTTTGAACAGCTTGTCTGGGGGGGAGGCAGCTGTCTGGTGTTCAAGTTGTCACCTATTGTTCTGGGCACTCTGCTATGCCAATGTGGTCAAGAGGCTGATATCAGCTGAGGTACTGATGCAGGTGCCTTAAGCTGCATTTGAGGAAGTGAGTCGGTGGCAGAGGAGCAGTCTGAAAAATGTAGCCTTTTTTGGGGGCCTGGCCTGGGGGGCACATTTGTTTGCTGTATGCTCCTTCCAGAAAAGAGCTCCCCTTGCATCTGCCTCCCTTCATGCTGGTTCCTCCTCTCTTGGTCCTGCCCTCCTGGGACCCACAGCCTTGTGGAGGATGTAGTCTTCTGAAGAATGTTAGGCCAGTACTTAGCTAGCCAGTCCTTGACCTCCTGAGGATAGTGGGCGAGTGTCTTCCTGCTGTCGTTAGCCACATATAGGGAGGTAAGGCATATAAAATTGTACAGTATTTGGAGCTGTGCTGCAGCAAAACCTTTTAATGGGTACAAACGCTTTGTGCCTGAAGGTTACCTCCTGGGAGTAATCCCAAAAGAAAGAAATCTTGGAGCCCTTAAAAGAAATGTCCCCCAGATCTCTGGCCACTTTTAGAATGTGCTTCTTAGTAGTATATCTCAGGATGTAAGTGATGATGGGGAGAGGTGCGGGGGTCTGCCTTGGAGAAAAGCCTGTGGGCCCATTCCACCTCTATGGGGCCTCTCCAGCGCTCTCCTAGCAGCTTCGGCAGCAGGTCATTGAGGAATTTCTCCATGTTTGTGCCCTCCACACCCTCAGGGATGCCAAGAATATGGATGCTATTCCGGCATCACCAGTTCTCCTGATTCTTGCCCCTCTCCCACAGCCTTGCCAGTTTCTGCTTGTGGTTATGGAGACGGCTCCATACTTGGTTGTGGTGGCCCTCCAGATCCTCCTTATGTTGCTCTTGCACATTCATCCTATCTTCCAGGTCCCGAACAGCGGTAACGTTCCCAGAGAGGGCAGCACTAATTCCGTCAATGTGGCTCAGCAAGATTTCCAGCATTTTTGTTATTTGGGTTAGAGAATCCCCGACTTGTACCTGCTGGGATGGTCTGTCCTGGATGGGACCAGAGATGGCTATGGGCTGCAAGGAGGGTGATTCAGCCATTGCTTTACCAGTAGCATTCTTGATAAAAGAGACAGCGTTGGATGTAGAGCAGGGTGATTTACTAGGAGAAGCCATCACCCTGCCTGTAGATTGGTCCAGTACCTGGTAGGCCCAAGCACGAGGAAGAGAGTCAGTGGTTGGAGGCTTCGCAGCCCAGTACTGGTGGTGCTCACAACAGAGAAAACCGAGGCTCACGGTAAGAAAGGCTAAACGGGAGGAAAGGAAATGGCTAAGGCAGTCAGGGGGTACTGATCACTGCCCCATCCTTGGAGCAGAAGACAATGCTCAGATCACATTGGATGCCTATGGATTGTGCCCAATGTGGGACAGAGTTAAGGAGTTAAGCTGCCATCTTGCCTGCACACCAGCCACACCACCAATAACTAGTATTCAAGACATTAAAGGTACAGGATGCAGTAGCTGCATTAACCATTTACATAAATTGGATGAAATGCATGCGTAAGTGTATTCGTTACCTTCACTTTATTTTTAATCATAGAAATGCAACAAAAATGTCCCCTTGTAAAAGTATAATAACGATAGATGAGAAGCTGGGTTAAAGAAATAATAAATCCTCAGGGTTCCTCAGGGGTCAGTGTTGTCTCCCATGTTGTTCTCACTGTACATGCTGCCTCTTGGAGACATTGTAAGAAAGTATGGGCTGAGATTTCACTGTTATGCTGATGATACCCAGCTCTACCTATCTTTTGTACCTGACCAGGATAGAGCTCTCTTGGTATTTAACAACTGCCTCACTGATATCCAGAACTGGAAGAATTTGAGCTGGCTGAGGATGAACTCGGAGAAGACAGAGGTGATGGCTGTGGACCCGGGCCGCAGGATAGAGGGGGTGGGAGCTGGTTTGCCCTCAGGATTATTCCTGGGTGGCTCCCAGCTTCCAACCTCTGAATAGGTTCGGAACCTGGGGGTGATTTTTGACAATGGGCTGACATTATGGTCGCAGGTGTCAGCAGTCATCAAATCAGCCTTTTACCATCTGAAGAACATCTCCAGGATCAAGCACCTAGTTCCTTCCAGTGACTTGCCTACATTGGCCTTTGTGACTGCACGCCTTGACTATTGCAACTCCCTTTATCTAGAGCTACCTGGGGTTGATATCCACCGCTTGCAGCTCGTGCAGAACGCTGTGGCCCGATTATTGATGGGTACTCCTCATACCTGTCATATTTCTCCAGTGCTGCATGAACTGCACTGGCTGCCAATACAGTGGCGGATCACCCTTAAAGTTGGTATTCTGACTTATAAAGCCCTACATGGACTGGGCCCAGTCTACTTGAAAGAGCTTCTTTTACCCTATTGCGCTAAGTGATTGCTCCACTCAGTGGACGAGGGGTTACTAGAGGTTCCAAGAGTTTCTTTGAAATCTTCGGGGGCCCGTGCTTCAACCCTCTGGAATTCTATACCCCATCCACTTTGGGAGTGCATGTCTGTGGAGAAATTTAAACGTGCCTTAAAGACCCATTTGTGGTTGTCAGCAGTTTCTTATTGACGATGTCTTAATGATGATGTTTTAACATATTTTATGTATTAGTACTAATGTATTTGTGTTTTATTTATTGTTTTAAGAAGACTACTGTTAATGCGCCTCGGTTTCAGAAAGGCGCAATATAAATAAAGTATTATTTCATTTTCATTTAATTTCATTTCATTTCATTTTAAACTGAAAAATCTGTGAGCAAAAAATGCCCATTTTCACAGATGTCCAGTGACACTGACATTATAAATAACATTATAAAAAACACAAGAAAAAAACATTTTAACATAAACACAAAGAACAAAAACATATAATTACTTACTTAGAACATTAAAAACAATTACAAACAACCTCAGACAAAAATGTATGTTCAAGTGAACATTTAAAACCAGACACAGTACAACAGGCCATTATATTATTTGGTAATTGGTTAAACTGTATCATCAATTCAAATTGAATTGAATTCGTCATAAAATTTGTTCTACTCTGAAGTAGTTTGAACACCTTTCTTGTACTATTTCTAGTTGTAACAGTAGACACGGAGATGGGGAACAAACTAGCAACACTACCTGGCATAAGACCTATTTGAATCTTGTGCAAAAAAGTTGAAGACCTATGTTTAAAAAAGGCACTAAAGGGTAAACAACCCTATTTCTCATACAGGATACAATGATGAGTCAACCCAGGTAAACAGGTAATAGTAAGTAAAGTAAGTAAAATTTTATTTTTAAGCGCTTTTCAAAAACCAAAGCGCTGTACAGGTGATCAAACATTTAATTACAAAATATAATGATGACATAGTAATAACAATAAAATCACAGTAAAAATCGCTCTCCATACGCTTTCGAGAATAGATAAGTTTTTAACTCTAACTTAAAACTCTCAACGGTCAGGCAGCTTCGTATCCGACGAGGTAGAGAATTCCACAGGGTGGGGCAGTGTAAGAAAATGCACGTGCCCCAGATGTTTTAAACGAACCCTGGAATTCTAGCAACCCTCGGTCGGGGATCGGAGGAACGAGAGGGACAGTAGGGAGTAAGGAGATCTTGTAGGTACTGCGGTCCCTGTTCATGTAGGGCTTTGTAGGCCAGTAACCTGACCTTGAAGGTGATCCGCCACTGAACCGGCAGCCAGTGCAGTCCGTGCAGCACAGGCATAATATGACTACTTCTAGATGTCCCAGTCAAAAGCCTGGCTGCTGCGTTCTGCACCAGCTGCAAGCGGTGGATATCAACCCTTGGTAGCCCTAGGTACAGGGCATTGCAGTAATCAAGGCGAGAGGTCACAAAGGCATGGACCAATGTAGGAAGGTCATCCAGAGGAACCAGGTGTTTCACCCGGGTGATATTCCTAAGATGGTAAAAAGAGGATTTGATAATGGATGACACCTGCAATTTTAGGGTCAGACCGTCGTCGATAATAACGCCCAGGTTACGCACCCGGTCTGAGGTTGAGAGCTGGGCACCATCGAGCCATATGCCCGAAGGAAGCCCAGCCCTACAGCCCACCTTAAGGTGACCTGGGTCCACCACCAACACCTCAGTCTTATCCGGGTTTAACCTCAGCCAGCTGGCACTCATCCAATCCTTGATCTCAGACAGACAGCTGTTAAGCATAGAGATTGCATCTTCCTGTCCGGGATTAAAGGACAAATACAGCTGGGTATCATCTGCATAGCGGTGAAAACCCAAACTGTATCGCCTAATAATGCCTCCCAATGGCAGCATGTAGACAGCGAACAACATGGGTGCCAGAATGGAACCCTGCGGCACCCCACAGGACAGGAAGATGGCATCAGAGGAATAAATTCCAGTGACAACTCTCTGTCTCCGTCCCGTAAGGAAAGATTGAAACCAATGCAGAACTGTACCAGATAGTCCGCAATGAAGCGTCGCATGCCAAAAGCACACCATGGTCCACAGTATCAAATGCTGCAGAGATCAAGAAGGACTAAGATAGTACAAGCCTTTCAATCTCTCGCAATCAGGAGATCATTAAAAACCCGGACAAGGGCAGTCTCAGTGCTATGTCTTTTCCTAAATCCTGATTGAAGAGTATCATAGACATTGTGATTCGTAAGATGGTCATCCAGTTGTAGCGCAACCACCTTTTCAATAACCTTACCCACAAAGGGCAGGTTAGAGACAGGTCTGTAGTTGGCTAGACAGTCCGGATTCAGAGAAGGTTTTTTCAGGAGTGGTCAAACGACCGCCTCCTTTAGGGGATCAGGAAAGACCCCCTGCTCCAAAGATTTCAGATAATTTCAGCAAGGATCGGCAAATAGTATCTACGCAACCTAAAAGCAGTGACGAGGGCCTGGATCCAAACTACAGCTGGTTGGGCGTACAATCTGGACAATCCTCACAATATCCGTGAATTCCGGCTTACCAAAGTCAGACCAGGTGACACAGGTGTTTGTTTCCCTTCGACGATCATCGCAAACCCTTAAAGAATGAGCCTGGCTGACATCTGACCTAATGCTAGCAATCTTATCAGTGAAGAATCGAGCAAGCTCATCACACTTTATTTGTGAAAAATCTCTTCCAGACTGTAGACAGAGTGGATTGCACATTCTGTCGACAGTCCGAAAGAGTTGAGCTGGTCGGTTCCGAGCAGCAGCAATCTCCCTGGACAGGAATTCTGCCTTCTTATGGGAGATTGCTGATTGATAGATACCATAATGATCCATCAACCTAAGTCTGTCATCATCCAGGCCAGATTTCCACCAGGCCCTCTCTAGCCTTCGTCCCACTCTCCTCAGTTCCTTCAAGGACTCATCAAACCATGGAGTCCTTGGGCGCTGAGTGAGTGGGTGAACACAGACAGGAGCAACTAGGTCCAGGGCCTCACTCACCACATTATTATAGGCAAGAACGAGGTGCCCTGGGTCCATGCTCTCGCCTGAAATACCTGATAGGTCCAGTACCGCTAGTAGACCCTCTGGGGTAACTCCCCTTAAAGGGCGATACCAGACCATCTCCGTAGAGGCAGGCCTATTAGGGGGCACCCCAAAGCTGAATCTTATGGTGTGATGGTCCATCCACCCATTTGGTTCCACCCCCAAATGAGTAACCTCCAAATCCAGTAGGAACACCAGATCCAATGAATGACCCCCTATATGGGTAGCAGAGGTAACTACCTGTGACAGGCCCAACATAGTCATAAGTTGGAGGAAGTTCTTACCAAAGTGCGAGAGTTCATCGTCGACCCAGGCATTGAAGTCACCCAGTATTAACCATCTGGGCCCATGCTGGGCGTCAACGGATTTAAGTCCGTGAACCCTTCAGGAATTCTCCACCATCACCGGGTGGACGGTAGATGAGGAGAATCTTGAACCCTGCACCTGCAGCCAGGATACACTCAAAGGATCTAGTGTTACCCACTGGCACATCCACAAGATTCAGATCTGTTCTAAAAAAGATGGCTACACCCCCGCCCCTATGATCCAATCTCGGGTGGTGTATCACCGAGAACCCAGCCGGAGCAGCAGAGTCTAATATAGGACCTGCGTTCTCATCCAGCCAGGTCTCGGTGACACATGCCAGGTCAGATGTTGCAACAAGATCTGCAATGATTGCAGTCTTGTTCCTAATGGACCTGGCATTACATAACACTGCCCGGGTTGGATGGGTTTTCGGAGAGAAGCGCAGTACCTGCCCACAATCTGTGGAGCCCTTGGGTATGGGAATCAGGCATGGAGGACCCCTTTCCTGATCCCATTTCGCCCCAGGGCGTCTCCTCGTCCCAACTACCCCTATCTGCCCACTCCTTTCCAGTCTTCCACTCTGTCCAGCCCATCCATCCCTCACGTGCCTCTCGCTATCCCCGCTGCACGACACCTATTAAAGACATCAGCAGACAGGTGGGGACAGTGAAAAGGACGAAGGCTGAGCAGAGCGGGACAGTAGCGCCTGACCATCGTAAAACCTATCCGACACATCTTAAACAATCAGTGTCTAATAAAACTATCTTAACTTAAGAACCAACCTACCCTCAAACAAAATATTATACTAAAGCAAACAAAACCTATAATAAAATAAAGTAAAAATAAACAAATAAAAATATATTAAAATAAAGCTGTTAAACCAGAATCAGAGTTTAACTCAAATAGCATCATAAAAGTTAATATAAACATAAAAGGTGAATAATAATTCTTCAAACTAAAAAACCGGAGAACATAAATTTAAACTCATCAAGGACTCTCACTAAGATATGAAAATGAGTGCAAACAGTCCAAGTCTTTTAAACCCCTCACTCAAGGTCTTTAATCTTCACAAGCTCCTACTGCTAGGAGAAATAGGGCGTATTCAGGGTCAGAGCATAAAGAGCTAAAGGCATCCAATATTGCAGGTCTAAGAACTCCAGGCTCTCTCACAACCCGGACGATCAAAGTCAGTCTGCCTTGTGAGCAGGGTAAAACTTACGCAGTTCTAGTCGAAGAACACAGGTATCGGAACGGTAGTGTGAGGGAGAATAGCTGCCCCAAAGTGGGCTACTGACCCAGGCCGGGATCACAGCAACGACCCTGAAATGGTGTGCACCCACCAGTAGTCACCTCCGGTAGGTCAAGGAGATACCAGCAGTTCGCACCCGCTCTCCAGCAGGTCCAAGCCAGCATCAACCACCCCGGGCAACCGTCTCACAACATACCCCCAAACTCCGGTTACCGTAAAAGTCCACCAGCATGAAATCCTCTTTAAAAACTCCTCACAGTCAAAGGCAACAGGACTGGGGGGCCAGCACAATCACACTCTCTTCCCCAAACTCCACCGGCCTTAAATGCCCCAATACAGCAAACAATTCCGTCCTATAGACTTCCAAAATAATTCCACCTGTTGTCTATTCGTAGCTCAAAAGGCAGCCCAGCCCAGCTCCCAGGTGTCCCAATACAACTCACAGTTTGATGCAATTTGATGCAATAATCATTTCTTCGGAAGCCGAGAGTATTCCACTTGTTATGCCCTCGTAGCACAGAGAGCAACCCGGCCCAACTCCACCGACACCAGCATCAAAGGAATCCTTGTCCGGCAGCAGCCGCAACACTCATCTAATCAAATGGCTCTCCCAAAGATATGTACAGGGTCGCAGCAGGGGCAAACAACACCCCAGTCCACCCCGAACTCCGAAGCGGAAAAACGGAAAGAAAACTCAGTCACCCCAATCCACCTAGCATTCCGAAACGGAAAAATGAAAAAAAGACTCAATCCACCGGCCAAACGCCCAAAAACACACAGAAGAGCGATTGAAAACCACAGAAAAATGGCACAAACGTGAGCATACAGTGCAGTGGCTGGCCCAGCGTGGCCGCCATCTAACGTAACGTAACGAACGATGAACGAACTAATAAAACGTAATATACTGTGATATGTTATTTTGAGTTTGTTTAGCATTTTAACAGTAGAACAAGAATAAACAATACAGCCATACCTCAGTAAGGAAAACAAAAAACTGTTAGCCAGGAGGGTCCTTGTCTCAGAATTAAGAAATGTCCCAATACAGAATAACACACCTAAATGCTGGTGTAAATGGGCAATCAATAGAACAATGTGCTGATCAAAAATTAGATGTTGTTTCTGCTATTACAGTAAGATGTAGAAAATTTTATATGGCCTTAATTTCTATGTCTGTTAAAAAGGTGGTTCTTAGGCATTGGAAAGATTCTGATAATTTGTCTTATTTAGAATGGTTCTCCAAGAGCTCCTTGCAGATCTCAGAACTGAGAGAACCATTGCAAGTCTTTCCAATAAACTTAGGAAATTTAATAAAATATGGGGTTCTCTACAAGCCCTTTATTCGTTACAAGTGTGAAATGTAGCCTTTAAAAGTATATGATGTTAATTCTATGCTATACCGCTGTGTCAGATGGGGGAGGAGTAGGGTGGAGGGGGTGGGTTGCGAGAGAATGAATCTGTTCAATGTGTATGGTAATCATATTTCACTACATTACATGTTTCTTGTGATTCATTCTCTGTATTGTAAACTTCAATAAAAACTGAATGCAAAAATTAGATGTTGATCAAACATGAGGCCTAAATACTTGAAATTAGAAACCCTTTTGATTGAATTACTATATTTATCTTTAAGCTGGAAATCATAATTAATCTGGTTCCTACAACCAGAAAAAAATCAAACATTTAGTTTTAGCCAAATTAAGTGTTAATCTATGTTGAATAAACCAAGAATGTAATGCATGAAAGTCCCTCTGGAGGCTTTCCTGTAATTTTTGAACATCAGTACCAATATAAAATAATACTGCACCATCAGTAAATAAAATAATTTCAGTTTCAATGCAAATTTCAGGTAAAGTATTAACAAACAAAGAAAACAACAGGGGTCCTAAAATGGACCCCTGTGGCACCCTATATCTTATTACATTTTTCTGAGACAAGAAACTGCTAACACAAGTTCTCTGAGTTCTATCCCTCAAGTAATGCCAAACCACCGAATCACTTCATCAGAAAAATTATTATTATTATTTGTGTGGCTTTAACATACTAAAACACTAAAAAGCCAGCATATTTGGCCCTATGGTCTACTGAGTCTGTACAAGGATCAGTACCTTCCAAGGACACCATTTTAGCTCCCCTACCCTCCTTACAAAGTCCCCCTCCCCAACCCCCAGCGAGGCTCTGGGATGCACACTTCCCTCATAACTATCACAGTCTTTCTTTAACCCCTACACAGTTGTAGCAGCCACCAACTCCCCAAGCAGCACATTCCAGAGCTCCACCAGCTTCTCAGTGAAGTAGTGTCTCCTTGTTTCCCCCCAGTCTCCCTATCTAGCCTCATTGAGTGTTCCCTGGTGGCCCCTACCCCCCTCAGCTGAAGCACTCCATCAAGGCTTACCCTATTCATTCAATTGCAATATTTAAAGACCTCTGTCATAGCCTCACTGTTCCTTCTCTACTTTGATGAGTACAGGTTGAGCCCCTCCAGTCTCTCCCCTAGTCCTAGTATCACCCTGATCACCATCCTCTGGACCCTCTCCAGAAGAGCAATGTCCCTCTTTAAGTAATGATGCCAAAACTGCATGCAGTCTTCAAAGTGCATTCCCACACCTGGCACTTGGGTTCATATCCCAGTACTGACACCATAGTGCAGCATGGGGGGGGGCTGCACTATGAGGTGCCATCTTCTGGATGAGATGTTAAACCGAGGTCCCAGCTGCCTGGAATGCTGGTAGTTCAGGTGGATGTTAAAGATTCCATGGCACTCATTGAAAAGAGTATGAGTGTTTTTTTTTATTAGAAGTCAATGTAAACATAACAGAAAATATACAAATTTATACAAAATATTCTAACCAGTACTGACAATACCTGTTCTCTACCCTAACTCTAGTCTACTTGACAATGCTATTTAAAGCAAGCGGTATTTTTTAATTTTCATTTTTCTGGAGAGAACTAAAATTCCACAATGTTTTGGGGGGGGGTTGTATGTTAGAGTTCTTAATGAACTTAGCTGCACTGCTTTTTTTAAAAATATATAACATGCTTTTCATCTTTATTTGGGGGGGGTCCAGCATTTTGTGATGCACAGAGATTATTAAAGTCTTACTGTTGGTGCAGTAGTTGTGTTCAAATTTTAAAATAATTTTCGATAGACAACTGTTCAAGCAACTCGATGGGCTGTGGAAGCTGAACAAGCTGAAGTTTGTTTTGAGCAGCTGACACCTCTGAGAAGTTTGGAAAACAATACTGAAACAAATTTATTCTGTAATCCCTGTATCTCCATTCTTCACTATTTGCATAAAATAGATATCTTCCATGTGCTCATGCTGCGAATACCCACATCAGGTCCTAATCAGCTAGAATGTCATTGAATGCCGTGGAAACTATTGACCTCAAGTGGAGTGTTTTCATGCTGTGTCCTTCATAAGAAATGCATAAACAACCTGAAGTTGAATTTTTAAAGTTTTACAAAGTTTTCACATAGGTGTTTGCTGCCCTGTCAATAACGTATTGCTTCTTGCAACACATTCCTTTTAAGAATGGCCTGAGCTCTTGATTTTTTAATTTTTAAACAACCTTGATACAACTAAAATGTTTCTAAAAATCACAAGTATGCACAAAGTAGTTTATCAATGCATATTTTTCTGTACAGTTTTGAATGTCCCAGGAAACACTTTTCAACAAATGGAGGTTCTTGGAAATGTTGTCAATGGAGGGGAAGGATGGAAGGGAGGGTGGGGCAGCTGCAGAATAAGGGGTGCTAGCTGCACATTCGAGCAGACTTGATAGACCTCTAGGCCTTTATCTGCTGGCAAATTACATATGTTTGTATGTTCATAACCATTAGAAACTTATCATGATACAGTTAAATAGTATTCCAAATGGTAAACATTGGTACAATTATTTAAACATTGCAGCAAATTATATCAAAATTAAATGAAAACAAAAAGTATTGACTGTTTCTGTTTTTTGAACAAGAAGAAAACAGTTTGTTCATTCACAATCCCCTTATTTTTATTTCATCCTCATAAGTGAAGTTTATGAAATTCAATTATTCTGTCACTCAGAAGATAATACGTAATCCTCTTTTAGTTTCAGTCTTCATATCCAAGTGAGAGAAATCCATCTGTCTCCAAAGGTTTTTGAGGTGATGGATTTTTGTTCTTGTTTTTTATGGTTTGAATGGACTCTAAACAAGTTTTCAAAACCTGTTTAAGTGTATATTCTGATTGCTGCAAGGTTTGTTTGCACCTAGCAATCCATAACCACTATTGAAGATGTGATAATTACGCTTAGTCCACTCTTGTCATATTGACAGAAAGTAGGTGAGAAGCTACGCCAATATAGAGCCGTAGGTGTGACTAAAAATCTTGGAAAAGGTTTCCATTTAGTTTTTAGCAGTGACCAAAACTGCTGTGTAAAAGGACATTCAAACAAGAGGTGATTCATTGTTTCCAACTGTTCTATCCACAAGCTTCTGGGGTAGTAACGTTCTGTTTTTCTCCTTATGTTTATGATTATCTTTAACAGGTAATTTCCCATGTACACAAAGCCAAGCAGTATCCCACATTTGTGAGGGGATTTGTTTTTAGTGAGAAGGTTTGAAGGTCTTTTTGGGGTATTGTACTGTAATTTGGGGGGGGTTAGGAGGTATTCTTTTTGAATATGGGAGTAAAACTGTTTCCTTATATATGTCTCTAGTAGTGTTATGGGCACTTTCTAAGTTTTGAGTTTACCAATACAATCTCCTATGTATTTAGGGAAACCATCCATTCCAGTCTGTTTAGGGATATACCCTGCATGACTCCACGATTCTAGTAGCGGGACTAAAACATTTTTCACCCAAGGGGACCAAAGTGAAGTAGCCCCTTTAAGGAGAGGCTGTACATTGGCATACATAAAAATGCTGTGCTAGAAGACTACTGGGTTATAATTTTCAGTCCTCCTGAGGCTATGTCTAAATACGGTATCCCTCTTTTTATGGGGGCGAGTCTACTCCCCCATATACAAGACTGAAAGAAGTAACTGAGTAGATGCATTTCTAGTTCTTTAGGGGGGAAATACATAACTGAGGTATAGAAAGACTGGGGGTAGAAAGTTATTAATCATGTCTAGCCTTTGCTTTTTACTCATCTTCCAATTGTTACATAGTGCTATTCTGTTCAATACTATATTAATAAGATGCTTCCAATTAAAATATGCAGAGTCAGGGTACCCAAGATGTATCCCTAAATTCTTGCTGCCTGTTTTATTAAGTGGGATGCCCAAAAATTCTGGAACTGCTTGTGGTGTCTGACGAATCACAATACAGGTACTTTTCTGTAGATTAATCTATAACCCAGATACCTCTGAAAATTCCTCTAAAATATGTTGAACTGGAGAGATGGTCTGCTAAGATGATGCAGAGGTCATCTGCGTATGCCACAGTTTTTGTTTCTTCATCTTGGATACCTGTTTAAAGGCCTAGTATCTCTGGCTGTGTATTGATTCTTCTAATAAGGGGGGAGGTCTAGTGTGAGAAGATATAGGATAGGGTTGAGTGGACATCCTTGGCGGACTCCTTTGTTTATTTTACATGGCAGCCCTATCCGTGTATTCATATAGGGCATGATGGTTGCTGATTTATAGCACAATTGGATCCATTTAAGAAATTGTTGAGGGAAACCATATGCTGAAAGACAGCCCCATATATATATTTATGTGAAACCCTGTTGAAGGCTTTGGACTGGTCTAAAATTAACAGAAGTCCAGTGGTTTCCCCACTTCTGCTTTTCTCCAGTAATTCCCTGAGTAGAATTAAGGTGTCTGATATTTTCCTTCCAGGATAGGAGCATGTTTGGGTAGGGTGTATTAATGACTCTAATACTGTTATTAATCTATTACTCGGTAGTTTAGTTGAAATTTGAAAATATGCATTCAATAAGGAGATCGGTCTCCAGTTGTTTAAATCCTCCATGATACCATTTTGTGTATCAAGCACAGTGGTTTAAGGCTCTGAGCTGCAAATCTGGTGACATCCAGCAGACCAGACCTGGGTTTGAATCCCACAGCTTCCACTTGCAGACTGTGTGACCCTGAGCAAGTCACTTAACTTTCCTGTGCTCCCAGGTCGCTACTGTAAAAAAGATTTCAGTTTAGTGTGCTACTCCTGGTTAAACAACTAAATAAAAAAAATGACCTCTATAAATATTATCTTACTGGTGATCCTTAGATTTCATGTAATTGTATGATGCTCTCAATTCTGTTAGCATGAAGGGAGCAATTTTTTTTTCTGTCAAATATGTGTTAGTCCATTTGGACATGGTGCAGTCCCTAGGCTATAACCACGCTCAGTTCTTTGGTTGTAATAGGGGCTATTAAGGTTGGGGTGTCTGATGGTGGGAGTTGTGGTAGTTGACAGCCCCTAAGCCAGGCATGCATTCCTGGCGGACCTGATTGTGTTTTGCTAATTGTGGATGAGATGTACTGTTCTGCAGCTTTTAGTATTCTGGTAGATCCTGTGATGGCTTCATTATTTATATTTAAAGAACTTATGATTTTTCCTTAGGTTATGCTATACAGGTTTAAAGGGGTTGGCTTGATATTGATTTCCTTGGTATAGTACCCCGACCATGAAACTTTGAAAGCAACCGACACTACAGCGACTACAGCACCACATTGCTGTAGTGTTGACACTGGAACCCAGCACTGTCTTTCCAGGGTCTTGCACCCACCCACCCCAATCAGCTCCAACTTGGAGTTGATAATCTATATTGGGGGGTGCTGGGGGCACAGCCCCCCATGTGGGGAGCTGGGGGGCGAAGGTCCCCCGGTGAAAACATGTCCCTGTAAGTGGAACAGCATGCCGGTTTCACTGTCTGGTCAGTCAACGAGATTTTTGTCGACGACCAGTCATAGATCCGATTCCCTTTAGATGCAAAATGTTCAAATTCCAAGGATTTCCCTCTATCATATTGATATGACTGCATTTCTTGTTTGAATCATTTAATTTGAGCTGAAAACTCAATTTGTTGCATTTTGTGTTGAAAATAATTTATAGAGTTGGTGACAGAGTTCTGTATATTTTGTATTTTTAAAACTTCTTGACAGTCTCCCTGTTAAGCTGAGGAAATCTGAAAAATCACTCTTGCTTTGTTCCCACCACTCTATGGGAGTACCATAAAGGGGGTATACTGACTCCCATGCCGTCATTATATCAAGTATAACTTATTTATTTATTTATCAGAATTTTGGATAAATACCTGTGGGCCAATTGCTGTTTTATAAAGGTTCCATGTCAGTACACAAAGAATGGAAGTACAATTTTTGTGAGATTAGCAGGCAGGTAGTGGGGATACAAATTTCAGCACAGGGTATACATGGTCTATAATTAACAGCACAACCAAGCATACATTTAAGAATGATGAGTCACAGCAAACAGTATTTACTTGAATTAAAGCTGCCAGAAGGGCATTGCCAAAGGGAAAGGTGGAGTGGAAAAACTGAGTTGCTGCCAGCTGTGCCAGGTGCCAGGTAGTGTAGGAAAGTGGGAAAAGAGAGTGGGCATAGAGGGGTAACTGGAAGAGAGGTTGAAAGAGAGGTACCTTGCCATATATCTTCCAGTAACATATTATTCAGCATCCAATAACCTTTTCCAAGAGAAGCTTCTAGGGAGTGTGAGATTTTAATTTCCAAAAGGGCATGGTCTGATGTAGCTATTGGTGTAATCACAGATTTTACTACAGGTAGGTGTGGGGGGATAAACCAGTAATCAATTCTTGGTTTCAGGTTTCCTCTAAAGTAAGTGCACTGGGCGGTTTCGTGCCTTTCATGAAATACATTTTTCAGTTTTGTTTGTGTAAACCTCATATTCAAGAATGCCACATCACAGTAGATTTTATTAGTTTGAGGCCTCGGTCTCCTTTAAGCCTACTACAATTAAAATCTCCACTGAGGAGAACAGGATTTTTACATCAATAAAGCTACAAGACTCTCAAAAACAAGCCCCCCCCCACTTGGCCTAAACCTACCCATAGGAGCAGGGAATCAGAGACACCAGCACCCACTCAAACAATTATAGTGAGTGACACTGCAGACAAACAACCACAACAGACTCTAGGAACTGTTTCAGTTCCACTAGCCCAAGCGGAAAGGCCTACAGACATAAGTGAGGAAGTAGAGATTTCAATTTCCCCTCCACCAGAAGATCAAGCCTTCCGACAAGTTACAAAAGGAAATAAGGACAGGAATCAGGAGTGAGATGAGTCTCTTTGCAGATGACTCGAAACTGGGGGCAGTGGTGGATGGGGAGGAGGGGAGGGTGGCCCTGCAGGGGAACCTGGAGGCTCTGGAAAGATGGTCTAGAAAGTGGAAGCTGAGGTTTAATGCAGGGAAATGCAAGGTACTCCACCTGGGGGCCAGAAACCCAGGCCAAGTGCTACACCCGGGGAAATACTAAGTCTCAATGGCTGAGAGGGACCTGGGGTGGTGGTGGATGTCAAGATGAACAACTCTGAGACTTGTAGGAGGGCAGCAGCCAAGGCCAACAGGATGCTGGGATGCATCACTAGGGGATCACCTCCAGAAGGAGGGAAGTGATACTCCTCTGTATAACTGCTTGGTGAGGCCGCACCTGGAGTACTCGTGCAGTTTTGGAGGCCACACTTAAAGAGGGACATTAACCTCCTGGAGAGGGTCCAGAGGAGGGCAACCAAAATGATTTGGGGCTTGGGGGACAGGACCTATGAGGAGAGGCTCGAAGAGCTAAATATGTACACTTTGGAAGAGAGAAGGGACCGGGGGGACATGATAGAGGTCTTCAGGTACATGAAGAGGGTAAATAGGGGAGGAACAGTGAGGGTGCTTCGAAGGAAGGATGAAGGGGCCACTAGAGGGCATGGGTGGAAGCTGGAGGGGGGAAGATTCAGGGGAGAAAGGAGGAGGTGCTACTTCACTGAGAGGGTGGTAGAGCCGTGGAATGCACTACCTAGGGGGCTGGTGGAGGCAGAGACAGTGGAGGGGTTCAAGAGGGGGTGGGACAGGTACAGGGGAAGGGTTCAGGAAGCAAAATCCAATGCAGCAAGAATATCTGGAACTGGGAAGGGAGAAGCCAGAGAAGGCGAGGGGGACTGCAAGGTCAGCACCCAGGGTGGGGGTTGACCAAACGAGCAGACACGAAAGACCATTAGGCCTATTCTGCTGGCATTTTAGTATGTTAGTAAATAAGAAAGGAATCAGAAACCAGAGTTGAGGCAGGGGAGGGTATCCCCTTACATAACACCTATTCAGTCCTGCAATCGGGGTACATAGAAATGGAGGTAGACGCCAGTGCTCCCACAGAATCCTCTTCACTGATGGAGGAAGTATCAGGTACAGAACAGCTAGTAACATCACCCAAAGGAAAGTCTGAAAAGAAAAGAATGGGTACTAGACACAGCCTTTGAAAAAAACACTCCTGATTAACTGTTTAAAATGCATTTAAAATGTAATGCGACATTTCTTTGGCCTCACTCAATGCAAACAGTTTAAAGTCAGCAAAGAAAAGGATAGCAACATTTTCTTATTTTAATACACATCACTATGATGTAGTATTTTTTTCAAGACACAAGACTGTGTGCACTGAGTGAAGTTCAAAAAGCCAGTACCTCCTGGCTAGGGGACACAACACATTGGTCATTTGAGGAAGACGCTTGTAGCGGGCTAGGGTTTGCCCAAATGACCCTCTACTGAAAATAACAATGGTTCTTGACATTTTGCCAGGGCGAGCTGTGCTCTTCGATGCCTCCCTCCACAACCAATAATTTTGATTTTTAAATATCTATGCACCCCAAGATAAGGCAGGGAGGGTACAATTGTTCACCATTCTCCAACCCTATTTACTTACAGCTAGAGCAGTTCTGCATAATCTGCCTGATCATTGTTGTGAGATGCCCAGAGGCATATTCTAAATAAATGCCCCTCTTCATCAAGGAAGTGACATCTTTTTTTTTAAGTATTCTGCTGTTTTTGGCCCCTCACATGCCGCCAGTATTATCTGTGCTAGTCACGGCATCCCTGATGCATCCACCTCCTATTAAGCCCTTCTTGCTCCACCAATTACCCCTGGATTACCACCCCAAGGGGCAGGGTCATGACACCATAGAGGGGGCCGGTACCAATATACCGGTATCTGTTTGGGAGAGCATGGATCCAGGAGGCTAAGTGAAGTCCAGGGACAGGGCTTCATTTAGGTGACAGGCACAAGGATTTTGCCCCCTGTAAGCTGGGGTGGTGACCTGCAATGACGTTGGCATCTGTCCTGCCCCAGAGTTATTCGACCTCGCATTGATCCTAGGGTGACAACCCAGCCTCTGCCAGGTGTCACTCCTGTGCCAAGCACACAACCCCGTTCCCCCCCAGAGAAAGACAGAAGTCCGAGGGATGCTTGATCCTTCTCCACCCAGCCAGCCCTCTGACAATCCAGATCTGTTCCCAAACCCGGGTTGCTGGCATCGCAAGCAGAAATCTCATCGCTGCACCAGCGGGCTAGCATACAGAGGTGACATCTTGGTGTTTGGGTGCAATGAAAAACCTGAGTGTCCTGTGGATCAGTACAGTAAGCATTTTCATTCTTTACATTTGTTACTAATATGATGGTGAGAATCACACTTGTAGTAGGATTGTGACTGTCCCTGATAGAACAATATGCCCTTATCTCTTCTTAGATACTTTTAAACAGTTGGGGAGGTGTGTAATATCTGAGTCGTCCTGTTTAAGTTTTACTCACACTTTCCATCCCCCTGTCCAAAACCCTTCTTCGTCTACAATGGGCTGCACTGTGTTCTGTATATCACATTTCTTCTCTAACCAAAAGACCACATCAGCAATGTTAACACCTTCATTTCCAAATAAAATTGTTGCCATCCTGAAATGGGTTTTGTTAGTGAAATAGCCTGAAAGGGGGACCATAAGGGGTTGATTTTGTGAGCAGAGTACAAGGTCCAAAATCTATCTAATAAATCAGCATTTCTAAAACTGACATCAAATGTTGTTTCACCTGGGGCATGTATTAGGGCATATACTTCACTGGGTGAAAAAACAAAATCCCATTTCAATAGACATTTTGCCACATAAAAACCTCTCTGGGGGTTGTTCTAAACCTCCCAAATACCTTAAAAGTAGTGCATGTCATCTTTTAGCCCGCTCCAGTGGTTTTTGGAGAAGGCTGGCATAAGTCACTGCTGGAGCAGGATTGTCCTGTATACTACATTATTATCATTGTCAGCGTTAGTTTGATCCAAGTTGATGGTGTGAGTATTGTCTATAGTTATTTCTGGTGGCGCCAACTCAGTAAATGCTTCAAAAGATATTTCTGTACCTGTTGTTGCAGGAGAAAAAGAAATACCTGCTTCTTGAGTGTCTGTTTTTGGCATTTTGTTGTGTGGTACCACCGCTGTGTTCTCTATAGTCTCCTGTGTTGTAGCTTGCTCCAAGCCTGGTTTATTGAAGCCCAGAAGGGGTATTGCTGGAATTGGAAATCCAGGTCCCTCTTTTTCTAGTCCAGCCTGCATTTGCAAGTGCTGATTCTGGAGTCCAGTCATTCATCATGGCAGCTGCCGAAGTGCCAGGATGTGGATGTTGCGCAGCTGCATCAAGGATGGGTGTGGCCCCAAAACAAAATTGCTTACTTTTTCCACTTTACTAGAGTTCAATTCTGGAGAGGTTTCAATCTGTCTTTTTTGTTTCCTTTTTTTCTCCAAACATAATTTCTCAAGTCAGATAAGCCTGTTCAATAGCATTTATTTGTGCAAAGAGTTCCTCAGTTGTCTTTTGGTTTTCCTCAGTTAGGGTTTTTCCTGGGGGGCAAAGTCTGTTTGACCAGTGTTTTCTGTAGGGTTTACCATGTTGTCTTCTTTATCAGAAATGCTTTTCAAAGTTTTGTTTTTTCTTCTTGTGTAGCAGTCAAATTGTGGACATTAAGCTGGCCTCTCTCAGCTGCCCCGATGGCATTTGCATTGCATCCATGTTCTCCTCCTCCTCAGAATAAACTAACATACTGGGCTACTCAGGCATAGCACAACCTACTCCTCCTCTGTCTGGCTTCAAACTGGGACATTCTGTCCTGTCTACAGGAAGTGACAGCACTCCTTGAGGCAGAACAGGGGAGTTTTTCTGGTGTCCTGGCCAAATCCCCCCCCCATTCACTGGAAATATCACAAACAGCTTAATCTGGTTCAATCTCACTTGTCATTCATCTGTGTGGGGAGGGGCAGCTGCAAGGTGGGGTGCTAGCTACACACTCAAGCAGACTTGATGAACTGTATGGACTGCATCTGCTGGCAAGTAGCAAGTACATAAGTAAGTAAATAAGTAAGTAAGTGTGGTCTATCCAGGCAGTTATACGGTGGGAGGAGCACCTCTCAACTCCTTGAGGCTATCCCTCTGGCTATGCACTCCAGCATTTCATTTGCTTGGGCTGTAGCCCTTCTATACTGCTCTGGGTTATTCATTTTGGCATCCACCACCGCTCTGAGGTCCTATCCCTCCTAGGAACCTTCAGTGCCTCCCCCCCAGTGTATACATAAGCCAGCTTTTTGCCTTTCAGGTGGAGAACCCTGGATTTCCCAGAGTTAAACTTTAGTTTCCAGGTATGCAACCACCTCCCCAGAGTCTTCAGATCCTCCTGGAGAGCCATATTCCCCTCCTCCCCTTCCACCACTGCCCACAGCTTCGAGTCATCAGCAAAGAGGCTCATCCTGCTCCTGATACCACTTCTAATGTCTGAGAAATAGACGTTAAACAAGCATGGGCCTAATACCGATCCCTGTGGGATCCTGCTAATGACTCTCTTGGAGGTTGAGACTTCCCCAATCCTCACCTTCTGTACCTACCCCACTATCCAGTTTCCTATCCAACTGACCATCTACCCCCTACCCCCATATCCTTCAGCTTCCCCAGCAGCCTGGGATGTGGCACTGAGTGCAACACCCTGCTTAAATCTAGAAAGAGGACATCCATTGGCCTGCCCTGATCCAGTGCACTCATCACCACGTCATAGAACTCTGCCAGGTTGGTCTGAAATGATCTGTCCTTAACAAAGCTACGTTGGCAATCATCTAGGCATCCCCACACCTTCAGAACCCCCTACAGCCTCTCCTTCAAGATAATCTGCATCACTTTGCCCACTACCAACATCAGGCAAACTGGCCTATAGTTTACCAGCTCCTTTCATGAGCTACCCTTGTGTATAGGCATAATACGGGCCATCCTTCAAGAAATCTGAGTGAAGGGAAGTTTGGAATGGTACCCCTGGGTGGTCTGAAATGAAACTAAGCACAGATTCCAAGTGGTTGTAACTTGTTTCAGATAAAAAGTTATAATCTGATGATAGAAACAAAGAGGAAACTGAATCCTAGTTGTTCTAAAGCCAATAATGAAAGAATTTATTTAGGATCACAAGATGCTAAGCCCCTGAGGAAGCCCGTGTTGTGTGAAATGTTGGATGTACCTAGGGGATCATGGTGTTCTAAGAAAATATCAAAATAAAACTACATTTCTTATGATGAATTGAGTGGCTGGTCTCCAGAAACTTTTTTTCACTATCAGCAGGATGCTAGCCATGGCATCCAGTATGCTGAGGCACTGATCAGGGCAGGGTCCGGGTCTGATGATGATGTGTCCACTATCCTGGACAGTGGTGATGCCAGCTGGGGGGGAGGCACCCTTACCACGCACCAGACACAGCAGCGCAGCCAGTGCCTAGGTGGTGCTTGATGACCCTTCAACAACACTGTCTGGTGAGGCAGTGGTTGATGTACCTGCGACACAACCCATACTGTGAGGTGGTGGTGGTGCAGCCACCCCAGAGCTTCACATGCACAGTGGCTGGAAGGGCAGCAGCAGCAGGATGGTGCCAAGGGGGAGCTGGGTGCAGTGACCACTGCCAGTGCACCACAGCCAATACAGGCTCAAGGGGGCCCCACTGTACAGCTGCATGGGGGGCCATTCCATGGGGCCACGCAACACCCATGGGTCGGTGCAATGCCCAAGCCCAAGGCACTGACCTGCTGACTGAGCACAACCCATCTGCTCCAGGCATCCATGGAGCAACAGATGCTGGTCGTGGCAGGGGTGCATGCACTCTGCACGGAGCTGGGCCAGTCTGCAGGGTGGTGTGACTGGGACTTTGAGCAGCTCCTAGCTGAGGCTACAAGTATGCCAAAGGACACAACCGCAGGCTGGATCAGCTTACCACTGCAGTCATGGCCGGCCTAGCACCGCTGGCCACCCTGGTGTGGGGCCATCCACAGTAGTCACCACAGAGTGCATTCTCCACCCATCGGTCCCAGCGTTGTGCGATTCCGGCATTGTCATTGCTGGGATCCACTGGAGGCCTGCTTGGGGTCCTGCAGATGCCTGCAAGGGACAGGTCGCATACCTGCAGTGTCACACCTGGGGAACCATCTGTGTCACTCCTTGTGGCCGTCGCACAGACAGAGTCTGCTAGGAGGCAGGGCTGTCCACGTGTCGGTGGCGGCCATGCAACTGCATGGCGGTCATGATCCACCTCCCTCCCTCCCTACCTGTCCGCTGCTTGCTGCAGCACTGTTTGCACTGTGGCGGGGTGTGTGCATGTGCATAATAGGCTCAGAGTACATGCTCAGTGAGTGGCAGCTGCTGTCACTCACTGATTGCATAAAGTATACAATACAAGCTTATTCAGAGAACACACTCAGTTACCTTCAGCTGCTGTCACTCACTGAGTGCGTACCATATACAATACGGTCTTATTCAGAGAACACGCTCAGTGACTAGCAGCTGCTGTCAGTCACTGAGTGCATACCATACAGAATACGTGCTTATTCAGAGTACATGCTCAGTGATCGGCAGCTGCTGTCAGTCACTGAGTGCGTACTGTATACAATACATGCTTTTTCAGAGAACCTGATCAGTAACTGGCAGCTATTGTCATTCACTGACTGCATAACATATACAATACATGCTTTTTCAGAGAATACGCTCAGTGACTGGCAGCTGCTGTCACTCACTGAGTGCGTACCGTATAGAATACGTTCCTATTCAGAGTACACACTCAGTGAGTGGTGGCTGCTATCTCTCAGTGAGGGTGTACTGTATACATTGCATTCCTATTCATAGTACATGCTCAGTGACTGGTGGCTGCTGTCAATCACTGAGAGTGTACCATTCACAATACATTCTTATTCAGAGCACACGCTCAGTGATTGTCAGCTGTTGTCACTCCCTGAGTGCGTACCGAATAGAATACGGTCTTATTCAGTGTACACGCTCTGTGACTGTTGGCTGCTGTCATTCACTGAGTGCAAACCATATAGAATACGTGCTTCTTCAGAGTACACGCTCAGTGAATGGTAGCTGCTATCACTCACTGAGTGGGTACCGTATAGAATACGTGCTTCTTCAGAGTACATGCTCAGTGACAGGTAGCTGCTGTCACTCACTGAGTGTGTACCATATTGAATACATGCTTCTTTAGAGTACATGCTCAGTGACTGGCAGCTTCTGTCACTCAATGATTGCGTACCATATAGAATACGTGCTGCTTCTTCAGAGTACACGCTCTGTGACTGGCAGCTGCTGTCACTGACTGAGTGCATACCGTATACAATACATGCTTCTTCAGAGTAACATTCACTGAGTGCATTCCGTATACGATACGTGCTTCTTCACAGTACTCGCTTGGTGACTTGCAGCTCCTGTCATTCACTGAGTGCGTACTATATACAATACGTGCTTAATCAGAGTACAGGCTGAGTTACTGGCAGCTGCTGTCACTGAATGAGTACATACGGTATGCAATATGTGCTTATTCAGAGTACAGACTCAGTGACTGGCAGCTGCTGTCACTGACTGAGTGCGTACCATATACAATACGTGCTTATTCAGAGTAAAGGCTCAGTGACTGGAGGCTGCTGTCAGTCACTGAGTGCATACTCTATACAATATGTGCTTATTCGGAGTACAGGCTCAGTAACTTTCAGATGCTGTCACTCACTGAGTGTGTACCGTACACTATATGTGCTTATTGTGAGTACAGGCTCAGGGACAGGCAGCTGCTGTCACACAATGAGTGCGTACCATATACAATACATTCTTATTCTGAGAACAGGCTCAGTGACTGGTAGTGGCTGTCACTCACTGAGTGCGTATCATATGCAATACATGCTTATTCAGAGAACAGGTTTAGTGACTGGCAGCGGCTGTCACTCACTGAGTGCGTACTGTATTCAATACATGCTTATTCAGAGTACAGGCTCAGTGACTGGTGGCTGCTGTCACTCACTGAGTATACAATATGTGCTTATTCAGAGTACAGGCTCAGTGACTGGTGGCTGCTGTCACTCACTGAGTGTGTACTGCATACAGTACATGCTTATTCAGAGTATAGGCTTAGTGACTGTCAGCTGCTGTCACTCACTGAGTGCTTACTGTATACAATACATGCTTTTTCAGAGAACATGCTCAGTGACTGGCAGCTGCTGTCACTCTCTGAGTGCGTACTGCATTCAATGCATGCTTTTTCAGAGAACACATTTCGTGACTGGCAGCTGCTGGCACTCACTGAGTGTGCACCATATAGAATATGTTCCTATTCAGAGTACACGCTCAGTGACTGTCAGCTGCAGTCACTCACTGAGTGCGTACTGTACAGGATAAGTGATTCTTCAGAGTACACGCTCAATGATTGGTACCTGCCATCACTCACTGAGTGCGTACCATATAGAATACATGCTTCTTCAGAGTAGACACTCTGTGACTGATAGCTACTGTCACTCACTGAGTGTGTACAGTATAGAATAATGCTTCTTCAAAATACATGTTCAGATGTTCAGTGAATGGCAGCTGCTGTCACTCACTGATTGCATACTGTATAGAACACGTGCTTCTTCAGAGTACACGCTCAGTGTCTGGCAGCTGTTGTTACTCACTGATTACATAAAGTATACAATAAGCTTCTTCAGAGTACATGCTCAGTGACTGGCAGCTGCTGTCACTCACTGAGTGCGTACCATGTGCAATACATGCATCTTCAGAGTAGACGCTCAGTGACTGGTATCTGCTATCACTCAGTGAGTGTGTACCGTATATATTACATTATTATTCAAGTACACTATCAGTGATTGTCAGCTGCTGTCAGTCACTGAGTGTGTACCGTATAGAATACATGCTTCTTCAAAATACACATTCAGTGAATGGCAGCTGCTGTCACTCACTGATTGCATACTGTATAGAATACGTGCTTCTTCAGAGTTTTCGCTCAGTGACTGGCAGCTGCTGTTACTCACTGATTATGTAAAATATACAATACAAGCTTCTTCAGAGTACATGCTCAGTGACTGGCAGCTGCTGTCACTCACTGAGTGTGTGCCATGTGCAATACATGCATCTTCAGAGTAGACACTCAGTGACTGGTACCTGCTAGTACTCAGTGAGTGTGTACCAAATATATTACATTACTATTCACAGTACACTATCAGTGACTGTCAGCTGCTGTCACTCACTGAGTGCGCACTGTATAGAATACGTTCTTATTCAGAGTACACACTCAGTGACTGTTGGATGCTGTCACTCACTGAGTGCGTACAGTAAACAATACATGCTTCTTCACAGTACATGCTCAGTGACTGCCAGCTGCTGTCACTCAGTGAGTGCTTGCAGTATACAATATGTGCTTATTCAGAGTACTCTCTCAGTGACTGGAAGCTGCTGTCACTCACTAAGAGCGTATTGTATACAATAAATGCTTATTCTGAATACAGACTCAGTGACTGGTGGCTGATGTCACTGAGTGCGTACCGTATACAATATGTGCTTATTCAGAGTACTCGCTCAGTGACTGTCAGCTGCAGTCACTCACTAAATGCGTACCGGATAGAATACATGCTTCTTCAGAGTACACGCTCAGTGACTGGTAGCTGCCGTCACTTACTGAGTGCATACCATATAGAATACATGCTTCTCCAGAGTACACGCTCTGTGACTGGTAGCTGCCATCACTCACTGAGTGCATACTGTACAGAATACATGTTTCTTCAGAGTACACACTCAGTGACTGGCAGCTGCTGTCACTCACTGATTGCATAAAGTATACAATACATGCTTCTTCAGAGTACATGCTCAGTGACTGGCGGCTACTGTCACTCACTGAATGCATACCGTATAGAATACGTATTTATTCAGAGTACACACTCAGTGACTGGCAGCTGCTGTCACTCACTAAGTGCTTATGGTATACAATACATGCTTATTCAGAGTACTTCCTCAGTGACTGACAGCTGCTGTCACTCACTGAGTGTGTACCGTATAAAATACATGCTTATTCAGAGTACAGACTCAGTGACTAGCGGCTGATGTCACTGAGTGCATACCGTACACAATACGTGCTTATTCAGAGTACAGGCTCAGTGACTGGCAGCTGCTGTCACTCACTGAGTGCGTACTGTATTCAATACATGCTTATTCAGAGTAGAGGCTCAGTGACTGGCAGCTGCTGTCACTCTTTGAGTGCATACCGTATACAATAGTACTTATTCAGAAAACACGCTCGGTGATTGCCGCTTGCTGTCACTCACTCAGTGCGTACCATATACAATACGTTCTTATTCAGAAAACACGCCAGTGACTGGCAGCAGCTGTCAGTCACCGGAGTGCCACCGCATACACACGCTTATTTAGAGTACATCAGAGTACACGCCAGTGATTGGCAGCTGCTGCTCAGTCACCGAGCGCGTACTATACTATACATGCTTATTCAGAGTAAACACTCAGTGACTGGCGGCTGCTGTCAGTCACTGAGTGTGTACCGTATACAGTACAAGCTTATTCAGTGAACACGCTCAGTGACTGGCAGCTGCTGTCATTCGCTTAGTGCGTACCATATACAATACCTTCCTATTCAGAGTATATACTCAGTGACTGGCAGCTGCTGTCACTCACTGATTGCATAAAGTATACAATACATGCTTCTTCAGAGTACACGCTCAGTGACCGGCAGCTGCTGTTACTCACTGAGTACGTACAGTGTGCAATACATGCTTCTTCAGAATAGATGCTCTGTGATTGGTGGCTGCTATCACTTAGTGAGTGTGTACCATATATATTATGTTTTTATTCAGAGTTCACGCTCAGTAACTGGTGGCTGCTGTCACTCACTGAGTGCGTACCGTAAACAATACATGCTTCTTCAGAGTACGCACTGAGTGACTGGCAGCTGCTGTCACTGATTGAGTGCTTATGGTATACAATACATGCTTATTCAGAGTACTTCCTCAGTGACTGACAGCTGCTGTCACTCACTGAGTGTGTACCGTACAAAATACATGCTTATTCAGAGTACAGGCTCAGTGACTGGCAGCTGCTGTCACTCTCTGAGTGCATACCGTATACAACAGTATTTATTCAGAGAAGACGCTCGGTGATTGGCGCTTGCTGTCACTCACTCAGTGTGTACCATATACAATACATGCTTATGGAGAGAACACACTCAGTAACCTTCAGCTGCTGTCAGTCCCTGAGTGCATACCGAATACAATACATGTTTTTTCAGAGAACACGCTCAGTGACTGGCAGCTGCTGTCACTCAGTGCATACCTTATACAATGCCTTCCTATTCAGAGTACACACTTACTGACTGGCAGCTGTATACAATACATGCTTGTTCAGAGTACAGACTCAGTGACTTGCAGCTGATGTCACTGAGTGCGTACCGTATACAATACGTGCTTTTTCAGAGAACACGCTCAGTGACTGGCAGCTGCTGTCAGTCACTGAGTGCGTACCATATACAATACATGTTTATTCAGAATACACACTCAGAGTACACGCTCAGTGACTGGCAGCTGCTGTCAGTCACTGAGTGCGTACCGTATACAGTACATGCTTATTCAGAGAGCACTCTCAGTGACTGGCAGCTGCTGTCATTTGCTTAGTGTGTACCATATACCATACCTTCCTATTCAGAGTACATGCTCAGTGACTGGGAGCTGCTGTCACTCACTGATTGCATAAAGTATACAATACATGCTTCTTCAGAGTACACGCTCAGTGACTGGCAGCTGCTGTCACTCAGTGCATACTGTATACAATATCTTCCTATTCAGAGTACACGCTCACTGACTGGCAGCTGCTATCACTCAGTGAGTGTGTGTATACATTACGTTCCTATTCATAGTACACGTTCAATGACTGGCGGCTGCTGTGACTCACTGACTGTGTACTGTATAGCATACGTCCCTATTCAGAGTACACTCTCAGTGACTGTCAGCTGCTGTCACTCACTGATTGCGTACCATACAGAATTCATTCTTATTCAGGGCACACGCTCAGTGACTGTCAGCTGCAGTCACTCACTGAGTGCGTACCGAATAGAATACGATCTTTTTCAGTGTACACGCTCTGTGACTGTCGGCTACTGTCACTCACTGAGTGTGTACCATATAGAATACGTTCTTCTTCGGAGTACACACTCAGTGATTGGTAGCTGCTATCACTCACTGAGTGGGTACCGTATAGAATATGTGCTTCTTCAGAGTACGTGCTGAGTGATGGATAGCTGCTGTCACTCACTGAGTGCATACAGTATTGAATAATTGGTTCTTTAGACTACATGCTCAGTGACTGGCAGCTTCCTTCACTCTCTGAGAGCGTGCTGTATACAATACATGCTTCTTCAGAGTAACACTCTCTGAGTGTGTACCGTATTCGATATGTGCTTCTTCAGAGTACTCGTTCGGTGACTGGCAGCTGCTATCATTCACTGAGTGCGTACTGTATACAATACGTGCTTATTCAGAGTACAGGCTCAGTGACTGGCAGCTGCTGTCACTCACTGAGTGCATACCATATTCAACACATGCTTATTCAGCGTACAGACTCAGTGTCTGGCGGCTGCTGTCACTGACTTAATGCGTACCATTTACAATATGTACTTATTCATATTACAGGCTCAGTGACTGGTGGCTGCTGTTACTCACTGAGTGTGTACCGTATACAATAAGTGCTTATTCAGAGTACAGGCTCAGTGACTGTCAGCTGCTGTCACTCACTGAGTGCTTACCATATACAATACATGCTTTTTCAGAGAACATGCTCAGTGACTGACAGCTGATGTCACTCACTGAGTGCATACTATATGCAATACATGCTTTTTCAGAGAACACACTCAGTGACTGGCAGCTGCTGACACTGAATGAGTGTGCACCATATAGAATACGTTCCTATTCAGAGTACTCGCTCAGTGACTGTCGGCTGCAGTCACTCACTCACTGACTGCGTACCGTATAGAATACCTTCTTATTCAGAGTACACGCTCAGTGATGGTTGGCTGCAGTCACTCACTGCGTGCGTGCAATATGTAATAAGTGCTTCTTCAGCGTACACACTCAATGACTGGTACATGCCATCACTCACTGAGTGCGTAGTATATAGAATACATCCTTCTTCAGAGTACACGCTCTGTGACTGGTAGCTGCCGTCACTCAATGAGTGTGTACAGTATAGAATACGTGCTTCTTCAAAGTATATGCTCTGTGAATGGTAACTGCTGTCACTCACTGAGTGCGTACCATATAGAATACATGCTTCTTCAAAATACACGCTCAGTGAATGTTAGCTGCTGTCACTAACTAATTGCATACCGTATAGAATATGTGCTTCATCAGAGTACGCACTCTGTGATGGGCAGCTGCTGTCACTCACTGATTGCTTAAAGAATACAATACATGCTTCTTCAGAGTACACGCACAGTGACTGACAGCTGTTTTCACTCACTGAGTGCGTACCATGTGCAATATGTGCTTCTTCAGAGTAGACGCTCAGTGACTGGTGGCTGATATCACTCAGTGAGTGTGTACCATATATAATACATTACTATTCAGAGTACACTCTCAGTGACTGTCGGCTGCTGTCACTCACTGAGTGCGGACAGTATAAAATACATTCTTATTCGGAGTACACGCTCAGTGACTGTTGGATGCTGTCACTCTCTGAGTGTGTACCGTAAACAATACGTCCTTCTTCAGAGTACGCGCTCAGTGACTGCCAGCTGCTGTCACTCACTGAGTGCTTACGGTATACAATATGTGCTTATTCAGAGTACTCGCTTCAGTGATTGGAAGCTGCTGTCTCTCACTGAGTGCGTACCATATACAATACATGCTTATTCAGAGTACAGACTCAGTGACTGGTGGCTGATGTCACTGAGTGCGTACCGTATACAATACGTGCTTATTCAGAGTACACGCTCACTGACTGTTGGCTGCAGTCACTCACTGAATGTGGACAGTATAGAATACGTCCTTCTTCAGAGTACACACTCAGTGACTGGTGGCTGATGTCACTCAGTGCATACCGGATACAATACGTGCTTATTCAGAGTACACGTTCACTGACTGTCAGCTGCAGTCACTCACTGAATGTGGACGGTATAGAATACGTCCTTCTTCAGAGTACACACTCAGTGACTGGTAGCTGCTGTCACTCACTGAGTGTGTACCGTATAGGATACGTGCTTCTTCAGAGTACACACTCAGTGACTGGTAGCTGCCGTCTCTCACTGAGTGCGTACCGTATAGAATATGTGCTTCTTCAAAATTCACGCTCAGTGACTGGCAGCTGCTGTCACTCAGATTGCACAAAGTTTACAATACATGCTTCTTCAGAGTATATGCTCAGTGACCGGCAGCTGCTGTCACACACAGAGTGCATACCATGTGCAATACGTGCTTCTTCAAAGTAAACGCTCTGTGACTGGTGGCTACTATCACTCAGTGAGTGTGTACCATATATATCACATTACTATTCAGAGTACACGCTCAGTGACTGGTGGCTGCTGTCACTCACTGACTGTGTACTGTATTGAATACATGCTTCTTTAGAGTACTTGCTCAGTGACTGGCAGCTGCTGTCACTCACTGAGTGTGTACCGTTTACAATACATGCTTGTTCAGAGTACAGACTCAGTGACTTGTGACTGACGTCACTGAGTGCGTACCGTATACAATAAGTGCTTCTTCAGAGTAGACGCTCAGTGACTGGCGGCTGCTGTCACTCACTGAGTGCTTACTGTATACAATACATGCTTATTCAGAGTAGAGGCTCAGTTACTGGCAGCTGCTGTCACTCGCTGCGTGTGTACCGTATACAATAGTTCTTATTCAGAGAACACGCTCAGTGATTGGCGCTTGCTGTCACTCACTGAGTGCGTACCATATACAATACATGCTTATTCAGAGAACACACTCAGTGACCTTCAGCTGCTGTCACTCACTGAGTTTGTACTGTTTACAATACGTTCTTATTCAGAGAACACGCTTCAGTGACTGGCAGCTGCTGTCAGTCACTGAGTGCATACCGTATACAATACGTGTTTATTCAGAATACACACTCAGTGATTGGCAGCTGCTGTCAGTCACTGAGTGCGTACCGTATACAATACGTGCTTATACAGGGAAGACTATTAGTGACTGGCAGCTGCTGTCAGTCACTGAGTGCATATCATATACAATACATGCTTATTCAGAGTAGACGCTCAGTGACTCGTGGCTGCTGTCAGTCAATGAGTGCATACCATATACAGTACGTGCTTATTCAGAGTATACGCACAGTGATGGGCAGCTGCTGTCACTCACTGAGTGAGCCCATCTCTGCAAGTGGTGTAACAGGCTGTGCTTTGAAACAACTGAGAAGCTGCATGGGATATACTACATTGGACTAGAAATCTGCAACTGATCTCTCTTACTTAAATCTGAGGGAAGTTTTCCTTACTTTACAGTCTTACATTTGTATTGCTTTGTGTTTAATTTTGTTTTTAAATCAGGAAGGGGGTTTTCAAAACTACTTATCTTGTGAGCAACTTCAGAAGGGTGGAAATAACTGCATATTTGATTTTCTGTTGTGGCTATCTGGACTGTCTGCTAGTATTCTGACAGTTTACATTAATATAGTTGGAAATAACTTACTGGTAGTAGCTGTGTACTTTGAATAGCAAAGGCTGCAGTTTGTAATTTGATGCCAGACACAGCCTCAGGTGAGGGAAATTGTCTTCACTAGTCAGGGAGACCTTGCATCATAGGCAATTGTTTTGGGTGGAGGACTATTCTAGCATTGATCAATTACTATAAACTACTGGTGTGATCCTGTTTCAGACAGAAGCCCATCTCTTCAAGTGGTGTAACAGGCTGTGCTTTGAAACAACTGAGAAGCTGCATGGGATATACTATATTGGACTACAAATCTGCAACTGATCTCTCTTACTTACATCTGAGGGAAGTTTCCTTACTTTACAGTCTTACATTGGTATTGCTTTGTGTTTAATTTCATTTTTAAATCAGGAAGGGGGTTTTCAAAACTACTTATCTTGTGAGCAACTTCAGAAGGGTTGAAATAACTGCATATCTGATTTTCCTTTGTGGCTAACTGGACTGTCTGCTAGTATTCTGTAACAGTTTGCATCAAATTACTTTTAAATAGTTGACAGATCAGTTACTAGAGATTAGCTGAATTACTATAAAGGGCAGTACTCACCAGGGTGGTGGAGCAGTGGTGTATTTGATTGTTTCTAACAGTCCCCAGTGGTTGTGGACTACCACCCACCCACCCTTCCCGCACCCCACCCCCAGGCGTGACGCTTCCTTTATAGCCAAGGTTCTGAAATCACTTCCTCAACAGGTCTTGGGGCAGAACTGTCATATTCTTAATAACCCAGCACAGTGCATAAAGGGTAAGAAAACACCACACAAAGGAAGAAAAAATATATATATATATATATATATATATTACATATTGTATATTATAAGAGAGAGGGGCATGTGGGGAGTGGTGCAATGCACTGGCTGTGAGGCAGCAGTTTTCTGGGAGACATTCTGGAAACTGCATTGCTGTCCTATTTGCAGGCAACTGTCAGATCTGAGGGAGGAGGTAGCCCACCTCCAGGCTGAACTGGCAAGGACTAAGGCGGCCTCCCCCACCCAAAGAGCACCACTGCCACAGAGGCTACCAAGTATGAAGAGCAGGTGGACCACAGTGGGTTCTGGGAGGGTAAGGGTGGTGGAACAGAGGCAAAGCCCCCTAGTTGTACCTCTACACAAACCATATGCCAGTCTGGCAGAGCAAGGTTTCTCTATGATGACACCCTCAGTGGAGACCAAGAATAATGCTGAGGACACCCACAAGGAAGACCCACAGAAGGGTGGCAAGGGACACCACAGGGGAAGGAAACAGCTTCTGATAGGGGACTCAATTGTTAGAGGGGTAGACCAGGGAAGGGAGAGAGGAGAGGAAGTAAGGTGCCTGCCTGGTGCCATGGCCTGGAGGGACCAGATGTGAATCCTTAGGATTGCAGAAGGAGCATCACAGGAGAAGGAACTAGATATCGTTGTCCACCTTGGGACAAATGACCTAGCTAGGCATGGGATCAGTGCACTGCAGGATGAAATTGTGGAGTTGGGGAGGGGCCTCAGAGAGGTAGTGAGCATAGTTATCTTCTCAGAGGTGCTGCTAGTCCATGGCAGGGATGAGCTTAGGGTACTACACACCATGCAGTTTAATGAATTTTTGCAAAACTAGTGCAGTGCACAGGACTTTGGCTTCATTGGGGACTGGGGGTACACCTGGAGAGATGAAGGTTTATACTGGCACGATGGTCTGCATCTGTCCATGAAGGAAACCAAGATCCTAAGTGACAGGTTTAAATGCTTCCTTGGCAAGCTTTTAAACTAGCCATGGGGGGAGGTGCTAATAACAGGCAGGAAATTTCAAGCCTCCCCCAACAAAACATGATGGGTAGTAAGGTAAACACTGAGATACAGTACTCAACAGAGAGCAGGACAGGGGTAAATGGAAAAATAGACAGGGGAAAAAAGGATAAAGCCAACATTAAATGGAGGGCAATGAGTACGAATGCCAGTAGTTTGGGAAACAAGCTTCCTGAGCTAGTAGCCTTGATGGAAGATGATAGCTTGGATATTGTGGCAGTCACAGAAACATGGTACACGGGAAACCATGACTGGGATGTCAACATACCGGGGTACACAGTCTACAGAAGGGACAGGGAGGGGAAAAGAGGAGGTGGAGTAGCTCTATACATAAGGGAAGGGATCAAAGCTACAGAACTAAAAAGTAAAGGGGGAGGACAAGAGACACTCTGGGTCACCTTGGAGACAGGGAATGGCATCACAATCCACACAGGGGTTGTATACAGACCCCCATCTCAAGGGGAGGAAATGGACAAGAAAGTGATAGAGGACATTCTCAAAATGGCTGAAAAAGGGGAGATACTGTTAATGGGGAGCTGAATATGCCAGATGTTAACTGGATGACATGTACTGCAGCCACATCCAAGAGCAGGATCATTCTTGATGCCCTGTAGGGGGCAGGCCTTAGACAGCTAGTGATGAAACCCACTCGGGAGGAAGCAATACTATACCTGGTACTCTCAAATGGAGAGAGGATCACAAATTTAGAAGTTGGTAGACATCTGGGAACAAGCGACCACTGCACAGTGTGCTTCACAATAAGCACAACCATGGAGACAAGCCATACAAAAGCAAGCATACTGGACTTTAGAAAGGCTGACTTTGACAAAATGGGTGAATACCTGAGGAATACACTAGCAAATGGGCAAAAAGGAGGGGCGGAAGAACAATGGAGAAAAATCAAAACTGCCATCATAGAGGCAACAAGCCTTTGTGTGAAACAGATAAAGAAAACAAAGTGGAGTAAAAAACCACTATAGTTCTCAAAAGAGGTGCCAGGGAAGGTTAAGGAGAAAAAGGCTGCATTAAAAAAGTATAAGGCATTACAGAAGGAGCATGACAGGGAACTGTGTGAATTAAAGTGGAAAGAAGTGGGGAAGGCAGTCAGAATAGCAAAAGCCCACACTGAGGAAAAATTAGCCAAGTCAGTTCAGAAGGGGAATAAAACCTTTTATAGGTACATTAGGGAGCATAGAAAGTTTAAGGGAGGGATAGTGAAGATTAATAAAGGAGAGAGGAGGTGGACAGAGGGAGACAGTGAAAAGGCAGAGATACTGAATTAATACTTTTGCTCAGTATTCACAAAAGAAGATGAGGAGGAGTTACCTAAACCAGACAATAGAAGCAATCTCGGTAGGGGGGTTGACACCAGTCCATTTACAGAAGAAAGAGATCTGAAAGAACTCCCTAAAACTCAAGGTGGACAAAGCAATGGGGCCTGATGGGATTCACCTAGAATACTAAAAAGAACTAGGGAGAACCTAGTGACACCACTGACTACACTTTTAACAAATCATGGGAGGATGGGGTGGTACCTGAGGACTGGAAGAGGGCAGATGTGATTCCCCTTCACAAAAGTGGGAGCAAGGCAGAAGCAGGAAACTACAGACCTGTAAGTTTGACTTCAGTGGTAGGGAAAATGATGGAATCACTTCTGAAAGAAAGAATTGTTGAGTACCTAGAGACCAGCGGGGCACAGGACCGAAAGCAGCATGGATTTATAGCAGGAAGATCATGTCAGATGAATCTAATAGATTTCTTTGACTGGGTGACCAAAGTAATAGACCAGGGAGGGGCTGTGGATATGGCCTACCTAGACTTTAGCAAGGCATTTGACACAGTCCCACGCAAAAGATTAATAATCAAGTTAGCCAGCTTGGGGGTGGGTCCCAGAGTGGTAGCCTGGGTTGCAAACTGGCTGCACAACAGGACACAGAAGGTAATAGTGAGTGGCACACATTCCAAAGAAAGGGGGGTCACTAGTGGAGTACCTCAGGGCTCAGTACTGGGTCCAGTCCTCTTTAACATCTTTATAGGTGACATTGCAACGGGTCTGGAGGAAAAGGTATGCCTCTTTGCAGATGATACAAAGACTGGTAACAGAGTTAATACACAAGAGGGATAGAAAGGATGAGAAGGGACTTGGCAAGGTTGGACGAATGGTCAGACATATGGCAACTTAGATTCAATGCAAAGAAGTGCAAAGTAATGCACCTGGGAAACAAAAACCCAGGAGAAGAGTACGCAATAGCAGGGGAGGTACTAACAACAACAAAAATGGAACGGGACTTGGGAGTAGTCATATTGGATGATTTAAAGATGGGTAAGCAATGTGAGAAGTCAGTGAGGAGATCCAGGGGGACACTGGGATGCATAGGAAGGGGCATCACAAGTAGAAAAAGGGAAGTAGTTATCCCTCTGTACAGACAGTTGGTGAGACCCCATCTGGAGTACTGTGTGCAGTTTTGGAGACCTCATCTACGCAAGGACATAGACAGGATGGAAGCAGTCCAGAGGAGGGCAACTAAAATGGTGCAGGGTCTGCACCAGAAATTATATGAAGAGAGACTGAGAGAGCTTAATATTTATACCCTCGATGAAAGGAGGGACAATGGGGACATGATAGAAATGTTCAAGCACCTCAAGGGAATCAACAAAGTCCAGGAGGGTAGCATCTTTCAGAAAAAGAGATGTGTAAGAACAAGGAGACACAATTTAAAGACAGAGGGAGGACAGCTCAGGGGTAATGTGAGGAAATATTTTTTCATGGAGAGTGGTGGATGCATGGAACTGCCTTTCTGGGGAGGTTGTTGGGGCTAAAACAGTGGGGGGAATTGAAACATGCATGGGAAAGACACAAGGCAATTGTAGTGGGGCAGTGGCAGGAAGTAGGCTGTTGGTTAACTAGAATCTGCAGCTTATCCAGAAGGCAGGGAAATGGGCAGACTGGGTGGGCCAAGTGGTCCTTATCTGATATCAAAGTCTAAGTTTCTATGTTTCTATGTAAATACATTCCTATTCAGAGTACACGCTCAGTAACTGGCGGCTGCTGTCACTCAGTGAGTGTGTACTGTATACATTATATTCCTAATCATAGTACACGTTCAGTGACTGGCGGCTGCTGCCACTCCCCTCAGTGCGTACTGTATAGAATACGTTCCAATTCAAAGTGCACTCTCAGTGACTGTCGGCTGCTGTCACTCACTGAGTGCGTACCATATAGAATTCGTGCTTCTTCAGAGTACACGCTCACTGACTGGTACCTGCCGTCACTCACTGAGTGCGTACCGTGTGCAATACATGCTTCTTCAGAGTAGACGCTCTGTGACTGGTGGCTGTTATCACTCAGTGGGTGTGTACCATATATATTACGTTACTATTCAAAGTACATGCTCAGTGACTGGAGGCTGCTGTCACTCACTGAGTGCATACCGTATAGAATAGGTTCCTATTCAGAGTACAATTCTCATTGACTGTCGGCTGCTGTCACTCACTGAGTGCGTACCATATAGAATATGTTCTTATTCAGAGTACACGCTCAGTGACTGGTAGCTGCTGCCACTCACTGAGTGCGTACCATATACAATACATGCTTATTCAGATTACAGACTCAGTGACTGGTGGCTGATGTCACTGAGTGTGTACCGTATACAATACATGCTTTTTCAGAGTACAGGCTCAGTGACTGGCGGCTGCTGTCACTCACTGAGTGCGCACCGTATACAATACGTGCTTATTCAGAGTAGAGGCTCAGTGACTGGCAGCTGCTATCACTCACTGAGTTTATACCGTATACAAAAGTACTTATTCAGAGAATACACTCAGTGATTGGCACTTGCTATCACTCACTCAGTGTGTACCATATACAATACATGCTTATTCACAGAACACACTCAGTGACCTTCAGCTGCTGTCATTCACTGAATGCGTAACGTATACAATACATTCTTAGTCAGAGAACACGCTCAGTGACTGGCAGCTGCTGTCAGTCACTGAGTGCGTAATGTATACAATATGTGTCTATTCAGAGTACATGCTCAGAGTACAAGCTCAGTGATTGGCAGCTGCTGTCAGTCACTCAGTGCGTACCGTATACAATACATCCTCATTCAGAGTACACACTCAGTGACTGGCAGCTGCTGTCAGTCACTGAGTGCGTACTGTATACAATACATGCTTCTTCAGAGAACACGCTCAGTGACTGGCAGCTGTTGTCACTCACTGAGTGCGTACCATATACAATAAGTTACTATTCATAGTACACGAGCAGTGACTGGCGGCTGCTGTCACTCACTGAATGCGTACTGTATAGAATACGCCTTATTCAGAGTACACTTTCAGTGACTGTCGGCTGCTGTCACTCACTTAGTGCGTACCGTATAGAATACGTTCTTATTCAGAGTACACCCTCAGTGACTGTTGGATGCTGCTCACTCACTGAGTGCATACCGTAAACAATACGTGCTTCTTCAGAGTACGCACTCAGTGACTGCCAGCTGCTGTCACTCACTGAATGTGTACTGTATACAATACATGCTTATTCAGAGTACAGACTCAGTGACTGGTGGCTGATGTCACAGTGCGTACTGTATACAATACGTCCTTATTCAGAGTACACACTCAGTGACTGTTGGCTGCAGTCACTCACTGAATGAGTATCGTATAGAATACGTGCTTCTTCAGCGTACACGCTCAGTGACTGGCAGCTGCTGTCACTCATTGATTGCAAAAAGTATACAATATATGCTTCTTCAGAGTACAGGCTCAGTGACTGGCAGCTGCTGTCACTCACTGAGTGCGTACCGGGTGCAATATGTGCTTTTTCAGAGAACTCGCTCAGTGACTGGTGGCTGCAGTCACTCACTGAGTGCATACCGTACAGAATATGTTCCTATTCAGAGTACACTCTAAGCGACTGTTGGCTGCTGTCATTCACTGAGTGCGTACCGTAAACCATACGTGCTTCTTCAGAGTACGTGCTCAGTGCCTGCAAGCTGCTGTCACTCACTGAGTGCTTATGGTATACAATACATGCTTATTCAGAGTACTTGCTCAGTGACTGGAAATTGCTGTCACTCACTGAGTGTGTACCGTATACAATACATGCTTATTCAGAGTACAGACTCAGTGACTGGTGGCTGATGTCGCTGAGTTCGTACCATGAACAATACGTGCTTATTCAGAGTACAGGCTCAGTGACTGGTGGCTGCTGTCACTCACTGAGTGCTTACTGTATTCAATACGTGCTTATTCAGAGTAGAGGCTCAGTGACTGGCAGCTCCTGTCACTCACTGAGTGCATACCGTATACAGTAGCACTTATTCAGAGCACACGCTCAGAGACTGTCAGCTGCTGTCACTCACTGAGTATGTACCATATATAATCCGGCCTTTTTCAGTGTACACACTCTGTGACTGTCAGCTGCTGTCACTCACTGAGTGTATACCATATTGAATTTGTGCTTCTTCAGAGTACACGCTCAGTGACTGGTAGCTGCCGTCACTCACTGAGTGCGTACCATATAGAATACGTGTTTCTTCAAAATACACGCTCAGTGACTGGCAGCTGCTGTCACTCACTGATTGCATAAAGTATACAATATATGCTTCTTCAGAGTACACGCTCAGTCACCACAGCTGCTGTCGCTCACTGAATGAGTACCGTGTGCAATACGTGCTTCGTCAGAGTAGACGCTCTGTGACTGGTGGCTGCTATCACTCAGTGAGTGTGTACCATATATATTATGTTACTATTCAGAGTACACTGTCAGTGACTGTCGGCTGCGGTCACTCACTGAGTGCGTACCATATAGAATATGTTCTTATTTAGAGTACACACTCAGTGACTGTCGGATGCTGTCACATACTGAGTGCGTACCGTAAACAATTCATGCTTCTTCAGAGTACACGCTCCGTGACTGGTAGCTGCAGTCAAGTCACTGAGTGTGTCCCATATACAATACATGCTTTTTCAGAGAACACGCTCAGTGACAGGCAGCTGCTGTCACTCACTGAGTGCGTACCGTATACAATATGTTCCTATTCAGGGTACATGCTAAGTGACTGGCGGCTGCTATCACTCAGTGAGTGCATACTGTATAGAATACATTCCTATTCAGGGCACACTCTCAGTGACTGTCGGCTGCTGTCACTCACTGAGTGCGTATCATATAGAATATTTTCTTATTCAGAGTACACTCTCAGTGACTGGTAGCTACTGTCACTCATTGAGTGTGTACCGTATAGAATACGTGCTTCTTCAGAGTACGCGCTCTGTGACTGGCAGCTGCTGTCACTGAATGAGTGCAAACCATATACAATCCGTGCTTATTCAGAGTAAAGGCTCAGTGACTGGAGGCTGCTGTCAGTCACTGAGTGCTTATCGTATACAATACATGCTTTTTCAGAGAACATGCTCAGTGACTGGCAGCTGCTGTCAGACACTGAGTGCGTACTGTATAGAGTACATTCCTATTCAGAGTACACGCTGAGTGACTATTGGCTGCAATCACTCACTGAGTGTGTACTGCATAGAATAAGTGCTTCTTCAGAGTACACGCTCAGTGACTAGTACCTGCCATTACTCACTGAGTGCGTACTATATAGAATACATGCTTTTTCAGAGTGCATGCTCTGTATCTGGTAACTGCCGTCACTCACTGAGTGCGTACCGTATGCAATACGTGCTTCTTCAAAATACACACTCAGTAACTGACAGCTGCTGTCAATCACTGACTGCATAAAGTATACAATACATGCTTCATCAGAGTACACCCTCAGTGACTGACCGCTCCTGTCACTCACTGAGTGCATATCGTGTGCAATACGTGCTCCTTCAAAGTAGACGCTCAGTGACTGGTGGCTGCTATCACTCAGTGAGTGTGTACCGTATATATTACATTACTATTCAGAGTACACGCTCAGTGACTGTAGGTTGCTGTCACTCATTGACTGCATACTATATAGAATACGTTCTTATTCAGAGTACATGCTCACTGTCTGGCAGCTGCTGTCAATCACTGAGTTTGTACCATATATAATACATGTTTCTGCAGAGTAACACTCACTGAGTGCGCACCGTATATGATACATAGAAACATAGAATTTGATGGCAGATAAGGACCGCTTGTCCCACCCAGTCTGCCCATTTCCCTACCTAATGGATAAGCTGCAGATCCTAGTTAACCAGCAGCCTACTTCTTTCTGCCCCCACCCCCTGGAATTGCCTTATGACTGTCCCATGCATGCTTGAATTCCACCACTGTTTTTGACTCCACAACCTCCTCTGGAAGGCCGTTCCATGCATCCACAACCCTCTCTGTGAAAAAATACTTCCTTAAATTACCTCTGAGCCGATCCCCCTCTATCTTCAAATTGTGCCCCCCTTGTTCTTGCACACCTCTTGTTTTGAACGATGCTACCCTCTTGGACTTTGTTGATTCTCTTGAGGTACTTGAAAGTTTCTATCATGTCCACCCTCTCCCTCCTTTCCTCGAGGCTATACATAATAAGCTCCTTAAGTCTCTCTTCATATGTCTTCTGGTGCAGACCCTGCACCATTTTAGTTGCCCTCCTCTGACAGCATCCATCCTGTCTATGTCTTTGTGAGATTGGATCTCCAGAACTGCACACAATACTCCAGATGGGGTCTGACCAGCTGTCTGTACAGAGGATAATAACTTCCTGTTTTCTACTGGTGATGCCTTTTCTTGCATCCCAGTATCCCCAGCCCTCCTTGCTGCCTCCTCTCATGTTGCTTGCCCACCTTTAGGTCATCTGATGACTACCCCAGGTCCCTTTCCATTTTGTTGTTGTTAGTATCTCACCCCCATTGTGTACTTTTCCCTGGGTTTTGTTTCCAGGTGCATTACCTTGCACTTCTTAGCACTGAATCTAAGCTGCCATACATTTGACCATTCCTCTAACCTTGCCAAGTCTCTTCTCATCCTTTCCACCCCACCTTGTGCATCAACTCTGTTGCAGGTCTTTGTGTCATCTGCAAAAAGACATACTTTTCCTTCCAGTCCCTCTGCAATGTCGCTTATAAAGACATTGAAGAGGACTGATCCTAATACTGAACCTTGCGGTACCCCACTAGTAACCACCCCTTTCTTCAGAGTGGACTCCATTTACTATTACTCTCCGTGTCCTATTCTCCAGCCAATTCTTTATCCAGGCTGTCATCTTGGGACCCACTCCCAGGCTGGCTAACTTGTATATTAATCTTTTCTGTGGGACTGTGTCAAATGCCTTGCTAAAGTCTAGGTAGGCCATGTCCACAGCCCCTCCCTGATCTACTACTTTGGTCACCCAGTCAAAGAAATCTATCAGATTTGTCTGGCATGACCTTCCCACTGTGAATCCATGCTGCCTTGGGTCCTGTGCCCCTCTGGCCTCTAGATAATCAACAATTTTTTCCTTCAGAAGTGATTCCATCATTTTCCCTACCACTGAGGTTAAACTAACAGGTCTGTAGTTTCCTGCTTCTGCCTTGCTCCCACTTTTGTGAAGGGGAATCACATCTGCCCTCCTCCAGTCCTCGGATACCACCCCATCTTCCCATGATTTGTTAAAGAGGGTAGTCAGTGGTGTCACTAGTTCTACCCTTAGTTCTTTTAGAATTCTGGGACGAATCCCATCAGGCCCCATTGCTTTGTCCACCTTTAGTTTTAAGAGTTCTTTCAGAACCCTTCCTTCTGTAAATGGGCTGGTATCAACTTCTGTATCCAGAGTGTTTCTACTGTTTGTTTTAGGTACCTCCCCCTCTTCCTTTGTAAATACTGAGCAAAAATATTTGTTTAGTATCTCTGCCTTTTCACAGTCACCCTCTGCCCACCCTCCTTCCCTTTATTAAGCCTCACTATCCCTCCCTTGGTCTTCCTTTGCTCCCTGATGTACCTATAAAAGGTTTTATCCCCCTTCTTAACTGAGCTGGCTATCTTTTCCTCGGTTTAGGCCTTTGCTGTTCTGACTGCCTTCCCAGCTTCCTTTTGCTTTAACTGATACAGTTCTCTGTCCTGCTCCTTCTGTGATTCCTTGTAATTCCTGAAAGCTTTCTTTTTCTCTTGAACCTTCACTGCCACTTCCTTTGAGAACCATAGTGGCTTCTTACATCGTTTTATTTTGTTTATTTGCTTCACACAGAGGCTTGTTACCTCTGTGATGGCAGTTTTTATTATTCCCCATTGTTCTTCCACCCCTTCTTCCTGCCCATTTGCTAGTGCATTCCTTAGGCTCTCACCCATTTTGGCAAAGTCAGCCCTCCTAAAGTCCAGTACTTTTGCCTTTGTAAGACTTGACTCTATTGCTGTGTTTATTGTGAACCATACTGTTCGATGGTCGCTAGTTCCCAGATGGCTACCCACTTCTACCTCTGTGTTCCTCTCTTCATCTCCATTTGAGAGAACCAGGTCTAAGATTGCTCCCTCTTGAGTGGGCTCCAATACTAGTTGTCTGGGGCATGCCCCCTGTAGGGCATATAGAATAACCCCACTCTTCTTCGAAGTGGCTGCTGCAACTGCACTCCAGTTAACATCTGGCATATTCAGATCACCCATCAGCAATATCTCCCCTTTTTCTGCCATTCTAAGTATACCTTCTATCATTTCCTTGTCTATTTCCTCCCCCTGAGAAGGGGGTCTGTACACAACCCCTGTGCGGATTGTGGTTCTATTGCCGGTCTCCAAATTTACCCTCAGGGCTTCTTCTCCTCCCTGTTTTCCCTTTTGTTCTGTTGCTTTGATTCCTTCCCTTATGTAAAGAGCTACTCCTCCTCCTCCTCTTTTACCCTCCCTGTCCCTCCTGTAGATAGTGTATCCTGATATGTTTACGTCCCAATCATGGTTTTGTGTGTACCATGTTTCTGTGACTGCCATGATATCCAGATGTTCCTCCTCCATCAAGACCACTAATTCAGGAAGCTTGTTACTCAGACTATGGGCATTGGTACTCATTGCTCTCCATTTTTTTTATTTCTTTATTTTCTGTTGCAGCATCCCCCACTGACCTTTCTACTTCGGTCTTTTTCTCATTTAGTACCCTGTTTTGTAGAGAGAGACTGGGATTTTCCTGCTGCTTATCAGTGCCTCCCCCCTTGACTAGTTTAAAAGCTTGCCAATGAAGCATTTAAACCTATTGCTCAAAAGACTTGTTCCCTTCCTGGACAGATGCAGACCATCCTGCCAGTATAGGCTGGTGTCCCTCCAGGTAGAATCCCAGTCCCCAATGAAGCCAAACCCCTGTTTTCCACACCATTTTTTTTCAACCATTCATTAAGCTGCATGGTGCAAAGTACCCTCGCCTCACTCATGCCATTGACAGGCAGCATCTCTGAGAAGGATACTGTGTGTGCTACTTGTCTTAGGCCCCTCACCAATTCTACAAAGTCTTTCTGCACTGCTCTAATCTCATGTTGAGCCAAGTCATTTGTCCCTAGGTGGACAATGACATCCAGCTCCGACTCCCGTACAGCTGTTCTCGTGATCCTGAGGATGTGCTTACTCTCACTGCAAGCCATGGCACTAGGCAGGCACCTTACTTCAGTTTTCCCTGCTCCCCCCAGTTCTATCCCCCTAATAATTGAGTCCCCCACCAGGAGCTACTTCCTTTCCTTGTGGTGTCCTCTGCCTCCTTCCTGTGGGCCTCCCTTGTGATAGTTGTCTTCAGCCTCCAGAGAGAGAAAATACCCTTTTACTCAAACAGAGAAAAATCCAGACATCTAAGTCAGACACAGGTAAAACCTCCCCAGCCCCAATGAGCTTCTTCAGAGTACTCGCTCAGCAACTGGCAGCTGCTATCACTCACTGTGTGCGCACCATATACAATATGTGCTTATTCAGAGTACAGGCTCAGTGACTGGCAATTGCTGTCACTCACTGAGTGCGCACCATATACAATATATGCTTATTCAGAATACAGGCTCAGTGACTGGTGGCTGCAGTCACTCACTGAGTGCATACCGTATACTATATGTGCTTATTCAGAGTAAAGGCTCTGTGACTGGCGGGCTGCTGTCGCTCACTGAGTGTGTAACATATTCTGTATGTGCTTTTTCAGAGATCATGCTCAGTGACTGGCAGCTGCTGTCACTCACTGAGTGTGTACTGCATACAATACATGCTTTTTCAGAAAACACGCTCAGTGACTGGCAGCTGCTGGCACTCACTGAGTGCTTACCGTATAGAATACATTCTTATTCAGAGTACACTCTCAGTTACTGTCAGCTGCAGTCACTCACTGAGAGCCTACCATATAGAATATGTTCTTATTCAGAGTACACGCTCAGTGACTATCGGCTGCAGTCACTCATTGAGTGCGTAGCATATAGAATGCCTACTTATTCAGAGTAAATGCTCAGTGACTGTTGGCTGCAGTCACTCACTGAGTGTGTACTGTATAGAATAAGTGTTTCTTCAGAGTACATGCTCAGTGACGGGTATCTGCTGTCACTACCTGAGAGTGTTCCATATAGAATACATACTTATTCAGAGTACACACTCTGTGATTGGTAGCTGACATTACTCACTGAGTGCTTACGGTATACAATACATGCTTATTCAGCATACCCGCTCAGTGACTGGAACCTGCTGTCACTCACTGAGTGCATACCGTATAAAATACATGCTTATTCAGAGTACATGCTCAGTGACTGTTGGCTGCAGTCACTCACTGAATGTGTATCGTATAGAATACGTGCTTCTTCAGAGTACACGCTCAGTGACTGGTAGCTGCCGTCACTCACTGAGTGCGTACCGTATAGAATGCGTGCTTCTTCAAAATACATGCTCAGTGACTGGCAGCTACTGTCGCTCACTGTTTGCATACTGTATAGAATACGTGTTTCTTCAGAGTATATGCTCAGTGACTGGCAGCTGCTGTCACTCATTGATTGCATAAAGTATACAATACATGCTTCTTCAGAGCACACACTCAGTGACTGGCAGCAGCTGTTGCTCACTGAGTGTGTAATATGTGCAATATGTGCTTTTTCAGAGTAGATGCTCTGTGACTGGCAGCTGTTGTCACTCATTGAGTGCTTACAGTAAGCAATACGTGCTTATTCAGAGTACTCGCTAAGTGACTGGCAGCTGCTGTCACTCACTGAGTGTGTACCATATACAATACATGCTTATTCAGAGTATAGACTCAGTGACTGGCGGCTGATGTCGCTGAGTTCGTACCGTATATAATATGTGCTTATTCAGAGTACAGGCTCAGTGACTTGAGGCTGCTGTCACTCACTGAGTGCTAACTGTACACAATACATGCTTATTCAAAGTAGAGGCTCAGTGACTGTCGGCTACTGTCACTCACTGATTGCATACTGTATAGAATACGTTCTTATTCAGAGTACACGCTCAGTGACTGTCGGATGCAGTCACTCACTGAGTGCGTAGCATATACAATACATGCTTATTCAGAGTACAGACTCAGTGACTGGCGACTGATGTCGCTGAGTTCATACCGTAAACAATACGTGCTTCTTCAGAGTACGCGTTCAGTGACTGGCAGCTGCTGTCACTCACTGAGTGCTTACGGTATACAGTACATGCTTATTCGGAATACTCAATCAGTGACTGGCAGCTGCTGTCACTCCCTGAGTGTGTACCATATACAATACAAGCTTATTCAGAGTACAGACTCAGTGACTGGTGGCTGATGTCGCTGAATTCGTACCATACATAATACGTGGTTATTCAGAGGACAGGCTTAGTGACTGGTGGTTGCTGTCACTCACTGAGTGCTTACTGTATACAATATGTGCTTATTCAGAGTAGAGGCTCAGTGACTGACAGCTGCTGTCACTCACTGAGTGCATACTGTATACAATAGATCTTATTCAGAGCACATGCTCAGAGACTGTTGGCTGCTGCCACTCACTGAGTGCGTACCATATATAATCCCATCTTATTCAGTATACACGCTCTGTGACTGTCAGCTGCTGTCACTCACTGAGTGCGTACCATATTGAATTTGTGCTTCTTCAGAGTACACGCTCAGTGACTGGTAGCTGCCGTCACTCACTGAGTGCGTACCATATAGAATACGTGCTTCTTCAAAATACTCGCTCAGTGACTGGCAGCTGCTGTCACTCACTGATTGCATAAAGTATACAATACATCCTTCCTCACAGTACACGCTCAGTAACAGGCAGCTGCTGTCGCTCACTGAATGCGTACTGTGTGCAATACGTGCTTCATCAGAGTAGACGCTCTGTGACTGGTGGCTGCTATCACTCATGGAGTGTGTACCATATATATTATGTTACTATTCAGAGTACACACTCAGTGACGGGCAGCTGCTGTCACTCACTGAGAGCGTACCGTATACAATCCGTTCCTATTCAGAGTACATGCTAAGTGACTGGCGGCTGCTATCACTCACTGATTGCATACCATATAGAATATGTTCCTATTCAGAGTACACTCTCAGTGACTGTCAGCTACGGTCATTCACTGAGTGTGTACCGTATAGAATACGTCCTTATTTAGAGTACACGCTCAGTGACTGTCGGATGCTGTCACTCACTGAGTGCATATGGTAAACAATTCGTGCTTCTTCAGAGTTCACGCTACATGACTGGTAGCTGCTGTCAGTCACTGAGTGCGTACTATATACAATACTTGCTTTTTCAGAGAACACGCTCAGTGACTGGAAGCTGTTGTCACTCACTGAGTGCGTCCTGTATACAATGCATGCTTTTTCAGAGCACATGCTCAGTGACGGGCAGCTGCTGTCACTCACTGAGAGTGTACCGTATACAATACGTTCCTATTCAGAGTACATGCTAAGTGACTGGCGGCTGCTATCACTCAGTGAGTGCATACTGTATAGAATACATTCCTATTCAGAGCACACTCTCACTGACTGTCGGCTGCTGTCACTCACTGAGTGTGTACTGTATAGAATATGTTCTTATTCAGAGCACACGCTCAGTGATTGTTAGCTGTTGTCACTCACTGAGTGTGTACCATATAGAATACATGCTTCTTCAGAGTACACGCTCTGTGACTGGCAGCTGCTGTCACTGAATGAGTGCAAACTGTATACAATCCATGCTTATTCAGAGAACAGGCTCAGTGACTGACAGCTGCTGTCACTGACTGAGTGCGTAATGTATAGAATACGTGCTTATTCAGAGTAAAGTCTCAGTGACTGGAGGTTGCTGTCAGTCACTGAGTGCGTACCTTATGCTATACGTGCCGATTCAGAGTACAGGCTCAGTGACTTTCAGCTGCTGTCGCTCACTGAGTGTGTACCGTGTGAAATACTTGCTTATTCATAGTACAGGCTCAGTGATTGGCAGCAGCTGTCACTCACTGAGTGTGTACCGTACACAATACGTCCTTATTCAGAGTACATGCTCAGTGACTGTCAGCTGCTGTCACTCACTGAGTGCTTACCATATACAATGCATGCTTTTTCAGAGAACATGCTCAGTGACAGGCAGCTGCTGGCACTCACTGAGTACGTACTGTATAGAATAAGTGCTTCTTCAAAGAACACGCTCAGTGACCATTACCTGCCATTACTCACCGAGTGCGTACTATATAGAATACATGCTTTTTCAGAGTACATGCTCTGTATCTGGTAGCTGCCGTCACTCACTGAGTGTGTACCGTATGCAATACATGCTTCTTCAAAATTCACACTCAGTGACTGGCAGCTGCTGTCACTCACTTATTGCATATTGTACAGAACACCTGCTTCATCAGAGTACATGCTCTGTGACTGGCAGCTGCTGTCACTCATTGATTGCATAAAGTATACAATACATGCTTCATCAGAGTTCACCCTCAGCGACTGACCGCTCATGTCACTCACTGAGTGTGTATCGTGTGCAATACGTGCTTCTTCGAAGCAGACACTCAGTGACTGGTGGCTGATTTCACTCAGTGAGTGTGTAACATATATATTACATTACTACTCAGAGTACACGCTCAGTGACTGTCGGTTACTGTCACTCATTGAGTGCATACCGTATGGAATATGTTCTTATTCAGAGTACACGATCAGTGACTGTCATCTGCAGTCACTACTGAGTGCGTACCGCATAGAATACATTCTTATTCAGAGTACACGCTCAGTGTCTGGCAGCTGCTGTCACTTACTGAGTTCGTACCATATACAATACATGTTTCTGCAGAGTAACACTAACTGAGTGCGCATCGTATACGATACGTGCTTCTTCAGAGTACTAGCTCGATGACTGGCAGCTGCTGTCACTCACTGTGTGCGTACCGTATACCATATGTGCTTATTCAGAGTACAGGCTCAGTAACTGGCAGGTGCTGTCACTCACTGAGGGTGTACCATGTACAATACATCCTTATTCAGAGTACATGCTCAGAGTCTGGTGGCTGCTGTCACTGACTGAGTGCATACCGTATACAATACGTGCTTAATCAGAGTACAGGCTCAGTGACTGGTGGCTGCTGTCACTGACTTAGTGCATACCATATTCAGCACATGTTTATTCAGAGTAAAGGCTCTGTGACTGGCGGCTGCTGTCACTCACTGAGTGTGAACCATATACTGTATGTGCTTTTTTCAGAGATCACGCTCAGTGACTGGCAGCTGTTGTCACTCACTGAGTGCGTACTGCATACAATACATGCTTTTTCAGAGAACACGCTCAGTGACTGGCAACTGCTGGCACTCACTGAGTGCTCACCGAATAGAATACGTTCTTATTCAGAGTACACTCTCAGTTACTGTCACTTGCAGTCACTCACTGAGTGCCTACCATATAGAATACATTCTTATTCAGAGTATGCGCTCAGTGACTGTTGGCTGCAGTCACTCTCTGAGTGCTTACTGTATAAAATAAGTGCTTCTTCAGAGAACATGGTCAGTGACAGGTACCTGCCGTCACTACCTGACTGCGTACCATATAGAATACATGCTTCTTCAGAGTACACGCTCTGTGACTGGAAGCTGCCGTCACTCACTGAGTGCTTACGGTATACAATACATGCTTATTCATAGTACTCTCTCAGTGACTGGAACCTGCTGTCACTCACTGAGTGCATACCTCACTGAGTGCATACTGTATACAATACATGCTAATTCAGAGTACACGCTCAGTGACTGTTGGCTGCAGTCACTCACTGAATGCGTACCATATAGAATACGTGCTTCTGCAGAGTACACGCTCAGTGACTGGTAGCTGCCGTCACTCACTGAGTGCGTACCATATAAAATGGGTGCTTCTTCAAAATACACGCTCAGTGACTGGCAGCTGTTGTCATGCACTGATTGCATACTGTATAGAATACGTGCTTCTTCAGAGTACACACTCAGTGACTGGCAGCTGCTGTCACTCACTGAGTGTGTACCGTGTGCAATACGTGCTTTTTCAGAGAAGATGCTCTGTGACTGTCAGCTGCTGTCACTCACTGAGTGCGTACCATATTAAATTTGTGCTTCTTCAGAGTACACACTCAGTGACTGGTAGCTGCCGTCACTCACTGAGTGCGTACCGTATAGAATACGTACTTCTTCAAAATACATGCTCAGTGACTGGCAGTTGCTGTCACTCAATGATTTCATAAAGTATACAATACATGCTTCTTCAGAGTACACGCTCAGTGACCGGCCAATGCTGTCGCTTGCTGAATGTGTACCGTGTGCAATACATGCTTCATCCGAGTAGACGCTGTGTGACTGGTGGCTGCTATCACTCATGGAGTGTGTAACATGTATATTATGTTACTATTCAGAGTACACGCTCAGTGACTGGCGGCTACTGTCACTCACTGAGTGTATACTGTATAGAATAAGTTTTTATTTAGAATACACACTCAGTAACTGTCAGATGCTGTCACTCACTGAGTGCATACTGTAAAAAATTCATCCTTCTTCAGAGTACACGCTACATGACTGGTAGCTGCTGTCAGTCACTGAGTGTGTACGACATACAATACATGCTTTTTCAGAGAACACGCTCAGTGACTGGCAGCTGTTGTCACTCACTGAGTGCATCCCGTATACAATGCATGCTTTTTCAGAGGTCACGCTCAGTGACGGGCAGCTGCTGTTACTCACTGAGAACATATCGTATACAATACATTCCTATTCAGAGTACATGCTAAGCGACTGGTGGCTGCTATCACTCAATTAGTGCATACTGTATAGAATACGTTCCTATTCAAAGTACACTCTCAGTGACTGTCGGCTGCTGTCACTCACTGAGTATGTACCATATAGAATACGTGCTTCTTCAGAGTACTCGCTCTGTGACTGGCAGCTGCTGTCACTGATGGAGTGCAAACTGTACACAATCCGTGCTTATTCAGAGAACAGGCTCAGTGACTGACAGCTGCTGTCACTGACTGAGTGCGTAATGTATAGAATACATGCTTATTCAGAGTAAAGGCTCTGTGACTGGCAGCTGCTGTCACTCACTGAGTGTGTACCTTATGTAATACTTGCTTATTCAGAGTACAGGGTCAGTGACTGGCAGCAGCTGTCACTGAGTGCTTACTGTATACAATACGTCCTTATTCAGGGTACAGGCTCAGTGACTGGCAGCTGCTCTCTCTGACTGAGAGCGTACCGTATACAATATGTGCTTTTTCAGAGTACAGGCTCAGTGACTGTCAGCTGCTGCCACTCACTGAGTGCGTACTGTATACAATACATGCTTTTTCAGAAACATGCTCAGTGACTAATGGCTCCTGTCACTCACTGAGTGCGTACTGTATGCAATACATGTTTATTCAGAGCACAGGCTCAGTGACTGGTGGCTGCTGTCACTCACTGAGTGCGTACCGTATGCAATACATGTTTATTCAGAGCACAGGCTCAGTGACTGTCAGCTGCTGTCACTCACTGAATGCTTACCGTATACAATACATGCTTTTTCAGAGAACATGCTCAGTGACTGGCAGCTGCTGCCACTCACTGAGTGCGTACTGTATACAATACAGGCTTTTTCAGAGAACATGCTCAGTGACAGCTGCTGGCACTCACTGAGTGCGTACTGTATAGAATACGTTCCTATTCAGAGTACACGCTCAGTGACTCTCGGCTATAGTCACTCACTGAGTATGTACTGTATAGAATAAGTGCTTCTTCAGAGAAAATGCTCAGTGACTATTACCTGCCGTTACTCACTGAGTGTGTACTATATAGAATACATTCTTTTTCAGAGTACATGCTCTGTATCTGGTAGCTGCGGTCACTCACTGAGTGCATACCATATGCAATACATGCTTCTTCAAATTTAACGCTCAGTGACTGGCAGCTGCTGTCACTCAGTGATTGCATACTGTATAGAACACTTGCTTCATCAGGGTACACCCTCAGTGACTGAGCGCTCCTGTCACTCACTGAGTGTGCATCGTGTGCAATACATGCTTCTTCAAAGTAGACGCTCAGTAACTGGTGGCTGCTATCACTCAGTGAGTGTGTAACGTATGTATTACATTACTATTCAGAGTACACACTCAGTGACTGTTGGTTGCTGTCACTCATTGAGTGTATGCTGTATAGAATGCGTTCTTATTCAGACTACACGATCAGTGACTGTCGTCTGTAGTCACTCACTGAAGGCGTATCGCATAGAATACGTTCTTATTCAGAGTGCACGCTCAGTGTCTGGCAGCTGCTGTCACTCACTGAGTTCATACTGTATACAATGCATGTTTCTGCAGAGTAACACTCACTGAGTGCGCACCATATACAATACATGCTTCTTCAGAGTACAGGCTCCGTGACTGGCAGCTGCTATCACTCACTGAGTATGTACCATCTACAATACGTGATTATTCAGAGTACATGCTCAGAGACTGGCGACTGCTGTCACTGACTGAGTGCATACTGTATACAATACATGCTTATTCAGAGTACAGGCTCAGTGACTGGTGGCTGCTGTCACTGACTGAGTGCATACCGTATACAATACATGCTTATTCAGAGTACAGACTCAGTTACTGGTGGCTGCTGTCACTGACTAAGTGCATACCGTATGCAACACATGCTTATTCAGAGTAAAGGCTCTGTGACTGGCGGCTGCTGTCACTCACTGAGTGCGTACCATATAGTATACATTGTTATTCAGAGTACGCTTTCAGTTACTGTCAGCTGCAGTCACTCACCAGGTGCCTACCATATAGAATACGTTCTTATTCAGAGTACACGCTCAGTGACTGTCGGCTGCAGTCACTCACAGAGTGTGTACCGTATAGAATACCTTCTTATTCAGACTATACGCTCAGTGACTGTCGGCTGCAATCACTCACTGAGTGCTTACTGTATAGAATAAGTGCTTCTTCAGCGTACACGGTCAGTGACTGGTACCTGTCGTCACTACCTGACTGCGTACCATATAGAATACATGCTTCTTCAGAGTACACGCTCTATGACTGGTAGCTGCCGTCACTCATTGAGTGCTTACGGTATACAATACATGCCTATTCATAGTAATCTGTCAGTGACTGGAACCTGCTGTCACTAAATGAGTGCATACTGTGTACAATACATGCTTATTCAGAGTACACGCTCAGTGACTGTTGGCTGCAGTCACTCACTGAATGCGTACCGTATAGAACATGTGCTTCTTCAGAGTACATGCTTAGTGACTGGCAGCTGCTGTCACTCACTGATTGCGTTCTGTATAGAATACGTGCTTCTTCAGAGTACACGCTCAGTGACTAGCAGCTGCTGTCACTCATTGAGTTCATACAGTGCGCAATACATGCTTTTTCAGAGTAGATGCTCTGTGACTGGCAGCTGCTGTCACTCACTGACTGCTAACAGTAAACAATACATGCTTATTCAGAGTACTCGCTCTGTGACTGGCAGCTGCTGTCACTCACTGAGTGTGTACCATATACAATACATGCTTATTCAGAGTACAGACTCAGTGACTGGCGACTGATGTCGCTGAGTTTGTACCGTATACAATACGTGCGTATTCAGACTACAGGCTCAGTGACTGGCAGCTGCTGTCACTCACTGAGTGCGTGCCGTGTGGAATACATGCTTTGTCATAGTAGACACTCTGTGACTGGTGGCTGCTATCACTCAGAGAGTACGTACCATATATATCACATTACTATTCAGAGTACACGCTCAGTGACTGGTGGCTGCTGTCACTAACTGAGTGCATACCATATAGAATATGTCCTATTCAGAGTACACTTTCAGCAACTGTCGGCTGCAGTCACTCATTGATTGCGTACTGCATAGAATACATTTTTATTCAGAGTACATGCTCAGTGACTGTCAGATGCAGTCACTCACTGAGTGCATACCGTAAACAATACGCGCTTCTGCAGAGTACACGCTCAGTGACTGCCAGCTGCTGTCACTCGCTGAGTGCTTACGGTATACAATATGTGCTTATTCAGAGTACTCGCTTAGTGACTGGAACCTGCTGTCACTCACTGAGTGTGTACCGTATACAATACATGCTTATTCAGAGTACAGACTCACTGACTGGTGTCTGATGTCACTCAGTGCGCACTGTGTACAATACGTGCCAATTCAGAGTACACGCTCACTGACTGTTGGCTGCAGACTTTCACTGAATGCGTACCATATAGAATACGTTCTTATTCAGAGTACACGCTCAGTGACTTGTAGCTGCTGTCACTCACTGAGTGTGTACTATATAGAATGCGTGCATCTTCAAAATACATGCTCAGTGACTGGCAGCTGCTGTCTCTCACTGATTGCGTACTGTATAGAATACGTGCTTCTTCAGAGTACACGCTCAGTGACTGGCAGCTGCCATCACTCACTGAGTGCGTACCATGTGCAATATGTGCTTTTTCAGAGCAGATGCTCTCTGACTGGTGGCTGCTATCACTCAGTGAGTGTGTACCATATATATTACATTACTATTCAGAGTACACGCTCAATGACTGGCGGCTGCTGTCACTAACTGAGTGCATACCGTATAGAATATGTTCCTATTCAGAGTACACTCTCAGTGACTGTCGGCTACTGTCACTCACTGATTGAATACCATATAGCATATGTTCTTATTCAGAGTACGTGCTCAGTGACTGTCGGATGCAGTCACTCACTGAGTATGTACTGTAAACAATACGTGCTTCTTCAGAGTACGCATTCAGTGACTGGCAGCTGCTGTCACTCACTGAGTGTGTACCGTATACAATACATGCTTATTCAGAGTACAGGCTCAGTGACTGGCAGCTGCTGTCACTCACTGAGTGCTAACTGTATACAATACGGGCTTATTCAGAAAAGAGGCTCACTGACTGGCAGCTGCTGTCACTCACTGAGTGCATACTGTATACAATAGTACTTATTCAGAGAACACACTCAGAGACTGTTGGCTGCTGTCACTCACTGAGTGGGTACCGTATATAATCTGGTCTTATTCAGTGTACACGCTCTGTGACTGTCAGCTGCTGTCACTCACTGATTGTGTACTGTATAGAATACGTGCTTCTTCAGAGTACACGCTCGGTGACTGGCAGCTGCTGTCACTCACTGATTGCATAAAGTATACAATACATGCTTCTTCAGAGTACACACTCAGTGACCAGCAGCTGCTGTCGCTCACTGAATGCGTACCGTGTGCAATACGTGCTTCTTCAGAGTAGACGCTCTGTGACTGGTGGCTGCTATCACTCAGTGAGTGTGTACCATATATATTATGTTACTAATCAGAGTACACGCTCAGTGACTGGTGGCTCCTGTCACTCACTGAGTGCGTACCGAATAGAATATGTTCTTATTCAGAGTACATGCTCAGTGACTGTTGGATGCTGTCACTCACTGAGTGCGTACCGTAAACAATACGTGCTTCTTCACAGTACGAGCTCAGTGAATGGCAGCTGCTGTTACTCGCTGAGTGCTTACAGTATAAAATATGTGCTTATTCAGAGTACTCGCTCAGTGACTGGCAACTTCCATCACTCACTGAGTGTGTACCGTATACAATACATGCTTATGCAGAGTACAGACTCAGTGACTGGCGGCTGATGTCACTGAGTGTGTACCGTACACAATACGTACTTATACAGACAAGACTATTAGTGACTGGCCTCTGCTGTCAGCCACTGAGTGTATATCGTATACAATACGGGCTTATTCAGAGCAGACACTCAGTGACTGGTGCCTGCTGTCAGTCTTTGAGTGAGTACCGTATACAGTACGTTCTTATTCAGAGTACACGCTCAGTGACTGGCGGCTGCTGTCAGTCACTGAGTGCGTACCACATAGAATTTGTGCTTCTTCAGAGTACACACTCAGTGACTGGCAGCTGCTGTCACTCACTGATTGCATAAAGTATACAATACATGCTTCTTCAGAGTACACGCTCAGTGACCAGCAGCTGCTGTCACTCACTGAATGCGTACCATATGCAATACATGCTTATTTAGAGTACACGCTCAGTGACTGGTAGCTGCCGTCACTCACTGAGTACGTACCGTATAGAATACATGCTTCTTCAAAATACACTCTAAGTGAATGTTGGCTGCTGTCACTTACTGAGTGGGTACCGTATACAATACGTTCTTATTCAGAGTACACGCTCAGTGACTGTCAGATGCTGTCAGTAACTGAGTGAGTACCGTAAACAATACATGCTTCTTCAGAGTACGTGCTCATTGAATGGCAGCTGCTGTCACTCACTGAGTGCTTATGGTATAAAATACGTGCATATTCAGAGTACTTGATCAGTGACTGGCAGCTGCTGTCACTCACTGAGTGTGTACCATATACAATACATGCTTCTTCAGAGTACAGACTCAGTGACTGGTGGCAGATGTCACTCAGTGCGTACTGTCTACAATACGTGCTTATACAGGCAAGACTATTAGTGACTGGCCTCTGCTGTCAGCCACTGAGTGCGTATCGTATACAGTCAGACCTGGTTAATCCGTGCCTTGTTTATCCGTATGTCTGACTATCTGAATGAAAAACACATCATACAGATTTTTTTCTTGAGCTGTTGACCTCTTTATTATCACTATCTGGTTACTACGTAGATTTTTATTATGTAACAAAACTGGCAAACACAAATGTGCATGGATTAACCAGGTCTGACTGTACAATATGGGCTTATTCAGAGTAGACACTCAGTGACTGGTGGCTACTGTCAGTCACTGAGTGCGTACCATATACAGTACGTGCTTACTCAGAGTACACGCTCCATGACTGGTACCTACTGTAAGTCACTGAGTGCGAACCATATTCAATACATGCTTTGTCAGAGAACACTCTCAGTGTACTGGCAGCTGTTGTCACTCACTGAATGCATCCTGCATACAATGCATGCTTTACAGGGAACATGCTCAGTGACGGGCAGCTGCTGTCACTCACTGAGTGCGTACCGTATACAGTATGTTCCTATTCAGAGTACACGCTCAGTGACTGGCGGCTGTTATCACTCAGTGAGTGCATACTGTATAGAATACATTCCTATTCAGAGCACACTCTCAGTGACAGTCAGCTGCTGTCACTCACTGAGTTCGTACCATATAGAATTTGTTTTTATTCAGAGCACACACTCAGTGACTGACGGCTGCTATTACTCAATGAGTGCATACTATATAGAAAACGTGCTTCTTCAGAGTATGCACTCTGAGACAGGCAGCTGCTGTCACTGAATGAGTGCAAACCGTATACAATCCGTGCTTATTCAGAGAACAAGCTCAGTGACTGACAGCTACTATCACTGACTGAGTGCACAATGTATAGAATATGTGCTTATTCAGAGTAAAGGCTCTGTGACTGGCAGCTGCTGTCACTCACTGAGTGCGTACCATATACTATACATGTTTATTCAGAATAAAGGCTCAGTGACTGGAGGTTGCTGACAGTCACTGAGTGCATACCTTATGCAATACGTGCTTATTCAGAGTACAGGCTTAGTGACTTTCACCTGCTGTCACTCACTGAGTGTGTACCATATGCAGGACATGCTTATTCAGAGTACAGGCTCAGTGACTATCAGCAGCTGTCACTCACTGAGGGTGTACCATATACAATATGTGCTTATTCAGAGTACAGGCTCAGTGACTGTTGGCTGCTGTCACTGACTGAGTGCATACAGTATACAATACATGCTTATTCAGAGTAAAGGCTCTGTGACTGGCGGCTGCTTTCACTCACTGAGTGTGTACCATATAGTATACGTGCTTTTTCAGAGATCACGCTCAATGACTGGCAGCTGCTGTCACTCACTGAGTGCGTACCATATACAATACATGCTTTTTCAGAGAACACGCTCAGTGTCAGTCAGCTGCTGGCACTCACATAGTGCATACTGTATAGAATACGTTCGTATTCAGAGTACACGCTCAGTGACTGTCGGCTGTAGTCAGTCACTGAGTGCGTACTGTATAGAATAAGTGCTTCTTCAGAGTACACGCTCAGTGACTATTACCTGCCATTACTCCCTGAGTGCGTACTATATAGAATATATGCTTTTTCAGAGTACATGCTCTGTATCTGGTAGCTGCAGTCACTCACTGAGTGCGTACCGAATGCAATATGTGCTTCTTCAAAATACATGCTCAGCGACTGGCAGCTGCTGTCACTCACTGATTGCATAAAATATACAATACATGCTTCATCAGATTACACCCTCAGTGACTGGCCTCTTCTGTCTCTCACTGAGTGCGTATCATGTGCAATACGTGCTTCTTCAAAGTAGACGCTCAGTGACTGGTGGCTGCTGTATCTCAGAGAGTGTGTACCGTATATATTAACGTTACTACTCAAAGTACACGCTCAGTGACTGTCGGCTGCTGTCACTCATTGAGTGCATACCATATAGAATACATTCTTATTCAGAGTACACGCTCAGTGACTGTTGGCTACAGTCACTCACTGAGTGTGTACCGCATAGAATACGTTCTTATTCAGAGTACATGCTCAGTGTCTGGCAGCTGCTATCACTTACTGTGTGCATACCATATACAATACGTGCTTATTCAGAGTACAGGCTCAGTGACTGGCAGGTGCTGTCACTCAGTGAGTGCGTACCATATACAATAAGTGCTTATTCAGAGTACAGGCTCAGTGACTGGCCACTGCCATCACTGACTGATTGCATACCATATACAATACGTGGTTTTTCAGAGATCACCCTCAGTGACTGGCAGCTGCTGTCACTCACTGAGTGTGTACTGCATACAATACATGCGTTTTCAGAGAACACGCTCAGTGACTGGCAGCTGCTGGCACTCACTGAGTGCTCACCATACAGAATACGTTCCTATTCAGAGTACACTCTCAGTTACTGTCAGCTGCAGTCACTCACTGAGTGCCTACCATATAGAATACATTCTTATTCAGAGTAGGCGCTCAGTGACTGTCGGCTGCAGTCACTCACTGAGTGCGTACCATATAAAACACCTTCTTATTCAGATTATACACTCAGAGATTATCAGCTGCAGTCACTCACTGAGTGCGTACTGTATAGAATAAGTGCTTCTTCAGAGAACATGCTCAGTGACTGTTACCTGCCGTCACTACCTGACAGCATACCACATAGAATACATGCTTCTTCAGAGTACACGCTCTGTGACTGGCAGCAGCCGTCACTCACTGAGTGTGTACAGTAAGGAATACGTGCTTCTTCAGAGTACACGCTCAGAGACTGGTAGCTGCCGTCACTCAATGAGTGCATACCATATAGAATACGTGCTTTTTCCAAACACATGCTTAGTGACTGGCAGCTGCTGTCACTCCCTGATTGCGTACTGTATGTAGTAAGAGCTTCTTCAGAGTACACGCTAAGTGACTGGCAACTGCTGTCACTCACTGATGGCATAAAGTATACAATACATGCTTCTTCAGAGTACACGCTCAGTCACAGGCAGCTGCTGTCACTCCCTGAGTGTGTACCATGTGCACTAAGTGGCTCTTCAGAGTAGTCGCTCAGTGACTGGTGGATGCTATCACTCAGTGAGTGTGTACCATATATATTACATTACCATTCAGAGTACACGCTCAGTGACTGTTGGCTGCTGTCACTCACTGAGTGCGTACCGTATAGAATATGTTCTTATTCAGAGTACACGCTCAGTGACTGTTGGATGCTGTCACTCACGGAGTGCTTAAGGTATACATTATGTGCTTATACACTGTACTCGCTCAGTGACTGGCAGCAGCTGTCACTTAGTGCGTACTGTATATAATATGTTCTTCTTCATAGTACACGCTCAGTGACTGGTACCTGCCATCACTTACTGAGTGCGTACCATACAGAATACATGCTTCCTCAGAGTACACGCTCTGTGAGTGGTGGCTGCCGTCACTCACTGAGTATGTACGGTATTGAATACGTGCTTCTTCAGAGTACACATTCAGTGACTGGCAGCTGCTGTCACTCACTGAGTGCGTACTGTATAGAATACGTTCTTATTCAGAGTACCCACTCAGTGACTATCGGATGCTATCACTCACTGAGAGCGTACTGTGTGCAGTACGTGCTTCTTCAGAGTAGACGCTTAGTGAGTGTCGGATGCTGTCACTCACTGAGTACATACTGTATAGAATACGTTCTTATTCAGAATACATGCTCAGTGACTGGCAGCTGCTGTCAGTCACAGAGTGTGTACCGCATTCAGTATGTGCTTATTCAGAGTGCACGCTTAGTGACTGGCAGCTGCTGTCAGTCACTGAGTGTGTACCATGTACAACACATGCTTTTTCAGAGAACACGCTCAGTGACTTTCAGCTACTGTCACTCATTGAGTGCGTACCGTATACAATACGTTCCCATTCAGAGTACAAGCTCAGTGACTGGAGGCTGCAGTCACTCACTGAGTGCATACTATATAGAATACGTTCTCATTCAGAGCACACTCTCTGTGACTGTCGGCTGCTGTCACTCACCGAGTGCATACCATATATAATACATGCTTCTCCAGAGTAGACACTCAGTGACTGGTAGCTGCTGTCACTCACTGAGTGTGCACAATATAGAATACGTACTTCTTCAGAGTACGCACTCTGTGACTGGCAGCTGCTGTCACACACTGAGTGCATACCATTTACTATACGTGCTTATTCAGAGTACAATCTCAGTGACTGGAGGCTCCTGTCAGTCACTGAGTGTGTACCGTATACAATACATGCTTATTAAGAGTACAGGCTCAGAGACTGGTAGCTGCGGTCACTCTCTGAGTGCTTACCATATAAAATACATGCTTTTTCAGAGAACATACTCAGTTACTGGCAGCTGCTGTCTCTCACTGAGTGCGTACTATATACTATACATGCTTTTTCAGAGAACACGCTCAGTGACTGGCAGCTGCTGGCACTGACTAAATGCATAATGTATAGAATACATGCTTATTCAGAGTAAAGGCTCAGTGACTGGCAGCTGCTGTCACTCACTGAGTGCGTACCATATACTATACGTGCTTATTTAGAGTAAAGGCTCAGTGACTGGAGGTTGCTGTCAGTCACTGAGTGCGTGCATCTGTGCTTGACTCAGCTGTCACTCTAATACTTCCTTCCTTATTGAGAGTACAGGCTCAGTGACTGGCGGCTGCTCTCTCTGACTGAGTGCATACCGTATACAATATGTCCTTATTCAGAGTACAGGCTCAGTGACTGGTGGCTGCTGTCACTCACTGAGTGCGTACCGTATGCAATAAATGTTTATTCAGAGTACAGGCTCAGTGACTGGAGGTTGCTGTCAGTCACTGAGTGCGTACCTTATGCAATACGTGCTTATTCAGAGTACAGGCTCAGTGACTGGCAGCAGCTGTCACTCACTGAGTGCGTACCTTATGCAATACTTCCTTATTGAGAGTACAGGCTCAGTGACTGGCGGCTGCTCTCTCTGACTGAGTGCATACCGTATACAATATGTCCTTATTCAGAGTAAAGGCTCTCTGACTGGTGGCTGCTGTCACTCACTGAGTGCATACCATTTACTATACGTGCTTATTCAGAGTACAATCTCAGTGACTGGAGGCTCCTGTCAGTCACTGAGTATGTACCGTATACAATACGTGCTTATTCAGAGAACAGGCTCAGAGACTGGTAGCTGCGGTCACTCTCTGAGTGCTTACCATATAAAATACATGCTTTTTCAGAGAACATACTCAGTTACTGGCAGCTGCTGTCTCTCACTGAGTGCGTACTGTATACTATACATGCTTTTTCAGAGAACACGCTCAGTGACTGGCAGCTGCTGGCACTGACTAAATGCATAATGTATAGAATACGTGCTTATTCAGAGTTAAGGCTCAGTGACTGGCAGCTGCTGTCACTCACTGAGTGCGTACCATATACTATACGTGCTTATTTAGAGTTAAGGCTCAGTGACTGGAGGTTGCTGTCAGTCACTGAGTGCGTACCTTATGCAATACTTCCTTATTGAGAGTACAGGCTCAGTGACTGGCGGCTGCTCTCTCTGACTGAGTGCATACCGTATACAATATGTCCTTATTCAGAGTACAGACTCAGTGACTGGTGGCTGCTGTCACTCACTGAGTGCGTACCGTATGCAATAAATGTTTATTCAGAGTACAGGCTCAGTGACTGTCAGCTGCTGTCACTCACTGAGTGCTTACCGTATACAATACATGCTTTTTCAGAGAACATGCTCAGTGACTGGCAGCTACTGCCACTCACTGAGTGCGTACTGTATACAATACATGCTTTTTCAGAGAACATGCTCAGTGACAGTCAGCTGCTGTATCTCACTGGGTGCGTACTGTACAGAATACGTTCCTATTCAGAGTACACGCTCAGTGACTATTGGCTGCATTCACTCACTGAGTATGTACTGTACAGAATAAGTGCTTCTTCAGTGAACACGCTCAGTGCCTATTACCTGTCATTACTCACTGAGTGCGTACTATATAGAATACATGATTTTTCAGAGTACACACTCTCTATCTGGTAGCTGCCGTCACTCACTGAGTGTGTACCGTATGCAATACATGCTTCTTCAAAATTCATGCTCAGTGACTTGCAGCTGCTGTCACTCATTGATTGTGTACTGTATAGGACACTTTCTTCGGCAGAGTACAAGCTCTGTGACTGGCAGCTGCTGTCACTCACTGATTGCATGAAGTATACAATACATGCTTCATGAGAGTACACCTTCAGTGACTGACCACTCATGTCACTCACTGAGTGCGTATCGTGTGCAATACGTGCTTCTTCAAAGTAGACACTCAGTGACTGGTGGCTGCTATCACTCAGTGAGTGTGTAACATATATATTAGGATACTATTCAGAGTACACGCTCAGTGACTGTCGGTTGCTGTCACTCATTGAGTGCATACCATATAGAATATGATCTTATTCAGAGTACACGATCAGTGACTGTCAGCTGCAGTCACTCACTGAGTGTGTACCGCGTAGAATATGTTCTTATTCAGAGTACATGCTCAGTGTCTCGCAGTTGCTGTCACCACTGAGCGCACGTATAATGACACGTGTTTCTTCAGAGTACTCGGCCGACAAACAGGAAGCTGCTATCACTCACTGTGTGCGATCGTGACACAATACGTGCTTATTCAGAGACAGGCTCAGTGACTGGCAGGTGCTGTCACTCACTGAGTCGCGTACCATACACAATACATGCTTATTCGAGTACATCCTTGGTGACTGGCTGCGGCTGTCACTCACTGAGTACATACTGTATACAACACGTGCTTAATCAGAGTAAAGGCCCTGTGACTGGTGGCTGCTTTCACTCACTGAGTGTGAACCATATAATGTACATGCTTTTCAGAGAACACGCCAGTGACTGGCAGCTGCTGGCACTCACTGAGTGCTCACCGAATAGAATATGTTCTTATTCAAAGTATACTCTCAGTTACTGTCAGCTGCAGTCACTCACAGAGTGCCTACCATATAGAATACGCTCTTATTCGGAGTCGCGTCAGTGACTGTCAGCGCAGTCACCACTGAGTGCGCATTGTATAGAATACCTTCTTATTCAGACTACACGCTCAGTGACTGATGGCTGCAGTCACTCACTGAGTGCTTACTGTATAGAATAAGTGCTTCTTCAGAGTACAGGGTCAGTGACTGGTACCTGCTGTCACTACCTGACTGTGTACCATATAGAATACATGCTTCTTCAGAGTCCACGCTCTGTGACTGGTAGCTGCCGACACTACTGAGTGCTTACGGTATACAATACGTACTTATTCAGAGTACTCGCTCAGTGACTGGACCTGCTGTCACTCACTGAGTGCATACCGTATACAATACATGCTTATTCAGAGTACACGCTCAGTGACTGTTGGCTGCAGTCACTCACTGAATGTGTACCGTATAGAATACATTCTTCTTCAGAGTACATGCTCAGTGACTGGCAGCTGCTGTCACTCACTGATTGCGCACTGTATAGATACGTGCTTCTTCAGAGTACACGCTCGGTGACTGGCACCTGCTGTCACTCATTGATTGCATAAAGTACACAACATATGCTTCTTCAGATTACATGCTCAGGACTGGCAGCTGCTGTCACTAACTGAGTGTGTGCCGTGAGCAATACGTGCTTTTCCAGAGTAGATGCTCTGTGACTGGTGGCTGCTGTCACTCAGTGAGTGTGTACCATATATATTACGTTACTATTCAGAGTACGCGCTCAGTGACTGGCGGCTGCTGTCACTCACTAAGTGTATACTGTATAGAATATGTTCCTATTCAGAGTACATTCTCAGTGACTGTTGGCTACTGTCACTCACTGATTGCATACAGTATAGAATACATTCTTATTTAGAGTACACGCTCAGTGACTGTCTGATGCAGTCACTCACTGAGTGCGTTCTATAAACAATACGTGATTCTTCAGAGTACACGTTCAGTGACTGGCAGCTGCTGTCACTCACTGAGTGCTTACAGTATACAATGCATGCTTTTTCAGAGTACTTGCTCAGTGACTGGCAGCTGCTGTCACTCACTGAGTGTGTACTGTATACAATACATGCTTATTCAGAGTATAGACTCAGTGACTGGCGGCTGAAGTCACTGAGTTCATACCGTGTATAATACGTGCGCTTTCAGAGAACTCGCTCAGTGACTGGTGGCTGCTGTCACTCACTGAGTGCTTACTGTATACAACACGTGCTTATTCAGAGTAGAGGCTCAGTGACTGGCAGCTGCTGTCACTCACTGAGTGCATACTGTATACAATACTACTTATTCAGAGCACACGCTTCAGAGACTGTCATCTGCTGTCACTCACTGAGTGTGTACCGTATATAATCCGGTCTTATTCAGTGTACATGCTCTGTGACTGTCAGCTGCTGTTACTCACTTAGTGCGCACCATATTGAATTCGTGCTTCTTCAGAGTACACGCGCAGTGACTGGAAGCTGCGGTCACTCACTGAGTGCGTACTGTATGGCACACGTGTTTCTTCATTAGCATGCGCCAGTGACTGGCAGATGCTGTCACTCACTGATTGCATAAAGTATACAATACATGTTTCTTCAGAGTACACACTCAGTGACCAGCAGGTGCTGTTGATCACTGAATGCGTACCATGTGCAATACGTGCTTCTTCAGAATAGACGCTCTGTGACTGGTGGCTGCTATCACTCAGTGAGTGTGTACCATATATATTATGTTACTATTCAGAGTACACGCTCAGTGACTGGCTGCTGTCACTCACTGAGTGCATACTGTATAGAATATGTTCCTATTCGGAGTACATTCTCAGTGACTGTCAGCTGCTGTCACTCACTGAGTGCGTACCGTATAGAATATGTTCTTATTCAGAGTACATGCTCAGTGACTGTCGGATGCTGTCACTCACTGAGTGTGTTTCATATACAATACATGCTTATTCAGAGTACAGACCCAGTGACTGGTGGCTGATGTCACTGAGAGCGTACTGTATACAATACGTGCTTATACAGGCAAGATTATTAGTGACTGGCCTCTGCTGTCAGCCACTGAGTGTATATCGTATACAATACGGGCTTATTCAGAGTAGACGCTCGGTGACTGGCGGCTGCTATCAGTCACTGAGTGCGTACCGTATACAGTACGTTCTTGTTCAGAGTACACACTCAGCGATTGGCGTGTTGCTGTCAGTCACTGAGTGCGTACAGAATCTGCTTCTGCAGAGTACACGCCTATGACCGACAGCTGCTGTCACTCATTGATTGCATGAAGTATACAATACATGCTTCTTCAGAGTTCATTCTCAGTGACTGGCAGCTGCTGTCACTCACTAAGTGCATACTGTGTGCAATACATGCTTTTTCAGAGTAGACACTCTGTGACTGGTGGCTGCTATCACTCAGTGAGTGTGTACAATAGATATTACATTACTATTCAGATTACATGCTCAGTGACTGGTGGCTGCAGTCACTCACTGAGTGCATACGTATAGAATATGTTCTTATTCAGAGTACACTCTCAGTGACTTTCGGCTGCTGTCACTCACTGATTACATACCGTATAGAATACATTCTTATTCAGAATACATGCTCAGTGACTGTCGGATGCAGTCACTCATTGAGTGCGTACTGTAAACAATACGTGCTTCTTCAGAGTACTCGCTCAGTGACTGGCAGTTGCTGTCACTCACTGAGTGTTTACCGTATACAATACATGCTTATTCAGAGTACAGACTCAGTGACTGGCGGCTGATGTCGCTGAGTTCGTACCGTGCATAATACATGCTTATTCAGAGTACAGGCTCAGTGACTGGCAGCTGCTGTCACTTACTGAGTGCTAACTGTATACAATACGGGCTTATTCAGAGAAGAGGCTCAGTGACTGGCAGCTGGTGTCACTCACTGAGTGCATACTATATACAATAGTACTTCTTCAGAGAACACGCTCAGAGACTGTCGGCTGCTGTCACTCACTGAGTGGGTACCGTATATAATCCGGTCTTATTCAGTGTACACACTCTGTGACTGTCAGCTGCTGTCACTCACTGAGTGCGTACCATATTGAATTTGTGCTTCTTCAGAGTACACGCTCAGTGACTGGCAGCTGCTGTCACTCACTGATTGCGTACTGTATAGAATAGGTGCTTCTTCAAAGTACACGCTCAGTGATTGGCAGCTGCTGTCACTCACTGATTGCATAAAGTATACAATACATGCTACTTCAGAGTACACGCTCAGTGACCAGCAGCTGCTGTCGCTCACTGAATGCGTACCATGTGCAACACGTGCTTCTTCAGAGTAGACGCTCTGTGACTGGTGGCTGCTATCACTCAGTGAGTGTGTACCATATATATTATGTTACTAATCAGAGTACACGCTCAGTGACTGGCGGCTCCTGTCACTCACTGAGTGCGTACTGAATAGAATATGTTCTTATTCAGAGTACATGCTCAGTGACTGTTGGATGTTGTCAATCACTGAGGGCGTACCGTAAACAATATGTGCTTCTTCACAGTATGAGCTCAGTGAATGGCAGCTGCTGTTACTCGCTGAGTGCTTACAGTATAAAATATGTGCTTATTCAGAGTACTCGCTCAGTGACTGGCAGCTGCCTTCACTCACTGAGTGTGTACCATATACAATACATGCTTATTCAGAGTACAGACTCAGTGACTGGTGGCTGATGTCACTGAGTGTGTACCGTACACAATACGTACTTATACAGACAAGACTATTAGTGACTGGCCTCTGCTGTCAGCCACTGAGTGTATATCGTATACAATACGGGCTTTTTCAGAGCAGACGCTCGGTGACTGGCGCCTGCTGTCAGTCACTGAGTGAGTACCGTATACAGTACGTTCTTATTCAGAGTACACGCTCAGTGACTGGCGGCAGCTGTCAGTCACTGAGTGCGTACCACATAAAATTCGTGCTTCATCAGAGTACACGCTCCATGACTGGTAGCTGCTGTCAGTCACTGAGTGTGTCCCATATACAATGCATGCTTTTTCAGAGAACACGCTCAGTGACGGGCAGCTGCTGTCACTCACTGAGTACGTACCGTAAAGAATATGTTCTTATTCAGAGCACACGCTCAGTGACTGGTAGCTGCTGTCACTCACAGAATGAGTACCGCATAGAATACGTGCTCCTTCAGAGTACTCGCTCAGTGACTGGCAGCTGCTGTCACTCACTGAGTGCGTACCATATACTATACATGCTTATTTAGAGTAAAGGCTCAGTGACTGGAGGTTGCTGTCAGTCACTGAGTGCATACCTTATGCAATACTTCCTTATTGAGAGTACAGGCTCAGTGACTGGCGGCTGCTCTCTCTGACTGAGTGCATACGTATACAATATGTCCTTATTCAAGTACAGACTCAGTGACTGGTGGCTGCTGTCACTCACTGAGTGCGTACTCATTATGCAATAAATGTTTATTCAGAGTACAGGCTCAGTGACTGTCAGCTGCTGTCACTCACTGAGTGCTTACCGTATACAATACATGCTTTTTCAGAGAACATGCTCAGTGACTGGCAGCTACTGCCACTCACTGAGCGTACTGTATATACAATACATGCTTTTCAGAGAACATGCTCAGTGACAGTCAGCTGCTGTCTTCACTGCGCGTACTGTACAGAATACGCTCTATTCAGAGTACACGCCAGTGACTATTGGCTGCATTCACTCACTGAGTATGTACTGTACCGAATAAGTGCTTCTTCAGTGAACACGCTCAGTGCCTATTACCTGTCATTACTCACTGAGTGTGTACTATATAGAATACATGATTTTTCAGAGTACACACTCTCTATCTGGTAGCTGCCGTCACTCACTGAGTGTGTACCGTATGCAATACATGCTTCTTCAAAATTCATGCTCAGTGACTTGCAGCTGCTGTCACTCATTGATTGCGTACTGTATAGGACACTTTCTTCGTCAGAGTACAAGCTCTGTGACTGGCAGCTGCTGTCACTCACTGATTGCATGAAGTATACAATACATGCTTCATGAGAGTACACCTTCAGTGACTGACCACTCATGTCACTCACTGAGTGCGTATCGTGTGCACACGTGCTTTCTTCAAAGTAGACACTCAGTGACTGGTGGCTGCTATCACTCAGTGAGTGTGTAACATATATATTAGGATACTATTCAGAGTACACGCTCAGTGACTGTCGGTTGCTGTCACTCATTGAGTGCATACCATATAGAATATGATCTTATTCAGAGTACACGATCAGTGACTGTCAGCTGCAGTCACTCACTGAGTGTGTACCGCGTAGAATATGTTCTTATTCAGAGTACATGCTCAGTGTCTCGCAGTTGCTGTCACTCACTGAGTGCGCACCGTATATGATACGTGCTTCTTCAGAGTACTCGCTCGACAACAGGAAGCTGCTATCACTCACTGTGTGCGTATCGTATACAATACGTGCTTATTCAGAGTACAGGCTCAGTGACTGGCAGGTGCTGTCACTCACTGAGTGCGTACCATACACAATACATGCTTATTCAGAGTACATCCTTAGTGACTGGCTGCAGCTGTCACTCACTGAGTACATACTGTATACAACACGTGCTTAATCAGAGTAAAGGCCCTGTGACTGGTGGCTGCTTTCACTCACTGAGTGCGAACCATATAATGTACATGCTTTTTCAGAGAACACGCTCAGTGACTGGCAGCTGCTGGCACTCACTGAGTGCTCACCGAATAGAATATGTTCTTATTCAAAGTATACTCTCAGTTACTGTCAGCTGCAGTCACTCACAGAGTGCCTACCATATAGAATACGTTCTTATTCGGAGTATGCGCTCAGTGACTGTCAGCTGCAGTCACTCACTGAGTGCGTACTGTATAGAATACCTTCTTATTCAGACTACACGCTCAGTGACTGATGGCTGCAGTCACTCACTGAGTGCTTACTGTATAGAATAAGTGCTTCTTCAGAGTACAGGGTCAGTGACTGGTACCTGCTGTCACTACCTGACTGTGTACCATATAGAATACATGCTTCTTCAGAGTCCACGCTCTGTGACTGGTAGCTGCCGTCACTCACTGAGTGCTTACGGTATACAATACGTACTTATTCAGAGTACTCGCTCAGTGACTGGACCTGCTGTCACTCACTGAGTGCATACCGTATACAATACATGCTTATTCAGAGTACACGCTCAGTGACTGTTGGCTGCAGTCACTCACTGAATGTGTACCGTATAGAATACATTCTTCTTCAGAGTACATGCTCAGTGACTGGCAGCTGCTGTCACTCACTGATTGCGCACTGTATAGAATACATGCTTCTTCAGAGTACACGCTCGGTGACTGGCACCTGCTGTCACTCATTGATTGCATAAAGTACACAATATATGCTTCTTCAGATTACATGCTCAGGACTGGCAGCTGCTGTCACTAACTGAGTGTGTGCCGTGAGCAATACGTGCTTTTCCAGAGTAGATGCTCTGTGACTGGTGGCTGCTGTCACTCAGTGAGTGTGTACCATATATATTACGTTACTATTCAGAGTACGCGCTCAGTGACTGGCGGCTGCTGTCACTCACTAAGTGTATACTGTATAGAATATGTTCCTATTCAGAGTACATTCTCAGTGACTGTCGGCTACTGTCACTCACTGATTGCATACAGTATAGAATACATTCTTATTTAGAGTACATGCTCAGTGACTGTCTGATGCAGTCACCACTGAGTGCTTCTATAAACAATACGTGCTTCTTCAGAGTACAGGTTCAGTGACTGGCAGCTGCTGTCACTCACTGAGTGCTTACAGTATACAATGCATGCTTTTTCAGAGTACTTGCTCAGTGACTGGCAGCTGCTGTCACTCACTGAGTGTGTACTGTATACAATACATGCTTATTCAGAGTATAGACTCAGTGACTGGCGGCTGCAGTCACTGAGTTCATACCGTGTATAATACGTGCTTTCAGAGAACTCGGTCAGTGACTGGTGGCTGCTGTCACTCACTGAGTGCTTACTGTATACAACACGTGCTTATTCAGAGTAGAGGCTCAGTGACTGGCAGCTGCTGTCACTCACTGAGTGCATACTGTATACAATACTACTTATTCAGAGCACACGCTCAGAGACTGTCGTCTGCTGTCACTCACTGAGTGTGTACCGTATATAATCCGGTCTTATTCAGTGTACATGCTCTGTGACTGTCAGCTGCTGTTACTCACTTAGTGCGCACCATATTGAATTCGTGCTTCTTCAGAGTACACGCGCAGTGACTGGAAGCTGCGGTCACTCACTGAGTGCGTACTGTATAGAATACGTGTTTCTTCACAGTACACGCTCAGTGACTGGCAGATGCTGTCACTCACTGATTGCATAAAGTATACAATACATGTTTCTTCAGAGCACACACTCAGTGACCAGCAGGTGCTGTTGATCACTGAATGCGTACCATGTGCAATACGTGCTTCTTCAGAATAGACGCTCTGTGACTGGTGGCTGCTATCACTCAGTGAGTGTGTACCATATATATTATGTTACTATTCAGAGTACAGCTCAGTGACTGGCTGCTGTCACTCACTGAGTGCATACTGTATCAGAATATGTTCCTATTCAGAGTACATTCTCAGTGACTGTCAGCTGCTGTCACTCACTGAGTGCGTACCGTATAGAATATGTTCTTATTCAGAGTACATGCTCAGTGAAAGTCAGATGCTGTCACTCACTGAGTGTGTTTCATATACAATACATGCTTATTCAGAGTACAGACTCAGTGACTGGTGGCTGATGTCACTGAGAGCGTACTGTATACAATACGTGCTTATACAGGCAAGATTATTAGTGACTGGCCTCTGCTGTCAGCCACTGAGTGTATATCGTATACAATACGGGCTTATTCAGAGTAGACGCTCGATGACTGGCGGCTGCTATCAGTCACTGAGTGCGTACTGTATACAGTACGTTCTTGTTCAGAGTACACACTCAGCGACTGGCGGCTGCTGTCAGTCACTGAGTGCGTACCATACAGAATTCGTGCTTCTGCAGAGTACACGCTCAGTGACCGACAGCTGCTGTCACTCATTGATTGCATGAAGTATACAATACTTGCTTCTTCAGAGTTCATTCTCAGTGACTGGCAGCTGCTGTCACTCACTAAGTGCATACTGTGTGCAATACATGCTTTTTCAGAGTAGACACTCTGTGACTGGTGGCTGCTATCACTCAGTGAGTGTGTACAATAGATATTACATTACTATTCAGATTACATGCTCAGTGACTGGTGGCTGCAGTCACCACTGAGTGCATACGATAGAATATGTTCTTATTCAGAGTACACTCAGTGACTTTCGCTGCTGTCACCACTGATTACATACCGTATAGAATACATTCTTATTCAGAATACATGCTCAGTGACTGTCAGATGCAGTCACTCATTGAGTGCATACCGTAAACAATACGTGCTTCTTCAGAGTACTCGCTCAGTGACTGGCAGTTGCTGTCACTCACTGAGTGTTTACCGTATACAATACATGCTTATTCAGAGTACAGACTCAGTGACTGGCGGCTGATGTCGCTGAGTTCGTACCGTGCATAATACATGCTTATTCAGAGTACAGGCTCAGTGACTGGCAACTGCTGTCACTTACTGAGTGCTAACTGTATACAATACGGGTTTATTCAGAGAAGAGGCTCAGTGACTGGCAGCTGCTGTCACTCACTGAGTGCATACTGTATACAATAGTACTTCTTCAGAGAACACGCTCAGAGACTGTCGGCTGCTGTCACTCACTGAGTGGGTACCGTATATAATCGGTCTTATTCAGTGTACACACTCTGTGACTGTCAGCTGCTGTCACTCACTGAGTGCGTACCATATTGAATTGTGCTTCTTCAGAGTACACGCCAGTGACTGGCAGCTGCTGTCACTCACTGATTGCGTACTGTATAGAATAGGTGCTTCTTCAAAGTACACGCTCAGTGATTGGCAGCTGCTGTCACTCACTGATTGCATAAAGTATACAATACATGCTACTTCAGAGTACACGCTCAGTGACTAGCAGCTGCTGTCGCTCACTGAATGCGTACCATGTGCAACACGTGCTTCTTCAGAGTAGACGCTCTGTGACTGGTGGCTGCTATCACTCAGTGAGTGTGTACCATATATATTATGTTACTAATCAGAGTACACGCTCATTGACTGGTGGCTCCTGTCACTCACTGAGTGCGCATCGAATAGAATATGTTCTTATTCAGAGTACATGCTCAGTGACTGTTGATGTTGTCAATCACTGAGGGCGCATCTGTAAACAATATGTGCTTCTTCAGTATGAGCTCAGTGAATGGCAGCTGCTGTTACTCGCTGAGTGCTTACAGTATAAAATATGTGCTTATTCAGAGTACTCGCTCAGTGACTGGCAGCTGCCTTCACTCACTGAGTGTGTACCATATACAATACATGCTTATTCAGAGTACAGACTCAGTGACTGGTGGCTGATGTCACTGAGTGCGTACCGTACACAATACGTACTTATACAGACAAGACTATTAGTGACTGGCCTCTGCTGTCAGCCACTGAGTGTATATCGTAAACAATATGGGCTTATTCAGAGCAGACGCTCAGTGACTGGCGCCTGCTGTCAGTCACTGAGTGAGTACCGTATACAGCACGTTTATTCAGAGTACACGCCAGTGACTGGCGGCAGCTGTCAGTCACTGAGTGCGTACCACATAAAATTCGTGTTTCTTCAGAGTACACGCTCCATGATTGGTAGCTGCTGTCAGTCACTGAGTGCGTCCCATATACAATGCATGCTTTTTCAGAGAACACGCTCAGTGACGGGCAGCTGCTGTCACTCACTGAGTACGTACCGTAAAGAATATGTTCTTATTCAGAGCACACGCTCAGTGACTGGTAGCTGCTGTCACTCACTGAGTGAGTACCGCATAGAATACGTGCTCCTCCAGAGCATACACTTAGTGACTGGTAGCTGCTGTCACTCACTGAGTGAGTACCACATAGAATACGTGCTTATTCAGAGAACAGGCTCAGTGACTGACAGCTGCTGTCACTGACTTAGTGCATAATGTTTAGAATACGTGCTTATTCACAGTAAAGGCTCAGTGACAGGCAGCTGCTGTCACTCACTTAGTGCGTACCATATACTATACATGCTTATTCAGAGTAAAGGCTTAGTGACTGGAGGTTGCTGTCAGTCACTGAGTGTGTACCTTTTGCGATACGTGCTAATTCAGAGTACATTCTCAGTGACTTTCAACTGCTGTCACTCACTGAGTGTCTACCATATGGAATACATGCTTATTTAGAGTAGAGGCTCAGTGACTGGCTGCAGCTATCACTCACTGAATGCGTACCGTATGCAATACATGCTTATTTAGAGTACACGCTCAGTGACTGGTAGCTGCCGTCACTCACTGAGTGCGTACCGTATAGAATACGTGCTTCTTCAAAATACACTCTAAGTGAATGTTGGCTGCTGTCACTCACTGAGTGGGTACCGTATACAATACGTTCTTATTCAGAGTACACGCTCAGTGACTGTCAGATGCTGTCAGTAACTGAGTGAGTACCGTAAACAATACATGCTTCTTCAGAGTACGTGCTCATTGAATGGCAGCTGCTGTCACTCACTGAGCACTTATGGTATAAAATATGTGCATATTCAGAGTACTTGCTCAGTGACTGGCAGCTGCTGTCACTCACAGAGTATGTTCCATATACAATACATGCTTATTCAGAGTACAGACTCAGTGACTGGTGGCAGATGTCACTGAGTGCATACTGTCTACAATTCGTGCTTATACAGGCAAGACTATTAGTGACTGGTGGCTGCTGTCACTCACTGAGTGTATACCGTATATAATATGTTCCTATTCAGAGTACACTCTCAGTGACTGTCGGCTACTGTCACTCACTGATTGCAAACAGTATAGAATATTTTCTTATTTAGAGTACACGCTCAGTGACTGTCGGATGCAGTCACTCACTGAGTGTGTTCTGTAAACAATACGTGCTGCTTCAGAGTACACGTTCAGTGACTGGCAGCTGCTGTCACTCACTGAGTGCTTACAGTATACAATATATGCTTTTTCAGAGTACTCCCTCAGTGACTGGCAGCTGCTGTCACTCACTGAGTGTGTACTGTATACAATACATGCTTATTCAGAGTATAGACTCAGTGACTGGCGGCTGAAGTCGCACAGTTTGTACTGTGTATAATACATGCTTTTTCAGAGTACTCACTCAGTGACTGGTGGCTGCTGTCACTCACTGAGTGCTTACTGTATACAACACGTGCTTATTCAGAGTAGAGCCTCAGTGACTGGCAGTTGCAGTCACTCACTGAGTGCATACTGTATACAATAGTTCTTATTCAGAGCACATGCTCAGAGACTGACATCTGCTGTCACTCACTGAGTGCGTACCGTATAAAATCCAGTCTTATTCAGTGTACATGCTCTGTGACTGTCAGCTGCTGTTACTCACTGAGTGCGCACCATATTGAATTCGTGCTTCTTCAGAGTGCACGCGCAGTGACTGGAAGCTGCGGTCACTCACTGAGTGTGTACTGTATAGAATACATGTTTCTTCAAAATAGATGCTCAGTGACTGGCAGCTGCTGTCACTCACCGATTGTGTACTGTATAGAATACGTCCTTCTTCAGAGTACACGCTCAGTGACTGGCAGATGCTGTCACTCACTGATTGCATAAAGTATACAATACATGCTTCTTCAGAGTACACGCTCAGTGACCAGCAGGTGCTGTTGATCACTGAAAGTGTACCATGTGCAATACGTGCTTCTTCAGAATAGACGCTCTCTGACTGGTGGCTGCTATCACTCAGGGAGTGTGTACCATATATATTATGTTACTATTCAGAGTACACGCTCAGTGACTGGCTGCTGTCACTCACTGAGTGCATACCGTATAGAATATGTTCCTATTCAGAGTACATTCTCAGTGACTGTCAGCTGCTGTCACTCACTGAGTGCGTACCGTATAGAATATGTTGCTATTCAGAGTACATTCTCAGTGACTGTCAGCTGCTGTCACTCACTGAGTGCGTACCGTATAGAGTATGTTCTTATTTAGAGTACATGCTCAGTGACTGTTGGATGCTGTCACTCACTGAGTGTGTTCCATATACAATACATGCTTATTCAGAGTGCAGACTGAGTGACTGGCGGCTGATGTCACTGAGAGTGTACTGTATACAATACATGCTTATACAGGCAAGATTATTAGTAACTGGCCTCTGCTGTCAGCCACTGAGTGTATATCGTATACTATACGGGCTTATTCAGAGTAGACGCTCAGTGACTGGCGGCTGCTATCAGTCATTGAGTGCGTACCGTATACAGTATGTTCTAGTTCGGAGTACACACTCAGCGACTGGAGGTTGCTGTCAGTCACTGAGTGTGTACCATATAGAATTCGTGCTTCTGCAGAGTACACGCTCAGTGACCGACAGCTGCTGTCACTCATTGATTGCATGAAGTATACAATACATGCTTCCAGTGTACCATATAGAATTCGTGCTTCTGCAGAGTACACGCTCAGTGACCGACAGCTGCTGTCACTCATTGATTGCATGAAGTATACAATACATGCTTCTTCAGAGTTCATTCTCAGTGACTGGCAGCTGCTGTCGCTAACTAAGTGCATACCGTGTGCAATACATACTTTTTCAGAGTAGACACTCTGTGACTGGTGGCTGCTATCACTCAGTGAGTGTGTACCATAGATATTATGTTACTATTCAGAGTACATGCTCAGTGACTGGCGGCTGCTGTCACTCACTGAGTGCATACGTATAGAATATGTTCCTATTCAGAGAACACTCTCAGTGACTGTTAGCTACTGTCACTCACTGATTACATACCGAATTGAATACGTTCTTATTCAGAATACATGCTCAGTGACTGTCGGATGCAGTCACTCATTGAGTGCGTACTGTAAACAATTCATGCTTCTTCAGAGTATGTGTTCAGTGACTGGCAGCTGCTGTCACCACTGAGTGCTTACAGTACACAATATATGCTTATTCAGAGTACTCGCTCAGTGACTGGCAGCTGCTGTCACTCACTGAGTGTTTACCGTATACAATACATGCTTATTCAGAGTACAGACTCAGTGACTGGTGTCTGATGTTGCTGAGTTCGTACTGTGTATAATACGTGCTTATTCAGAGTAGAGGCTCAGTGACTGGCAGCTGCTGTCACTCACTGAGTGCATACTGTATACAATAGTACTTATTCAGAGCACACGGTGTGTACCATATAGAATTTGTGCTTCTGCAGAGTACACGCTCAGTGACCGACAGCTGCTGTCACTCATTGATTGCATGAAGTATACAATACATGCTTCTTCAGAGTTCACTCTCAGTGACTGGCAGCTGCTGTCGCTAACTAAGTGCATACCGTGTGCAATACATGCTTTTTCAGAGTAGACACTCTGTGACTGGTGGCTGCTATCACTCAGTGAGTGTGTACCATAGATATTACATTACTATTCAGAGTACATGCTCAGTGACTGGTGGCTGCTGTCACTCACTGAGTGCATACGTATAGAATATGTTCCTATTCAGAGAACACTCTCAGTGACTGTTGGCTACTGTCACTCACTGATTACATACCGAATTGAATACGTTCTTATTCAGAATACATGCTCAGTGACTGTTGGATGCAGTCACTCATTGAGTGCGTACCGTAAACAATACATGCTTCTTCAGAGTATGTGTTCAGTGACTGGCAGCTGCTGTCACTCACTGAGTGCTTACAGTACACAATACATGCTTATTCAGAGTACTCGCTCAGTGACTGGCAGCTGCTGTCACTCACTGAGTGTTTACCGTATACAATACATGCTTATTCAGAGTACAGACTCAGTGACTGGTGTCTGATGTCGCTGAGTTCGTACTGTGTATAATACTTGCTTATTCAGAGTAGAGGCTCAGTGACTGGCAGCTGCTGTCACTCACTGAGTGCATACTGTATACAATAGTACTTATTCAGAGCACACGCTCAGTGACTGTCTGCTGTCACTCACTGAGTTTGTACCGCATATAATCCGGTCTTATTCAGTGTACACGGTCTGTGACTGTCAGCTGCTGTGACTCACTGAGTGCATACCATATTGAATTCGTGCTTCTTCAGAGTACACGCTCAGTGACTGGTAGCTGCGGTCACTCACTGATTGTGTACTGTATAGAATACGTGTTTCTTCAAAATAGATGCTCAGTGACTGGCAGCTGCTGTCACTCACTGATTGCATAAAGTATACAATACATGCTTCTTCAGAGAAAACGCTCAGTGGCCAGCAGCTGCTGTCGATCACTGAATGCGTACCATGTGCAATACATGCTTCTTCAGAGTAGACGCTTTGTGACTGGCGGCTGCTGTCACTCACTGAGTGCATACCATATAGAATATGTTCTTATTCAGAGTACATGCTCAGTGACTGTCGGATGCTGTCAATCACTTAGTGCTTACGGTATAAAATACATGCTTCTTCAGAGTATGAGCTCAGTGACTGGTAGCTGCTGTCACTCACTGAGTGTGTACCTTATACAATACATGCTTATTAAGAGTACAGCCTCAATGACTGGCGGCTGATGTCACTGAGTGCGTACCATATACAATACGTTCTTATTCAGAGTAAGGGATCTGTGACTGGCGGCTGCTTTCATTCACTGAGTGCGTACCATATAATGTACGTGCTTTTTCAGTGATCACGCTCAGTGATTGGTAGCTGCTGTCACTCATCTGAATGCGCACCATGTGCAATACATGCTTCTTCAGAGTAGACGCTTTGTGACTGGCGGCTGCTGTCACTCACTGAGTGCATACCGTATAGAATATGTTCTTATTCAGAGTACATGCTCAGTGACTGTCAGATGCTGTCAATCACTTAGTGCTTACGGTATAAAATACATGCTTCTTCAGAGTACGAGCTCAGTGACTGGTAGCTGCTGTCACTCGCTGAGTGTGTACCGTATACAATACATGCTTATTCAGAGTACAGCCTCAGTGACTGGCGGCTGATGTCACTGAGTGCGTACCGTATACAATACGTTCTTATTCAGAGTAAGGGCTCTGTAACTGGCGGCTGCTTTCATCCACTGAGTGCGTACCATATAATGTACTTGCTTTTTCAGTGATCACGCTCAGTGATTGGTAGCTGCTGTCACTCACTGAGTGCATACTGCATAGAATACGTATTTCTTCAAAATAAATGCTCAGTGACTGGCAGCTGCTGTCACTCACTGATTGCGTACTGTATAGAATACGTGCTTCTTCAGAGTACATGCTCAGTGACCGGCAGCTAGCTGCTGTCACTCACTGATTGCATAAAGTAGGCAATACAAGCTTCTTCAGAGTACATGCTCAGTGACCAGCAGGTGATGTCGATCACTGAATGCGTACCATGTGCAATACGTGCTTCTTCAGAGTAGACGCTCTATGACTAGTGGCTGCTGTCACTCAGTGAGTGTGTACCACATATATTATGTTACTATTCAGAGTACACGCTCTGTGACTGGCTGCTGCTGTCACTCACTGAGTGCATACTGTATAGAATATGTTTCTATTCAGAGTACATTCTCAGTGACTGTCAGCTGCTGTCACTCACTGAGTGCGTACCGTATAGAATATGTTCTTATTCAGAGTACATGCTCAGTGACTAGTGCATGCTGTCACTCACTGAGTGCATACCGTAAACAATACATGCTTCTTCAGAGTACTCACTCAGTGACTGGCAGCTGCTGTCACTTACTGATTGCATAAAGTATACAATACTTGCTTCTTCAGAGAAGACGCTCAGTGACCAGCAGCTGCTGTTGATCACTGAATGCGTACCGTGTGCAATACGTGCTTTTTCAGAGTAGACGATCTCTGACTGGCGGCTGCTGTCACTCACTGAGTGCATACCGTGTAGAATATGTTCCTATTCAGAGTACATTCTCAGTGACTGTCGGCTGCTGTCACTCAATGAGTGCGTACCGTATTGAATATGTTCTTATTCAGATTACATGCTCAGTGACTGTTGGATGCTGTCACTCACTGAGTGCTTACGGTATAAAATACAAGCTTCTTCAGAGTACGAGCTCAGTGACTGGCAGCTGCTGTCACTCACTGAGTGTGTACCGTATACAATACATGCTTATTCAGAGTACAGCCTCAGTGACTGGCGGCTGATGTCACTGAGTGCGTACCGTATACAATACGTGCTTATTCAGATTAAGGGCTCTGTGACTGTCGGATGCTTTCATTCACTGAGTGCGTACCATATAATGTACATGCTTTTTCAGTGATCATGCTCAGTGACTGGTAGCTGCTGTCACTCACTTATTGCTCACCGAATAGAATACGTTCTTATTCAGAGTACACCCTCAGTTACTGTCAGCTGCAGTCACTCACTGAGTGCCGACCATATAGAATACATTCCTATTCAGAGTACGCGCTCAGTGACTGTCGGCTGCAATCACTCACTGAGTGCGTACAAGTATAGAATACCTTCTTATTCAGACTATACACTCAGTCACTGTCGGTTGCAGTCACTCACTGAGTGCTTACTGTACAGAATAACTGCTTCTTCAGAGTACACGGTCAGTGACTGGTACCTGCTGTCACTTCCTGACTGTGTACCATATAGAATACATGCTTCTTCAGAGCACATGCTCTGTGACTGGCAGCTGCCGTCACTCACTGAGTGCTTACGGTATACAATACGTGCTTATTCAGAGTACTCGCTCAGTGACTGGCATCTGTTGTCACTCACTGAGTGCATACTGTATACAATAGTACTTATTTAGAGCACACGCTCAGAGACTGTCTGCTGTCACTCACTGAGTTCGTACTGCATATAATCCAGTCTTATTCAGTGTATTACGGTCTGTGACTGTCAGCTGCTGGCGCTGAGTGCGTGCCATATTCGAATTAAGTGCTTCATCCAGGTACTGCGGCTCAGTGACTGGTAGTGCAGTCACCAACATTGCGTACTGTATAGAATATGCGTTTGTTCAAAATAGATGCTCAGTGACTGGCAGCTGCTGTCACTCACTGAGTGCGTACTGTATTGAATACATGCTTCTTCAGAGTACATGCTCAGTGACTGGCAGCTGCTGTCACTCACTGATTGCATAAAGTATACAATACATGCTTCTTCAGAGAAAACGCTCAGTGACCAGCAGCTGCTGTCGATCACTGAATGCGTACCATGTGCAATACATGCTTCCTCAGAGTAGACGCTTTGTGACTGGCGGCTGCTGTCACTCACTGAGTGCATACCATATAGAATATGCTGTCAATCACTTAGTGCTTACGGTATAAAATACATGCTTCTTCAGAGTACGAGCTCAGTGACTGGTAGCTGTTGTCACTCGCTGAGTGTGTACCGTATACAATACATGCTTATAAAGAGTACAGCCTCAGTGACTGGTGGCTGATGTCACTGAGTGCGTACCGTATACAATACATTCTTATTCAGAGTAAGGGCTCTGTGACTGGTGGCTGCTTTCATTCACTGAGTGCGTACCATATAATGTACGTGCTTTTTCAGTGATCACGCTCAGTGATTTGTAGCTGCTGTCACTCACTGAGTGCGTACTGTATAGAATATGTATTTCTTCCAAATAAACACTCAGTGACTGGCAGCTGCTGTCACTCACTGATTGCGTACTGTATAGAATACGTGCTTCTTCAGAGTACACGCTCAGTGACCGGCAGCTAGCTGCTGTCACTCACTGATTGCATAAAGTAGGCAATACAAGCTTCTTCAGAGTACACGCTCAGTGACCAGCAGGTGATGTCGATCACTGAATGCGTACCATGTGCAATACATGCTTCTTCAGAGTAGACGCTCTATAACTAGTGGCTGCTGTCACTCAGTGAGTGTGTACCACATATATTATGTTACTATTCAGAGTACATGCTCAGTGACTGGCAGCTGCCGTCACACACTGAGTGCTTACAGTATACAATACGTGCTTATTCAGAGTACTCGCTCAGTGACTGGAACCTGCTGTCACTCTCTGACTGCATACCGTATAAAATACATGCTTCTTCAGAGTACACACTTAGTGAATGGCAGCTGCTGTCACTCACTGATTGCGTACTGCATAGAATACGTGCTTCTTCAGAGTACACACTCAGTGACTGGCACCTGCTGTAACTCATTGATTGCATAAAGTATACAATACATGCTTCTTCCAATTACATGCTCAGTGACTGGCAGCTGCTGTCGCTAACTGAGTGCATACCATGTGCAATACGTGCTTCTTCAAAGTAGATGCTCTGTGATTGGCTGCTGCTGTCACTCACTGAGTGTGTACTGTACACAATACATGCTTTTTCAGAGTACAGACTCAGTGACTGGTGGATAATGTTGCTGAGTTTGTACCGTATACAATACATGCTTATTCAGATTACAGGCTCAGTGACTGGAGGCTGCTGTCACTCACTGAGAGCTTACTGTATACAGTACGTGCTTATTCAGAGTAGAGGCTCAGTGACTGGTGTCTGATGTCCCTCAGTGCATACCGTATACAATACGTGCTTATTCAGTGTACCTCCTCAGTGACTGTTGGCTGCAGTGTCTCACTGAATGCGTTTTGAATAGAATAAGTGCTTCTTCAGAGTACACGCTCAGTGACTGGTAGCTGCCGTCACTCACTGTGTGTGTACCACATAGGATGCGTTCTTCTTCAAAATACATGCTCAGTGACTGGCAGCTGCTGTCACTCACTGATTGCGTACTGTATAGAATACGTGCTTCTTCAGAGTACATGCTCAGTGACTGGCATCTGCTGTCACTCATTGATAGCATGAAGTATACAATACATGCTTCTTCAGAGTACACTCTCAGTGACTGGCAGCTGCTGTCCCTCTCCAAGTGCGTACCGTGTGCAATACATGCTTTTTCAGAGTAGGTGCTCTGCGACTGGTGGCTGCTATCACTCAGTATGTGTGTATCATATAAATTATGTTACTATTCAGAGTACACGCTCAGTGACTGGCGGCTGCTGTCACTCACTGAGAGTATACCATATAGAATGTGTTCCTATTCAGAGTACACTCTCAGTGACTGTCGGCTGCTGTCACTCACTGATTGCATACAGTATAGAATACGTTCTTATTCAGAATACATGCTCAGTGACTGTAGGATGCTGTCACTCACTGACCGTGTTCCGTATACAATACATGCTTATTCAGAGTACAGACTCAGTGACTGGCGGCTGATGTCACTGAGAGCGTACCGTACAAAATACGTGCTTATACAGGTAAGACTATTAGTGACTGGCCTCTGCTGTCAGCCACTGAGTGTATATCGTATACAATTGGGCTTATTCAGAGTAGACGCTCGGTGACTGGCGGCTGCTGTCAGTCATTGAGTGCATACCATATACAGTACGTTCTTGTTCAGATTACACACTCAGCGACTGGCGGCTGCTGTCAGTCACTGAGTGCGTACCATATAGAATTCGTGCTTCTGCAGAGTACACACTCAGTGACCGGCAGCTGCTGTCACTCATTGATTGCATGAAGTATACAATACATGCTTCTTCAGAGTTCACTCTCAGTGACTGGCAGTAACTGTCACTCACTAAGTGTGTACTGTGTGCAATACATGCTTTTTCAGAGTAGACACTTTGTGACTGGTGGCTGCTATCACTCAGTGAGTGTGTTCCATAGATAATACGTTACTATTCAGAGTACATGCTCAGTGACTGGTGGCTGCTGTCACTCACTGAGTGCATACATATAGAATATGTTCCTATTCAGAGTACACTCTCGGTGACTGTCGGCTACTGTCACTCACCGATTCCTTACCATATAGAATACGTTCTTATTCAGAGTACATGCTCAGTGACTGTCGGATGCAGTCACTCATCGAGTGCATACCGTAAACAATACGTGCTTCTTCAGAGTACATGTTCAGTGACTGGCAGCTGCTGTCACTCACTGAGTGCTTACAGTACACAATACATGCTTATTCAGAGTACTCGCTCAGTGACTGGTGGCTGCTTTCACTCACTGAGTGCGTACCATATAATGTATGTGCTTTCCCAGAGATCACGCTCAGTGACTGGTAGCTGCTGTCACTCACTGAGTGCGTACTGCATACAATACATGCTTTTTTCAGAGAACACGCTCAGTTACTGTCAGCTGCAGTCACTCACTGAGTGCCTACCCTATAGAATACATTCTTATTCACAGTACGTGCTCAGTGACTGTCAGTTGCAGTCACTCACTGAGTGCTTACTGTATAGAATAAGTTCTTCTTCAGAGTACACGGTCAGGGACTGGTACCTGCCATCACTACCTGGCTGAGTACCATATAGAATACATGCTTCTTCAAAGTACACGCACTGTGACTGGGAGCTGCCATCACTCACTGAGTGCTTATGGTATACAATACGTGCTTATTCAGAGTACTCGTTCAGTGACTGGAACCTGCTGTCACTCACTGAGTGCATACCGTATACAATACATGCTTATTCAGAGTACACGCTCAGTGACTGTTGGCTGCAGTCACTCACTGAATGTGTACTGTATAGAATACATGCTTCTTCAGAGTACACGCTCAGTGACTGCCAGCTGCTGTCTCTCATTGATTGCATAAAGTATACAATACATGCTTCTTCAGATTACACGCTCAGTGACTGGCAGCTGCTGTCGCTCACTGAGTGTGTACCATGTGCAATACGTTCTTCTTCTGAGTAGATGCTCTGTGACTGGCAGCTGCTGTCACTCACTAAGTGCTTCCAGTAAACAATACATGCTTATTCAGAGTACTCGCTCTTTTACTGGCAGCTGCTGTTACTCACTGAGTGTGTACCGTACACAATACATGCTTATTCAGAGTACAGACTCAGTGACAGGCAGCTAATGTTGCTGAGTTAGTACCGTATACAATACGTGCTTATTCAGATTGCAGGCTCAGTGACTAGAGGCTGCTTTCACTCACTGAGTGCTTACTGTATACATTATGTGCTTATTCAGAATAGAGGCTCAGTGGCTGTCAGCTGCTGTCACTCACTGACTGTGTACCGTATACAGTACATGCTTATTCAGAGTACAGACACAGTGACTGGTGTCATATGTCACTCAGTGCGTACCATATACAATACGTGCTTATTCAGAGTACTCGCTCAGTGACTGTTGGCTGCAGTCTCTCTGAATGCATACTGTATAGAATACGTGGTTCTTCAGAGTACACGCTCAGTGACTGGCAGCTGCTGTCACTCACTGATTGCGTACCGTATAGAATACGTGGTTCTTCAGAGTACACGCTCATTGACTGGCAGCTGCTGTCACTCACTGATTGTGTACTGTATAGAATACGTGCTTCTTCAGAGTACATGCTCAGTGACTGGCATCTGCTGTCACTCAATGACTGCATGAAGTATACAATACATGCTTCTTCAGAGTACACTCTCAGTGACTGGCAGCTGCTGTCCCTCACTAAGTGCATACCGTGTGCAATACATGCTTTTTCAGAGTAGACGCTCTGTGACTGGTGGCTGCTATCACTCAGTGAGTGTGTACCATATATATTATGTTACTATTCAGAGTACACACTCAGTGCCTGGCAGCTGCTGTCACTCACTGAGTGTATACCATATAGAATGTGTTCCTATTCAGAGTACACTCTCAGTGACTGTCAGCTACTATCACTCACTGAGTGCGTTCTGTAAACAATACGTGCTTCTTCAGAGTACGCGTTCAGTGACTGGAAGCTGCTGTCACCCACTGAGTGCTTACGATATACAATACATGCTTATTCAGAGTAAGGGCTCTGTGACTGGCGGCTGCTTTCACTCACTGAGTTTGTACCATATAATGTACGTGCTTTTTCAGTGATCACGCTCAGTGACTGGTAGCTGCTGTCACTCACTGAGTGCATACTGCATACAATACATGCTTTTTCAGAGTACAGGTTCAGTTACTGGCAGGTGCTGTCACTCACTGAGTGCGTAACATATACAATACGTGCCTATTCAGAGTACATCCCCAGTGACTGGTGGCTGCTGTCACTGACAGAGTGCATACTGCATACAACACATGCTTATTCAGAGTAAAGGCTCTGTGACTGGCGACTGCTTTCACTCACTGAGAGGGTACCATATAATGTACGTTATTTTTCAGAGATCACGCTCAGTGACTGGTAGCTGCTGTCACTCACTGAGTGTGTACTGCATACAATTCATGCTTTTTCGGAGAACACGCTCAGTGACTGGCAGCTGCTGGCACTCACTGAGTGCTCACCAAATAGAATACGTACTTATTCAGAGTACTCTCTCAGTTACTGTCAGCTGCAGTCACTCACTGAGTGCCTACCCTATAGAATACGTTCTTATTCACAGTATGAGCTCAGTGACTGCAGGCTGCAGTCACTCATTGAGTGCTTACTGTATAGAATAAATGCATCTTCAGAGTACACGGTCAGTGACAGTTACCTGCTGTCACTACCTGACTGTGTACCATACAGAAAACATGCTTCTTCAGAGTACACGTTCTGTGACTGGTAGCTGCCATCACTCACTGAGTGCTTACAATTTAAAATACGTGCTTATTCAGAGTACTCGCTCAGTGACTGGCAGCTGCTGTCACTCCCTGAGTATGTTCCATATACAATACATGCTTATTCAGAGTACAGACTCAGTGACTGTTGGCTGATGTCACTGAGTGCGTACCGTATACAATATGTGCTTATACAGGCATGACTATTAGTGACTGGCCTCTGCTGTCAGCCACTGAGTGAGTATTGTATACAATACGGGCTTATTCTGAGTAGACGCTCAGTGACTGGCGGCTGCTGTGAGTCATTGAGTGCGTACCGTATACAGTTCGTTCTTGTTCAGAGTAAACGCTCAGTGACTGGCGGCTGCTGTCAGTCACTGAGTGCGTACCATATAGAATTCGTGCTTCTGCAGAGTACACGCTCAGTGACTGGCAGCTGCCGTCATTCACTTAGTGCGTACTATATACAATACCTTCCTATTCAGAGTATACACTCAGTGACTGTCGGTTGCAGTCACTCACTGAGTGCTTACTGTATAGAATAAGTGCTTCTTCAGAGTACACGGTCAGTGACTGGTACCTGCCGTCACTTCCTGACTGTGTACCATATAGAATACATGCTTCTTCAAAGCACATGCTCTGTGACTGGCAGCTGCTGTCACTCACTGAGTGCTGACGGTATACAATACGTGCTTATTCAGAGTACACGCTCAGTGACTGGAACCTGCTGTCACTCTCTGACTGCATACCATATACAATACATGCTTATTCAGAGTACACGCTCAGTGTCTGTTGGCTGCAATCACTCACTGAATGCGTACCGTATAGAATACGTGCTTCTTCAGAGTACACGCTCAGTGAATGGCAGCTGCTGTCACTACTGATTGCGATCGTATAGAATACGTGTTTCTTCAGAGTACACGCCAGTGACTGGCACCTGCTATCACTCATTGATTGCATAAAGTATACAATACATGCTTCTTCAGATTACATGCTCAGTGACTGGCAGCTGCTGTCGCTAACTGAGTACGCACTGCTGAGCACGCTCTTCTTCAGAGTAGATGCTCTGTGATTGGCTGCTGCTGTCACTACTGAGTGTGTACTATACACAATACATGCTTATTCAGAGTACAGACTCAGTGACAGGCGGATAATTTTGCTGAGTTTGTATTGCAATACGTGTTTATTCAGATTACAGGCTCAGTGACTGGAGGCTGCTGTCACTCACTGAGAGCTTACTGTATACAATACATGCTTATTCAGAGTAGAGGCTCAGTGACTGGTGTCTGATATCCCTCAGTGCGTTCCGTATACAATACGTGCTTATTCAGTGTACCTTCTCAGTGACTGTTGGCTGTAGTGTCTCACTGAATGCGTACTGAATAGAATAAGTGCTTCTTCAGAGTACACGCTCAGTGACTGGTAGCTGCCGTCACTCACTGAGTGTGTACCGCATAGAATGCATTCTTCTTCAAAATACATGCTCAGTGACTGGCAGTTGCTGTCACTCACTGATTGCATACTGTATAGAATACGTGCTTCTTCAGATTACACGCTCAGTGACTGGCATCTGCTGTCACTCATTGAAAGCATGAAGTATACAATACGTGCTTCTTCAGAGTACACTCTCAGTGACTGGAAGCTGCTGTCCCTCTCCCAGTGCGCACCGTGTGCAATATATGCTTTTTCAGAGTAGGTGTTCTGTGACTGGTGGCTCTATCACTCAGTGAGAGTGTATCATGTAAATTATGTTACTATTCAGAGTACATGCTCAGTGACTGGTGGCTGCTGTCACTCACTGAGTGTATACCATATAGAATGTGTTCCAATTCAGAGTACACTCTCAGTGACTGTCGGCTGCTGTCACTCACTGATTGCATACAGTATAGAATACGTTCTTATTCAGAGTACATGCTCAGTGACTGTCGGATGCTGTCACTCACTGAGCGTGTTCCGTATACAATACATGCTTATTCAGAGTACAGACTCAGTGACTGGTGGCTGATGTCACTGAGAGCGTACCGTACACAATACGTGCTTATACAGGCAAGACTATTGGTGACTGGCCTCTGCTGTCAGCCACTGAATGTATATCGATACAATACAGGCTTATTCAGAGTAGACGCTCAGTGACTGGCGGCTGCTGTCAGTCATTGAGTGCGTACCGTATACAGTACATTCTTGTTCAGAGTACACACTCAGCGACTGGAGGCTGCTGTCAGTCACTGAGTGCGTACGATATAGAATTCGTGCTTCTGCAGAGTTCCTGCTCAGTGACCGGCAGCTGCTGTCACTCATTGATTGCATGAAGTGTACAATACATGCTTCTTCAGAGTTCACTCTCAGTGACTGGCAGTAACTGTCACTCACTAAGTGTGTACCGTGTGCAATACATGCTTTTTCAGAGTAGACACTCTGTGACTGGTGGCTGCTATCACTCAGTGAGTGTGTGCCATAGATATTACATTACTATTCAGAGTACATGCTCAGTGACTGGTGGCTGCTGTCACTCACTGAGTGCATACGTATAGAATATGTTCCTATTCAGAGTACACTCTCAGTGACTGTCGGCTACTGTCACTCACCGATTCCTTACCGTATAGAATATAGATATAGGGTGTTGGTTAATTAGGATCTGCGGCCAATCCTGTAGGTAGGGAAATGGGCAGACTAGATGGGCCTAGCGGTCCTTATCTGCTGTCAAAGTCTATGTTTTTATGTTTCTAATACGTTCTTATTCAGAGTACGTGCTCAGTGACTGTCGGATGCAGTCACTCATTGAGTGCGTACCGTAAACAATACGTGCTTCTTCAGAGTATGCGTTCAGTGACTGGCAGCTGCTGTCACTTCACTGAGTGCTTACAGTACACAATACATGCTTATTCAGAGTATTCTCTCAGTGACTGGCAGCTGCTGTCACTCACTGAGTGTTTACCATATACAATACATGCTTATTCAGAGTACAGGCTCAGTGACTGGAACCTGCTGTCACTCTCTGACTGCATACCGTATACAATACATGCTTATTCAGAGTACACGCTCAGTGTCTGTTGGCTGCAATCACTCACTGAATGCGTACCGTATAGAATACGTGCTTCTTCAGAGTACACGCTCAGTGAATGGCAGCTGCTGTCACTCACTGATTGCGTACTGTATAGAATACTTGCTTCTTCAGAGTACACGCTCAGTGACTGGCACCTGCTGTCACTCATTGATTGCATAAAGTATACAATACATGCTTCTTTAGATTACATGCTCAGTGACTGGCAGCTGCTGTCGCTAACTGAGTACGTACCATGCGCAATACGTTCTTCTTCAGAGTAGATGCTCTGTGATTGGCTGCTGCTGTCACTCACTGAGTGTGTACTATACACAATACATGCTTATTCAGAGTACAGACTCAGTGACAGGCGGATAATTTTGCTGAGTTTGTACCGTATGCAATACGTGCTTATTCAGATTACAGGCTCAGTGACTGGAGGCTGCTGTCACTCACTGAGAGCTTACTGTATACAATACGTGCTTATTCAGAGTAGAGGCTCAGTGACTGGTGTCTGATGTCCCTCAGTGCGTTCCGTATACAATACGTGCTTATTCAGTGTACCTTCTCAGTGACTGTTGGCTGCAATGTCTCACTGAATGCGTACTGAATAGAATAAGTGCTTCTTCAGAGTACACGCTCAGTGACTGGTAGCTGCCGTCACTCACTGAGTGTGTACCACATAGAATGCATTCTTCTTCAAAATACATGCTCAGTGACTGGCAGCTGCTGTCACTCACTGATTGCGTACTGTATAGAATATGTGCTTCTTCAGAGTACACGCTCAGTGACTGGCATCTGCTGTCACTCATTGAAAGCATGAAGTATACAATACGTGCTTCTTCAGAGTACACTCTCAGTGACTGGAAGCTGCTGTCCCTCTCCCAGTGCGCACCATGTGCAATATATGCTTTTTCAGAGTAGGAGTTCTGTGACTGGTGGCTCTATCACTCAGTGAGAGTGTATCATGTAAATTATGTTACTATTCAGAGTACATGCTCAGTGACTGGCGGCTGCTGTCACTCACTAAGTGTATACCGTGTAGAATGTGTTCCTATTCAGAGTACACTCTCAATGACTGTCGGCTGCTGTCACTCACTGATTGCATACAGTATAGAATACGTTCTTATTCAGAGTACATGCTCAGTGACTGTCGGATGCTGTCACTCACTGAGCGTGTTCCGTATACAATACATGCTTATTCAGAGTACAGACTCAGTGACTGGCGGCTGATGTCACTGAGAGCGTACCGTACACAATACGTGCTTATACAGGCAAGACTATTAGTGACTGGCCTCTGCTGTCAGCCACTGAATGTATATCATATACAATACAGGCTTATTCAGAGTAGACGCTCAGTGACTGGCAGCTGCTGTCAGTCATTGAGTGCGTACGATATAGAATTCGTGCTTCTGCAGAGTACATGCTCAGTGACCGGCAGCTGCTGTCACTCATTGATTGCATGAAGTATACAATACATGCTTCTTCAGAGTTCACTCTCAGTGACTGGCAGTAACTGTCACTCACTAAGTGTGCACCGTGTGCAATACATGCTTTTTCAGAGTAGACACTCTGTGACTGGTGGCTGCTATCACTCAGTGAGTGTGTGCCATAGATATTCGTTACTATTCAGAGTACATGCTCAGTGACTGGTGGCTGCTGTCACTCACTGAGTGCATACATTATAGAATATGTTCCTATTCAGAGTACACTCTCAGTGACTGTCGGCTACTGTCACTCACCGATTCCTTACCGTATAGAATATAGATATAGGGTGTTGGTTAACAAGAATCTGCGGCCAATTCTGTAGGTAGGGTAATGGGCAGACTAGATGGGCCTAGCAGTCCTTATCTGCCGTCAAAGTCTATGTTTTTATGTTTCTAAGACGTTCTTATTCAGAGTTCGTGCTCAGTGACTGTCGGATGCAGTCACTCATTGAGTGCGTACCGTAAACAATACGTGCTTCTTCAGAATACGCGTTCAGTGACTGGCAGCTGCTGTCACTCACTGAGTGCTTACAGTACATAATACATGCTTATTCAGAGTACTCGCTCAGTGACTGGCAGCTGCTGTCACTCACTGAGTGTTTACCATATACAATACATGCTGATTAGGAGTACAGACTCAGTGACTGGCGTCTGATGTCGCTGAGTTCGTACCATGTATAATACGTGCTTATTCAGAGTACAGGCTCAGTGACTGGCATCTGCTGTCACTCACTGAGTGCTTACTGTATACAGTACGTGCTTATTCAGAGTAGAGGCTCAGTGATTGGTAGCTGCTTTCACTCACTGAGTGCGTACCATATAATGTACGTGCTTTCTCAGAGATCACGCTCAGTGACTGAGTGATAGCAGCCACCAGTCACAGAGCGTCTACTCTGAAAAAGCATGTATTGCACACGGTATGCACTTAGTGAGGGACAGCAGCTGCCAGTCACTGACAGTGTACTCTGAAGAAGCATGTATTGTATACTTCATGCAATCAATGAGTGACAGCAGATGCCAGTCACTGAGTATGTACTCTGAAGAAGCACGTATTCTCACATACACAATCAGTGGTGACACGAGCTGCCAGGTCACTGGCGTGTACTCTGGAAGAAGCTATTATTCTATACAGTACACAATCAGTGGTGACAGCAGCTGCCGGTCACTGAGCATGTACTCTGAAGAACCACGATTCTATACAGTACGCATTCAGAGAGAGACTGCAGCCAACAGTCACTGAGCATGTACTCTGAATAAGCACGTATTCTATACGGTACACACTGAGTGACTTCTGACAGCAGTCACTGAGTATGTACTCTGAATAAGCATGTATTGTATACGGTACACAGTCAGTGAGTGACAGCAGCCTCCAGTCACTGAGCCTGTAATCTGAATAAGCACGTATTGTGTACGGTACACACTCAGTGAGTAACAGCAGCTGCCAGTCACAGAGCGAGTACTCTGAATAAGCATGTATTGTTTACTGGAAGCACTCAGTGAGTGACAGCAGCTTCCAGTCACAGAGAGCATCCTCTGAAGAAGAACGTGATTGCACATGGTACGTGACGCCAGAGTTTTTACAGCAGCTGCCAGTCACTGAGTCGCGTAATCTGAAGAAGCATGTATGGTATACTTTATCAATCAATGAGAGACAGCAGCTGGCAGTCACTGGCGTGTACTCTGAAGAAGCACGTATTCTATACAGTTCTCTATCAGTGAGTGACTGCAGCTGCCAGTCACTGAGCTTGTACTGTGAAGAAGCACGTATTCTATGTGGTACACATCCATTGAGTGACTGCAGCCAACAGTCACTGAGAGTGTACTCTGAATAAGCATGTATTGTATACTGTTTGCACTCAGTGAGTGACAGCAGGTTCCAGTCACTGAGCAAGTACTCTGAATAAGCACGTATTGTATACCGTAAGCAATCAGTCAGTGATGGCAGCTCCCAGTCACAGAGCGTATACTCTGAAGAAGCATGTATTCTATATGGTACTCAGCCAGGTAGTGATGGCAGGTACCAGTCCCTGACCGTGTACTCTGAAGAAGCACTTATTCTATACAGTAAGCACTCAGTGAGTGACTGCAGCTGACAGTCACTGAGCGTGTACTGTGAATAAGAACGTATTCTATAGGGTAGGCACTCAGTGAGTGACTGCAGCTGACAGTAACTGAGAGAATACTCTGAATAAGTATGTATTCTATTTGGTGAGCACTTAGTGAATGCCAGCCGCTGCCAGTCACTAAGTGTGTTCTCTGAAAAAAGCATGTATTGTATGCAGTACGCACTCAGTGAGTGACAGCAGCTACCAGTCACTGAGCGTGATCTCTGAGAAAGCACGTACATTATATAGTACACACTCAATGAGTGACAGCAGATGCCAGTCACTGAGCCTGTACTCTGAATAAGCACGTATTATACAGGGTACGAACTCAGCGACATCAGACACCAGTCACTGAGTCTGTACTCTGAATAAGCATGTATTGTATACGGTAAACACTCAGTGAGTGACAGCAGCTGCCAGTCACTGAGCGAGTACTCTGAATAAGCATGTATTATGTACTGTAAGCACTCAGTGAGTGACAGCAGCTGCCAGTCACTGAACGCATACTCTGAAGAAGCACGTATTGTTTACGGTACGCACTCAGTGAGTGACTGCATCCGACAGTCACTGAGCATGTACTCTGAATAAGAACGTATTCTATACAGTAAGGAATCGGTGAGTGACAGTAGCCGACAGTCACTGAGAGTATACTCTGAATAGGAACATATTCCATACGTATGCACTCAGTGAGTGACAGCATCCACCAGTTACTGAGCATGTACTCTGAATAGTAATGTAATATCTATGGTACGCACTCAGTGAGTGAAAGCAGCCACCAGTCACAGAGTGTCTACTCTGAAAAAGCATGTATTGCACACGGTACACACTTGGTGAGTGACAGCAGATGCCAGTCACTGAGCCTGTACTCTGAACAAGCACGTATTATACACGGTACGAACTCAGCGACATCAGACACCAGTCACTAAGTCTGTACTCTGAATAAGCATGTAGTGTATACGGTAAACACTCAGTGAGTGACAGCAGCTACCAGTCACTGAGCGAGTACTCTGAATAAGTATGTATCGTGTACTGTAAGCACTCAGTGAGTGACAGCAGCTGCCAGTCGCTGAGTGTGTACTCTGAACAAGAACGTACTGTATACGGTACGCACTCAATGACTGACAGCAGCCGCCAGTCACTGAGCGTCTACTCTGAATAAGCCCATATTGTATACGATATACACTCAGTGGCTGACAGCAGAGGCCAGTCACTAATAGTCTTGCCTGTATAAGCACGTATTGTGTACGGTACGCTCTCAGTGACATCAGCCGCCAGTCACTGAGTCTGTACTCTGAAAAAGCATGTATTGTATAAGGAACACACACAGTGAGTGTGTACCATATATATTATGTTACTATTCAGAGTACACGCTCAGTGACTGGCAGCTGCTGTCACTCACTGAGTGTATACCGTATAGAATGTGTTCCTATTCAGAGTACACTCTCAGTGACTATCGGCTACTATCACTCACTGAGTGCGTACTGTAAACAATACGTGCTTCTTCAGAGTACGCGTTCAGTGACTGGCAGCTGCTGTCACCCACTGAGTTTTTCCAGTATACAATACATGCTTATTCAGAGTAAGGGCTCTGTGACTGGTGGCTGCTTTCACTCACTGAGTGCATACCATATAATGTACGTGCTTTTTCAGTGATCACACTCAGTGACTGGTAGCTGCTGTCACTCACTGAGTGCGTACTGCATACAGTACATGCTTTTTCAGAGTACAGGCTCAGTGACTGGCAGGTGCTGTCACTCACTGAGTACATAACATATACAATACATGCTTATTCAGAGTACATCTCCAGTGACTGATGGCTGCTGTCACTGACTGAGTGCATACCGTATACAACATGTGCTTATTCAGAGTAAAGGCTCTGTGACTGGTGGCTGCTTTCACTCACTGAGTGGGTACCATATAATGTACGTGCTTTTTCAGAGATCACGCTCAGTGACTGGTAGCTGCTGTCACTCACTGAGTGCGTACTGCATACAATTCATGCTTTTTTGGAGAACACTCTCAGTGACTGGCAGCTGCTGGCACTCACTAAGTGCTCACCAAATAGAATACATACTTATTCAGAGTATTCTCTCAGTTACTGTCAGCTGCAGTCACTCACTGAGTGCCTACCCTATAGAATACGTTCTTATTCACAGTATGCCCTCTGTGACTGTTGGATGCAGTCACTCACTGAGTGCTTACTGTATAGAATAAATGCATCTTCAGAGTACACGGTCAGTGACAGTTACCTGCTGTCACTACCTGACTGTGTACCATACAGAAAACATGCTTCTTCAAAGTACATGTTCTGTGACTGGAAGCTGCCATCACTCACTGAGTGCATACAATATAAAATAGAAACATAGAAACATAGAATTTGATGGCAGATAAGGACCACTTGGCCCACCCAGTCTGCCCATTTCCCTACCTACTGGATAAGCTGCAGATCCTAGTTAACCAGCAGCCTACTTCTTCCTACCCCCACCCCCCAGAATTGCCTTATGACTATCCCATGCATGCTTGAATTCCACCACTGATTTTGACTCCACAACCTCCTCCGGAAGGCCATTCCATGCATCCACAACCCTCTCTGTGAAAAAATACTTCCTTAAATTTCCTCTGAGCCGCCCCCCCATCTTCAAATTGTGCCCTCTTGCATACCATATACAACATGTGCTTATTCAGAGTAAAGGCTCTGTGACTGGTGGCTGCTTTCACTCACTGAGTGTGTACCATATAATGTACATGCTTATTCAGAGTACTCGCTCAGTGACTGGCAGCTGCTGTCACTCACTGAGTATGTTACATATACAATACATGCTTATTCAGAGTACAGACTCAGTGACTGTTGGCTGATGTCACTGAGTGCATACCGTATACAATACGTGCTTATACAGGCATGACTATTAGTGACTGGCCTCTGCTGTCAGCCACTGAGTGTGTATCATATACAATACGGGCTTATTCAGAGTAGACACTCAGTGACTGGCAGCTGCTGTGAGTCATTGAGTGCGTACCGTATACAGTACATTCTTGTTCAGAGTAAACGCTCAGTGACTGGCAGCTGCTGTCATTCACTTATTGCGTACCATATACAATACCTTCCTATTCAGAGTATATACTCAGTGACTGGGAGCTGCTGTCACTCACTGATTGCAAAAAGTATACAATACATGCTTCTTCAGAGTACACGCTCAGTGACCGGCAGCTGCTGTTACTCACTGAGTGCGTATCATATACAATACGGGCTTCTTCAGAGTAGATGCTCAGTGACTGGTGGCTGCTGTGAGTCATTGAGTGCGTACCGTATACAGTACATTCTTGTTCAGTGTAAATGCTCAGTGACTGGCGGCTGCTGTCACTCACTAAGAGCGTACCATGTGCAATACATGCTTTTACAGAGTAGATGCTCTTGGACTGGTGGCTGCTATCACTCAGTGAGTGTGTGCCATAGATATTACGTTACTATTCAGAGTACATGCTCAGTGACTGGCGGCTGCTGTCACTCACTGAGTGCATACCATGTAGAATATGTTCCTATTCAGAGTACACTCTCAGTGATTGTTGGCTACTGTCATTCACTGATTGCATACCGTATAGAATACTTTCTTATTCAGAGTACACGCTCAGTGACTGTCTGATGCAGTCACTCACTGAGTGCATACTGTAAACAATACGTGCTTCTTCAGAGTACTCGCTCGGTGACTGGCAGCTGCTGTCACTCACTGAGTGGCTACTGTATACAATACATTCTTATTCAGAGTACAGGCTCAGTTACTGGTGGCTGCTGTCACTGAATGAGTGCAAACCGTATTCAATCCATGCTTATTCAGGGTACAGGCTCAGTGACTGACAGCTACTGTCACTCACTGAATGCGTACCATATACTATACGTGCTTATTCAGAGTAAAGGCTCACTGACTGGAGGCAGCTGTCAGTCACTGAGTGCATACCGTATACAATACGTGCTTACTCAGAGTACAGACTCAGGGACTTTCAGCTGCTGTCACTCACTGAGTGTGTACCTAATGCAATACATGCTTATTCAAAGTACAGGCTCAGTAACTGGCAGCAGCTCTCACTCACTGAGTGCGTACCATATACAATACGTTCTTATTCAGAGTACAGGTTCAGTGACAGGTGGCTGCTGTCACTCACTGAGTCTGTACCATATACAATACATGCTTATTCAGAGTACAGGCTTAGTGACTGTCAGCTGCTGTCACTCACTGAGTGCTTACCGTATATAATACATGCTTTTTCAGAGAACATGCTCAGTGACTGGCAGCTGTTTTCACTCACTCAGTGCATACTGAATAGAACACATTCCTATTCAGAGTACACGCTCAGTGACTTTCAGCTGCAGTCACTCACTGAGTGCGTACCCTGTAGAATACACGCTTTCTCAGAGTACATGCTCTGTGACTGGTAGCTGCCATCACTCACTGAGTGAATACCGTACAGAATACGTGCTTCTTCAAAATACACTCTCAGTGACTGGCAGCTGCTGTCACTCACTGATTGCATAAAGTATATAATACATGCTTTCAGAGTACACACTCAGTGACTGGCAGCTGCTGTCACTCACTGAGTACGTACTATGTGCTATACGTGCTTGTTCAGAGTAGACGCTCAGTGACTGGTGGCTACTATCACTCAGTGAGTGTGTACCATATATATTATGTAACTACTCAGATTACACACTCAGTGACTGGTGGTTGCAGTCACTCACTGGGTGTGTACCGCATAGAATACGTTCTTTTTCAGAGTACTCACTAAGGGACTGGCAGCTCCTGTCACTCACTAAGTGCGTACCGTTTACAGTACATGTTTATTCGGAGTAAAGACTCAGTGACTGGTGGCTGATGTCACTGACTGCGTACCGTATACAATACATGCTTATTCAGAATACAGGCTCAGTGACTGGTGGCTGCTGTCACTCACTGAGTGTGTACCATATACAATACGTGCTAATTCAGAGTGCACTCTCAGTGACTGGCTGCTGCTGTCACTCACTGAGTCCGTATCATATACAATACATACTTATTCAGAGTACAGACTCAGTGACTGGTGGCTGCTGTCACTGACTGAGTGCATACCGTATACAATACGTGCTTATGCAGAGTACAGGCTCAGTGACAGGTAGCTGTTGTCATTCACTGAGTGTGTACCGTATTGAATACATGCTTCTTTAGAGTACACGCTCAGTGACTGGTAGCTTCTGCCACTCACTGATTGCGTGACATATAGAATATGTCCTTATTCAGAGTAAAGGCTGTCTGACTGGTGGTTGCCGTCACTCACTGAGTGCGTACCATACACTATACATGCTTATTCAGAGTACAATCTCAGTGACTGGAGGCTTCTGTCAGCCACTGAGTGCGTACCGTATACAATACATGCTTATTCAGAGTATAGGCTCAGTGACTGGCAGCTGCTGTCACTCTCTGAGTGCTTACCATTTAAAATACATGCTTTTTCTGAGAACATGCTCAGTTACTGGCAGCTGCTGTCTTCTCACTGAGTGCATACTGTATACAATACATGCTTTTTTAGAGAACACGTTCAGTAACTGGCAGCTGCTGGCACTCACTGAGTGCTCACCGTATAGAATACGTTCCTAGTCAGAGTACACTCTCAGTGACTGTCGGCTGCTGTCACTCACTGGGTGCGTACCATACAGAATTCGTGCTTCTTCAGAGTACATGCTCAGTGACTGGTAACTGCCATCACTCACTGAGTGTATACCATATAGAATACATGCTTCTTCTGAGTTCATGCTCTGTGACTCATAGCTGCCATCACTCACTGAGTGTGTACCATATAGAATATGTCTCTATTCAGTGTACACTCTCAGTGACTGTCAGCTGCTGTCACTCACTGAGTGCGTACCATAAAAAATATGTGCTTCTTCAGAGTATGCGCTCAGTGACTGGCAGCTGTTCTCACTCACTGAGTGCTTATGGTATACAATACATGCTTATTCAGAGTACTCACTCAGGGATTGGCAGCTGCTGTCACTCACTGAGTGCGTACAGTTTACAATACATGCTTATTCAGAGTAAAGGCTCTCTGTCTGGTGGCTGCTGTCACTCACTGAGTGCGTACCATATACTATACGTGCTTATTCAGAGTACAATCTCAGTGACTGGAGGCTCCTGTCAGTCACTGAGTGCGTACTGTGTGCTGAGGGTGTAGACAGAATGAGAAGCGACCTGCAGAAACTTGAAGAATGGTCAGGGGTTTGGCAGTTGAAATTCAATGCAAAGAAGTGCAAGATAATGCATATGGGGCACAAAAACCCTGGCACAATATATCAGTTGGGGGGTGAGGATATAGCATGCACCAAGCAGGAAAGGGATCTTGGGGTTATCATCTCTGATGACCTCAAGATAGGGAAACAGTGTGACAAGGCAGCAGGTAAAGCAAATAGGATGCTGGGATGTATAGGCAGGGGCATCACCAGCAGGAAAAGGGAGGTCATAATTCCACTATACAAGACACTAGTGAGGCCTCACCTGGAGTACAGTGTACAGTTCTGGAGACCATACCTACGTAAGGACATAGACAGGGTAGAGAAGGTTCAGAGGAGGGCAACAAAGATGGTGCATGGATTGCATCACAAGTTCTATGAAGACAGGTTGAAGGAACTGAACATGTACTCCCTGGAGGAGAGGAGGGAGAGAGGGGATATGATAGAGACATACAAGTATTTTACAGGGAGGAACAGGGTGCAGGAAAACACTATTTTTAAGCGAAAAAGATGTTCCAGGACTAGAGGGCATGGGATGAAGTTGGAGGGAGGATGATTCAGAGGAAACATGAGAAAGAATTTCTTCACAGAATGGGTGGTGGACAAGTGGAACACCCTGCCAGAGGAAGTGGTGGGGACTGAGACAATCACGGGATTTAAGAATGCATGGGATAGACATAAAGGAATTCTGGAGGTCAGGGGTAAGGGGCAACAGACTTCTAGGAAAACAAACTGAACTTACAAGCTCAAATGGGCAGACTGGGTGGGCCATAGGCCCTTATCTGCCGACACTGTCTATGTATCTATGTACCGTGTACAATAAGTGCTTATTCAGAGTACAGGCTCAGTGACTGGCCGCTGCTGTCACTCTCTGAGTGCTTACCATATAAAATACGTGCTTTTTCAGAGAACATGCTCAGTTACTGGCAGCTGCTTCTCTCACTGAGCGCGTACTGTATACAATACATGCGTTTTTAGAGAACACGTTCAGTCACTGGCAGGTGCTGGCACTCACTGAGTGCTCACCGTATAAAATAAGTTCCTAGTCAGAGTACACTCTCAGTGACTGTCAGCTGCAGTCACTCACTGAGTGCGTACCATATAGAATATGTTCTTATTCAGAGTACATGCTCGGTGACTGTCAGCTGCGGTCACTCACTGAGTGCATACCATATAGAATACCTTCTTATTCAGAGAACACGCTCAGTGACTGTCAGTTGCAGTCACTCACTGAGTGCATACCATATAGAATTCGTGCTTCTTCAGAGTACACGCTCAATGACTGGAAGCTGCCATCACTCACTGAGTGCATACCATATAGAATACATGCTTCTTCAGAGTTCACGCGCTGTGACTGATAGCTGCCATCACTCACTGAGTGCGTATCATAGAGAATATGTTCCTATTCAGAGTACGCCCTCAGTGACTGTCGGCTGCTGTCACTCACTGAGTGTGAACCATATAGAATATGTTCTTATTCAGAGTACACGCTCTGTGACTATCAGGTGCAGTCACTCACTGACTGTGTACAGTAAAAAATACGTGCTTCTTCAGAGTACAGGCTCAGTGACTGGCAGCTGTTCTCACTCACTGAGCGCATACCGTATAGAAAACATTCTTATTCAGAGAACATGCACAATGACTGTCGGATGCTGTCACTCACTGAGTGCGTACTGTCTGTAGTACGTGCTTCTTCAGAGTAGACGCTCAGTGACTGGCCACTGCTGTCACTCACTGAGTGCGTACTGTATACAATGTGTTCTTATTCAGAGAACATGCTCAGTGACTGGGGGCTGCTGTCAGTCACTGAGTGTGTACCATATACAATATAGGCTTATTCAGGGAAGATGCTTAGTGACTGGCAGCTGTAGTCAGCCACTGAGTGCGTATCGTATACAATATGTGCTTCTTCAGAGTAGACGCTCAGTGACTGTCGGATGCTGTCACTCACTGAGTGCATACTGTGTGTAGTACGTGCTTCTTCAGAGTAGACTCTCAATGACTGTCTGATGCAGTCACTCACTGAGTGCGTACTGTATAGAATATGTTCTTATACAGAGTACACGCTAAGTGACTGGTGGCTGCTGTCACTCACTGAGCGCATACCGTATACTATACATGCTTATTCAGAGTACAGACTCAGTGACTGGAAACAGGGGAGGTACCCAAAGAGTGGAGGACAGCAGATGTAGTCCCCTTATACAAAAGTGGGAACAAAGAGGAAGCAGGGAACTACAGACCAGTCAGCCTCACCTCGGTAGTGGGGAAGATCATGGAAGCACTACTGAAGGAGAGATTGGTGGAACATCTGGTTGTCAATGGACTACAGGACCCAAGGCAGCATGGTTTCACCAGGGGGGAGGTCATGTCAGACCAACCTCGTTGAATTTTTTGACTGGGTGACTAGGGAGGTGGATCAGGGAGGGCAGTGGACATGGCCTATCTGGACTTCAGCAAGGCCTTTGACACTGTGCCACATAGAAGACTATTACACAAACTGGGGAATATGGGTGTGGGCAGGACAGTAGTGTGGTGGGTAGGTAATTGGCTGGGTGGCAAGACACAGAGGGTGGTGGTAAATGGCTGTCACTCCACAGAGGGAAAAGTGACCAGTGGGGTACCACAGGGATCAGTGCTGGGACCGATCCTATTCAACATCTTCATCAGTGACATTGCGCAGGACCTAGAAGGCAGAATTTCACTGTTCGCTGATGACACAAAGCTCTGTAACAGAGTAGACACACCAGAGGGTGTAGACAGAATGAGAAGCGACCTGCAGAAACTTGAAGAATGGTCAGGGGTTTGGCAGTTGAAATTCAATGCAAAGAAGTGCAAGATAATGCATATGGGGCACAAAACCCTGGCACAATATATCAGTTGGGGGTGAGGATATAGCATGCACCAAGCAGGAAAGGGATCTTGGGGTTGTCATCTCTGATGACCTCAAGGTAGGGAAACAGTGTGACAAGGCAGCAGGTAAAGCAAATAGGATGCTGGGATGTATAGGCAGGGGCATCACCAGCAGGAAAAGGGAGGTCATAATTCCACTATACAAGACACTAGTGAGGCCCCACCTGGAGTACAGTGTACAGTTCTGGAGACCTTACCTACATAAGGGCATAGACAGGGTAGAGAAGGTTCAGAGGAGGGCAACAAAGATGGTGCATGGATTGCATCACAAGTTCTATGAAGACAGGTTGAAGGAACTGAACATGTACTCCCTGGAGGAGAGGAGGGAGGGAGAGAGGGGATATGATAGAGACATACAAGTATCTTACAGGGAGGAACAGGGTGCAGGAAAACACTATTTTTAAGTGAAAAAGATGTTCCAGGACTAGAGGGCATGGGATGAAGTTGGAGGGAGGACGATTCAGAGGAAACATGAGAAAGAATTTCTTCACAGAACGGGTGGTGGACAAGCGGATCACCCTGCCAGAGGAAGTGGTGGGGGCTGAAACAATCATGGGATTTAAGAATGCATGGGATAGACATAATGGAATTCTAGAGGTCAGGGGTAAGGGGAAACAGACTTCTAGGAAAACAAACTGAACTTACAAGCTCAAATGGGCAGACTGGGTGGGCCATAGGCCCTTATCTGCCGACACTGTCTATGTATCTATGTATCTATGTGCCTGTCAGCTGCTCTCACTCACTGAGTGCGTACTGTATACAATTCCAGCTTTTTCAGAAAACACGCTCAGTGACTGGCAGCTGCTGTCACTCACTGACTGCATACCGTATACAATGCGTTGTTAATCAGAGAACACGCTCAGTAACTGGTGGCTGCTGTCAGTCACCGAGTGCGTAACCTATTCAATACTTGCCTATTCAGAGTACACACTCAGTGATACTCAGCTGTTGTCAGTCACTGTACAATACAGTACGTGCTTATTCAGGGAAGATGCTTAGTGACTGGCAGCTGCTGTCAGTCAATGAGTGTGTACCTTATACAATACATGCTTTTTGAGAGAACAAGCTCAGTGACTGGCAGCTGCAGTCACTCACTGAATGCGTACCGTATACAATACATGCTTTTTCGGAGAACACACTCAGTGACTGGCAGCTGCAGTCACTCACTGAATGCGTACCGTATACAATACATGCTTTTTCGGAGAACACGCTCGGTGACTGGCAGCTGCTGTCACTCACTGAGTGTGTGCCATATACAGTACATTCCTATTCAGATTACACACTTAGTGACTGGCGGCTGCTATCACTCAGTGAGTGCATACCGTATTGAGTACATTCCTATTCAGCGTACACACTCAGTGACTATCGGCAGCTGTCACTCACTGAGTGCGTACCGTACAGAATATGTTCTTATTCAGAGAATGTGCTCAGTGCCAGTCAGCTGCTGTCACTCACTGAATGCATCTTATAGGATACGTGAGCCACAGAGTACGCTGGGCCAGTGACTCAAGCTGCTGTCACTCACTGAGTGTGTACTGTATTGAATACATGCTTCTTTAGAGTACACGCTCAGTGAGTGGCAACTCCTATCACTCACTGATTGTGTACCATATAGAATACGTCCTTATTCAGAGTAAAGGCTCTCTGACTGGTAGCTGCTGTCAATCACTGAGTGGGTACCACATACTATACGTTCTTATTCAGAACACAATCTCAGTGACTGGAGGCTCCTATCAGTCACTGAGTGCGTACATCATATAATACGTGCTTATTCAGAGTACATGCTCAGTGACTGGCAGCTGCTGTTACTCTCTGAGTGCTTACCATATAAAATACATGCTTTTTCAGAGTTCACGCTCTGTGATTGATAGCTGCCACCACTCACTGAGTGCATACCGTATAGAATATGTTCCTATTCAGAGTACACTCTCAGTGACTGTCAGCTGCTGTCACTCACTGAGTGTGAACCGTAAAGAATACGTTCTTATTCAGAGTACACGCTCTGTGACTGTCAGGTGCTGTCACTCACTGAGTTCGTGACGTAAAAAATAAGTGCTTCTTCAGAGTACGCGCTCAGTGACTGGCAGCTGTTCTCACTCACGGAGTGTTTATTGTATGCAATACATGCTTATTCAGAGTAGTCGCTTAGGGACTGCAGCTTCTGTCACTCACTGAGTGTGTACCGTATGCAATAATGCTTATTCAGAGTAAAGACTCAGTGTCTGGTGGCTGATGTCACTGAGTACGTTCTGTATGCAATACATGCTTATTCAGAGTACAGGCTCAGTGACTGGCAGCTGCCGTCACTCACTGAGTGCGTACCATATACAATACGTGCATATTCCAAGTACAGGCTCAGTGACAGGCAACTGCTGTCACTCACTGAGTGCGTACAATATACAATATGTTTTAATTCCGAGTATGGGCTCAGTGACTGGTAGCAGCTGTCACTCACTGAGTGTGTGCCATTTGCAATGCATGCTTATTCAGAGTACAGGCCCAGTGACTGGCAGCTGCTGTCACTCACTGAGTGCGTACTGTGCACAATACGAGCTTCTTCAGAGTAGATGCTCAGTGACTGTCAGATGCTGTCACTCACTGTGTGCGTACTGTATAGAATACTTTCTTATTCAGAGTACCCCGCTAAGTGACTGGCGGCTGACATCATTCACTGAGTGCGTACCTTATACAATACATGCTTATTCAGAGTACTGGCTCAGTGACTGGCAGCTGATGTCACTCACTGAGTGTGTACCTTATACAATGCGTTCTTATTCAGAGAACACACTCAGTGGCTGGCGACTGCTGTCAGTCTCTGAGTGCGTACCATATACAATGCATGTTTATTCAGAGTACATGCTCAGAGATTGGCAGCTGCTGTCAGCCACTGAGTGTGTATTGTATACAGTATGTACTTCTTCAGAGTAGACACTCAGTGGCTGATGCTGTCACTCACTGAGTACGTACTGTATAGAATATTTTCTTATTCAGAGTACACGCTAAGTGTCTGGCGGCTGCTGTCACTCATTGAGTGCATACCGTATACTATACATGCTTATTCAGAGTACAGGCTCAGTGACTGTCAGCTGCTGTCACTCACTGAGTGCATACTGTATACAATACCAGCTTTTTCAAAAAACACACTCAGTGACTGGCAGCTGCTGTCACTCACTGAGTGCATACCGTATACAATGCGTTCTTATTCAAAGAACACGCTCAGTGACTTTCGGCTCCCCACAGTCACTGAGTGCGTACCCTATACAATATGTGATTATTCAGAGTACACACTCAGAGTACACGCTCAGTGATTCTCAGCTGTTGTCAGTCACTGTACAATACAATACAATACGTGCTTATTCAGGAAAGATGCTTAGTGACTGGCAGCTTCTGTCAGCCACTGAGTGCGTATCGTATACAATATGTGCTTATTCAGAGTAGTCGCTCAGTGACTGGCGGCTGCAGTCAGTCACTAAGTGCGAAACGTATACAATACGTGCTTATTCAGAGTACTCGCTCACTGACTGGCAGCTGATATCAGTCACTGAGTGCGTACCGTATATAATACATGCTTTTTGAGAGAACAAGCTCAGTGACTGGCAGCTGCAGTCACTCACTGAATGCATACCATATACAATAAATGCTTTTTCAGAGAACTCGCTTGGTGACTGGCAGCTGCTGTTACTCACTGAGTGCGTACCATGTACAGTACCTTTCCTATTCAGATTACACACTCAGTGACTGGCGGCTGCTATCACTCAGTGAGTGTGTACCATATACATTACGTTCCTGTTCATAGTACATGTTCAGTGAATGGCAGCTGCTGTCCCTCACTGAGTGCATACCGTATTGAGTACGTTCCTATTCAGATTATACTCTTAGTGACTGTCGGCTGCTGTCACTCACTGAGTACATACCGTACAGAATATGTTCTTATTCAGAGCATGCGCTCAGTGCCTGTCGGCTGCTGTGACTCACTGACTATGTACCTTATAGAATACGTGCTTCTACAGAGTACGCGCTCAGTGACTGGTTCCTGCTGTCACTCACTGAGTGTGTACTGCATTGAATACATGCCTCTTTAGAGTACACGCTCAGTGAGTGGCAACTTCTGTCACTCACTGATTGCGTACCATATAGAATACGTCCTTATTCAGAGTAAAGGCTCTCTGACTAGTGGCTGCTGTCACTCACTGAGTGCATACCATGTACTATACGTGCTTTTTCAGAGTACAATCTCAGTGACTGGAGCCTCCTGTCAGTCACTGAGTGCATGCCGTGTACAATATGTGCTTATTCAGAGTACAGGCTCAGTGACTGGCCGCTGCTGTCACTCACTGAGTGCGTACTGTGCACAATACGAGCTTCTTCAGAGTAGATGCTCAGTGACTGTCAGATGCTGTCACTCACTGTGTGCGTACTGTATAGAATACTTTCTTATTCAGAGTACCCGCTAAGTGACTGGCGGCTGACATCATTCACTGAGTGCATACCTTATACAATACATGCTTATTCAGAGTACTGGCTCAGTGACTGGCAGCTGATGTCACTCACTGAGTGCATACCTTATACAATGCGTTCTTATTCAGAGAACACGCTCAGTGAGTGGCGGCTGATCTCAGTCACTGAGTGCATACCCTATACAATACATGCTTATTCAGAGTACACACTCAGAGTACATGCTCAATGATTGTCAGCTATTGTCAGTCACTGAGTGCGTACCGTATACAACACGTGCTTATTCAGGGAAGATGCTTAGTGATTAGTGGCTTCTGTCAGCCACTGAGTGCGTAGTGTATACAATGCGTTCTTAGTCAGAGAACACTCTCAGTGACTGACTGCTGCTGCCAGTCACTGTGTGCGTACCATATACATTACGTGCTTATTCAGAGTAGATGCTCAGACTACACGCTCAGTGATTGGCAGCTGCTGTGAGTCACTGAGTGCGTACCATATACAATACATGCTTATTCAGGGAAGACGCTTAGTGACTGGCGGCTGCTGTCAGCCACTGAGTGCGTATCATATACAACATGTGTTTCTTCAGAGTAGACGCTCAGTGACTGTCAGATGCTGTCACTCACTGAGTGCATACCGTATAGAATACATTCTTATTCTGAGTACATGCTCAGTGACTATTGGATGCTGTCACTCACTGAGTGCGTACTGTGTGCTGTACGTGCTTCTTCAGAGAAGACGCTTAGTGACTATCTGATGCTGTCACTCACTGAGTGCTTACTGTACAGAATACGTTCTTATTCAGAGTATACGCTAAGTGACTGGCAGCTGCAGTCACTCACTGAGTGCATACTGTATACTATACGTGCTTATTCAGAGTACAGGCTCAGTGAGTGTCAGCTGCTGTCACTCACTGTCTGCGTACTGTATACAATACAAGCTTTTTCAGAAAACACGCTCAGTGACTGGCAACTGCTGTCACTCACTGAGTGCGTACTGTATACAATACATTCTTATTTAGAGAACATGCTCAGTGACTTTCAGGTGCTCTCAGTCACCGAGTGCTTACCCTATACAATACAAGCTTATTCAGAGTAGACACTCAGAGTACATGCTCAGTGATTCTCAGCTGTTGTCAGTCACTGTACAATACAATACGTGCTTATTCAGGGAAGATGCTTAGTGACTGGCGGCTTCTGTCAGCCACTGAGTGCGTATTGTATACAATATGTGCTTATTCAGAGTAGATGCTCGGTGACTGGCGGCTTCAGTCTGTCACTTAGTGTGTACCGTATACAATACATGCTTATTTAGAGTACAGGCTCACTGACTGGCAGCTGCTGTCAGTCACTGAGTGTGTACCATATACAATACATGCTTTTTGAGTGAACAAGCTCAGTGACTGGCAGCTGCATTCACTCACTGAAAGTGTACTGTATACAATACATACTTTTTCAGAGAACACGCTCGGTGACTGGCTGCTGCTGTCACTCACTGAGTGCGTACCATATACAGTACGTTCCTATTCAGATTACACACTCAGTGACTGGATGCTGCTATCACTCAGTGAGTGCATACCGTATACATTACATTCCTGTTCATAGTACATGCTCAAGGAATGGCATCTGCTGTCACTCACTGAGTGCATACCATATTGAGTATGTTCCTATTCAGAGTACACTCTCAGTGACTGTCGGCTGCAGTCACTCACTGAGAGTGTACTGTATTGAATACATGCTTCTTTAGAGTACACACTCAGTGAGTGGCAAATTCTGTCACTCACTGACTGCGTACCATATAGAATACATCCTTATTCAGAGTAAAGGCTCTCTGACTGATGGCTGCTGTCACTCCCTGAGTGCATACCATATACTATACATGCTTATTCAGAGTACAATCTCAGTGACTGGAGACTCCTGTCAGTCACTGAGTGCGTACCATATACAATACGTGTTTTTTCAGAGTTCAGGCTCAGTGATTGGCTGCTGTTATCACTCTCTGAGGGCTTACCATATAAAATACATGCTTATTCAGAGAACATGCTCAGTTACTGGCAGCTACTTCTCTCACTGAATGCATACTGTATACAATACATGCTTTTTCAGAGAACACGTTCAGTGACTGGCAGGTGCTGGCACTCACTGAGTGCTCACTGTACAGAATACGTTCCTAGTCAGATTACACTCTCAGTGACTGTCACCTGCAATCACTCACTAAGTGCGTACCATATAGAATACGTTCTTATTCAGAGTACATGCTCAGTGACTGTCGGCGGCAGTCACTCAATGAGTGCATACCATATAGAATACCTTCTTATTCAGAGTACACGCACAGTGGCTGTCGGCTGCAGTCACTGACTGAGTGTGTACCATATAGAATTTGTGCTTCTTCAGAGTACACGCTCAGTGACCGACAGCTGCCGTCACTCACTGAGTGCGTACCATACAGAATATGTTCCTATTCAGAGTACACTCTCAGTGACTGTCAGCGGCTGTCACTCACTGATTGTGAACCGTATAGAATACATTGTTATTCAGAGTACACGCTCTGTGACTGTCAGGTGCTCTCACTCACTGAGTGCATACCGTAAAAAGTACGTGCTTCTTCAGATTACGGGCTCAATGACTGGCCAGCTGTTCTCACGCACTGAGTGCTTATAGTATACAATACATGCTTATTCAGAGTACTCTCTCAGGGACTGGCAGCTGCTGTCACTCACTGAGTGCGTACCGTATACAATACATGCTTATTCAGAGTAAAGACTGAGTGACTGGTGGCTGATGTCACTGAGTGCGTACCGTATGCAATACATGCTTATTCAGAGTCCAGGCTCAGTGACTGGCGGCTGCCGTCACTCACTGAGTGCATACCGTATACAATACATGCTTATTCCAAGTACAGGCTCAGTGACTGGCAACTGCTGTCACTCACTGAGTGCGTACCATATTCAATATGTTTTTATTCCGAGTATAGGCTCAGTGACTGGTAGCAGCTGTCACTCACTGAGTGCATGCCATTTGCAATGCATGCTTATTTATAGTACAGGCTCATTGACTGGCAGCTGCTGTCACTCACTAAGTGCGTGCTGTGCACAATACGAGCTTCTACAGAGTAGACGCTCAGTGACTGTCAGATGCTGTCACTCACTGAGTGCATAACGTATAGAATACATTCTTATTCAGAGTACATGCTCAATGACTGTCAGATGCTGTCACTCACTGAGTGCGTACTGTGTGCAGTACATTCTTCTTCAGAGTCGATGCTCAGTGACTGTCAGATGCTATCACTCACTGTGTGTGTACTGCACAGTATATGTTCTTATTCAGAGAACACGCTCAGTGACTGGCAGCTGCCGTCACTCACTGAGTACATACCGTATACAATACATGCTTATTCAGAGAACAGGCTCAGTGACTGGTAGCTGCTGTCACTCACTGAGTGCATACTGTATACAATGCGTTCTTATTCAGAGAACACGCTCAGTGACTGGCAGCTGCGGTCAGTTACTGACTGCGTACCATATACAATACGTGCTTATTCAAAGTACATGCTCAGAGTACACACTCAGTGATTGGCAGCTGTTGTCAGTCACTGAGTGCGTACTGTATACAATAAGTGCATATTCAGGGAAGACGCTTAGTGACTGGCGGCTACTGTCAGCCACTGAGTGCGTATCGTATACAATATGTGTTTCTTCAGAGTAGACGCTCAGTGACTGTCTGATGCTGTCACTTCACTGAGTGCATACTGTATAGAATACTTTCTTATTCAGAGTACACGCTAAGTGACTGGTGGCTGCTGTCTCTCACTGAGTGCATACCGTATACTATTCATGCTTATTCAGAGTACAGGCTCAGTGATTGTCAGCTGCTGTCACTCACTTAGTGCGTACTGTATACAATACAAGCTTTTTCAGAAAACACGCTCAGTGACTGGCAGCTGCTACTCATGGAGGTAGTACTGTATACAATGCGTTCTTATTCAGAGAACACACTCAGTGACTGGCGGCTGCTCTCTATCACTGAGTGAGCACCCTATACAATACATGCTTCTTCTGAGTACACACTCAGAGTACAGGCTCAGTGATTCTCAGCTGTTGTCAGTCATTGAGTGCGTACTGTATACAACACGTGCTTATTCCGGGAAGATGCTTAGTGACTGGTGGCTTCTGTCAGCCACTGAGTGCGTATCGTTTTCAATATCTGCTTATTCAGAGTAGATGTTCAGTGACTGGCAGCTGCTGTCAGTCACTTATTGCATACCATATACAATATGGGCTTTTTCCGAGTACACGCTCTCTGAATGGCAGCTGCTGTCAGTCACTGAGTGCGTACCTTATACAATAATGCTTTTTCAGAGAACATGCTCTGTGACTGGCAGCTGCTGTCACTCACTGAGTGCGTACCATATACAGTACGTTCCTATTCACATTACACACTCAGTGACAGGCGGCTGCTATCACTCAGTCAGTGTGTACCGTATACATTACATTCCTGTTCATAGTACATGCTCAGTGAATGGCATCTGCTGCCATTCACTGAGTGCATACTGTAATGAGTATGTTACTATTGAGAGTACACTTTCAGTGACTGTCAGCTGCTGTCATTCACTGAGTGCGTACCATATACAGTACGTTCCTATTCACATTACACACTCAGTGACAGGCGGCTGCTATCACTCAGTCAGTGTGTACTGTATACATTACATTCCTGTTCATAGTACATGCTCAGTGAATGGCATCTGCTGCCATTCACTGAGTGCATACTGTATTGAGTATGTTACTATTGAGAGTACACTTTCAGTGACTGTCAGCTGCTGTCATTCACTGAGTGCGTAGCGTATAGAATACGTTCTTATTCAGAGCACGCGCTCAGTGCCTGTCAGCTGCTGTCACTCACTGAGTGTGAACTGTATTGAATACATGCTTCTTTAGAGTACACGCTCAGTGAGTGGCAACTTCTGTCACTCACTGATTGCGTACCATATAGAATACGTCCTTATTCAGAGTAAAGACTCTCTGACTGGTGGCTGCTGTCACTCACTGAGTATGTACCATATAAAATACATGCTTTTTCAGAGAACATGCTCAGTTACTGGCAACTGCTTCTCTCACTGAGTGCATACTATATACAATACATGCTTTTTTAAAGAACACGTTCAGTGACTGTCAGCTGCAGTCATTCACTGAGTGCGTACCATATAGAATACGTTCTTATTCAGAGTACATGCTCAGTGACTGTCGGCTGCAGTCACTCACTGAGTGCGTACCATATAGAATACCTTCTTATTCTGAGTACTCGCTCAGTGACTGTCGGCTGCAGTCACTCACTGAGTGCGTACTGTATAGAATTCATGCTTCTTCAGAGAACACGCTCAGTGACTGATAGCTGCCATCACTCACTGAGTGCGTACCATATAGAATATGTTCCTATTCAGAGTACACTCTCAGTGACTGTCAGCTGCTGTCACTCACTGAGTGTGAACCATATAGAATACGTTGTTATTCAGAGGACATGCTCTGTGACTGTCAGGTGCTGTCACTCATTGAGTGCGTACCATAAAAGATACGTGCTTCTTCATAGTACTGCTCAGTGACTGCCAGCTGTTCTCCCTCACTGAGTGCTTATGGTATACAACACATGCTTATTCAGAGTACTCACTCAGGGACTGGCAGCTGCTGTCACTTACTGAGTGCGTACCGTGTACAATACATGCTTATTCAGAGTAAAGACTCAGTGACTGGCGGTTGATGTCACTGACTTCGTACCATATGCAATACACACTTATTCAGAGTACAGGCTCAGTGACTGGCGGCTGCCGTCACTCACTGAGTGCGTACCATATACAATAACTGCTTATTCCAAGTACAGGCTCAGTGACTGGCTGCTGCTGTCACTCACTGGGTACGTACCATATTCAATATGTTTTTATTCCGAGTATACGCTCAGTGACTGGTAGTGGCTGTCACTTACTGAGTGCGTGCCTTTTGCAATGCATGCTTATTCTGAGTACAGGCTCATTGACTATCAGCTGCTGTCACTCACTGAGTGCATGCTGTGCACAATACGAGCTTCTACAGAGTAGACGCTCAGTGACTGTCAGATGCTGTCACTCACTGACCGCATAGCGTATAGAATACATTCTTATTCAGAGTACATGCTAAATGACTGTCAGTAGCTGTCACTCACTGAGTGCGTACTGTGTGCAGTACATGCTTCTTCAGAGTAGATGCTTAGTGACTGTCAGATGCTGTCACTCACTGTGTGTGTACTGTATAGTATATATTCTTATTCAGAGTACACGCTCAGTGACTGGCAGGCAGCTGCCGTCACTCACTGAGAACATACCGTATACAATACATGCTTATTCAGAGTACATGCTTAGAGTACACGCTCAGTGATTGGCAGCTGCTGTCAATCACTGAGTGCGTACTGTATAGAATACTTTCTTATTCAGAGTACACTCTAAGTGACTGGCGGCTACTGTCACTTACTGAGTGCATTCCGTATACAATATGTGCTTCTTCAGAGTAGACGCTCAGTGACTGTCTGATGCTGTCACTCACTGAGTGCATACTGCATAGAATACTTTCTTATTCAGAGTACACACTAAGTGACTGGCGGCTGCTGTCACTTACTGAGTGCACTCCGTATACTATACGTGCTTAGTCAGAGTACAGGCTCAGTGACTGTCAGCTGCTGTCACTCACTGAGTGCGTACTGTATACAATATAAGCTTTTTCAGAAAACACGCTCAGTGACTGGCAGCTGCTGTCACTCACTGAGTGCGTAACGTATACAATGCGTTATTATTCAAAGAACACGCTCAGTGACTTTCGGCTGCTCTCAGTCACCGAGTGCATACCCTATACAATACGTGCTTATTCTGAGTACACACTCTGAGTACATGCTCAGTGATTCTCAGCTGTTGTCAGTCACTGTACAATACAATACGTGCTTATTCAGGGAAGATGCTTAGTGACTGGCGGCTTCTGTCAGCCACTGAGTGCATATCATATACAATAAGTGCTTATTCAGAGTATACGCTCAGTGACTGGTGGCTGCAGTCAGTCAGTCACTCAGTGCAAACCATATACAATATGTGCTTATTCAGAGTACACGCTCACTGATTGGCAGCTGCTGTCAGTCACTGAGTGCGTACCGTATACAATACATGCTTTTAGAGAGAACAAGCTCAGTGACTGGCAGCTGCAGTCACTCACTGAATGCGTACCGTATACAATAAATGCTTTTTCAGAGAACACGCTCGGTGACTCGCAGCTGCTGTCACTCACTGAGTGCATACCATATACAGTATGTTCCTATTCAGATTACACACTCAGTGACTGGCGGCTGCTATCACTCAGTGAGTGCGTACCGTATACATTATGTTCCTGTTCATAGCACATGCTCAGTGAATGGCAGCTGCTGTCACTCACTGAGTACATACTGTATAGAATATGTTCTTATTCAGAGAATGCGCTCAGTGCCTGTCAGCTGCTGTGACTCACTGAGTATGTACCTTATAGAATACGTGCTTCTACAGCGTACGCACTCAGTGACTGGTAGCTGCTGTCACTCACTGAGTGTGTACTGTATTGAATACCTGCTTCTTTAGAGTACACGCTCAGTGAGTGGCAACTTCTGTCACTCACTGATTGTGTACCATATAGAATATGTCCTTATTCAGAGTAAAGGCTCTATGACTGGTGGCTGCTGTCACTCACTGAGTGCGTACCATATACTATACGTGCTTATTCAGAGTACAATCTCAGTGTCTGGTGGCTCCTGTCAGTCACTGAGAGCATACTGTATACAATACGTGCTTATTCAGAGTACAGGCTCAGTGACTGGCAGCTGCTGTCACTCTCTGAGTGCTTACCATACAAAATACATGCTTTTTCAGAGAACATGCTCAGTTACTGGTGGCTGCTTCTCTCACTGACTGCGTACTGTATACAATACATGCATTTTTAGAGAACACGTTCAGTGACTGGCAGGTGCTGGCATTCACTGAGTGCTCACCGTATAGAATAAGTTCCTAGTCAGAGTACATTCTCAGTGACTGTCAGCTGCAGTCACTCACTGAGTGCGTACCATATAGAATATGTTCTTATACAGAGTACATGCTCAGTGACTGTTGGCTGCAGTCACTCACTGAGTGCGTACCATATAGAATACCTTCTTATTCAGAGTACACGCTCAGTGACTGTCAGCTGCAACCACTCACTGAGTGCGTACCATATAGAATATGTTCTTATTCAGAGTACATGCTCAGTGACTGGCAGCTGCCATCCCTCACTGAGTGCATACCATATAGAATATATGCTTCTTCAGAGTTCACACTCTGTGACTGATAGCTGCCGTCACTCACCGAGTGTGTACTGTGTACAATATGAGCTTCTACAGAGTAGACGCTCAGTGACTGTCAGATGCTGTCACTTACTGAGCGCATACCGTATATAATTCATTCTTATTCTTAGTACATGCTCAATGACCGTCGGATGCTGTCACTCACTGAGTGCGTACTATGTGCAGTACATGCTTCTTCAGAGTAGATGCTCAGTGACTGTCAGATGCTGTCACTCACTGTGTGTGTGTACTGTACAGTATATGTTCTTATTCAGAGTACACACTCAGTGACTGGCGGCTGCCGTCACTCATTGAGTGCGTACCATATACAATACATGCTTATTCAGAGTACAAGCTCACTGACTGGTGGCTGCTGTCACTCGCTGAGTGTGTAACATATACAATACATGCTTATTCAGAGGTCAGGCTCAGTGACTGGCAGCTGCTGTCACTCACTGAGTGCGTACTGTATACAATGCATTCTTATTCAGAGAACACGCTCTGTGACTGGTGGCTGCTGTCAGTCACTGAGTGCGTACCATATACAATATGTGCTTATTCAGAGTACATGCTCAGAGTACATGCTCAGTGATTGGCAGATGCTGTTAGTCACTGAGTGCGTACTGTACACAATACGTGCTTATTCAGGGAAGACGCTTAGTGACAGGCGGCTGCTGTCAGCCACTGAGTGCGTATCGTATACAATATGTGCTTCTTCCGAGTAGACACTCAGTGACTGTCTGATGCTGTCACTCACTGAGTGCATACCGTATACTATATGTGCTTATTCAGAGTATAGGCTCAGTGACTGTCAGCTGCTGTCACTCACTGAGTGCGTACTGTATTCAGTACAAGCTTTTTCAGAAAACATGCTCAGTGACTGGCAACTGCTGCCACTCACCGAGGTCGTACTGTATACAATGCGTTCTTATTCAGAGAATATGCTCAGTGACTGGCGGCTGCTCTCAGTCACTGATTGGGTACCCTATACAATAGGTGCTTATTCAGAGTACACACTCAGAGTACACGCTCAGTGATTCTCAGCTATTGTCAGTCACTGAGTGCGTACCGTATACAAAACGTGCTTATTCAGGGAAGATGCTTAGTGACTGGTGGCTCCTGTCAGCCACTGAGTGTGTAGTGTATACAATGCTTTCTTATTCAGAGAACACCCTCAGTGACTGACGGCTGCTGTAAGGTCACTGAGTGCGTCTCATATACATTAGGTGCTTATTAAGTGCATGCTCCGGTACCGCTCGGTGATTGACAGCTGCTGTCGGGTCACTGGAGAATAATACCGTGACACAATACATGCTTATTCAGACGATGCTTTTAGGTGACTGGCGGCTGATGTCAGCCACTGAGTGCGTATCATATACAATATGTGCTTATTCTGAGTAGACGCTCAGTTACTGGCGGCTTCAGTCAGTCACTTAGTGTGTACCATACACAATATGTGCTTATTCAGAGTACACACTCACTGACTGGCCACTGCTGTCAGTCACTGAGTGCATACCATATACAATGCATGCTTTTTGAGAGAACAAGCTCAGTGACTGGCAGCTGCAGTCACTCACTGAATGCGTACCATATACGATACATGCTTTTTCAGAGAACACACACCTTGACTGGCATCTGCTGTCACTCACTGAGTGCGTACCATATACAGTACGTTCCTATACAGATTACACATTTAGTGACTGGCGGCTGCTATCATTCAGTCAGTTTGTACTGTATACATTACGTTCCTGTTCATAGTACATGCTCAGCGAATGGCATCTGAGTCACTCCACTGAGTGCATACTGTATTGAGTATGTTACTATTGAGAGTACACTGTCAGTGACTCTCAGCTGCTGTCATTCACTGAGTGCGTACTGTATAGAATACATTCTTATTCAGAGCATGCGCTCAGTGCCTGTCAGCTGCTGTCACTCACTGAGTGTGTACTGTGTTGAATACATGCTTCTTTAGAGTACACGCTCAGTGAGTGGCAACTTCTGTCACTCACTGATTGCGTACCATATAGAATACATCCTTATTCAGAGTAAAGGCTCTCTGACTGGTGGCTGCTGTCACTCACTGAGTACGTACCATATAAAATACATGCTTTTTCAGAGAACATGCTCAGTTACTGGCAACAGCTTCTCTCACTGAGTGTGTACTGTATACAATACATGCTTTTTTTGAGAACACGCTCAGTGACTGTCAGCTGCAGTCATTCACTGAGTGCGTACCATATAGAATATGTTCTTATTCAGAGTACATGCTCAGTGACTGTCGGCTGCAGTCACTCACTGAGTGCATACCATATAGAATACCTTCTTATTCTGAGTACTCGCTCAGTGACTGTCAGCTGCAGTCACTCACTGAGTGCGCATTGTATAGAATTCATGCTTCTTCAGAGAACACGCCAGTGACTGATAGCCGCCGTCACTCACTGAGTGCGTACCATATAGAATATGTTCCTATTCAGAGTACACTCTCAGTGACTGTCAGCTGCTGTCACTCACTGAGTGTGAACCATATAGAATACGTTGTTATTCAGAGTACACGCTCTGTGACTGTCAGGTGCTGTCACTCATTGAGTGCGTACCATAAAAATTACATGCTTCTTCAGAGTACTGCTCAGTGTCTGCCAGCTGTTCTCCCTCACTGAGTACTTATGGTATAAAACACATGCTAATTCAGAATACTCACTCAGGGACTGGCAGCTGCTGTCACTCACTGAGTGCGTACCGTGTACAATACATGCTTATTCAGAGTAAAGACTCAGTGACTGGCGGCTGATGTCACTGACTGAGTACCATATGCAATACACGCTTATTCAGAGTACAGGCTCAGTGACTGGTGGCTGCCGTCACTCACTGAGTGTGTACCATATACAATAGCTGCTTATTCGAAGTACAGGCTCAGTGACTGGCAACTGCTGTCACTCACTGAGTACGTACTATATTCAATATGTTTTTATTCCGAGTATACACTCAGTGACTGGTAGCGGCTGTCACTCACTGAATGCATGCCTTTTGCAATGCATGCTTATTCTGAGTACAGGCTCATTGACTGGCAGCTGCTGTCACTCACTGAGTGCGTGCTGTGCACAATACGAGCTTCTACAGAGTAGATGCTCAGTGACTGTCAGATGCTGTCACTCACTGAGTGCATAGTGTATAGAATACATTCTTATTCAGAGTACATGCTAAATGACTGTCAGTAGCTGTCACTCACTGAGTGTATACTGTGTGCAGTACATGCTTCTTCAGAGTAGATGCTCAGTGAGTGTCAGATGCTGTCACTCACTGTGTGTGTACTGTACAGTATATGTTCTTATTCAGAGTACACGCTCAGTGACTGGAAGCTGCCGTCACTCACTGAGAACATACCGTTTACAATACATGCTTATTCAAAGTACAAGCTCAGTGACTGGTGGCTGCTGTCTCTCACTGAGTGTGTACCATGTACAATACGTGCTTCTTCAGAGTAGATGCTCAGTGAATGGCAGCTGCTGTCACTCACTGAGTGCGTACCGTATACAATGCGTTCTTATTCAGAGAACACACTCAGTGACTGGCGGCTGCTGTCAGTCACTGAGTGCGTACCATATACAATACATGCCTATTCAGAGTACATGCTTAGAGTACACGCTCAGTGATTGACAGCTGCTGTCAGTCACTGAGTGCGTACTGTATAGAATACTTTCTTATTCAGAGTACACGCTAAGTGACTGGCGGCTGCTGTCACTCACTGAGTGCATACCGTGTACTATACATGCTTATTCAGAGTACAGGCTCAGTGACTGTCAGCTGCTGTCACTCACTGAGTGCGTACTGTATTCAGTACAAGTTTTTTCAGAAAACATGCTCAGTGACTTGCAACTGCTGCCACTCACCGAGGTCGTACTGTATACAATGCGTTCTTATTCAGAGAACACGCTCAGCGACTGGCGGCTGCTGTCAGTCACTGAGTGCGTACTGTATAGAATACTTTCTTATTCAGAGTACACGCTAAGTGACTGGTGGCTGCTGTCACTTACTGAGTGCATTCCATATACAGTATGTACTTCTCCAGAGTAGACACTCAGTGACTGTCTTATGCTGTCTCTCACTGAGTGCATACTGTATAGAATACTTTCTTATTCAGAGTACACGCTAAGTGACTGGCTGCTGCTGTCACTTACTGAGTGCATTCTGTATACTATACGTACTTATTCAGAGTACAGGCTCAGTGACTGTCAGCTGCTGTCACTCACTGAGTGCGTACTGTATACAAGCTTTTTCAGAAAACACGCTCAGTGACTGGCAGCTGCTGTCACTCACTGAGGGTGTACTGTATACAATCCATTCTTATTCAGAGAACACGCTCAGAGACTGGTAGCTGCTCTCAGTCACTGAGTGCGTACCCTATACAATACGTGCTATTCAGAGTACACGCTCAGAGTACATGCTCAGTGATTATCATCTATTGTCAGTCTCTGAGTGCGTACCATATACAAAACGTGCTTATTCAGGGAAGATGCTTAGTGACTGGTGGCTTCTGTCAGCCACTGAGTGCGTAGTGCATACAATGCGTTCTTATTCAGAGAACACGCTCAGTGACTGGTGGCTGCTGTCAGTCACTGATTGCGTTTCATATACATTATGTGCTTATTCAGAGTACATGCTCAGAGTACACGCTCAGTGTTTGGCAGCTGCTGTCAGTCACTCAGTGCGTACCATATACAATACATGCTTATTCAGGGAAGACGCTTAGTGACTGGTGGCTGCTGTCAGCCACTGAGTGTGTATCGTATACAATATGTGTTTCCTCAGAGTAGACGCTCAGTGACTGTCAGATGCTGTCACTCACTGAGTGTATACCATATAGAATACATTCATATTCAGAGTACATGCTCAGTGACTGTCGGATGCTGTCACCCACTGAGTGCATACTGTATAGAATATGTTCTTATTCGGAGTACAGGCTAAGTGACTGGCTGCTGCTGTCACTCACTGAGTGCGTACCGTATACAATGCGTTCTTATTTAGAGAACACGCTCAGTGACTTTTGGCTGCTCAGTCACCTAGTGCTGCACTTACAGAATACATGCTTATTCAGAGTACACACTCAGAGTACTCGCCAGTGATTCTCAGCTGTTGTCAGTCACTGTACAATACAATACATGCTTATTCAGGGAAGATGCTTAGTGACTGGTGGCTTCTATCAGCCACTGAGTCGTATCATATACAATATGCACTTATTCAGAGTAGATGCTCAGTGACTGACGGCTTCAGTTAGTCACTTAGTGTGTACCGTATACAATACATGCTTATTCAGAGTACACGCTCAGTGACTGGTGGCTGCTGTCAGTCACTGAGTGCGTACCATATACATTACGTGCTTATTCAGAATACATGCTCAGAGTACATGCTCAGTAATTGGCAGCTGCTGTCAGTCACTGAGTGCATACCATATACAATACATGCTTATTCAGGGAAGACGCTTAGTGACTGGCGGCTGCTGTGAGCCACTGAGTGTGTATCGTATACAATATGTGTTTCTTCAGAGTAGACGCTCAGTGACTGGTGGCTGCAGTCAGTCACTCAGTGCGAACCATGTACAATACATGCCTATTCAGAGTACACGCTCACTGACTGTCCGCTGCTGTCAGTCACTGAGTGCGTACTGTATACAATACATGCTTTTTGAGAGAACAAGCTCAGTGACTGGCAGCTGCAGTCACTCACTGAATGAGTACCATATACAATACATGCTTTTTCTGAGAACACACTCGGTGACTGGCAGTTGCTGTCACTCACAGAGTGCATACCATATACAGTACGTTCCTATTCAGATTACACATTCAGTGACTGGCAGCTGCTATCACTCAGTGAGTGCGTACCATATACATTACGTTTCTGTTCATAGTACATGCTCAGTGAATGGCATCTGCTGTCACTCACTTAGTGCATACCGTATTGAGTACGGTCCTATTCGGAGTACACTGTCAGTGACTGTAGGCTGCTGTCACTCATTGAGTGTGTACTGTATTGAATACATGCTTCTTTATAGTACATGCTCAGTGAGTGGCAACTTCTGTCACTCACTGACTGCGTACCATATATCATACGTCCTTATTCAGAGTAAAGGCTCTCTGACTGGTGGCTTGCTGTCACTCATTGAGTGCATACCATGTAAAATACATGTTTTTTCAGAGAACATGTTCAGTTACTGGCAGCTGCTTCTCTCACTGAGTGTGTACTGTATACAATACATGCTTTTTTAGAGAACACGTTCAATGACTGACAGGTGCTGGCACTCACTGAGTGCTCACCGTATAGAATACATTCCTAGTCAGAGTGAACCCTCAGTGACTGTCAGCTGCAGTCATTCACTGAGTGCGTACCATATAGAATTTGTTCTTATTCAGAGTACATGCTCAGTGACTGTCAGCTGCAGTCACTCACTGAGTGAGTACCGTATAGAATACCTTCTTATTCAGAGTACACGCTCAGTGACTGTCGGCTGTAGTCACTCACTGAGTGCGTACCGTATTGAACTCGTGCTTCTTCAGAGTACATGCTCAGTGGCTGATAGCTGCCGTCACTCACTGAGTGCGTACCATATAGAATATGTTCCTATTCAGAGTACACTCTCAGTGACTGTCGGCTGTAGTCACTCACTGAGTGCGTACCGTATTGAACTCGTGCTTCTTCAGAGTACATGCTCAGTGGCTGATAGCTGCCGTCACTCACTGAGTGCGTTCCATATAGAATATGTTCCTATTCAGAGTACACTCTCAGTGACTGTCAGGTGCTGTCACTCACTGAGTGCGTACCGTAAAAAATACGTGCTTCTTCAGAGTACGGGCTCAGTGACTGGCAGCTGTTCTCCCTCACTGAGTGGTTATGGTATACAATACATGCTTATTCAGAGTACTCACTGAGTGACTGACAGCTGCTGACACTCACTGAGTGCGTACCGTATACAATACGTTCTTATTTAGAGAACACGCTCAGTGACTTTTGGCTGCTCTCAGTCACCGAATGCGTACCCTATAGAATACGTGCTTATTCAGAGTACACACTCAGAGTACTCGCTCAGTGATTCTCAGCTGTTGTCAGTCACTGTACAATACAATACGTGCTTATTCAGGGAAGATGCTTAGTGACTGGTGGCTTCTGTCAGCCACTGAGTGCGTATCATATACAATATGCACTTATTCAGAGTAGATGCTCAGTGACTGACGGCTTCAGTTAGTCACTTAGTGTGTACCGTATACAATACATGCTTATTCAGAGTACACGCTCAGTGACTGGTGGCTGCTGTCAGTCACTGAGTGCGTACCATATACATTACGTGCTTATTCAGAATACATGCTCAGAGTACATGCTCAGTAATTGGCAGCTGCTGTCAGTCACTGAGTGCGACTCGTGATACAACATGCTTATTCAGGAAGACGCTTAGTGACTGGCGGCTGCTGTGAGCCACTGAGTGTGTTTCGTATACAATATGTGTTTCTTCAGAGTAGACGCTCAGTGACTGGTGGCTGCAGTCAGTCACTCAGTGCGAACCATATACAAAACGTGCTTATTCAGAGTACACGCTCACTGACTGGCCGCTGCTGTCAGTCACTGAGTGCATACCGTATACAATACATGCTTTTTGAGAGAACAAGCTCAGTGACTGGCCGCTGCAGTCACTCACTGAATGCGTGCAGTACACAATACATGCTTTCTGAGAACACACTCGGTGACTGGCAGTTGCTGTCACTCACAGAGTGCATACCATATACAGTACATTCCTATTCTGATTACACATTCTGTGACTGGCGGCTGCTATCACTCAGTGAGTGCGTACCATATACATTACGTTCCTGTTCATAGTACATGCTCAGTGAATGGCATCTGCTGTCACTCACTGAGTGCATACCGTATTGAGTACGGTCCTATTCGGAGTACACTGTCAGTGACTGTAGGCTGCTGTCACTCACTGAGTGTGTACTGTATTGAATACATGCTTCTTTATAGTACACGCTCAGTGAGTGGCAACTTATGTCACTCACTGACTGCATACCATATATAATACGTCCTTATTCAGAGTAAAGGCTCTCTGACTGGTGGCTGCTGTCACTCACTGAGTGTGTGCCATGTAAAATACATGCTTTTTCTGAGAACATGTTCAGTCACTATCAGCTGTTTCACTCACTGAGTGCATACTGTATACAATACATGCTTTTTTAGAGAACACGTTCAATGACTGGCAGGTGCTGGCACTCACTGAGTGCTCACCGTATAGAATACATTCCTAGTCAGAGTACACCCTCTGTGACTGTCAGCTGCAGTCATTCACTGAGTGCGTACCATATAGAATACATTCTTATTCAGAGTACATGCTCAGTGACTGTCAGCTGCAGTCACTCACTGAGTGAGTACCGTATAGAATACCTTCTTATTCAGAGTACACGCTCAGTGACTGTCGGCTGTAGTCACTCACTGAGTGCGTACCGTATTGAACTCGTGCTTCTTCAGAGTACATGCTCAGAGACTGATAGCTGCCGTCACTCACTGAGTGCATACCGTATACAATGCGTTCTTATTCAGAGACCACGCTCAGTGACTGGCGGCTGCTGTCAGTCACTGAGTGCGTACTGTATACAATACGTGCTTATTCAGGGAAGACGCTTAGTGACTGGTGGCTGCTGTCAGCCACTGAGTGCATATCGTATACAATATGTGTTTCTTCAGAGGAGACACTCAGTGACTGTCTGGTGCTGTCACTCACTGAGTGCATGCTGTATAGATTACTTTCTTATTCAGAGTTCATGCTAAGTGACTTGTGGCTGCTGTCACTCACTGAGTGCTTACCGTATACTATTCGTGCTTATTCAGAGTACAGGCTCAGTGACTGTCAGCTACTGTCACTCACTGAGTGTGTACTGTATACAATACAAGCTTTTTCAGAAAACATGCTCAGTGACTTGCAGCTGCTGTCACTCACTGAGGGCGTACTGTATACAATGCGTTCTTATTCAGAGAACACGCTCAGTGACTGGCGGCTGCTCTCTGTCACTGAGTGCGTTCTCTATACAATACATGCTTATTCAGAGTACACAATCAGAGTACATGCTTAGTGATTCTCAGCTGTTGTCAGTCACTGAGTGCATACCATATACAACATGTGCTTATTCAGGGTAGATGCTTAGTGACTGGCGGCTTCTGTCAGCCACTGAGTGTATATCATATAGAATATGTGCTTATTCAGAGTAGATGCTCAGTGACTGGCGGCTGCTGTCAGTCACTTAGTGCGTACCGTATACAATATGTGCTTATTTCAAGTACACGCTCTCTGACTGGCAGCTGCTGTCAGTCACTGAGTGCGTACCATATACAATACATGCTTTTTCAGAGAACACACTCAGTGACTGGCAGCTGCTGTCACTCACTGAGTGCATACCATATACAGCACATTCCTATTCACATTACACACTCAATGACTGGCGGCTGCTGTCACTCAGTGAGTGCGTAACATATACATTACATTCCTACTCATAGTACATGCTCAGTGACTGGTGGCTGCTGTCACTCACTGAGTGCGTACCATATAGAATATGTTCTTATTCAGAGCTCGCGCTCAGTGACTGTCGGCTGCTGTCACTCACTGAGTACATACCATATAGAATACGTGCTTCTACAGAGTATGTGCTCAGTGACTGGTAGCTGCTGTCACTCACTGAGTGTGTACTGTTTTGATTACATGCTTCTTTAGAGTACACGCTCAGTGAATGGCAGCTTCTGTCACTCACTGATTGCATACCATATAGAATACATCCTTATTCTGAGTAAAGGCTCTCCAACTGGTGGCTGCTGTCACTCACTGAGTACGTACCATATACTATACGTGCTTATTCAGAGTACAATCTCAGTGACTGAGGCTCCTGTCTGTGACTGAATGTGTATCGTATACAATACGTGCTTATTCAGAGTACAGGCTCTGTGACTGACAACTGCTGTCACTCTCTGAATGCTTACCATATACAATACATGCTTTTTCAAAGAACATACTCAATTTCTGGCAGCTGCTGTCATTCACTGAGTGCTTACTTTATACAATACTTGCTTTTCAGAGAAGACGCTCAGTGACTGGCAGTTGCTTGCACTCACTGAGTGCTCACCGTATAGAATACATTCCTATTCAAAGTACTCTCTCAGTGATTGTTAGCTACAGTCATTCACTGAGTGCGTAGCATTTAGAATACGTTCTTATTCAGAGTACATGCTCAGTGACTGTTGGCTGCAGTCACTCACTGTGTGCGTACCATATAGAATACCTTCTTATTCAGAGTATGTGCTCAGTGACTGTCAACTGCAGTCACTCACTGAGTGTGTACCGTATAGAATTTGTGCTTCTTCAAAGTACACACTCAGTGACTGGTAGCTGCCATCACTCACTGAGTGCGTACCATATAGAATACGTGGTTCTTCAGAGTACCTGCTCAGTGACTGGTAGCTGCCGTCAGTCACTGTGTGCGTACCATATAGAATATGTGCTTCTTCAAAATACACGATCAGTGACTGGGAGCTGCTGTCACTCACTGATTGCATAAAGTATGCAATACATGCTTCTTCAGAGTACACACTCAGTGACTGTTGGCTGCAGTCACTCACTTGGTGTGTACCATATACAACACATGCTTCTTCATTGTAACACTCACTGAGTGCATACCGTTTACAATACGGGCTTATTCAGAGTACAGGCTCAGTGACTGGAAGCTGCTGTCAGTCACAGTGCGTACTGTATACAATGCATGAACTCAGCCCAGCAGCAGAGACTGAAATCGGGGATTGCCAGAGCCTGTAAGAGGTAAAGTGTCCTGCACTACAGCCTGTCTACACTCTGTCCCTGAGCTGTGTTCAAACCCAGTACCCTTGCAGTCAGAGTCAGCTGCTCTGGCTCTGCACCACAGTGCCTACCTACTTTATTACTACTTTCTAAGCCTCTTAATCACTTACCTACCCAATCTGCCAAAATATAAGTTTACCTCTTCTTCCTGCTGCCTTGCAGGATTTGAACCCTGCACCCTTGTTTCCAAAGTCCACAGTGCCACCACTCACCTAGAACACCTGCATATTTTTACTGCAGGATTTCATAACTATAAAGAACGCACTAACCCTGTGACACAACTAAAGTGTTATCTAAGTGCTTCTACAAACCTGAACCCAACTCCCTGCTGCTATAGCCACTAGTCTATCTCTCTCCTATTACCCTGATCAAGACTTGAACCCAGTACTCTATGCACTTCAAGCACATACACTACCACCACACCATAGCAGCAACTAGACTCTGAGGTGATCTCTCACTACTATCTCCCCTCTTTCATCCTAGTCCCCCCATTCTTTCCTCACTTCAGCTCCACCAGCCTTCCCAACTATGCACATGCATCCCCCTCGCCAGTCTATCTCTCTCTCCTCCTCCCTTTGCCTTCCACACACCCTACTGTCCCTATGAACCCTCAGCCTCACTACTCCAGTGTTCTTACCTACCCTCCTGTCCTCCCCTCCTCCTTTACCACTGCTCCTACCCCTCCCTCCTCCTCCACACATCCCATATGCTCCTCTCCACCTCACCCCCCTTCCAGACATCACCTGTCCTCCCCCCACAGCCCCCTTGCACTTCTGATCACTCAGGCCTCTCTGCCTGTGCTACCCTACCCACCTTATGCAACCAAACCCCATTCCTTATTATATCGCCTCCGCGTAAACTCTCCATCTGCCTCCCTCTGACCAGAGCACCTCTCCTCCTTCTACTCCTAACAGGGAACATACACCCCAACCCAGGCCCTGCCCCTCCATCCACCCACTCAGCCCACTGGTCTTCGAGTAGCCTCCATGAACATATGCAGCCTGCTGAAGAAATTTGACGCCCTACAGTGCTGGGCCTTGGCTCACCAACCAGACATCATAGCCCTGGTTGAAATCTGGCTGTCCAAATCAACTCCAGACTCATTTGTCTCCCTCCCAGGCTATACCTTATACCGGGAGGACCGAGTAGGCAAACGAGGGGGAGGCTGTGCAATCTACACCAGGGACACAATACCTGGACACGCACTCCCCACCCCTGCCCTCACAAATGGGGCCCAGGCCCTTACCCTCAGACTCACCCCAGACCCCTCTAGGAGCCCTCTCTATCTCACCACAGCCTACGTTCCCCCAAAGAACCAGCACCCAGCCCTGATATCTTTAACGGACTACCTGGCCACCCTCCACCATAAGGCAGAACAAATCCTAGTGGGGGACCTTAATGTAAATTGGCTCAGCACCTCCTCATCCACCACCAGAGACTCATTTGCCGCCCAAGATCTGACACAACTCATCACCCAGTCCACGAGACTAAACCCTAAGAGTGGTACCAGCACCCTGCTGGATGTTATTATAACTAACCGACCCCATAAAATCCAAAACATCCAGGTCCTCCCAGACTCCCTGAGTGACCACTCCCCTATCCTATTCCACTGGGTAGCCCCCAATCCCAAACCCAAAGCCCAGACCACCCTCCGCAGGCGCCTCCGCCCTGGTGGGCTGAAGAAACTCAGGCACTCCTCACCCAGATAGACTGGTCCCCATCCAGCAGGCAACCAACATTGATACTGCCCTCACCTTTTTCACTCACACCTTCAACATGGCCTGTGATCTCTTTGCACCCTTAACCAAAACCCGTCCAAAAAACAGAACGCACCCTGGATTAGCCCGGCCCTCCTACAATTACTTAGAAAGCGGGATAACCTCTGGCACCTTGCCACTGAAACAGGTCATCTGTCTGATAGGCAAGCATACAATGCAGCCCAAAATAAATGCTCATGGGCCATCAGGAAAGCCAAGGCAGACCATTACCAGGCCTCCCTTACCTCCTCCTGGGGCTCAGCCTGGACCTTCTGGGATAATACTAAGCAACTCTATGGTAAAGCTTGCTCCCCTGCCCCATCCCAGCTCACTAGAAATGGCACAACCTCCACCGAGCCTGCCACCATAGCTAACTGGTTCAACACCACTTTCACTGACCTTAGCTCAGTCCTCCCTAGTAATTTCTTTGACCTTCCCCCCAGCCAAACTCCCCCTGTCCTCCAGCACCCCAGCTTCCTCCTGCAAAGATTTCCACCCGGAAGCCAGACCCATCCTAACCAAAGCTCTCAATGGCAACAATCCGGCAGTGACTCACTGGACCCCAGCATCCTCAGGCTGGTGCTAGATGAAGTCCTTGCACCTCTCACAAGCCTACTTAACCAGTCACTCTGCCTGGGACAATTTCCCACAGCTTGGAAAACAGCCATTATCACACCTATTCATAAAGGAGGCGACAGGTCATCGGCCAACAACTACCGGCCAATCTCCATCCTCCTCCCTCTCTAAAGCCCTGGAGAAGTGGTGGCCATTCAAATCACTGATTATCTGGCTAAGCATAACATCTTATGCCCAGAGCAACATGGCTTCTGTGCGGGTCACAGTACCAGCACTGCGCTTATTGAATTCTCCAACTCTACACTCCTTGGATACCAGCTCCTAGCTGGTGCAGTGTTCATTGACCTCTCAAAGGCTTTCGACACTGTCTCCCATCCACTGCTGCTGAATGCACTCTGCCTCACTGGTCTCTCGGCTGGCCCCTGGCATGGTGTGCTAGCTATCTTGACACTCGATCCCAGTGTGTCAAGATTAATAACACACTCTCTCGATACCGTCCCATTCTCTCTGGGTCACCCAAGGCTCCATCCTGGGCCCCTTCTCTTCTCGCTGTATCTGAACACCCTGCCCAGTGCATGCTCTGGCAAAATTCTGCTGTATGCAGGCGGCGTGTCCTTTTGCCACCCACGTAATCCCATCTCCCTACAGACTCCTACAGCAGTCTTTCAACAGTGCCGAGGCTTGGCTTAAGGAGCGCAGACTGCCATCAATCTTAAGAAAACCAAAACTATGCTCTTTTTCACCCCCAAAACAAAGCTAGCAACCACCCACTCTATATCCTTCCAAGCACCAACCAACCACTGGAACAAGTCTGCTCCTACAAATACCTTGGGGTTACCTTCGATTCAGCCCTCACATTTCACACCCACATCGACGCCTAACATCCACCACCAACACACGGCTTGGCATCCTATTCCGCCATAAAACCTGCCTTCCCCAAATGCTCTCCATTAAGCTGTTACATCGTCTGTTCTGTCCCTTGTAGACTATGGTCTACCAGTATGCAGTGCTGCCGACACCACTGCACTCAACAAAAATTCACCTAACCCTGAATAAAGCATGCAGATTGATTACTGGTGCCCCCAGGCTCACACACACCTGTCAGCTATATGTCGATGCTAACCTGCTTACCCTGGATGAACGGCTCCGATACCAGACCTGTCTCCTCACCAAAAAAACCCTACTCGAGCTCTCCCCCCCTTGGGTAACGGCATACATCCACCAGAGCCCTCCCACCATTGCAACACGGTCTTCCTACAAGACCACTCTAAAGGTCCCCAGAACAAGAACCAGCCGTGGCCAGAGGTCCTTCAGCTATAGAGCCCCAACCTGGTTTAACTCTCTCCCTGCCACCATCACCAATGCCATCACCATCTCCACATTCAAAACCGCACTTGAACCACATCTTCAGCACTGTAACTGCTCCTGTCTCTGAACATAGCCTCACCTCTTTTTCTCTTGACAATGCCCCGGGCAGCTCTCCACCCAACCATCCCTCCACCACTTCCCTGTACACCATGCCTAGGTTTAACTCTGGCCAGTGCCAGCTGTTTCAATGTTTATCTACCAGAATGCTCACTTGATACTGACTTGTGTAATACCTGTTATCAATTACATGTACCCTGTACCCAATTGTATCTGTCTGACCACAATGTGACGTGGCACCTCTGGTGAATGCCTATTGATTTTTGGCAAATCTTTGCTATGTAACCGAAATGCAATGTATGTCTTTATGTGATGAAGTACCTTTGTAAACGAGCCTCTGGCTCAAAGGTTGTAAACTGATTCTTAAAATAAACAAATAAACAAATACATGCTTTTTCAGAGAACACGCTCAGTGACTGGCAGCTGCTGTCACTCACTGAGTGCATACTGTATACAATACATGCTTATTCCAAGTACAGGCTCAGTGACTGGTAGCTGCTGTCACTCACTGAGTGCGTTCCATATGCAATACGTTCTTATTTCGAGTACAGGCTCAGTGACTGGTAGCGACTGTCCCTCACTGAGTGCGTACTGGATACAATACATGCTTATTCAGAGTAAAGGTTCAGTGATTGGCAGCTGCTGTTGCTGACTGAGTGCGTACCATATACTATACGTGCTTATTCAGAGTACAGGCTCAGTGACTGGAAGCTGCTGTCAGTCACTGAGTGCATACCGTATACAATACATGCTTTTTCAGAGAACACGCTCAGTGACTGGCAGCTGCTGTCACTCACTGAGTGCATACTGCATACAATACGTGCTTATTCCAAGTACAGGCTCAGTGACAACTGGTAGCTGCTGTCACTCACTGAGTGCGTACCGTTTACAATATGTGCTTATTCAGAGTACAAGCTCAGTGACTGACTGCTGCTGTCACTCACTGAGTACATACCTTATACAATATGTGCTTATTCCAAGTACAGGCTCAGTGACTGGCAGCTGCTGTCACTCACTGAGTGCATACCATATGCAATACATTCTTATTTCGAGTACAGGCTCAGTGACTGGTAGCGGCTGTCCCTCACTGAGTGCGTACCATATGCAATACATGCTTATTCAGAGTACAGGCTCAGTGACTGGCAGCTGCTGTCAGTCACTGAGTGTGTACTGTATACAATACATGCTTATTCAGAGAACACGCTCAGAGTACAGGCTCAGTGATTGGTAGCTGCTGTCAGTCACTGAGTGCGTACCATATACAATACGTGCTTATTCAGAGTACACGCTCAGTGATTGGCAGCTGCTGTCAGTCCATACCTCTCAACTGTCCCAATTTGCCCGGGACGTCCCGTATTTCAGCTGCATTTTCTGTTTTGTCTCGCCATCACGGATTTTCTGCTCATTGCCCCGGAAATGCCGTCTGGTTTACCCGTGGTCCTGACACACTGTAGCACCGCGTGGTCCAGCCGATTGTGTTTGTGTTCCCTTACTTCCTTAATCTGTGCTTCACACAGCAAGCGCAGTGACGTCACACGTGCTGATGTCAGCACCCAACTGAACCAATCGCCAGCAGCATTTACGGTCCGTTCCTAAAATTGGCACCTCCTCCCACTAAGGAATGTGGACCTGAAGTTTTGAGTCCCCCCTCAGGTCCAGAAGTCCTAGTTATAAGCATCCTCTCCAGCGCTCTTGGGACTCATTCAGCTGAGGAGACGAGTTCCAGAGCACTGGAGAGAAAATCTTAATGAACTGCCTCTGAATCTGTGAGCGTGAGTCGAGTGTCTGACTGTGACTGCTTCTACTACAAGCCAGTGCGGTGCCGCTTCCTACGGTCCTCCCATCTTGAATCCAATTGGCGATTGCTGCGAGGCTGCATTCTCCGAGATGCCAACCCTGCTGCTTCTCTGAGCAGTGAGCTGAGCAAACAAAAGTAGCTGTAATTCCCAATAATTTTTTTTAAAGACTTTCTGGTGGCACAGAGAATCAGCCAGACAGTGAGCAGCCTGCCAGATGATTATTCGAACCCTGCACAGTTAGAAGCAGCAGCCTGAGCCAACAGAAGTGAAGTATACTCGAGGAGGTATGGAAATTCAAATTAAAGCAAATGGGGGACAGTGCAAGTGCAGAGAACAGTAAAGATGTTGGCAGCAGGGAGGGAGATTTATACTGAATGTGTTGTGTACATGAATGGTGCTTACCAAACAGAGGCATATAGCAGACAGAGTGGTTGGTGAACCTGAACCTGGCAAGGAACCCTGTAAGCATGGTCAGGAAACATTATCAAATCCTTTTTCTGCATCTAAACTCCTCAAAAATGCTGGTTGTCAATAATATGGACCATAATATGAATATTATCTTGTGCCTGATGGCGATAGCTAGGGACAGAGCTGGTTTGGTCAATATGTTCAAGCTGGGGAATAACCTGCTCCAGTCTTCTTGTCCGAATGGCCATTAATATCTTATAGTCAGCCTTTAAAATAGAGATTGACCTGTATAAGGAGCAACTCATGGGGTCCTTGCCAGGCTTCGGGACCACCAAGATGATTGCCTGGGACAAAGAAAGGGCCATTTGTCCCTGCTAACTCAGGTGCAGATGTATATGCTCTGTGTATCAGAAGGGATACCAGGTCCTTAATGTGTTTATAAAATTCCCCTGTGAACCCATCTGTCCCTGGACATTTTATCATTTTAAGCCTACCAATCTCCCTATCTATTTCATTGCACAGTGAGGGCCTCATTATGTGCCTCTGAGACTTGGGGGAGATGGAGTCACTTCAGGAAAGTAGCTATTGTTCCCTCCTCAGGTCAACCATGATTCTATCCATGGCAACAGAAAGATTAAAAATCCACCCACCTCATTATGGCCAAACAATTGTCCTATTTTGGGGGGGAGGCAGCAAGATGGTGTTCCTGCACTCCACGCTGCATGGTTTTTGTCACTCGCTTGCCGAGTAGTCACTCACTGTCAGTGTTTCATGATCTCAATATGGGGTCTGATTGATTTATAACATAAGGGTAGCCCTACCAGCAACAAAATGTATGTTATAACTATGTTTCTTATTCTTACATTGTAATATACATAATACATTATGATTCTAAATTATAGGACTGAGTTTGCTGCCTTGCTGGTGTCAATAATGCATGTGTTGTCAATAATAATTGATGTAAGAATAAGAAACATAGTCTAATATACATTTTTAATGAAAAATTATAATCATTGTATGAAACTCTTGGTCTTGAACAGTCAACACAAACCAACACAAAAACAGTAAAGTTTCATCACCCAGAATTGTTTTAGCAGCACCCTCAATTTCCCTGCAAGTTCAGTTGTCTGACCTGTGTCCCAGATTTCATCAAGTGAAATCTGCTGCCGCTGGTCATGACTGCTGGCGAGCCGGGGTGGGGTGACCTTTTAAACAACAGCTACAATCAATAAGATGTGTTGCTTTTTATAATGGTCTTTTGCCTTTCATAAATAATTATGTGTTACTGCAGATGATTTGAGAATTCAAAAAGTAGGGAGGGAGTTATACATTGTTCCCCACTTCTGCTCAGTATTTACTGAGAAGAAGGTAGGACAGGGCCCACAGCTCAGCACCATGGACATGGGGTGGGGAGTGTGCCCTAGTCTCATCCTTCACAAAAGAAAGGGTTCTACAAGAGCTCGATAAGCTCAGGGTGGACAAGACAATAGGACCTGATGGCATACTTCCCAGGGTACTAAAGGAGCTAAAAAGTCAGAACTAGCAGAGCCATTAGCAGAATTGTTTATTGAGTCTCTGAGCACAGCAGAGGTCCCAGAAGACTGGAGAAGGGCTCATGTGATCCCATGCCACAAGAGTGGTAGCAGGGAGGAGGCAGGGAGCTACAGACCACTCAATCTTACCTCAGTAGTGGGCAAGATTATGGAGACACCCCTAAAGGAAAGGATAGTGCAACACCTGGTATCCACAGGATAGCACAGGATCCAAGACAGCATAGGTTTACTACAGGAAGGTCCTGTCAAACTAATCTCATAGATTTCTTTGACTGGGTAACCTTACCTGACTCGAGTGGTGGACCAAGGGGAGCAGTTGATATTGCCTACCTTGAGTTCAGCAAAGCTTTCGATACTTTTCCATATAGAAGATTGATTAATAAGCTGGGTAGGCTTGGGGTGTGTCAGAAAGATGGTCAACTGGGTGGCAAACTGGTTGATGGGCAGAAAACAGACTGCCAGAGAAGTAATTGAGTAGACAAATGAATAAAACATAATTCCATGAAAACAATACCTTGATACAAGTATAACAATGTTATTTTATATGCAACTATAAACCCTGTTAAGCCTGGCACAGTATCTGTTACGTGGTTGCCATCCAATTTATTTATTTTATTTATTTAGCTTTTGTTGACTGGGTAAGTGCACTAGACAATTTCTGACTATTTTCAGGCACGACCCGGGGGAGGGGGATACAGATGAATGCCAACTGACCTTGAACCAGATTAAGCTGTTTAAAGAATTTAAAAAGCGTTGCAGATCACCAAGCTGCAAAATGCAAGGTAGGTAGTTAATAATGTACAATTATAAGTCTCTCTACAGTAAACTGTGTGTGCATCACCATAACTGTGTGCAGTTGCATGCAGGTGATGACAGGTCTGCAAACTCTGCATCTATTTGTAAATAAATGGAGGCAGGGCTTGTTGTAGTTACATACATAAGGTGTTTTTTTTTTCCTGACATGCTGTTTTATTCATTTGTGGCCATTCACTCACTTCTCCAGTTGCCTGTTTTTGCTGCCCATTATCGTTGACCCCATATAAACATGTCTAATAGGCTAATATATGGTGCTGGAGAAGCGAATGACCACATGAATAAACCAGCATGCAAACCTAGGCTTCCGGCTGCTGAACAAGTAATATGCGGACCTTACAGACTACAGTTTGGCTTCTAGTTCCTGGTGGCTAAATTGTCTATTTCTTTTTCTGTCTCTTTTAATATGTCTAATTCTTTAACCTTATCCATACTACTCAACAGAAGTCTGATTGGCAGGGTACTACATGGCGGGGGACAGGGAAATAAAAATAATTTAACATCAAAGCACTTAAGGGGTTGGGTCACTGAGCTGGTAGCTTATTCAGTTCTCCCACAGTCACCAGCCCCCTCAAGCCCCAACCACTGCTTTAATGTTATTACTATGATTTTATTTGATTACTTAGCAAGCCAGAAACAACATGTGACAGCACTTGACCATGATGGATAAATGTTAAATTTTTTTTGGGGCGCTGTTATTAAAGCCAATAGCGTACTGAGCAAACCATTTTTGTGTGTTGATTTGACTAGCATATGTGGTGTCGGTAGGCTGTGTCAGTGCTAGGATTCTGTGCCCTGATTAAGTAGCATTTCCCTGAGTACATAAAAGCATTTATTTTATTTTATTTTATTTATTTTATTGAAATCTAGGATTACAAACACCTTTGAGGAGGAACTGCTCATTTACAAAGGTTCCACATCGAAGGAATGGGGGTATACATACATACAAAGGTCAACATAATAATACATAGTTACACAATAAAAGGAAGTAAGAGACTGAGGTTTAGGAAATTCCAGTAATTTAAAATGTGCCAAATGTTAGGTAGCATGACATACCAGCCAAGGGCAATCTTGGAAATAAGGCATTGAGTGCCTATTGTTCGGGTACTACATATTACATGCCCACATAATACCCTGACTTGGTTGGCACTGTGATGCTGGCACTTGATTGTCACATTGTTACAATAATCTCCCAGCTGACCAAGGATATTTGTCTCTGGATCATTTATTGAATTGTGTTGACTGAGTAGGCCCAGTGAGACTAGTAGTCCCTCTGTCAGGGATGACAAACGGTTAATCAGCATCCTACCCTCCACTAGAATTGTTTCATGTCTGTCCCATGCATTCTTGCATTCTCTCACTGTGTTTGACCCCACAACCTCCTCAGGAAGGCTGTTCCATGCATTTACCACCCTCTCTGTGACAAATATACTTCCTCACATTACCCTGAGCTGCCCCCGTATCTACAAATTGTATCACCTTGCTCTTGCACATATCTTTCTGAAAGAGGCTACACTCTTGGACTTGTTGACTCCCTCGAGGTACTTGAAAGTTTCAGGTTATTATAAATACTGTTGTACATGCACTCCCTGTATAAAACTGGAAATACTTTTTTTTCCTTCATCACTTTGACTTTAAGATGAGTAATTCCAGACACTGAGGCTCAAGTGATCAAGTCTAGCCAAGATACATTAGCAGATGCTGGTAATTTAACAGGCTGCAATTAACACTTCACATTATGGCAGTCAGGGTCAGTTGTACACTGTCATTTTCACCAACTGTGCTGTAACTACCTGATAACGTATACGTTATCAGGTAGTTACAGCACCGTTGGTGAAAATGACAGTATCCAACTGACCCAGCAGCCTGCAAAGTGAGGTGCTAATCGCAGCCTACTACATCACTACATGGAATATTATCAAACCTGAACTGAATTCTAAGGCCTAGCTTGGAGCTTCACTTCATGCAGCGAGTTAGTGTTTATTATTCTATGGTGATTTTGAATGGGAAAAGAAATGAATACAAGCTGTGCAAATTTTGTTGAAAATTGTTTTTATTTATACATGGATTTACAGATGTATTTTGTGAAAACACAAGTCACACACACACGCACAGACACACGCATACATTTTGAGATCTATCCAGTTTGTGGATACTGTGCGTACCCTTCGTCCGCCACCCTCGGGAAGCTGAGTGGATTGGACAGATAACTAGCATCCAACCTTGTGATGGCTCATATGTGATGATGTTATGTGATTCTGGAAAGAGTATCTAAGTGGTGAAGTACTCCTTCATCCTGGGACTCCTGACTTGAGTTGGATTGGACAGGTGAGGGTCAGCTTCTACTGTAAATGAGCTGAAATTTACTATATTAATGTTTCTGCCACCTTTATTAATTTTCTCTTCCATACATCTCATTTTATTCCACAGAGCAGGCAGAATCCAAGACTCACTGAAGATGGCAATGGCCCAGTCCCAGAACCAGGGGAAGACTGTAGCAGCACCAGCACCGGTTCTTTTAGGCAAATGTCCAGCAGTGACTGAGAAGGGTAAGTTGACAGTTTTCTATGCTTAACCATATATTCCACTCCTGAACACTGCTATGGGTCCACAACCTCTGAAGGAAATGAAATGGTCAAAACCTAGTAAGCAGTACATGATGTTGACCAATTTCCTTGATATGTTGCTCACCCCTCCCTCAGGTACATGCTGTGCATTTAAGAAATGTACACCAACCATTGCAGATTTTAACATGGTACTTGTCCTGCATTACAAAACTTGTAGAGTATGCAGTGAGTGTTGTAAAATAAGATGGAATCCTACCAGAAAAAGTTTTGCCTTTTGCTTCAGCTGGTATGAGTCCTGATTTACTGCGCTGCAGTGACAGGCCAAGGGAGATGAAGTTAAACTTTTTTGGGGGGTAGTCTGTGGAACAATTGGCATTCTAGAGTGTAACTAAGAATATGCCAAGTGTGTTTTTCTGTCTGAACACAAACTAAGTACTTTGTCTTTTTTCCACAGATGGAACTCCAGAGAAGAAAAAAAGAATGGCATCCTTTCAAAGCAGCTGGAAAGTGTCCTTCGACTGCGTGATAGACAGCAAGCGTGGCCCAGGATTTGCCTTCTGCAAAGTCTGTGCTGCCAACCTCAGTGTTGGCCATGGAGGTCGCAATGATCTACAAAGGCACATGTATTCCAAAAAGCACAAACAGAGTGTCAAGCATGCTACAGGAAGAAAAGTCACTGAAATGTTTGCCTCACAACTAGGGAACACAAAGGTTGTTGAGGCTGAAGTAGCCTTCATTTCCCTACTGGCCGAACACAACTTGCCATTCACTGCTGGCGATCATCTGCGGAAGTATAGGAAGAAATATTGCACGGATGTAGAGGTGGTAACAAAGATGACCTGTGGGGCTACAAAGGCTGCCTGCATTGCCTGTAATGTTTTGGGGCCAAAATACCAAGAGGATGTGGCAGGAATGTGTCGCACTTTGCCATTCTGTTTATACCTTGATAAGAGCACTGATATGGGGGATGACAAACTACTCGTCATTCTGACTGGTTTCTTTGACCAGAGCTTGGGCAGAAATATTGAGTGATTCTTGGATATGCCCCTTTGTGTAGCTGGAACTGGGCAAGCAATATTTGACTGTGTTTGTGAAACACTGCAAAAATTCAATATTCCTGAGAGCAATATGGTTGCATATTCATCTAACAAAGTTGCTTCCATGATTGGCAAAAGAAATTCTGTTTTATTTCACTTGAAAGAACTCAGTCCCAGTCTTATTCACATGGGCTTCTTATGCCATTTGGCAGATCGCTGCATGAAATCAGGTGTAAAAGCAATGGCACTGCCCATTGAGGACTTAATATCAGACATTTACTGTCATTTTTCCAGCAGTGCACAATGCCAGCAGAAGTTAAAGGAGTTTGCTCTTTTTGTTGAAATAGATCCATTAAAAATCATAAAGCATGCACCAACTCGATGGCTGAGCCTGAGTGAGGTCATTAAAAGAATATTGGACATGTGGCCTGCTCTGAAGTCTTATTTTATGACCTTCGAACAGCGAACAGGTAAAGTTAAGCTCATTGCTGACAGACTGCAAAGTCATGAGGTGAAGCTGGGATTCCTTGTTTTACAGTATGCAGTGTACCTCTGCATAAATTCAATGTACAAATGCAGAGCAGGGACAGTCAGCTGATGAACCTGAACAACAACATCATGAAAACCATGCAGACCTATGCTAGCAGGTTATTGAAGCCACCTGCTAACAGAGAATTTCTGCAATCTGTATCTGCCAGTAATTCTTTACTGGAAGATGAAGGAAATATACTGCCAGACACTGAAATCCATGTGGGCCCAAATGCAGAGATCTACCTCGATGACAATGCAGATGACATCATTGGGTCAACAGCAGAAAGAAATTTCATAAAAAAGTCAAAAGCTTTTTATGCAGCAGTGCTAGTTAAAATGAAGGAAAAACTTCCCATCACATGACCCTCTGCTTAAGAATGTTGGCACTTTGTTAGATCATGCATGCAAGCTGCAGCTATCTTCCACAATTATCACAGACACTGGTACCCGCCTGGGACTCTGCAACTCCAGACAAGAACTCAGCCAGCTCCAGGATGAATGTTCAGTACACCAGCTGACTGAATGGTGGCAGAATTCTAACAGCACAGGCAATACAGTGCCCTCTTTCCTGAACTACTGGTCTACCATTCTTTCCAGTGTTGAAGTACGAGACCTGCCAGCATCTCGCAAACTAATGCTGACTGTTCTATGCATTCTGCATTCAAACAGTGAACCAGAGTGAGCCTTCAGCATAGTATGGAGCATCTCGCAAACTAATGCTGACTGTTCTATGCATTCCGCATTCAAACAGTGAACCAGAGCGAGCCTTCAGCATGGTAGGGAAAGTAAAAACTGAGTTGAGGCAATCTATGAATGTGAAAACATTAAATGCACTTCTTGCTATAAAAATGAAGGAAGAGAATAACTGTTTTGCTGTGCGGCAGCCAAAAGAAGTAACTGAGGCAGCAAGAAAGGCCACAGCAGCATACAATAAAGAACATCCTGCAAAACAGGCAGCAGCAACAGACCCTTAATGGCTTTGGAAATTGAAGTGGCACAGAGACGCTATAGACTTGAGTATATCATTTGTGTGATGTGGTGCTTTTGGTGATGGTGTGCAGTCATTTTCTGTTAACACATTTTCATGTAATCATTTTTTAACTTTATGAAGCACTTTGAGGGCATTGGTGGTGGTAATGGTGATGGGGTGCCGTCAGTTTCTGTTTGAACACATTTTGATGCAATAATGTCTGTAATGCACTTTAAATGTTACACTTTAGTTTTTCTTGGTTAATAAAATAACATCTTAAGTAATAAATATTGTTGCCACTGGTCTTTAATGTTCTATGTAGTTAACAAAACGTATCCGGGCAAAGAAATAAAGAACAATACTTTCCAAATGCTTCATGTGAGGCGACACTAAATAGCTGGTGACATGCGGAATGAAACCCACTTTGGGGCACTACTATGCAAATTTTATGCTAATGAAGTGTCCCTGATTTTATTTGGTTGTCCCTCATTTTCTGGGGCTCTGTCCCTATTTGGTGATCTGGAGGTTGAGAGGTATGTGTCAGTCACTGAGTGCGTACTGTATACAATACATGCTTTTTCAGAGAACACACTCAGTGACTGGCAGCCGCTGTCACTCACTGAGTGCATAACATATACAATATGTTCCTATTTAGAGTACATGCTCAGTGACTGGCGGCTGCTATCACTCAATAAGGTGTACCGTATACATTACGTTCCTCTTCATAGTACAGGCTCAGTGACTGGTGGCTACTGTCACTCAATGAGTGCGTACCGTATACAATACATTCTTATTCAGAGTACACTCTCAGTGACTGGCAGCTGCTGTCAGTCACTGAGTGCAAACCATATGCAATACAAGCTTTTTCATAGAACATGCTCAGTGACTGGCAGCTGCTGTCACACACTGAGTGCGTACTGTATACAATACATGCTTTTTCAGAGAACACGGTCAGTGACTGGCAGCTGCTGTAACTCACTGAGTGCGCACTGTATACAATATGTGCTTATTCAGAGAACACGCTCAGTGACTTTCAGCTGCTGTCACTCACTGAGTGCGTACTGAATACAATACTTGCTTCTTTAGAGTACACTCTCAGTGACTGACAGCTGATGTCACTCACTGAGTGTGTACTGTACACAATACATGGTTATTCAGAGAACACGCTCAGTGACTTTCAGCTGCTGTCACTCACTGACCGCATACCAAATACAATACATTCCTATTCAGAGTACACTCTTAGTGACTGTCAGCTACTGTCACTCACTGAGTGCGAGCCGTACACAATGTGTGCTTATAGAGAGAACACACTCAGTGACTGGTGGCTGCTGTCACTCACTAAGTGTGTACCTCATACAATATGCCCTTATTCAGAGTACACTCTCAGTGACTGACAGCTGCTGTCAGTCACCGAGGGCAAACTGTACACAACACATGCTTTTTCAATGACCATGCTCAGTGACTGGCAGCTGCTGTCACTCACTGAGTGCGTACCATATATAATACATGCTTTTTCAGAGAACACACACAGTTACTGGCAGCTGCCATCACTCACTGTTTGCCTACCATATACAATACATTCCTATTCAGAGTACGACCTCAGTGACTGGCAGCTGCTACTACATAGTGAGTGTGTACCATATACGTTACATTCCTATTCAGAGTGCACACTCAGTGACTGGTGGCTGCAATCACTCACTGAGTGCATACTGTATAGAATACAATAGCATTCACAGTACACTTTCAGTGACTGGCAGCTGCTGTCACTCTCTGAGAGCATTCTTTAAACAATACTAGATTCTTCTTGAGTTCACACTCATTGCTTTTCAGCTGCTGTCATTCACTGAGTGCATACCGTGTACAATACGATCTGGTTCAGAGTATTCATTCAGTTCTTGCGGCTGCTGTCACTCACTGAGTGCGTACTGTATATAGTACATGCTTATTCAGAGTACAGGCTCAGTGACTGATGGCTGATGGCACTCACTGAGTGCGTACCGTATAGAGTACGTGCATATTCAGAGTACAGGCTCAGTGACTGGTGGCTGCTGTCACTCACTGAGTGCGTACCATATACAATACATGCTTATTCAAAGTACAGGATCAGTGACTAGTGGCTGCTGTCACTCACTCAGTGAGTACCTATACAATATGTGCTTATTCAGAGAACATTCTCAGTAACTAGCGGCTGCTGTAACTCACTGGGTGCGTATTGTATATAATACGTGCTTATTTAGAGAACACGCTTAGTGACTTTCAGCTGCTGTCACTCACTGAGTGCGTACTGAATACAATACGTGCTTTTTAAGAGTACACTCTCAGTGACTGGCAGCTGCTGTCACTCACTGAGTGTGTACTGTGCACAATACATGGTTATTCAGAGAACACGCTCAGTGACTTTCAGCTGCTGTCACTCACTGAGTGCATACCGAATACAATACATTCCTATTCAGAGTACACTCTTAGTGACTGTCAGCTACTGTCACTCACTGAGTGCGAGCCATACACAATGTGTGCTTATAGAGAGAACATGCTCAGTGACTGGTGGCTGCTGTCACTCACTAAGTGTGTACCTTATACAATATGCCCTTATTCAGAGTACACTCTCAGTGACTGGCAGCTGCTGTCAGTTACTGAGGGCAAACCATACACAACACATGCTTTTTCAGTGAACATGCTCAGTGACTGGCAGCTGCTGTCACGCACTGAGTGTGTACCATATATAATACATGCTTTTTCAGAGAATACACACAGTTACTGGCAGCTGCCATCACTCACTGTTTGCCTACCATATACAATACATTCCTATCCAGAGTACGACCTCAGTGACTGGCGGCTGCTACTACATAGTGAGTGTGTACCATATACGTTACGTTCCTATTCAGAGTGCACACTCAGTGACTGGTGGCTGCAATCACTTACTGAGTGCATACCGTATAGAATACAATAGTATTCACAGTACACTCTCAGTGACTGGCAGCTGCTGTCACTCTCTGAGAGCGTTCTTTAAACAATACATGCTTCTTCAGAGTTCACACTCATTGCCTTTCAGCTGCTGTCACTCACTGAGTGCATACCGTGTACAATACGATCTTGTTCAGAGTACTCATTCAGTTCTTGCGGCTGCTGTCACTCACTGAGTGCGTACTGTATACAGTACATGCTTATTCAGAGTACAGGCTCAGTGACTGACGGCTGATGGCACTCACTGAGTGCGTACCATATACAGTACGTGCATATTCAGAGTACAGGCTCAGTGACTAGTGGCTGCTGTCACTCACTGAGTGTGTACCATATACAATACGTGCTTATTCAGAGTACAGGCTCAGTGACTAGTGGCTGCTGTCACTCACTCAGTGAGTACCATATACAATATGTGCTTATTCAGAGAACATTCTCAGTAACTAGCGGCTGCTGTAACTCACTGAGTGCGTATTGTATATAATACGTGCTTATTCAGAGAACACGCTCAGTGAATGGCGGCTGCTGTCACTAACTGAGTGCGTAACGTATACAATATGTTCTTATTCAGAGTACAAACTCAGTGACTGGCGCCTACTGTCACTCAATGAGTGTGTACCGTATACAATAAATGCTTATTCAGAGTACAGGCTCGGTGACTGGAAGCTGCTGTCACTAACTGAGTGCGTACAGTATACAATACGTGCTTATTCAGAGTAAAGGCTCAGTGAGTGACGGCTGCTGTCACTCTCTGAGGGCGTGCCATGTACTATACATGCTTGTTCAGAGTAAGGCTCAGTGTCTGGCAACTGCTGTCCCTCACTGACTGCGTACTGTATAGAATACATTTCTTTTCAGAGTACACTCTCAGTGACTGTCAGCTGCAGTCACACTCACTGAGTGTGTACCACATACAATACATTATTATTCAGAGTACACGCTCAAAGACTAGCAGCTTCTATCACTCACCGAGTGCATACCGTATACAATACATGCTTCTTCAGAGTAACTCTCACTGAGTGAGCACCATATATGATACGTGCTTATTGAGAGTACAGGCTCAGTGACTGGCAGCTGCTGTCACTCACTGAGTGCAAACCATATACAATACATGCTTATTCAGAGTACAGGCTGAGTGACTGGTAGCAGCGGTCACTCACTGAGTGCATAGCATATAGAATATGTGCTTCTTTAGAGTACACGCTAAGTGACTGGCTGCTGCTGTCAGTCATTGAGTGTGTATCATATACAATAAGTGCTTATTCAGAGTACACGCTCAGAGTACACACTCAGTGACTGGTAGTTGCTGTCAGTCACTGAGTGCTTACCGTATAGAATACGTGCTTATTCTGGGATGATAGTTAGTGACTGGTGGCTGCTGTCAGCCACTGAGTGTGTACCGTACACAGTACGTGCTTATTCAGAGTATGCACTCAGTGACTGGCAGCTGCTGTCACTCACTGAGTGAGTACTGTATACAATACGTGCTTATTGAGAATACAGGCTAAGTGACCGACAGCTGCTGTCACTCACTGAGTGTGTACCGTATACAATACATGCTTATTCAGAGAACACACTCAGTGACTGACGGCTCTTCTCTCTCACTGATTGTGTAGCGTATACAGTACATGCTTATTCAGAGAACACGCTCAGTGACTTTCAGTTGCTGTCACTCACTGAGTGTGTACAGTATACAATACGTGCTTATTCAGAATACAGGCTAAGTGACTGATGACTGCTGTCACTCACTGAGTGTGTACCATATACAATACGTGCTCATTCAGTGAACAAGCTCAGAGACTGGCGGCTCTTGTCACTCACTGATTGTGTACCGTATACAGTACATGCTTAATCAGAAAACACGCTCAATGACTTTCAGCTGCTGTCAATCACTGAGTGCGTACTGTATACAATATGTGCTTATTCAGAGTAAGGGCTCAGTGACTAGCAGCTTCTCATTAACTGAGTGTGTAACGTATACAATACATTCTTATTCAGAGTACAAGCTCAGTGACTGGCGGCTGCTGTCACTCAATGAGTGCGTATCATATACTATTCGTGCTTATTCAGAGTGAAGGCTTAGTGACTGGCAGCTGCTGTCGCACATTGAGTGCCTACCGTATAGAATCCATTCCATTTCAAAGTACACTCTTAGTGACTGTCAGCTGCAGTCACTCACTGAGTGCGTACTGAATAGAATACGTTCTTATTCAGAGTACGCGTTCAGTGACTATGGATTACAGTCACTCACTGAATCGCGTGCCCGCATAGAATCGTTCTTATTCAGGTACATCCTCAGTGACTGGCAGCTTCTGTCACTCACTGAGTGTGTGACGTGCACAATACATGCTTCTTCAGGGTAACTATCACTGAGTGCGCACCGTATATGATACGTGCTTCTTCAGAGTACTCGCTCAGTGACTGGCAGCTGCTGTAACTCACTGTGTGCGTACCGCACACAATATTTGCTTATTGAGAGTACTGGCTCAGTGACTGGCAGCTGATGTCACTGACTGAGTGCACAGCATATTCAATACATGCTTATTGAGAGTACAGGCTCAGTGACTGGCAGCTGATGTCGCTGACTGAGTGCATACCATATTCAATACGTGCTAATCCAGAGTACATGCCCAGTGACTGGCAGCTGCTGTCACTCACTGAGTGCGTACCATATAATATACGTGCTTTTTCAGAATACAGGCTTAGTGACTGGAGGCTGCTGTCAGTAACTGAGTGCATACCGTATACAATACGAGCTTATTCAGAGTACAGGCTCAGTGACTGGCAGCTGCTGTCACTCACTGAGTGCTTACCGTATACAATACATGCCTTTTCATTGAACACGCTCAGTGACTGGCAGATGCTGGCTTTCATTGAGTGCGCACCGTATATAATACGTTCCTATTTAGAGTAAACTCAGTGACTCTCAGCTGCAGTCACTCACTGAGTGCATATCGTATAGAATAAGTGCTTCTTCAGAATACAGGCTAAGTGACTGATGACTGCTGTCACTCACTGAGTGTGTACCATATACAATACATGCTTTTTCAGAGATCTCGCTCAGTGACTGGCAGCTGCTGTCACTCACTGAGTGTGTACCGTATACAACACGTGCTTATTCAGAATACAGGCTAAGTGACCGATGGCTGCTGTCACTCACTGAGTGTGTACCATATACAATACATGCTTATTCAGAGAACACGCTCAGTGACTACTGGTTCTTGTCACTCACTGATTGCGTACCATATACAGTACATGCTTATTCAGAGAACAAGCTCAGTGACATTCAGCTGCTGTCAACCACTGAGTGCGTACTGTATACAATATGTGCTTATTCAGAGTACAGGCTCAATGACTGGCGGCTACTGTCACTCACTGAGTACGTACCATATACAATATGTGCTTATTCAGGGTACAGGCTCAGTGACTGGTGGCTGCTGTCACTTACTGAGTGAGTACCATATGCAATGTGTGCTTATACAGAGAATACGCTCAGTGACTGGTGGCTGCTGTCACTCACAGAGTGCGTACCGTATACAATATGTTCTTATTCAGAGTACACTTTCATTGATTGGCAGCTGCTGTCAGTCACTGAGTGCTTTCCTTATACAATACATGCTTTTTCAGAGAACTCACTCAGTGACTGGCAGCTGCTGTCACTCATTGAGTGTGTACCGTATACAATACCTTCCAATTCAGAGTACAGGCTCAGTGACTGGCGACTGCTATCACACAGTGAGTGTGTACCATACACATTACGTTCCTATTCTGAGTACACGCTCAGTAACTGACGACTGCAGTCACTCACTGAGTGCATGCCATATAGAATACACTACTTTTCAGAGTACACTCTCAGTAACAGGCAGCTGCTGTCACTCATTGAGTGCGTTCCTTAAACAATACGTGCTTCTTCAGAGTACATGCTCAGTGACCATCAGCTGCTGTCACTCACTGAGTGCACACCATATACAATACATTCTTTTTCAGAGTACTCGTTCAGTGACTTGCTGCTGCTGTCATGCACTGAGTGCGCACTGTATAGAGTACGTGCTTATTTATAGTACAGGCTCAGTGACTGTTGGTTGCTGTCACTAACTGAGTGCGTACCACATACAATACGTGCTTATTCAGAGTACAGACTCAGTGACAGGCAGCTGCTGTCACTCACTGAGTGTGCACCATATACAATAAGTGCTTATTCAGAGTACAGGCTCAGTTACTGGTGGCTGCTGTCACTCAATCAGTGCATACCGTATACAATACATGCTTATACAGAGTATAGGCTCAGTGACTGGTGGCTGCTGTCAGTCACTGAGTGCTTACCTTATACAATACATGCTTTTTCAGAGAACTCACTCAGTGACTGGCAGCTGCTGTCACTCACTGAGTGTGTACCGTATATAATGCCTTCCAATTCAGAGTACATGCTCAGTGACTGGTGGCTGCTATCACACAGTGAGTGTGTACCATACACATTACGTTCCTATTCTGAGTACACGCTCAGTAACTGACGACTGCAGTCACTCACTGAGTGCATGCCATATAGAATACACTACTTTTCAGAGTACACTCTCAGTAACAGGCAGCTGCTGTCACTCATTGAGTGCGTTCCTTAAACAATTCGTGCTTCTTCAGAGTACACGCTCAGTAACCATCAGCTGCTGTCACTCACTGAGTGCACACCGTATACAATACATTCTTTTTCAGAGTACTCGTTCAGTGACTTGCTGCTGCTGTCATGCACTGAGTGCGCACTGTATACAGTACATGCTTATTTATAGTACAGACTCAGTGACTGTTGGTTGCTGTCACTAACTGAGTGCATACCATATACAATACGTGCTTATTCAGAGTACAGGCTCAGTGAGAGGCAGCTGCTGTCACTCACTGAGTGTGCACCATATACAATAAGTGCTTATTCAGAGAACAGGCTCAGTTACTGGTGGCTGCTGTCACTCAATCAGTGCATACCCTATACAATACATGCTTATACAGAGTATAGGCTCAGTGACTGGTGGCTGCTGTCACTCACTCAGTGTATACGGTATACAATATGTGCTTATTCAGAGAACATGCTCTGTAACTGGCAGCTGCTGTAACTCACTGATTGTGTACTGTATACAATATGTGCTTATTCAGAGAAGAAGCTCAGTGACATTCAGCTGCTGTCACTCACTGAGTGTGTACCGTATACAATACCTTCTCATTCAGTGAACACGTTCAGTGACTGGCGGCTGCTGTCACTAATGGAGTGCGTACATTATACAATACGTTCTGATTCAGAGTACAGGTTCAGTGACTTTCAACTGTTGCCACATACTGAGTGCGTACCATATAGAATGTGTGCTCATTCAGAGAACATGCTCAGTGACTAGCGGCTGCTGTCACTCACTGAGTGCGTGCCATATATAACGCACTCTTATTCAAAGTACACTCTCAGTGACTTTCAGCTGCTATCAGTCACTAAGTGCAAACAATATACAATACGTGCTTATTCAGAAAACACGCTCAGTGACTTTCAGCTGCTGTCACTCACTAACTGAGTGCTTACCATGTACAATACATTCTTATTTAGAGTACAGGCAGAGTGACTGGTGGCTGCTGTCACTCTATGAATGCGTACCATATATAATACAAGCTTATTCAGAGAAAAAGGCAAAGTGACTGTCAGCTGCTGTCACTCACTGAGAGTGTACCATATACTATACGTGCTTATTCAGAGTGTAGGCTCAGCATAGCATATGCAATACATGCTTTTTCAGAGAACACTCTCAGTGATTGGCAGCTGCTGTCACTCACTGAGTGCATACCGTAAACAATACATGCTTCTTCAGAGTATGCGCTCAGTGACTGGCAGGTGCTGTCACTCACTGAGTGCATACACTTTACAATACATGCTTATTCTGAGTGCTCACTCAGTGACTGGCAGCTGCTGTCAGTCACTGAGTGGGTACCGTATACAGTACTTGCCTATTCAGAGTATATGCTCGGTGACTGGCAGCTGCTGTCAGTCTCTGAGTGTATACCATGTACAATACATGCTTTTTCAGAGAACACACTCAGTGATTGGCAGCAGCTGGTACTCACTGAGTGCGTACCGTAAACAATACATGCTTCTTCAGAGTATGCGCTCAGTGACTGACAGCTGCTGTCACTCACTGAGTGCGTACAGTATACAATACATGCTTATTCCGATTACTCACTCAGTGACTGGCAGCTGCTGTCAGTAACTAAGTGTGTAGCATATACAATATATGCTTCTTCAGAGCACAGGCTCAGTGACTGACAGCTGCTGTCACTCACTGAGTGTGCACCAAATACAATAAGTTCTTATTCAGAGTACAGGCTCAGTGACTGTTGGTTGCTGTCACTAACTGAGTGTGTACCGTATACAATACGTGCTTATTCAGAGTACAGGCTCAGTGACTGGTGGCTTCTGTCACTCACTGAGTGCGTACCATATACAATAAGTGCTTATTCAGAGTACAGGCTCAGTGACTGGCAGCTGCTGTCTCTAATAAGTGCTTACCGTATACAATACATGCTTTTTCCTAGAACATGCTCAGTGGCAGGCAGCTGCTGTCACTCACTGAGTGCGTTCCTTAAAGAATACGTGCATCTGCAGAGTACAAGCTCAGTGACTCTCAGCTGCTGTCACTCACTGAGTGCATACCGTATACAATACGTTCTTATTCAGAGTACTCATTCAGTGACTTGCGGCTGCTGTCATGCACTGAGTGCGCACTGTATACAGTACGTGCTTATTTACAGTACAGGCTCAGTGACTGTTGGTTGCTGTCACTAACTGAGTGTGTACCGTATAGAATACGTGCTTCTTCAAAAAACATGATCAGTAACTTGGAGTTGCTGTCACTCACTGATTGTGTACTGTATGGAATACGAGCTTCTTCAGAGTACATGCTCAGTGACAGGTAGCTGCTGTCAGTCACTGAGTGTGTACCGTATACAATACGTGTTTATTCAGAGTACACACTCAGAGTACAAACTCAGAGATTGGCAGCTGCTGTCAGACACTGAGTACGTACCATATAGAATACGAGCTTATTCAGGGAAGATGGTTAGTGACTGATGGCTGTTGTCAGCCACTGCGTGTGTACCGTGTACAGTACATGCTTATTCAGAGAACACGCTCAGTGAATGACAGCTTTTGTCACTCACTGATTGCGTACCGTATACAGTACATGCTTACTCAGAGAACATGCTCCGTGACTTTCAGCTGCTGCCACTCACTGAGTGCGTACGAATACAGTACATTCTTATTTAGAGTACAAGCTCAGTGACTGGCGACTGCAGTCACTCACTGAGTGCGTACCTTATACAATATGCAGTTGTACAGAGAACACGTTCAGTGACAGGTGGCTTCTGTCACTCACTGAGTGCGTACCATATACAATACGTGGTTATTCAGGGTACAGGCTCAGTGACTGGTGGCTGATGTCAGTCACTGAGTGAAAACCGTACACAATACATTCTTTTATGTGAACATTCTCAGTGACTGGCAGCTGCTGTCACTCACTGAGTGTGTACTGTATACAATAGATGCTTTTTCAGGGAACACACTCAGTGACTGGCAGCTACAGTCATTCACTGAGTGCATACCATTTAGAATACACAACGATTCAGAGTACACTCTCAGTGACTGGCAGCTGCTGTCACTCAGTGCATTCCTTAAACAACACATGCTTCTTCAGAGTACATGCTCAGTGACTATCGACTGCTGTCACTCACTGAGTGCATACCGTATACAATACGTTCTTATTCAGAGTACCCGTTCAGTGACTTGCGGCTGCTGTCACTCACTGAGTGCACACTGTATACAGTACATGCTTATTTACAGTTCAGGCTCATTGACTGTTGGCTGCTGTCACTAACTGAGTGCGTACCGTATACAATACGTGCTTATTCAGGGTACAGGCTCAGTGACTGCGACTGCTGTCATCACTCATCAAGTGCCCTATGCTACAATACGTGCTTACTCAGTACATGCTCAGTGACAGTGGCTGCCGTCACTCTCAATCTTGATACTGTATGTGCAATGCAGAGCTTATTCAGAGTACAGGCTCAGTGACTGGCAGCTGCTGTCACTAACTGAATGCATACCATATACAATATGTGCTTATTCAGAGTACAGGCTCAGTGACAGGTGGCTGCTGTCACTCACTGAGTACATACCGTATACCGTATGTGCTTATTCAGAGTTCAGGCTCAGTGACTGGCGGCTGCTGTCACTCACTGACTGAGTACCGTATACATTGTGTGCTTATTCAGAGAACAAGCTCAGTGACTGGTGGCTGCTGTAACTGGCTGAGTGCGTACTGTATACAATACGTGCTTATTCAGAGAACACACTCAGTGACATTCAGCTGCTGTCACTCACTGAGTGCGTACCATATACAATACGTGCTTATTCAGAGTTCAGGCTCAGTGACTTGCATCTGCTGTCACTTACTGAGTGTGTACTGTATACAATGAGTGCTTATACAGAGAACACGCTCAGTGAGAGGTGGCTGCTGTCACTCACTGAGTGCGTACCATATACAATACGCTCTTGTTCAGATTACACTCTCAGTGACTGGCAGCTGCTGTCAGTCTCTGAGTGAAAACCGTAAATGATACATGCTTTTATGTGAACTTCCTCAGTGACTGACAGCTGCTGTCACTCACTGAGTGCGTACCTTATATAATACATGCTTTTTCAGAGAACTCACTGAGTGACTGGTTGCTGCTATCACTCAGTGAGTGTGTACCATATACATTACATTCCTATTCCTAGTACACGCTCAATGACTGGCGAGTGCAGTCACTCAGTGAGTGCATATCATATAGAATACACTCCTATTCAGAGTACACTCTCAGTGACAAGCAGCTGCTGTCACTCACTGAGTGCATACTGTATACAATACGTTCTTATTCAGAGTACTCGTTCAGTGACTTGAGGCTGCTGTCACGCACTGAGTGTGCACTGTATACAGTACGTGCTTATATACAGTACATGCTCAGTGACTGTTGGTTGCTGTCACTGAGTGCGTACCGTATACAATACGTGTTTATTCAGACTACAGGCTCAGTGACTGGTGGCTGATGTCACTGAATGAGTGCATACCTTATTCAAGATGTGCTTATTCAGAGTACAGGCTCAGTGGCTGGTGGCTGCCATCATTGACTGAGTGTGTACCATATACAATACGTGCTTATTCAGAGTAAAGCATCTGTGACTGGTGGCTGCTGTCACTCACTGAGTGCGTACCATATACAATAAGTGCTTATTCAGAGTAAAGGCTCTCTGACAGATGGCTGCTGTCACTCCCTGAGTACGTACCATATAATATATGTGCTTATTCAGAATACGGGCTCAGTGACTGGAGGCTGCTATCAGTCACTGAGTGCGTACCGAATACAATATGTGCTTATTCAGAGTTTAGGCTCAGTGACTGGTGGCTGCTGTCACTCACTCAGTGCATACCATATACAGTATGTGCTTATTCAGAGTACAGGCTCAATGACAGGCGGCTGCTATCACTCACTCAGTGCGTACCATATACTGTATGTGCTTATTCAGAGTACAGGCTCAGTAACTGGCGGCTGCTGTCACTCACTGACTGAGTACCGTACACATAATGTGCTTATTCAGAGAACAAGCTCAAAGACTGGCGGCTGCTGTAACTGACTGAGTGCGTACTGTATACAATACGCACTTATTCAGAGAGCACACTCAGTGACATTCAGCTACTGTCACTCACTGAGTGCGTACCATATACCATACGTGCTTATTCAGAGTTCAGGCTCAGTGACTTGCATCTGTTGTCACTTACTGAGTGTGTACTGTATACAATAACTGCTTATACAGAGAACACGTTCGGTGACAGGTGGCTGCTGACACTCACTGAGTGCATACCATATACAATAAGCTCTTATTCAGAGTACACTCTCAGTGACTGGCAGCTGCTGTCACTCACTGAGTGCGTTCTGTATACAATACATGCTTTTTCAGAGAACACACTCAGTGACTGGCAGCTGCTGTCACTCACTGAGTGCATGCCATGTACAATAAGCTCCTATTCAGAGTACACACTCAGACACTGGTGGCTGCTATCAGTCAGTGAGAGTGTACCACATACATTTCATTCCTATTCAGAGTACACGCTCAGGGACTAGTGGCTGCAGTCACTCACTGAGTGCAGGCCATATAAAATACACTCCTATTCAGAGTACACTCTCAGTGACTGGCAGCTGCTGTCACTCACGGAGTGCACACCGTATACAATATGTTCTTATTCAGAGTACTCATTCAGTGACTTGTGGCTTCTGTCACTCACTGAGTGCATACTGTATACAGTACATGCTTTTTCAGAGTACAGGCTCAGTGACTGGTGGTTGATGGCACTCATTGAGTGCATACCATATACAATATGTGCATATTCAGAGTACAGGCTCAGTGGCTGGCGGCTGCTTTCACTCACTGAGTGCGTACCATATACAATACATGCTTATTCTGAGTACAGGCTCAATGACTGTTGGCAGCTGTCACTGACTGACTGCATGCTGTACACAATACATGCTTATTCAGAGTACAGGCTCAGTGACTGGCGACTGCTGTTACTCACTGACAGCGTATCATACAATATACGTGCTTATTCAGAGTGAAGGCTCAGTGACTGGAGGATGCTGTCACTCACTGAGTGTGTACCATATACAATACGTCCTTATTCAGAGAACACACTCAGTGACTGGTGGCTCTTGTCACTCACTAATTGCATACCATACACAGTACATGCTAATTCAGAGAACACACTCAGTGACTATCAGCTGCTGTCAACCACTGAGTGTGTACTGTATACAATATGTGCTTACTGTGAGTCCAGGCTCTGTGACAGGCGGCTGCTGTCACTCACTGAGTGCGTACCGTATACCGTATGTGCTTATTCAGAGTTCAGGCTCAGTGACTGGCAGCTGCTGTCACTCACTGACTGAGTACCATATACATTGTGTGCTTATTCAAAGAACAAGCTCAATGACTGGCAGCTGCTGTAACTGGCTGAGTGCGTACTGTATACAATACATGCTTATTCAGATAACACACTCAGTGACATTCAGCTGCTGACAGTCACTGAGTGCATTCCATATACAATACGTGCTTATTCAGAGTTCAGGCTCAGTGACTTGCATCTGCTGTCACTTACTGAGTGCGTACTGTATACAATGAGTGCTTATAAAGAGAACACACTCAGTGAGAGGTGGCTGCTGTCACTCACTGAGTGCGTACCATATACAATACGCTCTTATTCAGATTACACTCTCAGTGACTGGCAACTGCTGTCAGTCACTGAGTGCAAACCGTAAACAATACATGCTTTTATGTGAACTTCCTCGGTGACTGGCAGCTGCTGTCACTCACTGAGTGCGTACCTTATACAATACATGCTTTTTCAGAGAACTCACTCAGTGACTGACAGCTGCTGACACTCACTGGTTGTGCACCGTATACAATACCTTCCTATTCAGAGGACACACACAGTGACTGGTGGCTGATATCACTCAGTGAGTGTGTACCATATACATTACATTCCTGTTCCGAGTACAAGCTCAATGACTGGCGAGTGCAGTCACTCACTGAGTGCATATCATATAGAATACACTCCTATTCAGAGTACACTCTCAGTGACAAGCAGCTGCTGTCACTCACTGAGTGCATACCGTATACAATACGTTCTTATTCAGAGTACTCGTTCAGTGACTTGAGGCTGCTGTCATGCACTGAGTGCGCACTGTATACAGTACGTGCTTATTTACAGTACAGACTCAGTGACATTTGGTTGCTGTCACTAACTGAGTGCGTACCATATACAATACGTGCTTATTCAGACTACAGGCTCAGTGACTGGTGATTGATGTCACTGAATGAGTGCATACCATATACAACACGTGCTTATTCAGAGTAAAGCGTCTGTGACTGGTGGCTGCTGTCACTCACTGAGTATGTACCATATAATATACGTGCTTATTCAGAATACGGGCTCAATGACTGGAGGCTGCTATCAGTCACTGAGTGCGTACCGAATACAATATGTGCTTATTCAGAATACAGGCTCAGTGACTGTTGGTTGCTGTCACTAACTGAGTGCGTACCATATACAATACATGCTTATTCAGAGTACAGGCTCAGTGACAGGCGGCTGCTGTAACTCACTGACTGAGTACCGTATACATTGTGTGCTTATTCAGAGAACAAGCTCAATGACTGGTGGCTGCTGTAACTGACTGAGTGTGTACTGTATACAATACGTGCTTATTCAAAGAACACACTCAGTGACATTCAGCTGCTGTCACTCACTGAGTGCGTACCATATACAATACATGCTTATTCAGAGTACAGGCTCAGTGACTTGCATCTGCTGTCACTTACTGAGTTTGTACTGTATACAATACACTCTTATTCAGATTACACTGTCAGTGACTGGCAGCTGCTGTCAGTCACTGAGTGCAAACCATGTACAATACATGCTTTTTCAGTGAACATGCTCAGTTATTGGCAGCTGCTGTCACTCACTGAGTATATTCCATATACAATACATGCTTTTTCAGAGAGCACACTCAGTGACTGGCAGCTGCTGTCACTCACTGAGTGCGTGCTGTATACAATACCTTCCTATTCAGAGTACACTCTCAGTGACTGGCAGCTGCTATCAGTCAGTGAGAGTGTACCATATACATTACATTCCTATTCAGAGTACACGCTCAATGACTGGCGGCTGCAGTCACTCAATGAGTGCATGCCGTATAGAATACATTCCTATTCTGAGTACACTCTCAGTGACTGGCAGCTACTGTCACTCACTGAGTGAATACCGTATACAATATGTTCTTATTCAGAGTACTCGTTCAGTGACTTGCGGTTTCTGTCACTCACTGAGTGCATACTGTATACAGTACGTGCTTATTCAGAGTACAGGCTCACTGACTGGAGGCTGATGGCACTCACTGAGTGCATACCATATACAATACGTGCATATTCAGATTACAGGCTCAGTGACTGGCAGCTGCTGTCACTCATTGAGTGTGTACCATTTACAATACATGCTTATTCAGAGCACAGGCTCAGTGACTGGTGACTGCTGTCACTCACTGAGAGCTTACCTATACTATACATGCTTATTCAGAGTGAAGGCTCAGTGACTGGAGGATGCTGTCAGTCACTGTGTGCATGCCGTATACAATACGTGCTTATTCAGAGTAGACGCTCAGTGACTGGCGGCTGCTTTCAGTCACTAAGTGCAAACCATATTCAGTACATGCTTATTCAGAGTACACACTCAGTGACTTTAGGTTGCTGTCAGTCACTGAGTGTGTACCGTATACAGTTCATGGTTATTAAGAGTACACACTCAGAGACTGGCAGCTGCTGTCACTCACTGAGTGCATACCGCATACAATAAATGCTTTTCCAGAGAACACGCTCAGTGACTGGCAGCTGTTCTCACTCATTGAATGGGTACCATATACAATACATGCTTTTTCAGAGAACTCACTCAGTGACTTGCGGCTGCTGTGACTCACTGAGTGCGTACCGTAAACAATACGTGCTTATTCAGAATACAGGCTAAGTGACTGACGGCTGCTATTACTCACTGAGTGCTTATTCAGAGAACACACTCAGTGATTGGTGGCTCTTGTCACTCACTGAATGCATACCGTATACAGTACATGCTTATTCAGAGAACACGCTCAGTGAATTTCAGCTGCTGTCTACCACTGAGTGCATACTGTATACAATATGTGCTTATTCAGAGTACAGGCTCAATGACTGGCAACTGCTGTCACTCACTGAGTGTGTACCATATACAATACATGCTTTTTCAGAGAACTCGCTTAGTGACTGGTGGCTGCTATGACTCACTGAGTGCATACCATATACAATGTGTGCTTATGCAGAGAACACGCTCAGTGACTGGCAGCTGCTGTCACTCACAGAGTGCGTACCGTATACAATACATTCTTATTCAGAGTACACCTTCAGTGACTGGCAGCTGCTTTCAATCACTGAATGCAAACCATACACAATACATGCTTTTATGTGAGCTTGCTCAATGACTGGCAGCTGCTGTCACTCACAGAGAGCATACCTTATACATTACATGCTTTTTCAGAGAACTGACTCAGTGACTGGCAGCTGCTGTCACTCACTGAGTGCGTACCTTATACATTACATGCTTTTTCAGAGAACTGACTCAGTGACTGGTGGCTGCTATCACTCAGTGAGTGTGTACCATATACATTACGTTTCTTTTCTGAGTACACGCTCAGTGACTGGTGACTGCAGTCACTCGCTGAGTGCATACCACATAGAATACACTCCTATTCAGAGTACATTCTCAGTGACAGGCAGCTGCTGCCACTCACTGAGTGCACTCCTTAAACATTATGTGCTTCTTCAGAGTACAGGCTCAGTGACTAGCAGCTGCTGTCACTGACTGAGTGTGTACCGTGTACAATACATGCTTATTCAGAGTAAAGGCTCAGTGTCTGTCAGCTGCTGTCACTCACTGGGAATGTACCATACACTATACATGCTTATTCAGAGTGTAGGGTCAGTGACTGGAGGCTGCTGTTAGTCACTGAGTGTGTAACATATACAGTACGTGCTTATTCAGATTACAGGCTCAGTGACTAGCAGCTGCTGTCACTCATTGAGTGCATACCATATACAATGCATGCTTATTCTGAGTACAGGCTCAATGACTGGAGGCAGCTGTCACTCACTGACTGTGTACCATAGAGACTACATGCTTATTCAGAGCACAGGCTCAGTGACTGGCAACTGCTGTCACTCACTGAAAGCTTACCTATACTATACATGCTTATTCAGAGTGAAGGCTCAGTGACTGGATGATGCTGTCAGTCACTGCGTGCGTGCCGTATACAATATGTGCTTATTCAGAGTAGACACTCAGTGACTGGTGGCTGCTTTCAGTCACTGAGTGCGAACCGTATACAGTACGTGCTTATTCAGAGTACATGCTCAGTGACTTTAGGCTGCTGTCAGTCACTGAGTGCGTACCATATACAGTTCATGGTTATTTCGAGTACACACTCAGTGACTGGCAGCTGCTGTCATTCACTGAGTGTGTACCGTATACAGTTCATGGTTATTTAGAGTACATGCTCAGTGACTGGCGGCTGCTTTCAGTCACTGAGTGCGAACCGTAAACAGTATGTGCTTATTCAGAGTACACGTTCTGTGACTTTAGGCTGCTGTCAGTCACTGAGTGCGTACCGTAAACAATACGTGCTTATTCAGAATACAGGCTAAGTGACTGACGGCTGCTGTCACTCACTGAGTGTGTGCCATATACAATCCGTGCTTATTCAGAGAACACGCTCAGTGAATTTCAGCCGCTGTCTACCACTGAGTGCGTACTGTATACAATATGTGCTTATTCAGAGTACAGGCTCAATGACTGGCAGATACTGTCACTCACTTAGTTCGTACCATATACAATACGTGCTTATTCAGGGTACCAGCTCAGTGACTGGCGGATGCTGTCACTCACTGAGTGCATACCATATACAATGTGTGCTTATGCAGAGAACACGCTCAGTGACTGGCAGCTGCTGTCACTCACAGAGCACGTACCGTATACAATACGTTATTATTCAGAGTACACCTTCAGTGACTGGCAGCTGCTGTCACTCACTGAGTGCGTACCGTATACAATACCTTCCTATTCAGAGTACATACTCAGTGACTTGTGGCTGCAATCACTCAGTGAGTGTGTACCATATACATTGCTTCCCTATTCAGAGTACACGCTCAGTGACTGGTGACTACAGTCACTCACTGAGTGCATACCATATAGAATACACTCCTATTCAGAGTACACTCTCAGTGACAGGCAGCTGCTGTCACTCACTGAGTGCGCTCCTTAAACTATACGTGCTTCTTCACAGTACACACTCAGTGACCGTCAGCAGCTTTCACTCACTGAGTGCATACCGTATACAATACGTTCTTATTCAGAGTACTCGTTCAGTGACTTGCAGCTTCTGTCACACACTGAGTGCGCACTTTATACATTACGTGCTTATTTACAGTACAGGCTCAGTGACTGTTGGTTGCTGTCACTAACTGAGTGTGTACCGTATACAATACATGCTTATTCAGAGTACAGGCTCAGTGACTGGCAGCTGCTGTCACTCACTGAGTGTGCATCGTATACAATAAGTGCTTATTCAGAGTACAAGCTCAGTGACTGTCGGCTGCTGTCACTCACTCAGTGTGTACCGTATACAATACATGCTTATACAGAGTACAGGCTCAGTGACTGGTGGCTGCTGTCACTCACTCAGTGCATACCGTATTCAATATGTGCTTATTTAGAGAACATGCTCAGTGACTGGCGGCTGCTGTAACTCACTGATTGCGTACTGTATACAATACGTGCTTATTCAGAGAACACGCTCAGTGACATTCAGTTGCTGTCACTCACTGAGTGCGTACCGTATACAATACCTTCTTATTCAGAGAACACGTTCAGTGACTGGCGGCTGCTGTCACTAACGGAGTGCGTACAGTATACAATACGTTCTGATTCAGATTACAGGCTCAGTGACTTGCAACTGTTGTCACATACTGAGTGCGTACCATATACAATGTGTGTTTATACAGAGAACACCCTCAGTGACAGGTGGCTGCTGTCACTCAATGAGTGCATGCAATATATAATGCACTCTTATTCAGAGTACACTCTCAGTGACTGGCAGCTGCTATCAGTCACTGAGTGCAAACAATATACAATACGTGCTTACTCAGAGAACACCCTCAGTGACTTTCAGCTGCTGTCACTCACTCAGTGCGTACCGAATAAAATACATTCTTTTTCAGAGAACATGCTCAGTGACTGGCGGCTGCTGTCACTAACTGAGTGTGTACCATATACAATGCGTTCTTATTCAGAGTACAGGATGAGTGACTGGTGGCTGCTGTCACTCTATGAGTGCGTACCGTATATAATACATACTTATTCAGAGTACAGGCTCAGTGACTAGCAGCTGCTGTCACTGACTGAGTGCATACTGTGTACAATACATGCTTATTCAGAGTAAAGGCTCAGTGTCTGTCGGCTGCTGTCACTCACTGGGAGTGTACCATATACTCTACGTGCTTATTCAGAGTGTAGGGTCAGTGACTGGAGGCTGCTGTTAGTCACTGAGTGTGTAACATATACAGTACGTGCTTGTTCAGACTACAGGCTAAGTGACTGGCAGCTGCTGTCACTCACTGAGTGCGTACCGTATAGAATACTTTCCTATCCAGAGTACACTCTCAGTGACTGTCAGCTGCAGTCACTCACTGAATGCGTACCATACGGAATACGTCCTTATTCAGAGTACACGCTCACTGACTGTTGGCTGTAGTCACTCACTGAGTGCATACCGCATAGAATACATTCTTATTCAGAGTACACCCTCAGGGACTGGCAGCTTCTGTCACTCACTGAGTGTGTGCCATATACAATATATGCTTCTTCAGAATAACTCTCACTGAGTGCGCACCGTATACGATACGTGCTTCTTCAGAGTACTCACTCGGTGATTGGCAGCTGCGTCACCACCGCTTGCATCTGTGATACAATACGTGTTTATTCAGAGTACACACTCAGTGATTGGCAGCTGCTGTCAGCCACTGAGTGCGTACTGAATAGGATACGTGATTATTCAGGGAAGATGGTTAGGGACTGGCAGCGGCTGTCAGCCACTGAGTGTGTACTGTATACAATACCTGCTTATTCAGAGTAGACACTCAGTGACTGGCAGCTGCTGTCAGTCACTGAGTGTCTACTGTATACAGTACGTGCTCATTCAGAGAACACGCACAGTGTCTGGAAGTTGTTGTCACTCACCGAGTGCATACCATATGCAATACGTGCTTATTCAAAGTAGATGCTTAGTGACTGGCGGCTGCTGTCAGTCACTGAGTGTGTACCGTATACAGTACATTCTTATTCAGAGTACATGCTCAGTGACTGGCAGCTGCTGTCAGTCATTGAGTGCATACCGCATACAATACATGCTTTTTCAGAGAACACACTCAGTGATTGGCAGCTGCTGTCACTCATTGAGTGCATACCGTAAACAATACATGCTTCTTCAGAGAATGCGCTCAGTGACTGGCAGCTGCTGTCACTCACTGAGTGCGAACGGTATACAATACATGCTTATTCAGAGTACTCGCTCAGTGACTGGCAGCTGCTGTCCGTAACTGAGTGCGTAGCATATACAATATATGCTTCTTCAGAGTATGCGCTCAGTGACTGACAGCTGCTGTCAGTCACTGAGTTTGTACGGAATACAATACGTGCTTATTCAGAGTACCCTCTCAGTGACTGGCAGCTGCTCTTATTCACTCAGTGCGTTCCGTATACAATACGTGCTTAATCAGAGTATAGACATAGTGACTGGTGGCTGATGCCACTGAGTGCGTACCATATACAATAAGTGCTTATTCAGAGTACAGGCTCACTGACATGTGCTGCTGTCACTCACTGAGTGTGTGCAGTGTACCATATGTGCTTATTCAGAGAACATGCTCAGTGACTGGCAGCTCTTGGCACTCACTGATTGCGTACCGTATACAGTACATCCTTATTCAGAGAACATGCTCAGTGACTTTCTGCTGCTGTCACTCACTGAGTGCGTACTGTATGCAATACGTGCTTATTTAGAGTTCAAGTTCAGTGGCTGGTGACTGCTGTCACTCACTGAGTGTGTACCGTATACAATGTGTTCTTATACAGAGAACATGCTCAGTGACTGGTGTCTGCTGTCAGTCACTGAGTGCAAACAGTATACTATACATGCTTTTATGTGAACATCCTCAGTGACTGGCAGCTGCTGTCACTCACTGAGTGCGTACCGTATGCAATACATGCTTTTTCAGAGAACACACTCAGTGACTGGCAGCTGCTCTCAGTCACTGAGTGCATACTGTATACAATGCGTTCTTATTCAGAGAACATCGCTCAGTGACTGGCGGCTGCTGTCACTCAGTGAGTGTGTACGATATACATTAAGTTGAAATTCAGAGTACACGCTCAGTGACTGGCGGCAGCAGTCCCTCACTAAATGCATACCATATAGAATACACTCCTATTCAGAGTACACTCTCAGTGACTGGCAGCTGCTGTCACTAACTGAGTGCGTTCCTTAAACAATACGTGCTTCTTCAGAGTACACGCTCAGTGACTGTCAGCTGCTGTCACTCACTGAGTGCATACCGTATACAATACGTTCTTATTCAGAGTATTCGTTCAGTGACTTGCGGCTGCTGTCACTCACTGAGTGCGCACTGTATACAGTACGTGCTTATTTACAGTACAGGGTCAGTGACTGATGGCTGCTGTCACTAACTGAGTGCGTACCGTATACAATACATGCTTATTCGGAATACAGGCTCAGTGACTGGAGACTGCTGTCACTCACTCAGTGCGTACCATATACATTATGTGCTTATTCAGAGAACATGCTCAGTGACTGGCGGCTGCTCTAACTCACTCAGTGCGTACTGTATACATAAGTGCTTATTCAGAGAACAGCAGTGACTTCATGCTGTCACTCATTGAGTGCGACATACATATGCTCTTATTCAGAGAACACGCTCAGTGACTGCAGGCTGCTGACACTAATGGAGTGCGTACAATATACAATACATGCTTATGCTGAGTACAGGTTCAGTGACTTGCAGCTGCTGTCACTCACTGAGTGCGTACAATATACAATACGCTCTTATTCAGAGTACACTCTCAGTGACTGGCAGCTGCTGTCACTCACTGAGTGTGTACCATATAGAATACATTTCTTTTCAGGGTACCCTCTCAGTGACTGCCAGCTGCTGTCACTCACTGAGTGTGTACCATGTAGATTACGTTCTTATTCAGAGTACAAGCTCAGTGACTGTCAGCTGCAGTGACTCACTGAGTGCGTACTGTATACAATATATGCTTCTTCAGAGTAACTCTCACTGAGTGTGCACCGTATACAATGTGTGCTTCTTCAGAGTACTCGCTCAGTGACTGACAGCTGCTGTCACTCACTGTGTGCATAATGTACACAATACATGCTTATTCAGAGTACAGGCTCAGGACTGGCAGCTGCTGTCACTCACTGTGTGCATAATGTACACAATACATGCTTATTCAGAGTACAGGCTCAGGACTGGCAGCTGCTGTCACTCACTGAGTGTGTACCATATACAAAACATGCTTATTCAGAGTACAGGCTCAGTGACTGGTGGCTGATGTCACTGAATGAGTGCATACCATATGCAATACGTGCTTATTCAGAGTACAGGCTCAGTGGCTGGTGCTGCCGTCACTCCCTGAGTATGTACCATATAATATACAGTACATGCTTATTCAGAATACGGGCTCAGTGACTGGAGGCTGCTATCAGTCACTGAGTGCGTACCGAATACAATACGTGCTTATTCAGAGTACAGGCTCAGTGACTGGTAGCTGCTGTCACTCACTGAGTGCATACTGTATACAATACATACTTTTTCCGAGAACACATTCAGTGACTGGCAGCTGCTGGCACTCACTGAGTGCGAACCGTATAGAATATGTTCCTATTCAGAGTACACTCACAGTGACTGTCAGACGCAGTCACTCACTGAGTGCGTACCATATAGAATACGTTCTTAATCAGAGAACATACTCAGTGACTGTTGGCTGCAGTCACTCACTCAGTGCGTACCGTATAGAATATGTGCTTCTTCAGAGTACACGTTCAGTGACTGGTAGCTGCGGTCACTCACTGAGTGCGTACCGTATACAATATGTGCTTCTTCAAAATACATGATCAGTTACTCGGAGCTGCTGTCACTCACTGGTTGTGTACAGTATAGAATACGTGCTTCTTCAGAGTACACGCTCAGTGACTGGCAGTTGATGTCAGTCACTGAGTCCGTACCATAAAAATATGTGTTTATTCAGGGAAGATGGTTAGTGACTAGCGGGTGCTGTCATTGACTGAGTGTGTTCCATATACAATACATGCTTATTCAGAGTAGATATTCAATGACTGACGGCTGCTGTCAGTCACTGAGTGCGAACCGTATACAGTATGTGCTTTTTCAGAGAACAGGCTCAGTGGCTGGCAGCTGCTGTCACTCATTGAGTGCATACCATATACAATACATGCTTTTTCAGAGAACATGCTCAGTGACTGGCAGCTGCTGTCACTCACTGAGTGTGTGCTGTAAACAATACATGCTTCTTCAGAGTATGCACTCAGTGACTGGCAGCTGCTGTCACTCACTGAGTGCGTACAGTACACAATAGGTGCTTATTCAGAGTCCTTGCTCAGTGTCTGGCAGCTGCTGTCACTCTTTCAGTGTGTACCATATACAATACGTGCTTAATCTGAGTATAGACTCAGTAACTGGTGGCTGATGTTACTGAGTGCGTACCATGTACAATACGTGCTTATTCAGAGTACAGGCTCACTGACTGGCGGCTGCTGTCACTCACTGAGTGCGTACGGTATACAATACATGCTTATTCAGGAGTACCGCCAGTGACTGGCAGCTGCTGTCACTACCACTGCAAACGCATACAACACGCAGCTTAATCAGAGTATAGACTCAGTGACAGGCGGCTGATGTCACTGAGTGCGTACCGTATACAATACATGCTTATTCAGAATACAGGCTAAGTGACTGATGGCTGCTGTCACTCACTGAGTGTGTTCTGTGTACAATACGTGCTTATTCAGAGTACAGGCTCACTGACTGGTGGCTGCTGTCACTCAATAAGTGCGTGCGGTATACAATACATTCTTATTCAGAGTACTCGATCAGTAACTGACAGCTGCTGTCACTCACTCAGAGCCTACAGCATACAATATGTGCTTGATCAGAGTATCGACTCAGTGACTGACGGCTGATGTCACTGAGTGCATACCGTGTACAAGACGTGCTTATTCAGAGAACATGCCCAGTGACTGGCTGCTCTTGTCATTCTCTGATTGTGTACCGTATACAGTACATGCTTATTCAGAGAAAACACTCAGTGACTTTCAGCTGCTGTCACTCACTGAGTGCGTACCGAATACAATACATTCTTATTTAGAGTACAAGCTCAGTGACTGGTGACTGCTGTCACTCACTGAGTGCGTACCTCCATACAATACGTGCTTATTCAGAGTACAGGCTCAGTGACTGGTGGCTTCTGTCACTCACTGAGTGTGTACTGTATACAGTATATGCTTATTCAGAGTACAGGCTCACTGACTGGCGGCTGCTGTCACTCACTTAGTGCGTACGGTATACAATACGTGCTTATTCAGAGTATCGACTCAGTGACTGGCGGCTGATGTCACTGAGTGCGCACTGTCTACAAGACGTGCTTATTCAGAGAACATGCCCAGTAACTGGCTGCTCTTGTCATTCACTGATTGTGTACCGTATACAGTACATGCTTATTCAGAGAACACACTCAGTGACTTTCAGCTGCTGTCACTCACTGAGTGTGTACCGAATACAATACATTCTTATTTAGAGTACAAGCTCAGTGACTGGCGACTGCTGTCACTCACTGAGTGCGTACCTCATACAATACGTGCTTATTCAGAGTACAGGCTCAGTGACTGGTGGCTTCTGTCACTCACTGAGTGTGTACTGTGTACAATACATGCTTATTCAGAGTACAGGCTCACTGACTGGCAGCTGCTGTCACTCACTCAGAGCGTACCGCATACAATATGTGCTTGATCAGAGTATCGACTCAGTGACTGGTGGCTGATGTCACTGAGTGTGTACTGTCTACAATACGTGCTTATTCAGAGAACATGCTCAGTGACTGGCTGCTCTTGTCATTCACTGATTGTGTACCGTATACAGTACATGCTTATTCAGAGAACATGCTCAGTGACTTTCAGCTGCTGTCACTCACTGAGTGCATACCGAATGCAATACATTCTTATTTAGAGTACAAGCTCAGTGACTGGTGACTGCTGTCACTCACTGAGTGCGTGCCATAAACAATACATGCTTCTTCAGTGTATGCACTCAGTGACTGGCAGCTGCTGTCACTCACTGAGTGCGTACAGTACACAATAGGTGCATATTCAGAGTCCTCGCTCAGTGACTGGCAGCTGCTGTCACTCTCTCAGTGTGTACTGTATACAATATGTGCTTAATCTGAGTATAGACTCAGTAACTGGCGGCTGATGTCACTGAGTGCGTACCATATACTATACGTGCTTATTCAGAATACAGGCTCACTGACTGGCGGCTGCTGTCACTCACTGAGTGCGTACCTCATACAATACGTGCTTATTCAGAGTACAGGCTCAGTGACTGGTGGATTCTGTCACTCACTGAGTGTGTACTGTGTACAATACGTGCTTATTCAGAGTACAGGCTCACTGACTGGCAGCTGCTGTCACTCACTCTGAACGTACCGCATACAACACGTGCTTGATCAGAGTATCGACTCAGTGACTGGCGGCTGATGTCACTGAGTGCGTACTGTCTACAGTACATGCTTATTCAGAGAACATGCTCAGTGACTGGCTGCTCATGTCATTCACTGATTGTGTACCGTATACAGTACATGCTTATTCAGAGAACACGCTCAGTGACTTTCAGCTGCTAGTTTGAAGACAGAAGAGACCAGTAGCTTTTAATCTGTTCTGATAATCCAAGTTTGTTAATCTTGGAATCATTCTAGTTACTCTCCTTTGAACCTCTTCAAGAATTGCTATGTCTTTTTTGGTTTGGATTCCAGAAAGGGAGCCATAGTCGTAGATACGGTTCAATGTATGCTGACACAATGGAATAAGGCATTGTTCAGTGCCATTAACAAAAGTGCATTTTATTTGCCTCAAAAGTCTGTTGGTCATGTAAGCAGTTCTTACACAGTGATCATTTGATGTAAGTTTATTATTAACATATATCCCTAAATCTTTTTCACAATTTGATAAGTGAAGTGGTAGTCCGTTTATATGATATATCATTTTTGGATTATTTACACCGAAATGCACTACTAAACATTTGTCTTGATTAAACTGCATATGATTTTCATTTGCCCAAAGTGTTAATTTTTCCAAATCCTTCTTTAATGCAGAAATATTTTCTTGATTAACCTTGACCCCCAATTTAGTATCGTCTGCAAATTTACCCATGAAGTTATTTGGCCCTGTTTGTAAATCACTGATAAAGAGGTTGAACAATATTGGTCCCAAGACCAACCCCTGTGGTACACCACTTGTCACACTACCCGAATCAGACAAGATATCATTAATTCTGACTCTCTGAGAATGATTTGTCAACCAGTTTAAAGTCCAGTTGACAATATCAGGTGATAAACCTAGATTGTGCATTTTAGTAATAAGTTTTTTCATGTGAGACTTTATCGAAAGCTCTACTAAAGTCCAAAAGAATTACATCAGTAGGGATACCCACATCTAGTAGAGTACTTATATTATTGTAAAAAGATATCAGATTGGTGGTACAGGAATACTTGGGAATAAACCCATGCTGATTTGAATCATAAATTCCTAATTTTTACAATCTTGATCTATTAGAGACTTCATTACTCGTTCCATTAATTTATCAGCCACTGAGGTCAGGCTAATTGGATGATAATTTTGCACAGAACCTCTTTTGCCTTTTTTAAATATGGGAGTAACTATTGCTGAACACCAATCATTTGGTACAATGCTTTCTTGTAAGGTTTTATTGAAAATAATTGACAGAGGTATAGAAATATTTATAGAGGTTTTGATCAGAAACCATGGATGAATACCGTCTGGGTCCGGACTAGTATTTTTTTTTTAGCCTGTATAATGTCAATTGGATAGAACCTATGATAATCTATGTGGTGAACTTTAAATGTACTAATAGGTGATTTTTGAGAGAAGACAGAACAAAAGCACTTATTAAAGAGATTTGAGGTTTCTATATCGGATAGAGAAGAGCCATTGGTTATAATGGGACCAATGGTCCTTGATACACTTTTTTTACTATTTACATCAGAGAAAAGAGATTTGTGATCATCTTTTGTGTGAGTTAGTTTAAATTCAAGCTTATTTTTTGCCAATTTAATATAATTTTTTTAAGTTTTTCACAGATAGTCTGTATTTATGTAATAGAGTAGTTTTAAATGGAACAGAACTATTCTTAAGTTTCCTAAAAAGTTTAATTTTTATTTTAATCTGATTTTTAATCGTCTTGTTGAACCAAGGGGGAATTTTTCCTTTATTATTAAATTTCCTCTTAGATGGAATAAAGGTGTTTTCCAAATAATATACAATGTTTTTAAAAAAGTCCCAGGCTTGTTGTGTTGTACAAGTAAGAGGATTAGATTCCCAGTTTGTTTTGTAAGTATTCACTGATTTTAGAAAAAATTGCTTTGTTATAATTTTTTGTATAGTATAACTTCCTTTGTGTAGTTTTATACTGTTGAATTTCAAAACGAATAGATGAATGATCACTGGTTTCAAGTGGATCCCAAATTTATAAATTGCTAATTTGTTGCTCTATGTTAGTAAATAATAGATCCAAAATATTAGGACCTTGAGTGGGTTCAGTAACAAGTTGTTGAAATCCAGTGCTTACTACCACATCTATTAGTCCTTTCTCAGCATAGGACTGTCCTGAGAATGAGTCCCAGTTAATATGAGGGAGGTTAAAGTCACTAAATATTACAGTATCTTGGAGATTCTGAAAAATGTGTAATTTCTTTAAACATATCAGTTGTGTAATCTGAATTTGCAGATGGAGGTCGATAGATGTTAGCAATAGTTATATAGGACTGCTCCTTCAATAAGATTTTAACCCATATACTTTCCAAAGGAAAGGGAGAACACACTTCAAAAGAAGGAATATAATTTCTTATGTACATACAAACTCCACCACCTTGCTTATCTAATCTGTTTTTATGATAACTTATAACTTGGAATTTCTCTAGACCAAATTGAGGATGCGTCCCACCAAGTTTCAATTACTCCCACCACACCTAGATTTAAAGTTTTACATTTGGCTTTGAGTTCTGCTAATTTGAGTTGGTTTAAAGATCTTGCATTCAAAGCTAGGAATTTACATTTAGTTGTGATAATATTTTGGTAAGTATTCAGAGACTTGGGAATAGACCCATTCTTCCCCATTGTTTTAGTTTAAACAATGATTTATGATTTTAGTGATACTTTTCCCCATAAGTGTACTACTCCTACGACTGAGATGTAAACCGTCCCAGCAAAACAAGGAAGAACGATCTGAAAATGATTCCCAGTGGGCAATACAGGGTATATCCTGCTTAAAACACCACTTTCTCAACCATTGATTTAGGGCTTTGATTTTCTGCATCATGGTAGATGTTGTTCTCGGGACAGGTACAATTTCAGATATACATGCACAGCATCCCCTATCAAGTAACAGGTTACATAACACCACATAGTCCTGTAGTAACTGATTAAATGGGGTGTTGTTTATATCATTAACACCAGTGTGTATGATAACCAGTGGATTTTCCCCCACATTTTGTAACATTTTAGGCATCATGGAGGTAATGTCAGATACCCTGGCCCCACGGAAGCTAGAACAAGTACGGTTGCTCTTGTCACTATTGCATACCACCCTGTCAATGTGTTAATGATTGAATCTCCCAGGACTAACACATGTTTTGAGACAATAGGGGTACAATAATCAGAAACGGGTGATTGTTTAACACACTCTGGAGTGATTAACTTAATAGGTATTGATTTGGTAGCTTGACACTTACTAGGCCAAGTATTCATGGGCATTAACTCCTGATTGAAAAGTGTTTTTAAACCATTATTATCAACAGAGGGTGATGCACAGGATAAATCATGTAGTACTTCATTATTTGATACAGTCAATTGCTCAGACCTATTACGAGTTTCAATAGGGGCACTATTGTGTATTTGACCACCCCTCCTTTTTTTAAGAGGCTTTGTGACAATGGTCCAGTCATCATTATCATGAGAAGAGGGTGGATAATCATCCACCTTGTAAGAGGGGGACAGAGGCAACAGGTATACTAGTACTAGTCATTACAACTGTCTCCTCGTCAGGAGGCATAGAAATGCTTCCTAAATGTGAAGGAAATTGTTCATTAGAATGAATTTGTTCATCCATAAGATCAATGTAACTTTCCAATTCCCTAATATCAGTAGAAACTGGTTTAATATTAAGCAGAAACGCTATCTCTGCTTCAAGAGTAGTAGTCAGATGGCAATTAGCACATACATACTCGCTAGTAGTATAAGTTCATATATCTCATCAAATGTTAAATTTCAGCCAATCAGCGTGTGCCACATCATTTGACAGGTGGGCTTGGCCTAAAATGGGCTAATCAAAATCATCCTTTGTTAAACCAGAAGTCCCTCCCTAAAATGCGCTAGCCCCACCCACTTCTGGCGGAAGTGACACAACCTTGAACCCGTGTCCCACCCCTTGTACAGGAAAGGACATGCGTTTGAACCCATGTCCTGCCCCTTGCACAGGAAATGGCCCACACTGAAACCCTGGACGTGACATAACACCACCATTTTGTAAGCATCTTACGCCCCTTGTTCTCGTACACTCCTCGAACCCCTGTCACCCACCATTTTGTAAGCATCTTGCGCCCCTCCTTCTCGTACACTCCTCAAACCCCTGCCACGCCATCCTGGCTGGAACCAGAGTCCCACCATGCTAGCTTGAACTCCTGTCCCCCTCCTTTCTCCTGCACCCCCACCATCCTGGCTCAAACCCCTGTCCCTCTTCACCACCATGCCCCACCCACCCCAAAAATTAGTTAGGGTTTATGTAGTGTTATGTGCCCCCTGTAGGCTTGGGGGGTATAACTGCAGGGACATGTGTGTGTTTTTTTATTAGGATATTTTCAGAAAGAAGTATCTAGAAGGCAACCTGATCATGCAGAGGTTTCACAGATCTGTGTGGAGACCTCCCTGAGGGAAATTCATCTGCCTGTGAGAGTACCCCTTTTTCTGTTTTTTATAACAATATACAAAATAATTTAACATGCATCTGTAGGACTGTGTCAAACTTGCATCAAAAGGATACCTTTATGTATATGCATGTAACATTTATCAGCTAAAATGGAGGACCTCTGTGTAAATAAGATGGTTCATCAGTTTTCTCTGGATAGCATTGCAACATGCTGGCTGTGTGTGTGTGTGTGTGTGTGTGTCCCTCATTAGGCACGTAGGAAAAGCAATGTCATTTATGTATGTTTAAAATATAGATGGACTTTTTGGAGCCCATGGTCCTGTTGGCTGTGTGTGGTGAGTGTGTGTGTGTGTGTGTGTGTGTCCCTCATTAGGCATGTAGGAAAAGCAATGTCTTTTATGTATGTTTAAAATATAGATGGACTTTTTGGAGCCCATGGTCCTGTGAGCTGTGTGGTGGGTGTCTTTGTCTGTTAAGACATGACAAAACATCTGTTGTTCATTTACACAACCATGGCTACAAAGGACTATTGATTGTCTTTGGAAACGTGTGTCTCAAGATTTTTGGATTACAGGGACCCTGTACTTACAGGGATCTGTAAAAATGTAGCTTTATGCCTTTGTTACAAAATAAATGTCTATAGTTACATTATCAAAAAATTAAAAAGTCATGTAGCAGGTTTGTAACCATTACCTGTATGTTTCTGTAATTTATTTGACTTGGGACCTTTGTAAGAGAGCTCAGGGGTCAAAGGTATTAATCTTAAGCTTAACTAAATAGGACAATAAATGATATGTTACAAAGAAAAGACAGAATGTAAAATTATAATGTTTCTCTTTCAGAATAATTTCAAAGCACACAGTCTTCTTAAGATGCATCTACAGCTTTGCTTAGAGTCGGTGCAAAAGAATACACACTTTGTGTGTGTGTGTGTGTGTGTGCACGCGCTATGTTACACTAAATTACTGATTTAAAGGTTGCAGCTGTTTTAGAAAAAAGACAGAATTTCCATTTTGACTTTTAAAAACATAACTTAAGATGACACTCAACTGCCGTTATTATAAACTGTGCCTCTTTGTGTTTTAAGATTGATAAAAAGCATCTGTTTTAATTAGACTGTGACCAAAATTTTAGCAGAAAGACATTACTCTTTTCTAAACCCACCTGCTGTGTAAAACAGGAAAAAAACAGGTTATTCTCATGCTATACTTTTTAACAAAATAAGTTTTATCTTCTGATTAGTGGTATGCTAGCTGTTGTACTGAATTATTAATTTAAAGGACGCAGCTGTTTAAAAAAAGACAAGATTTTCATTATACATTTTAAAAGCTAACTAAGCCATAAGCTTATTTGGACTTAAAGAAGCAGTCTGCATACCTTTTAATTAGACTGTGACCAAAGTTTGCAGCAGAAAGGTATTTCTCTAATGCCTTCCAGCTGTCACAGGAAGTGAAAAAAAAAGCCTACATTGAGTAGCCTAGGACTTATATATTTCCCCATGGAGAAGGAGTGAGGGGGGGATGATGGACAGTACCAGATGTTCAGATGTTTTTTCACTACTAGCTACATACTTGGGGTGTGGTCTGAGTCATTTTCATATAAGCATTTCAAGATACTGGAAGCTAAAAACAAAAGAACAGAGAAAGACTGCCAAAACTACTTCTTGAGCTAAAAGAATTTTTAAAAATATTTAACAAGCAACAATGGAGCCATTGGTTGTAAATGATGCCCTTATCCAAACGATTGAAGAGATAAATAATGCACAGTTTACCACTACAGAAGGTGTGTATTTTTTATTTTTAACTAGAAATAGTAGATGCTGCAGGTTTGGGGGGGTTAAGGAAAAACACTGCAGGTTTTAGAGTTTAAATTTTGTCTTATATTATAAAAGTTTAAATACTGAAAGTAGCGACAGGGGTGTATTTTCTGTTTTTAAACAACAGCACAGTGACCCCCTGCGGGAGAGAGAGGGAGAAAGAGACCATTACATGAATGTGATACTTTTCAAAGGCACTCAAGAGTTTCTGCTGGTGAGAGTCATGAACAAAATATACCTTGCTTGAATGTGAATGCTGTACAGCCATCTATGAGCAGCGGTTCAAGAGTTTCTGCTGGTGTGAGTAATGAACAAAATAGACCTTGTTTGACTGTAAATGCCATACAGCCATCTATGAGCAGCGGTTCAAGAGTTTCTGCTGGTGTGAGTAATGAACAAAATAGACCTTGTTTGACTGTAAATGCCATACAGCCATCTATGAGCAGTGGCTCAAGAGTTTCTGACAAAGAGTTATTGAACCAAAGGTTTCAAGAAAGGGACATTGACATGCTCAATGTTGGGAAAATCTATATTCTTAAAACAATTGATAGTATGTTTAATGGCTTGGTAATTGAGAGCAGATTATCTAGTGAGGATTATGATCATCAGATGTTTAAATCTGAGTTTTGTAAAAGTACAGGTATTTTATTGAGCAGTGTGCTTGCTTTAGTGCGTGCATCCAAATTCTCATGCACAGAGCTGAAAATGATGGCAAATGCTGCCCACATGTATGAAAAGTACAGGGGCTTGGAGGAAACAGTGGCCAAATACAAAAATAGAATTACAAAGTGAAAGCACAGAAGCTCTCACAAGCTGAGTACAAAGGGTGGCAGCACTAACGAAATGAAAAAAAAATAACAAATGGGGTCAAAAAAGAAAAATCTGGGTAAAAAATAAAACAATCCGAGAAAATTTGATAAGAGTAAAGCTTGCCAGGAAAATACTACAACGTAGGTTGTTACAGCATGTTGCTAATGTTCAGCAGTCTGAATTAGAAAACCGTTATGATGATGAACTGGCAAACAGGTCGCCCCCTACAGTATTTTTAGAATCTGTGCAACAATATGAACGCATTTTAAAAAAATGTAATGCTACAGAATTTCATCAACGATATAAGTTTATAAATCTAGATAAAATAAAATCTTTTACAGAGGCTATTGCTGCAATGCACCAGGCTATACAAAAATTGTTGGACAGTGTGACGAGAGAAACTCGGCCTGGCGACTTCATACAGGTAAGATTAAATGCTGCTTCTTTAAATCAACCTTTGTTCTCAAGGAAAACACGCCTTAATGAGTTAAATGCTGCCACCTTCTTAGATCAGATAGCTGATACGCTACAGAGCAATACGGAAATCATTGCTGATGACACTATACATCTCGTGGTAACTACTATCAGGAACCACCAGGGTTCGGGGGTGGGGGGGAGACAGACACTGAGCTCCATCTTGTATAGCAGGATTTTATAAAAAAGAGATGATACTTGATTGATTTAAATAACAGAGATAATAGTTTGTGTTTCGGTGGCTCCATTCTTGCACTCTTAAATCCACATATGAGTGACAGTCAGTTGTTGAATAAGGCTAAAATATTGCACGCTGAGCTAGGTTTGTCAGACCAAACCCTCTCACTTTTAGTGATGTGTCCCAGTTTGAATGTTTTTTAGGAGTCAAAATTAAGATTTTAAATCATAATGAAGGAAACTGGCAAACATTTTCAACAGGTCCAGAAAGACTTCTTAAAACACTGTTTGTATTATTACACGATGGCCATTTCTATGGTATAACAAATGTAAAAAAATTCATTGGTGCACGGTACCTCTGCGAATATTGTGATGTAGCCTATAGCCATAAGGGAATCATATCTGTGCACAACAGTGCAAAGTTTGCTTTGACCCCAATTGTCTTGAACAGGAAACTGACACAGCATCCTGCCCCAAGTGTAAAGAGATTTGTAGGTCTTTAGCATGCCTAGAAAGGCATTTAGCTAGAGCTGATGGGAGTACAGGGTCTTGTAAATCCATGAAATTGTGTGAACAATGTTTTGTCTTTTACAAGGGATCTCATACATGTAAATTGATTCAGTGTAACAGATGTGGTTCTTTCATGACAGCAGACAAGCATCTGTATTACATGTCACCACTCACAGATGTAAAAATCTCTGAGTAATATATAGTGTTTGATTTTTGAAGCCACACAAGAAACGGGGGTGCACATACCAAATTTTGTGTATGCTAAGCAATTAGATGGGGAGAGGTCCTGGGAATTCGAAGGGTAAGATTGTATAAAAGATTTTGTAGGACATTTTATTGATGCACCATTTAGACACTACACATTTATAGCACACAATGCCAAAGGCTATGACAGTTATTTTATTGTTAGCCAGCTAGTCAAGGAAAGAACTGATATTAAATTGCTCACACAAGGAGGAAAATTACTCTGTGTCACTGTGACATCCCTACACATCGGATTTATCGACAGCCATTGTTTTCTTCCTTTTAAACTAGCAAAAATCCCTGCAGCCCTTGGATTTGAGAATGAGATTGCTAAAGGTTACTTCCCCCATTTTTTGTAACACCAAGGCTAATGAAAATTATGTAGGTCCCCTACCCCGATGCTCAGTTTTATGGTTCTGAATATATGTTGCCTGCAGAAAAGCAAGAGTTTTTGCAATGGTACCTAGCTAACCTACATAGAGAATTCAATCTGAAAAGAGAGCTTTGTTACTATTGTCAGTTAGATGTTGAAATTCTTCAAAAAGCCTGTGTCAAATTTAGGAAAGAAGTGATGAACATGACAGCCAAAAGTGTTGTAAAACAGTCAGGTGGTGATACAGTGGAGTATGAAACAGTATCCTTAGACCCCTTCCAGTACGTCATGATAGCCTCAGTTTGCATGGCCATGTACAGATTTTTATTTTGAAAGAATTCACTGTTGCTGTTCTCCCCCCAGATGACTACCACAGACAACTGAAGAAATACTCCACACCTGCTATTTAGTGGCTTATGTACATATCTGAGAAAGAAAACATTTCTATTCAGCATGCGCTAAGGGGTGGTGAATTTAAGGTGGGTCCGTACTTTTTGGATGGCTATTCTGTCATAAATGGAATATCCAATGCATTTAAATGTAATGTTTTTTTTTTTCATGGCTGCAACATCTGTTACTGTGAGAAAGATAGAAACCACATGACAGGTACTAGTTTTGTACAGTTATTCAATAGGACCATGCACAAATTTCATTTTCTAAAAAGCAAGGGTTTTGCTGTTAGAGTATTGTGGGAACATGAATGGAAAACAATGCTGACTACAGATCAGGGTTTGAATAATTTCTTGAGGGACAGGCAGCTGCCACAGCCACTCGAACCTAGGCAGTCACTGTTTGGAGGGAGAACAAATGCCATTTGTCTGTACTATAAGACGCAGCCTGATGAGAAAATACACTATTATGATTTTACCAGCCTCTACCCTTTTGTTAACAAAACCAAACAGTATCCAGTCGGTCATCCTGACATAATTTATGACCATTTTGATGACCTAACTCAGCACTTTGGTTTATCAAAAGTAAAAGTCTTACCCCCAGAGGTCTTTTCTTTCCAGTGCTGCCATCCAGGATTGTTAAAAAACTTGTGTTCACATTATGTCGTGCATGTGCTGAAAATAGACTTCAAACAACATCATGCACACATGATGATGAGCAAAGGTCACTTACAGGTACCTATTGTACTGTAGAACTAAACCTGGCACTGGAAAAAGGCCACAAAATCATTAACATTTATGAAGTTTGGCATTTTAAAGATTCATGCACAGAGCTTTTTGAAGACTACATCAAGCTGCATCTAAAGGCAAGCAAGAGGTGTCTAGTTTCCTTTCATGGGTAAAAAATGAAGCGGATAAAGTCAGGTACATACAACAGTATATTGAAAGTGAAAATGTACATTTGAACCCTGCAGCCATAGCTGTTAACCCCACAAGGAGACAGATATCTAAACTGTTTTTAAATTCTCTTTGGGGCAAATTTGGGCAGAGAGCTAATTTGCCGACCACGAGCGTAGTAACAGACCCAGAGAAATTGTTTCAGTATGTTTTTGCACCTTATTACGATGTTGCGTCATGCTTTTTCATCGATGATGAAACAGCTTGTTTAAGCTGGAAATATACCAGTGATCATTACCCAAATTCCAATAATATCAACATATTTATAGCTAGTTTTACAACAGCATATACCAGAGTGGAACTCTACAACCTGCTAGATAGGTTACAGGACAGGTGCCTTTACCACGACACAGACTCTGTCATTTTTGTGTCCAGACCGGGTGACTGGGCCCCACCTCTGGGCAATTATTTAGGGGAGCTGACCAGTGAAGTTCCTGCAGATGAACACATTACAGAGTTCATTTCTGAAGGCCCAAAAACTTACGGCTACAGGCTGTCCAGTGGAGAGGTTGTTCTTGAAGTGGAAGGGTTTACCCTTAATGTAGCCAGCAGTAAACACATTAATTTTTGAAAGTCTGAAGGACCTGGTCTTTGACTATATGGGGTCACAGATCTCTAAAGCAATTACCGTGAGTCAACCCAGCATTGCTAGGAATAAAAAGCAGTGGTCCCTTGAAACAAAAACGCTGTCCAAGACTCAGAGAGTAGTTTATAACAAGTGAGTTTTACAAGACAATTTTAAAACACTTCCTTATGGATACTGATTGTGAAAAATTGATATCAGGTTGTAGCATCCCTTTACTTGTCTGTTGGCTGGCTCCTCTAATAGTGGGAAGAGCTTCTTTATAAAACAGTTGTTGAAACATGCTGATGCCACTTTATCACACAAGCCTGAAAATATTATCTGGTTCTACAGCTGTTGGCAACCTTTGTATAATGAATTGCTGTTAAAGTTCCCTCAGATTAAATTTGTGGAGGGGCTACCAATGTCACTAGCTGACAATGATCTCTTACCCCCTGGAAAGGAACATTTTGTTGTTATAGATGATTTGATGGACTCTGCCTGTCAAAATAGTGAAGTGCAGTATGGGTTTACCAAGTGCAGTCATCATAAACAGTTGACAGTATTTTTAATTGTCCAGAATGTGTTCTGTCAAGGTAAAAAAGGCAGGACTATCACACTAAATACCAAATACATGATTTTGTTTAAAAACCCCAGAGACAAGCTGCATATCATAACTCTGGCTAGGCAGATGTATCCTGGTCAGACAACATTTTTCTTAGAAGCTCTTGAAGATGCCACAAGAAAGCCTCATGGCTATTTACTGGTTGATTTAAGTTCCAATACACCAGACGAATATAGATTGCGTAGCGGGATGTTTCCCCCTGACTGGCCTGTGGCATATGTCATGAAAAAAACACATTCTGCTTCTAAAAATATTTGATATTGTATTGTCATTATGTCTAAAAGACTGCAGAGAAATCTGTCTGTTTTAAAATTTAGTAAAAGGGCCTCCAAGCTTAAGAAAAGCTATTTTATGTTCAGCCTCTGATCTGATATCAGCTATAGCTGAGATAGCCTTAAACACACTCAAAGGAAATATTCCACTGTCAGCAAGACAGTTAGGTTTTCCTGAAAAAAAAAATGGAGATTCATTAAAACTTTAAGTGATAAACAAACAACCTTAAAAAGGAAAAAGAAAATAGTTAATCAGACAGGTGGTTTTATAGGAACGCTGCTAGGAATTGCCATCCCTTTGATCACCGGCCTGCTGGCTAACAGATAATGGATTTTACTCAGAAAATGTATTTGGTACCTCAGCAACAGATGGATCACATTAAAACTAATTACCCTGATCAGGATATGAGAAAAGTTGCAACTAACAGTTTGGACACTGACATGAGAGCTATACTGTCCCGGACTGATTTATTAGACTATGACAAAGCCAAAATGTACTCTGCTGTGTTACAGTGCTATCTGACTTTGGTAAGACAAGGAGAACAAGCTAAAACCAGTTTGACATTACTCATGCCTGAAAATGAATCAATGTCTGACCCCCCTGTGGACATGGCAGAGACAGCTTCTGTACCTAGTACTATGGAAAAAGACATTTTAAGTAGTATTTCTCATCGGTCTAAAACCAATGCTGAACTTTTGTTAAAGCATATGGCAAAGAACAAGGATATTGTGTTTTGGAGTGATAAGGGGGAATTAATGTATAAAGGTACTGTTGTTTCTGGGTCTCACATGGTCAATTTGTTAAGAGCGGCTACAGCCACTCACGCAATCCCTGACCACAGAAAGCCAAAGGGCTGGGATGTTTTTGTCAAAGCAATGGCTGAGTCTAACACACCCACCTCAGTGTTTGCTCACTCAGCAAACAGGAGCTATGTGGAAAGGCTGAAATCGGTTGCCGGTGCAAAACAGCCACAGCCATCACAGTTAACCAATGGTCAGTGACGCCCAAAAGACAAAAGTCTTAAGAAACCTATGTGGCTCACTATGTAAAACTTAAATGCAATCTCTATGTATGAATGTTAGATACCTCAGTGACTGTTGTGTACAGCCTATGTTAAACATTTACCTCATATTAAATATGTAATCCTACCTCAGTGACTGCTGTGTACAACCTATGTTAGCCATTTACCTCATATTGAATATGTAATCCTGTTTTTACAAAAAAGTGTTTATATTGATGCACGTTAGCCTACCTCATAGTTAAATATGTTAACATGTTTTTAGAAAGAGGTGCTTATCATAATTCTACTTCAGTGCTATGGTATATATAGTGTGCATTTTTTAACAGGAGATGATTTTGTTTTTTATATCTTATCCATGATGTTACCACTGATGTATGTTGTATTTTATTGGCATTTTTTTTACAATAAATACCTTTATATTTTATATATTTTTGTCATTACTGAAGACATCGCATGTCTTATCCATGGTGTTACCACTGATGTATGTTGTATTTTATTTGCATTTTTTTACAATAGATACCTTTATATTTTATATATTTTTGTCATTATTGAAGACATTGCATATCTGAAAATTGTAAACACAGGTACCCCCTCAAGTTTAAACACAGGTACCCCCCCAAGTTTAAATACAGAAAACACAGAGACACACAATTATGAGTGTTTATATACGATTTTATAAGTGACTGGTTTTGAATAAAATTACAAGCGGTTGCATATTTTAAATTCATTACAAGACAAACAAGTCTGAACATGTTGCCACCTCACTGATATGTGCCCTGTCATGTTTAGATGTCTGAAAAGGTGACGTACAAAACTAGTTACCATGGCATCATTTTTCAGCAAATCATTAGAGTACATTTTTTAAAATTTGATCATAAGAAAGTCCTTTGCATCTGTGGTGTAAGAAAAAGATGCAGTGAAATCCACAGGTGGTAGAAAATGTATCTTGTAACTGTGTGTTTTGGTACAAAATGTTTTTTGCATTTCTGTTTAAAAAAAACCCAATCATTTGTGCATGATTTTCAGGATGAAAACCGTAGCTGTCAAAGAACTCCCCAGTCCCATTTTCTGAAATGTATACAGCTAACCAGTGCTGTCCAGGGAGGTCATGGGGGTCAGTATTGATGACTAGTGCTGCGGGAAGGTTTCTCAGTCTCTCCTTGGGTAGCAGATCACAGGGAAACATGCCCAGAAAGCAGTCACGTATGTGGAAGTCATTGGTTACAATTTTTTCCAGCTGCCTTGTGTTCATTTTTATGGTTTATCACATATAATCAAAAATGACATTTCTTCTCTGGTTTATTTCAATGACATTATCAAACACAGCATAGATAATGAGATTAACTGTTTGTGGAAGGGCTTCTGCAAATCTGATCTCAGCTCTGAGGTTCCCAGTTTTAATTAAAAAATAATGATCAGCACATTCTTGGTCCGGAGTGAGATCAAAGGCAAACAGGGTGTACCCTTGGATAAATTCCTGATGGTTAACAACTAGCGGGTGATCTTTCATAGATTTCCACACCGCTAGTACTAGATTAAAATATTCTCTCACAGCATTTCCATTTCTAAAATCAGGCTGCAGAGGTTTAGCGGGGATTTGTTCACCGTCCAGATACAGAGCCACAAAATTAATATTATAATGCTTCAAGTTAAAGGGTTTTTTAGTGTAGGAACTGCTAAAAGCATCATTGTCAACAAATCCCATGACCATCATTTTTGGTAACTGTCCCAAAAACAAATTATCTTGGTTGCAGACCCTGCTGCCTGCAGGGAGGCTGAACACTTTCATACTCACGCTGTCTGTAGGGTATTTAGCGTTGGAGGTCAGCAGGGCTTCTGATTGTCCCAGACGAACTCCGGGGGTCACTTTAACTCTTTTGACAAACAGAGAGGCGGCCATGACTCTTAGCTTATAAGGCTCAACATCTCCACTCATCAGGCACAAGCTGTCCCTGTTACGTGTCAGTTTAATTTTAATATCCACGCCGTTCAGCATCAGTTTCTCTTGAAAAAACAAGTCTGTGTGCAAGTGTCCCAGCAGCTCTACCCCTCTACTGAGATGTGTGAAGGAACTTCTTTTATTAAAACCTACATTGTCACCATCTCTGTCTGTAATTTCATGTTTCCCCGGGGTGTCTTTGTAAAATAACCCTGCGGTAAATTGGGTAGAAAGGGTCTCTTCACTGAAGTTCAGCACAGATTCTATGATAGCTCAGTTATTGCTCTGACTGATGAGCCGATCACTGACAGTCACATCCAGCTGACTGAAAATGGTGGCCACTGGGTAGTTTATAAGACCCACTTTAGCCACTGCAGGTATATACCATCCATATCACCACCATCCGTTTTAGTGATTTTGCAAACCAGGTAAAGAAGCGTGTTGTTTAGATACAAATAGTCTTCACCATTCCCTGCTATATAAAATTCAATCGGTGAGTTTTCTGAAAGGGCAGCCAGAGGGGGTATCTCTACATAAATGCTTTTTTCAATGCTTGTCTGTGTGGGAGAAATGGGAAACAAGTCAAGTTCTGATTTTGTGCATTCTTTAGAACCACAGTGCACGAAAGCCATGTTTTTTAGAACAGGTCTCTGCTTTTTTTACGACCCCTTGAAGATCCTTTTGCGTTTGAACATTTTCTTTTATGTGAAGTTTTGCATTTTGAAACACCTCTTTTAAAGTGGCTGGGGGGGGCCGATGAGAAGTGAAGGGTGTACTCTGCACTTTTTCCTTTTACCTCTCTTGAATACAATCAACCCTGAGCCACCCTGAGTAGGCTTATCACCTCCTGACATCTTTTGAGTGACAGCACTAGTCACATGACCCACAACATCCTTTGCAACATTTTTAGCAGCTGTCTGTAGATGTGGTTTTGCAATTTCAAACCCCCTTCTTAAAAATGGAACTGCTTTTCTCAACAGACAACGAAATATCCCTTCTATACCAGAACCATACATAGTAGGAAGTCCATGAAAGCTGGGCAGACCGTATCCTGCCTGTGCCTTGTGATAGTTTCTGTACAAGGCAGGGTCCCCATAATGTCGAACGATCGCCATCCTTGTTTAAATTTTAGAGCATTCTCTGGGGGCGAAAATGCAACTTCACAATCACCTTTCCAAATCGAAATGGTACAGGTTAATTTTGATCATTCTTTATTTCAATAGTGACTGTATTGATCCGATGTTTGCTGACTGTTTGATAATGGGGTTTATCATAGGTCACGGTCACTATCTCGTTGTCTTGGCCCCTGATGGGTATGCATCTCAGCAAAGGCACTAGACTGTCATCCCCTATTTCATGCGTGATAATGTCAGTGTATATATATAATGTGTAAAAACACCCATTAATATCTGTAGGGTTCTTTGTTAGATTCTTTCCTACACCTACCTCGAGTCTGCTAAAACTCAAAAGGCACTGTAACTGCCCGTGCATAAACAAAATGCATTTGATGTCACTGTCAATGCTTATTTCTCTCCCAATGGCTTGTTGTTCCAAAACCACTGGCAGTTTATTTACTTCAAATATGCTTTTATTAATTTAAGAAATAACACCAGCCATGTTAGGATAATAGCCCAATGGAATTTTAAATGCTGCTGACTCAGTAAAGGGTCCAGTAGGTGGTGTTTTACTGTGGGCTACGCTTAGAGGTTGATAGAGCATACTGAACCTGTTTTTCTGTGCAGGCACATTGTCCCAGGTATGAGGGTACTGAATTTCTGCTAAGCCCACTTCCCATTCATCAGGTAGTTCAAGCGTTTGTGGTAATTTTACTGTAAAAGTGGATATAGTATTGTTGGGGAAAATGTTGTGCGAGGCATTGCTGGGCAATATGATATAAAATCAATTTTTGAGCATTTTAAGCCTTATCTGCTTCCAATGTCCCAAACCTGTGTTGCCTCAACCCAGCTATTAAATTTATCGGGCAACCCTCTCCACTTTACCAGATACCAAGTTTTCTGCCACGCTTTTTCTCTGCCAGGATTTTCTGCACCTTGTACACATGGTCCTCATCAGGTTCAATTTTTTGCAACTCCTCAGCATAAAAAGTACCTTTAATGTCTTCCCCTTGGTAGTCTTTTAGCTTATAGGTGGGCCTCTGTGTCTTTAAGACTTCCGTCACAATAAATATCTCATCTGTGTACGTCTGTTCATATCCCTTTTCAAACACCCATTTTAGCTTAGATAGTCTCACGTGATCATCTTTCTAAAGGGTACCCTTTTGTTTTTTGCCAAGAACAGAATTACAGTAGAGGATCTTCCATACACCCAGGGCATTGGAAGGGTTAACATCCACAGGTCTGTGTTTAATGCTTCTGTGATAAGTACGGTTATAGCTGTGCACCAGGTCTGACAACACATCTGTATATTTCAGTATTCTGGGCTGTAAAGTAACGCCACATGCGTGACTTCAGTGTCCTATTAAATCTTTCTACAATGCTGGCCTTAACTTCATTATTCATCACAAAATGGTGTATTTCATTTTGTTTTAATAGGTTCTTTAAGGAAGCATTTAGAAACTCTTTACCCTGATCAGTCTGCAACTTCTGAGGTGTGCGTCCACTTTTAAAAATAGTTTTAAAGGCTTGTGTCACTGCCTTGCCTGATTTGTCTTTTAAAGTCACTACCCAGGCATACTTGGACAGCACATCGATGCACATCAGTATGTACTCAAACCCATTATTGTACTTTGCATATTGACTCATATCCATGAAATCAGCTTGCCATTGTCTGTCTATGTCAGAAACAATGACAGGATTTCTCTTAAATTGGACTCTGGCTGCTTTGTGTAATGAATAGGGGTCCTGCTTCGCAAGCCATTCTGCAACACCTTTCCTGGTGACATCTTTATCAAGTTTTTTTGCAGCCTTATACAGCTGAGTCACCCCTGTGAAACTACCCACTTTTTTGCATTAAAATATATATTCTGGAACAGGTGATCATTCATCTTCTTTCGTCAACCCCCGATACATCTGTTAGCTAGCAAAACTCTTGTCACCAGTAAAATAAAGCACGTGCTCTTTCTATTCTTTTAAAAACACTATGACAACCACAAAGTGCAATGCATGATTATATTTTATTTATAAATACACACGTCATAACAGTATTTGAAAATTTACTTTATATACTTTATAATACGTAAACTAAAGCATATAGCTGCTACATACAAAAGGCATAACACATGGCAAGCATGCAATGATTATATAATATCTTATTTTTCTACTCCTCCATTTTTACATGCTTCACAAAACCCAGAAACAGCAACTTTTGAGCTACATGTTTTACACAAGCATTGGCATCGTCCACTTCCCCTTTAGTGATGAGATGGGCACAATACATACACACATATGCCATACACCACTCAAAATAACAAGCCTGATTTTTAAGACAATCTGCTACATCTAAAATGTCATTCACCTTGCATACTGCTCTACGGTTACTGTTTTCCATTACGTCAACATACAGTCTCTATACAAGGGGTGGCAACTCTTTAATCAGAGTCAGTGGGCTGGATATTCAAAAGGGTTGTGCCAGCGCAAGTCTGAAAATGCACCATTCTGCGATATTCAGCAGGAGGCAGTTGCGCCACCGAAAACATGCTGAGCAACAGCGCAATGATAATGAAGGCATGCGCAACCAAAGGGGGAGGAACCATGCATAAAGGGCGCAGTGCGATGTTCAAAGACTTGCACAATGCACAACAGTGGAGCAAGCGGAAGTTGCACCATAGCGGAAATGAGCCAAAATAAAAAGGAGCAAGGAAGAGGTGCAAGAACGCTACAGGGAAGCCACATGAGGCAGGGGGAGAGACAGACATAGGGAAACTGAGAAAAAGAGGGCAGGCCAGGAAAACCACACTGCAGAAGAGAGGCACAGGGAAGGTGTGTGGTGATACACATACCAGAGGCCAGCACAGACAGGTGTACCCAGTGCAGGGGAGGTAGCAGTCAGGACAGCGAGGGGAACAAGGCAACAGCTGATGGGGGGAACGCAAGCCAGGGACATGGCCAGTGCCACCTTCTACATGGTGGCAGTAATGAGGGGGGTGAGAAGGCATGCGGCAGGGGGACATGGCTGTGGAAGGGCCCATTGGCGGTATGCCCCCAACAGGCAGTACCGAGCCCACACCAGCTTTGAGCTGTATACAGATATCAAGATTGTGGGCTGATACCACCTGAAGAGGGCAATACTGAGGTGGCTCTGTGAGCTCTGCGGTGATGTGATGCAGGCACCCACATGACGGAGTCATGCCCTGTCAGTGGAGACAAAGGTAACATCCTGCATGTGCTTGCTCACCACGGGTACCTTCCAGAGACCAACCGGGGACACCACAGGCATAACACAGTCAGCCACATCACGCATCCTCACCCAATCCCTCAGCGCACTTTTGCCACATGCTGCGGAGTACATCCATCTCCCTAGCACTGTGGCAGAGTGCACAGCAAACATTCAGGAGTTCTACAGGGTAGCACATATGCCTGGGGTGCTAGGGGCAACAGACTGCACCCATGTGGCCATACGCACACCACCTGGTGAAGAGGGGGCCTCATACATGAACCGCAAGGGCTATTCCAGTGTCAACTGCCAGGTGGTGTGTGATGCCAGTGGCGCATCATCAATGTCTGTGCCACACACCCTGGGAGAGTACATGATTCATACATCTGGCACCAGTCGGCACTGTGCCACCAATTTAAGAGTGGGGACATCCCCACAGGACATCTAGTGGGTGAGTATGCAAATCAAATGGACATATCGCAGGCCTGGGGGGGCATGGCCAGAGGTGCCATGGGTGTGGCCCACAGGGCATGGGGCAGTCTGAAGCTGAACATGAAACTAACTCCACTCTCTGCACACAGGTGACAGTGGATACCCATTCCATCCTTTGGCTGCTCACACCCCTACCGCGGCTCTCATGCACACCATTGCAGCAATGCTACAATGAGGCATGCCACCACATGCAATGTCATTGAGCCGGTGTTCGGGATGCTGAAGACATGTTTCTGTTGCCTGGACTCCTCTGGTGGTGCCCTACAGTACAGCCCCTCAAAGGCCTGTGGGATATTCCTGGCCTGTTGCATCCTGCACAACATGGCCAAAGAATGTGGGATAGCCATACAGGTCAAAGATGGGGACAGCGATGGGGATGAGGAGGACGCCGGTGATGATGGTGATGGGCAGCCCCCCCTTGGCCTACGGAACCCCCGACTGATCCGGCTGGCACAGCTGCACCAGGACATGATCACTGAGGAGCACTTCAGCCAACCCAGGTAAGTCATGGAGCCATGCGCAACCACCAGTGGCTAAGGCACAACCCACAAACACACATGGACACACACCAAGGGTGCATGCTGGCAAGGGATGTGGCAGGGCACAGAAGAACACGCACACAACCAGGGATGGGTGAACAGCAACACACCACATGGACAGACACACACACGCACACACACAATGCACCAAACGTGCACAGAGGGCAGGTGGAAAACTGAGCCAGAATGCCAACACTAGCAACACACATGTCCACAAGGCCACCACGTCCACTGTCTGTCCATGTGCGTGTGTCAGATGCTGGGCACCATCACACTTTGGTGTACACGCAATGCAGGCATCATCATCCACATGTACTTGTGGACAGCAGCCAAGAGGGTGTGCAGGTGGACCGTGTTTCCGTATGCATGGCCAGGCACCCACCCGTGCACTGCCCACTGAAACACATAATGCATACAGTGCAGCAACAGACAGTGCCCACGCTGGGAGACAGGTCATTCCTGTGGCACAGTGCCACAGCCACCTCGGATGTGTGGGCGGCCCTGCGTAGACCCACCAGCACTGGCAGGCTGCCCACAGGCCTCATGGGGTGGCACCGATGGTCCCCCAGGGGTTCCACTGCGTGAACGTGACCGTGCCCATGCAGGGGTCTGCAGCACACCGAACATGCCTGCACCAGGAGTGCTCGGGATGCCCACAGCTGAACCTGGCATCAACAGGGTGGGTGTCGCACAACACCAGAAATGGGGAGTGGATGGTGCACTGCGTGGTGTGAGCAGGTTGATGGCACATGCCACCTCCTCCCATGCAGCAGCACAGGCCAGAGGGGTGCCCCGCCATCCACTGAGCAGTGGCTCCTGCTCCAGGTAGGCCTCAAAAAGTGCCTCGGTCTCAGCCTTCATGAAATTGGGCCTCCTCTTCTGCCCACCATCATTGTCCTCCTCACCCAGACCTTGCTCGGTCATTATTCAGCCTGTAGGAATGGCAGTGGTTACCTGTGACTGTGCAGTCCAAAGCATGTCCCTGAATCCACAGTCTACACTCCCACACAGCATGCAACTCACCAATAAACTGCAGTAACTGAATATGGCCACTGCAGACCTTTGTCACACTTTAATAGTGCAATCCATGCAAATTAGGTGAGGAGCAACTTTAATTAGATGCAAATCATGGTGCTGGGCCATTGAATGGCTGATCAGATGATTAGCATATGACGGCTGAATATTGCGCTTTTGCACTTTGCGCAATTGTGTTGAATGGGCTGAGCCTATGTAGCAGTTCCATGGCATGCATAGTACACCTCACTGCTCATGCCCAGGCTGTTGATGTTGGCATCTGCCATGCTGATGACGTGCTATGCACAATGGTCAATGCAGGGCACGGCCACCATTGTGCCAATGGCGCTATGGCAAGGGTCACTACATGGCACTGTGACAATGGGACTCCATAGGTGCAATGGCACAACTGCACGATAGTTCGCTGTGGTGCTGGCAAACAGGCAACCAATCGTGCTATATGCATAGTCATCCGATGGTGCTGTGCGTGGTCTTGCGCCAGAGACCCTTGACCCTGTGCCTGACCTTTGCCCCCTTGGCGCCATGCATCCAGTATGGCTGCAACTCTATCACGCTGTTTGGTAACAGCACGATAGGGAATGGAGGCACTGTACCACGCAGCATTTGCACGTGGGGTACCGCACTGCAGAGCGCCATATTGCCTACTACAGTTGTTGAGATGGCACGCAGGAGAGCCCCACAATGGAGTGCCATTGAGTTGGCCAACCTTGTGGCCATTGTAGAGCCACAGTATGGCCCACTGTTTGGTAATGAGGCACTGGACAGGGCCAGGATCCAGGTCTGGCAGGAGGTGGCCACTGACCCAGAGGCAGCCACTGGATGCAGAAGGACCTCAGAGCAATGCAGGCACTGCTATGAGGACCTCAGGAGGAGGGAGCCGGACCTACTAACCCATCTGCGGTCACGTGCCAGGAGGGGCATGGTGCCACATCCAGGTGGGGGTTCCGTCTATGCACTTGTATTGTCCATATGGGTAACAGTGTTGTATGTGTCCAGCACGTGGGGAGGACTAGTCTAGGGTTGGCTGTGGTGGCGTCCACAGGTGTGGGGTGGGTGGGTCTGGCTGGGTGGGTGGGCACACATTGGGGCAGGGGACTTTGCTTCAGGATTGTACAGTGTTCTTCTCTCCTTGTTTCCCCCACAGGCATGGATGAGCAGTGCCAGCTGAGGGAGGAGCACCAGAGGGAGGTGGACAGAGCGTCCAGGCAGGACGAGGACCATCACCACCAACCTGACCGGCCCGATGAGGGTGAGTGCAATAACTCCATGATTATGGTTGCATGCTGTGTAACAGGGTGGGCAGCGGGGCATGGCCACCATCCATGGACACCACTGCCATGCATGCAACTGTCCAGTGGCACTACACATCTGGGAGTGCGTCAGTGGGGGTCCATGCGTGCACCAGGCACATGGCTGTGGCACTGCCTTCACACCGCATAGCCACATTACTGTACGCCCATGGTGGTGCTGTGCAGGACATGGGCGGTGGGTGTATACAGTGGTCCACATGGCTGTGGCTGCCTGGGTGGGCAGGTCTTGTGGAAACGGTCACTGAGGGCGGTCGCACACCATCACAGGGGTGTGGCACATGGTTGTATCCCATGCACCATGGGTGGCTGCAGGGGATGGACAGTCACACTAATGCCCTGCCCCCTCATCCCAGGTGTACAGTGACTTCAGGCCATAGAGAGGGGACTGCAGGAGCTATTGCAGGTGGTGAGGGCATCCCTGGAGATCCTCAAAAGGATGGACCGACATGGGGTCAGGAGGCGGAGGTCACATCAGCGAAACATGGCAGATGAGCAGGGCAGATGATGGGCCATCCATGCCCATGGGAACACCTTCCTCCCCTGGACCCACCCTCACACCCCTTCTTCCCTCTTCTATATGTTCACCCCTGACCCTTACCCACCCCCACCTTGTTTATGTCCCTCCCCCATATGTACATAGTTCTGTAAATAGTTTTGTTTATGTGTTACAATATAATTATTTTGATATGAATACTGTGGTGGTCTCTGATTTGCAGTGGGCTATAGGTGCTCAGCTGCAGTGGTGTGCATGGCGTCTGGGATGATGCAGTCATGGGTTTGTGTGTATGTCCATGGGGCAGTGACTATGGTGTGGGAGTAGCTATCAGTCGGTGTCTGTGGTGTGTGTTGTTCCCTGTGCAATGGATGACTGTGTGCAGTGGTCCTTGGTGCATGCTCTGTGTCCATGGTGCCCCGTCAACCCATCCATGGACTGTGCAGCTGACACCCTTGCATGTCTGTGACCTGCAAGGTCTGCTGCCATGTCAGTGGTGGCTGTCCATACAGGGCAGCCACTGTACCCGTCACAATGCTGAGTTGCCTCCTGTCACTGGTGTGGTGCATGTTTGCCTCAGGTGACACTGTGGTCTCCATGGTTGTTGTCCCACCTCCATGCTGTGCCTTTTGTGTGTTGCAGGGGATGTGCACCACTGTCTGTGACTTGTGCTCCATGCATATGCTGGTGTCGTGATGGGTCCACAGTGCCTCGCAGGAGTGGCTGGCACTCTGTGCCAGGGAGGACTGCAGGCTGTGTGTACACAGTTTCCATGGGCCCACACTGGGGGCTTGGTTGCCATGCTACTGCGTCCCTGTGTTATCGTCCCCTTGGGTATGGGTGGGTGTTTGTCCCTGCACTGTGTTGCATTCGGTGTGATGCATGCTTCCATGCACCACTGTGGGTGTCTGTGCTGGCTGTTGTGGAAAGTGGTAGGTCAGGGTGTGTCACTGGACTACTGTGCAGGGTGCTGTATCACTGGTGGTGGTGTCAGGGCACACCCTGTCCTGTGGGACCTCTTGTGCCGACGCATACGTGGGTCTCTCAGCTGTGTCTCAGAGGATTGTGCATGGTGGCATTGTGTCTGCCATTGTTGCATTGCCGTGTGATGCCACCCACTGCTGGGTGCTCATGGTGGGGCTGCCTTGTATGGTTCTGTGGTGCACAAGGTTGCAGTGTCACAGTGGTGGTGGTGGTATGCATGGGGTTTCCTGCAGTGGTGGTCACTGCTCATGGGAGGGGTCTGGGGTCACGGTGCAGGGTGTGCTGTGCACTGGGGGGGATGGTGTGGCACAGGGTGGTCCGCCCTCCTTGTGTGATAGTGTCAGCTTGTCAGTGGGTGTGATGAGGCACCTTGGCCCAGCTGTGGGTTGTTTGCTTGTCTCCATGGGCCGGTGGTTATTCCAGCCCTCCTCCAGCTGTGCTGTGCTTGGGGTGTGGGATCACGATGTCAGTTCTGCTGTGTGTTCCTGTACCCATCTGTGGCATGGGTGGTGGACCCCTACCTCCCTGGTTGTGCAGTTACATTGCTCTGCAGCTGGGGGGCTCCCTGCTTGTGCTATGGTGCCTCTGGACTGCTCAGCTGGACATCCCTTGTTGCGCCATAGCGCATCGTATCTGCTCAGCTTCCCCTCCCTAGTTGCGCTATGGCACAGGTGGTGCGATATTCAGATTTTAGCTGTTGGCGCAATTTGGCTTGCTCCTTTTTTGAATATCGCGTCTGTTGCGCATGGATGCAATGGACTTGTGCTTGCTCCTGCTATTGCGCACTTTTTGGGTGCAGTTTGAATATCCAGCCCAGTGTGTTTTCTGCCAGCAGCATCTTCAGAGCAGACATTTAATGCAGGCTGCTTTTCAAAGTATATAGGTTCCTTTAAAATGTCCTTTATCACACGGTACATTGTAGACATCAAGACTGCCTGAAATATTGGGAGCATGCCAGTACGTTCCATCTGAAAATACATTATAATACACTAGTTAGGAAAAGCATATGCTAAATCTGGTTTATGAAACACAACAAAAGCGATAAAAGAAGCAAAATTTATGATGACAGACTCAGACCCCCCGTTCTGCAAACTAAACACTAAAAAGTCAACAGTGGTAGAGATAAAACCACAAAAGTGTATCACATCATAAGGATTATGCATAAACTCTATAGCAATTTAAACATTGCTTCCTCAAGAGTACACCCCTCATCCTTAAAATAATCCACAGTTTCCTTTTGGGGTCCCTCTGGGAAACCATCAGAAAGACCTTGGCATGTCTCTAAAAGTACAGACGGTGCTTGTCCTGTAGGCAGATATAAACCAGGTTGTTTAGCTCTGTGTCTGACTAGGTGGTAAATGAGCCTCTGGACGCACTGACAGGGCATTTCCCATCGTTGTATACTCTGGAAAAAAACATACAGCACTATGTTTTAGTGACCTCTCACTGCATAAGGCGGTTTAGCAAGCTGAAAAAGCCAGGGTAACAATATGAACAATATTAAAATGGTAACAAGTAACAGTTTTGGGGGGGGTAAATGTTTTTTAATAACATAAACAGAGTTCCTGAATTTCCTTATATAATTTTTTTTAAGGGGCCCTTTTTAGACCAGTGGATCATTTCAGCAAGCAGAGAAGCCAGGTTAACAACACGTACGATATCACAAGGTTTTTTCTGCTTTGTAGTACACACACACACGACTATGACGATCATGATATAAAATTCACAAAGACATTCATCGTCTTCCACGAATATATCGGCAAACACTTTAACATTTTCTACAAGTGGCAACACCGATTCATTTATATATTTATCTGTATCCTCCCATACTTCTGAAAGGACACACATCATCAGTTCAGAGGCTGTATGTATCTCACAAAGGCAAATGTCATATTGAGGTGAACCAAACAGTGATGGATGGCAGTAATGGCTTAGGATCAGATGCATAAGCCTTTGGATTCTCTCTGTACTTGCATCCCGCATGATTATCTGTAAAAATAAAATATAACACGTTTTGGTACTGAAATGTTTACATGTAGTAATTTGGGGTGGGGCGGGGTGAGGTAATTTTTTAATACAAACAGGGTTCCTGAATTTCTTTTTAGAAATTTTTTAAAGGAACCTTTGCTTACCAGATGGTAGGCATCTTTTTTAATTTCACTGTCTGTCTGCTGTAACATTTGCATAACTAACCACATGGGGTCATCGGATTTTCTCACATCATTTAAAACGTGACTTATAGTTTCCAGGGTACAGTTGGTCATATTTAACCCCTGATGCTTCATAACAATTGTCAAGATCACAGGCATGAGCTGCCCTATATGTATGGCTTCAGAAACATTTCTGTATGCTTCTTTAGACATTAAGTCATCAAGGATACATGAATGTTTTTTCTGACTCGGATCATCTATTTATTTATTTATTTTATTTAAACAGCAGTTTGGAAAACCTTTGAGCCATAGGCTCATTTACAAAGGTACCTTGTCACAGTAAGACAAACCAAAATACACAGTATAGCAGTACAACACATAAGTATAACAGTAAATTAAGACATAGATACAAACAAGCTGGTACAGGTAGGATGGATGCAAACAATACCAGAGTTATGTTGTCCTTAGCAGCTTAGTAATAAGCTTTGTCATAAATATTGAGTACGGCTTTGACTAATGGCAGTTAAAGCATCGGGTGTTAATAAGGTGGTTACGTAAGGAAGTTTTGAAGCACAATATAGTTGGAGCTTCGGAGATGGAGGGGGGCAGTGTGTTGAACCAGGAGGGGGCCCTAAAGCTGAAGGCTCTTTGGCCGTGAGAGGTCCTAGCTCTAGGGATAACAAGAGAGTTTTTCCAGAGGTCCAGTATGAACTAGTGGGACAGGCGTATGGTGGTGGTCAATCCTGGTGGGGATAGCCCAAGGAGGGTCTTTTAGTAAGGGTACAGGTCAGATATTTGAGCTCATCAAGATCAAGTACCAGCACTTTAGCATACAGTAGACAGGTGTGTGTCATCCTAGGTGCTCCAGTAATTAACCTGCAGGCCTTATTCAGAGTAGTGCTAATTTTATGGAGTGCGGTCTGATCAGCAGCACCATACACCGGCAGTCCATAGTCCACTAGGGGACAGGATGAGGAGGTGACTGCGGTGGAAGAGCCTCGGGGAGGCAGTGTTTATACCGATGTAAGATGCCCAATCGGATATTAGTGGCAGTGGCTAGGGCAGCGATGTGTCCATGGAAGGAGAGGGAGGGTCAAAATGGATCCCTAGGTATTTATAGAAGCAAACTTGTTCGAGTGGGAAGAAGGACCCAGAGTGAATGAGGAGTTTGAAGTTGCAGGACTTGTTTTGGGGATGAGTGAAAGAACATGATTTTTTGTTTTTAAGATTTATCACCAATCTATGTTCCTTGAACCAGCCCTCGGCTTCAGTGAAGGACTTCTGCAGCGAGTCCTGGAGGGCAATAGGGTTACTACTTGAGGCAAAGATGACTGCATCATCAGCGTACAATAGAATGTTCCCTAAGCAAAGTGTGGAAGGGTGTTAAGTAAAGGAGAATAGTAAGGGGCCCAGAATGGAGCCCTGGGGAACCAGAAAAGATGGGACAGATGTCTGAGTAGGTCCCATTAATTTTTACACGCTGTGAGCGGGTCAGACAGATAACTGGTGCACCAGGAGATAGGCCCAGCAGCAAAACCAGAGAGACTAAGGGCATCAAGAAGGAGGGGTGGGAGACAGTGTCAAAAGCTTTCGAGAGGTCAATGAAGACAGCACCAGCCGGAGAACCAGTGTCTAAGGAGGAGTGAGAAAGTTGGAGAACTCTAGGAGGCTGTGTTGGTACTGTGGCCTGCTCTGGAAGCCATGCTGCTCAGGACAAAGGACATTGTGGTGGAGAGGTAGTCAGAGATTTGAGAGGCCACCACTTTTCCAAGGCCTTGAGAGAGGAGAGAATGGAGATCTGTCGATAGTTTCCAGCCACAGTCCTATCACCACCTTTAAAGACAGGGGTGACAATGGTGACTTTCCAGGCAGTTGGAACCTTCCCCAGGCAAAGAGAGTGGTTGATGAGGCATGTGATCGGGGTAAGGACTGTGTCTAAGACCAGCCGTAGGATACATGGATCCAGGGTGTCACTGCCTGTACTATTACTCTTGAGGGCAGTGACAAGGTGCGGCCTAAGTTCTTGGGCAGAAACATAGTGGAGGAGAAAATAAGGGCAAGAAAGATTTATGGCAGGTGCTGGGGGAGGAGGGTCAAAAAAATTTGTAGGGAGGATAGGGCTAAGGTCAGTGAATGAGGTGTTGAGATGGTTGGCTATGAGGGCTGGGTCTGAGGTGATCACACCATTAATGTTGATCTGGGTGGGTGGGGGGAGTGTGCACTCCCATTTAACTGATTAATGTTATCCCAGAAGGTTCTGGGATTCCCCCATGAGGCAGTGAGTGAGGACCGATAGTGCTCAGACTTGGCTATCTCACATCCAGGACAGGAATCAACCAATTCACAATCCATCACCCTCTGTATCACTGAGGCAATTACGCCATGGATGGTATGATACATAATGTACTTACAATACATATTGTGGTCAGTTTTGGGGGGTTTACTACTGAGGCCTGTTTTTTCACATGAGGTCCGCTGTCTAATCTCAGTAGAAGAAGAAGAAGAGGGTTGGGTAGTGATTACAGCCTGTTCTGTGACATTTTGAAACATTTTATTGCTCTATGTATTTCTAACATACTGGTTCTCACATATCTCATTAACAACCACATTTGTATCTTTCACACAGCAAAGACAGTTGAGCAGTAGATTTGTGGAAAGTCAAGAATCCATGCTGTCCGAATATGACTGCTGCTCCATCGCAAATCCTTCAGTCTATTAAAGTAAAAACAGAAAACAGCATTAGTCCTCTGACTCATTGTAGGTAAGATTTAGTTCTACTGCTAACTCATCTCCCGCAGTTACACCATGTACGCATGACACCACTCACATTTTTTTTAAATGTTAAAATGCATTTACCTCATCTAGGCAACTCTTTTCTTCTTCTTCTTCATTTTTCTTATCTTTCTCTTTCTTAGCCTGGGCTTGACTGCTTGTGGCTGCATTATCATTATCTCCCTCTTGGTCAGAGGCTCTTCTTGGCTGTGTCTTGGATTTCTTTTTCACAACTTTCTCCGATGCTTTTTTGGCAGTGTCTTACTGACCATCTTCTCTGGCTCCCCCTTCTTGTCACGCTCTGTTTTGGGTTTCATAATAACTTCTTTTTCTGCATTAGATTCACACCCCAGCAACTCTTCAAGGTCTTGCAGTGGTATCTCTTCAGAAGGACAGTCAGATTTAGGATTTTCTGATTCACCAAACTGTTCAGCGAGTTTTTTTGTGTTAGACACTCTTCCACTCAACAAGACTTGTGCGGAACATTCTTTTTCACACCTCATGTAGTACACATACGTTGGCTTGGGTTGTGGGGCCCCAATAGCCATCTTCTTGCTTGGTTTTCATCTCCAGACTTTTCATTCAGTAGTGTGCCAGTCTGGCCTGTTTCTGGGAGGTTGAATTGAGAAGTGCTGCGCTGTGCCATCTTCTTGCTTGGTTTTTCATCTCCAGACTTTTCATTCAGTAGTGTGCCAGTCTGGCCTGTTGCTGGGAGGTTGAATTGAGAAGAGCTGCGCTGTGCCATCTTCTTGCTTGATGTTTTTGATAATCTGCTCCAAGTCTATAAAACAGAATCTGAGGAATCTCTCAAAAAGCTGTGCCTTCTGGCTTCAAATGCAAGGTTTATATAACGCTTTGCAAGATGGACTGCCCCTTGGTAAAACCATCACCACACCCCATCATACTATACATGGTAACATGTGTCAGAGGCACATCTGTTGTAGCCCCCACCCCTTTTTTAAAAAAATTATAAATATCACTCACATTTCATTCAGCCTTCTCCTTGATGCTACACAGAGCTGAGAGTGAACTATAGGTATGTGTATTCCTTTTTCTGATATATTTTATTATTTTAATTCATGATGGAGTATAAATAATTAGTTTTGTGATTGCTATAAAATCACACACACACACACACAGCATGTTGCAATGCTATCCAGAGAAAACTGCTGAACCATCTTAGCTTATAAATGTTACATGCATATACATAAAGGTATCCTTTTGATGTAAGTTTGATACAGTCTTACAGATGCATGTTAAATTATTTTGTATATTGTTATAAAAAACAGAAAAAGGAGTACTCACACAGGCAGATGAATTTCCCTTGGGGGGGTCTCCACACAGATCTGTGAAACCTCTGCACAATCAGGTTGCCTCCTAGATACTTCTTTCTGAAAATATCCTAATAAAAAAACACACACATGCCCCTGCAGTTATACCCCCCAAAGCCTACAGGAGGCACATAACACTACATAAACCCTAACTGATTTTTGGGGTGGGTGAGACACAGTGGTGAAGAGGGACAGGGGTTCAAGCCAGGATGGTGGGAGTGCAGGAGAAAGGAGGGGGACAGGAGTTCAAGCTAGCATGGTGGAACTTGGGTTCCAGCTAGGATGGCATGGCAGGGGTTCAAGGAGTGTACGAGAAAGAGGGGTGCCGGACGCTTACAAAATGGTGGGTGGCAGGGGTCCGAGGAGTGTACGAGAAGGAGGGGTGTAAGACGGTTACAAAATGGTGGTGTTATGTCACTTCCAGGGTTTCAGTGTGGGCCATTTCCTGTGCAAGGGGCGGGACACGGGTTCAAATGCATGTCATTTCCTGTGCAAGGGGCGAGACACGGGTTCGAGGTTGCGTCACTTCTGCCAGAAGTGGGCGGGGCTAGCACATTTTAGGGATGGACTTCTGGTTTAACAAGGGATGATTCTGATTGGTCCATTTTAGGCCATGCCCACCTGTCAAATGACATGGCACTCGCTGATTGGCTGAAATTTAACATTTGACGAGATATATGAACTTATACTACTCTCTCTCTCTCTCCCATACTTTCCCTCACTATATATCAAACATTGCATACAGTTACTAAGTTCTTTTCCATTATTAAAGGTGTATATTTACTAAGTAGAGGATATGCTAAAATTTTTATCCAAGTTTGTCTAATGCCAGCAGTTTCATCCTGCCCAGCGGACACAGCAGACACGCACAAACACAAATGTAGCTTTTTTTGTTAGCTGCTTTCTGATCTACAAGCAAGGCAAGCAACATGAAGTTGTAATTTGAGTCACCTGCTTTTATAGTGTCTAAGCCACACCCCCAATTAAGCTCTCTCTCTCCTCCTATTGGTTTAGCAAAGTAAGCTGATACAGTACCCTTCATAGCACAGAACACACACTGACTTTCTTTCTTTTCTTTCTTTTTTAACCCTAAATAAGACCCCTTCTACTTCTAATAAAGTATCTGTCTTGTTTAATCTCAACTGACACTGACTCCTGCTGAGATATAAGTGTTAAATTAATGAGAAAATGTAGCTTCTTTTAGTTAGCTGCTTTCAAGTCTAGCAACAGTCTTGTGCAGTCTTGTCCATTTGCTGCTTTTTTTGTGGGGGGGGGTTAAGGCTGGAAAGTCCAACATTACATTGCCTACTTTGTGGTGGTAAGATAAGTCATAACTGGTGCATTAATGCACTTTTTTGCAATTAATTTCCTTTCTTTTTGTGACAGTAGAATCATACCCTCATTCATGCATGTCCCTTTGGGACTGGAACCTGCATGAACAGATGCAGATGTGCAAGACCCTTGAGGCCCTGTGCCAAAGTGAAGAGTCTGGCTCTAAAAGAGCAGTACATTCTGTGCAGCAATGGATACAAAGCATATGTGGGGCAATGGATGCACAGGGACCTCTGGCACCTGCACATCCATGTGGCTACAGATACAGGCACACAAGAGTCCATCTGTCAGTCAATGTGTACCTATACCAAGATATTTCTCTTCAATATGCAGTTCTTGGGCCCATGTGGCCTACCCTGAACCTTCACTTCAAAGGCTGGTGGTGGTGTCAAATAGCAGCACCCTCCCCTCATCCTCAGCCCATCCAGGTGGCTCACTGAGCACACCCCTGAACTCAGCTCACCAGCACAGGGTCACAATGCAGTACCCAGTAGGCCAAAATCTGTCTTTGCACACAGCATTTCTTGGTGTATTTTTTTTTAATTTTGACCCCACATTTTCAACATAATTGTTTTATGACTCCCACTTACAAAGATGACTTATGGCATTTATAGAATACTGACCAAAATAGTATTTCATGCCACAAATGTGAAAACACATTTTGGCCAGGATTTGAAAAATTACACTTGTCAAATTCAAAATGGTTATGCTGAAAATCTTGAGTCAAAATATTGAAAATTGTCAAAGTTATGAGGAAGCGTGGAACATTTTCAATGTACTGTACATTCATAACTTTGACGTCTTTTAATCTTTTTACTTCAAATTTTGAGCATCTAATGAACAGGAAGGTGACAATTTGTAAAACCTGCATGAAAAGTGATTTCACCAAGCAACTGCAAGATTAATTTTCAACCCAAATTTGAAAAATGTCACCTGCTTTGCTAATCTGGTGGTGTCACAAAAAGGCTATTTTTAAAGTTTAGTGGAAAAATAATGAACATCTGCAAAGTTATGAGAGAACATTGAAATAATACTGGAAAAATGCACTGGTCACCCCTGTGCTAAAAGGAGGTGACTGGTCACTGGTATCCAATTACATGCCCATCTCAATCCTGTCCCCACTGTCCAAAGCACTGGAAAGAATCATTGCCAACCAACTCAAAGACCATCTATATAAATATGACCTTCAATGCACCCAACAGCATGGCTTCTGCAAGATGCACAGCACTAACACCTCCCTAACTGAATTCACAGACTTCATCCATGAAGCACTTGACCAGGGTCATCTGGTTGGTGCAATCTTTATTGACCTAACCAATGCATTTGCTTTGGTAGGTCATCAGCTCCTGCTCCACCGGTTAGGTTGCCTAGGGCTCTCTTGACACAGTTAACTGGTTCAGAAGCTATCTGACTGGCTTCTCACAGCAAGTTAAAATCAACTAAGTCACTTCCAAGACTGGAGAGGTTACAGTAGGGGCCAGAAGAGCTCCATAGCGGGCCCTCATCTGTTTAGCCTCTTTGTGAACCACCTCCCAGATGCTCGCCCAACATCCAAAGTCCTGATCTATGCAGATGATACTGTACTATTCTCCCAGGACTCCTGCCAGGAAGCACTCACCAGGAACTTGAAGAACAACTTAGTCTATGACAGGACTGGTTTAAAGATAATCTGCTAGTGCTCAACAGCAAAAAAACAAAAATGATGCACTTTGCAGGGCATCAAAAGAGGAAAGTAACAATACTCTTCACAACAGCAAACAGTTTGGACACCATCCCAGAACAGGTGAACTCCTTCAGATACCTAGGGACCATGATTGATGAGCCTCTATTATTCGAGGAACATATTGGCAATTACCTCTGCTGCCAGCAGGAAGCTAGGGACCCTTTACAGGCTTCAGTTCTGCCTCACACCGGAAGCTAGACTAATGGCTATCAGTGGTACAATCCTACCAGTTCTAGACTACGGTAATGTGGTTTACAGCATGGCTTCAGAAGCCACCCTGCACCGAGTCCAGACTACTCTCAACAAGGCATGCAGATTTCTGCTCAATGCCAATCATCTCACGCATACTTGCAGTCCCTACTCTAGGACCAAATGGCTTCCTCTCCATGACCGAATCATACTCCAGGCCTGCCTACTGGGGAAGAAGGCTCTACAGGGGCTCACATGTCTCTTCATACAGGCACTATTCTGGTCTGTTTCCTCTCTGCATGCCACAAGGAGTGTATCAAAACATGCCCTGGTGATGTCTTTTAGGAAAACATCACTGGGCAGGTGAGCCTTTGCAGTTAAGGCTCCTACCTGGCTAAATGATCTTCTCTATGCCACCACAAGCTTCTCACACCTTGGCCACTTTAAAGCAGCACTCCTGAAATCCCTCACACCACCAGAACACTGCAACTGCCAGACCTAACCATCACCTAGTGCCCTTGCAAATCATGACATGACTATCCCCTAGCCTCTGAGGCCCAATGCTGCCCACCCCTGGTGGGGCTGACTGCTTTAGCACTCCCTCTGTTAATTGTCCCCCATGGATACTCTCCTCTCCCCTTCTACCTTCTGCCCCAGTTGGGACTGCATCAGCAATATCTTCTGCTCTGCTCTGTATTAACCTGCATCTAGTAGTATCCTGCTCTATATTAACCTGTTTGTCTACAATCAGTTGTGAATGTACTGACATACTGTGCTTCCCAAAGTGAATGTGTTCGCACATTGTGCTACCTAAAGTTGCCTGACAATTTATTTATTTATTTACGAGTTTTAACAGGAAGGCATATTGAGCAGTGATGCTTGATTCCAGATGCGACCTGGGGGCCGAGACCCAATACAGAACACAGTATTTGAGACAGACACATTCAACAGTGAAATGACATGGCTAACTGCCTTGCAGACATTTGGCAGATAGCTACAAATAGGCAGATAGATACATACAGTGGAATGTTTGAATGCATGATGCAATTAGAAGATGCAACTAAGCTACAGGAACACAGTAGTACATTGTTAGTTAAGACAGGAGCAGCTGGAGGAGAAATGTGTGCTGAGTAGTTGGTTGCGATGGCTGGGATTCAGTGCGTGTCTTATGGTAGCTGGCAGGGCATTCCAGATCTGTGGGATTCAGTAGTTAAAAGTGGCCTGACCTTTGGTTGTGCACATAAAGGGGACATGGAGTAGCCTGGGGTCAGTGTGTCTGAGGAAGTAAGCAGGTGGAGGTTGTTGGGAGAAGGTAGAGGCCAGGTAAGGGGGTAGGGAGAGGGACCAAAGTTTGGCTGCGAACCTAGCACAATGGATTGGTCTATGATCTTGGAGGGACGGCAGGGCTAGGGAGCTATATAGTGTGCAGTGGTGGGTGGATTGTGGGCAGTCAAGGATGAAGCGACAGAATGAGTGGAATAGGGTGCTGAGGCTGGCCAAGGCAGATGAGGGAGTGATAGTGTACACAATGTCACCATACTCGAGTACAGGTAATATCATCTTTTGGACTACAGCATGCCTTGTAGGTGAGGGGAGGCAGCTTTTGTTTCTGTATAGTGCGCCAAGTTTGGGGAGCAGCCTCTTATGTAAGGAGTCAATATGAGTGGCAAAATTGAGGTGCTGGCCGAGCCAGACACCTAGGTATCTGAAGCTGGAGCATTGGTCCAGAAGGGTTCCATCCAAGGTTTTGAAAGGGGGGCAGGGAGCTTGGCAGGAGAGTCTTTGTTGGGAGCCAAAAGTTAGTGACATAGTTTTTTTAGGGTTTAGAAATAACTGGTTTGGCAGGAACCATTCCTGGATGGCATTGAAGTCCTCCTGTAGGAGAGTTGCCACACTGCTTGTTGTAGGGCCAGAGGCATACAGGACTGAGTCATCCACATACATCTGGATGGAGGAGTGGCAACATGCTGATGGGAGGTCATTTAGAAATATGGAGAAAAGCAGTGGGCCCAGGACTAAACCTTGGGGGATGCCGGCGGTAACAGGCCCCTGCCCTGGTTTGAGGTATGCAATGTGACTTTAACTGCTTGGTGTCTGCCCACTAGGTAGTCATGGAACCATGCAGTAGCTGGTTTGGAGAACCCAGCTTTGGTGAGTTTGGAGAGGAGCAGGGAGTGGGAGACGGTGTCGAAAGCCTTAGCTAGGTCAATAAAGATGGCAGAGATGATGTGTCCGTTGTCCATACCAGTGAGTATGTTGCCAGTGACTCATAGAAGGGAGGTGATGGTTGAGTGAGATTTGCGAAAGCCCAATTGGAAAGGAGTGAAGAATGAGGAGGCGTCCAGGTGGGGTGTGAGTTGGGTGAGGACAAGATGTTCCTGTAATTTGGCAAGAATCGGGAGTAGGGAGATGGGGCAATAGTTACCTGGGGAGGAGGGGTCACCCCCTTTAGGTAGGGGTATGATGGTGGCCTTTTTCCAATCTTTGGGTAAGTTGCCCAGAGTGAAGGAGAGGTTGAAAAGTGCAGCAAGAGGGGTGGCAATGGCTGGGGTGGACAAGAATAGCATCTTAGCATCCAGGGATGTAGGGCATTTGCCTTTGTTGGGATTCAGGGCACGTAGGGATCTGAAGACTTCGGCTTGTGTTACAGGGCAGTAGGAGAACTGCTGGACTAGTGGGTGTGCACTGGTTTGTTGGGGGAGGGACTATTGGGGGTGAGCACGGGAGGGATGATAGGACCGTGTCAGCACAGTTGGAGAAGTGGGTATTGAAGGCCTCGGCTACCCCGCAGGGATCAGTGATGAGGGTGCCCTGGACTGACAGTGTCGGGGATGGGGGTTGAGTGGGGGGGGAACAGGGATTTGAGCAATTTCCAGAAGTCTGTTGGGTGGTTAATGTTTGCACTAAAAGCCGATGGAAAATTATTTTTTGCCTGGCAGATGATGTTTGTGCAGGAGTTGCAAAGGGCTCTATAGGTAAGGAGGGAAGCCTGGGTGTCCAGTTTCTTGTGGGCTTTCCAGGCATGGTCCCTGGAGTGACAATTCCTGATTATATCAGCTGTGATCCAAGGAAGGTGGGCCCCTCTGACTCTTTTTTATGCATGGGGAGCATGTTTGACCAGGACTTTAAGAAATCTGGTCTTGAACGCATGGAGCGTGGCATCAATGGATGAAGCCACAGAGATAAAGGACCAGTTTATACGCCCTAGGTCCAACAGGAGCAATGCTAGGTCCAGGGAGTTATATGACCTGGTGCACAGTGTCTTGGGGGGGCAGTGGGCCTGTGCACCTTCCTGATCAGGAAAATCATGTGGTGATCGCTTAGGGAGTCAGGGAGCAGGCCTGCACATAAAACCCTGTATGGGTGGGAGGTGAGAGCCCAGTCCAGCAGTGAGTGGTTTTGTGTCTTGTGATTGAACCTGGTGGGGTCAGCAATAAGTTGAGTGAGGTTCAGGGCCTTGATTTTAGTCTTAAGGTGAGCTTTATCGCTGGCTAACCAGTTGGTGTTATAGTCGCCAGTGGCATGGAGCTTGCCACCTGTGGATAGGGACTTTAAGGTGACTAGGTGGGTAGTGATGTCCATTGGGGGTGTATGGGGGAGCAGTAGGTGCCTGCCATGAACACAGGGGTGGAGCATGGGAGTGAGAGGTTTTATTTTTGCATTATATGTTTATACCACCTCCCATGCCTCACTGGCCCCCACTCCTTCAGGCTCTACAAGTTCCCACTGACCTTTTACCCAGCCCTCCTCAGGTCCTCAGATCACAGCCGATCCCCTGGGATATCCCAGTGTATTCCTTCACCGGGTGGGTCCCCCTCCTCCGAAGGGAAAGGGCACCAGGAGGGCAGGGGAAGACCCCCAGCACACACTTCATTAAGGCCCGGGGATGCTGCTGAGAAACAGGAGGCCCTGGGCAGGTACTGGAGATGCTCAGAGAATGGAGAGATGTCATCTTGGTGGCCAGCGAGCATTTTCCTGTTTTCTATGGGGGCAGTGTGGTGATGTCATGGCATACGCCGATGTCCACTCCTCCCCCAGTCAACTTTGGGACGTGCATCCTGCGATACTCCCAGCCTCCGCTAGGAGCCAGCAGGTGCCTGACCTAGCCCCTACCCTCCCCCCAGAGAAGGAGAAGGAGAGCTGTCATAGGACGCTCGATCCTTCTCCCCCCAGCCGGCCCTGCAGTGACCCGGGTTTGTTCCCAAACCGGGTTTGCTAGCATCGCAAGCGGAAATCCAACCACTGCACCGGCGGACTGGCCCTGGGAGTGAGAGTTTAATTAGGAGAGAGTCGATGTGGGCTGGGAGTGAGGGAATTTGCACTATTGTGAACTGCCGACTATTGGCGATATACATGGCAATTCCTCCGCCTCTCTTTTTCCCTGGACGATCATGTCTGCTGATGGTGTAGCCAGGTATGGATACTTCAGCATCAGTATGCTGGGGTTTTAGCCAGGTTTCAGAAATGACCAAGATATCAGGGCACTGTGTTAGGGCAACTGGTTGCAGCAGAGATATTTTAGGTAGTAAGCCATACAATACCCGATACCTGCAACTATTGAGACTCCACTAGTTCTATCTGTGGATGCTCTTCAGTAAACTTTGCATACTCTTGTTGCTGAATGTATCTGCATATTGTACTACGAAAGGTGAATATATTGGCACATTGCAATGCCTAAAGTTTAGTAGACAATGCTTGTAAGCTGCTATTGTCCCCGTATATATTACTTGTTGGCTGCCTTATCGACTTGTCTGATTAGAAACCTTTGTAAATGAGCTGTTAGCTCAAAGGTGTTATTCTAAAATGTTAAATAAATATAAAAAATATATATTTCAATGTTCACTCTTAACTTGATCATTTTACCATATGTTTTCACAAAATTTTCAGCATAGTTTCCTTATGATCCTGTCACCCTACCTCAGGAACCCAGTAAGAAAGGATTTCATATGAAAGACTGAAACTTACAAGAACGAGTGTCAGGGTCCCAAGACTGACTACCCAAAACTCAGAATCCCAACACTCAGTAATCACTTGCAGCAGAGTTTTTTTCATGTTTCAGGGGGCTTTGTCACTGCCCCCCTTAATATAACAAACTGCTGAAAAAGGGGACACAGTTTGAAGATAGAGGGGGGACGGCTCAGGGGCAATGTGAGGAAGTATTTTTTCACAGAGAGGGTGGTGGACACATGGAACTGCCTTCCTGAGGAGGTTGTGGGTCTAAAACTGTGGGAGAATTCAAGAATGCACGGGACAGACATAAGGCATTTTTTGTGGGGGGTAGGAAGACATAGGCTGTTGGTTAAATAGGATCTACAGCTTATCCTCTAGGTAGGGACATGGGCAGACTAGGTGGGCCAAGCGGCCCTTATCTGCTGTCAAAGTCTGTGAAGGCAATTACTAACTGTTGGGATTCCGAGTTTCAGGCAGTCAGGCTGGGGATCCTGACATTCGGTCCCATAAGAAAACATTTTCAGATCTCCCCTGAAGGTGATTTCACAGAACCACTGCAAAATCACCTTTCTGGAGGAATTTGAAAACATTACAGCTACTTTGATCATAAGGTGGGGTTCTACAAAGGCCATGTTGAAAACCTGGTATAAAAATATTAAAAAATAAAGTTATAAGTAAAAGCTCAAAACTCTTTGAAAATATTAACTGGACTTGCTGTATTTCCTAACATCACAGTTATGGTTCCCAAAGGAGGATGTCTTTCACATTGGTAAGCTGATCTATGATGTGAGACTCTGTTTAGCTGAGTGACAGTGTGTAGAGGTGTGTGCTGGTGAGTGTTGGATCAGGGTGGGGTGTGGGAGAAATACAGATCGATGAGGGACCATTTTCTTCTTTTCAGAGTTGACATAGCATCAAAAAAAGATCAAAGAGGAATAGTTTTGTTTTTTGCAGGAACTGGACATGACACTGGGTACTGGGCATGGGGTTCAGTGGCACCGGAGGTGGGACCCTCATGTCACCTCATATATGTCAGGGGTGGGTGATCTGGAGGGGACAAGGTGGTATGAAGCATTATGAGGGTGGGCACACCAGCCCACTTAAAGATCATTAATCTATCATTAGGAAGGACAGGGGTGTGCTGGCTGAGCAGGCAGGATAGAGCATGGTAAAATAATGCAGCAAGTACACAGGAATTAAACAGACCTAAACACACACTATTCCTTTAGAATCTTACCTCTTCATTTCAGTCTGTATCTCTTCTTCAAAGCAGTGCATAACATGCTTTAGTGCTGTAATCGTATGCCCGGCTATATAACCTACAGACCTCTCATGTTACTCGCTAATGACCAGCAAGAAGGAAAAGAGAGGACTGGCTGAGCTGGAAAGGGGAAGGATCATACAACTTTTAATGTTCTGAGTATGAACTAAGAAGTCCCCTGTCACAGCGGTGTGTGTGCAACAGTGGAATTCTCAGCTTAAGACCTAAAAAAATACTCTTCCCACTATGCTGGGCACCCAGGATTTTGGGGTGCTCAGAAAATGTATTTCTGGGCTGATACAGAAAACACAAGCACCAAAATTTAGTTAAATGAGTCCCATTTATCTAGGTTCAGGTGTTTTGGTTTTCTTAAATCATTGTTTTTATGCATTTTTTATGTTTTTCATATTTTATGTTCATTTTTATGTTGCTTGCACGCATGTGCAAGAAACATAGTGCCATCATCGGAGATTTCGGAGGTGTGTCACCTCCTCCTCCAATTCAGTCAGTGAGCTGGCAGGCGCAGCCCCTGTAAGCCAATGCATTTTGAGCTGTCTATGATGACGCTTCCAAATGCAGTATTACAGTTGAAAGGGGAACCAGGCTTCAGTGAGCAGAGATAAGAAGCGTAGTTCCCCCATACACGAGGCGTGCATGCCCCGCCGCGTGCTGTGTAGCCGATGGGGTGCCCAATCCCCATCGGATGAGCTGCGTCTCTCCCCAGTTGTAGGTGCCGCTGAGGCCCACCCCAGCGTGGCAATCAATCCATAGGCCGACGGGGTTGCTAATCCCCGTCAGCTGAGCTTCGCCCCAATGCCTTGTGCCATGCTGGGCCCACAAGCGTGGCAAGCGATACGATGTCTTTTTTATTTTTAACCTGAAAAATGAAAACAGTCCCATGGGCGTCTCGACCCCTCCCACAACCCGCACCCACCCTGCACCCAGCCTCCCCAGCTCCCTCACTATGCTTACCTCCGGACTCCGACACGGCGATCTTCGATTGGACTAGGAACCGTCTGCACTCTTTAAAAGCCTACGCGAACTGAGAAATGCGGTAAGCTGTATAATGGCCTAGATAAGGGGTTTCAACTTTGTTGCATATCTCAGGCATTTTTGGAATTTTACCAAATTTTTCAACATAGGGTTTTGGGACCCATCTCGTGAATGATGTCACTGTCATGGCGTTATTCGGGCGAAGGGTGATTTGGCGCAGTGACTGCGAAATCACCTTTGAACCTGAATAGCCATGTCAGTGACATCGATCATGAAGGAATCCCAAAAACCCATGTTAATTTGGTCTCTAAATCAAAAAGAACTGTTCCTGGCGATGCGTGCGCGGTTCAAGCGAGGCTCATAAGTTTCTTAATTTCAATATTTCACTCCAGATTTTCAACATTGCCATTTTACCACACCTTCTTATGAGTAGTACAGCTGTTATTTTCACATCTCACCCAAAATGTGTTTCCGCCCATGTAGCGCAGAATGGCGCAGTTAGTGTCTTGAAATCAATGTACGGGACAAATTAGAAAATCACAGTGACACTGTTCATGAGGCAGAGGTCTTAAAATGGCTATGTTGAAAATTTGGTGAAAAAATTCTCAAAAATGACTGTTTTATGAGCGCATGCTATGCAGTTCCCACGCAGGCTCCTAAGTTCTAAATTTTCAATATTTTCACTCTAGATTTTCAACATTGCCATTTTTCACACCTCCTTATGAGCAGTACAGCTGTCATTTTCACATCCTGCCCAAAACATGTTTCTGCCATGTAGCGCACAATGGCAGGTCGATTGTGCAAACTCAATGTATGGGACACATTAACAAAATCACAGTGACACTGTTCATGAGCAGAGGTCTTAAAATGGCTATGTTGAAAATTTGGTGAAAAAATTCCTAAAAATGACTGTTTTACGAGTGTGCATTGCGCAGTTTCTACGCACGCTCGTAAGTTTGCACATTTTCAATATTTGCACTCCAATGACTTCCAAATACCTAAACAGCACATAGAAGCAAGCAACATTCGGCATTGACAAATGCTTGTTATGTTAGAAAAACAAGAAGGCAGTTGTCACGACCTGAACATTTTTCTCACAACCCGAAAAACATTAATGTTTGCAAAAGTAAAACTCTTGCTATTGCAAGAGTTGCTGCCAGTACTGTGAGCCAGTGTGGTCAGAAAGAAAAGGATAGATGAGTTCAATGACTGGTTGAGGGAACGGTGCAAGGAGTAAGGGTACACCTGTACTGGAGGCTGGAAAGAGACCTGCTCAGATAAACACTTTTTGCACTAGACAGACTGCACCTCAGCTGTGGGGGCTTGAGGATCCTCAAGGACAAGCTGCTGGAGTACATAACACAAATACTTCATTTAAACTACTGCAGGGTGTCAAGAAGGACAGCAGACTCTGAGACTCTGGAAGGACAAAGTCAGCAGTAGAGGGGGATTGGAGGGTGGATGTGGAGAGGGAGCAATGGCATTAGCCACTGAACGCTTCCGACCGCGACGGGTGAAGGAACAGGAGCGCTCAGGAGCGCTCGGGACTCGGGACCTCGGCTGCTACTATTTTCCTCAGCAGGTCCACCCCCCCAAAACGCTTCTGACCACGACGGGTGAAGGAACAGGAGCGCTCAGGAGCGCTCGGGACTCGGGACCTCGGCTGCTACTATTTTCCCCAGGTAAACAGGCCTCCCACCTCGTGGCTCTGGACATTTTACATGGCCATTTTGTGATGGACTCCTGGCTGCCTAGCTCCACAGCCCACTGATTGTTACTGTGGACTCGGCTGTGGGGTGCTATCTGATAGGGTGCTGGGTCGCAAACAACAATTCCGCGCCTGTAATTGTACTTCTGTCTGTTGATTTGAGATTGCTGTTCATTGCTTAACTGTACTTGTGCTATCTTGAGCTCTTTTTCCCTGCTAGTTAATGGCTGCATGTTATCTGAGGGATGTTCTGATGTGTTTTTTGATTTGCCTTAACTGCGTTACCCTGTAGCTGTATACGGTTGTTAGCTTGCAATGTAATCAAAAAAAAAAAAGTGGACTATTGTACTGTGTAGTAACAGCTTGGTGGTGGGTTTTACTGGGCCTTACTCCGTGTTGTGCTGATTGCGCTGTATTGATTTGCTGTCCTAGCTAGCCTCCCTATACTGTCTCCCGCTGCATACTAATGTTGCCCTTCTACCTTTCCTATCAGGTCCACCCCCCCCAGAATGCTTCCGACCGCGACGGGTGAAGGAACAGGAGCGCTCAGGAGCACTCGGGACTCGGGACCTCGGCTGCTACTATTTTCCCCAGGTAAACAGGCCTCCCACCTCGTGGCTCTGGACATTTTACATGGCCGTTTTGTGATGGACTCCTGGCTGCCTAGCTCCACAGCCCACTGATTGTTACTGTGGACTCGGCTGTGGGGTGCTAGCTGCCCGCCCACCCCAACCACCCCCCCACCCAGGGACGGCCCTTGTTATATTGGCTCCGGATTGCCGACGTCACTTCCTGTGTTGTCTCGTTGCCTAAGTCCCCACTTTCACATTTGCAGATTATACTGGGTGGCCACTAGGTGGTGCCTGCCTCCTCTCCTCTCTTCCAGCACTCTATCGTTCCTCCCCATACTACCTCTGTGTTCTTCCACCAGGGACCCTAGTACACCTCTGCGGGGCTCTGTCATCCCCTCCACTCCCTAGTATGTCTATCTTTCCTGAACCAGCCTGCCCCCCTCTCCACCTCCTTCTTATCATCATCCTCACCTCTCCTATGACTACCTACTGCCCATTTCCCAGCCATACCTGTGTCCCTAGTAGCCCCCCGGTCCCCCAGCCCCACCCCATCCTCCTTCACTCACCCTGCACCTCTATTCATCCCCACCATCACCTTGGCCTCCCCTCTCACCCCCGCCCTCTCTTCTATCATATCATATTAGCTTTCCTGTCTGGGGTTCCCTGCCCATCCCTGCTGCCTCCCCCTTACCCTTCCCTATCGCGTAAACTTCCCTCACCACCTCCTTCCTGGGCTGCTCTCCTCCTTCTGCTCTATCCGGCAATATCCATCCCAATCCTGGGCCTGTCCCCAATGTCTCCCCTTGGAAATCGACTGGGCTGCGTATCGCATCTATTAATATCTGTAGCCTCCTCAAAAAATTGGATGCCCTACAATGCTGGGTGGCTGTTCATAATCCTGATGTGATTGCATTAGTTGAAACCTGGCTTTCCGGCTCCACCTCGGATGCCCAGGTCTCTCTCCCAGGCTACTCCCTCCACCGGCTGGACCGCATCGGTAGGAGAGGTGGTGGTTGTGCCATCTATGTTAAAGACCCACTTCTTGGCCTAGCCCTCCCCCCACCCTTGATTTCAATGCCCAGGCCCTAACTCTAAAGTTGTCACTGGACCCCTCAAGGGCTCCAATCTTCCTGACTACTGCCTATATACCTCCAAAAAATCAAGCTCAGGCACTGGGCCCCCTAGTTGACTACATAACCTCCCTACCTAACCCCTCTGACCAAATCCTGGTAGGTGACCTGAATATCAACTGGCTATCTCCAAAGGGGTCCACCTCCCATGAGACATTCTCTGCCATTGATCTGACACAACTAGTCTCACAACCTACCAGGTTAAATCCTAGCACGGGCACTGGCACTCTTCTGGATGTGGTGCTCACCAACAGGCCCTGTCGCATCTACAATGTGCAAGTCCTACCAGACTGCCTTAGTGACCACTCCCCAGTTCTTTTCTTCTGGGCAACCTCCTCACCCAAGCCCCTTGTTCATACCACCCACCATCGTCGGCTTAGACCTGGTGGGCTAAAGACAAAAACATCACCTAGCTGGTACTGATTGGTCCCCACTACTAAACACCACGGATATTGACGATCGCTAGCCTTCTTTGTCCACACCTTCAACCTTGCTTGTGACGCCGGCTCCCTTACCCCACTTGGGTCTAAGTAAAGGCACACCCCTGGATTACCCTGCCTTATGCACACTTCTCAAACAGCATGACAACTTGTGGCACATTGCTATCGAAACTGGCGACCAGCCGATGAACAGGCCTATGCAGCTGCCGGAACAAGTGTCGTGGGCGTCCATGAAAGCAAAGGCGGATTATTACCATGCTGCTCTTACCTCCTCCTGGGGTAACCCTAGGTCCTTTGAGGACAACATCAAGCAGCTAAATGGTGGTACACCCCACCCCTCCATCGCTTCTCAACATTGATGGAACCACCTCTCGGACCCTGCCCTCATTGCTACACACCTCAACAACTCATTCACTGACCTTAGTGCAGTGCTCCTGTGCAACTTCTTGATCCCCTCCGCCATGGCTGCCCCTCCCACCTCCGCCCCCTTCACCTTAGCACTGTCACCACCCTTGAGGTTAGGCCCTACTTACTAAAAGCCCTAAAATGCAACTCCATCGCAATGACTCCTTGACCCCTATCTCCTTCGTCAGGTCCTGGATCAGGTCCTCTCACCACTTGCCTCTTTAATAAGTCCCTCTGCCTGGGCAATTCCCCACCATCTGGAGGGTCGCCACTGTTACCCCTATTCACAAAGGTGGTGATAGGGACGGCTCATGAACAACTACCGACCTATCTCCATCCTCTCCCCCCTCTCTAAAGCCTTGGAGAAAATAGTTGCCAGCCAAATCACACATTACCTCACGAACTATGGGGTCCTCTGTCCTGAACAGCATGGGTTCAGAGTTGGTCATAGCACAAATACTGCTCTCCTGGAGTTTGCTAACTTCCTTCATAACTCACTTGATGCTGGCTCCCTCGCTGGTGCAGTATTTATAGACCTATCTAAAACCTTTGATACAGTCTCACACCCTCTACTATTAGCTACCCTTGCCAGTGTGGGCTTTGCCACTGGCCCACTCTCCTGGTGCACCAGTTACCTGACCAACCCGCTCCCAGCATTGCGGGTTGGTAGCATTGTTCCAGTACTTGCCTAATCCGCTCAGGAGTTCCCAGAGCTCCATACTTGGGCCATTACTCTTCTCTCTCTTTCTCAATTCCCTGCCCTAACCATGCTGAGAAAGATCCTTCTCTATGCAGATGGCGCAGTTCTCTTGCCTCGATAGTAACCCCACCTCACTCCAAAATCCCCTCAGCGTGCCTACACCTCTGCTGAAAACTGGTTCACTGATCATCGTTTGGTCATCAACCTTAAGAAAACTAAGACTATGCTTTTACTCACCCCAAAATAAGTCCAGCAACTTTCCTCTCTGTTCACTCCGCCCTGAATCTCCTTTAGATCTTGTGCACTCCTACAAATACCTTGGTATAATCTTGATTCTGGTCTCTCCTTTCATAACCACATCTCTGCTCTGACCTCTTCCTCCAATGCATGGTTGGGTATCCTCTACCGGCACAAAAATGTCTCCTGCAAACTCCTTCGGCAGCTGTCACCGCTTGATTGCTCTCCCTAGTTGACTATGGCCTTCCTGTTTATGGCCAGCAGACCAGACAGCCCTTCACAAGAGTACGCTAATGTACAAAGCATGCAGACTTATTACAGTGCCCATAGACTGACCCATACCTGTCATCTTTATTCCATGTCCTCTACTCAACCTCGATGAGCGCCTCTTGTTCCTAACGTGCCAAGTCACTTACAAAGCCCTCCATGGGCTATCCCCACCACACCTTGCTAATTCTATTCACCGATCCAACCCCACGGTGCACACCCGTGCCTCCAGCAAAACTGCTCTGGTCATCCCCAGGGTGCAGACCACCCAGGGCCAAAGGGCTTTCCCCTATAGAGCCCCCTTCTGTTACAATTCCCTCCCAGCTGGCATCACCGATGCCCCATCGCTTACTAGCTTCAAATACCACCTAAAAATCACTTGCTCACTTCTCATTTCCTGCCACTGCCCCTGACCTATCCTATCCACACCCCGTGATGTTAAAAAAAAAAAAAAGTTTGCCTATTGTTAATGAGTGTTGCTGACTGTATCGCTTTGCCTGCAATTTGCCTGTGCCTTATTGCTGTAATGTATTTCTGATTGTCTCATGTATACATGTTGTGCTGTTTTCATACCGATGAGGTACCTTTGTAAATGAGCCTCTGGCTCAAAGGTTTTAAACTGATGTTAAAATAAATAAAATAAAAATAAATTAGCAGCAGGAGGTGGGGGTACAAGCAATGGGGAAAATGAGAAAGGCAGATGGGAGGAAAGGAGGCTCAGATTCTAGTTGGAAGGTGGTGCCCCAGAATGCACAAAGTCTTGGAAACAAGATAGATAACCTTCAGGCATTGCTGACAACCTAACTTGACTGGGAGCTCTTGCTCCCTGAGTATGAGTTATATGGGAGGAACAGGCAGAAACAGGCAGATAGGAACTATGGGAGGAGTGGAAGTTTACAACAGGGGGTATAACATGTATGAGGGAGGAGTCAGAGGAGGGGAGGCAGAAGCAATGTGTATTCAGTTACTGTCTAATAGAGGTAGTAAGGTAAGAATGGGGGTGGCTTGCAGACTACCCAAACGGGAGGAGTAAAGAGACTGTGAATTGATCTGCACCTGGAGTCAGGTGATCCTAGATGTGCTGCAAACTGGGTTTCTGACTCAAGGCATCACAGAACCTATGAAGGAGAGGGAAAACCTTGATCTGGCACTGACGAACGGGGAAGTCAAGAATATAAATGTCAAGAGCCCTTGGATGGAAGTGACCATCACACAGTGTGGATCCAGTAGGATCTGGGCAGGGAAAAGGCCACCTCTAAGACTAAAATCCTGGATTTTGGAAAGGTGGAGTTCAGAAAATTGTGCCAGTTGCTAAGGAGTCACCTGGCAATCACACAAGTGGATATGGGGGTGGACCAAAGGTGGCCAGTCATCAAGGAGAGAATAACAGTTGCCACAGAGGAGTGCATTTGGCTAAAAGGGAAAACCCGAGGATCATAGCACCCAGTTGATTTAGTACTGAGCTGCCTAGCAGTGAGGGATAAGAGGTTAGCATACAAGAAATTCTGAAGGAACAAGACAGAGAGGAAGACAGGTAGGATTACTTGAGGAGGACTAGCATAGCAGGTAAGGTAGACTGGTGGGCTAAAGCTCAGAAGGAACTACAGGTAGCTGAGGGAATTAAGAAGAGGAGATGGCCTTCTTTTGCTGTATCACTAAGAAAAGGGACAAGAAAGATGGAATTATTATGCTCAGGAAAGGGGACAGTTGGGAGGGAGAGAATAGAGACAAAGCAGAGGTACAAAACAAGTACTTCTGTTCATCTTCACTAGAGAGAGAGGCAGACCAGTATTGAAATGGAGAGTGCTGAAAGAAGGAAGGATAGGAGCAGGGAGGCACAGATGTTTTGGTAAAGGTGGCTAGGGTGTGGACAAGACTGCAAGCAATGAGGATAGACAGATCTCCTGGCCCTGAAAGCATACATCCAAGAGTGCTGAGGAAACTGATGGAGGAACTTATATATTCATTAGCTGGCCTGTTTAATTGTTCACTGGAGTCAGGCATGGTACCACAGAATTAGAAAACAGCACACGTAGTGCCCCTCCATATTTGTGGTCCTAAGGATAACCCACAGAATTACAAATCAGTCGGTCTGTCCTCAAATGTGTGAAAGCTCATGGAGGTTATCATTAAGGAGTATCTGTAAGAGCATGGTTTCCAGGATGAGAAGCAGTACAGGTTATGGAAAGGAGGCTGTGACAAATGAATCTGAATGACTTTTTTGCCTGGGTCACTAAAACAGTGGACAGGTTCAAGTGGTGGACATCTTTTATCTGGACTTTAGCAAGGCCTTTAACTCTGTACCTCACAAGAGGTTGGTCAGGAAGTTGGCAGATCTCAGGGTTGAAGAGAAATTGACCAGATGGGTGGAAAAGTGGCTGAGGGGTAGGACCCAGAGCATGGTGGTGGGGAGTTAGTTAGCTAGCACAAGAGAGGTCACCAGTGGGGTCCCACAAGGCTCAGTGCTCATACCAGTGCTGTTCAGTGTCTTCATCAATGATATTGGGGATGCATTAAGGGTAAAATTTGCCTATTCATGGACTACGCCAAACTCTGTGGGAGAGTGGACACAACAGAAGGGATATAAGACCTAAAGAAGTACCTGGAAAAGCCAACAGATGTACAAGATTTGGCAGATGGGTTTCAATGCAATGAAAAGCAAAGTTGTGTACATTGGAGTCAAGAACCCGAGGAGTGAGAACAGCTCGGAGGTATTCAAAAATCTGCATCAGAGGAGGAGAAGGATTTTGGAGTGATGATGACAAATGATCTGAAGAACCCCGTGCAATGAAGGAGAGCAGCAGCAAAGGCAAATAAAATGGGCTGCATTGCCTGAGGGATCAGTGACAGGTGAGAGGAGGTGATACTGCCCTTACACAGGTCATTAATGAGGCTGCATCTTGAGTACAGTGGTGCACAGTACTGGTCACATACCTTACAAAGGACAGTAACCTGCTGGAGATGGTCCAAAGGAGGGCAACAAAGATGATCATTGGCCAGTAAGATAGGAAATATGAGGAGAGGTTGGAGGTCTTGAACATGTATTCCCTGGGGGGGGAGTGGCATACTTGACAGTTTCACGAATTTGCAAGGAATAAATAGGGTGAATAAGGAGAGTCACTTCAAGCTTAGTTGAAATGAAAATATGAGGAGAGACAGTCTCAAGTTGGAGGGGGAGATTTAGGAGAGAGGTTAGGGGCAATTGTTCATGGAGAGGGTGAAAGCAGGTTGGAATGGGCTTCTGGACATGCTGGCTTCGATGAAGACAGTGAGCAGCTTCAAGAGAGTTTGGGACAGAGTTAAGGGGGAGAAGAAGGGTCAGGGGTGGACAGATGTGAAGGGTAAATTGGGGATGGGAGAAGGATCAGTAGCTTACACTGAGGACCCTGCAATATGAGCAGACTGTATAGACCTAATGGCCTTATTCTGTTGGCTTGTTCATATGTTCTCGCAATGCCAATATTTCCTGGTCATATCAGAAGGTTATCATAAAACCCTACTGAACATGTGCAAAAAATTGCTAACTCCTTATAACTGTGGAACTGATTCATATTTTTTCATAAAATCTTTAAAAGGCAGTACCTTGGAACAGACCCATTCTACCCTGAAAGTTTTGGGGAAAAACAATTCATACCGTCTGGCTGTAATTGCCAGCAAACAAAATACAGTAAAAGCCTAAAAAAAGCTCCTAGTCTCCTTCTCCACCCATGCTTTACGATGTCTACCCAGTAGCCAAAGGGCTTAACACAGAAACATAGACTTTGACGGCAGACAAATACCACTTGTACCACCAGGTCTGCCTATTTTTCCCTACCTACAGTATCACTGTAGATGCTAGAAATCTGGCTCTTTCTCCCTCTCCCTTCTTTTCAACTATGATTCCTTTGTGCCTATCACATGCATTCTTTTTTTTTTTTTTTTTAACTCTTTTTATCTCCCTCCACCGAACTCTCTCAGGCTGCCTAGCACACTGAACGCTCTACCACAATCATGGTCCTCACATCCTCTATATATATATATATATATATATATATATATATATATATATATGGTAGTACGGTAGTGCTACCATAGTTAGGGTTGAGGAGCCATTTCTATGTTAAACCCCAAAACTTTGCACCTTAATAACTTTGCAAGCGTTTGACAAATATGGCTGAAATTTGGAATTCACAATCAAGAACCATAGGCCTTGGGATGTGCCAAGTTTTGTACTAGTTGGATATAGGGCTGCGGAGTTATTAAGTGTGATCTGTGTGCGCATTTACGCTTTTTCTGGAATTCTACGGTCGCGCCTACAGGTCGTACGGTTTGTGCGACCAGCCTGAAATCTTCAGGGAACATGCAGCCAGGGTCCCCGGTGTGCCTTTTGAAGATTTGGTGAAAAAATATTAAACGGTTCAAAAGTTATTCAAAAAACAGTTTCCCATTATAAGTCAATGGGAAAAGTTAACAAAAAGTTCGACAGTGTCGCAAATGCATTTTTACTTTCTCAAATGGGCCTGTAACTTTTGCAAATCCGCCATTTTGTTTTCAGTTTGTGATCAGAAAAATTGTTGGCATTTAAATTTGGGACCCTCTAGCAACCTAATTCTTTTTGTATTCACCTAGTCGGGCCCTGAGGATGCTTGCCATGTCTTTATTTTGTGGTAAAACACCCCAGAAATATGTTTTTCAAATTTCTGGAAAAAGTACTTTCGCAAATTACTTTCATGCTCATGAAAATGTCGAACTTTTTTGCGAAAGCTTTCGCAAATTGAGACAGTAATTTTCTAGTCTGTGGGAAAATGACAGCAATTCTTTGGCACTGCACTGCAAAAGAACGGTTGGGAGTTTGGGGCTGAAATTTGGAGGGAACGCAGCTGACATCTCACAGATATGCCTTTCAGTGTTGTATTGAAAAAATATTACATGGCAGCAACGTTACAGCACTCCAAAGTTGACATTTTTTCCCATAGGATAACATTACGGCACCCGAGGCATTACAAGCATCCTTTGGCACCCTGCTGCAAAATAACGGTTTGCTCTTTTTTCCTGAAATTTGGAGGGAAGACAGCAAGCAGCCCATAGATGTGCCTTACAGTGGTTTGGTGAAAAAATATTAGAGTGGCAGACAAAGTTATGGCACTCCGAACTTCTCTTCTTTCCCCATAGGATAACATTACGGCATTCGCCGCGCCTTTCAGGGACCGTATCTCAGAAACGGTGCGAGATACGGACTTTTTGTCGGAATGAAATTAGCCAGGACAGTTGTAAATAGTATGACTTTTAAATTTTGTTTCTATGTCGTACGGTTCCTGAGATATAACATATTTAGTATTCCAAGTTCTCATTTTCTGCTCCGATACTCATTATTATGCATACATTATTTGTACTCACTGTGTTTCTCTATGCAGGTTTTGGGGAAAACCAGCCTGTGCGCTTACATTACTGTTACTGTTGCCCTTTCTGCTTGCGGTTCCGTACCCGTTTCACTTACCGTTGACGTCTGCGCCACCATGTGCGTCATCCTTTGCGTTTTCATTTGCGCTTGCGTTTGTGTTATTTTTTGCCATTTCTGTCTACAGTACTGTTTATCTTTCTGTTTCACTTTGCGTCACCATGCCCATTGACATTTCTGTTTGCAGGCACCATGGTACTATGTGGCAACACATCACGTGGCAGACCGTTCCCATCTACGCCACCATGTGCGTTACCCTTTCTGTTCTCATTCACGCTTGTGTTATCATGTGCGCCACTGTTAGCACTTCTGTTTGCATTGCTGTTCCTGTTACTATGCCACAAGACATCATGTGATGGGCCCCGCGCTCCTGCCGCTGCATTACATTCACTATTTCTCGTTATTCTCAAAAAGAAGGGAAATTAGAGGCAAAAAACTCCATTTAATGCATTAGTTAGGGTTGTTCCACAGCGACAAAAGTGAGAAATTCGCTGTTGGGGTTGAAGACCACCCTTGGACCCCCGCCCACCCCCAACGGCATTGGGGTGCGCATTGGGATCGTGGGTCCTAACTCTCACCCATTCTCCTATACTTCTGCTGCTTTACATGTCATGGGGTGAGAGTTGGGGCTGATGATCTGATGGCGCATGCTGGTGAGAGAGTGGAAGAAGTCAGGTGATTTTCAACAACAGCCATTCACTGTCACTGTGAACAACCAACCTACGTGTAAATGGAGTTTTCCTCTAATATATATATATATATATATATACATACATACATACATATATATATATATATATATATATATATATATATATATATACATACATACATATATACATATATATATATATATATATATATATATATATATATATATATATATATATATATATATATAAAACTGCCTCTCGACATACCCATGCCAGACAAGCTGCTCGACTCTGAGCCCCTCAGGGCAGGGCTGCCAACCACTCCTGGTGCTCTATCTACAATTTAGATTGCCTGGCTGAGTCAATGAGAGGCCAAAGGGGTGGAGAGGACCCGGTCCTGGGCATGTGGCAGCCAGCCCTGTAGGGAGCCGTCGCCTATCAGGAGTGAAGTGGTTTTTCCTTGTTATGCCCTTCCTCCCCCCCTCAGAGCCCGGCCATGCAATGATGCCCAAGGGTGTCCATTGCGGCTCTGCATCCCACTACTTAGCTGTAAGCATTACAGTGCCTCCAGTCTCCATCAGGGCAGCTGCTGTGCCAGGCGTCCCCTGGATCCCTCCACGAGAGAGGAGAGCAGTCCTCTGGATGCTCGATCCTCTCTCTCTCTCTCTCTCTCTCTCCCACTTGCCAACCACTGGAGGCCTGGGCTCATTCCTGAACGCGGGTCGCTGGGGTGGCGCGAGGTGTGGCATCCAGCACCTTAACCCTTAGCGCAACCGGGATGGCCATCGCATGTATTCTTGAACCCCACCACTGATTTTCCCTCACCATCTCTGCTGGAAGGCTGTTCTAGGAGCCTATCACTCTTTCTCTGAAGAAGTACTACTCCCACTGCCTACAAACTGCTTCCCTCCTGTTCATGCTTGACCACCGCCTGGTGCAGGCAGGTTCCCCAGCATTCTGGAAGGGTCAGGCCCTGACAGACCCTTCTTCTCCACACTTTTCTTTCCCCTCCTCCAAATCCCACCTTTCTACCCCCTGCTCTCTGCATATATGCGCCCCCACTCACCCACCTTTCCCCCTCCTTCCTAGCTGTAGTTATTGGTTAATCCCTTCTCTCTAATGCACGTCTAGTCAAACTTGCACTTTTGCTACACCTTGCAAATTTTGCTGTATCTGTGTCTCTCCTCGCAGTCTTGCCCTAGTTCAACCTCCTTGAATTCTATCCAGTCATTTTACAACTACAGAGTTATGTTCCACCAAGTGTTTGCCAAAGATATTTGAGCTATCGTATCTATCTAGTTCGTGATTATTAGCATTGTATTCCATCTAGTTCATACCTGTTAGCATTCCTCTTTTTTAGTACTTCTGTATAGTCTGCTCACTTTATTGAATGTAGTCAAACTGTATATCTGTATTGTGTACCAAATCTCTGTATATAATCCTCATGTTCCCCTACCCCCTAGCTCGCACCAGGAGACAAGCAACTTGTTGCTCAGCGAGCCTTCCTGGTGAAACATTTCAATATGCAAAATAGAGTACTTCCACACATCTCTCCTGAATCTATCCCACTCCAGCTTCATGGCATGTTCCCATGTTCAAGGGCAGTTATTTTTCTGAAAAATATTTCCCTCCTGTAACTTACTTATCCTATGAGGTATTTAAAGGTCTATGTCATAGCCATCTCTCCTCTATTTCCATGGTGTACATATTTAGGTCTTTCAGGCTTTCCTGATAGGGCTTTTGATGCAGACCCTGCATAATTTCAATTGCACTCCTGTAGACTGCCTCCACTTTGTTTGTGTCCTTCCAGAGATGTGGTCTCCAGAACTGGGCATAGTACTCCATGGCTTACATATGCTAATAAGTAACGCTATTTCTGCATTTACAGTGCAACATATATGATATGTACTATTATCTTATCAGTGGTAAACCCAAGCTTTAAGACTTGTGTGTTATGTGCTGTATATGCACTCAGGTCTTAAAGCGTAGGTTATCCCACCTTACTGCCCCCTCGACCCACTCCTTCAGACCACTGATTAGTTCTACAGGCCCCTCCCACAGAATCTGCCCCTAGTGTGGCAGGTGAGCTCCTTTATTCCTCCTTCCTTCTCCTACTCCTTGGAGTGCCTGCACAATGGGGTCTGTCCTGTGGGTCGGCAATCCTGAGGTGGATCGGTCGTCATCTTGGTCCGAGGAGGGGTTTCCATTTTCTCCCTTAGTCCTTTCTATCCCTTTGAGGATGTCGGCATGTAGGACTAATGTCCAGTCGTACGGCATGCTGTCACATGTCACCGACAAATGCCCACAACGTCCTCCCCTCCCTTACTCTTGAAGAGCCACCTATGCACCAGTGCCCATGCTTCCACTGGTACAGGTGCGTCGGGTGTGCAAGACACCCCAGGATTCCACCCCAGAGGAGGACAGCATCCATTGGAATGCTCAATCCTCCTCCCCCCCTTCCGACCCCCAGTGACCCGGGTCCGTTTCCGAACCTGGGTCGTCAGCATGGTGCGAGGTGGGGCATCCAGTGCCTCAACCCTCAACGCCACTGGGACAACTGAACTTTTATTTTTAAGGCCTAGTTGAAAGCTTTCAGTGTGCAATATTGGCAGCCATGTTTGAGGCACCAATCAGGAATAAGTCAAGTGGTCCATGAACCTCCCCATAATCTGATTGGCATTCAGGCACCTGCCCCATCCTGTCCAGTCACAGAGTTTTGCTTTGCCATTTCACAAACGTATCTTATTTACTTTAAAATCATGTTGTGATGTTTATTCCAAAAGGAAGTTGTTGGTAATACGTTATCAATGTATTATTCTTTAGATACTGGGTTTACAAAGTATCATGTTTTGCAAAGCAGTGGGACAGCAAATGAGTGAAAGCGGATGCGCATCAGTCTTGAAAATTATACATTTAGACATTGATAAGTGATGCAGTTTCTGTATTTATTTCATATTTTGTGTCAGTGGGCCAAAGAATAAAAAAAAATAAAAAATTGACTGCAAATGTTTGTACAGTAGCAATGCATGAAGAGGATGTTTTAACATTTTGGTGTATATTAAGCATTGATGCATTTTATTGTATACTGACAGTTCTTATTTTCTCCATCCTCACAGGATTTACAAAACCAGTGTTAATATATTTACAGAACAGTTTCTGAGACACTGTTGTTGCACACACTGCTTTGCTGAATGAGACCTAATTTGACTTCTTCCTTGCTCCTCCTGGCCCTGAAATCCCTACTTATGATTCACTGAGGCAGTTTCTCCAGTAAAAGCCAACAGCAGCCTCCCATGCTTGACTATTAAGTTGAGTCCCTTCCTGACTCTTCCTGGCGGTTGCTACCACACATCTCTGATGGCTGTGTTGTGATGAAGGCACCAAAGGCTTACACTGTGGGAGAGGCAGCTGACTCATGATAGATGTGAGGGGAGACAGCATCACGTGCCCCATCCTACTGCCTTCTCCCCCGGACAGTAATCTAAACACTCCAAAAGAGTAACTCAGCTGTGCTGTGCTTGTATGAAAGATACACCAGCAGAAATGTTGCCCTTATAATTCAGTATACCATTTACACTGTCTCCGATTGTCATGCAGGTGGTGATTAAAAAAAAAGTTTGTCTTCCCCAGGTACTTGCCTTTGGTCTGAAGCATTCAAAAGTGCAATGAATCATCATATACTGACCAGTGTGTATTACAAATAACATAATAGATAGGGGACTGTGTATTAAAAGGCTAAACTATCATCAAGAGGTTCTGGGGACGTGCAAACCTTTAGAATGAAGCTCAGGAGGTTCCAACATGTTCCCAAAACCTTGAGATGGTATTATTGCTGAGTAATCATAGCACCTATCTGTTATGTTTGGCATTATATGGATCTGAGAAAGATTCTGAGAGAGCGGGCTTGCAGAGAGCAGGAAGTCAGCAGCAATGTAAAGCTCTCAGGTGGGAGCAGGAGGCAGCAGGAGCTGCCAGAATGTAACATTGTGGCTACATCAGAGTGCCCCAGAAGGCTTTACTTGCAGTTTTGGAGAGGTTGGCAGGAGCTGGATATGTAAAGCCACAGCAGTTACAATTAATGTGCCTGACTGGGCATCAATAAATTAATACACCTGCAAGAGACATAGAAATTGTCAGCGGATAAGGACTGCCAGGCCCATGCAGTCTGCCCAAAAGGCCTACACTAGATTGTGGCCTCTGACCCTGACTGGTCAATGGCTGAACAGGACTGCCATGAAAACAGGACTTTTTGGCCCTATGATAAAAAACTGCCTGTATAAATAAGTTGTTTTACTACGACTATTACTTTTCACCCCACCTTCCCATCTCTAAGATACCCTTATGCCAGTCTCAGCATGTTTAAAACTCTCCACTGTGCCCACCCACACCACCTTCTGTGGAAGAGGCAGGAAGAGCCAGGCACTCTCAGGGGGGAACAATGTAGGAAAGCCACATCGTGGCTATGCGTAACAGCCCCAAGGGGTTATATATACGAGAATGGGGGGAGCAGAGTGCAGCACAGGGGCTGAAGAACTGTTGTCTTTGTTTATTCATTGTGTTTTCATGTTGCTGAGTCATTTTCAGATGACCAGCTTCTACAGTACACGATGATTACAGTAGAAGTCAGCTTGTGGGCAGCTGTGAAGAGTGTGTGTGCTGCACGAGGAAGGAGTGTTCTCATACTACTATGTTAGCAGATCATCAATAGTATTATGGAATGTCATAATACTAAAAATGAATAGCGAACAATGCTATTATGGGATCTCGTAATATTGTCGATGGATTTTATCAATGGTATTACTGAGAAAAAAAATCATATGACTTTTGATAGTAATATTTTTGATATCCATATTATATTATGGGACTATGTGTAATTCTGTGTTTGATAGTACATTAGTGCAGCAGCAACAGAAACACCTGTGACTTTGTAATGCAAATATATAAGTTGGAACCAGAGTAAGAGCCTAATCCACAACTAGTTCCTGGCCACTCTTCACACATGAAGGGCAGGAAAAAGCTGTAGAGTGCCCCTTTCATCAAGGATGAACACAAACAGGCACCACAATGGGGAGGACACATGCCCCCTCACATCCAGTTTCACCTGCATGCCTTGCTATGTGGGTGGCTAAGACTGGTGCAGACCAAGGGACATGGGCTACTTGGAGACCAGTTCATCAACCAAATTCTATGGTGCTGAGCGCGGTTGGAGGAAGGGACTGTTACTCTTGGCTAGGGCAACAGTTGAGGCTATGTGCCCCCTTCTGTCCAGTCACACACACCACAGATAGATTCAAGGCTCAACTGGTCCTGTCTGCTCCAGCCCAAAGCCCTAGAAGCCTCAATGGTGGGCTGGCACTGGCAAAATTAATTCTGTGAATTTAAGTCCATGTGTTGGGGATATGGCAGTCTTGGAAGACACTGTGCGATCCACTTGAAGAGTGGCATGGGTATCCTGTTTAATGCCCTTGGTCCAGTGTATTTTGCACACGAAAGAGTTTTGCAATTTTTTGCACAAAGTAAAATCTGCTTTTCAACAGCATCCTGAGACTGTGGTATTTCTTTAGAAGTTACGTGTGGTGAGTGCCGGGACTGTTCTCCTTTGCTTGATTTTTGTCACCGAGCACCCGATATCATAGTGCAGCTCTGCCATTTTATTCAGTTTAAGAAAAGACTTGAAAATATTAAAGACTTGGACATCCAATAATGGCATGTTTTTTTTTTTAAATAGAAAAGTGTGTAGTCATGCACCTCAGTGCCAAAAACAAACTAAACAACAATACACTGACTGGAGTACAAACAAGGGCAGTAGAGAACAAAAGGGACTTGGCGGTTCTGGTCAACAGTTAGTTTTAGCATACACTGTAATGAGGTAACTAAGAATGCAAATAAAATTACTGCATGAATCAAACCGGATTTTATATCAAGAAATAGAAGTTGGATGGTCCTGCTTTCCGGGGCCTTTGTCAGACCACAACTAGATTATTGCACCTCCTGTGGAGGCCCTGCTTAAGATGGGACATTAACAATTTGCAGAGGGTACAGTGGAGAATAATAATGATATATAGATACATAGACACTGTGGGCAGATAAGGACCTATGGCCCACCCAGTCTGCCCATTTGAGCTTGTAAGTTCCCTTAACGTTTTTCCAGAAGTCTATTGCCCCTTACCCCCGACCTCCAGAATTCCCCTATGTCTATCTCATGCATTCTTAAATCCTATGATTGTTTCAACCCCCACCACTTCCTCTGGCAGAGTGTTCCACTTGTCCACCACCCTTTCTGTGAAGAAACTCTTCCTCACGTTTCCTCTGACTCGCCCTCCCTCCAACTTCACCCCATGCCCTCTACTCCTGGAACATCATTTTCACTGGAAATTAGTGCATTCCTGTTCCTCCCTGTAAGGTACTTGTATGTTTCTATCATATCCCCCTGTCCCTCCTCTCCTCCAGGGAGTACATATTCATGTCCTTCAACCTGTCCTCATAGGACATGTGATGCAATCCTTGTACCATCTTTGTTGCCCTCCTCTGAACCTTCTCTACCCTGTCTATGTCCTTATAGAAACATAGACTTTGATGGCAGATAAGGCCTGCTTGACCCACTTAGTTTGTCCATTTCACTATCTATTGGATAAGCTGCAGATCCTAGTTTACCAACAGCCTACTTATTCCTACCCCCCACCAAAATTGCCTTATGTCTGTCCCATGCATTCTTGAATTCCTCCACTGTTTTTGACCTCACAACATCCTCAGGAGGGCCATTCCATGCATCCGTCACCCTCTCAGTGAAAAAATACTTCCTCACATTGCCCCAGAGCCACCCCCCATCTTCAAATTGCGTCCCCTTGTTCTTACACATCTTTTTTTTCAGGAAGATGCTACCCTCTTGGACTTTGTTGATTCCCTTGGGGTACTTGAAAGTTTCTATCATGTCCCCCCTCTCCCTCCTTTCCTCAAGTGCATATATATTCAGCTCCTTTAGTCTCTCTTCATATGGCTTCTGTTGCAGACCATGCACCATTTTAGTTGCCCTCCTCTGGACTGCCTCCATCCTGTCTATGTTCTTGCGGAGATGGGGTCTCCAGAACTGCACATAGTACTCCAGATGGGGTCTCACCAACTGTCTGTACAGAGGGATAACAACTATTAGTTTTCTACTGGTGCTGCCTCTCCCTATACATCCAAGTATCCCCTCGCAGCCATCCTTACTGCCTTCTCACATTGCTTGTTTACCTTTAGGTCATGTGATATGACTACCCCCAGGTCCCTTCCATTTTTGTTGTTGTTAATACCCCTCCCCCCACACTTTATACTTTTCCCCTGGGTTTTTGTTTCCCAGGTGTATTACTTTGCATTTCTTTGCACTGAACCCTTATGTAGGTAAGATCTCCAGAACTGTACACTGTACTCCAGGTGGGGCCTCACTAGTATCTTGTATAGTGGAATTATGACCTCCATTTTCCTGCTGGTGATGCCCCTGACTATGCATCCCAGCATCCTATTTGTTTTACCTGCTGCCTTGTCGCACTGTTTACCTACCTTGAGGTCATCAGAGATGATAACCCCAAGGTCCCTTTCCTGCTTGTTGCATACTGCATCCTCACCCCCATGTTGTTCCAAGGTTTTTGTGCCCCATATGCATTTTCTTGCACTTCTTTGCACTGAATTTCAACTGCCAGACCTTGACCATTCTTCAAGCTTCTGCAGGTCCCTCCTCATTCTGTCTACACCATCTGGCATGTCCACTCTGTTGCAGAGCTTTGTGTCATCAGTGGACAGGGAAATTCTGCCTTCTAGGTCCTGTGTAATGTCACTGATGAAGACGTTGAATAGGACCGGTCATAGCACTGATCTCTGTGATACCCCACTTGTCACTCTTCTCTTTGTGGAGTGACAGCCATTTACCACCTCCCTGTGTCCTGCCACCCAGTCAATTGCCCACCCACTGCACTACTGTCCTGCTCACTTCCATATTCCCCAGTTTGTTTAATAGCCTTCTATGTGGCACAGTGTCAAAGGCCTTGCTGAAGTCCAGATAGGCCACATCCACTGCCCTCCCCTGATCCACCTCCTTTGTCACCCAGTCAAGAAATTTAATGAGGCTGGTCTGGTATGACCTCCCTTTGGTAAAACCATGCTGCTTTGGGTCCTGTAGTCCACTGGCAAACAGATGTTCCATCAACGTGTCCTTCACTAGTGCTTCTATGATCTTCCCCACTTGCCGAGGTCAGGCTGACTGGTCTGTAGTTCCCCGCTTCCTCTTTGTTCCCGCCTTTGTATAAGGGGACTACATGGGTACCTCCCCTGTTTCCAGTGATCAGATAAACAGGATTGCCAGAGGTTCAGCCACCAGCTCTATTAGTTTCTTTAGGACCCTCAGGTGCACCCCATCTGGCCCCATTGCTTTATCAACTCTTATTCCTTTCAGTTCCTTTAGGACCCTTTCCTGTGTAAAGGGACTTGAGTCCATTTCTGCGCCATTCCCACTCCTTGTACTCTCTTCAGGCCCATTACCCTCATCTCCCTCACTAAAAACTGAGCAGAAATATCTGTTTAATATGTCAGCTTTACTGTTGTCATCCTCCACATGGCTCTCGTCCTTCCCCTTTAGTCTCACTATTCCTCCCATTGCCCTTCTTTTTTCACTTATGTACCTGTAAAAGGTTTTGTCCCATCTACCTACTGATTTTGTGATGCGCTCTTCTGTCTGAGCTTTGACCTCCCTGCCACCCTGTGCTTCTCCTGGTACTTCTCCCTATCTCTTTCTGCCTGCATCTTTTTGTATTACCTGAACGTGATCTTTGTCACTTTCACTTTCTCCGCTACCTCCTTGGAATACCATAATGGCCTCCTCTTCCTGTTCCCCTTGCTAAACTGCCTAATGCATAATTCTGTTGCTCTTGTAATCCCTGTTTTAATATTGCCCATTGTTCCTCCACCCCTGGTTTTCTGCCCATTCTTATTAGTGCCTCTTTCAAGCATGTCCCAGTTCCCAAAGTCCGCCCTCCTGAAGTTCAGGATATGTGTTTTTATGCAGTTTGATTCTGCTCTTTCTGTGATTTCAAGCCACAGTGACTGGTGGTCACTGTTCCCCAGGTGCTCCCCCTCTGTTACCCAATTACACTGTCCCCGTATGTGAGCATGAGATTTAGTATTGCCTTCTGCTGAGTTGGTTTCATGACCAGTTGCTTAAGGAAGGCACCTTGAAGGGAGACCAGGATAAATCTGCTCCTGGTTTATGGGAGGCTCCAGTCCACGTCTGGATATTGAAGTCCTCAACCAGCACCACCTCTCCCTTGTCTGCCATCCTTTGGATGGATAGCATTAACTCCCTATCTACCTCTTCCTCCTGGGCTGATGGTCTGTAGACCACCCCTGTGCTGATGGCTAACCCCATTTTCCTTTCCAGCTTAACCCATGATATTTCTTCTCCATTTTGTTCTTCCTGGATCTCTGTGGCCTTTATGCCATCATTCATGGACTGAGATGAATCTTATGAATCAAGACTGTATAAGTTAGACCTATACCCCTTGGAGTTAAGGCATATTATGGGAGATTTACTGGAAATGTATACAATGTTTAAGGAAGACAGCTAATGGAGACCTTGAACTTTGAATTTAATGATAGAACTATTAATTTAAGGAGCCACAAGTATCAGCTCAAATTAACATTTCCAAGAAGGAACGTGAGGAGATACTTTTTTAAGCAGAAGGTTATGTGTAGTGCTATGGAATAACTTACCAAGGGAGGTAGTGAACCCAGAGTCTTTCTATACATTCAAAAACAGGTTGGCTAGCCACCTACTAACTAGAAATGGCTCTACATAACCCCATTAATGTGGGAGACAGACACAATGGGCAATTGCCCTCTGCCTGTCTAACATACCAAGCATAATACCAAGTATAATTCCTGGACCTAGGGTATGAACCCAAGCCAATGACATTGCAGGTAGCAGAACTTTCACATGGAAACACAGAAGCTGACAGTAGATAAGGATCGCAAGGTCCATCCAGTCTACCCATTTCTTTTTCTACTTTATGAATGTGCCATTGGCCTCTGGATCCAGCACTCACAGCACTAAAGGGACAGCCAAGAAACCCCTTTTAAAGGGCCATACATTGTGATTAATATAATAAAAGCATCATTGCTCAATATTGAGAACACTTACCAAAAATTCTCCTTTTCCACATTTGCAAACAGTCCCAAACTTGTTATCTAATATTCCCGCAAATTTTGCATTGACCTGTAAATGGCCCAGAACTGAAAAATGTCCCAAGTGGTATTAGCAGCAGAATTTATAGTGCTACGGGAAATATATTTTTTATATTTTCAGAGTATTCATGTGTTTATTGGTTGTTCTTGTCAAAATGTTATCTGTAGATCAGTGTAAAGTATTACATAACTTTTATGTGATCTCATGTTTATCATACTAAAACATCAGATGGATGCTTAGACACGTTACACTCACCATCTGGGGACTAAACCTAGCCACAAATCTTGCTTACAGCATCTCCTGTCTGCATAAAAATATCCAGCTAAATCATGGAGATCACTTGGCAACCAGAGATATACTTACAGGCAGAATTCCAATACTCTCAGACTGTGCACATCGATCATGAGCTACTAAGGTCTCACAGCTGCATGGCGAACAATAGCAGTGACAAAATGGATCCGGGCATGATTAATGACATTTTTGTGACCTTAATGAAACAAATGGTGGGTAACATTAGCCTCCAACAACATCACACTAGCGCTTCATCAAATGGATATCAGAATTTTTCATAATGAACAGAAAGTTGCCTCCCATGAAACTGCCATATTGGAACTCACAACTATGGTCAGAGAGTAGACGAAAACCATAAATGCCTTGCTTAATAAAGTGGGCGTGTTTGAAAATAGGAGCAGCTGCAACAACCTGCAGCTCCTGGGGATACCGGAGGGCTCCGAGCAAGGGAATGTGGCAGAGTTTCTATGGAGAGAACTCCCCCAAATTATCAAACTCCCAGCAGACACATGACTCATATTTGAGAGGGTTCACCGCTCGTTGCAACCTTGGCCCAAGCATGGGAATAAACCCAGGCCTGTTGTAGCCCATTATTTGAACTATGCTGAGAAGAAGGCAATCCAACATAAGGTAAGAGAGCTGGGAACATTGGACTGGAGGGGGAACTGCTTGCTGATCTTTAAGGAAAAAAAATAATTATCTGATGAACACAAAGAATACATTGAAGTCAGACATCTGATGAACTGGCTGGGAATCCTCTTCTCCTTGTGGTATCCAGCAAGCATGAGGATCATGCATAATGGAGCACCTAGAGGCTTTGGCACCCCTGACTCACTACTGGATTATATTAGCTGCACTGGGCCTCAGGAAATGGGAGCCCACAGAACTGAAACCCAAGGGAGCCAAGGACAATGGAAGAGATGGGACTCGAACCTCTCCTGCAGGCAATGACATCCAGCAAAGCCAAGTATCTGAAACTTAGACCGGTGACCAAAATGAAAACTGGACCCTTCTGGTACAAGTGAAGAAATGCCAGCAAAACTCCAGGCATAACAGGAGATCACACCCCATTGACCAAGATGCTGCAACAAACTACAACAGAAGACTGGAACAGGACGAAGGAGAAGGGACCATTTGGAGCCCCTACTTCACTAACAATAGAAATGCTCCTCTGGGTCCAGCACTCCCAGACCCTGCTCCAGGTATGGAAGTTTCCACCATAGCGTTTGACACCTCCAGCCTCCCTAGGGAGATCAATGACTTAGAGGCCTTCCCTCCCAACAGAAACTGGCCAACACAGTAAGAAGATGCCACAAGGGACTGCAGCCAGGGCATCTCTTTAGACTATCGCACTGCTGCTGAACTGCCCACCACACAGTGCACCGAGGACCTGACTTTGCCAAAGATGGACACCCCAGATGGAAAGGGGCTATATCAGATAAGGGGTGTTTTACTTTTTGCATGGGGAGAAAGAGGATTGGGGGAGATGAACAAGGGAAGGGGGGGGGTCACTGGGTAGTCACAGCACTTCTAAAGCAGCCAAAGGGGCCTTGATAATTTTTATTTATTTATTTTAGATTTTGGTAACCGGGTTAGCCCACTGAGACCAGAGGTCTCTTTTTCAGGGGCAACCCGAAATTAGTTACAGAAAAGACAATTGACATTTTTTCTTTACAGTAGTTACATATGTTCCACAAATAGACATTAGCAACAGTATACAGGAGTAGAATAAGGAATTCACAGTACAGTCTCCAGCATTAATTACAATAGTTACATTAGATATACATGTGTAGTATAGAAACAGAATACATTATGACATCAAGTTTCAACACCAATTTGTAGGGGAGGGAGACAACAGTAAAATGACAATCAAAGATTAGGAGATACATTCAAGAATAAAGGGAGGTTCAAGGCAGTGCAGCGGAAAAGAGGCCTGGGCTAGGGAGCTAACGGTTACAGCCACAGAGACTGAGATTTAGAAGATATAGTTTGAGTCCAGACTTGAATTGGGTAAGGGAGGATGAGTTGGTCAGGCTGGATGAAAGGGAGTTCCATAGCTGGGAGACAGCAAATTTGAAGGAGCATTTGCCTTGGTTGGAGCAAATCCTGGGAATGTTAAGGGGATGATTCGCAGATGAACACAGTGTTCGGATTAGTTATTTGGGAGAGAGAAGCCCTCTTAGGTGGGGAGGGCAACCAAGGGTAGTGAACTTGAAGGCAAGGCAGGCGATGGGGTAAGCTAACTTGTGCAGAAGTGTGGGCTAGTTTAGTTCCTTAAGTGCCTCACAATGATGCCTCCTAGGAGAGGAGTTTGTGGCAAAACAAGCCACACAGTTATAGAGTACTGAAAGTTTGCTGAATTCTGTCTCACGGAGCAACTGCAGCAGAGGAGCTCCGTATAGGATGGAGGAGAGGAGACTGCAGCTAGCAATTGCTCTTTGTGCAACCGAGGATAGGGAATTCCCCAGATGGAAAAGGAGGCCAAGTTTTTGGTGGGTGGTCTTGGTTATGGAGTCGATATGGGGTTGGTAGGTCATTTCTTGGTCAAGATGGATCCCAAGATATTTGAAGCTGGCCATGACCTCTACTTTTTTTCCAAGGTTTGTGTAGATCTGTAGCAGCTGACTCCTGTCAGGGCCCAGTCATCTTGAGCCAAACAGTACGGCTTTAGTTTTTTCCTCATTGAGTTTAAGGGAGTTTGCGGAGAACCAGGCCTCAAGTGTTGAGAGACTATTCTGCAGTTTCGTAGCTATGACACTAGGTTGGGGATCACTGCAGTATATGACGGTGTCGTCCGCATACAAAATGAGTTTGCTGAGGGGGCAGTTTCCCTCAGTGTTATTGAGGAAGAGTGAAAAGAGCAGGGGACCCAGAATTGAGCCCTGGGGCACCCCTACCATAACGGATCTAGGGACAGACTGGGTACCCCTCCAGCAGACTTTTTGGGTATGGTCACTCAGATAGCTCTCAAACCATGAGAGTGAGTCATGATCCAGTCCTAAGGGCAAGAGTTTTTATAGAAAGAGGTTATGACTGACCAAGTCAAAGGCCTTAGACAGGTCAATGAAGAGGGTACCCATTGGGAGCCTTGGTCCAGAGAAGCAAGGATGTCCGTAGTGAGCCATATGAGTGCAGTATCAGTACCATGGCCCTTTCTAAAGCCATGCTGCACATCAGTCATAAGAAGATGCTGCTCCAGGTAGTCTTGAAGTTGGTTAGAGACAAGTCTTTCCTGGATTTTCCCAAGGGGACTAAGTAGGGAGATTGGTCTATAGTTCCCCAGTGTGTCTCAGGACCCACTTTTGTGGACAGGGACAACGGTCGCTACTTTCCATATTTTTGGGACAACACTTTTCTGGAGCAATCTATTTATGAGTAGGGTGATAGGACGGGCAATTGCCGGGGTGGCAGCCCTCAGTAGGTGAGGTTCAAGCTGGTCATGTCCTACCGAAGAAGAGGGGTTAATTTTGTGTAGGAGAGGTAGTACCTCTGACTGATTGACCAGCTTTAAGTGGAATTGAGGCCAAGGTTGCACCCAAGTATCTCCAGGGAGATGGGTAGGCCTGGAGAGGTCAAGGGGGGGAGGACCACTTGGGTTAGTGAAGTAGGCACCGGACGTCTCCACAACTACAAATGGGTCACTGGTCAGTGAGTCCCCCACCAGGATGGAGTCCATTTGACTAATTGAGGAGCCTTTGAGGAGTATGTTTATGTGGCCCCAGAATGTTTTGGGGTCACGTAGGTGCCTAGTTTGTAGGACATTTAAGTATTGTGATTTGGCCTGTTTTGAAGCTTTTTTACATTGGTTTCTCAGCTCTCTGTACTTATCTCAGTCAGATTGGTTGCCAGTGGATTTGGAGCTTCCCTGTGCTCTGTCCCGAAGGAGCATGGAGTGCCTGAGGGACGGGTTCAACCATTGATGGCATTTTCCCTGTATCTGAAGCTTTTTTATGGGAGCATGCTTATTTGATGCCGACAAGAAGGCTTGAATGAAATATTCAAGAGCCTCATCAGGTGAGGGGAGAGACATAATAGGGGTCCAGTCGACGTTTCACAAATCAGAGCAGAAGTCATCTGGTGCAAACCTACTGTAGTTCCGCACTTCAATGACCTTAGAGGAAATTTTTAGAGGTTTGTTTGACCAGACGCAGAAGATAGATGAGTGATCACTCAGGGTGTCAGCCATAATCCCTGCTGACAGTATACAGCCCGGGCAAGAGACGAGGACCCAGTCAATGAGAGAGTGGTTTCCAGTCTTGGGATTATGTTGTGTGGAGATGTCAATGACCTGTGTATATGAAGAGCCGAGCAGCGGGTTTTTAGTAGGGGATGAGAGCAGGGAAGGCCAGTGGAGATTGAAATCCCCAAAAAGTATGGTCTCCCCCAAGACGTGGTCCACTAGAAGGCTTGCTAGGGATTCCAGAGAGGAGGCAGCAGATTGGGGAGGGAGATAGACACCCACTAAGGTAAGGGGTTTGGTGTTTCCAAGAAGTATTTTAACGAACAGCATTTCAGCTAGTGAGCCACTACTGGAGTGGAAGTCCAACTCTGAAGCTTGAAGGTCAGTGCTTACATAGATAATAACCCCTCCTCCCTTTTTCCCTACCCTGTCTTTTCTAAAGGTAAGGTAGTCCACTAGTTCCACTTCATGGGGGAGGATCTGCTGTATGAGCCAGGTTTCGGTCAGGGCTAGAACGTCTGGCTTATAGAGAGACACCCATGCCTCCAGGTCATGGAATTTGTGTCTTAGACTTCATATGAGCAAGTTTGATCCCTTTAGAATCCACCCACAAGGGACACGAGGGGTTGTTGAGAGTGAGATTTGGGTATAAAGGACCTAGGTTAGGTTCGGTATCCCCCCCAAGGGCTAGAAGGGTCCAACCCAAATGTCCAGGAGGTAAGTAAGGAAGGGGAAGGGTCAACCACCCATCACTCCTCTTAGGAAGAGAAATCCGGACACCACCTCGTCATCTGGCAAGGGTACAGGCAGGAATACAGTGAAAAGAGGCTCATATGGAGGGATCATTATGACCTGATGGCAGGAAGGAGCTGCCTTAGATAAAATCAAAGTTACAAGCTGATATCAGCATGTAGTTTGGAATAGGATCCTCTATTCAAATATTAGTCAGGACTATGGGAAAGTATTAGACAGTGACAGTGAAATATTTGTGAGGAGAGGTTTTCCTATTGGAGGTAAATATGCATAAAAGCAAACAGGGAGACCTCTAGTGGGGAAACTGTGAATTTATATAAGAATGTGTAGTTATCCTAGGGATGACAGTGAGCCCCTTCTGGCAAAACTGTATAACTTGCAGATGGCAAAGTGAGCTGATAGGTGTTTTCAGCTCACGTGACCATCAAAACACTAAGAGTTGATGCCGACCAAAGGGTGGTGGTAGGTGGCGGGACAGCCTGCGAAGCCGGCGGGGCTAAGTCAGCCCTCCAGTAGCAGCCTCAAAGCACACCAGGAGGATTTCGTGTGGAGCCAGCAGCAAGGGGCAGCTATATTTTTAAGGTAAGCCCCTTACTGATAAACAGATATTCCGGTCCCTATATCAGTGGAAATCGCGGTGAAATCTGCTTGTTTTTCAAAATAGAGTCCCTGCTTGTATTGCTTTGCTGCAGTTTTTACCTTGTCCGAATTCCACGCCATAAGGATGGCGGGGGAGGGCAGGAGTTGAGGCCCTCACGACCTCACACAGCGAGTCCCCGATTACCTGTAATGGAGAATAGAGGAGGTGAGCACTGGGTTTTGTATTTGTGAGATGAAGGGGGAGGGCATAAAAGGCCTGTTGCAGCAACGCTAAGCAGTCGCTTGTACTTAGTAGTAGAAATCAAACAGAAAAATGTCCTCGATTTAAATTCAACGTGCCATGCATGCCTTAAATTAGAATAAGTCCAGACATCTGCATACTATAAGATGCCAATCCAGTAACAGCTACATAGCTAAATAGCTCAGAGATGATATTGCCTTAATTAAAAAACATTTTAGGACGTTGATCCAGTAAAAGCGATCACTTGAGAAATTATATTAAGGCAAAATAAATGCAGCCCAGTGGCATGGTAGCATTAGATAGACACAGGCTCAACCGTCTGCATAATTTAACAGCTCTGTTACATTTAAGGCTACTCTGCGAGATCATATTAAAACAGCTCTGTGGTCACAACATATGCATTCTTTAGGACACTGATTCAGTTATCACAATTAAGGCTATACTGACAATACGCATAAAATAGACAGTGATGATGTTGCCTAAAGTCAAAAACAGTCTGTATTCAGTTGTTACAGTTAAGCGTACACCAACAATTTGCATTAAATAGCTCAGAGGTGAATTGCCTTAATTCAAAAACAGTCTAAACATCTGTGCCGACCTAAAATGGCATTGACCCTCCAGTAGCAGCCTCAAAGCACACCAGGAGGATTTCGTGTGGAGCCAGCAGCAAGGGGCAGCTATATTGTTAAGGTAAGCCCCTTACTGATAAACAGATATTCCGGTCCCTATATCAGTGGAAAGCACGGTAAAATCTGCTTGTTTTTCAAAATAGAGTCCCTCCTTGTATTTCTTTGCTGCAGTTTTTACCTTGTCCGAATTCCACGCCTAATGGTCTTAGCGATGGTGTTCCCCGTTTTTCCCACCCCGTTTACTGGGGGCAGACAATGCTGTCTTAGCCTAACATCCCCGTTCCCTGAATTGAGATGAAAGTTCTACTGTCTGAGTCAACCAAAGGACTTGGGCTCATAAACTGATATGAGCTGATAGAAAAATAAAAATCAAGGGATAGACAAAGCAAATGAAAGCAGAGCAGTCAGCCCATATGTATGGTTTCAAGAAAGCATGGTTTTGTCATAGCCTTATGTCTCAGGACATAGCTAGACAGGGCAGACCCCACAGATGCACTAATTCTTTCTCATGAAAATAGGAAAACTAAAGGTAGATAAATAAACTTAACATGGTTTTTATACTAAGCAGTGTAGTTTCTCGAAAATTTGACCAGTTTTGTTTAGAACACCAAACACTGCTTGGCTGAGCTAGAGTCACTGGGTAAACTGCAGACAACTAAAAATCAAGGAAATACAGGCACCAGCAATTATAACAAATAAAGCATAGGGGAATGTGAGTTTATGGATTTTTTCACACACACTCACTTCACTTCAGCTTCACTGTCGAGGTTTATGGGTCATCACACACCTTAGGTGTATGAAAAAAATCCATAACACACACTCACCTATCCATTATTCTCTATGTTCTGAGTTTAACTAAATTATGCCTACAGTCTTACAGACCAAGCAACTAACTGTGAACTGTACATTCATACTTCATAGGAGGCCCACTGAGAACAACCTCTGGTACTGCAAAAGCCCACTTAGGAAGCCAAGGTCTCACTCAAAACATTATAAACACCCCTTAGAGGAGAATGGTTAAGAGCATTCACAGTCCAAGGGTAATAGGCTCTTGGAGAGTCCCAGACTTCACCCCCATTTATTTACTTTTTTTTTTTTTTTTTTGCAATTGTTTAACCAGGAGGCACACTAAGCTGAAAGCTGGTTTACAGGTGTGACCTGGGAGCACAGGGAAGTTAAGTGACTTGCTCAGGGTCACAGAGTATGCAAGTGGAGATGTGGGATTTAAACCCAGGTCTCCAGATTTGCAGCTCAGAGCCTTAAACCACTGTGCTATACTGCCTCCCAATTTAAGAACGCAGAAGTGTATATCTGGTAAACGCTTGCATGGATGGTTTTTCTCCAGGGTAGTGAAATTGAACAACCAGACTAGCTTGAGACTGGTTAAAAACCCTAAGGGTAAGATGCATTCCCACTATATGAGGTGGTTCAAACCCACACTCCTCAGGGAAGTTATGTTGACTGAAAGGTGCCCAGTGCGGTTGGTCAATGAACATGACAGTTTCCTGAAATGTTCACCATTTGTTACTGTATATAGTTTTTGTTTAACATGCACCGTACTGACAAGGACTCATGCATGGGAATGTGTGTTAAGAAGGGTTCTTTTCTATGATGGGATGCAAACAGTAGGGAACCATGTCAAACAAATTGCTGTTCTTACAAGTTTGTATTTCAGAGGCATTAGTAAGTCAAGTAGAAATGTAGCCATGGAATCACTCTGGCACAAAAGCTATGAAATTTCTCCCCATGTTTCCATAATTGAAGGGCGTGCCTGTAGTTATGTGGCAGAAGAGCTCCTCCCCCACATCCTACATAAACCTAGCAGCAGACTTCCGCTCTGCTTAGAGCAAGTCACACTCGCTGCACTCTCTCCGTGCTGCGTCCTGGAGCTGGCTCCTTCCTGTGTCCCCCCCCCACTCTCCCTTGCCTGCTTTGCCCGTTGTAGCTCTGGTTGCGTCTTCTTTCCATTGTTTTGCTCTCCTTTTCTTTTGGGGGGTAGCATTGCTTCCAGCCGCAGCACCACAGTTCATCGTTCATTCAGTTCTCTGCACAGGCCTTCCTCAGACTCGACATCCTACTTTTTGTGCCTCATACTCCTCCCTGAGATATCTCTCTCGCTCCATGACCATGCCATTGCCTGCTACCACATGCCACCTACAGTCACTCCTGGGGCTCCTTTGTGTTGGCAGTTTCTGTTCTTGGGTTTGGATCTGAAGTGCCAGCTTCATTCATCGCTAACACAGCAGTGCACCAGACTTCGCAGGATTAACCTGCTGTGCCGTTTTCCTTTATGCCCGTCTCCTCCTCATTTACCGCTTCGCCCTCTGTCTGACCTGCCTTGTGGCCTTGGGGGCACTCACATTAGGAACTCCATGTCATATCTGGCGGCCCTTGGGGATACCTGCATTTCTATTCGGGCTCCTGCTAGTATGCAATGGCTTTAGTCTACCTGAGATTGCTCGGCCAGTTTGGAGGCAGCTGTAGCCCTAATTTGTGAATCCCTGCATTCCTGCTCTCTAACCTCTCTGCCCATTTCGGATATATGACCTCCTACTGTGCAATGCCTATGCCTTCCAGCACTCGAATTGGACCATGCTATTATTTTTGGGGGGGCATATCGGACAGACAAGCATTTTCTGTTGCCCCCTCTACTTACCTTTATAGCTGACAGTTATTTAATACCTGACCATCTCCTGCACCACTCCTCGTATCTGCATATATTCCAGATATGAATCGTATGTTCCTTATGCATTAAGCCAATAGATGGCATCGTAGCTCGCTGAAAATTCTATTTACCCAACGCTGCATTCTAATGCTCCTAAATTCTGGCTACCAGTAACTTTATTATGATGGGCTTTAATCCAATTCTTGGTGTCCCTCGATCCTTTAGTTCCACTTCAAGATATCAATCTAACCCTCATCGTACCTCTCTATTACCTTACCAGCTGACCTTTGTGGGTCCAGCTGCACATGCTACCATACATGGGGCTAACAGAAACCCTACTTACCTTACCAACTTACCTATGAAGGGTCCTACTGTGCATGCTAGCTTTTGTGGGTATAGCTGCCTCCTTGCTCACGTTACCTATTGACTTTGTGGGGTCCAGCTGCATCATACTTGCCTACTTCTATGACCTGTTTCGCCCTGTGAGCCAAGGGTGCACGACTTCTACTCCACTCACCTAGCCAGCCCGGGGCCTGATGTTTCGCTTATTCCTCAGCCTCTCTGCTGCTGTAGTAGCTAACCAAGGGCTCTTTATTTGGATTCACAGTTTGATGTTTCGACATTCATCATCTATTCTTTGGATGCTTTTGCCCTGCTTCCCTGCTACTACATCTGCATCATGCAGCTTGCTTACTACTATGACTTATATAGGTTAACTTCTTTGTCTTACTCACCTATGTTACCTGCTTCGCCCTCCCAGAGCTTAAGAAGTCATCACGACTAACCTGCCATTACAACCTACTGTGCCCCTCATGAACTGGCATCCATCTAATCTAAGTTTACCTATTTATTACGCTGTCTACGTACCTGGATGTGACCCTTTGCACTGCATGCAGTTTGACGTTTCAAATCAGGTTTTCTACCTCTTCTCTGCAACCTGCCTCACCCAGCTGGACCAGGAATTGGCCATTGCATTTAGTCGGATCTATGCCCTATGGGCCCAGAGGCTTTTTTACCTATGTATTACTGCTTTCTACTCACCTGCTGCTTCATCCTGCCTTCGCCCATCGGGCTGGGAGGTTTACCTACTGATCGCCTGCTTCTACGTCCTGACTTCGCCCAGCGGGCTGGGGGGGTTTCGTGTTATTACATGCTTCTACAACCTGCCTTCGCCCATCAGGCCAGGAGGTTTACCTACTAATCGCCTGCTTCTATGACCTGCCTTTTCCCCTATGGCTGGGAGGTTTACCTACTTGCTCTACTTCTGCCTCACCCAGCTCAGGCCTGGAGATTCACACATTCTACTGTACACCTTCATGCTGCCGTGTCCGCCAGCTGGAAGCTCCTTTCCTATGGATTCGCATCTGGCTGTTTCTTCAATCATCATCTATTCTTGGATGCTTTGCCCTGCCGCTTCAGCTGTGTGGAATTACTGCTGCTTCACCCTTTCCAGGACACTTAGTTGAGCTTCTCCTGAAGACCTTCCTTGTCTGGACTGTGCTGTACCGCTTCTTGGACCCTGTGACAACGCTACTCCATTTGACTCAGCCTCTTCAGTTATCTCCATCTAGGACTCTTATGCTCGGCTATTTGAATCTCGTCAGGTTATTGCTGCCCCAAACATTGAATACCTACAGTTTCGGGTGTTATTCCTCTCGTCAAGTTGCCATCTCTCTGCCACGGTCTCTTCAATGCGATCCCTGCCATCCCTGATCTACTGCATACATCAGTCCTCCGCACCTTTCCATTTTCTAAGTCTGCCTTGCACATGCAGTACTGCTATGCTCTAAACTGACTCAAGATACCTCACCTGGTGGCTATGTTCCACACTCTATTCCTTCCAGCTGACCTCTGTAAGTCTGGCTGCATTTTCATGTCATCTGGAGCTGGTCGCCTCTCTACTTACCTCACCAGCTGATGGAGAAGCTGCGTATCTCATCGAGGGACTAACTGCCATGCTCTATTCTACCAGCAGACCTCCATAGGTCAGGCTGCGCTTTCCTGTTACCTGGAACCAGCCACCTCTCTACTTCCTCACCTGTTCTCAGTTGAGCTACACTCTCCCCAAGGGGCTGGTTGCTACATTCTATTTCATCTCACCTGCCTAACTTGGTTCATTACTTGCTACCTACTACCTCTCTCTTCAGTTTCGAGGTCCACCTGCCTTACTTACTTCTTGGGCTCACCATATTCTACTTCTTGGATGCTTCCTAACCTCGCACCAGTGGCTCAGATTAATCATTTACAGCCTGCCATGATTCCAGCTCAGCTCTACAACCGTTGCCCCTATATCATCCCAAGAATATACTCTACTCCTATTGTTCTTACCGGAACTGGATTCGTCAGTCAGTAGCCTTGCTGCAAGCCCTCTCCCATTCCATGTGCTATACGAGCCCTATATTAGTGGAAACCTGGAAGTTGTGCTACTTCTTTTTCATCCTGCCTCACTTGCGTCAAAGCTTGGATGCAACTGTCTTCATTTTGTCACCTGTACTGAGTTTGTCAGTCATCAACTTCATTTCCACCATCCTACAATTCCATGGATTCTCATGCCTTCTATCATCTGAAGCCTGAAGTAGGACCTTTCAATATATCCACTATCATATCATTCCAACTTGTACATGTATTCGAACTTGGAGTTTATTAGGAGGATGATTGTTCACCGGACATGTTACAATTCGGTATTTCTTCAGTTCTTCATTTCTCTGGATCAAGTTCTACAACTCTGAAGTTCAGATTAGCTGATTAATTTAATTTGTTATTTAGGATCTCTCTCCTTTAGTATGCCCAGAAGGACAGGCAGGTCAGTAGCCATGGGTCCTCAGAGGTTTCCCCCAAGGGTTTTTTTCCTCTCCTGCATGCTACTTGTCACACTCTCCGGAGTTGGAGGAGGTGATCATTCACTCATAGTATTAAAGGTGTATTCTTGCTCATCTCATTCATCAGTTGGATACAGAACAAATCGTTGATATCATTTCTTTTTTGGGGGTCTCATAGTACTAGACTAAGCTTCCTCCCTACAGGTGCGATACAGAGAAAGGCCAAAACCATCAAATAATAACAAACAATTCTCAGTTCAAGCATCCAAGCTCATTACTCATACTATCCGATTCATATGTCCTATAATCATTGACTTGATATCATGTTCATGCTGAAGTACCTAAGCACAAATCATTCCATACTACTAGTAACAGGCAACAATTGTCTACTTACCAGCTGGCCTCTGTATCCATCAACCATCTACATCATTCTCCTACAGCATGTAACATAAGCACTGAGCTATACACCACACATAATATACTACTGGTTACATCATAACCCCCTAGTAAAAGACCATGGCTGATGTGACCTGCCACATATGGAATGTTAGAGGGCTCAACACTCCTGTCAAGAGAGAAAAAAAAGTGCTCTTGCACTTAAAAAAAAACTGAAGACTCAAATAGCTTTCCTGCACCAAACTAAGCTTGTTAAGAATGACCATGCATATCTAGTCAAAGATTGGGTGGAACAAGAGATCCATTCAAGTGCCCCTTCAAGAAAATGTAGGGTGGCAATACTCAGTCACAAAAATTTAAAATAATCTGTCTCAGCAATGCACTCTGACCCCCTAGGTAGATGGGTGATGGCAGTTATGTCCGCCCCAACAGGCCCTATTCAACTTTGCAATGTCTATGCACCTAACCAGGATTTTCATGAAATAGCTGCTGCTGTGGGATCCTTTACCCCCTGCAATGCCCCCTACTGCTTGCAGGTGACTTTAACTTAACTCTATCCTCCATAGTGGACAGAAGCACCATGGGTAAAGAAACACATGTTAGAGGGGACCTAGCCTTAGACCAGCTGAGGACTGAATTAGGCCTCATGAATGTATGGTGAATGTTTCATCCATGTCAGAGGGATTATACCTATCACTCAGAAGTCCATAAATCATTAAGTAAACTGGATTTATGGCTTACCTCCCTGCCCCTGACCCACAGGGCATTGGATTTAGCCATCCTCCCAATGCTGATCTCAGACCATTCCTGTGTGAAAATACATCTTTCCTGGGGCCACAAGACATTACCCTCTACAACGTGAAGACTTGACCCTCTCCTGCTCAGAGATCCAGACTTTATTCCATGAGCATGGGAAGAGACCACCATGTTTTTTAAGGAAAACCCACTAGCCGACACATTGGCTGGCAACATGTGGGATGCCTATAAGGTTACTCCAAGTGGTAAGATGATGGGTTTTGCTTTACTGAGATGGAGGGAGAGGGAGCACCACTTAAGGGTCCTGGAGGTAGAGCTGAAGCAAGCTGAAACAGTATACGAAGGCCAGCAATCACAAGACCCACACTCGGTGATTGGACGTAAGGTCCTAGGTTTATACCTTGAGATTAGCAAGCTGCTGAGCTGAAAAGCAAACATTGCAATTCTGTGGCTATGCCATAAATTTTGGGAGGGGAAAACAAAGGGGAAAATGTACTGGCCTATCAGCTGCACAAACATCAGGCTGACAGGCATATACCAGGCTTGCAAAAATCTCAGGGCAAGGTAGTGTCCGATGAGAAGGATATTGACATCATGCAACCCTTCTACACCACATTGTACACTTCCACGCACAACAACACACCAGTAGGAGCACAATCTTTCCTTGATGGACTCAGAAGTCCATAAATCATTTACTAGACTGGATTTCTGGCTTACCTCCCTCACCCTGACCCACAGGGCATTGGACTCAGCAATTCTCCCAATGCTGATCTCAGACCATTCCCCGGTGCAAATACATTTTTCCTGGAGCCCCAAGACATTACCCTCTACAACATGGAGACTTGATACTCTCCTGCGTAGAGACCCAAACTTTATTCCATGAGCATGGGAAGAGACCACCATGTTTTTTAAGGAAAACTCCCTAGCCAACACATTGGCAGGCAACATGTGGGATGCCTATAAAGCTACTATAAGTGGTAAGATCATGGGTTTTGCTTCACGGAGGCAGAAGGAGATGGAGCACCACCTGAGGGCCCTGGAGGTAGAACTAAAGCAACCTGAAACAGTATACAAAGGGCAGCAATCACAAGACCTACACTTGGTGATTGGACATAAGGTCCTAGATTTATACCTTGAGATTAACACGCTGCTGAGCTGAAAAGCAGAAACTGCAATTCTGCGGCTATGCCATAAAGTTTGGAAGGGGGAAACAAAAAGGGAAAGGCACTGGTCTTTCAGCTGCGCAAACAGCAGGCTGACATGCATATACCAGGCTTGCTAAACTCTCAGGGCAAGGTAATGTCTAATGAGAAGGATATTAATGACAAGGATATTAATGACATCATGCAACCTTTCTACACCATGTTGTACACTTCCACTCATGACAACACACCGGTAGGAGCACAACCCTTCCTTGATGGACTTGATCTCCCCAAACTAACCCCAAGCAAACCAGGACACTGCATGCTCCAATAATGGCTGAGGATATACAGGTGCTCTGCTAGCTCTGCAGAAGGGTAAGTCCCCTGGAGGTAATGATTTTCTGGTTGATATTTTTCAGGCCCTGGCCCCTCAGATTAATCCACTCCTAAACCAGGTGTTTAACAAGGCAGAGGAATCAGGATCTGCCCCCTTTGCTCAGGGAAGCTGTTATCACAGTGCTTCCCAAAAAGGGTAAAGATCCCACCCTCAAAGCCAGTTACAGACCAGTCTTGCTTATCAATGCAGACAGCAAAGGTTTATGTGAAGGTACTGGTGAATAGGCTGATCCCAATGCTGTCATCATTAATACATCCCACGCAGGTTGGATTCATCCCAGGCAGAAACAGCACCAGTCACATCAGATCCCTGCTGAACTTGATATACTCAGTGCAAAACCTGCAGTTCCCAGCAGTCACAACAGTGATGGACTTCAAAAAAGCATATGATTCCCTAGAGTGGTACTACCTCCAGCTGGCCCTGACAAATTTGGGATTTGGAAGCAGGTTCCAAGCTTGGGTGCAGGCCCTTTACTCTGCCCCATCCACCAGGATTACTACAAGCCACCTTTTATTTCCTTAGTCCAACTGGTGAGAAGCACACCTCAGGGCTGTCCACTTTCCCCCTCCACACACTTTTTGTACTGGTGATAGAATCCCTTGTGGTTGCCATCCAACAACATCCAGAGATCACAGGGCTAGATGTGGATGGTAAAAGCTACCTGACGCTTATGTATGCAGATGGCCTGCTCATTATAGTATCAGATCTGAAGCAGTCAGTAAAACCCTTGTTATCTCTTCTAAATGTTTTTGCAACTACAGTATATCAGGTCTTAGAATAAACCAATCTAAAACTGAGATTATACCTCTAAATCAGCACTTTCAGGGGTCAGCATTGGATGACTCAAGGTTACACTGGGCAGATAGAGGCGTTATGTACCTGGGCATTCAAGTAACCTACAGTATGAAAAACTAACATACTAGATGCCAGCAGAGTAGGCCTATTGGTTTATCAAGTCTGCTCGTATTTCAGCACCCTGATTGAGTACCATAGCCCTCTATCTATCTCTTTCCACTGTTACTCCATCCCCCAGTCCTGCCCCCCCAGGCAAACCAGCCTCTGCTTCACCCCTTGCCTATACCTGTCCCACCCTCTCTTGAATCTCTGCACCGTAGCTACCTGTACCAGCTCCCCAGGCAGCACATTCCATGGTTCAACCACTCTCTCGGTGAAGTACCTCCTCCTTTCCCCACTAATCCTACCACCTTCAATCTTCCAACTGTGTCTTCTGGTGATTCCACCCTCCTTCAGTCAAAAGATCCTTTCTCGACTTACCTTATTTACTCCCCTGAGGTACTTGAAAACCTCAGTCATGTCCCCCTGGTCCCTCCTCTCCTCCAGCGAGAACAGGTTGAGTGGGGCAAAAAACCTGCAGCCATTACTACAGGCCTGCAAAGCCAAATTCAACAGGTGGAAAATGTTGAACCTTATGTTAGCTGGTAAAATTGCCACCACAAAGATGATCATCATGCCAGACTTTTTAACCCACTTGCACATATCCCCTTGGCTTTGCCCCTGACCTGGGTATGCAAAATGGACAAGTTATTTGGGGATTTCCTATGGGAAGGGAGAAAACTCAGATTCAATTGAAACAAGCTAGGCTCCCACTGGGGAGTGGGAGGATAGAATATGCCCTGATTGGAGGGGTATAAGTTTGCCTTCCAGGCTATACAAACAATATAATGGTTTAAACCCTGTCAGGACCAATCTCTGCAATGGTTCCATATGGAATCATCCATGAGGGGGTGTAGCCACAGCTGCTTCCCTGCTAGAAATGCCTACAGGTAAACATCCTCCCTCCAATCACACTCTAAACCCATCCATTAAATGCTGAACTTGAATTTTTCGCAGGCTAGGCACCACACCAATCCCTCTTTCATAAACTCCCATATGGCATAACCTCCATATCCTGATAGACAAGAAGCCAATCCACTGGTCCCCCATGAGCTAACTTTGGTATACACTTTCATAAAACATACTAGACTCGGACAGAAATACCATTGCCACTTATCAAACCCTTCAAGAAAGATGTGGCCTTCCACACAAATAATTCTGATACCTGCAGCTTAGAGAGTCTGTGAAACCAGTCACACACAACATCTACTCACAAAAGGCCAAAACGCTATTAAACAAATGGCTGATGGTCATGTGAGGACTAACAGGCCAGACATACACAGCCCTAAGGGATACTCTGCCCAGGCTATCAGGAGATTTGAAAAACCTGTGGAAAAAATACTTGCGGCGTAGCATCACAGATGAACAATGTGCCCAAGCACGGTGTGGTGCCCACTTCATGCTCCATGACACCCGTAGCAGGTTGATCCAAAATAAGATACTCCATGCCTGGTACAGGACTCCAGTGATTCTCTGAGCTGCCCAGGTAATGAAGGATGATAAGTGTTGGAGGTGCCAAACAGCAGGAGAAGACCTCCGCCACATACTATGGTCCTGTTCTAAAATACAGACCCTCTGGCAGCAAATATGCCTTGTAAGTAGTAAGGTGCTGCAGAAGTAGGTCCCGGCATTGTCTACCCTTATGTTACTGGGTATTAGGCCAGACACCCCACCGATGACAAATGTTCAATTTAGATGGCTTGCCATACTAGCCATGCAAGCCAAGAGGACCCTAATATGTAACTGGTATAGTATCAGGATCCCCTCAATGGGTGAAATCATGTCCCTTGTCAAAGTTGTTGAAATGAACATGCCACACTCAATCAGATGAACACCTATTGCAAATATTGGTCCCCATATATGGCCTATGTAAGCCCTCCCACAGGAGCTGGGTAAGCAGATAACATCCCCACAGAACTCCCCAGGACACACCAGATCAATGTAAGAATCCCCCCCTTCCCACGATGGCAGACAGAAGTAGAGCAACATAAGCACTAGTTAACAGCATAGATTCCTTTCTCACTGGAAAATGTAACCCCCTACCAATGAGTGCAGGTAGGATTTTTGTTTGTTTGTTTTGGTTTGGTTTGTTAGAATTGTACATAGTTCTGAATACTTTGTGGTATCTCTGTTTGATTACAGAGTACGGGAGTTCTCAATGCTATGAACAAAGCAGATATATCCCCCCCCCAATCAATCAGGATGCCTTGAAAGTACTCGACCTGAATGCTAACCCCCCACTACTGCTATGGGCATACCTCCGATGACCTCGGATAAGTAAGTGATCATACAAACATGGCTGATCTCTAGTCAGGCACCCTACAGTATATTACTACTGCTTGTTTATAAGTGGTGACTTATCTTGCTTCAATACACATTCTTTAGCACTTGTGTATCCTCTCTGTTTTATGCACAGGCATTGTTATGTAAGCTAGTAATGATCCTGTACTGAAATGCTTCTCAGAGTAAAACATGTGCCTGTTGTTTATTTGGAAAATCAATAAAAATTATTAACAACAAAAAACATTGGCCAGCAGCACTCTTTCAATAAAGATTTCATTTTTGCCATATTGGTCCTTGTAAGAACAGATCCAGAAGCAAATGGTTTGGTACCTTTTATTGGACCAACATAGATGTAACAAAAAAAAGGTGCTCAAGCTTCCCAGGAAGGACTTTGCTAGTCTGAAAGCTTACGCACTTTGTTCTTTTTGTACAGTAACATCTATGTTGGTCCAATAAAAGGTATCAATCCATTTATTTCTGGATCTGTTCTTTCAATAAAGAAAACTAAACCCCTGTAAAGATTATATTTAACTTGCTGAAATCAAATTTTTGTAAAGGTAACGGTGATATGATTTCCCACAGAAATTTGTTAAACCCAAAACACAGTATAGATTATTCCACTAAGGCATTTTAGGTTAACTCTGCAGTTCTGGGTTTGTGAAATTGTGAAAATGAGGCACTCTGAATTGGGGATGCAGGACATCCATGGGCCAACACTACTGGCAGATCAAACAGCAACAATGGGATTGGCTATAGCAGCTTCAATGCACCTGCCCTTCAGGTGACACAGTCAAGAGAGACACATGATCAGCTCTTTGGACTGGGGGTACACAATTCGAAATGTGTCTGTCGGGCGAGCTAGTGATATTGCTTAAAATATATAATTTTAACATGACATATAGTACTATTTCTTGCTGTATTGAGGAATTATGGTGAGATCTTATGTAATCCATTTGAAGTCTGACATAATGTACTACTTTTATTAGACTTACTGTGATAACGCTTCAAAGAGACAGAATTGTAACCATGACACTAGACTGCTATTTGTCTGGCAAGGAGAGTTTCGATTCTTTCTTCTGACGTGCTGCCTCAAAGGAAGAGTTTCAATTTTCTGTAGAACTGCTGATAATAAGTTGGCTGGGGCACCATTGTTGAGCATGACAGTTGATGAATGAGGAATGACATTTAAAGGTTATATCATGGGTGTGTCAATGCTTTTCATGAGCATTCTAAACTAATATTAGTCTAATGTGGATAATGACTGCAATGGTGAATCAACATAGAAAAGCATTCGTAGTGAAAGAGAAACTAAAACACACTTACTGTTTGCAGCCACTGTGCCGAATATATTCAAAGTGCATGGAACCTTAACCACTATGTGTGCCTTATTTGTAAACATTTTGCTAACAGAAAAGTGGGGCTAAGGATTTTTTGATTGTTACAGTAACTTTAAAATCATTTTTTATCAAATAAGTCACTGACCTGAATTTCACTTGTTATTCATATAACGAATAATGCTTGGAGTTCAGGATAATATGTCTCTTGTGCTACAAATAGAATTGTTAGAAATCACAGAGCAACCAGTTGCACTTACACATTTTAACCATCTAGTGAGATAGTGGTTTAATCAATCTCAGTTATACTCTTTCACACCTGGGGTTGCGACTGGTCTAGATACTGCAATGTGTAACTGTGACACTGAATTAATAAAAAGTGACAGAGGAGGTGATATGTGACTGGGAGGACTCCAGGCTGAGTAAGGATACTCTGAAGAAGGAAAATAAACTGTGGAGAGAAAGAAGCAAAGAAAGAGATGGAGAGAGAGAGAGAGAGAGAGAGAGATTACCAATTCTGGATCTTAGACCACTTCCGTACCTTTAATTACTTATTTTGTGGACCTTCAACTGCTACACACTGAACTTCTAACTATGCCAAAAAAACCTACATTCAAACAAAATTGAGAAAGAGACCTTTGACCTGAGCAGCCTATAAAGGAGGCAAAATGCCTATGGGGATAGATCAGAGGCAGCTCCAGTCTCAGTTCATTACCAAAGCATAGGAGGGTCACAACAGGTGGCACTCAGGCACCTATACAAAGTGAGCATACTGTTGTTATGGGGGCAGCTCTGCACCACATGGGGCAACACTGGGACACAGCTTTTAAATCATTTTTTATCGGGCCATACACCTTGGCACAGAGGTACTACTAGAATAGAAGCTGTCAGATAGCAAACAGAACTCTAAAGGAACCTTATGGATTTTCCCATAATATGATATATATATATATATATATATATATATATATTCACTACATTTGGACCTCAGTGTTTCGTAGAAATCATACTTCTGGTCTGTGGCAGCCCTTGAACAACTTTAACTGTGAACAGTGCCACTGTACCTAGCTCACAGTCTATGAGACAGCTTTGTGATCAGCAACGCTAAGTGAGCAGGAGAAAATAAAATGGATTTAGCCAAGAGTTTGCTGTTATTGTTGGGGCATCTGGAGATAGAAAGGGTAGGGACCAATTGGAATGCCGGCAGCTTTACCTGGGATTTCAGCAGGGCTTGGTGAGTGAGTGAGTCAGTTGTTGTGCCTGCTTACCCAGCAACACACTTTGTATTCCATTTATCAAGGGAGTTACATATAGTAGAAAGCTATTAAACAAACAATGGTCCTAATCCCGAAGGTATTTTATTATTTATGTATGCATATTTATCTGTTGTTGACTAGAATACACTAGGCGTGCAGGTGCCTACTTTTGTGAATGAGTCTGATGCTGGAGAGTTATGGAACAATAAAGTAACAGCAGCAAGAATGAGGTAAAACAACCAATGGTAAATGTGACAATTACAATCATGGAAGAAAAGTCAACAAATGAAAATAGGGGACAAAGTACAAAGCAGGAGCAGTAACATAAAAATAATAACATTAGTCGCCACTAGCAGTAGTGGGTCATAATAATAAGAAAGTGTGCGGTGTGGACCGGGTGCACTCCAGAGAACAGCAGCAATATTAGAGCTAACTAATATCAAGTAGGTTTGCAGTTGTGGTAGTTGGGTTTGCCAAAATTCAATTGCATTATTTTGGCTTTCAAATGCAACTTACTTCAATCCAATTCTAAGTTATTTAATGGATTCAGAATCAGATTCTGAAATCTTAAAATCCTAATTCTATAGGATGATGCTGGACAATGACCATAAACAACTACGTTAAGTAAAACATAACAAGGGTTAGCCATGCAATGCACAGTTGCCCAGTTATGCATGACTGAATGCACACCCAGCAACCTATACAACAAAAACATTTTAACATTGCTTTTAGAAGTCACATGATGCTTAGCAGTGAAAAGTTGCAGGATGAAAACAGTGAAAAGCTCCACTTGTGGGTAGCTTAAAAACTGTATTAAAACACAATAAGACTCACTCAAATATAATAACGGTACATTATGAGAGACAACATACAGCAGGTAGTGAAAAGTAAACTTTCAGCCTCAGGATGTCAGAATTGCCAAGAACTACCAGAGGAAGCAAATCTTGTGTCTTCGGTGCTTGGCAGATCCCCAGCCTACATGCGCTGGAAGCTGTCTGAGTTGCCAGATGCCTCACCAATACAAACAGCACTGGAAGCAAAGATCGATCATTTCTTCAAAGATTTAGCCATCACCAAAACTGTAACACTAGAGCTGGCTGGCAAATACAAAAATAAAGAAAAAAGCATTGGATAGTAGAGCTCAACATGTGGGCGACACCAAGTGTCTCATTAGCTCCCTAGAAGACACATTTGAAAAAGAGTATAGAGCTCATCACTCTCAGATGCAAGATATGTAAACTGGAAGACAAAATTGATGACCAAGATGGTCGTAGCTGTAGGAATAATCTAATATTAATCAGGTTGCCCCAAAAAGCTGAAGGCTCTGATCCCATTAGATTCATGCATGAACTGTGTAAAAAGGTCAGGGATCCTTCACCAAACTGCCCAGCATACATAATTGAGTGCACTCATCAAGCACTTAGGACACCACCAGGAGAAGGTGAGGGACCCAGAGCCTGATTCACAAACAGTGCAAGAATGTTGCAAGCTCAAGGTGCACTAAACATATGTCATGGGGGACTTACTGCATTTCCCAACTGGCGACCTTAAGTCTAGCTCTCATGCTGCTATTGTTTCATTTCTCAGCCATTTGCTTTTCCTATTTCTCTTACTTTTCTGTTTGCTGCTATTCCACATTAGTCTTTCCTTTCCCCTCCATTACTCACTCCTCTATCTTCTGCAGCTCCACCCCTGCCTTTTACCTTTCAATTTCTTCCTTTACCATAACCAGGGCAAGTTCCATCTCCAATATTTGTACCCAGTCTGTTTGTTCAACTGCCTTAGTCAAAGGCTCTGGCTCATATGTTTTTTCCCCTAGCTTGCATTTTACAATTTTGGCTAGCAGTGACCCATTTCACATGGCTTTCCTCATCATTTTTTTCAAGGATGGCTAGCAGTTCCACCCATGTTTGTCCTTCCTTATAGCCCAATTATTTATTTCTGCACAGCTCCTGCAGGTGTAACAGTGAACCCTTTTCATATAGCCGAGACATAATGTCTTCCATCTATCTACTCTTGCTTAACAAAACAAAAATTGGTAGACTACACAATGTCCCTTTGTATATCCTGATCTGTGATTGTACAGATAACCTTTATACTAACAAAAGTGTTTTGGATCCCACCACTTTCACCAGTTTGTGGAAAACTGGTCTTTCTTAGCTCAACCTATATCACTGTTACCAGCATTCTCAACCCTTCAGTAGCTCCACCATTCAGCATAGACACTCTCTCAGGGTACCTCTAGATCAAAATTCCTACAAAGTCACTGCTCACACAGTACAGTGCTCTTTGGGAAAATGAGCACCCCTCTCTGTTGCAGCTGAAATCCCCTTACTATTGACACAAATTATGGTAATGGTAGCCATCTTTTCAGAGAAGAAAATTGTTTTTGACAATTATAAATCAGTTAGCTGTGCCACAAAGAATTCAGCCACAGAAACATGAAGTATATAAACAAATCATAATTTAATACATCAAGATATTTACACATAGAATACAGGATACTACACACATAGACTACAGGGAGCAGTAATTCTATGGAAATGAAAAGACAATGTTTGAACAACAGGTCACACACAGAAAAACCTGTCTGTCTTTTTCTATATAGCAACATAGAATAGCTTACCACAGAAGACACTTTGGTGAATTAGGGCAGACTTGAAAATTGAATGGTAGCTGTTTGTATTCCCAAACCTAACTAACCTGGCCTTCATAAAACTCAGGTTAACAGTGTTTCCCAAAACCCAGTCTCCCCAAACCTGGGCACACGTGTTCTATGACATCACACCCAAGCCACATCTTTTTATTAACAGAGTTGGAGTCTCTTAAAAACTGGTCTGAACTGGATTTGGGACTGCATATATTAAATTACACCTGCTCTTTGTCCTGAATCTTGTCCGGCCCAGCAACAACATCTGTTTAAAGACATGAAAATACACTTTAACATTTTCCTATAAATTGTCCAGGAGTCCACGTTGGCCTGGGACAGTGTTGCAGATGTTAGGGCAGCAGGCCACCTGGGAACCAGTGATCACTACACAGTGTGGTTCAATATAAGGATGGCTACAGAACTGAACTACACAACACAGATGGTCCTGAACTTCAGGAAGGCAGATTTTATAATGAAGGGTGAAGGCTTCATTGATGATCTGGAAGGGAGGATGACCTGGCAGGGTAGAGGAACTGTGGGTCAATCTAATAGGTGGCATAGTGAAAGCAACACACCTCTGTGTCAAGCAAATGAACAAAAGCAGGAGGAAAAAAGATTGCTATAATTCAATTGTGCTTATGCATCTGGATGAGAATTATGCTTGTGTGACTTTGATACATTGTGGTTGTTCGCCTCTCCATCCATGGATATACCACCCTGTAGGGGTATGATGCAAGCAAACCTAGAGGAGGGTTCCCCCCTACAGGTGCTGTGAGAATAATTCAGTAGGCTAAAGGTAGCTTAGGAAGAAGCCCACAGGAAAGATCGACGAGCCACTGGAGGAGGAGGGGTGGATGGTGGGGCAACAAAGAAATGATTCCTGGAAAGTCCAGGAGAAGTGGCCTTTTAAGGCCTGATGGAGGAATGACATTGTTGCTCCACCCATTGAACCTCAGGCTTAAAGCCTTTCCATTCAATTGCGCGTACACAACTGGATGAGTTGTATGCTTGTGTGACTTTGATATATTGTGGCTGTTCACCTCTCTATCCATGGGATATACCACCCTTCAGGGGCACAACGCAAGGAACCTTAGAGGAGGGTTCCCCCTTATAGGTGCTGTGGGAATAATTCTCTTGGCTAAAGGTAGCTTAGGAAGAAGCCCAAAAAGAATACCCAAAAGGGTGTCGAGCATCGAAGAGGCAAGAAATCAGAAGATATCTAGACCAGAAACAGATGTGACAGACATAGATAGGAAGGCAGGAGAAGAACGATATAAGGCTAGGACAATTAAAAGGAAATCTGACAAGATGCAGAAGGGCAGACTTCCTAAGGAGGGAGGGAAAAGCTGGGGCCACCATCTGACTCCGTCCAACAGTGGAATATAACTATGGAACCTATGAAGTACTAACCGTGACTAATATTATAACCATTGGCATGGAGGAGAGGAAAAAAAACCTTTGAGAAGGAAACCTCTGGGGATCCAAGGCCTAGGTCACCTTCCCGCCAGGCTGAAGGATGTTTTGATTAGTGATGGCTTGGCTACAACAATTTAAAGTGAGATTGAGGAAGGAGAAAAAGGCCAATGTAGAGGAAGCTCTCACTCTGTCCTTCTAAATGGACAGCTGTTGAGGGATAGGAGTGATGTCTCTGCAACTATACACTCAAAAGCAAGAGAGGATGTACGATGATGGAAAGAAGCCAGAAGGCCTGAATGGTTTAAGGTGAGGAATGAAATGGATGATGAATGATTAGGAGATGAGGCCTAGAAGGCTGGAATGGTTAAGGTAAACTAGGACGTGAAAGATGAATGATGATGAAGTGAAACTGTGGAAGCTGGTATGGTTAAGGAGAGGTATAAAATTAATGATGTACGATGATGTAGAGAAGTCTGCCAGCCCTGAGCAAAGTGGCAATAGACACAAATGCATGTCTCTGAGTGGAGAGCAGGTTGAGTTGAGGTAGCATGGACCTGAGAGGGTTATGCTCGAGTAGTCATGTGAAGGAGTAGACCCACAGAGAGGTTGGATGAGATATCCTGATATGGTCATGAGAATACTGATGGTGATAATTACCATAGGAGTGCAGCAGTTCGATAAGGTAGCATGAGACCCGATGAGATGTATGCTTGATTAATCAATGTGAATGAGTAGACCCTGAGATCAGACTAAGCAAAGGAGAACCAGACTTATGTCATGAGGAAGCTACCCATCATTGATAACTATGGGAGACCAGATGTAAGCACCAGGACACCAGATGGACTAGGGTAAGAGGAGGATATGAATGGGGAAGGCGATGCAGGATAGGAAAAACCCCCAAAAGAAGCACAGGTCAGAGAAGGAAAGGAATGGAAGGTGGAGAGAATGGGAGGAGGAGGACAACAAGTGGAGTCGACGGTGATAAACACCCCTGCTACAGTGGAAAAAGTTAGAGAGGAGGAATGGGGTAATCAACTGAGGTTGATGAGTGAACAAGCTGGGTGTCAACAAAAAGCCTTAACATCATGAGGAACATCAGTAAACCTATGAGGAGCAAGGGAAAATGAGAAGGGGACAACCCATGGAAGAGTACTAAGTACAAATTCTCCTGAGGTACTCCAGGAACTGAACCAGCACCCATCTCATAGGAAGGCAGAGCAAGGAGGGACAAGAGAACAAAGGGGAATGAGTCCTAGAGGATGGGAGGGGAGAGTCCTGAAGAGACTCACTAATCAGAAACTGGGCAATGCAGTAGGGCCAGATGGGTTGCATCCAAAGGTATTGAGGAAGCTCCAGAAGGTAGTGGCTGCACCATGGACATTCCTATTTAACAGCTCAATGGAAACAGGAGTGTTTCCAGAGGACTGGAGGAGTGCAGATGTAGTTCCACTTCACAAAAGCGGCAGCTGGGATGAGGCTGACAATTATAGGCAAGTCGGTCTGACATCAGTTGTTGGGAAAGTTAATTGAATCACTGATGAAAGAAAAGATTGTGGAATACCTGGAATCCAGCAGGTTACAAGACCAGAGGCAATATAGATTCATGGGAATGCAGCAGGATACATGAAGCAGCATAGATTCCGGGGGGGAGAGTTCATATCAAATGACTCTGACAGATTTCTTTGACTGGATGACCAAGAAATTAGATTAAGTAGGAGCGGTGAACGTAGCCTGCCTGAATTTCAGTAAGGCTTTTGACGCCTTTCCACATAGGAGATGGGCAAGCAAACTGGGTAGCTTAGGAGTGGGTTCTAAGGTCATAAACAGAGTAAGAAATTGGTAGGGGACAGGTGACAAAGGGTGGTGGTAAAAGGAGTACCCTCCAAGGAAGTGAAGGTAACCAGCAAGCTGCGTCAGGGATCAGTGCTTGGACCAGTCCTCTTTGATGTCTTCTTAAGTGACATTGCAGAGAAGCTAAAAAGGAGAGTTTCCCTCTCTGTAGATGACACCAAATTCTACAATAGGGTGGACACTTCAGAGGGGGCAGAAATGATAAGCAGTGACCTGAGAAAAAACTGAGGAGTGGTCAGGGGTATGGCAGCTGGGTTTCAATGAGAAAATGTACAAAGTAATGCACATAGGGTAAAAAAACTGGGGATGGAGTGCAGAATGGGTTGAATAATATTGATGACCACAAAATAGGAAAGAAACCTAGTGTAATCATACTGGATGACCTACAGGTGGTCAGGCAGCATGACATGGCAGTTGGGAGGTCTAGTGGGATGCTCAAGTGCATAGGAAGGGGTATCACCACCAGAAATTGGGAGGTGGCATTACTCTTGTACAGGGCACTGCTGGTAAGGTGTCACCTTGATTACTGTGTTCAGTTCTGGAGACCACATCTCTGGAAGGACATAGGCAGAGTGGAGGCAGTCCTTGGGAAGGCAACTAAAATGGTGTAGGGCCTACATCAAAAGCCTTATGATGAGAGGCTAAAGGACCTCGAAATGTACACCCTGCAAGACAGAAGGGGGATATGATAGAGATCTATAAATACTTCACAGGGCTAAATATGGTCCAGGAGAGAAGTATTTTTCAGAAAAAAAAGGTGCTTGAGAACAAGGGGGACATGCTATGAAGCTGGTGGGGGGTAGATTCAGGAGAAATGTCAGGAAGCATTTCTTCACAGAAGGAGTGGTGGATTCCTGGAACAGCCTTACAGCAGATGTGATGGAAGCACGGACAGTGGTGGGGGTTCAAGAATGATTGTAATGGGCATAAAGAAATGTTTGTGGGGGGGGAGCTGGAGATAAAGTGGGTCTGCGGTGCTACTGTAGGTAGAGAAAAATGAGCAAACTGGGGAGACCTTGCAGTCTTATCTGCGGTTTTGTAGTGCTGACACTGTCAAACAACCAGTCACTTGGCCTGTGGCTTATTTTGAATGCATGCATTCAGTCACAGTCAACAGAAGTGCGTACGGTCACATAAGCTGCTCAGCTGCAAAGAAGATCAGCGCTTGAAGCCAGAGTCTGTTTTCTGTAATTGATGTCACACAGACTGGGGCTTTACCACACAGCAGGGCAGGCAGGGTTTTTTTTGGGCAGTCAGAAAGTCTGTATACTCATCAGCATGGCAAGACATTGAAAGGATATAGCAGTGAAAATAAAAATCAAAACACTATTATAAAAAGGATATTTGAAATGGAGGAATTTGATTGGCTGATGTCATTGCATTAGCTCTATGTTAATCATTAATTAAAATACTTGTAGAGCCTGATTATGGGTGTAATGATTTAGTAGGGTCTACATTTTAAATCATTCTATTGAACTCAGAGCCACCATTAAAAAAGGTGTAGGAGGGTTCATGTAAGCAGTTGTTCCATGTTTATAACAGAAAAAAAGAATGTAATTGGTATACAGATACTTGCACACATACACTCACCACTCAAATTGATGGCACACATTAAGATATTTTTTTCTCCAAGCTATCTTGTGGGTTGTATTGGTGATTTGAGCATGGTCACAGCCAATAACGAGGTTGTGTGGCATATTGATGCGAACTGGCAGCATGAAGAAGGGAAAGAGCATTTGATACTGAAGATTCTGGTGGGCAGCTCAGCCTGTTTGACTGTACAGGTGAGTACATGGTGTTAGTTGGCAATAGCACAGTGACAGCCTGAAGGGCTTAGCACTGAACTCCTGAAAGTTTTATATCCTGCCAGTTTTGCTAGTGGCCGAGTTTCGAGTTCTGTGGGGCTCAGTGTGAGGTGACTGCATCCGAAACCCAAAGAAGCATCATGTTAATGACCCGAAGTGCCAGGCACTGGTGCTATGGCTTTTACTGCTTTCCTGACTTTAAATTCACAGTCACAGGTTGCCAGTTTGCTAGTGGACAGGGCTTTTAAATTCACAGTCACAGTGTGACTTAACAGAGCTAGCATTGCCGGAGCACAAGATGATGGTAGGAGCTCTTAAATAAACAGCTGAGGTGTATCATAACAACAGAACTGGTTCCCATTTTGTGAGTGGGTGGGTGAGCTTTTATATTAACTGCAGGCATTACATTGTGAGTTCAGGAAGTGGGTCTATTATTAGACACTGTGTGGCTTCAGAGGTACACTGGAGATGCTGGTTGTAGACCAGGCAAGCACAAAGTTATGTAAATTGAAATTCCTTTTAAAACTTTTTATAGAGTTTTCATACCATGCTTGAGATGGGCACCATGGCAACATGGGCATGCTAGCACTTTGGATAGGTAAAGACAAAGTAAGCCATTTGGCCCATTTAATTGTCTCCCACTACCAGTACCATAGCAAGGGTGGGGTGGGTGGTGCACCCGCCCCTGGCGCAAGCCTCCAAGGGGCGCAATTTCCAACTCAAATGAATTAATTTGTACAGCAGCTGTAGCTTTATATTTTTAAGCACTGTAATTACTTATGCCTGTCAGCAGGGGTGCGCATCCAATCCGTGGAAGGACAGGACCACGGGGGGGGGGTCACATGGTTGCTTCATCTGTTTGTGAAAAAGTCATGTGAGGTGCGCCCTCTGTGACGCAGTCCCATGCACCTGTACAGACAGTATAAAAGGTAGGGGTGAACCCCGGAGCACATGTGGTTGTGAGAGAAGCAAGCACTGTAGTAGCAGTAGAGAGACCAGATGGAGTAAAAGTAATAAAAAAAAAAAAGTAAAAGTTAAAATAAAAACCTATAAAATTGAGTAGTCAGTTAGTAGTAGTAGACTTAGAGAGAGTAGAGTAGAGAGGTGGAGTTACTTGGAGCAAAGTGGAGGAGCGAGCAGTCAGAGCGAGCCTTTGGGAGGGATGGAAATTTTATTGTGTAAGGCAACACAACGGAAAGCATGACTGATCGCTTGTGGGGGGGGTGGGGGCAGTCTTGAATTGAAACATAATTTTATTAATGACCTGCTCTCTGCACCATTCTTCTTTTAATTTAGTCCCTGACTGTGCCGCGGCCCCCACCGACCGTGCCAGCCTGCCTAGTGCCTGGAATCAGATGACGATGATCGTTGAATAAGTCCAGTCCACATTCTCCTCCTTTAGTTCATCGGGTGGGGGGAGGTTATTATCCATCCTGGCGCCCGGTGCTGTCATCGGAGTCCGATGGAAATGTAATAATTATGACTCCTTGGCCCACGCCAGTCCTGATTCCTGGGCGGGAGCAGTGGGCCTGGGCTGGGACCTCTCCAGTGCTCGGCCTTCACGATCTCTGGCCGGTTCATGCCTCCAGGCTCCAGCAGCCAGCCTGAAACACAGTCTCCTGTCCACAGCAAGACAAGCAGCAGCTGAGTGGTGCGGGCACGCTGTAGCTCTTGTCTTTACTCAAATTGTTAGCCTAGAAAAATCTGTCCCACTACCTACTTGAGTGATTAATTTGATACGAGTAAAAACACTGTTGTCTGATCTGGCCCTTTCTCACATGAGCCTTTGTTTTTCTTTAATAGGAGACAAGGGATCCAATTACTGGACACTTTTTTAAGGTCTCCCAGCCCAGCAGACAATTAACAAAATAAAAGCTTCCAAAAAAAAGTTAACTAAAAAAGTTCCTAATCAGGCCCATTCGTGGATGACAATCACAATTGGGCCCCAATATGAACTTTTTTAGCTAACAAAATAAAAGCTTGCAAAAAATGGAGGAGGCTGTTGAGCCAACAGCCACAGAGGACCAGAACAGCTCCATTCTCCCAGATCCTGTACATCTTCCCCAAAAGATATGCGAGTCATGGGGATGAGTGGAGAGCTTGTTAAATCCTGTGATGGTGGTTGAGGTATTCTAATCCCACCATGCTTCTGCCACCAAGAGGCTCGTCAAACTAGAGCTGGAGCAGGCACACAAGGAATGATTCAGTGCATTAAGTGTGGCACTGCAGCTCCACTGCTCCAGAATTCATGATCTAGTACTAGTAGTGTTTGGTCTACCAGCATGCATGGTCATAAGTGCACTCTTAAAATCTTTTTATTTAATCAGGCCTACCCAGTATAATTTATATAATTTCTATATTTATTCTCACATAACTTTTAAAGTTGTTGGCATCTTTAGGGATTGTTATATCACCCTCCCCCAACACCTAGGGATAGGGCACTTGATAATTAACATTTTTCTAGCCTTTGCAGGATAGCCCTGCTGTAGTGAATGCTCTGCTCTGGACACTTTTTCTGGTGTGACACTACTGGCAATGTCCTAGAGCTGCTTAAGGCAGCCATCTAAATGTTGTTGGACTAAGGTCTTGGACCAGGAGAAGACCGCTGGCTGGGTCTTTGGTCCATGAACAATAATGAGATTGGCACTGGAATGTCAGGTCAGGGAAGTGAAGGCTAACAAAAGAAAAGTGTCAGGTGCTGGGGCTCGCAGGAAACTAGCTATTTTGAACTGTGCCAGTGGAAATTGGACCCCTTTCCCTTGGAGTTCAGCATTACATGGTCTCTTCTCCCAATCAAATAATTTTATATGGGTTGATTGGTGATCTTTTAAAAGATGGTGTGGGGGGTCAACTGAATGCCAAATCATATTTCTAGACTGTTACTTGAGGATGCGAGTGGGGAGAAAGGGAGATGACTGGGTACCCATACAAGATGTACATAGGATTAGTCTTGGCCACCTTGGGAGGGGCTGTATCACAGCTCATGCAACAAAGTCCTCACTGAATCCTTCAGCTGCCCCCCTTGAATTTCTGATTTTGTAGTCCCCTTTGGGAAACTGTACTGGGCAGGGACCATCCCAAGGGTGATATGTGTGGCAGCTGGCAAAGATGGAGAGACAGTCATTCACTCAGCCTTAGACTGGATTGGGACCACAAACTAAGCACCACTTTTAAAAGGCTGGTGGTTGGCTAACCCCCAATTTAACGGGGAGGGGTAATGATATAGGCATAGGCTTATTAGGGCTGGGCTAGGCTATTAACAAATAAACTGAAACTTACTGCACACAGTCAAGCACAGAGAACACCATGGTAACTTGAGGATGAGGTAATAAAAATGCAGTTTCCCTTTCAATGTCTACATTAGAGGATGAACTTCAGTCTTGTTTAAATAAAGGGAAACTGCATTTTTTCTTACCTCACAAACAAATGACAGTGGTCAAGTCAACTAGCCTTGCCTTCTACTCTAGTCCTGACTCTGACAAGAAATGTATTTGCAGTTTTCTGCCATATTATGTGCCTTATGGAGTGGCACCCAGCCATACCCTTACCAGGGAGCACTGCGGTCAGCAAATACTGCATTCTAGCTGACTGAGGTCCTAGCTGGGGATGCAACGCATTGCGATGGCAGTCTGCAGCAATCCTCTACTCCCCTCTGACACATCAGCCCCCATGTGCCAATGGTGCCACCACACTCATACAGTACAATTACAGTACACCATCATCGCACATGTCAGTGCTCACACAGAATTAGACTGAACATATCAGAGTACTGTATCAACCAATAACTATCAAAAGATGCAAATGACAGTTCACTGGGGTCTGGGTTTGGTTTATCTGGCATGGCATCAGATTTCCACTGTCTCTCCTACTAGTTTTAAAGGAAAGCTGTTGTTTGCAGGGACTCCCGCCCCTGCAAACCTTACCCTCTGGTCTCCGGATAAGCTTTTTTCACAAAAGTGCATTTTTTATGTCCAGGAATGAAGATTCATTTCTGACCAAAAAGTCCATTACCCAGAAGTGTGGCGGACTATCGGGCGGCTCCATTAACTGTAAAGGTGTGGCACTGCACCCTGGACTTCAGTGCAATTGTACTGAAGTGCAGGGTGCAGTGCCACACTACAGTTAATGTAGCTGCCCAATAGTCCACCACACTCTGGGTAGCAGGCTTTTGTTCTTCAATTAAACTTTTCATGGACATAAAAATGTGCTTTGTGAAAAAGCTTATCCGGAGACTCAGCCCTGCAAATGACAGCTTATGAAGGACTGAATGGATGGATGGGATTCCTCTAAATAGCTAGCAATCCTCCTGAACAAACACACACACACACACACACACACACACACACACACACACAAAGTAAATCTTAAAAAAAAAAAAAAATGGACCCTATGATTCAATTTAATTGGGGGGGACACAAGCTTATTCTGTTTGTGTGGAAGCTGTGTGTTTAAGGAAGCATCCAGTCCTTTCAATATATGATTCATTAAAGAACATTGCATTTTCAAGAAATAGGTACAGTAGGCTTCTCTGGGAGCTGAGCAGACAGCAGAATAATACTGTACACAACTGACTACCTTCCACACCGGCGTGCCATCCGTCCCAGTCCCAGAGAGCCAGCCCGTCCAGTAATCACTTCAGTCTAGTGTGGTGTCACCTCACCTGACTCCAGTAATTTAAGTTATCTGACTGTTTATCATCAGCCTAGAGGGTAATAACGCCAGCGGTAATATTGGTACTGTACTTCATGGGTTGGGTGGGTCCCTTATGGTTTTGTCTGGGAGGGAGTCAGTAACTGACTCACTCCCACCCATACAAAACTGGGAGTTACCACCCGACCCGGGAAGTAGAGTTCATTACCACTAGTACCGTCTAGGCTGATGATAAACAGTCAGATAACTTACATAGAAACATAGAGCTGACAGCAGAAATGGATCGCAAGGCTCATCTAGTCTGCCCATTTTTTCTACCTTATGAAGTGCCATAGACCTTTACTTGGTCAATAGCTTATCTATTCATACTCATCTGCATTGCTCCCTTATGCCTACCCTATCCTATGCAAGTTTGAAGCCCTGCACTATATTCATATCCACCACTTGCTGAGGTAGGCTGTTCCATGCATCCACCACCCATTCTCTGAAAAAGAACTTCCTCACATCACCCCTTAATCAGCCTCCCTCTAATCTCATGCTGTGTCCTCTTGTCCTGCTTTTTTTTTTATACTGAAACATGTTAGACTCTTGCAGCATTTAGTTGCCCTCCTCTGGACTGCCTCCAACCTGTCTATGTCCCCAAAACTTACCACAGAGCATGTAAACTCCTCAGAGCTTCTGGGGGCCTTGCAGCCCCCAGACCTCTATGCTTTATGTAGCAATCTTTCACAGTGTATTTCAGAAACCATATAGGGTGGGTGGTTGATGGCATTATTGGTCAGTCACTCGTCCACAAGAACTGCGGATGTACACTCTGATGCCACCTAGCCAGTTAGAGTCTCCCACATCTCATATTCCATGGGAGCAAAATATTCCCTGAATTCAGGGGTAGGGAACATGTAACAAATGTATGTTTTTTCTTCAAGAAAAGCCCCAAAACTTACCACAGAGCATGTAAACCCCTCAGAACTTCTGGGGGCCTTGTGGACCCCAGACCCCCGGCTCTTTTCTTTCGGGGGGGGGCGCAAAATTTGTCTTTTGCCCAGGGCACCAAAATGCCTTCCTACGGTTCTGCCCACTACATTAGTGGATATATTATACAGTGCCAGTCATAAGGAAGTAATCCAGCCTATTTTTGAAACTTTTGAATGATGGGATAAACACTAACTTGTTAGACAGACTGTTCCAGATTCTGGATGATCTCACTGGGAAATAGTTATATCTTTTTACAGTGTTTGCTCTTAGTATTAATAACTGTCTATTATGTGATCTGAGATTGTTGTTTGTTTGTTTAAACCTTAAGCCACAATGTGCCATTAATTCCTGATCTTGTAGAATCTTAAAGAGGAGCAACAGATCACCTCTCATCTGATGTGTCTCCAGAGAAAATAAATTTTAAGGATTTTAACCTGTCCTCATAACTTTATGATGCTAAACTTGGTATTGATTTTGTAATTCTTCTCTGTGTACGTTCTAATAAATTGATATCTCGCCTATGGCAAGGATTCCACACAGGGGAACCATAATCCAGGTGAGGAATAATACAGCTTTTATATAGTCTCATCATGCAGTGACTACTGCGAGAAATACATGATCCCTATATAGAATGAACCAGTCAATTGGTGGTTAGTGCAGTATGTCTGCAGTGATCCGAAGATGTAAGCTCATTATTCATTAATATACCCAGATCTCTTTCTTTACTGATTTAATATCCTGGCCGCCTAAAGTATATATACATTTTTAATTCTTATACCCAAAGTGTAGAATAGTACACTTGAATGCATTGAATGTCATCTTGGTCACTGTAGCCCAATTTTGAAGTTGTCGTAAATCCTGACACAGAGCGAGATATTGTTCAGTAGTCTCGACTACCCTCCGAGTTTGGTGTCATCAGCAAACTTGGACAAGGTGTTATTTTGGTAAGGTGTTATTGGCTCCCAAACCCATGTACAGTAACTCTATCTCACACACTGGCACCTTCATCAGGCTCAAGCTCACAAACTGCTGCAGAAGGACAATAGGCATGTAAAAATGTTAAAAAAGTTGTATAAAACAGAAACAGAGAGATTTTTTGTTTAGACCTTACTTTAATAATAGCAATAAGGTACTCTCAGGGGTTATGTTAATGTTCAAGCTAATCATCCCCAGGGGGCATGCAGCACTTGGCTGCACCTTGTTCCGTATTACACCCCCAGAGGGTGATCAAGTAGAACATTAACATAACCCCTGGTCGTACCTTATTGCTTAAAAGATATTTAGTGGGAAACATTACAATACATGAACAAAACTAACTTTGAAAACCAGCACTGTTAAATGACTATCTGCTCTTTAACCTATGACTCCATCTCTGTGACCATAGTGCTGCACCATAAACTATGAAGGGGAGTCGCTATCCTAATGCTGCCCCTGCAGAGTGCTCAGTATGCTGCCACTAACCTGGGATCATTGTCATACCATGCAGTATTCATTTCTGTGTATTGCCCTTGTCTGAGACAATTATCGCATCTGTCCTCTCCTTTGCTACCTGTCATAGTGTATGGAAGCCTGCCTTAACCTCCACAATACTCTTCTTAGATTGTATGTGCCCATGTGCACTATTAGATCTGTCTTCTACCCACCTCCCATGAGTGTGTCCTGTGTCACCTCTGGGAAGTGGCACACCACCTCTGTATTGCCCATCTGGTGTTAGACTCACTTCCCTTCATGTGCTCCTCACCATGGAATCCCCTATTGCAAGTACCTTCCTTTTACCCCTATTTGGTGCCCTCGTTCATCCTTGACCTGTCTTATTCTGACAGTGTCTGGCTGTTGGGCATGCTTGACCCATCCTTCCCTGAGAGGATCTGCTGGGTCTCCTCTGTCCACAACATTTTTATAACAATAAATTTTATTTAAATGTTTAGTCAAATAAAGAAAAGGTATGTTTAAATTACAGAACTACTTCACCATTAAGATAATTTTGTTACACAGCAAAGGAGTCCGGAGTCAAATAAAGTCCTGATGGCCAGATTAGGACCTGTTATCCAGGTGGAATTCTGATATAGATCTGTGTGTGTTGGGGGCATGTCCTTCATGTTGGATCACTCCAGAGTATTGACAGATTATCTAAATCTTGATCCTTACAAGGCAAGACCCGATATAACAGCATCAAAGATAGTTAGTCTAGATTGACCTTGTAATTTACAAGATTGCAGTGCATGAAGGCCTGACCACCAAGTGTTCTGGCTTGCCTCTAGACTATACCCTTGCCTGAGTCAGATGGATTGAGCATATTAGTATGAAATGGTGTATGGATAGGAAAAGGAAACAAGAACACAGTGAGATGTGGTGGGGGGGCACTGAAGAAAGCAAGATTCCCTCAGAGAGATTCCAGTCCCCCAGAAAGGATGTACTGTATTAATAACTGATTGTGACAAGGTATCTTAAGAGAAGGTTCCTCTTAGGTTCCACTGTGAGAGGAAAAAAGAAGGAAGAAAGGAGTAGACTGGAGAGGATGAGGGAAGGGACAGCAACCCACGCTATTGCACAAAATCCGAGTAGTTATCAAGCTTATACAAGACCCATCATCTCCATTTATTGTAAAAAGAGGAGACATGGTTACTGGCATGTGCCGATATTCTCTCAAGTGTGTAAATCTCATACAAGTAGGTAAGAACTCTCCACATTTCTGGAGTTGGCACCTTTTCTGTCAACCACAGATGGGTTATGACCCTTTTAGCCATGAGCAAGAGGAGGTAAATTAGTTTTATGGTAGGGAGGGAGCTGGTTGACTGAAGTGGTGGGACAGCTACTAGTATAAATGGGATGGTTATCATGCTGATGCAATCAAATGTAACTTCAGATTCTTGGGTGACTCCATGCCAGAACATTTGGAGAAGAGAACATGTTACCATTATGTGGATGTGGTCTACCAGGGTGGCTCCACAGAGTCGCCAGCAACTGGCTGTCTGGGGTCCTGCAAACTTAGTTATAATTGCTGGGGTATGGAAGTACCTCAAATGACATTTCCAGGTATATTCTCTTCAGTATAGCACCAGTGTTACTCTGAATGCTGGAGAACTTAATTTGTACAATTGTTCAAGGCTAAGGGTAGCATTCAGTTCTGAGTTTCATCTGGAGAGCATAGACTGTGTGGAGATTGTTGTGGTGGCTTGGAGGGCTTTATATAAGTTGCTAAGTAAGTGCAGGGCAGTATCTCCCATTATGTGGGATTGAAGAAGATGGACCAATAATGTGGGGGGGGGTCAGATATATGTGCCAATGCCTCCTCCCTAGATGGAAGATAGGAGCGAAGTTGCATTTATTTATAAAAAGCTAATTGTGAGAGATAGTAGGAGGCCTGGAGAGAGAGACAGAGGCTAGAATTCCTGATAGGGAGACCATTTGGAACACATATGTAAGACCTTATCTATTTGATTAAGAGGAAACTGTTGGTCATAGGCTAGTGCCCTGGGATAAAATAGGTCAGTGCGAGTAAAATAATGGCTCCTAATAAAGAGACATCATTTGTATGTTTCAGCCATGAATCTGTAGAATTTGTTCAGGGGATACAAGTCGGGGGGTATCCAAATGTGTATTGGATCTGATCTGATATATTGTCCAGTGTGAATTCTATTTTCCAGTAAAACTGATAGCGAGGGTTAGCCCAAAGACACATAATACATAGGTCTGTTGCCAGTGCATATCCGAGAAAGTTGGGAAGATTAAATCCTCCTTTGTCCCTGGGCAGCTGCAGTATAGAATACCTTATTTGCGAGGATTTTCCCTGACATATGAATCGAGAAATAGTTTTATCCCATGTTTTAAAATAGAGCTTATCTGGCATGAGGGGAAGTGTTTGAAGAAAATAGAGTATGCATGATAAAATGTTTAATCGAATCATCTCTATTCTATGGAAAAGGTTGAGGGTCAAACCTGTCAATTTAGATAGATCGGTCATGATTTGCTGTGTAAGGGATTCATAAAAGAGGAGTTCAGAATGGTCAAGGTTTTTGGTTAGTTTGATGCCCAGCTATCGGATGGCTTGTTTGTGCCATCTAAAGGGAAAAGCTCACTTTAGCATAGGGGATGGGGTATAATTGTATAAGAGGACTTCTGTTTTGGAAGTGTTAAGTTTGCAACCTGCTAGGGAATCAGACTCCAGCAGGTGCTTCCATGCTGCTGGGATGGATTATTTTGGGGGAGGCTAGAGCACAATGTCCTTGAAGAGAGATATTCTGTATTGTTGTCTTCCAATATGGAGGTTCTCACTTGGGGTTGCATCATATGGCTTCTGCTAGGAGCTCTAAGTAAAATGTGAATAAAAGTGGGGAGGGGGGCAGCCCTGGCGAGTGCCCCTAGACAGGGGGAATGGTTCTGAAAGGGAACCATTTAGTTTTGAGATAAGTTTGGGCTGGAAAGTAGATTGCTTGGAGAATCTGTATGAATTGCTGCTGTAGTCCAAAATGAGACAAGGCCCTTCATAGAAATGGGCAAGCCATCCTGTCAAATGCCTTCTCAGCATCTAAACTAAGCAATGCCAGGGGGTCTGTCTAACGGTCACGCAGTCAAAGAGTAGGACACTTCAGTGGACGCTATCATGCACCTGACATTGATGGATAAATCCCATCTGGTCTGAATTAATTAGAACAGGAGGAGGGGTTCAAATAATCTTGCCATTATGGAGATATAGATTTTATGGTCCATATTTAACATGGAGATGGGTCTATACAAGACAGGGTGACACTGTTTTTTTCATGGTTTTAGGATGGTTGTAAAGGTGTCAAAGAAATATAGAGTTGACGGCAGATAAGGACCGCAAGGCCCATCCAGTCTGCCCATAATTTCACAATGGAGGGGGAGGATCATCCTCCCATGCTCCTCTTATGGTTGACAGTAGGTGGGGTATGAGGGGTTCCCAAAAAGCCCATTAAAATTTAATTGGGTAACCATCTGGTCCCAACACTTTTGGCCTTGGCTTCATGGAGAACCACAGCAAGCTCAGAGGCCATAATCAGGACAAGACTATCTGCTTGTGTCTCATTTAGGTGGGGTAGTGGATTATGGTTGAGATAGGCATCCATATGGGCCTCTAGGGCTCACTTGTCTGCCTTGTATAAAAGCTGGTAATAAGCCAGCATAAGTTTCTTGATTTCACTTGGGCTGGTCAGGGTGATACCCGATGTTGAGTCATGCATATGAGTAATGTACGCTTGCACCTTGTAGTTTCTTTGTTCACAACATTGCATAGCTGTTGCTAGTGTTCAGCCCAGATTCTTTAGGCTTTACCCATTTCCATTTCTCATCTACCCTCCCACCAGCTATGGCCTGAATGAGCCACAGTGCCTGTGGCTACAGCATCTTACAAGACCAAGTGACTGCAGCCATCGAGCAACATATTGTAGCCTTTGCTGTCTCCAGCTCTTCCCTCATGGCCTGGAAACTCCTGTAATTCAGGCAGTGGTTAACTTCTAGAGAACACTCTAGGTCACCATAATAGGCCTGGGTCAAATTAGTAAATTTCAATTTCACAGAATTTTCATGAAATTCTGTCACATTTCATGAAATTTTGTGACGTTTTGTGAATTTTGGGGAGACTTTTCTGAAATTATTTAATTGTCTATAACTTAGTATTATACAGTAGCTTGGGATCTGAGGCTTGCTATTCAGAAAACTGAAAGGCGGAGCGCAAAGGTTTGTGCTGTGCTTTGCAATTGCCCAGAGGTCCAAGGATGCTATATTCAGTTAGACAGTGTACCGGCACTATATGATTGAATATAGTGCCATGTCAGTGCAGCATTAAGACAAGCATTGCTGCCTGGAGATGATTCCCCAAGTGGGCCGCAAGAGTGGATAGTGCCGGAGCGCTATCTGCAACTTTCAAAGGGCTCCATGCAAATGAGTCTTGGGGCATGCACTTCATTAAGGGGTCATTTGCATATCCATTGTGTGCCCACTTGCATGGGTAGCAGAGCCAAGTTAGCATGTACCACCCCCTCCCCATTCCAAGAATGGTGTACATATTTATGGCGCCTTGTGGTTCCCCCCCCCAATTGAAATCCCATATTAAACATAAACACTCCCTCATGCCTAGTGGTCCCTGCTCTCTTCAATCACTAGCCCATGTTAAAAATACACCCTCTGTGGTGCCTAGTGGTATTCCTCTGATTACCTGTGCATATTAAAAATACACTGTCCCTGGTGCCTAGTGGTCCCCCTCCCTTCAATTACCAGCCCATAGTTAAAAGTACACCTTCACTGGTGCCTAGTGGTTCCCCCCCCTCTGATCATCAGCCTATATTAAAAAATATACCCTCCCTGACATCTAATGGTCACCTTGCACTGATTCACGGTACCACCGATCACAATTCCATAATCCTGGGCATCTAGCAGCCCCTCAATGTGGCACTGCACCCCCATCCCCAGTCACCTTACTAGCACCCTCGGTGCCAAGGGTGCACATATGACAACTGGCATAGCCCTCCTCACATCTTTTCAGGCAGCCACCGTATGTTTTATTTATTTTTATTTAAAAGTTTGGTAACCAGGAGAGGCACACTGAGCTAAGGCTCGTTTCCAGGTGCAACCCAGGGGAGGGAAGCAAGGGAGACATGGTTGAAATAATATTGTTCAGGCTGGTTACAGACAGCCAGGACAAAGTATGTGACAAACAACAGTTTTGACAGGCTGGTTACAGATAACCTGGGTAAAGTACAAATACACAGTAGTACAAGAGTAAAGTGACATAATGAGGTTTACATAAAATTATACACTAGTGGAACAATGCATCTCATACATCAAGAGCATTTGGTAAGGGCTAGGTTAGCTAAGGATAGAGAGAGACAGAGAGAGAGAGATATTTAGCACTATAATTAGCAGCCTGAGTAGACAGTAAGGGGCTTAGCCTGGTTGGTAACAAGAACAGGGGAGAGGTAGAGAGTGGAATAAGTATGTCCAGGCAGGGAGTTTGTGTCTTGTCTACAGGACAGGCTGTGTTGCCCTGTTCTATAAATAAGAATCACGCTTCTTGCCTGGATACTTGGAGGTCAGCCAAGGAGGAGTGAGAATGCCTATAATAGTCTCCATATGTGCATCTGTGGTACTGAGGGTACTAATAAGGTAACTGGGTGGGTGAATGTTGTGTGCCATGGTGGGTGACCACTAGACACCAGGGATTATGGGATTGTGACCAGCAGTACCATGGTTCGGTGCCAGGGAGAACAATGGAAACCAGGAAGTGGGTATTTTTAAAATGGACTGGCAATCGGGGGGGGGCACTAGGTACCAGTGAGAGTGTATTTTTAATACATACTGACAATCAGAAGGAGGGGGGCCACTAGGCACGAGGTAGGGTTTATGTCTAATATGAGCTGTCTATCAAAGTGAGGGGGGACCACTAGGCAAGGAAGGTGTATTTTTAATATGGTCTGGCAATTGGAGGGGAACCACAGACCATAAGGGGAGGGTCTGCTCCCCCAGCGGCCAACTGGCTTGTTATTTGCATTACATCTGGCAGCCACTAGGGTTCTGCAAAGTAAGAGTGGGGTTTTATTCACCAGTAATTGCGCTGCACAATACAACCATACTAAACCCTTTTGCACAATGCAAATCTGCTGAATATAGGCTTGCACCGATATTCCTGTCACTGTCCCCTACTTGCATCCCCACCATGCTGGCTTGTGTGGGAGCTACTTCTGTTTGCCATTGCAGCTGATCATGTTGAATATTGGGCTACAGCACAAAGCCCAATTGCATGGGCATACACTGGGTAGCGACTGTGCAAACTTCTCATTAGTGGGCTCCTGATATTTGGCATGCAAATTGTTTGGAAGGGTTCCACCATGCCACAGCGACATCCCCCACAGAGACAGAACCATGCTGACATCCCTGACAATGACGCATCCTGACGACAACTGGCAATGCGGCAACACTGACCGACCCCCATGTGGGGAGTTGTGCCCCCCACACCCCCCCCACTTTAGATATCTGACTCCATGTCACACAGACAGGTCACAAAGATGTCACACAGATGGCGAAGTTAGATGCATGTCCCCCGTTGCCGCAAAGTCCATCATTGTGCAACACCCATCACTGCAATGCCTGTCGCTGTCGGGGTGTAGTTGTGGGGGTTTGCTATTGGCATGTTGCTGGGCAGTCGGTATCAGGGGAAGGGGAGTTATAGAGGTTCAAAGTCTGTCAATTTATTATTCATGTGAACATTTCTGAAAATGTATCTATGCTTACAAGTTAGCCAGCTTTGGTGCTTGATAATTGAAAATGTATATGGATACTTTCTTGGAAGAGTCATAGAAACTGCTAAATAGAGAGGTAATCAGTTACATAAATTGTCAGTTACAGGCATTCAAAAATATCACAATTTGTTTGTTAAATTGTGTGAAAATTTTCAAAATATTTAGGTGTTTAAAGCTCTACTGCTATTGCAGGTATACAGTCAAGATTTGGAATGCACTCCAGAGTAAATATGCCCTTAAATCTAATTAAGCTGGATAAAAGTGGTTAAGTTTCGGTTTTCAGTTTCAATTTATTATGTTGGCTTGTGCTTGCGCAGCATGACCATTACACACCTCCCTTGGTGCAGGCAACATGGTGGCAGTGACTGCCGCCACTGCTACCTGTTACAATGCCAATGGGGGAGCCCACTCCCCATTGGCATAATGCGTCCCCCCCTTTTGTTGATTGCCAAGAGGGTTGCCCAATCCTCCTTGGCATCATGCATCCCCCCATTTGTTATGTGCTGATGGGGGTGCAGTCCCATCGGCTAAAGCACCCCACAAACACTGAGGTGACACGAGGCCCACCCCAGCCTGCCAAATCCACCTGAAATGTGGAAACCATCCCACATTGTCTTTTTTTAAACCCTGTAAAACAAAAATGGTTCCTCGGCAGTCTCCTGCCCCCCGCAACCCGCACCCACCCTGGCGCGCCCTGCCTCCCACACCTCCTCACCCCATACCTCTGTAATCAGCGATGATCTTAGGTGGACCCGGAACACGTCTGCACTCTTTAAAGCCAAACATGAACTGAGGAAATGCCGGTAAGCTATATAATGGAATGAATAGGGTTTTTCAACTTTGATGCATATCTCAGGCATTTTTGGAATTTTGGCTCAAATTTTCAACATGGGTTTTTTGGGACCCCTCCTCATGAATTCTTGCACTGTCATGGTGTTATTCGGCCCCGAAAGGTGATTTTGCGGTCACTGCATGGAATCACCTTTTGGGACAGATTAACAAAATGACAGTGCCAGTGTTCTTGAGGTGGCCTCTCAAAAAGCTTATGTTGCAAATTTTGTGGAAAAAATCCAAAAAAATGACTGTTTTACGAGCGTGCATTCCACAGTTGCTACACACGCTCGTAACTTTGCAAATTTGCAATATTTTCATGCCAGATTTTTAACGTCACATTTTTACACACCTCCTTGTGAACAGTACAGCTGTCATTTTTCACATCCTGGCCAAAATGTGTTTTCGCACTTCCGGCGCAGAATAGCACGGTTGCTGTGGGAAATCAGTGTTCAGGACAGATTACGAAAATGACAGTGATGCTGTTCATGAGCAGAGGTCCTAAAATGCCTATGTTGAAAATTTGGTGATTATACTCCATAAAATGACTGTGTTACGAGCATGCATTGCGCAGTTTGCACGCACGCTTGTAAGTTCACGATTTTGTAATATTTTCACTCCAGATTTTCAACATTGCCATTGTTCTGCACCTCCTTATGGATAGTACAGCTGTCATGTTTCACATCCTGGCCGAAATGTATTTTTGCAGTTCCGGCACAGAATAGCATGGTTGCTGTGGGAAATCCATGTTCAAGACACATTATGAAAATGACAGTGGCACTGTTCATTAGCAGAGGTCCTAAAATGCCTATGTTGAAAATATGGTGATGAAAGTCCATAAAATGAGTGTTTTCCGAGTGTGTGTTGCGCACATTGCATGCACGCTTGTAACTTCGTGAATCTGTAATATGTTCACTCCAGATTTTCAAAATTGGCATTTTTCTACACCTCCTTTTAAACAGTACAGCTGTCATTTTACATATCCTGGCCAAAATGTATTTTCGCATGTCTGGTACAGAAATGCTCGGTCGCTGTCCGAAATCTGTTTTCGGGACAGTGTGAGGAAATGACGGTGACACTGTTCATGAACAGAGGTCCTAAAATGCCTATGTTGAAAATTTGGTAACGAACGTCCATAATGACTGTGTTGCAAGCATGCATTGCGCAGTTTCCATGCACCCTTGTAGCTTCACAAATTTGCAATATTTTCATGCCAGATTTCCAACACTGGCATTTTTTCACACCTCCTTATCAACAGTACAGCTGTCATTTTTCACATCCTGCCCAAAATGTGTTTCTGCACCTGTGGCCCACAATGGTGTGGTCGCTGTGGGAAATCAACTTTTGGGACTGATTGACAAAATCACAGCGTCACTGTTCATGAGAGGACATCCCAAAATGTCTATGTTAAAATGCGGCTAATAAGTTCCCACAAATAATTGGTTACGGCCGTGTGTTGCGCAGTTTTTATGCATGCTAATGACTTCACCAATTTTTCATATTTTCACTCCAAATTTTCAGCATTGCCATTTTTTATGCTTCCTCATTAACAATACAGTTGCCATTCTCCACATCCTGCCCAAAATGTGTTTTCATCCCTGTGTCACCAAATGGCATAGCCACTGTGCAAAACTACCTTTCAGCTCACAAACTGATTGTGCCGCTTCTCACGAGGTGGCCTCACAAACAGCCCATGTTGAAAATCTGGAGTGAAAATACCACCACACCCCTATGGTGTTAGGGTTTCCAACTGTAGCACCCTGCCCAGTACAGACCAACAGGTGCCAGGGCTGTGACTTGGGATCACCAGATGCAATGCTTGTACCATTGCACCCTCACCCCCACCCTGCAGCCACTGACGGGCATCATGGTGTGTCTTGCACTGTTAGGCCACAAAATTCACCCCATTCTCCTGTACTGCACCCACATCAGTGTATTTCCTTATGGAATGGGGTAAGTATAATGCCTAAAGACCCCAAAGCACACCACGGCACTTGTCAGTGTCTACAGGGTAGGGTGACGTACAATGGCATGAGCGTTATTTTTTATTTATTTTTTTTACTTTTGTTTTACCAGGTGAGACACACTAAGCTGAAAACTTGTTTACAGGTGCAACCTGGGAGCACAGGGAAGTTAAGTGACTTGCTCAGGGTCACACAGTATGCAAGTGAGGGCTGTGGGATTCAAACTCAGATCTCCAGGTTTGCAGCTCAGAGCCTTAAACCACTGTGCTATACTGCCTCCCAATATAGCTGATGACCCAAAGGCACACCCCAATGCCTGTCACTGTCTACAGGGTGAGGGTGGGGTTGGCATCACTTCAATACTTCACTGCCATTCCTATTATGTATCTCTACCTCTGACACTACCAAAGCCAATGCCAGCAAGACAACATTCGGCATTGACAAATGCTTATTATAATGGAATGGCATGTGAGCAAAACTGACCATTTTCACAAGCATCCAGTTTTGATAAAGCACAAAAGGAGGTTACAAAATTATGCCGTACAGTACAAGGTACAGTGTTGGGGAAAGGGGACCACCAAATATTATTATTGTGTCTGGCTGAGTTGGGTTTAGGTAATGAGGCCATGACCTGGTTTTACTCTCATTTGAGTAATAGAAAACAATTTACATCTATTGGTCATCAAGGCTCTGCTTTATTAGAGGTAGTAAGGGGTGTCCCACAGGACTCTGTCTTGGGACCTCTTCTTTTTTGTTATATTTAAAAGATTTTGGTAAAGTTTTAGGTGAAGCTAATTATTATTTATATGAAGACGATACTATTGTTTATTTTTCTCATGATTTGGTTACGCAAATCCAAACTGTTTTACAAAGTAATTTTGATTCTTCACAAACATTTTTTTTAGATTCTAAATTGAAGTTAAATACAACCAAGACAAAGTCCATGTTGTTTGGACCCCCCTTCAAAATCAAGTTGGGTCATAGGATGGTAATATCTGATAGTTCCGGAGTTGCGATAGAAAATGTTGAATTGTATAAGTATTTAGGGTTTTGGCTTGACCAGTATGCCTCAGGGAATACTTATGTGGAAAACGTGGTTGTGCAAATTGGCAAGAGGATAGTTTTTTTATTTAAAAATAAAAATTGTTTGAATTTGATCACAATGAAAATTATAATTACTATACAAATACTTCCTTTATTTGATTATGCAGATATTTTGCATGCTGGTACAACTTCTGAGCATCTCTATAAATTGGATATACTTTACAATCATTTGGCTCATCTGATTTTGAAATGTCCAATGGAGGTCCACCATTGTGTTTTGTATAAATCCTTGGGTTGGGTATCATTAAAACAAAGAAAGGACAATCACAGACTCGTATTTGTGTACAAATGTGGTCTTGGCCTTGTTCCTGATTATTTGTATAACAAATTATCTTTTAGATCTGTTGATCCATCATTGAGAAATGCTTTTGTGCGGGTTCTTATTGTTCCCTTTACTAAAACTAAGTGTTCCCTTCAATACTTTAGCCAATTTGTTCCTTTATTTTGGAATAGACTTCCACATGAATTCCATAGGTTATATATGCCATCACCTTCTGTAGCTATTTTAAAACAGCATTTATCTTCATGTGAGCATGTCTGTGAATGTTATTAGTGTATTGTTGAAGTGTGATGAAAGTATGATTTTTTGTATTGTAATTTATACTTTGTAATTTTGTAATGCTATAAGGTCACCATTGTGAATGAGCTGATGCTCAATGGTTATTCCTTAATAAACAACAACAGATAGCATACAAAGTAACAATACAGTTAGAATAAGCATTTACAATTCAAGTTTAAATTCAAATGGTTGAAACAGCGCTTCATTGAAATTAAGAACAACTGAGTACAGTAGTCTATTAAACAATACAAAAAACGTTAACAAGTGCAACTGGAAGTAAAGTGTCTGGTGGTATCTGACTTAGGTAACCTGCTTCCATTATGTTCAGGGTGAGACTGAGATGTTAGGAGAGATAGAGATGAGGGTATCCAGTGGGAATATTACTTAGTGGGGCACTTACAGATAGAGGCCTACACAAAGTGAGATTTTAGGTTGAGTTTGAAGGAGGCTGGAGAGGAGCACTCAGTGATTGTAGGGGAAGACTGTTGTTCAGTTTGGCGCCCTGGTAGGCAAGGGTTTTCTGACCTTGTGTTGCCGACAGAAAGGAATGGAGAAGTAGAGGGGGAGGAGCTTCTGGTGGTGTGAGGGATGGATGACTTGGGGGGGGAAGGGATTGAATGCTGTCAGAGAGGGGGCCAAGTGAGAGTTTGTAAAAGAAGGTGACTGTTTTGCTGTTGAGTCTGTCTCCTAGGGATGACCATTTGGAGATTTGGTAGAGGGCACAGTGGTGGGTCAGTATGGGGAGTCCTGAGACAAAGTGAATGATGTTGTGATAAGTAGTACGGAGTTTCTGGCAGTTGCTCTGTGAGAGGAAAGGAAAACAGACTAAGGCTTCATAGTCTAGGAGCGAGATAAGGAAACTGGTGGTGAACAGGGTCTTTGAATCACTGGTAAGATAAGGCCTAACTCTGTATAGCAAGCCAAGTTGTTGGTGAGTTTTCTTAATTAGCTGATTAATGTGTGAATTAAAGTTGAGATGGCTATTGATGAGTAGACCGAAGTATTTAAATTCACTGACTCTTTCAATTCTATTTCCTTCGTTGTCCAGTAGTGTGAAGTCAAAAGTGAGTGGTTTATGTGGGTTTGAGAAGACCATAAATTTGTTTGTTTTTTTGGCATTTAGAACTAGCCTCAGAATCAAGGATGAGTTCAGTGTTCACGCAGATATTGGGGCGAGAACTGATGACCTAGGAAAAAAAGAGGGGACCCAGTATGGACCCTTGGGGTACTCCATAATTTATGGGGCAGGAGTTTGACAGGACACCATTTATAATGGTTTTGTAGGACCAGCGGCTGAGGTAGTTTTGGAACCAGTTGATGACATCAGGAGAAAAGTAAAAGTCATATAGGGTGAATAAAATAGGACATTATGGTGTACAAGGTCAAATGCTTTGGTGAGGTCCACAAAGACTGACCAAGTATAGGAACCTGTGTCTAATGCTCTATTGATAAAGCTAGTGAATTTGATGAGTGTGGTCTCAGAGTTGTGCCAAGACCTGAACCTGTGTTGGGCTTCAGTCTGAAGCCTGTAAACTTTGAGAAAATCAGAGGTCTGCTTATGTACTATTGTCTCCAAAATTTTGGATAGGGGGCTAGAAGGGATATTGGTCTAAAGTTTGAGATGTCGTTTTGGGGCATGGTTTTGTGTAGGTGTTTGATTATGGCACTTTTTCATAGGAAGGATTTTCTGGGGGGGGGGGGCAGTGCAGCAAGATGGCCACGATGCTGCTCTGCTCCTCGCAGCTCCTGGCAGTTCAGCATTCAACAAAGATTTTGTGAATTTTTACGTGAAAATGTGCTTTTATTGAATTAAACAACTTATTTTAGTACACAGTGTCCTTTTATATTTAATTTTAATGCTGTTTGTGTGCTGAGTTGGAGAAGAGTAACAGCTGGTTTCAGCTCAGCTTGGGGTTCTGTTTTGCTATGGCTCCTCTGAATGCCAAATGCTAACATGAAGAACCTCAGTAGATAAGGAGACGGTGGAGTAGAAGAATGTCTCCTTGCAAAAAAGTCCCTGATGGGGTCCATGCCTAGTGCTACTTGAGCCCTCTTTGAGCCTGCACAACCATCTAAATGCACAGGGAGTGCCCCAGGGCTATCCTAGCTGTTCCCTTCAAATGAACCACCCTTGGTCAAAGATTCCTCTCCTACTGTGGGCCTAAATGGTACAATGATCTGCCTGCAGACCTTGCCAACTCCCCCAGACTTGGCCACTTTAAAAATGGGCTTCAGTCTCTTCTTGCCAGCAAATCTGACTGCCAATGTTTCTGTTAACCCACAGCCTCTGACAGTGGTTCTCGCACCCGTCAAACACTACCCTCTCTCATGCCCACCCTCCTGTTTCACAACTGTCCACTCCCCCCCACCATCACCTACTACCTCCCCTTGACAAAGCCTCACCTTGGCTGCTAAAACTGCATTTCTGCAGACTGGGATCACTCCATCTGAACTGTAACATGATTGTTAAATACTGTACCATACTTAGTGCTGCATTAATATGTTTCTCTGCAAGTGTGGTCCTGTTTCTCCTTACTTCTAGTACCCTGCTCAGTGTTGTAACTGCACACTAATGCCACTTGTTAGTTGATGTCTTTGTGTTCTGCAGTGTTTTATCACCGTAAATGTCTTGTATTCCTTGTTGACTTGGAGCCTTTGTAAACGAGCCCCCCGGCTCAAAGGTATTAATCAGAATTTGAAATAAATAAATAAAAGAATGCTTGTAATCTGGATAGCACAATTTGTGCTGCTTGCACGCATGTGCAAGAAACATAGTGCCATCATCCGAGTTTTCGGAGGTGTGTCACCCCTCTTCCAATTCAGTCAATGTGTTGGCAGGCGCGGCCCCTGTCCACCAATGCATGCTGGAGCTGTCTATGACAAGCTCCAAAATGCAGTGGCATACAGTTAAAAGGGGGAGCTACGCTTCAGTGAATAAGCGATAAGATATCACCTGCTCATCGCGCAGCTCCCCTACACACACACACACACACACACACCGCCGCCACATGCGCGCTGCGTGCTCGTGCCTCCTCCCGCCCGCACACACTGTATAGCGAGGGGAGTGCCCAATCCCCTGTCGGCTGTGACTGTGCCTGTAACTCCGGGTGTGAGACCAGTTAGATCAGGACAGGTAGGGGACACACAAACCCACACTCAGCAGGTGACAGCCCAGCCCAGCACTGACAGTGCCTGTAACTCCAGGTGTGAGACTGGACGCGGAAAGATCAGGACACCCACCCACACTCTGCAGGTGCACAGCCCGGTACCTTTACTCCATTTGTCCAGCCAGAGGATGCTTCAGGTCCATGCAGAATGCTCAATACCCTCGCGCTACACGTTGGACCCTACACCTTTCCAGGGTCCTGACTGCACTGTAGCTCTCCTCCAAGCAAGGAGTCCCGCAGACTCGGCTCTTTTTAGTCTGTCCCAGATCCGGCGCGCTCTCCTTCAGGTTCCTAAAACTGCATGATTTAAATGCAAAAACAGAAAACAGGCCCACTGCCAGCTGGGGTTCATGGGACCCCCCCCTTCCCATTTGAAACCTCCATTTTTTAAAGTTTAATATTTGTGCCCATTTTGTGTGCCGTCCCTTTAAAAATAAACTGGAGGACTGTGCTCCTTTAAGAAGACTGAGCCAGCCCCCAACCACCACCAGTCTCTGCTCCATTAGTGCCAAAGATATGGAGCTCAGCTGCCCCATCAGAGCGGGTGAAACACGCCCCCCCCTCCCGATCTGCTGCCCAATCAGTTCCTTAACGTCCGAGCGAGTCTTTCGCATTGTGGTCCCCCCTCCCCATAATTGTCTGGCCAATCAGAATATGAGCATGCGGCAGTGCATCATGGATGGTGCTGCCTACAATTCACACTTACCTATGTAGCAGGGACGGAGCATCATGGCTGCAATGTGAGTCTAGAGGAAACTGGGCAAGAAAACGAAAGGGTGCAGTAGTTTTTAAAGTTGTAGGCTAAAATGACAATCCACAACTTCACTGTCGCCGATGAATTGAAGTCTCCCCGTGCCTGCAGAGCTGGACTGATCCTCTGGCGACTCTTTTGACCCAATGACTACTTTGGCTAATGGTAGGCCTATTTGTAGGAGAGAGGCGTCTGAAGGGGAAGGCTGATTTCAGTAGAGGGTTGCAACTGACTTGTGCTTTTTCCAAGAACTACTTAAGTCATAGAGTTTTACCTTGCATTCAGAGTCTGAAAACTGTGTGCTGTGCAGAGCCTCCCTTAATAATCAGCCAAACAAGGGCATCTGTAGCTAGCTGTTGATGTGGAAGAGTAACGTTCTTGGGTCTCACCTGACACAAACAAACATGATGTGACTGTTATAGCAACGGGAGGCAAGTCAGCACAGTAGTGGGCAATACAGTACTTTAGGACTGACTTACCTTGGGGTGTCAGGGGCATTATGAACTTGATTTACTGTTTGTGTCACCCTCAACTGCTAGGGGATCAGCCGTTAAATGCGTATTTTCCATAGAGTTAGTCATTTTCTTGAAAGTTTGCATGCCCCCTTGGTGTGGCCCCCCCGGTCAGTTGTTAGCTCTGTGGTACCCCCTGAGGTCAGCTGTTAGCTCAGTGGTACCAACCAGTTCATCCAGGTTCCTGTGGTGGAGGTGAAGCCCAGAAGTGCCCCCAGGACTGCAGAGGAAGCCCTTGTGTGGATGTGAGGAGCAGGCAGGGTTTCATCTACCTGGACAGCACCATTTTTTCACATTAAAGCCCTTCTGCCAAGAGAGTGGTAGCATCATAAGGTGCTGGCAAGAGCAAGCTAGATACACCAATGTGCACACGCATGCATGCACACACACACCCACCTCCACAAGCTATGAGTGCATTTCCCTGCATCACCACCTATGGCCACCTAGGTTGAGGTAAAGTAGTGAGATGTGCAACCCTGCCTCCCCAGAAGATGAGATTGTCTACTGTGATACTTAATCCTCCTCTACCCAGCTGGCCTTTCAGTGGCCCTGGCTCAGTCCCAAGCCTGGGTAGTCAGTGTCACAAATGGTAGCATTACCAGTGGGCTGGCTAGGTCACACATGTTGTATCTTAGAACTTTTGGGACACCTATTTTTGTAGTTCATTATATAATTGCTGGTAGCATACCTCATATTTCACAAAAAGTCATGCATGACTTCCATGCCTGCAAAATAAGACGTGGTCTAACTTTTTGTAAACTGTAGTCAGAAACACCCTTTCTTTATTTTGATAGTTTTTGCCTTTAGTTTGGAAATCAAATACTTGCACAGTGGAGTTACTGGAAGCCACAGCAGCAAGATCACTAGAGCTCTGTTCTCCTTTTATTCTTTGAAACTGTCGTTGGTGTAGGGTACAGGGTAACAGGTAACAGCCTTGTGCTTTGGGGGCACTCCACTGATAGTAGTCCTGAGCTCTATAACTCCTTAAATGGTAGCCATCCTTTCTGTTTGGCGAGCACCACAGTTGTCGGCATTATTATTGCAAATTGAATTGCTTTTCCCCAGAAGTTGTTTAGGAACTCATAAACATTAAAACAGTGTATTCCAGGTCGGATGTATTCTGTATATCCAGCACTGTGTTAACTGACAGGTATATTAGTACAGTTCTGATGTAGGTAGGTTTAAATAGGATCGTAGTGTGCACTGTAGGAGAACAGCAGCTGTATTCAAAAAATGACTTTAGAGGTAAATCTGTTTAAGCATGCTAGTAATTGGCAGGTGCAACACACTGTGTTCTTCTGAATTATTGAAGTGTGACTGATTGAACTGAACTGAAGCCTCTCCCTGTCTCCCTGATTCGGTGTCTCCTGGCAAGGGCCTATTAGAGCTGCACTCAGAGGGTATTGGGGTGAGGAGTTGTGTTTGGGGCAGGGGGTGCACTGCTGACAGTCTCCAGACCAAACAACTAAACAAAGTGTGGAGGAGAGCACGTTGAGGCTTGTGGCATATAAGACTTAAATGTATCTGTGTAGATATGGTGGGCAAATAGCAACTGAGAGCTCATCATACTGATGCCTGGTAGTAAGTAAAGCTTGTGTCAGTTCGGCCTGTCAGTATAGCCTAGAGGTTAGAGTAATGTTAAATATGGGAGCTACAACACACTTTGTAGTACTGCATTAACCATCATCTAAAAAAAAAGTCCGCATCTCCACACACAGAACCTTTTACTGCAGAACTGATCTACATACAAAACTACTATGTGTTTAATGTTATTTTATTCTTTGCTAACCAGGTAAGGCCCACTAGACACAGGTGCCTGTTTTCAGGGGCAACCCAGAAGCACTGGGGAGGTTAAGTGAGAATGGCAGGGGTGTATGGTGAACACTGGGGGTGGGCCGAGAAGGTAATTTTGCACTGGGATGCAACTCCACGGTCAAGATACCTTCTCTCTCACTGACTTACATACCTACTATATTGTTGGGAACAGGGGCTAACAAGTGTGATGCCCAGTACTGAAAAGGGATTTCTGTCACATTTATTTTTCCAAGTGGAGTGGCTGGTTTACCGGGCATTGGGGGTGGATTGGAGATGACGTTGCACTGGGATGTCACACCACTGTCAAAGTTACTATCTCCCCATTCACTGTTAAGGTTCATAGAAAGCCACAAAATGCACCATAGGGCATCTAGGGACCTAGCGGCCCCCAAACCCAAGGCTTAGAGACAGCAGGCACAGCAGCAAGAAGCAGCTCTGGTTGGCTGTGTATTATATTACATAAGGTAGTACGATGCCCAGCCAACTACAGCTACAGACTCTGTGCCTCAGGTGCAGTACATTATCAGCATCTTGCTTGCTTCAGCTACTAAATACATACATGTATTCACCCTTTAGCCTGCCAGATAATGATAATTTTCCTTAGAGCAAGGGGTGGAAGGAGCTCAGATATGAGTTATTTAGGTTCAAAATAAGACACAAAATGCACCACAGAGCACGCGTAAGACCAGGGCTTCAGGGCTGTGCAGCCCCAGACCCCAGCTTTTATGGTAAGTCGAGACTGCCAAAAAATAACCCCTCTTTCAAGAATCCTGACAATGGCCCTGGAAAGAGCACCTCTGCTTCACTCGGGGGTGGAGCTGAAACTGGTTAAAGGGAACCGACCTCTTTTCCCACAGGACTGTACACCCAGCACTCTTCCCAGCTGAGTAGTTGGCATTTCCCTTGCCAGTAAGTACACTTGACACAATGTGCAACAGGCAAGGGGTATACAAAAGTTAAAGCATTTAAAACATGGGGTATATCACATTGTAAACACATTTACTGTATTTCTGTTATTTAGGGGTTTTTTTTTTGATTAGGATGACTAGACACTGACAAAAAGGAAATACTTCTTATTTTCAGGGGGGAGCGGGCGGGGGGAGCTGCTCCCAATTTATGCTGAACCTGGTTAAACTGTTGGTGTTTCATAACTGGGGAAATGTGACCAGGACATATGGGGAACACCCTGGTTATGGGTTAAAAACCAGACACTTGGACCAGGTCCGGACCAGATCAATAAATGCTGAAGTGCCCGGACAAGGCACAGGTTGTGGGAACATTTTCAGTTCCGCTCCGGTATTCACTGGTCTAGTACAGCTGAGATGCAGCGTCTCTGTTGGGGCGGGGCAAGTTTGAAACCTGAGCACCAACCAGACCTGACTGCGCAGCTCTTTAACTCCTACACTACCAATACCAATGCCAGCAAGCAAACATTCGGCATTGACAAATGCTTGTTACACTTGTTTTACTGCACTAATTGGAGTGCTTTTCTTTGTGTTTGCTCCTAAAGGTGTAACATATTGTCGGAATCAGAGGAGAGTGGAGGAGAATGAGAAGACCATCAGAGATTGCTGAAGATCTTTGGAGGGTGCAATATCGATGAGCACCAAATGTCTGGGGCCTTGACAGATGCAATGGACTCCTAGATAAGGAGAATGGAGTTAAGACTGCCAGTTCTTTTGTCACCTCTCTGACAAAACTCCTACTTGAATCAAATTTAGGAGCACATTTCTCTTGAAGGTACTCCTTTAAACTCCTCCCATTTGAGGTTAGAGATTTATGTGGAGGTTTCTGTAAGAGAGACCTAGTTTATAATATTTATAACATTTCCTGATGTGGAGAGCACTGCAGGACTCCCGGGTGGAGAGCTGGAACAGTCCCATTATTTAAGAAATGAGAAAAGATAATATGCCCGGATAAGCACCTTTCTTTCCTTTATTTTCATAAGACCCAGAGGACAAGATAAGATAGCATAGAATTTGATATTTAATATGATGGCCCTATGTTTTATGCAAGATACATTGGGATAGGTTTATTTCAGTTCTGTCCTGTCCTAAGGGCTTGAAATTGTGTATGAACATTTGTGTGTGTCTACTTAGATTAAAAGGTGCAAAAGGTGGCCAGAAGTCACAAAGACTGTCAACTCACAGATACATAAAAACATAGACTTTGACAGCAGATAAGGACCGCTTGGCCCATCTAGTCTGCCCATTTCCCTACCTACAGGATAGGCTGCAGATCCTAGTTAACCAACAGCCTATTTCTTCCTACCCCCCACAAGAATTTCCTTATGTCTGTCCCATGCATTCTTGAATTCTCCCACAATTTTAGACCCCACAACCTCCTCAGGAAGGCTGTTCCATGCATCTACTACCCTCTCTGTGAAATAATACTTCCTCACATTGCCCCTGAACCACTCCCCATCCTTAAATTGTGTCCCCTTGTTCTTGCATCTCTTTTTCTGAAAGATGCTACCCTCTTGGACTTTGTTGATTCCACTGAGGTACTTAAAAGTTTCTATCATGTCCCCCCCCTCCCTTCTTTCCTCAAGGGTATACATATTAAGCTCCTTTAGTCTCTCCTCATACGGCTTCTCTTGCAGACCCTGCACCATTTTAGTTGCCTTCCTCTGGACTGCCTCTATCCTGTCTATGTCCTTGCGGAGATGGGGTCTCCAGAACTGGACGCAGTACTCCAGATGGGGTCTCACCAACTGTCTGTACAGAGGGATAACAACTTCCTGTTTTCTGCTGCTGATGCCTCTCTCTATGCATCCCAGTATACACTCAGCCCTCCCTACTGCCTTCTCACATTGCTTGCTAACCCTAAGGTCATCTGATATGATTACCCCCTGGTCCCTTTCCTTTTTTGTTGTTGTTACTACCTCCCCCCATTGCATATTCTTCCCCCTGGGTTCTTGTTTCCCAGGTGCATTATTTTGCACTTCTTTGCATTGAATCCTAGCTGCCATACTTCTGATACATCTTTAATTTATAAAACAGCTGAGGAACTGTACATTTGGGAGATACTCTACAGAACAGAACTGTACTGAGTGTCTTCATTTGATGGAAAATTTTAACCACATACTTTAATTAATTACTCTTGGATAACATTTGTTAATGGATTTGGTCCATGAAACAAATATTTCTAGCAGGTTTTGAGCTAAAATTGAAAGCCATAGTGACTCCAATTTATGAAGCCAAATTTTTACTGCTGAATGGCTTTGAATAAATTACCTACAAGAGATAATCCTGACTACAAAGATAGATTATTCATTTAGGCATCCCCATTGGGGACCTCTGGCCAAGTTGTATGGACTCAGAGGAGAGACACCTGGGCCCATTGAAACTGTATAATTTCTGCACCTGTTTCTTTTTAAGAGTGCAAACCTCTGTGGAACTATTACTAATGGTGAGAAGTCATTGAACTTAAACCTATTTTATATATAAAAAAGGGTTCCATCTTTTTTTAATCTTTTTAAAATGTTAAGCATGTACAATATTTCATGTGTTTATAATAAGGAAGGAATATGATGCATGTCAGCATAATCCTACATAAATACTGTGTTTATAGGACGTAATCAGTGTTATACTTAGTGTTGCACCTTGATAGCTTTGTACTTTACTAACAAGTTGCTTCAATTAGATTGATGCTAGAATAATTCCCTGTTCATTGAGCGTGATGGGCATGTGGTTGTGGCTGTGTTGTCAAGTAACCAGACATAGTAGAAGGATCTTGGGATTACATCTGTAGCACCAGAAAAAAATGCTTTGTATGATAGCCTCTGAGGTGATACTTAGCCTGTTGTGCAAGAAGGCAAAAACCGAGACAGGACCAGATGCTATCCAACATCTGGAAATGCAGATAAGCATTGTTTTTGATTCCCTCTGTAAACATTCAGCGGATAACACTGTTAAAGACTTAGTTGGCCATATTGGCCTAAAAAGGTGAACTTACCCAGCATAGGATGAGTTACTACAAGGGTCAAGTTCAGTGCATTAGAGCAGGATAAACATTGGGTGACGTATTCAAAGGATAAAGCTGATCTATAGCTGGTGGCTGTATTTGGTGAAGTCTCTGTGGTGTGTTAGTAACCACTATGGCTGGTTTACCCTAGGAGAACTTCAGAAAAGTTTTGCTGCCTGGTGACAGTGAGTGTTCTTATGAAAACCCATGTGAAATCTGGCCCTGGTATAGCCACCTTTATCCCATGGAAAGCATTCTTGGATGGGTGTGTGTGTGTGTGGATATAAAGTTAATAATCTAATTATAGCAGCTAAATGGACTCCTAGCAAGTAATAAGTATTCTCCTATTTCATGGGGAAATAAATTAAAGTATGCTATTATAAATTAAATTTATTCAAAATGTAATAGTCATACTAATTAACTACTGCTTGAAGACTATTATAGTCCTGGTACAATATTTTATTATCTTTAAATTTTTATGTATGTTTTGTAATGGCTTTGCCAAACAAATAAAACTCTTTAACCTTTAACCATTGGAAGGGATAGGACCCAGTGCATAGGGATTAGTTGAAAATGTTGGTGAGAGGAATGGCAATGGAGTTGCAGACCAATTTGAGGACCCTGTAATCAGTGTCGACAAGACCTAAGGAGGGCTTGGGGTCTTGATGAGTTTTACAACATCAGAGGGGGTGAGGTAGCACAAAAAGAAACTGGAGTGGGGGTTTAGGAGAGTGGGGAGGAGGGACCAAGGGAAGTGCATTGACTGGGCTTGTATTTGTCGAGGTTACCAAAATAATTGTTAAAAATGCAGGCAATTTCTGCAGGATCAGTGACTGTGTGCCCATTGAAGGAAAGGGTGAACTGACTGTCAGTATGCCCTTTGCCTATGAGACTGCTGAGAATGTTCCAGGTGTGCTTGGACTTTCCCGAGGAGCTACTCCACTTCTTGTGGAGGCAGGAGATTTTGGAGGACCTGAGAGTGGATTTGCATTTGTTATGGAGAGTTTTATTAAAGTTGAAAGAGGTGGGGGAGCTTCTGCTTCCTGTATTTTGACTAGGCATGGTCTCTTTCTCTCATGAGTTTGAAGATGTTGGGGAGCTCCATTCCTGGCTGTTACCTTTGACCCTAATTTTTTTGAGGGGAATGAGGTGATTGCAAATGGCAAGGAACTTTAAGCTAAATTCCTCCAGGGTGGAGTCAATGCCATTAATGACTTTGGTGAAAGACCATTCAGTGGTGAGAGTGGCCTGATGGAACTGTGCAAGGTCAAGTTTTTTGAACCCTCTAGTATGAATACATGTGTGCTTCTGAGGAGGGGTTTTAGTAGACTAACAGCAATAAATTGCACAATGGCCAGTGATGGAATCAGATAAAACCCCAGTGGTGGTGACATGGGAGGGGTGTGAGACAAGGATCCGGTCAATCAGGAAGCTGGTGCCAGTTTTGTAGTTCGTATGAGTAGGGGAGGAAATGAATTGGTGGAGGCCTAGGCTGGTGATGGATTCCTTGATAGCTAGGGACTGGTGGGACTGCCAGTTTAGGTTGAAATCCCCAAGGATAATGCATTTACTACTAAGGGGGAGTGATTCTTTGAAGCTAAGGAGATCGTCGAGTTCTGTTAAGGGGGATACAGGAGGTCATACTACAACACTGATTAATATTTTGTTTTTTACCAGAAGGAGATTAATGGAGAGGGATTCATGGTTGGGGGTGATAAGGGAGGTGTGAAGCTCCGAGGTGCAAAGGTGATTGGCTATCCAGAAGAGACAGCTACCTCCTCTTCTGCGGTAGTCCATGACCATAGCGACCAAAACTGAGCACCTAGAAAAACGGAGACTTAATGTCGGCGACTGTGATCATGGCTACCCATGGAGGAGGACAACCGGATACTGCGGTTAGTGAAAACTGTGGCAGGAACTAGCAAGTATAAGCATGTGCATCTACGGGGGAGGAATGGTTTGTGGGAGGGGTTGTGGTGAGCAGCTGCAGAGCTGGATTGCTGGTGTCATGGGGAGGGCAGTTGGCTGGGACATATGGGGTACTGAGTTCAGGTCTGGTGTGGTGCAGGGCTTTTTTTGCCACGCAGCAGCATGTATTTAAATTAAGCTTTCCCCCCAACATGCACCCTCCTGGAGTTGAGAATCCATAAGCGGGGGGGGTACAGCCCCTGCATTAATAATGGTCTTGGGCACCTTTTTATTCTGCACTGCAAGTATGCATTGCTGAAATTGATTTTCGGCAATGTACATGCACCATAATAGTGATCATTTTTCGATCGCTATTATGACATGGAACCCTCTTCTACCAGGTCTATCTTTCCTGACAAGGGAGTATCCACAAAGGAGTATTTTGTTGGAGGGTTTTTTATTGGTGAGCCAGATTTCAGTTAAGACAGTTATGTTAAAGGTGTTGGCAGAGAGCCAAGATTTAAGCTCAGTTTTTTTGCATTAAACTTTGAATACTGAGGTGATCTAGTTTTAGCTGCTTAGAGTGAGTACGGGGGAGTACCTTGGTTTGTGCAGCACGCATATGGAGGGCAGGGGTAGGATGGCTGGATCCAGAGATGAGAAGAAGGAGGAAAAGGAGCCTTCCATGTCTTATATGTGTAATGATGGACAGCTTGTGGAGAGATTGTCTGGTGTGTACCTGAAGTCTGATTTGTGTGTGGGGGAGGGGGTAAGAACTTATAAAGGAGGCAGAGTTTGTGAAGGCATAGAGTAAGCGTGGAGGGGTCAGGGGGCAAAAATGTGTTGCATGCAGGGGTTGAGGGGGTGTAGCGTAGCAGGTAGGGGGAGGAGGTAGAGAATGAAGCAGAGAAGAAGATCAAAGTGAGGGACAGTAGAGGATTTGGGTACAGAGAGCAGAGGGGGTGGAGGTAGGGTGGAGATAAAGGCAGAGGGGTGGAAAGGTGGTGGTGACTTGATGTGGAGTAGAGGTAGAGGAAAAATGGTAGCTAAGTGAAGCATTTTGTGAATTTGAGGGAGCATGATGTGGAATTGAGAGAGATGCAGTTCCAGGGAAGCTGCTTTTTTAAGAGGCAGTGTGACAGTGAGCCTGCTCTTAAGTCTATTAGGTAAAGAAGTGGCCCAGAGTGCTGTTACAGGGAAGCTGGGTTTTGAGAGGCAGTGTGGTAGCTAGCCTGCTTTTAACCCTTTTGGGGAAAGGAGTGGAGTGCTGTTACTGAGAAGCTGCATTTTTGAGAGGCAGTGTGGTAGTGAGCCTGCCTTTAACCCTTTTGGGGAAAGGAGTGGAGTGCTGTTACTGAGAAGCTGCATTTTTGAGAGGCAGTGTGGCAGTGAGCCTGCCTTTAACCCTTTTGGGGAAAGGAGTGGAGTGCTGTCACTGAGAAGCTGCATTTTTGAGAGGCAGTGTGGCAGTGAGCCTGCCTTTAACCCTTTTGGGGAAAGGAGTGGAGAATGTAGCCTCTCAGAGTCTGGAGACCATTTAAAGAGTGCCGGGGGTGGGGGAGGGTAGGCAGGAGAAAATTCATTTGAGGAGCCGACCAAGGAAAAATCCAAGGAGAGCAGAGAGTGGAGCCGAGGAGGCACAGCCAATTAGCACTCAGCTGTGGAGAAGCACCAGAATTGAATCAGAGAAACATACCTTCAGGATTAGCTGTGAGTCCAGAGAGTTGGGAGGGCAGTGGCAGTTGAGAAGGAGCCACACCACCATGGAAGCAGTCAAGGGTCTGCGGACAGAGGAAAACAGGAGAGGAGTTAAGGGTAGAGGAAAATCTCGGGGTCAGACAGTAGGGAGACAAACACAGCAGGGAACCAGGGGAAACAAAGAATCGGAGTAGTCTGAGATGAGAGGAAGGAGGGGTTTGAAATGGGAGATGAGGAGCATGTGTGAGGGGGGTTCGAGCTAGTATGGGATTCAGTGAGGGAGGCAATGAGGGGATGTTCTAGTGGCAGGAGGGAACTTAGAAAGCAGGATTTTCAAAGTCTAAAAACAGTGGAAAATACAGGGTCGGGGCAGGCAGAAAGACAGAAATAATTGCAAAATAGAGCAATTAAGCAGTCAGTAATACAAATTGGCTAACATTAAATATGTAAATACAGCATACAGTACAATATTAGCAAACTCTAAATTTCATCAAGTCTTAGTAGAAATGGCAAAAGTTTAAACTACAGCAAGCATAAATAAAGGTGGCAGACTGTACAGAAACAGCAGGAGTAATTAAGTGAATCGGTACACTGTCAGAGGCTAGGTACCTAAATGTAACAGTTAGGGACAAATTCAAGCTGAGGAGCCAACCGAGGAAAATTCCAAAGAGAGTGCATAAAGTGGAGCTGAGGAGGCACAGCCAGTCAGTGCCCCGCTGTGGAGAAGTGTCAGAACTGAATCAGAGAAGCGTACCTTCAGGATCAGCTGTGTGTCCAGGCAGTCGGGTGGGTGGCAGCAGCTGAGAAGGAGCTTCACCACCTTGGAGGCAGTCCAGGGTCTTCAAGATCAGCTGTTGGTCTGGGCAGTCAGGCAGGTGGCAGCAGTTGAGAAGGAGCCGCACTGCCTTGCAGGCAGTCGGGGGTTTAGTAGATTACAATTTATTGTTGATAATTTAGAAATTACTAATTGATAAAATGTGGTCAAAAAGTTATGGATGCCTAATAGGTAATGCCACCAGAATTTCACGTGAGGAATTTAGCTTACACAAAGCACTTATCGCCACTGAATCACCTTATCTGCACTAGCATCATGGCCCTGCAATGCCCCTCCAACACTCTGCAACAGTGATGCCCAACATAATGCTTCATTATTTATGACTAATGATATCCAGATACTAATGTCACAATGACCTAAGTTGCAACTAGTTGTGAGGCTTGGCATCACTTGGTGCCACTGTTTTAAAATTGCAAAAATATGCATTGCTATCTATAGGGTTGTTAAAGTGTTAGCAGGTGGCACTGTACCGAAACAATGATGCATGTGTATGTGCTTCCACAGGTCATTATATCACTGAGCTCTATTGGTTAGCTGGCATATTGCAAGAATTCAGGGGTAGTACACAGCGATGTCAATGACTATTCTTCATGGTGCATTACTCAAGACAGTGACTGACACTTGGCACCACTAAGTTTTTACTATGGAACCTCCTATGAATGCTACTTTGTTGGGTTACATGTAATAAAAAGTGACCTTGAAAGGCGTCATCATTATATTCAGCACATGCGCCAAAATTCAATTTCGCAATATATACCCTGGGCAGAAAACAAAACAGTGCAAAGGACTCTATATTTTAATGTCATGAGCCCCCCACACTCCCCTACTTTAGGATTCTTTACTCCAGGGGGGTGCATGTCGGGGGTGCAAAGTTGAAAAAACTACTTGGGTTGGTTGCAACAAAACATACCTGCACCGGACCCAAACCCAGCATCCTGGCCACCTCAGCCCAGCACCCACTCACCATGCCACAGAGCCAGCTCTGCAGCTTGCAGCAGCACAACCCCCCCAAACTCTCCCTCCCATCCCGCCCCCCTTGTTCAGCTGCGTGCTTGTTCTCCTGTGCGCATGTACATATAGCGACATCCTGTCACTATTCATGAACCCACCCCATCTGGTCGCCTTCCCTACTCCCTTGCCCTGTTGAAAATGGAGAATCATCAAAACTGCCATCACTAAGCCTTTGTGTGAAGCAAATAAAACAAAACAATGTAAAAAAACACTGTAGTTCTTAAAGAAGGTGGCAGGGAAGGTTAGGAAGAAAAAGATAGCATTCAGGAAGTACAAGGATTCACAGAAGTAGCAGGACAAAGAATTGTATCAGTTAAAGCAAAAGGAAGCAGGGAAGGCAGTCAGAACAGCAAAGGTCCAAATAGAGGTAAGGATAGCCAACTCAGTTAAGAAGGGGGGGTACAACCTTTTATAGGTACATCAGGGAGTGAAAGAAGACCAAGGGAGGGATAGCAAGGCTTAATAAAGGGGAGGGGTTGGGCAGAGGGTGACTGTGAAAAGGCAGAGATACTAAACAAATATTTTTGCTCAGTATTCATGAGCGAAGAAGGGGAGGTACCTAAACCAAACAACAGAAACACTCTGGATAGGGGGGTTGATACCAGCCCATTCACAGAATAAAGAGTTCTGAAAAAACTCTTAAAACTGAAGGCGGACAAAGCAATGGGACCTGATGGGATTCATCCCAGAATTCTAAAAGAACTCAGGGTAGAACTAGTGACACCACTGACTACCCTCTTTAACAAATCATGGGAAGATAAGGTGGTACCTGAGGACTGGAGGAGGGCAGATGTGGTCCCGCTTCACAAAAGTGGAAGAAGGGCAGAGACAGGAAACTACAGACCTGTTAGTTTGACCTCAGTGATAGAGAAAATGATGGATTCACTTATGAAAGAGAGAATCGTTGAGTACCTAGAGGCCAGAGGGGCACAGGACCCAAGGCAGCATGGATTCACAGTGGGTAGGTTATGTCAGATGAATCTAATAGATCTCTTTGACTGGGTGACCAAAGTAGTAGATCAGAGAGGGGCTGTGGACATGGCCTACCTAGACTTTAGCAAGGCATTTGACACAGTCCCACACAAAAGATTAATATACAAGTTAGCCAGCCTGGGAGTGGGTCCCAAGATGGTAGCCTGGGTAAAAAATTGGCTGGAGAACAGGACACAGAGGGTAATAGTAAACGAAGTCCACTCTGAAGAAAGGGGGTTACTAGTGGGGTACCGCAGGGTTCAGTTCTAGGACCAGTCCTCTTCAATGTCTTTATAAGTGACATTGCAGAGGGACTGGAAGGAAAAGTATGTCTCTTTGCAGATGACACAAAGATCTGCAACAGGGTTGATACACAAGGTGGGGTGGAAAAGATGAGAATGGACTTGGCAAGGTTGGAGGAATGGTCATATGTATGGCAGCTTAGATTCAATGCTAAGAAGTGCAAAGTAATGCACCTGGGAAACAAAAACCCAGGGGAAGAGTACACTATGGGGGGTGAAATGCTAACAACAACAAAAATGAAAAGGGACCTGGGGGGTAGTTATATCAGATGACCTAAAGGCCTGCAAGCAATGTGAGAGGGCAGCAAGGAGGGCTGCGGGAATACTGGGATGCATAGGAAGAGGCAACATCAGTAGAAAACAGGAATTTGTTATCCCTCTGTACAGACAGCTGGTGAGGCCCCATCTGGAGTACTGTGTGCAGTTCCGGAGACCCAATCTCTGCAAGGACATAGACAGAATGGAGGCAGTCCAGAGGTGGGCAACTAAAATGATGCAGGGTCTGCACCAGAAGATATATAAAGAGAGACTTAAGGAGCTTAATATGTATACCTTTGAGGAAAGGAGGGACAGGAAGGACATGATAGAAACGTTTAAGTACCTCAAGGGACTCAACAAAGTCCAAGAGGGTAGCATCTTTCAGAAAAAGAGTTGCATGAGAACAAGGGGGCACAATCTGAAGATAGAAGGGGGACTGCTCGGAGGTAAGTGAGAAAGTATTTTTTCACGGAGAGGGTAGTAGATGCATGGAACAGCCTTCCTGAGGAGGTTGTGGAGTCAAAAACAGTGGGGGAATTCAAGAATGCATGGGACAGACATAAGGCAATTCTAGGGGGTGGGAGTAGGAGGAAGTATGCTGTTGGTTAACTCAGATCTGCAGTTTATCCATTAGGTAGGGAAACTGGCAGACTGGGTGGGCCAAGCGGTCCTTATCTTTCATCAAATTCTATGTTTCTACACGTCACAAGTGGGTCGCTGTTTCAGTAGGCACCCACTTGCGAATAGCGCATGTCACAGGATACCACTTTGTTGCAACTTTACCCATCCTTTACCTTCCTTTACAATGGCAACTCAAGTGTATGACTGGCAAAATGTATGGACATGGCTTTGACAAAAGTATCACAGCATTCTACAATTTCACAAAAGCTCATGAAATTCAACCTTAATTATTGATGTCATTGTGGAACCTTTGGCTGCTTATAACTTGGCCAGCATCTAAGCAAAATATTTCAGAGTTGACACACACAGCCTCTTTTTTTTTTCTATATTGGTTTTCCTCCTGAACAGCAGTTTGTCTGTTAAGGATATATGCTGGTCATGCTGAACAAAGCCATTATTCAGTTGGCTACCAGTTTTTTCTCCAACATTTTTCCTCCTATCTCCTCTGGTGGTGGCAGTGCCTATGTTAGCCTCCAATAACCACAGCTTTCACTGTGGCAGTAAAAAGCTCCCTGGCCCACCCATGGGGGTTGCTGTGTTAGTGGAACACATTGCTAACCCTCCCTGATGAAGATGCACAGCCAAGCAGCAGCTGTTACAGCAGTGGCCTGCCTCTCAACATGACTTCTTCGGCTCACTTATGAGCCCAGGTCATCATCATAACAGCATGACACTCTGCTGCTTCACAATGAGGGTGACCCAAAAACGTGATATTTAGGGTCAATGAATCTAGCAAAATTGGTGATACTCCATTCTTCAGTTTTGAAGTAACAGGGATTGCAGTTTACATAATTGCAAAATGTATTTTTACAATTCACCAGTTTGGAGACTAACAAGTTAGTCATCTTTAAAGATAGAGATCTGACATTTGGTACATGTCTATTTTTGGTAAAGTCAGCATAACAAATGTAGCACAATGTTGACTAATACATATGAAATTCTGCAGTTTACATAATTGTTTAATGTCATTTTAAAATCTTTGAAAGTTTGGAGGCCTGTAGATCAGCAACCTTTAAATACAAAGATCTAAAACTTGGTACATGATTATATGGGACTTGGTAATTTCAGCTTACCAAAGTTGTGAAATTTGGACAAATACTGTAGTTTTGAAATTAAGTGGAAATAACTGAAATCACAATGTTAGCAATATTCCATGAAATATTCATGGAACGTTCATGAAATTTCACAGAAGTGAAATAATTTTGTCCGAATTTCACTGGCAGAAGATAAATTTTGCCTAGCCCTACATTTAACCCTAATGGTAACCCTAACGGTTGACCTTGGTTAGATAACCTTTGCAACCTTTTTTAGCCATTGTTGACCCTGGTCAGCCATTGCCATTTAACCCATGGATAGCTGCATAGACCATTGCTATTGAACACATTAAATCTGTATTGACCATGTTTGACTATGGTGATTTAAGTTGCTGTGACATTAACCATGATTGACACTGGTTGATCAAGTTTGGTTATTCAACCTCACAATGGCTATTGTTAATGATGGTCCACCATGGTGATTTAACCCTCTGATGATTTGAATTAACCATGGTTTATGTCAATGAGGGAATTTGGTCATGGATACCATGGGCAACCACAGTCAAAAGAATGGTACAATGCATAGCTGACCATGGTTTCTGACCATGGTCAACCTATGGGTGAACCCTGGTTGACCATGGTTCAGCAATGATATTCTTGCTGGGTAAGGGCCTCTGAGGCTCTGGTTTCCATGAGTTTCTGGGTCACAGTGGAAGAACCATGGCTTGGAGTTGGGGAGCATGGAGAGACCAGCTGGGCTTGAAAAAAGTAATCCACTTCCTCCAGGAACAGGAAACTTATCTGCTATCCCTGTATATTCACTGAGAGTACTCATGGGTAGAGAAGGGAATAGTTCAGTTCCTGTTCCAGAGCACCTGTTTAATTTTGTCAATTGATTGTACCCATTGGAGGACACTGGCTGGTAGTCCCAGTAAAATATATTCTTTGATCTTTCACATGTATGTCCTTAAGTTTTCATGCTGAGCAGAGAATACGCTTCTTGTCCCCGGTGGTGTAGGAGCTCAAAATTGAGAGGCCAGTGCTTAGTTGTGGGGGACACTTGGTTTGCTCTGTGCATTCTGTGAATCTAGTCAGTCTTAAATGTGTAGACATTTGAGTCTACACTAGCTGTATCCAGAGAGGCAGATTTGTCCTCAGAAACTACACACGGTCAGTTCCCTCAATGCCTTTTTTCAAGCACAATCTGGAGTTGTTGCTCCATCCTGGACCCTCCAAGTCCTATACTTTCACCATCAGTTATGAAATCTGGGACTTTGCTGCTTTCAAACATGTATCATCATCCCCTTGCATCACCGCTATTGTTGTGAGCTGTGCCCCTGCATACACAACCTGGCCAGTCAGACTGTTAATACTAGTCTGGGTCTCAGTGACCATGAGCTTGATGATTTCCACACTTGCTGCAATCAACTCCAACAACATTTTTTGGCTCAGAGGCATTAATTCTGGTGGGGGGAGGAGGATCAGTCTTTGGTAGCCATCATTCTTTAAAACAGAGAGCAGTTACCAGGCCGGTGGTGCTGAAGGTTAAGGCACTGGATATCATACTTCGTGCCACACTGGTGACCTGGGTTTGGAAGCAGACCAGGGTCATTGAGGGTCGGCCGGGGGGGGAGTATTGAGCATCCCAATGAATGCCCTCTTCTGAAGGGTGAAGGGACACTTTGTACAGCGCTGGAACCCATAGTTCCACACCGGTGAAAGCACAGGTGGCGGGTTGCATGGATCTCATGAGTCAGGGAGGGGAGGATGCTTTCAGACACTTGACTGTGATATGCCTCAGCATGTCATTAGTCTGGACATATGTCCTCCATGCTGGTGCCCTCTAGGGGTGGGGAAGCAAAAATAATGGGAGAAAATCCAGAAAAACTCCTGGAGGTGTGAGAGTCTTTTCTAAACAAGAGGAATTGCTGAAGATGGTAATAGCTCATTGTGGGGGGACATAAGGTCATTGATGGGGGAGGAACAGCCAGACTCAGGCTTTGTTGATAGTGAGTTACCTGATGCAGGCTTTGCCATTTAGTAGTAGCATAGATAGTGCTATACAGAATTTTGTTGGTGGGACTTCATTGGAGGAAAATAGACAAAAGTAGAGGTGGGCAGAAGAGGGTATGGAGGGTGTAGGAAGTTGGGGTGAAGGGGGAGATAATACCTATAAGTAGGGGCACAGTGGGGGTGGAAAGAGTGAAAGGTGGGTAGTACCAATAAGTAGGGGTTAAAGTGGTGGAAGAGGGTGGGGTAGAAAGGTAAGATGGGGTGGGGCAGGAACCAACACTGTATGGTGATTAGCTAGGGCATTGGCAGTTCTTACCTACAGTACATCCAAGTGGGAAAGGAGCCTGGTTTTGAAAAGGGTGATCAACAGATATCAGATGACCTAAAGGTAAGCAAGCAATGTAAGAAGGCAGCAGGGGTGGATGGGGGAATACTGGAATGCATAAGGAGAGGTATCACCAGTAGAAAACAGGAAATTGTTATCCCTCTGTACAGACAGTTGGTGAGACCCCATCTGGAGTACTGTGTGCAGTTCTGGAGACCTCTATCTCTGTAAGGACATAGACAGGATGGAGGCAGTCCAGAGGAAGGCAACTAAAATGATGCAGGGTCTGCAACAGAAGCCATACAAAGAGAGACTACAGGAGCTTAATATGTATAACCTTAAGGAGGGGGGGCATGATGGAAATGTTTAAGTACCTCAAGGGAATCAACAAAGCCCAAGAATAAAGCATCTTTCAGAAAAAAGAGATGTGTAAGAACAAGGGGACACAATTTGAAGATGGGGGGCAGACTACATTCAGAAGGCCTTGAATGGGGGCAGTCTGGTGGGATGTATCTTCATAGATCTCACCAAAGCCTTTGATACTGTCAGCCATCACATCTTGCTTGATCAGTTTCAGCACCTTGGGCTAGCCTCTGAAGCCATCCTCTGGTTCCAGGATTACCTATCCAGCAGAGCACATGGTGCAAAAATTGGGACAGCTATCTCCTTGTCTAGGGATATAGTACTGGGTGCCCCACAAGAGTCTATACTGGGCCCCCTCCTCTTTAGCCTGTTCATCAACAGGCTTCCAGAGACCTGCAAAAGAGAGATTATTCTGTATGCAGATGTGGTCATCCTTAGTATGAATAAAGGGAGATTTAATATAGCTGCTAGCTATTCTGCACAAGCCAAAGATTTTGAATCAATTTTGAACAAACACTGGCATGTATTATCAGTAGATCATAATTTAAAGGAGACAGCTTTACTTAGACCTAGGATGTGCTACAAAAGAACAGCAGCACTCAGGGACCTTTTGGTCCAAAGCCATTTTAAAAACAAAATGGGAAAAAAACCTGGCTTAACCAATCAGTGGGATGTTTTAGGTGCAGAAGAGGTGTGCATTGTGAGTATGTGGAACAAAAGAAAGGGTTTACAAGCTATAACATAAGAACAATATACAAAATCAGATAGTGTATGACATGCTTAAGTGAAGGGGTCATATATTTAGCTACCTGTAAGTGTATGGCTTTTTACGTGGGGAAAACTACTTGCCAATTCAAGGTGAGAATGGGAGAACACTTTAGAGCCACCCAAAATAAAGATGAAACATACGCCACTGCAGCCCATGTGCAGGGTAAAACAGAGAGTAGTGATCACAGTTTAAAGTTTGTGGCTATAGATATAGTGAGCCACAGCCCTAGGGGAGGAGATTTTGAGAACCCGATGCTCAACAGAGAAAACTTTTGGATCCTGTCTTTGAAAGCTAATGTTACCCCTGGATTAAATCCACATTTAGATGTAAAGCCCTACTTAGTTAAAAAGAATAGATACAGAAATTAGTACCTTTTGTGTTTTTTCTCTCCTTTCTTCCCCGGTTTTCTTTCTCCTTCCCTGCTTTTACTAACTAACCCCCCCACTTTCCACTTCTTCCTTGCTTCTCTTTCCTCCCATAACAGCCTTCCCTTTTCCCCCTCCACCCTCCATTGCTTCCCCCCACTTCCCCCCTTTCCATATTTTCCCCTGAACTTCGTATGTTTACTTCAAATGTGTTTGTACATGTAGATGTAAGAGATATGATATTCTGAGGAATATTTTATTCCTTTCCATCCCTGTTTGTCTATATCCTATTGGAGATACATTGTGTGTGATATTTAATCAAAAGGATAACAACATTCCTTTTTTAGTGTTTGCACAATGTAGTTAAGTCAAGTATTTATATGCATTTTTGTCTTAAGGCATTTGTCATTTTAAGAGTGGTCTGCTTGCACTCACTAATAGATTGTTAATTGAATGGATGAGGTCAGCAGGTCATGTGAGTTTTGAATGTATAAAATGAGTTTGTCTGTTTGTTTTTACCAGCCTTTGATAAAGGACCAGGCTGGTTCAAAACATGTCAGGCAGTCATTTCTATTTTCCACTGGAGCCTTTTTAATAAACTCAATATGTGTTTTGCCTTATCTTGGCGAAGACCTTTATTTGCATCCCTCTCAGGGGTTTGTGTGAGTGCCATAAACCTGTAAGTATTTTGGTCATCTTTAGTGGTAGCGCCCAGCTTCAGCACCTACAGGATGAGTTGCAGTACTCATTTCACTGCTTGAAGGACTGGTTCAACTCTCAGAAATTGCTTCTCAATTACAAGAAGATAAAGACGATGCTGATAACCACTCAACAGCACAAGAGATCTCTTTTGTCCCTTACTATTTCTAACAACAAGGCTGCTCCACTCGAGTAGGTCAATTCTTTTAAATACATGGGTGTGATAACTGATTATACCCTCTGATACATGCAGCACACCGATCAGGTCATCAGAACAGTGAACACCAAACTTGGCGTTCTCTACAGGCACAGACAGTACCTAACTCCTGAGGCCCTCAGGTTAGCAGTCTCCTCTTCCATCTTGTCTATTATTGACTATGGTCTCATGTTCTATGGGTCAGCATCTGTCACTGTACTAAAATGAGTAAGCACAGTCCTTAACAAGGCCTGCAGGCTGGCTCTAGGGGCTGTTAATCTCCAACGCACCTGCTCCCTCTATGAGCACACTAACTTTCTCAGTCTTGCCAGCATAATCAAATACCAAACATGCCTGCTTGGCATGAAATCTCTCCTAGGTAAAGCTTCACTGACCTTCAAAGAACTGCTCTGGTGAGGTACATCTGAGTACCACATTCAAGAGCAGACCCACTGCCCATTTGCCATCTCCTTCAGAAAACTGGTGCTTGGCCAATGATCCTTAACATACAGGGCTCCTTCTTGCAAAAATGACATCCCAGCATGCCTTTTACTCACTAACATCTCCTTATCGTCAAGGTGGAATTAAGACGTCACCTGGCCAAGGCTGAGGTCTGTAGTTGCAGGTAACCTCCAGTACTTGTCACCCAGTAGGCTGAAGTCAGGCACTCCTGGGCTGCATTCTTCAATTTGTTACCCTGCTACCCAGTAACCCTGAGTCTCAACTTCTACTTCCTCCTACTACTTTCCAGGCCTTGAACTTGAGCCTTCCATAGTCACAGCCTGTCAATAAGCCTTCTACCTACTGTCCTCAACTCTGCCCTCTGTTTTAAGTCCCTCCCCTGCAACTGACCCTGCACAAATGTGATTGTCTCAAAGCACCTGTCTTCTTCCAGCTTATTCTGTGTATGGTCCTCCCTCACATTGCTCTGTAATATGTTCCTACTGGGTCAGTCCTGCACAGAAAATGCCCACCCCCCACCCGACTAGAATTAACAACAAAGCCTCCTCTTGTTTGCCTTAACAAATAGGGTGTAAAAGCCTATGTTGAGTCTCTCCCTCCCAGACTTTACCTGAAATAATGACAATGCCTCCCCTGGCTGCTTTACCTCCTGCTAAATTAGTTTCTTAAACCCATAGCACTAACCACATACCTTGGAATGTACTAATTGCAATATGCTGTACCTCTATATGAGATAGCTTACAATTATAAATAGACCAATTGCTGTTGTTTCTTGTATTTGTCTCTGTACTTGTGCACCCATACTCTGTAACTATCTTTCTGTGTTGTCCCACTGTCAATATGTGGAACCTTTGAAAAAAGAGCATTTTACTCAAAGATTATGTCCGATTGACTAAATAAATAATTAAGCTCAGGGGCAAAGTGAGGAAGTATTTCTTCACAGAGAGGTGGTGGATGCATGGAATGGCCTTCCTGCAGAGGTGTTGGGGTCAAAAACAGTGGGGGAATTCAAGAATGTATGGGACAGACCAGGGGCATCATGCAGGCTGAAATTTTGGAGGGGCACAAACTCTAAAGCTCTCTAGGGGGGTCCGGGGGCATGCCTCCATGGGAAAATTTTGAAAAACAGAAGTAAAATGGTGCATTTTAGTGACTTTTAGCAGATCAGTAAGCTTCTCCCCAACAAGCTAAATGACATACTGTAATAATGCTCCAAATATGGGTGTGGGGGAATATCTACGCAAAGTAAAAGAATAACAATCCATTCAATAACACACCACTTCCTGCAGGCTCTCCAAACAGAGCAAGCATAATAAAGACCATAATAAATATTGTAGTAGAACTAGTACTGCCTTGGGGGGGTAAATCATAACCCACTACAAGTTCAGTCTGTTCAAGAGAAAACAGTATCATGCTGGCTGAGCCTTTCACAGTAGAACAAGCCTAATAAAAATAAATGAGTACCTTATTGGCATGAACACGCTCAGAATGTATCAGGGAAAGTATAGGACACACAGCTTAGTAACCAACTTGTTTAGCTGATCCGTGACTTGAGTCAGCAACAGCAACTACCCCTGGCAGGCAGGGGACTCCCTCCACCACATATATATATACACACACACACACACACATTGGATCTGCAGGGGAAATGTTAGACTGTATAACCACAGAATAGTGTCACAAGAGTAGACTTAAGAAGTCCCACTGTCCAACTCCCCCACAACACCATCCCTCTGGTGGGTGCTCATGTACCCAGTAAGGGATTATGGCAGACTATGATACCTCCTACAGTTTAACTCTGACTAATGTGGATGCATCCCCCAGCTATAGGAGCAGCTGGATGCTATTGGAACATAGACCTACACCAGGAGGGAGAAAAAGTGTTTTTTTTGGGGGCAATGACAACATTCATCAACCCTCTATGGATAAAGAAAGGTCCAGGTTACAGCACACTTAACAGTGTATTGACATGTTGGGCTGCTCAGTTGGGCTTGTGTGGCACCTAAATGATGCAGCAACTAAGAGAGAGAGAGAATGCCCTACCCAAATAGGATAAAAATGGGCAAATTAACAAACCAGGCAGTCTCAGACAGTCAGAAAATCAAAATGAAATCACAATGTCACATTGTACCTTGACTTGTCTCCTTGACTGTCTGCAGGTGCCAGGCCCTGATGCTGATCCCTTGGCTCCTTTGCTGAAAATAATGCTGCCTTATGCTGGGACCGGTCCTGTTTTTTTTTTTCCTTTTTTTATTTCCCTCAGCTGTGAACTGAAGAGAGACAATGAACTCAGCTTTCGGCACCGCTCAGTCCAGTCTACCCCAACCCGGCTTGCATCACTCTCCATCTCCTCTTAAAACTCTAACTGGCCACCATCCCCCTTCTTGATGTTTTTCTTCCCAGGAAAGGAGGTTCGAAGTTGTTTTCATTTTTACTACGGAAGTGAGTCGCCATTGTAACTGCATAAACCATGAGACGAGGAGTTCTTTTTCTAACCTCAGTCTTTCTGCTTCAAACTCATAGTGCTGATGGTGCCGGAAAGAAAATGCAGTTTACCGCGCGGTAACGTCATCTACCCATAGTCACTTTCCGATTGGCAGCTGATGCATTTTCCAGCTGGACTGACAACACAAACTGAGAGTGATTGGTAGAATCTATGCTGATTGTCAACACGGATTACCATTCACTTCACTTACACTACGGTGAGCAACTCAGCAAGTGTACTGTTTTATTTAAAAGTCCGGTCAGTGGCAGTAGGACTTTGATTATTGCTCAGATTGGATTCGGACCACCCTCCCCCTCAAACCTTCCACCAGCGATTGTAAAAAAGTAGTGACAGTTTTCTGCCCTGTGTTTGCCGTAAATATAATTAAGAAAAAAAAATATTTTCAAGATAGATCAGCAATTTTGGGGGGGGCACATGCCCCCTTGGGTCCTATGGGCATGATGCCACTGGGACAGACATAAGGTAATTCTAGTGAAGGGTAGGAAGAAGTGGGCTGTTGGCTAACTAGGATGTGCAGCTTATCCAATAGGTAGGGAAATGTGCAGACTAGGTAGGCCAAGTGGTCCTTATCTGCCATCAAAATCTATGTATTCAGCGGGACATGGACACTATTAAGAGAAGATTTGGCAATCCATGAGATGGCTTAATACCCTTTTTCCCCCAAGTGAGTCTTCATCTACTGAGGAAGGGGAAAATGTAGACATACTGTAAATAAATCCAGCACCAATAGGTCTGCCTTCAATTTAATTGTTTTCCATTTTTTATTTATTTATTTATGACTTTGATAACCAGATGAGTGCACTGATCCCAGGGACAGTTTTCAGGCACGACCTGGCCATAACACATGGCGCAGGGTGACAGTGGAGTACAAGGTAACAGTAATACACATGAAACAGATTTGATACAAGCAACAATAGTAAGCACAATATACAGGTTTGATGCATAGGTCCATTTGAGAACAATGAATACAAGGTTTTAATATCGGACATGAGGAGATTTGGTACAAAACAAACAAATCGTAGGCACAGTGTACAATATGTGACTGCATCGTCTAGTAATACACAGAATACTCAGTAAAAATATATACAAGGCAAGGAAGTCAAATATTACTGTGAAAAATACAATATAACAGTTGTGGGCAGGGGAGTTGACTAGTGTGGGTAGGTGGGTAACCCCTGGGCTGGGGAGTTGACTAGTGTGAGTTGGTTTCAGACCCCAGGGAGCAGCGGCAGGATGAGTTTGTCAGGAACCAGACTTTAAAGCTAGACTTGAAACTGGAGTGTGTGTAGATGGAACGGAGTTCAGCCAGTAGTTTGTTCCACTGCAAAGAGGCAGCTGCAGACCAAGCTGCTACTCATGTTGGTGGATACCCTAGGAACAGGTGGGGGGGTTACAATTAGAGCGGAGATTGCGGAGGAGCGTTCTGGTTTTCAGAAGGGCAGTTAGAGGGGATTCTGGAGCCATACAGATGACACTGTCTAGCATGCAGCAGAGGGCTAGGTTAAAGCGAACTTGTAGTGGTAGCCATAGCCATCCAAGGGTATTATAGAGGGTACAGTAGTGGGTGGAGAATGGGGCCAATAAAGCAAAGTGACAGATGCTGTTGTAGGCAGCGGAGAGTTTAGCCATGACAGTAGCTGAGGTCCTGGCATAAATAGGGGAGCAGTAGCCAAGAATAGGGAGAAGATTACCCTGGACAATGGCTAGTCTGGCTTCAGGAGTAAGGTATTGCCTGAACCTATAGGCGGCACCTAACTTTTGATGTAACCTTCTGACAAGGGAATTTGCATGCTCAGTGAAGGTGAGGGAAGGGTCGAGCAGTACTCCTAAGTATTTGTAGGTGCTGACATCCTCCAGGGCTGGGCCATCTGGGTGAGAATGCGTAAGGGGGCTTGGTTTTTAGTTTTGGCCAGAAAGGGCTTAGATTCGAGCAGCATGGATTTAGTTTTTTTGGCATTTACTAAGAGAAGTTTTTTTGAGAACCAGCTGTGGGCCGCAACATAGTTGCACGAGAGAACTGAGGAGATTGCGGCCGTGGATTTGTCACTGTGTAAGAGGACAAGGTCATCGGCATACAGGAGAGAGTGACAGTTGAGGCAGTCGAAGGGAAGCACATTAGCGAATATGGAGAAAAGGAGGGGACCCAGGATTGAGTCTTGAGGGACCCCCACAGAGACAGGCAGGGTACGGGAGCAGGTTTAACCAATACACATGAATTGTGAGTGATTGGTAAGGTAGTTAGTGAACCAACTTGTGACTTTCCGAGAACAACCAAGGAGGCTAAGCTTGGAGTTAAGAAGAGCAGCATGGTTAACCATGTGAAAAGCCTTTGAGAGGTCAACAAAGACAGGCCTGGTGGCTTTACCATTATCCATATTAGAGAGGATGTGGCCAGTAAGAAGGGCAAGAGCAGTGGCAGTGGAATGATTCTTGTGAAAGCCGTGCTGTTGGTTGCATAGGAGGGTGTATTTGCCTATGTACTCAGTGAGCTGATTGTGGACTGTTCTCTCGAGTAGTTTACTGAGATAATGGAGGATGGATATTGGATGGTAATTGTCAGAGGATTTGGGGTCACTAGATTTAAGAATGGGGATAACCTTAGCTATCTTCCATGGGTCAGGCATGAAGGAGGTGGAAAGGGCAGGGTTAAAGATGAAGGTGAGTGGCCTGGCAATCGCCAGAGAGATCAGTTTATGGAAGACTAGAGATAGCCCATCAGATAAGGAGGAGCTGTGGTTAGGTAGACTTTTTGAGCAGCTTCACTGTGTCATGTATGGAGAGAGCTTTAAAATAGAATGGGGGTATTTTCGGGTGAGTGGCAGAGCTGGAGGAGGATAGCAGTGTATCAGGTATTAGGGCTGAGTGTTGAGGTTGGGCAGTTGGCAACTTATTTAGGTACATGGATAAGTTGAACTTACAATTGAAGACACTGGCCACATCATGAGGGTCGGTCAGCAGCCCATCCTGGGAGTTGATATGTGGTGCAGTGTAGTTGGGGCGGGGGTTTAGGAGGGAGCTGTTTGAGTCCCAGAATTTTCTAGGGTTTCCAAGGTTGGCCTTTTGCAGATTGCGGAAGTGGGTCTGTTTCAAAAATTTCGCCTGTTGTTCACATTTGTTCCTCATGTGCCTGTAAGCATCCCAGAGGGCAGGAGAGGGGGTTGCTTTTGAAAGTGGACCAGGCACGGTCTCTGGCCTTCATAAGGATTAGGTCTTTAGAGACCCAGCACGAGCACCCACATCTGACCTGTCTGGTGGTGACAGGGAAAAAGCGGTCCTGGAGTATTAGTAGAGTCCGGGTAAATGTGGAAACTGCTGTGGCTGCATTGGAAAGAGAAAAAGGCATGGACCAGTCCAAGGACTGGGCATCCTCAAGGAGGTTTGTGGAGACTGGGCAGCTGAAATTTCTGTGAGATAGGTATTTGGGTGGAGGGCACTTTAGTTTGGAAGACCAGAGGAGATAGGTCAGTGAGTGATCGCTTATAGAGTCAGCCATGGTGCCAGCATGTAATGCTGATATGAGTCAACTGACAATTCATCCTGAAACAAACAAACCAAAAAACAACAACATGAAAACATGGCCAGGACAGATACAAGAGGAAAAATAGCAGGACTAAGAATAGTAAGAGCACAGATTATAAGATGGTGGTATTTAAACATCAGAATTGGGGGTGGGGGTGGGAGTGATAAAACATAAGGGAGCTGCTTCCCATATCCATTCCCGCTGATCCTTCCCCCTTCCAACTTCATATTGTGTCTTCTAGTCTTTGAGCATCTTTTCCTTTGAAAGCACAACAAAATGATTATATTAAATGCACACTGAAAATAAGAGTTAAAAATCTACGTTTCGATCTTAGATCTTTTTCAGGAAATATCTAAAAGAGAAAAAGTGAAGAGGGGAGGTAAAATAAGGGATATATATGTGGGGAAAGAAGAAAGGGGAAGACTCAGGGAGAAGAAGTGATACAAGGCAAGATTGAGAGAATCTGTGAAGCAAAAATGTGATGATGGGAAAGACAAGGCGTAATAGAAGAAAATGAGCTGGAGAAGTCCCCAGGTGGTACTAATTAACAGGGCCTAGTCAGAAGGCTGAAAGGCGACAAATATGGGGAAGAAGGCAGAGATGGAGACATATGGTGACATTGAAAATAACTTAAATGTGTACTGATACAAGCAGACTTTAGGGAAAACAAGGGCTGAAAGATGTTAGTACGAAATAAATCTATCATTTAAACTGGAGGGCTGCTGGGAGCCAAGACAGATGATCATCTTGGTGTCCATGTTTTTTCTAAGGTCAGAAGCCCTGCTGAAGGACACAAACAGAATGGTCATTGGCACTGTGGTCCCTGGAGATAAAGTGGGATATAATGGGTTTATTAGCGTCTCCATTCCCAACTGCCCTTAAAATTCCCTGAAATGGTCAGCAAGATGTCTACCAGTCTCTCCAATGTAAATAGCTGCATACTTCCTGCAAAGAATACAATATACTACATTAGTGGAGGTGCACGAGAACCCCTTGGTGATGTGAAAAACACCCTTAGGACCCTGAATTTCAGTCACACTAGAAACACATTTGCAGGTGTAGCAGTGAGTTCTGTTGCAAGGTTTGGTACATGGTAGGGAGAAACTGTTGGGAGTCGGTAGGCTGCTTTTTACCAGGAGATTGTGCAGGCTGGGTAGCCGGCGGTAGGAGGCAATAGGTGGCTCTGTAAAGGAAGCATCAATGACTGGGTCAGTTTGCAAAATAGGAAATTTTCTGGTGATGATCCTGTGAAGAGAAGGTGTACTCTAATGGAAAGGAAGCACTAGTGGAATTTGTCATTTTCCTTTGAAAGATGCTCCCTTCCTGTACCTTGGTTATTCCCATGAGGTATTTGAATGTCTCAATTATGTCTTCTCTCTCTCTCTTCTGGTCTCCAGTGATTACTGATTTAAATCCTCTAGCCTTTCCTCATAGGACTTCTGATGCAAGCCCTACATCATTTTGGTAGCCCTCCTTTGTAACCTCTCCATTTTGTGAATGTCTTTATAGACATGGGGCCTCTGGAATTGTACACAGTACTCTGGGTGGGGTCTCACCAGCAATTTATACAGGGCAGCATTACCTCCCTTCATTTACTGGTTATATCCCTCCCTATATAACCCAATGTATGATTTGGCTTCCCACTGCACTATCATATTGTTTCCTGACTTTTAGGATGTTTGTTATAACCCCCCTGCCTCGGTCCCTCTTGTGCCTTGTTACTGTGACTACCCCTCCCCCATTCGTAACTGGTTCATGGGTTTCTATGTCCTAGGTGCATGGTTCTGCACTTATTTGCACTGAACCTCAGTTGCCAAGTTCTTGACCACTCCTCCAACCTCCCCAGGTCCTCTTTCATCATTTCCAGCACAACCCCAGGTGTGTCTACCCTATTGCAGTGGTTTTTTTTGTGTCATAATCAAATAGGCCCACTTTCCCATCCAGTCTGACAGCAATGCCACTAGTGCAGATATTTAAGAGGACTTGGACCTATACTGACCCCTGCAGTACCCCACTTATCACTCTACCCTCCCCTGAGTGAACCCCATTTGTTACCACCATCTGGCTCTTACCCCTAAGCCAACTTTCCACCCATTTTACTATTTTAGGACCCATTCGAAGACTGCTCAGTTTGTTCACCAGCGTTCTGTATGAGACAGTGTTGAAGGTCCTGCTGAAGTCCAAATAAGCCACATCCACTGTCCCTCCCTGGTCTACCACACTTGTCACCCAGTCATAAAACCTGATAAGATTTGGTGGCAGCAAAGCCCCTCTGTGAATTCATGTTGCCTCTGGTCCTGGAGATGGCTGGCCACAAGGCAGTCACCAATTTTCTCTTTAGGAAGTGACTCCATAAATTTACCCACCACCATCACCAGGCTAACCAGTCAGTAATTTCCTGCCTTTTTTCTACTACCAGTCTTGTGAAGTGGTACCACACCTGCCCTCCTCCAGTCCCCTGAAATCTCTCCAGTGTCCAACAACAGGCTGAACTGTGCTGCCAGTGGTGCAGCCAACACCTCTCTGAACTCCCTTAGCACTCTAGGGTTAACTGCATCCAGACCCATTGTTTTGTCAGCCCTTGGACATCTAAGACACTTTCCACTGTGAATGGATTACTGTTCAGCTCCCAACCTTTTGTGCCCTTGTTTTGCAACACAATAACACAGGACCATTCCCTGCCCCCTCCTCAGTAAAAACTGAACATACTGAACATATGATGTTTTCAGTAAGTCTGCCTTGTGGTGGTCCTCTTGTACTGGACCCCCTTCCTCTGCCAGTCTCACTATCCCATCCTTGGACTTCTTTTACTGCGGTGTGACAGCAGCAGCCCCAAGACAACATCAGTATCCACTTGGAGCTGAACAGCAGGAATCACGGGGTGTGTAGCAGAACTACTGCAGCAGGAAGCCATGCTGATGGCACAGAGACAAAGCTGTACAAGCAGTAAGGAAGCAACAACTCCTGTGGCAGAGGTGCACAGAGTGCAGTCACCAGAAAAAGGGATAATAGTCGGGAAACATGACAGATGCAGCAGACTAAGACAGACTCATACAGACCCTGCATATGCACATGTACAGAGCACTGCACATGCAACAGAAAGTCATGAACCACGTCTGCGTTCAACAATAGTGATATATGCCAAGCAACGACTACAGCATCAAGGCACATACGTGGGAGCAGTGATAGTCGCCACACCATGATACATTGTATCTAAAGAACATTTTATCACCCTTCTTTGCCATCTTAGCTATATTTTCTTCAGTAACCCAAAGAGAACAAATTCCAGCACCAGAAGATATGAGTGCATAAAAGGCTTTATGTCAAATCTGCCAGTACGCCATTTAGCTCAGAAAATCCTGACAATTGTCTTTCAGAGTGAAACCTGTTGAGGTACCAATTTTCTAAGCTGAATGGTGCACTGGTTACTTTTGTAATAAAACCTTTTATGCACGCTAATAATCTTCTGGTGCTGGAATTTATTCTCTTTGGATTTTCGTTTGCTTCCAGGCACAGAATTTAGCGGTTGGGAGCAGAGAGTGCCCACTTTCCTTTCCTCAGTAACCGCCTTCACTTTCCTAACTATTTGCATAGTTTTATAGTCCTTTCAATTCCCTCTCCGATTACAGCCCACTGCTCCTCACATTTTTCCTGTTTCTTATGCCTGCCAAGGAATCCTTGGGTATGTAATTGTTTTTTGTTTTTTTTTAATATGCATGCCTGACATCCAGGACCCTCATCCTCATGCAACTCAACTCTAACCTTGTTCTTAGTTTAAACCACTTCATGCAATGGTCACTGGACCCTAGAAAAGGTCCCTCATTGTGACACTGATGAGACTATCCCTGTTGGTTAGCACATGGTCGAGGATCTACTATCCTCTGTTTAATTCCTATATGAGTTGTTAGAGGAACGCTACCTGTAAGGAGACAATAACGTTCCTGTTCCTCGTTGTTACAGCTTGGAGACTCCAGTTTACATTATAGAGATTAAAGTCCCCAACTAACAGAAATTCATCCTTTAGAGTTACAAAAATAAATACAGACAGATATACAGCTAGATATATGAACACACACCCACGTGATGTCATAGTGGGCATCTCCAGCTAGCAAAAGTTTCCATATATTTAGAGTGCCAGACAGCTGTAGTTCTAAAGGTGTGCTTTTTTTATACATACTCCATTTATTGAGTTGGTTCTTACATTTTGGTTTACAAGTCATATTGTATTTTGCATCCAAATACCTTACATCAGATAACAGCATATATCGTCCTGCATTCAGCCATCGAGATTATATCACATCCATTCTTACAGTTGTTGTAGCCATAACTATTCCTCTTATTAAGTAAATGGCTTAATTCACAGGAAGACAGATATAACAAACCAAAAGTATAAAAGACATACATGTACGTATAAACATAGGGTCTCACATCTCAATATAACTCTCTACATTACAAAATTTCTTTCTAGTGTGGGAAAGTTCTGGTAATTCCCATTACCATCCAACCCAGAAGCTGACAGGAGGCACCTTGTACCATTAGCCCACTACTTATTAGGAGGTACAGGCTGTCCCCACCCCCGGGCCACTCAGCTTTGCCTGAGATCGTAAGGGCCCACCCCAACCCATCTAAGTCCTCTGGGAGTAAAGGCGGAAAATGATAGGGTAAAAAACTGAGGAGAAAAGGAACCTGGCCCTATTATAATAAAGCCTATTTGTTCTCAATGGGGTTAAAACTTTAATCTACCCTACCCAAATGGTCCAGTGGGTCCAGCAATTCACATAAACTGCAGTTCTCCTCTGGATCTTAAATGTTAATTCTTCCATCCTCTGAACCTGCCCTACCACTTCGAACCAATCCTCTTTTGTTGGGGGAAGAGGCTGCAACCATCGCCTCGTTATGGCCTTTAGAGCTGGTACAGTTAGAATTTGCCATAAATATTTAGCATCACTCCCCTTAATTTCTGTGGGAGGTTCTCCCAATAGGAGACTCCTCAGGCCCAGTTGTCCTCGAATCTGGAAGATCTGCTTGAGCATAGTAGTCAACATTGACCAAAACGGAGAGATAGTGGGGCAAGACCAAAAGATGTGTTCGTGGGTGGCTTTATCCTCTCCACACTTCCTCCAGCATTCTGTGGAGGACCCCTTGTGTTGTCTAGTGACCACCACAGGTACCCTGAAATATCTCACCCTTACTTTCCACATAAACTCCTTCCAGGAGGGGGAGGAGGAAATCCTCCAAATGTTACCCCAAGTCCTTTCCCAGACTCCTTCAGGGATGGATAGAGCCATTTCTTGTTCCCAAACCATTTTAATGTAGCTCGTGCCTACTCTAATACGTTTAATATTCCTCTTACATAGTCAAGAGATAACCCCTGTGGGGTGTTCAGCCTTCCAAATTCCTCAAAGATATATTCCACTGTCCCCCCGAAGCCTGTTCTGAACTCCATCTTACGTTTTTTACTAATAAAGCTGACAACTTGGCTGTAGTGCAGTTTGTCTCTGGGAGAGAGACCAAAAACTCTCTGGGCTACCTCACAGGATAGTAATCCCCCACCCTCTAATAACTGCCATGGTGCCTGTAACCCTCTTCGTGCTCTGTCCAAAAACCAAGTATCCCATTGTGCCAGGCCAAATGAGGGGTCTATCGCCCACCAGCTATATCTCCAATTACCTCCATGTTTCCTTTCCCTCCTGGTACCCCTCCTCCATCCCTCCCATGTTGTTCAAGTAGTGGGACAAATCCACTCTCATGCTGTTATGAGGTCCGTGGGGTGGAACAGAGCTGCAGGTGGGGGGGAGGGACATGCAGCCAACTCTATCTCCTTCCATATAGCCCTATATGAGGCATGCCCCCACAACAGAGCTATTCTCAGATGTGTGGCTTCCCAATAACCCTCAAGCCATGGAACCCCCAATCCCCCCTCCTCCTTTGGAAGAAATAAAGTAAGATGCCTCATTCTTGGTCTCCTATTTGCCCAAATGAAATTCATTAGCATTCTCTGCCACATTTCCAAATCCTTTCTAGTCACCAGGCAGGTGTTGCCTTGAAACAAATACAAAAATCTTGGCAAGACATTCATCTTGACAGCCATCACCCTACTATGAAGTGAAAGAGGCAGCAAACCTCATCTTTTGAAATCATTTTTTAACTGCTGCACCATGGGAGAGAAGTTCAGGGTTTTTTGTTGTGCAGGGGGGTTGCTAATAATAATCCCCAAATATTTCATTTACGTGAGATCCCATCTCATAGGGTAAGCTTCCTTAATTTCCTGAGTGGGGACATATTTAAACCTCAAGACCTCTGTTTTAGCAGTGTTCAGTGAATAGCCTGCCATCTTAGAAAACAGAGCCAAGCTGTCCATTACCCTTCTGAGGGATGTCTCGGGATCCTCCAAATAAAGGAGAATGTCATCTGCATAAAGAGATATCTTATGCTGACAACCCGCAAGTTCTTCCCCCGATCCCCATATCTTTCCTAATGCTCTGAGTCAAGGGCTCAATATAGAGAGAGAGAAGAGATGGGGAGACAGGGGGCACCCCTGCCTCGTCCCCCTCTCCAAACCAAACCCCCTAGTATGATGACCATTCACTCTAACATATGCTATGAGGGATTTGTAGATCTTGGCAATCAAGGCCTGAAAAGCCCTTCCCAACCCAAATGAAGCAAGGACCTCCTCCAGAAACCTCCACGATACTTTATCAAAGGCTTTTTCTGCATCGATGCTAACCAATAAAGCCAATTTTTTGGAGCCAACTATATGGTCAACTAGAAGGAATGTTTTCCTCAAATTATCCTGGGCCTCACAGCCCGGAATAAAACCTGTTTGGTTGAGGCCAATTATCTGGGGTACCAGTGTTTGTAGTCTCTTAGTCACTATTGAGGTCATTCATTTGTAGTCAATATTTAAAATTGAAATGGGACGGTAGGAGGAGCACAATACAGGGTCTTTGCCGGGTTTGGGTATCACTGAGATTATTGCCTGGGACCAGGAGGGGGGAATCTCACTCTCTTCTCCCTGTAGGAATCGGAATAATTTACCCAACAATGGGGTGACCTTCCCACCAAAATGTTTATAAAACTCCCCAGGCAATCCATCAGTCCCTGGGCACTTGAGGGTCTTGAGGTTCCTAATAGCCCCCAGCACTTCCCCATCTTCGATCCGTCTGTTCAACCAAGTTACCTGCTCCTCAGAGACCAAGGGGAGATCCAGACTTCCCAGGAAATCTTTGATCTACGCATTCGAAGGCTGAACACCTTGCCTATAAAGGTTGGAATAATAGGCCCTAAACGATTCCACTATGGAATTGGTTTCCTGAGCCAAACAGTTATCCAAGGGATGTTGTATTGCCTGTATAGTGGCCTTACTCCTCTGTACCCTGAGTCTAGCTGCCAGCAGTTTCAAAGACCTGGGTCCTCCTTCATAATATTTCTGTTTAAGAAACAGAAGCTTCTGCTCCACCCCATAATCAAGAATATTCATTAATTTAGCCTTAAGTTGTTTCAGTAATTTGGTCCTATCCTTGTGTATTTTAATCTTCTGCTGGGCCTCACACTGTGTGATATGTGATATTAACTCAGCCTTCTTAGCCTCTCTTTCCCTTTTCTTTCTGCTTGACCATTTTATAAACTCTCCCCTTGTAACTGCCTTTATAGTATCCCATAACATAGCCGGGGAGGTCCCTGGGAGATCATTTTCCACCTGTGTTTGTTCCAAGGTTCAGGCTATAGACTGCACCACCTCCTTATCCTGCAACAATGACAAGTTCAACCTCCAAAAGGTAGATCTTCTGAACTCTCCAAATGAAACTGTCATAAAAAAAGGGGCATGATCAGAGAGCAGGAATTCCCCCACCGAGACCCCCCTAACCCGACCAACCATTTCCTTGGGAACCAGGAAGTAATCTAGTCTTGTATATATTTGGTGCACCTTTGAATAAAAAGTGTATTCCTTCTTTTTCCCCTCTAGATGGCGCCATATGTCCACATACCCCAATTCAGTTACCAGCCTTTTCACTTTTTTGGCTATGCCTTGTTCTTTCTTTTGTATCTGTGAAGTAGAGTCCAATGCCGGGTTGAAAATTAAGTTTAAGTCCCCTTCCCAAATTACCTCTCCCTGTGCCCACTCCTGTAGAGTGGTCAAAAAGTTTAGATATGTTGCTATCTGCGAGCCAGGAGGAAAATACACCGACACTAAGGTCAGTGGCTTACCTAGGAAAGTGCCCCTCATAAGTACTAATTTCCCCTCCCTGTCCACCAGCTCCCCCATCTTTACATATGGGGTACCTTTGGGGATCTGAATTGCAACCCCCCTCCTACGTCCGTTCTTATATGAAGCCATGGCACTAGAACCAAATCACATGGAACCCATCTTCATATGTTCTTGTGGAGACAAATGAGTTTCTTGTAAAAATATAAAATCTACAGCCTTTTTCTTCAAAAAGCTGAGCACTTTTGCCCTCTTCACCGGGCTAGACAACCCGTGGACATTATAAGAACAAAATGTCCTATCTCTACCCATTGCTGTATTTTCTTATTACGTTCAGAACTTGTCTCATTATAGCCCATCCCCCAGCTGGCCATTTCATACCATGAACATGTTCCCTTTCAGTGAGACCCTCCAAAAACCGAAGAACCAGTGCCAACAGGGCACAAAATATAACTATTTTACATATTATATTTGGCTTCCAAGGTAGGAAATCTGATAAAGCAGATCTCTTTTCTCCCTTCCCCAGACTTTCCATTGAGGAATGGAGATGAGGGGGATTAAAATGCCCCAAATGAATGAAGCCCCCCTCTGGGGTCTAGTAAACTATCTAGGCTCCTGTCTGTTGTTAAACTGAGCGCCCCGGCAGTGTCCTTCAACCAAGAAAAATCTTAGACCCCCCCGAACTGCACCCCCAGTTAATACCCATGTCTGATCACAGCAAAAGCCTCTGAAATCATATGTAAACCCCGTTTTCAACCCCCAACCCCATCAGGCCTGAGTTGCTATGACCTGGAAGCTCCGGGGCCTTTTAAAAGCCTCTAGTGCTTGAAATACCCGATAGTGTCCAAGCCATCTAATAATATTTAAAATGAGGCCCAAATGAACATACAGAGAAATTCTATCTTAGTGTTTATCAGTTCAGTCTCAAGTCTATCGTCCTGTAATTATTTCCATAGGCCCATCCGCCATACTCGAGACCCATATAGGCCTCATATACAGTTCGGTTCCCATAACTTCTGATGACTCCATCACATTATTTCCCTCAAAAAGGGAGCACATTCAACTCAGAAAATACAAAATCTTGTCTATACTTATGTTTCAGCCTTCTGAAGCCGTTGATGAATCCGTGCAGACCAGGTTCCCTCTGTTTAGAAGTTTTTCTCTGAACAGTTTCTCCAGCAGTGACCGCGCTGCCTCCAGAGATGTCCCAGCCTTCCTCTTTCCTCCTACAACTGAGTGCCACTCCAACGGTTCCATCTGCTTTCGTTTAGTGCACTCCTGCTCTTGATGGGGTATCTGGATTCCTTTTTCCCCTCAGAGTCTTGTTTAACTCATCCACCTTATTATATACTTTCGGGCCATCCGCCCCAAAAATTCTGAATTTCGCTGGAAAGGGTGTTTGAAAGCAAAGCTGAAGCTCTCTACACAACTTAAAGTAAGGCACCCATCTTTGTCTGGCCCGTTGAATTTTGGGGGGGGGGGTAATCCTGGTCTAATGTAAGGCGAGAGTCCAAATACTTAAGTTCCTTCTTTTGCCATGCCCTTTTGAGTATATCCTCCTTCACACGATAGCTTGCAAACTTAATTATGGTAGAACGGGGTCTAGTGGATGGTTCCATAGGTTTTGGAATCAGAGATCTATGTGCCCTCTCCATCCTCAGCTGGTAATCCCCCGGTAGCTCCAGCACATCCCTTAGCAGGTCTTCAATAAACAGTGCCATCGGTTGAATCTCCGCACCCTCAGCCAGCCCATACAGCTGAAGGTTATCCCTCCTGGATCTTGCTTCCAGATCAGTACATTTCACCTGCAAAGCTAGGGTGTGATGTACTAAGGAGCCCACTGCCTGTGCCAAAGTATCTCCGGCTGTCTCAACTTCTGCGATTCTCTCCTCTGCCCCCTCTATACGCTGCTCCATTTTACTCAACTTCTCATTCAATTTCAAAAACTCCCTTTTATTCTCTGACCTGGAGTCTTGAATTTCTTGCAGCAGTTGTTCAAAGCAGGAGCGAGACAAGGTCTCTGTTTTACCCTCTGTATCGTAGCCAGAACCACGTTGGCTTGTAATCGAGGAGCTCCTGCTTCGGGCCTGTCGGTTCTCCAGCAATCCAGCTCATCCGTCCTCTTAGCTACTCCTTTAATACACCTCTTGTCTCCTTTATCTTGTTTAACACCTCCAGGCAGCATTGTGAGGTTTTATTTGCTGTTTTTCTATAGTTTAAAAGTATTTGCAGCTCTAGCGGGAGGGGAGCTCGACTCTCAGGCTGTTAGCGCTGCTGTGACATCACCGGAAGTCCCTAAAGGTGTGCTTTAAGGGAAGACGTATCCACGAAGATGTGAACATCTCATATGTGCCTAATAATGGCATTCTAACATAGTGCCTATACCACAATACAAGATATGATGAGGAATTCTATCACTGTAATTGAAAGTATTCTTACACAGGAAGTATTGACTTGTAAATTTAGATAACAGATGTAAAAAAATTGCAGCATACAAGCCTTAGTCACTCAAAACTGCTCAAATGGGACTCTATCCTACAGTCACCAGACTTCCTGGCAAAAGCTCAGCAGCCAGTATCCCTTTACAAAACAGCAAATCTACACATGACGAGATCTAAAGGTAGAGCACTTAATGCAGCACAGGCACCATCTACTGGACATGTGGCACTGCACTATACATTTTAAGAGAGTTTTCTCCAGATTTCTTCTGAAAATAATGGAATGTATCTAAGGCTGCCACTGTGTATGGTGTCTCCTCTATGAGAGTAAGAGCCTTACTGGCAAATCTAGTTACATTGAGCACATTTATATGTTTTTTTTCCTGGGGTCAGTGTCTCCAAATGTTTAGGGATTTCATGTACTGTGACAAGAATGGACCCCATTCTTAAGCCAGGGCATAGTCAAAACTGAGGAAATCAGTTTTTTTTTTTTTTACTTTGTGTGAAGTCACTGATGCATTACAAGGTTCCCTTCAGGGCAAATCTTTTGTTACATTCATCAGACTAATATGATTTCTCTCCCCCCACCCCCCGTTAACCCAGTGATCTTTGAGCAAGTTAGTTGATGTAAAACACTTGTTACATTCAGTACATTTATATGGTTTCTCCATTGGTTAGTCTCTCCAAATGTTCAGGGATTTTTAATACCATGACAAGAATGGACTCCATTATTAAACCAGGGTATATTTAAAAATCAGAAACTTAGAACTGTATTAGTTTTGGATTTTTGCTGTGAACACTCTTCTCAACAGACACAGTGTTCCCAAGATGGTTTCCTTTTGCAGTTCATAAGGTATCAAATACATTGGTATCATATTTAGATGTGCCTGAAAGTTCTTTTTGACTAGGCCCATTGCTAAGCTCACACGTGTTATGAGGGTTCTCTGTGACATAGACCTTGTTACATTGTTTACATTTATATGGTATCTCTCGGGGTTAGTGTCTCCAAATGTTTAGGGATTTCTAACACCACGGCAAGAATGGACCCCATTCTTTAGCCAGGGCATATTTGGTCCATCTCGGGGGATATCTCTCCTTTGTGAATTCACTGATGTGTTATGAGGCCAATTGGTTCTGTAAACAGTTTTATACATCAGCGATATATCACCCCAATACACCTATTATGATGTGTATATTAATTTCGGGATTTTCTAAATAGAATATAACTTAAATAAAATAGGACCCAATACTGAACATTATGGCATCCCAATAATCACCTTAATAGGTGATGATACACTTCAATTTATTCTAACCCTTTGTTCCCCATAGTAAAGAAATCTCTTAATCTAATTTATCAGGTTTTTGTCAAAAATAAATTCAGTTTGTTTATTTATTAACTTTATAGGGGTTAAACGTGCAGCAGAACTGTTAACTGAGGCGCCACATCAGTGGCTAGTAGAAAGCCACAGAAGGGCTACAGAACCAGATGCTGCATTAGCAGCAGAACACAGGGGAGAGGGTCCTGGTTTTCACCACATTGGCAGCAGGAGATGAGGAGCTTGACTACATTGGCAGTAACAGAAATCAGAGGAGGAACTGATGACTGTATCAGCGGCAAGAAGAACCACCACCAAGTGGTGGATGATTTTTGCCTTGGTCAATCACCACAGTTGGCTGCAGTGGGGGCTGCATTTGCAGGAACTTTAGTGATTGGCTGCATTGGTGGCAGAAAAAAAGATGTGACAGCCAATCAGAGGAAAGGAGTGTGGAATTCCAACAAGTGTCTGGGTGTAAAAGGTGAGCCTAGCCACAAGAGAAGTCAAAGCGCCACAAAAGAGCTGTTCACTGGGGTTCCACATCAGCAGCTAGTGGGAAGCTGCAGGAAGGCTAAAGATCCAAGTGGCTGCATTGGCAGTACCAGCACAGAGGAGAGAGGGTCCTGGTGTTCACCTCACCAGTGGCAGGAGGTGAGGAGCCTGGCCACATTGGCAGCAGGAGAAATCAGAGGAGAAACTGATGGCTGCATTGGTGGCAAAAGGAACCACCAGAAGGGACTGATTTCTCTCACCCAGCCACCCCAGACTGATCTCTGTTAGATGCCCAAGGAGGGTAGAGCCAACTCCAGGAAAGACAGCACTGTGCATTGATTGGACACTCAGACAAGGTACTTGGCAAAAAGGGCCTGCTCACTTGAACCAAGAAGATGGAGTAAACACTGGTAAAACAAGACAATACATGGCACAAAAGAGTCCTAGGCAGGGCAAGGGATTGGGGAGGGGGGGTGTACCAGTGTAAAATTAGGGCAAACTAATTGTAAGCTTGTCTTTAAATGTTTGGCAGCTAATCCTATACAGCACTGCCCTGACCCATTTTGACAAACCCTCTCATGCAGCAAGGAAATCTAAAGCCATAGCTATTACACTTGTGCTAATGTGCTGTCTTTAACTGTCCATATTGCACAACAGGTTCAACTTGCTCAGTAGGTCTTTCAGGCAGTAAGGGACAAGGAGCTGTTAATTTTGTGCATGGCTTTGACTTGCAGGTATGGAATTTCTAGTCAAGGGAATATTAACTTCTTGCACTGCTTTGACTTGGGTTGCTCACAAATTCTTTCATGCAGCAAGAGATTTCTAGTCAAGGAGCTAGAAATTTAATAGATTAGGTAAACGGTATCCAAGGTGTTCTGTAACGCTATTAAAGCTGCACTGTCAGATTTTTCCAAGAATCTGTAATCTCACTCACCATTCTGAATTTAGGCTCTGTGGTGCTCCATATTTCATCCATCAAGACACAACCATTTGTTTGTTTTTCTTCCTTGTACTTTTGTAAGAAATCCAAATATAACTTTGCCATTCTGTGCAGTGCGAGACCCAGCCTTTGGTTTGATAAGAACCTGCCCTTGGCTCTGCCTGCACTTCTAACAATGTCTAAAGCAGGTGGGGGAGGTGTGCAGCCACTATTAGTAATTCGATCCTACTTCCTTCATCCTACAGTCCCTCTATATTTTCTTCCCCATTTCTGTCTCATTCTCCTTGTGCATGACAGCTAGTGTCATCCTGCCTACAAGCTTCCCTGAAGTCCTGCAAGTTCACTTTAGAAAGGCTAGAAAATTGTTAATTACAAATGATCTCATGCATAACGAAAGCTATTATGTATAGCTTTATTTATCTATCATTTCTGTTGTACTGTCCAAGAGGGTAGCATCTTTCAAAAAAAGAGATGTGCAAGAACAAGAGGGCACAATTTGAAGATAGAGTGGGGGCAGCTCAGAGGTAATTTAAGGAAGTATTTTTTCACAGAGAGGGTTGTGGATGCATGGAACGGCCTTCCGGAGGAGGTTGTGGAGTCAAAATCAGTGGTGGAATTCAAACATGTATGGGATAGTCATAAGGCAATTCTAAGGGGTGGGGGTAGGAAGAAGTAGGCTGCTGGTTAACTAGGATCTGCAGCTTATCCAGTAGGTAGGAAAATGGGCAGACTGGGTGGGCCAAGCGGTCCTTATCTGCCGTCAAATTCTATGTTTCTATGTTTCTGTAGCCTGCTGCACTTTTCACACATTGTATTTATTAGTTATCAGTGTGTCAGTGAGCACCCCATGAGCTTTAGGTGTCTACAAGTGCACTGATGATGAGACACACATTTGTTGTAACATTGCCTTGTAACACAGCCCATTTATACTTTTGGTAATGCACTCCTATCACATGTTCTCTAATGCAGCACTTAATAATTTTTGTATGTATGTTATCTCCCTCCTCAGAGTCTTAATTGTTTCCTTGATGTAATAAATCCCACATTTCGGCACCCTGATTTAGTGCTTACTCATATTGATATGCAGTCACTCTCTGTGTCCGGTGTCTCCAACCACACTGTAGTGTTGTGCTCCATGCTGATGTTTGTGATACAGATGTTTATAATTAATTCATGTTCCCTTTCCATGATGCCGACTTTTACTTCTTTGAGATCACCCTTCCTTACGTCCACATGCAGACATGCATGACATGCAGATTGCACCTCCTTCTGGATTCTGTTGTAGTAAGTGGTGTGAGGGTGGTTGCACTAGACGACCATTAATTTGTTGTGTGGAGAATTTATATTACTGTATACAATTTTTTGGGGGGCGGTGGGGGTACAGGAACATGAAGAATGTCCATACCAGTTTGTGACTAACATTACCTAAATTCAACTATCTGTGCAATGTAAAGATGCACTGAATAGTGGTGCCTCACTTACCTCCTTTGTTTACAGGCAATGCATTTCAACATGTTCTACCACCTCTGAGACAGCATGGTGAGAATGAGATTCCAAAATGAAACTATTGCTGCTGCTGCTTGCTGCATATTCTCATTTTCCTAAGTGTAACCCCCTTATAAATGGGGTTTACTAGAATGCCTCTAGTGGGCTCTTTAAGAGCTGCCAGCTTGCTGACCCAGTCAGTTTACTAAGAAGGGAAGGGACTGTGGGTTCTCTTGCTCGAGTCCCACCTGAGCCACGGGGTAGGTGCTCTATTTTTGCCATTTCTAAGTAGGCAAAGTGGGCTCCTTTTTGGCTGTGGTATTTATGTATTACATGTTGACTGAGTATTATGGAATGTAGTTTGTCTAAACTGTTTTCCCTTGCAGCGGGGACTTTGTGCGTTTTGGCCCTCCATTTTGGACCCAGACTGTCTATGGGGTCCAATGAGGATCCAGGGGCACTTAAAATGGAGCATTATGCAGCCAATTAGAGCTGGGACTCTTTTGGGAGCCGGCTGCCAATGGGAGGTGTGGCCCGTGGTCTGGGAACTGAAGTCCAGAAGGTGGCTCCTTTTTTGCACCAGTAGAAGGAGGTAGAGGGGATTGGCTGCGGGAGCACTCCAATAGCATTGTGTTGCACCAGAATGAGGACCCCCTGCTTAACGGCTGAGGGAGCAGAGTCGTTGTGGCCATAAGGAGAGAAGGAGCTCTGTGCTCCTGCGTTTTAGAGTCTTCACGTAGGAAGTGCATGTGGAAGCCAAGAAGTCTGGCAACAGTATCGCCAGAAGGAGCCAGACAAGATCCACTGTGGCATGCAGGCAGAGGAGACTGTATACATGACAACTACCTACCAGGCTCACCCTGTCGAGTACTGGAGAATCTGCTTCAATCGCGCTTGGTCTGTCAGCAAAAGTGAAGCTGTGTTGCATTACCCGGTTCACACAGTGAAAACGTTCGGCATTTTAAAGCAGCTGCCTGGTATGGTACCCCTCTGTCCTACATATAAATGTGTGGAGAAGTGTTTGGATCACAGGCCTGTGTCCTGCAAGTGGTGTGATAGTCATTCTTCTACAGGAGTCATGAGTACTAAATCAGGGTAGCTCCCTGTCAGCAGTTCTATTGAGGGCAAGTTTGGTCTGCCTGCTACACTGGCCACCTGAACTGAGCCTGCTGGCCCTAAGATCTCTTGGGATAGCACCACCTTGGGGTTACATAAGCACTGATAGTTGTGGATCAGCTGCTGTTTGAATCATTTTGGTCATTCCTGGTTAATATTTTTTTTTTCGGGTGGGTTGCTTGGGTGGGTGACTGCAAGAAGTTGACAAATGGGAAAGTAATGACTAAGGTAACAGTTGTGACTCATTTTTTCAAAACCTAAAATTAATACCATAAGTATAAACACATTATTGTATGTTACCAGTCAATCAGCAATGGTTTTGTTCACACTATTATACTACTGATACCCCCTCTTGCTGAGTAGCACAATAGCATCAGTTTCAATGGTTGACACACAATTAGACAGTAGTGAGGGGAGAAACAAGCTTAGCATGCAACCGTGGCCATTGGGGCCGGTGATGAGAGACAATGGGAGGTGAAATGATGTACAAGTGGAATTGTTGTTGTGAGACCGGGACAACTTTCATCCAACAGGAGGCGAGCAACTATTGCAGGTGGACATTTCCAGGTCACTAGGAAAGTGACCAGAGGTGTCCAGGGGGAGCCTCGGAGGGGGTGGTGGAGAGGGAGTGGGCATTGGTTGGTGTGCTAAGTCTCTTCAGTTGTGTAAACCCACTACACCCTTTGGTATAAGAGGTGAGCGGCGGATGGGAGGATGCAAATGATGATGAGACATCATTGATGTTAAGACAGGGAACTATTACAGCTGTGCAGGTACAAACCAGGTAGAGTGAAGTAACACAGCAGAGGGACACATAGATACATAGATACATAGACAGTGTCGGCAGATAAGGGTCTATGGCCCACCCAGTCTGCCCATTTAAGTTTGTAAGTTCAGTTTATGTTTTCCAGGAAGTCTGTTGCCCCTTACCCCTGACCTCCAGAATTCCTTTATGTCTATCCCATGCATTCTTAAATCATCAAGGAGATCGGGAGGCACTGAGGCAAATACGGCTCAGGAGTGGTGGAAGACAGTAGGTTCAGGAAAAAGAAGGAAGAAGCTGGATATTGTGGGCCTACATTCAGATGTGGGCACAACAAACATGGGAAGGACAAGCCTGGGTGTCCAGCAGGAAAACAGTTATACACCTCTCATCACAGTGACAGGGGAAGTAAGCAACTGATAGGAACCATTGGAGGAACGAGCAGGAGCAAGGAGGAAAGGAGACACTCCCTCGGAGTATGTTTCCGGGGCACACAATCTGGGAGAAATGGGGGAACTTCTCTTGGGAGCTTTGAAAGTTCCCCCAAACAAGAAAGTACATTTTTTAGGAGGGGGCACCTGGAGGAGACACAAGTAAAGTGAGAAAAGGGGTGACATTGGTCAAGGTGGAGGGGAAATGAGCTGGTGGCAGTGGGTGCCAGTGCTCCAGTAGGAGATACTGGGTTGCCCCAAAGCATCACTGGCAAAAGACAGGAGACTCCGGGTGGCGGCTCAATGAGGAGGAAGCTCTATAGATGGGATGAGGGGTGGTGCCTTGCTCCGGCGGTACAAACTGTCATTGTCCACAGTGATCCTGCAGGATATCATGGAACCAAGGAGGTCAGGACAAATGGAGATATGGGTTCTAGCATGGGTGATGGACATGGTTTGGGCAGGAGGGAGGGTGGAGGAGACAAGCAGGCTAATGTAGGGGGACAGGGGGGACACATAGATAGTGAGTGGTAACAGGGATAATGAGGCAGTGAGAGTGATGCTCTTGGGTGACTCTTTGACTGCCCGGGACACCAGAATGGCCACCAAGAGAGCCAGTGTCCACCATCGGACTCTCAGTGAAATTGGGAGGTGAAGAACAGTGAGGGTGGGAACCAGGAGTGGCTACTTAATTGAAACAGGGATGTATACCTGTAATCCATGACTCCGACTGGGCTGACGTAAGTGATGATGAGCCATGGATCACTTAGATTGAGCAGATGCTTACCTGTATAGGGCCCGCTGACAGACGGGAATGGCATAGCAGTCTTTGTCTGCCATGAATATCCATTTTTCTATATTTGTTTGTGTCATCATTCCGTGTGTGCTGGGTCCAGTTTCCTCTTGTGCTATATACCCTGTGTCACACTTTGTGGTGCACGTCCACTCCGAGTGCTTTTACTGACAGCCCAAAATAAAAAAAATGAAAAAAAGACACTGATATTTGTTTTTCTCAGCATGGTATTCACCTTGCTACAACATAATTATACTTCTTTTCTGTTCTTCTGCTTTGGGTGTGTGTGTGTGTGGGGGGGGGTTCATTTGGTAGTTCAACAGTCCCATTGTGTATAAATGTATCACTTGTTCTCAGTTGACTGCACTCAATATGACTCCCACTGAGTCTCAATCAGGGGCTGTTCTCACCTGCTTACCCTTGGTAATGTGCTTCAGTTTGTGTCAGAGGACAGCACCATCACACAGGCAATTGGGTCATCAAGCTAAATGTAGGAGTTTGACAGCACTGCAAAGCTCCTTGAATGGAGCACATAACTGTGTCTTTGGCATCAGATTGCCAGTCATGCTGTCAGACATATCTGTGTTCCTTAGTGGCCTGTTTTTTTGTACTATGAAACACAATTCTGCTGGGAATGAGCACTGGGAAATTATCCACAGTGGTTGATATATCTGTGTTCCACCATCCCGGTGTCACTGTTGGTTTAGGCGCTGTACGCCACACCTCGCACTGCGCGGTCAATCCGTGTTGGTTTAGCAAGTGAAGCTGATGCACCAGCCATCGTTGGCAAGGGGGAGAAGTCAGGACACAGACCAGAGGAGGCAGAAGGGGGAATAGCTGGGGGGCAAGGGGAAAGGGAATGTTTTTGAGGCAGTGAAAACAGCACACAGAAAGAGAGGGAGAGAGAGCCCATAAAGGAGTCAATCATAATTCTGGAGGACTCTACAGTAAAGGGGATCATATGGTAGTGGTGAACAGGGGACAGGACAAGCAGCATCTGGGTAGAGTGCATGCCTGACATGACAGCAGATAGGGTACAGCAGCATACTGATCGTTGTGTACAGAAGGTGGTGGGGAACCACACATCATCATTCACCGCGGGGAACACGTGCTCTGGAAGTAAGGCATATACAGGAGGTTCAGCACATATTCAGAGCAGTGTGGAAGCAATGCCAAGATGATGGAAGCAAAGTGGCATTCTGAGACATTATGCCATAGACAAGTGCTTGTACAGACTGAGAAAGCGGGACCATGGACTTCAGCGAGTGGTTGATAACAATGGTTTGTCTTTCATAGGTTCTTAAAACTGAGTGTGGGTAATTCTGCTTTCTCGGTGCCAGCCCAGCATCGCTGATTTATTTATTTTTCTTAAATGCTTCAACATAGAAACATAGACTTTGACGGCAGATAAGAACCGGTTAGCCCACGTAGTCTGCCTATTTCCCTACCTCGAGGATAAGCTGCAGATCCTATTTGACCAACAGCCTATTTCTTCCTACCCCCCCACAAAAATTGCCTTATGTCTGTCCCATGCATTCGTGAATTCTCCTACAGTTTTAGACCCCACAGCCTCCTCAGGAAGGCTGTTCCATGCATCCACCACCTTCTCTGTGAAAAAATACTTCCTCACCATGTCCCTTAGCCATTGTATTTTGTTTGCCTATTCCTCCCATCCATTAACCAACCAATGGCCTCACACTGTCTCTAAAGCCACCCCCCAATCTTCTAATTATGTCCCCTTGTTCTTGTACATCTCTTTTTCTGAAGGTTGCTACCCTCTCGGACTTTGTTGATTCCACTGAGGTACTTAAAAGTTTCTATCATGTCCCCCCCCCTTTCCTAAAGAGGATACATGTTAAGCTCCATTATTCTCTCCTCGTCTTGCTTCTCTTGCAGACCCTGCACCATTTTAGTCGCCCTCCTCTGAACTGTCTCCATCTTATCTATGTCCTTGCGGAGATGGGGTCTCCAGACCTGGATGCAGTACTTAAAGGGGAACTGTCTGCTTTTTACCTTCGATTTGTGCTCAATTTCCATGTGATATTGCAGCTTCTGGGGGCATGGAGGTTTCAAGTCGGGACGCCAGTAATGAAAATAATGTTTAAATCATGAAAATTGGTAAGCTGCTTATTTGTGCTTTTATTTGTATGCATTCTACAGTCACAGACTTACAATTATGTGCTTGTGCAATATCACATGGAAATTGAGCACAAATCGAAGGGAAAAGCAGACAGTGCCCCTTTAAGATGGGGTCTCACCAACTGTCTGTACAGGGGGTTAACAACTTCCTGTTTTCTGCTGGTGATGCATCTCCCGATACATCCCAGTATGCCCCCAGCCCTCCCTACCGATTTCTCACAATGCTTGCCAACCTTAATGTCATCTGATATGATTAACCCCAGGTCTCTTTCCATTTTTGTTGTTATTATTACAATCCCCCCATCATTGTGTAATCTTCCCCTGTGTTGTTGTTTCCCAGGTGCATTATTTTGCACTTCTTTGCATTGAATCCAAGCTGCCATACTTCTGACCATTCCTCCAACCTTGCCAGGTCCCTTCTGATCTTTTCCACGCCTCCTTGTGTATCAACCCTGCTGCAGATCTTTGTGTCATCTGCAAAGAGGCATACTTTTACTTCCAGTCCCTCTGCAATGTCACTTATAAAGACATTCAAAATGACTGGACCCAGTTCTGAACCCTGTGGTACCCCACTAATAACACCTCCATCTTCAGAGTGGACTGCATTTACAATTAATTTCTGTGTCCTGCTATCCAGCCAATGTTTTACCCAGGCTACCGCCCTGGGACCCACTCCCAGGCTTGTGAATTTGACTATTAATCTTTGGTGTGGGACTGTGTCAAATAGCTTGCTAAAGTCTATGTAAGCCATGTCCACAGCCACTCCCTGGTCTACTACTTTGGTCACCCAGTGAAATAAATCAATTAGATTTGTCTGAAATGAACTTCCCGCTGTGAACCCATGCTGCATTGGTTCCTGTGCCCCACTGTCCTCTAGGTACTCAACAATTCTTTCCTTCAGAAGTGATTCCATCACTTTCCCTACCACAGAGGTCAAACTGACAGGTCTGTAGTTTCCTGCCTCTGTCTTGATAACACTTTTGTGAAGGGGAATCACATCTGTTTCCTCCAGTCCTCGGTTACTACACCATCCTCCCATGATTTGTTAAAAAGGGTAGTCAGTGGTATCACTAGTTCTCTGCTTCATTCTTTTAGAATTCTGTGTTGAATTCCATCTTACTAACATACTAATTGCCAGCCAATTCAGCCTTATGGTCTATCGAGTCTGCTCAAACCTCAGATACCTAGTTAGGTACCAAGGCCCCCGTGTTCCAGAAACCCATATCATCAATCCCCACCCCCCCGGGCCAGCTCATCATCTGATACATCCACTTTCTGTGTCTGTCCAACCCTCTCTTGAAGCCCTCCACTGTGGATCTCTGAACCAGCTCGCCAGGCAGCATATTCCAAGGATTCACCACCCTCTCAGTGAAAATCCTTCTCTTTTCCCCCTTCACCCTCCCACCTTTCAACTTCAAACCATGCCCTCTGGTGATACCTCACTGCTTTAGTCTAAAGATCCCCTCCATGTTTACCCTATTTATTCCCTTGAGGTACTTGAAGACCTCAATCATGTCCCTCAGTCTCTCTCCTCTCCTCCAATGAAAACAGGCAGAGCTCCTCAAGTCTGTCCTCATAGGTCAAATTCCCTAGTACTCATATCATCTTAGTTGCCCTCCTCTGTACCCTCTCCATGAGCTGTATGTCCCTCTTCAAGTGTGGTCTCCAGTACTGTACACAGTACTCAAGGTGTGGTCTAACCAATCCATTGTACAGTGGCAGAATCACTTCCGTGCTCCTTGAGGTGATCCCCTTACGATGCATCCCAACATCCTGTTTGCTTTGCTAGCTGCTCTCCTGCACTGTTCAGAGTTATTCATACATGCATCCACCATGACCCCTAGGTCTTTTTCTCCTGTTGAGACCTCCAGTGCCTCCCCTCCCAGGGTGTACATGTGTTTATGGTTTCCCCACCCAGATGTAACACCTTGCACTTTGTGATATTGAAATTTAATTTCCATGTGTGAGCCCACCTTTCCATAGTGTCCAGGTCCCATTGCAGGGCCAACCTTTGGCTCCCCCTCCTCCAGGACCAGGATTCTTCGGACCACCTTCCAGACAACCGCCGGGTCTCCGCTTAAAGTCGCCAGCGGTCAGAAGAAAAGCCGCGCTCCTCCAGATCACCTGTTGCCAGGGGCTGCATCCAACCGCTAAAGCCGAGGAAGGGAACCAGGAGCTCGGCCACTCCCTGGTACCTTGTGCCGCTGAAGGCGCAAAGCCCGCAAGGTACGTCCCTTCATCCTCCCTGCCGCCGGCTCTCTTCTGCTGGGTCGGGACTCTAACCAGTACCATCCCTCACAGAAAGCAGCTGTTCTTGCTTCCTTTTTCTAAGGTTAGCTATCACTTTTTGAACCCTTGAGGACTGTGAGCGCTGCCGCCGCGGCTTCGTGATACAGCTCCTCCATAGCACTCTTCCCGCCAGTGCTTTGCGCCGGCTCCCCACCCTCCCCACCTCACCCACCCTGAGTGACCCTTTAGCTATATAGTCTCCTATCTGTCATATGACTAAGTGTCTACTTTTCCATTGGCTCCTTATATCCCTCTCCACTAGGAGCAGCATCCTATCCCCTGCCACGCCTCTGTGCTAACTTGCTTTGTACTGTAGTGCACGTCAGAACCTGAAACCAGCTATAACCTAGCCATATCTCGACTCATCTTCCCTTGGACAATCCACCTTTGTCCTCCCCCCAATTTTCTGGAATGGCACCTCACACCGGTCTCTCTACGATGAACCCACTCTGTACCATTAGCCACCCTAAACTTATCCCTTTCTACTGCCTATCTCTCCTATTTTTTTTTAACTGGATTACTGTGTCTTTATCCATTACCGAGGACTGCTGCGCTCAGTACACAAATGACTTTAGATTCTCCAATCTTCTCTTATCCTCTCATGCTAATCTTCCCATTACCCACCTTATACTACTCAAAAGGGGTTGTACCTACCTATCCCTCCACTTCTATATCTTGGGCAGTCGTAAACCTAAAATTAAACCAGGCATGTTCCCTGTAGACATGTTTGTACACCTGGCTCAGAAGCTCCTCCTGCTATCTGGTGATATTGAACCTAACCCTGGTCCCAAACTCTGCACCCCACTCTCTACCTCAACTAGCACTAAAAAAGGCCTGGTACTTGCCCATATGAACATTAGAAGCCTCCTGAGTCACCTGGCTGAACTTGAAGCCTGGGCTAAGTTGGTGGATCCTGACATACTATGCCTCACCGAAACTTGGTTGAAACCTACTGTATCCGATACTTCCTGCCCTCTACCTGGGTATAATATTCTTCGGCGAGATCGATCTGGGACCAAAAGGGGGGGTGGGGTCGCTATTTACTATAAAAGTCATCTGTCTCTTAGCGTCCTACCTAACCCTGATTCCCTCATGCTATGTGAAGCGCTGCATGCAACCCTGACACTCGGGTCGAAACACTTACATATCGTTTGTGTGTATAACCCACCAACCAGTGGGCTGAACGGTCTCCAGAACCTACTGCAGTACGTTTCTCAAACAGTAAAAACAAATGAAACACTCCTCCTCGGTGACTTGAACCTGAACTGGCTGGGCCCGCATCATAATCTCCTTGCATCTCTGATCCAGAAGCACAATTTTCACCAACTTATAACTATCTGCACTAGAACCACGCCTTCACTATCAGGGTCGTTACTGGACTGGATCCTTACAACAGACCGGATCATGTTTCAAAGCTACCGCCCTGGCTAACTCACTCACAGATCACTCACCAACGCCTGTCACTGGCGCCCTGCCCACCGCCTGCTCCTCAACCACGACTGATTACCTTCATGAACTATGCTGCCCTTGATACACAAGCCTTCTTATCTGACATATCTGACATAGACTGGACTGATGTTTTCTCCACCTCCAATGTTGACACTGCCCTTAACATATTTCTCACCAAGTTTGGCGAAGTACAAAAGAAACACCTCCCAAAGGTAAAAAGGAGAGTTAGAGGTCAGCAGTCTAGATGGCTAAATAAAGAACTCCTATGTAAGTTAAAAGTCCGAGATAAGCAATGGAAACAATACAAAAAATCTGGGCTCCCCCTGGATCTTATCCTGTACAAGCAGTATAGAAATGATTGCAAAAGACGCATCAGGCAGGCTAAAAGCATATACTGTCAAAACCTGCTGACTAACTCCTCTAATGACCCTCGAAAATTTTGGAGCCACATCAAAACTTTTTTAGGATCTACGCAAGCTGTCACCCCCTCTGAAATGGTCCTGCAAGGTGTCCACTGTAATGACTCCTTCACTATTGCAAACACGTTTAACCAGCAGTTTTCCGACCTATCTGCCTACACAGCCTCCCTTCAATCTCCTGCTACACAACTGAACTCAACATTCCCTGGCGATTCACCTACCTCATTTAGACCATTCTACTTCAAAGCGGTCACCAGGCATCAAGTCTTCAAGCTGCTCAAGGCTATCTCTGACAGTACCAGCCCGGCTCTGATGAATGGAACCCCGTCTAATAAAGATGGCTGCTCACCTCATATCTGGACCTATAGCTAGAATCTTCACCTATCCCTCACCAATGGCTCTGTCCTGAAATCTGAAGGCAGCCAGAATTACTCCGTGTTTAAAAAGGCAGCAAAATGACACGACCAACTACAGACCAATTACTATACTATCAGTCCTTAGCAAGATCCTTGAGATATTAGTCTCTATTCAAGTAACGAATTCGTTGAAACTCAACTTACTCAATACAGCACAGCAGGCTTTAGAAAACACCACAGCACCATGACTGCACTAGCAAATTCTCCTCGACATTCTTACCAACATGGACAAAGGAAGCTAACATGGGCTGTTATCATCAACCTCACTAAAGCGTTCAACCTTGTTGACCATCTTTACTACTTGCCTCCCTCAGAAATCTGAGGCTTCTCCTACCCTGTCACTACCTGGTTCAGCAGCTACCTTGCCAACAGGACTCAAGCAGTGAAATTCAACTCGGCGATCTCGGACAGTGCTGTTATCAATATTGGCGTCCCTCAAGGCTCCATCTCGGTCCTCTCCTCTTCTCACTATTTGTAAACAATCTCCTGATGTAGTAACCTCTGGCCCTCACTACTTTATGCTGATGACCTAGTCATCTATGCCCACTCTGACAATATCACCAACCTGGATGCTGCCTTACCACTGACTTCCACTTGGTGCAGCGCTGTACACACCCAACGCCTTGTCCTTAACTCCAATAAAACTAAAGTCCATGCTATTTGGATCCCCACACAAATTAAGAACCTGCTCTTCTCTCTCTCTGTGCCTGACATTAATGGTAACCCTCTGGAGTCTGTTAGCTCTTTTCGTTACTTGGGCATTCACCTTGACCAAAATCTTGGCCTAAAGCTCACATCCAGGAAACTTGTAAATCTGTCAATTGTAAGCTAGGGGCTGCTTACAGGACTAACTACCTGCTTACCCCTGCCGCTAAACTGGCAATTGCTAGAGAATCCTGTTACCAACCCTCACCCTACAGGTGCTCCCATCCTAACCATGGCCAGCAAAACTGCTCTGCCAATGGGACACCACCTTCAACAATGTTTGCAGGTATGCGGCTAAAGCACCGCGCCTGAAGCACCATTGTCAGCTATACAAAGACCTGGGCTGGCTATCTCCCTCCTCCACCAGGCAATATTACCTCTGTAACCTTTCGGATACCATCATCAGAGTATCAAAGCCAGCTGTGCTCTCAAAGCTACTCCAACCGGTTATACCTTCACGGGACCTTAGATCCTCTGACAAGTCCTTACTGAATATTCCTCTCTGCCGCACAAAAAAGGGCTTGGGAGCCTTCAGTTATGCTGCCCCTCACTTTCGGAACTTACTGCCCCAGGGACTAAGAAATGTTCCTTCGCATGATGCATTTAAGCACAATCTCAGAGCTTTCCTTGCCTCGATGGACAAATGTGCTTGTTTTGATCCCTCTTGAATCCCATGCTCCTAACCTGTTCTCCTCCCCTTCCCTATTATGTATTATAGGCACTTGCGCTTTTTTATTCTTGGTTGTTTTTTGATTTTATGTTTCATGGTTGATGATACTGTATAACATTGTTGTTCTGATGCCAATTGTAAAGCTCTCTAATTACTGCCTGGCCACTTAGCTTGCCCTCGCTCCTGAGCTGTCTTCCCCCACCTTCATTCCTTGACCTGCACCCTCTGTGCCTGTAACACCTACTTTCCCAGCCCCACTCTCTTCCCGTCCCACCTAGCCATTTCTCCAGTACCCCTGTCATTACCCCCTCCCTTTTTCCTGCCCCTTCCCTGTCCTGCTCTTTGCCGCCTCACTTCCCCTCTAACTGACCTCCACTCCCCTCTCTGCCGTCTTTCAGTTCCACCGGCCCGGTAACAGGTTGATACCTTGTACCGCTAATGCCGTAACACGCCCACCCTTCCTACCTTTCTTTCACCTTTCTGCCCCTCTCCTGCCAGCTTTCCCCTCCTTCTTTATTCTTCCCTCTTCTCCCTTTGCTCAGTCCTCACCCTCCCTCTCCTATTTTATCCGCCTCCCACCAGTTTCGCTCGCGTTCTCCCTCTCTCTCCTGTCGTCTCGTAGTTCCACCGGCGGCACGCAGGTTACTACTTTACCTGCAGTCCGTTTTCACCTACTCGCCTCCTGTCCTCCTCCCTTCTTCTGCTCTGCTGCGCTCTTACTAGGTGCACTCTATCTCCTATCCCCTCATTTCCTATCTGTTCCGTGCCTTCATCCCTTTCCCCATACCCTGCCCTTCCCACCTACCCTTCCCTCCACATTCCTGTATTCAAATCCCTCCTCACCCTTGCACCGTCCCCCACTGCCCTCCCTGTACATCACCCTCTCACCCTCCTGTTTTTGCACCCATAGCTCACTGTCCTGTTCCCCGACCTCTCTGTCTCTCTTGCCGACTCCCGGTTCCACCGTCCCGGCCACAGGTGGTAACCTTCTCCCGCTAATGCCGCACTTGGTGCCGTAACCTCCCTCCTGTGTCCTACCACCCCCGGTCTCCTTCTCTCCTGCCCTACCCTTACACCTGTCCTCTACCACCTCTCCCCCTGGTTCTCAACAACTGAATACATGTAATTCTATCCTTATTGCTATGCTTGACTACACTGTGTGACTTTGTCCATTGCAAATGTATCCTGCTCTGTGTCATTTCTTTGTATCCTGCAAATGTATCCTGCTTTGTGTAATCTCTTATATATCTATGTGTTCTGTAACTGTACCTCCCGGGTCGTGCCTGAAAATAGTCACTTGTTGGCTAGCGCACTTACCCGGTCAACAAAAACTAAATAAAAATAAAAAAAAAACTCCCCTCTTCCCCCTCAACTAATGCTCCCATCTTGGAGTCATCAGCAAAGACTCATTTCACACCCTATACCCTCCCTGATGTCCAAAATGTATGTATTAAACAGGATTGGACCAAGGACCGAGCATTGCAGTAACCCACTACTGACCTCTCTAGGGTTCGAGAGTTCCCCATCGACCACTACTCTATGGGTGTGGCCTGCTATCCAGTTTTCAATCCATCCGATTATCAAAGGGCCTACTCCCAACCCCGTCAGTTTCTCCACCAGACCATTGTGGGGGACAGAGTCCAACACCTTGCTGAAGTCCAAAAATAATACATCCACAGGCTTTCCCCTGTCCAGTTCTGATGTTACCCATTTGTAAAACTCCACAAGATTGGTTTGACATGATCTACCTGGCACAAACCCATGTTACTGACTATCCAGACCTCCCACCTCCTCCAAGTACACCCCAATCATTCCTTTAGTATACTCTCCATAAATGTTCCCACCATCTAGGTCAAACTGACAGGTCTATAGTTACCTGGTACTTCCCTTGACCCCCCCCTTAATGGATTAGCAACACATGTGTCTCTCGCCAATCCCTAGGTACCTTCCCTGTCTCAAGTGACCTGTTGAAGAGCACCACCAGGGGTGCAGCCAGTATGTCTGCCAATTCCCATAGTACTCTCAGTTGAATGCATCCGGCCCAGGAGATTTGTCTTTCTTTAGGCCCTTAAGGGCTAACCACACCCTTTCGGTGGAGATAGCATCATTCGTCCCCTCCACCTTACTGGCCTTTTTATCCTTATCCTTATGTGACACCCCTGGAGTACCTCTCCCTCCCTCTTGCTCCATTTCTGCTGCTCCCCTGATCCCACTCACTGCTGCTTCTATCCCCATCATGCCTTGCTTTGTAGGTATCCCACCTCCCTCCCTCCATCCCTATCTTGCCCCATTGCTTTGTCCACCTTCTGCTTTAGGAGTTCTTTCAGAACCCTTTCTTCTCTGAAAAGACTTGGATCGAACCCCCCTATCCAGAGTGCTTCTGTTAACTGCATTAGGCACATCCTCCACCTCCTCTTTTGTGAATACTGAACAGAAGTATTCATTCAGTATCCCTGCTTTTTCACTTTGCATCTCTGCCACCCACCATCCATTTTATTCAGCTCACTATCCCTCCCTTTGTCTTTCTACGCTCCCTGATATACCTATAAAAGGTTTAATCCCCCTTCTTAACTGAGTTGGCTATCTTTTCCTGAGTTTTGGCCTTTGCAGTTCTGATTACCCTCCCTGCTTCCTTCTGCCTCAACTGGTACAGTTCTCTGTCCTGCTCCTTCTGTGTTTTCTTATACTTCCTAAATGCCAGCATTTTCTCCTAACCTAACATAAGCAATACTGAACAACAGTTTGCTCACCTCCAAGGGCCACACACGGGGGGGGGTTGAAATTGGATGAATAATTAGACATACAGTTAGACATTTTGCTTTTCCAAGAAATTTCATATTCAATTACAAATGTAACAAGACATACAGTTACAAATTATAGCATCAATAATTTTACAATCACATTTCTGACATAACATACTGTTAAATATATCATACCTGAGGAACAGGGTTCCCAGTCATGCATAGATGTACGTGAATCACGTAACAAAATCAAAATTCATGTACATCTATGTGAACAGAGGGTGCGCTGCACGTAAAGGCATTGCAGTGTTTTCTGAATGCACGCATGTGCAATATTTATGTGCATACAGCAGACTCTATGTTAAAACTACTTTTTTGCCCCTCAGCAGCAGCACCTTTCCTCTTGGCAGCAGCGGATGATTGGTCCAGAGACTCCTTACTCCAGAGACAGAGGGAGCCACCACCTTCAGATGACTGGTTCAGACTGACGCCCCCCAAAGGCCATTACAATAGCGTGTACAACTTTGATTGGTGCATAGGTACAAACTTCAGAAAATGCACTCTATCCCCATATGCCATCTTAATTGTGGCCATGTGCCTATATACTGCAGGCACAAGCTGCGGGGGAACCATGTGTTGTAGAGAGAGAGGTGAACGATCTCTTAGTAACATGGCAATATAGTAAATGAAAGCATATAAGGACTACTAGGCCCATCCAGTCTTCCCATATTCCCTGTCTACATCCAGGACAAGAGGACACAGCATGAGATTCGAGGGAGGCCGATTAATGGGTAATGCGAGGAATTTCTTTTTCACAGAAAGGGTGGTGGATGCATGGAACGGGCTACCTCAGGAAGTGGTGGATACGAATACAGTGCAGCACTTGAAACAGGCATGGGATAGGCATAAGGGAGCAATACAGATGATTATGCATAGATAGGCCACAGACAGAGCACAGGCAATGGCACATTTATACGTTAGAAAAAGAAATGGTCAGACTGGATAGTCCTTAAGGTCCTTATCTTCCATCAGCTTCTATGTTTCTATGTAAACAAGGCCTGCAGTCTACTGCTGGAAGCCCCTTGGTGCACCCCTATGTGTCTACTGTACTCCACCAACTTGCTCAACCTTGAAGAAAGACTCCGCTTCCAAACCTGCCTTCTTGTAAAAAAGACCCTGCTAGGGCTCTCCCCCCCCAGGGTTGCCACCACCCTGCAACATGCTTCCCCCTCAATCTCCACCCGCTGCACTGTCAAAACCTCCCTTATTGTCCCCAGGGTAATGACCTCTATGGCCCAGAGATCCTTCTGCTATCAGGCTCCCTCCTGGTTCAGTTCTCTCCCAGCCAACATAGCTGACTCCACTATGCTTGGTCCTTTCAAGGTCTCTCTCAGAAACCATCTGACAAGCACTCACTGCTGCAACTTCACATAATCCCTCCACCTTCTACCCTAGCCTGGGGTATCAGTCAACATCTCTTGACTACTGTAATAAACTATCTCTGGTTGCTACCTGATGTGGTACTTGTATGTGTATATTATGACTACTGTGATCTACGTATTACCAAGCGTGTACCACCAGTCAATTCCGGTAACACTTGTTGCTTTTTTAATCTCATTGTTATGTTGTTTCCTGTTTTGTTTGCTGTGATGTCTTGCTCTCTTGACGAGGTGCCTTTGTAAGTGAGTCCATGAGTCAAAGGTCTGTAAACCGAGGATCTAATAAGTGAGTCTATGAGTGAAAGGTCTGTAAACCGAGGATCTAATAAATGAATAAGTAAAAATAAATAAATGAGCCACGAACGTCTTAGAATTCAGATTTGGGTGACTTAACCATGTTGTGTGACATGTTCTTGGAGTAGATCTGGGGGGGGTAAAGGTAGTGGTGGCCAATCTGTTGAATTAATTAAAGTACTTGCTTCTGAAGGCAGGAGTATGCGATGTCAGGAGCATGGTGCAGGCAAATATCAGGCAGAGTCCACTGCGGTTCAATATGACCGTCAGTGATACAGAAGGGGATAAGAAAGTGGTGTTCCACTCAAAATAAGAGGGCTCAAGGTAATATGTGCACAGAAACTTACACATAGACTTCAGGCAAGAGGAAGAAGAGGAGAAAGGCAAGAATTTAGTTCTCTCTCTGCATATTAAAGAGCAACTGAAAAGGCCATACAAATTAATAAATTCTCCTGCTACTGTCCTTCTTTGACGTCACGTATCCATCACTCAAAGATATAACACTATGAATTCAAAAACAGTGCTCTTCCAGACTTGCAGGAGCCAGCCCAGTCTCTCCAAATTGAGGCTGGCCACATAGAGCTATTATCCCACTATAATCTCATCACTGTGTAAGGCTGCATTCATTAATTACATTCAAACCTAAACTGTTACTCAATCACCCCCTATTGTCACCTGTTTTCTTTGACCATTTTGATTGCCTTTTCATTGTGCAATAGATAGGGTGGTACGTGCTCATTGCATTATGCCTCAAGAGTGACAAAACAGATCATTATAGTCCATGGTTATGCTTTCAGTGTCAAGCTGTCACCGACAATTTTACATGCGTTCTAGTGCTATGCAAGCTACTGCCCTGTGAGCCAAGCAACCTATATGCTTACCAGCTGACATATGGTAGACTGATGGCCTATTTCTCTGTTATTTCATGGGTAAGGCAAAGGTGCACAACTATAGCTGCGTTCTGCTGTTTGTGCATGTGTGGGAATTAATGGTACACCACTGCCACAGGGGATTTGAGATGGGAGTAAGGGACGAAAGTTAAACGGAGAGGATTACTGAGCTTCTGATGCTCCTTGTGATAGTGGTGTTGGGGCTGGGGGGTGGCAGCAGTCACCGAGACTTATTCCATAGCAAGACAGGATTGGGATATAAACATACAGTACTCTGTTACATCACAATTCTGAAGTGATGTTGTGGAGGTAAGTGGATTGTGGGTAGATTTTATCATTCATGAGATACTACCATACTAGCATACTAAAAGTAAGCAGAATAGGCCTGATGGCATCTCGTATCTGCTTGGTAGCCAGCCTCATACTGGGTGTTGTCTCCCCCCGAGGTCAAAGAGAGGCTCATCTTCGGCTTCAGTTTTCCCTTGTACCTGTCCCACCCCTTCTTTACTTCCTCCATTGTGCCCTTCTCCACCAGACTCCTGGGCAGTGCATTCCATGGCTCCACCACCTTCACAGTGAGGTACTGTCTCCTGCCTTCCCCCCAGTAATTTCCCCCTCTAGCTTCCACATGTGCCCCCGAGTTGTTCCCCCATCTGTAGTCTGAACTTCTCATTGGCTCTGCCTTAGTTCATTCCTCTTACACATTTGAATACAACTATCATGTAGCCCCTAACTCTCCTTTCCTCCAGCAAGTACAACCCAAGTAGATCCACCCTTTCTTCCTATGCCCAGCCACCCCACCATGCCCTGTATCATCCTGGTTCCTCTTGTCTTGAACCTTCTCCATCAGTGCTATGCCCAATTTTGAGATGCGGTCTCCAGAACTGTACACAGTACACAAGATGCAATCTAACCAGGGCATTATACAGAGGGAGGATTACCTCCCTCCTCCTGGATGTAATCCCCCTGGCTATGCAGCCCAGTATCTGGTTTGCTTTTGCCGCAGTTCTTCTGCAATCTTCTGTATTATACATTTTGACATCTACCACCACTCCTAGGTACCTCTCATTTCATGTGGCTTTCAGTGATACCACCACCCCCCACGGTGGATACATGTCTTTGGTTTCTGGCCACCCCATTGCATCACTCTACACTTCCCTGCATTTAGACAGGGAACTAGTGGGACAGATCAGGAGGACCTGTGAGAAGGGTAGTGTGGTGATTGTGGGGGGCTTCAACATGCCAGGAGTGGACTGGAGCACCCAAACAACCAGGAACAGAAGGGAGCAGGTACTGCTGGATGCCTTCCAGGACAGCTTCCTGCTGCAAATGGTCAGTGAACCAACCAGGTTAGGGATACCCTTGACCTTGTGCTGGCAAATGGGGACTTTGTGAGAGAACTTACAGTGGAGGAACCGCTGTCAGGGAGTGACCACCACTCAGTATGGCTCACATTGGATATGGGCAAGGAAGGAGGGAATCTGGCACAAGAGTGCTGGACTTCAGGAGGGCCGACTTTGGGAGGATGGGGAAGTGGTAAAAGGGTACCTGGCCAGAATTCAATCTAGTATGGACACTAACCAGAGGTGGAGCTCATAAAGCTGGGGATAGTGGAGGCAACCAAACCTGCTGCAAAGCCCAGAGCAAGAAGGCTAGGGCTAAGAAACTAATCTGGTTGAGCAAGGAGGTCATGGAAAAGGTAAGGAGGAAAAAAGCTGCCTTTATGAAGTACAAGAAAACAGGGAGGGGGAGGAGTACTTGACAGAATCAAAGGAGGTGACAAGGGCAGTAAGGGGAGCCAAAGCATCTACGGAACTCAGGCTGGCAAAAGGCATTAAGAAGGGAGAAGGACTTTAAGTACATCAGGGAGAAAAGGAGCTGTAAGGACCACATAGTAAGGATTAGGAAGGAGGGGTTGGGTGGAAGCAGGGTGTGACAAGGCAGAAGCACTAAATGAGTACTTCTGCTCAGTATTTACTAAAGAGAAGAGGGGGTGACACCCAAGGTGGGAGAAATGGCAGAAGCAGGGTGGGAAGTGGTGACAGATGGGAAAATCATGGAGAGCAGAGTTCGAGAGGATTTGAAGGTACTGAGGGTGGACAAGGTGCCAGGCCCAGATGACATCCACCCCAGGGTACTGAAGGAGCTGGCAGAGGTCCTTGCAGGACCTTTGGCAGACATATTTAATGCCTCACTATGTTCGGGGTGTGTACCTCAGGACTGGAGGATGGCTCACGTGTTGCCCCTCCACAAGAGTGGCCCCAAGGATGAACTGGGAAACTACAGACCAGTGAGCCTCACATCCTTGGTGGGTAAGCTAATGGAGATTATCCTGAAGGAGAGGCTGGTGGCCCTCCTAGAGGCCAAAGGACTACAGGACAGCAGACAGCATGGCTTCATATGTGGCAGATCCTGCCAAACCAACCTGGTCGAGTTCTATGACTGAGTAACTAGGCAACTGGACAGGGGCCATGCAGTGGATGTCCTGTATCTGGACTTCAGTAGGGCATTCGACTCAGTGCCACATGGAAGGCTGGGAAGGACGTTAGTAGGCACAGGGGCGGGTGCAAAGCTGGTGAGATGGGTAGGAAACTGGCTGCAGGGAAGGCAACAGAGGGTGGTGGTGGGGGAGCTCTCACACCCAAGGGCAGTGATGAGCGGTGTTCCACAGGGCTCGGTGTTGGGACCAGTGTTGTTTGGGATATTCATTGCAGACATATCATGGGACATCAAGAGCAAGATCAGTCTGTTTGCTGATGATACCAAGGTAGGCGCGGTGGTGGATGACCTAGGGGGATGGCAGGGGTTGCAGGATGATCTGGCAAAGCTTGAAACCTGGTCAGACATCTGGCAACTGGGCTTTAATGCCAAAAGTGCAAGGTGCTGCATTTTGGGATGAAGAACCCAAGGAGGAGTTACCAGCTAGGGGGAGTGCAGCTAGCCCAGACAGAGGAGGAGAAGGATCTGGGTGTGCTCATTACAATGTACGACTCAGCCCAATGTAGGAAGGCAGCTGCAAAGGCCAACAAAATGCTGGGTTGTATTGCAACGAGTATGTACTCGAGGAGGGAGGGGGTGATTCTGCCTCTGTACAGGTCATTAGTTAGACCACACCTGGAGTACTGTGTGCTGTACTGGCATCCGTATCTGAAGAGGGACATTAGGTTACTGGAGGGGGTGCAGCGCAGAGCGACAAAGATGATCAAGGGGCTGGGGGACTTATCATACGAGAGGAGGTTGAAGGAGTTGAACATGTACTAACTGGAGGAGAGGAGAGACAGGGGTGACATGATTGAAACCTTTAAATACATGAAAGGAATAAACAAGTCAGGTACAGAGGGGCTGTTCAAAGTAAGGGAGGGGAGGGACACCAGGGTTCATGATATGAGACTGGAGCAAGGAAGGTTCAGGAGGGAGATGAGGAGACACTTTTTTACAGAGAAGGTGGTGGCTGGGTGGAATGCGTTACCTGCTGAAGTGGTATGCAGTAGAACAGTGGACTGCTTCAAACGAGGATGGGACAGGACAAGGGGGATGGTTAATGAAGGGGAAGGGTGGAAGGGAGGGGCAGTTGCAGAATAAGGGTTGCTAGCTGCACATCCGAGCAGACTTGATAGACCTCTAGGCCTTATCTGCTGGCAAATTTCGTATGTTCATAAAAGTCAATCGCCACCTCTTTGACCACCACTCCAGGGTATCCTGGTCCCTCTGGACTATCTGTCTTGCTTCTTCTACATCCACTAGCACTCCCAGTTCTGAGACACCCACCACTACATGTGGTTTGCATCTCCATGCATCCTCAACTCTGCCAGTGAAAAACAAACCTCCTGTCATTCCCCCGAATCGTTCTTCCTTCTAATCTCATGCTGTGTCCTCTTGTCCTGCTATTTTGCTTATATTGAAACATGATACAGTCTTTGACCTAGTGATGTCCTTTTCTATTGTTTTCATCATATCACCGCTCTCCCTGCTGTGCTCTATGTTATACAGTACATATTGAGATCTGTTAAGCTGTCGTCATTTTTTTTCTGATGCAGCCCCTGCACCAATTTGGGTATCCCTTATCTGGACTGCCTCAATTTGGTTAATGTCTTTGTGCAGTGTGGTCTCCAGTATAGCACCCAGTACTCCAGCTGATGCACAGCACAACCCGTGGCTTGCTATACCCCTAATAATGAATGAGGAACCTGCATAAGTCCCCATCTATTGGATACAGATCCTTTTCTATCAACAGCCTTATTCTTCCTACAGCCCTCTGGAATTGCCTTATGTCTGTCCTATGCATTCATAAATTCCCATCCTTCTGTTGACCCCACCAGCCCATCAGGAATGCCATTCCACATGTCTGCAACAGTCACAGTGACAACATACTTGCTCACATTACATTGGCCCCGAGTCATTTGACTTCTGTCTTCACATTGTGCCCCCTTTGTTCTTGCACACCTCTTTGTATGCACCCTGTTACATGACTGTCCAGATGCAGTAGTGTTGCATCTCACGTTGTGTCTTCAGGAAGCTAGTATGGAACACAGCAGGCAGCAAGCAACTGTGGTTGAGATAGTGTAGCCTGCACCTGGTGGTCCACACATATGCAACATATATAGGAAGAGTCAAAGGTGGGGTACTGGACACAGGGAGTGGTGCAGCACCCATCCATGGCTGGGGAGGCTGGTCTCGGTCAGCACCAATGTCAGTGGCAAGTAAGTGTTGTATGCTCCCCAAGTTTGTGGAGCTGCCATTTTTCTCTTAGTGGCATGTAGTGCGGGGAGCTTCATGTTCTGCTATCTGCTGTTTTGGCTTACGGAGGACATTGTGTGTCTGAATATGAAGCGGGAGCCATGGGGGTGGTGGTCAACATAGGGATGCATGCTAGTGTTGGGGGAACTTGAGGAGTTGCACAATACACCATGTAGCAGGCAACGAAACAAAAGGGTGAATGGGTGGCAGGGGTAAGAGCAGGGATGTCAGCCTCATGAAGGGGTGACTGGAGTCAGTCAGGTAAAGGGTTATTAACAGCAAGAACAGATATTAAATTTTAGCTCATGTCAGCACACATATCCATATTCAGTTGATAGTCTACATCTCAGTAATGAAGGTTCACAGGTGTTGAAGCAGACTGATGTAATTTATCATGGTGAGGATATAATTAAAACTAGCTGTTGCATAGGCAATGAAGGTTGAAAGAAGCTGGGTAGGGGGTCCAGATGACCTTTCCCCACATCCGGGACAGTGCCAAAACTGACTTGGGGTGTTGATGGAGTGGTGTGTAAGGAGGCATCAAGGAGAGGATCTGGGTTGAGAGTGGTATCCGAAAATGCTACTAGCATGGGAAACAAGATACTAACATACTAAAATGCCAGCAGAATAGGCCTAATGGTCTTTCGTGTCTGCTCGTTTGGTCATCCAAAACCCTGGTAGCTAATCTTGCTTCCCCCCATTGCCTTATTTTGCTTCTCCCTTACCAGTCCTGGATTTTCTCACTGCACTGGATTTTGCTTCCAGAACCCTTGCCCTGTACCTGTCCAATGCTCTCTTGAACCCCTCCACCATCTCTGACTCCACCATCCCCCTGGGCAGCGCATTCCAGAGCTCCACCACCCTCTCAGTGGAATAGCACCTCTTCCTTTCTGCCCTCAATCTCTCCCCCTCCATCTTCCACCCATGAACTCTAGTTGCCCCCCCCTTCCTTCACAGCACCCTGACTGCTCCTGCCCTATTTACCCAATTCATGTACCTGAAGACCTCTATCATGTCCTCCCGCTCCCTTCTCTCTTCCAATATGTACATATTTAGCTCTTCAAAATCATTTTGGTTGCCCTCCTCTGGACCCTCTCCAGGAGTTCAATGGCCCTCTTTAAGTATGGCCACCAAAACTGCACGCAGTACTTGAGGTGTGGCCTCACCAAGCAGTTGTACAGAGGGAGTATCACTTCCCTCCTTCTGGAAGACTGTTGAGTTTCAGGCATTCATGGCAGAGGGAGATGTGGACCTAGCTGCCATTACCGAGACATGGAGTGAAATGTAACCATGCATTTGATTGGCATTAGGTTACCATTGCGGGATGCCTGAATAGCATCACCATGTCATTAAGGATGGTCTACAGAAGCAAACTAAAGTTAATGTACATGGGTATACTATTTTGGTCACTGTGTCCTTATCTGATGTCACGTGTTACTTTGCTATGTTTAAATGTATTAGTTGTGTGTTGCATACATGCTCAACCCAAAATATCAGTCATGAATAGAGTTGGGTGATGCTGACACAAACTTTCATTGCCATGGTCAATACCTGCAGGCCCCATGACACCAGTCCATTTTCAGAATCCACTGTTACAAATGTACATGGAAAGATAAAATGTGAGCAGGTTATGCTAACACCACCTGAGATTCAAATGTCAAGCCATCATCAAGTATCACACCCAGATTCATTATCCGTTCTGTAGTGAGAAATGTTATTTCCCCAGTACAAGACAGTGGTTATCCCAATGAGTCCCTGCCACACCACAATCACTCTGATCCACCACCAGCACCTCAGTCTTGTCAGCGGTGTGTTAGTCAGTTATACGATAAATGCAACTCCAAAAGATATGTCGACAACAAGTAGACGTAAATGGGTGCCCACATGCAGGCTGCTGTTCTGCAGACAGGAGCATGGCATGTCAATGATGCCTAAAGTGTTTATTACTCTTTTTGGTGTTACTGGTTCAAATGGCTTACGAAAGTCTAGGTAGGCCATGTCAACGGAGCATCCCTTGTCTACTACTTCACTCACCCCGTAAAATAAATCCATTTGTTTCATCTGATAGGACCCTCCGGCTGTGAATCCATACAGCATCACGTCCTGTGATCCACTAGCCTACAGGTACTCAACATTTATTTTCTTCTAAACTGATTTCATCATTTTCCCTATCACTGATGTCAAACTGACAGGTCAGAGAGGGGGGGTATGTATACAACACCTCTGTGGACTGTGGAGGGATTTCCATTTTCTATAAGGTGCCCCACAGTGCCTACTCTCATCCATAGAAACATAGAACATAGAAACATAGACTTTGACGGCAGATAAGGACCGCTAGGCCCATCTAGTCTGCCCATTTCCCTACCTACAGGATAGGCTGCAGATCCTAGTTAACCAACAGCCTATATCTTCCTGCCCTCCACAAGAATTGCCTTATGTCTGTTCCATGCATTCTTGAATTCTCCCACAGTTTTAGACCCAACTTCCTCAGAAGGCTGTTCCATGCATCCACTACCCTCTCTGTGAAATAATACTTCCTCACATTGCCCCTGAACCACCCTCCTATCTTTAAATTGTGTCCCCTTGTTCTTGCAAGTCTCTTTTTCTGAAAGATGCTACCCTCTTGGACTTTGTTGATTCCCTTGAGGTACTTGAAAGTTTCTATCATGTCCCCCCCTCTCCCTTCTTTCCTCAAGGGTATACATATTTAGCTCCAGACCCTGCACCATTTTAGTAGCCCTCCTCTGGACTGCCTCTATCCTGTCTATGTCCTTGCGAAGATAGGGCCTCCAGAACTGGACACAGTATTCCAGATGGGGTCTCACCAACTGTCTGTACAGAGGGATAACAACTTCCTGTTTTCTGCTGCTGGTGCCTCTCCCTATACATCCCAGTATACCCCCCGGCCCTCCCTACTGCCTTCTCACATTGCTTGCTAACCTTAAGGTCATCTGATATGATTACCCCAGGTCCCTTTCCTGTTTTGTTGTTGTTACTACCTCCCACCCATTGTGTATTCTTCCCTGGGTTCTTGTTTCCCAGGTGCATTATTTTGCACTTTTTGCATTGAATCCTAGCTGCCATATGTCTGACCATTCCTCCAACCTTGCCAAGTCCCTTTTCATCCTTTCCATGCCTCCTTGTGTATCAACCCTGTTGCAGATCTTTGTGTTATCTGCAAAAAGGCATACTTTTCCTTCCAGTCCCTGTGCAATGTCACTGATGAAGACATTAAAAAGGACTGGACCCAATACTGAACCCTGCGGTACCCCACTAGTAACCGCCTCTTCTTCAGAGTGGACTCGATTTACAATTACCTTCTGTGTCCTGTTGTCCAGCCAATGTTTTACCCAGGCTACCACCCTGGGACCCACTCCCAGGCTGGTTAATTTGACTAATAATCTTTTGTGTGGGACTGTGTCAAATGCCTTGCTAAAGTCTAGGTAGGCCATGTCCACAGCCCCTCCCTGGTCTACTACTTTGGTCACCCAGTCAAAGAAATCTATTAGATTCGTCTGACATGACCTTCCCGATGTGAACCCATGCTGCCTTGGATCCTGTGCTCCACTGACCTCTAGGTACTCAACTATTCTTTCCTTCAGAAGTGACTCCATCACTTTCCCTACCACAGAGGTCAGACTGACAGGTCTGTAGTTTCTGCCTCTGTCTTGGTCCCACTTTGTGAAGGGAATCACATCCGCCTTCCTCCAGTCCTCGGTACCACACCATCCTCCCATGATTTATTAAAAGAGTAGCCAGTGGTTTCACTAGTTCTTTCCTTAATTCTTTAGAATTCTGGGGTGAATTCCATCAGGACCCATTGCTTTGTCCACCTTCAGTTTTAGGAGTTCTTGCAGAACCCTTTCTTCTGTGAAAGGACTGGGATCGACTTCTATCAAGAGTGCTTCTGTTAATTGGATTAGGCACTTCCTCCTCTTTAGGAATACTGAGCAGAAATATTCGCTCAGTATTCCTGCTTTTTCACTGTCCCTCTGCCCACCCACTCGCTCATTCTATTCAGCCTCACTATCCCTCCCTTTGTCTTTCTACACTCGCTGATGTACCTATAAAAGTTTTTATCCCCCTTCTTAACTGAGTTGGCTATCTTTTCCTCAGTTTGGGCCTTTGCTATTCTGACTTCCCTCCCTGCTTCTTTCTGCCTTAACTGGTACAGCTCTCTGTCCTGCTCCTTCTGTGTTTCCTTTTACTTCCTTTTTTACTATTTTGTTCCACTGCCTTTATCCCGTCCCTTTCACATAGAGCTACTCCTCTCCCTCTTCTGCATGGCATGTCCCTCCTGCGTGTTGTGTAGCCCGGTATGTTTACTTCACAGTCTTTGTTCTCTGTGTAACATGTTTCTGTGACTGCCACGATATCCGTGCATCCTCCTTCCATCAAGTCCACCAGTTCAGGTCCCTTGTTGCCCTGACTACATGCATTCTTACTCATTAGCCTCCATTTCTTTATGTCCTTATCCCCTTTTCCCCAACCCTGTTCTTATTGCCTTTTGTCATTTTATAAATTTACCCATTCCCTTCTCCATATCAACGTCTCTATATTGGTATTTACCCCACTAATTGCCTTTAGTTCTTTGGATGGGGGTGTACTTAGACTTCCCTACACCTTGTCCATGTCTCCACCCGTGGCTAGTACAAATGCTTGCCATTGAAGCATTTCAACCTATCACCGAGTGTCCTGTTTCCCCTTTTGGACAGATGCCGACCATCATGCAAATATAGTTTCTAATCACTCCAGGTCTACCACCAGTACCAAATGAAGCCAAAGACAGCATCTCGGCTCAACTTTTTCAATCACTGATTAAATCCCATGTTGTGCAGCACATTAGCCTCACCCATGCCATGGACAGGCTGCTCCACCCATACTGTTACCACGCGTGCTGCCTGATTAAGGATCAGCGATAAATCCCCAAACTCTATCAGCATTGTTCTTATCCCTTTCACCGTAAATTACTTTGTCCATATGTGGACAATAACATCCATCCACCATGCATCCCTCCACCATGCAGGTGCTCCAGGGATCCTCAATATTTTCTCCCTGTTATGTCCAAGCTATTGCACCATGCTGGGTCCTCACCTCCCTCTTGCCTTCCTCCAATGGAGGCGCTTGTTGATTTTTGTGTAGAGATCGCTCTTCACAGCCCTGGGTTAGCATTCAACATACTGGCACACAGACATCATGTTTTATCACAGTCACAGTCTCAGCCAACCAGTGATTCACCAGAGTGGTGTGTGTACCAAAAGTGCTGGTTAATGTCATCGCAAGTTGAGAGAGTCTGCTGTGGATTTGGTCCTGGAGACTGCATTTCAGAATTACCAGTACATTGTACTGCATCCGGTGCCTGCTTCTTTGCTCCTGTCTAACCTGTGCACTGTCACTGTTATGCTACCAATGTTTTGCCACATGCATCTATCTATTTATAATATTTTTCCCAATAAGTAAGCTGTGTCTTTGCATGCATTGTTCATGCCTCAATGCGATGTGACTTCACCTATTAAATGATTGATCAACACGGCCAAATGAGCAAGCATGTACACAAATGAACCCAGTCTAGTACACAAGATGTTCTGTGGTGATGTTCATTTAATTCAAATGTGCATTACGGTGTGTGGGTGACAAATGCACAGCCAAGTGACTTCATGACACAGGAATTGGGTACATCCTCAATAACTCCCACCCTTGAGTGCCTTACTGCAATTACACAATGAATCTCGCAATATAGACACCTTAAGTAAGAGAGTCTTTGCTGCCTCAACCCTGGGTATGTGCATTGCCAGTTACCAGGGCTATTTTTCTCAGTATGAGCATGTACTTTTGCATTCCCTCAAAGAAATGGTAGACACTTTGCCCGAATTGGAAGTTAGCTCAGAGCTACTCCAGACCATAACTAGGGGTATCAAATCCAAGGTTAAAGCTGCAATGGATGCCAAAGATACCACCTCTTGGGTGGCGGCAGCTGGCATCTGCACCCACTGCCACTCTTGGCTATGTTCTTCAGGCTTCACAAATGATGTCCAGCAGCAGGTCATGGCTTTACATTTTGACGGTATGTATCTGTTCAGGTCTCAGGTGTAGCAAGACTCAACAACTGTTTGTTTCCTTCAACGAGAGCCGGCTGGATCAACCTGTCGCTATCAGATGCATTTCAGCGTGGCTGGTGGCATGCCTTCACCATTGCTATTCTATGACACAGATCAAGCTGGAAGGCAGAGTGCATGCTCACTCTACCAGAGCAGTTGTGGCATCTCTGGTGGAAATCCGTAATCTGCCCATTGCAGATATTTGCAATGTGGCTATCTGGAGCTCCATGCATACTTTCATTAAGCACTATGCCTTAGATGTCCATGCCAGATGACATCTGTAATTTGGAAGGACCATTCTTAATGAACTTCTGTCCTAAGCATGTGAGCTCCTTATCTCCTGCCGCCTGTCTCGGGGGACTATTTAGCTCAGTACTCTCCCATTAGTGTGAATGAGTGGTGAGACTTTATGTCCAGAAAGATATGGAAATTACGTAGCTACCATAATTCTTGATCTGCTTGAATGAAGTCTCTACCACTCATTCGCAACCCCCACCCACCATCCCCGAGCTCACTTTTCTGTTTATGGTCTTTACTCCCTCAATGGCTGGGCTGTGAAGACATTATTGTTGACCCTTCTTACACAGATCATTTGGACTATTTTATGTCTGATTTTTAGGCTAGTCCTTCTAGGTTAATTATGCTGCACCTCGTCAGAAAAAGGGAACGGAAGCAGTTGGAGGGTCGATGCCGAGATAGTCATTACCGCATGAGCCTGTGCTTGCAGTGCCGCTTCCTCATGGCTCCATCTCAGGCGCCAGCCCTCTTGAAAAAGTTTGCTTCTGCTGGATGCTAGCACCTCCGGCGAACTCCCATTACTGTGAATGAGTGGTGGAACCTTTGTCAAAGAAGATCAAGAATTACGGTAGGTACATAATTTCCATTTTTCCGTTTCTTCTTCCACAGGCATACATAGAGGGCGTGACATATGATGAAGTTCATGACCTCTGTGTTAACTTTTCTCTTCTCAATGCTGGACTTCTTTTTGACATTCTGGAGGGCAGAGTGGCTGCTATCGCTCAATAAAGAGATCCACAAAACAGTGATGCTCCACATTGGTGCTTTTGCAACCGCTGTCAGCTGATGCCTACTGCGGTGGAAAGCATATGTTGTGGGTGCTCGCCTGAGCATTACATCTCGACTCTCCCCGTATCAGTGGGAGATGTTTGCAGTATTTTAATATGTAAGTCATGTTGCAAAATTTCACAAATAATTATAATAAGTGCCCTACAGTCTAGCCATTTTTACCTAGTGTGTGTTGCCACAGCTCTAAGAACAATTTCAATTCTGAAACTGTCAGCTCTTGTTTCCATCCTGTCTTGAGGGTATCACCAACTAAAGGTATTGGTGTCATCTTCAAATAGTTTTACACTCCATTACTCCCTCGACTTGGTGCTGCTACTGAAGACATTGTGGCAGACAGGCTCAAGCGCAGAGCATCAACTCCACTCGCTGGTCATCACCACACACTACTGGGACAGAACTCCGTTATCCACCTTACTCTGTGTCATAGCGCTCAGCCAATTAGTAACACAATTTACCAATGTAGGTCCATACAGCAGAAATGGTTTAATAAACTCCTGTTGTGGCCGCTGTCCAATGCATTGTTGCAATCCCATAACTGCATGTTAACACACATAACGAATTGACCACATGGTTGCATCATTCAAAGTAATCTATTCAATTGGTTGAACAGGATATCACAGCTGTGAATTCTTGTGCGCTTTTGTACATGAACTGTTCATTCTGTTCATGTACTTGAAGTTTTCAATCATATCCCTTCTATGCTTTGGTGAGTACATGTTCAACTCCCTCTGCCTGCCCTCATCACTGCCCTATGTGATCATAGCTCCCCACCCACTGACACCCTCTGCTGCCATACTTGCAGCCTGCTCACTACACAGCCTACCATGTTTGCACCCTCCCATGTACCTAGTGGCTTACTACCTAGCTGCCAATGCAGCACAGTCAAAAGCCTTACTGAAGTCCAGTGATAGGACATCAACTGCAAGTCACCTGTCTAGTTATCTAGTTACCCAGTCATAGTACTCCACAAAGTTGGTCTGGCAGGAGCTGCTTGTAACAAAGCCATGTTGCTTATTGTCGTACACTCCTTTGTCCTCCAGGTGGAGCACCAGTGTCTTCTTCAGGACTATCTCCATCAGCCAACCCACAATGGATGTGATGCTTGCGGGCCCGATAACTCCCTGTCATACTTTTGTAATGTACAATGCAAAGACAGTGATGAAACCAGTGGTGAATCTCCAACAACGCAAACTAGTAGCATTATATTTCCTGAGATGAACAAAAATATTCCAGTTGAAGGGATGCTGCTGCCCTAGTGAAGGTTAGGGTTGCCACCTGTCAGGTTTTTTACCTGGTGATCAGGTTTTCAGGGTCTCTATCAGGTAATCCGGTTTTGCTCTGTGCTGGTCAGGTTTTTGAGCCATTTTGAGTGGTTACATACTTTTGAAACAAATGCTGTCATATCATTCCTTGTTTCAGCTACATGACCAGGTTATAGACAAGTTCTGTTGTCACTATAGGCCTTTGTTTGTGAAAGCAGTCAGCCTGGGAGGTGTAAAGTATGGTGATTAACACTATTAGCACTCAATCTAATGGCCATACTTTACACCTCCAACCTTTTGGAAGAGTAACAGAACCAGTAGTCTTCCACTTTCATTTGCTGGTAAACATTTTCATCTGAAACAGAATTCAGGCATTTTTAAATGTTTTAAATCATTTTTTCCCCATCAAGAATAAAAGTATGGTCACTTCTTTAGCTCTGAAATAGTATTGTGGACATGACCAGGGAATGGAGCCAGAAAAAGATATAAAGTACGCATGACATGAAACAATGTATTATGTATTATATACCATGTATACTGTTGTATGCTATTTACAATGTTTTCCTTGTCTTCCACCAGATCATATCTGTAAATGAGATTTATTTAATCTCTGTATGTTTATCTGGTAAACCAATGTCAATAAATGCATCAGTACATAAGTAAATACATAACTAGGAAGAATCTCGGAAAGTAACTTTAACAGGTACAGTGTCTTAACATTTTTGAACTGCTACTTTAAATGTATTTTATTGCTATGACAAATGGCTTTCTAGGAGGAGCAATGCATGATGAGTCATGAAAAGGGGTGGGACTAGGGGCGGGCCTTAGGAACCAGTTTTTGCCTCATCCAAAGGTGGCAACCCTAGTGAAGGTGTCCCATAGTCAGATACCATTGAAGATTAGTATCTTACATATGTGCCACTCACAGCCATAAAGATTATGTTATCTGTAGGCCGAGAAAGTGACATTGCACCATAGCACATTGTTGCTTGTGTGAAGACCATTAACACATGTACGTGCTTACATCCAATATGTGTTACTGGAGGGAAACATATTGATTCTACAGACGTGATGTTATTGTTTTCTTGCAGGAGATGTAACACTTACTTTTGGACCCAGCGGTAATTTTATTGGCCACTACATATACATGTGATGTGTTTGCTCTGCCTCCTGATGCTGATGCCAACCATTCCAGACAGCACTCTGCCTACTGGCAGTACATTCTGTGGCGTAATGGACGCCTTGGTCATGGAGTACGTAGACCTGTGCTAAGCTGTTGTGTGTGGCATATATGCAATACATATCGCAATCCTTATGCACACTACACAGGATTCCTACCATCGCGCCTCGTGTGACAGAAATGGCAGTGATAATGCAGTGCTTAACAAGGATGCATCAGACAGTGTTTAACTCTGGGGTTATGTTAGAAATTTTTATGGTATTGGTGAAATTATTGCAGTATGTGCCATAGCATGCTAAAGACTCCTTTAATTTTATCAGAATAAATCCAATCTACATAATGGCGCTTGTAGAGCGAGAATGATTCAACTGTGCTGGAGGGATAAATGCACATTGTTTATTATAATCATAAATCTCTGTATTTGATGTGTGTGTGTGTGTTTATCATCTTGCTTTTATGGTTTACAAATTGCAGCAAAGTATGTATTGGACTGCACACTGTCTTTAACGGAGAGTTGGAAATATGACGGGAGATTGAAATGGGCCATGCCCACAGCCAGACAGTATCACTCAGCTGAACTAAAATGCAGAGAACTCAATAAGTGTCCATCACTGTACATACAACAAAAATTTTATAACTGAAATAAAGTTGTTGAGATTACCATGAGGAGGCATGGTATGTAATGAAAAAATGGCAACACTCTGCTGACTGGGGCAGGTGGTGACAGTTTTGAAGAGAAGGATGGTAGCACAATCTGCAAGGTCATGTGTACATATGATAGTATTATGTGAAATAAATTCACAGTCACGCAGTGTTGAGGCTACCATTACCGCATTATGCCCAGATGGATTCATTGTGGAATGAAAGCCATGACTGCGATACAACCATGCCATGCATCCCTGTGTTCTACAAGGATGGGATGCTAAACAAATCTGCCACATTCTATCATTATGTGATAAAAGCAAAGAAGCAGGCTGTGAGCCTGAGAGTGGGTCCAAAGGTGGTACACTGGGTAAGACATTCATTGGGGGATACACTACGGAGGATGGTAGTAAACATAACTCACTCTAAAGCAGGGAAGGTGACCAGTGTGATGCCACACTGATCAGTACTGGGACCAGTTCTATATGTCTTTATTGGTGGCATTGTAGAGGTTGTCGAAGGGATGGTATGCTTTTTAGCAAATAACACAACGATCTGCGATAGGGTAGACACTCCAGGGAGTTACTGCACGTGCGTGTGTATGTGTGCAAAAAAATGAATAGATATCGAAGAGATATGTCTGGAGAATGCGTGGACTAGGCAGAAACAGAGAGCAATGGAAACCTAAAAGTTGTTGTCTGATAAGGACCATATGGCACACCTAGTCTGCCCTAAATTCCCTACCTATAGTGCCTCCAGAGACCTTACTTGGACTCCAGCTTACACACACCACTTGCTTCTAAGATTCCCTTGAGTCTATCCATTGCATTCTAAAATCCTGTGCCTGTTCTTGCCCCTATGACCTCCGCTGGTGTGCTAAGTGGTCCTTATCTGCTGTCAGTTTCTTATGTAAGTCAGTCAACTGGTACACATACCTTTCACCCCTTTCTTTTTCACGTTCCTCAGACTGGCAAATGAGCAATGGTGCAGGTGTTCGAAACATAACATAAATGGCAGCAGATAAGGACATCCTAGCCCACCTAGTCTGCCCCATATTTCACTAACTACACAATGCCACCTCAGACCCTACTCAGCCTCCAGTCCCCCCCTTGCCTTACAGCCAAGATTCCCCTCGTGTCAATCCCATGTATTCTTGTTTGTTTTTTGGGGTTTTTTTTGGGGGGGTTAACTCTGTTTTTCCCCTACAAATCTGGAACTCTCTCTAGCTTCCCTCTCTCACTCCTCACCCTCTACCACACAGTCTGAAGCTCTCCTGTTCATGAAATCAGTGACAGACACTCTCCCTCCTACTTGATCAGTCAACCTGGGAGCACAACCATCATTAGACCTAGGCAGATTGGAGGGACTGTGATAGCGAGAAGATTTAGTCCGACTATTGGGCATGTGATAGTGGTAGCCCTAGATGGTGCTGTCACCTATCCGGAAGTGGGGTGGTTTTCCTGCCATTTCCTCCCTTGGAGTGCAGTATGCAATGACACCAGCGCACGGCTGTCCTGCTGGCGTCCTTCGCCCTCCACCCCTTATGTCGGCTGGTGTACCTGTAATACCTTCAATCACCATTGGGGTTTGTTATGACACCGAGCCACCTGGGATACCTCCACAGAGGGAGGAGAGTTGTCTTCCTGATGCTTGATCCTCTCTGCCCCTTTCTAACCTCCAGTTACCTGAGTCCATCACCTAACCCTTGGTCAACAGTGTGGCACAAGGTGTGGTGTCCAACAGAAGTACTTCCCCACACCCCCTCTCAGCCTCCACCCCATCTCCAGATTCATAGTGTGACCCCTTGTCCTTGAGCATCTTTTTCTTTGGAAGATGCTCCCTTCCTGTAACGTGTTTATATCTGTGAGGTATTTGAATGTTTCAGTCACAACCCTCCCTTTCCCTCCTTCCTTTTAGGGAGTACATATTTAATTCCTTAAGTCACCTTTTTTCATAGTACTTCTGGTGCTGGCCCCATAACATTTAGGTTGCCTTCCTCTGTACTGCCTCCACCCTGTCAATCTCCTTTCAGAGGTGGGGTCTCCAGAATAGGACACAGGCTCATCAATGATTTATACAGTGATATCACTACCTTCGTGTTCCGGCTGGTGGTACCCCCTTCCTATTCCTTCTCGTTTTTCCCACTTCCATGTCTCACTGTTTAGTTACCATCAGGTCATCAGTTAGTATTATCCCTGATACCTTTATCATTTTGTGACTTTTAATACTTCTCCCTCCATTTGGTACATTGCTCCTGGGTTTCTGAATCCGAAGGGCATGATTTTGCTGTATTTCGATTTGGAACCCAGCTGCCAAGCTCATCACCATTCTTCAAGCTTCTTTCTATCCTCCTTCATAATACCCCCCCCAGCCAACTGTGTTGCAGATTTTTGTGTCATCTGTGAACAGGCATTCCTGTCCTTACAGTCCTTCTGTAATGTACCTAATAAAGACATTGAAGAGTACTGAGCCTAGTACTGACCCTTGTGGCACTCAACTGGTCACGTTACCTTCCCCAGAGTGGACACCATTTCCTACCACCCTCCAATTCCTATTGCCTGGTCATCTCAATATATATCTGATTACTTTATGGGTCTGCCGTTAGGCTTCTCAGCTTGCTTACCAGCCACCTCGGTGGAATGGTGTTGCAGGGTTTACTGAATTTCAGGTAGGTCACGACAACTGTTTTCTCCCAATCCACTTCCTTGGTTGAACGTGATCAGATTTGTCTTGCAAGTTCTCCCACCTGTGCAAGCATATTCACTTGCATCCTTTAGCTCACTGGTGAAGTATTCCCCCAATCCTTTCCTTCAGTAGTGATTCTGTTACTTTGACCACTACCAAAGTAAAGATGACATGCTTATGGTATACTGCCTGCTCTTTGCTTCCACTTTTGGGAGTGGGACTAAATCATCACTTCTCCAGTCTCCAGTCAATTTCTAGTAACTGGTGGAACTGGGCTGTCAGAGGAACAGCAAGATCTTCCTTGAGCTCCCTCAATAATCTGGGGTGCACCCCATGTGATCCCATTCCCTTGTCTGCTTTTAACTGTTCCTTAAGAACTGGCTGCACCTGGAAATGGATGTGCTACTGGAAACGGAAGTTGAGATGTGTCATCACTGTATATCATGCTACATGACAATTGCAATATTGTATTTGTAAACCGATAAAATATCTTCAGTGATAATTATCATTATGTATCGTCATATCGTGTTATCGTCACAACTCTACCTGGCAGAGTCTATCCAGTCACATGATTCATGGTTGTTGGCCATGATGTCTAGGTGCCAGTCTGAGGGGCCATATGCGGATGCAGCAAGATTAATTTTGCATGCTGAATTCTCTAATCTGCATTAATGCAACCTTTTTTCACTTCCCATGTATAAACTGCACTTTAGCAGTAGGGTTTTGAATCATCATTGAGATTAATTGAGGCAAAGTTGCCCTGATGGTGGTTTAACCAGAGTTATTTTTATTTATTTAGTTGAGTGCTCAGAAAGCAGTTGAGTCATTCATAAGTTTTTTACAAAGGTCCCATGTCATGAACATAGAGCGAACAGTCTAGACCAGAATTTTAATAAGAATTCATATGGTACAGGCACGTATTAGCCATAAATCAGAGACCACAGCATGGTTGTCAGAATGCAACAAGCAGAGTAATCTAGTACCATGGATATGCTAATGCATGAGAAACTAAGTACAGCTCCAGGGAAGTATTGTATGATATAATAATCTTTGAAGAATAGTGTCTGCTAAGTTGGTTGGAATGGGGCACAGATGCTAGGTGAACAGAGCTCACAGATACAGGCGGTAGAGATGTAGAGTTTTATAAACCCCTGACAATTGGTCAAGAGGAGGAGATGGGGGAGGACAGGCGACAGAGTCTGGCAGGGTGGAAGACAGCATAGTACTGCTAAGAATCCTTGGTGAAAGGATACAGGAGGGAGCAGGCAGGGAATGGCATAGAATGGGTATGAAGAAGATACTGGGGGGATGGGCATAGACCGCCTGAAATGCTATAGAGGTGAGCAGTGGCGTTAGAGCTTGATGTACTCAGAATAACAGGGTCAGTTCTGACAAATGAAGAGTCTACAGACTTGTAGGAACAGCTTCAATTCATATTAACAGAATGGTTATCTGAACAGTTATCGAGGTGTAAATCTCAGGTGATTGAAAGGACTTGATAGCTGTGAGGTTTAAATTACTTGTACAAAGATCTAGTAAGTAGGGGGAGTGGATTAGCTAGAAGGAAGCTACATTTAAAGACTGCCTTAGAAAGATTCTGCTACTAGCTTGGCAGAAGACACCAGGAGGAAGGACTGCTGTGTGACTGGACTTCTCTACTGGGACTATATTGCCCTCCTTCTCTACCACCCAAAGCTACAATTTCTATGCCATTCTGGCAAAGTGTGGTTCCTCTATGGAGGCACCCGCAGTGGAGACCAAGGAGGATGCTGGGAACCTCAACAAAGGAGACCCACAGGAGGGTAGCAGGGGACCCACAGGGGAAGGAAACAACTCCTGGTGGGGGACTCTATCATTAGGAAGGTAGAACTGGGGGAGGAAGGGGAGAGGGAGGTAAGGTGCCTGCCTGGCACCATGGCTTGGAGGGACAGGGAGCGAATCCTCAGGATTGCCAGAGTAGCTTCTCAGGGGAGGGAGCTGGATGTCATTGTCCACTTCTGGACAAATAACCTGGCTAAGAAAGGGATTAGAGAAGTGCAGGAAGAGTTTATGGAATTGAGGAGGGGCCTTAGACAAGTAGCACGCACGGTAACCTTCTCGGAGGTGCTACCCATCTATGGCGTAGGACAGACTAGGGTGTTCCGAACCATGGGATTCAATCAGTGGTTGAAAAACTGGTGTGGAGCTCAGGAATTTATCTTCATTGGGGACTGAGAGTTCACCTGGAGTGATGCAAGCCTATACTGGCATGAAGGGCTGCATCTGTCCAGGAGGGGAACCAGGATCCTAGGTGATAGGTTTAAATGCTTCATTGGCAAGAATTTAAACTAGCTGAGGGGGCACTGGAAAGAAGCAGGGAAATCATAGCCCACCCCAAAAGTCTCGGCAGTAGGTGCAGTAAACACCAATATAGAGATGACAATACGGAGAAGTGCAGGGGTAAATGGAGAAAGTGACAAATGCAATAAGAACAGGGATGGGTCAAAAAGGGGTAAGGCCATCAAGAAATGGAGGGTAATGAGTACCAACATCCGTAGTCTGGGCAACAAGCTCCCTGAGCTGGTGGCCTTGATGGAAGAGGGATGCCTGGATATCATAGCAGTCACAGAAACATGGTACACAGAGAACCATGACTGGGATATTAACATACCAGGGTACATAACCTACAGGAGAAACAGGCAGGGGAGAAGAGGGGGAGGACTAGCTCTCTATGTAAAGGAAGGGATAAAAGCAGCTGAAGAAAAGAGCAAACAGGCAGGAGAGGAGGCACTGTGGATCACCTTGGAGACTGGAAAGGGCACCACAATCCACACAGGGGTTGTGTACAGACCCCCATGTCAGGGGGAGGGAATGGACAAGGATATGATAGAAGGCATTCTAGGATGGCAGAGAAAGGGAGATACTGTTGATGGAGACCTGAATATGCCAGATGTTAACTGGAGCACATTTGCTGCAGCCACATCCAAGAGCAGGGCCATTCTTGATGCCTCACAGGTGGCAGGCCTCAGACAGCTAGTTTCAGAACCCACTGTGAGGGAGCAACTTAGACCCCATACTCTCAAACGGGGCAGTGAGAAGATCTCAGATCTTGAAGTGGGTTGCCATCTGGGAACAAGTGACCATCAAACAGTGTGGTTCACGTTAAACTCAGCTACAGAGTCAAGCCATACAAAGAGAGGGTACTGGACTTCAGGAGGGCTGACTTTGGCAAGATTGGAGAGTGCCTCAGAAAAGCACTAGCAAACAGGCTAGAAGGAGGTGTGGAGCAACAATGGTGAATCATCAAAACTGCCATCACAGAGGCAACAAACCTTTGTGTGAAGCAAATAAATCAAAATGAAAGAAAAAGCCAATATGGTTCTCAAAAGAGGTGGCTGTGAAAGTCAGGAAGAAAAAGATAGCATTCCAGAAGTATAAGAAAACACAGAAGGCACAGGACAGAGAGCTGTACCAGTTAAGGCAGAAGGAAGCAGGGAGGGAAGTCAGAATAGCAAAGGCCCAAACTGAGGAAAAGATAGCCAACTCAGTTAAGAAGGGGGATAAAACCTTTTATCGGTACATCAGCGCGCGTAGAAAGACAAATGGAGGGATAGTGAGGCTGAATAGAATGAACAGTGGGTGGGCAGTGGAGGACAGTGAAAAAGCAGGGATACTGAATGAATATTTCTGCTCAGTATTCAAAAGAGGAGGGGGAAGTGCCTAATCCAATTAACAGAAGCACTTTTGATGGGGGGGGTCGATCCCAGTCCTTTCACAGAAGAAAGGGTTCTGCAAGAACTCCTAAAACTGAAGGTGGACAAAGCAATGGGGCCTGATGGAATTCACCCCAGAATTCTAAAATAATTAAGGGGGAACTAGTGCAACCACTGGCTACTCTTTTTAATAAATCATGGGAGGATGGTGTAGTGCCCAAGAACTGGAGGAAGGTGGATGTGATTCCCCTTCTTAACAGTGGGACCAAGACAGAGGCAGGAAACTACAGACCTGTCAGTTTGACCTCTGTGGTAGGGAAAGTGACGGAGTCACTTCTGAAGGAAAGAATTGTTGAGTACCTAGAGGCCAGTGGGCGCATAGGTTCACAGTGGGAAGGTCATGTCAGATGAACCTAATAGATTTCTTGGACTGGGTGACCAAAGTAGTAGACCAGGGAGGGGCTGTGGACACGGCCTACCTAGACTTTAGCAAGGCATTTGACACAGTCCCACACAAAAGATTAATAGTCAAATTAACCAGCCCGGGAGTGGGTCCCAGGGTGGTAGCCTGGGTAAAACATTGGCTGGACAGCAGGACACAGAAGGTAATTGTAAATGGAGTCCACTCTGAAGACGCTACCATAGTGGAATTGCACCTACATATTGTGGTCATCACATGGCCCTGGTGTACGTAAAGCATGAGATGGGAATGGGCAGTACCATGCCACACTAATGAGAAAGGGACTGCGTGAGTATGTAAGTGTAAGGAGTGGTTCCATATGTGAAACACAGCTATACCAGATTGGTGGGAGGGCAAAGAAAAAAAGGTTAGACAATGCTGAATTAAGGGAACATCCATGCACACAGTGTTATAACACAGGCAACCATCACTGGGGGCTGTGTCTGGCAAGGAAAGATGTTGAACAAAGAAAATAATGACTCACTAGGGGGAGATGTAAATAATATCAATCTACCAGAAGTATTTCATAGCCTTCCACATGCAGCAACAGCTAGAACTTTGTGGTCTCCCGACAGGGTGCATTCCTTAAAAAATGTTTGTCCAAGACAAAAAACAAGGGATTACAGTACTGGACTTTGTAGTCACAAATGAGTAAAATGTCACAGTGGTAACAGTAGAGGAGATATGGTTTAGGGTGGGGTTAGGTAACCAGTGTGTCTAATTAGAATTAAATGCAAACAGTAGGGTGGTATACACATGAAGTTAAATTACCCAGAGTGGGCAGTCACAGGGGCATGCTTGGAAAGGGTGTGTGGCCAAACAAGAAAAATCATGCACTGTGGATGAACCATGCTCATCGATGTATCTGTATCCCAATAATTTGCTTGCTTGATCTGTGCTGGTTTTATGACCCTGAGTGAACCTTATCTTTGCCAGGGTGTATGATTTTATTGTACCTACAATGTATATGTTCCCATGTGACTGTGATGTGGCAGAGAACCTACATGTTGCGGCAAAACACTGACAGCAAAGCGGTCCACAACAACAGAGATGACCATTTTTTTTTTAAACAATACAGATTTCTCATTGGTCACTACACTCATTGTAATGGCCTTGAACAATTGCCAAACAACAGAGTGTGCATGTGTGACTGATTGTTTTTAAAATTTATCCAAGTGGAGTGGTCATGCAGAGAGAATAAAAAGCATCTACTAGCACATCTGCCAAACTAATCGAAATATTATGCAAACTTTACAGTGTTTACCAAAACTTCTCGCAACAAAGTAGTTGACAACAACATCACTGTATCAATGAGGCTAGTGAGTAAGCTGAAATCTGTAAATGTTGGTATAACAGAACAGGAAAAGGGAAGTCATAATTCCACTATGCAAGACACTAGTGAGGGCCCCACCTGGAGTACAGTATAAAGTTCTGGAAACCTTACCTACGTATGAACATAGACAAGGGCAGAGAAGGTTTGGAGGAGGACAACAAAGACTGCACAGGAATTGCATCACAAGTCCTATGAGGATAGGCTGAAAGACATGAATATGTACTCCCTGGAGGAATGTTGGAAGAGATTGGATATGATAGAGACATACAAGTATCTTACAGGGAGGAACAGGCTGCAGAAATACACTTGTTTTGTAACGAAAAAGATGTTCCAAGACTAGAGGGCATGGGATGAAGTTGGAGGGAGAGCAATTCAGAGGAAAAGTGAGGAAGAATTTAATCACAGAAAGGATGGTGGACAAGTGGAAAACACACCCAGAGGAAGTGGTGTGGGCTAAAAAATCACGGGAGTTAAGAATGCATGGGATAAACATAAGGGAATTCTGGAGGTCAGGCGTATCATGCATAATGAGCAACAGACTTCTAGGAAAACATAAAGTGAACTTACAAGATTAAATGGACAGACTAGGTGGGCCATAGGCCGTTATCTGCCGACAATGTCTATGTTTTTATGTTTCTATGTAACGTGGTCATATCTGATACTGTGAACCGATTCTGAAGACGTCCTAGCTACTTGATCTATGGTCTTGGACACATCACTGTCACATAAGACAGGATGTATTGTAGGCACAAGAGAAGCAATAAACCTTACAGAGATGAAGCTCCCACGTTAATATTTGTAAGGACTGTCTGCATGGGTATCAACAGTGGTTCAATATGGTAAAGTTAGAATTCGATGGGCAGAGAGAGGAACAAGTAAGCGATCATGTAGTAAAGCTGAAACTAGAGTTGCATGATGCACTGCAGATGGAACAAGGTGTAGCAATGTAATGGATAGCATCAGCATTGCTGTGAAGGCAGTCCAAAGTTGAGCATAACTATCATAGAAATCTGGAAAGCCATCATATACAGATTTTTGGAAGTAGACTGTTAAATTAAGGAGCGTATGTGAAAGAAACAGCATCAAGGGTGGACAGGAATGGACATGAAGTTCAACTAGCAGTCACAAATAAATGAGTACACTAGTTAGGGAATTTAATTAGTGTGCTGTAAATAGTGTGATGACACAAAGGAATGGATAGGTACAGCGCTCAGTGTATGTCAATGGAGTGTGAATCACATAGTGATGAAAAAAGGGTGACTATAAGTGCCAACTGGTGGTCTAGTCAGTCAAAGTAGCTGGGGGACCAGTGGTCTTTGGGTGATTAAGTGGGCTTGCGATGTAGTAAGAGAAAAGCAGGTAGATTCAGTTGAAGTAGCAAGAATATAAACATGATATCCCAATACAACCAGCATTATCAGCACATATAATAGGATTATCTGATTGTGTGAATTGCCTTTCACATAGGCTGTCACGCTAACATATCAGCCACACAGTTATATATAAAGTCACATGCTGCCTATACCACTGTGGCATTCACTGTAGCCTATATAGCTTTCAGTACGTCAGTTTACAGTGAGCACTCTGGTATGAAGTCAGTGCAGACACAATATTCTGTGGAGCATAGTTTACATCTGAGATGTGCTGTCTGAGTTGTTACAGTCCTCCACTGAATTGCTTCGTTTCACCTCTTTCATCAAGTTGACATATGCGTCAGATTGCAACTGATGACCACAAGTAGTTTGAATTTATTGAGACACACACGTCTCCACAAAGCACCATCAATGTACATCACAACAAAAGTCACATTCTGGTACTAGCGATATGAACAATGCACGTACTCTGTTCCCTCGAAGATTTTGCAAATGTTAGTCACTGTGGCTAAAGTAATCATAGACTGTTTAGCCGCTATAAAAAGGCTAATACTTCTGTTGCTCTTACTCTCAGGCAACATACATCCCAGTCCTGGCCTGCCCTCTAACTCAGAAACTCCTGCCAAAAATATAGGGTCACTTAAAATGACTTCAATCAATATCTGCAGCCTGCTTCCTAAACTGGATGGTTTAGCAGTATGGATGACTCAGCACAATCCTGATGTCACCTCTGTAATAGAAAACTGGGTTACCCCTGATATTCCTGGTGCCCCAATTCATGTTCCAGGATATTTGGTGTCCAGGCAGAACTGACTAGGATGGAGGCTGTGCAGTCTACATAAAAGATATGCTACAGGGTCTCACTGTCCATGTACTGTACCTAACTCTGGTGACCAAATACAAATGCTGGCAATTAAACTTCTCCTCAGAGCCCACAACAAAATGTTTACTGTGATCTCAGTCCACTTGGCATCCCCAGTTGCTCCCCATACCCCTACCCACCCATGTCCACCAGTCTGTAACCATTGGCAGATACATACATTTATATCTCATATTTTCTGATTGTTTTCTAGACCTCCTATGGGCACTGGTTTTATGTCAGAGAAGGAGACCGAGCAACTCACATCCTGAGATACTATGTCCCGCTCCCTATACTAAGACTGTATCTTCAGCTCACTGTTCCCCTGTATATCATTAGTACCTAGACGTATTAACACATCTGGGATACCACCACACTCCTGTGCTTCAGAATAGATGTGATGTTTTGCCTGATGCACCATCATGTCGGGCATACTCCTTGACTTAACACCACAGGAAGCATACCCCTCCACTCCACTCACCCTCCACCTGATCCCCCAGTTATGGAGTCAACCACAAGCAGCACCCTCACTGCCTCATTATTGCCGTTTATGGTTGCTATCTCTGTGTGCCCCCTTCCCCTACATTCCCCTGCTTGTCACCTCCCACCTGTCCGAACCTTGTCCGTCCCCCCTGCTCCAAACCATATCTCTCTTTGACCTGACCTCCTTGGTTCCATTATATCCTGATATATCTAATATAAATACATAAAACAGTGTAGGTCGCAGTACAAACCCGCTGCAGCACACCACTAGTGACAACCCTTTGTTCACAGTGTACTCGATTCACAGTCACTCTGAGTAACGGTTACCCATGAATTAAGTTTCACATGCTTTGAACCTGTGAAGAACGCACAGGACAGCTAACTTATGTGTATAACTCTAATGTACTGCACTGAGTGAAAAGGATTGCAAATGTAAAAGTAGGCCATACCTATAGCAACTCACGCCTGGTATACTACTTTGGTCACTGAGTAAATCAATTGATTTCAAGTCCTCTGACATGACATCAACACCGTGAATATATGCTGCCTTGTGTCTTGTACCTGGTTGGCATGTAGGCAGTGAACAGTTCTTTCTATGACAAGAAACTGAGGTCAAGATAAATGGTCAGTATTGCCCTTGCTACAGCTGTTGTGAATAGGAATCTGCAATGCAGACCTTCAGTCTGGCAGGAGCACATGATGCACAAATGTTTTGATAGAACAGGTATTACGGTGTGTCACTATGTGACTAGTCCTTAGTTCTTTTACCATTCTGTACATTGGAAAAAAGAAACAGAACAGCACATGCTCACATGTCTAGCAGAAATCGTACAACATCTGAATGCTTGCTAACCTTAAGATCATCTGATATGACTACCCCCAGGTCCCTTTCCTTTTTTGTTGTTGTTACTACCTCCCCACCCATTGTGTATTCTTCCCCTGGGTTCTTATTTCCCAGGTGCATTATTTTGCACTTCTTTGCATTGAATCCTAGCTGCCATACTTCTGACCATTCCTCCAACCTTGCCAAGTCCCTTTTCATCCTTTCCACGCCTCCTTGTGTATCAACCCTGTTGCAGATATTTGTGTCATCTGCAAAAGGCATACTTTTCCTTCCAGTCCCTCTGCAATGTCACTGATGAAGACATTAAAAGGACTGGACCCAATACTGAGACCCTGCGGCACCCACTAGTAACCCCCTTTCTTCAGAATGGACCTCATTTACAATTTCTTGTGTCCTGTTGTCCAGCCAATGTTTTACCCAGGCTACCACCCTGGGTCCCACTCCCAGGCTGATTAATTTGACTATTAATCTTTTGTGTGGGACTGTGTCAAATGCCTTGCTAAAGTCTAGGTAGGCCATGTCCACAGCCCTCCCTGGTCTACTACTTTGGTCACCCAGTCAAAGAAATCTATTAGATTCGTCTGACATGACCTTCCCACTGTGAACCCATGCTGCCTTGGGTCCTGTGCTCCACTGGCCTCTAGGTAGTCAACTATTCTTTCCTTAAGAAGTGACTCCATCACTTTCCCTACCACAGAGGTCAGACTGACAGGTCTGTAGTTTCCTGCCTCTGTCTTGGACCCACTTTTGTGAAGGGGAATCACATCCGCCTTCCTCCAGTTCTCGGGCACCACACCATCCTCCCATGATTTATTAAAAAGAGTAGCCAGTGGTTTCACTAGTTCCTCCCTTAATTTTAGAATTCTGGGGGTGAATTCCATCAGGACCCATTGCTTTGTCCACTTTCAGTTTTAGGGGTTCTTGCAGAACCCTTCTTCTGTGAAAGGACTGGGATCGACCACCCTATCAAGAGTGCTTCGTTAATTGGATTAGGCACTTCTCCTCTTGTGAATACTGAGCAGAAATATTCATTCAGTAGTCCTGCTTTTCACTGTCCCCTCTACCCACCCACTGTTCATTCTATTCAGCCTCACTATCCCTCCCTGTCTTTCTACGCTCGCTGATGTACCTATAAAGGGTTTATCCCCATTCTTAACTGAGTTGGCCATCTTTTCCTCAGTTTGGGCCTTTGTATTCTGACTTCCCTCCCTGCTTCCTTCTGCCTTAACTGGTACAACTCTCTGTCCTGCTCTTCTGTGTTTCCTTATACTTCTGGAATGCTATCTTTTCTTCCTGACTTTCACAGCCACCCTTTTGAGAACCATATTGGCTTTTTCTTTCATTTTGATTTGTTCATTTGCTTCACACAAGGCTTGTTGCTTCTGTGATGGCAGTTTGATAATTCCCCATTGTTGCTCCACACCTCCTTCTAGCCTGTTTGCTAGGCTTTTCTGAGGCACTCTCCCATCTTGCCAAAGTCAGCCCTCCAAAGTCCAGTACCCTCACTTTTGTATGCTTGACTCTGTAGCTGAGTTTAACGTGAACCACACTGTCTGATGGTCACTTGTCCCCAGATGGCAACCCACTTCGATCTGAGATCTCTCATTTGCCCTCGTTTGAGAGTCTGAGGTCCAAGATTGCTCCTCACGAGTGGGTTCCAAACTAGCTGTCTAATGCCTGCCACCTGTAGGGCATCAAGAATGGCCCTGTTTTGGATGTGGCTGCAGCAAATGTGCTCCAGTTAACATCTGGCATATTCAGGTCTCCCATCAACAGTATCTCCCTTTCTCTCCCAGTCTAAGAATGCCTTCTATCATATCCTTGTCCATTCCTTCCCCTGACATGGGGTCTGTACACAACCCTGTGTGGATTGTGGTGCCCTTCCAGTCTCCAAGGTGACCACAGAGCCTCCTCCTCCTCTGTTTACTCTTTTGTTTAGTTGCTTTTATCCCTTCCTTTGCATAGAGAGCTACTCCTCCCCCTCTTCTCCCTTGCCTGTCTGTCCTGTAGGTCATGTACCCTGGTATGTTAACATCCCAGTCATGGTTCTCTGTGTACCATGTTTCTGTGACTGCTATGATATCCAGGTATCCCTCTTCCATTAAGGCCATCAGCTCAGGGAGCTTGTTGCCCAGACTACGGGCATTGGTACTCATTACCCTCCATTTCCTGATGGCCTTACTTCCTTTTGCCCCATCCCTGTCCTTCTTGCCTTTGTCACTTTCTCCTTTTTACCTCTGCCCTTCTCCCTATCGACACCTCTATGTTGGTGTTTGCCGACTTACTACGTGATTATTTGGGGGCTAGGATTTTCCTGCTCCTTTCCAGTGCCTCCCCCCTTGGCTAGTTTAAAAGCTTGCCAATGAAGCATTTAAACCTATCACCTAGGATCCTGGTTCCCCTCCCGGACAGATGCAGCCCATCATGCCAGTATAGGCTTGCATCACTCCTGGTGGACCCCAGTCCCCAATGAAGCCAAATCCCTGAGCTCCACACCAGTTTTTCAACCACTGATTGAATCCCATGGTGCGGAACACCCTAGCCTCTCCTATGCCATAGATGGGTAGCACCTCCGAGAAGGTTACCGTGCGTGCTACTTGACTAAGGCCCCTCCCCAATTCCACAAACTCTTCCTGCACTTCTCTAATCCCTTTCTTAGCCAGGTCATTTGTCCCTAGGTGGATAATGACATCCGGCTCCCTCCCCTGTGCAGTTGCTCCGGCAATCCTGAGGATTCGCTTCCTGTCCCTGCAAGCCATGGCACCAGGCAGGTACCTTACCTCCCTCTCCCCTTCCTCCCCCAGTTATACCTTCCTAACAGAGAGTTGCTGAGTTATCCGTAGATGTAACCTGACTTGGTCTGGGGACTGGCCTACTATGAGCCAGTCATCCAAGTAAGGGAAGATGGCAAGTTTTTGCCTTCTTAGGGCAGCAACTGCTACTGCCAGGCATTTTGTAAATACCCTTGGAGCAGCGGTGAGGCCAAAGGGCATTGCTATGAACTGGTAATGGCCTGAGGGCAGCTCGAACCTGAGGTACTTTCGATGGGAGCTTCTGATGAGAATATGGAAGTCGGCATCCTTGAGGTCCAGGGATGCTAGCCAGTCCCCTGGCCTTAGAGAGGGTAAAATAATTCCCAGAGTCACAATTTTGAATTTTGGTTTTAAAAGATGCTTGTTTAGGTATCTGAGATCCAGGATGGGCCACCATTCTCCTGTCTTTTTTGGGGTAAGGAAGTACCTGGAGTACAAGCCTTTGCCCTGATGTAGGGGTGGAACCATTTCCACGGCTCTGAGAGCCAGGAGGGAAGAGACTTCTGCCTCTAGGACAAGTGCCTCTGATGGATTTGCAGGTGGAAAGGATCTGGTTCTCATCTTTGAAACTTTTTAAGTTGAGAACCAGTCCCTGGCTTACTACTTCAGGACCCACTTTTCTGATGTCAGAGACTTCCAGTCCTGGACAAAGTGCTGCCAGTCTGCTCCTCACAGGTAGTCGAGAATCGCCCTGGCAACCCTCAGGGTGCCTGCTTGGCAGGAGCTTTAGGCTGAGGGGTGGAAGCAGGCCTGCTTGTACCCCATCTGCCTCTCCTCTAAAGAATCCTTCTGGCGTAAAGCTGAAGAAGAGGCCTGGCTTGGTAAAAGGCCCATGAATAGGCCTTCCTGCCCCGAAAGCTGCCTCTTGAGGAGTGGCCTGCCTTTTCTTGGCCTGTGCACTCCTATAGGTGGTCCTATACTCATCCATTTTATTCATGTAATTCTCTGTCTGCTCACCAAACAAAGAATTACCCACAACAGGAATATCCATGGCTTTAGACTGGGTATCCTGTGATAGGCTAGTACATCTGAGCCAAGCCATTCTGCAAAGTGCCACAGATGTAGCCATGACTCTTGATGACACATCTTTAGAGTCCACTGCAGCATGGAATTGCACCTTGGATGCCTCAATACTATCAGCATCCACCTGCTCCAGCTCCTCAGCAAGCTGGCCAGGGACCTATTTTGCTAGAGCCATAACAGTATCCCATTTGGATTTCTGGTATCTAGCAGCATAAGCCATATAATTTGCCTGTCTGAGTCCCAAGGATGCTGCCATGTACTGTTTCTTTGCCATGGCATCAATCCTCCTGGAGTCCTTTTCAGGGGGTGTGAAGCCAAGGGAATGTTTGCCTTGTCACAGGCTGCAGCCTGCACTACCCCAACATGGCTGCATTGTTGTGTGAGGAACTCCGTATCAGAGCCTGACAATGTGTACCTCTTGTCCATTCTCTTATCCACAGGAGGTAAGTGTGAGGAGTTTTAGAATTGTTACTGTCTGTTTCGAAAAGATATATGCAAAGGAATAGACAGTCTCCTGGACTCTGGGATATCCATCATTTCTACATAGTCAGGCTCCTCTTGGTCATCAACTGCTTCCTCAACAGGGAGCTGGAGTGTTTGGCCACTTTCCTATAAAACATAAAATGAGAAGGGACTCAGAAAGCCTAGGAGGAGACACTCCTGAAGGTCTGTCTGGGGAGATGTCCGGTTCAATGGGCACATCCAGACTCTCAAATCCACATTCACTCTCCTCATACTCCTCTTCCCCCCTCCTCCGGTTCATAAAAATCCTCAAAATCATACTCTTGAACCGGTGGAACCGGCCGAACCGTATGCTTACCTGATGGTGCCAGTTCAGTCGGAACCGGGGAAAGCGACTGGACAATTTGAATTGTTTTAGCTATGTCTTCAGCAGTTGGAGAGGGAATTTTTGGCTCCACACCAGCTGATTTTCTAGTCCTTTTTGTTGGAACCGGCTCCTCCGAGCTGGCTCTCCTTTTGCCCGAGGAAGTCTCACCCTGGTCAGAGGGCACTCCCTCCAGTTCGGTTGGAACCGAACCAGGCTGGTCATCCAGGTCTATTCTGGCACCACTGACTGATTCTGAACTGTCATTTATTCTGGAGACATTTTCTGTAGTTCAGAATTGCCATTGATTCTGGAAACATCGGCTGTGCTTCTGAAATTGACAGTAAAGTCCTCATTTAAAGACGTGTCCCTAATTTTACCTGAAATATGATGCTGATACTTTCCTCATATCATTGTCCTTCCCAGTAAAAGAGAAAGTATTAGGTTTATAAGACTGCAAGCCATAGAACCATGACAGGGAGAGTAAAGAGGAGGTGGAGTAGCTCTATACATAAAGGAAGGGATCAAAGCTACAGAACTAAAAAGTAAAGGGGGAGGACAAGAGGCACTCTGGGTCACCTTGGAGACAGGGAATGGTATCACAATCTGCACAGGGGTTGTATACAGACCCCCGTCTCAAGGGGAGGAAACAGATAAGAAAATGATAGAGGACATTCTCAAAATGGCTGACAAAAGGGAGATACTGTTGATGAGGGACCTGAATATGCCAGATGTTAATTGGATGACATGTACTGCAGCCACATCCAAGAAACAGGGTCATTCTTGATGCCCTGCAGGGGGCCGGCCTTAGACAGCTAGTGTTGGTACCCATTCGGGAGGGAGCAATACTAGACCTGGTACTCTCAAATGGAGAGAGGATCACAAATTTAGAAGTCAGTAGACATCTGGGAACAAGTAACCACTGCACAGTGTGCTTCACAATAAGCACAACCATGGAGACAAGCCATACAAAAACAAGGAAACTGGACTTTAGAAGGGCTGACTTTGGCAAAATGGGTGATACCTGAGGAATGCACTACCAAATGGCCATAAAGGATTAGTGGAAGAACAATAGAGAAAAATCAAAACTGCTATCATGGAGGCAACAAGCCTTTGTGTGGGACAAATAAAGAAAACAAGGTGGAGTAAAAAAAACTATGGTTTTCAAAATAGGTGGCAGGGAAGGCTAAAGAGAAAAAGGCTGCATTCAGAAGTATAAGGAATCACAGAAGGAGCACAACAGGGAACTGTATCAATTAAAGCAGATAGAAGTGGGGAAGGCAGTCAGAATAGCAAAGGCCCAAACCGAGGAAAAAATAGCCAACTCAGTTAAGAAGGGGGATAAAACCTTTTATAGGTACATTCGGAACTTAGAAAGGTTAAGGGAGGAATAGTGAAGATTAATAAAGGAGAGGGGAGGTGGGAAGAGGGAGACAGTGAAAAGGCCAAGATACTGAATGAATACTTGTTCTCAGTATTCACAAAAGAAGATGAGGAGGAGTTACCTAAACAAGACAACAGAAGCATTCTTGGTAGGGTGGTTGATACCAGTCCATTTACAGAAGAAAGAGTCCTGAAAGAACTGCTAAAACTCAAGGTGGACAAAGCAATTGGGCCTGACGGGATTCACCCCAGAATCCTAAACGGACTAAGGGAGGATCTAATGACACCACTGACCACACTTTTTAACAAATCATGGGAGGATGGGGTGGTACCTGAGGACTGGAGGAGGGCAAATGTGATTCCCTTTCACAAAAGTGGGAGCAAGGCAGAAGCAGGAAACTACAGAACAGTAAGTTTGACCTGAGTGGTAGGGAAATTGATGGAATCACTTCTGAAAGAAAGAATTGTTGAGTACCTAGAACAGTGACAGAGCTAAGGATTTTAAAACATGGGTCAAATTAGACCCACTGGAGTAAAAAATGTGGGTCAAAATAAGAAACAACTGGGTCAAAACCTAATCACAAGTACAGATTTCACCAGTACAGAAGCTTAAATTTGTCAAGTGAAAATATTTTTCTATTGTTCACGTTTCCATCTTTCAGTCAAGTGCACCACTTTGGACCCACTGCCATGTAGAAAGTGGGTCTTTTCTGGGCAAGATGCAACTTTTTCCCTTTTTGCCCTATCTAGCACTGTGCCTGACCTAGAGGCCAGCGGGGCACAGGACTCAAAGCAGCATGGATTTACAGCAGGAAGGTCATGTCAGACGAATCTGATTTCTTTGACTGGGTGACCAAAGTAACAGACCAGGGAGGGGGTGTGGATATGGCCTACCTAGACTTTAGCAAGGCATTTGACACAATCCCGCATAAAAGACTAATAATCAAGTTTGCCAGACTGTGAGTGGGTTCCAGGGTGGTAGCCTGGGTAGCAAACTGGCTGTACAACAGGACATAGAAGGTAATAGTGAATGGAACACATTCCGAAGAAAGGATGGTTACTAGTTGCGTACCTCAGGGCTCAGTACTGGGTCCAGTCCTCTTTAACATCTTTATAGGTGACATTGCAGAGGGTCTGGAGGGAAAGGCATATCTCTTTGCAGATGACACAATGATCTGTAGCAGAGTTGATACACGAGATGGGGTAGAAAGGATGAGAAGGGACTTGTTAAGGTTGGAGGAATGGTCAGACATATGGCAACTTGGATTCAATGCAAAGAAGTGCAAAGTAATGTACCTAGGAAACAAAAACCCAGGAGAAGAGTACACAATAGCAGGGGAGGTACTAACAACAACAGAAATGGAAAGGGACTTGGGGGTAGTCATATCAAATAACTTAAAGGTGGGTAAGTAATGTGAGAAGTCAGTAAGGAGAGCCAGGGGGATACTGGGATGCATAGAAAGGGGCATGACAAGTAGAAAAAGAGAAGTGGTTATCCCTTTGTACAGACAGTTGGTGAGGACCCCATCTGGAATACTGTATGGCATTTTGGAGACCCCATCTATGCAAGGACATAGACAGAATGGAAGCAGTCCAGAGGAGGGCAACTAAAATGGTGCAGGGTCTGCAGCAGAAACCATATGAAGAGAGACTGAGAGAGCTTAATATGTATACCCTTGTTGAAAGGAGGGACAGGGGGGACATGATAGAAATGTTTAAGTACCTCAAGGGAATCAACAAAGTCCAGGAGGGTAGCATCTTTCAGAAAAAGAGATGTGTAAGAACAAGGGGGCACAATTTAATGACAGGGAGGGATGGCTCAGGGGTAATGTGAGGAATTTTTTTTTCCACAGAGAGAGTGGTGGATGCATGGAACCGCCTTCATGGGGAGGTTGTTGGGTCTAAAACAGTGGGGGAATTCAAACATGCATGGGACAGACATAAGGCAATTCTAGTGGGGGGTAGCAGGAAGTAGGCTTCTGGTTAACTAGAATCTGCAGCTTATCCAGTAGGTAGAGAAATGGGCCGACTGGGTGGGCCAAGTGGTCCTTATCTGCCATCAAAGTCTATGTTTCTATGTAACTTCCCAATATGTCAGCACAGGAGCGTGAAACAGCTGAACCCAATATGCATTTAGGAATTTAGGAAATTATTATTTTCGATCCCATCTAAATCCAGCAGTTATGTTTCTAAAAAACAATGAATTTTAAACATAGGCAAACACAGAGGCACTGTGCTTTGGCGATTAGAGCACCAACTTGGAACCCGGGAGCTCCGATGTTCAAACCCTACTGGAGTCATTTACTCAGTTTCCTGACCCCCTGCCTGCCAGCTGCAGAAATGGCTAGAAGCAGTACATCAAGGAAAAGGAGATGCTGCATCTTAGGTAGCCTATTCTGGGAAATAAATTGTAAAAAAAAAAAAAATTCCTTCCGTCAGTGATTTGCCTCTAATTTCATAAGCCGTGTCTCTGGGTTTGGAGAAGTAGTTAAGATGCGTGATTCTGGAGATGATTCATTTGGAGATGCTCTCTGATTTTGGTTACTCCACGCCCGTACAATTGCACCACTGATTTTTGCACATTTAGTGCTTGCAGGTCTAAGGGTCGCAGCAGTCCCCACCAGTGACAAGGCTGCTGTGTGTCACTCACGAAGCAGTGTATAACTGGTAATGGGCTGTCCAGAGGCAGAGTCCCAGAATACTGCCCCATGATCCGAATAGTGTCAGGACAAATCTCACAATACAGACTAATAAGATTCCCAAATTACACCAGAAGCTGGGACAGAATACGGATTTTGGAAGGACAGAGCTTGCTTAGTAATATTCGATCATGCTAAATCAAAATTAAAAATAAAAACCAGTAGAAATAAAAGCACTAGTTTCCACTGTGTTCGGAGCTTGTGACTGCATATTTGATAACTCATCCACATTTGAAGCGTCAGCACCCCCACATTGCAGCGACTAAGGCTCAGAGGCAGTACACATGGGAGTGGTTGGTGCAGGTAGGAGTTAATGAATCAAAAGTTTATATATAATTTGTCCTCGCTCTCTTCTTGTGGGTGAATTAGTGCCCCCACCCACCCAAGAATTTGGACTTTTTTGTTGTGCCAATAAACAGTAGAAAATCACCGACTTTGTTTATCTTTCGCTCAACAATCGCCAGAATCCTGGGCAATTTTAGAGAGTTTTGCAGTAATGAAAAATACACCCATACCAAAAATGCTACAAAGCAAAATGACCCAACAAATGTTACAAAGGAAAACATTTTATTAATAAAAACTAAATCAACACTTCCGTGTCACAAAAAATGAACGTATTGCATATAATGCCCCCCACCCCTGACACTACATCAGACCATATGACAAAACAATTTTTAAAATTGTGAATTACCCAACCAGCTGCTGCTCCTAGTATTAAGTGACCAAAACACGGGCTAGTAAATGGAGAGCTTGGCTACCAGTGCACCTATCAATCCACAGTCCATAGTGTTAGTGACTATAAGAAAGTCAGGAAACAAGAAATAAAACGTTATTTATATACTCCGTCAGAATATAACTCCTGCATAGTATCTACAGTGTGTATACTTTAAAAAAGTTACAGATGCTGGGCTTTTTATAACTTTGCAAAAATACTGTCAGTGCCAAGCTATAGTTTCCGTGTTTGGACAGACTTTTGATTCGGTTCTCAAGTGCTAGAGGAAAACAGTGAAATGAAAGCATATTTCCCATCATTTTATAAAATGAATATACCTCTTGTTAAGCTTTCCCTTGTTGGTCTAAATAGTCGAATGGGAGCAGAATCAAAGACTATAAACAGAAAAACAACAAGATTTTAGTTAGACATATGGAAAGAATCAGAGCCGCTGAAAGTGAACAAATACGAATGCTAATTGAATATAGTTCCTTTTTTATAGCACTTCTTCAGATTGGGTCACGCAAAATATTTTGTTTCTGTACTTGGAGCTGAAATTGCTCACAACAGAGCGGAAAGGAATCAGTTTCTAGATGATGTAGCAAATTGACAAGATTATCTACATCACCTTGGGGACAGAGCATAGGAATATGAAAAGTTATGAATTAGACAACACAAACGAGTGAAAAGGGTGCCGTCTGCTTGAGTCTACAGACACCGTAAGAGATGCAAATGGGGGTCAGGCATTCATTTGTAGCAACGCATTATCAGAGGACCCAGCTAATATAAAAAAATAAATAAATTGAAATCTCCCCATCGCAGTACTGGTGAAACATATGGCCAGTAACCTTACCAGGCTATCAGTACTTATCTAGGTGCTTGTCACAGGTGTCAGAAGGGAATTGTTATCTGTGAAATTAACTAAGCGTAGAAAGATTTGCAAAGTAGGGGGAGTGGCTTAGCTAGAAGGAGCCAGGTTAAAACCAGATTTAAGCACTGTCCTAGATAGCTTCTGCCAGAGAACGGACAGAACACCAGGAGGAAGGAGCCACTGGTATTACTAAAACTTCTCTACTGGGACTATATTGCCCTCCTTCCCTCACCTCCACCCTAAGCCAATTCTACTTTTATAGGCACAGGATTTAACTGACAACAGGAACTTCCTGTTTGGGAGCATGAAGTGAGTCACCACAGAGCCACTAAAGACTCACCATCCTAGAAGGGCAAGAGTAGCTCTCCGTCCCCCTCCCCCAGCTGCTGGAGGTCTGACTCTGAGCAAGTAAGGAGACTACTGAGAAATATAGGCACTTCTTGTCTCAGAACAGGAAGATCAGGAGCTAAAAGGGCACAGAGGCAGTAAGTAAGTAGGGGAAGAAAAAAAGTAAAGTAAAAATAAAAAAATAAACAGAGGAAAGAGTTAGGGGGCCAGAAAAAAAGACATGATGGGAGTGGTGCAGTGCAGTTGCTGTGGAGCAGCAGTCTTCTGGAAGACATTCTGGAGGATGCAGTGTTGTCCCATCTCCAGGCACTTCTCTGGGCTGAGGGAGGAGGTTGCTCATTTCCAGGCTGAGTTGGCCAGGATTTGTAGAACTTCCTCTCCCACCCAGGGACCACCAGAGTCACTGCCGTTGCCTCAGAGGTTGCCAAGAAAGAGGAGCGGTTGGACTACAGTGGGCTCAGGGAGGGTGAGGGTGGTGGAACAGAGGTGCATCCCTCCAGTTGTACCTCACCACAATTTCTATGCCGTTCTGTATAAGTATGGTTCCTCTATGGAGGCACCCACAGTGGAGACCAAGGAGGATGCTGGGAACCTCCACAAAGGAGACCCACAGGAGGGTGGCATGGGACTTCACAGGGGAAGGAAACAACTCCTGGTGGGGGACTCCATTGTTAGGAAGGTAGACCTGGGGGAGGTAGGTAAGGTGCCTGCCTGGTGCCATGGCTTGGAGGGATAGGGAGTGAATCCTCAGGATCACAGGAGCAGCTGCACAGGGGAGGGAGCTGGATGTCATTGTCCACCTACGAACAAATGACTTGGATAAGAAAGGGATCAGAACAGTGCAAGAAGCATTTGTAGAGAAGGGAAGGGGCCTTCTCGGAGGTGCTGCCTGTCTAAGGCATGGATGTGAATCCCCTTCACAAAAGCGGGAGCAAGACAGAGGCAGGAAACAACAGACCTGTCAGTTTGACCTCTGTGGTAGGGAAAGTGATGGAATCACTTTTGAAGGAAAGAATTGTTGAGTACCTAGAGGCTACTGGGGCTGGGACCCAAGGCAGCATGGGTTCACAGTGGGAAGGTCATCGTCAGATGAATCTAATTGATTTATTTGACTGGGTGAACAAAGTAGTAGACCAGGGAGGGGCTGTGGACATGGCCTACCTAGACTTTAGCAAGGCATTTGACACAGTCCCACACAAAAGATTAGTAGTCAAATTAGCCAGCCTTGGAGAGGGTCCCAGGGTGGTAGCCTGGGTAAAACATTGGCTGAACAACAGGACACAGAAGGTAATTGTAAATGGAGTCCACTCTGAAGAAAGAGGGGTTACTAGTGGGGTACCGCAGGGTTCAGTATTGGGTCCAGTCCTTTTTAATGTCTTCATCAGTGACATTGCAGAGGGACTGGAAGGAAAAGTATGCCTCTTTGTAGATGACACAAAGATCTGCAACAGGGTTGATACACAAGGAGGCGTGGAAAGGATGAGAAGGGACTTGGCAAGGTTGGAGGAATGGTCAGAAGTATGGCAGCTTGATTCAATGCAAAGAAGTGCAAGTAATGCACCTGGGAAACAAAACCCAGGAGAATGGGGGCAGTAGAAACAACAACAAAATGGAAAGGAACCGGGGGTAATCATATCAGATGACCCTAAGGTTGACAAGCAATGTGAGAAGGCAGTAGAGAGGGCTGGGGGGATACTGGGATGTATAGGGAAAGGCATCACAAGCAGAAAACAGGAAGTTGTTATCCTCCTGTACAGACAGTTGGTGAGACCCCATCTAGAGTACTGCATCTAGTTCTGGAGACCCCATCTCCGCAAGGACATAGACAGGATGGAGGCAGTCCAGAGGAGAGCAACTAAAATAGTGCAGGGTCTGCAAGAGAAGCCATACAAGGAGAGGCTAAAGGAGCTTAAAATGTATACCCTTGATGAAAGAAGGGAGAGGGGGGACATGATAGAAACGTTTAGGTACCGCAGTGGAATCAACAAAGTCCAAGATGGTAGCATCTTGCAGAAAAAGAGATGTGCAAGAACAAGGGGACACAATTTGAAGATAGAGGAGGGACGGCTCAGGGGCAATGTTAGGAAGTATTTTTCACAGAGAGGGTGGTGGATGCATGGAACAGCCTTCCTGAGGAGGTTGTGGGGTCTAAAACTATGGGAGAATTCAAGAATACATGGGACAGACATAAGACAATTTTTGTGGGGGGTAGGAAGAAATAGGCTGTTGGTTAAATAGGATCTGCAGCTTATCCTCTAGGTAGGGAAATGGGCAGACTGGGTGGGCCAAGCAGTCATTATCTGCCGTCAAAGCCTATGTTTCTATGTAGGGGACCATCTGATGGATGCAAGTAATCCTTTTCTGCAGTAACAAAAGCTGTGAGAGGGGACCATCTGAGGAATGAAAGTAATCCCTTTTTGCCACTGCAGAATCTGTGAGGGGATGGTCTGATGGATACAAGTAATCCCTTCCTGCTACTACAGAAGCTGTGAGAGGAGAGTGACTGATGGATGCAATGAATCCCTTCCTGCTATTAGAGAAACTGTGGGAGCAGGGTGTCTGATGGATCCAAGGAATCCCTTCCTGACACTACAGAAGCTGTGGGAGGGGTGTGTCTGATGGATGCAAGGAATCCCTTCCTGCTACTATAGAAACTGTGGAAGCACGGTGTCTGATGGATGCAATGAATCCCTTCCTGACACTACAGAAGCTGTGGAAGGGAACGTCTGCTGGATGCAATGAATTCCTTCCTATGAGCCTTGTCTCCTGAGATCTTGGCCATAAGCCAGCAACACCACATAGCCAGCTTGTTTTCTTTTATCTTAGCATACATAAAAAAGATGTGACAATGAATTTGTTTAACAGCGTAGCAGCTTATCTATAAGACTATGAAATAATTTAATGTTGCATATACATCATATGGATGAAACCCGGAATTAATGTAATACCAGAATGTGCTCAGAGCTGTCATGATTATGGTTTTCCTGTTGCTGCCAGCCAGAATTCCCCTTGCATAGAAACAAAGCATTTGCCCACAGATAAGGACTACATGGCACAACTAGTCTGCCCCCGCCTGTAATACAGTTGCAGATCCTATTTGGTCTTTGACCCCCTTGACCCCTACTAGCTCACACCTCCTGCCGGAATGCCTCTGAATACCCAGACTGGCCAACCCAGCCACCTGGAATGCCCTGACTATAATAATGTCTGCCACAACTCAAAATGCCCACCTTGCCAGAGTGCGGATGAAACCTACCACAGTGATAGGCTGTGAATTCTGTCAAAGTGCAGCAGCCATTTCAGAGGATCAAGTGGCATTTCTGGTGGGTCTGGTCACAGTTCCAGTCAGTTGGGACACTCTGGCTGATGTCAGTAAGGCGTATTCTACATCTGGATCAATTCCATTTTTTAAACCAGATCCTCTCAAAGTTTGCAAGTTTGACAATAGGATTGGTACTGATAGGAACGGAGATGGGGGAGAGTTCAGGCAGAGATCAGTACAAAGTCAGACATGTGGAGTACAGGACTGTGGGGAATCCAAATGTCAAACATTTTATACCAGCTCAAAAGCACAGCAGGTAGCACTGCTGCAAGAGATACAAGGACCTGGGTTCAGGGACAATCCTCAGTCATTGGGGTTTGGCCAGGAAGTACCATTCAAGCATGCCAGAGGATTGCTCCCTTCTCCTAGGAGGGAGGGAGGCAGTCAGGTCTGGTGCAGTACTACCCCTAGGGAACCCTGGTGGTAGTGCACTCAGAGCAAGTTACTAGGCTGAGTGACATCGACTGAAGACCTCCCCGCACTTGGATGTGTACATCAAGCCTGCACACACTCCACATTAGCATCACATGGGTATCGCTATGAATTGGTAAAAATCTAGACCAGGGGCACAATGAAGGTCCATCCCCTCACAGGCACCACACCAATGATGTGGCCATCTCCCAAATCAGATCCGAATTTGCTGTAGCCCAGGCTCTGCTGCACCTACCACGGGGGAAGACATTGGGAAGTCAGAATCGACTGGTAAATCTGCAGAAAGCTGGAGGATGGGGCTGGGGGTTGACCAAAAAGGGGCATCATCTGAGTGCTGATGGGATAAAAGAAATTAACGTCAGAGGTCAACATCTTTAATTATAGTACTGAACTAGCGATTGGGGGTGTCAGCCAACTCCAGTTGTCAGGCTCTCATGCAGTTCTCCTGATTAGTAATGATTCTCATTTGTACTTTGAACCCTTTAGTGAAAGATCTTGCAGGGGCGGAAAACAAGGAAGTGTACCATATGTAGAACAGCAGTACGTGAACGGAGCAATGAAGCAGCCTGTAAGAAAGGAACAGTGGCTTCCAAATGACCCTGACAGCCTCTGTGAGCTGTATCTTTAGAACAATAATCAAAAGAATCAGTAGATTGGTGAAGTGAACCAAAACCAAACCTACTAAAAAGTACAACAATCTGTGAGATCAGGCAGGTCTGCCTTTTGGGAAGCAACTGTCCCAGCACTCTGCAGTGACCCCCAACATTTCCAGATCAAAATAGGTGCACTTAAGTAGAGAGTCGGGGAATCTCTCAGTTTGCTGAATGAGTTTATTTCAAGGGGCAATTCAACATTTTAAAATACTGGATGAAATATTTCAGCTAGGAATCAAAGGAAATTTTATTTTTTATTTAACATCTTAACCTAGGGTAGTATGAATTTAGCTTAAAATGTGAAGGAATTTACAGCACATTCTCTGTGTAGATAGCACCACCTCGGAGAAGATTGGATAAGGGACAGGGCAACTGTGTGTAATTTGTTATGTTCTTGCCATTCCCCCATGGTCAGCTGGACACAGACTAATGTAGCTAGTGCACTGCAGTGCATTTCTTCTTGTTATTACAGCACCGGCCCTTCAGTGACAGAACAACACCCCCCCCGGCTGCCCTTTAACAAACCATCCTGCATGGCAGAAGTTAGAACAAGAACCCCAGCCCGAAAATATGGCAGAAGAACCCCGCCCCAAGTGCCAACCCAGCCACCCAGCAGAGCACCAGCAATTAGCATCACTTGACACTACTCAACCCTGCCCACGGCAGAATAATTTCTCACACCCTGCTGACCCCGTCCCCCCTGTCACCTGCAGACAGATGAATCCGTTGGTAGAGATGTTGTGTAGTGGGTTGACAGTCACTCAACTCTTCTGCTCCCCCAGCATTGAAGATGCTCAGCTCGCTGCTGCTCTGAAGACTGACAGCGCCAGACTGGTGACCCGACCAGCGGTTTTAATTATGAAATATAAATTTGTGATGAGGCGCAATCGCTCCATTCTGGCTCGCTCTAGCACTCTGCTGTAACTGTCACTCGGGCTGGCTTGGACCTGGATCTCCTCAGAACTGACACTAGGTCCTGCGGCTAAGCTCCCGGTCGCCAGTAGAGTGTCAGCCAGGGTAGGGAAAGTCAAAGGGCAAGGCTGCACCGCAGCGTAAATAGCACTGACAGCTGCAGTGTTTCTGGGGGTCAGAAAGCTGAGCATTGAGCAGCCCTCTGCCGGCAGCACCACAGGGAAGCATTCTGGTGGTTACCGTGGGGACACCAGGACGCTCCCGAGCCGACTGAGCAAAAATGTAAAGATTTTGGGGAATAAAAATGTTTTACGGAACGGGAGGTGGCAAATGCGGTACATGGTATGATCGAGGCAGGATCCGGTACCACTATCAAAAATACGGTATTGTACCAGCAAAAACGGTACAGTTGGAGGGTCTTGTGAGTACATTATTGAAACTGCTAGATCGTCCAGGCTTGTGTCGTGAGTGCAGCAATTGGGGTATAAACAAATATGGAAAAAGGAACCCCAGCTGCGATGGCATCTTCATTATCAGCTTACTTTCCCCCTTTTGTTATTCGGGAGACTGGGGCAATTGCACAGAGATGAGGAACCATAAGAGATGCATCACGCTGCAGAGGAAGGAAAATAACGAACGAGTCCGTCTGCGAGGTTCCTGTGAGTGCCCCCTGACCCGGGGGGGGGGCGGATGCATCACGTTAGCGTGGTGGGAGGTCCTGAGACTGCGGAGTAAAAGTCGGGTCGAATACAAAACTTGAAGTGCGCTGAAACACTGTAAAATGAGTAAAAAGAAACAAACCACAGGAGACAAGTTAAGCCAACAGTATTTTTTATTAAATGACAGAGACTGCTGGAGATGGCTGTACAGTAAAAATGCATATAGACAGAACCTGACAGTGTCGCTTTAAGCAACAAGCACTGGTGGGCAACAATACATACATACAGCTGTCAATGTGCTGAACCATCTTGGAACTATAGTAGGACAAAGTAAAATGAAGGGACAACCAATTTGGAGGGACAAATGGAGCAGAACAGGGGCAGGGCTAGGGCATGGTCCCCAGACTGTAAGGGCAGGGGACATTTTTGGAAGGGTTGTACTGGTTGTGAGTTGGCCGTAGTACTGGCTATGGAAATCAGAGCAGAAACAGACTCAGGGAGAACAGGTGAGCAAACAGTAGGGAAGGTTCAGTAGACAGGTGAGCAAATAGTAGGGAAGGTTCAGTAGACAGGGAGAAGGAGGTGACCCTGCATGAAAAAGGAAACAGAATAGTAACAGTAAGGACAAGATCACAGGAGTGAACTCACCCCAAAAAGGGCAAACCCTCAGGTGTGGGGAGACAGTGACCGTGGGTTGGGGGGGGCTAGAACAGGATGGACATAAGGGTACAGAGAGAATTGGGCATGTAATGGAATGCAAGGGACAAGGCAAATGACAGAGGAGAAATGCAATCAGAAGGTAATGTAGAGAAGGGTCTTACTTGTTGAAGAGTCAATAACAAAGGGAATTTGATGGGGGCAGGGGAGAAAAGGCACTGCAATATAGGTTTAGTGTATACTGGGTATGACTATGGTGGAGGTCATTCACTATATCCCCTCCAGGGGAAAACAGGATAGGAAAAAACACCTGGTGTTCCACCTGAAATGAATGACCAGGAGGGAAGACTAGGTTTGCTGGCCAAGGCACCTAGTTTCTCCTGAGCTCTTTCCTTCTCAGCTGCTTGAAAGGACAGAGCAAAGAACCTTACCAGAGCAAGGGAAATAATTAAGGCTTCTTTTAGCTAGGCAGATTTACTGTGTGTTATTTTTATTTTGTACTCACAGGGGTCATCACCGTTTGTTGCTAACATTTTATTGCTTTATTTTTCTCTGATTCAAATTGTTGTTGCTGGGTATACCTTCTGCTGCATTATTACAGGGTATGCCTACAGGTGTGTGCTACCAGATTACTGCTGTAATCTTCTGATTCAAATTGTCTTTTATAAGACGTATTTTCTGTTACTGCTTTATTTTTCTCTGTAGCCAAGTGTTTCTTACAGGGTATATTTTCTGTGAAAGTATTATAGGTGGTGCTTTACAGGTTTTACAGTTTTATTTATCACTAGGATAAGCTTTCAGGGCTACTGCATTTGTTGCTGGCTGATTGTTTCTGCTCTTTACCTCCTTGTTTCTTTCATCCGTGGTTGTTCTTTTTTGACAGGGAAGGGCCCAGCTATTCACCCCATCCCCAACCACCCTACACTACACTCCTTTTATAGGGTAGCACAGTTGTGACATTTCCTGTGGCAAAGCAGGAAGGGGTAGATCAGCGGGGTATCCACACGGTGACTTCATTTACAGGGGCACTAGTAATTTAACTCGTTATAACAAGTTATACAAAAACAAACAAAACACAAAATCAAACTTTTGCTTTCATTTTCTTCCTTCTAATTACTCTGACTAGGTTATAAACCCAGCAACTTATCTGGGAATACAAATCATTAACTGCAGGTACTGTGGAACACTTTCAGAAAGTAGTTTTACAGGATTTAGGACATTGTCTTATATGCTGGGTCATTAGAGATCTAAGGGCTCAGCTCCAGGCAGCATGGGCAAAGATTGCGTGCCTCAAATAGCATATTCAAGAGGAAATACATTATAACAGCCATCCGCCATTCCCCAACTTCCAACAGAAGTACCTTGACTGCAGAGGGTACTTTGTCCGGTAGGTTGGCAGGTGGTTAGGAGGGGCAAATCGGGTGCCCCATCACTCAGTCCTCTCCAAATGTTACCTCCACAACCCATATAAAAACTACAAACAGGTATCTGCCTCTATCTCAAAAATCAAACAAAGTGGCAGAGGACACTGCAGAGTAGGACACTGCAGCACTGGAGCTAGCACAACAAAACTCGCCCAAAACAGGAACCAAAACAAAAAAGAAATCCAGAAAACTTCTGATCATAGGAGACTCCATGATTTGGGGAGTTGAGACCTATTTCCAGTCAGGGTTAATGGTCAGATGTCTCCCAGGTACATCAGTGTGGAGAGACACTGACCACACTGCTAACATTGTTCAGGAAGCAGGAGAAAACACTGATGTTCTGGTACACATAGGGATTAATGATCTTGCCAGCTGGTCAGTTGTGGAGACCAAGGAACACCTGACCAGGCTGGGCGACAAACTATCATCCATTTCACCCAGCATCTCCTTCTCTGAGATCCAGCCAGTCTGGGAGTGGGGGGCAGACAGACAGGGGGTCAGAGAAGGGGAAACAGGGGAGCTAAACATGTGTCTCAAGAGCTGGTGCTGGGAAAAGGGACACAAATTTGTAGGGAACTGGCAACATTTTTGCCAGTGAAAGTTCTTTAAATTTAATGGACTGTATCAGACTAAGGAGGGAGTCAGTGCATTGGGGCAGAAGTTTGATGTCTTTGCAGAATATTTAAATTAGCAAATGGGAAGAGAGGTGCAGCACCCCTTACGTCGAATGGGAAGAACACAACTCCCTCTCAGCTAATAGCCAAACAGGAGTTCAGCATGTTTGCAGTTCATCTGCATTAAAAGGTAAGGAAAAATGTTATGCTCCCCATATGATGCACAGGGGAAACACCAGACCTCACCCAACAACTAACACACCGAAATCTGGCCAATGGAAAATCATGTGCACAAATGCTCACAGTCTGGGAAACAAGATCCCAGACCTGAAGGCAATAATGACAGAGGTTAAACTGGACATAGCAATTAGCGATGCGTGGTTTACCAGTAACCACACTTGGGAGACTTCAGTACCTGGCTATGTACTGTTCAGAAGAGAATGAGGTAAGAAAAGGGGGTGGAGTGGCCCTGTATGTCAATGAAAATATCAAAGCTACAGAAATTCAGAATACACATAAGGAACCAGAAGAACTGTGGGTAACCCTGGAAACTGGAAATGGGACAGCCATAAGAACTGAGGTTGTCTACAGGCCCCCAGACCAGGGGGAGGACTTAGACACATTACTGTTAGAAGATATACAAAATGTGACAGCTAAAGGGGAGGTTCTGGTAATGGGAGACTTCAACATGCCAGATACAGATTGGTCAATACCAGCAGAAACATCTGCCAGAACTAGACACATGGTGGATTCTCTACAGGGGTACAGCCTCAAACAACTGGTACAACAACCCACAAGAGACAGGGCTATCCTGGATCTGGTACTGACAAATGGGTAAAGGATCACAGATCTCCAGGTAGGTCACCTGGGGGCCAGTGACCATCACATGATATAGTTCAATTTGGTAACTAGAACTATATCATCTCATTCCAAGGCAAAAATATGAGACATCAGAGGAGCTGACTTTGATAAGATGGCCAACAGAGTTAAGCTAGCCCTGGCAAAAAATAAATACAGATGAGGGGGTACAGGCAATATGGGCAAGTATTGAGGATTCAATACTTGAAGCAACATCCCACTGTGTTAGAGAGAAAAGGAAGTGCAAAAGAAGAAGGAAACCATGTTGGCTCTCAAGAACAGTAGCAGAGAGGGTCAGAGCCAAATGGCTGGCCTTCAGGAAATATAAGGGAATGCAGTGGGATGGAGATAGGGAGGCATACCAAACTTCCCTAAGGGATGCAGGGAAGGCAGTAAGGCAGGCAAAGGCCCAAACCAAGGAAATAGCAAAAACAGTAAAATAAGGTGACAAGACTTCCTATAGATACCTTAGTGAAAGGAGAAAGTCCAAAGGGGGGATTGCTAAGATCAAAGGAGATACGGGGGCATATGTGAGGAGGAGGACCATGTAAAAGCATCTATCCTAAATAGATACTTCTGTTCAGTAGTTACTGAAGAGAAGGTGGGTCAGGGCCCACAGCTCAACACCATGGACACGAGGGGGAAGGAAGTGTGCACTAGTCCCTTCACAAAAGAAAGGATCCTACAAGAGTTTGATAAGCTCAGGGCAGACAAGGCAATGGGACCCGATGCCCCAGGGTACTAACAGAGCGAAGGGTGGAACAAGTAGAGCCATTATCAGAACTGTTTAGTGAGTTTCTGAGCACAGGAGAGGTCCCAGAAGACTGAAAAAGGGCTCAAGTGATCCCGCTCCACAAGAGTGGTAGCAGGGAGGAGACAGGGAACTACAGACAAGTCAGTCTTACCTCAGTAGTGGGCAAGATTATGGAGGGACTCCTTAAGGAAAGGATCATGCAACACCTGGAATCCATAGGAGCATAGGATCCAAGACAGCACGGGTTTACAAAAGCAAGGTCCTGTCAAACCAATCTCACAGATTTCTTTGACTGGGTAACCAGAGTGGTGGACCAAGGTGGAGTAGTTGATGTCGCCTACCTTGAATTCAGCAAAGCTTTCGATACTGTTCCACATATAAGATTGATTAATAAGCTGGGTAGGCTCTGAGTAGGTCAGAAGTTAGTCAACTGGGTGGCAAACTGGTTGACAGGCAGAAAACAGAGTGGTGGTGAATGGTATACAGTCAGAAGAGATGCAGGTCACAAGTGGAGTACCTCAGGGATCAGTCCTAGGGCCAGTCCTCTTCAATATCTTCATCAGTGACATTGCAGTTGGACTGGAGGGTAAGGTTTGTCTGTCTGCAGATGACACCAAGATCTGCAACAGAGTAGATGATCCAATGGGGTGAGCTGAATGAGAAGAGATCTGGATAAACTAGCAAAATGGTCAGAAGAGTGGCACCTGGGGTTTAATGAAAGAAGTGCAAGATTATGCACATAGGGAAGAGAAACCCTGAAGCCACCTATAGACTGCGGGGGAGTTGCTGGCAGTCACAAGGGAAGAAAGAGACTTGGGCATCATCACCACAGATGACCTGAAATCATCCAAGCAGACCACTAAAGAAGTAGGTAAGGCTAGGGGGATGTTGGTGTGTATTAGTAGGGGTCTCACAAGTCGGAAGTGGGAGGTAATATACCCTGTTTACAAGACACTGGTTAGGCCTCATCTGGAGTACTGCATGCAGTACTGGAGGCCACACCTTCACAAGGACATTAACCAAATCAAGGTAGTCCAGAGAAGGGCAACCAAAACGGTGCAGGGACTGCATCAGAAAACATATGAGCACAAATTACCGGAGCTCAATATGTATACCCTAGAGCAAAGGAGGGAAAGAGAGAGGTAATATGACTGAAACATTCAAACATCTTAATGGCATTAACAAGGTGAAAGAGTCTAACATGTTTCAATATAAGAAAAATAGCAAGACAAGAGGACACAGCATGAGATTAGAGGGAGGCCAATTGGGGGTAATGTGAGGAAGTTCTTTTTCACAGAAAGGGTGGTGGATGCATGGAACGGTCCACCTCAGGAAGTGGTGGATATGAATACAGTGCAGGGCTTCAAACAGGCATGGGAAAGGCATAAGGGAGCAATACATATGAGTATGAATAGACAGGCCACTGACAGAGCAAAGGTTTATGGCACATTTATAAGGTAGAAAAAGAAATGGGCAGACTGGATGAGCCTTACGGTCCTTATCTGCCGTCACCTTCTATATTTCTATGTTTCTATGAAAGAAATAGTTTGTTGGAGGTGTAGGCAAGATTTAGAGTGCTTTCTAGGTACTGCAGGAGCCTGGGGTTCAAATCTGTGACTTTTTCAGAGGTGCTGCCAGTACCAAGGGCTAGCACAAAGAGCAGACTAAGGATTGAGGAATTTAATAAATGACTGACAGGATAATGTGTACAGATGGGGTAATGGCTAGTAGGGGATGGGGGGATAGAAGCCTATTTGCCCCAGACAGACCTCATCTGAATAGGGAAGGTATGGCAGTGCCAATGAGCAAGTTAGGAGAATTCATAGGACAGAGCTATCATTTAAACTGAATCAGGGAAGGAGGTGGGGACAAATCCACACCACATGACAAAAGACATGGAAGCTAACAGACTCCCCCCCATGAGAAAAAACAGGATAAAACAGAGGGGAAAGAAACATGCACCAAGGGACAAAGCAATGGGTCCAGCAAATGGCTGAGGTGGACCTGGACATTGTGGGAATCACAGGGACATGGGATCATGATGGCCAGGACTGGAACATGGCAATGCCAGGGTATGCACTGTATAGAAAAGCCCACGTGGGAAGGTGAGGGTGTGGGGAGGTACTATATGTGAAGGAATACATTAAGGCAATGGAACTGCAGGGTGGTTGGGGGAACTGAAGCTTTATGGGCATCTTTGGAAACAGGAAAGAGAGAAATCATATATACCAGGGTAGTATATAGGCCACTAGCACAGCAGGATGAGGTGGATAAGTCAATGATGGAGAAGATTCAGAGGATGGCTAACAGAGGCTACTGATGGTGGACATCAACTTGCCTAATGTGGAGTGGGGCACCCCATCAGCAGTATCCATCCACCAGCAGCATGGATAAAGTGGACTCCCTACAGGGATCTCTTATGAAGCAGCTGGTAAGGGAACCAACCAGAGAAGGGGTGATCTTAGACCAGATCCTTACAAATACAGAATGAGTGGAAGAGGCATCAGTAGGGGAGAACCTTGGCAGGAGTGACCACATCATCATTTGGTTCATGGTTAAAATGGCTACTGATGTGCATCAGCCCAGAGTGAAGGCATGCAGACTTTAAGAAAATGGGGGAATGCATTTAACAGGCACTGGGGTATGGGTGGGGTGACATGGTGGTGAAGGAAATATGGGGTACAGTAAAAGGGAAAATAGTGGAGGCCACTAACCTCTGTAGTAGGAGGGTAAATAAAAATTGGAAGAAGAGAAGGCCACTTTGGTATACTGGAGAAGTGGTGGAGAAGGTCAGGAGAAAGAAAGGTATTCAGGAGGTATATAATGACACAAAGGGAGGAGGATAGGGCTATTTATAAGGACAAGCAAAAAGAAGCAGGTTCGGAGGCCAGGAGAGTGAAGGCAAAAACAGAAGAGAGAATAGTCAACACAGTCAAGGAGGTGGACAAAACCTTCTTCTGGTATGTAAGGAAGAGAAGGAAGTCTACAGAGGGGATAGTCAGGCTGAAAAATGAAGACAGGGGATTGGTGGAGAATGACCGTGAGAAGGCAGAACTACTCAACAGCTATTTCTGCTCAGCGCTCACAGTAGAGAAGGATGGGGAAGATTCAGAAAATTAGGAAAAATGAGGTAGTGGTGGTTGCTGATGCCAGTCCATTTCAAGTGGAGAAGGTCCTGATGGAGCTAGAGAGAATGAAAGTGGATAAGGTGATGGGGTGTGCCCCAGGGTATTAAGGGAGCTTAACCTCTGACTAGACTCTTCAATGAGTCCTTAGAGACAGGGGAGGTCCCAGATGACTGGAGAAGGGGGGTGTAGTCCCCTTTCATAAGGGAAGGGGGGGAACATGGATGAGGTAGGCAATTATAGATCAGTGAGCCTAACATCAGTGGTGGGCAAGCTCATGGAGAAGCTGCTAAAGAAGAGAATCACTAGCTACCTACAGCCCAGTGGCCTACAGAACTGGAGGGAACACAGGTTCACTAAGGGAAGGCCATGTCAAACAAACTTGATAACAATTCTTTGACTGTGTCACCAAGGTACTGGATCTGGAAGGGTCTGTAGATGTTGCGTACCTTGACTTCAAGAAGGTGTTTGATTATGTACCATACAGGAGACTACTGCACAAAATGAGATGTCAGGGACTAGGACCAGTAGTGGTTGTGCATAACTGGATGGAGGGCAGAAGGTAACAGTTAACAAGGTTCCTTTAAAGGAGGGTATGGTCACCAGTGGAGTGCATCAGGGGTCAGTGCTGGGCCACTCCTCTAATATATTTATAGAGGACATGGTGGAGGGGGTAGAGGGAGGTATGCATCTATTCACAGATGGCATGAAGGTCTGTAACAGGGTTGGTACACCTAAGTAGGTGAAGAGTATGTGCAGGGATCTGGAGAAACTGGGGAATGGTCCCAGGAGTGGCAATTGTCCTTCAGTATGAAAAAGTGCAAGAGCATGCATTTAGGCAAGAAAAAACAAGGCACAGAATACAGGATTGGGAGCATGCCCTAGAAGATATCAAGTTGGAAAGGGACCTGGGTATAATCCTTTTATGGGTGCCTGAAGGTGGCAAGTCAGTGTAAGAAGGCAGTAGCAAGGGCCAACAGGATGCTGGGTTATATCGGTAGGGGAATAACTAGTAGGAAGGGGGGTCATAATACCCTTGTACAGGCAGCTTATCAAAACACATCACAACTATGGGGTTCAGTTCTGGAGGCCATACCTCAAGAAGGATGAGAATAGAGTGGAGTGCATCCAGAGGACAGCAATGAAAATGGTGAAGGGCCTCAGTCAATTGTCATATGAAGAACATCTGAAGGAACTAAAAATGTACTCCCTAGAACAAAGGAGAGGGAGGGGGACATGACTGAGACCATCAAATATATTAAGGATATTGACAGGTTGCCAGTAGGAGACATTTTCCAGCTAAAAGAGCAATCAAAAACAGAGGGGACATGAGTTGCAGATAGCAGGGAGGAAATTCAGAGGAAACTTTAGAAAATTCTATTACATGGAGACGGTGGTGGGTAATGAGCAGATTCCCAGAGGAGGTAATGGGGGCAGGAACCGTGGGAGTGATTTAAAACAGCATAGGACAGGCACGTAGTCTTTCAGTTTTGGGGGATGGTAGGAAATAGCAAAGTCCTAGCAGCTAGATGGACATAGTGGGCAGATTGAGTAGGCCTGACGGTCCTTTTCTGCCCTCACTGTCCACATTTCTATGTTACATCACAGGCTTTCCTGAAGTCAAGGTAGATGACATAGGATGGCAGTGTTATTGAGATTTTATACTCACTGTTTTCATAAAAGCACCATAAATTTGTTGTACAGGAAGCTTTGGTAAATCAATGCAGATGTTTTTACTTTTAATTGCATTGCTCCACCTGCATACTCAACCTATCCTTAATGTAGCTTTCCATTAGCTTCCACAATACGCCAGTCAATGTAATAGGTCTGTAATTCTGTGGGTTGCTATCAAGACCTCTATTATATACTGGAACCATAATCACACTTTCTAGTCTTCAGGTATTTTACCATCTCTTGAATGACAAAATAAAAATATAAGCCAAGGGGCTACTAATTCAAAAGCAATATGCTTTGAGTAGTCTAAATCCCAAGTCATCATTTCCAGGTGGATTTGCTTCTAACATGAGGAACATGTCCAAAACCTCAGTTTGGCTAATTGTTCATAGATGATTAATATCACTTTCTCTCCTAGACGTACAGTATTATGCAACATTGCAGACCTTTACAAAACACTTCCAGAATAGCTATTAATTGTCTCAGGCAATTTATTTTCCACCATACATAAGGGGTCCTACTGCCACTGATATGTTCTTGAGGGGATTCATGTAACTATACAATAGTTATGGATTTGATTTCTTGTTAGCTAGTCTCTCCTCAAGTAGTTTCTTAGATGTTCTTATTTCCTTTTAACACAGCCTCATAGTATCCCTATACACTTTTATATTGGAATCTCTATGAAATCCCATCGAGTAACATCATAACTCAACAAATCCTGACAGGCACAACCCTGATCAAGGCAGCATTCTGACAAGACCGCTCAACAATGCAAACTGCAGTGATGTGGAGATGATTATATTAATTATGGGGTATGTGGGAGTGATGCCCCCACAGTTATGTAGACTTTGACATGGAAGGTGTTCAGCCTTATGTCGGGAAATAAATCAGTAGGTACAGTGGCTCCGAGATTGTGCATAGGTGTGCAGAGTTTGCATTCAGTGGTTTGAGCATCAAGTGTGGATAAACATGCTGTATATTTAGGTGACTGTGTACTGTTTTGCTACATAGTTCTTCTCCGAGATGTTACATTTGGTTGCTATGATGTGTAGAAAAAGTGGATTTTTTTATGTTTTATTTGTGCTGAGTGTTTTAGTATGAGAGGCAATAGTATGTGATGTGCAAAGGTAGAGAAGAAGAGCTTTTTGGGGTTATGGTACTTTAGCGACCTGTTAGTGCAGTGTCAAGAGGAAACTGACTTTATTTCACTGTTTTGAAATGTTGAATACATTTTTTGGTGAGGTTGCATGCCATTAGCTTAGGTTTACTAGTTACAGAGTCATGCTGTGTGCTATGCTACACAGACACTCCATTATTGGCTGATTTATTCTGCTGCTGATTATGTTTGCTAGTCTATGTTCTTTGCTGGTATATCATTTTTATTGATCTGGGGAGTCCTTTTGTTATGTTCTCCAAGCATGGAGGGTAGCGTTCTGTGAGAAGTTTCCACCTTCTGCTGTTTTGGTTCTTGGTGCGTATTAGTATAGCTTTTGTCTGTCATTTGTAGGTTGGGATACAATCGTCGTCAGGCACATGGTTGCCAGGATTGCGATGTGGGGATTTTGTTTGTCAGTGATCTGTGTGTTGGGATTCTGTAGTAGACCCTTTAATATTAGTTTCGGTAGGGTTAGCCTTCAATATTTTATATCCTTTTTTTCATGGATACTAAGTTTCGTACCCTAGGAGCAAACCATGATGGCACTTTGCTTCTTTTAATATACATTCTTTGTTAAGGAATGTATTTCTCTCTCAATTTGAGGATTTTATTTTTGAGTATGGTCCAGGTCTGTTTGGTATGCGTCCCACCTATTTCAGCTTTTCAATCCAATTTCTGCATACTAGTTTTTGTGCTTCCATAACCTCCTTCAACACACTTCTCTATTACCCTATCACTGTAAATGTACATCAATTTATTCTTCACAGTATTACATTACAGCCTCTATTTGACAAGGGGTCTAATATTTTATAATGACAACTATCAATAACATTTGTGAGAACATGGCCTAGTACATTACTGCCTCTAGTCAGTCTATTTACATGTTGTGTCAGACTGCATTTATTTACTATTTCCAGGAAGCATTTGATGTTTTTTTAAGAGAGTTCTTCTTAGCACATCCAGCATCCCCAAGATGGCCTTTGTAGTTCATAAGGTGTCATGGATACTGGTTGCATACTGAGGTGTGCCTTAACATTTGTTTTGATTAGCCCCATTGCTCTGAGCACTATTGGAACCATTTGCATGTCCTTATTTTACATACGTTTACTTTCTGCTTCCATATCTTGGTATGTCATGATTTGTTGTGTTTCTGTGCAGAAGACACTGTAGTCACTAGTAGTGGCAATTTTGATCATCAGTGCTGCCTTTTTTCTTCTATTACAATGTCTGGTTTTCTTTCTTCCACTTTCTTGTCAGTTAGCATTGGGAGAGTCCATGTGATCATTGCTTCTTCATTCTCTGTGATTTATGTTTCTAATATTTTTCTAAGACTCTGCTGATAAATATTAATAGGTCAATCCTCTGGGCAACCCTCTTGTTGCATTCAGCACATTTGTATGATCTCTCCCTTATGGGAATAAGGTGCGCTGTATTATACAACTCATCACATTCGGCATATTTATATGGTCTCTCCTCCTGATCTCACTGATGTATTAAGATATATTTCTGGGCAAAGTTTTTGTTACATTCCGCACATGTTTATGGACTGTTCCTGTGTGAACTTGCTGATGTTTTGTCAGGTTAGTCTTCTTTGTAAAACTCTTGTTACATTCACCACACTGATATGGTTTCTCTCCTGTGTGAACCAGTTGATGTATTTTCAAGTTACTTTTTATGGCAAAGCTTCTGTTACATTCAGCACATTTATATGGCCGCTCCCCTGTATGAACATGGTGGTGTTTCTTCAGGTCACACTTCCGTAAAAAACTCTTCTCACACTCAGCACATTTATGTGGTCTTTCCCCTGTGTGAACCCGATGATGTCTCTGCACATCACCCTTGTTAGCAAAGTTCTTGTTACATTTGGCACATTTATATGGTCTCTCCTCTGTGTGAACACTCTGATGTCTTATTACGTGTTCTTTGTGCATAAAGCTTTTGTTACACTTTGCACATGTATATGGTCTGTCCCCCGTATGGATCCGCTGATGTATTTTTAGGTTACCCTTTATGGCAAAGCTTTTGTTACATTCAGAACATGTATGTGGCTTCTCCCCTGTGTGAACCCGACGATGTGCTATTAGACTCGTTTGCCATGAAAAACTCTTGTTACATTCAGCACATTTATATGGCTTCTTCCCAGTGTGACCCTGCTGGTGTGTTATCAGGTTACTCTTCCTGGTAAAGCTCTTGTCACATTCAGTACATTTATAAGGTTTCTCCCCCTCTGTGAACCCACTGATGTAATATTAGGGCATTCTTCTGGATAAACCTCTTGCTACATTCAGCACATTTATATGGTTTCTCTTCCTTATGAACATGCTGGTGTTTTATTAAGTGCTGTTTCTGGGCAAAGCGTTTGTTACATTCATCACATTTATATGGTCTATCCCCTGTATGCCTCCGCTGATGTATTTTCAGGGGTACCTATCCTGGAAAAGCTCTTATTACATTCAGCACATGTATATGGCCTCTCTCCTGTATGGATGCGATGATGTTTTATCATATCAGACCTGCAAGCAAAGCTCCTGTTACATTCAGGACACTTAAATGGCCTCTCCTGTGTGTGAATCCTCTGATGCATTTTTAGAGTACCACTCCAGACAAACCGCTTGTTACATTCAGCACATTTATATGGTCTTTCCCCAGTGTGAACTCGCTGATGATTTTTTAAGTTACATTGTATTACAAAACTCTTGTCACATTTAGTACATTTATATGGTAACTCCCCTGTGTGCCTCCGCTGATGTATTTTCAGGGTACTCTTCCTGGAAAAGCTCTTATTACATTCAGCACATGTATATCGCTGCCTCTCCCCTGTATGGATGCGATGATGTTTTATCATATCAGACTTACTAGCAAAGTTCTTGTTACATTCAGCACACTTAAATGGCCTCTCCTGTGTGTGACTCCTCTGATGCATTTTTAGAGCACCACTCCAGACAAACTGCTTGTTACATTCAGCACATTTATATGGTCTTTCTCTAATGTGAATTCGCCGATTGTTTTTGATTGTATCTGATTGTACTACAGAGCTCTTGTCACGTTTAGTACATTTATATAGGGACTCCCCTGTATGAATTTGCTGATGAGTTTTGAGGATACTTTGTACTGTAAAACTCTTGTCACATTCAGAACATTTATACGGTCTCTTCTCTGTGTGAATTTTCTGATGTAATATGAGTTTTCTTTGTGCTATAAAACTCTTATTGCAATCAGAACACTTATATTTTCTTTTCTTGTCATGAATCTGTTGTACAGAAATGAGACAACGGTCATTGAAACTCCTCCTACACCGATTATGCTGATGCAGCTTCTCTACTGTGTGACCCAGCTGGAACGTTCCAAGTGATGATGGCTGCCTGTAATTCTCTTTGTACTCAATGATCCTGATGACTAAAAAAACAGATATTTTATTAGTATTTTCTTACAAGGAAAACAATGTGTTAGATATTTTTCTGTAACCCTTCTGTGAGCTGAAGCTTTGTCTAGATTTTTCCACAAGAATGCAGTGTTTAAAACAATCCCATTTACAATAGTTTGGAATAAATGATTCCTACTGTAACATTTCAATTTCTTGCTTTCAAAGATAATATTTATAGAGTGGGTCACAGGAGCCATATCAACACGTACAGCAGCTGGGTTGCTAACAAGATCATCTATTGTTGCTCCTGGGACACAGCAATATCGATGCAGAGTTGCCTTAAGGATTATTTCCTGACACTGTACTTGAACTTGAGAGCACTCAGCTGTTTGAGGTGGGCTGGTGGTGGATCGCATAATGAGCAACACACTGTGGGGACAGAGCTGTCTCATACTACAAAACTCTGCACCACATACAGGCAAGAATGTGAGTGGCACAAGCACCACTTGGTAAAGGAAAACCCACACACTGGTTACATTTAAAACTGGTCTTAGTCTACCGTGTGTGTATTACATATGTAACCCCCTCCAAATGGGGGTTCCTAAAATGTCTACCGAGGCTTGCTTAATGCCCACTGCCAGGCTGGTGTTCTGTGTTTAAACTGTTTGAATGTGCTTGCATGAGAGTGCTCCGTTAGGCACCACGCCTGTTGCTTAAGAGGTGTCTATGTATTGGGTTATAATTAATCTGGGTGGGACTGAGTGGTTTCAGGCTCGAGTCTGGCCTGGGCTGCAATACAGATGCTTCATTTTGCTAATTGCTAAGTGTGCAGAGGAGGCCCAAATAGGATCTGTGATTGTTTACTGCTTATCTGCTTTGGTAATAATAATCATTTATTTATTTATTGGTTTATTTTCTTTTTTTAAAAAGAAAAGTATCCGAGGACCAGTGGCAGGATTTTGAGGACAGTAAATTAATAAAAAAGGGAACTAGGAGAGCTTCAGTAACAGACAAGTAGTGGAATTGCAGCATAATGTGGGGAGTGGTGCAATGCAGTGGCTGTGGGGAAGACCTTCAGGCAGACCTTCTGGACACTGAGGTGCTGCCCTATCTGCATGCATCTCTCTGGACTGCGGGATGAGGTAGCCAGACTCAGAGCGGAAGTAAACTGGGTCAGGAGTACCATCACCCCTATCCAGAGACCACCCAGTAAAATGCAACTGCCTCAAAGGATACCAAGAATGAGGAGCACTTGGATGACAGTGGGCTCAGGGAGGGTTAGAGCAGTGTGGCAGAGACACATCCCAGATCCTATTCCACTTAAGAACTCATATGCCACACTGGCAAACGGGGACAACCAAATAGAGGTACTGAGAGAAGTGGAAGGAAAGGATGTGGAGGTTAGCCAAGAAGGTGACCTCAGTGGGGAGAGCAGTACACCCTAGAGGAGGAGGAAGTGAATCCTGGTGGGGGACTCCATCATAAGAGGGGTCAAGCTAGGAACACAGGAGGGGGAGGACAGGGAGGGGAGGTGAGGTGCCTACCAGGTGCCATGGCATGGAGGAATGGAAGGAAGATCCTGGGGATCACTGGGAAGGCAAGGCAGGAGGGTGAGTTGGATGTCATTATCCACCTAGGTACTAATGACCTGGCAAATGGGGAGCCAAAGGAAGTTCAGGAAGTGTTTAGGAAATTGGGGAGGGGTCTCAAGCAAGTAGCTACTTCTGTCACTTTCTCAAAAGCACTACCTGTGAGAGGCAAGGGAGAGCATAGGGGTGCATGCACCAGGAACTTTAACTCATGGTTGAAGAACTGGTGCTGCGAGGAAGGGTTTGGATTCATTGGTGTCTGGGGACCCACCTGGAGGGATGGAGGTTTGTTCAAGCCTGACGGCCTGCATCCATCCTGGAGGGGAATCCAAGCACTCAATGATAAGTTTAAATGGTACATTGACAAGCATTTAAACTAGCAAAGGGGGGTGGCGGGCTAGCAAGGAGGGTACCTACTTGCTCACCCCCCACAGCTAGCAGTGGAACCAGTGAACCAGAGGAGTGGCTATCTCTACAAAGCAGTGTGCAAAAGATGGAGATTAGTGCCCAAGAGGTGGATCGGTAGAAAAGGGGCAAAACTCAGCAGAAGGGCAGACAGCAAGGAGAACCAGGGATAAAGGACAACCAAGGAAGGGGCTGGAGTAGAACAGTGAAACAGTCTAGGGAGGTCAAATCATGGAACACCATGTGTGCCAATACCAGGAGCCTTAGCAACAAGATGGAAGATCTGGAGGCTGTCATGATGCAGTCCGACCTGGACATTGTGGCCATCACTGAAACCTGGTGTAATGATAACCACGACTGGGAGATGGCCATACCTGGCTACAACATATTCAGAAGAGACGGGGCAGGTAGAAAGGGAGGAGCAGTGGCACTGTATGTGAAAAATGACATAAGGGCCACAGAGGTCCAGGAGGAACAAAATGTGGGAGAGATACTGTGGGTTAAGCTGGAAAGAAAAATGGGGCCAGCCATCCGCACAGGTGTGGTCTATAGACCACCAACCCAGGAGGAAGAAACAGATAGGAAGCTGATGCTAGCCATCCAAAGGATGGCAGACAAGGGTGAGGTAGTACTGGTTGGAGACTTCAGTATTCCAGACGTGGACTAGAGCATCCCAGCAGCAGCATCAATTAGGAGCAGATTTATCCTGGACTCCTTCAGGGTGCCTTCCTCAAGCAACTGGTCATGGAACCAACTCGCAGAAGGCAATACTGGACCTTGTGCTCACAAACAGGGACAGTGTGATGGGGGGTAACAGTGAGGGAGCATCTGGGGAATAGTGACCACCAGTCATTGTGGTTTGAAATCACAGAAAGAGCAGAACCAAACCACACAAAAACACGTATCCTGGATTTTAGGGGGGCAGACTTTGGGAAAATGAGGAGATACTTGAAAGAGGCATTAAGGTGAATGGGGCAGGAATCAGGGGTTGAGGAACAGTGGGCAGTATTTAAAATGGGGATTACAAGAGCAACAGAATTATGCATTAAACAGGTTAGCAAGAGGAAAAGGAAGAGGATACCATTATGGTTTTCCAAAGAGGTAGCAAAGATAGTGAAAGCCAAAAAGATTGCATTTAGGCAATACAAAAAGACACAGGCAGAAGGGGATAGGGAGAAGTACCAGGAGAAGCAAAGGGAGGAGGTCAGTAAGGGAAGCCAAAGCTCAGACAGAAGAACACATTACAAAATCAGTGGGTAGAGGGGACAAAACCTTTTACAGGTACATAAGTGAAAAAGAAAGGCAAAGGGAGGGTAGTGAGACTGAAGGGGAGGATGGGGTCAGGTGGAGGATGACAACAGTAAAGTTGACATATTGAACAGGTATTTCTGCTCAGTCTTTACTGAGGAAGAGGCGGGTAATGAGTCTGAAGGGAGTACAAGGGGTGAGAATGGTGCAGAAATGGACATAAGTCCCTTTACTTGAGAAAGGCTCCCGAAGGAACTGGAAGCAATAAGAGTTGATAAAGCAATGAGGCCAGATGGGGTGCACCCCAAGGTCCTTAAAGAACTAAGAGAGGTGGTGGCTGAACCTCTGGCTATCTTATTTAGCCAATCACTGGAAACAGGGGAGGTACCCAAAGACTGGAGGACAGCAGGTGTAGTCCCTTTATACAAAAGTGGGAACAAAGAGGAAGCGGGAAACTACAGACCAGTCAGCCTCACCTCGGTAGTGGGGAAGATCATGGAAGCACTACTGAAGGAGAGACTAGTGGAACATCTGGTTGTCAATGGACTACAGGACCCAAGGCAGCATGGTTTCACCAGGAGGCGGTCATGTCAGACCAACCTCGTTGAATTTTTTGACTAGGCGACTAGGGAGGTGGATCAGGGGAAGGCAGTGGACATGGCCTATCTGGACTTCAGCAAGGCCTTTGACACTGTGCCACATAGAAGCCTATTACACAACATGGGGAATATGGGTGTGGGCAGGACAGTAGTGTGGTGGGTAGGTAACTGGCTGGGTGGCAGGACACAAAGGGTGGTGGTAAATGGCTGTCACTCCACAGAGGGAAGAGTGACCAGTGGGGTACCACAGGGATCAGTGCTGGGACCAGTCCTATTCAACATCTTCAGCAGTGACATTGCGCAAGACCTAGAAGGCAGAATTTCACTGTTCGCTGATGACACAAAGCTCTGTAACAAAGTAGACACACCAGAGGGTGTAGACAGAATGAGAAGGGACCTGCAGAAATTTAAAGAATGGTCAGGGGTTTGGCAGTTGAAATTCAATACAAAGAAGTGCAAGATAATGCTTATGGGGAACACAGACCCTGGCACAATATATCAGTTGGGAGGAGGTGAGGATATAGCATGCACCAAGCAGGAAAGGGATTTTGGGGTTTTCATCTCTGATGACCTCAAGGTAGGGAAACAGTGTGACAAGGCAGCAGGTAAAGCAAATAGGATGCTGGGATGCATAGGCAGGGGCATCACCAGTAGGAAAAGGGAGGTCATAATTCCATTATACAAGACACTAGTGAGGCCCCACCTGGAGTACAGTGTACAGTTCTGGAGACCTTACCTATGTAAGGACATAGACAGGGTAGAGAAGGTTCAGAGGAGGGCAACAAAGATGGTACATGGATTGCATCACAAGTCCTATGAGGACAGGTTGAAGGAACTGAATATGTACTCCCTGGAGGAGAGGAGGGACAGAGGGGATATGATAGAGACATACTGTACAAGTATCTTAAAGGGAGGAACAGGGTGCAGGAGTACACTATTTTTAAGCAAAAAAGATGTTCCAGGACTAGAGGGCACGGGATGAAGTTGGAGGGAGGACAAGTCAGAGGAAACGTGAGGAAGAATTTCTTCACAGAAAGGGTGGTGGACAAGTGGAACACCCTGTCAGAGGAAGTGGTGGGGGCTGAAACAATCATGGGATTTAAGAATGCATGGGATAGACATAAAGGAATTTTGGAGGTCAGGGGTAAGGGGCATCAGACTTCTAGGAAAACATAAACTGAACTTACAAGCTCAAATGGGCAGACTGGGTGGGCCACAGGCCTCTTATCTGCCGACACTGTCTATGTATCTATGTAAAATAGTAGTTTGGCTAACCTGCCTTTCTTTGCAGCATGGCTTTTTAGCTAAGAGATACCATTTTGGTTCTGGACTGCCAATTTGGACCAATTGGGGACCTTAAAGTGGGAACTGACCCCAGAAGTCTTGTGAGAGTGAACTTCTGTAGAAAATGTAATTTTTACTGTTTGTCACCCAAATGGACATGAAGGGGGGCTCTCTCTGTGACAGACAGATGGCTCAACCAACCAAATCTTTTGGATCACTGGGAAATTCCACAGCTGCCTGCTGCAGTGATTCAGTGTAGAGTTGGAGTAGAGAGAGAGAGTGAACAGCTTGAGCAATTCGAGCAGCTGAGCCTGCATGGTAGCATGGGGGAACTGGCAAGAAGGCTATGTCTGGCCTGCCTGCTACCATCTTCCTGTGTGAAGAAGCCTGCAATCTAATATCGGACTTTATCCAAAATTGGTGTTAATGCGACTGGAATCCTGAATTGTGAGAAAGTGACTTTCACCTGGCGTGGACCAAAGACTTGCTTCTAGAGCGATCGGCTTGTCAGGAATTGAAGAGTACTGCAGAGCATATGGGCTGTACAGAGCCACTGCCTAATTGCAATCGGACTGTCATCCAAACTGTGGTATCTGGCTATTCTTACTATAATTGTGCTGAATGTGTAGTGTGGGTTGCGATTTGGTTCCCCACTCCCCTGAAAGTGTCATGCTAGCTGGAAGCTACATCCAGCATCTTAAAACAGACTGCAATCCAAACCATTCACCTGGTCTGGGCCTCAGCATTTCGGCCTAGATTGCCATTCTTGTCACAGAGATTCATCTGATAAAAGACCTGCTCTGGGATTCGGCTCCTGCTCAACAACACTGAACAGGATCGACCATCACAGTGCACCGTGTGGGCCCTGGCAACCAGCATACCATCCTGAGGTCTTCATCTCGTCAATCCTGCCACCTGGTCTGGGTAGCGTGAGTAACCATCAGGGTAGCTCCCTGCAACAAAGCTCAAATCAATGTGAGTCATCTGATTTAATTGTTTTGGTTGATCATTACAAACTGAGCCATTCAGCTCCAGAATACAAATTGTGGGTTGAAGTGCATGTTGGTTGTTTCTTTCCCTAAGGGCCCCAACAACAGCTGCAATGCTGGCTCCCGAGAGCAACGCTTCAGGCTAGCCTGAGTAACAACTGGGTATCCAGAGTGTGCATGACTGTGCAAAATGGACTCTTGGTGCATGCATGTTTAACCTGACTAAATCATGTCTGAAATCAAATGCCAGATTGCTGCCCCACCCTTGTTCACGTGCCACTGAATAAACTAGATTCTGTTCTTTCTGCATGTAACTTGGCAAGTGGGTACCTTTGTGGAGGGGATACTGTATTACCATTGCACTGTTCTATTGCAGGTCTTGTTTTACAGAGGGTCTCCAAGGCCAGTGCAGCTGATCCAGCCCTGGTGGTAAGTGTGCCAAGAGTGGGTTCAATACTGTACTCTGACGGTAATTGTGATTGTTTATCTGCTGACCAGTGTAAGCCACTAGAGGGTTTGTGGGTATCAATGTCCCAGAGGGCTATACCCAGAGCAGCTATGCTACCCTTAAACCAACCCCCTAGGTGAAGGCACCTGTTCAGTGAGCTCAGGCCCCTCAACCTGCGCCTAGTCATGCAGACAAGTGCAGTATCCCTTGGGATAGTATCACCTGGGGGTTACATCCTGGAGGCACCGCTGGGAGTTCCCCCTCTAGTGGACAGAAGTGGAAACTACAACCCAGAAATACAGATGTCAGAAATGGAGGCGCTTGCTATGCCCTAGCTGAAAATTGCCCCCCACAAGCTAGTTATGCATCATATGATGGGGTGGAGCGAGGCTGAGGGGATAGATCCCCAACATGCCATATTACTGTTGGAGATCCCTTTAGGGACCACTTATGCTACTACTGTGGAAACTATAGTAAAAATAAAGTGCTCAGGGGAAGCTGAAATGAGGGGAAGGGACTCAGACCTGCTTGACCAGACCATGGTGGCCCTCCTCTCCTGCAGCCTCCCCAGACAGCCTGAAAGAGTACCCTCTTGTTATTCTGCCCAAGGGGTCTCAGAAAGGGTGGCAAGTTATTCATCTGCACAGTGACCCGTCCTCTCCTGGAATCCCCAAAAATAGAGGGGTTTAAGGACAAACTGTTAAGAGTATTAGCTGCTGAAGGGTGAACTGCCAAAAAACTACTGAAAATGTTAGACATTTCAGAGGAGACCACCCCTTTACAGTCTCCCTTAGCATCTCCATCGACTCCTAGAGCTTCCCCGTGGTTGCATCCCCCACTGTGATACCGTCTGTGCACCTGGAATCATCGTAAGCTCAGGCTATTTTCTGGTGCAGTCCCGGTACCTATGGGGAGGATGATTTGGCAACCTGGATGGACTATGCCACTCCCCTAGTCCAGGAGAGGCAATGTTCCAAAGGAGAAAAGAGAAAGAGATTTATGGAGAGTTTAAGGAGCCATGCACTAGAGGTCATTCGTTTTCTTCAATCTACTAGCCCAGACGCCACTGCAGCAGAGTACCTCTCTGCCCTGGGAGGGGTGTTTGGCAGCACAGAATCTGGGCAGGACTTGATGTTTAAGTTTAAATCCACTGAACAATGGAAGAATGAACAACTGTCCACTATCATCACCCGAATTGAGAGGGTCTTGCAGAGGGCCCACAGGAAAGGAGTGGTGCCTGCTAGTGAACTGTATTGGGCCAGACTGGAATGTCTTCAAATCCACTAGCTACTCCAGTGTGCTTTTGCTGAAACTGAAATTTCAGGATCGGAAAGCTAATACTCCCGAATGCTGCTGGCTAATGAAGGAGATTCAGGAGGCCAAGAATGATGAAAAAGGATGGGAACCCTATGCTGGGGTTGCCCATACCAGCCAAGCCCTGACTGGCCTGGGGAGCAGGGTAATGATTCCAAGCTTCAGCAAGTGAGAGAACTGCTTAGAGAAGTGAGGGAGATGCTTGTATCCTGCAATTGCTCATTTTAACATTTCCACCGTTCCAGCTGCAAATGCTCCAACACCCAGCACTTACAATTAGTCTTTGCACCCCTAGCACCTTACCTGTCATATTCCCTTGACAAGGCCCCTGGCTGCACTGTCTCCCACCCTTGCCCACCTCCCCCATATCTCCACTCCTGCCCCTGCCTCAACTACCTCCCATACTCCCCCTTACCCTCTGCACCTCCTTTCCCCCCGATCTCCTACCCTCACTTCCCCCACCACCCACCCCCTTTCCCTTGTCTTGCTCATAGCTCAAGTCTTTGTACTGGTTATTACATGTCTGTAAGTCAATGACTATATGTTTGTAACTAAAAATTATGACTGTTGCACACGCTAACGTGGAACCTTTGTAAAAGAGCCTTGGCTCAAAGGTACTGTAATCCTAGATTGAAATAAATAAATAATAAAAAAAAGATACCAGCTAAATCAACAAGCTTCAGCTGAAGCAGCTAAGGGTTTGCACCCCTGTCCGACAGTTACAATGACTAGAAGTGATGTTTCACCTGAGAGTTGGGGTTCACTCTATTGCCCCTGAACCCCTGGTCAAGACAACATTGATGGAAAAAGTAAGAAAGTTGAGAGCTCTGGTGGGAGATCTCATTCAAGCCATCCAGGTAACTGATCACTGGAGAAACCATGAGGAAGGGGAAAATGAACCTCAGCCAAAAAAAGACCCTCTGGGTTTTTCTAATCGATCCAAAGTTATGGGATGATCTTTCCTCATTCAGAGATGCCAAGGAATCTGTGTTTTGTTACCACTGTGGGGAACACTGACATACTTGACCAGGCTGCACTCTCCTTGAGAACTTGAGAAAAGTTACCTCCAAGTTATTAACTCTGGTTCGGCGGAGCAAAATAAGGCCTCAGTGAAGAGGTCCTATTCCTCCCAAACTGCTGTGGAGCAGACTGCCAAACCAACTTCACCAGACTGGTCCGAGGAGGTGGGCCCTTCAATGGAGACCACTGTGACTATGCATGGTGTCTCTGCTCAGGCTGTGCTAGACAGTGGGTCACAAGTGACCACTGTATTTCAGGACTAGTATAACAAACACTTATCTGATGTGCCACTGCAGCTCCTGGAAGGCCTACATGTGCAGGGACTAAGTGAAAAGTTGTATTACTACCTAGGATATGTCTGGCTCTGGTTATCATTTCCTATGGCTGTAACAGGTGTAGATAAGCAAGTAGAGACGCTGGCCTTGGTATGCCCACCTACATGACTGTATGATGGTGTTCCACTACTCATTGGTACCAACACTCACATGTTCGGGAGGGTGGCTCAACTGTGTTAAGAGAAGCAAGGCAAGCAAACTGGACAGGTCTTGTGCATTCCAGAATTGGTGACGCAATCTTATGAGTTAAAAGGGCAGAATAAAGAAATGGAGAAAAATTAACGTGGGGATAATGTGGAAGAAAGATCCTGACTCTTTGCTGCTACCTCCCAATGCTCAATATACTATCCGTGAAGTGGGCTTTAAGGCAGATGTGAAGAACAAAATCCTCATGCTGGACATCCCAGAAGAGGAGAAGCTGCTGGAAGGATTGTTGGCCAGCCAAGTGTTCTACCTGCCTGTGTCTATTCCCCAAGAAAGCTACTAAACCAATGATATGTCTCACCTATGACTCCACTGGGAGGCCTGTGGACCTCCCTGTAAATGTCTGTCCACAAAGGTGTTTGTAGCTCCGAAAGCTCACTGCCCAAACTGAGTTTTTCTGCCACTTCCAAGCTAATTGTTCACAAAGCAAGGTTATTACACAAGTCAAGTGTTCATGTGACTTTTGTACTATTAGTGCTGGACTATAATGGCAGCACCTGACAACTGCTGCCAAAATTGTGGCATGTATAGCATAGGAGACCAAGAATGGGGTTACACCTGTGACAACTGTGTTGTAATATCTACACTTCACAATGAAATATTAAACCTGCGAACCAGAATGGCAGTAAAAACTGACATAAACCATTTAGAAGATTGCATTGACTCTAAGGTAACAAAATTTGAAACTAGTATACTAAAGGCAGATTCAGAAACTAAACATAGTCCTACTCAAGTCCAGACAAACTGTTCACAACCAATTGGAATAGATGATACATGGGCACTAGTATCATTAAACAAACAAACAAAAAAAAACAGAAGAGGTGGTCGGGTCTATTCCAGTACTTCACAGTTGTTGCTGAGTAATAGATTTGATTCACTACAACAAGCAGATGATTCCATTCTGCATATCACAGAGCCAATTATCTCTAGAACAATAGTACCACCCTCCACAGCAAACTTTGAATCAACACACCCTGTAACCAAACCCAGAAAATAAATCCCATCGCAACCTAGATTAATTCAAATAAATGACAACACAACAATCCCCACAACTTTTCATGGTCCTAAACCAGTCTTTGTCTTAGGAGACTCAATTATAAAGCACACTGATAGACTAATATGTAACCCTGATAAGATTAATCGTACCTGTTCCAGTTTCAGAGGGGCAAAAGTCTCAGACATTACATCCATGGCCAAATCCATACTAAATAACCAACCCCCCAAAACACTAGTAGTTGTCCACGCAGGGACAAATGACATTTAGAGAAATACACTAGTTGAACTAAAAAAGGACTTTGTAGCTTTAAACAACGTACTAGTTGAAAAGGGATGTGACGTAATCTTTTCTGAAATTCTGCCAGTACCCAGAGTGACTTTAGGCATCACAAAAAAAATCAAAGCCCTAAACGAGTGGCTCAGGAAGTGGTGCCTTAAACAGAACATCACATGTCTAACACACTGGGAAGACTTTCTCAATAGACCCTCCCTCTATTGTTAGGATGGCTTACACCTAAGTAGAAGAGGAAGTACAATTCTTGGAAAAAAATTCTCAACATTCATTCACAAAGCTTTAAACTAAACACCTTGGGGGAGAATGGATTTACTTCCACGTCTCTTACTAACATAAATAATAACTACACATCATGTAATGTTCTTTCATTGAACGCAAGATCCTTAAATACCATTAAACTGGCTGAACTAGAGACTAAAATCATTAACCATAACATTGACATTATTTCAATCACAGAAACATGGTGGGACACTGATTCAGTTTGGACAAAACACATAGCTGGGTTTAAACTTTATCACAAAAACAGAACTCACAAAAAGGGTGGTGGAGTATGTATGTATATTAGGGACCATATTCCCTCTTTTGAAAATACCATTTCAACTAATACAGAAAGTCTATGGGTAACAATTCAGTTTAAGGGACAACCACAAATACTATTAGGGACATGCTATAGACCACCGAATGAAAACCTTGACTACACCAATCTACTTGTGGCTGAAATAAAAAACATAGCAAAAAAAGATAATGTCATAATAATGGGTGATTTCAACATGTCGCTAAATATTAACTGGGATAATTTAAATGGTAAAACTGATACTGAAAAAAACCTTCCTTTCTGGGATGATCGACATGGGTTTAGATCAACTTATTTCAGAACCCACCAGAGGAAACAATATTTTGGATCTACTTCTCACTTCAACTGATACACATATTTCTAACTTATGTCTGCTAGACCCTCTTGGGAACAGCGATCACAAATCCATACTTTTCAGTGTACCCCAACATCAACAATATGTAAGAAACAATATATCACTTAAACAGTATGATAGAGCAGACTTCAAATTAATTAACAACCACTTAAATGGCATAGACTGGGAATATACTCTTTCCTCTTTATCAGTTGAGCATGCCTGGATCAAGTTTAAAGAATCTATTTGTTCACTTGGGAACATAAGCAGAAGGCTGGTAAGGACAGAGGTCTGGGGTTATATTCTGTTTTAACTGAAATATTTGAATAGTTTTGTAAGTGAAATTAGTTCTATGTGTTAAAAATTATTACCTTGAGTTAGAACTGTTACTTGGGCTGCGATATTGTAACTTTGGAGGCTTGGGAACAGTTGTTTGACAGTGATAATTAGAGTGAAATTTAAATGTGTTCTTTGCCTGGTGTTAGGGGGAGGGGACATTAACAGGAATTACCTTGTCTTTAACAGGAATTACCTTAGCTTTCATTGTTCACTTGGGAACATAAGCAGAAGGCTGGTAAGGACAGAGGTCTGGGGTTATATTCTGTTTTAAATGAAATATTTGAATAGTTTCGTAAGTGAAATTAGTTCTATGTATTAAAAATTATTACCTTGAGTTAGAACTGTTACTTGGGCTGTGATATTGTAACTTTGGAGACTTGGGAACAGTTGTTTGGCAGTGAAAATTAGAGTGAAATTTAAATGTGTTGTTTGCCTGGTGTTGGTAAGAGCCATCCCACCCACCCACCCTGTTTTGTAGGCTTTCTTAAATACTGAAAAGCCACTGGGGGTTGGGATTGAAGGGCTGAGTATTTCTGTCTGGGACTGAAATTCGAAGCAACAGGAGCTGGTGGGCCTGTCATACGGTACCTGATGTCTGCATACATACACTGTTAGTGGGACTGAACATACACTGGACTGTATGTGTTTGTGAGACTTGGGAACTTTATTGGTGGGGTTGAAATTGAGTTTGTAAATAACTGCAGTCAGTATAGAGAGAAACTGTATTCCAGGGGAAAGGGACTGAGAAAAGGGGGTGTGCCATTATAAAGAGAAGGGATAAACAGGGTGGCCATATTCCACCATGGCAGGCATCTTCGAAGGGTTGTAGGCTGCACAGGCTGTGGGATGGCAATAATTCTCAATTGGGCCTGGAGAGAGGAGGCTGCCACTCGTAGACAGCTATCTTGTATCAGGAGTGAGGTATATTGGTTAAGGAGTAAGCTGGGGGAGCTGGGGGGGGGTCCAAGGATAAGGGGTGTGGATATGGGCAGCAGAAGGGTGGGGCTGAGGCAATGCTCTGAAATTACAGGACATTATGTTACAGCAAGCAGGAGGGGGGATATTAGGGACAGAGGACCCTTAGATAGGGATGTTGATGCCAAGGGGAAAGCGTACAGGGTGAACATTCTGAACACAAAGAGAGTGGAGGGGGAAGAGTCAGGAGGGGCTGTTGTGCGGAAGCCTAAAACAGCAGACTGTGGGAAGGGAGCTCCTAAGGTGAACAGAGCAAGAGGGGAAGAAGAGGGGCAGTTTAGAGGTGCAGTCAGGGAAAACTCGGGTTACTTAATGGAGGCTGACATAGAGTGTCACAATAAATTTGAGCTACTAAGCAACCTAGAGGGGAGGAAGGGGTTGGTGGAAATGAGGAAACTTATACAGAGGCCGGGGGGAGGGAGTCGGATACCCATAGGGCATCACAGTCCGGCAATGGAAAGGATAGAAATAGTCCCAGAGGGAGAAGGGGAAACATAAATGTTAAGCAAATTGGGGAGATGCAACATATTGCAGACATGAGGGAGGACAGCATGATTGGAGAGAAACTGGGAGACAAGGAGGTGGGAGCGGAGCCCCCCTTCAGCAGGGGGGTCAGTACCAAGGATGGGGCCCTAGCTAAAGGGGACCCACAGAGAGCCTCTGGAGGCAGGGGTACTATTACAAGGGGGGAGGATGGTGGTGTGGGGGAAGGGGAAACCATCAGGGCCAGGATAAATGGTTCGGATAAGAGAGGGTTAAAGGGGACATCTATTCAGAGGGGGTTTGAGTTAAGTGGGCAAAATAACGAGGAAGGCAGAAAGGGGAGGGTGACAAGGGGGTCTCTAATAAGGCAGGAAGACTCCCATGGAATTGAGATCATGAATAAAGGGGGAAGGGGGCTGAGAGGGCATAGTGGAGGTAACCATAAGGATGATGGCGTGTGCAGGTTCTGTTATTGGGAGACTCGAGGATTAGGGGTATCCAGTGGGAGGACAGGGGTGGATGCCATAGCCAGGTGAAGGTAGTGAGTATCTCTGGGCTGACAGCACAGAGCAAAGTTCATGGTGTATGAAATGGTTAGGGATTGTGGAGGGAAACTGGATTTCCTGGCATTTGGGAACTAATGATCTAGAGGGAAATAGCTGCTTTGGAAATCCAAGCTAGGTTCCAAGAACTTGCCAGAGTCTGTCGGGATAATGGATGCAACATTTTTTGGAGATATTGCCAGTACCAAAGGCCTCAGTGGAGAAAAAATGAAGACTACAGAGGTTAATGACTGGCTCAGGAAGTGGGGTGAAGAGAGTAGGTTGGGGGTGTTAGGGAACTGAAATGGAGTTTGGAAGGATAAGGGACTATATGCCAAGGACAGGCTTCATCTTGCCCCATTAGGGAAGGAAGTCCTTAAAACAGGGGATGGCTGACTACATTCAAGAAAGGTGGGGTTTAAACTTATGAGGGGGGAAGGGATAAGGGAGGGGCTGACCAGAAGCCCTCTCCTGCAGATGAGGGGAGTAGCCTTCAAGCCCAAGGGGGGGGGGGAAACAGACTGGGGTGGAGGTTTCAGGAGGAGCAGAGGGAGGATGGAAGTATAAGGAATCTGGGTGGGGTTTGACAAAGAGGATCAGGGATAAGGGGTGGGGGTTGGTGTTAGTAAATGCCAGGAGCTTAGGAAACAAGTTGCCAGAGTTCCAGGCCATGCTGTTCGGGGTGGATGTGGCGGTGGTCACGGAGACGTGGACCAACAAAAACCATAACTGGGACCTAAACGTACGGGGTACACTATGCTTAGGAAGGATAGAAAGGAGGGCACAGGGGGTGGAGTGGCTATGTTCATTACAGATGACATAGAAATTGCTAGTGTAGAAGAGGCAGAGGGAAACGTGGAGGCCTTATGGGTCACCTTATGATCCCCAGCAGGAGATAAGGTCAAGCTCGGTTTAGTATATAGGCCCCCCAGGATGAGTGATGTTCTAGAGGATGGTTTGCTGGACAACATCATTGCCCAGTGTGGACCAAAAGGGAAAGGAGTGGTGTTGATGAGGGACCTTAATATGCTAGGTACAAACTGGGGAACCATGTCCTCTAAGGTGGCCAAGGAGCAGAGGCTGCTGGATGGCTTCCAGGATGTGTTCTTAACACAGCATGTGATGGAGTCCACAAGGGAGGGGCATGTCCTGGACGTGGTTCTGCCAGATGGGGATCTGGTAAGGGACCTGGTTGTACAGGACCCCCTGACTGGAAGCGACCACAATACTGTCTGGTTTCAAATAAGCATGGAGGGAGGGGGGGTGAGATCTAGGACACTGGCAGTGGACTTAAGGGGCAGACTTTGAGGGCATGGGAAATATTCTCAAGGATCACTTGAAGGGATTACATCAATGACAAGTGTGGAAAGGAGATGGGAGGTCATAAATGGGGACTTCATGAGGCAGTCAGGATCTGCGCTAAGTTGAAACGTATGAGCAAGGTCACATAAACCATGCTGGTGGTCCAGTGAGGCAGGTAGTGTCAGAGAGAAAGGCAGTGGCTCAACAAAAATATAAAACAACAAGAGGATAGGGATAAGGAAATGTACCATCTTGCATCTAGAAAGTCACCCGTATGGTGAGGAGCAAAATTCCCATCAAGAGCAGCGGCTGGCACAGGGGATACAAGGAGGGAAAAGGGGTTCTTGCACATTGGGGAGCGGAGAAAACTACAGGCCATCTCAGCAGATTGAGATCAGAAGGAGGGTGGTGGAGGCGAGGGACCAGGCAGAGGTATTTAACGAGTACTTTGCCTCTGTGTTCACTAGGGAGGGGGATGGGATTCATAAAGCAAGGCAAAGGGGATAGAAGCTGCAGTGAGTGGGATCAGGGAGCAACAGAAATGGAGCAAGAGGGAGGGGAGGCACTCAGGGGTGTCACATCTGGATAAGGATAAAAAGGCCAGTAAGGTGGAGGGGCGGATGATGCTATTTACGCCAAGGGTGTGGTTGACCCTCAAGGCTCTAAAGAAAGACAAATCTTCTATGGGATGGCATTCATCCGAGTACTATGGGAATTGGCGGACATGCTGGCTGCACTTGGCGGAGCTCTTCAACAGGTCACTTGAGACGAGGAGAGTAGCTAGATGATTGGCGAGAGGCACATGTGGTGCCAATCTATAAAGGGGGTCGAGGAAAGTACCAGGTAACTATAGACCCATCAGTTTGACCTCGGTGGTGGGAAAATTAATGGAGAGTATACTAAAGGAACGATTGGGGGGTGTACTTGTAGGAGGTGGAGGTCTGGATAGTCAGCAGCATGGGTTTGTGCCAGGTAGATCATGTCAAACCAATCTTGTGGAGTTCTCACGATGGGTAACATCAGAACTGGACAGGGAAAGCCTGTGGATGTATTATTCTTGGACTTTGCAAGGCGTTTGACTCAGCCCTCCACAATGGTCTGGTGGAGAAACTGATGGGGTTAGGAGTAGGCCCTTTGATGGTCAGATGGATTGAAAACTGGCTAGCTGGACACACCCGAGAGTAGTGGTCTGTGGGGAGCTCTCGAACCCTAGAGAGGTTGGTAGGGTACCGCAGGGCTCAGTCCTGGGTCCGATCCTGTTTAATGCATACACATCAGACAACAGAGGGAGGGTGGGTGTGAAATGAGTCTCTTCGCGGATGACTCCAAGATGGAGCAGAAGGTGGGAGAAGAGGGAGGCTGGCCCTGCAAGGGACCTGGACACCCTGGAAAGCTGGGCTCACATGGAAATTACATTTCAATATCACCAAGGCAAGGTGTTGCATCTTGGTCAGGAAACCCTAAACACAGGTACACCCTGGGAGGAGGCTGTAGGCTTAATAGGGAAAAGACCTAGGGGTCTGGTGGATGCATGTATGAATAACTCTGAGCAGTGCAGGAGAGCGGCTAGCAAGGCAAACAGGATGTTGGGATGCATCGTGGGGGATCACCTCTAGGAGCAAGGAAGTGATTCTGCAGCTGTACAATGGACTGGTTGGCCACACCTTGAGTACTGTGTACAGTACTGAGACCACACTTGAAGAGGGACTTACAGCTCCTGGAGAGGGTACAGAGGAGAGCAACTAAGATGATACAAGGGCTAGGGATTGACGTGGAGGACAGACTTGAGAGCGCTGCCTGTCTTTCATTGGAGGAGAGGAGAGACAGGGGGACAAGGATTGAGGTCTTCAGGCACCTCAAGGAATAAATAGGGTAAACATGGAGGGATCTTTAGACTAAAGCAGGGAGGTATCACCAGAGGGCATGGTTTGAAGTTGGAAGGGTGAGGGGGGAAAAGAGGAGGAGATTTTTCACTGAGAGGGTGGTGGACCCTTGGAATGCACTGCCTGGCGAGCTGGTTCAGAGATCCACAGTGGAGGGCTTCAAGAGATGGTGGGACAGACATAGAAAGTGGATGTATCAGATGATGGCCTGTCCCAGGGGGGTGGGGATGGATGATAGGGGTTTCTGGAGCACAAGGGATGAGAGGGTCTCGGCACCCAACTAAGGATCTAAGGTTCGAGCAGACTCGATAGACCGTAAGGCCTAATCTGCTGGCAAATAGTATGTTAGTATTTTGAATTTAGAATCCAAATATGTACCGACAAAAAACAAATATAATCCAAAAGGATACATTCCCAAGTGGCTAAATAAAAACATCAGGAAATTAATTAAACAAAAAGAAAGATGTTTTTCTAAACTAAAAAAAAACCCAAACAATAACGAAATTTTAATATCATATAGGGATTCTGTAAAAAAACTAAAATCAGCAATTGTGAAATCAAAACGTAATCTAGAATTCAGGATAGCACACACAAAAAACGACCAAAAATCACTGTACTCCTACTTAAGCAAGAACAAATGTAATATTAGACAAGTTGGACCACTAATAATCAATAACACACCAGCAATATCTGATAAAGCTACTGCTGATCACTTAAACAAATATTTTTCTCACAGACACACTTCAGTCTGCAACACCTAAACAACCCAACAATCACAATTATTTGATAACTATTAATCAAATTGAACAGGCTTTAAAAACTCTAAACAAAAATGGAAGTCCCGGACCAGATATGATTAATCCTAGATTCTTGACAGAAACCATTGATACAATATCCACACCATTGGCTATTATTTTTAATAAGTCTCTCAATGAATCAACAGTTCCCACTGACTGGTTGACAGCACATGTGACACCAATTTTTAAAAAGGGGAATAGATCAAACGCAGAAAACTACAGACCCATAAGTCTAACTTCTGTGCCATGTAAAATAATGGAAAAAATAATCAAAACCCTAGTGAAAGAAGAAATGTTGTATTTAAACCTTCAAGACACCACACAATATGGTTTTAAACAAGGACACTCAACAACTGCAAATTTAATTGCCTTCTATAATCAAATTCACAATTAATTAGATGTAAGGATCCCCATGGATATTATTCTTTTAGATTTCAGTAAAGCTTTTGATCGTGGATCTCATACAAAATTAATCAACAAATTGATATTACTAGGAATTTCTGCACATCTAACTAACTGGGTAAAAAACTGGTTAACAGACAGGACCCAACGAGTCAGAATTAATGGAGTATTGTCTGATGTGGGCGAAGTGACCAGTGGGGTGCCACAGGGCTCTGTGCTCTGACCTGTCTTGTTCAATGTTTTTATTTCTGACATGCAGGTTAGTTCAAACACCTACTTATCAAAATTTGCTGATGACACCAAACTGGGAGGAAGGGTTGATACTCCAGACAATATAAATCAACTGTGTACAGATTTACATAAAATTGTGGAATGGGCAACATTAAATGGTATGGAATTTAACAACAACAAATGTACTGTACTTCACCTTGGTAATAACAATCCACATCAAACTTACAAACTAAATAATACACTACTAAAAACAACAAGATGTGAAAGAGCCCTTGGAATCAATATTAACAACAAATAATCTTCAAGTGACCACTGTAACAAATTAGCTAAAAGTTCAAATGGATTACTCAGAAGAATAAATCGTATATTTGTATCAAAACTCGAAAACTGTATTATTCCTCTGTATAGGACATACGTTAGACCACATTCTGACTATGGGTCACCATTCTGGAGCCCATATCTCAAAAAGGACATAGCTACTATTAAGAGCATCCAAAAGACAGCAACAAGGATGATACCTCATTTGGTACACCTACCATATGTTGTTAGGCTAAAAAAACTAAAACTTCACTCATTAGAAACTAGGTGATCAAGGGGAGATCTCCTATTTCTTCACAAAATTTTGAAACAACCAAGCATGATGCAACATTGTGGACTAAATTATACAACAAGGAAATTAGTTCCCAGACTACACAACAAACAATTAATTGTCCCAAAAGCAAACACTAACAAAAGACTACACTTTTTTACAACTAGGGCCCCCAGAATATGGAATAAACTACCCAATGATCTTGTTAATACTACCAATTTTGAGACATTTAAGACCAAACTAGATTTATGGTTGAAAACCACTGGCAAACAATGATGCACAACATTGTGGGGATACTCTTGATGGGCACCAAACCTTTCTGTATCTCATCTAACCAAGTAATACCATCAGAACCTGGTGCATCTGCCCCATCTAGCCCCAAGCTACCCAACAGGGATGGGCCCCCATCTATATTATTTAGAGTACAGGAAACAGTGCAAACATGAATAAGTATAATAATATTACTGTCTGTTGAATCATACTGAAATCATACCATGTATGGAACATGCATGACTGCTGTCATTATAGAGTATAAGATATATCATGATTAAGTATAGTAATAGTATAAATTTACATTTACTGATGCATCAGTCTTTATTGTTGTCTCGTATTTTAATGAAACATATACAGTATGTCTTGTATATAGTGTAGTGTCTTTATATGAAAGTTACTGTGAGTATAAACTAGACAAAAACGCCAAGTTCTTTCCAAGCAGGGAAGGGTGAAACCCCCCTACAAATGGGGGTTCCTAAAATATCTTCCTGGGCTTGCCTAATGCCCACTGCCAGGCTGGTGTTCTACATTTAAACTGTTTGAATGTACTTGCATGAGAGTGCTCCGTTAGCCTCCATGCCGGTTTCTTTAAGAGGCATCTATCTAGTGAGTTATAATTAATCTGGGTGGGGACTGAGTGGTTTCAGGCTCAAGTGCCACCCGGGCTGCAATATAGCTGCTTCAGTCTGCCATCGCTAAGTGCACAGAGGAAGCCCTAATAGCATCTGTGATTGTTTACTGCTTATCTGTGTTGGTAATAACAATAGTTTGGCTAACCTGCCTTCCTTTGCAGCATGGACTTTTTGCTAAGAGACACCATTTTGGTTCTGGATTGCCAGTTTGGACCAATCGGTACCTTGGGGTACATTAAAATGGAGACTGTCCCCAGAGGTCTTATGGGAGTGAATTTCTGTAGGAATTGTAGTTTTTACTGTTTGGCACCCAAATGGACTAGAAGGGGAAGCCCTTTCTGTGAGAGACAGATGACTCAACTAGCCAAATCTTTTGGATCACTGGGAAATCCCACAGCTGTCTGCTGTAGTGATTCAGTCTAGAGTTGGAGTTGAGATAGTGAACAGCTTGAGTAATTTGAGCAGCTGAGCCCAAGTGGTAGTGTGGGGAATCAGTGGGAAGGCTGTGTCTGGCTTGCCTGCTACCCTCTTCCCATGTGAAGTCTACAATCTAATACTGGACTTTATCCCAAATTGCTGTTATTGTGACTGGTATCTTTTATTGTGAAAGAGTGAATTTTGACTGGTGTGGACAGAAGACTTGGTCCTGGAGCGATCGGCCTGTCAGGAATTGGAGAGAACCACAGAACGTACAGCTTATGTGGAGACATTGCCTAATTGCAACTGGACTGTCATCCAAACTGTGGTATCTGGCTATTCTTACTATAATGGGCTGAATAAGTAGTGTAGATTGCAGTTTGGTTCCCCACACCCCTGAAAGTGTCACACTACCTGGAAGCTGCATCCAGCACCTAAAACGGACTGTAATCCAAATGATTCACCTGGTCTGGACCTCACCATCTTGGCCCAGATTGCGGCTCATGCCGCAGAGATTTATCCAGCGAAAGACCTGCTCAGAGATTCGGCTCCTGCTCAACAACACTGAACAGGATCAACCATCACAGTGAATCATGTGGGCCCTGGCAACCAGCATACCATCCTAAGGTCTTCATCGCATCAATCCTGCCACCTGGTCTGGGTAACGTGAGTAACCATCAGGGTAGCTCCCTGCAACAAAGCTCAAATCAATGTGTGTCATCTGATTTAATTGTTTTGGTTGATCATTACAAACTAGCCATCAGGGTCCAAAATACAAATTGTAAGTTAAAGTACCTGCTGCTTGTTTCCTTCCTAAGGACCCCAATAAGAGCTGCAATGCCGGGCAACACTTCAGCCTGGCCTGAATGACAACTGGATACCCAGAGTGTGCATGACTGTGCTAGAGGGACTCCTGGTGCATGCATGTTTAAACTGACTAAATCAGATCTGAAATCAAATGCCAGATTGCTGTCCCACACTTGTTCACGTCCCCTGAATAAACCAGATTTCTATTCTTTCTGCATTTCACTTGGCTAGCGTGTACACTTGTGGAGGGGATACTGTATTGCCATTGCACTATTCTATTGCAGGTCTTGTTTTACAGAGGTTCTCCAGGGCCAATGCAGCTGACCTGGCCCTGATGGTAAGTGTGCCAAGAGTGGGTTCAATATTGTATTCTGACATTAAGTGTGATTATCTGCCAACCAGTGTAAGCTACTAAACGGGTTAGAGGGGGCCATCAGTGTCCTAGAGGGTTATACCCAGAGCAACTATGCTACCCTTTAATCAACCCTTCAGGTGGAGGCACCCATTCACTGAGCTCAGGCCCCTCAACCTGCGTCTAGTCACGCAGGCAGGGGTAGTATCCCTTGGGATACCACCACCTTGGAGTTACACACACACACACACACACATATATATAGTATATATATATAGTATACTAGTATATCAATATGCTTTAGTGGCATTTAGAGGCAAGGAAGTGAGCACCAGGAGAATTTAATGAAGTTACAGTACAATTGTAAATAAAATAAGTTAAATCTAAGCATGTTTTACTTGCATATGGAGCCAAGGAAGTGAGCATTAGGAGAAGTGAATGCAATTACAGTATAACTGGATAAAATAACTTAAATTTGCTCGTTTCCCACAGAAACTTATACAGTGTCTGCTCTCTGCAATATGTAACATCAAAGACAAACTGTGGGTTAAATAGTTTAGAATACTGGGTACTATTAAATGAAATGGGGTTCCAAACAATAGCTCTATAATGATATTACTTTTTAACTTACTATAGTTTATTTTTTTATGCAGAGTCTATGACACAGAGCACTGTTTTAATAGACAGATGATAACAAGCCTTTAAAACTAAGTGTTGTTTAATATAAAGTCCAGCCCTATCCCTTTTTGGCAGTTACAGAACCTTCTGCAAGACTGAACATTATCTGATTTTCTTTTTGCGAGAGCAGTAATCTTCTTCTCTAAGCAGCTGAAGGCTTTGATTTAAACATATTTTATAAAATGTCAATACTAGTAATTCATCTGTGTATCCTGACATGGAACCTACAGTGTGTGATTAATAAACTGGGAGTGGTAAATGGGCCAAAATACCATAAAGTATCCCACAGGTCTGAAAATGAAGGCGGGTATATGGTTAAGGCATGTGCATTCGCTTTTAGACTTGAAAACAACTGCTTAAAACACTCCTCCATATTTGTACTAACAAAAAACTAATTCTGCATGATCAAGAATATGGTAAAATGGGCTCTGTAAATGACACGGAGAGCCTGTGGTAAAAAGGGTGGCCACTTAGGATACCTGGAGGTATTACAAGACTTCCTTCTTATTTTCTTAATTATGTGTGGTGATGTTCATCCTAACCCAGTGCCCCAAATAACATGCAGGACTCCTGAGTGACCCTGAATCTGAGGAGGCATGCCTAGCCTCAGATAATTTTGTGACAGAATTAACTGAGACAATAAACAGCAGAACTAGGGGGAGGGCAGGGGTTGTGTATGATGCATCTCAATGACAAAAGTATGGTAAAGATGGATTTGAGTAACACTTGGATTGTTACCCATAAACCAGATGTGGTCATGATCACAGAAACATGGCTAAGCCAAAAAGTGGAAGACGGTATGCTGAATATTAATGGCCACTGTACATGGCAAAAAAACAGGAGTAAAAAAGGAGGTGGGATATTGATATATGGGAGGCAAGGACTAATTATGGTACAGTTAAACACAAATATGGACTTGTTGGGATTTGAGGTTTTACTTTTGGACTTGAGATTGCCACATGCAAAAAGAGAAATGTTAGTCCTGGGAGTTTATAGACTGCCTAAGACAGAACCTGGAGCTTCCGACTGCTTGCAGGACCTCCTGCATGAATATAAAAACACTCACAATATGGCTTTCATAGGTAACTGCAATACAAATTGGCAGACTATAAAAGAGACGCACCCACTAATTGATTTTCAGGAGAATTAGGAACTTACCCAACTAATCAGTGAGCTGGCAAAATTAAATGCAAATGACCCTGCAGCATCAGCAACACTGGACTTGATTTTTACTAGCTTCCCACAAAATATCCTAAGGAGTGAAGTACTTCAAGACTCCATCTTCGATCATCAGTTCATATACTGTGTCAAGGGTAAATTAAGCATCTGAGAGGAAATAACACATTAAGTGGTGCAGCTATAACAATGGGTGTTTACTCACCTGGTAAAGGTGATTGTGTTGGTTGACATCCATGGCACTCCAGACATTACCTCATGGGTTGTAACCCCACCTGATAGGCTAGGTGATGCACATGACTCAGGATCAGATTTCCCCTATAACCCGGTCCCAGAAGCCCCTGCTCTCCAGTTCTAATCTTCCAAAGCTGAAAATAAGGTTAGTGGAAACGGAAAACCAAGAAATGACCCCCATACCAGGTGATATTGTAATCGAAATAAGGTGAGTATACGAGGAAATAAATGGAATCGGGCTAGGGCCCTAATTTATTCCCCTGACAATACAATCTAGACTCGACCCCTGAGGGGTCGATGGTGGACATCCTGGATGTCGAATGCATGGAACATAAAACATTCAGCTCAATGTCAGGTTGTCTGCCCCTAGTCTGTACGCCTCTGACTACTATGTCGGGTGGGCCTAGGAGTGCCATGGATGTCAACCAACACAATCACCTTTACCAGGTGAGTAAACACCCACTGTGATTGGTTGACATCCATGGCACTCCAGACATTACCTCATGGGTAGATAAGAAGCAGTACTGTATAAGTGGGAGGGAGACAAAGTGGTCTAGGGGCGGAAGGAAGTGGTGTTGGAAGTGGCCGTAGAGAGGACTTGGGTTGCAAAGGTAGGTTGCAACTGGTACAGGTGATCTAGACGGTAGTGTCTGGCAAAGGTGTGGATATAGATCCACGTGGCTGCCTTGCAGATGTCCTCTGTTGACATGTTGGCCCTCTCCGCCCAGGATGTGGCTACAGCACGAGTGGAGTGAGCCTTGATACCCCGAGGGGTTACCTGCTGTTTCGCCAAGTAGGCCTCCTGGATGGTTCTCCGCAACCAGCCAGCGATGGTGGTCTTGGAGGCTGCTTTCCCCTGTCTGTGTCCTTTTGAGACTATGAACAGTCTCTCTGTCTTCCGGATAGGTTGGGTCCTGGATAGGTAGGTGGCTAGAGTGTTGCCCACGTCCAGGCTTTTAGGGACGGTAGTGTCTCCCGAGTGGGAGTCTCCCCGAAAGGTGGGTAACTCGATACTCTGTTACCTGTGGAAGGGGGAAGAGACCTTGGGTCGGCAGGAACAGTCCGTAGGCGTACTCCGTGGGGCGTGAACACCGTGTAGGGTTCCCTGCAGGACAGAGCGCCTAACTCCCTGATTCTGCGGGCTGAGCATATTGCCACGAGGAAACAGGTCTTTAACCCAATCCAGAACAAATCTACGATTTGGAGGGGTTCGAATGGGGCCGAGTTGAGTGAGTCCAGCACCAGGGGAAGGTCCCAGAGGGCGACAGTTGGGCGTACTCATGGCCGTAACAACTCGGCCGCCCTTAGGAAGCGCAGGGCGTGTGGGTGGGCACCGAGGCAGTATCCGTCTATGGGCCACACAGCTGTTCCAATAGCTGATAGCTGTACCCTGAGTGACAAGTGCGCCAGTCCCTTGTCCAGTCCTTGCTGGAGAAATAACAAGATAGTGGGCATGTCGGTGCATTCCGGGTCCACGGCCCGATCACGGCACCATCTGGTGAACACCGCCCACTGCCTGCTGTAGATGGAGGTGGTTGATGAGCATCTGGACTGCAGCACTGTAGCGATGACCAAGTCGTGGTAGCCCGCGTTTCTTAGTCTTCACCTCTCAGGAGCCATGCTGTGAGTTTCAGGGTCATGGGGTTCGGATGTAGGAGTGGACCCTGGTTCAGCATGTCGGGATGGTAGGGAAGTCTGAAGGAGGCCATCGTCATTGAAAGGATCGTGGCGAACCACGTCCTCCGTGGCCAGTAGGGAGCCACCAGTATGATGGTCCGTCTCGAGGACCGAATTTTGGTCAGTACCTGAGATAATAGGGGGAGAGGGGGGAAGACAAAGGAGTGGTCCTGGGACCAAGGTTGTGACAGGGAGTCGGTTCCCCGTGACTGGCTGTCCCTGTACCTCGAGAAGTAGTCCCTGACCTGTGTGTTCTGGGCCGTGGCCATGAGGTCCATGGGAATAGGTCCCCAGGTGTCCTGTATCATTTGAAAAAGGTTGGTGTGGAGATCTCACTCTCCTTGGTGAATTTGCTGCCAGCTCAGCCAGTCTGCTCGAATGTTCAGCTTCCCAGCGAGGTGGACCGCACTGAGGTGAGCGAGGTGTGTCTGAGCCCAGTTGAGGACCCTTGCCGCCTCCCTCAGCATTGCTCTGCTTTGGGTGCCTCCCTGTTTGGCGATGCATGCCACCGTTACCCAGTTGTCAGATCGGATCAGGACTGATTGTCCCAAGATAGCAGTTTTGAAGGCTGTTAGTGCATCGCAGACTGCCCGCATCTCCAGGATGCTGATCGATAGCCTGGACTCTGTGTGGGTCCATCAGCCCTGTGCTGTCCTGTTGGCCATGCAAGCACCCCATCTCTGGAGACTCACATCTGTCTCGATGGAGACCTGGACAAGGGTCTCCAGTGGGACACCCCTGATTAGGTGTGTTCTGACTGTCCACCAGGTTAGCGACTTTTTCACCGCTGGGGATAACGGGAGGAAGGTCCCTAGGTTGTGTTCGTCTGGGGATCCCCATCTGAGGACGTGGGTCTGTAGTGGCTGCATGTGCCATCTGGCCCATGGGACGAGGTCGATACATGAAGCCATGCAACCTAGTAGCTGTGCTAGGGTAGCCATGGATGCCCGACAGCTGGCACGTACTGTGCGTGCCAGGTGGAGCAGGTTGAGGACCCTTGCCTCGGACGGTCTTGCCCACCCTTGAGCTGTGTCTAGGCTGGTGCCCAGATGTTCTATTTGCTGTGTGGGCATTAGGTGACTCTTGTCCCGGTTCACCACCCAGCCATGTTGCTCTAGAGCCCTTAGAGCGAGGATGGTGTGACGGAGAGAGGTCTCCTTGGAGCGTGCCCGGATCAGCCAGTCGTCGAGGTAGGGGATGATGTCCAGACCCTGTTCTCGGAGTCTGGCCACTACTACCACCGACACTTTGGTGAAGACTCTCGGGCCGAGGAGAGTCCGAATGGTAGGGCCTGGTATTGGAAGTGTTGGCAGAGGATGTGAAACCGGAGGTACTGCCTGTGGGCTGACCCGATGGGTATGTGGAGGTATGCATCCTTGAGGTCTATGGACGTCAGGAAATCGCCCACCTGAAGACTGTGAAGCGTTGACCTCAGGGTGTCCATTTTGAATGTCTGGGGTACCACGTGTTGGTTTAGGTGCTTGAGGTCCAGGATGAGGCGGAGGTCTCCATTCTTCTTTGGTACAAGGAAGAAGATGGAGTAGACTCTCGATCTCTGCTCGTGTGGTGGTACTGGCTGGATTGCCCTATTGTCGATCAGGTCCCATAGGATCTGCTGTACCTGATGAGCGGTGGCCCTCTTTTTCGACACCGGTGAAGTGATAAACCTGTGTGTTGGTGGGGGTCCCCGATAGCTCTATCGAGTATCCCCTGGACACGACTTCGTGAACCCATCTGTCGGAGGTGGTGTGGAGCCACTGGTGGCTGAAGAGTGCTAATCTCTGACCCACGGGAGGAGAGCGCCCTTGTTCTGGGGAAGTCTGGCGCGAGCAGTCATTGCGGCTTGCCTCGCTGAACCATGCCTCTTCCTCCGAATCTCGAGCCACGGGCTTTGAAGGATGAGGTATAGTAGGAGTGGGTGGAGAGGGCATGAGGTGAATTGTAGAGCCTCACCGAAAGGAGTGGTCAATGAGTGTCCCTGCGGTTTTGGTATGACCTCTAGCCTCGAAATCTCCGCCTATTGGAGGGAGATAGGAGTGTCTGCTCTTGTTTCTAAGGAGTTCCTTGCCCTCCTCTTTCTGTTTCAGGAACTCTAAGAGACCCTCCCCAAAAACATGGTTGCCCTTCAAGGGGAGATTTTGCAGTAAGGTCTTGGACTCATTGTCAGCCTCCCAGAACTTAAGCCACAATGCCCGTCTGGCTCTGTTTGAAATGGCTGTGGCCCTTGCGTTAAGTCTGAGGGTGTCAACAGCCATGTCGGCTAGGTACCTTGCCGCATCGATGGTACACTCTAATAGTTCTGTCTCTCTGGATTTGGGGTTGGCCTGTTCAAGGAGCTCCTCCAACCAACGTATTTGTGCCCTTGCTGTGTAGATGGCTGCTGTGGACGCTCTCGCCGCCATGCCTTCTGTTTCGAAGGCCTTCTTCAACATGTCCTCGACCCTCTTGTCTGCAGGGTCCTTTAGGGAGATTGTTCTGCAGGTTAGGATAGTCCGTCTGCTGAGGGCGGCCACCTTGGGGTCGACCGTTGGGGCAGAGCACTAGGAGTTTGCTTTGTCCTCCTGAACGGGGTACATTCGGTCCAGATTTCTTCTGTTGGGCATCCGGCCTGGGTCGGCAGATTGCCACTCTTTGTTGACAATGTCTTCAATGGCCGGACAAACGGGAAAGGTTTCTTGAACGGTGGATCCCTGTTGGATCAGGGGGTCTAGCTTGGATTGTGGTTTGTCTGCCTCCATTTCGAACCCCATGGTGGTCTTGATGATCTTGATGAGGTCTGGGACCACGTCGAAGGAACATAGCTTAGAAGTGAGTGACGGACTGGTCTGTTGCTCCACATCTTCTTCGACAGAGATGGCCCCGTCTTCCACTTCCGGTAGGTCAGTGTCTTCCCGGTGTCGGGTTTGTGGCTATCCGGGCTGGGTTCCGTTTGATCCATGCTATCATCGTTGGCCCCTTCCCCGACATCTTGTTCCAGAGGTGGGTTCGCAGGTACTCTTTGTTGGGTGAGGGACTCCAATTTTTCCATCACCTTCAGCATAAAGTTCTGCTGACTCTCCATCATGGCCACGGTCGCCTGTTGGTTCTGCAGGAGAAAGGCACCCAGGTCCAACCAAGAGGAGCCACTAGGGCCAGGGTTGCTGGGGCCCATGTTGGTGGACTGTCCCAAGGATAGGCCATCGTCGCGGTGGAGACAAGTGGGGCACAGGGGGCCAGGGGCCTGGAGCAGGAGGATGGAGCTGCAGGCTGTGCACTTCTTGGCCTTGACCATCTGGAGAAGACAAAAGCGAAGTGTTACCATGGGTGTCAACTGGGACAGCACCGGGCAGTGGGGCCCTGATAGGCTGCGTAGAGATGCACTCTGTACATAGCATAGAGAGAGAGATCGAGATAAGAAGGTGTGTGATGGCTTCAATGGGGGTCGCTGTGGTGAGGGACCCACACGGAAGCTGAGACTCTGGGGATCGCTATAGAGAGGGACCCCAGATGGTAAAGTTGCTGGCGGCTCACATGGGCTGCTGTGGGAGGAGCTCATATGGAAGCACAGGGAACCCCAGTCTTCTGTTCCCCAAAAGAATATTTTTTTTTGTGTGTAGAGAAGGGGGTGAGAGCCTGTGCCTGACTGTGAGGGGGAGCTGGACCTGTCCCTGTCCCTGCTGACTCACTAGGTCCCCCCGTGGTAACAGTCCTGCTGCAGGAGCAGCTCCAATTGCAAGGAGGGGATAGACGTGCCTAGGCCGCCGGATGGCTATGGTCTGAGACAGAGGAAGGAACCCTTCCCCTAAGACTCCTAGCGAGGCCCTAGCAGCGAGGGCCGCAGGGTTGGAGGACCTTGTGGTCCTACTTAAAAGGCAGGAACCCCGTAAGTGCCAGTACCCAAGTGGGAGGAGTGGTAGACAGGCGCGCCAGACCATGTGGCCACGGGGAGCTCCGAGAGGAGCTGAGACCCCACGCCCACCCTGGAACAGAAAGAGAGCGGGAGGGTGACGAGAAGAGCTGCGCCTGAGGCTAAACGGGGCTAAGAGCCCGCACCGTACCCGGGAGTAGGGAGGGAGCAGGAGAGTGGCGAGCAGAGCTGCACCTGAGGTTGTCTTGCCCTTTTCTTTTTCTCGAGAAGCACTGTGAGACTGCTTGGGGCTCCGCTACACGGCCGCCGAGCGCGACCAGGGATGAGCCAGGGTCCAACGGCGGAGGCGGATGCGGGTGGTGAGGGAGTCATCACCGCCGCCCACCAGAAAACGCCATAGCTGGACCTCCAGGACAGAATTGGGTGGGGAAGGAGCACCTGCCTGAGCCCAGCAAGAGGCCTAAGGGGGGGAAGGGAGTGGAGCAACGTGAATGCGAGCCACACTTGCGCCATCGAGACCTGGAGGCGCTAGTCCCCCAAATCAGGCTTCAATCCTCCATTTTGGGAGCTGGAAGGCGAGGGGAATAAACACAGAACCTGCATTGCGTTCTGCCGGCTCTCCAGAGAAACTCAAGGAGGGCTTGGAGCAACAGTTCGGTAGCTTGTTTCAAACAGGATAGGCCCTCTAGGGCAATTCTATATAGCTAGACATCGATAGTAGCAAGGCTAAGAAAACAAACAATTCAGCAGCAGACACAATAGGAAGTTTGTTTCAACAGATAAGGCCCTCTGCTAAATAAAACCCTACAACTGCGATAAGGCATGATTTACTCCAAAAACGTAGTTCTTCATTTCTATGCCTAGAGTTGCTTCATTGATAGTTACAGGATTGTCTAAGCTTGAGCAATTGCAGCTTAAAAGGGCTTACCTTAGTAATTAGGACAGCAGGGACCCTGGTGTGCTAGCCTGATCAGATGCAAAGTTTGAACTGGAGAGCAGGGGCTTCTGGGACCGGGATATAGAAGAAATCTGATCCTGAGTCATGTGCATCACCTAGCCTATCAGGTGGGGTTACAACCCATGAGGTAATGTCTGGAGTGCCATGGATGTCAACCAATCACAACTCTGATTATGTCAGATTTAGGATGGATGTAAGTGACATTAACTGTGACTGACTGGAATGAATTCCAGCTATTGAGGAAGCATGGACATGCTTCCTAACAGAATGTCTGACTGTGTGTAATAAACATGCTCCCATTCGAACTAAAACTTTAAAACATAACAATGCACCTTGGTAAACAAATAACTTAAGAAACAAATTTAAAACAGGGACAAATTGTGGTATCATGCAAAAAAGAGTTAAAGGAGATAAAACTGGGACAAATTCAGATAATTATATAATCAATATGTTAGCAAGATGAAAGCGAAACAAAAAACATTTATAAATTCTGGACAATACTCACTCCCAAAACCCTAAGGACTTTTGGAAGACACTGAATAAATTAGTGAAAGGGTGTGCTTGTCAAATTTCAAATGTATTTAACATAGATTTAATGATTCCACTAGACCAATCTGTGGTAGAGAAATTCAAGGAGTATTTTAGCAGAACAGGAAATGTGGGACCAAACAGCAATAATCTACAGATTTTAGATACATAAGCACTATATTTGAACAATAAAGCACAATTCACTTTTTCTAAACGAACTGTGAAAGAAATGATAAAAAAAAATACAATTAGACACCACTAAGGCTATGGGCTTGAATGGAATTCCACCCAAGCTATTAAAATATGTCTCCTCTATAACAGCTTATTCCCTGGCATGCATCTTTAATTAATCCATAAATACTGGGGAGTTTGCAGAAGCTCGAAAACAATCAAAGGTTGTGTCCATTTTAAAAGGTGGCCAGAAAGTTGAACTAGGGAACTCTTGTCCAATTTCTCTTTTGTTTCAAGTTTCTAAAATATCTAACGAATGAATATCAGCCCAGTTAAATGACTATACAGATATTCATGGTAAACTTAATGAGATGCAATTAGAGTTTAGACAGCATTATAGTACTCTTTACACTCCAGTAAAGGTGGTGAGCAATAAGCATGCAGCCCAGAATAGGAGGACATCAGTTTGAGCAATATATGTGGATTTATCCAAGGCTTTTGATTCCTTGGACCATGATGTCCTCCTGTCCAGGGCAGCCTCACTGGGAGTAGCAAGTGACAGCATGAGATGGCTGGGCTAATACGTATACTATGGCACGTACTATGGCACATATGGTACATACTATGGCACGTACTATGGTATGTACTATGGCACATACTATGGGACATGCCATGGCGCGATACTATGGCACATATGGTACATACTATAGCGCGTGCTGCCATGCGTACTATGGCACATATAGCGCGGCACTCGTGCACGTAACTCGGCACATACTATGGCACGTACTATGGCACGTACTACGGCACATACTATGGCACAGATGGTACATACTATGGCACAGATGGTACATACTATGGTACATACTATGGCACATATGGTACATACTATGGCACATACTATGGCACATATGGTACATACTATGGCACGTACTATGGTACATACTATGCCACATACTATGGCACATATGGTACATACTATGGCACATACTATGGCACAGATGGTACATACTATGGCACAGATGGTACATACTATGGCACATACTATGGCATGTACGATGGGACATACTATGGAGCATACTATGGGACATACTATGGCATGTACTATGGCACATACTATGGCATGTACTATGGCACAGATGGCACATACTATGGCACATATGGTACATACTATGGCACATACTATGGCACATACTATGGTACGTACTATGGTACGTACTATGGCACATACTATGGCATGTACTATGGCACATACTATGGCACAGATGGTACATACTATGGCACAGATGGTACATACTATGGCACATACTATGGTACGTACTATGGTACATACTATGCCACATACTATGGCACATATGGTACATACTATGACACATACTATGGCACATATGGTACATACTATGGCACAGATGGTGCATACTATGGCACGTACTATGGGACATACTATGGCACGTACTATGGCACATACTATGGGACATACTATGGCATGTACTATGGCACATATGGTACATACTATGGCACATACTATGACAAATACTACGGTATGTACTATGGTACGTACTATGGCATAAGGAGCTAAGCAAGGCAGTGAACCAATATACGCTCCTGTATCTAAATGTAATAGCAAACTGAGTTTCCATTTGAAATATATCTAACCAATTTTTGTTTGACTTCATCTTTAGTTTGCTAAGGATTATATCTTTGGGGAGACTGTTCCATGGATTAACTACACACTGGGAATAAAAGGATCTTCTTTTCTCAGTATGAAATTGTCAGTTTCAACTGAAACTTGTCTCTTCTGGTTCCTTTATTATTTTTTTTTTTTTTTTTGCTTTAAGTCTAACTCTTTAAAAAGATCCTTACCCTAAAGCACAGTGTGGCACATAAGCAAATATACCCTTATTCCTCTGGTGTGAAGAGACATCCGATTTAAACTACTTAGGCAGTCCTCCTAAGAAGTGGTTTTATACATATAAATCATCTTGGTGGCTTTCCTCTGGGCCTTTTCCACACTATCCTTTATACTTCCCTTTACTGGATCCCATAACTGGAATCTATAGCCCAACAATGGTCTTACATAAGATCTGTACAGAGGCATGATGACTTCCGCTTCCCTACTTTTAAAATTCTTTTTTATTGTCCAGAGGATTTTTTTGCTTTGGACACCTGTGTGTTAGTGTGCATATTACAGGTTAATTTGTTTGAAATAAGTATTCTTAAATCTTTTTCCTGATTAGTTTTCCTCAGAACAAGGTCTTCAAGTTTATATTACAGTTGCCTATTGTGAACTCCAAAGTGCATAATGCTGCATTTATCTGAGTTAAAGGACATACCAACAGAGTTCGAGCAGAACATAATATTGTCCTGTGCAACTTGAAGACTACTGTAATCAGTGTTACTGCAGACAAGACTAGCTATTTAAGTATTGTCCGCATACTTACTAATCCACACCGATTCATAGTTTCCCATACTTGATATAAATAACTGAAACAATAAGGGTCCCAAAACTGATCCCTGGGGATCATTGCTTGCAACCTGGGTTATGAAGGAAAAATGCCCATTAATACTAACTGATTGGCACCTGTTTCTGAGCCAGTATTTTATCCAGCCAATGACCTGGTGATCTATGTCACAGTCGATTAATGTTTGCACAATACATTTATGGGGAACTTTATCAAAGGCCTTAGCCATGTCCAAATAAATACAATCCACTGGTTTCCCTTGTTCTTAGACTGGAGAATGTTTTTCACAGAAGGATAGTTGGTTGGTGATGCATGCTCTTTCTGGTGTAAATCCATGTTGCGTTTTGTCCATACACCCTCTATTTGTAATGTCATTTAGTATTACATCTTTTATAAAAGATTCTAAAATTTTACCTGGTAAAGATGTTAGGCTGATTGGTCTGTAATTGTTGCAATCACCTCTACTTCCTTTTTGTGTTTGCTTGTGCAAGAAACACATTGGGACAGTACTGCATTTCAAATGTCTGTCAGGGAGGAGTCCAATCCAAAGCGCTGCACAATGACACACCAATGAACCTGAAGGCCAGTGTGACAGCAGTTGGAATTTCACAGCGGGAGCTGGCCTTCACTTGAGAGAAAAGAACCGCGCCAATGAGAGAGTGCAGTTCACTCCTCATTTGTATAAGCAACTCCCACCCCAAAAAAACCCAAAGTGACTGCCATCTACCACCTCTAGGAAATCACCAGCCATCTATACCTCTCAGTTGCTCCACATTTTCCCTGATGTCCTGAATTTTTGCAGTCCCAGTCAACCTCTTCCACCGCCCTGCATTCCACATTTGATTTCCACGTTGTGGCTGCCCCAAAGCTGAAAACGTGTGCTGTCCTTTGTTCCCCAACACTTCCTGGTTGCCTAGTGCTTGATGACATCGGCGACATGCCTAAATGGCCTTAGTTCTCACTCTGTTTAGTGGCAGTGCTACTTGTTTTCTGGCTCAGTCTCCCCTTTCATCTGAAGCTGCCCTCAGTCTCTTCCCCCTTCCCTTGCAATGCTAAAGAAAATGCAGCCTTGCCCTTCCTAGAGCTCCAGCACACCCCTAGTTGCAACACAGCTACCCTACCCAAATTCAACTTACAATTCAAGGGATCAAGCAGAGCTCTGATTTGACTGAGTAGGCACATAGAGAGACCATCTCTCTCCTTCCTGACTTGCTTTAAAGGGGGTAGGAAAAAGTACTAAGCAGATCTTGTATTCAGAAGTGATTTAATATGGCTAATAAACTTTTTTGTACCACTGTTGTATGTGTTTTCTTTCTATTTTATTAAGTTTTTGACTTGTTAGCTAGCTGCGTTAGTCTGAAGTGCCATATATAACGAAGTGCTCCTATCTGGCTCATGGTAACACAGGGCGATATGATGAGGACCTTGCTGTTTGTGCTGCTGGGCTACATGTAATTTGTAAACACAGCAGAGGTAGTGAGGAAAACGGATACTTTTATCCTCTCGTAAATGACAGTTCCCTAAAAGGACAGTGAAGCAAACATTTTCAGAATGTTATGTGTGTATCTTTCCGTTATTTTAATCAGTTTGTAATTACTGTTAGTATTACTTCTTTTTAATTATTAGATTCATTACTAGGTCACTCATAATGATATTTTGTGTTTCAGCAGTATTTTTTATTCTTCAAATCAGATGTTTCTTTTAGTTAGTATACTATTACAATATATGAATAAACACATTTTTGATTGCTTCTGATTGCCTTAGATTACAAATTCCCCAACTGTAATGTATTCTTGATTTAATACTTTGACAGTTTACCATGTGTAAAGGCGTCATAGCATTACAATGTTTCACACTGGATCTGTCTGATTTAAACAGAAATGTAAATATTTGAAAGAAATTACCCCCACCCCTCCTTAAAACAGTGGAATGCTGCTTAATACCATAAAGCGTGGTATCCTCCACTTCCCCAGCCTCCCTGGTGGTATTTCATACCCAAAACTGCAACCAACAGTTCCACCAATGTTCCCCTTTTCACACACAGTACTAATTTATAGATCGCTTTTGCAAATGTAGCTCCCCAGATGTGTTAAACTCCCACACACACTCACCAGATATGACACACACGTGCGCAAAATGTCATCTCGTACTCCCTTATGCCTTCAGTGGTTTGTTTCATTCATCTCTTGCCATGTAAGCCCATTAAACACCTTCCATATCTTGCTGAAATGATGGTCGTCACTTAATTAGCAATCGTGACTAAAAAAAGAACTTCCAGCTAAAATGTATTTTATGTCATTTTACTGTTGTTTCCTAACCCGAGCTGCGCTGCCTATCACCATGTATTCATTTGAACTCTTCAGTGACTCCACTCCTATTTGCTTACACTGTCTCCCTGAAATTTATTTAGCAGTCAGGATTAAGATGATTTTTTTAAAGTAACCTAGACTGCTTTTCACATACCATTCTGCTTGTGCTTTTCACCACTTACACTATTAATTCTTGTTCTTCTGCTTACTGCAACCATGCACTTCTGCCCCAATGTAATTCTGACTTTTCATAAATTCTGCTCTGCTCGCTCCTAGCCCTTGTACTCCCGATATTCAATTTGGCATGTCAAGCTTTACTGAACTGCTCTTCTTTTAACCTCTTAATAATCAGTCATATATTATGTAATTATTAATGGTATGCATTGCATTTTGTAATGTCAAACCACTCAAATGAGTTGGCTGTTCATACACAAATCAACGCCGCAGCATGGAGTCCAGTTTGTATGAGTAGCGAGTCCTATGGTTTGTTCTTTGATGATGCACTGCATTCAGTTACTTTTTTTTTGTAAATATGCTGACTTCTAACTTGATTTCTTTTGCCTATCATCGATCTGCAGCCCATCACAACTCCACAAAATGCTTCCAACTTTGGCCTCTAATATATTAAAATATCACTGCAGATATACATACTTTGGTGTAAGTGTTTAATCTATGCAGTTTTTTTCCTTTGATGTATGACTCACCGTTCTATCAGCCAGTGACAAGGCACACAAACCCTCTGCACACCTACCAATTATACTGCACAGGTACAACCTACATATATACTAATAAACAATGTACACTGCATGCTTTTTATGTTTCCTTGCAAGCATGTGCAAGAAACATAGTGCCTTCATCGGAGATTTCGGAGGTGTGTCGCCTCCTCCTCCAATTCAGTCAGTGGGCTGGCAGGCGCGGCCCCTGTAAGCCAATGCATTTTGGAGCTGTCTATGACAGGCTCCAAAATGCATGGCATACAGTTGAAAGGGGAGCTACGCTGAGTGAGCACCGATAAGATATCGGCTGCTCACCGCCGCAGTTCCCCCCACGCACAGACAGACGGCGTGCTCCTGTACTGAATAGCCGACGGGTGCCCAATCCTCATCGAGCTGAATGCCCCCCAAGTCCTTGTGCCACGGCTGGGGCCCACTGGCGTGGCAAATCAGCTCTTGTAATTTTTGTTTCTTTTTGCCAGCGGGTGACCAATCCCGTCGGCTGAACGCCTCCCACCCCAAGTCCTTGTGCCACGCTGGGAGCCCACCCCAGGTGGCAAACGTCCCACGATGTCTTTTTTTTGTTTTTACCTGTAAAATAAAACTGTCCTCAGCGCGCCTCCAACCCCTCCCACAACCCGCACCCACCCACTGTACCCAGCCTCCCCACACCCCCACCCCATACTTACCTCCAGACTCCGGCGCGACGATCTTCGGTGGACCGGGAACACGTCTGCACTCTTCAAAGCCAACCGCGAACTGAGGAAATGCCGGTAAGCTGTATAATGGGTTACATAGGGGGGTTTCAACTTTATTGCATATCTCGGGCATTTTTGGGAATTTTTGCACCAAATTTTCAACATGGGGTTTTTGGGACCCCTTCTCATGAATTATGTCATTGTCATGGCGTTATTCTGGCCCGGCGGGTGATTTCATGCAGTGACTGTGCAGTGATCATGAAATCACCCTTTGGGCCTGAATACAGCCATGACAGTGACATCATTCATGAGAAGGGGTCCCAAAACCCATGTTGAAAATTTGGTGCCAAAATTCCAAAAATGACTGTTTTATTTAGGGGCATTATGCAGTTCCTACGCACACTGTAGGTCGCAAATTTTTAATATTTTCACTCCAGATTTCCAACATTGCCATTTTATCACACCTTCTTATGAGCAGTACAGCTGTCATTTTTCACGTCACCCAAAACGTGTTTCTGCCCATGTAGCACACAATGGCGCAGTCGGTGTGCGAGATCAATGTACGGGACAAATTAAGAAAATCACAGTGATACTGTTCATGAGCTCAGGTGTTAAAATGGCTATGTTGAAAATTTGGTGAAAAAATTCCTAAAAATGACTGTTTTACGAGCGTGCGTTGCACAGCTCCTATGCACGCTCGTAAGTTCACGAATTTTCAATATTTTCACTCCAGATTTTCAACATTGCCATTTTACCACACCTCCTTATGAGCAGTATAGCTGTCATTTTTCACATTTTGCCCAAAATGTGTTCCCACCCATGTAGTGCACAATGGCGCAGTATGTGCAAAATCAATGTATGGGACACATTAAGAAAATCACAGTGACACTGTTCATGAGCAGATGTCTTAAAATGGCTATGTTGAAAATTTGGTGAAAAACTTCCTAAAAATGACTGTTTTACGAGCGTGTGGTGCACAGTTCCTATGCATGCTCGTAAGTTTGCAAATTTAATAGTTTCACTCCAGATTTTCAACATTGCCATTTTATTACACTTCCTTATGAACAGTACAGCTGCCATTTTTCATATGTTGCCCAAAATGTGTTTTCGCACATGTAGCGCACAATGGTGCTGTTGGTGTGCGAAAGCAATGTTTAGGACAGATTAAAAAAATCACAGTTACACTGTTCATGAGCAGAGGTCTTAAAATGGCTATGTTGAAAATTTGGTGACAAAAGTCCAGAAAATGACTGTGTTAACATACTAACATACTAAAATGCCAGCAGAATAGGCCTAATGGTCTTTCGTGTCTGCTCGTTTGGTCAGCCCCCACCCTGGGTGCTGACCTTGCTGTCCCCCTCGCCTTCTCTGGCTTCTCCCTTCCCAGTTCCGGATATTCTTGCTGCATTGGATTTTGCTTCCTGAACCCTTCCCTGTACCTGTCCCACCCCTCTTGAACCCCTCCACTGTCTCTGCCTCCACCAGCCCCCTAGGTAGTGCATTCCATGGTCTACCACCTCTCAGTGAAGTAGCACCTCCTCCTTTCTCCCTGAATCGCCCCCTCCAGCTTCCACCCATGCCCCTAGTGGCCCTTCCTCCTTCCTTCGAAGCACCCTCACTGTTCCTCCCCTATTTACCCTCTTCATGTACCTGACGACCTCTTATCATGTCCCCCCGGTCCCTTTTCTCTTCCAAAGTGTACATATTGAGCTCTTCGAGCCTCTCCTCATAGGTCCTGTCCCCCAAGCCCCACATCATTTTGGTTGCCCTCCTCTGGACCCTCTCCAGGAGGTTAATGTCCCTCTTTAAGTGTGGCCTCCAAAACTGCACGCAGTACTCCAGGTGCGGCCTCACCAAGCAGTTATACAGAGGGAGTATCACTTCCCTCCTTCTGGAGGTGATCCCCCTAGCGATGCATCCCAGCATCCTGTTGGCCTTGGCTGCTGCCCTCCCACAAGTCTCAGAGTTGTTCATCTTGACATCCACCACCACCCCAGGTCCCTCTCAGCCATTGGGACTTGTAGTATTCCCCCAGGGGTGTACACTTGACCTGGGTTTCTGGCCCCAGGTGGGTACCTTGCATTTCCTGCATTAAACCTCAGCTTCCACTTTCAGACCATCTTCCAGAGCCTCCAGATCCCCTGCAGGGCCACCCCCCTCCTCCCCATCCACCACTGCCCCCAGTTTCGAGTCATCTGCAAAGAGACTCATCTCACTCCTGATTCCTGTCCTTATGTCAGATACATAGGCGTTGAACAGAAGGGGCCCAAGGACTGATCCCTGTGGGACCCCACTAATGACCCTCCTTGGGGAAGAGATTATCCCACCAACTATGACCCTCTGGGTCCGGTCCTGGAGCCAATTGCCTATCCATCGGATCATCTGGTTTCCCACCCCCATTTCTCCTAGTTTATCCAACAGGCCCCGTGAGGAACAGAGTCAAATGCCTTGCTGAAGTCCAGAAAAAGGACATCCACTGGTCTACCCAGGTCCAAGGCACTTGTCACCCAGTCATAGAACTCCACCAAGTTTGTCTGACACGATTTCCCCGGGATGAATCCATGCTGTCTATCATCCAGGCACCCCTGACTTATCCAGGGCCCCCCAGCCACTCCTTGACAATGCCCTCCATCACCTTGCTCACCACTGATGTCAGGCTGACAGGCCTGTAGTTCCCTGCCACCTCCTTGATCCCCTTGTGGATAGGCACTACATGCGCCACCTTCCAGTCTTGGGCACCCACCCTGTCCTCAGAGAGATGGTGAAAAGCTCTGCCAGGGTTTCGCCAGGACATCTGCAAGTTCCTTCAGCACTCTAGGATGTAATTTATCTGGCCCCGTGCTTTTCTCCGTCTTAAGGGAGCTGAGGGCTTCCCTCACCTCTCTGCTGTGATTTCCACTTCCAGTACCTCTTCTCCTGCTTAGCCCTCCCCCACCTGCCAGTGATGCCCCTCCTCCCCAGACCTGCCGATTGGTAAGGGTCCCCTCCTCATTATCTCTGTCTCCTCCATGTATGATGCAGCATCCCCATTTTCCCTGGTGAAAACTGAGGTGAAGTACTCATTTAGTACCTCAGCCTGCTCCTCTGGGTCTTGTGCCCATCTCTCTCCCTGATTTAATCCTGCTAATCTGCCCCTTCACCCTTCGCTCTTTCCCCAATGTATCTAAAGAACCCTTTTTCCCTCTCCCACTTCCCTGGCCAGGTTCTGCTCCTTCCTTGCCTTAGCCGCCTCACCACTCTAGTGGCCCTTCTAGCCAACAGCTCATACTCCCCCGATCCCTTTCACTCCTTGAGCACTTGAATTTCTTATAGGCTGCTTTCTTTCCCCATCACCTCCTGGACCTCCCTGGTCCACCAACAGGAGTTTTTGGGTCCCTACCGCATTTTTGTCTTACTCTTGCACAGTTGCTGGTAGCATCCTGCACCCCTCTCTGATGATTTCCACCTACTATCAGCGTCCATGTCTGACCCAATCCCATCCAAATGCTCCTAAGGATCCTTCCCATTTCCTTAAAATCCACCCCTGAAGTCGGTTACTCCGTCTTTGTGCAGCCTTCTACCCTCCTAGGTCCAGGCAGAACCAGACTGTGGCATGGTCACTCCCCGCCAATGGGTCCCTTACCTCCAGGCTCCCCAATCTGGTCACTGTCTGCCAGGACCACATCCAGTACCCGGTGCCTCCTGGTCGGTTCCCTCACCTGCTGAGTTAGGAACGGCCTTGAAAGACATCCAACAACCTCTGTTCCCTGGTCACAGAGGATGTCATAGTCTCCCAGTCTGTTCCTGGCATGTTTAAGTCCCCAACACCACCACCTTTCCTCTGCCCAGTCTGCAGTGTCTCCTAACATCTGCCACCAGACTGTCCTCCAGCTCCTCCGCCAGGGCAGGGGTCTATACACCACTCCTATTTTTACTCTCTTGCCCCCCCTTGTTATCAAGGTGACCCAAATCACCTCCACGGTTCCCTCCCCTCAACTCCCCTATGCCAATGCAGTTTTTACTATCATTGCTACCCTCCTCCCTTCCCTCCCCTGTCCTTCCTGAACATAGTGTAACCTCCAGGTTCAGGTCCCAGTCATGTCTTGCAGTGGCCCAAGTCTCAGTGACCGCTGCCACATCCACTGCCCTCAGTTAACATTGCCTGGAGCTCAGGCATTTTATTGCCCAAGCTCCTGGCATTTAGCAGGACTACCTTCCACCCTTTCCCATAGTTTCATTTCCCTGCTGTGTTCACTTGGGGATTCTGTTTTCTCCTGGTCTGCACTTTGCCAGTTGGTCTTTTCCTGCAATCCTCCTGGTCCCCAGGGGGGTGGAGACAGAGTCCCTCCTTTATCGGCATCCCCTTGACTGCCTTTTCTCCCATCCCACCCCCTTCACAAGTTTAAACCCCACTTTTCACCAATGAACTCCTCCATTTTCAACTTAAGGATTCCCCTCCCCTCCAAATTGAGATGTAGTCTATCTCTAGCATACAGCTCCTTATCCTCCCAGGTCTCCCCCCAATCCCCCATCAACCCATACCCTCTGGCTTCACACCACTCCCTGAGCCACTGGTTTATCTCCCTAATTTTTCTTTTGTGTTCCCCACTAGCCCTTGGCACTGGCAGGATTTCTGAGAAGGAAACTGTGCATCCTATGTCATGACAGACCCTGGCGAGCTCCCTGAATCTTGCCTGTATCTCTAGCTCGCTATTTCCCTCAATGTCATTTGTGCCCAGGTGGACCAGTATGTCTGGGAACCCCCACAGTCCTTTGCCAGCTGATATACCTCGTGCTTAGCCCTGTGCACCGTTAGTCCAGGGAAGCATCTTGTTCTAACTGGCCAGGCTTCTCCCTCCCTATCCCATTTGATACCCCTGATCATAGGATCCCCCAGCAGGAGCACTCTGACCACTCCTTTCCTCCATTCCCCTTCCATGTCCCTCATCCTTTCTACCGGCCCCCCCACCCAGCTGGCTCCTTGTTCCTCCCCCTATCTGGGTGCCACATGCCACCCGTTCCTTATTTACCATGGCCACTCCCTCCCCTCCAATCCTATGCCTCTCCTCCTCCTGAGTATCCTTCTGTACCTTGTTAATTCCCCCCTCACTGCTCGCAACTGGTCCTTCTCCCCCAGCTGCTAAACTAGCCTGGCTCATCCTCCCTTCCTTCCTGTCTCCATTTAGTTCCTCCTTGCTCATCGTGCTCCCCTGGCCTAACCCCTCAGCTCTCTTTACTGAATTATCCTTGTACTTCTGGTCCTTCTTTACCTTTCCTCCCAACTGGTCCTTCTCCTTGTGCTTTCCTCCTCTTCCCCTGCTCCGATTTACTACTCCCCCATTCTCCTGCATTCCAGGTCCCCCCCTGTTCTTCCTGCTATCTGGCCCCTGCCTCCTGCCTCCCACTCCCACACCCTTTCTGTCTCTAACCACCTCTGTCGTGGCTACATCATCCCCCCATCCTTGAGCAGAAGAAGAGAATTGAAGCTGTTACTAAGTATAAGGTCTGATCCACCTCCCTGCCTTGCTTCCTTCTGTCCAGCACTGGCTATCCGCCTACTTCCCTGAGAATGTTGTCCCTCCGTCCCCCCTTTGTGAGGGTCCCCAGTTACCTGCCTGCTTCCTTGGTAGTGTCCTTTTGGGCCCCCTCTGCCAGGGTCCCTATGTGACCCCTGAGTATTCTCCTGCACTCCTTTCCCTATACCCCGCCCCAGTGCTTGGTGCAACCCTGTGGAGATTTCCAGCCCCTTCCCCAACCATACCACCCCCTTCCCCAGCTTTCTCCTCATCCCCAACCTCCTCCCTAAGCTGTGCCAGCTGGAGCACACTGGGCAACCACCAAACTTCCAAGCCCAGTCCAGTATCATGGCTGCTCCACACCCTGTGCACCCCACCACCCTCCCAAAGATGCCGCCCTAATGATGTGTGGTTCCATCCCTTTCAAATAGTTTTCCTTGGGTGAGCCACCAGGTTCCCCTATTCCAAGATACCCCTACTGCCTAATCAGGTCACCCACTAATCCTAGAGACAGTCCCACTGTACACCAGTAACTCTGTTGCTAGGTGCAGTACAACACATTAAACATGTAAGGAAAATGAACAACTCCCTAAGCTCCTCTCTCCTGGCCTTTAAATCCAACCCCCAGTGGCTAGAACTACATGAGCTGCACCAGCAGCCTTTTCCTCCAATTGCAGGGCAGGTCTTCCCCTATAAATTTGCAGACTTCTGGGGAGGGAGGGTCTTGGGCAGACACCTGACAAGAGAGAGTGTATCAGCCCTGTGTCTCCCCTCCAAGCCCTGCAGCTAAAGAACCATCTCCAAGCAAATCCCACCAAACAGGTTTTAAATCAGAAGAAATAGGCCTCTACCAGCGCAGCCTGTTACAAAGTGAAACATCCACAAAAAGAGCCCCACTTACAGCCACTAAATCAGTTTACAAACATACAGGATCCCCCAGAACAATACCCTGCTAGCCCCTTAGAAGCAAGAAAGAAAAGAGCTAACCTACCAAGTAATATCCACAAGAACCCTGTGAAAACAGCAGCAGCTACTGTCCTGGAACACAACTGATCCTGCCCCCTTCCAGTTCTTTCCAGTGTTACGAGTGAGCAATGCGCAGTTTCCACGCACCCTTGTAAGTTCATGACTTTGTAATATTTTCAGTCCAGATTTTCACCAGTGGCATTTTTTTCACACTTCCTTATGAACAGTACAGCTGTCATTTTTCACAACATGGCTGAAGTGTGTTTTCACACTTTCAGCGCTGAGATGCATGGTCGCTGTGGGAAATCATTGTTCGGTACAGATAAAGAAAATCACAGTGACACTGTTCATGATCGGAGGCACCAAAATGCTTGAGTTGACAATCTACTGTAAAATATCCCCAACCTAATTATATTACGGGTGTGCGTTGCACAGTTTCTATGTACGCTCATGACTTCACCATTTTTTTAAATATTTGTACTGCAGATTTGCAACACTGCCATTTTTACACCTCCCCATGAACAGTACAGCTGTCATTTTTTACATCCTGTTCGGAATGTTTTTGCACCTGTGGTGCTAAATGCTGTACTCGCTGTGCATAAGCAGCTTTCAGCTAACAAACTGATATTCCCCCTGTTCATGAGGTGGGGTCACAAAAAACATGTTGAAAATTTGGAGTGAAAATACCAACGAATGCCTGAGGTATTAGGGTTTCCAACCATAACGCCCAACCTTGTAGAGAATGACAGGCATCAGGGGGGTGTGACTTGGGATTCTTGCCTGTAATGCTCATACCATTCCACACCCTGCAGCCAGTGAGAGGCATCGAGGTATGCCTTGGACTCTTCAGCCCCAAAGTTCACCCCATTCTCCTATATCGCACCCATGTCACCACATTTCCTAATGAAATGGGGTGCGCATAAGGGCTAAATGCCCCAAGGAACACCGTGACACTTGTCAGTGTCTGCAGGGTGGGGTGTGGTGAAATGGCAAGGCCGTTATGCCTGATGACCCAAATGCACACCCCAATGCCTGTCACTCTCTGCAGAGTGGTGATGGGGTTGGCTTCAGTTCAGTACTTCACTGCCATTCCTATTACGCAGCTCTGTAACTTCTACAAACCACTGCCAATGCCAGCAAGCAAACATTCGGCATTGACAAATGCTTGTTTATATAGATGTGATTCATGCTTAATGTGACATCAGTTCTCAAACTTTCTTGTTAAATGGCATGCTTTATTTACCTGATAATTCAAGTACCTCAGAGGATCAAATTCACTTACAGAGGACTTCAAGACACACTTTACTGTTTGTTTTTAATTCATGAATCATGCAGCCACAGTTGAATGCCCATTTTCAAAATATATGGAATCATAAGAAATGTAGAGTTGACTGTTATAAAAATCACAGAATTTACTGTCAATGAAACTGTCAAGCACTCCCTATTAATTACACAGTACAACATTTATACTTTGTAATGATGTACACTGTTTGGTCCTTGCAAGTGCATTAACTATCTTCCGGAAGGAAACAGAAATATAAAATGAGACAGATTCAGGCCAAGTTGTATCACTGTTATATCTTAATTCCACCTCTTATGTTTTGAATGATGGATCATTTCACTCATCTTTGTGTTGTGTCTCCTGATGTTACTTACAAAAAAAGTAAATTAGCATTGTGGGCCCAGGCCAAAACAGTGTCTGCTGTCTAACTTGCTTGATGTGTCTCTCCCCCCCCCCCGCCGTGTTCCTAGATGGGATTATTAGAGTGTCTCTGCTAAATAAATGTTAATCAAAGCAGGAGAACACACACTTTATTTAATTTCAAGTTTAGCTCTATCAGTTCAAGAAAAGTGAAGATAAGGTTATAAGATGGATAAACAAACTAATTAATCTCAGTACTAAGTGAAAATGTCCACTGAATGTTTCCCCCATTGTCAGTGCACTTTAAGCGCAACACAGTGACAGCTTCATCATTTTGATCTCAAACTACAGTAATGCTGTCTTTTTGTTTCAAAAGCTTTCCACCTCTGTGAATCAGTACTTTACAGTAACACAAATAAATAAAATGATGGTAATGCCTGTAATATCCTACCTGTGTGGTTAGGAGGAGTACAACCTACATCAAACTGTTTTATTATTCCATTAGTATCTCAAATGTCTTTTTTTCAGTCATTCAAGCCGTGAGAATCAGTTAGGGCTTAGCAAGGATAGAACCTTCCATGCCGCTAACTGTTAATCAAGTTGATCACTGCTTGGTAGTGATAAAAGAATTGTCACAACAGTGTATGGGACTAGTTTGCTTTATTTTGCTGTTCTACACCTTACTAATTGAATGGATTTCTGAATGGTAAAAATGTTTAAGCACAACAGAATGGATTGCATTAAGGTGTAAAGAAAAACAAAACCCTGAAAGATGGAAATCACCACAAACCATGACACAGCTATAAAATGCCACTGTGTGCAAAGTAGAAAGGATAGGTTTACTGCTGCTTTATATGTTAGGAAGTAAGAATTAGGAATGAAACAGTCTGCAGTATGTGAGCTACGGCGGAATTCCTGATCGTGAGGAATTCAATTTGTCCTAATATCAGCATGCTGTCCAGGCTATCCCTAAAAGTGACAACATATGCATCTTTCAAAATCACAATATAATGCCAAACCACCCAGCCAAAAGAAAATTGATACACAACATACTGTGACCCGACAATTTTATTTATTTTATTTTTTTGGTCAATCAAGCTGAGAGACACAGGTGGGAGACCGCAGGAACTGAACATTCAACCCCTGTCAACACTTAGGCAAGCTTAACGTGTAAGGAAAAACAAAAAAAAGTCTCAACAGTATACAAGGTGCAAATGCTTTATTTTGCTTTGCATGGACCTGGTATTTCATATTTTAGTGGTGTGAATAGGTTTCTGGAGGGAACAAAAATTATGCCCTGCTCACAAGAGTGCATAACTGTGAAGGGAGACAGTACAACAAAGTGGTTTAAGGTTGTCAGCTGCAAATCTGGAGACCTGGGTTTGAATCCCACTGCCTCCACTTGCATACTGTGTGACCCTGAGCAAGTCACTTAACTTCCCTGTGCTCCCAGGTTGCACGTATAAACAAGCTTTCAGCTTAGTGTGCCACTCCTGGTTAAACAATTGAAAAGGGGGGGCTGTAAAAATGTAAATGACTGCAACCTCCCAGTTCAATCTCACTCATGAAATATACAGGTTTACAGATTAGAAATGACAGGTTTGTTACTGCTGCATATGAATTAAAATTAGTAGGAAAGCTGTCTGGCACCTGTAAGGTGCACTGGAAACAATGAATGTGGAACCCCAAAGCTCACCTAGTGATGAAGCAGATGAGGCTTTCCATACCACTCTATTCACATATCGTGTTTGTAAATACAGTAGCTACACACAACCAAAACCGACACAAGCTACACTCAGGCAGCTTTTTAGGACTAAGTATAGTGACAAAGGTGTTACGGATAGTTGGGATTGAGCCTTCTAGCCCAGCTCGCTCACACTCTTCCTCTCTGTAATTAAAAAAAAAATTCTGTTCATTAAGTAATGTAAATATGTTTCATTTTGCTGTGTAAGAGGCACATATTTAACAATTTATGACAATAAGTGTTTCTGCAGTCAGCATTGTAACACTTCATTGTACAGCAAAATACCGGCATCTGATCTCCCAAATACATTTATGAGGTAAGTGTTTCTTACCTGTGGTCTAAACCCCCGCTCCGCGTGGCCCTGTGCCTCAGTCCCCAAAAAACTTAAACAGAATTAATACATATGGGAAAAGCTGTAATAAGGTAACATAAAAGGTTGACAGTTTATCTGGTGACTTAACTGTACTGTACATACCTCTCAACCTCTTTCCTCATAAATCAGGGACCAAGCTTAAGAAACTCAGGGGCAAATACCCAAGTCAGGGATGCATCTGTAAAAGTGGTACCATTCATTCAAAAAGTTGACAATAAGTGGATTAGTGTGAGACGCACATTCTGAAGATGCACCTATAAATACAGGTTACTCACCTGTAACAGGAGTTCTAGTAGTGGTATATGTTGTTCATCCACACTGTCTGGCAGGTTCCTTGCTGCTTTAAATCTTGTCAGAAGGTCTTCAAGCTGGCTTCTCCCAGCCACCCGGGTGGTAAAACCCTCGGCTCCGCCCCATGACGCCAGATCTAGCCCACTGGAAGCCAGATTGCGTGTCGAAGCCGGGGAGGTCGGGTTGGTCGTGTGGATGAACAACATATACCACTCCTAGAATTCCTGTTACAGGTGAGCAACCTGTATTTCTAGGGACGTGGATATGTTGTTCAATCCACACTTTGTGGCAGACTCCTAGCAGTTCTCTGGGAGGAGGGAGGCAAGGCGCGCAACCCCTACTTAGGGAATAAGAACTGGAGAACCGAGGACCCAAAACCAGCATCCTGGCATGACTCAAGGTCAATGTGATAATGGGAAATGAAGGTGTGTGCTGACTTCCAGGTAGTAGCCCTGCAGATTTCCTGGATAGGGATGTCCCTAGCTGCAGCCACCGAAGCAGCAGTATGGCGGGTAGAATGAGCTTTTATCCCTTTGGGAGGGTCCATGCCTGCCAATCTATAGCAGAGATCTATGCAGGTGACCCACTTGCCTATCATCCGCTTGGCTGCAGGTCTGCCAGGTGCAGCTTCAGCATAGGTGACAAACAGCTGGCAAACCTCTCCCCGAACTTTAGCCATTCGCTCCTTATAATAAGAGAGTGCTCTTCTAGGGTCCAAAGTATGGAGCCTATATTTGGCCTCTGAGGTGTGATTGAGGAATAACACCGGCAGAGTCAACATCTGGTTAAGGTGAAACTCCGACACCACCTTTGGAAGGAATTTCGGGAGGGGGCGAAGGACAACCTTGTCCCTGTGGAAAACCAGATAAGGAGACTCAATGGAAAGCGTCTGGAGCTCTCCCATCCTACAGGCTGATGTGACAGCCACCAAGAAGGCAGTCTTCCACAACAGGTGAGAGATGTACCGTGAGAGATGTATCACACCTGTGCATCGGTTCGAATGGCTTGCCCATGAGCTTAGCCAATACCAGCAGTAGATCCCATGGAAGTGGAGGTTCTCGCACTGGAGGGGATATTTGATCAAAGCCTTTGAAAAAGTGCCCGACCACCTTCTCCTGCATCACCGACTGCTTGCCGGCCCACGTCTGGTAAGCAGAGATGGCTGCCAAGTTCACCTTGAGGGTCGTCAAATGAAGCCCTAGCTGAGAAGGGGACCACAGGTAGTCCAGAATGCTAGCCATGGAACAAGGAAGAAGGGTCCAACCCCTTGTCTTGACACCAGATGGAGAATCTCTCCCATTTGAAGGTATAGCATTTTCTGGTCGACTCCTTAAGGGATGCCTCAACGATGTTGGGGACCTCGTCAGAAAGACCCAAGGCCTGGAACTCTAGCTGCTCAGGAACCAGGTCGTCAGGTGCAGGGATTGAAGGTCTGGATGGAGAACCTTCCCCTTGTCGACTGAGAGTAGGTCCAGGTGGGCTGGAAGCCACCTCAGGAGCCTGGAACTGAGGCTGAGGAGATCTAGGTACCAGAACTGGAGGGGCCAGTCTGGGGCTAACTAGAATCATCTGCGCCTTGTCCCTCTTCACCTTGAGAAGCACCTTGTGGATCAAGGGAAATGGAGGGAAGGCACAGAAGAGGCCCGGGGTCCACGGCGTCAAGAAGGCATCCCCCTGCAGCGAGCCCTGCTGAGGGGGGCAGGTGTGAAACAGCCTCAGCTTCGCATTCTCCCTGGAGGTGAACAGGTCCACCTGAGGGTAGCCCCAATGGGAGAACAGATCTTGTACTACCTCCGGCAGGAGAGACCACTAGTAAGAAGCAGCGCCTGTCTGGCTGAGGACATCGGCCAGACTGTTGGAGGCTTCTGCCACATGGATGGCTAGGAGATCTGCCTCCAGGCTGATCACGAGAGACCAGATGCATAGGGCCTCCTTGCACAGAGGCAAGGAGTGCGTCCCACCCTGGTTGAGATAGTACATGGTCGTGGTGTTGTCCGTCTGGACCTGAACCACCTGACCCTGTAGAAATGGAGTGAAGGCGATGAGGGCAATTCTAACCACTCGAAGCTCCAGCAGGTTGATATGGCATCGAGACTCCTGACGGGACCAGAGGCCGTGTCCTCTGAGCTCCCCCAGATGGGCACCCCAGCCCATCAGAGCGGCATCGGTTGGTAAAAGTGACCGTCAGCTCGAGGTGGATGAACGGGATACCCTCCTGCAGATGAGCTGGGATAAGCCACAACTGCAGGCCATCCCACATCTCCTGGGTCACTGTCACCAGCTGGTCCAGAGGACCGGAGCGCTCTGACTACTGGCTGGCCAGCCCCCACTGCAGGGACACATATGCCAACGGACTACGCTGGTGCAGGCTGCCATGAGGCCCAGGAGGCCCAGGAAGTCCCGGTGGGTGCAACTGCCCAACCAGAAATGATTGGGAAAAGGAGGAAAGGACCTTGGCCCTGTCTGCCGGGAGCTGGGCTCTGGCTCGAAGAGAGTCAAGCTCTGCCACGATGAACTGAATCACCTGCGATGGCATGAGTTCTGACTTGGCCTCGTTGATGAGGAGGCAAATCTGAGAGCAGACCTGGAGGGCCAGATCCCTGGACCGCTCCACCTCCAACCTGGAGGGGGGCTGCAATCAGCCAGTCATCCAGGTAAGAGTACACCCGGACCCCTCGGAGCTGCAGGAATGCTGTCACCACTGCCATGCATTTGGTGAAGACCCTGGGAGCTGGAGAGAGGCTGAAGGGCATGGCCCAGAACTCGTAAGGAGATCCCTCTGCTCTGAAGCGGAGGAATCGCTGATGAGACGGACGGATAGGGACGTGAACGCATCCTGAAGGTCCAGAGAACAAAACCACATGCCTAGTTCCAAGGATGGAATGATCTGAGCCGCAGTGACCATCCTGAAGGTGCGCAGCCTTAGGAACTTGTTCAGGTCGTGCAGGTCGAGAATGGGGTGCCAGCCCCCCCCATCTGTTTTGGGACCAGGAAGTGCCTGGACATAAACCCTGGGTCTGGAGGAGGTCTGCCACCTTACTGATCACCTCCTTCTGGAAGAGCAAGGCAATGTCAGCTCAACAAGCCGACAGAGGCACTACGGAACCCGTAGCCCCCCCCCGGGGGGGCGACAGCTCGATAGGGAAGGAACTGCTCGAATTCCAGAGGCAGACCCCTGCCTACCACTTCTAGCACCCAGCGGTCCGTGGTGAAAGCGGACAAGGCAGAAAAGAAGTGGCGGAGCCGTGCCCCCATGGGGGGGACCCGGGGAGAAGAGATGAGGTTGGGGGCAACACCCCTCAACCAGTTACTGGGCAGGCTTGGAGGAAGAGCCCACTGAGGGATCCCCTGGATCCTTGCCTCCAGGCTTCCTACTAGAGGAAGTGGTAGACTTGGCCTTAGGGTACCAAGTGTGAGCCTGCTGGCCCTGATGCTGGTGTTGCTGGGCCGGACGTGCCGCAGGAGTGGAAAGGCGAAAGGGCTTACGCTGCTGCGGGCAGCCTTTGTCCTTCTGGTCAGATATTACCGAGTCCAAGGTGGCACTGGACTTCTCAATCCTCTGGAGATGGTCTTCCACTCTGGGCCCGAACAAGTTGGTGCCTAGGAAGAGAACATCTGCCAGCTTGTGCTGGGTGTCCGCCGTGAAGGGGGAGATCCACACCCAAGCTCTGGGGTACATGACCACTGCAGCCGCTACTGACCAGGCACAAGAGTCACCAATGTCCAATGAAGTTTGGAGCTGTTGTTTAGCCACTGCCCTTCCCTGATGCCGCACCTGCTTGACTGTCGTCTGAAGGTCAGCCGGGAGATGAGGAATCACCTCATCCAGGGAGTCCATAAGGGCGTGTGAGAAATGTGCCATCAGAACGGCCGAACTAGCCTGATGAAGGCCTAGAAAGGAAGCAGCGTAAACCTTCCGCCCCGTGTAAATGCAGGTTACTCACCTGAAACAGGAGTTCTAAGAGTGGTATATGTTGTTCATCCACACTGTTTGGCAGGTTCCTTGCCGCCTTAAATCTTGCTGGAAGGTCTTCAGTTGGCCCTCCCACCCACCCGGTGGTAAAACCCTCGGCTCCACCCCATAACGCCAGATCTAGCCCGTTGGAAGCCAGGTTGAAGCCAGGGAGGTCGAGTGGGACGTGTGGATGAACAACATATACCACACCTAGAACTCCTGCTACAAATGAGTAACCTGTATTTCTAGGGACGTGGATATGTTGTTCAATCCACACTGTCTGGCAGACTCCTAGCAGTTCTCCGGGAGGAGGAAGGCAAGACACGCACCCCCTACTTAGGGAATAAGGACTGGAGAACCGAGGTCCCAAAACCAGCATCCCAGCGTGACTCAAGGTCAATGTGGTGATGGGAAATAAAGGTGTGTGCTGACTTCCAGGTAGCAGCCCTGCAGATTCCCTGGATAGGGACATCCCTAGAAGCAGCTACTGAACCAGCAGTATGGCAGGTAGAATTAGCTCTTATCCCTTTGGAAGGCTCCATGCCCGCCAACCTATAGCAGAGATCTATGAAGGAGGAGACCCACCTGCTTATCGTCTGCCTGGCTGCAGGTCTGCCAGGTGCGGCTTCAGGGTAGGTGACAAACAGCTGGCGAACCTCTCCCCTAACTTCTGCCATCTGCTCCTTATAATAAGAGAGCGCTCTTTTAGGATCCAGAGTATGAAGCCTATATTCGGCCTCTGAGGTGTGGCTGGGGTAGAACACCGGCAGAGTCAACACCTGGTTAACGTGAAACTCCGACACCACCTTCGGAAGGAATTTCGGGTGGGGGCGCAGGACAACCTTGTCCCTGTGGAAGACCAGATAAGGAGACTTGATGGAAAGCACCTGGAGTTCTCCCATCCTTCTGGCTGACGTAATAGCCACTAAGAAGGCGGTCTTCCACGACAGGTGGGAGACATTGCACCTGTGCATCGGTTCGAATGGCTTGCCCATGAGCTTAGCCAATACCAGCAGTTGATCCCATGGAGGCGGAGGTTCTCACACCGGAGGGAATATGTGATCAGGGCCTTTGAAAAAGCACCCGACCACCTTCTCCTGCTCCACTGACTGCTTGCCAGCCCACGCCTGGTAAGCAGAGATGGCTGCCAGGTGCACCTTCAGGGTCGTCGACCGAAGCCCTAGCTGAGAAAGGGACCACAGGTAGTCCAAAATGCTAGCTAATGGACAGGAAGAAGGGTTTAACCCCTTGTCCTGACACCAAATGGAGAATCTCTTCCATTTAAAGGCACATTTTCTGTTCGACTCCTTACGGGATGCCTCAACGATGTTGAGGACCTCGTCGGAAAGACCCAAGGCCTGGAACTCTAGCCACTTGGGAACCAGGCCGTCAGGTGCAGAGATTGAAGGTCCAGATAGAGAACCTTCCCCTTGTTGACTGAGATCAGGTCTGGGTGGGCTAGAAGCTGCCTCGGGAGCCTGGAGCTGAGGCTGAGGAGATCTGGGTACCAGAACTGGTGGGGCCAGTCTGGGGCTACCAGAATCACCTGCACCTTGTCCCTCTTCGCCTTGAGAAGCACCTGTGGATCAAGGGAAATGGAGAGAAGGTGAAGAGGAGGCCCGGGGTCCACGGCCTCGAGAAGGCATCACCCTGCAGCGAGCCATGCTGAGGGGGCGGGCATGAAACAGCCTCAGCTTCACATTCTCCCTGGAGGCAAACAGGTCCACCTGAAGGTAGCCCCAGTGAGAGAACAGACCTTGTACTATCTCTAGCAGGAGACACCACTCATAAGATGCAGCGCCCATCCGGCTGAGGGCATAGGCCAGACTGTTGGAGGCTCCTGCCACATGGATAGCTAGGAGATCCACCTCCAAGCTGATCACGAGAGACCAAGTGCGGAAAGCCTCCTTGAACAGAGGCAAGGAGTGCGTTCCGCCCTGTCGGCTCCCCAACCCATCAGAGAGGCGTTGGTCGTCAGAGTGACCGTCGACCCGGGACGGACAAACGGGATACCCTCCTCCAGATGAGCTGGAATAAGCCACCACTGTAGGCTGTCCCACATCTTCTGGGTCACCGTCACTGGCTGGTCCAGAGGGACTGGAGCGCTGTGACCACTGGCAGACCAGCCCCCATTGCAGGGGACGCATATGCTAGCGGGCCCAATGGACCACGCTGGTGCAGGCCACCATGAGGCCCAGAAGGTGCAGGAAGTCCTGGGCAGGGTGCAATTGCCCAACCAGAAATGATTGGGCAAAGGAGGAAAGGACCTCGGCCCTGTCCACTGGGAGCCGGGCTCTGGCTCGAAGAGAGTCGAGCTTTGCCCCGATTAACTGAATTACCTATGATGGCACGAGTTACGACTTGGCCTTGCTGATGAGAAGGCCAATCTGAGAGCAGACCTAGAGGGCCAGATCCTTGGACTGCTCCACCTCTAACCTGGAGGGGGCTGCAATCAGCCAGTCATCCAGGTAAGGGTACACCCGGACCCCTCGGAGTCGCAGGAATGCTGTCACCACTGCCATGCATTTGGTGAAGACCCTGGGAGCTGGAAAGAGGCCGGAGGGCAGGCCCAGAACTCGTAAAGAGATCCCTCTGCTCAGAAGTGGAGGAATCGCTGATGAGACGGATGGATTGGGACGTGAAAGAACGCGTCCTGAAGGTCCAGAGAACAAAACCACGTGCCTAGTTCCAAGGATGGAATGATCTGAGCCAGAGTGACCATCCCGAAGGTGCGCAGCCTTAGGAACTTGTTCAGGTCGTGCAGGTCGAGAATGGGGCGCCAGCCCCCCCGTCCGTTTTGGGACCAGGAAGTACCTGGATACAAACCCTGGGTCTGGACGAGGGTCTGCCCCCTCACTGATCACCTCCTTCTGGAGGAGCAGGGCAATGTCAGCTCGATGAGCCGACAGAGGGGCTGTGGAACCCGTTGCCCTATTGGGCGATGGCTCGATAAGGAAGGAACTGCTCGAATTAGAGGCAGACCCCTGCCTACCACTTCTAGCATGCAGCGGTCCATGGTGATAGCGGACCAGGCAGAAAAGAAGTGGCGGAGCCGTCCCCCCAAGGGGGGAACCCGGGGAGAAGTGACGAGGTTGGGGGCAACACTCTTCAACCCGTCACTGAGCTGACTTGGAGGAAGGGCCCGCTGAGGGACCTCCTGGACCCTTGCCTCTAGGCTTCCGACTGGAGGAAGTGGCAGACTTGACCTTAGAGCACCAAGTGTGTGCCTGCTGGCCCTGGTGCTGGTGCTGTTGGGCCAGACGTGCCGCAGGGGTGGAAGGGCGAAAGGGCTTATGCTGCTGCTGGGGCCTTTGTCCTTCTGGGCAGACATGACCGAGTCTAAGGTAGCATCGGACTTCTCGATCCTTTGGAGATGTCCTTCCACCTTCAGTCCGAACAAGCCAGTGCTCAGGAAGGGAACATCTGCCAGCTTGTGCTCGGTGTCCACCATGAAGGTGGAGATCCACAGCTAAGTTCTGCAGCGCATGGCCACTGTGGCCGCTACTGATCAGGCACAAGAATTACCAATGTCCAACGAAGTTTGGAGCTGCTGTTTTGCCACCGCCCTTCCCTGATCCTGTACCTGCTTGACCGTCATCTGAAGGTCAGCTGGGAGATAAGCAATCACCATATCCAGGGAACCCATAAGGGCGTATGAGAAATGTGCCATCAGAACGGCCGAGCTAGCCTGACGAAGACCTAGGGAGGAAGCAGCGTAAACCTTCTGCTCCACGTAATCCAGCTTTTTGGATTCCTTATTGGGTGGTTTGTCCATGTCCCGTGCATTCCCGGAGTGCCGGAAAATGATATCGGTCACTAACCCCTCCACAGAGGGGTGCCCAGAGAAACCGGAGAGTGAGCCAGTGGGAACTGCGTACTTTCGAGCCATCCTGGCCGAAGGCGCAGGACAAGATGCTGCCCACTGCCACATCTCCAGGTCTGGGTCAACAATGGCTTCGGCCACCAGAAAGGCCTCCGTAAGGGAATCCCCTCGGTCCAGTATCACTGTGAGGGGATACTTGGCCCGTTTTGAAATGGGTGAGAGCTGCATCCCTGTAGATTCTGAGATAAGCTGAAGCAAACCTAAAAACGAGGATGGGCTCTTGTCCACCAACTGGCCCCCTGCAGACTCCAGGTCAAGCGGCTTGGAGAACAGGGAAGAGTCATCGTCAGACTCTGAGGAGTCTGCAAACAGCTGCCAGGTGCCTAAGCCACCCTCCACCTGCCGACGTCGATCGGGAGTGAGGGTGACCGACAACCTGTGGGGCAAGCCCTGACCTGACCGAGAATCCTTGGTCAGGGCCCCAGTCTCTGGTTGTGGAGGTGGAGGTTCCACCACAATGGGTGGAGCAGCCGGCTTCCGCCAAACAACCGGTGCCGGGGTCGGCTCTTCGACCACTATGAGGAGTTGTTTCGGCTGATCCGGTGACAGCCACTTAATGACCAGAGAAGGCGATGGAGTCGGCTTATTTCTGGACAATAAGAGCTGCTGCCACATTAAATCCTCTTAGCGCCGATGCAACTAGCACCAGAGCCTATTCTCTGGAGAGGACGACGAGGATGAGTGGTGATGCCACTTTCCATGGTGCCGAGACCGAGACTGCTAACGTCAGCAGGACCGGCTGGACCTGGAAGAGGACCAAGACTGAGACCTTTGGGGGTTCCGAGGGTAGGTCAGAGAGGGGATGGGGGAAACCCGCTCCTCCCTCAGTGCAGAGACCTTAACCGGGGACTGCGGCACAGGAGGCACAGGCACATAATCGGTTTTCACCGGGGAACCGGTGAATTAGGGTTGTCGGCTTCTCCAGTCGACAAACCGTCCGACGGGTTGAGAAAAATCTCAACCGCTTCGAAGGATGTCTCAGCCGGTTGACCTGACGGGGACACCGTGAAGCCAGCAGCCACAGCCGCAACCTCAACCGAAGTCGAGAGTCAATGGTCCGGTGAAAGGGATCTCTCCTGCTCCCACGAACGTCGATGGTGGGACTTAGCCTTAAAGTCCTTCTTCTTGGACCGACTGGAATGTCCAGATGGCCCTTCTTCCTTTGTGGAGAGGGACTGGCAAAGCTCCTTAAATGAAGTTGTGTAGGAGGAGCCCAAAGAGAGTGGGATAAATGCCGCGGCCGAGGAGGAAGGAGAAGCAGCCTGGGCCACCTCCTCCTCGAGGGCAATCAATTGCTCCAACTGTTCCGTGGAACCTGTCGCCGTGGACGCCGCCCAACGGGCCTCCTTTGACTTGACCGGTGGATACCGTCTTTTGGGTTACCCAAGAAAAAGTCTGGCAGTGCAGTCCTCCAAGACCGAAGCCGAAAAGGACTTGCACAATTCACAAGCCTGTGAGTTGTGGCCAAGCCCCAGGCAGTAGTCGCACATGGAGTGCGGAGCGGTCCGGGACATCTTCTGCCCACACGGGCACCGACAGAAGCCGGGAGTCGATTTGTTCACCACAGCCGTGAGGGAAGACGAAGACCTAAGTCTTGTAAATTTTAAAATAAGTTTCAGAAATTCAGAAGAGTGTGGATCCAGGCCTAAAATGCAGAATGCTAAGGAGGGAACCTGAGATTCCAAGCAGTAAGGAAGATCTGGTGTCATGGGGCGGAGTGGAGGGTTTTACCACCCAGGTGGGTGGGAGGAGCCAGCTTGAAGAACTTCCAGCAAGATTTAAAGCGGTAAGGAACCTGCCACAAAGTGTGGATTGAACAACATATCCACGTCCCTAGAATGTTGATTGACATTATTTTGTGCTTACAGTCCCCACTGTCCTGTCATGTAAACACATATGTCTCAAGGGACAGAGAAAATCTATGAGGCAAGATCAGGGATGTCCCTGAAAGTCAGGGACAGTTGAGAGGTATGGTACTGTAATGTGCAGAGTCTGATTTGGGGAATACTTGAGGATTGTGAACAGCTAGTTAACCTTACTCTCTTTACCTAATTCATTTCTCATCAGCTACTGCCTAGCAAACCCCTTCTAAATACAAAAAAAATTAAATAAATAAATAATGATTGCACACCACAAAATAAATAGACATTAGCAGCCTCCTGGAATGAATGATTCACTGTCTGACAGTGAAGATGGGTGCTCGTGCACATATGTGGAAGGCTTCTAACCACAAACATCACTGAAATCCGACACTTACTCAAAAAAAAAAAAGAGTGAATGAACTGCTGGTGCTCATACCCATGATCAACCCTGTTTGATTTCACCACGTTACAGAACAAAAACAAAAAAACCCAGACACCTTAATCATTGAAAGCAGTTTACTGTGTCAGTAATGATGGCACTTTGCTGTGTATACATACAGTCTGATCGACAGGCAAGCAGACCTTTGATCATTTCCTGTCCACTTTAGTGCCATAACTAAGACCCACAGGTTTTTCTATAACTTGGGAGAACTACGCTTGTCAGTTTCCATGTCAATTTCAAGACGAAGCAACAATGGCCATTTTGATGCAGGTTTCTGGACTGAAGTGCGCTGTGACCAATAAGAGATCTTCTGCAACTGCTTCCTGTGTTAATTTGGTTTTTTTTGGTCCCTGACCATGTCTTAGCAGCTTACATGCAGTGGCCATTTGCAATGTTCCCCCCATGGCTTCAAACGGTTCTCAGTTATCCTTAAATAACTAGTATGTTAGCCATGAGGGGGTGTGAGGACTTAGTGAGGACAGGGCTTTCCTACCTATTTCTTTTTGCAGGAAGTCATCTCAGCTCATTTTGGTGGACACTTCGGAGTTTGTAACCACATGTAACTTGGATGGTCCACTCTGGATAGGATTCTTTGCCAACGGCAGTGTCAAATCATAGTAACCTCTTTCATGCATGGTGTCTGGCCATGAATGGCCAAAGTGGCACGACTGACTGTTCTTTTCCAGTAGCTCCCTGTAGTTATATGTTTAAATGTGTTAACCTGAGAGGGCTTGGGGCTGGTATTTTACTGGTCTCCTTAAGTCACTGGTTGGGTTTGTTTTTCCTTTTTTTATTATTAATAGTTCCTCCACGGACTCGCTTAATGCAAGGTGCACCCAGTCCACATACTTCAGCTTTGCTGGAGGTGTTGTGCCAGGTCTGATTGCCCCTTGGGCACAAGGTAATGTGTCTCTGTCATCTTGTGCCCAAAAACAGTACAGTTACGTAAGAACTTACCGTAACAGTAGATCTTCGAGAACAGCTCTTGCAGCAGGTAACACCATTAGGACTGAAGCCGGCAGGCATCAGGACCCCACAGAAATCTTCTACTTAGCAGTCTTCAGCGGGGACCGCCTCCGACGTCAGTCCCGACCCCGACGTCAGACGTAGTACATAAGGTGGCGGTCCCGCCAGATTCCTCAGTTCTCCCACCGGAGACTTCCGGGCCCAGGATGACATCAGAAGGGGAGACCGAGGATCCGCCATCAGAAGAAAAGAGCTTAAACTTCTGCCAAGGCCTGGTAGGCCATACCTCCTCCAAGGGGGAAAGGTGGGTGGGAAGGTACCTGCTGCAAGAGCTGTTCTTGAAGATCTACTGTTACGGTAAGTTCTTGCAGTAACTGTACTATCTTGCCGGTCTGGCAGCTCTTGCAGCAGGTAACACCATTAGGACCGATTCCCAAGCAATAGCGCCTAAAAGCATTCTGGGAGGAGGAAATTAGGAGAGATCTTGAACAAGTTCTGACTCTAGGATAGGAGACCCTGTAGAACAGCCAGGCCGAAACCGGCTCTCCACCGTGATGTAATATCCAGGCTATAGTGCCTAATAAATGTGTGCACTGAGCTCCAAGTAGCTGCAGCACAAATGGCTGAGGTGGAGACATTGCGCAGTGCTGCCCTTGTTGAGTGGCCCTGGACTGTACCAGGGAAGGGCTTATGCTTGTTGTTGTAGCAAAATGAAATACACTGCACAAGCCAGCGAGAAAGGGTCTGCTTAGAGACTGGTTGGCCCAGCATCCTCTCAGCTGAAGGAAACGAATAGTTGCTCCGACTTGCGAAGCTGTTTAGTTCTGTTCAAGCAGAACCTTAAGGAGCGGTGAGCATCCAGGGTGTGAAGCAACGCTTCTCCTCTATTAGAGTACTTGGGAAAATACACAGGCAGATCGATGTCCTGGTTGAGAGTGAGAGCAGAGACCACCTTAGGCAGGAATTTAGGATTCGTCCTCAGAGACACTCTGTCCTGGTGGAAAACTAAATAAGGCTCCTTGCACATGAGAGCGTGAAGCTTGGAAACTCTCCTTGCTGACGTGACAGCAACTAAAAATAACGTTTTCCACGACAGAAAATGCAGCTCGCAATCCGCGGCAGGTTCAAAGGGGGGAAGCGTGAGTTGTTCCAGGACAAAGAGTAGGTCCCAAGGAGGAACGGGATCCTTGATGGGTGGCCTAAGGTGTAACACCCCTCTCAGGAAGTCTCGAGAGGCATCAAGCTGTGCCACTGTGCGCTGTCCCACCGGGAAGTGGTATGCAGAGATCGTGCAGAGGTGCACTTTAATGGAGGAGTAGGTGACACCCGAATGGAATAGAGAAAGCAGGTATTCCAGCACCCCTTTCACTGGGCATTCTAAAAGGGAAAGGCCGCGTCCCTGCGACCATAAGCAAAAACGGTGCCACTTCATGGCGTGACGTCACATGCGCTTGCCGGGCTTCCTGGCCGGAAAGGACTTCCGCCTACCTCTTGCGAGACCCCATATCACATAATGGCTATGTCTCTAGGAGCCATGCATGCAGGTTCAGTGAGCGCAAGTCCGGGTGGAGTAGTGAACCCTCCTCCTGAGACAATAGGTGGGAGCTGAAAGGCAATGGAACTGGAGGTTCCCGGGACAATTGCATCAGCATGGGGAACCAGATCTGCCTGGGCCAGAAAGGCGCTACCAGGATCATTGTTGCGTGCTCCCTACGCAGTTTGAGAAGAACTCTCTGGACCAACGGGAAGGGAGGGAAAGCGTAGAGGAATCTGTCCGCCCAGGAGAGGGACAACGCGTCTCACCAGAAAACACCAGGCCCTGGATCTAGTGAGCAAAAATTGGGCAGTTTTGTGCTGGATGGGGAAGCGAATAAGTTCAACTCTGGAGTGCTCCATCGAAGAAACAGATCCTCTGCTACCTCCTGAAGAAGTTCCCACTCGTGGACTCTGGCCTGGGAACGACTCAGGCCATCTGCGATTGTGTTGTCCACTCCGGTAACATGAACTGCAATCAGGCTCGCGCCATGTCGGATTACCCAATCCCACACCCTCATAGCTTCCCTGCAAAGGGGGTAAGAGTGTGCGCCTCCTTGTTTATTGAGGTAATACATCACCGCCGTGTTGTCTGTCTGAAGCAGAAGGGTACTCAATGGGATTTCTGACTGAAAGGCCTGCAGGGTGTAAAGGACCGCCCTCATCTCCAGCACGTTGATGTGGAGGTGGGCTTCCCGAGGGGTCCATGTTCCCTGGGACCTCACCCCATTCAGGAGCACTCCCCACCCCAGCCCTGAGGTGTCTGTGGAGAGGATTGCCTCTGGGGATGGTGCTGTAAATGGAACATCCACAGAGAGAGTGTCCCTGGGTCTAGCCACCATTGCCAGTCTCAAATCACGGCATTCGTGATTCAGACCGGATGCTGCATGTAGTCTTGCCTTTGGTCCCACTGCACCTTGAGCATCCACTGAGTTACCTGCATGTGGAGCCTTGCCCAAGGGACGGTTGGAATGGCCGCAGCCACGTGTCGAAGCAAGCGAAGGACCAACCTGGCGGGGACGGTCTTTTTTGCCGAGAGATCCCTGATGAGAGATCTGATGTGTTCCGCTCTTTCGGCGGGAAGAAAGGCTTTCCCTTGGATGGTGTCCAGAACTGCACCTATGAACTGCAGCTTCTGGGACGGCATGAGGAGAGACTTCTCGTAGTTGATAAGAATGCCCAGAGACTGGAACAGATCCTGGGTACTCTGAATAGCCATCAACAGCGCCTTTTTGGAGGCGACCATGAGAAGTCAGTTGTCCAGGTACGGGAACACGTAGTGGCCCTGTCTCCTCAGAGACGCTGCCACGACTGCCATACACTTGGTAAAGACCCTGGGGGCCTAAGACAGTCCGAACGGAAGAGCCCAGAACTGAAAGTGGTGGCCGAGAAACTCGAAGAGCAGGACCCTCCTGTGCGCTTGAGCTACTGGGATGTGCAGGTAGGCGTCCTGCATGTCCAGGGACGCTAAGAAGGCATCCTTTTTCAGCATGGGAACGAGTCCTTGGAGGGTCACCATGTGAAAACGTTTGTAGGCGACAGACATGTTGAGGTCGCTGAGGTCCAGGATTGGACGGAGGTCCCCTGTTTTCTTCGGAACCAGAAAGAAGTGGGAATAGTACCCGGATCCTATCTGGTTCTCTGGGGCATATTCCACCACTCCCTTTTGCAGGAGCGCGAGTACCTCTTGCCTGATGAGTGATCTGTGCTGACCCAAGTAACGGGAGAGCAGAGGAGGCCTTGTGGGTGGCTTGTCCACGAATTCTATAAAGTGGCCTCTTTCGACCAACTGAAGGACCCACCTGTCGGTGGTTATGGACTGCCACCCTGGCAGGTGGTCCGCAATGTGGCCCTCGACCTTGGTGTCCGGCTGATCCTGAGGTGTGGGGGCCAGGAAGGAGTCATGCTGTGGCGGCTGAGGGTCCAGCGGGCTGGGCCGACTTAGCCGGTCAATGGCTTCGGCCCACGGATGACTTCCCCTGGGCTCTGCGGGAGAAGGAGCCCCTCTGTTGCGGGCTGGCGTGGGACTGCTGTCTCTGCATCCGGCCTTGAAAATGGCTTTGGTTCCTACGAAAGGAACTAAGCTTGGGTCTTAACATGGCCTGGACAGACTGCACTGCCTTCCCGGCCTCTTGAAGTTTGGTGAGGACCTTCTCCGACGACTCACCAAAGAGAACTTCTCCATGAAACGAGGCATCCAGGATGTTCTTCTGGACGTCCGGGGTTAATCCGGAGACACGGAGCCATGAGTGTCTCCGGAGGCATACGCCTGAAGCTGCTGCTCTGGCCGAGGAGTCTGCGGAATCATACGCGGCTCGCAGCACCTGGGTTCCCAAGTCCAAACCCATATGAAGGAGTTGTAGCAACTCCTCCTTCTGCTCACCTTCTGGCATCTTTTCCACCAGATCCAGTCCCTGCTCCCACAAGGTGTTTTGAAACTGTACCATATGGGTCAAGTAGTTGAGGGATCTGATGGCGCAGGTAGTGGATGCATACATGCGCCTGCCCATAGCGTCCAGCTGCTTGGACTCTGGGTCTGGAGGCAGGGTGCTCAAATGTTGCGGCCTCTGGGACTGGTCATGAGAGGCTGTAATGACCAGAGAATCGGCCAGAGGATGTGATGCCAAGTACTGGTCCTCCCTAGGGGCCCTTGTACAGGCAGTCAGCTTACTTCGGCATCGCCGGAAGCGAGTGTGGACGTTTCCACGCTGCCTTGGTGACATCCACAAATGTGTCCACCAAGGGTGGCACCACCACAGGCTTTGGATCTTTTTGCCGAAGATAACTGGCAAGGCGTAATCTCTCGAGGTCTAGTTCCTCTGCGTCCCAGACCATGTTCCCCTGGATATGCCTCATAATCTCTGAGAATGATGGGTCATCCGGAGGAGATCTTGGAAGCTCACGTGGGTCCAGAGAAGGGACGTTGATCGGAGAGGGGGATCTGGATCCGTCCAAGAAGTCCGATCCCGTGTCCTCCGTCGAAGGCGAATGGCGGCGTCTTCTGGGTCTCTTGGGGCTGGGTGACCCTGAAGAAGATCTGGACGGAGGTCTCCTTTTTCTGGTCTACCCCAGGAGGATCCGTGAGGCTCCTGGGGAAGGTACTGCCCGCAGCCCTGGGTGAAGTAGGGGCGCGGGCCGGGCGTGAGTCGCAGGTGGAGGAGGAGGAGGAGGTGGTGGTGGGAACCACATCTCTTTTATGGTGTCCCACCAGTAAGTAAACAACCCTTGACCTCGATATGCTGAGGTCCCACGACGGACCAGGTGCCGATGGCCGGTCGTCGGGTTCCGGCGTCGGCTCCCCAGTGGTCTCAGGTTCCGGCGAGGGATCCCTGTGGGGTGCGACAGGACCAGGTTCGCCTGTCTGGTCCTCGGGCTGGGTCAGCTCCTCCTCCGTGATCACCTCTTGACCGATGCCGGTGAGAGGCAAAGGGGTCCTCTTCTCAGTAGGGACGGATGTCGGTACCCCGGCCGGCGTTTGAGGAGGCAAAAGCCTAACTGGCGACGGGCGTCGGTTCTCGGGACCGATGGTGTTTGGCCGGCGTCGGGTCCAACGATCTCTTAAGTGAAGTCAGCTCTTTGGTCTTCCGCTGGGGAGGAGGAGGCAAAGAGACTGACCTGGCATCGGTTTCCAAATGGCGGGAACCGGACTTGTGATGGTGATGACGGTCCCGGGACCTCGACAGGGCCTTAGTGGCCGAGGATGAAGAAGGTCTGGAGGTCTTGGCCTGAGGAAGAGAGGAGGAACCCGAAGGAGTCTTCACCGCTGCAGGGGGAGGCTGAAAGCGGGCCTGGGAAGGGGAGCGGTCGGACCGGGAGTTGGAGCTACGAGAGTCAGAGGCCCTAGACGGGGACCTGGATCTCACTCTCTCCCTATGCTTCTCGAGGTGTCTCAGGGCCTTGTCGGAAGATTCCCCCTTGGAGGCTGCATCCATGGCTTTAATCTTTTCCTCGAGCAGAAATGCCTGAAGGGCCTTCTGGCGACAGATCCGGGTCCAGCTATTGAACCCCTGGCAGATGGAGCAGGCCCGGGTGTCGTGGTCTGGGCCAAGGCACCGGACGCAGGCCGAATGTAGGTCTTTGAACAGGATTTGCTTCCCACAGGCGCACTTCGATGGATGGCCCACGACGGAGGTTGGAGAGGACATCAGACAGAAACTGAGCAGAAGAAACTAACTTTTTCCTAAAGGAAGAACTTAACCAGATGTCACGTGCTAGAAACGAACCGAAGGGTCGAGACATGCAAATTGACGGCGGGAAAGAACTGGGGAATCTGGCGGGACCGCCGCCTTATGTACTACGTCTGACGTCGGGGGCGGGACCGACGTCGGAGGCGGTCCCCGCTGAAGACTGCTAGCTAGAAGATTTCCGTGGGGTCCTGACGCCTGCCGGCTTCAGTCCTAATGGTGTTAACTGCTGCAAGAGCTGTATCTTGAAGTAAGATCGATAAATCCAGTCAGGAGACTGTACGCACAGGATTAATTTTCCATTAGGCTTTTACAATATTCGGTACAATAATAATCAGTAAGGAAGTTTTAAAATTGCAAAAAAGAAAAAAAGAAAGGGAGCAGGACTCACGATCTCCCATCAAGTCCACAACGTAATTCTGTGATGACATTCTGAAAACTGAGATACTTTTCTAACAGAAGGGAAATCTGGGGCTGCTTGCATGTTGGTAATGCGAGTATACTTAAAACCACCAAGACAGCATACTTGTTTATGGTGCTGCATTTTGTTTAAATACTAGAGTTTATCAAAGTATTGTAATATATAAACATAGTATAAACTCCATGCTTTTCTGAAAAAAAAAAAAAAAAACATACATGATCATCTGAATTTTAGGGTGATACAGGAACCATTTGCTTTCATTTCAGCGAAGTTTGCTTTGTATTGTGAAGAGTGTGTGTGTGTTCATTCTGTGAGTTATATCCCACTGAATGTGGAGCAGTCAAGAGGTAATGTAATCTTATGTTTTCTAAAAGTCTTCTGCAGGTGCAGTTAGCCCTTGTCCTTATATGCTCCACTAAGCGTAACTCACAGGCTGTGCATGGATCTCAACTGAAACTATCTGGGGTTAGGGCTTTTGCAGTGGCATCTATTATTAGGAACTCACAACCCAGCTGTTAAAGGAGTTTCTCTTCAGTTGAGGTGTTACAAAAGGGACTGAAATGTCCAGCCTGGTGGCTCTGAGAGTTGAGACACTGGATGCCACACTTCACACCATGGTGGTGACGTGGGTTTGGGACTGGACTCAGGCCACCAGGAGCAGCTGCGGAGGGAGATGATAAAGCATCTGCAGGACGGCGTTCCTCTCCTGGGATGGGCAGTGGGCCATGCATTGCTTGCCAGTGGCTCCGGATGGAGACTGGGGGCACTACAGAAGTGTTGCTGTACCAAGGGGTGGAGCGGCAGTGGACATCAGCATGTTATATGTGTAGACATCACTGCACATCAATGCTCCATGGGCAACACTTACGAGAAAAAGCCCCACTCCCTGGATAGGCGATGGCACCTCCTGTGCCCCATCGCAACACACCCAGCACTGGGCTCATCCCACTGGCCCTCCAGATCCCTCTCCCTGCCTTGGTTCCAGCATTGCAGGGGTGCCCTGGCAGACCAGGTAGGTAGGGGAGTGTCTGTCCCCAATTTCCCAGTGGAGTAGCTTCAGGAGGTGGTATCATGGTGGTGATGAATGAGGATGCCAGAGTTTCAGGGTTGTAGAAAATAAAAGAGAATTCACAAAAAAAAAGGGGGATGGAAATAGCAGCTTTTTAAGCAAGCAGTTTGCATTATTCAGTCTCCTGTATGACCAGTGTCACAGTGTGTTTTATGTCCTGAGAAATCCTTTCTTTTCTTAAGTCTGCTGCAGCAACATCTCTGGCTCTCTTCTTTTTCATATTTTCTCTCTCTAACCACTGTGTTTCACAATGTGCAGGCAGGCCACCTGCAAATGTCCTAGTCTCACTATACCTTTGTTTTTGGGTCACCTCAAGACTGCTTACCACTAGCCCCCCCATGTTAGAAATGAGAGAAACAAAACACACTTTTGCTCTAATGAGCTTTATGTAGCTTTGATACCTGAACCTAGGCTTAAAAAAGGGGACAACACTGAGTAGAGGGTGCTTTTAAGGGTGCTATGTCCCCTAACATTGCCTAGGCCCTGTGTGGCAGCTCCTACAGATGGCTTGCGTTTGGAAGTGGGTGACTGAGCTACGCAAGGCTCATTTTGCTGCTTTTGTGACTAGAGATATTCACAGTCCCCTGCACTCATTCTGTGGCATATAATACCCCCTCCCATGTCCAGAAATTGGATGTTTACACTATATAAAGTGTTGTACTGGAAAGTAGGTAGTTGGAGGGTACAACAGGGATGGGGCTGACTTTTGGCTGGTGTAGGGCAACATGCACTCGCCACTCCATACGCCTCATTCGAAAGCTCGCCAAGAAAAGTACAGTTACATAAGAACTTACCGTAACAGTAGATCTTCGAGAACAGCTCTTGCAGCAGGTTACACCATTAGGACTGAAGCCGGCAGGCGCCAGTAGCCCACGGAAATTTTCTAGCTAGCAGTATCCAGTGGGGACCGCCCCTAACGTCGGCCCCGCCTCCGACGTCAGGCATCATACAAAAGGGGCGGTCCCCCAGAATCTCCAGTTCTCCCGCCAGAGACTCACGGCCGCTAGATGACATCAGAAGTGGAGACTGAGGATCCGCCATCAAAAGATATTCAGAGTGGTGTTAGAAACACCTAATCCTAGAAAAGAGATCAGAACAACTCTACCTCCAGAGGGGATGGTGTGAGGGAAAGTACCTGCTGCAAGAGCTGTTCTCGAAGATCTACTGTTACGGTAAGTTCTTACATAACTGTACTATCTTACTTCAAGAAACAGCTCTTGCAGCAGGTGACACCATTAGGACTGAATCCCAAGCAATACTGGAAATCCCTCGCAGGTGGAAGGAAGCTAGGTAGAGATCACGAGTTGGACCGAAGCCTAGGATAGGAGTCCCTGAAGGACTGCTAGACCAAAACCAGCTCTTCGCCGTGATGCAACGTCCACGCTATAATGCCTGATAAAGGTGTGCACGGTGCTCCAAGTAGCTGCTGCGCAGATGGCTGAAGTGGACACGTTCTTCATGGCTGCAAAGGAAGTAGCCACCCCCCTTGTGGAATGTCCTTTAACCGCGCCCAGTAAAGGTTTGTTACGTTTCAGGTAACAGAACGTGATACAATGGATGAGCCACCTGGACAGCGATTGTTTAGAAACCGGAGCTCCCATCATTCTATGGGCGGAGACGAAAAGCTGATCAGATCTATGGTGGTGCCTGGTTCTGGTCAGGTAGTATCTTAGACACCTATGCACATCTAGGGTGTGCAGCAGGGCCTCTACTCTATTGAGAGTATCTAGGAAAATACACAGGTAAGTCGATGTCCTGATTGAGGGTGAGAGCTGAGACCACCTTAGGTAGAGACTTTGGATTTGTCCTTATGGACACCCTGTCCTGGTGAAAAACCAAATAAGGTTTTGCACAACAGTGTGTGAAGTTCAGAAATCCTTCTGGCTGAAGTAACAGCAACTAAAAATAATGGCTTCCATGTCAGGAGACGTAGCTTGCAATCCGCGGCTGGTTCAAAAGGTGGCAGTGTGAGCTGCTCCAGGACAAAGGGTAAACCCTATGGAGGAACAGCATCCTTAATCGGAGGTCTAAGGTGGAGAACACCTCTCAGGAAGGCTCGTGCGGCGTCCAACTGAGTTATGGGACATTAGCCTATAGGTGTATGATAGGCTGAGATGGCATTAAGGTGTACTTTAATAGAGAAGTAGGCCAAGCCTGCCTGAAAGAGAGACAGGAGGTAGTCTAGGACCGATCTTTCCAGACAATCCATCGGGGAAAGTCCGCGTGCCTGACCCCAGAGGCATAATCTGCACCATTTCATGGCATATGTGGCATGAGTGGCTGGTTTTCTAGCAGGCGCTAGAACTTCTGCTACCTCTTGCGAGACCCCATACTGCATGATAGCTATGTCTCTAGGAGCCAGGTGTGCAGGTTCAGAGATCGAAGGTCCGGATGGACCAAAGAACCTGCCTCCTGGGCAATAAGTGAGAGCTGATTGGCAGAGGCACCGGAGGTTCCTGGGATAGCTGGTGTAGCAGAGGGAACCAAATCTGTCTGGGCCAAAAAGGCACAATAAATATCAGCGTTGCCTGCTCTTTGCGGAGTTTCAATAGGACCCTCTGGTTCAACGGGAAGAGAGGAAATGCATAGAGGAATCTGCCCGTCCAGGAGAGGGACAATGCATCTCACCAGAAAACATCAGGCCCTGGATCTAGCGAGCAGAAATTGGGCAGTTTTGAGTTGGATGGGGACGCGAAAAGGTCTAACTCTGGTGTGCCCCATCTGTGAAATAGATCCTCCACCACCTCCTGGAGTAGTTCCCACTCATGGACTCTGGCCTGAGAATGACTCAGACTGTCTGTGATGACGTTGTCCACTCCTGGGACGTGAACAGCAATGTGGTTTGCGCCGTGTTGTACAACCCAATCCCACACCCTCATGGCCTCCCTCCAAAGCGGGTAGGAATGGGTGCCTCCTTGTTTGCTGAGGTAATACATCACCGCGGTATTGTCTGTTGGTAACAGCAGAGTACCTGGTGGGATCTCCGACTGGAAGGCCTGCAGGGCATAAAGAACTGCCCTCATTTCCAAAATATTTATGTGGAGATGAGCTTCCTGGGGCATCCATGAGCCCTGAGATCTGACCCCATCGAGGTGTGCTCCCCAACTGAACCCTGACGCATCCATGGAGAGCGTCACAATCAGAGACGGCACAATGAAGGGAACCCCCGCCGACAGGTTCTTTGAATCTAGCCACCATTGCCAATCCCGGATGACGGCATTTGTGATCCGAATTGGAAGCTACAAATGGTCTTGCTTCTGATCCCACTGTACCCGTAACATCCACTGGGTCACCCACATGTGGAGACGGGCTAGTGGGACTGTTGCAATGGCCACAGCCATGTGTCCGAGCAGGCAAAAGACCAGTCTGGCTGGGACTGTTTTCTTTGCCAAGATGTCCCTGATGAAGGATCTGATGTGTTCCACTCGGTCCTGGGGCAGAAAAGCTCTCCCCTGGACGGTGTCCAGAACTGCACCTATGAACTCTAGATTCTGTGACAGAACCAGGTGTGACTTCTCCTGATTGATAATGACGCCCAAAGCCCCAAACAGGGACTGAGTACAGTGGATTGCGGACATCAGAGCCTCCCGAGAGGGTGCCATGAGGAGCCAGTCGTCCAGGCAGGGAAACACGTAGTGGCCTTGTCTCCTTAGAGCCGCCGTTATGACTGCCATGCACTTCGTAAACACCGGAGGTGCTGATGACAGTTCGAATGGGAGGGCTCGGAACTGATAATGGCGACCTAGAAATTTGAAGCGCAAGAACTTCCTGTGTGCTCGCACAATGGGTATGTGCAGGTAGGCATCCTGCATGTCCAAGGACGCTAGGAAGGCACCCTGCTTGAGCATGGGTATCAAACCGGGAAGGGTCACCAATGCGGATGCGTTTGTAAAGGACCGAAGTGTTGAGATCGCTGAGATCCAGTATCGGATGGCGGTCCCCTGTCTTTTTGGGAACCAGAAAGAAGTGGGAGTAGTAACCTGCCCCTCTCTGGCTCCTCGGTAAGTGCTCTATAACTTCCTTTTCCAGAAGCGCAAGCACCTCCTGCTGTATGAGCAGTGCGTGCTGACCCAAGTAACGGGAAAGCAGGGGAGGTCCTGACGGTGGGTGGTCGAGGAATTCTATAAAGTGACCTCTCTTGACCAGTTGAAGGACCCATCGGTCAGCGGCAATCGACTGCCATCCTGAAAAATGCTGAGCGATGCGACCCCCAACCTTTTCTGCCCGTTGATCCAGAGGAGGGGCGGGGGCTGGGAAGGAGTCATGCTGTGGTGGCATTACCCCCCCGCAGGCTGGGCCGGTTTGGTATACCACTGACCTCGGCCTGGGGAAGACTTAGGTTGGGCCTTACGGTGGAAGGTGCCCCTTTGCTGCTGGCCGGAACGTGGCTGCTGTCGTCGGCTGTGAAAACAGTTCTGGTTCCTGTGAGAGGCCTGTACAGTCCTTACTGCCTTCCCAGTGTCCTGAAGCTTGGTGATGATCTTTTCATAGGGTTCACCAAAGAGGACCTCTCCATTATAAAGGACATCCAGGATACTCTTCTGTATGTTCGAGGTAAATCCGGAGACACAGAGCCAGGAGTGTCTCCGGAGACAAACACCTGAAGCTGCGCCCCTGGCAGACAAGTCCGCAGAATCATATGCTGCTCTTAACACTTGGGTCCCCATGTCTGATCCTGTGTGGAGGAAGAGGTTCAAGAGCTCTGCCTTCTGTTCACCATCTGGTAGTTTGTCAACCAGGTCCTGACCCTGTTCCCACAGAGCATTCTGAAACTGAACCATATGAGTCAGATGGTTCAGTGATCTGATGGAGCATGTGGCAGCCGTATACATGCACCTTCTCTAGGCATTCAGCTGCTTGGATTCCTGGTCTGGTGGCTGTGTACTCAGATGCTGTGGTCGTTGAGACCTATCATGGGAGGCCATAATGACCAGGGAATCAGCCAGGGGTTGTTGTGCCAAGTACAGTTCCTCTGCAGGAGCCCTGTACAGTCGATCAGCTTTCTTCAGCACCATGGGGGTGGAGTGTGGATGCTTCCACACAGCCTTGGTGATGTCCACGAAAACGTCCACCAAGGGTGGCACCACCACAGGCTTAGGGTCCTTCTGCAGAAGATAATGAGCTAGGCACTGTCTCTCAGGGTCGAGATCTTCAGATTCCCATCCCATGTTCTCCTGGACATGCCTCATGATTTTGGAAACACAGGGATCATCCAGAGGTAACCTGGGCAGGTCTCGTGGGTCAGGTGATGGGATGTTGATTGGAGAAGGAGACCTGGAGGTATCTGAGGTGTCGGGTCTAGAATCATCCCCCTGCGGAGTGGACAGTCGACGTCTGGGTCACTTGGGACTGGGAGACCCTGAGGGAGATCTTGAAGGGGGCCTTCTCCTTTCTTTGGATCTTCCCCTAGGAGGTGGAGTAGGTTCCTTGGGGGTCAGTGGTCTCCCTGCTGGCTCCTGCGGTGGAGGAGGTGAAGGAATAGGAGGAGGAGGAGGTTTTACTGGGATCACGTCCTTATTTATTGTGTACCACCAAAACATGAAGAGATCTTTGACATCCTGAATATTCATACGGGATGATGGCCCTGGCGTCAGTGGTCTGTCGCCGGTATCGGGTCCAAGGGCGTCGCTGGGTTTGGCGAAAGCTCCTGTGGAAGCCCAGTGTCCTCATTGTCGCCTGCCTGGTCATCAGGCAACATCAGATCCTCCTCTGTAGAGTCCCGGTGACTGATGTCCACCAGTGATGGGGAGGCAGTCTTTGGCTCCAGTGAACGTCTCACTGCTTAGCCGACATCTGGTCCGACGGGCGCTTATCCGATGAAGGGTCAGTAGCCCGCTTCGGGTCTGTCTGTTTTAGGGACGTCAGGTCCTTAGTCTTCCTGGGAGGGGGATCCGGACCTCTAGGAGGCTGGGAGGCCGATCTGGCGTCGGAGTCCCAGCGTCTATCTGAGGAAGCTTGAGATAGTTTTGAAGAGGACTTGGACCAGTGACGGTCTGAAGACTTCGAGGAGGCCTGGGAGGGTGCTGAAGAAGCCAAAGGTCTGGAAGTCTTGATGGGATGCAGAGAAGCCAAAGTGCTGCCTGAAGACTTAACCTTAACAGGAGTGGGCTGAGAGCGAGCCCTGGAGGGAGAGTGGTCTGAGCGTGTGGAGCCTGAGCTGGCGCGAGTCCGAGGCCCGGTAAGAGGATCTGGACCTGGCCTTCTCCCGATGCTTGTCCCAGTGCTTTCTTTGACTTAGAGGTAGACTCACTTCTGGAAGCAGGGTCTTTGTCCATGCTTTTCAACTTTTCTTCCAAGAGGAACCCCTGAAGTGCCTTCTGGCAGTGGATCCGGGTGTGACTATTGAACCGCTGGCAAAAGGAGCAGGCCCTGGTGTCATGTTCAGGGCCTAAGCACCACAGACAGGATGAATGCAAATCCTTGAAAGGGATCTGTTTGCCGCAGGCACACTTGGAGGGACATCCTTCTGAGGAAGGAGTTGGAGATGCCGACATTTAGATGTAAAACGCTGAAAGTTCTAGGCATTGTTCGCTAGAGTGGGACCGTGAGGCCAATGCTGGCGAGTCAATGGCGGGAAAAGATCCACCCGCCTGCCGCCCCGCCTGACAACTGTTCGGTAGGGCTGCCGCATGCAGAGTTACAGCCAATGGGCGCAGCCATATCACATGACAGTCCAGATCGGTGAATGATGTTCATTCACAAATCTGACTGTCATGTGCAGTATGGGCTGCACGCCCATTGGCTGTAGCTCTGCACCAATGGGGCGCAGCCCCACCGGACAGTCTGGCCGGGGCAGCAGGCGGGTGGATGCTGTTGCCCGCCGCCGCGGGGGTGGGTGGAGGGGCTTCCTGGGTGGGGTGGGGGACACTGAGACACCAGGGAGATGTTTGGGGTTGTAATGTGACATTCTGCCTGCGATCGGGCTTTCGGTCCACTGGACCACCAGGGAGATATTCGGTTGGGGGGAGGGTTACATTCTGCCCACTCGTCGGGCACTGGGGGTGGGGTTCATACACGTTCTGCCGTGATTCGGGCTGTGGGAGTTGTGTGGGGTTTTGTGGAACTGTGATGCCCGCGATCGGGCTGTGGGAGATGTGTGGGGTTTCATGGAACTGTGATGCCCGTAATCGGGCTGTGGGAGATGTGTGGGGTTTCATGTAACTGTAATGCCCGCGATCGGGCTAGGGAGATGTTTGGGGGTTCATGTTCCTTTATGCCCGATTGGCTGGTGGGGGGCACAGGGGCCGAGTTGGGGCCAGCCAGGGTGGCAGCTGCTGTGTTGCACCCTGCAATACAGCAGCTCACCTGTGGGTGGCCCTCAACTTGATCCTTTTTTGGCTCAAGGCTGTGCAGGTGCAGGTTGGGGTTATGATGCAATAACTCTGCACAACCCGACTGAATATCGGTTGCTTAGGTTAGTCATGGTTCCTCCTCTCCTGTTGAGCATGCATTCATTGCATTGCTCTTTGGCAACCTGTTGTCAGTGGAGCAACTGCCTCCTGCTGAATATCGCAGAATGGCGCAATGTAGGACTTGCGCATGCGCAACTCTGTTGCGTATGGAGCAACCCTTTTGAATATCTGGGCCCTGATGTTTATGAAACCTGTAAATGTTGAAAATACCATGGCACTAAGTGTTTTTGATAGAGGTAACAAGTACTTGTTGACTGTAGTTGTGCTGTTTAAAATCATGTAAATTGTTGTAAACTGAGACACTGAAACGTCATGTTGATTTGCATATATTCCATGATGCGTTGCATTAGGGAAGTATGTGTGATGTCATATTTCTTTGAAACTTGACTTGTTGCAAGTGCCCTTTGAGTAACCATTATTTCAATGCTTCTGCACAGAGATTCTTTATCTTTAGCTTGTTTTTGATTTTTTTTTTTATCTCAGCCCCTGCCACCCAAGCAAACCAGCCCCACATCAGGGTGGAGGCTAAATCTCAACTGGTAAGTTAGATCAGAGATCAGTGAGTCAAGTGGGTGCTGGCTAAGTGCAGACAGGACATACATACTGTAGTCTGTTGCTGCAAACTGATGTACTGAAGAAGGGCTATGCCATTGCTTAATGTTATCTTCTGCATTTTGAATAAACATCACCCAGATATTGTGTGCTGAACTTCAAGTTTAGTGTCTGGTCCATCTGTTAATCCCACAACCCCTCCACAGACTTGGTGTGAGAAGTGGGATAACTTGCTGGAAGTGTCTAGACTGGCCGAAGATAGATGTTTTCTGGTGGCTATCACTCCAATATCCCATGTGGAGTGATGCACCGGGACTTGCCAGCGGAGAGATAGATGGGTGCGTTCACACTGTATGATTCATGCTAGGCTGAAGAAAAGCCTTAGAAGCTGCTGAAGCTAAACAGTTGTCTGACTTATTTTGCTTTCTGTATATTTTACTTGATAAAAATAAAATGATAAATGCAACTATGCATGTTCATGCACCTTATTGGTGGTCTGCCTGAAACTGTGTTATCCTAAACCCACTCCCAGTGACAAGAGCAAGCAGGACCATCCTTCCACCAACCCAAAAAATACAGGTTACTCACCTGTAACAGGAGTTCTAGGAATGGTATATGTTGTTCATCCACACTCATTGGCAGGTATCCTTGCCGCTTTAAATGTTGCCGGAAGGTCTTCAAGCTTGCTCCTCCCACCCACCCGGGTGGTATAACTCTCGGCTCCGCCCCATGACGCCAGATCTGGCCCGCTGGAAGCTCAGGTTGTGCGTCAAAGCCGGGGAGGTCGGGTTGGTCGTGTGGATGAACAACATATACCATTCCTAGAACTCCTGTTACAGGTGAGTAACCTGTATTTCTAGGGACATGGATATGTTGTTCATCCACACTCATTGGCAGACTCCTAGCAGTTCTCCGGGAGGAGGGAGGCAAGACGCACACCCCCAATACTTACTTGGGAAAGAGAGACTGGAGAACCGAGGCCCCAAAACCAGCATCCCGGCGTGACTCAAGGTCGATGTGGTAGTGGGTAATGAAGGTGTTTGCTGACTTCCAGGTAGCAGCCCTGCAGATTTCCTGGATAGGGACGTCCCTGGAAGCAGCCACTGTTGCAGCAGTATGGCGGGTAGAATGAGCTCTTATCCCTCTGGGAGGCTCCATGCCCGCCAACTTATAGCAGAGATCTATGCAGGAGGTTACCCACCTGCTTATCGTCCGCTTGGCTGCAGGTCTGCCAGATGCGGCTTCAGCGTAGGTGACAAACAGCTGGCGAACCTCTCCCCGAATTTCAGCCGTCGGCTCCTTATAATAAGCGAGCCCTCTTCTAGGGTCCAGAGTATGGAGCCTATATTCGGCCTCCGAGGTGTGATTGGGTAGAACACCGGCAGAGTCAACACCTGGTTAAGGTGAAACTCCGACACCACCTTCGGAAGGAATTTCGGGTGGGGGCGAGGACAACCTTGTCCCTGTGGAAGACCAGGTAAGGAGACTCGATGGAAGCGCCTGGAGCTCTCCCATCCTTCTGGCTGACGTGATAGCCACCAAGAAGGCGGTCTTCCACGACAGGTGAGAGAGAGTACACCTGTGCATAGGTTCGAAAGGCTTGCCCATGAGCTTTGCCAGTACCAGCAGTAGATCCCACGGAGGTGGGGGTTCCCGCACTGGAGGGGAAATGTGATCAAGGCCTTTGAAAAAGCGCCAGACCACCTTCTCCTGTGCCACCGACTGCTTCCCGGCCCGCGCCCGGTAAGCAGAGATGGCTGCCAGGTGCACCCTTAGGGTCGTCGACCTAAGCCTTTGACTAGAAAGGGACCATAAATAGTCCAAGATGCTTGCCAAGGAACAGGAGGAAGGGTCCAAGCCCTTGTTCCTGACACCAAATGGAAAACCTTTTCCATTTGAAGGCATAGCATTTTCTGGTCGACTCTCTATGGGACGCCTCAACTACATTGAGGACCTCGTCGGAAAGACCCAAAGCCTGGAACTCTAGCCGCTCAGGAACCAGGCCGTCAGGTGCAGGGATTGAAGGTCCGGATGGAACACCTTCCCCTGATTGACTGAGAGCAGGTCCGGGCGAGCTGGAAGCTGCCGCGGAGTCCTGGAGCTGAGACTGAGGAGATCTGGGTACCAGAACTGGCGAGGCCAGTCTGGGGCTATCAGAATCACCTGCGCCTTGTCCCTCCTCACCTTGAGAAGCACCTTGTGGATCAAGGGAAATGGGGGAAAGGCGTAAAAGAGGCCCGTCCATTGCCTCGAGAAGGCATCCCCTGCAGCGCAGCCCTGCTGAGGGGGCGGCATGGAACAGACTTCCAGCTCGCTCTCCCTGGAGGCAACAGGTCCACCTGAGGTGTGCCCCAAAGGAGAACAGATGCTGTACTACCTCCGGCAGGAGAGACCACTCGTGGATGCAGCCCCTATCTGGCTCAGGGCATCGGCCAGGGTGTTGGAGGCTCCTGCCACGTGAATGGCTAGAGATCCGCCTCCAGGGCTGCGCAGACGAGTGACCAAATGCGGAGAGCTTCCTTGCATAGAAGCATGGAGCGCTGGCCCCGCCTGGGCGGTTTAGATAGTACATGGTCGTGGTATTGTCCGGCCTGGACTCGGACCACTTGACCCCGCGGAGGAAGGGAGCAAAGGCGGTGAGAGCTTAGCGGACCGCCGGAGCTCCAGCAGGTTGATGTGGCATCGGGACTCCCGTGGGACCAGAGGGCCATGAGCCCGTGGTTCCCCAGATGGGCACCCCAACCCATCAGAGAGGCATCGGTCGATAGAGAGACGGCCGGCTCGGGCGGACGAACGGGATGCCCTCCTGCAAATGATCTGGAACGGTCCACCACTGAGAGCTGCCCACATCCCCTGTGTCACCGGACACAAGCTGGTCCAAGGGATCGCAGCATTGTGACCACTGGCTGGCCAGTCCCCACTGAAGGGGACGATGTTCCAGCCGGGCCCAACGGACCACGCCTGGTGCAGGCCGCCATGAGACCCAGGAGGCGAGGAAGTCCCGGCAGGGGCAATTGCCCAACCAGAAATGATCGGGCAAAGGAGGAAAGAACCTCGGCCCTGTCCGGCGGAGCCGCGCCTGGCTCGAAGAGAGTCGAGCTGCGCCCGATGAATAGAATCACCTGCTTCGCTCGAAGTTCCGACTTGGCCTCGCTGATAAGGAGGCCCAGTTGAGAGCAGACCTGGAGGGCCAGATCTCTGGACCACTCCGCCTCCTTCCTGGAGGGAGCTGCTATCAGCCAGTCGTCCAGGTAAGGGTACACCCGGACCCCTCGGCGCCGCAGGAATGCTGTCACCACTGCCATGCATTTGGTAGAAGACCCTGGGAGCTGGAGACAAGCCGAAGGGCATGGCTTGGAACTCGAAGAGGGATCCTTCCGCTCGGAAGCGAAGGAATCTCTGGTGAGACGGACGGATAGGGACGTGAAAAAACGCGTCCTGCAAGTCCAGAGAGCAGAACCACACGCCGCGTTCCAAGGATGGTATTATCTGAGCCAGAGTGACCATCCTGAAGGTTCGAGACCTTAGGAACTTGTTTAGGTCGTGTAGGTCGAGAATGGGGCGCCAGCCCCCCGTCCGTTTCGGAACCAGGAAGTACCTGGACACAAACCCTGGGTCTGAAGGAGGGTCCACCACCTCTCTTACCACCTCCTTCTGGAGGAGGAGAGCGATGTCGGCTCGACGAGCCGCCAGTGAGGCTGGGGATCCCGAAGCGCCCCGAGGGGCGACGGCTCTGAAGGGTGGTGCCTGCTTGAATTCCAGAGGCAGGCCTCTTCCCACCACCTCCAAGACCCACCTGTCCGTGGTAACAGCGGACCAGGCGGAACGGAAGTGCCGGAGCCGTCCCCCCACGAGGGGACCCAGGGGTAGGCAGGACGGAATGGGGCGACACCCTCAGCCCGTCACTGGGCAGGCTTGGAGGAGGACCGGCCGAGGGACCTCCTGGGCCCTTTCCTCCCGCCTCCTGTTAGAGGAAGCCGCGACTTGGGTTTGGGATGCCAAGGCCGAGCCTGCTGGCCCTGACGCTGCTGGGCCGGGCGCCGCCAGAGGCACAGAAGGACCGAAGGGCTTAGGCTGTGGTTTCATGCCTTGTCCTTCTGAGCGGAAGAGACCGAGTCCAAGGTGGCATTGGACTTCCGATCCTCTACAGGTGACCTTCCACCCCAGGGTCAAGAGGTCAGTCCCCAAAAGGAACATCCGCCAACTTGTGCTGTATCCGAAGTAAAGGTGGATATCCTCAGCCAACCCTGACCGACGATAGCCACTGCGCCGCCACCGATCTGGCACATGAGTCCCCACATCCAAAGCAGTCTGGAGCTGCTGTTTGGCCACTGCCCTGCCCTGGTCCCGCACCTGCTTAACCGTAGTCTGCAGATCGGGCGGGAAGATGAGGGATGACCCATCCAGGGAGCCCAACAGGGCATGAGAAAATGCCATGAGGACGGCCGAACTGGCCTGACGATAGGCCGGAGAGGACGAGCGTGAGACTTTTCTCCGATATAGTCCAATTTCTTGGACTCCTTGTCAGGAGGTTTGTCCACATCCCCGGCGCTAGCGGCACGCCGGAAAACGCTGTCGGTAACCAACCCCCAGTAGAGGGGGTGTTCAAAACTGACAAGGAACCGGTAGGGGACCGCATACTTCTGGCCATCCTGGCCAAGGCGCAGGGCAGGAAGCAGGGCGCCGCAAGCTCCAGTGCCGGACTCCACTATGGCCTCGCCACCGGAAAGGCCTCCGCCGGAGAATCCCCCGGTCCAGAATCTCCGTGAGGGGATACCTGGCCCGCTTGGAACGGGTTCGAGCTCCATCCCGGTGGACTCCGAGATGAGCCGAAGCAGTCCTAGGAAGGACGACGGGCTATCATCCATTGACTGACTCTTCCTGAAGACCCAAGTCCAGTCGCTTGGAGAAAAGGAGGAATCATCTTCGGACTCGGAAGAGTCCTCAAGAGCCTGCTCTGGCCTGAGCCACCCTTCACCTGCCGAGGTCGGTCGGGAGTGAGGGTAACTGACAGCCGAAGGGTAGACCCTTAGCCGACCGAGAATCCTTTGGTCGGAGCCCCAATTGGTGGCTGTGGAGGGCGGAGGTCCACCGAATCGGTGGAGCAGTGGTTTTGGCCGAACAACCGCCCGTATAGGCTCCTTGGATAAGTCATGGGTTGTGTCGGCTGCCCGTGACAGCATTTAATGGCCGGAAGGCGACGGGTCGACTTATTCCCCGCCAGGAGGAGTGTTGCGAACATAAGGTCTCTCGCATCAGCCGACGCACTTTGACGCCGGCCTCATCCGAGGAGGAGGACGAGGACGAGCGGGCGCCGTACGCGCGTTAGCTGCCGAGACCGGACCGCCATGACGGTGGGATCGGCTGACCGCGAAGATCCAGACCGAGACCGAGAGTCCCGGAATTTGAGGTCGGTGCTGGGAGGTGTCGGCCGAACCGCACTCTTCGCCCGGATGGCCCATCCGGAGGGCTCCGGAACCGGAGGCACAGGCGCAGCCCACGGGATCCTCGCCAATCCTCCGGGGAACCGGGAGAGGGGAATCCGGCTGTTAAGGGCTTACAGCCTGTCTAATGGGTCGAGAAAATCTCGATCATCGGGTGGAGTCTCGGTCAACTGACCTATGGGACACCGTGGAGGCCAGTGGTCGAAGCCGAAGCGGTCAATCAAGCCGACGGTCGACGGCCCGGAGAGGGACCTTCCGGCTCCCAAGAGCCGACGGAGGGACTTACCCCTGTCCCTCTTTGGACCGAGAATAAGGTCCCGTAGACGAGGTCCTTCTCTTTAGTGGAGAGGGATGACAAAGCCCTTAAAGAAGCCGTGTAAGAAGAGCCCAGGAGAGCTGGATAAATGCGCGCCGAGGAAGATACGGCCTCGCCGCCTCCTCTTCGAGGGCGACCATCCGCCGAGCTGATCCGCCGAAAGCCCTACCGCCATGGATAACCGGCCTCCTTGGACTTCACCGGAGGGAACGCTTTCCGGACGGCCCAGTTGCAATCGGGCAGCACGGTCTTCGAGGACGAGGGCGAGAAAGATGAGCACAGGTCGCAAGCTCATGGGTCGTGCTCAAGGCCTAAGCAGTAGACACACGGAGTGTGGATCCGTCCGAGACATCTTCTACCGCATGGGCATCTCCGAACTGGAGTCGATTTGTCCATCGTAGCCGTGAGGGATAGAAGAAGATCAAGTCTTTGCAAAATTTATTTTAAAATCAAGTAAACGGAGAAATAGGAACCAGTCTCAAACGCAGAGCGTTAAGGAGGGAACCTGAGCTTCCAAGCGGTAAGGAAGATCTGGCGTCATGGGGCGGAGCCGAGAGTTATACCACCCGGGTGGGTGGGAGGAGCAAGCTTGAAGACCTTCCGGCAAGATTTAAAGCGGCAAGGATACCTGCCAATGAGTGTGGATGAACAACATATCCATGTCCCTAGAAATTAGATATATGGGCTTGTTTTAATGGTGATGGTGTGGTTTGCTGCGTAAAATTGTTGGATTACTTTATAGAGAAGGGTGACCAAGACGGCACAGGCCTTGCAACACTAGACTTATGAGGAAAGAGTCAAGGACCTCAATATGTACAGGAGAGGAAGGACATGATAGAAACATTCAAGTATACTTCCTCCAGATGGTTATTACATCTTTTAATATAGATTCCATCAATTTATCTGGAAACAAGGTCAGACTAATAGGTCTGTAGTTAATGTGATCAGCTCTGTTACCCTTTTTAAGGATGGATGCTTTTGTTACTATGTGCAAAATAAAGTATTTCTTAATCTTATCTGTGTGCATAATGATTGTAGCATTAAAATAAAGTACAGGCAACAGCATATACAGGTTACTCACCTGTAACAGGAGTTCTAGGAGTGGTACATGTTGTTCATCCACACTTATTGGCAGGTTCCTTGCTACTTTAAATGTTGCCAGAAGGTCTTCAAGCTGGCTCCACCCACCCACCCGGGTGGTAAAACCCTCGGCTCCGCCCCATGACACCAGATCTAGCCTGCTGGAAGCCAGGTTGCGCATCGAAGCTGGGGAGCTCGGGTGGGTTGTGAGGAAGAACAACATATACCATTCCTAGAACTCCTGTTACAGGTGAGTAACCTGCATTTCTAGGGACGTGGATATGTTGTTCAATCTACACTTATTGCAGACTCCTAGCAGTTCTCTGGGAGGAGGGAGGCAAAGCGTGCACCCCCTACTTAGGGAACAAGGACTGGAGAACCGAGGTCCCAAAACCAGCATCCCGGTGTGACTCTAAGTCAATATGGTAATGGAAAATGAAGGTGTGTGCTGACTTCCAGGTAGCAGCCCTGCAGATTTCCTGGATAGGGATGTCTGTAGAAGCAGCCACTGAAGCAGCGGTATGGCGGGTAGAATGAGCTCTTCTCCCTTTCGGAGGCTCCATGCCCGCCAACCTATAGCAGAGATCTATGCAGGAGGTGACCCACCTGCCTACTGTCCGCTTGGCTGCAGGTCTGCCAGGTGTGGCTTCAGCGTAGGTGAAAAACAGCTGGCGAACCTCTCCCCGAACTTTAGCCATTCGCTTCTTATAAGAGAGCACTCTTCTAGGGTCCAAAGTATGGAGCCTATATTCGGCCTCCGAGGTGTGATTGGGGTAGAACACCGGCAGAGTCAACACCTGGTTAAGGTGAAACTCCGACACCACCTTCGGAAGGAATTTCGGGTGGGGGCGCAGGACAGCCTTGTCCCTACGGAAGACCAGATAAGAAGACTCGATGGAAAGCACCTGGAGCTCTCCCATTCTTCTGGATGATGTAATAGCCACCAAGAAGGTGGTCTTCCACGACAGGTGAGAGATGTCACACCTGTGCATTGGTTCGAATGGCCTGCCCATGAGCTTAGCCAATACCAGCAGTAGATCCCACGGAGGTGGAGGTTCTTGCAATAAAGGGGATATGTGATCAAAGCTTTCGAAAAAGCGCCCGACCACCTTCTCCTGTGCCACTGACTGCTTGCCGGCCTGGGCCCGGTAAGCAGAGATGGGTGCCAGGTGCACCTTAAGGGTCGACGACTGAAGCCCTAGCTGAGAACGGGACCACAGGTAGTCCAAAATGCTAGCCAAGGAACAGGAAGAAGGGTCCAAACCTTTGTCTTGACACCAAATGGAGAATCTCTTCCATTTGAAGGCATAGCATTTTCTGATCGACTCCTTACGGGACACCTCAACTACGTTAAGGACCTCATCAGAAAGACTCAAGGCCTGGAACTCTAGCCACTCAGGAACCAGGCCATCAGGTGCAGGGATTGAAGGTCTGGGTGGAGAACCTTCCCCCATGTGGACTGAGAGCAGGTCCGGGCGGGCTGGATGCCGCCTCGGGAGCCTGAAGCAGAGGCTGAGGAGATCTGGGTACCAGTACTGGCGGGGCCAGTCTGGGGATACCAGAATCACCTGTGCCTTGTCCCTCTTCACCTTGAGAAGCACCTTGTGGATCAAGAGAAATGGAGGGAAGGCATAGAAGAGGCCCGGGGTCCAAGGCCTCGAGAAGGCATCCCCCTGCAGCAAGCCCTGCTGAAGGGGGGAGGGCATGAAACAGCCTCAGCTTCGCATTCTCCCTGGAGGCGAACAAGTCCACCTGAGGGGTGCCCCAATGGGAGAACAGATCTAGTACTACCTCCAGCAGGAGAGACCACTAGTCAGATGCAGCGCCTATCCGACTGAGGGCATCGGCCAGACTGTTGGATGCTCCTGCCACATGGATGGCTAGGAGATCCGCCTCCAGGCTGTTCACGAGAGACCAAGTGTGGAGAGCTTCCCTGCATGGGGCAAGGAGTGCATCCCGTCCTGTCGGTTCAGGTAGTACATGGTCGTGGTGTTGTCCATCTGAAACTGGACCTCTTGACCCCATACAAATGGAGCGAAGGCGGTGAGGGCTAGTCGGACAACTTGAAGCTCCAGCAGGTTGATGTGGCATTGAGACTCCTGAGGGGATCAGAGGCCGTGGGCTCTGAGCTCCCCCAGATGGGCACCCCAACCCATCAGAGAGGCGTCGGTCATCAGAGTGACCGTCGGCTCGGGGTGGACAAACGGGATACCCTTCTGCAGATGAGCTGGAACGAGCCACCACTGTAGGCTGTTCCACATCACCTGGGTCACTGTCACTGGCTGGTCCAGAAGACCGGAGCGCTGTGACCATTGGTGGGCCTGCCCCCACTGCAGGGGATGCATGTGCCAGCTGGCCCAATAGACCACACTGGTGCAGGCCACCATGAGGCCCAGAAGGCACAGGAAGTCTCAGGCAGGGTGCAATTTTTCGCTGGCTGGAGTTCACTGACATTGTGAAGATCATCCAAACATTGCGACCAACCAGTTGTAGTTTGGATCCGGGTCCTACACCCCTTTTAGTAGGATGTGTAGAAGTTACCTGCCCAATCCTTGCTGACATTGTCTGGAAATCCTTGGAGAGGGGGGTCTTTCCTGACCCCCTCAAGGAGGTGGTAGTTCGACCACTCCTTAAAAAAACCCTCCTTGGATCCAGACTGTCTAGCTAACTACCAGCCTATCTCTAACCTGCCTTTTGTTGGTAAGGTTATTGAAAAGGTGGTTGCGTTACAATTGGATGATTATCTTACAACTCACAATGTCTATGATACTCTCCAGTCTGGCTTTAGGAAGAAGCATAGCATGGAGACTGCCCTTGTCCAGGTGTTGAAAGATCTCCTAATGGCTAGAGATCAAAAGGCACGCACCATTCTGGTCCTTCTCGATCTCTCTGTGGCATTTGACACTGTAGACCATGGCGTGCTGTTAGAGTGCCTGTGGATTTATTGTGGGCTGTCTGGAACAGTCCTCAAATGGTTCTAGTCTTACCTCACAGACAGGTCTCAGAGTTGCCACTGGAATTTATTCCTCTGGCGCTCACTCCCTGCCTTGTGGGGCACCACAGGGTTCCATTCTAGCACCCATGTTGTTTGCAGTGTATATGTTGCCATTGGAAGATATCATCAGGCGATACAGTCTGGGTTTTCACTGCTATGCAGATGATACTCAGCTGTATGTCTTTTCCGCCCGGGCAAGATGATGCTCTCCTCCGTGCTAAATAATTGCCTTGCTGAAATCAGATTATGGATGAGTTCTAGCTGGCTGAGTCTGGACCCGGATAAGACTGAGGTGTTGGTAGTGGACCCAGGTCATCTGGTGGTGGGTTTGGGGGCTGGACAACCATCGGGCATATTGCTTGGTGGTATGTCGCTTGCTACCTCTGATCGGGTACAAAACCTGGGTGTTATTTTTGATGATGGCTTGACCTTAAAATCTCAGGAATCAACTGTAGTCAAATCCTCTTTTTATCATCTGAGGCATATCGCCCGGGTGAAACACCTGGTCCCACCGGGTGATCTACTAACATTGGTATATATCTTTATCACTACCTGTCTTGATTACTGCAATTCCCTCTACCTAGGGCTACCTGCTGCCTGCAACTGGAGCAGAACGCGGTGGCCAGGCTTTTGACTGGGACTTCCAGATCCAGCCATATTACGCCTGTGCTTCGCGAACTGCACTGGCTGCCTGTTAGGTGGTGGATCACCTATAAGGTTGGTTTACTAACCTTTAAAGCCCTACATGATCAGGGACCCGGCCACCTGAAAGATCTCTTGGTACCCTATTGCTCCCTCTGTCCTCTCTGCTAACGAGGGATTGCTGGAGATTCCCAGGGTTCGATTAAAAACATCAGGATCTCGTGCTTTTGCTTTCTCAGCACCAACCCTGTGGAATTCTCTACCTCGTTGGTTAAGAGAATGTCCAACCGTCGAGAGATTCAAAATGGAGCTAAAGACTTATTTATTTAGTTTAGCATATCCTAGTTATGGTTGATTAATTTATGTCCGTTTTTAAATTTTATGCATGTATGATCTCTTTGTACAGCGCCTTGGTTTTGAAAGGCACTTTAGAAATAAAGATGATTTGATTTGATTTGAATTACCCAACCAGAAATGATTGAGCAAAGGAAGAAAGGACCTTGGCCCTGTCCGCCGAGAGCCGGGCTCTCGCTCGAAGACAGTCAAGCTCTGCCACAATAAACTGAATCACCTGCGATGGCACGAGTTCCGACTTGGGCTCGCTGATGAGGAAGCCAATCTGAGAGCAGACCTGGAGGGCCAGATCCTTGGACCGCTCCACCTCCAACCTGGAGGGGGCTGCAATCAGCCAGTCATCCAGGTAAGAGTACACCCGGACCCCTCGGTGCCACAGGAATGCTGTCACCACTGCCATGCATTTGGTGAAGACCCTGGGAGCTAGAGAGAGGCTGAAGCGCATGGCCCAGAACTTGTAAAGGGATCCTTCTGCTCTGAAGCGGAGGAACCGCTGATGAAACAGACGGATTGGGACGTGAGAAAATGCATCCTGAAGTTCCAGAGAACAGAACCACATGCCTGGCTCCAAGGATGGCATGATCTGAGCCTGAGTGACCATCCTGAAGGTGCGAGACCTTAGGAACTTGTTCAGGTCATGTAGGTTGAGAATGGGGTGCAGGCCACCATCCGTTTTCGGACCAGGAAGTACCTGGACACAAACCCTGGGTCTGGGGGTTCTGCCACCTCACTAATCACCTCCTTCTGGAGGAGCAAGGCAATGTCGGCTTGACAAGCCGACAGAGGCACTGCAGAACCCATAGTCCCCCCGTGGAGTGACCACTCGACAAAGGGGGGGAAGTACAGTTATGTAAGAACTTACAGTAACAGTAGATCTTCGAGAACAGCTTTTGCAGCAAGTCACACCATTAGGACTGAAGCTGGCAGGTGCCAAGACCCCATGGAAATTTTCTAGCTAGCAGTATCCAGCGGGGACCGCCCCCGACGTCGGCCCCACCCCCGTCAGGCATTGCATAAAAGGGGGCGGTTCCCCAGAATCCCAGTTCTCCCGCCAGAGACTCCCGGCCGTTCGATGACATCAGAAGTGGAGACTGAGAATCTGCCATCAAAAGGTATTCAGAGCGGTGTTAGAAACACCTAATCCCAGAAGAGAGATATCGGAACAACTCTACCTCCAGAGTGGATGGTGGGAGGGGAAACTACCTGCTGCAAGAGCTGTTCTCGAAGATCTAATGTTATGGTAAGTTCTTACGTAACTGTACTATCTGACTTCGAGAAACAGCTCTTGCAGCAGGTTACACCATTAGGACTGATTCCCAAGCAATAGTGGAAATCCCTCGCAGGTGGGAGGAGGCTAGACAGAGATCACGAGTTGAACCGAAGCCTAGGACAGTAGTCCCTGAAGGACTGCTAGACCAAAACCATCTCTTTGCCGTGAAGTCACATCCAGGCTGTAATGCCTGATAAAGGTGTGCACAGTGCTCCAAGTGGCTGCTGTGCAGATGGCTGAAGTGGACATGTTATTCATGGCTGCAAAGGAGGTGGCCACCCCCCTTGTGGAATGACCCTTAACTGAGCCCGGTAAAGGTTTGTTCCGTTTCTGGTAACAGAACATGATACAATGGATGAGCCACCTTGACAGCAACTGTTTAGAAACTGGAGCCCACTATCATCCTATGGGCAAAGAAGAAGAAAAGCTGATCAGATTTACGGTGGTGCCTGGTTCTGGTCAGGTAGTATCTCAGACACCTATGCACATCTAGAGTGTGCAACAGGGCCTCTCCTGTATTAGAGTATTTAGGAAAGTACACTTGTAAGTTGATGTCCTGATTGAGAGTGAGAACTGAGACCACCTTAGATAGAAACTTTGGATTTGTCCTTAAGGATACTCTGTCCTGGTGAAAAACCAAATAAGGTTCTTTGCACATCAGTGCGTGAAGTTCAGAAATCCTTCTGGCCGAAGTGACAGCAACTAAAAATAACGTCTTCCAAGTTAGAAGACATAGCTCGCAATCCGTGGCTGGTTCAAAAGGCGGCAGCATGAGCTGCTCCAGGACAAAAGGTAAATCCCGTGGAGGAATAGGATCCTTAATCGGAGGTCTAAGGTGGAGAACACCTCTCAGGAAGGCTAGTGCTGTGTCCAGCTGAGTTATGGGATGTTGGCCTATAGGTGTATGATAGGCTGAGATGGCACAAAGGTGTACTTTTATAGATGAGTAGGCCAAGCCTGCCTGAAAGAGAGACAGGAGGTAGTCCAGGACCGACCTTTCCGGACAATCCATAGGGGAGAAACCTTGTGCTTGAGCCCAGAGGCAAAATCTGCTCCATTTCATGGCGTATGTGGCATGAGTGGCTGGTTTTCTAGCCGCCACTACAACATCTGCCACATCTTGCGAGACCCCATACCGCATGATGGTTATGTCTCTAGGAGCCAGGTGTGCAGGTTCAGAGAGCTGATTGGCAGGGGAACCAGAGGTTCCTGGGACAGCTGGTGTAGCAGAGGGAACCAAATCTGTCTGGGCCAAAAAGGCACGATAAATATCAGCATCGCAAGCTCTCTGTAGAGTTTCAACAGGACCCTCTGGATCAATGGGAAGGGAGGAAATGCATAGAGGAATCTGCCCGTCCAGGAGAGCGACAACGTATCTCACCAGAAAACACCAGGCCCTGGATCTAGCGAGCAAAAATTAGTCAGTTTTGCGTTGGATGGGGACGCGAAAAGGTCCAACTCTGGTGTGCCCCATCTGTGAAACATATCCTCTACTACCTCCTGGAGTAGTTCCTATTCGTGGACTCTGGCCTGAGAGCAGCTCAGGGTGTTTGCGATGACGTTGTCCACTCCTGGGACATGAACAGCAATGAGGTTTGCGCCATATTGTAGAACCTAATCCCATACCCTCATGGCCTCCCTGTAAAGTGGGTAGGAAAGGGTGCCTCCTTGCTTGTTGAGGTAATACATCACAGCGGTATAGTCTGTTTGTAGCAGCAGAGAACCCGGTGGGATCTCCAACTGGAAAGCCTGCAGGGCATAAAGAACTGCTCTCATTTCCAAAATATTTATGTGGAGATGAGCTTCCTTGGGCGTCCATGAGCCCCGAGACCTGACCCTGTCAAGATGTGCTCCCCAACTGAACCCTGAGGTATCCATGGAGAGCATCATAATCGGAGATGGCTCAATGAAGGGGATCCCTGCCGACAGGTTCTTTGAATCTAGCCACCATTGCCAATCCCGGATGACGGCATTCGTGATCCAAACTGGAAGCTGCAATTGGTCTTGCTTTTGATCCCATTATGCTCGTAACATCCACTGGGTCACCCACATGTGGAGACAGGCTAGCAGGACTGTTGCAATGGCTGCAGCCATGTGTCTGAGCAGGCAAAGGACCAGTCTGGCTGGGACAGTCTTCTTTGCCAAGATGTCCCTGATGATGGATCTGATGTGTTCCGCTCGGTCCTGGGGCAGAAAAGCTCTCCCCTGGACAGTGTCCAGAACTGCGCCTATGAACTGCAGATTCTGTGATGGAACAAGGCGTGACTTCTCCTGATTGATAATGATGCCCAACATCCCGAACAGGGATTAAGTACAATGAATTGCGGACATCAGGGCCTCCCGAGAGGGTGCCATGAGGAGCCAGTCGTCCATGTAGGGGAACACGTAGTGGCCTTGTCTCCTTAGAGCCGCCGCTACAACTGCCATGCACTTCGTAAACACCGGAGGTGCAGATGACAGTCCGAAAGGGAGGGCTCGGAACTGATAATGGTGACCTAGAAATTCGAAATGCAAGAACGTCCTGTGCGCTGGAGCAATGGCTATGTGCAGGTAGGCATCATGCATGTCTAAGGACGCTAGGAAGGCACCCTGCTTGAGCATGGGTATCATACCGGGAAGGGACACCATGTGGAAGCGTTTGTAGAGGACTGAAGCATTGAGATTGCTGAGGTCCAGTATCGGACGAAGGTCCCCTGTCTTTTTGGGAACCCGAAAGAAGTGGAAATAGTAACCTGCACCTCTCTGGTTCCTCGGTAGGTGCTCTATAGCTTCCTTTTCTAGAAGCGCGAGCACCTCCTGCTGTATCAGCAGTGCGTGATGACCCGAATAACAGAAAAGCAGGAGAGGTCTTGATGGTGGATGGTCGAGGAATTCTATAAAGTGACCCTTTTTGACCATTTGAAGTACCCACCGGTCGGTGGTAATTGACTGCCACTCTGAAAAGTGGCGAGCGATGCAACCTTGTCTGCCCGTTGATCCAGAGGCGGGGCAGGAAGGAGTCATGCTGTGGCAGCGTTGGTTCCCACATGCTGGGCCGGTTTGGTATACCGCTGACCTCTGCCTGGGGAAGATTTAGGTTGGGCCTTATGGTGGAAGGTGCCCCTTTGTTGCTGGCTGGAATGTGGCTGCTGTTGTTGTTGCCGGCCACAAAAACGGTTCTGGTTCCTACGAAAGGAACCAGATTTGGATCTATACATGGCCTGTACAGACCTTATTGCCTTCCCAGCATCCTGAAGCTTGGTGATGACCTTTTCAGAGGGTTCACCGAACAGGACTTCTCCACTGTAAGGGACGTTGAGAATACTCTTCTGTATGTCTGGGGTAAAACCGGAGACACGGAGCCAGGAGTGCCTCCGAAGACAAATGCCTGAAGCTGCGCCCCGGGTGGACGAGTCCGCAGAATCATATGCGGCTTGTAACACTTGGGTCCCCACATCTGACCCTGTGAGGAGGAGGTTCAAGAGCTCCACCTTCTGCTCGCCATCTGGTAGTTTATCAACCAGGTCCTGACCCTGTTCCCACAGGGCATTCTGAAACTAAACCATATGAGACAGATAGTTCAGGGACCTGATGGAGCATGTAGCAGCCGCACACATGCGTCTCCCACCATCCAACTGCTTGGATTCCTGGTGCGGTAGCTGTGTGCTCAGATGCTGTGGTTGTTGGGACCTGTCATGAGAGGCTGTAATGACCAGGGAATCAGCCAGAGGTTGTTGCGCCAAGTACTGGTCCTCTGTCAGGGCCCTGCACAGGCGGTCACCTTTCTTCAGCACCATGGGGGTGGAGTGTGGATGCTTCCACACAGCCTTGGTGATGTCCGCGAAGGTGTCCACCAAAGGTGGCACTACCACAGGCTTAGGGTCCTTCTGCCGAAGGTAATGAGCTAGGCGTTGTCTCTCGGGGTCGAGATCTTCCGAATCCCATCCCATGTTCTCCTGGATGCTCCTCATGATCTCAGAAAAGGAGGGATCATCCGGAGGTGACCTGGGCAGGTCTTGTGGGTCAGATGATTGGATGATGATTGGAAAAGAAGACCTGGAGGTATCAGAAGTGTCAGGTCTAGAATCCTCCCCTGGCAGAGTGGACCATTGACGTCTGGGTCGCTTAGGACTGGGAGACCCTGAGGGAGATCTTGAGGGGGGCCTTCTCCGTTCTTTATATCTTCCCCTAGGAGGTGGTGTGTGCTCCTTGGGGGTCGGTGGTCTTCCTGCTGGCCCCTGTGGTGGAGGAGGGGAAGTAGGAGGTGAAGGTATAGAAGGAGGAGGAGGTTTGACTGAGATCACATTCTTCTTTATTGTGTCCCACCAAAAGGTAAAAAGATCTTTTACCTCTTGAATGTTCATACCGGATGACGGACCTGGTGCTGGTGGTCTGTTGCCGGTATTGGGCATCAGGTGTGAGGGCATCTCCGGAATTGGTGTAGGCTCCTGTGGAAGCCCGGCATCCTCATTGTCACATGCCTGGTCGTCAGGCAACATCAGGTCCTCCTCTGTAGAGTCATGACAACCTGTGTCCACTGGTGATGGAGAGGCAGTCTTTGGCTCTGGGGAACATCTCACCGATGTCGGATGCTTAACCGATGTCTGTTCTGATGGGTATTTGTCCGATGGAGAGTCGGAAGCCCGTTTTGGGTCCATCATCCGTTTCAAGGAAGTCGGGCACTTAGTCTTCCTAAGAGGGGGATCTGGACCCCTGGGAGGCTGGAAGACTGATCTGGTGTCGGGGTCCTGTCATCTCTCTGAAGAAGACTCGGACTGGTGATGGTGTGAAGACTTCGGTAAGGCTCGGGAAGGTGTTGAGAAAGCTGAGGGCCTGGAGGTCTTGATTGGGTGCAGAGAAGCCGAAGTGCTGCCTGTAGACTTGACCTTTACTGGAGGGGGCTGAGAGCGAGCCCTGGAGGGAGAGCGAGCTAAGCACATGGAGCCTGAGCTGGTGCGCAAGTCCGAGGCCCAATGAGCAGATCTGGACCTGGCCTTCTCCCAATGCTTGTCCCGGGTGTTTGTGGGACTTAGAGGAAGATTCACCTCTGGAAGTAGGGTCTTTATCCATACTTCTTAACTTATCTTCCAAGAGAAACCCTGGAAAGTGCCTTCTGGTGGCAGATCCTGGTGCGACTACTGAACCCCTGACCAAAGGAGCAAGCCTTGGTGTCGTGCTCCGGGCCTAAGCACCGCAGGCAGGATGAATGAATATCCTTGAAAGGGATCTGTTTGCCGCGGGAAGGATGTCCTTTTGAAGAAGAAGTTGGAGATGCCGACATTTAGTGGTAAACTGAAAGTTCGAGTCATTGTATACTAGAGTGGGACCGTGAGGCCAATGCTGGTGAGTCGATGGTGGGAAAAGAACTGGGGATTCGGGGGGACTGCCCTCTTTTATACGATGCCTGATGTCGGGGGCGGTTCCCACTGGATACTGCTAGCTAGAAAATTTCCGTTGGTCCTGGTGCCTGCCGGCTTCAGTCCTAATGGTGTAACCTGCTGCAAGAGCTGTTTCTTGAAGTAAGATCTGCTCGAATTCCAGAGGCATACCCCTGCCTACCACTTCCAACACCCAGTGGTCCGTTGTGACAGCGGACCAGGCAGAAAGAAAGTGGCAGAGCCGCCCCCCCGCGGGGGGGACACGGGGAGGAGTGACAAGGTTGGGGGCAACACCCCTCAACCCGTCACTGGGCAGGCTTGGAGGAAGGGCTGGCCGAGGAACCTCCTGGGTCTTTTCATCCAGGCTTCCTGCTGGAGGAAGCAGCAGGCTTGGCTTTGGGGCACCAAGTGTGAGCCTGCTGGCTCTGATGCTGGTGTTGCTGGGACGGACGTGCCGCAGGGGCTGAAGGATGAAAGGGCTTACGCTGCTGCTGGCAGCCTTTGTCCTTCTGGGCAGATGTGACCGAATCCAAGGTGACACTGGACTTCTTGATCCATTGGAGATGACCCTCCACCCTGGGCCCGAATAAGTCAGTACCCAGGAAGGGAACATCTGTCAGCTTGTGCTGGGTATCTGCTGTGATGGTGGAGATCAGCAGCCAAGCTCTGCGGCGCGTGACCACTGTGGCTGCTACTGACCGGGCACACGAATCAGCAATGTCCAATGAAGTTTGGAGCTGCTGCCCTTCCCTGATCCCACTCCTGCATGACCATTGTCTGAAGGTCAGCTGGGAGATGAGGAATCACCTCATCCAGGGAGCCCAAAAGGGCATGTGAAAAGTGTGCCATCAGAACGGCTGAGTTAGCCTGACGAAGGCCTAGGAAGGAAGCAGTGTATACCTTCCATCCTGAGTAGTCCAACTTTTTGGATTCCTTATCGGGCGGTTTGTCCACATCCCGAGTGTTCCCAGGACACTGGAAAACACCATCAGTCACTAACCCCTCCATAGAGGGGTGCTCCGAGAAACCGGACAGTGAACCGGTAGGGACCGCATACTTTCAAGCCATCCTGGCCAAAGGTGTGGGACAAGATGCTGGTCGCTGCCACAACTCCCGGGCCGGGTCAACAATAGCTTTGGCCACAAGAAAGGCCTCCGTAGGAGAATCCCCTCAGTCCAGTATCTCCATGAGAGGACACTTGGCCCATTTTGAAACGGGTTCGAGCTTCATCCCAGTAGACTCTGAGATGAGTCGAAGCATTCCCAAAAATGACGATGGGCTCTCGTCCACCGACTGACCCCCTGTAGACTCCAGGTCGAGCGGTCTGGAGAACAAAGATGAGCCATTGTCAGACTTCAAAGAGTCTGCGAACAGCTGCCGAGCACCTGAGCCACCCTCCACGTGCCGAGGTCGATCAGGAGTAAGGGTGACCGACAACCTATGGGGCAAGCCCTGACCCGACCGAGAATCCTTGGTTGAGGCCCCAGCCTTCGGATGTGGAGGTGGAGGTTCCACCACAATGGGTGGAGCAGCCGGTTTCGGCGAAACAACCGGCGCCGGTGGCGGTTCCTCGACTACTATGAGGGGTTGTTTCGGCCACTCTGGTGACAGCCACTTAATGGCCGGAGAAGGCGACAGAGTCAGCTTACCACCGGACAGTAAGAGCTGCTACCACATCAAGTCCTCGTAGCGCCGATGCAACCTGCGCCGAAGCCTATCCTCCGAAGAGGATGAGCGGCAACACTACTTTCCATGGCGCCGAGACTGAGACCGCCGACGTCGGTGGGACCAGCTGTACCTGGAAGAGGACCGAGATCTTCGGGGATTCCGAGGGTGGGTCTGAGAGGGGACGGGGGAAACCCGCTCCTCCCTCGGTACAGGGACCTTAACCAGGGACTCTGGCACAGGAGGCACAAGCAAGTCCTCGGTTTCCACCGGGGGAACCGGTGATATAGGGTTGTCGGCATCTCCAGTCGACAAACCGTCTGACGGGTCGAGAAAAATCTCAACCGCGTCGACGGGTGTCTCGGCCGGCTGACTTGACGGGGACACTGTGAAACCAGCGGCCTTAGCCGCAATCTTGAATGAAGTCGAAAGTCAACGGTCCGATGAAGGGGATCTCTCCCGCTCCCACGAATGTTGATGGTGGGACTTACCTTTTGAGTCCTTCTTCTTGGACTGACTGGAATGTCCTGAAGGTCCTTCTCCCTTGGCAGAGAGGGACTGACAAAGCTCCTTAAAAGAAGCTGTATAGGAAGAGCCCAAGGAGAGCAGGATAAATGCTGCGACCGAGAAGGAAGAAGAGGAGGAGGCCTGGGTTGCCTCCTCCGCGAGGGCGAACATCTGCTCCAACTGTTCCGCGGAGCCCACCGCCGCAGAAACCTCCCAACGGGCCTCCTTCGACTTTAACGGCGGGTACCATTTCTCAGGGCACCCAAGAAGTAGTCGAGCAGCATGGTCCTCAATGACCGAAGCTGAGAAGGAGCTGCACAATTTGCAAGCTTGTGAATCGTGGCCAAACCCCAAGCAATAGACGCACATGGAGTGCAGATCAGTCTGGGACATCTTCTGTCCACAGGGCACTGACGAAAGCCGGGAGTCAATTTGTCCATTGCAGCCACGAGGGAAGATGAAGACCGGAGTCTTGTAAATTTTAGAATTAGTTTCGGGTTAACCGAAGAGTGTAGATCCAGGCCTAAAATGCAGAATGCTAAGGAGGGAACCTGAGCTTCCAAGCGGTAAGGAAGATCTGGCGTCATGGGGCAGAGCCGAGGGTTTTATCACATGGGTGAGTGGGAAGAGCCAGCTTGAAGACCTTCCGGCAACATTTAAAGTGGCAAGGAACCTGCCAATAAGTGTGGATTGAACAACATATCCACGTTCCTAGAAAACACGTTTCTGGCAGCCGCTAACATCTACTCCTTCCCCTTCCTACATTATGCTTTGTTTTTCCCTTCCGTTCCCTACCTCCTTCATCTCTGTCCCTCTGCCCTCCACCGTTGATCCCGTTTGCATTTCTTTTTTCCTCTTCCTTTGTTTTGGTTCTACCACCTCCTCGCTCTGTCAGCATTGCAGGGTGTGACATCATTTTACTGGCACTGGTTTTCTCTCAGCTTCCTGTGTGGCTATGGCTCTTTTCCTTAAATCCCCCCCATTCTGTTACAGGCCGTTGGGGCTTGCTACCCACAACGGTGTGCCTCTTTATTTTATCCCCCCTTTCTGGCTACTTCAATAAGCCATACTATAGACCTGTTAGTTTAACCTCAGTGATAGGGAAAATGATGGAATCACTTCCAAAGGAAAGAACTGTCGAGTATCTAGAGGCCAGAGGGGCACAGGACCCTAGGCAGCATGGATTCACAGTGGGAAGGTCATGCCAGACGAATCTGATAGATTTCTTTGACTGGGTGACCAAAGTAGCAGATCAGGGAAGGGCTGTGGACATGGCCTACCTAGACTTTAGCAAGGCATCTGACACAGTCCCACACAAAAGATTAATATACAAGTTAGCCAGCCTGGGAGTGGGTCCCAAGATGACAGCCTGGGTAAAGAATTGGCTGGAGAATAGGACACAGAGAGTAATAGTAAATGGAGTCCACTCAGAAGAAAGGAGGGTTACTAGTGGGGTACCGCAGGGTTCAGTATTAGGACCCGGTCCTCTTCAATGTCTTTATAAGTGACATTGCAGAAGGACTAGAAGGAAAAGTATGTCTCTTTGCAGATGACACTAAGATCTGCAACAGAGTTGATGCACAGGGTGGGGTGGAAAGGATGAGAAGGGACTTGGCAAGGTTAGAGGAATGGTCAAATGTATGGCAGCTTAGATTCAATGCTAAGAAGTGCAAGGTAATGCACCTGGGAAACAAAAACCCAGGGGAAGAGTACACAATGGGGGGTGAGATACTAACAACAACAAAAATGGAAAGGGACCTGGGGGTAGTCATATCAGATGACCTAAAGACGGGCAAGCAATGTGAGAGGGCAGCAAGGAGGGCTGGGGGGATACTGGGATGCATAGGGAGAGGCATCACCAGTAGAAAACAGGAAGTTATTATCCCTCTGTACAGACAGCTGGTGAGACCCCATCTGGAGTAGTGTGTGCAGTTCTGGAGACCCAATCTCCGTAAAGACATAGACAGGATGGAAGCTGTCCAGAGGAGGGCAACTAAAATGGTGCAGGGTCTGCACCGGAAGACATATGAAGAGAGACTTAAGGAGCTTAATATGTATAGCCTCGAGGAAAGAAGGGAGAGGGGAGACATGATAGAAACGTTCAAGTACCTCAAGGGAATCAACAAAGTCCAAGAGGGTAGCATCTTTCAAAAAAAGAGGTGTGCAAGAACAAGAGGGCACAATTTGAAGATAGAGGGGGGGCAGCTCAGAGGTAATTTAAGAAAGTAATTTTTTACAGAGAGGGTTGTGGATGCATGGAACGGCCCTCCTGAGGAGGTTGTGGAGTCAAAATCAGTGGTGGAATTCAAGCATGCATGGGATAGTCATAAGGCAGTTCTGGGGGTGGGGGTAGGAAGAAGTAGGGTGCTGGTTAACTAGGATCTGCAGCTTATCCAGTAGGTAGGGAAATGGGCAGACTGGGTGGGCCAAGCGGTCCTTATCCGCCGTCAAATTCTATGTTTCTATGTTTCATATGGCTTTCAGTTATGCGGCACTCATGCTGTCTCCTCAGTCTCTCTCTTAACCCGCCACCCCACCCCTGCACACTCCTCCTCAGCCCCACTGCCTAATTTTACAGTGGTATGGGGCTCTCACCACTGCCACCAGGGTACCTTTACTTTACGGCAGCATCTTGCTGCTTTCTGACTCCCTGCCTGCCCTTCTTAAGCCTCATACGGCATACTTTAATTTAAAAAAAGAAACTACTGCCAAAGCAGCGATCAGAAAGGAGGCACTTTCTAACATGCCTCCTCCACCTTCCGATGGCTTCATTTGTGCCCTGTCTACCTCCTCTTAAGCCCCATAGGGCATCAATTAATTACAAAAAAACACAAAAAAACTGCTACTAGAGCAGCGATCAGGAAGGTGGGGAGGAGACACTTTCATTACATGCCTGCTCCACCTGCCACTGGCTCACGCCTTTCCCTGTCTCCCACCCATGTGAAGTAAGCCACAGCCTAACCTACGTACAGGCTGCGAGTTCTACAGCACCAACAAGCACTCTCACTATAGCGGGGTTGCGCTACTGGCAGAATGCCCAACACTCCAACTTGCTCCTCTGCTGCCACCACAAATAACACCCCCCATCACTGCCTGCAGCATAACTAAGGCTCAAAGAAGCCCTCTTAGACCCAGGGAAGAGTTTAAAATTTATTTTAACAAAAATGCTGGCCTCAGAACATCAGGGCTAGCCCACTAGGGATATCTTTATGTTGTAGCCCGCTTTACTGGGAATTTCCAAGCCTCACTGACCATCAATACTACTTATATTTCTACAGAAGGGCTGCTAGCCTCCACTCGCCTACTTGGGCTACAAAATAAATTACTGGCCACTCGACCACCACTAGGGGCAAAGGGTCCCAGCTAAGCCCTCCTTTCCCTAACCTCACTCCCTTTTTTCTCCTTCTACTTTCTTATTGCTTTTTCATCTAACTAACCTGTTTCTCTTCTATTTTTGCAGGTCTGACCAAACAAGGGCTTTACCTTAATCAGATATGTATTACTTTTGTTTCTATCCAGTCCCTTCTGCCCAGCTGGTCTCCTTAAGAGCTGTGGATTCCCTGTGACCCTTTTTATGTTTTATTTTACATGTACCTTGGTGTTACCACTTTGGACATCTACCCAGGCACCCTGCACCAGATAATTACATTTATTTAACCTTACTTTGGGTGTGTTGCCTGAAACGGGTGTCCGTGTCCATTACGGCCACCTCTGTTGCTCTGCTATGGTAACTGCTTTCTGCTTGTGGCCCGTGAGGACTTCAGGAAGGCTTGACAGAGCAGTAAGTTCATTAACCCTTCTATTTCTGTAATTGTTTGAGACCTGCAAAGTTAACAGGGTGATGTAACAAAAAAAAACTTCAAATGCTGTGGCCTGACAATTCAAGCTGCATATAAATTACAGTTCTGCTGTCTGCCAGATGTACAGAAGGTTGTTTCACAGAATAGTCAGGTCAGCCAGCTGATCACAGCTACTAACAAGAGGAACAGTTTTTTTTCAACATTTGCACCCACCATCTCCGGGTTCCCCCAGGTTTACATATTTGGACTTTTATTATTCAACATATATGTGAATGGGATGAGCTTCTCAGACCCATCCCTAATGTATCATCTGTACGCAGATGATAGGATTATATACACATCTAATGTTTCAGTTCAAAATCCAGGATAACTTACAGCAGGCCTTTGATGAATGACAGGTTTTCTTGACAGTAGTAAACCAGTACTTAATACCAAAAAAACACAATGTTGCTTTCACGTACCAAGGGTGGGTCTGAGAGACAGACCCTAAATATCACTACCGTGGGGGGATCCCGGATACAATAGGTCAAAACATACAGTTATTTGGTTAGACAGTTCCCTTGGATGGGAACCACACATAGACTACTTGGCAAAAGATGTAGGGGAAGAGGCTGGGAGCTCTGTACAGAGCAAACCTATGTCTATCACAAGAAACAAGGAAGCATGTAATCAATACCAGGATAGCACCGATTTTTGCTTATGGTGATATTTTGTATGCGAGTGGGACCAAGGGCAACCTAGTGAGGCTGGACATTCTTTTTAGCAGACTCCTCAGGTTTATCCTTGGTTCTACTGATTGATTCAAGGTACACTCTGCAACCACCTTGGGAAGAAACTTAGGATTTGTTAGCAGGATTGCCTGGTCCTTATGAAAAATTAAAAAAGGCTCCTTATGCATCAAGGCCTGAAGCTCAGAAATCCTATTAGCAGAAGTAATAGCAACTAAAAATAGTGCCTTCCAGGAAAGATAGCACAATTCACAGCTCATCACTGGTTCAAAAGGAGGAAGCGTGAGCTTCTCTAACAAAGTTCAAGCCCCAAGGTGGAACAATATTGTGGATGGGGAGGGTTCAGGTGGAGAATCCCTTTCAGAAAGGTCTTGGAAATCTCCAGCCGTGCCATAAGTTTTCCATCCACAGGCACACGGTAGGCTGAAACAGCAGACAGGTGTACTTTCAAGGAAAAATAGGAAAGAACAGAATCAGATAGGTGCAATAGATACTCCATAATATGTGATGCGGAACAAGTAAAGAGGTCCCAGCCCTTGGAAGCAGCCCAGATAGAAAAACACTTCCACTTCATCACATAAGTGGACCTTGTAGAGGGTTTTCTGGCCTCTACCAGGACTTGAGCAGCTCAACTGGAGACCCCAAAGTGGGACCTGATAATGTCTGCAGGAGCCATGCATGAAGGTGCAGGGTCTTGAGACTCGGATGCATCAGTCTGCCCTGATCTTGTGTAAGTAAGTTGTGTTGAAGAGGAAGAGGAACTGGGGGTTCCACTGAGAGCTGCTGCAGGAGTGGAAACCAAATTTGTCTTGGCCAGAGGGGAGCTATTAAGATCATGCAAGCTCCCTCCACCTGGAGTTTTAGAAGTATCCTCTGCAGAATGGGAAATGGATGAAGGGCATACAGGAAATCTCCCTGTCCAAGAGACAGACAACACATCATGCCAGAAAGCACCATGCCCTGGAATGAGCAAGTAAAAGCTGTGAAGCTTTGCATTGGATGGGGAGGCAAACAGATCTATGTTTGGGTGATCCCATTACAGAAAGCGAGAATCTACTACTTCCTGACTTAGTTCCCATTCGTGAGCAAGGGATGAAGTCAGACTAAGGCTGGACATGCCTGGAACATGCATGGTTGTGACAGGCAGATTGTGCTGGACTATCCAGTTCCACACTTGCATCACCTCCCTGCAAAGGGGATACGATCGTGTGCCTCCCTGTTTGTTGATGTATCTGTTTGTTGATGTATCAGACCATTGACATATTGTCCATCTGGATCAGCAGAGGTCCCTTTGGAATGATGGACTGAAATGCCGAAGTGCATACAGAACTGTTCTCTTCTCAAGAATGTTGATGTGAAGGGACATGTTCAACTGGGACCAAGAACCCAGACTCTTGTGTTCTCCCCAGCCATGACCAGAAGCATCTGTAGTGAGGACTGAAAGAGGGGGAAGATTCCAAAAGGGAAGTCCCTGTAGAAGATTGGAGGGATCCAACCACTAAAGAAGATTCCTCTTGACCGCGCTGGAGACAAGTACCAGATGGTCCAGATTGTCCAAATGCTGATCCCACTGGAGCCTCATGTGCAACCTGGCATAGGGGACTGTGGAGATGGAGGCCGCCATCAGGCCCAAGAGGTGCAATAGCGCTCTGGCAGGGAGAATTGTGCACTAGGGCAACCTGTACCAGAAGAGCTTCTGCCCTCTGTTTAGAGTAAGGAAGGCCTTGCACTGGACTGTGTCCAAAACCACTCAAATGAACTGCAGTCTCTGAGTAAGGACAAGGATAGATTTCAGGAAAATTGACCATAATCCCAAGGCAGGAAAAAAGGTCAGAGGTTTGTGAAAGGGTATCCAGAAGACTCTGAAAGAAGCCAGTCGTCCAGGTACAGGAAGACTGCTATGCCCTGATGGTGCAAAGCCACTGCCCTCAGTACAAAGCACCTCGTAGACACCTGAGGTGCTGAGGAGAGGCCAAAAGGGAGGGCTGTGAATTGAAAGTAACCCCCCCAGAAAAAAAAAACAAAGGAAACTACGGTAGCCCAGGAACACCAGAATATGTAGGCAAGCATCCTGCATATCCAGTGCACATAACCAATGATTCTCTTGCAGGAGGGGCAGAAGTCCCTGTAAGGTCAGCATGCGGAACTTCTTGTACTCAACAAACACGTTCAGTCTGCTGAGATACAGGATGAGTCTGAGGTCACCCGTCTTTTTGGAACCAGAAAGAAGTGGGAGTAACCCACCCCTTACCTGTTGATGCCGAGGAACTGGTTCTATGGCTGCTTTGAGCTTTAGAACCCACATTTCTTCCATTATGAGAGGGATCTGTTGTGGGGCATAAGATGGTCAACCAGGGGGAGCTTCTGGGGGAAACTCCAGAAACTCCTGAGTGCGCCCTTTTGATATGAGTTGTAAGACCCATGCATTTGATGTTATGCCTCTCCATTCTAGGATGTGGAGGGCAAACCCTCCTCCCACTGGCTCTCGCATGGAGCGGAGGAGGGGAAAGGGTCATGAGTCAGGAACCAGAGGGTTGCGGGGGTGGAGGACCCCCTGCTCCTCGCTGGGACTTGGAGGCCGAGGGGGAAGAAAAGGAGGTAGCCATGGCTTTCCTTTTCTCTTGTCTGACAGGCCCGTACTTGTCCAGCTGCCGTCATTCCTTGTCTGGAGGAGAAGTGCTCATGTGCTTAGGTGTGGTGCAGTGGTCATAAGCAGATGTAATGACAATAGAATCTGCTTTAGGGTGTGCATCCAGGAAGGGGACACCCTCTGGATCATGATAGGTACAGTCAGCCTTCTTAGGGACTGTCAAAATACAGTGTAGCAGCTGCCAGATGGTACTGGTGAGTTCTTCATGAGGAGCAATCCATGGTGGGACAAGAATGGAAGAAAAAGTCTCTAGGTCAAAGTGCTCAGCAAGATGCTTTCTTTTGGGGTCCTACTCCTCAGTATCTCAGCCATTAAATTGCTGGATAACATACAGCAACTTCGAAAAAGATGCATCTTCCGTGGGAGTGGGCTTAGGCGAGTCTTTGTCCTTGGGTGTGGAGGAATGAGCATTAGAGGAATCTTCCAAAGAGTCCACCCCTGAATATGGAAGGTCTTGGTCATCAGGAGGGTTGAAATCTGGAAGGGTATCCTCCTGGGGGGGGGGTGGACCCTGAAATATGTACTGTGGAGCAAATGGAGCTCACAGGAGAAGGGGTCTGGAAGACATGGTTGTCTGTGTTGGAAGACAACTTTCCAGGTCCAAGACCAACTCTGACCTAGCCTCTTACGACCAGGATTGAAACATGGATTGAAAATCCTGTTGAGTGGTCAGAGGAGGAGGAGGAGGAGGAGGAACATGGACAGGTGGATAAGAATAGTTGTGTGCACTCTAACCATAGAAGAGCTGCTGATGAGAGTAACCCTGTTACAAAGGATAACCCATGGTGAAGGGCCCCCCGGAGTGTAACATGGCGGGAACCCATGTGGGTAAGGATCTGGAACATTCTAAGGATGAGAAGGACCAAGATACCAACCTTGCATCAGGGTGCCAGATGTTGGAAGAGTTGGCATAAAAGCCGCAGCTGTAAGGGTAAAGAGCAGGTCAGGAGCTGGAGAGGCTGATACTGAGACCAGACCTAAGGCAGCCGACGGGCGGAAAGTGTCTGGCATAAAACAAAAAAAGAGGCCCAGACGGAAGAATCAGGTCAGGTATTGGAGCGACTGTCAAAGGGACCAGACAAAGGGGCTCCAACAGAGGAGGAGCAACCGACATCGGGAACAGACGAGAGAGCTCAGACAGAGGGTTCGGTTTGAATGTAGGAAGAACCGGCCATCAGAACTGGATGTAAGGGCCAAGGCAAAGGGGCTGCCAAACTGTCTGTGGGTGCCCCAGACGAAGGGCGGGGGGAGCCAAGGGGACAGGGCCTGGCAGAGGATCCTGTGGAAGGTCCAGAGTTGGAGGAATTAAATCAAGGATCCTATTCTCGACAGGGTCAGACACCGGAGCCCCAGGCCTAGCATCCCTTAAGGGATCCTGGGGAACCTCGAATGGGGTGGGGGAAGGAAGAGAAACCTCCGAGGATTCAGATTCCTCTTCCATGCTAGAAGTGGCTGTAGAAGACAGAGGAGCCACGGGGGGGGGCGAGGAAGGCACCAGCCCAGAAGGCTTCTGGAGGGGAAGGCTAGTGACCTCTGAAGTAGTCACCTAGATGTTGAGTAAGACGGTGTAAACACCTGACAGGTAAGCAGCATTTATCGGCAGCCTGGAGGGAGCAGGGATGACTTATCAGCAAGGACCGGGCGACCACCGGAGGAGCCGGTGGGAAACTTACCAGTGGAGATAAGGAGAAGAGTAGCATAAGAATCTGGGGAGTTCCCCAGTCATGGTCTGGAACAGCACAAGGTCAGGTGGCGTGGGAGTAGCCTTACTGGTGCAGGGCCTGCTGGAGTCTCCTTTGTCCTTGTCCTGTGCGCACCTGCTCCCAATGCTTCTCCCTATCCTACTTTTTCTTCTTGGACTTGGAAGAAAGAGAAGATGCAAAGTTCTTTAGTTACTGCATCTCTTTTTCCATGGAGGCTATCCTAGTCTTCAAAAGATGGACTTCTAGTGACTGCTGCCTCCTCTTGTGGTTAGCTTGCTTTAATGGCTGACAGTCAGGGCAGGCCACAGTGTCATGGGCTGAGCCCAAGCAAAAGAGGCCTTGACAAGGACCATCTTTGTGAGGGATCTGAGTGCTACACTTCTCACAGATTTTTTTTGGTCTTGGGTGTAGGAGATGGAGAAAACATAAAACAGAAAAAAAATAGGTAGAAGAAAAAATATGTCGATCGACTCAGCAAGTTTACCACAAGGTTCTGTGCGCAGGTCAGTGGCAGGAAAGAACTGAAGGGTGGGTGTGGGGACCGCACACGATACAGGGTCATGCTGACATCGGTCAGGTGATGTCAGGTGGGTGGTCCTCGCCAGGCATTGCTGGAAAAGTTTGCCATGCAGTCCTGACACCAGGAGGAGCAGTCCTACATTTTATTTTATTTATTTAGCTTTTGTTGACCGGGTAAGTGCACTAGACAAATCCTGCCTATTTTCAGGCATGACCTGGGGGAGGGGGGATACAGATGAATACCAACTGACCTTGAACCAGATTAAGCTGTTGGTGGTATTTTTAGTGAATGAGGGAAATTTGGCCAGGACACCGGGGAAATTCCCCTACTCTTTTCGATAAGTGCCATGGGATCTTTAACATCCACCTGAACTACCACCAATCCAGGCAGATGAGACCTCGGGTTTAACGTCTCAGCCGAAAGACGGCACCTCAGAAATGCAGCACCCCTCTCATGCTGCATTACAGTGTCAGTACTGGGATATTAACCCAAGTGCCAGATGTGGGAACTGAACCCACAGCCCTCTGATCTCCCGGCCTCAAAGGCGAGTGTGCTACCTACTGAGCCACTGACACTACATGTTATGACCTACTGCAGGAACCCTCTCAAAGTAAGATCTATCATTATATGTTTCAAGTGCCTTGGACCGCATTGTAAATTAGTTTTTATCTCAATAGAGTAAATCCATATTTATATAGTTCAATGAATAAAATAATATTTTTCTACTACTACTACTACTACTACATGTACAAAAATATGGCTGGAGGGTTATGCTAACTAAAAGCAGAGAACCAAACAGGACAAAAAAAAAAAAGATCATTATGTAAATCAAGTTCAAGTTCAAGTTTATTGCAGGAAAGACTCCATTGAGCAAGCTCATTCACAAGGAGGTCCTGAGGCACATACAGTTCGCAATTACATAGACAGGAGATATAAAATGTAGAACAACAAATAAAAAAATATATATAATACAAGAGGTATACACAATAGAAGTCCTTATGCTATATATGCAGTACATTGCAGTTTTAACCTTGCCCTAAATTATGCAACACAGTTCAGCATAATAAGCAGATGGCCAGTTGGTACCTAGGAAGTTGACTTGGTGCTGGGGAGGCCTAGTAGCACCTACATATGTCTTTTAATTTAGAGATAGCTAGTGTTTTGTAGGAGTTAATTGATACAATGCTGGTTAGCTTCAGCATGGCTTGTAGTTGGTTCCAAATTTTTGGGAGGGCGTATGAGACAGCTCTTTGGCCAGCTGTGGTACGTGTCCTGGGAACATCTAGTAGGATAAGGTCGGATTTCTTTAGGGAGTAGGCGCTATGCGAGATGTGTATGAGAGACGTTAAATAGACAAGCAGTTTGTGGAGTAGTAATTTGGGGGTCCAAATGCCAGCATGCAGGAGGCGTCTGGTGGCAAGAGAGGTCCACCCAACTGCTGCATAAAGATCACAGTGGTGGGTCCTGTACGCAGAGTTAGTAATGAAGCGAAGAGCACGGTGATAGAGTACGTCCAGTTTAGATAGGCTCAAGGTTGGGGAGCAGATAAAGATAATGTCTCCGTAGTCAAGCAAGGGAAGGAATGTTGCTTGGACAAGTCTTTTGTGGGTTGCGAGAGAAAAGAGGGTCTTATTCCTAAAGAAGAAATCCAAGCGTACTTTAAGCCTCTTTGATAGATCGTCGATGCGGTCACTGAAGGAAAGCTTGTTGTCTATCCACATACCTAGATATTTAAATTTAGGTATGACTTCCAAGGGTTCACCTAGGGAGGCAACTATGAAGTTTTTAAATCAAATAGAACCAAATGGCAATTTGTCCTACTTTCAGAATGCAGGCAGAAACCAGAGCCAGACAATAAAATATAACATATGTACATCCCAAGTGAAAAAAAAAAAAAAAAAGTTTACAATGTTAAAATACAGTCAGTAGCATGTGACAGTTTAGTACCAATGTTGAGCCCCAAGTAAAAACACTTCACAGATGTAGGCAGAATACAGCAATAGAGGAGTAAAATATAACTGCAGCTGCCCCTTCCCTTTTTAAAGAGCAAGCAGTAACCTGGCAGAGTAAAATATGACTGCATTCCTCCTATTCACCCACTGTAAAGCAAGTTTATATTTTTTCTTCTAAGTTATCATCATCCATGTCAGAACAGGCTTCAGTCCCCTCTGTTTATTTATTTACTGAAATATTTCACCAGGAAGGCACACACCGCAACAAGTCACTTGTCTCCCAGGGCGACCTGGGGGAAGGGGTACAACTGGAATGAGACATTATATATTCAAGTTACAAGATCAATATTAACATACAGTTGTAAGGCAGGTGTTACAAACAGTAATAGTGTTGCACATAACATGTAGAAAGAGTGGACAATAATAAGTGCCTGGTTAATAAATAAACCAAGTGCTTACATGAAAGAAAAAGGGGGAAGGGGAGAGGTGTGGGAGGGGGAAGAGTCGTGCCCCTGAAGACCACTGGGACTCCTTCAGGATGTGAGGAACTCTGCAAGGGGACCTGGGGGACCAGAGGGAGGGGAACAAGGCAGTGTCCTAGAAAGACCCATTTAAGATGGTGGGAGAAGGGAGTAAATGAGAGATAACAAGTCCCTGGGGGAAGGGGGAGGAGAGGCACCCATGGAGAGCATTCAGGGTCCTTTACATTCTGTGAGTGATCAAGGGAGGCCAGTAGGGGGGACCAACTGGAGAAGGGCTAGAGATTTGGGTGAGTGGGTGTGTATGGGGTAAAATTAAGGTGAAGGTAGGGGGTAAGGTTTGTCCATGGCTAAGAGGAGGGAGTTAGGAAGAGACATGGCAGGAGCAGCTAGGTGCAAAGTAAATATTTAGGACAGAGCTGATGGGAGTAGGCAGAGGATGAGTGCCAGATTTGGGGGGGGGGGGATTCTACACTTTTGGGAGGCAGTGAGAGTAACTGGATTGACCAATTTGGGTGGATCTGCAGGGGATAACCAGGGTACATGAGTCAGTTGATCTGAGGGTATAAAGGAGGAAGTAAGGTAGGAAGGGTGCTCACCCAACCAGTGCTTGGAAGTAAATTCAGCACAGTGGGAAGAGTCGCCTATATGTAAGTGAGGGGAAGGATAGGGCACGAAAAAAATTGCACTGATGGATGCGAGGGGGGCATCCAGGGCAAAGCGACAGAAGGAACTGAAGAGGGTGTCCAGTCTGGTCAGGGAGGACTTAGTGGCAGCACCATAGACTACATCACTGTAGTCGAAAATGGGCAGTATCATCTTCTGAACAAGTTCACATCTAGTCATAGGAGGGATGCAACTATCGTTCCTGAACAGGGCGCCAAGCTTGGGGCTCAGTTTTTTTCAGGATGGCATCAATATGTCCAGAGAAGTTTAGGTATTGGTCCAACCAAACACCTAAGTACCTGAAGGAAGTAGTGTCCTCAAGTAAAGTCTCCTGAAGGGTGTGAAAAGTGGGTAGGGAGGGGAGCCTGGAGAGTCTCTGCCTTGTGCCAAAGGTCATGGAGACAGTCTTTTTGGTACTAAGGAAATGTTTATGGTTAGCAAACCAGAGCTTAACCTTGTCGAAGTCTTGCTGTAATCTGGTTGTAACCTCAACAGGAAAGGAGCCAGATGCTACAGGACTGTATCATGTGCACACATACGTACAGCGGAGGATGGGGAGCAAACAGAGGGAAGGCCATTTAAGAAGATGGAGAATAGTAGAGGCCCTAATACAGAGCCCTGGGGGACTCCAGCGCTAATCGGGAGGGGAGAGGAAGTGGTGTCTAACTGATTAGGTTCTACCAATAAGGTAGGCCTTGAACCAGTTTGTGTTGGAGGGAGATGGGCCAGCTACTGCGAGTGAGTTGAAGAGAAGAGAATGAGAGACAGTGTCGAAGACCTTGGCCAGTTCGACAAAAATAGCAGAGGTAATTTGCCCACTGTCCATCCCGGTTAGAATGGAGTCTGTGAGCCATAGGAGAGAGGTGGTGATTGAGTGTTTTTTCCTGAAACCAGACTGGAAAGGGGTGAAAAAGGAGGTGTCAGATAGAAAAGAAGTGAGTTGGGAGAGAACAATGTGTTCTTGAAGCTTGGCAAGGGTAGGGAGGAGAGAAATGGGGTGACAGTTGCCAGGGGATGAGGGGTCACCCCCTTTGGGTAGGGGGAGGACCACAGCATGTTTCCAAGAAGAGGGGACAGAGGCAGTAGCAAATGAGAGATTTAGGATTATTGAGAGGGGGTAGGCAATGGCAGTAGCAGAGAAGGAGAGGAGAGGAGTTTTGGGTCAAGTCCATCTGGGGAGGCACCTTTTGAAGGGTTGATGGTGCGGAGGGCACTTAGGGCATCATATGGGGTTACAGTAGTGCAAGAGAAGGAAGGGTGGTGGAGGTGGCATACCTGTAGAGGGTGGGGACATGGATGGATAGGAGGGGAGGGATTTCAGTAGCTCAGTGGCAGAGGAGGTATAGTAGGAGTTAAATTCAGCAGCTACAGCTGGTGGGTTGGACACTAGTGAGCTATTTACTTTAAGTACTGGGGGTGGTGGGCAAGATGAGGGTGTAAATAGGGTGTGTACCACCTTCCAGAACTTTGAAGGTGAATTTAAGTTAGTGATGAAGGCAGATTTGAAATATTCAGACTTGGCTAACCTTGTAGCCCTGGTGCAAGTGTTTCTGAGCATGCAGAAGTCTGTGAGGTCACTAGGATGCTGGGTAGCTTTATGATGCTTCTAGACTTGCTCTCTAGTCCTGAGACAGGCCAGCAGATCAGGGGTTATCCACGGCAAGTGTTCACCTCTAACTCTGGTTTGTTTGAATGGGGCAAAGGCATTCCAATTTACAAGAAGTATTTCTTTAAAGTAGGCAAGGGCCTCATCAACTGAGGGGAAGGAGGTTAGGAGGGACCAGTCAGAAGTGGCAAGGTTACTCAAGAGAGGCTCGAGGTCAAGAGACTTGAAAGAGCGCATTTGTATGGTTTCGTGTGGCGATTTAGTTCTATGGACTTTCCTAACTATGAATATTAGGTTATGGTCACTGACAGCATAGGGGAGGATGCCAGAGATGATGACACAGTGGGGTGAGAGGTAAGGGCCCAGTGGAGGAGGGAGTGTTGTGTCTTGTAGTTTGGACAGGTGGGTTCGGGGATCAGTTAGGAGAGGTTTAGGGCTCTGAATTCATTTTTAGTTTTGATAGTTTTAGGTGGCAACCAATTTATATTGAAGTCACCTAGGATGAATAATTCCCCAGAGCGAGCAAGGAAAGTGATGGTGGTTAGGAGGTCTAGTGTGACCGAAGGATGGACATTTGAGAGGCAGTATATGCCAGCTATGAAGATTGGGAGAGTGAAGAGGAGTGTCTTCAGAAACTTACTGAGGAACTGTATTCACCTAGTTGAGAAATCTAACAGGTATCAGTTAAAAGCTGCCCCTTCCTCAGAGGTCGTAAAATGCATACTTTGTCCCTGTATTTCAAAGTAAATGAATGGTTTACCATATGTGATAACCTGGCCTTTGAAGGAAGTTGTTAAAGTTTCCACTGGGTCATGGAGAGTGTCATTTCCCTGATCACACTTTTGAAATTCCATCTCCCAGTTGCTGTTCTGCTGTCTGCCATATTTTTTCAGCAGAAATTCACAATATCACAAATATGACACAATATAATAACAAGCAGATGTTATCCATCACAGTGACCACTGCCAGAGAGATACATAACCTCAGTTAAAGTGTTTAATAATTGCTGTGTAAATTAATTTCAGGCAGAGGATACAGAATATCAGATGCTCAGTTTCTCCTGCTCAGGCACTGTGAGTGACAGCAGCTGAAGGAACTAAACTAATACAATGGCAGATACTGTACAGTGTGTGGTAATGAGTGGAGAGATGGCCAGTGGGCAGGAGATAAAGTTTCAGTTCCAGTCCTCATGTTACTTGCTGCTTCTGTTTGGCGGTCACTAGGTCAGTCTTTAAGTGCAAAACAAATTTAAAAACAAAATCTGAGTGGGAGAACATGAGGCTTCACTGGGTGGGTGAGTGTTGAGTGACACTTGAGAGGCACAGTATGCCCTTAGTATAGTCAAGTTCCCATATTTTCCAGGATTCCACGACCATGGAGTTTACGTCATCATTTTATGTAAACCGCGAAAAAATGCAGAATAATATTTTGCAGTTTGCATGAACTACGGAATATTAGTATGCGGTTTACATGAACTGCAGAATAGTATTCTGCAGTTTACATATCCCCAAGACAGGGAAAAGTCATACAATAGTGTTAATTTATTTCTAGGAAGTACCTTTGAGCCAAAAGCTCTTTTACAGAGGTTCCACGTCATAGTAATACATGGGCATAACATCATTTACAATGGTTACAAGTACATAAGCAGATACAAGGAGGTTCCATGCCTAGAAACACATGAGTACATCAGGTTACAGAGTTTACATAATTACAATAACAGGGAGTACAGAAGTAAAAATAAACAGACACATCATTAAAAGCAGACTAGGCTGACAGGTTGTTAAGTGAACAACTTGTGAATCTACAGGATATAGAGCGAATCAGGTAGGGAACACAGGATGATACAGTCTGTAAAATAATTAACTAATACTATACGCAAGGTTTCGAGAACTTGATGGGCAGCAGTTCTTTTGTCTTAAATGCTAAAGTGTGTAGTCACAAGGAGGGCTAGACTCATGGGGGGTGCTGAGGCGGGGACCTGGAGCCTACTAGGGGAGTGCTAGTTAGCAAGAAGAGAGGTGAGACAAGGGTGCAGGTTAGAATGAGGGTAGCAGGAAAGAGGAAGGAAGAGTGAGGGGGAATTCAGGTCTCACAGTCACAGTTCCTGTTTGTGGCGAGGGCCACTCGGAGTTTATCTTTAAAGGGGCCTATTTTGTCCTCTTTTGTGATGCCTAGGTCAAGTGCATTAAGCCAAAGTGGTGCCCGGTATCCGTAGGACCGTTGGCCTTGTGTGGTTCTATGGAAAGGAATGCAGAGAGCTGAGCTGTTTGTACCTCTAGTGCATCTGAGTGTAACAAAGCATTACATGTTCAGTTCCTCTGTAATAGTTTCTCCCACATTTACCATTAAAGTCACCTTCACCTTCATGCTGATTTTGGATGGCTGACCCCAAACAGACATTTCTAACCCAGAATGTCCTTCAGCACATCTTAACTCCAGAATCTCACGTGTGATTCCAATATTCACCACACGCTTTAACTGAATGTGCTCCTCAGATGCGTTTTCGAGGTGCATGTCCTCAAACTGGGGCATCATATGCCAGAGGAAGAGCACCTAGGGCAACACAGCGTGAACAATACCCTACTGTGGTACTGGAGGAGGATGAGAGTCCATCTTTCCCACTCCTCCTGTCGCATGACAGTGACTTGGCCCAATCTGAGTATGGGAAATACAGCCGTTACAACCATAACCCCAGTGCACACTGTGTAACCCTAATACCATGCTCCCTCAAAAATCTGTCTAGTCACATTTTGAAAGCCCGAACAATAATGTGTTAACTACCTTCTGTGTGAAGTAATGCTTCGTAATGTTTCCCTTTATCCTGCCCTTTTCTCAGTTTGAGGGCACTGCCTTTTAATCTGTTAGAACTCACCAGCTTACACACTGTATATTCCATCCTGTCTAGCTCCTTAGTATTTTGGAAAACAGTATGCTGTGTCCCTTAGCCTTCTCTTCTGTAGACGGAATAAGTTAAAATATTGGGTTATTTAGAATGGTACAGTTGAGTAAGAACTTACCATAACAGTAGATCTTTGAGAGTATCTCTAGCGGCAGATAATACATATAGGAATTTTCTAGCCACATATATTGTTTCCAGCTGCAGGATTTTCCCAGCAATCCACTTGGAACCACCCACATCGGCATCATAGGTCTTGTCCTGTGATATATAAGTGTGGGTGATCCCAGATGCACCTCAGTTTTCCATCAGTGACTGTGTGTGTTTGGTATAGACCAAGTGGCCTCAGAGGGAACAGAGGAGGAGGAGGAGGAGGTAGGAGTACCCTGGTTGTATGTAGAGAACAGGAGTGAGTGCCCTTCCCTGGAGAGGGGATGGAGGGGCAGTAGGACCTACTGCAAGAGATGCTCTTGAAGTGGCTGCTTCACAAAGTTCAGCTGCTGAGACACCTCTAAAGCAAGCCACTGAGGTCCCCATGCTACGTGTGGAGTGAGGCCGGATCACACCAGTTAATTCTTTACCATGTTTGCTATAGGAACCAGTAATGCAGTTGGCTAGCCTGCCAGAAAAACACTCTTTAGAAACAAAATTGCCCTCTTTGCTTGGGGCAAAAGAAACAAAAAGTTGTGCTGTCTTGTGCATCTCACTGGTATGTAAAAGACAGTATCTTACAGTTCTACCTACATCTAATGTAAGGAGCAATGACTCTCTTGGATTAGAAGGCTCCGCAAAATAAACTGGTAGGTGTTCAGATTGGTTCAAAGTGAACTCCAACATCAGCTTTATTAGAAAATTAGGGTTTGCGCGCAAAGACACTTCATGAAAAATCATGTAAGGTTCCTTACACATACCTTTTGTACTCTGTACCTAAACCCCATCTAGTAGTGGGTCATCGTGCCTTTGCATTCTCGGGTTCTTCTCTTTGGAACTCTCTTTCTTGCACTGTCATGACCTGTACTTCTACTCACCTGCTGAAGTGTTCTCTCAAATCTCACCTTGCCTCCACTCAGCTGTGTACCTGTTCCTGTTGACTGCTCCCCTTATCTCTCATCACTCTCCCCACTCATGCCATCTTTCTGGGGTCCTTAATTGAGCCTGCTTATTCTCCCTTTATTTACTATGCTGTGCTCCGGTGCTATGCAAGTTGTGCTTTGATTGTCCAGTTGATCTCAGCTGTAAACAATTTCTCACTGTTCCTACCGTGTATACTCCATATTCAGTTATACCTAAGTAAGCAATAATACCCGACAGGGTGGGCGGTATTGGGAAATACCGGACCACCCAGGGGCATAATGAGGCCCGATGCTGCAGGCAGAGGGCCTCATAAGCCTTGGAAGGTCTGGTATTTCCCAATACCGCCCACCCTGAATGGTATTATTGCACTTAGAAAATGGGCACTGTAAAAAGAAATTGATCACAAAATTGGTAATAAATAATTTTAAGTAAGTTTTATAATTAAATAGTTGCTCCGCTTTCAATAGAACCACAGCCTTTTGTCCTAGTACAGACACTATAGTTGGTAAGTAGCTATATGCAGTTAGCACCCCTGGCCCACAGTAACCTTTTGTTGTTGTTGTTGTTGGAACCTCCACCCCCCCCCCCAAAAAAAGTTTTTTTCTATTTTCATTTCGCATTTGAGAGAATATGTTTTTCTACCACAATGTCTTTGGTATTTTTTTACACTGGGGCCAGGACATGTTGCGACTGCGATCAGGAGAAGGAAGCGGGACTGCAAGTGTGGGCATATTCAGGAGCCAGCCAGTTGTTTAGCCCGTATTTTTTTTTTTTTTTTAAACATTCCCGATCCCCAGTGCCTACTACGACAGCCGGACTGTGTTTTTCCTGGGTTTCTTTGTCATACGAGTTCCTGGTCCTCGCTGCCTTCCACGAAGACTGGGAATGTGAAGGGAGTGTCTGGCTTGTGCAGCGAGTGAGTTTGTTCAGATCTGCTGAACTGGAGGAGCTGTAAAATGAAAAAAAATATGTAAATAGACAAGAATCCTGAGGTACTGCTGTCATGGATCTGCGCTGTGGGTATATTAGGAAAGGGGGATCCTTGTGCTTTGGCTTTTCTTTTTGTTTGTTTACGAGTCAGACAGAATGAGGGCACAGCATAGTGCAGTGATGAAGGACTCCATTAGGGAGGTGTCAAGCCCAGTCTTTCGATAACCGAGCGGGACAAAAAAGATTAATTTCATTTGTTTTGCCTGATTGGGTTTCAAGATAAGGACATGGGAAGCTGTTTTAATATATTTTGTAAAAGTACTTGAGTGTCCAGTTTCCTTGTACACAGTGAGGGGAGTGGGGTCTGCTCACTCACTAAGTAAGCTAAACACAATGGCGGCAATTTGAAATTACTTGGGGGTGCTTACAACCAAGGAACAACCAGGGTAAGAACAAGGATATCTGAGGGGGTGTAAGGCCAGCTGGACTGGGACTTTTTATTTGGTGGGCATCTACTGAAAGCTAATGTATTCCTATGGCATGGGTACCAACCAATCAGATGCCTCCAAATAAAAAGCCCATTTTCTAACTATACATATGCTTTGCTTAGTTATCATTCTTGGACTTTCATCCTTACACCAGTTTTGAAGATGTAACTTAATTTACTGCCTGTGTGACATTTTGCTATTATTGAGTTTGTCGTGGCGCACAGGCACAGACAAATTCATTGCTATAAGAGGCGCCATACAGGGGTGTGCCCAATGGAGAGCTCAGTTTCAAGGGGCAGGTCAGCGGCTGGCAAATCATTCAGCAGGCTAGCGTTGACTCCCTTTCAGTTGTTGGGGCGGAGTTGGCCACCTTTTCAAACGACAGAGCCACACCAACAGTGGCGCGGCTCGGTCCTATGATGTTGGAGTCCTGTACTGTTACATTTCTGGGTGAGCGTTCACCCTGCTGTAACTTGTAGTGTGAATGTGCTGCGCTCAGGCTGTCGGCATGCCCCCTTCCAGTTTCAAATTAACAAATGGCGGCTGTCGCAGTTTGCCTCTCACATTTCCCATGAAAGCCGACAAGGGTGCACAATCCCAGTTCATTTGCTGATGGGGAAGCCCACTCCAAGTCGGCATAATGTCCCCCCCATTTGTAGTGTATCGAGGGGAATGCCCAATCCCCCCTGGCTCATGCCCCCCAAACACTCAGTATGTGCCGACAGGGTGCCCAATTCCTGTCAGCTACAGGAACCCCGTCCCCCAAGAAACACTCAGGAGGCATGCTGGGAACCAACCCCAGTGTGCTAAAGACACTGTTTAAAAAAAAAACAAAAAAAAAAACCTTCCCACACTGGATTGTTTTTGAACCTATTAAACAAGAAAACGGTCCCTCACAGTCTACTGTACCCCCCTCCCCCAACCTGCACTACCCTTCTGTGCACTCCACCTCCCCCAACCCATACTTACCTCCGGAGCCAGGCGTGATGATCTTTGGTGGATCGGGAACACACCTGCACTCTTCAAAGTTGACCGCGAACTGAAGAAATGCTGGTAAGCTGCATAATGACATACATTTTTTTTTCCCCAACTCTGATGCACACCTCGGCACCAAATTCTCAACATGGGGTTCTTGGGACCCCAGCTCATGAATTCAGTCACTATCATCTGGTTATTCGGTCCCGAAAGGTGATTTTTCAGTCACTGCGTGAAATCATCTTTTGGGACCAAGTAAGGAAAAGACAGTGTTTATGTTCATGAGGTGGGCTCCCAGAAAGCCTATGTTGCAGATTTGGTGAAAAAATTCCAAACAAGCATTCGTCAATGCCGAACGTTTGCTTGCAGGTATTTGCAGTGCTGTTTGGCACGTATGGTGCTTTACCCTAATGCCCTGTGTGATTGCTGGTATTTGCACAATAAAATTTCAGCATGACCTTTTTGTTACCCCCATTGTGCGCTACATAGGCGGAAACACGTTTTGGGCAGGATGTGAAAAATGACAGCTGTACTGCTCATGAGGAGGTGTGGTAAAATGGCAATGTTGAGAATCTGGAGTGCAAATACTGAATGAGCGTGCGTAGGAACTGCGCAACGCACGCTCATCAAACAGTCATTTTTAAGAATTTTTTTCACCAAATTTTCAACATAGCCATTTTAAGACCTCTGCTCATGAACAGTGTCACTGTGATCTTCTTAATGTGTCCCATACATTGATTTCGCACACCAACTGCACCACTGTGTGCTACATGGGCGGAAACACGTTTTGGGTGAGATGTGAAAAATGACAGCTGTACAACTCATAAGAAGGTGTGGTAAAATGTCAATGTTGAAAATCTGGAGTGGAAATATTGAAAATTCGCGAAACCCTCGAAGGCGTGAGAACTGCTAATGCACGCTGGTAAAACAGTCATTTTAGAAATTTTTCACCAAATTTTCAACATAGCCATTTAAGACCTCTGCTAATGAACAGTGTCACCGTGATTTTCTTAATTCGTCCCATACATTGATTTTGCACACCGACTGCGCCATTGTGCGCTACATGGGCAGAAACACGTTTGGGCAGGAAGTGAAAAATGACAGCTGTACTGCTCATAAGAAGGTGTGGTAAAATGGCAATGTTGAAAATCTGGAGTGAAAATATTGAAAATTTGCGAACTTACGAGCTTGCGTAGGAACTGCGCAATGCACACTAGTAAAACAGTCATTTTTAGGAATTTTTGCACCAAATTTTCAACATGGGGTTTTTGGGACCCCTTCTCATGAATGATATCACTGTCATGGTGTCATCTGGGCCCAAAGGGTGATTTCACGCAGTGACTGCGAAATCACCCTTCGGGCCCGAATAACGCCATGACAGTGACATCGTTCATGAGAAGTTAAGTTAGCTGAGTTGCTGGCGCGTGTTTAACGAAATGACTGTTACGAGCGTGAAATTGGCGCAGTTTCAACACACACTTGTAACATTGCGAATATGTAATATTTTCACTCCAGATTTTCAACATTGGCATTTTTTTTTTTTTTTTTTTACACACCTCCTCATGAACAGTACAGCTGTCATTTTTCACATCCTTGCCGAAATGTGTTTTTGCACTTCCGGCGCAGAATAGCGCAGTCACTGTGGGAAACCAGTGTTTGGGACAGAGTACAAAAATCACAGTGACACTGCTCATGATCGGAGGTGCCAAAATGCCTATGTTGAAAATTTGGTGACAAAAGTCCATAAAATGACTATTACGAGCGTGCGTTGCGCAGTTTCCATGCACACTCGTAACTCTGCCAATTTGTAATATTTTCACTCCATATTTTCAACACTGGCATTTTTTTTCCTTTTACACCTCCTTATGAACAGTATAGCTGTCATTTTTCATATCCTGCCTGAAATGTGTTTTCGCACATCTGGCACACAATGGCATGGTTGCTGTGGGAAATCAACGTTCGGGACAAATTAAGAAAATCATAGTGACAGTGTTAATAAGCAGAGGCCATAAAATGCCTATGTTGAAATTTTGGTGAAAGAATTCCACTAAATGACTGTTACGAGCATGGGTTGTGCAGTTTCCACATACACTCATATGTTCGAACATTTTTAATATTTTCACTCCAGATTTGTCAACACTGCCATCTCTTCACACCTCCCTATGAATGGTACAGCTGTAATTTTTCACATCCTGCCTGAACTGTTTTTTTGCACATCTAGTACAGAATGGCTCAGTCGCTATGAGAAATTAACATTCGGGACAGATTAATAATATCACAGTGCCACTGTTCATGAGAAGAGGTCCCAAATGCTTTCATAAGGTGGGGGGGGTCACAAAAGGGCATGTTGAAAATTTGTAGTGCTAATACTAGCAAACGCCCGGGGCATTAGGGTTTCTAACTATAATGTCCCCTCCCCAACCCATGGTGGGGTTCCATTGCTCTAATCCTCTCTGAACCGCAGACACAGCTTCACTCTTCAAAGCCAGATCATAAATTGGGTAAACAGGCACGCACTTCACTGTATTTCAATGGGAATTTGAACTTGGTGGAATAACGTGTTCTTTCTGCTGGGAACTGTAGTCCTGCCAATTGATACGTACCAACAGCAGTTCCAGTGATGAACTCCAGCACTGACAAATGCTTGTTATGTATGTTTTTGTAAAAGTGTCTGTGTACACTTACCATGTGCTATTATTTATTAAATCACTGTTCCTCCCTTTGTAACCCTTTTCCACGGGTTGCCCCTGAAAAAGGTGGGCCTACCCGGTTACCAAAATTCAAATAAAAAAAAAACAAAAACATGAGAGCATGAAGCTCCGAAATACATCTAGCCAACATAATGGCTACTAAAAAAAGGGTTTTCCCAGGAGAGAAACTGCAGTTTGCAAGAAGCCATGGATTCAAAAGGGGGTAAGGTGTGTTTTTCCAAAACAAAATTAAGGACCCAGAGAAGTAAGGGATCCCAACCAGGAGGCTTCAGGCGAAGAAGGCCTCTCAAGATGGTTTTCATAACCTCTAAGTTTGCTAGGGGTTTATCATCCACAGTAATATGAAAGGCAGCTGTCACAGACAGGTATACCGTCACGGATGAGTATTTCAATCCACTGTCTTAGAAAGAGACCAAGTACTCTAGTACATGCTGTGGGGAACAGGTGTATGGATCAAAGCTGCCCATATGACAAATTGTGTTCATTTCATGAAGTAAGTCTCCCTAGTGGAAGGCTACGTGCCACTCATAACACTGCTGTAGTCTCCCGTGAAACTCGGAATCTGGAAACAGCTATGTCTTCTGGAGCCAAGTATGCTATGCAGGAAGTAAACAATGGGCTGAAGAAGGGAACCTTGAGCCTGAATGCGGAGAGTGGGGCAGAGGGCCCTGAATGGTCAATTACTGCAATGGTGGGAACCAAACTTGTCTCAGTCACAGAGGAGCAGTGAGAATCATCGCATGCATGTCCATCATTAGTTTGAATAGAACCCTCTGAATAAGAGGTAATGGAGGAAAGGTGTGAAGAAATTTTCCTGTCCAAGAAAGAGACAACGCATTGAGCCACACAATCCCAGGACCTGGATCTAGCGAGCAGTAGTGTGTGGTTTTACACTGGGTATAGAGGCGAAGAGATCTAGCTTAGGGCATCCCCAATGAAAGAAGAGCTCATCGACCATGTCTTGGAGGAGTTCCTATTCATGTGGCAGTGTCATTGAGTGACTGAGGGCATACGCAAGGATATTCCTGTTGCCTGGAACATGTACAGCAAGCAGATGTAACTCGTGATGAATTACCTAGTACCACACTCTCACTGCCTCCCTCCATAAGAGACAGAAATGCGTACCTACTTGTTTGTTCAGGTAATGGACCACCACCGAGTTGTCCACAGTGATTTGTATGTAACCCGTGGGAGCAGGCACTCAGAAGCTTGTAGCATGTAGAAACCATCTTCATCTCCAGAACATTTATATGAAGATGTACTACTTCCTGACTCCATACTCCCTGGGTTTCAACGTCATCTAGGAGGGCTTCCCATCCAAGGGTAGTTAAGAAATTAGTTGGGTGAAAGGATTTAAGAAAATCTAGGAGGTAATGGAAGTCAGATGTTGCATTCCCCAGGGATCCATCTTGAGCCCAGTCCCATTTAATAATCTTTATATGTGACATGGTGGGGAGGAATCCAGGGATCCATCTTGAGCTCAGTCCTTTTCAATATATCTAATGTGACACTGGGTGGGGAAATTAGGGAAATATCTGCCTCTTGGCAGAACATATGAAAATCTTTTTGTCTGACAGCTCTAACCTAATACAAATAAATGTGCAGTTTCATGCATGTATGGCACAAGACAGTAATGCTGCCATACATCACGAAATGCTGTGGTCTACTGCAGGAAGCAGGATGCAACCCAACACAGTAATGCTGCTGTATATCACAAAATGTCTGTGCTGCATGGAACATGATGCAACTGCAACACAATAATGCTGCTGTATATCACAAAATGATGCAGTATGCTGCAGGAATCAGGATGTAACTGTGACACAGTAATGCTACCATATATCAAAAAATGCTGCAATATGCTGCAGTGAACAGGATGCAACTGCAACAGAGTAATGCTGCAGTATATCACAAAATGCTGCAGTATTCTGTAGGGGAACAAAATGAACATGCAACACAGTAATGCTGCTGTATATCACAAAATGCTGCAGTTTGCTACAGGGCACACAATACAATGGCAATACATATATATCACAAAATGCTTGTGCTGCAGGGAACTGGCTTAAAATGCAACCCAGTAATGCTGCCATACATGACAAAATACTGCAGCAAATAGGGTGCAACCATGACACAGTAATGCTGCCGTATATCACAAAACGCTGCAGTATGCTGCAGGGAACAGGATGCAACTGCAACACAGTCAGAGAACAGGTGAAGCACCCACTGTATGAGACTGCTGGACTGCAATGAGTCTGAATATGACTCTGATCACTCTGAGGAAGCTTAGCAGCTTGCTAAGTGAAACATTAGTATCTGTGTAATAGCCACCACCTATTTTTTTAGCCAGTTGTGTTTTTTTGTATCACGCTGCGTGAGCTATAAAGCTATAAAGGACTGAGTCGTATTCAAATTCACTGCAGTTCAGCAGTCTTTATTCCATTACAGTGGGCACTTCACCTGTTCTTTGTGTTCTTTTCGTGCTAGCACCACAGTATTATTTCCTGGTGCTCCTCATTTCTTGTGTTGAATTGCAACACAGTAATGCTGCTGTATATCACAAAATGTGGAAATGTGCTGCAGGGAACAGGATGCAACTGCAAGACAGTAATGCTGCAGTATATCCCAAAATGCTGCAGTGTGCTGCAGGGACAGGATTAAAATGCAACACAGTAATACTGCTGTATATCACAAAATGCTCCAGTATGCTGCAGGAAACAGGATGTAATTACAACACAGTAATGCTGCCATACATCACAAACTGCTGCAGTGTGCTATAGGGAAGAAGATGCAACTACAGCACAGTTATGCTGCTGTACATCACAAAATGATGCAGTGTGCTGTGGCAAAGAAGATGCAGCTGCAACACAGTAATGCCACTGTACATCACAAAATGCTGCAGTATGCTGCAAGGAGCAGGATGCAACTGCAAACCAGAAATGCTGCCATACATCACAAAACGCTGCAGTGTGCTGCAGGGAATAGTGTAATTCAATGGCTGTTATGCCCTTTTTTATGGCAGTATTTTGTGATGCATCATTTACTGCATGTTATTCCATTGCATCATGACTGACTTTACTGTATGGGCCAGGAAAGTACAGTTACGTAAGAACTTACCGTAACAGTAGATCTTCGAGAACAGCTCTTGCAGCAGGTTACACCATTAGGACTGAAGCCAGCAGGCGCCAGGACCCCGGAGATCTTTTCTAGCTATCATCTGCAGCGGGGACCGCCTCACGCCGCCCGCCCATTCGTGCTGCTATGGTATAAGAGGGCGGTCCCGCCAGAATCCCCAGTTCTCCCACCGGAGATTCCTGGCCAGAGGTTGCAATAGCGGGGGAAACCAAGGATCCACCGTCAGAAGGCAAAAAGGAGTACGAAAACTCTACGAGGAAAAAAGCTGACTCCTGCGCTCGCCCCGCCATGCGGAAGAAATCAAATTCCTGTCGTCTGAACATTCAGACTGGCTGGCTGAAATACTCACCATCCTTTTCTCCCTCACTCCTCCGTTCTAGAGGAGCAACTGCGAGCAAGACCTCCTCCAAGGGGATACGGCGGACGGGAAGGTACCTGCACAGAGCTGTTCTCGAAGATCTACTGTTCGCGTAAGTTCTTACGAACTGTACTATCTTACTGAGATACAGCTCTTGGCAGGTTACCCCTCATTAGACTGATTCCCAAGCAGTAAAGCTTGACCCCTTCACATCGGGAGGAGGAAAAAGAAGAAACCGAGGAGCAGCCGCCCAACCTTGATTCAGGACAGGAGGCCCTGCAGCACGGCCTGGCCGAAACCAGCCCTTCGCCTAGAGGCGATATCCAGACTGTAATGCCTGATAAAGGTATGCACAGAGTTCCAAGTAGCTGCAGCGCAAATAGTTGAGGTTGAGACATTCTTGAGAGCTGCAAAAGAAGTGGCTACACCCCTAGTAGAATCGCCCCGGACGGAACCCAGGAGGGGCTTTTGTTTGATTGGTAGCAATGGGAGATGCATTGCACAAGCCAGCGGGATAAGATTGCTTAGACACTGGCCGGACCTCTCATTCTCTGTGCGAAGGACACAAAAGTTGCCCAAGCCAAAGGACTTAGTTCTACTGAGGTAATACCTCAGGCTGTGGTGAACATCAAGAGTATGAGCAAAGCCTCTCTCTATTGGAATAGTTCGGAAGTAGACCGGAAGGTCAATATCCTGATTTAAGGTCAGAGCTGAAACCACCTTAGGCAAAAACTTAGGATTCGTTCTCAGAGACACTCTGTCTCGGTGAAAAACCAAATAAGGCTCCTTACACATCAGGGCATGAAGCTCAGAAATCCTTCTGGCTGAAGTAACTGCAACTAAAAACAACGTCTTCCAAGACAGAAAACGTAGCTCGCAATCAGCGGCTGGTTCAAAGGAGGGCGTGGTTGCTCCAAAACAAAGGAGATCCCATGGAGGAATTGGATCTTTAATAGGAGGCCTAAGGTGCAGCACCCCTCTCAGGAACTCGAGAAGCATCCAGTTGAGCAATGGTGCGTTGGCCCACCGGCTGGTGATAGGCGAAACAGCACAAGGTGTACTTTAATAGGGGTAGGCTAACCCCAGTGAAAAGGGAGAGGAGGTAGTCAAGACTGCCCCACAGGGCAACCTAAAGGAGAAAGGTCACGAGCCCATGACCAAAGACAGAATCGGCACCATTTCATGGCGTAAGTAAGCGTGAGTAGCAGCTTTCTGGCTGCAGAGAGTACCCTCTGCAACCTCCTCGAGACCCGTGTCGCATGATGGCTCGTCTCTAGGAGCCAAGCGTGCAGGTTCAAAGACCACAGATCCGGATGTAATACTGAACCTTGCTCCTGAGACAGAAGGTGAGAACTCTTGGGCAGTGGGAGTGGAGGTTCCAGACAGCTGCGCCAGCAATGGGAACCAGATTTGTCTGGGCCAGAATGGGGCCACCAGAATCACACAGCGCATGCTCCCTGCGCAGTTTTAAGCAACTCTCTGGATCAACGGGAAAGGAGGGAAAGCGTAGAGGAACCTGTTCTCCCAGGAGATGGACAACGTGTCTCGCCAGAAAACTCCAGGCCCTGGATCTAGCGAGCAGAAATTGGGCAGTTTTGCGTTGGATGGGGATGCGAATAGGTCTAATTCTGGAGTTCCCCATCGAAGGAACAGGTCCTCTGCTACCTCCTGAAGAAGTTCCCACTCGTGGACTCTGGCCTGGGAGCGACTCAGGCCGTCCGCAATCGTGTTGTCCACGCCGGGAACGTGTACCGTGACTAGACTTGCGCCGTGTCCAATTACCCAATCCCACACTCTCTGGCTTCCCTGCAAAGGGGTAAGTGTCGCCTCCTTGTTTGTTGAGGTAATACATAACACCGCCGTGTTGTCCGTCCTGAAGCAGGATGGTCACGGTGGGATCATGGACTGGAAAGCCCAGAGCATAAGTACAGCTCTCATCTCCAGAACATTGATGTGCAGATGAGCTTCCAGAGGACTCAAATGCCCTGAGACTTCACCCATCCAGGTGAGCTCCCACCGAGACCTGGCGTCCGTGGTGAGGGTAATCTCTGGGGCACGGCGTTGCAAAGGGACACCCTTGGAGAGCGACCCGGGGCTAACCACCATTGCCAGTCCTGAATCACTCTTTGTGATTCTGACGGATGCTGCAGATGGTCTTGCCTCTGGTCCCACGCCAGAGCATCCACTGCGTTCAGGCATGTGAGCCACCGAGAAGGAACCGTGAGAATGGGCGCAGCCATGTGACCGAGCAGGCTGAAGGACCAATCTGGCGCAAGCGGTCTGATTCGGCCGATAGGTCCTCTATGAGGGACCTGATGCATTCCGCCTGCCTGGGAGGAAGCCCTCCCTGGACCGTGTCCAGCACTGCGCCTATGAACTGCAGGTTCTGCGACGGTACCAAGACCGACTTCTCCTGGTTTATCAAGATCCCGAGTGATCGAACAGGATCTGAGTGTCCGGATCGCTTGCAGCGCCCCTCTGGGCGGCCATGAGAAGCCAATCGCCGAGGTACGGAACACATAGTGGCCCTTCCTCCTTAGAGCAGCTGCCACGACTGCCATGCACTTTGTAAAAACCCTCGGAGCGGATGACAGCCCAAAGGGAAGAGCTCGGAATTGGAAATGGTGGCCTGAGAACACGAAGCGCAGGAACCTCTGATGCGCCTGAGCTATGGGGACGTGCAGGTAGGATCCTGCATGTCTAGGGACGCTAAATAGGCGTCTTGTTTTAGCATGGAATGAGACCGGAAGGGTCACCATGCGAAACCTTTTGTGAGCGACCGATTGATTGAGGTCGCTAAGTCCAGAATTGACGGAGGTCCCCTGTCTTTTGGGAACCAGGAAGAAGTGAGAATAATACCCCAGTCCTCTCTGGTTTCCTGGGACAGATTGATGCTCCCTTGTCCAAGAGGCGATCATCTCTTGCAAATCAAGTTGTGGTGCTGACCCGAGTATCGGAAAGCAGAGAGAGCCTCGGGGTGGCCGTTCTTCGAACTCTAAAAAGTGGCTTTTGCTGACCAACTGAAGAACCCACCTGTTGGTGGTTAGTGCCTGCCAACCTGACAGGAAGTTCGCAATGCGACCCCCGACCGAAAAGTCCCGTTGATCCTGAGGGGCGGGGGCCGGAAAGGAGTCATGCTGTGGCGGCTGAAGGACCCGCTGGCTGGGTGGCCTTGGAAGGACGTTGACCCCTGCCAGCGGGCTGCTTCCCCTGGGTCCTTCCGAAGCCAGAGCCCCTGTGCTGTGTGGCGGAATGGGGCTGTTGCCTCTGAGTCTGTCCACGGAAACGGCATTGGCTCCTACGAAAGGAGCCAAGCCTCGGCCGGTACATCGCCTGGACTGTCCGGACCGCCTTTCCAGCCTCTTGGAGTTTGGTAATGATACGCTCTGACGGATTACCAAACAACACCTCACCTTTGAAGGTAGCGTCCAAAATTTTTTTCTGGACGTCTGGGGTGAAACCGGAGACACGAAGCCACGAGTGCCTCCGGAGGCAAACACCTGAAGCAGCCGCCCTGGCTGACGAGTCCACTGAATCATATGCAGCTCTTAAAACTTGGGTTCCCACGTCTGAACCCGTGCGGAGGAGCTGAAGCATCTCCTCCTTCTGCTCACCTTCTGGCAGCTTCTCAGCCGCCTCTAGCCCCTGCTCCCACAGGGCGTTCTGAAACTGCACTATGTGGGTGAGGTAGTTCAGGGACCTGATGGCGCAAGTCGTGGAAGCGTAAGTGCGCCTCCCCAGAGGTCCAGCTGTTTGGACTCTGGGTCCGTGTGCAGGGTGCTCAAATGTTGCGGTCTCTGGGACCGATCATGGGAGGCAGTAATTACCAGAGTCAGCCAGAGGTGCTGTGACAAAATACTGGTCCCCCTAGGGGCCCTGTACAACCTGTCAGCCTTCTTGGCACCGCCCGAGAGGCGAATGTGGGCCTTCCACCAGCCTTGGTGACGTCCACGAAAGTGTCCACCAAGGGTGGCACCACCACAGGCTTAGGTCTTTCTGCGAAGGTACTTAGCCAGGCGAGCCTTCGGGGTCAAGTTCCTCTGCTTCCCAACCCATGTTCTCCTGGATATGTCTGAGTATATCCATGAGGATGGATCGTCCGGAGAGACCTTGGAGTCTCACGTGGGTCCGGTGAGGCAAGAGACCCGAACCGGGATCTGGACGATGAATAAGATGATCCGTAACCTCCGTCGTGGCGACGGCGTCGCCTCCTGGACCTCTTGGGACTGGGCGATCCGGAGGACGACGATCTAGAGGGAGGTCTCCTTTTAGAGTGCCGGCCCCTGGGAGGAGTCTCAGGCTCCCTAGAGACAGAATGGCCAGCCGACCTCACAGGTGAAGGTGGGGCCGGAGCTGTAGCAACAGAAGGAGGAGGAGGTGGAGGAGGAAGGACTGGGGTACCACATCCTTCCTGATAGTATCCACCAGTATGTAAAGAGGTCCTTCTCGGCCAGGATAGCCCGGCGTCGGCTCCGGTCGGGGCGGACGCCGGGTCAGCGGCGGCTCCACGGGGCCTCGGGGCGGTTGCGAGGACCCGGGGAGACTCCTCGCGGCTGGGGCGTCCGCCTGGTCATCGGGCTGGGCTGAATCCTCCTCGGTGAGGGACTCCTGTCCGACCGGCGTCGGGCGCGAGGCCCTCGGCTCAGGAAGCCGCAGGCGTCGGTCCCCACCGGCGTCCGATGCACAGAAGGGGCGATGGCGGCCGGGCCGGCGTCGGCTCGGAGAGCGATGGCGAGCGGCCGGCGGTCTGGCCGATGCGGATCCACTGGCCTCCTCAACGGAGTGAGTTCCAAGGTCTTCCGGGGGGGAAGTGAGGAAGACCGGGCGTCGGGAGCCGAGGAGCGGGAGTCCGACTTGTGGTGGTGGCGGTGGCATTCCCCCGACTCCGCCAAGGCCTTCTGGGCAGATGAAGAGGACGGCGGCCTGGCGGTAGAGGCCTGAGCGGGCTGGAAGTAAGCGGGGACCACAGCAGGAGCGAAGAGGCCCTGGAAGGCGGCGGTCTGACCGAGACCAGACTCGGGACTCGGAGGCCCGAACCCGGCGACGGGCAGGATTCTGGATCTCTTCTTTTTCGGGCGTGCCGATGTGCTGAATCCCTTGGAGGCCATCGCTGTAGTTGTTCTTCCAGGAGGTAGGCTTGAAGGGCCTTCTGCCGGCGGATCCTGGTGCGGCTATTGAACCCTAGCAGAGAGAACAGGCCTTAATATCGTGGTCTGGGCCCAGGCACCTGACGCACGCGGAGTGCGGATCTTTAAAAGGTATTTGTTTGCCGCATGCACACTTCGAAGAATGGCCGGTCGGAGAGGACATCAGATAAGAAAATGTTGATTGTAGAAAATCTTCCACAGCAAATTTCAGAGAAATTTCGAAAACCACGCTAACCGTAGGTCGAGGCATGCAATTTCGACGGCGGGAAAGAAGAGATTCTGGCAGGACCGCCCCCTCTTATACCACGCCTGACGTCGGAGGCGGGCCGACGTCGGGGGCGGTCCCCGCTGAAGATAGCTAGCTAGAAAAGATCTCCGGGGTCCTGGCGCCTGCCGGCTTCAGTCCTAATGGTGTAACCTGCTGCAAGAGCTGTATCTCGAAGTAAGATCCAGAAAACACAGTACAGGATGAGGGGTGAGGAATGGAGGCAACAGCTGAGAAGAAGGACCTTGGGGTATGAATTACAAACACAATGAAACAGTTTCATGTAATAGAGCAGTCTGAAGGGCAAACAGAATGCTGATGTGAATAGGCAGGAACATGAACAGCAGACAAAGGTGATTCTGCCCTGTACAGATCCCTGGTAAGGCAGCACTTTGAATACTGTATTTCTTTAGTCCACACTTAAGAAAGGAGTAGGATGTGGTGGCGGTAGTACACAAGGGTCATGTTCTCCCCATTCTAATTTCACATTTAACAAAATAAAACCATCAATCAATTCCCCTTTGCAAATAGTTTCTTTTACTTATATGTTCACTACCGATTCCACCCTACTGCTCTGTGCATTTCTTTGCTTTACAGCAGTCACTCCTAGCTCTGCACTGCTCCTCCATGAGGTTCTCTCTGACTCGCTTCTTTTGAAATCTCAGGGTTGAAAGGAGGCAGTGGGATCAATACAGCAGGCCTCTTTTGCTGCTGTTTCCTTTTCCATACTAGACATTCAAGAAAATCCTTCTCCCTCCCCACCCCTGTTGTTCCTCTTTATGCATTTTCAATATTTCCCACAATTATTCCTGTATATCTATATGTGCACCTGCTTTGGCCTTTGCCTGTCGTGTCTCCGCCTTCTTCTTTGATCTCTGCTTCTCTTCCACCACATTGCCTGGCCTGTTGTCCTGCTTTTGTCTCTTTGGTGACATCTCTATCTTGTTACCTTTGGACTTTCTCTTTTCCTTAACTTCTTTCTTCTTCTCTGATGGATGCTCACATGGGTCTTGGAACATGCAAGAAAGTTGGGAGGCTAAAGTTCAAAAGGTCACAGGGTTAGAAACAGTTTTTGCAGGCTTCAGTTTTTAATTATAGAAATACTGTATTAGCACATGCTGAAAACAAATTCAAAGAGAACTGCAACATTTATCACACCTACAAAAGCAAATCGAAGTTTTCTGGAGTCTGTGAAGAACCGGCAAAGAAACTTAGACAAAGACTTGGTCTGTTCTTTAGGATTAATAATCTCCTCACAAGTGACGCTAAACTGAAACTGGTTCAAACTACCTTTCTTTCCTTACTGGATTACGCAGACTTTCTCTATAGTCAGGGACCTGCAGGTACCCTTGCCAAACTCGATACACTTTGTCACAGAGCCATAAGATTTATCACAGGTCTTCCATACTCAGCCCACCACTGTGCATTGTACACTGCAGTGGGATGGTCATCCCTTACTTACAGACGGCAAAAAAATGCTGCGGTTTGGACATACAAAGCTATCTCAAATAAACTGCCTCAGTATATCTCTGTCTGTTTACCTTTGTGCACTCTGGGGAAGTATGCCCCGAGAAGCACCTCATATATCTACCTTTATGTTTACAAAGCAAAATCTTGCATTGGCAGAGTAGCCATCAGTTTTGTGTTCCCTCAACTGTGGAACAAGCTGCAAAAAAATGTAAGATTAACTCACCCCATCAGCGTAGCAGCTTTTAAATCTCTATATCTACATCATAATAAGGAGTCCTGTGCCTGTCTACCCTAAATAGTGACTCCTATAAGTCCAAGCACACTCTAATTACTACTGTTAAACGACTGATCACATCTATAATCAACTCTTCCCTCTCCTCTTTTTCTACCTCCATATCTGCCCCTTCCACATTCCTTTGACCCTGGTTCCAGCTCTAAATTCTCCATACCGTATCACTATATATATTTTTATATTAGGTTTTATTTGTGTTCGGTGCACCTGATATGTATATTTCTTTACTTTTGTGAAAAATTGTGTCCTACTCAGAACTAGCTGTATCTTCTGTTCCAAACATATACTACTGTCAATGCTACCTGCTGATACTTTGTATACACTGTATTATTGTATCTCACTTTATTTGTATTATTACTATTTTCTTGTGTGTTGCATCCCGTGTATATTGTCCCTTGTTCCTTGTTAACAAACCCAGGTCCACCTCGAAAATGAGCCTGCTCAACGGTGATCGCCTGGTTAAATAAAGTCTTTGATTGATTGACTGTGATCCTTTGCATTTAAAATGGAAGCGCACTGATGAGTCCTGGGTAGGATGATACATGTGTCTGTCTTCTGTTTACACCTTTTGCAGATTATGCAAGAAGCCATTTGGCACCATGCATTCCTGCTTAAAGCAGAACCAGCCTAGAATTTTATGGTGATTTGCATATACAGTACATAATTTTAGCATATTCTCTACTTAGTAAATATACACCTTTAATAATGGAAAAAGAACTTAGTACGTGTATGCAACGTTTGATGTATAGTGAGGAAAAGTATGGGAGCGAGTATGTATGTGCTAATTGCCATCTGATTGCTACTCTTGAAGCAGAGAGCGCGTTTCTGCTTAATAGTAAACCTGTTTCTACTGATATTAGGGAACTGGAAAGTTACATTGATCTTATGGATGAACAACTTCATTCTAATGAACAATTTCCTTCACATTTAGGTAGCATTTCTATGCCTCCTGATGAGGAGACAATTGTAACAACTAGCACTAGTATACCCGTTGCCTCTGCTCCCTCTTATAAGGTGGATGATTATCCGCCCTCTTCTCATGATAATGATGACTGGACCATTGTCACAAAGCCTCTTAAAAAAAGGAGGGGCGGTCAAATACGCAAAAGTGCCCCTACTGAAACTTGTAATAGGTCTGAGCAATTGACTGTATCAATAATGAAGTGCTACATGATTTATTATGTGCATCACCCTCTGTTGATAATGGTTTAAAAACACTTTTCAATCAGGAGTTAATGCCCATGAATACTTGTCCTAGTAAGTCTCAAGCTATCAGATCAATACCTATTAATCGTTCCAGAGTGTGTTAAACAATCACCTGTTTCTGATTCTTGTACCCCTACTGTCTCAAAACAAGTGTTAGTCCTGGGAGATTCAATCATTAAGCACACTGACGGGGCGGTATGCAATAGTGACAAGAGCAACCGCACTTGTTCTAGCTTCCGTGGGGCCAGGGTATCTGACATTACCACCATGATGCCTAAAATTTTAAAAAATGCAGGAGAAAATCCACTGGTTATCATACATGCCGGTGTTAATGATATAAACAACACCCTATTTAATCAGTTACAACAGGACTATGTGGTGTTATGTAACCTGTTACTTGATAGGGGATGCCGTGTATGTATATCTAAAATCCTACCTGGCCCAACAGCAACCTTTACCATGATGCAGAAAATCAAAGCCCTAAATGAATGGCTGAGAAAATGGTGTTTTAAGCAGGATATACCCTGTATTACCCACTGGGAATCATTTTCAGATCATTCTTCCTTGTTTTGCTGGAACGGTTTACATCTCAGTCATAGGGGTAGTACACTTATGGGGAAAAGTATCACTAAAATCATAAATCATTGTTTAAACTAAAAACAATGGGGGAGAATGGGTCTATTCCCAAGTCTCTGAATACTTATCAAAATATTATTACAACTAAATGTAAATTCCTAGCTTTGAATGCAAGATCTTTAAACCAACTCAAATTAGCAGAACCTGAAGCCAAATGTAAAACTTTAAATATAGGTGTGGTGGGAGTAACTGAGACTTGGTGGGATGCATCCTCAATTTGGTCCTGAGAAATTTGCAGGTTATAAGTTATATCATAAAAACAGATTAGATAAGCAAGGCGGTAGAGTTTGTATGTACATACGAAATTATATTCCTTCTTTTGAAGTGTGTTCTCCCTTTCCTTTGGAAAGTCTATGGGTTAAAATCTTATTGAAGGAGCAGTCCTATATAACTATTGGTAACATCTATCGGCCTCCATCTGCAAATTCAGATAACACAACTGATATGTTTAAAGAAATTACACATTTTTCAGAATCTCAAGATACTGTAATATTTGGTGACTTTAACCTCCCTCATATTAACTGGGACTCATTCTCAGGACAGTCCTATGCTGAGAAAGGACTAATAGATGTGGTAGCTAGTACTGGATTACAACAACTTGTTACTGAACCCACAATCGCAGTCCTAATATTATGGATCTATTATTTACTAACATAGAGCAACAAATTAGCAATTTACAAATCTGGGGTCCACTTGGGACCAGTGATCATTCATCTATTCTTTTTGAAATTCAACAGTTTAAAACTACACAAAGGAAGATATACTATACAAAAAATTATAACAAAGCAAATTTTTCTAAAATCAATGAATACTTACAAAACATTAACTGGGAATCTAATCTTCTTAATTGTACAGCATAACAAGCTTGGGACTTTTTAAAAAACATTGTATATTATTTGGAAAATACCTTTATTCCATCTAAGAGGAACTTTAATAATAAAGGAAAAATTCCCCTTGGTTCAACAAGACAATTAAAAATTAGATTAAAATAAAAATTAAACTTTTTAGGAAACTTAAGAATAGTTCTGTTCCATTTAAAACTACCCTATTACATAAATACAAACTATCTGTGAAAAACTTGAAAAATTTTATTAAATTGGCAAAAAATAAGCTAGAATTTAAACTAACTCACACAAAAGACTGTCACAAATCTCTTTTCTCCTATAGAAATAGTAAAAAAGGTGTATCAAGGACCATTGGTCCCATTATAACCAATGGCTCTTTTCTATCTGATATATAAACCTTGAATCGCTTTAATAAGTACTTTTGTTCGGTCTTCTCTCAAAAATCACCTGTTAGTACATTTAAAGTTCACCACATAGATTATCATAGGTTCTATCAACTGACATTATACAGGCTAACAAAAAACTAAAAAAAATACTAGTCCGGGCCCAGATGGTATTCATCCATGGTTTCTGATTGAAACCTTTATAAATATTTCTATACCTTTGTCAATTATTTTCAATAAATTCTTACAAGAAAGCATAGTACCAAATGATTGGCGTTCAGCAATAGTTACTCCCATATTTAAAAAAGGCAATAGAGGTTCTGGGCAAAATTATCATCCAATTAGCCTGACCTCAGTGGCTGGTAAATTAATGGAATGAGTAATGAAGTCTCTAATAGATCAAGATTGTAAAAAATTTGGAATTTATGATTCAAATCAGCATGGGTTTACTCCCCATTATTCCTGCACCACCAATCTGATATCTTTTTAAAAAAATATAAGTGCTCTACTAGATGTGGGTATCCCTACTGATGTAACTGTTTTGGACTTTAGTAGAGCTTTCAATAAAGTCTCACATGAAAAACTCATTAATAAAATGCACAATCTTTTGTGACCTGATATTGTCAACTGGACTTTAAACTGGTTGAAAAATCGTTCTCAGAGTCTCAGAATTAATGATATATTTTCTGATTCGGGTAGTGTGACAAGTGGTGTACCACAGGGGTTGGTCTTGGGACCAACATTGTTTAACCTCTTTATCAGTGATTTACAAACAGGGCCAAATAACTTCATGGTTAAATTTGCAGACAATACTAAATTGGGGGGCAAGGTTAATAATCAAGAAAATATTTCTGCATTAAAGAAGAATTTGGAAAAATTAACACTTTGGGCAAATGAAAATCATATGCAGTTTAATCAAGACAAATGTTTAATAGTGCATTTCCGTGAAAATAATCCAAAAACGATATATCATATAAACGGACTACCACTTCACTCATCAAATCGTGAAAAAGATTTAGGGATATATGTTAATAATAAAGTTACATCAAATGATCACTGTGTTAGAACTGCATGCATGACCAACAGACTTTTGAGGCAAATAAAACACAGTTTTGTTAATCGCACTGAACAATGCCTTATTCCATCATATAGGGCATACATTCGACCGTATCTAGACTATGGCTCACCTTTCTGGAATCCAAACCAAAAAAAAAAGACATAGCAATTCTTGAACGGGTTCAAAGGAGAGTAACTAGAATGATTCCAAGATTAACAAACTTGGATTATCAGAACAGATTAAAAGCTACTGGTCACTTCTCTCTTCAGACTAGAAGATAAAGAGGTGATATGCTTATGGTTTTTAATTTAATAAATTCACCAGATCTAATGGAAAAATGTGGTCTAACACTCTCCTAAAGGAGATATGTTCCGAGACTGCATCATAAACAGCTTGAAGTAAAAACTTATAAAACCAACAAAAGGGGAAACTTTTTTCCAATAAGAGCATCCAATTGTATGGAACACCTTGCCACAAGAATTGGTAGAGGCAACTAGTGCCACTGTCTTTAAAAACAAATTAGATACATAGATACATAGACAGTGTTGGCAGATAAGGGCCTATGGCCCACCCAGTCTGCCCATTTGAGCCTGTAAGTTCAGTTTGTTTTCCTAGAAGTCTATTTCCCCTTACCCCTGACCTCTAGAATTCCTTTATGTCTATCCCATGCATTCTTAAATCCGTGATTGTTTCAGCCCCACCACTCCTCTGGCAGGGTGTTCCACTTGTCCACCACCCGTTCTGTGAAAAATTCTTTCTCATGTTTCCTCTGAATCGTCCTCCTCCAACTTCATCCCATGCCCTCTAGTCCTGAAAACATATTTTCGCTTAAAATAGTGTTTTCCTGCACCCTGTTCCTCCCTGTAAGATACTTGTATGTCTCTATCATAACCCTCTCCCTCCTCTTCCTTCAGGAGTACATGTTCAGTTCCTTCAACCTGTCTTCATAGGACTTGTGATGCAATCCATGCACCATCTTTGTTGCCCTCCTCTGAACCTTCTCTACCCTGTCTATGCCCTTACATAGGTATGGTCTCCAGAACTGTACACTGTACTCCAGGTGGGGCCTCACTAGTGTCTTGTATAGCGGAATTATGACCGCCTTTTCCTGCTGGTGATGCCCTGCCTATACATCCCAGCATCCTATTTGCTTTACCTGATGCCTTGTCACACTGTTTCCTACCTTGAGGTCATCAGAGATGACAACCCCAAGATCCTTTCCTGCTTGGTGCATGCCATATCCTCACCCCCCAACTGATATATTGTGCCAGGGTTTTTGTGCCCCATATGCATTATCTTGCACTTCTTTGCATTGAATTTCAACTGCCAAACCCTTGACCATTCTTCAAGTTTCTGCAGGTCCCTTCTCATTCTGTCTACACCCTCTGGTGTGTCTACTCTGTTACAGAGCTTTGTGTCATCAGCGAACAGTGAAATTCTGCCTTCTAGATCCTGCGCAATGTCACTGATGAAGATGTTGAATAGAACTGGTCCCAGCACTGATCCTGTGGTACCCCACTGGTCACTCTTCCCTCTGTGGAGTGACAGCCATTTACCACCACCCTCTGTGTCCTGCCACCCAGCCAGTTACCTACCCACCACACTACTGTCCTGCCCACACCCATATTCCCCAGTTTGTGTAATAGTCTTCTATGTGGCACAGTGTCAAAGGCCTTGCTGAAGTCCAGATAGACCATGTCCACTGCCCTCCCCTGATCCACCTCCCTAGTCACCCAGTCAAAAAATTCAATGAGGTTGGTCTGACATGACCTCCCCCTGGTGAAACCATGCTGCCTTGGGTCCTGTAGTCCATTGACAACCAGATGTTCGGTTGAGGGATAATAGATAAATAATGTCCCACATAGTGTGGGGAACAGTCTCGATGGGCTCTGGACTTCTGTTCTTTTATACCAAGTAATACAAGTAATCTCATGATGCTTTGCATTATGGTGGTATGTATGATTTTGTATTTCTCTGAAACTTGGCTTTTTTGCTAATGCCCTTGTGGGTACCCTTGCTTTTGTATTGAAATACTTTATCTTTTATGTTGCTTTCTTATTTTGGGCTCGCCATGATGCAAAGCTAAAACACCAACTTAGGGTTGGTTTATTTTCCCTGGGGTGTGACACAGACGAGGCCCACTGATGGGTTGTGTGTAGGACAAAACATCTGTCTTTGTCTTCTGTTTACACCCTTTGCAAATGGTGCGACAGGTCCTTCAGCACCATGCAGTCCTGTTTAAAGCAGAACCACTAAAACATTTCATGGTGCTCTGCATTATGGTGTTCTGTGTGCTTTCTCTTTGCCGCTACCGCTCTGATGGCTAGTGGGGACCCTGGGATTTTATTGTGATCTTGAATACTGAGAGAGCATTGAGAACAGGGATGTGCTTGCACGTATTATGTGTTTGAAGGAAGACAGCGGGAGAGAAGCCAATGTGAATGGAGTAAACTGCAAGAAGGTGGACACATTTTTAAAGGGGGAGAATTTTTAGCAGAGTGGATCCATTTTGATGGTGTGGAATCCATGGAGACTGTATTCTTGGGTGTCAGCTTGTCCAGCTGAATAGCCGAATTGGATTTTCCTGTTTGGAATATGGACCCTGCATTTTGTGGGCGCTGGGCTGCTGGGTTCTGCTCTGATCGGGCAGACTGGGCCTGGTGGGCCGGGGAGCCGGCTGGTGGGTGTGTGGTCTGCCTAGGCCCTTTGCGAAGCCAGCCGGTGGCCTGATTTACCAGACAGCCGTAGCTGTGGAGCAGATATTTTTTGGTGGCCGGCCCTCACAGGTAGGATTCCCATGTGTGGATTACCAACTAGGACTGTGTCTCTTCAGGAAGTCCTCTACTTGCTCTGGAAAATGCAGTCAGATTTTTAATGTTTTCTTTTCTCAGTGAGAGTGTTCTACTTCTTAGTGCCCCCTGGTAGTGAGAGGGCCTGGGTGTTCTAACTTTACCATTTTTAATTTACTGTTTCTGTATGCCCAGTGAGAGGGGATTACTGGAATTTCATCATGGGCAGTGAGAGTGCCTTGACTATTCATACTCCTAGGCTATGAGAGGGCCTAGGGGTCTGAACTTCATCAGCCTGCATTTCCTCCTTTGACCCCTGCACACCCAGTGAGAGGGGGTTGCCGGAGTGTTATCTGATTTTACTCTATTTTATTTTAATCTGTTAGCATTGTCTTACTTTAGACTTTTATCTGAGACTTTGAGTGTTGGACTGAAACATCTATGCAGCTCCAGAAGGGGTCTGCTCTATTTTAACCTTTGTTTAGTTTTTATATTCATTTTCTCTACTGTTTCATTATAGTTTATTGTTTAAATTGGTGGATATTTCAGTTTTCTTTTGGATTGTTTGAATCTCTCTCCTCTGGAGAGAAAGTAGGAGAGTTTCAAATAGGGGGGTTTATTTTAAATATTTAGTATTGGTTTATTTTTTGTGTTATTGTATTTATAGTTTCCGTAAGTGTAAGTTATTGATGGTTTTGTTTTATTTTGGGTTTGGTGTAGTCATTCAGTCACCAGAATGTGCCAAAGGGCTGCCACCACAGTCGTGCGCTATTTGCCCTCCACCCCTTTGTCCCCCCATTGCAGTATTTAACCTACCAGCACTGTACAGTCCTGGGTATCGCTTGTCAGGGGGAGCAGGGGGTGAATAAGCAGAGCCACCACATCAGGGTCATAAGATCCAGAAGATGCCCTGGGGTAAAATGGATCCCAGATCGTGGTCCTCCATGTCTGGTTACCATACCCAAGGGCACCACCAATTTTGGTGGGCAGGTAGTTCAGGCAGCCCTGGAAGTTCACCCAACTTGAGCAGTGTTACGCGATGCCAGATCCATTAAAAATAAGACTGCAATTATTGCAGATCTTGGAAGTTCGGTGGATCTGGCTTGCATCACCGAGACCTGGCTGGACAAGAACTCTGGCCCCATATTAGAGGCCGCAACTCCGACTGGGTACTCGGTAATCCACTACTTGATACTGGGTCACGGGGGTGGGGTGGGGTGGTTGCAGTCTGTTTCAAGACCGAATTGGGCCTCACGAGTGCACCAGTTGAGGAGATGGAGTCATTTGAGTGTACTGTGGTAGCAGGTATAGGTTGTAGGATCACCCTCATCTACTGTCCACCCGGGGATGGGAAGCGGTTCCTTCAGGAAGTAGCAGACTTCGTCGACATGGCATTTGAGTCACCCAGGTTGATGCTTCTGGGCGACTTTAACACCTGGGTCGATGATGAACTCTTGCAATTTGGACAACACTTTCTCCAGTTGATGACATCTCTGGGCCTTATACAGATAGTTACCACTGCTACCCATAAATATGGTCACTCTCTTGACTTAGTTTTCCTCTTGGGGGTCGAAGCCTCAGATTTTGGGATGGAACCAGTCAGACGGTCCAATCACCACACCATGGGGTTCAATTTTAGCACCCCCCTTCGTAGGCCTTCTTGTGGTTAGCTCTGATAGCATAATGGTGGTACTTAATCTATCAAATATTAGAGTGGCAAACAGAGATCCAGAGGCACTCATGGTGGCCTATAATACAGCCATTTCGGTGGCCCTGTACAATATGCGCCAAATGTACTGTCCACGTTTGAAATGGACAGTCGGATGTAACATACAATCGCTATTTGCCAAAAGCCATTTAGCAGCTGGTTCTATGTTAAAACTTCCACTTTAAGCGGACGTTGCGCTCCATATTTAACATTCGGTTTTCTGCCTGTTACCAACTGTCTTTCAACTGTCAAACACAATTCAGCAGCAATAAGTGCGATATCTAGCTGCCTATCAGCACATGTGAACCCTATTAAAAATTAATGAGAGTCAATTAACAGGTTCTATTACTATGTCATGTTAATAAAAAAAGGAAAAGAATAGCAGTAGAGTAACATTCTGTTTTCTGTGTCACTCTGCTGTTGTCGATCTTCTTTCGCCATGTCTCAGTCTCTGCCAGCTACTCCAGCTTTGCCATCTACCAGTGGTAAACGTACCTGCCTGACCTTAGCACGTAAAGTGGAACTTATTCATCAAATAGACAAACTTCCTAAGCTACATCTAAGGGACCTCAGCTCGCACCTCAGAATTCCCAAATCCACAGTGAGTGACTTGTTAAAAAGCAAAAGTGCACTCTTACTAGATTGGCATGCAAACCAAAATCCGGACAGAAAAAGGAAGAGGGGTGGGAAAGATAATGATGTTGAAGAGGCTCTTCTTCAGTGGTTTAGCAATGCTAGGGGGAAGGAAGCATTGATTAGTGGCCCACTGTTGATTCAAAAGGCAGATAAGATTGCAGAAGCCCTAGGCAAAAATGAATTATGAGCTACTGATAGTTGGCTAAGTCGGTGGAAGCAGCGACATAAAGTACAGTTACGCAAGAACTTACCGTAACAGTAGATCTTCGAGAGAGGCTCTTGCAGTAGGTAATTACATATAGGACTGACGCCGGCCAGCGGCAGGACCCCACGGAAAAATTTATAGCTAGCAGTCCCTGGTGGGGACAGCCCCCACGTCAGGTGACCGGCATCAAGTGACGTCAGTATAAAGGGGCGGTCCCAGACGCCTGCCTTCCAGTTCTTTCCCGCCACAGGCCAAGAAGACCCGGACAAGAGAAGCAGATATTTCCCTAAATGGAAAAGGAGCTGAAAAGCCTAGGGGATGGAGGGGGATAGAGCTACTTCCATTGCAAGAGCTCTCTCGAAGATCTACTGTTACGGTAAGTTCTTACGTAACTGTACTATCTTACTTCGAGAGGGCTCTTGCAGTAGGTAATTACATATAGGACAGAATCCCAAGCAGTCTGGAACAAACAAAAGGCACCGGGAGGAGGAACTACTCCAAAAGTAGAAAATAATCTAGCAGGACTCAAGAAAGGAGGCCTTGCAAGACAGCTAACCCGAAGCCTGCTCTACGGTGAGAGGCAATGTCCAAACTGTAATGTTTAGTAAAGGTATGGACTGAAGTCCAAGTGGCAGCAGCACAGATGTCTGCCGCAGACACGTTCTTGAAACAAGTCACAGAGGCGACAACTCCACGAGTTGACTGACTTGACCCGGAATGGTCTTGTTGTACTTATCATAACAGAAAGTGATGCAATGGGCCAACCATTTTGATAGGCATTGCTTAGAGACAGCATTGCCTTCTCTTTTGTGAGTGAAAGACACAAACAACTGATCAGTCTTTCTGAGATCCTTCGTCCTATCGGTGTAGTATCTCAGAATCCTGTGGACATTCATGGTATGGAGCAAGTATTCTCCTTGGTTGGAGTACTGCGTGAAAAAGGCAGGTAATTCAAAGACTGATTTAGGTAGACTCCGCTACCACTTTTGGGAGAAACTTAGGATTCGTGCGAAGAGCTACTCGTTCTTTGTGAAAAATCAAGTAGGGGATTTTGCACATCAGGGCCTGGAGCTCGGAAATTCTGTGAGCAGAAGTAATGGCCACCAAGAAGAGTGTCTTCCACGATAAAAACTTCAGGTCTGCAGAAGCCGCAGGCTCAAAGGGAGGAAGGGTAAGTTTCTCGAGGACAAAGTTTAAGTCCCAAGGCAGAGCTGGAGTCCGGATAGGGGGTCTAAGATGAAGGGCCCCTCTGAGGAAAGTTTTGGATACTTCCAGCTGAGCGAATGCCTTATCAGCGAAAGGGACATGGTAGGCTGAAATAGCGGCCATATGGACCTTCAAAGAGGAGTGACTGAGACCCAAGTCGAAAAGATGAAGCATGTACTCAAGCAGGAAAGTCACAGGGCAGGAAAAGGGCTCCATGTTCCTGGACGCAGCCCAGATAGAAAATCTTTTCCATTTCATGGCGTAGGTGGACCTAGTGTAGGGTTTTCTAGCCTCCACCAGAATCTCGGCCACCTTAGAGGAAATGCTAAAATGAGATTGGACTAGGTCTGTAGGAGCCATGCATGAAGTTGAAGGGACTTGAGTCCCGGATGGACCAGGGTCCCCTGATCCTGGGTCAGCAATCCTGGAGATAAAGGAAAAGGAAGAGGAGGAACCTCTGAGTATTGTTGTAGAAGAGAGAACCAGATTTGCCTGGGCCAGAAAGAAGCGATCAGAATCATTCTCGCTCCTTCTAGAGCAAGCTTCTGTAACACACGAGGGACTAGAGAAATTGGGGGGAAAAGCATAGACGAATCTGTCCTTCCAGCTTAGAGATACAGCGTCGCTTCAGAAAGCGCCTCGCTCTGGAGTGAGCGAGCAAAAGATTGGAAGCTTTGCGTTTTGGGAGAAAGCGAACAGGTCTATCTGAGGAGTCCCCCAAACCTGGAAGATGCTTTTTAGGACTTTTTCGTCCAATTCCCACTCTTGTGGAAGAGCCGACGAGCGACTTAGTCTGTCTGCCAGGACACTGTCGACTCCCGGAACATGGATCGCCGTGAGGTGAAGGTTGTGGAGAGTTGCCCAATCCCAGACCCTCACTGCCTCCCTGCACAGCGGGTAGGACCGAGTCCCTCCCTACTTGTTGATGTACCACACCACGCACATGTTATCCGTTTGGATGGAGAGGTGACCGGGAAGGATGTATTGGTGAAGGGTCTGGAGCACATAAAGCATTGCTTGAAGCTTGAGCACGTTGATGTGGAGAACTATCTCCAACTTTAACCAAAGGCCTTGGGTTCGGTGAGGACCCAGATGGGCTCCCCAACCTTCGCCTGAAGCATCCGTGGTCAGAGTCTGATCGGGGGGAGGATGAAAAAAGGGGACCCCCTGGAAGAGGTTCTCTCGAATTACCATCGGCGAAGAGATCAGCACCGGATGATCTAGGTCATCTACTCTACTCGTTGATCCCACTGAGATCGAAGAGTCCACTGAGAGATTCTCATGTGGAGGCGTGCGCGCGGAACCGTCGGGATGGCCGCCGCCATAAGCCCCAGTAGATGAAGCACTGACCTCGCTGGGGCCCTTCTGTGTTCCGATAGGAGGGAAATCTGTGACTGGAGGGAGGCCCCCCTGTCCAGAGGCAGAAAGGCTTTGCACAAAGTTGTGTCGAGAATTGCTCCGATGAACTGGAGCCTCTGTGAAGGATCCAGGTGAGACTTGAAATGGTTGATGGTAATACCCAGGCCAGTGAAAAACCTGCCGGGTGAGGGACAGGAAATGCAGGAGTTCCTCCCTGGATGAGGCCGCCAGGAGCCAGTCGTCCAGGTAGGGGAAAACCTGAGCTCCCAAAGAACGCAGGTGGGCCGCTACCACCGCCAGGCATTTGGTAAAAACTCGGGGAGCCGAGGAAAGACCAAATGGGAGTGCCCAGAATTGGTAGTGGACCCTCTGGAATGCAAACCTGAGGTACTTTCGGTGCGAAGGGCGAATGGGAATGTGCAGGTACGCATCCTGCATATCCAGTGCACAAAGTCATTGGCCCGGCCAAAGCAGGAGCAAAAGGGATTGAAGGGAGAGCATCCTGAACCTCTTGTACTCCACATACAGGTTCAGGGTGCTGAGATCAAGAATAGATCTGAGATCCCCCGTCTTCTTTGGTACAAGGAAAAAGTGGGAATAGTACCCTGTCCCGTAGAGGTGGGGAGGGACGGGTTCTATAGCCTGTTTCACAAGAAGCGCTTAGATTTCTTCCCTGACCAAAGGAAGATGGTCCCTTGAGTAAGCGGAGTTCAGAAGGGGGTGACGTGGAGGTTTCTGTAGAAACTCTATGGAGTGCCCCTCTGCTATGATCTGAAGCACCGCCCCTCTGCTATGATCTGAAGCACCCGTGAATCCGGAGTTATCCTCTCCCAACCCGGAAGGTGGAGGGAGAATCTCCCTCCTACCGGTTCCTCTGGGGTGTCCGGAGGCGGTGGGAGAGGAAAGGAGTCAGGTGGTGTGAGGCAGCGCCGCAGCTGGGGAACCCATTGCTTTTTTGGGTGGCGGGGGCCTGGCAGCTGTGGGGGCCCGATGTTTAGTGGCCTGCCTTCCCTGAGGTTTCGCTTGAGGCCGGCTGTGTCTGCGAAAGGGACGGCGCTGTGGGGGATGGGGACGGTACATTGAATCAACGGATTTAAGGGCCGTCCCCTTCTCCTGCAAATCAGTGATGATGTCCTTGACATCACCGCCGAAAAGCACAGAACCTCTGAAAGGTGCTTCTTGGATGGCTGACTGCACCCCCGGGACCAAACCTAACACACGGAGCCATGCGTGACGCTGAAGATTTACGGCGAACGCAGAGCTCCGTCCTGCAGTGTCCACTGCGTCATAGGTCATCCTCAGAATGTGACGACTGGCTGAATGAGCAAAACGGACCAGGTCGGCCAACTCCTGCTTGAGAGTCAGGCAGAGAGTCGATCTTGGATTCCGCCTGTGTAAGGACGGCCTTCTGGTAATCCCCTATATGTGCAACATAGTTCAGGGCCCTAATACCCAGTGTGGAAGAAGCGTAGATCTTCCTTCCATACTGATCCAGAAGGCGAGGTTCCTTATCTGGGGGAGACGAGCTCAAGTGCTTCGGATGTGCTGACTGGCCGTGAGCGGCGCTAATCACAACCGAGTCTGCATGGGGGTGAGAGTCTAAAAAGTCTACACCCTCCGGAGCCTGGTATAGCCTGTTTGACTTCCTGGGAAGTGGGGTTAAAGACGACGGTTGTTTCCAAATAGTGGAAACAAGGTGGGCGTGAGGCTCAATCCAGGGTGGCACTAAGGTAGGAGCTGTAAGGGGCAAGTCCAGATGCTCGGCAAGTTTTACCCGTTGAGGGTCTAGTTCTAAGGAATGCCACTGATGAACTTCCTGGATCTTTCTGAGCAACTCCATGAAGGAAGGATCCTCCAGAGGAGACTTCGGAGAAGTCCTCGGCCGGGGTTTGGACGGAGAACGTGGCTCATCGTCTTCCTCGGAACCTCCATCGGAAGCCTCTGAGGAGTCCGAGAGAGAAGGGGAGGAAGAGTTTGAAGCAGAATAAGACTCCCTAACTCATCTAGGGGGAGGAACGGGTTCCTTGGGAGGGATCCCAGAACGCGTGTCCTTCCCCTCTCTGGATCCCGAGGGCAAAGCCCGGGAATCTGGAGGTGGAGAGGGAGTGTGCCGTCTGGGGCGTACGGGAACCGGGGGTGGCACAGTCGCCGTAAGATGGCTCTCGACTTCCTTGGTGAGCTGAGCCTTGGCCTCAGCCCACCAAGAAGCAAGAGTCTCCTGCAGATCCACCGGCAGCCTAGGGGGCGGTGGAGGAGGAGGGGGATAGTTGTACGGAGGAAATCCGTAGGGGGAGTATCCGTAACCTGGCTGCAGGTATCCCGGAGTTGGGTACTGCAGCGTCGAAGGAGTCGGCACTGGGTATGGCGGCACAGGATACTGCGGGCCTGGGAAAACCGGCGTTGGATATGACGGCGGATACCCAGGTGCTGGAGGAGCTGAGGCAGTGCGGACACTTATCGACCACATGGTCGGGGCCTAGGTAGAAAAGGCAGAGGGAGTGACCGTCTTTGTGAGGCAGTTTGGCGCTGCATGAGTCGCACTTATTCTTTGAAGGGGACAACATATACCGACGTTCACCTGACAAAAGAGTAAAATTCTGAAACTAATCGGAAAAAAACGACGAAGTAACAGGACTGAGCGATAAGAACTTAACCGAGAGGCGCTGCACGAGCTGATGGCGGGAAAGAACTGGAAGGCGGGCGTCTGGGACTGCCCCTTTATACCGACGTCGCTTGTCGCCGGTCACCTGATGTGGGGGCGGTCCCCGCCAGGGACTGCTAGCTAGAAATTGTTCCGTAGGGTCCTGCCGCCAGCTGGCGTCAGTCCTATATGTAATTACCTACTGCAAGAGCCCTCTCGAAGTAAGATCATCGGATTCAAAAAGATTCATGGGGAGAAATTAAACGCCAATGCTAGTGCTACTTCCAATTGGTTAAAAGATGTTTTACCTGTGCAGTTAGAAGGTTTCTGCCCTGATAACATTTACAACACAGATGAGACTGAGCTGTATTTCCATTGTGTTGGCTATGGCACACTAGCTTTTAAATCAGAAAATCCATTTGGACTTAAAAAAGCCAAGGAGTGAGTCACTGTCCTGGCGACATGCAACATGTCAGGCACCGACAAAAGACCGCTGATGGTGATAAGGAAGTCAGCACAACCACGATGCTTTAGAGGTGTTGCTAATCTCCCTGTGTTGTACAGAAGCAATCGAACAGCCTGGATGACTGGTGACATTTTTGAGGCATGGTAAACTGAGGCTCTGGATGAGCTCTGCAACTTGGGAGCTGACACTCAATCCGAAGCATTAGATGACATCGCTGAAGCTGTAGCAGGTGTGGAAGCAGTAGTGGAAGAAGATACAGAGTCGGAAGCTGAGGAAGCAGAGGATGTGCCCATTCAAGCTGCAGATGTTCGACTAGCACTACTGACGCTGAGGAGAGCAGCAGAGCAATGAGCTGATATCACACCGAATTGGTGTTTACTTGCAAAGATGGAGAATGAGTGGAGAGTATATACGACACAGAAGAAAAAGCAGACTGCAATTACTGATTACATCAGCCAGGTTTGAATTAGATGTCCACTGAATTTTAAGTATGAAGGTTTGCTGTTTTGAAAAGATTAATAAAGATTTAAAGATTTTGCACGGGTGACACAAGGAATTTCTCACTAAGAGAGCTGTATTCACTTCCTACACCCTGTTGCTACTGATGTTTGTCTGTTAATGTGTCTGATTATTATCGTTACCGTTATCGTTAAGGAGTCTTTACTTTAAAGTGCTGTAATGGACGCCGCTACTACCGGACACAACTGCGCATGTCAAACTAGTCCAGTACAAGCAGCGCATACTGTATCTGGTTGCTCTTGTCTCAGTTCATCCTCTCTCCCTTCGCCCTCAGTCTCCATGGTTGGATGGGACTTTGAGGGAGATGCAGTGACTAGGACGAAGGTTACAGCACTGCAGGCAGAGATCTGCCGTTGATACCGACCAACTTAGATTGATGGATCATTATCAAGTCTATCAATATGCAATCACCTGTAAGAAGGCATGGTTCCTGTCCAGGGAGACTGCAGTAGCTCAGAATCGACCAGTTCAGCTTTTCTGAACTGTGGACAGACTGTGCAACCCCGCCTGTCTACAAGTTTGGAAAGCCTTTTCGCAAATAGAGTGCGATGAACTTGCTCGATTCTTTGTGACTAAGGTGGTTGACATCAGGGCGACGCTCCAACCGGCACACTCTTTGGGTGTTGCTTTTGACCAGTGTCTGGCCATTAGCCCTCAACATTCCTGGAGTACATAGATGTCATGCAGATTGTCCAGGGTGCGCACCCTACATGCTGTAGTTTGGACCCAGAACCAACTTTCCTGGTTTTGGGTTGTATTGATTCCTTCGGTCCGGTCCTAGCATGGATTGTCTGGTGCTCCTTGGAAACAGGAGAGTTTCCTATCTCCCTGAAGGAGGCGGCGGTAACAATCCTCCTGAAGAAAGCTTCTTTGGACCCAGACTGCCTTGAGAAATACAGACCAATCTCCAACCTTCCCTTTTTAGGGAAGGTCGCTGAGAAGGTTGTGGCCGCACAACTGAAGAACCACCTTACCGTCAATGACATATATGAACCTCTTCAGTCCGGAGTTTGAAAGAGGCACAATATTGAGGTGCAGCTGGTTCGGGTGCTCAATGATCTCCTGATGGCTAGAGATCAGAAGAACTTCTCCATCTCAGTTCTTCTTGATCTCTCATCAGCGTTTGACACTGTGGACCATGGTGTTCTGCTCAGTCGCCTGAGATTCATCTGGGACTGTCCGGTACAGTCCTCGGGTGGTTTACATCTTTTCTCACCAGAAGAACTCAGAGGGTGTTATCAGGGGTTTATTCCTTGGACCCAATCCCTCTGTCATGTGGGGTCGCTCGGGGTCCATGTTGTCCCCAATGTTGTTTGCAGTGTACATGCTGCCCCTCAGAGACGTTGTAAGAAGGTATGGGCTGAGGTTTCACTGCTATGCTGATGATACCCAGCTCTACCCTTCTTTTGCGCCTAACCAGGATAGAGCTCTCTCGATCTTTAATAACTGCCTCGCAGAGATCCAGGACTGGATGGATTCGAGTTGGTTGAAGTTGAACTTGGAAAAGACTGAAGTGCTGGTTGTAGACCCAGGATGCCGGATAGAAGGGCCGGGGGTAAGTTCACCCTCGGGTCTTTTTCTTTGGAGACTATCACTCCCGACCTCTGAACGGGTACGAAACATGAGGGTAATTTTTGATGATGGTCTGACGCTTCATTCACAGGTGTCAGCCGTCATCAAGACCTCGTTTTAACACCTGAGGAATATCTCCAGGGTTTAACGCCTTTTTCCGTCTGGCGATCTTCCCACGTTGGTCCATGCCTTTGTGTCCTCGCGTCTGGACTACTACAACTCCCTGTACCTAAGGCTACCTGGGGTGGAAATCCGCTACTTGCAGCTAGTGCAGAACACTGTGCCCCGGCTTTTGATGGGAACCTCCTGGTCCTGTCATATTTCCCTGGTACTACGCGGTCTGCACTGGCTGCCAGTACAGCGGAGGATTACTTTTAAAATCGGTCTTTTAACCTATAAAGCCCTATATGGACAGGGCCCAGACTACTTGAAAGAGCTTCTGGTATCTTATTGCCCTGGGCAATTGCTCCATTCAGCTGACAAGTGGTTGCTAGAGATTCCAAGGGTGTGTCTAAAGTCTTCTGGGGCCCGAGCATTTTGCATGCAGCCCCATCCCTTTGGAATTCTCTACCTCATCAGTTAAGGGAGTGCACGACTGTGGAGGGATTCAAACAAGTGTTAAAAACATACCTCTGGCAACAAGCATTCGGTGACTGATGGATTTAATTTATCTGCACTTCATGTTTTATAATATTTATGTGTTGTGTATTATAATATATTTTAGTTAATTGTAAGGCACCTTGGTTCTTGAAAGGTGCCATAAAAATGTTTTTTTATTATTATTATTTATTATTAAATATAAAGGTAGTGGCACCAGAATCCATAAAGGGGTTGTATACAGGACCCCCATCTCAGGGGGAGGAAATGTACAAGGAAATGATATAAGACATCCTCAGAATGGCAGGAAAAGGGGAGATATTGTTAACGGGGAACCTGAATATGCCAGATGTTAACTGGAACACATTTACTGCAACTGCATCCAAGAGTAGGGTCCTCCTCGATGCCCTACAGGGGGCATTCCTCAGACAGGTAGTGTTGTAACCCACTCGAGTGGGAGCAGTCTTGGACCCGGTACTCTTAAAAACGGGGATGGAGAGGCGCTCACAGATTTGGATGTGGGTAGCCATCTGGGAATAATCAATCACCACACAGTGTGGTTCACGATAAACACAACTGTGGAGTCAAGTCATACAAAAGCGAGGGTACTGGACTTTAGAAGGGCTGACTCTGGCAAAATGGGGGAATGCCTAAGGAATGCACTAGCAAATGGTCAGGAAGGAGGAGTGGAAGAACAATGGGGAAAAAATCAAAACTGCCATTATAGAAGCAACAAGCCTTTGTGTGAAACAAATAAAGAAAACAAAATGAAGTAGAAAACCAATATGGTTCTCAAAAGATGTGCCAAGGAAGGTTAGGGAGAAAAGGATACCATTCAGGAAGTACAAGGAATCACAGAAGGAGCAGCATAGATACCTGTATCAGTTAATGCAGAGGGAAGCAGGGAGGGCAGTCAGGAGAGCAAAGGCCCAAATAGAGGAAAAGATAGCCAGATCAGTTAAGAAAGCGGATAAAACCTTTTATAGATATATTAGAGAATGAAGAAAGACCAAGGAAAGGATAGTGAGGCTTAATAAAGGGGAAGGGGTTGGCAGAGATCGACAGTGAGAAGGAAGAGATACTGAACAAATACTTTTGCTCAGTATTCACTAAAGAAGAGGGGAGGTACCTAAACCAAAAAAAAGAGAAGCACTCTGTGCAGGGGGGTTGATACCAGTCCATTCACAGAAGAAGGGTCCTGAATGAACTCTCAAAACTTAAGGTGGATAAGGTAATGGGACCTGACGGGATTCACCCCAGAATTCTAAAAGAACTAAGGGGAGACCTACTGGCACCATTGACTACCATTTTTAACTAATCATGTAAGGATGGTGTGGTACCCGAGAACTGGAGTAAGGCAGATGTGATCCCTCTTCACAAGAGGGAGAGAAAGGCAGAGGCTGGAAACTACAGACCCGTTAGTTTGACCTCAGTGGTAGGGAAAATGATGGAATCACTTCTGAAAGAAAGAATTATCGAGTACCTAGAGGCCAGCAGGGCACAGGACCCAAGGCAGCATGGAGTTACAGCGGGAAGGTAATGTTAGATGAATCTAATTGATTTCTCTGAAAGAGTGACCAAAGTAGTAGACCAAGGAGGGGCTGTAGATATGGCCTACTTAGACTTTAGCAAGGCATGACACATCGTACCACACAAAAGATTAATGAACAAGTTAGCCAGCCTGGGAGTGGGCCCCAGGGTGATAGCCTGGGTAATAAACTGGCTGGACAACAGGACACAGAGGGTAATAGTAAATGGAGTACACTCAGGAGAAAGGGGAGTTAACAGGTGGGGTACTGCAGGGTTCAGTACTGGGACTGGTACTCTTTAATGTCTTTGTAAGTGACATTGCAGAGGGACTGGAAGAAAAAAAGTATGCCTCTTTGCAGATGACACAAAGATCTGCAACAGGGATGATACACAAGAGGGGGTAGAAAGGATGAGAAGGGACCTGGCAAGGTTGGAGCAATGGTCAAGAGTATGGCAGCTTAGTTTCAATGCAAAGAAGTGCAAAGTAATGTAACTGGGAAACAAAAACCCAGGGGAAGCGTACATAATGAGGGGAGGTACTAACAACAGAAAAAGTGGAAAGAGACCTGGAAGTACTCATATCAGACGACCTTACAGTATGCCAGCAATGTGAAAAGGCAGTAAGGAGGGCCGGGGGGATTCTGGGATGCACAGGGAGAGGAATCACCAGTAGAAAGCAGGAAGTTGCTCTCCCTCTGTACAGGCAACTGGTGAAACCCCATCTGGAGTACTGCGTGCAGTTCTGGAGACCCCAGCTCCTCAAGGACATAAGACAAGGTGGAAGCAGTACAGAGGAAGGCAACCAAAATGGTGCAGGGTCTGCACCAGAAGCCATATGAATAGAGCAAGACTAAAAGACATTAATATGTAAAGTCTAAGAGTGTAGCATATTACAGAAAGAGAGATGTGCAAGAACAAGGGGCACAATTTGAAAATGGAGGGGGAACGATTCAGGTGCAACATGAGAAAGTATTTTTTAATAGAGAGGGTGGCAGATGCATGGTACAGCCTGCCTGCGGAGGTTGTGGGGTCAAAAACAGTTGGGGAATTCAAGAATGCATTTAACAGACATAAGGCAATTATAGTGGTGGGACAGAAGGAAGTAGGCTGCTGGTTATCTAGAATCTGCAGCTTAACCAACAGGTAGGGAAATGGGAAGACTAGGTGGGCCAAGTGGTCCTTATCTGCTGACAAAGTCTATGTTTTTATGTACAACATATTAAACAGGAAATGTACAGCAACTGAAAAGAGCTACACATTTACAGGAAATTGAAAATAAAAGTTACACCGATAGATGGCTTAAACAACAGCCTTACAGTCTAGTCTTGCACTAGGATCTATATTTACCTGCCCGCTAAATGGAAAGAAACCTTTACTAAGACTGTTCTTTCCTCACCCTGATCAGCTAGCTAAGGAGCAAGGCTCTCCCTCCTATTGGGGACACTCACCCAGAGACAGAGCCCAGGTCCTTGGACTTACTCTCTTATATGTATGACCTCAGGGGGTATAATGGGATCCCCCTAGTGTGACAGCAACCTCCAGTATTCTCCATTAATGAGAGTGCATGGCGTGTGTCTGTGTGCCTATGTAATTACTGCCAACAGACTGAATAGCACTTTCACACCTAGTGACATCCTCACTACATTACTGCACCTCTGCCTACCACTAACGTTTAATTACATCCTCTTTCCTTATTGACTGAGTGTGGGAATCCCATCCCTGCAAGCTCCCTCAGAGTCTTGTATGACCTTGTTTACTTTCTAGCTGTTTGAATACCTCTGTGTAGCACCCTCACACCTGGCAAGCTATTTTCCCTGGTAAGGTTCCCAGGATACCTGCTGGAATATATGACCTGAAAGTGCAATTACGTAAGAATGTACCATAACAGTAGATTTTTGAGAAAAGCTCTTGCAGCATGCAAAACTGGTATGACTGAGCTGGCAGGTGCTCAGACCTTACAGAAACTTTCTAGCTAGCAGTCTACCATGGATGACTGCCCAATCTCAACATCACCCTATGATGTAGGCCTACCCCATATGGGTGGGCGGTCTTCCACACCCACTTCACTTCCCCTGCCAAAGACCTGTGGCAGGCAGTGAAAGGAGAACCAAGGGGGCTCCAAGACAAAACAAAAGTTAAAAACCAACAGAAAAGACAGCAGGGGGAGGAGTGAGAGAAATAAAACTATCTACTATTACAATAAGTTCTTACGTAACTACCATCTTAGTTCGAGGAAGCTCTTGTAGCAGGCACCGGTAGGACTGAATCCCAAGCAGTGCCCAATAAAACTGAGACAATCAGTGGGAAAAGGACACAATTTTGCTGAAGGCATTCAGGAGAGAAGGCCCTGGAGGACTGCAAGTCTGAAGTTGGCCCTATGTCGAGAAGCACTGCTCAGACTGTAATGTTTGGTGAAAGTGTGGACTGAACTCCAAGTAGCAGCTGCACAGATGTCCACAGTGGAAACACTGCAGAATCATGCAGTGGACGTGGCCATATCCCTGGTGGACTGGCCCTTAACCGCACCAGGAAGGTCTTCCGTTATACTAGGAGTAGCAGGAAATAATGCCATTAACCAACCATTTTGACAGACCCTGCCAACAAACTGAAGGACCCTCTCTCGGAGGTGAGAGAAGCAAACAGCTGACCTGATTTTCTGAAAGTCTTGGTCCATTGAGTATAATATCTCAAAATTCTATGCACGCCAAAAGTATAGAGTAACACTTTCCACTGATTAGAATGCTCATGGTGATGTCCTGAAAAGCGTATGGACTGATTAAGCAATAAGGCATGACAGGGGGTATGTAATGGTGGGATAACAGCCCACCTCAGGGTGGGTTGAAGCGCGAGGTGTAGCCGAGGGCTTCCACCACCTGAGAAGGGCCGTTAGCCCACCATAACAAACCCCCCCTGGTGTGCCTTTTTGCAATTAAGAAATGGGTCGTTTTTAGTAAATGTCATGCATTTTTAAACATAATACTTTCAGCTGGGCTGTTGTGCTGGGATAATGGCCCAGCTGAAAGCAGCTCTTGGCCAATCAGAATTCAGCATTCTTTCTACCCATTTCATAATACCAAGTAAACTGCAACACAACCTTAGGAAGGAACTTCAGATTGGTACAAGAACACCCTGTCTTTGTGGAAAACTAAATACGGCTCCTTACACATAAGAGCCTGAAGCTTGGACATTTGTCCAGGAAAAGTAACAGCAACTAAAACGAGTGCTTTCCATGACAAGTAGCACAGCTCAAAATTCACAGCCAAGGAAATGGTGGTGGACTGTAGCAGCAACGTCGACAAGGTTTGACGAGCACAGGTCGACAACAGAAAAGAACTGAGGTGGGTGTGGGGGACCACCTGCCTTTATAGGGTAGGCTGTCATCAGAGGGTGATGTCAATGGTGGGAGATACCCCATGGTAGACTGCTAGCTGGAAAGTTTCTGTGTGGTCCTAGTGCCTGGTGGATCAGTCCTACTGGTGATGCCTGCTGCAAGAGCTTCCTTGAAATAAGATTTTCATTTAGTTTGCACTATGCCATTCCAATCACGGAAAGAACCTAGGAAAATAAGAAGAAAACAGTTACAGTAACAAGAGGAGATGACAGCTCATGCTCAGTTAAAATCAACTGACCTTTCAGGGCTGTCTATACCTCCAATCCCCACAGCAGTGCAGCGCAGCAGACAAAACAAAAACATTCAAAACAACAAAGTGGGATGCACAGCGGCGATTTCCACCAGAAAGCCAGCACTCACAGTTCCAAGACAACCTTTTAACTCATTCCATCTGATGCCGCCATTTTGGGTCAGGTTAATCAATGGATGGTTCTGACACCATATTGCGCTAATAAATATCAGTTGTCATGCCAGAGAGAAGGGCTGTGCAAACAGTAGCTAAACTTTATTAAACATGCCACATCCAGTAAAGAATTCACTGTGTGTTCACAATAATCTATTGCAGTACAAAAGTAGTCCTGATAGCAGAAAAACAAACCAGCCATAGTATCTATTTCAATTGATTTCATGTAGATTGCTTAGTTTGCTTATCTTTCTGCAGTTAACTTCCACCCAGACCACACTCTGCTATAGCACTACTTCAGCACAAAATCACTTTGTCGCAACAAAGCATTTTTTGAGATGCAGCTGCCATTGTTAGCACTGACAAGTATTAGCTTCTGCTAGTGTGTTCCACCGCTAACAAACACAAAACTGAAACCATGGCAGCCACAGATCAGTCAAGCAGCGGCACTGCAGATAGTTTACTTACTGTGCCATATCCTTAAATATTATACAGTTCTAGTTTTCAGTGCTTTATTAACTAAATGTTGTGTTTCTCTTCTCTACGGCACCATGTACTTTCATTTTCGTATGTAGTGCACTAACATACCAAAACAATTGTAAATTCCTAAATAACTGATTTATTCTCTTTTGTTTTTGTCTTTATAGTTGTAATAACTGCCCATACACTATAAAGGATTGTGTATGAGGGTTCCATGTGATGATGACAATCGCCGAATGGCGATTGTTATTAGGGTGAATGTACATCGCTGAAAATAAAAACGGTGATGTACATTTGCAGTGATGAAACTCTCCTCTGCTGTTTATGTGGGGGGAGGGAGAGAAGAGGCTTCGCTTCCCACACTCCGCTTACTAAAATATAAAAACTCCAAGTGAGATGCATGTCCAGGAAGGGGGAGTACTGGGAAGAAAAAAAAAACAATAACACAGTAAAGCACAAAATATTGTGCTCCTCCCAGCCCCAAAACCTGCACCCTCCCCACCAGCGCCAGCCACCCTAACCACCACACTACACAGCCAGCTCAGTAGCTTCCCACCTCACCACCCCTCATATCTATTCAGGATACCTCCTGTCCTGTTCTGGTATCCTCTCACTCTTCCGCTCACGGCTGCTACCTTTTCAGGGTCACTGGGACTGAGTTGCTGAAATCTGAGTCACTCAATCTAAGTCGCCTTTTATCGGTATACGATATATGAGTAGGTATACACAGACAAGCTGTGCTAGAATCTCAAGGTTTCCTTGGTAGCATAGGACCACTCCAGTTGTGCTACAGAGGTTCTGTGTTACAAAGGAAACTTCTCAGTTCAAGCACATCATAGTTTTGTATACCTGCCCATACACAATCCTTTATATTTTACAATGAATGGTTTTAAAAACAGAATTGAAATGGAAACACTTTGGGTAAAAAGTACATTAGAACAATTTAAGTGATTTTGAGTGAAAAAATCTCAGTTTTACAAGTACAGGGACAGACTTACCTCCTACTCTGTCACTGTAAGAGTGCAGTGCCAGTGAAACTAGCCTCTCCATGGCACACACAGTTTCAGTACCATGTGACCTGAAAATACAAGATACACTGCTTTCTTCCAGAGACCTTCGCATGTGGAGTCAACTTCACTAGCAACGTTCTTAATTTACAGTTTTGTGAAGATGATACCATACTATGAAGTGGCACTTGGCAAATCATTTTTTTTTTTAAGAGTTTTTTCCTTTTATACTTCACACACCACTAGTCTCAGTTCATAAGCCTCTAGGAACCAGTGACTACCAGACCATATGGTTTTGAAATAAGACTGAAGGTAGAAAGTAAGCATTCACCAGCACAAATATTGGATTTCAGGAGGGCTAGTTATAACAAAAGGAAGATGTGCTCAGAAAGATATTTCTAGAGTGGGTGAATGATACTATGTAGACAGACAGCAAATGGAGTATAATTTAACAGATTCTGGAAGCTTGCGGTACCTAAATATAGAAGAGAAAGAGAACATTGTGCTACACGTAGGAGTCAGGAGAGACAATGAGGGAGACAGTGGTTCAGAAATTGGATTGAGAGGAAGGCTACAGAGGGTGGTCTTGAATAGGAAATTCTTGGAGGTTATGGAAGTCAGAAGTGGGGTTCCCCAGGGATCCATCTTGAGCCCACTCCTATTTAATATATTTACAGTATATGCGACATGAGGGGGGATTTCAAGGATCCATCGTATTTATTTATTTGCTTTTGATAACTGGGTGAGTGCACTAGGCATAAGAATGCCTATTTTCAGGCATGACCCGGGAGAAGACAGTTTGAAAAGTACAATGAGCATACATGTGATGCAGCACATGAGACATGTAACACAGTTGGGGACGAAATCAACATACAATAAGCTTAGGGTGTAAAGAGAACATTGATTCAATACAACAATGACACTTAAGCTGCAGAGAAAATTGTTCAGTATAAAGCAGTCAAAATACAATTTGGTCAAGTAACAACAAGAAACAAAACAACATATGAAACAGGCATTGCAAGAGAAAGGTATACACAGAAACAACACAATAAGTGCCAAAATTTGTGGTTAATGAAAAACAGGGAGAGGAAGGGAGAGTGGTAGGAAGCAGGGGAAGAGGGTAAGGGATGAGAGAAGAGACATGTGCGGAGGGTATAAAAGAGGCGGTGAAGAGGTGTCAGAGAGGTAGATTGTCTAGGGAAACAGAGGGCAGGGAGAAAATATGGTCTAAGGTGGATGAAAGCAAGTGCAGGGGCTAGTTGTATTCAGATGATCACGGTGAAGTTTCTTAAAAGTAGCATGGGTGGGTGCTCGACGAATGGTTTGAGGAATGGAGTTCCAGTACATTGGAGCTGAGTATGAGAAAGCGCGTGCACCCATATTGGTTTTGCATCTAGGGATGTGAAGAGGGGTTAGGTTAGCAGATCGGAGCCCATAGAAGAGAGGTTGTGAGTGCAGCAGAGAGGCAAGGGATAGGGGGAGGCCTGATCTGGCAATGCATACGAACATACAAAATCTGCCAGCAGATAAAGGCCTAGAGGTCTATCAAGTCTGCTCGAATGTGCAGCTAGCACTCCTTATTCTGCAGCTCTCCCACCCTTCCCCTTCATTAACCCTCCCCCCTTGTCCTGTCCCATCCTCGTTTGAAGCAGTCCACTGTTCTACTGCATACCACTTCAGCAGGTAACGCATTCCACCCAGCCACCACCCTCTCTGTAAAAAAGTGTCTCCTCATTTCCCTCCTGAACCTTCCTCGCTCCAGTCTCATATCATGGCCCCTGGTGGCCCTCCCCTCCCTTACTTTGAACAGCCCCTCTGTACCCGTCTTGTTTATTCCTTTCATGTATTTAAAGGTTTCAATCATGTCACCCCTGTCTCTCCTCTCCTCCAGTAAGTACATGTTCAACTCCTTCAACCTCCTCTCGTATGATAAGTCCACCAGCCCCTTGATCATCTTTGTCGCTCTGTGCTGCACCCCCTCCAGTAACTTAATGTCCTTCTTCAGATACGGATGCCAGTACTGCACGCAGTACTCCAGGTGTGGTCTAACTAATGACCTATGCAGTGGCAGAATCACCTTCTCCCTCCTCAAGGATATACCCCTTGCAATACAACCCAGCATTTTGTTGGCCTTTGCAGCTGCCTACCTACATTGTGCAGAGTTGTTCATTGACCCTGTAATGAGCACACCCAGATCCTTTTCCTCCTCTGTCTGGGCTAGCTGCACTCCCCCTAGTTGGTAACTCCTCCTTGGGTTCTTCATCCCAAAATGCAGCACCTTGCACTTTTTGGCATTAAAGCCCAGTTGCCAGGTGTCTGACCAGGTTTCAAGCTTTGCCAGATCATCCTGCAACCCCTGCCACCCCCCTAGGTCATCCACCACTGTGCCTACCTTGGTATCATCAGCAAAGAGACTGATCTTGCTCTTGCTGTCCCATGATATGTCTGCAATGAATATCCCAAACAACACTGGTCCCAACACTGAGCCCTGTGGAACACCGCTTGTCACTGCCCTTGGGTGTGAGAGCTCCCCACCCACCACCACCCTCTGTTGCCTTCCCTGCAGCCAGCTTCCTACCCATCTCACCAGCTTTGCACCCGGCCCTGTGCCTACTAACTTCCTTCTCAGCCTTCCATGTGGCACTGAGTCGATGCCTTACTGAAGTCAGATACAGGACATCCACTGCATGGCCCTGTCCAGTTGCCTAGTTATCCAGTCATAGAACTTGACCAGGTTGGTTTGGCAGGATCTGCCATATGAAGCCATGCTGTCTGCTGTCCTGTAGTCCTTTGGCCTCTAGGAGGCCACCAGCCTCTCCTTCAGGATAGTCTCCATTAGCTTACCCACAATGGATGTGGAGGCTCACTGGTCTGTAGTTTCCGGTTCATCCTTGGGGCCACTCTTGTGGAGGGGCACCACGAGCCATCCTCCAGTCCTGAGGTACACACTCCGAATGTAGTGAGGCATTAAATAGGTCTGCCAAAGGTCCTGCAAGGACCTCTGCCAGCTCCTTCAGTACCCTGGGGTGGATGCCATCTGGGCCTGGTGCCTTGTCCACTCTCAGTGCCTGCAAACCCTCTCGAACTCTGCTCTCCATGATTTCCCCATCTGTCACCACTCCCCCTCCGCTTCTGCCATTTCTCCCACCTTGGGTGTCACCCCCCTCTTCTCTTTAGTAAATACTGAGCAGAAGTACTCATTTAGTGCTTCCGCCTTATCGCACCCTGCTTCCACCCAACCCCCCTCCTTCCTAATCCTTACAGCTCATTTTCTCCCTGATGTACTTAAAAAAGTCCTTCTCCCTCTTCCTAATGCTTTGTGCCAGCCTGAGTTCCGTAGATGCTTTGGCTCCCCTTTCTGCCCTTGTCACCTCCTTTGATTCTGTCAAGTATTCCTCCCTGTCCTCCCCCTCCCTGTTTTCTTGTACTTCCTAAAGGCAGCTCTTTTCCTCCTTACCTTTTCCATGACCTCCTTGCTCAACCAGATCGGTTTCTTAGCCTAGCCTTCTTGCTCTGGGCTTTGCAGCAGGTTTTGGTTGCCTCCACTATCCCTAGCTTTATGAGCTCCCACCTCTGGTTAGTGTCCATACTAGACTGAATTCTGGCCAGGTACCCTTACCACTTCCCCATCCTCCCAAAGTCAGCCCTCCTGAAGTCCAGCACTATTGTGCCAGATTCCACTCCTTCCTTGCCCATATCCAATGTGAGCCATACTGAGCGGTGGTCACTCCCTGACAGCGTTCCTCCACTGTAAGTTCTCTCAAAGTCCCCATTTGCCAGCACAAGGTCAAGGGTATTTCCTAACCTTGTTGGTTCACTGACCATTTGCAGCAGGAAGCTGTCCTGGAAGGTATCCAGCAGTACCTGCTCCCTTCTGTTCCTGGTTGTTGGGGTGCTCCAGTCCACTGCTGGCATGTTGAAGTCCCCCACAATCACCACACTACCCTTCTCGCAGGTCCTCCTGATCTGTCCCGCTAGTTCCCTGTCTAACTCCTCCGTCTGAGGTGGTGGCCTATACACCACTCCCATTCTAAGAATCCTATTCTTGGAATCCTGGATTTGCATCCAAAGTGGCTCCATACTACCCTCCTCCCCTTCCTCCCTTACACACTTCAGTCCTTCCTTCACATATACTGCCACCCCCCCCTTTCCCAATCACTCTGTCCCTACGAAATAATCTGTACCCTGGTACAGACAGGTCCCAGTCATTGTATTGGGTGGCCCATGTTTCTGTGATGACTGCAATGTCCACCTCTCCCTCTGCCATGAGAACCTGTAACTCTGCAGTTTTCCTCCCAAGACTCCTAGCATTAAGGGTAACCACCTTCCACCCCCCCCCATCCTGCCCTTATTTCCTAGCATCACCAACAGTACTTGCCATTTGTCCTTTGTCACTGTTATGGGGGTAAGCTCATATGGTTTCCCAACCTGTGGTCTCTGCATATCTCTTCCCCAACTGCCACCCCCACTCCTAGTTTAAATTCCCAACTTCCTCTATGTACTCCTCCATCCTCTGTTTCAACACTTTCTTTCCTCCTCACTCAAGTGTATCTTGTCCTTGGCATAGAGACTACTGTCCTCCCAGGTCCCTCCCTCTCCCCAACAACCCATACCCTTTAGCACAACACCAGGTTCTTAGCCATCCGTTAAATTCCTCTATTCTCAGCTTTCTTGTTGTGCTTGCCTTTGGCACAGGAAGTATCTCTGAAAAAGTTACTGATCTTACTGCCCCCTCACATAATTGTGCTAGTTCCTCAAACCTCCTCTGGACTGTATCTACTGTCTTGTCAGCCAGGTTGTTTGTCCCAAGATGTATAATTAAATGAGGCTTGTCCCTACCCCTTCTAGCATATTTCAGAACAGACTATCCCACCTTTTCCACTGTCATTCCTGGCATGGCCTCCACCCAAATGTGACTATGCCTCTCCCCCTTGCTACCCCACCTAACTCCTCTTAGTATTGAGTCCCCCAGCACTAAGATTCTACTCTTCTTACTCCCTGCTTGCTTCCGTTCATCTCCCTCTCTCATTTCCAGCTCCTCTTCTTGCTCCTGCACATTATTCCCCTTTTTACCCCTGTTGCAATACTCCCAGCAGAACTCCCCCCCCCGCTCCAGTTTGGTCCAGGCATTTATCAATTACTCCTCTAATTTCATCATTTCCCTCCTCCACCTTCTTCCTCTCTAGCAGTGCACAACTATTCTCTGAAGGCCCTTCACAAATGCCCGCTCCCTCTCTCTTCATAGTAATCTGTTCTCTCCTTTCCACTCCAAGACTTTTGTCACTTCTTCACCTCCCCTCACAAGTCCCTATCTCCTCCTTCCATTTGTCTTTTGTCTCCTGACCTGGTTTCCCCGGCAATTGTTCTTCCTGGCCTGGGCCCCTTTGTCTCCATTTCCCTTCTTCTGACCCTCTCCTCACCACTGTTGGCTTAAATCACCATCCCTCATCTCCCCTTCTTCCTCCCTCCAGTATTGGGCTAAACCCACCCCCAATCTGCCTTGCCTGTCTTAGTTCCTCCTGCAGACCCTCAATCTCCTTTCTAAGTTTTTCTATGTGGTTGCACATTAAACATCCTCCCACACTCCAGGCAATTTTTAGAAAGATTGGTGCACCACAGTTGTTGTAGCCTACCACCCTATACATTGCTGTCATTGTCTACCAGTGACCCCCCACCCTTCCAGATGCAGGATACCAAACACTCCCCAAGTCTCCCCTCTCCCTCCTCTATCAGTGCAAAACATTTTCTTTATTTCCCTTACCTCCTTTGTTGCACACATTTAGATATATTGAGCAACTGCTTTTTATATTCCTATCCTTCCTATCCACACTCAAAAACAGGCTTTAAGTAGCCATTGCACAACCTTCTTCAAACTCCTACTTCTCCTTTCCCCAATGCAATATGAATGTGAAGAAGTAATAATGAAAGCTCCTAGATTTGCATTTACTTCCCTTCCACTGAGAGAGCAGTCACCTCTTCACTTGCTGCTGTTCCTTTCCTGGATGTCTGCGTTTGCTATGACAGGTGCATATCCTTTGCCTGTTTGAGGAAGTGATGTCAGAACCCCTGGTATAAAGGAAAGAATGGACCAAGGGTGGGACCAGCCCAGGTCTTCCAGAAACAATCAGGTAGCTGAGGCCTCTGGTCAGACCATTAGCACCCTTTCCCCCACTCTGCACTCAAACTCTGCAGCTGGTGAAGCCAGCAACAATGAATCACAATTCTACTCAAAAAAGCCCCCAAAATAAGTTTGCTACCCAAAGAAACAGGACTCCAATTCAAATAGCTTCACCAACAACACACATCAAAATAGACTTGGAATTAGAAGATATATGTCTCCAATTCAAAGAAACAGACCCAGTTAAATCAAACCAATTATGTTTTAAAACAGAATAAATAGATCTCTACAAATGCAGCCTGCCACACAGTGAATCAAACAAATGAGCTCACTTATAGCTACCAAAACAGGTTTCAACATTCCAACAGCCCCAAACAATACCCTGCTAGCCCCTTAGTAGTAAGAAAGAAAAGAAATAACCTTCTACCAAGTAGAATCCACAAGAAACAATGTAAAACAACAAGAAGCTACTGTACTGCAGATCTGATCTTGTCCCCCTTCTAGTTCCTTCTAAGAAGCCAAACCACTGAGTTCCAAACTCTGTGATTTCCCTTGTGCTGCTTTCAAAATCAAACAGTTCCAAACTCTGTGACTTCCCTTGTGCTGCTTTCAAAATCAAACAGTTCCAAACTATGTGATTTCCCTTGTCTTATGCAGTCAATCAGTGAGCCAAAGGACTGGAGTCGATGGACACAGGGGCAAGGCCATTTTAGATCAGCATAGAGCTGGCAATGGTGTTTGTAACGTGGGGATGCAGAGGCGTAGCAGCAGATGCTATTATAGGTGGTGTCCCATTTGTGGAGGGAGGATTTTGAGGCAGATAAGTAAGTGACTGAGCCATGTGCCAATGCTGGGAGCAGAAAGCCTTGTGCCACAGCTAGTCTAGCTGGTGGGGTACGGGCATAGCTAGTGCGGTAGGCACCTACTAACTTGGTGTTGACAGATTTACAGGTGGTAGTTATGTGTAGGTCAAAATCTAGGGATTCGTCAAGAGTAATGCCCAGATATTTAAAGGATCTGGTGCGAACCAGCAGAGTGCCGTCTGCACATGAGATTTGAGGGCATTTTGGTTTGTTTTAAGTCTGGCAGGTGAGCCAAAGAGCATAGAGTGTGTCTTGCTCATACTGAGAACAAGTTTGTTCTCTCTTAGCCAAGACTGAATACTAGAGAAGTCCGAAGCAAGAGGTTGATTTATGTCAGCAATATTTCTTGCACTCTGGTAAATGACTAGGTCATCTGCACAGAGCAAAGATGAACAGGTAGGTGCAAGCAACGGGATGTCATATATAAAGACTGAGGAAAGCAAGGGACAGAGTATAGAGCCCTGGGGCACGCCAACATGTATAGACAAAATATCAGATACGGCTGAGTTGAAAACTACAGCCTGTATTCTTTTGGACAGATAGCTTTTGAACCAGACCACTACACTGGTGGACAAACCAAAGGACCGTAGTTTAGCAAGAAGAGTATGGTTAACCAGGTCAAATGCCTTTGTTAAATCGATGAAAATTGAGCCTGTCAGGAGGCCTGAGTCCATAGAAGCATAGATGTCATTTGTGAGTTTGAGGATGGCGGTGGAAGTGCTGTGTCCCTAGCAGAAACCATGCTGGGAACAAGAGAGAAGGTTATACTTCTGAAGATATTCTATGGATTAGGTGGCTAATAGTTTTTCCAAGATCTTGCTAAGCACAGATAGAATTGTTATGGGACAGTAATTCTTGGATTTCTTTAGGATCACCCTTTTTTGGAATGTGTGTGATTAGCTATTTTCCAGATATTAGGAACTGTACCATGGCATAGAGACAGATTGAAAATTTTGGTTAGGGGAGAGGCTATGAGCAGGGCAACAGCTTTTAGGAGCATGGGTTCCAGACCATCAGACCCTGAGCTCGTGCTGTCAGGAACAGAGAATAGCAGTTTTAGCACTTCAGCTCTTGTAATGCTCTGGAACCTAAAAGGAGGATGTGCGAGTAGTGGTTTTGCATTGCTGGGGGGAGGAGAAACAGTGTGTGCATGGGGGAAGGAGGCCAGGTAACTGGTTAGGTCAGAGAAATGGTGATTAAATGAGTTGGCTATAGTCACTGGATTACTGCAATGTATGCCATTTAACAGCATATCACTTGTATGGGCTGTTTGATTTACTCCAAGAAGGGTTTTTATTGTTGATCAGAATTTCTTGGAGTCCCCTGCAGCTTTCGTTAGCAGATCTTTGCAGAAAAGAGTTTTTGGCTAATCAAATATATCTTTTGTACGTGTTTCTCAGGGATCGGTAGTTGTTATAGTCGGCCTGGAGCCCAGAGGTTTTAAAACGCCGCCACATTCTGTCCCTGGCCCTAATTTTGGTAAGTAGGTCTTTGGTGAGCCACTTTGAGTTCCACGAATCCGACTAGTGACACACGGAGCATGGGTGTCTTGGAGCACATGAAACCGGGCCAGGAATCAGTCTAACACCAACTGGGCATTAACTGAGGTGTATATGGGTGACCAGTCAATCAGTGAGAGATCATGTATAAACTGTGTTAGGTTAAAGTTAGCCAAATTTCGGAAAGTGATGAGTTTTGGAGGTGGAGATGGTTTGCTGGTAGAGCGCCAGATGCAGTAGATTGGGGAATGATCACTTATTGTATCTGCAAGGGTACCTGCACATACTATACTGTCAGGGTGGTTTGTAAGGACCCAGTCGATAAGAGCACTGGTCCGAGGGGGAGCCATGACGCTAGTTGGGTCTGTGATTAGTTGGTGAAGGTTGTGGCCTTGTACCATGGTATGAGAGGACTGGTTTGATTTGCTAGTCCAGTTTGAGTTGAGGTCTCCCAGTATTAGGACTTCATTTCGGCCAATGGTATTGTCCACTTGGGAGAGGAGTTCTTCAAGACCCGTGCTACCACCGGCAGGAGGGTTGTACGTGCATACTATGTGTAGTTTCTTTGTGCCTAGTTGTAAGGTTGCGTGGATTTCTTCACAGTGATAGGGTAGGCAGGACATTACAGGATATTAACAAATAAGGTTTATAGAAGATGGCAACACCACCTCCACGCTTTGATGAGGGTCTGTCTTGTCTCATTAGATTATAATTAGGTAGTGAGCACAGGAGATTAGGGGTGGAGGGTTTTAGCCAAGTCTCAGATAGGCAAAGGATATCAGGGTGATGTTGAACAACCCACACCTCGAGTTCCACCACGCTATGAAGAAGGCTCCTGATATTCAGATGTGCAATGTGGAGGCCCTTAGTGTCATTCCAGTTTGTATGATTGTGGGATAAATTACTTACAGGCCCCGGGTTAGCTCAATATTCCCAGCTAACATTAAGGCTAGAAGTAACAGGTACCATAGCTTACGATGAATGAAAGGAGTGGACAGGGTGGGGCCGAGTAGCAGGGATTTATGCAGAGTGTAGGCTAAATGGAAGGTGAACTTATAAGGGACAAGAAGTGGAGAGGTAACAGGGGGCAGGTGTGGTAGTATATGCACAGAGGAGAGCCAAGAGTTACTGGGGTAGGTGTGGTAATGGTTACTGGGTATCTGGTAGTGTAATATAAGGAGCCATATGAGGGTGGAAATTTTAGAAACTATTACGAATATAGCACAAGGATTTTTAGCCATATTGAGTTTTATTGACTGGGTTATTTGAAAATGTGATGTGTAAGCAACAGAATTTATTTTGCTTGCAGGGTTAAGAATGGAAGCCAGAAATGGAAACTAATATCAGGCGCCCTCTAGCTGCCAAGAAATATAGCCTGCTAATGGTAAAGTGAGGATATAGTTAATATTTTTCTGGGCGTCGTCAACACTATTCCTCACGCTATATAACTAGTACCGGCTAAGGGTGGGTGTGGTGGGAGGCGGGTGGGGAGCAGTCACACAGCGACTGCGGGGAAGCAGCACCCTGCAAGCTAGGAGCAGTTTTACAATTAATTACAGTCTCCCTCTTAGGCTGCTGGCGATGTGCCTTATAAGGGACGAGAAGTGGGGAGGTAACAGGGGGCAGGTGTGGTAGTATACGCATAGAGGAGAGCCAAGAGTTATCGGGGTAGGTGTGGTGATGGTTACTGGGTGTTTGGTAGTGTAATACAGGGAGCCATATGAGGGTGGAAATTATAGAAACTATTAAGAATATAGCACAAGGATTTTTAGCCATACTGAGTTTTATTGACAAGGTCATTTGAAAGTGTGATGTGCAAGTAACAGAATTTATTTTGCTTGCAGGGTTAAGAATGGAAGCCAGATAATGGAAACTAATATCAGGCGCCCTCTAGTTGCCAAGAAATATAGCCTGCTAATGGTAAAGTGAGGAGATAGTTAATATTTTTCTGGGCGTGGTCAACACTATTCCTCATGCTATATAACTAGTGCCGGCTAAGGGTGGGAGTGGTGGGAGGGTGGGGAGCAGTCACCCAGCGACTGCGGGGAAGCAGCACCCTGCAAGCTAGGAGCAGTTTTACAATTAATTACAGCCTCCCTCCTAGGCTGCTGGTGATGCGCTTTAAATGGAGAGCAAATCTAGGAAATAAAATGTGCCCAGTAACTCGAGGAGCTGCTCAGTCGGCTCTCCTAAGCTGCAGGCTATGTAGTCTTAACTTTAGGCAGCTACTGCATTTTGTTTGGCTGCTTTTTTTACACTTGACCAGTTTAGTAGCTGAAAGCAGGTTAGGGGTTCAAATTGGGACCGAGGTGTAGATAACTGAATTACAAAACAAAAGTAGTTTGAAACTTCCTGGGTCTGTACCGCTAATCAGCAGTTAAAATTATTTCTTAAATTAAGATGCTGAGACAGTTTAGGTGAATCCTGAGCGTATTTCAGCATTAGTCATGGAAGAAATTCAAATGAGGTTTTGGTGCCACTTTCCCGTATGTGGCCGGATTACTGGGGTATACAAATTGAAATTCAGGTCCTAACCTAGTTAGCACACATTTGTATAAGCAATTTAAAATATATAGCAGCTGGTGTGAGTCCTGTGCATTTAGGCAGTCGTTTTCAGCAGATTGCAACCAGCAGAAGTCCAGGTGAAACGTAGCCAAAATGTGAACAGTCAAACAAAGGAAGGCCAAACTCAGAGGTTCTGCAAGGAGTGACGAAAATTACCTTTATGACTGGAGCCTGAGTTCGTCGGTTGGAGAGTTGCAGGGCAGGGTGTGCCCTCCTGTAGCTGAGGCTTTAGGATTGGAGCCTGAGTTCATCGATCGGCAAGCTCCAGGGCAGGGTGTGCCCTCCTGTAGCTGAGGCTTTAGGACTGGAGCCCGAGTTCGCTGGTCGGAGAGCTCCAGGGCAGGGTGTGCCCTCCTGTTTCACCCAGTTCTTTTTAATGCCTTTATTATGTGACACTGGGTGGGGGGATTCAAGGATTCATCTTGAGCCCATTCCTTTTCACTGTCTTTATATGCTGTATGATACTGTTTTATGTTCATATGCATGTGACATTGGGGGGATTCAGGGTATGTGACATTGGGTGGGGGATTTAGGGAACAATCTGACTTTTTGCAGAAGATATGAAAATCTGTTTGTCTGGCAGCTCTAATCTAATACAAATAAACATGTGATGTCATGTACATACATTGTAGTCAGACAGGATTCAACTGCAACACAGTAATGCTGCCGTATATCATAAAATGCTGTAGTATGCTGCAAGGAGCAGGATGCAACTGCAACACAACAATGCTGCTGTATATCACAAAATGTTGCAGTGTGCTGCAGGGAACAGGATGCAACTGCAACACAGTAATGCTGCCGTAAACCACAAAATACTGCAGTGTGCTGCAGGAAGAAAGATGCAACTGCAAGATAGTAATGCTGCAATATATCACAAAATGCTGCAGTATGCTGCAGGGAACAGGATGTACTGCAACACAGTACTGCTTCTGTATATCACAAAATGCTGCAGTATGCTGCAGGGAACAGGATGTAACTGCAACACAGTAATGCTGCCGTATATCACAAAATGCTGTAGTACACTAACTGGATGCAACTGCAGCACAGTAATGCAGAGGTATATCACAAAATGCTGTAATATGCTAACAGGATGCAACTGCAACACAGTAATGCTGAGGTATATCACAAAATGCTGTAGTGTGATGCAGGGAACAGGATGCAACTGCAACACAGTAATGCTGAGGTATATCACAAAATGCTGTAGTGTGATGCAGGGAACAGGATGCAACTGCAACACAGTAATGCTGAGGTATATCACAAAATGCTGTAGTATGCTAATAGGATGCAACTGCAACACAGTAATGTCGAGATACATCACAAAATGCTGTAGTATGCTAAAAGGATGCCACTGCAGCACAGTAATGCTGAGGTATATCATAAAAAGCTGTAATGCATTGCCGGGAACAGGATGCAACTTTAACATAGTAATGCTGCCGTATATCACAAAATGCTGCAGTATGCTGCAGGGAACAGGATGTACTGCAACACAGTAATGCTGCCGTATATCACATCAGGTTCCATGGTGCTTCTCTCTAGTCATCGTCCTACAGCTAGCTTACCTCTGAATACTGCAAGCTAAAAACAATGAGCTTATTCTGTAAAATTATCTTTCTTCCACACCTATTGTTAAACCTACTGCCAACCTATTAGTAAGGACTGCAGCATGATGATAGCCATGGCTGTAACCTGCATACACACCTGAAACCATTCTGTAACCCAAGTCTTTCTCTGTATGAAAATATGTATTATTATCCCGGGTCGTCCCTGAAAAAGGGACTTTCGGGGCTCAATGGGCCTACCTGGTTACCAAATTTAATAAAGAAAGAAAGAAATAAAATAAATAAAAATGCTGCAGTATGCTGCAGGGAACAGGATGTAACTGTAACACAGTAATGCTGCCGTATATCACAAAAAGCTGTAGTATACTAAATGGATGCAACTGCAAAACAGTAATGCAGAGATATATCACAAAATGCTGTAGTGTGATACAGGGAAAAGGATGTAACTACAACATAGTAATGCTGTCGTATATCACAAAATGCTGCAGTATGCTGCAGTGAACAGGATATAACTGCAACACAGTAATGCTGCTATATATCACAAAATGCTGCAGTATGCTGCAGGGTACAGGATGCAACTGCAACACAGTAATGCTGCGGTAGATCACAAAATTCTGCAGTATGCTGCCGGGAACAGTGTAATTCAGTGGCAATTGAGCCCTTTTTTACTGCGGTATTTGGTGACGCATCAGTTGCTGCATGATATTATGTTGAATCACGACTGGCTTCACTGTATAGGTCAGGAAACTGAAAACACAGTACAGGATGGGCGGTGTGGAATGGAGGTGACAGCTGAGGAGAAGAACCTTGGGGTGAGAAACACACATTACTCACCTGTAACAGTAGTTCTTAGGAGTGGTCCACAGTGTCTAGCAATGTCCTTTCCCCTTTAAATCTTCCCAGAAAGTCTTCAAACTGGCTCTTCCCACCCACCAAGGTGGTATATCCTCCTGCTCTGCCCCATGACACCAGATCTTGCCTGCTGGAAGCAGTGGTCATGTGCATTGGTCAGAGGAGGTCAAGTGGGTCCATATGGATGAACAACATATACCACTCCCAGAAAGTGCTGTTACGTAAAAACTTACTGTAACCCCCTTGTTACCCGGGGTTACTATAATCCCAGTAAGACCTAGTAGTAGGCAGGGAAGGCAGCTTGTGAAACTCCAGTTAAATGGATTTCACACTGTCTCACTCTGTTCTCAGTCTCAGCTGAAACTGAGGGATGACATCATTTTAGAACTGTTACAGCTGCATAAGCCACACTGAAATGCTGCAGTTGGAGGTTAGAGTAGAATGCTGGGGAATTTTGAAGTCAGTCTGAGAGAGAGTCTGTAGAATGTAGCAGAGGTGCTCTGCTGAGGGCAGGCCCTCAGAGCTTTAAGCTTGGTTACAGAGCTACTTTTGTGTTAGGTGTGTGTTTCCACCTGAAGAGGAACAAAGGAACTGATTGTTGAAGTGGTGTAGACCGCTCTCAATGGTTCAGAGCCCCATCCCTGTGGGGATGGGAGAAAGTTATCTGCCTGTTTTCCAGGGGCAACCCCCCCGGTCCAGCTAAGGAAATACGCTGCCTGTTTAAGTTGTGCTGAGGCACCAGAAGCTCAAGAAGAGATTCCTTGAGGAGGAAATGCCTGTGGGGCACCTGCAACCGAAGGGTGAGTTCATTCTGAAAAAAGGGCCATGTGTTTTTCACCTGAAACAGAAGGAAACTAAAGGGACTGTTACTATGGGGTCAGGAAAAGACAGCCAAGTACAGTTTGGAGGATGTGGGGATTGGACTGCTTAACTCTGTGGGGGGGGTCTAGAGTAAGCCACTTAATAAGTATGTTCAAGTCCAGCACAAATGGGAAGAAAAGACAGTAGACTGAATGTGAAATACATTTAACAAGTATCTACACAGCAAAATGTTAGAGGATGAAGTGTTACAGTCCAGAGAAATGGCCGGGTATGAATTGTGGGAGCGAGAGGTGGGAGACCCCCCATTAGTAGTAACCAAATTCACCTCTATGGATTTGCTCTGAGACACCTGTTGCTTTCTCTCAGGTACTTGGCCAGTGCCTGAGGAAAGTACCTAGACGTGGGATTAATGAGGAAGAATCCCTTATGGAGCAGGGGGGCACTTAGGTGGTTTAGGGAGCCACCAGTAAATGTTTCAATGATATATGGAAAGTGTCCAAGTGGCTGGCAAGGGAGCCGAGCCAGGGAAACCCAGAGCAGCGTAAAGTTCGGGCTGTGTGCCCAGTGTGTTGTACAGCCCGAGGGCTAAAGTGATGAGGATGTGTTCTGGTCTCCTTTAATCTGCATTACCAGGAGTGTAGCCCCTTGGGGGTCCATCTATGCTTTGTTTATTCTGTTTGGATGTGAATAAAAGCCACACTTGAGAATCGCACTTCTGGTATTGGACATTACAGTTATTGCTTCCTGTGTTCGGAGTTACTTGGGTGCTCCTGTGCAGAGTAGCCAAACCTAACCTATGTGCCGAGCGACATATTCCTCCCCGAACCCAGCCCACCTGGTAGAGCTGTCAGATAGAGACGGCATACCGGGTAGGGGTTACAAAAATGGAGGCACCGCTGAAGATTTGAGTTTGGAATTTAGGGAGGAATGTAAGAAAGGTCGCTTGGGCAAAGGGCTAATGTTTTGGTTATCTGGCAGTGGGTAGCCCAAAAAGCTGAAGCAATGTTAACTAATGTGTCGCTGTGTGCTGTTGTCCATGTGCTGCTGTTAAAATGGCAACTGTTAACTAAAGAGCAGTAAAGCCTGGGAGTGTATGCCCTTGTTCTGCACCAAATGACAGCGTTTGCCAGCTTTTAAAAGTGTTTGTGACAAAGAAAAGTGTGGAAAACTGTGGGTAGCAAAAGGATAATTGTGTCCTAGATGTTGGAAATGCTTTCTTGTGAACTGAGAGACTTGTGCTCAATGGCCATGAAAAATGGTTGAAATGGTGCTCCCACCCAGGAGCTTCAGTTGGAAAAAAAAGTATAGTTTCGCAGTTTAAATTTGCCTGCTTGACGATTGCCGTGAGGAGAAGAGCATTCGAGAGGAAAGAGGCTCATTTGTATGGTGTCGAGTGATTGGTGAGACTGCAATCAGTCCTGCCCCCAAGCCAGCTCTACAGCGACTGCACAGCATTCGAGAGGGACAGTGAGTGGAGTGCACGTACTGGCTTATCAGAAGGAGCGTTGAGGTGACTGAAAGCGTTGTAAAAAGTTCAAAAAAATGACTTTTCTGTCTGAATTCGGGCTCAACCTGCATCTCGATTGACTGGACTGTGAGTCTGGTGTTCAGAGGGACAATCGGCAGGACTGCCAACCCGCTTCTGTCCAGAGGCCTCCAAGACTGGCTACAGGCTGTTTTCCATCGCAGTAAACAGCTACTCATAACAGTGAGTACCAACAGAAATAATTGCTCAAACTAAGTGATTTTGCCAAAAGCCAGCTGAATCTGTGTGTAGCAGTGTAATCACTTTGCAAATAAGGACTGTGTTAAGTTTTACCAGCAAAAGCAAGCATTTTAAGCCATCGACTGTGAGCATAATTATAGGTTCAGCGTCAGTATAAGTTTCAAAGCCATGAGAGACACTGAGTTGTATCAGATATACAGCAAAAATGACAGGCTATGTTTCTATGAGAGGGTTGTAGATGCATGGAACATCCTTCCTGAGGAGGCCGTATAGTCAAAAACAGTGGGGGAAATCAAGAATGCATGGGAAAGACATGAGGCTATTTTAGTGGAGGGGGGTAGGAGGAAATAAGCTGTTGGTTAACTAGGATCTGCAGCTTATCCGTTAGGTAGGCAAATGGGCAGACTAGGTGGGCCAAGCGGTCCTTATCTGCTGTCAAATTCTATGTTTCTATGCAATCCTGAGCTATGAAATACTGAGACTTTAAGGGACTGTAAGCTAGAGAAAAGTCTTCAGTGAGTGAAAAGTCTGTAAATCATATAAATGTGCTAGGAGAAAGAACAGTGCAAGTCTGTGCAGTTTGAGCAAAGTTATCAGTAGAGTGAGTAAACTGGATGTGCAGTGGATTGACCCAATTACAGAATGTTGATGCACAGGAGTGCTGCCGCCGCCATGACAGGGTGGGGTAGTAATGTAAACACAGCACCAGAGGAGCCATTTTGAAAGAGAAAAAGTTTTCAGTGATGTGGGACTTGAAATAACAGTGAGGGTTGTTTGTTTTTTCTCTGCAGTTATGGCTTCAGGACCGGCCCGCTGCCTGGATCATGCCCGGGCTGTGATAGCAGTAGAAGTTAACAAGTTAAGGGACATTGAGAGATGTTACTACGGGGAATGACTGCCTCCTCATGTGGCGATTCCTGGCTATCCAGTGCGAGTATGTGTGGTGTGCTTAAATGCTGGAAGGGACGTCATCATGGTACCTCACTGTTCTGGGTGCCTACAGAAATATGGTTTATTTAAAGCGCCCAAGAATTGTTTGGCTCCCACATGGACAACAGTCAAGAATCTGCAGTTGGCAGCACACAGCACCAGATGGAGCCTGTTGGAGAAGGCCCCTCAGAGTGTGGCACAAAGCAAGAGGGTGCAGATTTCAGACAGAACAATGTGCTGATGTTTCAGACTCTGAGTTGCAGAGAGACATTTCAGGAAGAGCATCAGTAGATCCTTGGAGAGTGGGGCCTAGCCAAAGTCTCATAGGTGAAGACGAGATGAGGGAGGCCTTTGAATGGAAGGTTTCGACCTCCGCCCAGTGAAGAGTGGATAGTCTCAGGAGTGAGGATGACTGCTCACTCCTGGGCACAGATTCTCAGCGAGGAAGAAGAGGAGGGGGAACCTATGTGGCCTTGTGAAAAAGGAAGTGGTACACAGCCTCAAGCTCTTGCCTCAGAGGAACGCATGGAAGAAAGTGATGATTCCACTGCCCTGGCTGTGCAAGAAGAAGCCAGGGATCCATTTTTCGTGTCTCTGAAAATACGTAGCTGGCAGAACCAGGACTGGCCACCCCCAAGCCAGGCCAGAGGTCTCAGGTTGACCAAAGCGAGTAAAGAGGAAAGACTGGTTCATAGGAAGGCAAATTAAATCTTCGGGATGTCATTTCCTACCCTTCCTCGGAGAGTCTGGGAGGAGATGGAACAAAGCAGGAAGTCCTGGATTTGGGAAGAAGCAATGAAATGTGTGCATCCTGGTGCAAACAAGCATGTCACGAACAGAATGCTTCATGACAAATACAGCCAGTGGAAAAGAGGCAGGACACTGTTAATGGACACTGTTCGAATTGTGGATGGAGAGGGACATGAAACCTTTCACAGCGTGAAGTGTGAGCGCCCAGACGGGGTAATAATTCAAGCACCTCACCCATTGTGCTATTGGCCACAATGCAAAGACCTTCCTAGGAATGTGCCCATGCCTACCAAATGGAAAGCAGAGCAGTGGTAGCCAGTGCTGCCACTCCAGCCATTGGAGTACCTATGTTGTTCCGCCAGTCTGGACGTTCAGGACTCAGGTGCCCCACATTCAACAGTTCTATAGCGTACTGACTTTCCAGAATCCATTGACTGGCCCACCAGATGACTTCAGATCCAGAGAGGACACCAGCCCAGCTGTATCCTGATTCATCGCCTGGGTATCGGATGACTTCAGACCAGCTGTTTTCCTTTTTGTTCCTGTTCAGGTTCCATCTCCAGAGATGACATCACCAGCAGTTTCCAGATGTGCCCTCCTGTCATTCCCGGAAGATGTCGGCCCAGCTGTATTGGAAGAATGCTGCCAGGGAGAGTCTTCGGCTGAGAACCAGGTCTGGTGCCATTTTCATTCTACAAGGGACTGGTAAGTCCACATTTTTCTATTCTTATGACATTGCAGTATACATTATACACTAGCAGTCTCCAGATGTTTGAACTGTCCACAAAGCCTCTCCCCTTCGGGACTGTGGCCTGCTAGAACTGTGCTTCACTGGGCTCCGGCCCAGGAGAGACTCTTTAATGGACTTGCCTTCGGGCCACTAGATGGGACTTTTAGGACACTCCATCCCCCCAATATGGTGTATTGTAAATAACGTCATTGTTTTCTGCTGTTTTCTAATGTTTATACTGTTTTTTTCTACTTTTCAAAAAAAATATATATATTTTTGGGATTCTCCAGTGTTTAGATGGTAGAGATTTAGATAGACTGTGTATGCTGATTAGGAGTGTGTGTTGTCTTTCTTTTTTCTTGCAGATGTTCCTGAAGAATATAGAAGAGAAGACAAGAAGAGGAGGAAAGACTCACTGGAGTTCTTCAGTAGTGCTTTAGAGTGTAGTGTTTAATGTACTGTTGTTGTTGTTACTGTGTGTAACTTTTCCTTCCACAGGTATGGTTGTGGGGGAGTAATGCATAGTGTATGGTATTATCTCCTGGTGTATGGTTGCATGGTGCCCAGGGTTGGAGAGGTCCTCTGTTTGTTTTGTGTTGGGAATTTTGAGATAGAGGCAGACAGGTTTTCCCTAGAGGACTAGGAGGGATAGACAGGCTGTGGTCCTGAACGGCCGTAGGGGCCACAGTACTGATCTATTAGTGCTATGCTCTGGACAGTTCTACCAGAGCCACTAGGTACCCATAGTTAGCGGGTAGAGTAGAGGCTGATATGTCAGCCAAAGGCCTCTAGGCCCTTAGTGTTGTCTGCCTGTGCTAGCACATGGTAGGAGAGAAGGTAGCGCTACCTCCCCATAGTCAACACATGGGGTGAGATAGCCTAAGCCGGGTGACTAATGACTGCAGACAGTCATTTTCCTGGCCCCGGGTGAGTGTAACCCCCTGTTACTCGGGGTTACTAGAATCCCAGTAAGACCTAGTGGTAGGCAGGGAAGGCAGCTTGTGAAACTCCAGTTAAATGGATTTCAAACTGTCTCACTCTGTTCTCAGTCTCAGCTGAGACTGAGGGATGACATTATTTCAGAACTGTTGCAGCTGCATGAGCCACACTGGAATGTTGCAGTTGGAGGTTACAGTAGAACATCGGGGAATTCTGAAGTCAGTCTGAGAGAGAGCCTGGAGAATGTAGCAGAGGTGCTCTGCTGAGTGCAGGCCCTCAGAGCTTTAAGCTGTTACAGAGCTACTTTTGTGTTAGGTGTGTGTTTCCACTCCATAACAGTGACAAAGGACAAATGGCAAGTACTATTGGTGATGCTAGTAAAGGAGGGCAGGATGGGGGGGGAGGGTGGAAGGTGGTTTCCCTTAATGCTAGGAGCCCTGGGAGGAAAACTGCAGAGTTACAGGTGCTCATGGCAGAGGGAGAGGTGGACACTGCAGCCATCACAGAAACATGAGCCATCCAATACAATAACTGGGACCTGTCTGTACCAGGGTACAGGTTATTTCGTAGGGACAGGGTGATTGGGAAAGGAGGACGTGTGGCACTATATGTGAAGGAAGGACTGAAGTGTGTAAGGGAGGGGAGGGGAGGGTAGTATGGAGTCACTTTGGATGCAAGTCCAGGATTCCAAGAACAGGATTCTTTAAATGGGAGTGGTGTACATGCCGCCATCTCAGATGGAGGAGTTAGACAGGGAACTAGCGGGACAGATCAGGAGGACCTGTGAGAAGGGTAGTGTGGTGATTGTGGGGGACTTCAACATGCCAGGAGTGGACTGGAGTACCCCAACAACCAGGAACAGAAGTGAACAGGTACTGCTGGATGCCTTCCAGGACAGCTTCCTGCTGCAAATTGTCAGTGAATCAACCAAGTTAGGGAATACCCTTGACCTTGTGCTGGCAAATGGGGACTTTGTGAGAGAACTTACAGTGGAGGAACCACTGTCAGGGAGTGACCACCACTCAGTATGGCTCACATTGGATATGGGCAAAGAAGGAGTGGAATCTGGCACAAGAGTGCTGGACTTCAGGAGGGCAGACTTTGGGAGGATGAGGGAAGTGGTAAAAGGGTACCTAGCTAGAATTCAATCTAGTATGGACACTAACCAGAGGTGGGAGCTCATAAAGCTGGGGATAGTGGAGGCAACAAAAACCTGCTGCAAAGCCCAGAGCAAGAAGGCTAGGGCTAAGAAACCGAGCTGGTTGAGCAAGGAGGTCATGGAAAAGGTAAGGAGGAAAAGAGCTGCCTTTAGGAAGTACAAGAAAACAGGAGAGGGAGTACAGGAGGTACTTGATGGAATCAAGGAGGTGACAAGGGCAATAAGGGAGCCAAGGCATCTCTACGGAACTCAGGCTGGCACAAGGCATTAAGGAGGAAGAAAGACTTCTTTAAGTACATCAGGAGAAAAGGAGCTGTAAGGACCACATAGTAAGGAATAGGAAGGAGGGGTTGGGTGGAAGCAGGGTGCGATAAGGCAGAAGCACTAAATGAGTACTTCTGCTCAGTATTTACTAAGAGAAGAGGGGTGACACCCAAGGGGAGAAATGGCAGAAACAGGCGGAGGGGTGACAGATGGGAAATCATGGAGGAAGAGTTCGGGAGGGTTTGAAGGAACTGAGGGTGATAAGGTGCGCGGCCCAGATGGCATCCACCCAGGGTACTGAAGGAGCTGGGCAGAGGTCCTTGCAGGACCTTTGGCAGACCTATTTAATGCCCTCACTACATCTGGGTACTTCAGGACTGGAGGATGGTTCATGTGGTGCCCCTCCACAAGAGTGGCCCCAAGGATGAACCGCGAACCACAGACCAGTGAGCCTCACATCCATCGTGGGTAAGCTAATGGAGACTATCCTGAAGGAGAGGCTGGTGGCCCTCCTAGAGGCCAAAGGACTACAGGACAGCAGACAGCATGGTTCATATGTGGCAGATCCTGCCAAACCAACCTGGTCGAGTTCTATGACTGGGTAACTAGGCAACTGGACAGGGGCCATGCAATGGATGTCCTGTATCTGGACTTCAGTAAGGCATTCGACTCAGTGCCACATGGAAGGCTGGGAAGGAAGTTAGTAGGCACAGGGGCGGGTGCAAAGCTGGTGAGATGGGTAGGAAACTGGCTGCAGGGAAGGCAACAGAGGGTGGTGGTGGGTGTGGAGCTCTCACACTCAAGGGCAGTGACAAGCGGTGTTCCACAGGGCTCAGTGTTGGGACCAGTGTTGTTTGGGATATTCACTGCAGACATATCATGGGACATCAAGAGCAAGATCAGTCTGTTTGCTGATGATACCAAGGTAGGCGCGGTGGTGGATGACCTAAGAGGATGGCAGGGGTTGCAGGATGATCTGGCAAAGCTTGAAACCTGGTCAGACACCTGACAACTGGGGTTTAATACCAAAAAGTGCATGGTGCTGCATTTTGGGATGAAGAACCCAAGGAGGAGTTACCAGCTGGGGGGAGTGCAGCTAGCCCAGACAGAGGAGGAAAAGGAACTGGGGTGCCCATTACAGGGTCAATGAACAACTCGGCACAATGTAGGAAGGCAGCTGCAAAGGCCAACAAAATGCTAGGTTGTATTGCAAGGGGTTTATCCTCAAGGAGGGAGGAGGTGATTCTGCCACTGTACAGGTCATTAGTTAGACTGCACCTGGAGTACTGTGTGCAGTACTGGCGCTCATATCTGAAGTGGGACATTAAGTTACTAGAGAGGGTGCAGTGCAGGGTGACAAAGATAATCAAGGGGCTGGGAGACTTATCATATGAGAGGTGGCTGAGGGAGTTGAACATGTACTTACTGGAGGAGAGGAGGGACAGGAGGGACATGATTGAAACCTTTAAGTACATGAAAGGAATAAACAAGACAGGTACAGAGGGGCTGTTCAAAGTAAGGGAGGGGGAGGGACACCAAGGGCCATGATATGAGACTGGAGGGAGGAAGGTTCAGGAGGGAGATGAGGAGACACCTTTTTACAGAGAGGGTGGTGGCTGGGTGGAATGCGTTACCTGCAGAAGTGGTATCCAATAGAACAGTGGACTGCTTCAAAAGGGGATGGGACAGGACAACGAGAAGAGTCAATGAAGGGGAAGGGTGGAAGGGAGTGAGGGAGGGGCAGCTGCAGAATAAGGGGTGCTAGCTGCACATTCGAGCAGTCTTGATAGACCTCTAGGCCTTTATCTGCTGGCAAATTTCATATGTTTGTATGAAGAAGAACACAGGAACGTATTGCTGAAGTGGTGGAGACTGCTCTCAATGGTTCAGGGCCCCATCCCTGTGGGGATGGGGGGGGGGGAAGGTATCTGCCTGTTTTCCAGGGGCAACCCCCCCTTGGTCCGGCTAAGGAAATAAGCTGCCTGTTTAAGTTGTACTGAGGCACCAGAAGCTCAAGAAGAGATTCCTTGAGGAGGAAACGCATGTGGGGCAAATGCAACCGAAGGGTGAGTTTGCTCTGAAAAAGGGCCATGTGTTTTTCACCTGAAACAGAAGGAAACTAAAGGGACTGTTGCTGTGGGATCAGGAAAAGACAGCTAAGTACAGTTTGGAGGATGTGGGGATCGGACTGCTGAACTCTGTGGGTGAGGGGGTCTAGAGTAATAGACAAAGCCACTTAATAAGTATGTTCAAGTCCAGCACAAATGGGAAGAAAAGACAGTAGATTGAATGTGAAATACATTTAACAAGTATCTACACAGCACAATGTTAGAGGATGAAGTGTTATAGTCCAGAGAAATGGCCGGGTATGAATTGTGGGAGTGAGAGGCGGAAGAGAGATCCCCATCAGTAGTAACCAAATTCACCTCTACGGATTTGCTCTGAGACACCTGTTGCTTTCTCTCAGGTACTTGGCTAGTGCCTGAGGAAAGTACCCCAGATGTGGGATTAATGAGAAAGATTCCCTTATGGAGCAGAGGGGCTCTTAGGTGGTTTAGGGAGCCACCAGTAAATGTTTCCATGATACATGGAAAGTGTCCAAGTGGCTGGCAAGGGAACTGAGCCAGGGAAACCCAGAGCAGCGTAAAGTTCGGGCTGTGTGCCCAGTGTGTTGTACAGACTGAGGGTTAAAGTGATGAGGATGTGTTCTTGTCTCCTTTAATCTGCATTACCAGTAGTGTAGCCCCTTGGGGGTCCATTTATGCTTTGTTTATTCTGTTTGGATGTGAATAAAAGCCACACTTGAGAATCCCACTTCTGGTGTTGGACATTACAGTTACTGCTTCCTGTGTTCGGAGTTACTTGGGTGCCCCTGTGCAGAGTAGCCAAACCTAACCTATGTGCCGAGTGACATATTCCTCCCTGAACCCAGCCCACCTGGTAGAGCTGTCAGATAGAGACAGCATACCGGGTAGGGGTTACATTACCATAACAGTAGATCCTTGAGGAGTGTCTCTTGCAGTAGGTAATACTTTTAGGTATCCAGCAGAGGTCGCTGTGGTGCACGGCAGCTCTTCTAGCTGTTTTTCACCAGGGATTACCCACAGATGACATCAGCTTCCTGTTTCCTATATAAAGGTGGGCAGTCTCTGGTATCCTTAGTTCCCCTGCTGGATTCAGCTCACAAAGCGAGGTCCGAGGGGAAGCAGAGGTATCAGAGGAGTCCAAACTCTAGTCACTGGACCAGAACTTGCCCTCTTAAAGAAGGGGGGGGGGTGGAGGGTGAGAACCAACCTACTGCAAGAGACACTCCTCAAAGATCTACTGTTTTGTTTTTTCCGTAACTGTACTATCTTCCTTGGAGTGGTCTCTTGCAGTAGGTAATACTTTGGGGATGAATTCCAAGCAGTAAAGCCCATGTGGGAGGATACATAGATTACACAGATCATACAGAGCATGAAGACAATTGTCCATGAGCTCGCAAGTCGTGTCTTACCCATACCTATTTATCTTTTTTTCTAGAAGGTATTTGAACAGTTGTGTTTTAAAGATTTGCATGGTACCACTCTCAACAATTTCCTTTGGTAAGCTATTCCATACTTCTGTTACTCTATTATTCAACCAATATTTCCTCCTGACAATATTGTATCTATCTTTGAGTAATTGAAAGCTATGAGACCTAGTATCATAAGTTTGTTCTCTTTTCTTTAGGCCCAGGAGGTCTCACATGTTAAGAGTTAGTCCATGCCCTATAGATCAAACACATACCCCGTAATCTACGATATTCCAAGGGATATAAATTCAAACAGTGCAATCTCTCATCATAGTTCATCCCCTCTGTCCCCTGAATCCTCTTTGTCACCCGCCTCTGGACCCTCTCCACCATCTCAACATCACCCCTCCTATAAGGGGCCCAGAACTGGACACAATACTCCACATGCAGTCGCACCAGCACAATATGCAGTGGCACCACAACATGTCTATCCCTGCTCCTGATGTGTCTCACTATACAATTTGCTATACCACTAGCCTTTTTAACCACAGTATTACATTGGAGCCCAAAATTAAAATCTTGGTTGATCATAATCCCCAGATCCTTCTCCTCGTAGACTACCTTTAACGTAGACCCACCCAGAGTATACCAAAACATATTATTGTTTTTCCCAAAATGCATGACATTGCACTTATCGATATTAAACACAGATTGCTTCTGAGCTGCCCACTTTTCTAATCTATTTAGTGCCATTTGAAGAACTACCTGATCCTCAAAGTTATTGACTGTACTCCCAATTCTGGTATCGTCCGCGAACTTGGACATCCAGACAACAGATTCAACTTGCATAGATGAAATATACAAATTGAACAAACATGGCCCCAATACCGAGCCCTGGTGGACCCCACTAGTCACTCCGGCATAACTGGAAAATTCTCCCTTCACACAAACCCTCTGGCTTCTTCCAGTGAGCCAATCCCTCACCCATTTTTGTAACCAATAGGGTAGGCCAATCTCATGTAGTGACTCCACAAGCTGTTTATGTGGGACCTTGTCGAAAGCCTTCGCAAAGTCCAAGAACACAACGTCCACCAATTCCCCCCTGTCCATGGCCCTACTAACTTTATCATAAAATTCCAGCAAGTTAGTCTGACATGATCTACCTTTTGTAAATCCATGTTGAGTTGTATCTATCTTGCCAGTGCTATCAATGAAGGCAACAATATAGTCTTTGACTATGCCTTCCAAGATCTTTCCCATAACCGAGGTCAGACTAATTGGCCTATAGTTTGAAACCTGCTGTCTACTACCTTTTTTATGTATGGGTATAACTACTGCTTGTCTCCAAGCCTCTGGTACATCACCTGTGTTGATACTTTCTTGGTATAGGTAAGTTATAGGCCCCACCAATAATGGTGCCATTTCCTTTAATACCCTTTGGTGGATCCCATCTGGGCCCTGTGCCTTATTCTGATTTAACCTCTTTAATCTAATCAGGATATCTACTGGATCAATTCTTAAAGGTAGTTCCCCCTGTTTACTGTCTCTGTATCAACAGAGGACTGGGAATCTTTATTATAGACAGATGAAAAGTATGTGCTATATTCCTCTGCAAGAGCCTTATTGTCGCTCACGATACTGCCTTCCTGGGTTTTTAAAGGTCCAATAGTGGTGGTTTTGGCTTTTTTACTGTTGATGTATACATAGAAGGCCTTATAGTTATCCCCAACCCTTGTTGCTAGTATATACTCATAATTACTTTTGGCCCTAGCTATAGCTTTTTTTACTATTTTAAGATTATTTCTGTATACCTCCCAACCTTTCTCAGTGTTGATTTTTTTTGCTACATGATAGCTTTTGTTTTTGGTTTTAAGCAAACTTTTTATTGTTGTATTCATCCAAGGTACAGTTTGATTTCTTGTCTTATTATATTTGTTACTGACTGGCACATATTTATCAACTATCCGATTTAGCTTTTCTGTCAATAACTCCCACATATGTGCTACTGACGTATGTTTAAAGCCTACCGACCAGTCCCATGCGGCAAATTCTTGGCCCATCTGAGTAAAATCAGCAACATCATACCTATAAATTTTAGTTATCCCCTTGTATTCCCCAAGATTACCAGAATACTGGAAGCTCACCATATCGTGATCGCTTAAGCCCAAGGGTGGATGAGTCCTGCAGTTTAGAATATTATCCCCCGAGTTACTTAATACTAGATCCAATATATGATTCTGTCTGGTATTTGATGTCACAAGTTGATCCAGGCCTCCCAGACTAAAAGCCTCCAAGTATCTAGATTCTACTGATGTACTAGCCCTCCAGTCTTTCCAGTCTATACCAGGGAGGTTTAAATCTCCCACTAATAATACCGTTCCTTCTGCTGTTAACTGATTTACTAGGTTTAGGATAGTTATGATAGAAGACATTGTAGGACTGCACAGCTGAAGGCTGTCCTACGTCATGAGGCAATATCCAGATTGTAGTGCCTTGTGAAGGTATGGATCATGGACCAGGTAGCCACACTGCAGATATCTGAAATGGAGGATCCCTTAAAGGAAGCCACAGTACCGGCCATGGCTCTAGTGTAGTGCTCTTGGACTGGTCCAGGTAAAGACTTGTATTATTTGTAAGAAAATGTAATACAATGCACCAACCAGGGTGAAAGAGTACATGCTGTCACCAGGAGGCCCTTGCGACCTTTTAAATCGACTGTGTTTAAATAGTATAGTAGTGCAGCATACGGTGGATATCCAAAGTATGCAGTAGATGTTCACCCTGATTGAAGTAGTCTGGATAGTAGACCGGAAGCTCCAAGGACTGATTTAAAGTATGTTCAGAGACAACTTTAGGAAGGATTGGTATGAAGGACCACCCTGTCTTTGTGGAAAATCAAATAAGGTTCCCTACACATGAGAGCATGGAGATCGGAAATCAATTGAGTGGATGTGATAGCCACTAGAAATAGGGTTTTTCTTGAAAGAAAATGGAGATCACAAGTGGTAGCTGGCTCAAAAGGCTCATGGGTCAATTTTGCTATCATAAAATTGAGATCCCACCGAGGAGTTGGTGTTCTAATAGGAGGTTTAATATGTAACATTCCTTTCAAAAATATCTTAGCTAGATGATGTTGGTACAGTAACCTGCCATCCAGATTCACATGGAAAGTGGAGATGGCAGCCAAGTGGACTTTAATGGAAGAATAACCTAGACCGTACTCAGATAATGAGGCCAAGTAGTCCAGAACATTCGTCAGTGGACAAGAGTAAGGGTCCAAGGATTGAGAGGCTGACCATAAGGAAAAGCGCTTCTATTTGGAATTGTATGTTGCTCTTGTTGCTGGCTTACAGGAAGCCAAGAGGATATCGGCAACAGGAGAGGACACTTGTAAATGAGTTATGAAAGTGCCCTCAGGAGCCAAGTGTGAAGCTGAAGAGCCTTCAGACTGGGGTGTAGTAGAGACCCATGACATCGAGTCAAGAGGTGTGGTCTGATTGGCAATGGGATGGGATCCTGTACTGACAGTTACAGGTAGTAGTGGAACCCACGACTGGCAAGGCCACAGTGGGGCTATGAGATTCATCGTGGCCGGCTACAACTGTAGTTTCAGTAGACAGTGGTAGGACAGGGATGGGGGAAAGCATATAAGAAGATACCCATTCAGGGTTGGGATAGGGCATCTACAGATCATCCCTTTCTGTTCAGGATAATGGAAAAAATACCTGGGAAGATGGTAATTCTCTGGGGAGGCAAACAGATCCATTTATGGAGTGCCCCATAAGTTGAAGATTTCTTAAAGCACTTGCCCATGAAGTGTCCATTCATGTGTTCTGGACTGGCAACTCAGCCAGTTGGCTAACTGGTTGTAGTGTCCTGGTAAGTGGACAGCTGTCAGCGTCAGGTGTTGCTGTATGGTGTCCTGCTAAACAGCAAGGGTCTCTCTGCATAGGGCGTGAGACTTCGTACCCCTTTGCTTACTGAAGTGGAACACTACTGCAGTGGTGTCCGACTCTATCAATAACGATCCTAGTTTGAGGTAGGGTCGGAATGCCTGGAGGGCTAGATGAACCGCTCTCATCTCTAGAAGACTGCTATGAGACAGATGGGAAGAAGCGGGCTATAGGCCTTGGGTCTGATAAGGACTTAAGTGTACTCCCCAGCCTAGCAGGGAAGCATTTGTGGTCAATGTTTGCATATTGGGGGGGACTGGAAAAGCATTCCCTGACTCAAATTGATTCTGACTGTCTACCATGTCAGGGAGGACTTTAGAGAGGAAGTGACTTTGATTTTGTCTTTGAACTGTCCTATTTTTGGGGACCACTGATTCTGGAGGGTCCACTGGACAGGTCTCAAGTGGAGACGGGCAAAGGCTACCACAGGGATGGCAGCGGACATGTGAACCAGAAGGCGCAACATCTGTCTGGCTGTGACCGTCTTCTTAGTTTTTATATGCAATGCCAGAGTGATGAGCGAATCCTGCCGGCAGGCAGGAAGTAAGCCCTGGCTGTAACTGTATCTAGAACAGCTCCAATGTATTGGAGAGACTGTGTTGGGTTTGGGCTGGATTTTGGCCAATTTACTGTGATTCCTAGATCTGCGAACAGTCTCAAGGTAGCGTCTAGGAAGGCAATCAGAGCTACTCTGGAGTCTGTTTTTATTAGCCAATCATCTATATATGGAAAAAAGAAGTTTCCTTCTCTTCGCAAGGTTACTGCCACCACAGCTAGGCACTTGGTGAACACTCTGGGGGCTGATGAAAGGCCGAAAGGAATGTTCAAAACTGGTAATTTTGACCCAGTAAGTGGAAACGTAAGAATTTGTGGTGGGCAGGGTGGATGGGAATATGAAGGTAGGCATCCTTCATGTTCAGGGCGCAAAGCCAATCGCCCTGTTTTAGAATCAGCATGATGGCCAGTAGGGTGATCATGTGTAAACATTTATAATGAATATAAAAATTCAGTTGCCTGAGTTCCAATGTTGGTCTAAGGTCTCCCGTACATTTGGGTACCAGAAAAAATGGCAGTAAAATCCTGTTTGGTGTTCAAGGAGGGGCACCAGTACAACGGCCTGTTTGGACAAAAGGGCCATCAATTCCTCCTGTAGGATGGGTATATGCTCTGGAGAATAATGAATCTTGAGTGGAGGGCAAGGGCAAAGGACTCTCCAGAAGGAGAAATGGGCAAAGGATTGCCCCACAGATAAAAAGCAACAAAACGAGCAAACCCTGCAAGAAATTAAAATGCTCCTGCAGTCTTTTTGGAGGGATGTTGTGGAATAATTATTTATTCCTTCACCCTTATATTCTCCATCGTTTGTTAGTATCCTCGGTGTCCTAGAAGGTGGAGCTACAGCTTTTACTTCCATGGGAGGAGGAGTGACTGAACTGTCTCCATATATCTCCCCTCTAGGTAGTCACTTTTGCTTCCATGGCTGGCCCCCACTTCCGCTTTGGGACTGTTACCTGACCATGTCCATCAAAGGACTTTTTCCCCAGATGGATTCTCTGCTTGCGAAGCCCAGTGGAATCGCTGGTAAAGTACAGTTACGTAAGAACTTACCGTAACGGTAGATCTTCGAGAACAGCTCTTGCAGCAGGTTACACCATTAGGACTAAGGCCGGCAGGCGTCAGGACCCCACGGAAATCTTCTAGCTAGCAGTCTTCAGCAGGGACCGCCTACAACGTCAGTCCCACCCCTGACGTCAGATGTAGTACATAAGGAGGCGGTCCCGCCAGAATCCGGAGTTCTCCTGCCGTAGACTTCCGGCCACTGGATGACATCAGAAGTGGAGACCGAGGATCCGCTATCAGAAGAAGAAAGAGCATAAGCTCCTGCCGAAGTCTGGTTAGGCCATACCTCCTCCAAGGTGGAATGGTGGGCGGGAAGGTACCTGCTGCAAGAGCTGTTCTCGAAGATCTACTGTTATGGTAAGTTCTTACGTAACTGTACTATCTTACTTCGAGATACAGCTCTTGCAGCAGGTTACACCATTAGGACTGATTCTCAAGTAATAGCACCTCAAAGCATTCTGGGAGGAGGCATAATGGAAAGATCTTGAAAAAAAATCCTGACTCTAGGACAGGAGACCTTGTAGAATGGCAAGGCTGAAATCGGCTCTCCGCTGTGAGGCAATGTTCAGGCTGTAATGCCTAATGAAGGTGTGTACTGCGCTCCAAGTAGCTGCAGCACAAATGGCTGAGGTGGAGACGTTCCTCAGTGCTGCGAAGGAAGTAGAAACCCCCCCAGTTGAGTGGCCCTGGACTGTGCCCGGAAGGGGCTTCTGTTTGTTGTTGTAGCAAAACAAAATGCACTGGACAAGCCAGCGGGAAAGGGTCTGTTTTGAGACTGGTTGGCCCAACATCCTCTCAGCTAAGGATATAAACAGCTGCTCGGACCTACGATGCTGTTTAGTCCTGGTCAAGTAGTATCTTAAGGAGTGGTGAACATCTAGGGTGTGAAGCAATGCCTCTCCTCTATTAGTGTACTTGGGAAAGTACACAGGCAGATCGATGTCCTGGTTAAGAGTAAGGGCAGAGACCACCTTAGGCAGGAATTTAGGATTCGTCCTCAAAGACACTCTGACCTGGTGGAAAATTAAATAAGGTTCCTTACACATGAGAGCATGTAGCTCAGAAATTCTCCTTGCTGATGTAACAGCAACTAAAAATAACATTTTCCACGACAGAAATCGCAGCTCGCAATCTGCAGCAGGTTCAAAAGGGGCAGCGTGAGCTGCTCCAGGACAAAGAGTAGGTCCCAAGGAGGGACGGGATCCATGATGGGTGGCCTAAGGTGCAACACCCCCCTCAGGAAGTCCCGAGAGGCATCGAGTTGTGCCACTGTGCGTTGACCTATCGGGTAGTGGTAAGCCAAAATCGCACAGAGGTGAACCTTAATCGAGGAGTAGGCAAGGCCTGAGTGAAAAAGGGAAAGCAGGTATTCCAGAACTGATTTCTCTGGGCATTCTAAAGGGGAGAGGCCGCTTGCCTGACACCACAGGCAAAATCGGCGCCATTTCATGGTGTACGTCGCAAGCGTTGCCGGCTTTCTGGCAGCAGAAAGAACTTCCGCCACCTCTTGCGAGACCCCGTGTCGCATAATGGCTATGTCTCAAGGAGCCAAGCATGCAGGTTCAGTGAGTGTAAATCTGGATGGACTAACGAACCCACCTCTTGAGACAGCAGGTGGGAGCTGAAGGGCAATGGGAGTGAAGGTTCCCGGGACAACTGCATCAGCATGGGGAACCAGATCTGTCTGGACCAGAAAGGCGCTACCAGGATCATTGTTGCATGCTCCCTGCGCAGTTTGAGAAGAACTCTCTGGATCAACGGGAAAGGAGGGAAAGCGTAAAGGAATCTGTCCGCCCAGGAGAGGGACAACGCGTCTCGCCAGAAAACACCAGGCCCTGGATCTAGCGAGCAAAAATTGGGCAGTTTTGCGTTGGATAGGGAACCAAATAAGTCCAACTCTGGAGTGCCCCATCGAAGAAACAGATCCTCTGCTACCTCCTGAAGAAGTTCCCACTCGTGGACTCTGGCCTGGGAATGACTCAGGCTGACTGCGATTGTGTTGTCCACTCCGGGAGCGTGAACTGCAATCAGGCTCGCGCCGTGTCGGATTAACCAATCCCACACTCTCATAGCTTCCCTGCAAAGGGGGTAAGGGTGTGCGCCTCCTTGTTTGTTGAGGTAATACATCACCGCCGTATTGTCTGTTTGAAGCAGAAGAGTACTCGGCGGGATTTCTGACTGGAAGGCCTGCAGGGCATAAAGAACCGCCCTCATCTCCAGAATGTTGATGTGGAGGTGAGCTTCTTGAGGGGTCCATGTTCCCTGGGACCTCATCTCGTTCAGGTGTGCTCCACACCCCAGCCCTGAGGCATCTGTGGAAAGGATTACCGCCGGGGATGGCGCTGCAAACGGAACACTCGCAGAGAGTGTCCCTGGGTTAAGCCACCATTGCCAGTCCCGAACCACGGAGTTCGTGATTCTGACTGGCTGCTGCATGTGGTCTTGCCTTTGGTCCCACTGCACTTTGAGCATCCACGGAGTCACCCGCATGTGGAGCCTTGCCATAGGGATGGTTGGAATGGCCGCAGCCATGTGTCCAAGCAGGTGAAGGACCAGTCTGGCGGGGACAGTCTTCTTCGCTGAGAGGTCCCTGATGAGGGACCTGATGCGTTCCGCTCTTTCCTCGGGAAGAAAGGCTTTCCCTTGGACGGTGTCCAGAACTGCACCTATGAACTGCAGTTTCTGGGACGGTACCAGGAGAGACTTCTCGTAGTTGATAAGAATGTCCAGTGACTGAAAAAGAGCTTGGGTGTTCTGGATAGCCAACAACAGCGCCTCTCTGGAGGCGGCCATGAGAAGCCAGTCGTCCAGGTACGGGAACACGTAGTGGCCCTGTCTCCTTAAGAGACACTGCCACGACTGCCAGATACTTGGTAAAGACCCTGGGGCCCGGAGACAGTCCGAAAGGAAGAGCCCGGAACTGAAAGTGGTGGCCGAGAAACTCAAAGCGCAGGAACCTCCTGTGCGCTTGAGCTACGGGGATGTGCAGGTAGGCGTCCTGCATGTCCACAGACTCTAGAAAGGTGTCCTTTCTCAGCATGGGAATGAGCCCTTGGAGGGTCACCGTGCAAAAACGTTTGTAGGTGTCCGACATGTTGAGGTCGCTGCGGTCCAATATTGGACGGAAGTCCCCTGTTTTCTTTGGAACCAGAAAAAAGTGGGAATAGTAGCCGGTTCCTCTCTGGTTCTCCGGGACGTACTCCACCACTCCTTTTTGAAGGAGTGCGAGTACTTCTTGCCTGATGAGCGATCTGTGCTGACCTGAGTAACGGGAGAGCAGAGGAGGCCTTGTGGGTGGCTTGTCCACGAATTCTATAAAGTGGCCTTGTTTGACCAATTGAAGAACCCACCTGTCGGTGGTTATAGACTGCCACCCTGGTAGGTGGTCCACAATACGATCCCTGACCTTGGTGTCCCGTTGATCCTGAGGGGCGGGGGCCAGGAAGGAGTCATGCTGTGGCGGCTGAGGGTCCTGCAGGCTGGGCCGACTTGGCAGGGCATGGGCCTCGGCCTGCGGACGACTTCCCCTGGGCTCTTTGGGAGAAGGAGCCCCTCTGTTGCAGACCGGTGCGGGACTGCTGTCTCTGCATCTGGCCTCGAAAATGGCTCTGGTTCCTACGAAAGGAGCCGAGCTTGGGTCTGTACATGGCTTGGACAGACCGCACTGCCTTCCCGGCCTCTTGAAGTTTGGTGAGAACCTTCTCCGAGGACTCACCAAAAATAACTTCTCCATGGAACGAGGCATCCAGAATGTTTTTCTGGATGTCCGGGGTAAATCCGGAGACACGGAGCCAGGAGTGTCTCCAGAGGCATACGCCTGAGGCTGCCGCTCTGGCCGAGGAGTCCACGGAATCATACGCGGCTCGCAGCACCTGGGTTCCCACGTACAAACCCATGCGGAGGAGCTGCAGCAACTCCTCCTTCTGCTCACCTTCTGGCATCTTTTCTGCCAGATCCAGTCCCTGCTCCCACAAGGCATTCTGAAACTGGACCATGTGGGTTAGATAGCAAAGGGACCTGATGGCGCAGGTTGCAGCTGCATACGTGCACCTGCCCATAGCATCCAGTTGCTTGGACTCTGGGTCCGGTGGCAGGGTGCTCAAATGTTGCGGCCTCTGGGACCGGTCATTTGAGGCTGTGATGACCAGAGAATTGGCCAGGGGATGGGATGCCAAGTACTGGTGCTCCCTAGGTGCCTTGTACAGGCGGTCAGCCTTCTTCGGCATCGCCAGGAGCGAGTGTGGACATTTCCACGCTGCCTTGGTGACGTCCACAAAGGTGTCCACCAAGGGTGGCACCACCACAGGCTTTGGGTCCTTTTGCCAAAGATAACGGGCAAGGCGTAGCCTCTCGGAGTCAAGTTCTTCTGTGTCCCAGCCCATGTTCTCCTGGATATGCCTCATAATCTCTGAGAACGATGGGTCATCCTGAGGAGATCTTGGGAGCTCACGTGGGTCCGGAGAGGGGACGCTGATGGGAGAAGGGGATCTGGATCCATCTGAGATGTCCGATCCTGAGTCCTCCGTCGAAGGCAAGTGGCGGCGTCTTCTGGGTCTCTTGGGGCTGGGTGACCCTGAAGAAGATCTGGATGGAGGTCTCCTCTTGTCTAGTCTGCCTCTAGGAGGTTCCACAGGCTCCTGGGGGGAAGATACTCAGCCTGCTGCCCCAGATGGGGTGTGGGCCACTGGGGCCGGTCAAGTCATGGGTAGAGGAGGAGGAGGAAGAGGAGGAGGTGTGGGAACCACGTCCTTCTTTATGGTATCCCACCAATAGGTGAATAGCTCCTCAACCTCTGAAATACTGAGGCCTGACGATGGGCCAGGCGCTGGTGGTCAGTCGTCGGGTTCCGGCGTCGACTCCCCAGGGGTCTCTGGCTCTGGGGAGGACTCCCTGGAGGGTGCGACAGGACTGGGTTCGCCCGTCTGGTCTTCGGGCTGAGTCAGCTCCTCCTCCGAAAGTGCCTCCTGGCCGACGTCGGTAGGTGGCGTAGGTGTTCTCCTCTCTACTGGAACGGGCGTCGGTCCCCCGGCCGGCGTCCGAGGTGGAGAAGGCCTGACCGGCGATGGGTGTCTGGCAGTCGTCGGGTCCCAGCACTGATGATGCTTAGCCGATGTCGGGTGGGCCGACGTCGGGTCCAACGTCCTTTTGAGCGAAGTTAGCTCCTTGGTCTTCCGCTGGGGTGGAGGAGGCAAGGAGACCGACCGGGCATCAGGGTCCAGGTGGCGGGAACCAGACTTGTGGTGGTGGTGGTCTCCTGACCTCGGCGAGGCCTTGGAAGCAGATGAAGAAGGCCTGGAGGTCTTAACAGGCTGCAGAGAAGAGGAACCCGAAGATGACTTCACCGCGACCGGGGAAGGCTGAGAGCGGGCCCAGGAAGGACAGCGGTCGGACCGGGAGCCGGAGCTACGGGAGTCGGAGGCCCTAGAAGGGGATTTTGATCTCACCCTCTCCCTGTGCTTTTCGAGGTGCCGTCGGGCTTTCTCAGACGATTCCCCCTTAGAGGCAGAATCCATGGCCTTCACTTTCTCTTCAAGAAGGTACGCTTGAAGGGCCTTCTGGCAACGGATCTGGGTCCGGCTATTGAATCCCTGACAGAAGGAACAGGCCCGGGTGTCATGGTCTGGGCCTAGGCACCGCACGCAGGCTGAATGCGGGTCTTTAAAGGGAATTTGCTTCCCAGAGGCGCACTTTGATGGATGACCTTCCGTGGAGGTTGGAGAGGACATCAGATGGCAGACGTTCGATGTGAAAAAAGGTTCCCAAGTCGTAAAAAGAACTTTTCCAGGCGTTGTGCGCTAGAAACAAACCGAAAGGTCAAGACATGCAAGTCGACGGTGGGAAAGAACTGGGGATTCTGGCGAGACCGCCTCCTTATGTACTACGTCTGACGTCGGGGGCAGGACCGACGTCGGAGGCGGTTCCCGCTGAAGACTGCTAGCTAGAAGATTTCCGTGGGGTCCTGACACCTGCCGGCCTTAGTCCTAATGGTGTAACCTGCTGCAAGAGCTGTATCTCGAAGGAAGATTTGTGGATTTGAGCCCAACATTTCAGAGGTGGTCTTTTTTCGTGCCTTTTTAATTTGGATATTTGGCTGGGCTCCAGCTTTTCCTCTGCATCTGGATCCAGATTTGAGCAGCTGTGCATTTGATGTTACTACTACTTCTGCCCCCACCGACTCCTTACTCCAGCGTAAAAGTAAGTATGGGACAAACTACCTGCCACCATTACACGACCAAGGGGTGAGTTTTTGACAACTAGCTCTTTTCATCTATGCCCCTTGTCCAACTTAATCTCATTATTCCACTCCTGGTTTCAACTATTTCTTTGGAGTCATCCATTGGATAATTTTTCCCTGAACTTTTCACTTTTATTTCCGATCTAATCTATGCTAAGTTTCCCAGCCCAATTCACGATTTCTGCATCAGACTGCGACTGGGTTCTGGATCGATCTACCGTGGTCAATCACTCCTCCTTTCCCACCTTTACAGTTTGGTTCCCCAGAATTATATTAGGGGATAGGGCGGCATCACTGGCAATACAAACAAGTGATTTCATACCTTATCTTACTGGACTATGATTTTCATCAGAACTGTGATCAGGATGAGTTATTTCTTTATTTTGCTGGACATGCTCTTAGGTTATCAACATCATGACTTCAACTGAACTGCCTTGCCTTTATTCCACAGATTATACCCGTTTTTTGGATTTATGTGTTCAATTCCACTGGAGTATCAGCTTTGAATGCATTACGGGTTTGGAGTCACTGCCTATGCTTCATGTAGTAGAGGCGTAGCTATTTTAATCTCCACTAGAGTTCTCTTTGGACTCTTGGACACGGTTTTCAATAAAGACAGTATATATGTTTTTATGAAAGGCCGTAGTCATGGTCGACTTTTCACCTTAGCTTCCATTTATGTTCCACCAGGGTCTGATTATCAGGTTTACCAAACTATTTTGCTTTTACTTCAAAACTGGGCTGAAGGGGGAGGCGGTATGTGGTGGGGATTTGAACCTTTTACTGAATCCACAATTGGATACTTCTTCTAATGTTCTGCTCAGAGAATGTGGAACTGCCACCAAGGTTGTGAAGTTACTGGTGGAATTAAATTTTGTGGGTTGCCTAGCAGTATTTAAATGGGAATCAAAAACGTTACACTTTTTACTCCCCATCGCATAAGGTTTATTTGTGGATTGATAATGTTTTTCTCCCTAATGCAACCTTAAACTTTGTTTATCACTGCTGGACTGGAGATACGGTCCTATCTGACCATGCCCTCTTATTTCTGAGTACAACATCAGCTAGTTTTAAGTGTAATACTCTCTGGAGGTTCAATTTGTCTCTATCACAGGATGCAGAAGTTCAAAGTGTTATCCGGGAAATTTATAGTCAGGCCCTTTTGGATAATAATTTCCCTGAAATTTTTTCTGCTCTTTTATGGTATACAATAAAGGTAATTTTGTGGGGGAATTTATTTCTCTTTCAGCACTTATGAAATGGCAGCAGAGGGCCAGAAGATTAAAGCTAACACATCAAATTTCCCAGTTAGAAGCTGAGCAACACAGAGTGTTTAACAAACACAGAGACAAAATTCTGACCACACTCAAAAAAGAGCTTAATAATATTCTAGATTACTCTGCTGAGCACAAACTTCTTTTTCTAAAGTAAACATTTTATGAGGGAGGCCCCCTGTCCACTAGGCTCCTTGCTGCCCATTTATGGATCCAGAGGGCGAAGACAAAATAATAGTGATTGCACACCCCTTACTCAAACCAGACTACATTTGACCCCAAACATCACAGAGGCCTTTAAGCTATATTATAGGGACCTTTATACCTCTGGCCCCTCACACCTGACTCATCACTATTATCGCAGTACTTTAATTCGTTGTCTCTTCCATCCCTAACTTCCATGGATTGTGAATTAATTTTGTGCCCCCCAACAGCATAGGAAATTTTGATGCAGATTACCCGTCTTAAGTCGGGTAAATGCCCTGTAACCGACAGGTTACGGAGGAGTTCTACCAACAGTTTAAGGATTTTATTTCCCCTTTGTTATCGAAGGTCTAACAGGCCACTTTGATTCACTAAGCCCCCATTCCTCAGTCCTGGGCTCAAGCAATAAGAACAGGTTACTTACCTGAAACAGTAGTTCTAGGAGTGGTATATGTTGTTCATCCACACTGTTTGGCATTGACCCCTAACATTTTAAATTTGCCGGAAGTCTTCAAGTTGGCTCTTCCCACCCACCTGGGTGGTATACACCTCGGCTCCGCCCCATGACACTAGATCTTAGCCCACTGGAAGCAAGGTTTTGTGTCCCCACAGCCGGGGAGGTCGGATGGGTCCGTGTGGATGAACAACATATACCGCTCCTAGAACTACTGTTAAAGGTGAGTAACCTGTTCTTCTAGGAGCGGGGCTATGCTGTTCATCCACACTGTTTGGCAGACTCCAAGCAGTTCTCTGGGAGGAGGGAGGCAAAGCGTGCACACCCCCTACTTAGGAAACAGAGATTGGAGAACTGAAGCCCCAAAACCAGCATCCCGGCGTGACTCAAGGTTGATGTGGTAGTGGGTGACAAAGGTGTTTGCTGACTTCCAGGTAGTGGCCCGGCAGATTTCTTGGATAGGGATGTCCCTGGAAGCAGCCACCGATGCAGCAGTATGGTGGGTAGAATGAGCCCTTATCCCTCTGGGAGGCTGCTTGCCCACCAACTTATAACACAGACGTATGCATAATGCGATCCATCTTGCAACAGTCTGTTTGGCTGCATGTCTGCCAGAAGCGGCTTCAGCGTAGGTGACAAACAGCTGGCGAACTTCTCCACGAATTTCCGCCATCCTCTTCTTAAAACAGGAAAGAGCACATCTCAGGTCCAAAGTATGGAGCCTGTACTCTGTCCGAGGTGTAATTAGGATAGTATCACCTGGTTATGGTGAAACTCTGACACCACCTTCGGAAGGAATTTCGGGTGGGGGTGCAGGACAACTTTGTCCCTGTGAAAGACCAGATAAGGGGAGTCCACCGAAAGCACCTGGAGCTCCCGTGTCTTTCTGGCTGAAGTGATAGCCAGCAGGAAGGCCATCTTCCATGACAAGTGTGACAGCTCACACTTGTGCATGGGTTCGATTGGCTTGCCCATGAGCTTTGCCAAAACCCGCAGTAGATCCAACGGAGGTGGAGGTTCACGCACCGGAGGGGATATGTGATGCAGGCCTTTGAAAAAGCGCCCAACCATTGTCTTCTGCGCCAATGTCGGCTGACTGGCCTGCACCCAGTAAGCAGAATTGGCTGCCAGGTGCACCCTAAGAGTCGAAGACCGTAGACCCCCTTTGGAGAGAGACCAAATGTAGTCGACAATGTTAGCCACAGAATAAGCTAAGGGGTCCAGACCCTTACCCTGACACCAAATGGAAAACCTTTTCCATTTGAAGGCATAACATTTCCTGGTCGATTCCTTTCTAGATGCCTCCACCACAGTGTAGACATCTTCAGAAAGACTCAAAGCCTGGAACTCTAGCTGCCCAGATACCAGGCTGTGAGGTGCAGGGATTGAAGGTCCGGATGGAAGACCTTCCCCTGGTTGAGAGATATCAGGTCCGGGCGTGTGCAAAGCCACTCTGAGGGCTGAGGCTGAGGAGATCCGGGTACCAGAACTGGCGCAGCCAGTCTGGGACTACCACAATCACCTTTCCCTTGTCCTTCCTCACCTTGAGTAGCGCCTTGTGGATCAAGGGAAATGGAGGGAACGCGTAGAGGAGGCCTGGAGTCTATGGCCTCGAGAAGGCATCCCCCTACAGTGAGTCCTGCTGAGGGGGGTGGGCATGATACAGCCTCAGCTTGGTGTTTTCCCTGGAGATAAACAGGTCCACCATTAGTTTGCCCCAATAAGAGAACAGGCTGTAAGCTACCTCTGGATGGAGAGACCACTCGTGGGATGTACGGCCTATGCGGCTGAGAGCATCCGCCAGTTGGTTCGAGGCTCCTGCCACATGGATGGCTAGGATCCACCTCCAACCAGCCTTACGAGGGTCCAGATGTGGAGCACCTCCTTGCACAGCAGACAGGACTGCATGCCACCCTGTTTATTGAGCTAGTACATGGTCGTGGTATTGTCCGTCTGGACTTGAACCACATGACCTCGGAGCTGAGAAGCGAAAGCTGACAGTGCCAGTTTGACTGCTCTGAGCTCCAATAGGTTGATGTGGCATCGGGACTCCTCGGGGGTCTAGAACCGATGGACCTTGTTGCCCCCCATGTGGGCTCCCCAGCCCATGAGAGAGGCATCAGTTGTAAGGACGACTGTTGGCTTGGGGCGGATAAACGGGATCCCTTCCTGCAACCGGTCTGGGGTGGTCCACCATTGGAGAGCATCCCACATCTTCTGCGTTACAATGATCAGCTGGTCGAAATGACCATATTACTGAGTGGACTGGACGGCCAGCTCCCATTGGAGGGGGAGCATGTGTAACCGGGCCCAATGGACCACCGAGGTGCATGCCGTCAAGTAACTCAGAAGGCGCAGAAAGTCCCAGGCAGGGCGCAAGTGCCCAACCAGAAATGATTGGGCAAAGGAGGAGAGAACCTCTGCCCTGTCCGCCGGGAGCTGAGCTCTGGCTTGACAAGAGTCGAGCTCTGCCCCGATGAAGCCCATCACCTGGGAAGGCACGAGTTCTGACTCGGCCTCGTTGATCAGTAGGCCGAGTTGGGAGCAGGTCTGGAGGGCCAGATCCCTGGACCTCTCCACCTCCTGTTGGGTGGAGCCTACTAGGAGCCAGTCATCGAGGTAAGGGTAGATTTTGACTCCTCGACGCCGAAGATGGGCCGCCACCACTGTAATGCATCTGGTGAAGACCCGTGGGGCCAATGACAGGCCGAATGGCATGGCTCGGAACTCGTACAGGTTCCCCTTGACCCTGAAGTGGAGGAACCGCTAATGGAACGGATGGATAGGGACGTGAAAGAACGTGTCCTGCAGATCTAGTGAACAAAACCACATGTTTCGCTCCAAGGATCATATGATCTGGGACAGAGTGACCATCCAAAAGGTGTGGGACCTGAGATACTGATTCAGGTCATGGAGCTCTAAGATGGGGTGCCAACACCCTGTTCGCTTGGGCACCAGGAAGTACCTGGAGACAAAGCCTGGGTCTGCTAGAGGATCCACCACGGGGGCTACTGCCTCCTTGTGGAGGAGTTGAGCTACGTCGCCTCAAAGAACTGACTGGGTGCATGTGGAAATCCATTCCTTCTGAGGGGCGCAGGCTCAGCTGGGAGGGTACTGCTCAAACTCTAGAGGCAGTCCCCGACCGGCCACTTCGAGAACCCACCTGTCCGAAGTGATAGCGGACCAGGCGGAAAGGAAGTGGTGGAGCCGACCCCCTCATGGGAGGGCCCAGGGCTGGTGTGATGGAGACAGGGTTGGTAACCCCCATCCCATCACTGGGAAGGCATAGAGGAGGAGGAGGCTCCAGGACCTGAGCCTCAGCCTCCTTTGCGGGCCTGTTGGGGTCCAGGCTTGGGCCGAGGGCGTCAAGCTTGAGCCTGCTGCTGATGCTGCTGTCCTCCTTGATAGGAGGGCTGCCGGACTGCAGGGGAAGAGTGCCGAAAAGGCTTCTTCTTTTTCTGCTGGTTCTTGTTCGAAGAACCCTTGGCAGAAGTGGCGTCCAAGGTGGCATTGGACTGCTCTAAGTGCTATAGGTGACCGGCCACTCCTGGACCGAACAAGTCGGTCACCAGGAAAGGCACATCAGCAAGCTTATGCTAAGTATCCGCCGGGAAGGAGGAAAGCCTCAGCCAAGCCTTGCGGCAAGAGGTCACTGCGGCAGCCATCTAGCGGGCACAAGAATCCCCGATGTCCAAGGTCATCTGGAGCTGCTGTTTTGCAACAGCATGGCCCTGGTCATGGACCTGTTTGACTGTGGTCTGCATGTCCGTGGGGAGATGAAGGAGGACTTTGTCTAATGACCCGATGAGGGCATGAGAGAAGTGTGCCATAATGACAGCCGAGCTGGCCTGACGAAGGCCCAAAGAAGAGGCCGCATAGACCTTTTGGGCAGTGAGGTCCATATTCTTGGACTCTTTGTCTGGAGGTCGGTCAGTGTCAGTCGAACTTCCAATACACCTGAACACAGAGGCAGTCACCAGGCTCTTGGCTGAAGGGTGCTCTGTGAACCCCGCAAGGGACCCCACTGGCACCGAGTACTTGTGGGCCATGCAGGCAGACATTGCTGGGCATGAGGCATGGTGCTGCCAAAGTTCAAGGACCAGGCCAACGGTGGCTTTGGCCATAGGAAAGGCCTCTGTCAGGGTATCCTCTCTCTTAAGTATATCTGTGAGAGGGTACTCCGCCTTTTTCTTGATGGATTCCAGGGGCATTCCAGTGGAGTCGGAAATGAGACAGAGAATCCCTTGAAAGGAGGAGGAAGGGCGTTCCTCCATCCCTGTGCCAATGGAAGGCTCATCATCCCCAGGATGAGAGTGGAGCCTGGTGACATCCGAGTCTGAGGAGTCAGGACACAGCAGTCTACCGTCTAAATCACCTTCGATCCGCCGAGGGCAGTCCGGGTTGACTGTAACTGACAGACGTCGGGGAAGTCCGGTGTCCAGTCAGTCCTCTTTCGAGGGAGCCCCTCCCGCAGGCTGCTTAGGCGGTGGTTCCAGCCAAAAGGGTGGAGAGACTGGAATAGGCTGAACCGAGGGACGGGCCAGCCCCATGCGCGGAGGAAAGTACAGTTACGTAAGAACTTACCGTAACAGTAGATCTTCGAGAACAGCTCTTGCAGCAGGTAACACCATTAGGACTGAAGCCGGCAGGCATCAGGACCCCACGGTAATCTTCTAGCTAGAGTCTTCAGCGGGGACCGCCCCCGGCGTCGGTCCCTCCCCTGACGTCAGACGTAGTACATAAGGAGGCGGTCCCGCCAGATTCCCCAGTTCTCCTGCTGGAGGCTCCCGGCCGCAGGATGACATCAGAATGGGAGACCGAGGATCCACCATCAGAAGAAAAGAAGGGCATAAGCCCCTGCCTGAGACTTGGTAGCCAGACTTCCTTCAAGGGGGAATGGTGGGTGGGAAGGTACCTGCTGTAAGAGATGTTCTCGAAGATCTACTGTTACGGTAAGTTCTTACGTAACTGTACTATCTTACTTCGAGGTACAGCTCTTGCAGCAGGTAACACCATTAGGACTGATTCCCAAGCAATAGCGCCTGTAAGCATTCTGGGAGGAGGAAATTAGGAGAGATCCTTAAACAAGTCCTGACTCTAGGACAGGAGACCTGTAGAGCGGCCAGGCTGAAACGGCCTCCGCTGTGATGCAATATCAGGCTATAGTGCCTAATGAATGTGTGCACAGAGCTCCAAGTAGCTAGCAGCACAAGATGGCGAGAGTGGAGACATTACGCAGTGCTGCAAAAGAGGTAGCCACACCTCTAGTTGAATGGCCCCGGACTGAGCCCGGGAGGGGCTTCTGTTTGCTGTTATAGCAAAATGCAATACACTAGACAAGCCAGCGGGAAAGGGTCTGCTTTGAGACTGGGTGGCCCATCATTCTCTCAGCAAAAGAAATGAATAGTTGTTCCGATTTACGAAGTTGTTTAGTTCTATTCAGGTAGTACCTTAAAGAGCGGTGAACATCCAGGGTGTGAAGCAATGCCTCTCCTCTATTAGAATACTTGGGAAAATAAACAGGCAGGTCAATGTCCTGATTGAGAGTGAGGGCAGAGACCACCTTAGGCAGGAATTTAGGATTCGTCCTCAGAGACACTCTGTCCTGGTGGAAAACTAAATAAGGCTCCTTGCACATGAGAGCGTGAAGCTCGGAAACTCTCCTTGCTGATGTGACAGCAGCTAAAAATAACGTTTTCCACGACAGAAAACGCAGCTCGCAATTGCAGGTTCAAAGGGGGGAAGCGTGAGCTGTTCCAGGACAAAAAGTAGGTCCCAAGGAGGAACGGGATCCTTGATGGGTGGCCTAAGGTGTAACCCCCCTCTCAGGAAGTCTCGAGAGGCATCACGCTGTGCCACTGTATGCTGTCCCACCGGGAAGTGGTAAGCTGAAATCGTGCATAAGTGCACTTTAATAGAGGAGTAGGCGAGACTCGAATGGAATAGGGAAAGCAAGTATTCCAGCACCACTTTCACTGGGCATCCTAAGGGAGAAATGCCGCATGCCTGCGACCACAAGCAAAAACGGCGCCATTTCATGGTGTACGTTGCATGCGTTGCCGGCTTTCTGGCCGCGGAAAGAACTTCCGCCACCTCTTGCGAGACCCCGTGTCACATAATGGCTATGTCTCTAGGAGCCATGCATGCAGGTTCAGTGAGTGTAAGTCCGGGTGGACTAATGAACCCTCCTCCTGAGACAAGAGATGGGAGCTGAAAGGCAATGAAACTGGAGGTTCCCGGGACAATTGCATCAGCATGGGGAACCAGATCTGCCTGGGCGAGAAAGGGGATACCAGGATCATTGTTGCATGCTCCCTGCGCAGTTTGAGAAGGACTCTCTGGATCAACGGGAAGGGAAGGAAAGCATAGAGGAATCTGTCTGCCCAGGAGAGGGACAACGTGTCTCGCCAAAAAACACCAGGCCCTGGATCTAGCGAGCAGAAACTGGGCAGTTTTGCATTGGATGGGGAAGCAAATAAGTCCAGCTCTGGAGTGCCCCATCGAAGAAACAGATCCTCTGCTACCCCTTGAAGAAGTTCCCACTCGTGGACCCTGGCCTGGGAATGACTCAGGCCATCTGCGATTGTATTGTCCACACCAGGAACGTGAACTGCGATCAGGCTCGCGCCGTGTTGGATTACCCAATCCCACACTCTCATCGCTTCCCTGCAAAGGGGGTAAGAGTGTGCACCTCCTTGTTTGTTGAGGTAATACATCACCGCTGTATTGTCTGTTTGAAGCATAAGAGTATTCAGCGGGATTTCTGACTGAAAGGCCTGCAGGGAATAAAGGACCGCCCTCATCTCTAGAATGTTGATGTGGAGGTGAGCTTCTTGAGGGGTCCACGTTCCCTGGGACCTCACCCCGCTCAGGTGTGCTCCCCACCCCAGCCCTGAGACATCTGTGGAAAGAATCACCTCCGGGGACGGCGCTGCAAATGGAACACCCGCAGAGAGTGTCCCTGGGTCTAGCCACCATTGCCAGTCCCGAATCACGGCGTTCATGATTCTGACCAGCTGCTGCATGTGGTCTTGCCTTTGGTCCCACTGCACCTTGAGCATCCACTGAGTTACCCGCATGTGTAGCCTTGTCAAAGGGACAGTTGGAATGGCCGCAGCCATGTGTCCGAGCAAACAAAGGACCAGCCTGGCGGAGGCAGTCTTCTTCGCCAAGAGATCCCTGATGAGGGATCTGATGCGTTCCGCTCTTTCGTCGGGAAGAAATGCTTTCCCTTGGATGGTGTCCAGAACTGCGCCTATGAACTGCACTTCTGGGGCAGTGCAAAGGAGAGACTTCTAAGTAGTTGATGAGGATGCCCAGAGACTGGAACAGAACCTGGGTGCTCTGGATAGCCAGCAACAACGCCTCTTTGGAGGCGGCCATGAGAAGCCAATCATCCAGGTACAGGAACACGTAGTGGCCCTGTCTCCTTAAAGATGCTGCCACGACTGCCATGCATTTGGTAAAGACCCTGGGGGCCGATGACAGTCTGAACGGAAGAGCTTGGAACTGAAACTGGGGAGGGGGCTCAAGCAAGTAGCTACTTCTGTCACTTTCTCAGAAGTACTACCTGTGAGAGGCAAGGGGGAGCATAGGAGTGCATGCACCAGGAACTTTAACTCATGGTTGAAGGACTGGTGCTGTGAGGAAGGGTTTGGATTCATTGGTGACTGGGGACCCACCTTGAGGGATGGAGGTTTGTTCAAGCCTGACGGGCCTGCATCCATCCTGAGGGGAATCCAAGCACTCAATGATAAGTTTAAATGCTACACTGACAGCATTTAAACTAGCAAAGGGGTGGCAGGCCAGCAAGGAGGGTACCTACTTGCTCACCCCACAGCCAGCAGTGAACCAGTGAACCAGAGGAGGGCTATCTCTGCAAAGCAGTGTGCAAAAGATGGAGATTAGTGTCAAAAGGTGGATAAGCAGAAAAGGGCAAAATTCAGCAGAAGGGCAGACAGCAAGGAGAACCAGGATAAATGACAACCAAGGAAGGGCAGGAGTAGAACAGTGAAGCAGGCTAGGGAGGTCAAATCATGGAAAGCCATGTTGCAAATGCCAGGAGCCTTAGCAACAAGATGGAAGATCTGGAGGCTGTCATGGTACAGTCAGACCTGGACATTGTGGCCATCACTGAAACCTGGTGTAATGATAACCATGACTGGGAGATGGCCATACCTGGCTACAACATATTCAGAAGAGACAGAGGAGGCAGGAAGGGAGGAGGAGTGGCACTGTATGTGAAAATGACATAAGGGCCACAGAGATCCAGGAGGAACAAAATGGGGAAAGATACTGTGGGTTAAGCTGGAAAGGAAAATGGGGCCAGCCATCCGCACAGGTGTGGTCCATAGACCACCAGCCCAGGAAGAAGAACAGATAGAGAGTGATGCTAGCCATCCAAAGGATGGCAGACAAGGTGAGGTAGTACTGGTTGGAGACTTCAATATTCCAGACGTGGACTGGAGCATCCCAGCAGCAGCATCAACTAGGAGCAGATTTATCCTGGACTCCTTCAGGGTGCCTTCCTCAAGCAACTGGTCATGGAACCAACTTGGCAGAAGGCAATACTGGACCTTCTGCTCACAAACAGGGACAGTGTGATGGGGGTAACAGTGGGGGAGCACCTGGGTAACAGTGACCAACAGTCATTGTGGTTTGAAATCACAGAAAGAGCAGAACCAAACCACACAAAAACACGTATCCTGGATTTTAGGGGGGGCAGACTTTGGGAAAATGGGGAGATACTTGAAAGAGACATTAGGGGATGGGACAGGAATCAGGGTTGAGGAACAGTGGGCAGTATTTAAAATGGGGATTATAAGAACAACAGAATTATGCATTAAGCAGGTTAGCAAGAGAAAAGGAAGAGGAGACCATTATGGTTTTCCAAAGAGATAGCAAAGAAAGTGAAAGCCAAAAAGATTGCATTCAGGCAATACAAAAGACACAGGCAGAAGGGGATAGGGAGAAGTACCAGGAGAAACAAAGGGAGGCAGGGAAGTCAGTAAGGAAGCCAAAGCTCAGACAGAAGAACACATTGCAAAATCAGTGGTTAAAGGGGACAAACCTTTTACAGGTACATAAGTGAAAAAAGAAAAGACAAAGGGAGGAGGGATAGTGAGACTGAAGGGGAGGGATGGGAGTCGCGTGGAGGATGACAACAGTAAAGCTGACATATTGAACAGGTATTTCTGCTCAGTCTTTACTGAGGAAGAGGGGGTAATGGGTCTGAAGGAGTACAAGGGGTGAGAATGCTGCAGAAATGGACACAAGTCCCTTTACACAGAAAGGGTCCTGAAGGAACTGGAAGTAATAAGAGTTGACAAAGCAATGGGGCCAGATGGGGTGCACCCACAGGGTTAAAGAACTAAGAGAGGTGGTGGCTGAACCTCTGGCTATCCTGTTTAGCCAATCACTGGAAACAGGGAGGTACCCAAAGACTGGAGGACAGCAGATGTAGTCCCTTATACAAAAGTGGGAACAAAGAGGAGAGGGAACTACAGACCAGTCAGCCTCACCTCGGTAGTGGGAAAGATCATGGAAGCACTATTGAAGGAGAGATTGGTGGAACATCTGGTTGTCAATGGGCTACAGGACCCAAAGCAGCATGGTTTCACCAGGGGGAGGTCATGTCAGACCAACCTCATTGAATTTTTTGACTGGGTGACTAGGGAGGTGGATCAGGGGAGGGCAGTGGACATGGCCTATCTGGACTTCAGCAAGGCCTTTGACACTGTGCCACATAGAAGACTATTACACAAACTGGGGGAATATGGGTGTGGGCAGGACAGTAGTGTGGTAGGTAGGTAACTGGCTGGGTGGCAGGACACAGAGGGTGGTGGTAAATGGCTGTCACTCCACAGAGGGAAGAGTGACCAGTGGGGTACCACAGGGATCAGTGCTGGGACTGGTCCTATTCAACATCTTCATCAGTGACATTGTGCAGGATCTAGAAGGCAGAATTTCACTGTTCGCTGATGACACAAAGCTCTGTAACAGAGTAGACACACCAGAGGGTGTAGACAGAATGAGAAGGGACCTGCAGAAACTTGAAGAATGGTCAAGGGTTTGGCAGTTGAAATTCAATGCAAAGAAGTGCAAGATAATGCATATGGGGCACAAAAACCCTGGCACAATATATCAGTTGGGGGTGAGGATATAGCATGCACCAAGCAGGAAAGGGATCTTGGGGTTGTCATCTCTGATGACCTCAAGGTAGAGAACAGTGTGACAAGGCATCAGGTAAAGCAAATAGGATGCTGGGATGTATAGGCAGGCATCACCAGCAGGAAAAGGAGGTCATAATTCGCTTATACAAGACACTAGTGAGGTCCCCACCTGGAGTACAGTGTACAGTTCTGGAGACCATACCTACGTAAGGACATAGACAGGGTAGAGGAGGTTCACAGGAGGGCAACAAAGATGGTGCATGGATTGCATCACAAGTCCTATGAATACAGGTTGAAGGAACTGAACATGTACTCCTGGAGGAGAGGAGGAGAGAGGGATATGATAGAGACATACAAGTATCTTACAGGAGAAACAGGGTGCAGGAAAACACTATTTTAAGTGAAAAAGATGTTCCAGGACTAGAGGCATGGGATGAAGTTGGAGGGGGGCGATTCAGAGGAAACATGAGAAAGAATTTCTTCACAGAACGGGTGGTGGACAAGTGGAACACCCTGCCAGAGGAAGTGGTGGGGGCTGAAACAATCACGGGATTTAAGAATGCATGGGATAGACATAAAGGAATTCTAGAGGTCAGGGGTAAGGGGAAACAGACTTCTAGGAAAACAAACTGAACTTACAAGCTCAAATGGGCAGACTGGGTGGGCCATAGGCCCTTATCTGCCGACACTGTCTATGTATCTATGTAAGTGGTGGCCGGGAAACTCGAGGCGTAGGAACATCCTGTGCGCTTGAGCCACTGGGATGTGCAAGTAGGCATCCTGCATGTCTAGGGATGCTAAGAAGGCATCCTTCTTTAGCATGGGAATGAGACCCTGTAGGGTCACCATGTGAAATTGTTTGTAGGCGACCGACATATTGAGGTCGCTGAGGTCCAAGATTGGACGGAGGTTCCCTGTTTTTTTTTCCGGAACCAGAAAGAAGTGGGAATAGTACCCAAATCCTATCTGGTTCTCTGGAACATACTCTACCGCTCCCTTTTGCAGGAGCGCGAGTATTTCTTGCCTCATAAGCAATTCGTGTTGACCTGAGTAAAGGGAAAGCAGAGGAGGCCTTGTGGGTGGCTTGTCCGTGAATTCTATAAAGTGGCCTCTTTCGACCAACTGAAGGACCCACCTGTCGGTGGTTATGGACTGCCACCCTAGCAGGTAGTCCGCAATGGGGCCCCCGACCTTGATGTCCCATTGATCCTGAGGGGCAGGGGCCGGGAAGGAGTCATGCTGTGGCATTTTGGAACTGTACCATGTGGGTCAAGTAGTTTAGGGATCTGATGGCGCAAGTAGTGGAAGCATACGTGCACCTGCCCATAGCGTCCAGCTGTTTGGACTCCGGGTCCGGTGGCAGGGTGCTCAAATGTTGCAGTCTCTGGGACCGGTCATGAAAGGCTGTGATGACCAGAGAATCGGCCAGAGGATGTGAAGCCAAGTACTGGTCCTCCTTAGGGGCCTTGTACAGGCGGTCAGCTTTCTTCGGCATCTCCGGGAGCGAGTGTGGACGCTTCCACGCTGCCTTGGTGACATCCACAAAAGTGTCCACCAAGGGTGGTACCACCACAGGCTTAGGGTCTTTCTGCCAAAGATACCTGGTGAGGCGTAACCTCTCTCGGGGTCGAGTTCCTCAGCGTCCCAGCCCATGTTCTCCTGGATATGCCTCATGATCTCTGAGAATGATGGGTGATCCAGAGGAGACCTTGGGAGCTCACGTGGATCCGGAGAAGGGATGGTGATTGGAGAGGGGGATCTGGATTCATCCGAGAAGTCCGAACCCATGTCCTCTGTTGAAGGCGAACGACGTCTTCTGGGTCTCTTGGGGCTGGGTGATCCAGAAGAAGATCTGGACGGAGGTCTCCATTTCCTTGATCTGCCCCAAGGAGAATCCGCAGGCTCCTGGGGGGATGGTACTCAGTCCGCAACCCTAAGTGGAGTGGGGGGTGCGGGAGCCAGTGGAATCGCGGGTGGTGGAGGAGGAGGAAGAGGTGTGGGAACCATATCCCTTTTTACGGTGTCCCACCAGTAAGTAAATAACTCCTTGACCTCGGATATGTTGAGGCCCGACGACGGACCGGGCGCCGATGGCTGGTCATCAGGTTCTGGCGTTGGTTCCCCAGGGGCCTCAGGTTCCGGCGAGGGTTCCCTGGGGGGCCGACAGGACCGGGTTCACCCGTCTGGTCCTCGGGCTGGGTCAGCTCCTCTTCTGTAATCATCTCCTGACCGACGTCAGTTGGAGGCGTCGGGGTCCTCTTCTCAGTGGGTATGGACGTCGGTCCCCCGGCCGGCGTCTGAGAAGGCGTAGGCCTAACCGGCGACGAGAGTCGGGCAGTTCCTGGGACCTATGGTGTATGGCCGGCGTCGGATGAGCCAGCACCAGGTCTGACGACTTCTTCAAGGAGGTAAGTTCTTTGGTCTTCCACTGGGGAGGAGGAGGCAAAGAGACAGACCTGACGTCGGGTTCCGAACGACGGGAACCAGACTTGTGATGGTGGTCCCCCGACCTAGACAGGGCCTTAGAAGCTGAGGATGAGGAAGGCCTGGAGGTCTTGGCCTGAGAGGCAGAAGAGGAGCCTGAAGGGGTCTTCACCACTGCGGGGGGAAGCTGAGAACGGGCCCGGGAAGGAGAGCGGTCGGACCAGGAGCCGGAGCTACGGGAGTCAGAGGCCCTAGATGGGGACTTAGATCTAACTCTCTCCCTGTGCTTCTCAAGGTGTCTCCGGACCTTCTCTGAAGATTCTCCCTTGAAGGCTGCGTCCATGGCTTTGATTTTCTCTTCGAGCAGGAACGCCTGAAGGGCCTTCTGGCGACGGATCCAGGTCCGGCTGTTGAACCCCTGACAGAAGGAGCAGGACCGGGTGTTGTGGTCTGGGCCTAGGCACCGGACGCAGGCTGAATGCGGATCCTTGAATGGGATTTGCTTCCCACAGGCGCACTTCGAAGGATGGCCTTCAACGGAGGTTGGAGAGGACATCAGACAGCAACTGAGCCGAAAAAAGAACTTTTTTCCTAAAGGAAGAACTTAACCGGGCGTCGCACACTAGAAACGAGCCGAAGGGTCGAGACATGCAAGTCGCGTGGGAAAGAACTGGGGAATCTAGGGACCGCCTCCTTACGTACTACGCCTACGCCGGGGCGGGACCAACGTCGGAGGCTGTCCCCGCTGAAGACTGCTAGCTAGAAGATTTCCGTGGGGTCCTGACGCCTGCTGGCTTCAGTCCTAATGGTGTTACCTGCTGCAAGAGCTGTATCTCGAAGTAAGATCCAGAGGCTTCAGTTCTGGAGGGGTCGGCTTCGGTCTAGGAGGCGAGAGCCAAGTAATGGCTGGGGTAGGCGGCGGAGCCGGCTTCTGCACGGTTAAGTTCAGCTGTTGCCACATAAGGTCCTCGTAGTGCTGCAGTTTCTGCCGGAGCCTCTTCTCATCTGAGGAGGATGAGGATGACCTGTGTCGTCGCCTCTTCTTAGAAAGCTCATGGCTCTTCCTCGGTCATTTGGCCGAGGGGGTCCTGGACCTCGACCGAGATTGGGGAGGCCAACTCGGTAGATCGGCAGACACCAAAGGGATCGGTGAAACCTGAGGGTCTGGAACCAGGTCCTTGATGGGGACACCAGTGGGCTGGGTCTCCTCATCAGGAAATACCAGGACCGGAGTCCATTCTAAGGAGTCGTCGGCCATGGCTGGCGACAAAGGGTCAATCGGGTTGAGGATTATCTCGACCTCATCGACCACTTCCTCGGTCCCCTGGCCAGACAGAAGATCTGTGACGCCGGCAGCCGAGGAAGCGATCTCGACTGAGGTCGAGACCGTGTGTTCTTGAGACTCTGACCTTTCTCGGTCCCAAGAACGTCCTCACCGAGATGAAGATGACGGGTCTTTTTCTCTCTTCTGAGAGCGGGAGGAGTGCGAGCCCAAGGGCGCCTCACCCCAGGTGGGCAGAGACTGGCATAACTCTTTAAAAGATCCTGTAAAGGTGGAGCCTAGGTTCAGAGGAACAAAGACGCTTCGATTGGTCGAAGCACGAGCGGCTTCTTCCTCAAATGCCTGCATGTGTTCCAGCTGCTTGGCAGAGTCCGCAGCTGTGGAAACTGCCCATCTAGCCTCCTTCAACTTTACCAGAGGGTTCCTTTTTTCCAGTCTTCCCAGCTTCAGGTGTGCCTTGCGGTCATCCAGGACGTTGGGATGGAAGGCCAAGCAATAACTGCACGGCGAGGTGTCATGGCCGACACCTAGGCAGTATAAGCACGTGAGGTGGGGATTGGTGCGCGACATCTTTTGGGTGCAGGGACACCAGCGAAACCCCGGTGAAGATTTCTCCTCCATGATCGATGCTGCAAAAGCACGATTGCTAACTCAAACAAGTTTAAGTAAAACTGACAATTTGAAAGCCAGGGCCACGAAATGCGAGAGCACGAGGGAGCGAGGGAGGCAACCTGTATGTTCCAGCGGAAAGGAAGATCTGTGGTCATGGAGCAGAGCCGAGGTATATACCACCCGGGTGGGTGAGAGGAGCCAGCTTGAAGACTTCCGGCAGATTTAAAGTGGAAGGAGACAATGCCAAACAGTGTGGATGAACAACATATCCACGCTCCTAGAATCTCCGTTATTCCCAAACCTGGCAGAGATGGTACCGATGTGCCTCTTATTGACCAATATCTATTTTAAATATAGTTATTATTAGACTGTGACTTCTATAATGACTAAACGGTTACAGCAGGTGGTCCTGAGATTAGTTCATTTTGATCAAATGGGTTTTATTCCAGGCCAGCACGCTCAGGATAACTAGAGGATGGTTCACATAATGGATCATTTATCACAGTCATGTCAGTCTGCGTGTCTCCTCAGTTTAGATGCCAAGAAGGCATTTGATAAGGTCTCTTGGTCTTTTCTGTATGCTTCTCTGGTCAGGTTTGGGTTTTCAGAGGACTTTATTCATTTTTTATTTAAACTATATCATAAACCCACTGGATGTATCAGAGTAAAGGGCCATGTATCCTCTCTTTTTGAGTTGGGTAGGGGAACACATCAGGGTTGCCCCTTATCCCCTAAACTTTTCACCCTTTACAGTGAACCATTTGTCCAAAGTATCAGGGAAAATCCAACTATTATGGTGGTTGATTGGGGGTTGGGGTCCACCATAAATTAGCATTAAATGCAGGCAATATTTTGTTGTGTTTAACGGAACCGGACACTTCTTCACCAGCAGGATTTTATCACATATTGCATTCCTTGACCCTGTGTGGACAAACCCTTAAAACACCAAAACTGACATGTCAAATCTTAATTATACAGTTCCCCCTCATATCCGAAACACTTATTTTCTGAAGTGGGACCTTCTGTCTCTGCAACACTTGGGAATCCGAATCTCTGCGCAAGTTACTCAGTTTTTTCAGCTGAATTCCACTCCCCTCCAGTTTCTCACTCGGCTCAAAAAGGATATTCAGCATTGGTCCCTGTTACTGCTCACCCTTCATACTTGTATACAGGTTTTAGAAATGAATGTCCTTCAATGCTTTCTTTTTCTATTCCAGTGAGTACTTTGTCCAGTTCCAACTAAAGAATTTGAAGCTTGGCAAAGGCTCCTGCTAAAATATGTCTGGAAGGGCTAATAGACTCAGGATCTCTCGTCGGACTTTATTTCTGCTGAAGAAATTGGACAGTTTGTCTGTTCCATGGTTGCTTGGTTATTGAATGGCTGCCCAGACGTGCAATGCAATCCTACTGCAGCATACGAGTTATCATCCCCATTAGAAAAGAACAGATCTAGCTCAGTCCCTTGTGCAATGTTTTTTCTACTAGTTGAGCCCAGAGCTAGGATAGATCACTTTTTTTCAGGTATGGAAGTAATGCTAGAAGGATCACAGGTCTCAAGTGACGCCTCACTAAGATCTGTTTGTGGAAATATAGGAGCTGGCTCACTGATCCTGATAATCCCAGCTCAGGCTGACTCCTCATCCCATCAGCTGTCATATAAAGGTACATACGCCCCTTGGCAGTTATTATCATGGAATAACAGAATCCCTTTTGCAGAAGCCCAGGCTAGATTTGGTTCGTTGGAGCAGGACAGATTTCGATATTACCAACTTCGAGATTATATTCATGTCCTTTTCAGGTTCTTTGCCAAGTGGGGGGAGGGTAACCGGCCAAAGGTCCAGTGTTTGAATTCTTATGGGGGACAATCAGGTGAGAGGGTTTTTTTTTTTTTTTTACTATACTCCAACTATGTTGCAGGTTCTCTCCAGACTACCAGTACAATTTGTCAAAAGTGGGAATTAGCGTTAGATGCTCTAACTGATGAATGTCAATGGTTACTCATGTGGTCTGATATCTGGCAGACCTCTGCCTCCCCTAGCTGGACAGAATTCATTTGGAAACTGAAAATTCAGTTTTGTAGGGCTCCTGCTGTTGTAGTTAAATAGTCTCATTGGTTCCCTCTGCTGGACAGGTTGTGGTCCCCATTCTGCCACACAGACTAATTTTAATGTTTGCTTGCGCTGTTGCGGCAGCTTGCTGCAGAAGCAGGCTGTGGAGGTGCGGCACTGTTGTGGCCAATGCCCCCACTGCCTCTGAGGCTTGGCCTGCTTTCCCCAATGCGGTGGCACGCTGCTGCTGACACTAGTTCAGCCACCTTACCACCACCCTGAAATGTTTTCACCACTGCAATCAGGGGCCACCTCGTCATTGCAGCGTCAGCCATTCCTGCAGTAATGAGGGAGCGACCAGTCATTGCAGGGCAGTACCTTGCATGCCCCCGACCCAGTTTGCCAATGGGTAGCCCAGTCCTCATCGGCATAATGTCCCCACCCCCAAGTTTCTGTTGTATGCCGAGGCGGTGCCCAATTCCCCTCAGCATCATGCGCCCCACCCGTGTTTCTTTGCCGACAGGGCACCCAATCCCCGTCGGCTTCAGTGTTCCCTTCCCAGTTGAATTTGCTGATGGGAGAGCCGACTCCCCGTCGGCATAATGCCCCCCCAAATGAACTGTGTGCCGAGGGAGGTGCCCAATCCCCTCGGCTCTCCCATATGTGTCGAATAGGTGCCCACCCCGTCGGGCTACAGACCCCCTCCCAAAAAAATCTCAGGTGGTACCTTGTCCCTATAAAAAGAAAACCATCCCGCAATGTTTTTCTTTTTTTTTAAACCCTGTAAAACAGAAAATGGTCCCTCATTGCGTTTGGTGGCCCTCCCCAACCCACGCCCACCCTCTGCACACCCCCACCCATACTTAACTCTGGAGCCCAGCACGATGATCTTCGCTGGACCAGGAACACGTCTGCACTCTTCAAAGCCGACCGCGAACTGAAGAAATGCCGGTAAGCTGTATAATGGCATAAATGTTTTTTTTTCAACCTTGCTGCATTTCTCAGGCATTTTTGGGAATCTGGGCACCAAATTTTCAACATGGAGTTATTGGGACCCCTCCTCATGAATTCAGCCACTGTCACGGCATTATTCAGTCCCAAAAGGAGATTTCGCGGTCACTGTGCGGAATCACCTTTTGGGTCCTTTAAATGAAATGACAGTGCCACTGTTCATGAGGTGGGCTCTCAAAAAGCCTATGTTGCAAATCTGGTGAAAAAAATCCAAAAAATTACTGTTTTACGAGTGTGTGTTGCGCAGTTTGCACGCACGCTTGTAACTTCGCAAACTGATAATGTTTTCACTCCAGATTTTCAACTTTGCCAGTTTTCCACACCTCCTAATGAACAGTACAGCTGTAATTTTACACATCCTGGCCAAAATGTGTTTTCGCACTTCCGGCGCAGAATAGCGTGGTCACTGTGAGAAATCAGTTTTTGGGATAGACTGAGAAAATGACAGCGACACTGTTCATGAGCAGAGGTCTTAAAATGCCAATGTTGAAAATCTGGTGACGAAAGTCCATAAAATTACTGTGTTACAAGTGTGCATTGCGCAGTTTCCTTGCACTCTTGAAACTTCGCAAATCTAATATTTTCACGTCATATTTTCAACACTCTTTTCACATCTCCTTATGAATAGTACAGCTGTCATTTTTCAAATCCTGGCCGAAATGTGTTTTCGCACTTCTGATGCAGAATTGTGCAGTCGCTTTGAGAAATCAATGTTTGGGACAGATAAGATCGAGTGAGTGAGAGAGGGGGAGTGAGCGAACTCAACTGAGCTCAGTCTGGACTGCTGCAGATTTCTTTGTGGGCAGAAAAAGGTGCCAATGCAGGCAGGAGCCCAGTACAAAAGGGCAGCCAACAGTGCCAGGAGAAATAGAACGAGCGAGTGAGAGAGCTCAATGGAGCTCTGCCGGGACTTTAGAGTTGCTCACCCTCCCGCCTAATGTCCTCTGTGGTCCTATATTACAGCAGGGTCTCTGGGGTGGAGACAAAGCAATGATTGGATACTTTTAGGATTGCTGTAATAATACAGATTTAGTTGTTCTGTTTCTTTCTCTAACTGAACTAAGTACTGAGCTATACTGTTATGATTGCTGTAATAATACATATTTATTTGTTCGGTTTATTTCTCTAACTGAACTGAGTAATACTTGGAGTGCAATAGGATTTCTAACTGGGCTAAGTGAAACTATATGAGAGCTGAGAACAAAAAGTATGGTAGCTGAGGTATGAAAAACAGACAAGGAGGCCTTAGGATTGCTATGGTAATACAGTATCTAACGGATGAGATTTGAGACTGAATTAACTCAGTCGGCAAGGGGGAAGTAGGTGGTTTAGTGTGGGGGGGGACAGGAATTTGAGTAAATAGAGGCCTAACAGTTGTAGAAGGGTAAAGAACCTGGGAGTAAGAGCCCATAACATAAGATGGGGGCCAAAACGGGGCAGGTGCCACATGTTAACAGGGCGGGCATCTTTGGAAGGGTGGTGGGGTGTACAGGATGTGGGTCAGCCATGATCCTGGACTGGACTTGGAGGATGGGGGAAGGTGTATGGTCTGTAGATGACTGGCTAGTTTGAGGGAGGAACTGTGGAGGTTAGGGAGGAGTCTAAGAGGCAGGGCAGGGTAGATGAGTATGGTAGGCATCCTGATGGGGGGGTTGGGATGGCAAAGGGGGATGGAGGAAGAACAACTAGGGAGTGAAACCGACCCCAGTGTCAGAGGCACTAACAGAAAAGACAGGAGAAGGGAGGGGGTGCCAGAGGGGGGGGTCTTCTGATGGGAGAGGAAGAGACCACGAGGAGTACCAGGGGAGAGATCAGATGGCTGCGGGTAGGGAGGGACCAGGGGTGGCACGGAGGGGAACAAGTAGGAGGGGGGTACCGATAGGGGGAAGAGATGTAGGAGGGGTATCGACTAGGAATAGATTCGAACCTCTGCTATGAGAGAAAGAGGGGGAGCAGGAACATACTGAAGGGTGGGTGGGCAAGCGGGGCATGAGAGGTGGCATCAGGTAGGGAAGAGATAGCGAGGATGAAATTATAGAAGGGGGCTAGTAAGGAAGGAAGGAAGGGGGTGACTGAAGGAGAGAAGGCACGGAAGGGGAAGGATGGGAGGAACATCACTCATCAGGGTAGAAGGAATGGGGCTCTAAATCAACAACAGCGGGATAGGAAAGGGTGGAAATCAATGCGAGGAGGCAGGAGGTCGACACGGAAGCCCAGTAGGAAGTAGTCAGGCTGGGAAGGGTTAAGAGGATAGAAGAATAAGGCAGAGAAAGGGGTGAGGACGGAGAGTAGGGGTACATAGAAGTCACAGAGGTGCAGTTGGTGGAGGTAAGGGCAAGGAAAAACAAATACTGGGGTAGTGGAAGGGGCATTAGAAGGTAAAAGGGGTAAGGGACGGGGGGGTACTCGTCCTGGGGGATTCTGTACTGAAAGGGTTGAGATAAGGGGGAATGGCATAGCCGTATTTGGGTTGAACCTGTCTCCAGGTTGACTGCAGGAGGAGCAGGGCAGGCACTGCTCAAGTGTGCAGTGAGGGGGAGGAAGAAACCTCATAGTGTTGCATGTGGGTACAAATGACTTGGCCGGGGGACTGCGGAAGCAGTGAGGGGGAGGTTCGAGTAGCTGGGCACACAGTGTGAGGGGGTGGGGGAGTCGGTGGCATTCTCAAAGGTACTACCCGTATCATGTGCAAGCATGGGGAGGAAGGGAAGGCTTGAGGAGTTCTATGAGTGGCTGACGGATTGGTGTCACACCAAACATTATGGGTTAGTGACTAACTTGGGTAGGGTCTGGGGGGGATAGTGACTTGTACGTGGGGGACAGGGTACACTTGCGCAGGAAGGGGAGTGGAGTATTAAAGGCAGGATTAGTGCCGGCCTAATGGTGCTGAGGGTTGAGGCGCTGGATGCCACACCTCGCACCACACTGTCGACCTGGGTTTGGACACGAGCCCAGGCTGCCAGGGGTCGGCAGGGGAGGGAAAGGATTGAGCATCCAGAGGACTGCTCTCCTATCCCGGGGAGGGATCCAGGGACCCACCGCTCTGTAGGGCCCCTGGTGATGACCGGGGGTGCTACTAGAGCGGTGTAGTAAAGGGGGCAGAGTGCGGCAGATGTTGGCATGCTCTGCCTATGGTCATTGCACGCCCACACTCTGTAAAGGGAAGAAAAGTGTAAAATGGGCTACGGTCGGGCAGCATGAGCTTCCCGCCCCTGCTGCCCGCCCCGAATGGCGCCTCCTCAAACAGATCTTGCTCCGGTGGGTCGACCTGGGAAGTGCTTCACCACCCCATCATGGGGGGTAATCCATGGAGGTGAGGAGGTTGGCTAGATGTTGGGGGCAGGGCTAGGTGGGCCAAGCTGACCATAGCCCAGGGAGAAAATAATGTACAAAAAAAAAGCAGGATTAGAGGGGTATATCTCTACTAAGGTGGATTTAAACTAGTGGGGGAAGGGGTGGCCAAAAGACTGAGGTTGGTAGAAAGGTCCTGACAGGGGAGCCTAATGAGCTCACCGCCCTACATATAGGTAAAGGCGGAGGCGTAGTAACCCTGGGAGGAGGGCAGGCAGAGTAGTCTGAGTGTAATACAGAAGGCACCACCACCCGGTAAGAATAAGGAGGAGAAAGGGTGCGGACTACCGGGAACATGGACACAGGCCAAGGAGGAGAAGAGTGAGGAGAAGGAGGGGTACGGGTGGAAGGTGGCCTGACTAAATGGACAGAGAACTGGTTGCAGGGGGAGGGTGTAGAGGGTGGTGTTGGGGGGGTAGCTCTTGGCACCAAGAGCAGTGACAAGTGGGGTGCCGCAGGGCTCAGTGCTGGGCCCGGTGTTATTTGGGCTTTTCATCTCCGATACAGCACACGGAGTGGGGAGCTGGGTTAGTCTGTTCTTACATTATACCAAACTTGGGGCGGTGGTGGACAAAGAGGACAGATGGGAAAAACTGCAGGGGGACCTACCCCAAATAGAGACATGAGTGGTGGAGTGGCAGCTAGGATTCAGTGCAAAGAAGTGTAAGTTGATGCACTTCAGGGCTAAGAACCAGAAGAGGGACTATTGGATGGGGACCACAGAGGAAGAGAAGGGCCTAGGGGTGTTGGTAACTGGGAGCATGAACAACTCGGCCCAGTGCAGGAACGCAGCAGCAAAGGCAAACAGGATGCTGGGGTGCATTGCAGGGGGGTTCTCATCCAGACACAGGGAGGTGATCCTACCTCTCTACAGATCATTGGTCACACCACACCTAGAGTACTGTGTGCAATACTTGAGGCCATACCTCAGACGCAAAGAAGGGTAGCAAAAATGTTAAAGGGGATGGAAGGAAAGGAATATGAAGTTAGGCTGAAGGAGCTGAACATGTACACACTGGAGGAGAGGAGGGATGGGGGGATATGATTGAAGCGTTTAAATACCTGAGGGGGTAAATAAACCTAGCACCAAGAGGGTGTTTATATTGAGGAGTGGAAGAGAGATGAGGGGGCACGGACTAAGGTTGGAAGGGGGACGTTTCAAGAGGGAAATGAGGAGGCACTACTTCTCTGAGAGGGTGGTATCTAGTTGGAATGTACAATGTTGTAACATGCAGGACAGTCAATATTTTTAAGGAGAAGTGGGATAAAGCAAGAGGAAGAGTCGGGGGCAGGGGCTGGGACAAGTGGGGGAGGAACTGAGGGGGAGGAGGCTGGGGCAGCTGAAATCTAGGGTGCTAGCTGCACACTCGGGCAGACTTACATAGACCGATTGGTGTGTTCTGCTGGCAGATTCGTATGTTCATATGTAAAATCACAGTGACTCTGTTCATGAGCAGAGGTCCTAAAATGCCTACGTTGAAAATCTGGTGACAAATGTCCATAAAATGATTGTGTTAAAGCATGCGTTGTGTAGTTTCCACGCGTCCTTGTAACTTCGCAAATTTGTAGTATTTTCACCACTGGCATTTTTTCAGACTTCCTTATGAACAGTACAGCTGTCATTTTTCACATCCTGCCCGAAATATGCATTTACACATCTGGTGCAGAATACCGTGGTTGCAGTGGGAAATCAATGTTCGGGACAGATTAAGAAAATCACAGTGACAGTGTTCATGAGCAGAGGTCACAAAATGCCTATATTGAAAATATGGTGGAATAATTCCACTAAATGACTGTGTTACGCACATGCGTTGCGCAGTTTCCACGTACGCTTGAAAGTTTGAGCATTTTTAATATTTTTACTACAGATTTTCAACATTGCCATCTTTTCACACCTTCCTATGAATGGTACAGCTGTCATTCTTCATATCCTGCCCGATCTGTGTTTTTGTACTTCTGGTGCACAATGGCACGGTCGCTGTGGAAACTCAAATTTTGGGACACATTGACAAAATCACACTGCCACTCTTCATGAGAAGCGGTCCCAAATGCTTTCCTGAGGTGGAGGCCACAAAATGGCCATGTTGAACCATACCGTCCCACCCTGTACAGACGACAGGCATCAGGGGTGTGCCTTTCGACTGCCGACTGTAATGCTCATGCCATTCCAACCCCACCTCCCGACCCCCACCGTGCAGCCACTGACAGACATCGAGCAGTGCCTTGGACTCTTCCGCCCCAGAGTTCACTCCATTCTATATTGTTCCTATTTCAGCGTATGTCCTTATAGAGTGGGGTGACTGTAAAGCTTAACACCCCAAGCCACATCTCAACACTTCTCAGTGTCTGCAGGATAGGGTGAGGTGAAATGGCATGAACGTTATGGGCGACAACCTAAACGTATATCCCAATGCCTGTCCATCTCTGCAGGGTAGAGGTGGGGTTGGCGTGAAGTTCAATACTTCACTGCCATTCCTACTCTGCATCTGTCTAACACCTGCATTTCCAATGCTAATACCAGCAAGCAAACATTCGGCATTAACAAATGCTTGTTTGATCTTGTGAAGCCTTACACTCTGTCTGGTTTGAGGTTAGGGATCACATGAAGAACATTTTTAGTCTTTCTTCCCACCCAGGACCAGAATTTTTATTATTGGGCTTTTGGTTACCAAAGAAAAAAACGTAAAGATGCCAGATATCTTTGGAGTATTTTGTCAGCGGCTGCATTTAAAGCCGTTACCAAAAAAACTGCGTTCATCAGTTACACCAACGATTGCAGACTGGATTACTGTTGTTAACTGCTTATCTTTTTTTTTTTTCTTCCTTTTCTGTGCAGATCTCCTCGCCCCCCCCCCCCGTGGTGTGGCATCTCATTGGCTGCCACCCGCCACACCTCTGAAGACTTCTGACCCCTCTCCCATCATCTCCAGGTATGGACTACTCTACCCCCTCGGCTTCCTTGAAGCCCAGTTTCTCTTCTCAAATTCGGGTGCCTAGAGACAGCCTCTCATACTAGTGGTGGACTGTTTCTGCCTGGAATCTGATTGGCTTCTGGGCGCTGTGCCTGTCCAATCAGTTCAGAGTCTTTGGATCCCGGTCATGCTGGCTGTCTTCCCCAGGAGCCCAGCTGTGCTGCATAGCCGAAAATTTGCTATTGGGCCATGGAACTGCTTGTTTACTCGCTCTTCACTCTCAAGGGAAATTTTGTCCCACCCACTCCCTCCAGCTGCCTTAATTAAATCCAGCTAAGCCCCTCCCTGTCCTCTTTCTAATTGGCTATAAATTTATCTCTGCCCTTTAGCAACTGTAACAGAGTCCAAGCCCCTCCACTATTGGCTGCTGGTTCAAGGCAGTGCACTAGCTTAGCTCTGTACTGTTTGCTAGTGCACACACCTTAATAGTACCATTGCAGTAACTCCCACAACTCGTTAGCAAATACTTTACTTCCCTAATCTTCAGCTATCATTCTCCAGCTATGGATCACATCACCTGGATTGTCTTGCTATCCAGTTAATCGATTCTATGCCTTGTTGACCAATTTACTGCGGTAGCCTTATGGCATCCCCCCTCAGGGCAGTTCAGCACCCCCATGTCAGTTACAGACCGACCCCTCATGCATTCATATACTTATCCCTTGCCTACCAAGGTCTGATACAGCTCTCCTGGGGCTTTGGCTCAGTAAACGCTTGCATATTCCTCATGGCCCAGGGAATCTCAACCTTTTACTACACTGTACCTCCACATCTCTATGAATAACCACCCTACTCCAGCTGGTACTTGCTGGGGACATCAAGCTCAATCCTGGGCCCTACAGTCCCACAACTACACCTAACCCTATTGCCGCAAAGCAACATCTCCCCAAAGGACTGAAAATTGCCCATATGAACATCTGTAGTCTCTGACCTAAAATGGGTGAACCTGAAGCCTGTGCTTCTCATAAAATCTCGAATATTCTCTGTATCACTGAGTCCTGGCTCAAGCCTGCTATCAAGCAGCATGAGGTGCCTCTTCCTGGTTATAATTGTTTTACAAAGGGCAGACTAGGTAAAAGGGCCAGAGGCGTTCTGATGTACATCCGGTCTGACCTCGCCGCCAATCAGCTCCCCAACCCTGACTCTGGAACGTCCTCAGTAGAATCCCTGTTCCCCTCCCTGACTCTTGGCAATGTAAAAAAGCATAATCATCAGCTGTACCTACCTACCCCCAGACAAGGCATCGCGTAGACTAACCCCTCTTCCTCAACTCACTTTCCAAGCTTCCTCACCAGGATCTGGTGTGTGGAGATTGGCTTAACCCTGCTGCTAACAAACTGCAAGCAGTTCTAGCAGACTTTAACCTGGTTCAGCTTATACTTGAACCCACCTGCCTCAATAATAAATCTGGTAAGCACACCTTGCTGGACTGGGTTGCCACCAATTGCCTTCTGAAGATCAAAACAACAGCAGTTTTGCCAGACTGCATAAGTGATCGTTCTCCTACCTTATGTGTATGGAGGAACATTTTCTCCAACACCCCTCCTAAGATCAGCCTTCTCCGTGATATGTCCAATCTGGATGTTAAATTCATTACCTCGATCCACGACTCCGACTGCAGCTCTATTACAGTATTCCCTGATGTCAACCAAACCCTGGACTATTTCATCTCCACGTTCACTCAGATTGTTAACGGCTGTGCTCTCCTGAAGAGATGCAGATCTACGGGCATCAAGGCTACATGGCTCAATAAGGAACTAAGGATGCACATGTCCTCCCGTGACCGGGCCTGACCACATGTCCTCCCGTGACCGGGCCTGACCACATGTCCTCCCGTGACCGGGCCTGACCACATGTCCTCCCGTGACCGGGCCTGACCACATGTCCTCCCGTGACTGGGCCTGACAGTCTTATGAAAAAGTGGGCTGCCCTCTGACTGCCAGAAATACAGCCATCTTACAAATCTTTGCAAGAATACCCTTCATAAAGCCAAATGCCTCCACTACAATTCACTACAAACGGATCATCTTTGTAACCCTAGAGAATTCAGAAGGCAGGTCAACTCGCTGGTTAAAGGGAAAGGTACTGAACTACCAAACTCCCTCACTTCCCAGGGCATCACCCACACTGACCCCTTGGCTACTGCCTCTTTTGGATGAGACGTTAAACCGAGGTCCCATCTGCCTGGATTGGTGGTAGTTCAGGTGGATGTTAAAGATCCCATGGCACTTGTTGAAAAGAGTAGTGGAATTTCCCCGGTGTCCTGGCCAAATTTCCCTCATTCACTAAAAACACCACCAATAGCTTAATCTGGTTCAAGGTCCGTTGGCATTCATCTGTATCCCCTTCCCCAGGTCATGCCTGAAAATAGGCAGGATTTGTCTAGTGAACTTATCCAGTCAACAAAAACTAAATAAATAAATAAAAATGTTTAATGAATTCTTCACTGATCTAAAGCAATATACCTCATTATTTCATAATACTCATGTCCCCCTGCTGCTCCAACTGAAGGGGATAACTCTAGATCCTTTCCAGCCTTCCATTTGAAGCTGGCCACCTGTAAAGAGGTTCTAAGGTTACTTAGGAGCCTATAAGATGAGAGCTGTCCTGGCCATGATTTGTAAAGTATGGTGCTCCTGATCTTGCTCGCCCTGTTCTGGACTAATTCAATCACTCCTTTCTATCCTGTGCTGACCAGTGGAAGGTCGCTGTGCTCATTCCAGTACACACAGGGAGGTCTAACACTATTGTTGAGAACTTCAGGCCTATCTCCATTATGTGCCCACTGGCCAAAATTCAGAGCACATTGTTTATAATCATTTCCAGAGTTACCTTGCCCACCACACTCTGCTTTCCCCTTATCAACATGGTTTCCAAAAAACCACAGCACCCTTACAGACTTATTAAAAGTAACCTCTGATATCTTCCAGGCCATGGATCAAGGCTCCGTCACTGGAGCCATCTTCATCAACCTTACAAAAGCATTTGACTTATTGGATCACAGTCTCCTACTTCAACAGCTCCAGGCTACTGGAATGGATTCCACCGCCCTCTGTTGGATCTGGAGCTACCTCGCCTGCTGCTGCCAAAAAGTCAAGTGAGCTGGCTCACTCTCTTGCCTCAAGGACATAACCCATGGGGTTCCACAGGGATCAATACTGGGCCCAGTCCTGTTCTCCCTCTTTGTCAATCACTGTGGAGGAGTGACCATGCACCTCTGTGTGGACGATGCTATCATCTACTGATCCCACCATGATCAACAGTGATCTTGCCACAGACTTTGCCGATCTTAAGTGCTGGTTCCGGTGCAACTGACTAGTCCTCAATACAAAAAAAACTAAATGGATGCTCTTTTGTCACCGGGCCCCCTCTTCTCTACCTACGTCCTGTCTGATCATTAGGTCCGTCAATGGCGATACTCTCTAGTCTGTCCATTCCTTCAAATACTTGAGTGGCACCTTAGGCACCTCAGTTTCCTTCAACATCCATGTCTCCTCCTTAACCAGGATGCTGAACCAAACACCGGGTCTTCTGTACTGAATCCGCCCCTTCCTCACATCTGCTCCTCTCCTCAAAATTGCGTCATCTCTCCTTCCACTTCTCACTTATGGCGCCCCCCCCCCCGCTGCTTTCAACTAATGCATCTAACATGTCTCTCTTTACTCTTGCTTATCACACGGTGGGAAGGTTCACCATAGGGGGTCAATGCCCATCATCACCACTGCGACATCCTCACATCCCGGGGTTGGCTGCCCAATGTTTTCAAACTAAGATGCTCTACCCTGAGTTTCATGCACAAACTTGCACACAAGTTTACCCCCTTGCCTCAATGACATTATCCACTTAAAACAAGCCCCACGTGCACTCAGTTCTGCGTCCCTCCCCCTTCTCTTAAGACCTAGTCTATGGCTCACAGTTGCGCGGATATCCTTTTCTTATGCAGCAGTGACTGACAAACTCCCTAACCCCCCCCAATACTGTCCTGCTCCTCTCTTCCCTTGTTTCAACAAGCCATATTTACCTCCCTTTCCTCCTCAACTTGCTCCTGCTTCCTTTGACTGTCCTCCTGTATCACTTCTCCCTCCCCTCCTCTGTCGCAGCCCCACTGTAATCCCCCCAACCCCTAGTTTCTTCATGATAACATACATCCTTATCGTGCTCGGCTTGACAATGTGACCATCCATTTCTTCTGCATATTATATGCCATATGATTTTGTACAATTGTGTATATTTCACAGCCTCTATAATGCTCTTATTTTTCTGACTGTAAACTGGAGCTGTAATATTGTTTTGTAACAGGTCATCGCATGCCGGTTACGATGTGCTGAATTCCATGCCCTTTTTCTACACTAATTGTTTGTAATGCTCTGTACTCCTTGCCTTTGCTCCTTGTCTACACTTACTGTTTGTACTGCTCTGTACTCCTTGCCTTTGCTCCTTGTCTACACTTACTGTATGTGCCGCTCTGTATCCTTGCCTTTGCTCCCTGTCTACACTTACTGTTTGTACCACTCTGTACTCCTTGCCTTTGGTCCTTGTCTACACTTATTGCTTATACCGCTCTGTACTCCTTGACTTTGCTCCTTGACTACACTTATTGTTTGTACCGCTCTGTACTTCTTGCCTTTGCTCCTTGTCTACACTAATTGTTTGTACTTCTCTGTACTTCTTGCCTTTGATCCTTGTCTACACTTATTGTTTGTACTGCTCTGTACTCCTTGCGTTTGCTCCTTGTCTACACTTTTGTTTGTACTGCTCTGTACTCCCTACCTTTGCTCCTTGTCTACACTTATTGTTTGTACTGCTCTGTATTTTTTGTACTGTGTTGTCCCGGGTCGTCCCTGAAAATGGGACTGCAGTTGTCTCAGTGATTTTACCCGGTTACCAAAATTCAAATAAATAAATATGCAATGGAGAAAATCACTTTTTCGCTATAGCAGAAATTTCCCCTCTTCCAGCGCAGATGGACCCGACGGATCCTGTATGACGGTTTACCTTCTCCGTAACAACATTCTGGTTTTATTCTCCCTCTGTAGCTTCTAATGATTTCATTTAGGCTCTGGCTTTTGGTTTTCTTAATCCAGATTTTCACTTGGACCTATTAAAAACTGTCTGAAACTATAAGAGGTGTGATTATGATGTCTGTCTTTGTTATTGTAACTCAGGACGTTTTTTCCTACTTGTAGTAGGACCATTTCATTTTATCCTAGTTTACTTGCTCTATTTTATGTTTATTACTTTTTACTTGTTAATGGTAGACGTCTACTGTTTTCACACTGTGTATGCCTTTGATGTTTATATTGTGGTGTTCACCTTACCTAGTACATACCAAATGTGCTTTTGTAAGCTTATTGTTCTGATTTTTATCCATTAAAGTGTTTCTCTATTTCATTATCTTAATAAAGTTGAACTATAAAAAAAATGCTGACTTCACTGAAATGGGGAAGGGTAACAAAAAAGTCCTGGAGAGAACGGGGGCAGGAGGTGGAGTGGGAGAACAGTGGGAGCGTCTAAAGGAAGGAACAAACCAATGCATCAGATTGGTATCCAAAGGCAAGAGAAAGAGAAAGCCAGTATAGTTTTCAAGAGAGGTGGTGGAAAAGTCAGAACAAAAAGGAAAGGGTTCTGGAAATATAAGGGAGACCCAAAGTGAGAAGGACAGGGAGGAGTACAGTACACAGAGTGTCTAAGGGAAGTGGGAAAGGCAGTAAGGAGAGCAAAGGCGTGGACTGAGGAAGGTTTACCACAGTCAGTTAAGAAAGGGGACAAGACATTCTTCAGGTACATCAGTGAAAGGAGGAAAAACAAGTGGGGACTGCAAGGCTCAAGGGAGAGGGAGGAGAAAGCAAGGAGGGTGACATGGAAAAGGTGGAAATACTGAATAAATATTTATGTTCAGTATTCATAGAGGAGGGGAGGGACAGGGGCCACAGCAGTTGTCATGGGGGTGAAGAGGTGGACAGCAGTCCATTCATAGGGGAAAGAGTCCTGCAGGAGCTCACTAAATTGAAGATGGACAAAAAGGTGGGACCAGATGGCACACGCCAAAGGATATGAAGAGAGACAGCAGTATCTCTGGCAGCCATGTTCACTGAGTCATTCAACACAGAGGTGGTAACACAAAATTGGAGGAGGGAACATGTGGTCACTCTACACAAATCCAGCAGTAGGGAGGAGGTGGGGAACTATCGGCCGGTCAGCCTCACCTCAGTAGTGGGGAAGATCATGGAGACATTACTTAAAGAAAGGATAGTGGTGCATCTAGAATCCATCGGAGTCCAGGACCATAGGCAACATGGATTCACAGCAGGGAGGTCATGTCAGACAAATCTGGTTGATTTCTTTAACTGGGTGACAAAGGATGTAAATCAGGGTGGCGCAGTGGACATTGCCTACCTTGATTTCAGCAAAGCTCTTGATACCGTTGCACATAGGAGGCTGAAACAAGCTGGGTAGGCTGGGCATGGAGGGGGGGACAGAGTGGTAAACTGGGTTAGAAACTGGCCAACAAACAGCAGGCAGAGGGTGGTGGTAAACAGGGTGCAGTCTGCGGAGAGGGAGGTGACCAGTGGGATGCCTCAGGGATCGATCTTGGAGCCAGTTCTGTTCAATGTCTTCATTTGTGATAATGCAGAGAGGCATGAGGGAAAGGTATACCTGTTTGCAGATGACACCCAGATCTGTAACACAGTCAATACCCCAGAGGGGGTGGAGAAAATGATGAGGGACTTGTGGAAGCTTGAAAAATCATCTGAGGACTGGCAACTGATGTTTAATTTAAAATAAGTGCAAAATGATGCACCTGGGACCAGGGGTGGATCCAGGAGTCCTATAGATGGGGGAGCTCAAGTCAGAGAAAAAAATCAAAATAATAGGCCAGGGGTCTGGTGGGTGGTCTAAGACCTCAGAGATTTTTTAACATTTTGGTGCATTCTCGTGCATTTTGAGGGTATTTCTAATGCAATTTCTACTAATTTCCTCCCTCCCCATGCTTTGTTAGTTGTACCCTAGCACCATCTCCAGGGTCCCCACAGTTCACATGACAGTATGTGGCCCAAAATACCCTCCCACCCAAAAAAAACACAAAATGCCAAAGACTGTAGTTGGGCAGCAGCACATCCAAAACACATAAAAATGAGAAAAGTTGAAAGAGACTTGGTGATAAAGACAAATTGCAGACAAATTAAATGACAATCCAAGTAAACAAGTTCAGAAATGTCACTCACTCAAGCACATCATGCCATTACCATAAAGCCAACCCATCCCAGTTTGTCCTGCAGTACAGATTAATGTATCCCCCAACCTTACCTCAGTAAAAAAGTAAACACAATAACTATAGAAATATGGGAACAAAGTCACTTTGCTATCTAGTTTCTGAAAATATTATTTCAAGTCTGCTTGCTATGTTTGCAAAACATATTTTATTCTATAGAACAAATTATTGCAGGGTTTTAAATAATTGATTAGCAGTTTTTTTCTTGGGACAATACTAACTGTACAGAAAACATTTATATAGATTTTCTAGAAGTGTTATGTTTGTTAAATACAGTGAGGCAAGTGCTATGCATTTTCACAATGTTTTAGAACTTTTATGAGCAAAACGCTAATCAATTTTTAGAGTTAAATAAAACCCTGTATTGCAAAGAAAATACATTAAAATAAATAAAATATTTTGTATTGTTTTAAAATGTCCTTTACTGGGATAACTCTATGGTATGAGGCATCTCATTTTTATAATAGGCCCAATAAGTCAGTAAGCAGACAGAAAAACAGTTTTTAAACAAATACAAAAATGCATTTTTTTTTTTATGAGCAACAGCATTTGCTTGGGTACATCACAACTTGTACTCCCACCCCCTTCCCCCAATTCAGCACATAGAACTACATAAACTAAATATTTGATTCTATCACTTTTTGTTCTGGTTTTGTAACTGCCTGTGTCAATGAGCCAAACAATGTCTTATGACTTCTGTTGCCAATTTTGCTCTCCTAGCATGCAGAAACTCCTGCACATGCCATAACATGCAGCAGAACACCTTCGAAGTCCCCATGTCTATGAATTCCCTCTGTGTTCATTCACACTGTACAACCACGACTGAAAAGCCCACACAAACATATAGTACATGCTGAAGTTTTTACCTCGGTTCAAAGGTCTCATGTACCAGTTTCTGCCTCTCCTGGTTCATGCTGCCGCTGAGACCAGACCTGCCCCAGCATTCATTTTGTACCATTCCTAGCATGCTACAGGAGGGCACTACTCTCCAACTCCCTCTCCTGCAAATCTGCACCAAAATCAATTTGCCATAAAGGACAAAACTAGCAGTGACCTTAAACAATTTTAATGTCATGAATTTAAGCTCCCCATACTAGAAATTAATAACACTAGTACTACATTCATTACACACCCAGTTTGATGGAACACTAATGTCCTGTCCCATCCCAGCAGCTGCTCCCCACCCACCATAGTTTGTGACTGTGAAAGTCTTTTGTTTTTTAAAAAGCAACAAGTACCTGATCAATTTTCAGCAGGCTGAAGTCTATGTGCCCCAGTTGAGTACTGTCTCCGGTCACCTGGCCGCCAAATTCTCTCTCTAGACAGCACACACTGACCCCATGGCTCCTAATGAGCAGAGCTCTCAGCTACAGCTTGCTTCAGCTACCAGAAGATGACCTGAACCTCACTCCAACTCCTTGTGCTGATTTACCAAGGCCAGACCGACCCCGTGTTACTGGATTGCTGCCGCCTGAAACCTCGGGCTTTGCTCTTCACGTGTGGGCTCCAGTCTCTCTCTGTCTCCTCCTCAGTAATACACTCGCTCCTCTCTTGCGCCAACATTTAATCATCTGAGTTAATGAATTACAGCTCACTCTTGTTTCAGCAGCCCAGACATTTAAAGAAGGCGCCCCTTGCTAGCCACATCCACTACTGGACACAGCAGAAAATCAGAAGCAGTGAGCACCAGGCGACCTGGGTGAGATCTGTATTGTTAAGATCCACTCCACTTTGCAGCTGTACCCACACCCCCCCCGTGCATGAACAAAGGAGCTGCACCAAGCCTGCAAAAGTAGAGAATGAATGCTCAGGCTCACCAAGGCAAGACTAACTGCTGCCACAGTGCTGGGACCGGACCACATGGTGCAGGATGAACGTTAGTAAGAAATTCATGCTGGAGACCGGCTTTTCGTGTGGGGGGGGGTCAACTATGTAATGTGGGTGGGTGTGGTTGTTTACTGCACTATCAGGACACTGGAGGACAGGGCCGGCCTTAACCATTCTGGGACCCTCTGCAGGCCCCACCACTCCATTCCCTGTGGGCCCCCAGACCCAACATTTACACCTCACTAACCCTCCTGTCCTGAATTGCTTAAAGCAGTACCAGGTCTACTAGTTTAACCAGCATCTTTAATTAGTGCCACTGACTGCAATGAATTATTTGACTTCACCATTGGAAATGAATCTGACTGAGCCTGGAGCAAAAACTTAAGCAAGGATGGTACTGCTACCGTATTCATTTCTGTAAGGACAGGAACATCATCACTGGACACTCACACCTCAGATACTCTGGTTTGCAAACAAGCTAAACAACTTAACTTTTCTGGAGGTGCGAGTGAGAGAGAATAGAGAGGATTATCATGGGACACCAGTAAGGTTGCCACCTGCCAGTTTTTGTACCTGGTGATTAGTGTCCAAAAGGTGGATAAGCAGAAAAAGGGCAAAATTCAGCAGAAGGGCAGACAGCAAGGAGAACCAGGGATAAATGACAACCAAGGAAGGGGCTGGAGTAGAACAGTGAAGCAGGCTAGGGAGGTCAAATCATGGAAAGCCATGTGTGCAAATGCCAGAAGCCTTAGCAGCAAGATGGAAGATCTGGAGGCTGTCATGGTACAGTCAGACCTGGACATTGTGGCCATCACTGAAACCTGGTGTAATGATAATCATGACTGGGAGATGGCCATACCTGGCTACAACATATTCAGAAGAGACAGAGGAGGCAGGAAGGGAGGAGGAGTGGCACTGTATGTGAAAAATGACATAAGGGCCACAGAGATCCAGGAGGAACAAAATGGGGGAGAGATACTGTGGGTTAAGCTGGAAAGGAAAATGGGGCCAGCCATCCGCACAGGTGTGGTCTATAGACCACCAGCCCAGGAGGAAGAAACAGATAGGGAGCTGATGCTAGCCATCCAAAGGATAGCAGACAAGGGTGAGGTAGTACTGGTTGGAGACTTCAATATTCCAGACGTGGACTGGAGCATCCCAGCAGCAGCATCAACTAGGAGCAGATTTATCCTGGACTCCTTCAGAGTGCCTTCCTCAAACAACTGGTCATGGAACCAACTTGGCAGAAGGCAATACTGGACCTTCTGCTCACAAACAGGGACAGTGTGATGGGGGTAACAGTGGTGGAGCACCTGGGTAACAGTGACCACCAGTCATTGTGGTTTGAAATCACAGAAAGAGCAGAACCAAACCACACAAAACACATTATCCTGGATTTTAGGGAAGACTTTGGGAAAATGGGGAGATACTTGAAAGAGGCATTAAGGGAATGGGACAGGAATCAGGGGTTGAGGAACAGTGGGCAAAGTATTTAAAATGGGATTATAAGAACAACAGAATTATGCATAAGCAGGTTAGCAAGAGGAAAAGGAAGAGGAGACCATTATGGTTTTCCAAAGAGGCAGCAAAGAAAGTGAAAGCCAAAAAGATTGCATTCAGGCAATACAAAAAGACACAGGCAGAAGGGGATAGGGAGAAGTACCAGGAGAAACAAATGGAGGCAGGGAAGTCAGTAAGGGAAGCCAAAGCTCAGACAGAAGAACACATTGCAAAATCAGTGGTTAAAGGGGACAAAACCTTTTACAGGTACATAAGTGAAAAAAGAAAGACAAAGGAGGGATAGTGAGACTGAAGGGGGAGGATGGGAGTGCGTGGAGGATGACAACAGTAAAGCTGACATATTGAACAGGTATTTCTGCTCAGTCTTTACTGAGGAAGAGGGGTAATGGGTCTGAAGGGAGTACAAGGGGTGAGAATGGTGCAGAAATGGACACAAGTCCTTTACGAGAAAGGGTCCTGAAGGAACTGGAAGTAATAAGAGTTGACAAAGCAATGAGGCCAGATGGGGTGCACCCCAGGGTCCTTAAAGAACTAAGAGAGGTGGTGGCTGAACCTCTAGCTATCCTGTTTAGCCAATCACTGGAAATAGGGGAGGTACCCAAAGACTGGAGGACAGCAGATGTAGTCCCTTTATACAAAAGTGGGAACAAAGAGGAAGCAGGGAACTACAGACCAGTCAGCCTCACCTCAGTAGTGGGAAAGATCATGGAAGCACTACTGAAGGAGAGATTGGTGGAACATCTGGTTGTCAATGGACTACAGGACCCAAGGCAGCATGGTTTCACCAGGGGAGGTCATGTCAGACCAACCTCATTGAATTTTGACTGGGTGACTAAGGAGGTGGATCAGGGGAGGGCAGTGGACATGGCCTATCTGGACTTTAGCAAGGCCTTTGACACTGTGCCACATAGAGACTATTACACAAACTGGGAATATGGGTGTGGGCAGGACAGTAGTGTGGTGGGTAGGTAACTGGCTGGGTGGCAGGACACAGAGGGTGGTGGTAAATGGCTGTCACCCACAGAGGGAAGAGTGACCAGTGGGGTACCACAGAGATCAGTGCTGGGACCGGTCCTATTCAACATCTTCATCAGTGACATTACGCAGGATCTAGAAGGCAGAATTTCACTGTTCGCTGATGACACAAAGCTCTGTAACAGAGTAGACACACCAGAGGGTGTAGACAGAATGAGAAGGGACCTGCAGAAACTTGAAGAATGGTCAAGGGTTTGGCAGTTGAAATTCAATGCAAAGAAGTGCAAGATAATGCATATCGGACACAAAACCCTGGCACAATATATCAGTTGGGGGTGAGGATATAGCATGCACCAAGCAGGAAAGGGATCTTGGGGTTGTCATCTCTGATGACCTCAAGATAGAGGAAACAGTGTGACAAGGCATCAGGTAAAGCAAATAGGATGCTGGGATGTATAGGCAGGGGCATCACCAGCAGGAAAAGGAGGTCATAATTCCGCTATACAAGACACTAGTGAGGCCCCATCTGGTGTACAGTGTACAGTTCTGGAGATCATACCTACGTAAGGACATAGACAGGGTAGAGAAGGTTCAGAGGAGGGCAACAAAGATGGTGCATGGATTGCATCACAAGTCCTATGAAGACAGGTTGAAGGAACTGAACATGTACTCCCGGAGGAGAGGAGGAGGCAGGATATGACAGAGACATACAAGTATCTTACAGGGAGAAACAGGGTGCAGGAAAACACTATTTTAAGCGAAAAAGATGTTCCAGGACTAGAGGGCATGGGATGAAGTTGGAGGAGGGACGATCCAGAGGAAACATGAGAAAGAATTTCTTCACAGAACGGGTGGTGGACAAGTGGAACACCCTGCCAGAGGAAGTGGTGGGGGCTGAAACAATCACGGGATTTAAGAATGCATGGGATAGACATAAAGGAATTCTAGAGGTCAGGGGTAAGGGGAAACAGACTTCTAGGAAAACAAACTGAACTTACAAGCTCAAATGGGCAGACTGGGTGGGCCATAGGCCCTTATCTGCCGACACTGTCTATGTATCTATGGTGATCAGGTTTTCAGGGTCCCTATCAGGAAATCCGGTCTTGCTCTGTGCTGGTCAGGTTTTTGAGACATTTTGAGTGCTAACATACTTTTCAAACATATTTTGTCATATCATTCATTGTTTCACCTACATGTCCAGGTTACAAACAAGTTCTCTCATCAATATAGCCCTTTGTTTGTGAAAGTAGTCAACCTGGGAGGTGTAAAGTATGGCCATTAACACCATTAGCACTTACTTAACCTAATCTTTTCCACTGCAGCAAAGCTGTCCCCACCTTTTGTAACAGTAACAGAGCCCGTTTTCCACTTTCATTTTCTAGTAAACATTTTCATCTCTAACAACATTTAGGCATTTTAATGTGTTTTAAATTATTTTTTTTCTCAAGAAAAAAGCAGGGGCCCCCAAGGTGCAGGGGCACAGTTTGCACCTAGCTAAAGCCAGCTCTGCTGGAGGACAGATCACAGATGAGACCTGTGTGGCGCAGGCAGCTTTCATAATTAAGAATGCAGCACAGTGTGTTACTAATAGAGGAGCTCCATGATGGGGGAGCTATAGCACCCTTAGCCCCCCCCCCAAATCCGCCTATGCCTGGGACACAGAAACCCTGGGAAAGCTACAGGATGAAGGGGGAGGGAGTTGCTGACAGTCACAAAGGAGGAAAGAACCTGGGAGTTATTTCAGATGACCTGAACTTGTCAAAGCAGAGTACTAAGGCAGCTGGGAGGGCCAGTGGCATGCTGGGATGCATAGGCAGGGGTATCACCAGCAGAAGGAGGGAGGTAGTGATGCCATTATGTAAAACCATGGTCAGGCCTCACATGGAGTACTGTGTGCAGTTCTGGAGGCTGCACCTTTGTAAGGACATTAACAGACTGGAGATGGTCCAGAGAAGGGTGACCAAGACAGTACATGGCTTGCAACACAAGACTAACGAGGAAAGATTAAGGGACCTCAACATATATACTCGCTGGAAAGAGGGGGAAAAGAGGGAACATGACAAAAACACTCAAGTGCCTCAAGGGTTTAAACAAGGTGCAGGGGGGAGACACTTTCCAATACTGGAGGAGCACAAGAATGAGGGGGGCATGACATGAAATTGGAAGATGGGAGGTTAAGAGGGAATGTGAGGAAGTTCTTCACAGAGAGGATGTCGGATGCATGGAATGGTCTGCCTCAGGAGGTGGTGGAAGTGAGCACTGCGGATGGATTCAAGCATCTTTGAGACAGGCATGGGGAACCATAGAGGTACAGCAGTGGGTGTGTCAGAAGCAGTAATCTAGAACAAAGGCTTACAGGCAGACTAGATGGGTCAGGCAGTCCTCATCTGCTGACAATTTCTGTATCTTTTTCTGGACATTTCTAGACAGGTTCTGTCTTCATCCCCGTGGACTCAAAGATGAGGCGGAGGATGCCTATGAGGGAGGACGGCCCTTCCTCCATCCAGAGTCCCCCAATCAACTCCTCATCAGCCTGATGGGAGCGGAGAGAGGAACCCTCTGAATCTGAGGATTCCGCATAAAGTGGACAACTACCCATGCCCTCACTGACCCTCTGGGGACAGTCAGGGGTGACCGTGATAGAAAGCAAATGGGAAAGCCCCTTGGCTGGCCGAGACTCCTTAGTCAGAGCTCCGGTTGTTGGTTACTTGGGTGGCAGCTCCACTTGGATCAGTGGAGAGGCCAGCTTTGGCCAAACCGCAGCAGTGTCAACCTGCTCCACAGGGGAAGGAATGGTCTTGACCAAATCCATCGAGTGAGATGGTGTCGGCCTGTCGCGAAACAGCCATGCAGTGGCTGGGGCAGAAATACAGGTTACTCACCTGTAACAGGAGTTCTAGGAATGGTATATGTTGTTCATCCACACTTACTGGCAGGTTCCTTGCCGCTTTAAATCTTGCCGGAAGGTCTTCAAGCTGGCTCCTCCCACCCACCCGGGTGGTAAAACTCTCGGCTCCGCCCCATGGCGCCAGATCTGGCCCGCTGGAAACTCAGGTTGTGCGTCAAGCCGAGGGAGGAGAAGGGTGGATGAACAACATATACCATTCCTAGAACTCCTGTTACAGGTGAGTAACCTGTATTTCTAGGGACATGGATATGTTGTTCATCCACACTTACTGGCAGACTTCTAGCAGTTCTCCGGGAGGAGGGAGGCAAGGCGCACACCCCCAATACTTACTTGGGAAATAAAGACTGGAGAACCGAGGCCCCAAAACCAGCATCCCGGCGTGACTCAAGGTCGATGTGGTAATGGGTAATACAGGTGTGTGCTGACTTCCAGGTAGCAGCCCTGCAGATTTCCTGGATAGGGACGTCCCTGGAAGCAGCCACCGATGCAGCAGTATGGCGGGTAGAATGAGCTCTTATCCCTCTGGGAGGCTCCATGCCCGCCAGCTTATAGCAGAGATCTATGCAGGAGGTGACCCATCTGCTTATCATCCACTTGGCTGAAGGTCTGCCAGGTGCGGCTTCAGCGTAGGTGACAAACAGCTGGCGAACCTCTCCCCGAATTTCAGCCGTGCGCTCCTTATAGTAAGCGAGTGCCCTTCTAGGGTCCAAAGTATGGAGCCTATATTCGGCCTCCGAGGTGTGATTGGGGTAGAACACCGGCAGAGTCAACACCTGGTTAAGGTGAAACTCCGACACCACCTTCGGAAGGAATTTCGGGTGGGGGCGCAGGACAACCTTGTCCCTGTGGAAGACCAGGTAAGGAGACTCAATGCTAAACGCCTGGAGTTCTCCCATCCTTCTGGCTGACGTGATAGCCACCAAGAAGGCGGTCTTCCACGACAGGTGGGAGAGATCACACCTGTGCATTGGTTCGAATGGCTTGCCCATGAGCTTTGCCAGTACCAGCAGTAAATCCCACGGAGGTGGGGGTTCCCGCACTGGAGGGGAAATGTGATCAAGGCCTCTGAAAAAGCGCCCGACCACCTTCTCCTGCACCACCGACTGCTCCCCGGCCCGCGCCTGCAAGCAGAGATGGCTGCCAGGTGCACCTTTAGGGTCGTCGACCTAAGCCCTTGACTAGATAGGGACCATAGATAGTCCAAAATGCTGGCCACAGAACAGGAGGAAGGGTCCAAACCCTTGCCTCAACACCAAATGGAAAATCTTTTCCATTTGAAGGTATAGCATTTTCTGGTCGACTCCTTACGGGACGCCTCAACGACGTTGAGGACCTCGTCGGAAAGACCCAAGGCCTGGAACTCTAGCCGATCAGGAACCAGGCTGTCAGGTGCAGGGATTGAAGGTCCAGATGGAACACCTTCCCCTGACTGACAGAGCAGGTCCGGGTGAGCTGGAAGCTGCCTCGGGAGCCTGGAGCTGAGGCTGAGGAGATCTGGGTACCAGAACTGGCGGGGCCAGTCTGGGGCTATCAGAATCACCTGCGCCTTGTCCCTCCTCGCCTTGAGAAGCACCTTGTGAATCAAGGGAAATGGGGGAAAGGCGTAGAAGAGGCCCGGGGTCCACAGCCTCAAGAAGGCATCCCCCTGCAGCGAGCCCTGCTGAGGGGGGCGGGCATGAAACAGCCTCAGCTTCACGTTCTCCCTGGAGGCAAACAGGTCCACCTGAGGTGTGCCCCAGAGGGAGTACAGATCTTGTACTACCTCTGGCAGGAGAGACCACTCATGAGATGCAGCCCCTATCCGGCTCAGGGCATCGGCCAGGGTGTTGGGCTCCTGCCAGATATGGCTGGAGAGATCCGCCCCCAGGCTGCTGCAGTGACCAAATCCGGAGAGCTTCTGCATAGAAGCAGGAGCGCGCTCCGCCCCTGGTTGTCAGTAGTACATGTCGTGGTATTGTCCATCTGGACTCAGACCACTTGACCCCAGAGAAATGGAGCAAAGGCGGTGAGAGCTAGGCGGACCGCTTGGAGCTCCAGCAGGTTGATGTGGCATCGGGACTCCTGCGGGGACCAGAGGCCATGCACTCGGTGTTCCCCCAGATGGGCACCCCAACCCATCAGAGAGGCGTCAGTCGAAAGAGAGACCGTCGGCTCGGGGCGGACAAACGGGATGCCCTCCTGCAGATGGGATGGAACGGTCCACCACTGGAGAGCGTTCCACATCTCCTGAGTCATCATCACTAGCTGGTCCAAAGGATCGCAGCGTTGTGACCAGTGGCTGGCCAGCCCCCACTGAAGGGGGCACATGTGCCAACGTGCCCAACGGACCACGCTGGTACAGGCCGCCATGAGACCCAGGAGGCGCAGGAAGTCTCGGGCAGGGCGCGATTGCCCAACCAGAAATGATTGGGCAAAGGAGGTAAGAACCTCGGCCCTGTCCGCCGGGAGCCGTGCTCTGGCTCGTAGAGAGTCAAGCTCTGCCCCGACGAACAGGATTGCCTGCTTCGGCTCGAGTTCTGATTTGGCCTCGTTGATAAGAAGGCCGACCTGAGAGCAAACCTGGAGGGCCAGATCTCTGGACCTCTCCACGTCCTGTCTAGAGGGGGCTGCTATCAGCCAATCGTCCAGGTAAGGGTACACCCGGACCCCTCGGCGCCCAGGAAAGCTGTCACCACTGCCATGCATTTGGTGAAGACCCTGGGAGCTAGAGATAAGCCGAAGGGCATGGCTTGAACTGAAGAGGATCCTCCGCCGAAGCGGAGGAATTCGAGCAACGGATGGATAGGGACGAAAGAACGCTCTGAAAGTCCAGAGAGCAGAACCACACGCCGTGTTCCAGAGATGGTATTATCTGAGCCAGAGTGACCATTCTGAAGGTTCGAGACCTTAGGAACTTGTTTAGGTCGTGTGGAGTCGAGAATGGGACGCAGCCCCGTCCGCTTCGGGACCAGGAAATACCTGGACACGAACCCCAGTTCTGAGGGAGTCCTCCACCTCTCTTATCACCTCCTTCTGGAGGAGGAGGCGATGTCGGCTCGGCGAGCCGCCATAGTGAGGCTGGGGATTCAAGCCTCAAGGGGCGACGGCCCGTAGGGGCGGGCCTGCCTCGAACCTAGAGGCAGGCCTCTTCCCACCACCTTCAGTACCCACCTGTCCGTGGTAACAGCAGGCCAGGCGGAAAGGAAGTGCCGGAGCCGTCCCCCCACGGGGGGAACCAGGGTTGAGGTGACGGGAATGGGGGCGACACCCCTCAGCCCGTCACTGAGCAGGCTTAGAGGAGGGACCAGCTGATGGACCTCCTGGGCCTTTTCCTTCCTGCTTCCTGTTGGAGGAAGCTGACGGCTTGGGTTTGGGGTACCAAGGCCGAGCCTGCTGGCCCTGACGTTGCTGGGCTGGGCGCGCCGCGGGCACAGAAGGACGAAAAGGTTTAGGCTGAGGCTTACGGCTTTTGTCCTTCTGCGTGGAAGAGACCGAGTCCAAAGTAGCATTGGACTTTTCGATCCTCTGCAGGTGACCTTCCACCCCAGGGCCGAAGCGGTCAGTCCCCAAAAAGGGAACATCCGCCAACTTGTGCTGGGTATCCGAGGTGAAGGTGGATATCCTCAGCCAAGCCCGCTGACGCATGGCCACTGCGGTCGCCACTGATCTGGCACATGAGTCTCCAATGTCAAGAGCAGTCTGGAGCTGCTGCTTCACTACTGCCCTGCCCTGGTCCCACACCTGCCTGACCGTAGTCTGCAGGTCCGCGGGGAGATGGGGAACAACCTCATCCAGGGAGCCCAACAGGGCATGAGAAAACTGTGCCATAAGGACAGCCGAACTGGCCTGACGAAGGCCGAGAGAGGACGCAGCGTAGACTTTCCGCCCGGCATAATCCAATTTCTTGGATTCCTTGTTGGGAGGTTTGTCAACATCCCTGCGTTCAGTAGCAAACGCTGTCAGTAACCAGTCCCTCCCGCAGAGGGTGTTCCAAAAACCGACAGGGAACCGGTAGGGACCGCGATAATTTCTGGCCATCCTGGCCAAGGTGCAGGGCAGGAAGCAGGACGCCGCCATAGTTCCAAGGCCGGACCAACAATGGCTTCGCCACCGGAAAGGCCTCCGTAGGAGAATCCCTTGGTCCAGAATCTCCGTGAGGGATATCTGGCCCATTTAGAAGCAGGTTCGAGCTTCATCCCAGTGGACTCCGAGATGAGCCAAGTAACCTAGAAAGGACGAGGCTATCGTCCACTGACTGCCCTCCTGAGGACTCCAAGTCCATGCGCTGGAGAACAGGAGGAGTCATCTTTGGACCGGAAGAGTCTTGAAGAACTGCCTCGAGCCTGAGACACCTTCACCTGCCGAGGTTTATCGGGAGTGAGAGTGACTGACAGCCTATGGGGCAGTCCCTGAGCCGACCGAGAATTTTTGGTCGGAGCCCCAACTAACGGCTGAGGAGGCGGAGGTTCCACCAAAATCAGTGGGCAGCTGGAATAGGCCGAACAACCGGCCTGGGAACAAGCTCTCACGACCACTGCAGGGTTGTTTCAGCTAGCCGTGACAGCCATAATGGCCAGTGAAGACACTGGGTCCAGCTTATTCCTGGCCAAAAGCAGCTGTTGCCACATAAGCTCCCCGTATTCTGGCTGGCTATGGCCGAAGCCTCCCCTCATCCGAGGAGAATGAAGAAGAGAAAGAGCGGCGGGCGCGCTTACCGTGGTGCAGAGCCGAGACCCGCCGGGGCGGGATGGCTGGACCGATGGGTCAGACCGAGTCTCGGCTAGGCAGGTGCGGTGAGTGGGGTGCCAGATGGCCTCCCTGGCTCCGAAGATTCCACCGACGGCTCTGGAACCGGAGGCACAGTCGAGCCGACGGGATCCTCAACTCTCGCCGGGGGAACCGGGGAGAGGGGAATATCAGCTTTACCAGCCAACAACCCATCTAATGGGTCGAGAAAAATCTCGACCACGTCGTCAGGTGTCTCGGTCAACTGGCCTGATGGGGACACCGTGAAGCCAGTGACCGAAGCTGGGGGTTCGACCGAAGTCGACTGTCGACCAGGGGAAGGAGATCTTTCCCGCTCCCAAAAGCGTCGACGATGGGACTTACCCTTGCTCTTTTTTGACCGAGAAAACAGTCCATAAGAGGTTGGACCCTCGCCTCTAGTCGAGAGGGTCAGACAGAGCTCCTTGAAAGAAGCCGAGTAAGAGGCGCCGAGAGAGAGCGGGATGAATGCCGCGGCCGAAGATGGAGCGGCCTGCGCCGTCTCCTCTTCGAGGGCGATCATCTGCTCGAGCTGTTCTGCAAAGCCCGCAGCCGCGGACACCGCCAATCGGGCCTCGTTCGACTTGACCAGTGGAAATCTTTTCTCGGGACGCCCCAGCTGCAAACGGGCAGCACGATCTTCGAGGACATAGGCCGAAAAGGAAGAGCATAGATCGCAAGCCTGCAGGTCGTGCTCAAGGCCTAAACAGTAGACGCACGTGGAGTGCGGGTCCGTTCGGGACATTTTCTGCCCGCAAGGGCATCTCCGAAACCCCGGGAGTCGATTTATCCATCGCAGCCGCGAGGAGAAGAAGACCAAAGTCTTTTTAGAAATCTAGACGAACTTTTTGAAGTTTGAAGAGTTAGGAACCAGTCTTAATCGCAGAGCGTTAAGGAGGGAACCTGAGCTTCCAAGCGGTAAGGAAGATCAGGCATCATGGGGCGGAGCCGAGAGTTTTACCACCCAGGTGGGTGGGAGGAGCCAGCTTGAAGACCTTCCGGCAAGATTTAAAGCGGCAAGAAACCTGCCAGTAAGTGTGGATGAACAACATATCCATGTCCCTAGAAACTAGGGTCAGTTTGGTACTGTCCAACACCAGCTGTTGCCACAGAAGGTCTTCATAGTGTTGGGACTTTTTTAAAAACATTGTACATTATTTGGAAAATACCTTTATTCCATCTAAGAGGAAATTTAATAATAAAGGAAAAATTCCCCCTTAGTTCAACAAGACAATTAAAAATCAGATTAAAATAAAAATTTAACTTTTTAGGAAACTTAAGAATAGTTCTGTTCCATTTAAAACTACTCTATTACATAAATACAGACTATCTGTGAAAAACTTAAAACATTCTATTAAATTGACAAAAAATAAGCTAGAATTTAAACTAGCTCATACAAAAGACTGTCACAAATCTCTTTTCTCCTATATAAATAGTAAAAAAGGTGTATCAAGGATCATTGGTCCCATTATAACCAACGGCTCTTCTCTATCTGATATAGAAACCTCGAATCTCTTTAATAAGCACTTTTGTTCTGTCTTCTCTCAAAAATCACCTATTAGTACATTTAAAGTTCACCACGTAGATGATCATAAGTTCTATCCAACTGACATAACTGTATAAACAGGCTATCAAAAAACTAAAAAAAAAAAAATACTAGTCCGCGCCCAGACGGTATTCATCCATAGTTTCTGATCGAAACCTCTATAAATATTTCTATATCTTTGTCAATTATTTTCAATAAATCCTTACAAGAAAGCATTGTACCAAATGATTGGCATTCAGCAATAGTTACTCCCATATTTAAAAAAGGCAACAGAGGTTCTGTGCAAAATTATCATCCAATTAGCCTGACCTCAGTGGCTGGTAAATTAATGGAATGAGTAATGAAGTCTCTAATAGATCAAGATTGTAAAAAATTAGGAATTTATGATTCAAATCAGCATGAGTTTACTCCCAAGTATTCCTGCACCACCAATCTGATACGTTTTTACAATAATATAAGTTCTCTACTACAGGATCCAAGACAGCATGGGTTTACAAAAGGAAGGTCCTGTCAAACTAATCTCATAGATTTCTTTGACTGGGTAACCAGAGTGGTGGACCAAGGGGGAGCAGTTGATGTCGCCTACCTTGACTTCAGCAAAGCTTTTGACACTGTTCCACAGAGAAGATTGATAAATAAGCTGGGTAGGCTTGGGGTGGGTCAGAAGTTGGTCAACTGGGTGGCAAACTGGTTGACGGGCAGAAAACAGAGAGTGGTGGTAAATGGTATACAGTCAGAAGAGATGCAAGTCACAAGTGGGGTACCTCAGGGATCAGTCCTGGGGCCAGTCCTCTTCAACATCTTCATTAGTGACCTTGCAGATGGACTAAAGGGTAAGGCTTGTCTGTTTGCAGATGACACCAAGATCTGCAACAGAGTAGATGATCCAGATGGGGTGGACAGAATCAGAAAAGATCTGGATAAACTAGCAAAATGGTCAGAAAAGTGGCAACTGGGATTTAATGTAAAGAAGTGCAAAATAATGCACATAGGGAAGAGAAACCCTGAAGCTACCTATAGGCTGGGAGGGGAGTTGCTAGCAGTCACAAAGGAAGAAAGAGACTTGGGCATCATCATCACTGATGACCTGAAATCATCCAAGCAGACCTCTAAAGTAGTAGGTAAGGCTAGGGGGGTGTTAGGGTGTATTAGTAGGGGTATCACAAGTTGTAAGAGGGAGGCAACAATCAGGGCCACTGGAAAATTGTGGGTGCAATTTTTCTCCAGTTTCCGCAATTTTCACCCTTCTCTGCACAAAATCCGCAATTTCTTACATTTATGGAATTTTTGACTGAAATTGTATAAAAATATTTAAATTCTTAAGGAAATCTACTCAGATATGGTACACAGACTTGGGTTTGACCAAAACAGTACAGTGTGAGGTGAGAAGGGGTCAAATGTGACTCTGCTTTCATGTGATTCACTTCCCTGCTTTGGTTTCAGAATCCTCTGGTCATGCATATGTAGACTTGAACACTTTTAAAATCTGTGTTAAAGCAGACTATCAGAGAACTTTTTGCTGACACAGAGACTGAAACAATAGGTGTGAGAAGAGGTGCAAAGTGCCCCATTCACCTAAATGAAGCCTTGACCACAGTGCTTGTTTTTGAATGGTAGGGTAGATTTTCCTTGTATAAATACTTTCAATCTGAAAGGATTTTGATTCAAATGCGTCAAGAGTTTGGATGGCCCTGCTGATTATAAACGTGAATGTGCTTCTGAGGGGACTGGTGGCAGTGATTCCTTACATGTCAGTCTGCCACAACTGTATACTCACATACAACGCCTACAAAAAGCAAACATTTCTGAAAACATGCTGAACAGGTTAAGTATAGTTAAACAGTTACCTTCAAATAGATAAGTAATTGCAACCCAAGTAAAATCACTGCAAACCGAGAACAAAAGAACAATGTATTAAAAAAACTATTATATGATGTAATGAAAAACTACTGATATGATTTGATACTTTTATCATGTGATTTTAAAATGTACTTACAGTGCTGATTAAGAACAGTAATCACTTCAACAAAATAAATATTTTCCTACTAGACCTTTATTATGCACCCTGGTTATCTGTTTACTTTTTTCTTGCACCAAAGCAAGTAGTTTAAACAGGTTTCATTATTTAACATCTAGAAACTGGCAAAATATGTTGTTTCAGGATGTATTCAGTACAGACTAACTATAAATTACTGAATAAAATCTACTTAGCACTGCATGACTTAGATGTCTTGATTTTTAGAAGAGATGCTACATAATGATTAGTTTACAGTGCATTTCAAAAACACACATCTTTCTTCATATTAAAAGCATTTACAAGTGGCAATACATTTATCTAAGAATTTATGTGATCAATACATGCTGCAGCAAACAATAAAATATTTATTGGGGGAAGTGAGGATGTATAGTGAACCCCCGCAATTTTCCCGCAATTTCTGCAAGAAAATCCCCGCATTTTTGGGTAAAATTTTCCGCAATTTCCCAGTGGCCCTGGTAATAATCCCTCTTTACAAGACACTGGTTAGGCCCCATCTGGAGTACTGCGTGCAGTATTGGAGGCCACATCTTCACAAGGACATTAACCAAATTGAGGCAGTCCAGAGAAGGGCAACCAAAATGGTGCAGGGACTGCATCAGAAGACATATGAGGACAGATTAACAGAGCTCAATATGTATACCCTTGAGCAAAGGAGGGAGGGAGGTGATATGATTGAGGCATTCAAACACCTTAAGGGCATTAACAAGGTGAAAGAGTCTAACATGTTTAAATATAAGAAAAATAGCAGGACAAGAGGACATAGCATGAGATTAGAGGGGGGCCGATTTAGGGGGAATGTGAGGAAATTCTTTTTCACAGAAAGGGTGATGGATGCATGGAATGGCTTACCACAAGAAGTGGTGGCTATGAATACAGTGCAGGGCTTCAAACAGGCATGGGATAGGCATAAGGGAGCAATACAATTGACTATGAATAGATAGACCACTGACAGAGCAAAGGCCGATGGCACATTTATAAGGTAGAAAAAGAAATGGGCAGACTGGATGGGCTTTGCGGTCCTTATCTGCCGTCAACTTCTATATTTCTATGATGTGGGTATCCCTACTGATGTAATTCTTTTGGACTTTAGTAGAGCTTTCGATAAAGTCTCACATGAAAAACTCATTACTAAAGTGCACAATCTAGGTTTGTCACCTGATATTGTCAACTGGACTTTAAACTGGTTGACAGATCGTTCTCAGAGAGTCAGAATTGATATCTTGTCTGATTCAGGTAGTGTGACAAGTGGTGTACCACAGGGGTTGGTCTTGGGCCCAACATTGTTTAACCTCTTTATCAGTGATTTACAAACAGGGCCAAATAACTTCATAGTTAAATTTGCAGATGATACTAAATTGGGGGGCAAGGTTAATAATCAAGAAAATATTTCTGCATTAAAGAAGGATTTGGAAAAATTAACACTTTGGACAAATGAAAATCATATGCAGTTTAATCAAGGCAAATGTTCAGTAGTGCATTTTGGTGTAAATAATCCAAAAACGATATATCATATAAACGGACTACCACTTCACTCATCATATTGTGAAAAAGATTTAGGGATATATGTTAATAATAAACTTACATCAAATGATCACTGTGTTAGAACTGCTTGCATGACCAACAGACTTTTGAGGCAAATAAAACGCACTTTTGTTAATCGCACTGAACAATGCCTTATTCCATTGTATAGGGCATACATTAGACCGTATCTAGACCATGGCTCCCCTTTCTGGAATCCAAACCAATAAAAGACATAGCAATTCTTGAACAAGTTCAAAGGAGAGTAACTAGAATGATTTCAAGATTAACAAACTTGGATTATCAGAACAGATTAAAAGCTACTGGTCTCTTCTCTCTTCAAACTACAAGATTAAGAGGTGATATGCTTATGGTTTTTAATTTAATAAATTCACCAGATCGAATGGAAAAATGTGGTCTAACACTCTCCAAAAGGAGACATGTTCTGAGACTGCATAATAAACAGCTTGAAATAAAAACTTATAAAACGAGCAAAAGGGGAAACTTTTTTCCAATAAGAGCATCCATTGCATGGAACACCTTGCCACAAGAATTGGTAGAGGCAACTAGTGCCACTGTCTTTAAAAACAAATTAGATGTTTGGTTGAGGAATAATATATAAATAATATCCCACATAGTGTGGAGAACAGTCTCGATGGCCTGTGGCCTTCTTCTGTTCTTTCATACCAAGTAATTCCAAGTAAGTTTGCGCAACTTGCGCAGAAGTTTCTCCTCTTCCAAAGAGGATGAAGACGGAGAGCAATGGTGGTGCCACGTCTTGTGGTGCTGAGAGCTGGACCACTGAAAATGGCAGGACCTGCTTGACCCTTGAGAGGATCTCAATCAAGACCTTGACCTCAACTGCTGGGGGGGAGAGGAACCAGTGGAGGATCAAAGAGGGGACCGGGGACTGCCAGGGCTCCTCTCAGGCTTTGTCGGTGACCATGGGGATCTGGTCTGCGAACTGGTCATCCCCTTCTGTGGTTGCAGGCAGTACCAGAGTCCTGAAAAGAGAATTGTCAGCATCTTTGGACAACAATTGGTTGACTGGGTCAAGAAAGATCTCTGCTGCATCATCTGTGAAGCCAGTGGCATGGGCCACAGTTTCGACCATAGTCAAAACTGAAGATTCGTGGGATTCCAAAGCCCTCAATCAAGAATGTTCCTGGTCCCGCAAACAATGTCTTTGCGGCTTTCTCTTTGTCTTTCTTGGACTCCTTCTCCTTCTTTCAAGAGCAGGAGCTTGTTTCTTGGTGGGCCCCGATTCTTGATCAGAAGGGAATGGCATAGCTCCTTGAAGGAGCCTGTAAATGTAGACCCCAGTTGGACTGATATGAAGGCTGAAGCCAAAGAGGAATGGGCGGCGGCCCGAGCCACCATCTTCTCCATTGCTGTAAGTTGTTAGGCAGACCCCATGGCCACAGAGACCACCCAACAGGAGTCCTTAGATTTGCTCGGCAGATACTATTTCTCTGGGTGGCCCAAATTCAGGCAGGCAAGACAGTCCTCAAGGATCAACAGGTGGAATGATCATCAAAATTCGCATGTCTGTGTATCGTGCTCATGGCCCAGACAGTACACTCACGTGGTGTGGGGGTTGGTCTACGATATGTTCTGCCCGCATGGACACCAGTGGAATCCAGGATTGGACTTGTCATCCATCACAGTCACGATATTGGTAGCTCGAAGATGAAAAAATACGTTTTTTCAAGTGTTAAGAGTAATCCAAAAGGGTTTTTAGAAAAGCACGGGGCCTACAATGTGAGAGCGCGATGGAGGGAGCCTGCTTCTTCCAGCAGAAAGGAAGATCTGCCATCATGGGGTGGAGCGAGGGGAAATACCACCTGGGTAGGTGGAAGGAGCCAGCTTGAAGACTTTCTGGCACGACTGAAGGGGGAAAGGACATTGCCAGACTGTGTCTAGAACAAATACACATCCCTAGACTTACCGACACCCTGAAACAATCAGTTTCATGTAACAGAGCAGTCTGGAGGGCAAACAGAATGTTGAAGTGCATAGGCAGGGACATGAATGGCAGACAAAAGGATGTGATTATGCCCCATACAGATCCCTGGTAAGGCCACACTTTGAATACTGTATGCATTTCTTCAGCCCACACTTATGCAAAGACTAGGATGTGGTGGCAGTGGTACAGATGAGGGCCCTGTTCCTCACCCTCTTAATTTCACCTTTAACAAAATAGAATCAATGAATTCCCCTTTGCAAACTGCTTCTTTTACCGACATGCTCACATGGTTCACTATCAATTCCCCCCTCCTGCTCAGCTCTGAGCATTTCTTTCTTTTACGCAGTCACTCCCAGCTCTGCACTGCTCCCCTCTGAAGTTGTCTGACTGTCAGAGGTGAAAGGAGGCAGTGGATCAACAGAGCAGGCCTCTTTTGCTGCCGTTTCCTTTTCCATACTAAAAATTCCAGAAAATGCTTTTCCCTCCCACCCCTGCTGTTCCTCTTTATGCATTTTCAAGATTACCCTCTATCATTATTCCTGTATATCTAGATGCTCACCTGCTTTGGTCTTTGCCTGCCGTGTCTCCGCCACCTTCTTAGATCTCTGCTCCTCTTCCCCCACATTGCCCGGCCTGCTGGCCTGCAGTTTGTCCTCCTTTTGTCTCTTTGGTGACATCTCTATTGTGTTACCTTCGGACTTTCTCTTTTCCTTAATGTCTTTCTTCTTCTCTGATGGCTGCTCACATGTGTCTTGCGACATGCAAGAAAGTTGGGAGGCTAAAGTTCAAATGGCCACAGTGTTATAAAGACAGTTTTTTGCAGGCTACTGTTTTTAATCCCAGAAATATTGTATTAGCACATGCTGAATACAAATTCAAAGACAACTGAAGCACCTGTCATACCCACAAAAGCAAATCATAAAGTTTTCTGGAGTCTCTGATCCTTGGGATTTAAATGGAGGCTCATAGTCAAGCTTTGCACCTCAGTAACTCCAGCAGTTCCCTTGACATAGCAGCAAACTTGATCCTTTATTATGTTTGCCTATGCACATTGGCGCGAAGCAAACATATTGTTAGAGTATCTTCAGAGGTGTGTCACTGTCCCATCCAATGCAGCTCAGGCTGCAGGAGGCTCGATAGTAACCAGCCAATGATCAGCAAGGCTCATCATAATGCTGTTCTGCCAGGTGATGGGCGGAAACTTCATGAAGTTGAAAGGATTGAGCTGCATCTCTCACGTTGTGGCTGGATCCTTTCATTTACAAAATGTTGTGCAGCAGCCAGCTGAGCGATGTCATTATCAGCGTATCAACTGTTGCTATGTGCCCCCATCCTGATATAGCGGCCAATGCCCATCTTGTGCTCAGCCCTGCACCAAACGGGGAATTCACATAATGAAAGCCCATCATGGGCTGTGTCCTACTCTGAGGGGGGGAACCATATACTGATAACTATCCGGGGCTATGTCCTACTCTGAGGGGGGGAACCATATACTGATAACTATCTGGGGCTGTGTCCTACTCTGAAGGGGGGAACCATATACTGATAACTATCTGGGGCTGTGACCTGCTCTGAGGGGGGAAACATATACTGATAACTATCCGGGGCTGTGCCCTACTCTGAGGGGGGAACCATATACTGATAACTATCCGGGGCTGTGACCTGCTCTGAGAGGGGAACCATATACTGATAACTATCCGGGGCTGTGACCTGCTCTGAGAGGGGAACCATATACTGATAACTATCCGGGGCTGTGACCTGCTCTGAGGGGAACCATATACTGATAACTATCCGGGGCTGTGTCCTACTCTGAGGGGGGGACCATATACTGATAACTATCCGGGGCTGTGACCCGCGCTCTGAGGGGGGGACCATATGCATAACTATCCGGGGCTGTGACCCAGGCTCTGAGGGGGGGACCATATACTGATAAGTATCTGGGGCTGTGACCCGCTCTGAGGGGGGGACCATATACTGATAACTATCCGGGGCTGTGACCTGCTCTGAGAGGGAATTCACATAATAATAACCTATCCAGGGCTGTCGCTCGCTCTGAGGAGCAATCCACACAATGGTAGCCCATCCAGGGCTGTGACCTGGTCTGAGCAGGGAATTTACATAATGAAACCCATCCTGGGCTGTGACCCACTCTGGGGAGATTCACATAATGATAACCCATCCAAGCGGTGACCTGCTCTGAGGGGGATATTAATAAAGAAGAAGAGAGAGAGAGAGAGAGAGAGAGAGAGAGAGAGAGAGAGATGGGACATGACTGGGACCTTCAAGCAGTTGAAAGGGATTAAGGTTGATAAGGGGAGTCCCTTTAAGCTGAGTTGCAACTATAACACACGAGGGGCACAGTCTTAAGCCGGAGGGTTGGAGGTTTAGGAGGGAGGTCAGGAAGCATTTCTTCACAGAGAGGGTGATGGACACTTTGAATGCGCTGCCGGAAGAGGTCATCTCGTTGAAGACAGTGGGCAGGTTTAAGAGAGGCTGGGATAGGCATGGGGGTAAGGATCATGGGTAGGGAGAATGGGAGGAGTGGGGAGGGGAGGGAGGGCTGGGTCAGTAAGCTCAAGCTGTGGACCCTGCAATACGAGCAGACCTGATGAACAAATGACCTTCTTTTACTGGTTTCTTTGTATGTTAGTATGTAAGTCCATCCTGGGCTAAGCAACCCTGCAGTCTTATATTCAGAATCTCCCCTTACAGTGTTACACTAGGGTGCCCAATTGCCATGTATTACCCTTATGTCCCAGTGTCTTTTATATTTTAAACCAGAAAAGGAGAAAACTGTCCATCACTGTGTTCTGTGGCTGAGCTACCCTCCTGAGGCACCCCATGTCCAACACTTGTCAAACCCCACTATTGTGACAGCAGAGTGCCCAGTCTTCAGTGTCATTCTTGTGCTGTCACAATAACTTTTATTACTTAAAACCGGAAAAGCACAAAAACATCCATTAATTTATCTCTATTTGTTTTTTGATTTAAATCTTTGGTAAGTGCACTGATCCAATGGACCGTTTTCAGGCAAGACCCGAGCCACAGAAATGGTACTGATAACATTAAATACAGGCTACAAGTACATTACAGTGGAAGTAAAGGATACACGCTGTAACATGGGTTCAGCACTAACAATAACAAAAAATGAAATACGTACAAACTGCACCACAATTCCAGAGATTCTAATAAAAAGAGAATAATAAGAAGATGCATGGGTAGTAACAAATAGTGAAATAAAAATGGTACACAGTGCAGAGCAAAGGTGCAAGGGCTAAGTGCAAGTGGAGGTTTCAAGTTCCCCCAGAGATATAAAGGCATCGGGGGGGGGGTTACACATAGGGAATGAGAATTACCGTTGAGAGCAGGAACAGCTGGTTGTGCATAATACGCAGGTTTTGAGTAGGGATGTGAAGGTAAGGTGTGAACTGGAAGAGCAGAGGGGTGCAGGAATATTGTTCCAGAGAGGGGCAGCTGCGAATAGACAGTGCTTTACCACCCATAACTGAAGAGACTATGGGGCCAAATTTTTCACGGAGATACTGTGTTGGCGGCCGTGACATGAGGAGGGAAGCGTACAGTGAATCTGCACCATCATGCAGGGAGCCATCAGTGTGGCTTCCTAATGCATAGTCAGTCATGACCGTCCTTGAGTGAAAGCCACTCTAGTGAGTGATGCAAAAAACAGTGGTGGGTTGCGTAAGGAGCCAATAAAGCAAAGTGGCAAATATTATTATAGACAGAATTGGGTCTGTGGCAGGAGTCACGTGATGCAGGTTCCATGGTAGCTGCATGATTGAACTGCTCCAGCCTCCAGCTACATTACAAGCCTTTTATATACTGCTATGAAAGAGCTATATCAAGTGCTGTCTCTGATCTGCACACCTGAAAGCTACCAAAGCACCCTGCAAGGAAACTGAGAGCAGATGGAAGCAGAAATGAGAAACCCCCCACCAAAACACAACCTGCCGGCGTCCCCAGCTAAGGCCTTGCCGAAAAAAGCCAGAACTGCCGCGTTCGCAGGAGGCCTAGAAAGTGAAAGCTGTAATCCAGACAAGGAGCCCCTGATGCTGGCACAATTTCGGGCAGAATTTAAGCCTTTTCGTGCTGAATTGTGCTCGGTGACTGAAGAACTTAAGGCAGTGACACAGGCTCTGGAGGATTTATCTCGACGAACGGGAGATACAGAAGTTAAAGTTACCTCCCTGGAGAAACGGGTGGCTAAGCAAGAGCCAGAGCTAAATCAGCTGAAACAGAAAATCAGCAAAATGGAACTGAAAATGGAGGATCTGGAGGGACGAAGCAGGCGGAATAACATGATTACAACCGGTCTCCCTGAGAAGGAAGAGGGACCCGACGCAGTCGCATTCTTCCAAAAATTCCTCCGTCAGATTGCTGGCCCCACACCCTTCGATGAGAACTACACAATCGAGAGGGCCCACCGGGCATTACGGGCTATGCCTCCTACTGGTTCTCCACCTCGTACACTGACATTTCGCTTCCTAAATTTTCAAGAGAGGCAGTTTGTCTTAACGAAAGTTAAAGAACTTAAAGAAGTGAGATGGGAGGATACCTTGTTGAGAATCGCCCAGGATCTCCCACTATCAGTGCGACAAAGGAGAGCGGAGTACCATCATACCGTGTAATTGTTAATAGCCGCTGGCATCCATTTCAGAATGGGGTACCCAGCGCGGCTGCAGGTGGCTCTGTCCGGCCAGTGGTACAGCTTTGAAAATGCCCAGTCAGCGGCTAAAGGGTTGCAAGAAGCTCTTCCGGGACTTGTTCAAGCAAAAGTGAAGACTGGGTTTATAGCCCATAAAGAGTCTCGTTTCGGAGGGTAATAAAGAATAAAATCGTGGCAAGTAAAAGTGTAGAACGATGCATCTAGGTTCTCCCCATGATACGAAGAGCCGGGGGAACACAGGAAATCAGAGAGTCATCTTATTAGACGTCCGGTGCCAAATGACAGTTATTCTGGGGGGATGCAGCTCTCTCAAATGAAGCCCAAGCTGCACTTGCAATAATGGTCTTTTGCTTTACGATTTTTGAGAAGGGGTAAGAAAGTGGAGTTCGGGGGCCGATCGAGATCCCAGAGTAATACTGGAAGGCGGAGGACAGGCGGTGATCGGCAGGTTCTAAAACACCATATCTTAATGTACACTAGCTACAACACCGGAATGATTTGCGGCGATTTGCTCTTATCAGCACTCACCTAACAGAAACTTTGGCATGGTCCTTATCTTGCTCCCAATGGCTCCGTATCCCGTGTCAGTCCTTGGCACCTCTCTACAAGCGTTTTGCTCCAACACTGGGCTACGTCTCCTATTTCTTCGGGTATCCTCAGGGACTGCTTCACCTGCTGCTCGGGTACCTGGGAGAGAGGTCGAGGGAGTGTTTCCTGTAATTCCTAGCAGCATCGCCCGATTGCCTGGAGCCGGATTGGAGAGGGCTCCATTCATGGAATATCGCAGCTCGAAGCAATTTGAGCACTCTGCATAGCGGACAGCCAATACGTTCTGAGCATCAGCCACTAGAGGGAGCTCCCATATTACATTCACCGCTTGGAGCCTTCGACAGTGGGGGTCGAAAGTCTGATTGATCCCGCTCCCTTTCGATTTCACAACCTGTACTCTTGCTGTTCCTTTTTCCCTTTGTCATTTTTTTTTTTCTCTTGAACAATGAGCATTCCCAATATAGGGGCTCGGGGAGCAGCTGCATGTTTGAGGAATCTGACTCTTTGAGGGACATACAAATTGACTTGTGTTTACTCCCCCCCCCATTAGTCTCACGTTTCCGGACTAGAGGGGCTCGATTTCCTGGATTGTTTCTACGTGGACTCTCTCACACGAGTTGTGGGTGAACCGTGTAATAAGTGGGGATGCTTACATGTCTGTTAAAAGTTGTTGAATGACTGGAGGCTCTGCCTCAGGGGGAATTTTAGAGTGAACACAGGGACTCTAAGGCAGTGACTTCTCTCCCTGGGCTGCAATGAAGAATTTTTTTTTTTTTTTCTTGTTCTGTACTACCCGGGAGGGTTTATTTATTTATTAGCTTTTGGTAACCGGGTAAGTGCGCTAGGCAACAGATCTGCCTATTTTCAGGCACGACCCGGGGGAGCACAGGACATTGGTTACAATATGCAGAAATGCACAGACATAATATAGGTGTACAGGAGCAAAACAAGATATACATTGGGTAGCACAGTAATAGTTACATAAGGGTACATTTTAGACATAGATCATAATAAGGGGTTCAAAATACTAATCATTTGCTCTGACAAGTAGCAGACCTAAGTTCAACATTGCCCTAGGAAGAGTCACTTTGGGATGTTGGGCAGACTTTCTTAGGTATTGTACCATATCTTTAGGCTTGGGAGGTGTCAGTCAAGGGGTTTGTAATATGAAAGGCCTTCTCCCGACAAGAAGTCAGTTATGTTGTCAGTGGGAGGGGGAGGCTGGAGGGGAATCAGGAGGTTTGGAACTTGGAAATTAATGGGCCGAGAGGCAGTTTTGTTGGTGGGAGGGGAGGGTGAGAATCTTTATCGGGCAAAGTCAAGGATTAAGGTAATACAAGCAGGAGGCGATAAGAGGGTTATGAGGAGTATTTCGGAGGTCAGAAAAGGGGATAGAAAGGAGGAGGGGGGATGGGTCGTAAGGGGGTTAAAGGGAAACTGCTCGCAGGGATCTGCTCATAAGGAGAGGCCAGGTGAGGAAGGGAGAACTGGAGTGCAGTTAAATACATGTGGATTCCAAATAGAATATAGCGGCAATGGGTAGTATACACGAATTTATCACGTGGAATATTAAAGGGGCTAGGAAGGAAATAAAGAGACACAAGGTTCTGAGACATTTGCAGTTACAAAGGGCCCAGATAATATGTTTGCAAGAAACACACTTATTGGAGAGGGAATCTAAAGTACTGAGGCGTCAGTTTGTGGGCCAGGTATATGCCGCTGGCAACAGTATCGCCAGTAGGGGGGTAGCTATTTTAATAACCAGGAATATTCCCTTTGTGTGTGAGGAAAAACTGACAGATCCTGAGGGACGGTATATAATAGTAGTGGGGTGCATAAACCAAACAAGGATTGTGATGGGTAGTATATATGGCCCAAACGGGGATTCACCCTGGTTCTTTACAGAACTACTAAAACTCCTGTCCCCCTTTCTTCACCTTCCTATGTTGTTAGGTGGCAGTTGGAACCTTGCATTTAACCCAGAATTGGAAAGAGAAGGCAAGCGAGGTAGGGGTCTCTCTCCAGCCCAGAGAGCCATTAGAGATCTCTCAGACAACTTGGGCCTGTGTGACCCGTGGAGGGTCTTGTGCCCTTCCAAGAAGGAATACACATTCTTATCGGAGGTCCATAAAACCAGGTCTCGTATTGATTACTTTTTGATGAGCCAATGCATGCTTCCTGGTCTGATAGATTGTAAAATTACTCCAGGGGTCATCTCGGACCACTCCATGGTCTGCTGTACCCTTAACCTTGCTCCCAATACCCCCAAGCAAACCATCTGGAAACTAAACAACCAACTTCTCCACACTGCGGCGATTAGGGATAGTATAAGCCAGAGAACTGTACAATACGAGCAGGAAAATTGCAACACGATGGGGAGGGGCGATATAGAATGGAGTGCACTGAAATGTGTGTTAAGGGGGGAACTCATCAAGGTAGCTGCAGCAAGAAAGAAGGAGAGAGAGAGTCTGGCCAGACAATTGTTGACCCAGGTCATAGAAATAGAGAATATCCTTTCAAAGAACACTCCAGCGGAAACTAGGGAAAAGTTAGTTAGGCTCTGGTACCAATATGAGATTCTGAGAGAAAAGGCAGAATACGCCATTAATAAAACAAAAGCCCTATATCTAGATCAAGGTGAGAAAGCAGGTCACCTTCTCACCATGCAGCTTAAAGCAGCCGAAACATCCAGGATTATTCAAAGTATATCCTCCCTTACAGACGGGTCCATCAAAACCACCCCCCACGAGATTGTAAAAGAATTTGAGGAATATTACAGGGACTTATATAGCCCTATGTCCAACAGGCCAAGTGGCGAGGAGGTCAGGGCCTATCTTTCCATGTGTAATTTACCTCTGATACACAAGGACCAGAAGGAGATGCTCTCCTCCCCTATATCAGAATCTGAAATTCTAAACGCAATTCAGATGCTCCCAGCAGACAAAGCCCCTGGACCGGATGGGTTCTCTCTGAATTTTTACAAATGCTTCAGGAGCCAGTTATGCCCAGGGTTAAAAAGACTATTTCATAGTATTCTTACTTCTGAAATTGTTGATAGTTACCTTTTCGAGTCCCTGATAGTGCTTATCCTCAAAGAAGGGAAAGAGCTAGACAAGGTCCCAAACTACAGGCCCATAGCCTTAATTAATTATGATGTTAAAATCTTAGCGAAAATACTAGCAGCCCGTTAGCTAAGGTCCTTCCTAGGTTAATCCACCAGGACCAGGTGGGATTCATGAATGGTAGAATGGCATCAGACCATTTCCGTAAACTATCCTACATTTTCTCAGCATCCAAGGATAGTAAAATCCCATGCGGATTGACGTCTGTCGATGCTGAGAAAGCATTTGACAGAGTAGACTGGAGGTTTCTGTCTTTGACCATGGAGCATTTTGGCTTTCCACCCTCTCTTCATTAATAGGGTGTTTGCTCTATTTAGATCCCCATCCGAAAACATTTATTGCAATGGGGCTTTTTTGGTAAGCCTACCTTTGTTATCGGGCACCAAGCAGGGATGTCCTTTATCCCCCCTTTTGTTCAACTTATACTTAGAGCCCCCTGTTGTGTAAAATTAGGCAGGATCCCAGGATTATGGGGATAAAAATTGGGTCACAGGAACTTAAGATCTCAGCATTTACGGATGACATTTTACTCCACATTAGCCACCCCCGAACCTCAGTGCCGGCGGTGCTCGAAGCCATTGAGAGCTATGGTAAGTTATCCAAATACAAAGTTAACATAGAGAAAACTCAGTTATTCCCCCTTAATATGAAAGTTTACAAGTCGGACATTTCGGAACTGGGTATACAGTGGACCCCACTCACCCTGAAATATCTTGGCATTGTCTTGGCTAGATCAGAGGCCAAAATGGTGAGACTTAATTTGGACGCCCTTAAGGTAACTATAAAACAAGACCTGGATAAATGGGGTGGACTTCCGCTTTCTCTCTGGGGAAGGATCAACATAATCAAGATGAATGTTCTGCCGAGGATTTTTTACCCCCTAAATATGCTCAACGTATGGTTACCCCTAAAATGGCATAAAGCACTACATTCAATTATCTCAGAGTTTATCTGGGGAAAGAAATCTCCCCGTAGAGCCTATCACAAACTTGCCGACCCCACGGAGAAAGCTGGTTTAAGGTTGCCACATTTCGGGTTATATCACTGGGCAAGTAGTCTCTGTAAATATTTACGTTGGCTCCTGCTCCCCAGGGACTTGGAACTACTACCGTATGTACCTTCCTGTGTCGAATTGGAATAAGAGTTGATAAAGGGGGTGGGTGTAGATCCGAAAGCTCTCCTTTATATTCCATTAAGAACTCTCCCCTCTAGACTAGCACCGACCCCAATTAAAGACTCCTTACGTAGGCACATTCAACTATGTGCTTCCCTTCACTATTCCCCGTGTGCAGATAGATACCAGCCAATATGTCATAACCCTAACCTGCGGATTGGGGGGGAAATGATAAACGAATCCTGGCTTCCCTTTTTGAAAGGGTTAAAGGTTGCAGATATCATGCATGGGGACAGGTGCCTCTCAGTTGCAGAAGTTCTAGCAAAGTACAATATAGGCCCTAACCAGACTTTCAAAATATATCAACTCATACACTTGTTGGAGAATTTCAAGAATAAATTAAAGGAGAGGAAGATAAATGGGGAATGGTTTGAACCCCTGGCCCACAGGGCTTGGGAGCCACATGCGGTTTCCAAGGTCTACAAGGCACTGTTCAAGCAAGTCTATGCAGACACCGTCAACAAGCCGAGATTCTGGTTAAATCGTCTGGGGGACCAAGAACGGAACTGGGATCTTATATGGCAACGCACGTACCAGTATATCACCCAGGACAGATTACGCATCATGCAATACCATTTTTTAAACAATTTGTTCTGGACTCCTTCCAAATTGTATAAAGTTGATCGAGCCAGACCAGTCATGCTACCGTTGTCAGCAGGCTGCTGGAGACCTATTTCACATCTTCTGGGAGTGCCCATTGGTAAAAGGGTTGTGGGACCAAATTAAACACAAGGCGGATGCTCTACTGGGTATTGAACATTACTTTACCCCAGAAATCTGCCTGATAGGTGACTATACTGGTATTGCTGTAAAAACCCGAAGATATTATATGGCCTTGATCTCATCTTCGGTCAAGAAAAGTGTTAAAACACTGGTTGGATAACATTTCACCTAATTACGTGGAATGGTTACAAGAACTACTCTTCAACTTAAATATGGAAAAATTGGGCTATGAGAAGGGTAGCCCTTGAAATTTGAGTGGTATGGGGTCCCTTCAAGCACTTTACTTGCTCCAATCTTAGTTAGCCGTTGTAAGGCAAGTTGACCCTGGCTTGTACACTGATGAGCAGATTTATCTTAACCCTCACAGATTTGGGGGGGAGGAGGAGGGGGTGGTATGAGAGGATAGGCAAGGTAGTTAACTAGGGAAGGGCTAACACTATAAAATCGTTTTGTTTACTTTCTAATGGTACACTGTAAGTGGCACTATGCTGTCACAGGTTATCATTTGTAAGACTCTGTTTTCATTTTTGTGCCAACAGTGTTTCAATAAACTTGAATTTAAAAAAAGAATTGGGTCTGTGGCAAAGGGTGGAGGACATAGCGGGGGGAAAAAATGGGGGAGCAGTAGTCCAGGATGGGAAGAGGGCTGCCCTGAGGAAAAGCTAGAAGGGCATCCTAGGTTAGAAAAATTCCTTAGTCAGTAGTCGGTGCCTAGATTCTGGTTTACCCTGTGTATGATGGTGTTAATATGTTCTGTAAATGACAGACAGGGGTTGAAAGTATTGCCCAGATATCTGAAGTAGGAGACAGTCTGCAGGACAGGATCAGATGGAGAGAGCACAGTGAGTGAGGAGTTGGTTTTCGCAGCACCAGCCAGGCAGGGCCTGGATCTGAGTAACATTACCTTGGTCCATCAATGCCTTTTGCAGCTTTGTAGACCAGACCTACCTCACCCCAGTCAGCACCCAGTCCCCGCAGCCCTCACTCACCTGAAAAAGTTCAGCACTGAAAATCTACTCTGTGAGGGAAAACATGTTCTTTCATCAATGCTGACCTGGAACTGAACAAACAAGGTAAGTGCAGTCAAATTATTTTCAATGTGTTTAGAACTTTTATAACCTGGGCTATCATAAAAGAGAAAGGCAACTGGTTAATGGGCATCACCTGGCTGTTGATTAATCCTACATATACGCACAGTTGTTGTTAATCTTGGCCATGAACAAAAATCCTTGGGCAGACCAGCACTCGTTATCTGTGGGTGAAATCAGTATGAAATGGCAGTCATTTAAAAGCATTGCAAAGCAGGCAATATTCGTACAACACAGTTTGCTTTGTAGCACTGTCAGAGTGAGAGATGCTCCAGTGATAGCTGCAGCTGTCCTGTATAGGGTATATGCTCAAGTTTTAAAAGCTCTGCACATTATTGCTGTCTGTGGTTGTCCAAATTGCGATAGCCACCCCCCCCCAGCACCATAACAATACACACTGAGTGACACAGAGTGTCACGGTAATCACTTTGTCGGTTTAAATCAGTGTTCTATCGTAATTTGAATTTCCCAGCCACCCACCCAAACAGATCATTGTCATCTACTAGCAATCACTGTATATATGTGAAGCAATTTAGTACCAAATTAAAAGTGTACAAATGGTATATGCTTTTAACATTTTTGGTGCTTTTGGACTTTAAAAGTGTAATGCATTGGTAAACATTGTGTGTTTGTTGCCAAATTGCCACTAGCAATGTGTTTCTGCTGCTAGTTAATGCATTTGTTTTCGAGCAATGTTTTTAATTCACCTACTTTTTGAAATCAGTCTATATTCGTCACGTTACAGTAATCCAATAACAGACACTGTTAATGGAACATGTGTTTGGTACGGTTTCAATCGTTCCAGTGCAGTGAGAGCACAATGGTGCAACACAGAATGTCTTCCTCCATTGTATCACACATGCAATGGATGTTTTAAGTTCTTAAATTATTGTTACAAATAAAAATATTTCAATCTTTTGTTAACTGAACATTCCATAAGTCGTGTAAATGTTATCTACCACTATTAAGAGGAGCCTTTATCACGAGTGTTCAGTGATGTGTTTTCCCCGTGGTCCTGTGTGTGTGTGTAACACTGCATGAGGTATGTGAATAGGATATTAAAAGCTGAGCTGTCAAAACCAGATGTGTCCTATTAAGAGATTAACATTTAAAAACATAAAAAAAGGGTACATTATGTACCATTTCAGTAAAAAAAACACAGTCACCATTACTTTGCTGGTACTACTTTATTGGGAGTAAGGATACATAGCAACACATAGACATTTAATACATTAATAGATAAAAAAATTATTTCTGACAGTGAAATACACCCATGTTATAAGCGCAATGACCCACTCCAGGGTGTGTGGTTGCTGGGGATTAATCAACACCCTGGGTGTTGTGAAGACACTCTGGCTTCGCCCCTCATGCCTCACAATGCACCCAGGGTGTTGATTAATCCCCAGTAACCACACACCCTGGAGTGGGTTATTGCTTACTTACTCATAACGTTGTCATTCATTAATGTTGTTCTTTCACAAAGTTTTATAACACAGTCTCATCTTGGGCCACACATCATGAACAAGGTAGGTGAAAATGTCCTAATTTGTCCCAAAAGGTGATTCTGTTGGTGCTTGGTGAAATAACCTTTCAGGCAGGATTTGAACATTTTCACCTACTGGGTTCCTGAGGTGGGGTCATAAGAAGACTATGCTGAAATGGTTAACAAATAGTCTGAGAGCCACAGCCGAGGTTCTCTGATGAACCTGACCTGCCAGACTGCCACCCGCAGTCCAGGTCTGAAGACACCAGCCCCTCACAGAAACGCAGGTACGGACTTGCCCTCAGGGACTGATTACCTCCAGGAGGGGAGCCCTAGCTGCCAATTTTTGCTTTCTTTACATGAGAACAGTTGTCTCTGGGTTTAAATCCAGAGTCCTTTACTGCTGTGGCCCACTGGCTGCAGTCAGTCCCAGGAGCACTCCGATTGGCTCCATATAGCTCTGCACTGTTAATGTTTGACTATATAGTGCTAGATCATGTTTTCTGTTAAAACTGTCTTGTTTGTATTTTATAGCTGAAGTTTTCTGATTTAATGTAAATACCTGTACTGTGTTCCTCATAAGACCAGTAGCAATCTCAGCTCAGGTCTTTGACCCCCCCTTCGCCCTTTTTACGCTAGTATTGTGTTTTAAATAGCCCTATTATTACTCACTTAGACTTGGAGTCACTTTGCCTAACATCTTGGTCTGCAACACCCCCCCGTTTAAGCCAGTCTGCATTTCTTTTTAGCTCCACGAGCAGCCCCACCCCCTCTGACTTTCTTATTTAATTCTCCTCTGCCTTCTCCTTCCAGGTAGTCAGAGAGCCACAGCCATGGTTCTCTGACGAACCTGACCTGCCAGACTGCTACCTGCAGTCCAGGTCTGAAGTCACCAGCCCCTCACAGAAACGCAGGTACGGACTTGCCCTCAGGGACTGATTACCTCCAGAAAGGGAGCCCTAGCCGCCAATTTTTTCACCCCCCCCAGTCCTGATTAAATACAGATAAACCCCACCCCGGCTTTCTAGCTCACTGCTCTCCAGCTCCCTTCCCCATCCTTATTCTACTATGTGTATCAAATCGTGGATCCTGTTCTGGTCCTTCTTTTATCTCATATCGCATGCCCAATATATGCCACCTCAAACCTTTATTACTGTGGATACTAATCTGATCTGCTCTGTAACTAGTTCCTGAGCCTACATGGATACATGCCTTTTCAACTCCCCAATTCTTCAACACTATTTTCATATTACATTTAACGCTGGTACAAGAAATGAATTACCACCTCAGCTTATGACTTCCGCCAACATCACAGAGGTGTCACCTCTACAGATAGCAGTCAGAGTACTCGTTTCTGCCACCCTTAGTGGGAAGGGCAAAAAATGTTGGGGGTGGGGTGCCCCGCCTGACGATGGCCCACAATGATGTAAAGGGGTTACCAGTACGAAGCTTACTATTGCCACTCTAAGAAAACTTTTACTCCTTCTCCTGTGCTCAGGAAATGTGGAGCTCAATCCAGGGCCACCAGCTGCAATCACATCACCCTCTGACCTTGCCACACTGAAAGGCATGAGTTTCCTCCACATTAATGTATGCAGTCTGTTAAAAAATTTCTCCATGATCCAGACCTGGGTCCTCCATACTTGACCAGACATCCTAGTAATTTCAGAAACCTGGCTTAGACTGGCCACCTCCGACACGGAAGTCAATATCCTTATTTACTATTTAGAGCAGACAGACACTCCAGGGGTGGAGGGGTTGCCATCTATGTCAAGGATAGGTATACGGCATCCTGTCTGAGTGCTTTATCTGTTGCAAATGCTTATGAATGTCTGTCTCTTCAGGTCACCATCTCACACACTTCAACTTTATGTATAGTAGGGTGCTATAGACCTCCTCCTCCTGACGATCTACAATTGTTACCTCATCTGAGTAATATCATCTAACAACAATTCTCAGAAATAATTATTCCTGGGGATCTTAATTTAGACTGGCTATTTAAAACCGCCGCTCCTCTTGTAGCTTTCTGTGACACCCATGGATTATCGCAACTCATTGTCGAACCAACACGAGTAAATAAAAAGAACGTGGCTAACAGCTCCCTGCTAGATGTTATCCTAGTGAATAAACCACATCTCTTCTCCTTTGCTGGCACCTTCTTGAGTGATATCAGTGATCACTCATTTATTGCTTGCATAAGATCAAGCAACAAACCTACTACTTCGCTGAAGTTTGCTGCCAAGAGATCTAGATGGAACTTTGATCTCACTGCCTACATAAACGAACTGAAACACTCCTTGTATTGGCAAGAGTTCTATTTGGCAAAAAACAAGCAATCAGCATTCGACATATTCAGCAAAATTATCCTAGACACCATAAATAAATATGCCCCTATAGTTAAGGTGCGAATAGCAAAAAATGCATGTAGATGGTTCACACCATTATTAAAATCTGCATTGACTGAAAGACATAACCTATGGGAAAAAGCACAAAAAACCCAGTCTGCTGCAGACTGGTGCAAGTTCAAAAGGGCACGAAACTCATGTACTAGAATGGTTAGAGATACAAAAGCTGCATACTATCATTCTGAATTTCCTTCTGCTTCCAAACATCCTACAGAATTTTGGAAAACCATCAAGGACTTGTCTGGTTACACGTCCAGTGTCTCACTACCTGATGAAACCTCCTTAAACAATAACACCATTAGTGACAGACTGGAAGTTCTGGATGCCTTCAATAATCACTTTGCAACTGCAGGCTTAGCCTTCGACAATTCCCCTGCAAATTTGATACACTCTCAGGTGAATAATCAAAGCGCAGATCCTAGCATTACCAATTCAGTCTTCTCCTTGAGTCTTACTACTCTGAAAGAAGTTGAAGACCTATTGCTAAAACTGGATGTAAAAAAAAGTGCTGATGCGGATACCCTTGACCCATATTTTTTTGAAAGTGGCCATCCATGTGTTAGCCGTGCCCATAACCCATTTATTTAACTTATCATTAACTCAAGGATCCATTTCTTCAATATGGAAAACAGCGCAAATCATACCCCTGTTCAAGTCCGGAAATCCCTGTGATCTAAATAATTACAGACCAATTTCAATTCTCCCGGTCTTGTCAAAATTACTGGAAAAAGTCGTAAGTAACCAGCTGAGGCAGAATATAGAAGTTAATAACCTGCTTAATCCAGTTCAATCAGGGTTTAGAGCTAAACATAGCACCATCACAACACTTGACAAAGTGACTGACTGGCAAAGAGAGCTAGACAACAGTAATTACACCTCTGCCATATTCTTGGACCTGAGCGAGGCCTTCAACACTGTTGACCATTCTCTGCTACTCTCTTCCCTGACCTCACTAGGTGCTGACCCATTATCTTTACATTGGCTCAACAACTACCTCTCTGATAGTTTCCAGCAGGTGAAAGCAGAAGGAGACCTCTCAACTCTCAAACCTCTCCTAAGAGGTGTTCCCCAGGGTTCTATCTTAGGACCGATCTTATTTGCAATATTGCAATATACATCAACAATATTGATGAAAGCATGATTAAGGCCAACATTCATCTGTTTGCAGATGACATAGTTCTTTACGTAAGCTGCCTGTCATTACAATCTGCATGTAATGACCTTCAATCTGAGTTCAACCTGCTGCAACACCAACTCCTAAACAAAAAACTATTACTTAACACCAAGAAGACAAAAGCAATGCTATTTTCTCCCTCTGCCCAAATGGTAAATTCAGCCTCATCAGATCGTGTGCCGCGGATTACTACAATTCTTGGCGAGAAGTTGGAATTTGTCCCTAAATTGAAATACCTGGGAGTATGGCTGAACCATAGGCTCTCTTTTATAGAGCACGTAGAAGAATTATTCAAAAAATTACGACAGACACTTGGCCTGTTCTTTTGGATAGTCCGCTTCTTAACTAGAGATGCCAAATTACAGCTAGTACAATCAACCTTTCTATCCTTGATAGATTATGCTGACATCCTCTACAGTCACTGTCCCATTTCCAACCTCACCAAATTTGACACATTATATCATAGAGCTTTGAGGTTCATCACAGGCCTGCCTTATTCAACTCACCACTGCTCCCTATATCAATCAGTGGGGTGGAGTTCTCTTCAATTCAGGCATGATAAAAATGCAGCCTTATGGACCCTGAGAGCCATCTCCAAAAGACTGCCCCAATACATTATAGACTGTCTTCCTATAAAACCAATAAATAATTATGCCCTGAGAAGTTGCAAATCTCTCCTATTGATGATTCCCAAAGTTAACTCTCGTTTTGGCAGGGCTGCTATAAGCTTTACACTGTCCTCCTTGTGGAACAAATTGCAAAAAAAAAACCTGAAACTGAGGTTACCCATCGGCATCTCATCTTTCAAGCTCTTATATTCACGTCTCAGAAATGATCAGTGCAATGGTTTCCCATGACCGTGAATGGTTATCATGCTAACCTGTACCATTTAACCATGAATTAATTACTTCTAGTGTTTGTCTCCTCCTTGGCCCTGGTCTGTCATCATGCTTTCATGTAACACCTTGATGCCTCTGTCCTCCCTTTGACACTGGTCTATCTTCCCGCTTTCTCCACCCTTCTTTTCACAACTCTGTACTGCACTCATCTACAATCTACATGCAATCATACTATAAAAGTTCTAACTCCCCTTTCCCTCTCCCCGTAGGCCCCCACCACCGCATCAGTTCAACCGACCTATCCTTGGGACTTCACTTCTCACAATGTTTATCCTTTGTTTACATATTACATACCCCTCCTGGTACCCCATCTGCCATTAGTTGGTGCTTCTCCAAGCCATTTTCATGGCTAGTACTAGTGACTGCCCCTGGTAAATGAACTAACTGGTACTTCTATACAGAGAACGTGGTTTATATACAGCTGCATGGTTCAATGGTGGACCTGCCCCCTTGTATTTGAATTCTCCTCTGTTATGGCTTGCCTCGTCTTCCTTTTATCATTTGACTCCCCCATTACTGCACCATTGTGTTTGTGTTTATATACTTATTTACATGTATTGATATGTTTTTATGATGGATGCTACCTGACCCTGATCTAACCAGGTCCATCTTGTAAAAGAGCTCTGCTCAATGATGTTCGCCTGGATAAATAAAGATTTTGACTGACTGATATGGTAAAATGTCCAAGTTATGAGTGGAAGTTGAACTATCTGGCAGTATAGCCTAGAGATTAATGAACTGCACATGAACTTGGTACATCCAGCAGACCTGAGTTTGATTCCAACAACCTCCACTTGTATACTGTGTGACACTGAGCAAGTCACTTAATCAACCCATTGCTCCCGGGTCATCCCTACAAACAGACATTTGTACCTAATGAGTCTTACCTGGTTACCAAATGATAAAGTAAACATATAAATAAAAAATAACTTCCTAGTTTTCAATATTTTTCACCAAACGTTCATCATGGCCATTTTAGGATCCACTATCATGAATGAGGTCAGTGAAATGTTTCAAATGTAGCCCGGCCAAGGCAAGTTTGCAGTCATTCCACAAACTTACGTTTCAGGCAGGATTTGAGAAAAAAAAAAAAAAAAGTCACCTGCCAAGCTCATGAAATGGGGTCATAAAAAGGACGACGTTGATATTCTGTGGTTAGAATCATAAAAAAAATCACTAACACTATGAAGGTATACTAAAAATGTTAAACGTTCACTCCCAGTTTTAGTAATTTTAACATTGTGACCCCACATTTTCAACACTGTAATGTTATTCACACCGCCTCATGGACATGACAGGTCTCATTTTTTTCAAAATCTGCCTAAAATGTTTTTTTATCTCTTATTTATTACTTAATTTATTTCAATATTGAGCACATTAAGCCAGAGGACTTGGTTCAGGTTGGACCTGGGGGCAGGAGAATCATAGGGAAGGGTACAGTCCACCATGTTTGTCTGTAAGTATGACACTGTGCAAATTCATCATGCAGGATTGAACATCATAGGTACTGGATACAAAACAGTGCTAGATGGTGACATAGTACTTTCAGGTTGATGACACTTACCAGAGAGAACATTATAATTCCACTGTACAGACATGTTAATGGATGAAAGACAATTCAATTCTATTTTATTTTTTTACCAGGAAATTCACCATTGAGATTCTCATTTACAAAGTGGTTCCAGAGGGACATCACATGGTATACACAAAACACAACAGAGTTTATACAGGACAGAGTGAGTAATACATAAACAATCCAGCTACACAGTGAGGTATAAAACTATATAATTGCTAAGGCAACTAAATGAATAATTAGACTGCAGAATAATGTGGTAAAGGGGAAGTTAAGGCATGGGGTTTAGGTTCGGAGGTAGGACCAAGGTAGGAGAATAAGAAGAGGGAAGAAAAAATGCAAGGGCTAAAGGAGAAAGAAAAGGGGAATACCAAGAGCATTGGACAGGCAGAGAGGTAAAAAGGGGCGACGGGGAGCCGAAGGGCAAGTGCAGCGGTATAAGTGCTGTACAAGAGCTGTGAAGGATAGGGGCTAGGGCTAACACTTGAAGTTTTCCTTCAACAGGGGCTTTGGAAACAATCTGAAGCAGGATAAACTAACAAGGTAATCCAGTTTTAGGGTACAGACAATTCCGCTTATATGCCCATTTTCCGGGGCATAGAAGCAGAAAGGCATACAAGAGGGAACGGTGTTTTCAGCATTGCGTGATAGAATCCTGAAAACCATACTGTAATGACTTCTGGCAGAGCAAACACAGAAACACAGAATTTGACAGCAGATAAAGACCACTTGTTCCACACAGTCTACCCATTTCCCTACCTACTGGAAAAGCTGCAGGTCCTAGTTAACCAACATACTACTTCCTCTTACCCCCACTAGAATCGCCTTATGTCTGTCCAATACATTCTTGAATTCCCCCACTGTTTTTGACCCCATGACCTACTCAAGAAGGCCGTTCCATACATCCACCACCCTCTCTATGCGAAAAAATAGTTCCTCATGTTGCCCCTGAGCTGTCCCCCCCACTATCTTCAAATTGTGCCCTCTTGTTCTTGCACATCTGTTTTTCGGAAAGATGCTAACCTCTTGAACTTTGCTGATTCCCCTGAGGTACTTGAAAGTTTCTATCATGCCCCCCTCTTTCATCGACGGTATACATATTGAGCTCCTTTAGTCTCTCTTCATATGGCTTCTAGTGCAGACCATGCACCATTTTAGTTGCCCTCCTCTGGACAGCCTCCATCCTGTCTATGTCCCTTTTGGAGATGGGGTCTCCAGAATTGCACACAGCACTCTAGATGGGGTCTCACCAACTGTACAGAGGGATAACAACTTCCTGCTTTCTACTGGTAATGCCTCTCCCTATACATCCCAGTATCCCCCGGGCCTCCTTACTGCCTTCTCACATTGCTTGCCTACCTTTAGATCATCTAATATGACTACCCACAGATCCCTTTCCATTTTTGTTGTTAGTATCTCACCCCATTTTGTACTCTTCCCCTGGGTTTTTGTTGCTCAGGTACATTACTCTGCACTTCTTTGCACTGCGGCACTTACCTAGCCGCCACCCAAACTCCAGGAACAAGCCTCTTGTTTCAGGACCTGAAGCGTCGGGCGCCACGGCTGCGCCCTTCTCCCTGGGGCCGCAGCACTGACCTAGCCACTGCCCAAACTCCAGGAACCAGCCTTCTGCTTCAGGACCTGAAGTGTCGGGCGCCATAGCCACAAGTGGCTGTGCCCTTCTCCCCTTGGCTGTGGCACTGACCTAGCCGCCACCCAAACTCCAGAAACCAGCCTCCTGCTTCAGGTACGCCCGCTCCCTTCGACTCCAGCCATACTTATGGCTCTTCAGCCCACTGGCTGCCACAGAGTTTGCTTAAGGAGCCTATTGGCTCATCTGCGAGACCAGAGGCCACCATTGGCTGTAGAGAAGCTTCAGGCTTCCCCCTAGATCTGCACTAGCGGCTTTCAAAAAGCCGGTGTGCAGGGACCAAATTCAAAGCCGGCTGCATTTGCTTGTGTTGTATTTACTTGTACTGGGATATATGCTATACTGTAATTTATATTTTTGCTGCCTTATTTATTTAATCTGGAGCCTTAACACCTTGAGTTTCTTTTTTTCTTCCTCCCTCTTTGCTGTATTAACCTCAAGACCTAGCTCTCTCGTTTGCTCTACGTCTCTCTTTTCCCTTCACTCCCTCATCTCGCTGCCTCTCTACTACTGTCTGACTGTAGCTATCCCTCACTCAGTTCCTTTCTGCCTCTGCATCGAATACAGCCTACCTGCTTCAAGTCTGCTTCCTTCCTTATCCCCCCCCCAGCCTATCTAGTCTTCTCTGCTGTAAAGTTCTGCTGCCAGGCTGTCTGCTTGTTCTGCCTCATCCCCCACCCCTGATTTACAGACTGTTAAACCTGTAATTAGTTGTGCTTTGTTATGTTGAGTCCCTGCCTTGGTATCCTTGCATATTAATTCCCCACTCTCTATCGACCCCCATCCCTGTCTGTCTGCGTTACTCAACTCAGCAGTAATTTTTCCTTTCCTCCTTCTACTCTTGCAGGACCTGAAGCGTTGGGCGCCGTAGCCACAAACTGCTGCGCCCTTCTCCCCTTGGCCACGGTACTGACCTAGCTGCTGCCCAAACTCCAGGAACCAGCCTCCTGCTTCAGGTATGCCTGTTCCCTTCGACTCCAGCCATACTTATGGCTCTTCAGCCCATTGGCTGCCACTGCGTTTGCTTAAGGAGGCTCATCTGCAAGACCCAAGGCCGCCACTGGCTGTAGAGAAGCTTCAGGCTTCCCCCTAGATCTGCACTAGTGGCTTTCAAAAAAACGGTGCGCGGGGACCAAATTCAAAGCCGGCTGCATTTGCTTGTGTTGCATTTACTTCCTGCCCACCCTCCTGGCCCCACCTCTATTAAACACTCTTTAGTCCCTTCCCAAAGCCACTGCCTTTTATCCCACTGGCTGAGTCAGCTCCTATTCTTTCTTTCTGTCCTGCTGTGTGCTGTTACCCTCGCTATCTTATCCATAGGTGGCTCACTGCGTGCTCTCTCTGCTATTGTTACAGCAGCCCTCTATTTTCGCAGATTAGGCCACTATATTTTCTTGATCGCACTAATTTCATTACAAATCACCCACTTCCTTTGAAGTGCACAAACTTGTTTCCAGTTCCCCTTTGTCTTTATCATGCTATACTGCAGTACAGGGTCTTTCTCTGCCTACTACATATCCTCAGTACCTGCTGTAGAAGTCAGGGTATGCTGTGTCTGTATCCCTCTATACATGCCCACGTTCATCCTTCTGCACGCCCTGGTCCTTGCTGTGTCCCTCCTCCCCTGTTCTTGTAGTTCACCAGTTACTGGGTTTCATGGCTTTTATTTTTTCTTCATAATGAACTCCTTTTTTCTTGGCTGTACCTTACACTTGCTGCATCCCACCATAACTCACATAGGTGACCTAGGATCTTCTTGCTCTGTGGCCGGTCCTTAGACATGTATAGTATGCCCAACCTCCCCGTTCGCTGCCACATCTTATTTGCCCCAACCTAAACTAATCTGCCATGGGCACCGCTCAGCTACTACATCATGTGTCTCTACTATTGCTATGTACCCCTCTCCTGCCCTCCCGCCCCACTTTACCTTTATCTATTCCGTCATGATATGCATCTATGCATCCCTGTGCCCCAGTCACACTTATATCCCACCACCAATGCTAGCTTACCATAGCCACCATAGAAGAGCGAGATCTCGCCTGCTTAGAATCCTACTAAGGGCTCTTACGAAACTTCTGCTACTGTTACTAATTTGCACCGGCAATATAGAACTCAATCCTGGCCCCCCCATTACCCATTCAGGCCCCATGGGAGTTACCTGGGTTCAAGGGCCTTACTATGATCTATAATAATGCTTGCAGCTTGCTTAAAAAGTTTAACATCTTTCAGTCCTGGCTTAATCTTGCCTCCCTGGACATTGCTGTGGTAACAGAAACTTGGCTGAGACCATCTACCCTGGACCAGGAAATCGGCCTCCCCATTACGCCATCTTCCAGACTGGCAGTTTAACTAGGGGAGGGGGCATGGCCATTTATATCCGGGACAAGTTCTCTGCCTCCATCATTAACGCTACCTCTGTGCCCCCAGAATTTGAAAGCACCATGCTGAAAGTACAGCTTCCCTCTTCGACCCCCATATACATATATATATATATATATATATATATATATATATTAGTTGTTACAAGCCACCCTCTGCTGGACTCGAGGTATTACACCATATTTCCAGCATACTAACCTCCCTTTCATCTGAAGTGATAATAGCAGAAGACCTCAACATGGACTGGCTCACTAACCCCCCTCAACCCCTTAAGGAGTTGTGCAACAACTTTGGCCTGACCAACGTAAAACATCCTGATAAAAACACTTCATTAGATGTCATTCTAGTGAATAAACCTCATCTATATTCTCACTCCGGCATTTTCTTCAGTGACCTTAGTGACCACTGCATCATAGCCTGTGTGAGGACCTACCCTAGATCATCTTCTTCCTCCTGCTATGCCTTCAAAAGAGCTAAACGATCCTTTGACCCTAATATTTTTCTCCTTGATCTGGAGCATGCATACTGGCAGGACTTCTATCTTGCACAATCTGTCGATGAAGCCTTCTCAGTCTTCCAAAGCATTGCCCTCGGCACCATCAATAAACATGCTCCCCTTATAAAAACCTGAACCACAAAAAAGAAAACTGCTCTTGGTTGACCTTGGGCTTGAAAGCAGAGCTGCTCCTCAGAGACTCGCTCTGGAAAAAGGCTAGAAAGACAAAACAACCTAATAATTGAATGGCCTTTAGAGCTGCTAGAAACCATTGCACCAGATTGGTTAGGGTTGCTAAGACCAGCTACTATAAGTCTAAACTTAATTCCTCTTTAAACAGCATGGCTAACTTCTGGAAAAATTTAAAAGAAATTCAAGGTCACAGCCCTGCTAGCTCTCTCCCATCAAAAATCTCTGTAGGCAACGTGGTTGCCACTGATAAGCAAGAAATCCTCGATCTTTTTAATAAACACTTTGCTGCCGCGGGCCTTGCAATTGATGACTCCGCTGCCTCCAGCCTACATGCTCAACAATTCGCCTCAAGTCCGGCTGGCCTAGACCCCATCTCTTTCTCACCCCATCTTTGCCCGCCCTCTGCCTTCTCCTCTATCACAGTTAAGGAGGTTGAGGACCTTCTCCTCCATCTGGATAGCAGAAAAAGTGATGGGGCAGACCTACTAGAGCACTCTTTCTTCAAAATCAGCTTCTGTATACATTTGACTCCAATTACCCATCTTTTCAATATGTCCCTCTCTCAGGACGTAATCCCGGACATCTGGAAAACTGCCCATGTTATTCTTCTATTCAAATTTGGCAGTACTAGCGATCTCAATAACTACCGGCCTCTTTACTCCCTACCCTCTCCAAGCTTCTGGAGAAAGTTGTCAATTCCCAGATCAGACAGCACATAAATTAACTGGACCTACTAAACCCAGCCCAGTCGGGCTTCTGCCCCCATCACAGTACCACTTCAGCACTGGCCAAGATCACAAATGACTGGTTTAGAACCTTGGATACCAGAAACTATGTATGTGCTCCATTTCTTGACCTCAGCAAAGCCTCTGACACGGTAGACCACTCCTTGCTAATTGCTGCCTTAAGGAACATTGGTATCCACGGCAAGGCTTTGGAGTGGTTCACTAACTACCTCTCTGATCATCATCAGCAGGTCAAGGTGGGGAGGGGGGATCTTCCTCCCTCAGAATACTACCTTGAGGAGTACATCAAGGGTCCATACTGGGGCCCCTCTTGTTCGCCATCTACACAAACGAGTTAGACTCTGGCGTCAAGTCCGCTGACATCCACCTTTTTGCGGATGACACAATTTGGTACGTAGCCAGACCTACGTTGGAGCTTGCATGCAGAGACCTCCAAACAGAATTTGACCACTTTCAGAGTAATCTACTTTACTCAAAACTCCTATTAAATGCTAAGAAAACAAAGGCTATGATCTTTGTTCCTGTGGCAAAATTCTCTTACCCTGCCATTATAGGATCCATGCCGCAAATTCACACCTTGCTTGGCGAAGTTTTGGAATATGTCAACTCCTTCAAATACCTAGGAGTATGGATTGACCCCAAACTCTCCTTCAAAACCCACACTGATGAGCTCTCCAAAAAGCTCAAACAGAGGCGTGGCATTCTCTTCAGAATCAAGCATCTATTAACTTACAAGGGGAAAATCAGATTGGTACAAACTACATTCTTACCCCTTATCGACTATGCTGACTTTCTGTACACATGAAGCTCCAGCATTGCCCTCACTCAACTAGACACTCTTTACCATCGTGTGCTAAGATTCATTACTGGTGCCCCCCACTCAACACACTACTGTACCCTATACAAAAGCCTAGGCTGGGACTCTCTTAGCCTCAGACGGCATAATAACTCTGTTCTCTGGATCTTCAGGGCCATCTCCAATAAGCTGCCTCAGTATATCAAGGACTGCCTACCTTTATGCAGCCCTGGTATTTATCTGTTGAGAAGCCAATTTAGAATTAATCTTATCATCCCCAAAGTTAGGGCAAGCTTTGGTAGAGTGGCATTTAGCCACACTCTTCCTGTCCTCTGTGACCTGCTCAAAAGGTCCTGTGGCTTATCACACCTGGTTCCTTAGCTGCCTTTAAAAAAACATATCCAGTGATCCTTTATTGAGTCCTGAAACTGCTTCCATCACTGATCCACCATCACCGCCATAGTCCTGCATCCCCCCTCCACTCTGATTAGATACTAGGGGACATGTAGGTGCAGTGGCTCTGGGGTCGCCAGACTCTGTAAGTTCCGCTGTCCTTGTCGACCATCACCTCTATCCTCCATCTCTATGTTTCGCTGATTATCTACTCCTCTGTCTGTCATATCCTGCATTGTTGTGCCTTATTTATTGCCTTGTACTTTTGCCCTTACTGCATATATCACAGCATTTAGCTTACCAACTGTTGTACTTCTATTTTGAACTTACTGTACTTATATATCAATTCTTATTGTATTACCTGCCTCACTGTTTTTGTAAACTATGTTCATTCCTGTTAACCTGTTACAACTCATGTTCTGTTGTCGTATGAAATACCTTATTATTCTGTATTATATGTAATCTGTATAATGCCCCAGGTCCACCTTGTAAATGAGTTTTTCCTCAATGATGTTTCACCTGGTAAAATAAAGATCGATTGATTGAATCTAAGCTGCCATACTTTTGACCATTCCTCCATCCTTGCCAAGTCTCTTCTCATCCTTTCCATTCCCCCTCCGTGTATCAACTCCATTGCAGATCTCTGTGTCGCTGCAAAGAGTTATACCTTTCCTTCCAGTCCCTCCATAATGTCACCTATAAAGACATTAAAGAGGACCAATCCTAGTACTGAACCCTGTGTTACCCCGCTAGTAACCCTGTTCTTTGGCGTGGACGCCATTTACTATTACCCTCTGTGTTCTGTTGACCAGCCAATGTTTTATCCAAGTTATCACCTTCTGACCCACTCCTAGTCTGGCTAACTTGTTTATTAATCTTTTGTGTGGGACTGTGTCAAATACATTGCTAAAGTCTATGTAGGCAACGTCCACAGCCCCTCTCTGGTCTACTACTTTGGTCATCCAGTCAAAGAAATCTTTTAGTTTCATCTGACACAACCGTCCCACTGTGAATTCATGCTGCCTTGGGTCCTATGCCCCACTGGCTTCTAGGTGCTCAACAGTTTTTGTCCTTCAGAAGTGATTCCATCATTTTCCCCAATCACTGAGGTTAAGCTAACAGGTCTGAAATTTCCTGCCTCTGCCTTGCTCCCACTATTGTGAAGGGGAATCAGATCAGCCCTCCTCCAATCTTCAGGTACCACACCATCCTCGCATGGATTTGTTAAACAGGGTAATCAGCAGTGTCACTAGTTCTCCTCTTAGTTCTTTTAGAAGGAGGCAGTATAGCGCAGTGGACTAAGGCTCTGAGCTATCTTTTCCTCAGTTTGGGCCTTTGCAATTCTGATTGCCTTCCCCGCTTCCTTCTGCTTTAACTGATATAGTTCTCTGTCCTGCTCAGTCTGTGTTTCCTTATGCTTCCTGAATGCTATCTTTTTCTCTTAACCTTCCCTGCCACCTCTTTTGAAAACTACCGTGGCTTTTTCCTTCACTTTGTTTTGCTGATTTGCTTTACACAAAGGCTTGTTACCTCTGTAATGGCAGTTCTGATTTTTCCCCATTGTTCTTCCACCCCTACTTCTTGCCTGTTTGCTAGTGCTTTTCTGAGGCACTCTCCCATTTTCCCAGTCAGCTCCTACCCGCCAAAGTCCAACACCCTTGCTTTTGTACAGCTTGAATCTAGCTCCCTCTTCCATGCGTAGTGGTCAAACGTGTGTTTGTTTAATAAATAACTGTAGTACACAACACATAACTTTAAAATGTGCTTAGAACACCACAAAATAATAAAAATATATAAGAGTTCATTAATACTGTACATTAAAAGAGCACTGCTCAGTTCTCATGAGCACTGGCAATGATACCATTTATTTCACCAAGACATTCAGTCTCAAACTGATCACGCTCCCCGTTCTCCTGTGTCAGCCAGAATTCAATAGGGAATTGTTATTTATTTATTTATTGAAATGTTTCACCAGGAAAGGCACACTGAGCAGGAAGCTTGTCTCCCGGTGTGACCTGGGGGGAAGAGGAACAGTGGGAGGATAACACACAGGTTATCAATTGCCATTTACATTTAAGACGATTTACAGTGGTATAAGGTAACATATTATACAGATTATGGACGAGATAACACTATGGTTGCAGTTAGGTACAATGTACATAGTATACAGGTCACAAGCACATAGCATAGGAATACGTGTCACAGAGGCAGTTTAGAACAAACAGTAACAAGTGTAGCTTAGGACGGGACAATGAAGACATGAGACAAGTGCCATAGTTGGTCAAAATAAGCCAGTATCCGTAGTGTAAGCTAGGTGCTGCTGGTCAGGCAGATGAAGGGTGGGGAGATATGGGCCAGCTCTTGAGTTATCAAGCACAGGAGTAGTTTACCGTAAGGTAGCTTGCCAGTGTGGAGGATAGGGAGTAGGTGGAGGAGGAGAGGCAAATTTGGGGGGAAGAGGTCATTCCAGAGTTTAGGGAAGAGGTGAGAGAAGGCTGATTGGCCAACATTGGTCCTGCTCCTAGTGATTAGTAGTTGACAGGAGTAAAGGGACCTGAGGGCATGTGTGGGGGTGGGGGCTGGCAGTAGCATGGTGGAAAGATAAGACGGGAGTGCGCCAAGCCAGAATTTTGAGACAAACTTGGTACAATGCAGTAGTCAGTAATTGTCAAGGGAAAGGAAAGCAAGGGAGCGGTGGAGATTGCAGTGATGGGTGCAGGGGGGGATCAAGAGCAAAACGGCAGAACGCGTTGAATAGGGGGACCAGTTTGGCCAAGGTAGACTTGTGAGCTTCACTGTAGACTATATCGCAGTAGTCAAACGACGGCAGGATCATCTTCTGCACAATCCCATGCTTCACGGTAAGGGGGAGGCTACAGTGGTTTCTATAGGTCGCAGTTTTTTCGCAATTGTATCATTGTGATTGGAGAAGGATAGGTGGCTGCTGCCATACCCCTAGGTACCGAAAGGTAGTGGCATCCTCCAGTGTTGTCCCATTCAGGGTGTGGAAGGAGGGGAGGTAGGGGAGCCTGGACAACCGTTGCCTTAAACCAAAGGTCATGGTGACAGTTTTTTTAGCATTGAGGGAGAGCTGATGAGAGCTGAACCAGAGCTGAACTTTGTTAAAATCAGTCTGGAGGTTGGCAACTACCTCTTCCACGGAGGAGCCGGGGGCTAATAGGACAGTGTCGTCTACATACATTTGGATAGCTGTGGTGGAGCAGATTTGTGGCAGGTTGTTTAGAAAGATGGAGAACAGAATGGGACCGAGAACCAACCCCTGGGGGACTCCGGATGTCACAGGGAGAGGGGAGGAAGTGATATCTGCAATTCTTACTGATTGAGTTCTACCAGTGAGGTATGCATCAAACCAGTTGGTGGCAGAAATCAGTGAGTTCAGCTTCTGAGAGGCTAGATAACAGCAATGACAAGCTAACAGTTCTTTGTGCTTCTCAAATGACTAAAATGACTCAATCTTTATGCTCCTTGGCTGCCACGTATTGCCGGATTTTATCCATCATTTGCCATACCTCAGTAGTTGAAGGAACAGATTCTTCCAGCTTATTTTTGTCCTCCTCATCTTCATAACCTTTGTTTCACAGCAGGATATCCTCACATATCTTGGCTTCTGCAACTCTGCCTGAGGTTGGTGCTTTGGCATCCACAGTGACGTAAATCGGCAGACTCACTGTCCTGTATTCCAACTGGAGATGCTAAGATGTCTGCAGTATCCACTTCTTCCCCTTGAATGATACCAGCCTTGATAAAACAATTTTATATGGCTTGCAGCTTCACCTCTTTCTAGGCTTAGTGCACCAGATGCATGGTATCAAGGATAGACATTTTTTGGCTTTCTCATTAAACATATTAGTCGAACCATCAATATCACAGAGAAGCCTGCTGACTATTGTTTTGTGGTAATAAACTTTTAAATTGTGAATGACACCCAGATCCATAGGTTGAATCAGGGCAGTGCAGTTTTTTTTGGGGGGGGATGAGGTTGATGTGTGAAAGTGTTAAGCTTTTGTGGGGAGGGCAATCTTTCCGCATCGGACACTCATTCTTTTGTTTAGGCTTCTTAGCCAGTCATGGAAAATTTCAGCCGTCACCTAAGCATTTGAATTGCTATGACACTGCACAGGCAATGCTTCAATGTTAATGTTCTTAAAACAACAGGGCTTTCTTGATTTGCCTATCAGTAATAGTAGAAGTTTTCCACTGCCAGTACTGTTAGCACAAACCATGATGGATAATCTGTCATTAGCTGTTTTGTAGTCTAGTGGTGTATGACTGTGGAGGATTCCGAAGAAGCCAACTGAGACCACTTCTAGTCACGTTGGCTCCTACTCCTGTCGTCTGAAGAGGACAGGAGGAGGAATGGTGACATCTGCTCCTGTGTATTCTACACTTGGAGTGGTTGGAATCCAACCTCCTAGGAGTCGGGCTCCTGGGGAAAAGTGAGGACTGGGGACGAATGTCTGAGTGCAAGAACTTGTCCAGGACTGGCGTAGGGGGTGCTGGGGGCTTCGGAGGTGGTCTTCTCTTTTCAGTAAATCCCCTTGACCATATTCCAATACACAGAAACTGACACCGGATAAGGACCACTTAGCCCACCTAGTCTGCACATTTCCCTACCTGATGGATAAGCTGCAGATTCTAGTTTACCAACAGCTTACTTCTTCCTACCCACTAAAATTGCTTTGTCTGTCCCATGCATTCTTGAATTCTCCCACTTTTCTTGACTCCACAACCTACCCAGGAAGGCTGTTCCATGGATCCATAACCCTCTGTGAAAAAATACTTTCTAACATTACCTCTGAGCCATCCCCCCTCTATCTTCAAATTGTGCCCCCTTGTTCTCACACATTTTTTTCTGAAAGATGCTACCCTCTTGCACTTTAATTCCCTTGAGATACTCGAAAGCTTCTATGATGTCCCCTCTCTCCTGCCTTTCCTCAAGGCTATACAAATTAAACTGCTTTAGTGTCTCATCGTATGTCTTCTGGTGCAGATCCTGCACCATTTTGGTTGCCCTCCTCTGAACAGCCTCCACTCGACCGATGTCTTTGCGGAGATGGGGTCTCCAGAAATGCATGCAGTACTCCAGATGGGGTCTCATGAACTGTTTCTACAGAGGGATAACTTCTTGTTTTCTACTTTTGATGCCTCTCCCTATGCATCACAGTGTCCCCTTAGCCCTCCTTACTGTCTTCTCACATTGCTTGCCCACCTTTAGGTCATCTGCTATAATTACTCCTAGGTGTCTTTCAATTTTTGTTGTTATCTCACCCCCCATTGTGTACTCTTCCCCTGGGTTTTTGTTTCCCAGGTGCATTACCTTGCACTTCTTTGCACTGAATCTGAGCTGCCATATATTTGACCATTCCTCCAACCTTGCTAAGTCCCTTTTCATCCTTTCCACCCCACCTTGTGTATCAACCCTGTGCAGATCTTTATGTCATCTGTAAAGAGACATAATACAAGTTGAAAAAGTTTCGATGTCTGCCAGAGGGATCTTGGGCATCAGAGGGTATGCCGTGAGATCTCTCCGGGTGGTCTGCAGGGTGGCTAGACCCCAGAGTCTCTTCTGGAATATCATGAGGATCAAGGGGTGTAGCCCGATCTGTCGTCAGGTCACCTGTTGTTGAGATCTCTGACATCTGGTCATCGGGAGTCAGGGTGGATTTATTTGAGGTTCTGATGATAGGTGATCTGTCACCTGGTTGGCGCATGGATGGGGCTCATGATGGTACCTGGGGTGAATGCCCATGAGGTGCCTAGCTCATAGTGGTGGTAGCAGGTGCCTTGGGGCCAGATGCCTTAATCAGAGGCATCTGCCTTTGGTTGTCCCATTTACCTGATTACCTGTCATCGGGGGTATGTGTCAGGGCCTTAGAAGTTGCCGCTGGCTGCTTGTCCCTGGGGGAACATTCCTTTGACTGAGAAGGATCCCAGCATCCATGACTATCGCCCGAGGTCGACAACTGGCTGGAGGACAAGGATGCCTCAACCTCATCAGTTGAAGACCTCTTCTTAGGCCTGGAAGAGTGCTGAGAGGGCCTAAGACTAAGGGATGGGCCTGAAAGTCCATGCCCTGAGTAGATACCGCCTGAGAAAATTGAGTGTAGGAGCTTTAGACAGTGACAGGTCTGCAGATAGGACTGCCAGAGGGGTTGAATCCACCAGAGCCTCTCCCTATAAGGAGAGCTAGGTCTGGACTCTGACGTACTGTGCTCCTTTTCCTTACAATGGCGCTTCCCTCTGGGATGTTTCCGTCTGTGGGAGGTCGGTGATTGGGAGGTTGAAGAGCTGGCCTTCAATGGGCACTGGAGAGTGGCAAGTTGTTGCTCCATCAAGTAGGCCTGGAGCGTCTCCTTGCAACAGGTCCTGGTGCGTTGGCTGAACTTAGAGCAATCAGGACAGGCCTTCACATTGTGGGTAGGCCCTAGGTGGAAGAAGCACTGCAAGTGGCCATGTTTGGCTGGAATCTGCCACCCACACAGACACTTAGACTTCTGTCATGAAGAAGGAGACAGAGAAGACATACACTGACTGTACGTAGGTAATCCGATGAGAAAATCGGATAGAAACAGGTATTCTGACTGGAAGACGAAATGGCAGTCAATGAGAGCAAAGAGGCATCCTGTGGAGCCTAAATGCATGGGTCGATGGTAGGAAAAGAAATGAGGTGGGGCTAGGGTCCGCTCCCTTTATGCAGCTGGTGATGTCAATGGGCGGGCCAAAGTAAGGGGCAGACCGCAGCTGGGTACTGCTGGCTAGAAGTTTTTCTGTGGAATCCTAGTACCTGGTGGCATAATCCTTATGGTGTAGCCTGCTGCAGGAGCTCTTACTTGAAGTAAGATCTTAATTTACTGCCTGTGTGATGTTTTGTTTTGTTACGTATGTTTTTTGGAAAAGTGTCTGCGTACACTTACCACCTCCCTTTGTAACCCTGAAAAAAGGACATTCCATCTCAGTGGGCCTACCAGGTTACCAAAATTCAAATAATAAATAAACACGAGTGCACGAAGTTCCGAAATACATCTAGATGACGTAATGGCTACTAAAAAGGTTTTCCAGGAGAGAAACCACAGTTTGCAAGAAGCTGTGGATTCAAAAGGGGATAAGGTGAGGTATTTCCAAAACAAAATTTATGTCCCACAGAGGTAAGGGATCCCAAACAGGAGGCTTGAGGTGAAGAATACCTCTCAAGATGGTCATTACAAGTTGGCTTTGGGTTTATCACCAACAGTAAAGTACAGTTACATAAGAACTTACCATAACAGTAGATCTTCGAGAGAGGCTCTTGCAGTAGGTATTGACAGACAGAACTAAGCCTCCAGGCATCAGGATCCGATGGAAAAACTTCTAGCTAGCAGTCTCTGGCCGGGGACCGCCCCCAAGTCAGGTGACCAGCATCAGAGGACATCAGTATAAAGGGGCGGTCCCCCACGACCACCTTCCAGTTCTTTCCCGCCAAAGGCCAAAAGAGGCAAGACGAGAGAGAAGAGGATATGCCCCCATAGAAGGAAAACAGAAGAAACCTAGGGGGACAGTGGGCAGGAAGGTAATACCTACTGCAAGAGCCTCTCTTGAAGATCTACTCTTATGGGCAAGTCCTTACGTAACTGTACTATCTTACTTCCAGAGGGCTCTTGCAGTAGGTATTCACAGATAGGACTGAGTCCCAAGCAGTCTGGAACAAGGAAGAAATCTCGGGAGCAGGATGGTCATCCACAACATAAAACCTCAAGGCTGGACAGGTCTCATGAAAGGAGACCCTGCAGAAGAGCTAACCCAAAGTCTGCTCTATGACGAGAAGCAATGTCCTAACTGTAGTGTTTCATGAAGTTATGGACAGATGTCCAAGTTCCGGCTGCGCAGATATCTGCCACTGACATTCTTGAAACAAGCAGCAGAGGCAGCTACTCCTCTAGTGGTGTGACTTCTGCCCTGACCTGGGAGGGTCTTGTTGTACTTGTCGTAACAGAAAGGGATACCATTCGCCAACCACTTAAGACAAGCATTGCTTGGAAACAGCATTGCCTTCCCATTTGTGAGCAAAAGAAACAAAAAAACGGATCCATTTTCCTGAGATCCTTAGTTCGACTGTTGTAGTATCTCAGAATTCTGTGAGCATCCAGAGTATGTAGGAGGTACTCCCCATGATTGGAGTGTTGCATAAAGAAAGCTGATAACTCAATGGATTGATTCAGCGTAAATTCAGCCACCACCTTAGGAAGAAACTTAGGATTGCTGCGCATGTTCACCCATTCCTTGTGGAAAATCAAATATGGGATTTTACACATCAAGACTTGGAGCTCAGAAATACATCGAGCAGAGGTAATGGTCTCTAGGAAGACAGTCTTCCATGAAAAGAAACTTTAAGTCTGCTTCCACTGCCGGTTCGAAGGAGAGCAGTGTGAGTTTTTCCAGAATGAAATTCAAGTCCCATGGAGGGGCAGGATTGCTGATGGGGGGGTCTCAGGTGGAGAACCCCTTTAAGAAAGGTGTTACAGACTTCCAGTTGGGCAAATGACCTGTCTCCAAAGGGAATGTGGTAGGCTGAAATTGCTGCCATATGGACTTTTAAAGAGGAATGACTAAGACCCAGGTCGAAGAGGTGATGTATGTAATCCAGGACTTTGTTAGCTGGGCACGAGAAAGGCTCTAATCTTTAGAGCTCACCCAGATGGAAAACCGTTTCCACTTCATAGCATAAGTGGACCTGGTGGAAGGCTTTCTCACCTCCACAAAAATATCCACTACTTAAGGAGAGACTCCGAAGGGGGCATTGGCTACATCTGAAGGAGTCATGCATGGAGATGAAGGGATCTGAGGCCTGGGTGAACTAGGGACCCCTGATCCTGGGTCAACAATTGCTGCAACAGAGGAAGAGGAGGTTGCTCGGAAAACTGTTGCAGAAGAGAGAACCAAACTTGCCTGGGCCAGGAGGGAGCGATGAGAATCATTCAAGCCCCTTCTGTTCTGAGTTTGTTCAAGACTCTCGGATTCAAGGGAATGGGAGGGAAGGCATAAAAGAACCTGTCCCTCCAACAAGGAGACAGAGTGTCCCACCAGAAAATATCTCGCCCTGGAGCGAGCAAGAAAAAGGAGGGACGTTTTGTGTTTTGGGGGGAGGCAAAAAGATCCACCTGAGGCATCCCCCACCGCAGAAAAATGCTGTTTACGACTTGTTGGTCTAACTCCCATTCATGAGCCCTGGCTGAGGATCAACTGAGCTCGTCTGCCAAGGTATTTTCCACCCCTTGAACATGAACTGCAGTCAGGTGATGGTTGTGCTGAACTGCCCAATACCAAACTCTCATTGCCTCCCAGCACAGGGGATAGGAACATGTTCCTCCCTGTTTGTTGAGGTACCAGACTACACACATGTTGTCTGATTGGATCAGAAGATGACCGGGAAGAAGAGCCTGTAGTACATACAGGACTGCTCTCACAGTTTAAGCACATTTATGTGTAGTTTCTGCTCGAAAAGGGACCAGCTGCCCTGAGTCCTGTGAAACCCTAGGTGGGCACCCCAGCCCTCCCCTGACACATCTGTTGTCAAAATCTGGGATGGAGGTGCGATGCAAAATGGAACTCCTAGACACAGGTTCTCCTGAACCATCCACCAGTGCAAGTCCCTGCTCGTGGGATCAGACATTAGCACCTCTTGGCCTAGCTCATCCAGAGTTTGGTCCCATTGTGACCGAAGCATCCACTGAGAGATCCTCATATGGAGCCGAGCGAACGGAACTGTTGGAATGGCAGCCACCATAAGCCTGAGAAGGCAGAGGACTGACCTGGCTCTGACCCGTCTGCAACCAGACAGGAGACGAGCCTGACTCTGATGGGTCTCGACCCCGTCCGGAGGCAAAAAGGCCTAGTATCATGTCCAGTATTGCCCCAAATAAACTGGAGGCATTGGCAAGGGACTAGGTGGGACTTGGCCTGGTTGACAGTAATACCCAGGCTGGTAAAAACCTGCAGGGTAAGGGAGTGCAGGAGTTCCTCCATGGAAGGGGCCACCAGGAGCCAATTGTCCAGGTATGGGAAGACCTGCACACCCTGAGTACGCAGGTGGGACACTACCATTGACAGGCATTTGGTGACTACTCGGGGGGCCGAGGAAAGACCAAATGGGAGGGCCTTGAACTGGTAGTGGTCCCCCTGAAAGCAAAAATGGAGGTATTTGTGGTGGGAAGGACACATGGGGATATACAGGTATGCATCTTGCACATACAGAGTGCACAACCACTGTGCTGGCTGAAGTAAGGGTAGTAGACTCTGCAAGGAGAGTATTCTGAAGCATTTGTACTCCACGAACATGTTCAGACAGCTGAGGTCTAGGACAGGCCTCAAGTCTCCCATCTTTTTCAGAACTAGAAAGAAATGGGAATAGTAACCGATCCCCCAGAGATGAGTGGGGATGGGCTCTATCACAGCCTTCAATAGAAGGGATAGGATTTCTTCTAGAACCAGAGGAAGATGTTGTGGGGAGTAAGACGACTGAGGGGGTTTTCAAGAAGGTTTGTGTAGAAACTCTATTGAGTGTCCAGCAGATATTAGCTGGAGCACCCAAGCATCTGATGTTATTCTCTCCCAACCCAGTAGATGGGAGAAGAATCCCCCCACCCCGGTTCCTCTGGAATGGCCAGAGGCAGAGGGAGAGGCAGGGAGTCAGGATGTGGAGGGCAGTGCAGCAGCTGAGGCTCCCGTGGGTTTTTTGCTGGGGGGAGCCTTGGTTGCTGGAGGGGCCCGAAATTTGTTGGCGAGCTTTCCTTGGTTAGGCTTTTGTTTTTGTCAGTTTTGGTGATGAAAAGGACGTCATTGCCCTTGAGGGGGGCCTGTATAAAATCTGGACTGACTTAAGTGCAGTGCCCTTCTCCTGCAGTTCAGTTATGATGTCTTTGACATCACCCCCGAACAGCACCGAACCCCCTGAAGGGAGAATCCTGTATGGCAGATTGCACTTCAGGAACATGTCCTGACACACAGAGCCAGGCATGCCGCCGTAAGCCTATGGCGAAAGCCAAGCTCCTGCCAGCTGTGTCCATCACATCGTAGGTGGCACAGAGCATGTGCCTACAGGCTGAACGAGTGGATCGGACAAGGTCTCCCAGTTCCTGTTTGATCTGTGAATAAGGAAGGGAGTCCAGCTTGGATTTTACCTGACTAAGAACGGGCTTCTGGAAATCCCCCATGTGGCCGACATAGCTGAGGGCCCTGGTGCCTAGGGTAAAAGATGAGTAAATCTTCTTCCCGTACTGATCCAGAAGTTGGGATTCTTTGTTAGGTGGGAATGAGCTCAGATGTTTTGGATTGGCGAAGCGGCCGTGGACGGCGCTGATCATAACCGAGTCCACCATGGGGTGGAGACTGAGAAAGTCTTTATATTTCCTTGGAAGGGAGACTAGTCTATCCACCTTCCTTGGAAAGAAGCTAGTGCGGATAGTTGCTTCCAAATACTGGAAACAAGATCTGTGTGAGGCTCTATGTAGGATGAAATCAGTGTGGGAGCGGTCCCGGGCAGATCCAAATGTGCAGTGAGCTCCTTACACTGTGGGTCTGGCTCCACTAATTGCCACTGACATGTCTCCTGGATTCTTCTCAAGAGCTCCTGAAAAGAAGGATCCTCCAGAGGGGAGTTCGGAGGGTCCCTCCACCTTGGGTTTTCTGGAGTATAAGGCTTGTCTCCAGAATCAGAGTGATCGGATTCGGAATCTGAGTCTGATGGCTCTGAAAAAGATGAAGAAGACTCCTCCCTAGGAGGGAGAGGAACAACCCCTCTGGGAACCACCCACTGGTGCATGTCCTCTCAGCCCTGGGAGCCAGATGGATCTCCTCTAGAGTCGGGTAAAGGGGGAGGGGGTCTGGCTTAGGGGCCGGCATTGGAAGATGACTCTCTACCTCTCTGGTGAGTTGAGCCTTGGCCTCTGCCCAGCAGGAGGCCAAGACATCCTTCAGGTCTACCGGCGGCTGTGGAGGTGGCGTGGGAGGAGGAGGGGGGCTTGGATATGGGTAGTTAGGATACCCATAATAGAAGTATCCATAACCCGTCGGTGGGAAACCTGGTGTTGGGTACTGAGGCATTGGGTACTGTGGCGCTGGATATTGCGGCATTGGGTACTGTGGCATTAGATACTGCATCGCTAGGTATTGCGGCATCGGGTACCCTGGCGCCAGGGTCTCTGATGGAGCAGAAGGTGCTGGCGAAGGCCCTGCTGGAGGACCAGATGGTGGAATCGACGGTACAGAGGGTGTCGGGCCTGGTGTAAGGAGATCCCCGAGAGGGTCCGATGGTCCCGGCGGAAGAACAGGTCCTCCATCAGGCAGAGGTATGCCGGAGGGTGGCATCAGGTCAGCTAGTGTCAGGTCCTGCGTCGGGCGGGGGCACCCTGAAGGCAGCATCCCTAGGTCCTCGGTCCCAGCCGGGGAAAGAGACCTCAGAAGGCAACAGGTCTATCCGTTGCAGGGAGCCTGGGGCATTGGGCGTGACGGCTGGGTCTGACACAGGCATATCTATTGGGCGGTCGTCGTAGAGGCCAACGGCTGGTTTAACAACAGTGCGCAGGCGGACGTTGGGTGAGCCAGCGTCCGACTTATCGGACTCCCTGTCTGTGGAAGACCATGAAGGAGGGGTGGCCTTGCCGGGAAGGGTGGAGGGCTAGGCGTTCACCTGAGGCGGTGAGCAGCTTATCAGCCCTGTCCTTGCAGACTTCGGTGGAACTGGCATCCAAATTACCAGACCCACTCTGACCGGAAGGCTGCGATGGAGGAGTGGCCTTGGCGGGAGGAGAAGCCTCCTGTGCCCCAGAGGTTCCAGAAGGGCCAGAGTGCAAGCCCAACGGGAGGGACGATGCCTTCTTGGTAGCCACCAAGACAGCTGTCGTGGAGTAATCCCCCGCAGGGGAAAGATACCTGGAGGACTGCGACTCTAGCAAGTCGCGGCTACTGTGGATGAGGAATCCCGGTCCCAGTGCTTCTCCTTCTCACATTTCTTTTTATGGCCTTCTGGGGAGGTTAACACCTGCCTAACTTTCTTCAACTCCTTCTAATGGATGCCATTTTCTTTTTCAGGAGATGGGCTTCCAGGGACTGCTGCCTTCATTTGTGGGTAGCCGAGTTGAATTTTTGGCAGTGCTGACACTCCTCCATGTGGTAATCCAGGCCTAGGCAGAAAAGGCACAAGAACTGGCTGTCCTTGTGTGGAAGCTGGGAACCACACGAGTCACACTTGTTTTTATGCGATTCGGAAGGCATCAGGGACGACATACACAGCAGATGGTTTGGAAAAAACAGTCTATAGAATGAAAAGAATTAGATGAAAGGTTGAAACTTTAGGACAACGAAAGGTACTGATAAGCACTGTTCTACCCCAAGGAACTTTTACAAGCCAATGGCAGGAAAGAACTGGAAGGTGGGTGTGGGGGACTGTCCCTTTATACTGATGTTGTTTGATGCCAGTCACCTGATGTGGGGGTGGTCCCCCACCAGAAACTGCTAGCTAGAAGTTTTTCCATGGGGTCCTGATGCCTGGCGGCTTAGTCCCATCTGTGAATACCTAGTGCAAGAGCCCTCTCGAAGTAAGATCATGAGAGGCAGATATCACAGATAGGTAGAATCATACAATCATAGAAACTTAACAGCAGAAAAGGGTCCACTGGCCCATCTAGTCTGCCACTAACCCCCCCCCCAATTACTCATCACTCCTCCCTCTGAAACTCCCCTCCACCTGTTATACAGCCCATATGACTGTCCCATGCCCTCTTAAATCCCTCCACCATTGCAACCCCCACCAATTCCTCTGGAAGCCTATTCAATGCCTCTACCACCATTTCCATGAAGAACTGTCCCCTCACATTGCCTCTGTATCTTCCTTCCTGAAGTCTTGGGCTATGTTCTCTAGTTACAGCCCCTTCCTTCCTTTTGTGTAAACACCCTTCCTTTTTTTGTTGATCCCTTTACATATTTAAAAGTTTCAATCATGTCCTCTCTCTTCCTTCTTATCCCCAATATGTACAAATCCAGTTCCTTACATCTCTTGCTCATATGTCTTCCCTTGCATACACTGCACCATCCCGGTTGCCCCTCTCTGAACTCTGTTAATCCCATCCATGTTTTTTTTTTTTTTTTTAGATATCGCTTCCAGTACTGGACACTGCACTCCAGGTGTGACGTTACCATGGCTTTATAGAGCGGCATCAGTACCTCCCCCCTGCTGCTAGTGATGCCCCTGCCAAGGCATATCAACATCCTATTGGCCTTCCTCACCACCCTGCTACATTGGTTTTCTACCTTAATGTTACATGATACTATAATCCCCAGATCCCTCTCCTGCTTCGTGTCCTTGATATATATCCCCAAGGGCGTATCTTGTTTTGGAGTTCCTGTGCCCCAAGTGCATCACAGTACGTGTTCTGCCATTGAATTTCAGATGCCAAGACTCTGCCCATTTTTCTAGAGTCATCAGGTCCTGCCTCATGTCCTCCACCCCACTTGCGGTGTGCACCCTATTGCATATTTTTGTATCATCAGCAAACAGGCACACCCTTCCCCTCAGCTCCTCCACTATATTGCTGATGTAGACATTAAAAAGGAGGGGGTCTCAGCACTGACCCCTGGGACAACCCGATCATCACCCCCCATCCCACCCGTTTACCATCACTTTGGCTTCTGCCATCAACCAGTTCTCCACCCACCTGCTTATCTTCCCACCTACTGAAATGTTTTCCAGTTTGTTCATCAACCTTCTGTGGGGGGATGATGTAGAAGACCTTACTGAAGTTCACATAGGTTACATCCAGCACCCCCCCTTCCCGGTCGACCACCTGCCTCACCCAATCAAGAACTCAGTCGGGGCACTAATGAGCAGGTAAACGGACTGGTCGCACTACTCCGGAGCTCCGTGTTTCTAAAGTAATAAAGTGCTTAAAATTTAGTTTTTTCGCATCTAACTTCAATACGGTCAGTGTAGGAAGTACGGGAGAATGGACGAATATATCACTTCAGGCAAGCCAGCCCGTCAGTCAGCCAAACAAGCAAAGAAAAACTCGACACAGGAGGGAGGGTGGGAGTGGCGGACAAGGCCTGATTTCTCTGCTGGTGGTGGAGGTTACTGCAATTAGCAGAGCGATCTCGGAAAAAATACTTGCCAAATTCAAGCCACGCTGGGACAGCCTGGATCATACTTTAAAGGGGTTGGCTCAGGAACTGAAGCAGCACGCAAGGCAAATTGGAGAGGTCGTGCAGAGAATATCAGATCTGGAGGATCAGATTAACGACATCACCAATAAGATGCAATGACTGGAAAAAGAAGTTGAAGAGTTAAAAGGCACTTTAGACTACCAGGACAATTATAGTCAGAGACACAACCTTCGCATCAGAGGCTTGTCAGAAGGTGCAGAGGGCAGGAATCTCCTGAAGTTCTGCGTAGAGACTTTGCCAAAGTTGCTGGATATGGAAATGGACAAGACTAAATTAAAAATCGAACGGGCACATAGGGTCCTTGCCCCAAGGCCCCAGAATGGTCAGCCTCCTCGACAAGTGATCTTTTGACTGCATAACTACCATGACAGGCAGGCATTTCTGGTGGCTTTCAGACAGAAGAAGGACTTGATGTATGAGAGGCACAAACTTACTCTACATCAAGATATGTCGCAGAGAATACAAAAAAAAAAGGCAACAATTTAACACCCAGATGGATGGTCTAAGGAAGAGAGGGTTTGATTTCTTCATAGTGTACCCGGCCACGGTCAAAGTGAAGATGGAGGAAGCTACTTACTCATTTTGGGAGTCGGTTAAACTGCAAGCTTTTCTGGATGAATGGGATAGAAAGAACTGGAAGACTTGAGATGGACTGAAGTTTTGAGGAGAGGAGACGGCAGCCTGTTGATCGAGAAAAGGCTGGATTGGTGACTGCATCTGCTGGGGGGATTCTGTTTGGGTGAATTAATAATTAAGGGGTAATAAAAAGGGTTTGGGGGGTCTCCTACCTCTTTTGGATTGGTATCGCATCCTAATAGGCCTGACAAAACAGGTAAGGTAAGCTTGGTCTGGCGAGTTTTTTTTTTTTTAAGGCGCCTGGCTTGAGCTGATGTATTCGGGACTGAAGTGAGGGAATGGAACAGCCGCTGGAGGCCCCATGAGTGTGGACTAGAGACAGAACTTTATCTCTGTAAGGAGCATGTGGCACTGTGGGGCGCAGGCCTTGTTGGCGATAATGGATGGCTGGGAGTGAGAGTGTTCAAACACAGGGGTACACACATTGTTTGGGCTAAGGGAGGCATACCCGGCAAAAGTGGAGTAGAATTCCATTTGAAGGGGTAAGGAGGAGCTGCAACGGTACTGCTGAGTGAATTGATCAGGACTGTGGGATGTGGCTTTGCAGGGCCTGATGGGGTGAAATGGCGGGAGAATATATGAAGGGGAGCTATAAGAGAGGGGAGGAAAAAGATATGGAGGCCTTATTGCAACCAAATGAGGGGGAGTAGAGGGAGGGGGAGACCTGGATGGACAGGAGGTGCAGACACCGATTCTGGGGCAGGCGACCAGACAAGAAGGGCAGTACATTAGTGGTATGATAAGAGAGACCTCTAGGGGTTTGCTGAGATAAATCTTGCACGTGGTAAATTATGGGATGTGAAAGACGAAGCAGGAGTCGTGTGTATGGGGGAGTGATTATATACTGAAGATTGTGGTATATGTAGATGGGAGGGAACAGTTGGGGTCAGGGAAGAGGGAGGGACAATATAGGGGAAGGGGGATAAAGGGGTGCTATTCTGGAATTTGAGTACAGCGAGGGAGGGGGCAAAGTTGGGGTTATAAAATTTAAATACAGTTTGTAATTGTTCAATTGTTCACTGTTGATGTTATTTTTAAAATGGTCTGTGTAAAATGGTATCTGTTTGAGGCAGAAGTTTGGGCTGTGATCAGGACGCTTTTAGGACTATTATGCTGGAAAAATGGCCAATGGTACGTCTCAGCCCTTGGCCGGGGTTAAAGTGGTCTCCTGGAACGTAAAGGGTTTTATGTCTCCTGCAAAAAGGGTGAAAATCTTAGTGGCTCTTAAAAGACGTAAGGTCTCAGTGGCTATGTTACAGGAGACGCACCTGTCAAATAGTGAGCATAAAAAGCTTGTACGAGAATGGGTGGGGGAATGCCATATAGCAACCTATAATTCGCATAAGAGGGGGGGTGGCAATCCTAATCCTTAAACATCTGCCCTTTAAAACACAGCGGGTAGTGAGAGACCGTATAGAAGGGAGGTCTGTTTTTGTAGAGGGGAGCTCGGGGGTAAAGTGATTACTTTTGGAAACTTATATGCGCCGGCTGATGGGGATTGGAGCTTTTACCAGAAGGTGCTAGATGTCCTGGTAAAAGAGCAATCCACTAATTTGATGCTGGGGGGTACTTTAATTGCGTGGCAGATCCTAAATTAGATTACCTGGGGAACAGGGATAGGACAGACGGGGATATACAACAATGGCTACTTGGGTTAACAGAACTAGGCTTGATTGATGGATGAAGAACAGCTAATCCTGGGGTGAAAGAATATACTTTTTTTCCATCCCACATCGTTCCTGGTCACAGCTGGACTATGTCTATGTTCACAGACACTTGTACCAGTACACTAGAGCAATGCGGCACGGCCCGATATTTTTCTCAGATCATGCTATGGTGGAAATGGGGCTTGCCCTGGGTCAGAATGATGCGTAGAGAGGTCGCTGGAGATTTCCTACGTATATGCTGGTTAGGGAGGAGTTTCGGGACTTTGTAAAAGAGCAACGGAAATTTTACGAGGAGACAAATAAGGGCACGGTGGAAGATGAGGGCACGTACTGGGAATCTGGCAAAGCAATTATGAGAGCGGTGATAATTGGTTACACAGCCAAGCAAAACAGAGACAAAAGGCAGAAACAAAGGGATCTGGAAGCCAAAATTAGTGAATTGGAAACAGAAGTCCTGAGGGGAGGAGGAGAAGAAAAACAAAGAGAGCTCAGGGTGGCGAGGGAGATGCTTAATGTCAATTTAGGTAAGGAGGTGAATACTAATTTTCTTCGCAAAACAGCGGATGTATGAATGGGGCAATAAAGCGGGTCCCCTACTGGTCTGGCTTATGAAGGGAGGGAAAAGTAGTCATAGGATAGTTCAAATTAGAAATAAGGAGGGGAAAATACTCAAGGAGGAAGCAGGAATTTGTAATAGATTTGAGCAGTACTATGACGAATTATATAGGGTTGAATGTCAAGGGAAGGGGGAAGAAAGGGATGGCTTTTTAAAGGATCTGAAAATACCCAGGTTGAATGAAGCACAAAGGCAAAAACTGCGGAGGGGGGGAATTAAAGTGATGGAAGTAAAGAATGCGATAAGCCAGCTGAGGAATGAGAAGGTGGCGGGACCTGATGGGTTGGGGGCGGAATTTTACAAATTATTGAAGGAAGAGGTGGCGGGTTTTCTGCGTAATATTTTACAAGAAATTAGGGAGGGAAGAGAGATCCCTAATACGTGTTGTCAGGCTCTCATTACTGTTCTCCTTAAAGTAGGAAGGAACTTGGAGGATTGTGGGTAATTTAGACCGATTTTGCTCCTGAATCATGACTGCAAAATTATGATAAAAGTCTTAGCGAGACTATTACAAGATGTACTTCCCCTACTGGTCAACCCGGATCAGACTGGGTTTGTGAAAGGAAGGCACTCTTAGCATAACCTAAGGAGATTATTAAATGTAATTTGGTAGGGGGAGAGGTACCCGGGTGAGGCATGTGTTCTTTCGATGGATGCTGAAAAAGCCTTTGACAGAATTGAGTGGAGATATCTACTGCACATCTTGCAGAGTTTTGGGTTGGGGGAGGAGTTTGTAAATATGGTGGTGGCATTCTATACACATTCGAGGGCCCAGATCCTAATTAATGAAGCGGCATCTCCAGAATTTAGATTATACAGGGGAACGAGACAGGGATGCCTCTTGTCTCAATCGCTATTTGCGTTGGCAATAGAACCCCTTGCAATTAAAGTTAGAAGTGAGCCTGCTATAAGGGTATCCAGGGGCAGACGGGGATGGGGGAGATAGTTATATCTCTATATGTGGATGATGTTCTTTTGTTTCTTTTAGAACCAGACATGTCAGCTCCTAAAGTATTGTCAATAATAGAGCAGTTTGCAGTTTTCTCAGGGTACAAAATTAATGTGCAAAAGTCGGAAATAATGTTTTAGGGAGGGGGCAGCAGGACGGATGCCTGGGGGTTGAAAATAGTCCAACACACATTTACATATTTAGGAATTAAGGTGGGAAAACAAGTGGGCAGCTTGTATGAGGTGAACTACAGACCTCTGATTAGGGAAGTCTTACAGGACCTGCGTAGGTGGAAGGAACTGAGCATTTCTTGGATGGGGAGGATTAACCTCCTCAAAATGAATGTTCTGCCCAGACTTTTGTATAAAATGCAGACGATCCCTTTCAGCCCGGTAGCCCAGGACATAAAGAAACTGGAAAAGGCATTTACAACTTTTGTGTGGAAAGGCAAACACCCTAGAATTAGTTTGAAACGGCTGAAAGCACCGGTAGCACAAGGGAGGTTAAATTTCCCAGATGTGACGGGGTACTTTCTGGCAACACAATACAGGTACATACAAAACTGGTTACACAGACAGGAAGTGGCCGGGTGGATTGAGTTAGAAGAGGATGGGACTCCAGGAGAATTTCGAGTTATTTAGGTGGAGAAGGACTAAAGCGGTACTGAAAGCTAGTGGCACCTAATCCGATGGTGGTGGCGGCTTTATCGGCCTGGGAGAAAATTAAAAAGAGACAAGGCATATCAGACTCTGTTGGTTCCGGTGGTAGGAAATCCTGAATTCCTGCCAGGTCTGGAGGATGATGGGTTTAAATTGTGGCAGGACAAGGGGGTGAAATGTATGGCGACTTTAACATTGGAGGGGGGGCATATGTACATTCCAGGATTTGAAAGAGAGATGCAGCCTGCCTACCTCACACATGTATAGGTACTTCCAAGTAAGGGATTATTATAAACAGCTTAGTGAACCTAGAGAAGCAAGGAGATTGATGGAAGACGTGGAGAGGGAGATAATGGGGGCTAACAGATGTGAGAAGGGGCTAGTAGGAAGGGCCATAAAATTACATAAAAAAACATTTTTTCAAGACCCTCCCCAGTAGGCGAAGGTTTGGTGGGAATGGGACATTGGGAAAGAAATAAGTGAGGCTAACTGACACCTAATGTTAGAATCCCATCAGGGATTAGTAGTGTGTAATAAGTTTAAGGAAATGCAATTTAAATATATACAAAGGTTATATTACCCGTCGGCTTTGGTGCATAGTTTTTGCCCAGGGGTCTCACCGTTCTACAATAAGTGTAAAATAAATAGGGGTATTTACCAGCACTACTACTGGGGTTGTCCAGTGATAAAGTCCTACTGGCAAGGCATAGCCAAAGAAATTGCATCTATGAGGGGAAAGCCCATGGAGATCTCCCAAAAATCACTGCTGTTAGGGGTGGAAGGACAACAGAATGGGGAATGGTTTCTCTACCCCAGGTGGATCAGAGTGCTACTTACATTAGCTAGGGTAGGAATACAAAATGTATGGAACACAGCTCTGGGGCCTACAGTGGGTCAGTGAAAAGAGCTTACGGTGAAGGTATTAGCAATAGATAAGTTGACATATTGCCTGAAGGGGACAGAAGATAGGTTTGAAAGAACTTGGGCAGAATATTTTGGTGCTTTGAGTATGGTGGAAAGAATGGTTCTGGAAGGTAGTGGACTATTTAACTGAAAGAAAGGGCCTCTATTCAAGTATGAGATGAATAAGAAAGAAGGGACACAGATCGAGTTACTTGTTAATTGTTAGAGGTTACTAGTTTAGTGGGTTAAAGGGGGGGTTACTTAAAAGTAAAGGAAAAATGACAGTAACATGGAATGAAGTATGAAATGTTATAACACCAAGGTGTTGTTGTAAATGAATATGATTATGCTGTATGGACTGGTTGTATATGCTGGCTATGTACTGTATATGGTAACTGTCAAATAAATATATGAAACAAACAAAAAAAAAAAAACTCAATCAAGTTCATCTAGCATGACTTCCCTTTTGGGAAGCCATGCTGCCTGTCATCCTGCAAGCCACTATCCTCCATGTAGCCCACCACCTTCTCCTTTATGAGAGCCTCCATGACCTTCCCCACCACTGAAGTGAGGCTGACCAGGCAATAGTTCTCCATCACCTCCTTACTACCATCTTTTGCAGTTGCACCAAATGGGCCCTCTTCCAGTCCTTCGGCACCCTCCCTGAATCCAGACACTAGTTGAATAACCTCGTCAGTGGTGCGGCCAACTCCTTCCCCAGCTCCCAAACCAGGCCCCATTGCCTTAATCACCTTCAACTTGCCTAGTTCCTCCTTAACTCTTTCTACAGCGAATGGCCTCGGATCCACTCTTTTGTCCTCCCTACCCCTTCCCCTAAGCACAAGCTCCTTGCCCTCCTCCTCCTCCTCCGTAAATACCAAGCAAAAGTGCTTGTTCTGCCCTTCTGCTTTTTCAGGTCTCCTTCCAGTTCTATCCCACCCTCCCCCCTCAGCCTTGTCTTCCTCTTTTCCACACATATCTAAAAAAAATAAAACTTTGTTCCCCTTTTGGCCTGCTCAGCTAATCTCTCCTCAGTGTCTGCCTTTGCCCTCCTTATCTTCTGCCCTGCTAATCTCCTTTTCTCCTTACAAGCCTCCCTAACCGCCTCTCTTTGTGTTCCCTTATACATTCTGAAAGCCCTCCTCCTGTCCCCGACTGCTCTCACCACCTCCCTTGTAAACCAAAGTGTCCTCTTCTTTCTGCTCTTTCTTATCTTCTTTATGCACATCTGCATGACTTTTAGCATCCCACCTTAAATAGTTTCCCATAACATCTCCATATCCCTTATATTCTCTGTTCCCACCATGTCTTCCTTCACTATCCTTCTCAACTTGTGGAAGTCTGTGCACCTGATATACCTGGTATACCTTTACAGAAAAGTATTTCAATCCAGTGTTTAAGAGACTAAGTACTCCAGTACATGCTGTGGGAAACAGGTGTATGGATCAAATCCCTTATCTGCTGCCCATAAGGCAAATTGTGTCCATTTCATGGAGTTCAGTATGTCTTCCTAGTGGAATGTTTACGTGCCACCCATAACACTGCTGCTACCTCCCATGAAACTTGGAGCTGAGAAACAGCTACATCTTCAGGAGCCAAGCATGCAGATGCAGGTAGCAAAGATTGGACTGAAGAAGGGAACTCTAAGCCTGAGTGAGGAGGGTGGTACAGACTGGAAGAGGCAGAAGGTCCTGGATGGTCAATTACTGCAATATTGGGAACCAGACTTGTCTCGGCCACAGAGGAGCAATGAGTATCATGGCACCCTTGTCCCACATCAGTTTGAGTAGAACCCTCTGAATGAGAGGGAATGGAAGAAAGGCCTAAATACATTTTTCTGTCCAAGAAAGAGACAAAGCATTAAGCCACACAGTCCCAGGATCTACCTCTACTGAGCAGTAATGTGGCAGTTTTCCACTGAGTGGAGAGGTGAAGAGATCTATTTTGGGGCATCCCCAATGAAAAAAGAGCTCGTCAACCATGTCTTGGAGGAGTTCCCATTCATGTGGCAATGTCATAGAGCGACTGAGGACATCTGCAAGGACATTCCTGTTGTCTGAAACATGTACAGCAAACAGATTTAACTCATGTTGAATTGCCCAGTACCACACTTTCATTGCTTCCCTGTATAAGAGGTAGGAATGAGTACCCCCTTGCTTGCTCAGGCAATGGACCACGGCAGAGTTATCCATGTGCATCTGTATGCAACCCATGGGAAGTAGGGACTCAAAGGCCTGTAGCGTGTAGAGAACTGCCCTCATCTTCAGAATGTTTATGTAAAAATGTACTTCTTCCTGACTCCATACTTTAATGCCATCTAGATGAGCTCTCCATCCAAGGATGGTTAAGAAATTAGTTGAGTGGAAGGATACAAAGGGTGATCTTGAACAGGAAAAATCTCAGAGGTTATAGAAGTCAGATGTGGCATTCCCCAGGGATCCAACTTGAGCCCAGTCCTATTTAATATCTTTATGTGTGACATGGGGGATGGGATTCAGTGATCCATCTTGAGCCCAGTCCTTTTCAATATCTTTATACTGTATGTGATCGGGGGGAAGGGGTTGGGAAAGATCTCCCACTTAGTAGAATATATGAAAATCTGTTTGCCTGGCAGCTGTAATATGTAAATAAATGTGCAGTTTCATGCACATACAGTGACACCAGACAATGATGCAACTGCAACATAGTATTGCTGCCATATATCGCAAACTACTGCAGCGTACGGTAGGGAACAGAATGCAGCTGCAACATAGTAATGCTGCCATATATCACAAACTACTGCAGTGTGCTGTAGGGAACAGAATGCAACTGCAACATAGTAATGCTGCCATATATCACAAACTGCTGCAGTGTGCTGTAGGGAACAGAATGCAACTGCAACATAGTAATGCTGCCACATATCACAAACTACTGCAGTATGCTGCAGGGAACAGAATGCAACTGCAACCCAGTAATACTGCTGTATATAACACAATGCTGCAGTATGCTGCAGGGAAAAGTATGCACCTGCAACACAGTTATGCTGCTGTAGACCACAAAATACTGCAGTGTGCTGGAGGGAACAGGATGAAAATGCAACACAGTAATACTTGAGTGTATTTATTTATTTATTTATTTAGTTTTTGTTGACCGGGTAAGTGCACTAGACAAATCCTGCCAATTTTCAGGCATGACCCAGGGGAGGGGGCTACAGATGAATGCCAACTGACCTTGAACCAGATTAAGCTGTATATCACAAAATGCTGCAGGGAACAGGATGCAACTGCAACACAATAATGGTGCCGTATATCACAAACTCTGCAGTATGCTGCAGGGGACAGGATGCAACTGCAATACAGTAATGCTGCCATACATCACAAAAACCAAACAGGGACCTTACTTGAACACGTTCCTGATTTTAAATACCTAGGTGTCACATTGGACAGCTCACTGTCCTACCATGGGCACATAGATTCTGTCGCCAAAGCCACCAACATCCGTATAGGCCTGCTCTACAGGCACAAACACTGCATGACTCCTGCCACTCTCCGGTTGGCTATCAACAGCTCTGTCACCTCCATCATCGATTACAGGCTAGCAATTTATGGCTCTGCCCTCCGCAGAATTACAGTTGCACTCAACAAAGCATGCAGGCTGCTAACTGGGGCTGATCGGCTTACACACACTTGTGACCTGTACACTCGGGCAGGATGGCTACCTCTCATCAGCCGGATACAGTATCAAACCTGCCTCTTAGCCAAAAAAGTCCTCCTCGGAGTCATGCCCCCAGGCATTGAAAAGCTACTTATTGACCACCACAGCACCCAGAGAACTAGAAGTTCACAACAACTAACCTTCCTTGTCCCCAGATGCCGGACTACCAGGGGCCAGAGGGCCTTTGCCCACAGAGCACCACAGTGGTACAATACTCTCAACAAAGAAACTCTTACTGCTGCTGCTCTTGGCCTTTGGACAACTCCGACTCATCTCATTTCAACTTGTCGTTGTGACTGCCTGCCCTGTCGGGGCCCCACGGTTCACTGCCCCTCCACTTCAGTCTTGAAAGCTCTCTCTCCCTGCCTTGCCTCCATCTACCTGTGCCTACCCCTTGCCCCTCTCCCTCTCTCCTCCTGGGCATTTCCTGACTTTTATCCTCCTCTCTCTCTCCCTTTAGAGCTCTTACCTCACCCTCTACCTCCGACAATGGCCTTCCTGCCTGCATACCCCTTCCTCTCACCTGCAGTGTTTATTTCCAAGATTGCCTTTGGCTGGTGTGTCATGCTACCTAACATTTGGCACATTTTGAATTACTGGAATTTCCTAAGCCTCAGTCTCATACTTCTTGTTATTGTGTAACTATGTATTATTATGTTGACCTTTGTATGTATGTATACCCCCCATTCCTTCGACGTGGAACCTTTGTAAACGAGCAGTTCCTGCTCAAAGGTATTTGTAATCCTAGATTTCAATAAAATAAAATAAAAATAAATAAAGAATACTGCAGTGTGCTACAGAGAACAGGATGCAACTGTCACAGTAATGCTGCCATACATCACAAAATGATCCAGTTTGCTGCAGGGGACAGGATGCAACTGCAACACAGTAATGCTGCCATATATCACAAAATGCTGCAGTATGCTGCAGGGAACAGGATGCAAATGCAACACGGTAATGCATCTGTACATCACAAAATGCTGCAGTGTGCTGCAGGGAACAGGATATAACTGCAACCCAGTAATGCTATCATACATCATAAAATGTTGCCCCCCCACCCCAAGACTGTTCACCTTTCACCATGGATAGGCTGCGACAGGAGAGACGGAGGCTAAGTGTGGCTGTACTTCAGGAGGAAGCTCAGGTCTCAGGGCTGCTTAGCTTGTTTTATTTTAACAAACAGTCTGCCATCGAGTGCCTAAGTGTCTGCAGCCTTAGCATAGATACATAGATAGTGTCGGCAGATAAGGGCCTATGGCCCACCCAGACTGCCCATTTGAGCTTGTAAGTTCAGTTTGTTTTCCTAGAAGTCTGTTGCCCCTTACCCCTGACCTCCAGAATTCCTTTATGTCTATCCCATGCATTCTTAAATCCTGTGATTGTTTCAGCCCCCACCACTTCCTCTGGCAGGGTGTTCCACTTGTCCACCACCCGTTCTGTGAAGAAATTCTTTCTCATGTTTCCTCTGAATCGTCCCTCCCTTCAACTTCATCCCATGCCCTCGAGTCCTGGAACATCTTTTTCACTTAAAATAGTGTTTTCTGCACCCTGTTCCTCCCTGTAAGATACTTGTATGTCTCTATCATATCCCTCTCTCTCCTCTCCTCCAGGAGTACATGTTCAGTTCCTTCAACCTGTCTTCATAGGACTTGTGATGCAATCCATGCACCATCTTTGTTGCCCTCCTCTGAACCTTCTCTACCCTGTCTATGTCCTTACGTAGGTATGGTCTCCAGAACTGTACACTGTACTCAGGTGGGGCCTCACTAGTGTCTTGTATAAGCGGAATTATGACCTCCCTTTTCCTGCTGGTGATGCCCTGCCTATACATCCCAGCATCCTATTTGCTTTACCTGCTACCTTGTCACACTGTTTCCCTACCTTGAGGTCATCAGAGATGATAACCCCATGACCCTTTCCTGCTTGGTGCATGCTATATCCTCACCCCCAACTGATATATTGTGCCAGGGTTTTTGTGCCTCTATATGCATTATCTTGCACTTCTTTGCATTGAATTTCAACTGCCAAACCCTGACCATTCTTCAAGTTTCTGCAGGTCGCTTCTCATTCTGTCTACACCTTCTGGTGTGTCTACTTGTTACAGAGCTTTGTGTCATCAGCTAACAGTGAAATTCTGCCTTCTAGGTCCTCAAGTAATGTCACTGATGAAGATGTTGAATAGGACCGTCCCAGCACTGATCCCTGTGGTACCCCACTGGTCACTCTTCCCTCTGTGGAGTGACAGCCATTTACCACCACCCTCTGTGTCCTGCCACCCAGCCAGTTACCTACCCACCACACTACTGTCCTGACCACACCCATATTCCCCAGTTTGTGTAATAGTCTTCTATGTGGCACAGTGTCAAAGGCCTTGCTGAAGTCTAGATAGGCCATGTCCACTGCCTCCCTGATCCACCTCCCCTAGTCACCCAGTCAAAAATTCAACGAGGTTGGTCTGACATGACCTCCCCTGGTGAAACCATGCTGCCTTGGGTCCTGTAGTCCATTGACAACCAGATGTTCCACCAATCTCTCCTTCAGTAGTGCTTCCATGGTCTTCCCCACTACCGAGGTGAGGCTGACTGGTCTGTAGTTCCCTGCTTCCTCTTTGTTCCCACTTTTGTATAAGGGGACAACATCTGCTGTCCTCCAGTCTTTGGGTACCTCCCCTGTTTCCAGTGCAGACCATCTTATTGTCTCTTACCTTCCGGTGTGGCCAGTTGTTTATCTCCTGTCTTCTGTTTTGCACCCAGGAGGAAAGCCGCACTTCTCAGTGGGTGCTGAGGGCTGGAGCAGAGAGCGTCTAAGAGGCCTGTAGGATGGCTTGGACCAGAGAAGACAAGAACTGCGGTTTAATATCTTTTTCTGACCAACACCTTCCCAGCCAGGGAAAAACAGTCTATTAGGGAGTGTTATATAATTTTCCTGTGTCTACTCAAGCTATAGTCTTAGTGAGTTAAAGTCATCTACCAATTGCATTCAAGCAGTCTATGGAGAGTTGCTTTGTTTTGTGTTCTCGCGGATGCTGTGAAGAAATGCTAACTCGTAGTGTAAAAGTTCAATGTTAGGGTACTTAGTAAATTGTAGTGTTATACTGTTTAATACTTAGGGTTTTATTTTATTTTGAGGTTATAAGCTGTTTAAATTGTATGCGCCACTACAGTTTACTCAATCACATGACTGACTAGTATGACACACAGCAGTAAACTCTGGGCAGCTCTTCTTGTCATATATTTTTAGAAACGCTTTATTGCAGCACTATATTTTATTAAGAAACTGCATGTGCAAAAGCTATTGCTGACCAGGTTTGATTGTGCCTGGTTGCTCAGGCAGACTCTAAAAAGAACAGAGAGAAAGAGAAAGGTACTCCCCTCTAAGTAGTGGATCAGTTTGAAAAGGAACTCTTAATGAACTAAGTGTAACCCCCCCCCCGTCACCCGGGGTTACTAGAATCCCACTTAGATCTAGTGGCAGGCAGGGAAAAAGGCAGCTTGTGAGACACCAGTTAAATGGATTTCACGCTGTCTCACTCTGTCCTCAGTCTCAGCTGAGCTGGAGGGATGACATCATATAGAATTCTCGCAGTACCATAAGCCACATTGGAAGGTTGTAGCTGGGAGTTAGGTTAGAATGTTGGGGTTTTCAAAGTCAGTCTTCAGAAGAGTGTGAAGTAGCTAGTGGGAGGCTCGGTGGAGGGAGGAGGTGCACTGCAGTTGGCAGTCCCTCATAGCCCTCAGCTCTGTAATAGAGCTACCTCTGTAGAGGGTGTGTGTTCTCGCCCTAGATAGACACACAGAAGATACCTGCTTGAAGTGGCTGAGACCGTCCCCAGTTGTTCCAGTGCCCCACTCCTGAGGGGGATGGGGGAACAAGACCAGCTCTTCAGGGGCAATTCCCCTGGCCCTGCTGAAAGGAAAAGAAGCTGCCTAGAAGATTTATGCGGAGGCACCCAGAAGTTTTGTGTTTTTCCAGAGAGAAGTCTGTGGGCATCTGCAATCCAGGGTGAGTCTGCTCTGCCAGAGAGCCATGTTTCACCGAGACTGTTGTGTTAAGTATCTGCTACTGTGGGTCATGAAAGGACAGCTAAGTACAGTACTTAAGTTGTGTATGGCTTGAAATGAATCTAATCAGTGGGGGTCTACAGGGATGGACATAGCCACTTAAAGAATGTTGAAGATGATGATTTCCCTTATGAGCTAGGAAGTGCTCATGGGTGGTAGAGGGAGCCACCAGATAAATATCCATGCTATATGGAAAAATGTCCAAGTGCTGGCCCGGGGTGCCATGACAGGGAATCCAGGAGAGACAGAGAAAGAGTGAGAGTACCAGTCTGGGCTGAGAGCCCAGTGTGTTCAGAATCAGAGGGTAGTTGTGATGATGATGAAGAATTAGTGTTCTGACCTCATTGGTTCTGTACAACCAGTGAGTGTAACCCTGTGGGGGTCCATCCTGCTTTGTATTCCTGTGTGTGTGAATAAAAGCCTCACTTTAGAATCCCACTCCTGGTTTGGACATTCACAGTTTTTGCTTCCTGTGTCCGGAGTTACCTGGATGCCCCGTCCAGAAGTACAAACCTAGCCCTGATGCCGAGTGAATGTTTTCTCCCCGAACCCAGGCTCACCAGGTAATGGGTTATAAAATGAAGGCACCGTGGCGCTAAATAAAATAACATCAACCCAGGACCTGGGGGGTTACAAAAATGGAGGCTACCGCTGGGATCTGGGTTTGGAACCTTGGGAGAGAACACAAAAGGACTGCTTGGATTAAGGCTAGCATTTTGGCTGTCTGGCAGTGGGTAGCCCAAAAAGTAGAAGCATTGCCACCTAAATGTCCCACTGTGTGCTACTGCTGTTCATGTGCTGCTGTAACTGTGCCATCAGTTTATCGAGGAGCAGTAAAGCCCAAGAGTATATGCCCTCATCCTTTATCAAAGTTATAATGTTTGCCAGCTTTTTTTAAAGTGTTGTGTGACAAGAAAAGTGTGGAAAACCATGGGGAACAAACAGTGATTTGTGCCCTAGACAAATTTTTCCATCGCAACAACCAGCTACTGATTGAGTGAGTACCAACCTAAAGCAACTCAAACTGTATGTGATTTTAACTAAAGCCAGCTGAATCTATGTGTAGCAGTGCGATCACTTTGCAAAGAAGGACTGTGTCATAATTGTGGGTTCAACAACAGTATAATGTTCAAAGCCATGTGAGAGACTGTGAGTTGTATGAAAGATGCAGTAAGAAATACAGGCAACCCTGTGTGATGAAATACTGTGGCTTTAGGGACTTTTAAGCAGAAGAGCGAGTTACAACAAGTAAAAAGTCCAGTAGAAATCATATAAATGTGCTAGGAGAACAGACAGTGCAGTTAACCAGTCTGAGTGAACTTAATCTGCTGAGTGTGTAAATCGGACGCGCAGTGGTTTGAGTCATAGAAAGAACGTTGATGTACAGGAGTGCTGCCGCTGCCATTATAAGGTGGGGTAGTAAAGTAAACACAGCAGCAGGGGAGCCATTTTGTGGAAGTTTTTCCAAAAGAGTGGAACTTGAGATAACAGTGAGCTTTTGTTTTCCTTTGCAGTCATGGCTTCGGGATCAGCCCGCTACCCGGATCATGCCCAGGTTATGATAGTAGAAGAAGTAAACAGACTGAAAGATATTAAGAGATGTTACTATGGGGGACGGTTGCCGCCTCATGTGGCGATTCCTGGATATCCAGTAAGAGTCACCCTGGTTGAGACTTGGCTGTCGAAATCCTCCTCTGACTCTCTAGTCTCCCTTCCTGGTTTCACCCTTTTCCGGTCCGACCATGTTGGGAGACGGGGCGGCGGCTGCGCTATTTATGTCAAGGAATCTCTCCCTGTACTAGCCCTGCCCACTCCCATCCTTGACTCCAGGGCCCAGGCGCTTACGCTGAAACTAACCCCTGACCCTTTAAAGGGACCCCTTTATCTGACTACTGCATACGTGCTCCCCAGGGACCAAACGCAGGCCATTGCCTCTCTTACAGAATACCTTACCTCTCTACCTCCTTCCGCTGATCAAATTCTGTGGGTGACTTAAATGTCAACTGGCTCAGCCCTCCTCCTCCTCTACCGAGATTCCTTTCTGCAATAGACCTAACGTCAACTAGTTACCCACCCTACCAGGACTAACCCCAAGAGAGGCTCCAGTACCCTTCTTGATGTGGTACTCACCAACCGCCTCTAATCGGATCCCCAATGTACAAGTCCTCCCAGACTCTCTCAGCGATCACTCCCCATTCTATTCCACTGGTCATCCTCAGTCCCAAACCCATAGCACAGTCCACATGCGGCGGTCTAATACCTGGTGGACTGATAAAACTTAAGGAACTTCTGTCCCAAATTGACTGGTCTCCTATACAGGCAACTCCTGACATCGATACAGCTCTCCTTCTTTACCCAAACTTTAATAATGCCTGTGATATCTTTGCCCCAATGTTGACCGCTGTTCTAAAGAAGAATGCCCTAGGTAACCCCAGCTTTTGATCCACCAGCTCAAGCATAAGGGACAACCTATGGCACCGTGCCATTGAGACTGGCCAGCCAATGACAGGCGGTTATATGCTGCCACAAACAAGTGCACTGGGCCATCAGAAAGGCCAAGTCTGAGCACCATCGTCCTCACCACTGCCTCATGGGGAACCCCAGAACCTTCTGGGATAACATTAAACAGTTAAATGGGAGTGCACACCCCCACACACCAGATCAACATTAATGGTGTGATCTCTCAGACCCAGCCCTCATAGCCAACTACCTCAACACCTCATTCACTGACCTTAGCCCTATCCTCCTACAAATTTTTTTGACCCTCCTCCCCCAGCACCTGCCATAAATCTTTCTAGCCCTTATTTTCTCCTCCAGCGTGTTTCTGCCCAAGAACTTAGGCCGCACCTGTCACTGCCCTCAAGAGTAATAGTACAGGCAGTGACACCTGATCCGTATCCCACGGCTGGTCTTAGACACAGTCCTCACTCGATCACATGCCTCATCAACCACTCTCTTTGCCTGGGGAAGGTTCCAACTGCCTGGAAAGTCGCCACTGTCACCTCTATCTTTAAAGGTGGTGGTAGGACTGTGGCTGGAAACTATCAACCGATCTCCATTCTCTCTCCTCTCTCCAAGGCCTTGGAAAAAGTGGTGGCCTCTCAAATCTCTGACTACCTCTCCACCTACAATGTCCAAGGCCACTGTTTTTCGGTTTTTACCGGAAAACCCGGTAAAATTCCGGAATTAGGGCTGCCTGAACACCGGTAAAAACAAAGATTTCATGGAATCTGACATTTTATACTAGATCAGTAATTCTACAAAACTTGTATTTTTCTTATAATTGCTTCCTGAACTATTTTCAACTTGCTTTATTTAATGCTCTGTATATTAAGCCTTCTTTTATTCTGATTATTTATACACACACTAAAAGAATGACAGCAGAATCCCGGTAAAATCCGGAAATTAGAATAACAATCACCGGTGCAGTTCCGGAATCTGAAGTATTGAAAATGGAATTTCAGTGTTTTAATCACCGTAAATCAGTGGCCTTGACAATGTCCTTTGTCCTGAGCAGCATGGCTTCCGAGCGGGCCACAGTACCAACACAGCCCTCCTAGAGTTCTCCAACTTTCTCCACTCCTCCTTAGACACTGGTTCTCTGGCTGGTGCTGTCTTCATTGACCTCTCGAAAGCTTTCGACACTGTCTCCCACCCCCTCCTTCTTGATGCCCTTAGTCTCTCTGGTTTTGCTGCTGGGCCTATCTCCTGGTGCACCAGTTATCTGTCTGACTCGCTCTGCGTAGTAAAATTAATGGGACCTACCCAGACATCTGTCCCATTTTTCTGGGTTCCCCAGGCTCCATTCTGGGCCCTTACTATTCTCCCTTTACCTTAACACCCTTCCACGCTCTTGCTCGGAGAACATTCTATTGTACGCTGATGATGCAGTCATCTTTGCCTCAAGTCATAACCCTATTGCCCTCCAGGACTCACTGCAGATGTCCTTCACTGAAGCCGAGGGCTGGTTCAAGGAACATAGATTGGTGATAAATCTTAAAAAAAAAAAAAAAAACATGTTCTTCACTCATCCCCAAAACAAGTCCTGCAACTTCAAACTCCTCATTCACTCTGGGTCCTCTTTCCCACTCGAACAAGTTTGCTCCTATAAATACCTAGGGATCCATTTTGACCCTCCCTCTCCTTCCATGGACACATCGCTGCCCTAGCCAGGCCACTAATATCCCGATTGGGCATCTTACATCCGGTATAAAACCTGCCTCCCCTCCGGAGGCTCTTCGACTGCAGTCACCTCCTAGTTCAGTCCCTAGTGGACTATGGATCGGGTATGGTGCTGATCAGACCAAGACTCCATAAAATTTGCACTACTCTGAATAAGGCCTGCAGGTTACATTACTGGAGCACCCAGGCTGACACACACCTGTTCACTGTACGCTAAAGCGCTGGTACTTGATCTTGACGAGCCTCAAATATCTGACCTGTACTCTTACAAAAAGACCCTCCTTGGGCTATCCCACCAGGATTGACCACCACCATAGCCGCCTGTCCCACTAGTTCATACTGGACCTCTGGGAAAACCTCTTGTTATCCCTAGAGCTAAGACCTCTCACGGCCAAGAGCCTTCAGCTTTTAGGCCCCTCCTGGTTCAACACACTGCCCCTCCATCTCCAAGCTCCAACTATATCGTGCTTCAAAACTTCCTTACGTAACCACCTTATTAACACCTGATGCTGTAATTGCCACTAGTCAAAGCCAGTACTCAATACTTAGACAAAGCTTATTACTAAGCTGCTAAGGACAACATAACTCGGTATTGTTTGCATCAATCCTACCTGTACCAGCTTGTTTGTATCTATGTCTTAATTTACTGTTATATTTATGTGTTGTACTGTTATACTGTGTATTTTCATTTGTCTTACTGTGACAAGGTACTTTTGTAAATGAGCCTATGGCTCAAAGGTTTTCCAAACTACTGTTTAAATAAAATAAAAAAAAATAAAGAGTGTGCATAATGTGCTTAAAGGCTGGAAGGGACGTCTTCATGGTTCCTCACTGTTCTGGGTGCCTAGAGAGACATGGCTTGACCAAAGCACCCAAGATTTATTTGGCTCCCACATGGACAATGATTCATGAACCTGCAGTTGGCAGCACACAGCACCGGGTAGAGTCTGTCGGAGGAGGCTCAGTAGAGTGTGACCTGAAGCAGGAGGGTGCAGAGCAAAGAACTGATGTATCTGAGTCCGAGTCACAGAGAAACACAGTGGAAGGAACATCTACAGACCCTTGGAGAGAGGGGCCTAGTCCAAGTGTCATAGGTGACAATGAGATGAGGGAGACTTTTGAATGGGAGGTGTCGACCTCCGCGCCCAGCGAGGAGTGAATAATCTCAGGAGTGAGGATGACTGCTCACTCCTGGGCTCAGACTCTCAGCGAGGAAGAGGGGGAACCGATGTGGCCTTATGAAGAAGGTACGGATCCACAGCCTCGGGCTCTTGCATCAGACGAGCTAATGGAAGAAGAGAGTGATGGCTCCATAGACCTGTCTCCACAAGGAAAAGCCAAAGATCCATTCTACACTGCATTGAGTATGCGTAGCTGACAGAACCAGGACTGGCCGCTCCCAAGCCAGGCCAGAGGGCTCAGGCTGACCAAGTGTAGTAAAGAGGAAAGACTGGTTAGTAGGAAGGCAAATGAGATCTATGGGATATATTTTCCTACCTTTCCTCAGAGAGTCTGGGAGGAGATTGAAAGAAACAGGAAAGCCTAGCTAGGAGAAGAGGCCACAAAACATGTGCATCCTGGTGCAAGCAGGTATGTCAGAGACAGTGTGTTACAAGTAAAATTCAGACAGTGGAAAGTGGGCAGGACACTGTTTATAGATATTGTTCAAACTGTGGATGGAGAGGGAAATTAAACCTTTTACAATGTGAATTATGAGCACCCAGATGGGGTAATAATTCTTGCACCTGACCCATTGTGCTATTTCCCACAGTGCAGACGAAGTCCTGTGAATGTGCCCATGCCTACCAAGTGGAAAGCAGAGCAGTGGTAGCCAGTGCTGCCATCCAGCCGTTGCCGTACCTATGTTGTTCCACCAGCCTGGCGTTCCAGGAACCAGGTGCCCCAGATTCTCCAGCCTTGCAGTGTACTGGCTTTCCGGATTCCATCGACTGGTCTACCAGACGACTTCACATCCAGAGAGGACACCAGCCCAGCTGTATCCTGATTCATTGCCTAGGATTTCAGATGACTTCTGATCAGCTGTTTTTTCCTGTTCTGTTTACAAGGTTCCATCTCCTAGATGACATCATCCCAGTAGTTTCCATATGTGCCATCCTGTTGTTTCTGGAAGATGTCTGCCCAGCTGTATCATAAGAATGCTGCCAGGGAGAGTCATCAGCAGGAACCAGGTTTCGTATTGATTTATTTCTTCAAAGGACTGGTAAGTCCAGACTCTTCTATTCTAATGACACTACAGTACACACCCTATACCTAGCAGACTTCAGACTGTTTGAACTGTCCTCAAAGACTCTCCCCTTCGGGATTACAGTCCTACCAGAACTGTGCTTCACCACGCTCCGGCCCAGGAGAGACTCTTGGACTTGCCTTCTGGCACTGTTGTCACTAGATGGGACTTTTAGGGCACTCCACCCCCATTAATATGTATTGTAAATAATGTCATTTTCTACTGTTTTTCTACTTTTCTATCAAAATTATTTTTGGGATTCTCCAGTGTTTCGATGGTAGGGGTTAGATAGTACTGTGCTGGCAGAATATGGGTTTGTTTGTCTTTTCTCTTGCAGGTGTTCCTGAAGAAGACAGGAAGAGAAGACAAGAAGAGAAGGCATGAAGAGGAGGAACTCAGCAGAGTCCTTAGTGTGCTTTGAAAAGTAGTAGAGTTTAAAGTACAGTGTTGTTGTGTTTAACTTTTCCTTCCACAGGTATGGCTGTGGGGGAGTGTGGGAGTAATACCTAGGGTATAGTATTAACTCCTTGTAGTTTGGATGCAGGTGTCCTAGGTTGGGCGGAGGTTCCCTGTGTGTTTTGGGGTAATTTGGGTTTGATCAGTTAGGCTTTCCCTAGAGGGCTAGGGGGGATAGACGTGCTGTGGCTTTGACCTGCAGGGGTTGCAGTACTGATCTATTGAGGGCTATGCTCTGGACAATTCTACAAGGCCACTAGGTGACTTGAAAGAAAGAACTTAAGAGTAGAGGCTGAGGCATCAGCCGATGGCATCTGAGATCTTAGTGTTGCCTGCCTGTGCCTAGTATATGGTAGGAGAGGGCCTGATCACCCCTCTCTGTAGGTAGCACAGTGGGAAGGATGGCCTAGGCTGGGTTAGTAATGACTGGGGCAGTCATTTTCCTGCCTGAGGATGGGTGTAACCCCCCCATCACCCGTGGTTACCAGAATCCCACTTAGATCTAGTGGCAGGCAGGGAAGGCAGCTTGAGAAATACTAGTTAAATGGATTTCACACTGTCTCACTCTGTCCTCAGTCTCAGCTGAGCTGGAGGGATGACATCATATAAATTCTCAGCTGCATGTTCACATTGAAGGTTGTAGCTGGAGTTAGGTTAGAATGTTGGGGTTTCTGAATGTTAGTCTTCAGGAGAGTGTGAAGTAGCTAGTGGGAGACTCAGTGGAGGGAGGAGGTGCACTGCAGTTGGCAGTCCCTCATAGCCCTCAGCTCTGTAATAGAGCTACCTCTGTAGAGGGTGTGTGTTCTCGCCCTAGATAGACTCACAGAAGACACCTGCTTGAAGTGGCTGAGACCCTCCCCAGTTGTTCCAGTGCTCCACCCTTGAGGGGGATGGGGGGGTACAGTTGCGCAAGAACTTGCCGTAACAGTAGACCTTCATAAACAGTTCTTGCAGCAGGTTGCACCATTAGGACTGAAGCCAGCAGGCACCAGGACCTCACGGAAAAATTCTAGCTAGCAGTATCCAGCAGGGGACCGCCCCCAACATCAGCCCCTCCCTGATATCAGGCATCACATAAAATGGGCGGTCCCCCAGCCTTCCAGTTCTCCTCCTGGAGACCCTGCCCAAGTGTGACATCTGAAGGGAGATTGAGGATCCGCTCCAAAGGAAGTTTAGAAAAAGCATGCAAAGGATGCTGTAGCCTAAAAACTGGCTCAGAAGACTCATCCGCCCAGAGGGAAGGTGGGAGGGAAACTACCTGCTGCAAGAGCTGTTCTCGAAGATCTACTGTGTAGGGTAAGTTCTTACACAACTGTACTATCTTACTTCAAGAAACAGCTCTTGCAGCAGGTTACACCATTAGGACTGATTCTCAAGTAGTAAGGGAACAATTTGCTATGAGGAGGGTAGGAGAGATGACTCAGACTTCAGGACAAGAGTCCTGAGGACCCGCCAAGCGAATCCAGCTCTACGCCTAGAGGCAAGTCCAAACTGTAGTGTTCTGATGAAAGTGTGCACAGCGCCCAAGTCCTCGCCGCATAGATGGCTGAAGTGGAGACATTTTTGAGCGCAGTGTAAGTTGGTAGCCACCTCCTTTTTAGAATGACCTTCACCAGTCCTGGTAAGAGTTTATTATGCTTCTGATGATAACAGAACATAATGCACTTGACCAACCATCTGAAAGCTTAATTGTTTTGAAAACAGGAGCACCGAGCATCCGCCAGTATGGAAACAGAGAGCTGGTCCGACTTATGATGGGCTTTGGTTTTGTCAGATAATACCAGACATCTATGTATATCTAGAGTGTGCAACAAGGCCTCCTCCTATTACTGTATCTGCAATACACCGCAGGTCTATATCCTGGTTGAGGTGACCACGAGACCACTTTTGGAAGAAACTTAGGATTTTCTTAAGGCCACCCTGTCCCTGTGAAAACAATAAGGATCCTCACACACGAGTGCATGAAGCTCAGAAACTCTCTGCAGAAGTAACAGCAACTACAGGAGCGTCTTCCAAGTGAAGAGACGCAGCTCGCAATCCGCGGCTGGTTCAAAAGGAGGTAGGGTAAGCTGCTCTAAACAAAGGGAGATCCTAAGGAACCGGTCTCTGATAAGAGGTCTCTGGTGGGATGCCATGCAAAAGCGTAGAAGCCTCTTAGTTGAGCTAGAGAGCTATGACTCATCGGTTGAAAGATACGCTGAAATGGCGACAGGTGAACCTTAATGGAAGAGTGGCGAATGCCGTCTCATACAGGGTTAGAAGGTAGTCTAAAACTGACCTCTCTGAACCATCTAATGGGATCAATCTGTGAGATTGTGCCCAGATGCAAATCTGCACCACTTCGTGCTTAAGTGGAGGGTTTTCTGGTTGCCGCCAGAACATCCACAACTTCTGAGAGACCAGATTCAGGACTGCTATGTCTTTATGGAGCTCAGCATGCAGGTTCAGCGACCGAGAGCCAGGATGGTGACTAAGGAGCCTGCCACCTGGGACAGAAGTTGAGAGCTGAATGGCAGAGGCACCGAGGTTCTGGGTCAGCTGATGGGTTAGAGGGAACTAAATTTGCCTGGGCCAAAGGCGCTACCAGAATCAGTCACGCCTGTCTTGTTGGAGCTTCAGTAAATCCTCTGGATCAAAGGAAAGGGTGGGAAAGCATAGAGGAATTTGCCCATTCAAGAGAGGGACAACGCGTCTCACCAGAAAACACAAGCCCTCGATCTAGCAGGCAAAATTTGGGCAGTTTTGCATTGGATGGGGACACGAAAAGGTCTAATTTTGGTGTCCCCATCTGCAAAACAGATCCTCTGTGACTTTCTGAAGCAGTTCCCATTCGTGGACTCTGGCTTGTGATCATGGAGATTGTTCAAATTGTGTTGTCCACTCCGGAACGGCACTGCAATAATATCTGCACCGTGTTGCAGTACCCAATTCCAAACCCTTTGAGCCTCTCTGCAAAGGGGTAGGATTGAGTGCCTCCTTGTTTGTTGAGATAGTACATCACTGCAGTATTGTCTGTTTGAATCGAAGAAATGTCGGTGGAATGTCCGTCTGGAATGCTTGTAGGGCATAAAGGACGGTTCTCATCTCCAGAATATTTATGCGCAGATGGGACTCTTAGAGACGACCATGAGCCTTGAGTCCTGACCCCTAAGATGCGCGCTCCTATCCGGATTCTGAGGCATCCATGGAGAGGTCACTAAAGGAGGTGGTGCCATGAAGGGACTCGTTGCCAGAGATGGTCCAGAACGAGCCACCATTGCCAGTCTCGGATGACGGCATTCATGATCCGGACTGGATGCTGCATATGAACTTGCTTCTGGTCCCATTGATCCAGCAACATCCACTGGGTAACCTATTATATGGAGTCGGGCTGGGGAACCGTCGCATGCTTGGCCGCCATATATCCGAGCAGGCAAAGAACGGTCCTGTTGGGCACCATTGTCTTCATCATTGTGTCCGTAAGAGGATCTGATGTGTTCCGCCTGTCCGAAGGAAGAAATGCTCTCTCTTGAGTGGTGTCCAGAACTGCTCAATAAATTGCAGAGTCGAGAGATGGGACAGGAGAGACTTCTCCTGGTTGATGATGATGCCCAACGATTGGAAAAGAGAATGGTTATCCTGAATTGGGACATCAGGGCCTCCCAGAGGGTGCCTTGAGGAGCCAGTCATCTAGGTATGGAAAAACATAGTGGCCCTGCCTACTGAGAGTTACTGCCATGCACTTCGTAAACACCCGAGGTGCAGAAGACAGTCCGAATGGGAGGGCTCAGAACTGGTAATGGCGTCCCAGAAACTCCAAGCGCAGAAACCTTTGATGCGTTTGAGCGACCGGGATATGTAGGCAAGTGTCCTGCACGTTCAGCGATGCTAGCCATGCATCTTTGAGCATGGGGATGAGACCTGGAGGTCACATGCAGAAGCATTTGTATAACACAAATGTGTTGAGATCGCTGAGATCTAAAGATCGGTACGAGTCCCACTGCTCTTGGGACCAGGAAAATGGGAATAACAACCTTTTCCTTTCTGGTCCAGTGGGCAATACTCTATGGCCTCCCTTGTCATGGAGGGCCGAGATCTCCTACTGGATGAGCAGAGCATGCTGACCACGTAACAGGAGAGCAGGGGAGGTCTGGACAGTGGGTGGCGAGGAACTCTATAGAGTGTCCTCGATGTACCAACTGTAACATCCACCGTTGGAGGTGATCATGCAATCCCAGAAGGTAATGAGATGGACCCCAACCTTTATCCTTTGATCCAGAGGAGGGGCGAGGGCCAGAAAGGTGTCATGCTGTGGTGACATTGGGTCCTGTGGGCTGGGCTGCTTTGGGATGCTAAGCCCTGGCCTATCGAGGGAATCTGAGCTTGACCTTTGCAACAAAATTGCCTCGGGGTTGTTAGCCAGAACGTGGCTGTTGCCTGCACACGAAAACGGTTCTGGTCCCCTCTGAAAGGAACCAGATTTGGGTCTGTACATAGCCTGTACAGTCCGAACTGCCTTCCTGGCATCCTGTAGCTTGGTGATGACCTTCGGATTCCTCACAGAATAGGACAGCTCCATTATAAGGGACATCAGGATATTCTTCTGAATGTCCGGGTGAAACCGGAGACTCTCAACCAAGAGTGTCCTGAAGACACACCCAGTAGCTGCTCCCTGGTGGCTGAGTCTGCTGAGACACACACCTGTTCACTGTACGCTAGCGCTGGTACTGATCTGACGAGCCCAAATATCTGACCTGTACTTTACAAAGACCTCCTTGGCTATCCTCACCAGGATTGACCACCACATACCCGCTTGTCCCACTAGTTCACTGACCTCTGGGAAAACTCTGTTGTCCCTAGAGCTAATATCTTCACGCCAAAGAGCCTTCAGTTTTAGGGCCCTCCTGGTTCAACACACTGCCCTCCATCTCAAGCCCAACTATATCGTGCTCAAAACTTCCTTAACCACCTATTAACACCTGATGCTGTAATTGCCACAGTCAGCTTACTCAATACTTAAGACAAAGCTTATTACTATGCTGCTAAGGACAACATAACTCCGTATTGTTTTGCATCAATCCTACCTGTACCAGCTTGTTTGTATCTATGTCTTAATTTACTGTTATACTTATGTGTTGTACTGTTATACTGTGTATTTTCATTTGTCTTACTGTGACAAGGTATCTTTTGTAAATGAGCCTATGGCTCAAAGGTTTTCCAAACTACTGTTTAAATAAAATAAAAAATAAAGAGTGTGCATAATGTGCTTAAAGGCTGGAAGGGACGTCTCTGTTGGTTCCTCACTGTTCTGGTGCCTAGAGAGACATGGTTGACCAAAGCACCCAAGATTTATTTGGCTCCCACATGGACAATGATTCATGAACCTGCAGTTGGCAGCACACAGCACTGGTAGAGTCTGTCGGAGGAGGCTCAGTAGTGTGACCTGAAGCAGGAGGGTGCAGAGCAAAGAACTGATGTATCTGAGTCCCGAGTCACAGAGAGAAACACAGTGGAAGGAAACATCTACAGACCCTTGGAGAGGGGCCTAGTCCAAGTGTCATAGGTGACAATGAGATGGGGAGACTTTTTGAATGGAGGTGTCAATCGCGCCCAGCGAGGAGTGACGTAATCTCAGGAGTGAGGATGACTGCTCACCCTGGGCTCAGACTCTCACCAGGAAGAGGGGAACCGATGTGGCCTTATGAAGAAGGTACGGATCCACAGCCTCGGCTCTTGCATCAGACGAATGAATGGAAGAAGAGAGTGATGGCTCCATAGACCTGTCTCCACAAGTGAAAAGCCAAAGATCCATTCTACACTGCATTGAGTATGCGTAGCTGACAGAACCAGGACTGGTCTCGCCTCCTGCCAGGCCAGAGGGCTCAGGCTGACCAAGTGTAGTAAAGAGGAAAGACTGGTTGTTAGGGAAGGCAAATGAGATCTATGGGATATGTTTTCCACCTCTCCTCAGAGAGTCTGAGGAGATTGAAAGAAACAGGAAAGCCTAGCTAGAGAAGAGGCCACAAAACATGTGCATCCTGGTGCAAGTAGGTATGTCAGACAGTGTTGTTAGTATGAAATTCAGACAGTGGAAAGTGGGCAGGACACTGTTTATAGATATTGTTCAAACTGTTGATGGAGAGGGAATTAAACCTTTACAATGTGAATTATGAGCACCCAGATGGGGTAATAATTCTGCACCTTGACCCATTGTGCTATTTCCCACAGTGCAGACGAAGTCCTGTGAATGTGCCCATGCCTACCAAGTGGAAAGCAGAGCAGTGGTAGCTGTGTGCTGCCATCCAGCTGCTAAGCTGCATCTATGTTGTTCCACCAGCCTGGCTGCCCAGGAACCAGGGTGCCCCAGATTCTCCAGCCTTGCAGTGTACTGGCTCTCCGGATTCCATCGACTGGTCTCACTTCAGACTTCACATCCAGAGAGGACACCAGCCCAGCTGTATCCTGATTCATTGCCTAGGATTTCAGATGACTTGATCAGCTGTTTTTTCCTGTTCTGTTTACAAGGTTCCATCTCCTAGATGACATCATCCTAGTAGTTTCCATATGTGCCATCCTGTTGTTTTCTGGAAGATGTCTGCCCAGCTGTATCATAAGAATGCTGCCAGGGAGAGTCATCAGCAGGAACCAGGTTTCATTGATTTATTTCCTTCAAAGGACTGGTAAGTCCAGACTCTTCTATTCTAATGACACTACAGTACACAACTCTATACCTATAGACTTCAGATTGCTGTTTGAACTGTCCCTCGAAGACTCTCCTTCGGGATTACAGTCCTACCAGAACTGTGCTTCACCACTGCCCGCCCAGGAGAGACTCTTGGACTTGCCTTCTGGCACTGTTGTCACAGATGGGACTTTAGGGCACTCCACCCCATTAATATGTATTGTAAATAATGTCATTTTCTACTGTTTTTCTACTTCTTCTATCAAAATTATTTTGGGATTCTCCAGTGTTTCGATGGTAGGGGTTAGATAGTACTATGTGCTGGCAGAATATGGGTTTGTTTGTCTTTTCTCTTGCAGGTGTTCCTAAGAAGACAGGAAGAGAAGACAAGAAGAGAAGGATGAAGAGGAGGAACTCAGCAGAGTCCTTAGTGTGCTTTGGAAATAGTAGAGTTTAAAGTACAGGTTGTTGTGTTTAACTTTTCCTTCCACAGGTATGGCTGTGGGGATGTGGGGTAATACCTAGGGTATAGTATTAACCCTTGTAGTTTGGATGCAGGTGTCCTAGGTTGGGCGGAGGTTCCTGTGTTTTGGGGTAATTTGGGTTTGATCAGTTAGGTTTTCCTGAGAGGGCTAGGGGGGATAGACGTTGTGGCTTTGACCTGCAGTAGGGGTTGCAGTACTGATCTATTGAGGGCTATGCTCTGGCACTTCTACCAGGGCCACCTAGGTAAACAAAGAAAGAACTTAAGAGTAGAGGCTGAGGCATCAGCCGATGGCATCTGAGATCTTAGTGTTGCCTGCCTGTGCCTAGTATATGGTAGGAGAGGGCCTGATCACCCTCTCTGTAGGTAGCACAGAGGGAAGGATGGCCTAGGCTGGTTAGTAATGACTGGGCAGTATTTTCCTCTGCCTGAGGATGGGTGTAACTCTCCATCACCCGTGGTTACCAGAATCCCACTTAGATCTAGTGGCAGGCAGGGAAGGCAGCTTGAGAAATACTAGTTAAATGGATTTCACACTGTCTCACTCTGTCCTCAGTCTCAGCTGAGCTGAGGGATGACATCATATAATTCTCGAGCTGCATAAGCCACATTGAAGGTTGTAGCTGGGAGTTAGGTTAATGTTGGGGTTTTCAAAGTTAGTCTTCAGGAGAGTGTGAAGTAGCTAGTGGGAGACTCAGTGGAGGGAGGAGGTGCACTGTAGTTGGCAGTCCCTCATAGCCCCTCAGCTCTGTAATAGAGCCACCTCTGTAGAGGGTGTGTGTCTACTCTAGATAGACCTGCCAGAAGACACCTGCTTGAAGTGGCTGAGACCCTCCCCAGTTGTTCCAGTGCTCCACCCTTGAGGGGGATGGGGGTACAGTTGCGCAAGAACTGGCCGTGAATAGTAGACCTTCATAAACAGTTCTTGCAGCAGGTTGCACCATTAGGACTGAAGCCAGCAGGCACCAGGACCAATGGAAAATTCTAGCTAGCAGTATCCAGCAGGGGACCGCCTCAACATCAGCCCCCTCCCGATATCAGGCATCACATAAATGGGGCGTCCCCCAGCATTCCCAGTTCTCCGCCTGAGACTCTGCCTCAAGTGTGACATCTGAAGGGATTGAGGATCCGCTCAAAGGAAGTTTAGAAAAAGGCACAGCGATGCTGTAGCCTAAAAAACTAGGTCGAAGACTTATCACTTCAGAGGGGAAGGTGTGAGGAAACTACCTGCTGCAAAGAGCTGTTCTCGAAGATCCACTGTTACGGTAAGTTCTTACACAACTGTACTATCTTACTCAAGGAAACAGCTCTTGCAGCAGGTTACACCATTAGGACTGATTCCCAAGCAGTAAGGGAACAATTTGCTACCGGAGGAGGGTAGAGAGATGACTCAGACTTCAGGACAAGAGTCCTGAGGACCGCCAAGCCGAATCCAGCTCTACGCCTAGAGGCAATGTCCAAACTGTAGTGTCTGATGAAAGTGTGCACATAGGCCCAAGTCCCTGCCGCACAGATGGCTGAAGTGGAGACATTTTTGAGCGCAGTGGTAGCCACCTCCTTTGTAGAATGACCTTCACCAGTCCTGGTAAGAGTTTATTGCGCTTCTGATAACAGAACATAATGCACTTGACCAACCATCTGAAAGCTTACTGTTTTGAAACAGGAGCACCGAGCATCCAGCAGTAAGGAAACAGAGAGCTGGTCCGACTTATGATGGGCTTTGGTTTTGGTCAGATAATACCTGAGACATCTATGCACATCTAGAGGTGCAACAAGGCCTCCTCCCATTACTGTATCTGCAATACACCGGCAGGTCTATATCCTGGTTGAGTGTGACCGCCGAGATTCACTTTGGGAAGAAACTTAGGATTTCTTCTAAGGCCACCCTGTCCCTGTGAAAACAAATAAGGATCCTCACACACGAGTGCATGAAGCTCAGAAACTCTTCTGCAGAAGGCACAGCAACTAACAGAGCCGGTCAAGTGAAGAGACGCAGTCGCAATCCGCGGCTGGTTCAAAAGGAGGTAGGTAAGCTGCTCTAAACAAAGGGGAGATCCTCATGTGGAACCGGTCTCTGATAAGAGGTCTCAGGCAGGATGCCATGCAAAGCTGCTGAAGCCTCTAGTTGAGCTAGAGAGCTATGACCTATCGTGAAAGATACGCTGAAATGGCGACAGGTGAACCTTAATGGAAGAGTAGGCGAGGCCTGCCTCATACAGGGTTAGAAGGTAGTCTAAAACTGACCTCTCTGAACCATCTAATGGGATCAATCTGTGAGATTGTGCCCAGATGCAAAATCTGCACCACTTCATGGCATGCAGTGGAGGGTTTTCTGGCTGCCGCCAGAACATCCACAACTTCCCGAGACTCCGTATCTCAGGACTGCTATGTCTTTAGGAGCTAAGCATGCAGGTTCAGCGACCGGAGAGCCAGATGGACTAAGGAGCCTGCCACCTGGGACAGAAGTTGAGAGCTGAATGGCAGAGGCACTGGAGGTTCCTGCGACAGCTGATGTAATAGAGGGAACTAGAATTTGCCTGGGGCCAAAAGGTCATACTTCAGAATCAGTAACGCCTGCCTTGTTGGAGCTTCAGTAAAATCCTCTGGATCAAAGGAAAGGGTGGAAAGCATAGAGGAATTTGCTCATTCAAGAGAGGGACAACGGCCTCACCAGAAAACACCAAGCCCTCGATCTAGCGAGCAAATTTGGGCAGTTTTGCATTGGATGGGGACACCTAAAAGGTCTAATTTTGGTGTCCCCATCTGCAAAACAGATCCTCTGTGACTTTCTGAAGCAGTTCCCATTCGTGGACTCTGGCTTGTGATCATGGAGATTGTCTGCGATTGTGTTGTCCACTCCGGGAACGGCACTGCAATAATATCTGCACTGTGGTTGCAGTACCCAATTCCAAACCCTTTGAGCCTCTCTGTAAAGGGGGTAGGATTGAGTGCCTCCTTGTTTGTTGAGATAGTACATCACTGCAGTATTGTCTGTTTGAATCAGAAGAGTAATCGTGGAATGTCCGTCTGGAATGCTTGTAGGGCATAAAGGACGGTTCTCATCTCCAGAATATTTATGCGCAGATGGGACTCTAGAGACGACCATGAGCCTTGAGTCCTGACCCCTGCTATGAGCGCTCCCATCCGGATTCTGAGGCATCCATGGAGAGTGTCACTAAAGGAGGTGGTGCCATGAAGGGGACCTGCTTCGAGAGATGGTCCAGAACGAGCCACCATTGCCAGTCTCGATGACGGCATTCATGATCCGGACTGGATGCTGCATATGAACTTGCTTCTGGTCCCATTGATCCAGCAACATCCACTGGGTAACCCGTGATATGGAGTCGGGCTAGGGAACGTCGCAATGGCAGCCGCCATATATCCGAGCAGGCAAAGAACGGTCCTGTTGGGCACCATTGTCTTCATCATTGTGTCCCGTGATGAGGGATCTGATGTGTTCCGCCCTGTCCAAGGAAGAAATGTCTCTCTTGAGTGGTGTCCAGAACTGCTCCAATAAATTGCAGAGTCTGAGATGGGACAAGGTGCGATTTCTCCTGGTTGATGATGATGCCCAACCATTGGAAAAGAGAATGGTTATCCTGAATTATGGACATCAGGGCTTCCCAAGAGGGTGCCTTGAGGAGCCAGTCATCTAGGTATGGAAAACATAGTGGCCCTGCTTCACTGAGAGTTACTGCCATGCACTTCAGAAACACCCGAGGTGCAGAAGACAGTCCGAAGTGGGAGGGCTCAGAACTGGTAATGGCGCCCAGAAACTCAAGCGCAGAAACCTTGATGCGCTTGAGCGACCGGGATATGTAGGCAAGTGTCCTGCATCGCTCAGCGATGCAGCTATGCATCTTTGAGCATGGGGATGAGACCTGGGAGGGTCACCATGCAGAAGCATTTGTATAACACAAATGTGTTGAGATCGCTGAGATCTAAGATCGCAAGTCCCCGCTTTCTTTGGGACCAGGAAAATGGGAATAACAACCTTTCCTTTCTGGTCCAGTGGAACGTACTCTATGGCCTCCTTGTCATGGAGGGCCGAGATCTCCACTGGATGAGCAGAGCATGCTGGACCCATGAATAGGAGAGCAGGGAGGTCTGGATAGTGGTGGCCGAGGAACTTATGGAGTGTCCTCGATGTACCAACTGTAACATCCACTGGTTGGAGGTGATCCTCCTGCAATCCCAGAAGGTAATGAGAGATGCGACTCCTCAACCTTTATCCTTTGATCCAGAGGAGGGCGAGGGCCAGAAAGGTGTCATGCTGTGGTGACATTGGGTCCTGTGGGCTGGGCTGCCTTGGGATGCTTTAAGCCCCTGGCCTATGAGGAATCTGACTTGACCTTTGCAACCAAAATTGCCCCTGGTGTTAGCCAGAACGTGGCTGTTGCCTCCACGAAAACGGTTCTGGTCCCTCTGAAAGGAACTAGATTTGGGTCTGTACATAGCCTGTACAGTCCGAACTGCCTTCCTGGCATCCTGTAGCTTGGTGATGACCTTCTCGGATTCCTCACAGAATAGGACAGCTCTATTATAAGGGACATCCAGGATATTCTTCTGAATGTCCGGGTGAAACCGAGACTCTCAACCAAGAGTGTCCCTGAAGACAAACGCCAGTAGCTGCTCCCCTGGTGGCTGAGTCTGCTGAATTGTAAGTGGCTCGGAGAACCTGGGTCCCCACGTCCTGACCCAGTACGGAGGAGGTTGAGCAGCTCCTCCTCTTTTTCACCATCCGGAAAGTCCTTCAAAAGGTCTTGGCCCTGTTCCCAGCGGGCATTTTGAAATTGCACCATGTGCGTGAGGTAATTCAAAGACCTTATCGAAGCATGTAGCAGCCGTACATGCGCCTTCCCGTAGAATATAATTGCTTAGATTCTTGATCCAGAGGCTGGGTACTCAAGTGTTGTGCTCATTGAGACCGATTATGAGATGCCATAATGACTAGTGAGTCTGCCAGGGTTGCTGGGCCAGATACAGGTCCTCCATAGGAGCTCTGTAGAGGCGGTCAGCCTTCTTAGGAACAGCCGGTGTCAAGCGCGGACGCCTCAAGCTGCCTTGGTGACGCCCATGAAGGTGTCCACTAGAGGCGGATCACCACAGGCTTTGGGTCTTTGTGCCAAGGTAACGGGCAAGGTGTTGTCTCTCGGGTCCAAGTCTTCAGTCTCCCATCCCATATTCTCCAGGATGTGCCTCATGATTTCGGAGAAAGAGGGATCATCCGATGGTGACCTTGGCTGGTCTCGTGGGTCTGGTGATGGGGGACTATAGGGGATGGAGATCTGGAGTTATCAGACGATCTGGTCTGGAGTCATCTCGGTGGAGGCGCCTGTCCTGGGTCATTCAGGGCTCAGAGACCCAGAGGGAGACCGTGATGGGCATCTTTCTCTCTCTCTCTCTCTAGATCTAGATTGCCCTAGAGGTGGAGTGGCTCCTTAGGTGTCAGGGTCTTGAGCCTTCACCTCCTGAGGGGTGTAGGTGGTGTAGGTGGAAGAGGCTTACTGGGGACCACATCCTTCTGATGGTCTCCCACCAGAAGGTGAACAATTCTTCACCTCCTGAATGTTCATGCCCGACGACAGGCCCGTGTCTGTGTGGGTCTGTTGCTGGGTCGGGTCCTGAGGAACCACTGGATCTGTCGACAGCTTCCTCCGTGCTGCCTGTCTGGTCGTCCGCAGTGGCAGCCTCCTCTCCTGAGGACCCCTGACGCCTGGTGTCACCCGCCGGGTACAACTGCTGTTGGGTCAGGAGTCCACTCTTCGGGCGCCAGGTCAGGCACCTTTTATTCTGTGACGCCTGCTTAAGAGGCGTCAGATCCTTGGTCTTCCTTTCTGGGGCCTTGGAGGCTGGAGACGGACCTAAGGTCAGTGTCCCCGCGCGCCTGACACCCGCTTAGATTTAGAGGAAGACTTTCTATGTTTTTCTGAAGAGTCAGGCCTGGAAGAAGAGTCGGGTGCCAAGTGGGTCTTAAGCAGGTGCAAGAAGGCTGAAGAACCCCTGAAGACCTTACCTTAACTGGGGAGGTTGGGAGCAGGCCGGGAAGGAGAACAGTCAGACTGGGTAGAGCTGGAGTTGGCCCTGATTCAGAGACCTCGTTGGGGATCCCGACCTACCAAAGTCCCGATGCTTGTCCCGGTGCTTCCAGGTCTTATGGGAAGAATCTCTTTGAGGAAGGTCTTTTTCCATCTTGCTAAGTTTCTTCAAGAACAAACCCTGAAGGGCCTTTTGGCGGTGGATCCTGGTCCTGCTATTAAATTGTTGGCAGATGGAGCAGGCCTGGGTGTCGTGTTCGGGCCCAGGCACACACACAAGCCGAATGATGGTCGGTGAAGGGGATCTGCTTGCTGCAGGTGCATTTTGAGGGGTGTCCTTCGAGAGAAGGAGTTGCAGAAGTAGATCATGGGTTTTGTAAGATTTAGCGATCAGATCGTTGATGCAGGCGTCCGTGAGGTCGATGCTGGCGAGTTGGACGTGGAAAAGAACTGAGGATGCTGGGGACCACCCCTTTTATGTGATGCTTGACGTCGAGGAGGGCCGACGCGGGCAGTCCCCCGCTGGATACTGCTAGCTAGAATTTTTCCATGGCGCCTGCCAGCTTCAGTCCTAATGGTGTAACCTGCTGCAAGAGCTGTTTCTTGAAGTAAGATCAAGATCAGCCTTCAGGCCAATTCTGGCCCTCGTTGAAAGGAAAGAAGCTGCCTAGAAGATTTGTGGAGGCACCCAGAAGTTTTGTGTTTTTCCAGCGAGAAGTCTGTGGGCATCTGCAATCCAGGGTGAGTCTGCTCTGCCAGAGAGCCATGTTTCACCAAGACTGTTGTGTTAAGTATCTGCTACTGTGGGACAGGAAAGGACAGCCAAGTACAGTACTTAAGTTGTGTATGGCTTGAAATGAATCTAATCAGTGGGGTCTACAGGGATGGACATAGCACTTAAAGAATGTTACAAGTCAGGACACTATTTCCAGAGACAGTAGATTGTTAAATGTTACAAACATTTTGAGATAGCATTCTACAAACCAAGAGGTTCACAAGGAAAGGTGTTGATTCCAAATAAATGACCAGGTATGAATTTGGGGACAAAAGGTGGGAGACCCGCCATCTGGAGAATCCAGATTTACCCTACGGATTTACTTTGGGCACCTATAGTTTTCTTCCGGGCACTTGGCCAGTGTTCCTGGAAAATACCCAGACATGGGATTGAAGATGATGATTTCCCTTATGGAGCTAGGAAGTGCTCATGGGTGGTAGAGGGAGCCACCAGATAAACATCCATGCTATATGGAAAAATGTCCAAGTGCTGGCCAGGTGCCAAGACAGGGAATCCAGGAGAGACAGAGAAAGAGTGAGAGTACTCAGTCCGGCTGAGAGCCCAGTGTGTTCAGAATCAGAGGGTAGTTGTGATGATGATGAAGAATTAGTGTTCTGACCTCATTGGTTCTGTACAACCAGTGAGTGTAACCCCATGGGGGTCCATCCTGCTTTGTATTCCTGTGTGTGTGAATAAAAGCCTCACTTTAGAATCCCACTCCTGGTTTGGACATTCACAGTTTTGCTTCCTGTGTCCGGAGTTACTTGGATGCCCTGTCCAGAAGTACAAACCTAGCCCTGATGCCGAGTGAATGTTTTCTCCCCGAACCCAGGCTCACCAGGTAATGGGTTATAAAATGAAGGCACCGTGGCGCTTAATAAAATAACAACCCAGGACCTGGGGGTCAATAAGTTTTGTTTTTGACCCATATCCTGAGTTGGAGTTTGGTTTATTCTTTTGTGATTCTCCTACTAAAAGCAAATAGTAAGTTGCTAAGTTCCCAAGAAGGGGATTCTTTTGTATAAATGCTGTCAGTAACCAAGTAAAGGTGTACAATCGCTGTAATGATAGGTTTTACCTATATACGGTTCTTTAATTACAGCTGTTTTTGTAGTTGACTTTAAAACAGCTCATTTTTATTTTTTATTTGGTTGTTTTTATACATATGCCTTGCATTTGGTACACAACATTGATAACATTTAGCACCTTTGTTTACACTATATGATGGTGTATGATGGGTGGTGGATAAGTGGAACACCCTGCCAAAGGAAGTGGTGGGGCTGAAACAATCACGGATTTAAGAATGCATGGGATAGACATAAAGGGAATTGCCGGAGATCAGGGGTGAGACATAGACTTCCTGGAAAACATAAACTGAACTTACAAACTTAAATGGGCGAACTGGGTGGGCCATAGGCCCTTATCTGCCGACAATTGTCTATGTATCTATGAAAAGCATAAAACATAGCATTTCTGATATTTATGCAACTTAGAGCAGTCTTTTACTGCTGTGATAAGGTTGTTAATCTGTTATCTTTGATGTGAACCTTATTGGCTCTCCTTCTCTTTATAGAGGACTGGGGAATCCGCTACACAAGATCAGCAGCCAAGGTCTTTTCAAGCTCTGCAGTACTGTTTTCTACAAACAGAATACAAACAGACCGCAAGAAGAGAAGGAGGCTCTCAGTCAGGACAAATTGTGGGAAGTAACCTTGAATCTAAGATGACTTAAAAACAGCTTGGATCAAGCACTGTGAGATTCTTTATAGATACTATATATATATATATATACACACACACACACAACACATATACATATATATATATATATATATATATATATATATATATATATATATATACACACACAGTATATATATTTATTTACTATGATAGCACGGTAGGGTTGAGTAGCCCTTTAAGATTAAATGGTGAAACTCTGCACCTTAAAACTTTGCCACTGTTCAACGGATTTGCCTGAAATTTGGCAGACACAGGGTAACCATAGATCTTGGGATCTGGTAACTTGCACGTTGGATATACAGCTGTGGAGTTATTAGTTTACATCAGTGCGGCAATTACTTTTTGCACATTTTCTGCTCGCTACTACAGGGTGCACGGTTTGTGACTGGTCCAAATACTTCAGGGAACGTGTGGTTGGGGTCCCAATGTGCCTTTTGAAGACTTCGTGAAAAATATTGAACAGTTCAAAAGTTATTCAAAAACAAGTTCCCATTATAAGTCAATGGGAAAAGTTAACAAAAGTTTGACACTTTCGCAAATGCACTTTTTAGTGTCGCAAATGGCCCTAGCAGTGTTGGAATCTGCCATTTTGTTTTCAGTTACTCATCAGAAAAATGCTTGGTGTTTAAAATTGGGACCCTCTAGGAACACAATTCCTTTGTGTTCATCTAGTCAGACCTCAGCCATGTCATTATTTCGTGTAAAACATGCCAGAAATATGCTTTTCAAATTTGTGGGAAAAGTAGTGTCACATTTGTGACACTTTTGCAAATTTTGTGAAAGGTGTTGCAAATCACGACACTACTTTTCTGGACTATGGCCAAAATGGCAGGAATTCTTTACCACCCTGCTGCAAAAGAACGGTTTGGTCTTTTGGGCTGAAATTTGAGGGAAGGCAGTCAACATCTCACAGATGTGCCTTTGGTGGTTTGGTGACAAGATATTGCACAGACGCAAAGTTGCGTGCATCTAGTTGATGCTTTTCCCATAGACTAACATGGTGGCGCCCACTGCGCTTTCGCTCGTATTCGGATACTGTGCGAGATACGGAATTTATGTCGCAAAATATGCATAGCCCACAAACACAGCCAGGAAAGTCATGAGTCATATGAAATTTTAATTTATTTTCTATGTCGTAAGTTACTGAGATATTAGCAATTCAGTATTACAACTGTTCATTTTCTGCTACGAGGCCCATTATTATGCATACATTCCATGTTGTCACTGTCTTTTCTCAATGGAGCTTTTGGGAAAAATTGCATGTGCACTCCACTTACTGTTACACATGGGCTTTCCACTTCTCTTTCCATGCCCGCTTATGCTAGCGTTCACATATACACCACCGATGCGTTCCTTTCGCGCTTTCGCTTGCATTTGCGCATTGTTACAATTTGCGCTCACTCACTGTTTGTCTTATGTTTTGGTTTACGTCACCATGCGCATTGTGATTCGCGTTCGGCCGCCTCTTCCATTTGGCGTTTGCAATTCTATTAGTCTAGTGTCATGTTGCTGTTACCATTACCATTTGCATTTCAATTGCGTTTCCATGCCCATGCGTGTTACGGTTTGCTTCCGTATGTGCTTGCATTTCCATTTCTGTTTCCTTTGGTGTTACTATTGCTCTTACCATTACTATTTGTGCTTTAGATCATGGTACCGCCACCGTGTGAGTTACGCTTTTGAGTTTCCGTGCGCTTGCATTCCGCTTCTGTTGTTTTGGCGCTATTCTTGCTGTTACCTGCTACCATTTGCTGTACTATGACCGTATGCCGTTATCACTTGTGTTTCTGTACGCAATTGCATTTGCATCTCCGCTTGGGTACAGTTCGCTTTGGCGCTCTTTTCGCTTGCATTTCTGTTACCATTTGTGTTACAATTTACGCTTCCATCACCATGTGCTACCATTTGTGCTTGCATTTCCTTGTGGTTACTGTTACTATTTCACTATAGATCACGTGGTTCGGCCTGCTCTCCCACCACCACATTTCATTTACTATTTATAGTCCTCATTCTCAAAAGAAGGGAAATTCGTGGCAAAAAACTCTGTTTAATGCATCAGTTAGGTTGTTCCACAGCAACAAAAATGAGGAAATTCAATGTTAGGTTGAAACCCCTTGTATCCCCTACTGTGCCCCCCAGTCAGCATCGGGTGTGCGTAGGGTCGCCGGTCCTAACTCTCACCCCATTCTCCTATAGTTCACCACCTCAGCTTCTTTAGACATGTGATGGGTGAGAGTTAAGAATGACAACCCCAACGCACACCTCGATGTTGGCTGGGGGCCTCAAGGGGGTTGAACCCAACATTGAATTTCCTCGCCTTTGTTGCTGTGGAACAACCCTAACTGATGCATTAAATGGAGTTTTTTTGCCATGAATATATATATGTGTCAACACACACACACACACACACACACACACACACACACAGACCACTCAAGACTTTGGGAGGTCTCCCTTTAGCACATTATTTTTCTGAGGAAGTTGTGTTTTTTCTTTTGTCTCTTTTAATGTAGCATTCTGAGTTCAGGCTCTTTATTAGTGTAGCTTTATTTAATCTACTCTTTAATTGCATATTTTGCCTTCTTAGAATGGGCAATTATCTTGTTAATTACTAGCTAAAATGGCGCATAACAGAAACTAAGCCACTGAGGTGGGCATAGATATGGAGAGGGAGTGGTATTCAGCCAATGCCAGCACTCATTCCAATACTGTGCAATCAGAGCACAATTTCAGCTTCCCAAGGAAACAAGGAAACTAGCACATATAAAAATAAGAACAACAACAAGAACAAAATAGGGAAGAACTGCATTAAATCTCAGAAGTGGAGACCCAATATTTTTCAGCAGCAGGGAAAATAAGAGTAAGCTCAGTGATGACTTTAATAACGCGGCTCTACTATAAGAGCCCTTAGCGGTAACAGTTCCATCAACCGCAGTTTCATCCATCAATCTGATGCAGGTGGTGACATAATGAGACTTCAATCAGGATAACTCAAGATTGTCATCTACACCTACACTCTTTAATAACAGTAGCACTCTTTCTAGGTCTGCAGAATATAGTAATCCCTCCAATATTTCAGTACAGACAGTAAAAATATAGCTAGACAGAATGCCTCAGGAAATACAGACAGTGAACAAACAAGAAATCTCAACTGACCTGTGTTATGACTCCTTCCCTAGCTTGTCTGAATCTCTGAATTTGTGTTTATTTGAACTTTGGTAATTGGGTAAGACCACCAAGACAATTCCAGTCCCTTTTTCAGGATCAACCCAGAAGACAACACAAAAATACAAGGCAATTACAGCAAATTCAGGAAGAGACAGGTTGCAGTAGCGGTACTCTAAGTACATAAGGTCAAGTAACAATCAGGAATAAAGATGAAATATAATGTACATTGCATAGCTGAGCACAAGTGAGGAACAATCAACAGATATAGTTAGCAAGTCTAATTGTACAACACAATGTGTAATAAAGAGAATATCACATTACGTGATATACACGAGTTGACACCTAGGGCAAATCTTCCCACCTTCTGGTATACTTGAGAGAGGAGAGACGTATTAGAAGTATTAGTGGAGAGCAATAAAGGAGCCCCTATAGGTGAAGAGGGAGGAAGTGAAGAGGATATGATCTTAAGGCAAGAGGTAGAGATGAGGAAATGGCAGATGTGATACAGAAGACCCAGTTTCTATTAAAGGAGACAGGAAATGATTTTTACATAGTTAACTACCCTTCCATCTTCCTTTACATGCCAGTTATGTATTCTGGTATGCTTTGATGATTTTTGATAGATAAATAACCTAACTTTGGGGTGCCCTCAGATCTACACAGAGTTCCACTCCCCTCACCAGCTACTGCACTTGATTTTCTTATTTCTTAGCAGTCTATGACATCAGTAACTCCCATTCTATGCTGTTTATCTAAATGGCCTGGAATGAGAGTTTGTGATGTCATGGAATGTTCAGACAGTATGAAAACAGAGAGCAGCAACTGCTGAGGAGACAGGATTCAGGGTAGTTAAAAGGCAACAAAATTAGATTATTAATTTTACAGAAAAGGCCAAAACATATCTGAATACTGGGTAGCCAATAAAAGAACAACTTGAGGGCATCTAGAGGTATAAAACTGTTTCCTATTACCTTTAAGGGTCTTAATTAAGGTGGAGACATGGGTGGTGAGGGAAAGAGAGGAATCCAGTGTAATACCCAGATACTTGAAGGTATTGGACAGCCTCAAGAACATCGCCATTGAGGGAGGTGATACAGAGAGGGGAGAGGGTTGGAGGAGGGAGGTAGATGAAAGAAGAGCATACTGTCTTTTTTGTATTTAAGACTAGCTGATTAAGCATGAACCACCTCAAGGTTGGCAAAGTCACATGCAAGTCATCCACGAGAGATGCACAGCAGCCTCTCCACGGTTTTTGGGTAATTGCTGATAAAAGAGAAAACAATAAAGAACCCAAATGGAGCCCTGTGGAACCCCATAAGATATTGGTCTAAATTCCAAGGAAGAGCCAGACAACTTGACCCTTTGAGACTGGGGAGGATATAGCTATGGACCCAGTGGAGGGCACTGGAGTCCAGATCAATATTACAAAGCTGCTTGAGCAGAAGATGGTGGTTCACCAGGCTGAACATTTTGATAAGGTCAACAAAGATGGCACCAGTGGCAGAATCATAGTCCATGGCTTGGTAGATGTCAGAGGTTACCTTAAGCAGGGTTATGAGGATGCTGCATTTTTCTGAAACCATGCTGGAAAGATGAAACGATTATAGGATCCAGACAGTCCCTAAGGTGACTGTAGATGATGCACTCCTGTATTTTGGCCAGGGGGTAAAGGATGGAGATCAGTCTGAAATTCTCAACAACAGAGCTGGATCCATCTTTATGCATGGGTACAAATGGCTACCTTCCATTTGTCAGGAATGGTACTAGTCTAGAAGGAACAGTTAAATAAGTCTCTGAACAGGATGACCAAGGGTGGGGGCTCCAACTTGAGAAAGTTTGGCTCCAGGGAGTCGTGACCTGGGAGCTGCAGCCTTCAAATTGGCAAGAAGTCTCTGGATGTCATTACGCTTGGAAGTTTCAAGTGAAATAAGGGTCTAGTCTCGACTTCCTTCGCAGAGGAAGGAACTGAGGGTGCCAGAGGAGTGTTACGTAAATTGTGAGGTATATTTGTGTAGATCTGTAAAATTCATTAAAGCCAGTGGCAACAGACAATAGTCAGTGAGGGTAACAACTTGGGCAGAGATGGAGCTCGGAAGTTTGGTAGCCTTCCTTTCACCAGAGCACTGATCTGCTCCAGAACTCTTTGAGTTTGCTGAGGTGTTCTGCTTGAATTGATCTGAAATGGAGGCTGGCCTTATGTATTTCTTTATTTTACTTTTTCGAACTCTTATTTTTTTCCTTCCCTTCTTAGCCCCATCGAACTCTCTGGCAACTGTCCTTTCCAGGACTCTACTTCCTGTGTGACACACTGACTCACCTCCTCTCCCCCAGCACCAGGAATCCTCGGTCTACTCTCTGGGAAAGGGCCACCTTCGCCGGGGCACTTTCTCATAGAGTTGAAACCAGACTGGGAGGGGCGGGCCTAGGAGACAGTCGTGCCCTACTACTGGGAGTGTGGTCCTGGGTGGAGGCGCCACTATTGGATGAAGGAGGGATGTATTTTTCCTTGTTACGCCCCCTGTGAAGCCCGCTGCCAAGGCAATGCATGCCATGATCACCCCTGGCATATGCCACAACACTGTTTCGCTATCCCCAGCCTCTGCCAGAGGTCGCCAAGGAGCAAAGTCGCTACTCCAGCCCTCCCGTGGAAGTAGGAGCAGTTCTCCACATCAATCTCCCCCCTGATCAACCGCCCAGGTCTGTTCCCGAACCTGGGTCATCGGCACGGCGCGAGGTGTGGCATCCAGCCGCCAGCCTTAGTGCCACCGGGCCAGCCAGTGTTTGACTTTATGAAGGAAGTCTCTGCATTTGTTGCACATAGATTTGCCAGTCCTGGGGTTATGTACCTTTTGTGTACAATTGCCATGCCCATTCTCAACAGGACATTAGGGTCCTAATATTCTTACTGAGCCAAGGCCTTGATACCTTTGGTTCTGCATTTTTTTTTTTTTTTTTTTTTAGAGAAGCATGACTATTGACAATCTGGGAGAAGATAGACAAGAAAATCCAGGGCTTGATATCTGGGAGAGTTTTAATGGGTCTCCAGTCAGCACTATTGATGGAGGCAAGGAAATTAGTGACATCTAGCCTGGACATACTGTGGACAAATGAGATTTTAGGTGGGGGAGGGGTTGGGCAATTATTCCTCCAAACACAGAAGGTGGAAGAGTGAGCACTTATGCAATCCGAGAGCACATCCACTGCTCTTACTTTGAGAGGACAGTTAGTGACCACCCAGTCCAACAAAGTACGCCTTCCAGTCTTGTTGTTGAGTGTGTAGAGTCCAGAATTGTGTGTTAGGTTCAGATCAGCTAATGCAGAGTGTAGTCTGCCAGCAGCAGGGCAAAGCCAATCACTGTTGAAGTCCCAGCACAGCACTAGATCATGACGAGGGAGATTAGCAGGAAGGTGAGGAATGGAAGAAGGCCTGCACCAGCCTTGTTACGGGAAGATTGACACACCCAACAATTAATTTCTCAACTGAGCCAAGAGTTAAGGTTTCTGGTGTTAAAAGTACAGTTACGTAGGAACTTACCGTAACAGTAGATCTTCGAGAGAGGTTCCTTCAGTAGGTCATCACAAATAGGACTAACGTTGCCTGGACGCCGGTCCACACAGCAAACTTTTCTAGCAATCCCTGACGGGGACCGCCCACCCGACGGCACGTGACTGACGCCAGTATGACAGTATATAGTGGGCAGTCCCCATGCCCGCCTCTAGTTCTCAAAGAGGCCTAACAGCAGGAATGAACAGGATTTGGAGACCCTGTAAAACATAAAATGAGGGGAAGGAGGAGGAAATAGACTATTGAAGGAACTCTCTTGAAGATCTACTGTTACGTAAGTTCCTACGTAACTGTACCATCTTACTTTGAGAGGGTTCCTTCAGTAGGTCATTGAAGAGGGACGATTTGAAGAGGGACATTAAGTTACTGAGGGTACAGCGTAGGGTGACAAAGATGATCAAGGGGCTGGGGGACTTGTCATAGAAGAGGAGGTTGAGGGAGTTGGACATGTACTCACTGGAGGACAGGAGGAACAGGGGACATGATTGAAACCTTTAAATACATGAAAGGAATAAACAAGACAGGTACAGAGGGGCTGTTCAAAGTAAGGGAGGAGGGACACCAGAGGCCATGATATGAGAATGCAGGGAGGAAGGTTCAGGAGGGAGATGAGGAGACACTTTTTACAGAGAGGGTGGTGGCTGGGTGGAATGCGTTACCTGCAGAAGTGGTATCCAGTAGAACAGTGGACTGCTTCAAAGGGGATGGGACAGGACAAGGGGGTTAATGAAGGAAAGGGTGGAAGGGAGGGCAGCTGCAGAATAAGGGGTGCTAGCTGCACATTCAAGCAGACTTGATAGACCTCTAGGCCTTTATCTGCTGGCAAATTTTGTATGTTTGTATGTACAAATAGGACTGAGTCCCAAGCAGTCCCTCTAAGGAGACCAAGAGAAACTAGGAGGGGCAAAACAAGATCAATGAAAAGACTGAAGTCCAAAAGAACCCAGCCTAGGACAACAGACCCTGCAGGACAGCTAGGCCAAAGCCAGCCCTCCACCTAGAAGCAATGTCAAACTATAATGCTTGGTAAAGGTATGGACAGAGCTCCAAGTAGCGGCAGCACAAATGTCCGCTGCAGAAACATTATGAAGGAAGGCTGCAGAAGCGGCCTTGCCCCTAGTAGAATGACCTCTGACAGAGCCCGGAGGGGTTTATCATACTTTGATAACAGAATTCAATGCAGCTGCCCAACCATTGAAAGGCCCTGCTTGGAAACTGGTTTGCCTTGTGTTCCTTGTGTGAAGGAGACAAGCAATTGATCGCAAGAGTGAAAATCTTTGGTCCAGTGTGTATAAGACCAGAGAATCCATGGACGTCCATCGATGGAGGAGTGCCTCACCCTGTTAATGGGAGCCAGATAATATATTGGAAGCTTTACTGATTGGTTCAGAGTAGCTTCGACACCACTTTTGGAAGGAACCTCGGTGTGTTCTGAGAACCGCCTGTCCCGGTGAAAATCAGGTAAGGCTTCTTACAAACCAGCACACGAAGCTCCAAAATTCTTCAAGCTGAAGTACTAGCAACCAAAAACAACACCTTCCAAGATAGTAAGAGTAGGTCACAACTCACTGCTGGCTCGAAAGGAGGTAAGTAAGCTTTTCCAGGACAAAATTCAAGTCCCATGGTGGTGTTGGGGTTTCAGATGGAGAATCCTTTCAAAAGGTCTTTGAGATATCCAACTGAGCCCAGGATTACCATTCACCAGCTCGTGATACGAGATAGGGGAGAGGTGCACTTTCAGAGAGCAGCAGGCTAGACCCGAGTCCGATAGGTGAAGGAGGTATTCAATGACTTGTGGAGCTAAAGAAGAAAAGGGGTTCCAGCTCTTGCGATCGTCCAAATGGAAAACCGCTTCCACTTCAAGGCATAAGTGGAACGTGTGGAAGGTTTTCTGGCTCAGGCAAGGACCTGTGCCACTTGATAGGATACCCCAAAGTGAGAGATGGCTACGCCTGCAGGAACCATGCATGCAGTGTAGGGTCCTGAGCCCCGGATGAACCAGACAGCCTTGATCCTAGTAAGGAGGTTGTGTGTCAATGGAAGTGAAACCAGTGGTTCCCTGGACAGCTACTGGAGCAGCAGGAACCAAATCTGTCTCAGCCAAAGAGCAGCGATAAGAATCACCTGAATTCACAGCTTGTTGTTTGAGGAGAACCTCTGCAGAATGGAAATGGAGGGAAGGTGTAAAACTTTCCCTGTCCAGGACAGAGACAATCGTCCGCCAGAAAGCATCTGGCTCTGGAACGAGCAAGTAAAACTTGGGAAGTTTTGTGCTGAATTGATAGGCAAATAGTTAGAGTTCCGCCACCTCAATTTTGGAAGACGGATTCCGCCACTTCCTGATGAAGTTCCCACTCATGAGTAGGGGTCCACGATCTGCTGAAACTGTCCGCCAGATGTTTAGAACTCCCGGTATGTGCACAGTCACTAGGGACAAATGGTGCTGGACTGCCCAGTTCCACACCCTGGTCGCCTCCTGCAAAGAGGGTATGACCAGGTTCCTCCTTGTTTGTTGATGTACCAAACCACTGACATATTGTCCATCTGGATCAGTAGTGTTCCCTCGGGCAGCAGGGGGTTGAATGGCCTGCAAAGCATACAGGACTGCCCCTGAGCTTCAGAACATTGATGTGAAGAGAAAGCTCCAAGCCGGACCAAAGTTTCTGGGCTTGATATTCCCCAGATGCACTCCCACCCCATGTTTGAGGCATCCGTGATGAGAGTGGCGACAGGTGATGGGCTTTGAAACGGAAGCCCAAGGAAAGATTGAGTGGATTCATCCACCAAAGAAGATCCTTCCAGACCGCTGAAGAGATGAGGACCAGATGGTCCAGATCATCCAGAAACTGGTCCCACTGCACCCTCAGGGACCACTGAGTGATCCTCATGTGAGCCTGGCTAGGGAATGGTACAAATGGAAGCTGCCATGAGGTCTAACAGGCGAAGGACCTCCCTGGCTAGGATGGTCCTGCAAGATGCCACCCTGGAGGCCTGGTGGACCAGAGTCTCCACTCTGTCCAGAGGAAGGAAAGCTCTGCACTGGACCGTGTCGAGGACCGCCCAATAAACTGCAGTTTCTGGGTGGGGATAAGGTATGACTTGGGCTCATTGACAGTGATCCCGAGTCGATTGAACAGGTCCAGGGTAAATGACAGAGCCTCAGTCAATGCAACCCTGGACGGGCTGCTAGGGAGCCAATCGTCCAGGTAAGGGAACACTGCAATCCCCTGTGGTGAAAAACGCCGCAACCACCGCTAGGCACTTGGTAAAACCAGAGGTGTTGAAGACAGCCCAAAGGGAAGCGCCAGAACTGGAAGTGCTCCCGAACAGGAAACGCAGGAACCGACAGTGGCTGGTAAAAATAGGATATGGGTAGGTATCCTGCATATCCAGGGCCAGAGCCAATGATTCTCCAACAGAAGTGGAAGAAGTCTCTGGAGCATCAGCATGTGTAACTTCTTGTACTCAACATAATGGTTCAGCTGACCGAGATCTAGAATGGGTTGAAGTCCCGTCTTTTTGGAACCAGGAAAAATGGGTAGAAGCCTTTTCCTGTTTGCCCTGAGGGGACTCGCCGATTGCTTGTTTTAGCAAGAGCAAATTTTCTCCCTTGAACGAGGATAGCATGATCCCGAGTGTATGAAGACTTCAATGGAGGATTTCCGGAGGAAGCTCCAGTAGCTCTATGGTGTGACCGAAGACCACTAGTTGCTGGACCCACTTGTCGGAGGTAACGCCTCCACTCCTGCACATGGAGACTGAACCTCCCACCTGCTCCTCGCTGACAGGCTGAGGAGGCAGTGGGGCTGGGGAGTCAAGAAGTGGCAGGATGGTCAGGAGGACCCCTGAACGGGCAGATTCTTGGATACAGAAGGAGTGACAGTACCGTGGCCTTCCACTTACCCTGGCTATGTGCCTGAGTGGATTTCCTGTCTCCATGTCCTCCTCCGAAAGGGCTGCTGCTGTCGCCGCTGAGGAGCACCCGATCAGTACATAGACCGAACAGATATAAGAGCAACACCTTTGTCCTGTAGCTCTGTAATGATGTCCTCCGTGTCACCTCAAGACTGAGCCCCAGAATGGGGTGTCCTGAGTCGCCCGATTGAACCTAGTTAGCAGGCGCGTAGAGGCGAGCCAGGAGTGTCGCCTAAGAGCAACGGCAGTCGCTGAGGCACGGCCAAAAATTGACTGAATCGTAGGTGGTCCGTGGAAGCAGGCCTACAAGAGATCATTAGGCCTATTCTGCTGGCATTTTATATGTTAGTATGTTAGATCCTGAGAGCGGAGCTCCTTATGAAGTTCCTCCTTGAGAGGTGAAGAATCCATAGAATGGACCTTCGTCTCCAACCTGGCCATAATCGCTTTTGGTGGGACATCATATGGGCCACGAACGAAGGAGCGATGCGCACATGGCATTAGAGTAGATTTTCCTGCCAAACTGGTCCATCTGCCCTAACTTCTTATCTGGAGGAGTAGTGCTCAAGTGCTTGGGAATAGCAGAGAAATCATGAGCGCTGAAATGACCACGGAGTGTCTGCCTTCGGATGGGTCTTAAAAAGGAGCATTCTTAGGCACCCAGTAAAGCCTGTCCGCCCACTTGGGACAGCCGGATCAAGTGAGTCATCTGCCAGACTGTGGTGGTGAGGTCTTGGTGGGGGTCCATCCACAAAGGAACTGGGATAGGGACAGGGACTCTAAATCGAGGTGCTCCGCCCGAGTCGTGCCTCATCGGTCCTATTCCTTCGACTCCCAATTGAAATAATCTCCGAGGGCCCTCATGAGATCCGAGAGGAAAGGATCCTCAGGTGGCAATTTCCAGTGAGGACTTGCCTCTCGCTCCGGTTCCTCCACAATTTCCTCCTCCAAAGAGTCCTCCTCCCATCAGAACTGTCGTCGACCTCCTCATCTGGACAGCATTCGAACGAGAAAGGGGAATGTCCAGTTAAGACTTTCCTGAGAGGTGGACAATCTGATCGAACTGCTTGGGGAAGGAGACCTAGGAAGCGGCAGAGGTGGAAGCCTCGCTCCAGGTCCAAAACCAACTCCGACCTCACTCTCTGCCATCAAGACTGTAAGAAGGACTTGAAATCCGCATAGCCAAAGGGGTGGAGGTGCAGCTGGTTGAGGCTTGGTGGAGGAGGAGGAGGTGGAGAGGGAACAGCGACTGGAGGAGGGTAATACCCATTCAGACCCATGTAATGGGTATAGTGATGATAACCCTGGTAAAACTGTCCCATTGGACTCAATGCAGGAGTGAGACCCTCCAGGTAAGGATCCCCAGAATACCCGTGGAGTAATGAGGATAGTAAGGGATGGTTATAAAACCCTGTCAGTCAGACCTGACGCCGGGGAACCCAAGTCAGACCTGCAGTTGTATAAATTAAGTTAGGATCCGATGTCGGAACAGTCCACATCAGCGGTACCGACGTTGGTACCGCACCACCCGATCCGGCGCCGGAGAGGCCGACGTCAGCACCGGGTGCCTCAGATTGGTGGGAGTCGGGTCTAGCGAATAGGCCTGACCACCAGTCCCGCATCGGGATTGTTGTAGGGACTGGCAGCATTGGAGGTGCCGGCAGTACTGGCATCAGGACTGTTGTAGGTACTGGCGGTGTTGGAGATGCCGGCAGTCCACCCTCAGGCTGAGGAGGGCCTCCAAGGAAGGTCTTCCGGGTGAGAAGGAGTCTCCTGACACTGGTCCCCAGCAGGGGCGTGGGAGGAACCCCAAAATCGGCAGGTTCACCAGCGTCTCCAACGGCTCACCGGATGTGTCCATCAATAGAATGCGAGGGACACGAGTGAGGGAAGAACAAGAGGGAGCGGGGATGTTCCCTTGTCCCGCTTGGACGTGCCGGTAGAAGTGCTGTTAGGCCCGATGGGGAGAACGGAGCTCGTGGTGGTCGCCGGGGACGGACAACTTAGCGGGCATGGTCGGGCGGTTGGGGAAGAAACCCTGGACAACTTAGCGACCAAGGCTGGGAGACTGCCCCCAGCCAGGGAATCGACTTAATGGCCGCTGGGCAGTATCCGGAGGACCGGAGGCGGCTTACCACCTGGTGCAGCACGGTTGCCAGAGGAGCTGGCGACCGACTTATCCGCCTGAAGATTCTCCTTACCTGGGTGCTTTGACAGTGGCTGGGCTTTACTGGTAGAGGGCCCGACATCGTCTACGGAGCGAGCCTGCTCCCAGTCTTCTCCTTATGCTTTTAGGGAAGATTTTTCAGACAAGTCCCTAAGTTTGTCCATCTTCTTCTCAAGAGAAAGTAAACAGAACCTTGAGAAGATGGGCCTCAAAAGCCTACTGTCACCACTTTTTGGTTGCCTGGTTGAAGGACTGACAGTCAGGGCAAGAGGAGGTGGATGGTCTGCGTCGAGGCAGACGACGCACATGAATGACCGTCTTTGTGGTATCTGAGTGCCACACTTGGAGCACTTCTTCTTTGGAAAAGACATGAAATAAACGTAATTTTTGAGAAAATATCGAGTTGAAAACCGCGAAAACAACTTTCCGGCGATTGCTGATGGAAGTCTGCGGCGACTAGCGCAGGCGACAGCGGGAAAGAACTGGAGAGCGGGCATGGGACCACCACTATATACCGTCACACTGACGTCGGTCACGTGATGTCGGGTGGGCGAGTCCCCATCAGGGATTGCTAGAAAAGTCTCCGTCGGCCCAGCGCCAGGCTGCGTCAGCCTATCTGTGATGACCTACTGAAGGAACCCTCTCAAGTAAGATCTTCAATTTCCAGGTGCATGACCATCTTTCTAGAGCATTCTGATCCCCGCGATGCACCCTACCCTCTTCCCCATCCACCACCACCCCCAGCTTAGAGTCTCATTTCACTCCTGATGCCCTCCTGATAGCGGAGATGTAAGCATTAAATAGAAGCAGCCCCAGGACTGACCCTGTGGGACCCCACTAATGACTCCTCCCCGGAAGGCGAGACTACCCCCACCACCCACTGGAGTGCGACCGCATAGCCAGTTACTGATCCATCTGACTATCAGTACTCCCACCCCATCCTTCCCAACTTATCCATTAGACCAGTGTGGGGATCAAATCAAATGCCTTGCTGAAGTCCAGAAGAGGACAATGACCAGCCCACCCTGGTCGAGGGTGTCACACACATTCGTAGAACTCCACAAGGTTAGTTTGACACGATCTGCCGGGAAAAAGCCATGCTGGTGATCATCCAGGTATCCCTGTTCCGACAAAACGCCCCTCTCTCCTTTAGGATGGCCTCCATCTATTGCCCATCACCGATGTCAGGCTGACCAGCCTGTAGTTCCCCAGCTCTTCCTCGATCCTCCTCCTTTATGGATAGGCACAATTTGTCCCTCCTCCCTCCAATCCTTTGGCACCCTCCTTGTCTGTAGAGAAGCATTAAAGTTCCACTAGGGGTGCAACCAGGACATCAGCCAATTCCACAGTACCCTGAAATTTATTCCATCAGGGACCAGAGGACTTCCACACTCTGCTGACATCGATTTCGCATCCGTGCCTCCTACCCTCACAGGTGATCCAGTGGCCCCTCCCATATGGATCAGTTCCCTAAGCCCCTAACAACAGGTACACCAACATTTAAGGCCCCATCCCCTCTTTCCCTGTGTCCTCCTTGCCTGTGGCTCCCCTCATCCTCCTAGTAAAGACTGATGCAAAGTACTCGTTGAGTACCTCTGCTTGTTCACCTGCCTCCTCTGCCCACCACCTCCCGTCCCTCAACCTACTAAACTGCCCTTTACTATACAAAAATATTTTCTTATCCAAGTCCATCTGAACATAAATTACATCTTTCGTATGATATATCCACTTAAAACTTTTTCAGTGTTTGAGGTATACTTGACATTGGTGGCCATGAAAAAGAAACAGGACCGGGTCCTAATCAGATCCTAGCGGAAGCCTTTCTACTGGCTCCTGCACTTGAGGCACAATTGTTATTTCACTGTTCAATGACTGTATAGTAAATCTTAAAATTCAGGCAGGTGGAAGGGAGCTATGATCTCTATATATAAAAAGGAAATAAAAAGACCCTCTTATATACGGACCCATATCATTGCTGGACAATTTAGGCAAATTATTTGCCAGACTAATTTTGGTCAGGCTGCTAGATAAAATACAAAGTCTAGGTGGTCTTTCAGAATACCAAACAGGCTTTCATGCAGGTTACTGTACTACAGGAATTGCTACGTGCTTATCCACTTATTTGAAAAATATGTTAAATTACGGAAGCAAAAGCTATATGTAGCATACACAGACTTTTACATTTGCTAAAGATGAAAACCCATCTTTGGCAAATAGCTTTAAGAAACTGAATGTATTTGAATATGATGGTTTCAGCTATGTTTGGATACCTGAACTTAGTACTGATTTTGTAGTGTTTTAAGTTGTACAGTGATTTGAAAAATTGAAAAGAGCTATATAAATAAAAATTATTATTAATAGTGCTGTTTTCTCCGATGTGACGGACGGATAGGGACGTGAAAGAATGCGTCCTGTAGGTCCAGAAAGCAGAACCACCCCGTGTTCCAGAGATGGTATTATCTGCGCCAGAGTGACCATTCTGAAGGTTCGAGACCTAGGAACTTGTTCAGGTCGTAGTAGGTCGAGAACGGGCGCCAGCCCTCTGCCTGTTTCGGAACCAGGAAATACCTGGACACGAACCCCTGGTCTGAAGGGGGGTCCTCCACCTCCGTGATCACCTCCTTTGGAGGAGGAGAGCGATGTCAGCACGGCGAGCCGCCAGTGAGGCTGCGGACCCCGAGGCCCCCGACGAAGCAGCTCTGAAGCGTGGGGCCTGCTCGAATTCCAGAGGTAGGCCTTTTCCCACCAACTTCAGTACCCACCTGTCCGTGGTAACAGCGGACCAGGTGGAAAGGAAGTGTCTGAGCCGCCCCCATGGGGGAACCAGGGGTGAGGTGACAGGGATGGGGCGACACCCCTCAGCCCGTCACTGGGCAGGCTTGGAGGAGGGACGGCCGAGGGACCTCCTGAGCCTTACCTCCTGCTTCCTGTTGGAGGGAAGCCGGACGGCTTCGGGTTTGGGATACCAAGGTCGAGCCTGCTGGCCCTGATGTTGCTGGCTTGGCGCACAAGGGCGCAGAAGGACTAAAGGGCTTAGGCTGTGGCTTGGCCTTTGTCCTTCTGAGCGAAGAGACCGAGTCCAAGGTAGCATTGGACTTCTCGATCCTCTGCAGGTGACCTTCCACCCCAGGGCGAAGAGGTCAGTCCCAAAAGGGAACATCCGCCAACTTGTGCTGGGTATCCAGGTAAAGGTGGATATCCTCAGCCAAGCCCGACGGCCACATGGCCACTGCGGCCGCCACAGACCTGGCACATGAGTCCCGATGTCTAGCGCGAGTCTGGAGCTGCTCTTAGCCACTGCCCTGCCCTGGTCCCGCACCTGCCTGCCCATAGTCTGCAGATCTGCGGGAAGATGAGGGACAACCTCATCCAGGGAGCCCAACAGGGCATGAGAAAAATGTGCCATGAGGATGGCGAACTGGCCTGATGAAGGCCGAGAGAGAGGCGCGGCATAGACTTTTCCCCGGCATAATCCAATTTCTTGGATACCTTGTCGGGAGGTTTGTCCACATCCCTGGCGTTCCGGCGCGCGAGCTGTCAGTAACCAACCCCTCCATAGAGGGTGTTCGAAAACGGACAGGGAACCCGGTAGGGACCGCACATACTTCCTGGCCAACCTGGGCGAAGGCGCAGGGCAGGGAAGCAGGACGCTGCCAAAGTTCCAAGGCCGGACCCACTATGGCTTCGGCCACCGGAAAGGCCTCAGGAGAATCCTCGTCCAGAATCTCCTGAGGGGATACCTGGCCCATTTAGAAACGGGTTCGAGCTTCATCCGGTGGACTCCGAGATGAGTCGAGCAACCTAAGAAGGACGAAGGGCTATCGTCCAATGACTGCCTCCCGAGGACTCCAAGTCCATGCGCTTGGAGAAGAGGGAGGAACCATCCTCGGACTCAGAAGAGTCCTCAAGAGCTACCTCGGCCCTGAGCCACCTCCACCTGCCGAGGTTTATCGGGAGTGAGGTGACAGACAGCTTATGGGGCAAACCCAAAGCCGACCGAGAATTTTGGTCGGAGCCCCAACTAATGGCTGTGGAGGCAGAGGTTCCACCAGAATCGGTGGGCAGCTGGAATTGGCCGAACAACCGGCCTGAGAACAGGCTCTCGACTACAATGAGGGGTTGTTCGTCTGCTCCGGTGACAACCCTTAATGGCGGGGAAGGCGACTGGTTAGGCTTATTCCAGTCAAAGGAGCTTTGCCACATAAGTTCCTCGTCCCTCCGACGCAACTTGCGCGAAGCCTCCCTCGTCTGTGAGGAAGAGGAAGAGCGGTGGCGCGCTTGCCGCAGTGCCGACCGAGACCGACACAGGCGGCAGGATCAGTTGGACCGCGAGGATGTCCGAGACTGAGACTGAGAGTCTCAACTAGGCCGAGGGAGGCGAGGAGACGTGGTCGGAACGGCACTCCCTCGGCTCGGACGATCCCACTGAAGGCTCCAGAACCGGAGGCACAGACGGCCGGGGATCCTCAACTCCCACCGGGGAACTGGGAGAGGATTCTCAGCTTCTCAGCCGACAACCCATCTAACGGGTCAGAAAATCTAGGCAGCGTGATCCAGGAGCCTCGGTCAACTGGCCTGGCAGGGGACACACGTGAAGCCAGTGGCGAAGCTGAGGTCGACCAAAGTCGACTGTCGACAAGGGAAGGGGATCTTCCCGATCCCAAGAGCATCGACGGAGAGACTTACTTTTGCTCTTTTGGACCTGGAAAAGGTCCGAAGAAGTTGGACCCTCACCTTTGGTGAGAGGGTCAGACAAAGCTCCTTAAAAGAAGCCGAGTACGAGGCACGAGAGAGGCGGGACAAATGCACTTGGCCGGAGGTAGAAGCGGCCGCACCGCCTCCTCTTTGAGGGCGATCATCTGCTCTAGCTGATCCGCCGAGCCCGCGCGGACACCGCCAATCGGGCCTCTTTAGATTTCACCGTGGAATTTTTCCGGGCGCCCTAGTTGTAATCAGGCAGCACGGCTTCAAGGACGAGGCCGAAAAGGAAGAGCACAAGTCGCAGGCCTCGGGTCGGGCTCAAGGCCCAGGCAGTAGACGACGCGGGAGTGCGGATCCGCCCTAGACATCTTTCTGCCCGCAAGGGCACCTCCGAAACCCGAGTCGATTGTCCACATCGCAGCCGCCAGGAGAAGAAGACCGAAGTCTTTAGCAAAAACTTTTAATTTCGAACTTTTGAGGAATTAGGAACCAGTCTTAATCGCAAGCGCTAAGGAGGGAACCTGAGCTTCCAAGCGGTAAGGAAGATCTGGAGTCATGGGCGAGCGAGAGTTTTACCACCGGGTGGGTGGGAGAAGCCACTTGAATACCTTCCGGCAAGATTTAAAGCGGCAAGAAACCTGCCAATAAGTGTGGATGAACAACATATCCATGTCCCTAGAAACTTTATTACTGCATGAAATGCTGCAGTGTCTTCGGACACAGGATGCAACTGCACCACAGTACTGCTGCCATGCATCTTGAAATGCTGCAGTGTGCTTCCAACACAGGATGCAACTGCACCACAGTACTGCTGCCATGCATCTTGAAATGCTGCAGTGTGCTTCCGGACACAGGATGCAACTGCACCACAGTACTGCTGCCATGCATCTTGAAATGCTGCAGCATGTTGCAGGAACACAGAGGATAATGTACGGGCATCGGTGATTAACCACACTATGCTAGGGCTAGTGGTTCCATTGGCAACTTAGGTAAACCTCGAGAGCGGCGGCTCGAGAGGTTTACCACAGTTGCCAAGGGAACCATTAGACACTGGCATAGTGTCGTTGATCAACGATGCCCATACATTGTCTTTATAGTGTATGGGCATCGTGGCTAACGGATGACACGTTTAATTTCCAGTCGCTTTATACAATGAATAACAGCAGTCCTTTTCTTACCTTGTAGCGATGGCCTTCATAATACTTGGCTTGGTGCACAAAAAACAACCAAACATTTATTTAAATACCCGATAGCCTCTTAAAAATGGTACAGATTTTTATTATGAACAAATAACAGTAAAAATGGTTCAAAAAAGTAAACAAAATCACAATAGTTATGAGTGTAGGCATGGATCATGTGACATACTACGTCCAATTAGTTAAGCCATAAAACATTTGCTGGGGTTATGCAGTGAATCGATGGGAAATGCAGTTTGGCTCGGAGCTTTGGCATTCAAAACTGCAAGAAAGGGCTGGGGAGAGAATCAAAAATACAACTTATTGAAGAGGCAAGTAGTGGATAAAAAAAAAGGACTTGCAGGCAGGCATTACAGGGAGAAAGTGAGGAACTGATAACAGAGTTTCTATATGAGTGTGAGAAGCGGGCAAAAAAGAAAACTTCAACTCTGAAAGCTTTGTGCTCCTCGCTCAGAAAAAGTTGCTGCTGCCTTCATTCAGTTACGGATGCCTTGGTATTATGCAACCTACGTGAAGCAGCAGTTTATTCATAGAGTTTAAATGGTGTTTGTATCATATGGCTGCCGTGCTGCTTAGGGGTGGCCGTGCATGTCAATTCCATTTTGTTATACTACTGATGTGACCTACCGCCATTTTTGTTTGAATGCTGCAGAGTACTGTGAAAGACTGTGATGCACTGGTGCAGTGGAATGTTTATCTCGGCAGCATTCTATTTTGTTATGCCATCGATGTGATGTACCATCGATGGGTTAACAACAATCACAACACATCGATAACATAACAACATGGGAAAAGATGAAAATCACCAGATAACAACGTTCTACAATACATTATAGTGTAATTTAATGGCAGTTATGCCCATTTTCACTCTGGCATTTTGTGACATCATTTACTGCATGTTACTGCACTACGTATGGGTCAGGAACCAGATAACACGGTATAGGATGGGAGGTGTGGAATAGAGGTGACAGCTGAAAAGAAGGACATTGGGGTGAGACTTACAGACACCATGAAACAATCAGTTTCATGTAATATAGCAGTCCGAAGGCAAACAGAATGTTGATGTGCATAAGCAACTGTGCCTTACAGATTCCTAGTAAGGCCATGCTCTGAATACTATAAGTATTTCTTTAGTCGGCACTTAAAGAAGGAGCAGGATGGCGTGGGAGTAGAACAGCCCTCCTAATTTCACCTTTAATAAAATAAAATCATCAATGAATTCTCCTTTTCTTAAATGGTTTCTTTATTGCCATGCTTACATGGTTCGTAGAAAACATATAAGTTGACATAGAAGTTGACGGCAGACAAGGACTGCAAGGCCCATCCAGTCTGCCCATTTCTTTTCTACCTTATAAATGTGCCATTGGCCTTTGCTCTGTCAGTGGTCTATCTATTCATACTCATCGGTATTGCTCCCTTATGCCTATCCATGCCTGTTTGAAGCCTGCACGGTATTTATAGCCACCACTTCCTGGGGCAGGCCGTTCCATGCACCCACCACCCTTTCTGTGAAAAAGAATTTCCTCACGCTCCCCTTAATCAGCCTCCCTCTAATCTCATGCTGTGTCCTCTTGTCCTGCTATTTTTCTTATATTGAAACATGTTAGACTCTTTCACCATGTTAATGCCCTTAAGGTGTTTGAATGTTTCGATCATATCACCTCTCTCCCTCCTTTGCTCAAGGGTATACATATCGAGCTCTGTTAATCTGTCCTCATATGTCTTCTGATGCAGTCCTGCACCATTTTGGCTGCCCTTCTCTGGACTGCCTCAATTTGGTTAATGTCCTTGTGAAGGTGTGGCCTCCAGTACTGCAAGCAGTACTCCAGATGGGGCGAACCAGTGTCTTATAAAGAGGATTATCACCTCCCTCTTACAACCTGTGATACCCCTCCTAATACACCCTAACATCCCCTAGCCTTACCTACTGCTTTAGAGGTCTGCTTGGATAATTTCAGGTCATCGGTGATGATGATGTCCAAGTCTCTTTGTTCCTTTGTGACTGCCAGCAACTCCTCCCAGCCTATAGGTGGCTTCAGGGTTTCTCTTCCCTATGTGCATGATCTTGCACTTCTTTGCATTAAATCCCAGTTGCCACTCTTCTGACCATTTTGCTAATTTATCCAGATCTCTTCTCGTTCTGCCCACCCATCTGGATCATCTACTCTGTTGCAGATCTTGGTGTCATCTGCAAACAGACAAGCCTTACCTCCAGTCCATCTGCAAGGTCACTAATGAAGATATTGAAGAGGACTGGCCTCAGGACTGATCCCTGAGGTACCCCACTTATGACTTCGCATGTCTTCTGACTGTATACCATTTACCACCACTTTCTGTTTTCTGCCAGTCAACCAGTTTGCCACCCAGTTGACCAACTTCTGACCACGAGCCTACCCAGCTTATTTATCAGTCTTCTATGTGGAACAGTGGCGAAAACTTTGCTGAAGTCAAGGTAGGCGACATCACTTCCCCCTTGGTCCACCACTCTGGTTATCCAGTCAAGAAATCTATGAGATTAGTTTGACAGGACCTTCCTTTAATAAACCCGTGCTGTCTTGGATCCCGTGCCCCTATGGATTCCAGGTGTTGCACTATCCTTTCTTTAAGGAATGCCTCCATAATCTTGCCCACTACTGAGGTAAGACTGACTGGTCTGTAGCTCCCTGCCTCCTCCCTGCTACCACTCTTGTGGAGCAGGATCACATAAGCCCTTCTCCAGTCTTCTGGGACCTCTCCTGTGCTCAGAGACTCACTAAACAGTTCTACTAATGGCTCTGCTAGTTCCATCCTTAGCTCCTTAAGTACCCTGGGATGTATGCCATCAGGTCCCATTGCCTTGTCCACCCTGAGCTTAAGCGAGCTCTTGTAGGACCCTTTCTTTTGTGAAGGAAGTAGTGCTCACCTCCCTCCCCTGTGTCCATGGTGCTGAGCAGTGGGCCCTGCCCTACCTTCTTAGAGTAAATACTGAGCAAGAGTATCTATTTAAGATAGATGCTTTACAAGGTCCTCCTCCTCACATGCCCCCTTCTCCTTTTGAGCTTAGCAGAACCCCTCTGGACTTTCTCCTTTCACTAATGTATCTATAGAAAGACTTGTCACCTTCTTTTACTGTCCGTGCTAGTGTTTCCTCAGTTTGGAACTTTGCCTGCTTTACTGCTTCCCTGCTTCCCTTAGGGCAGTTTGGTATGCCTCCTATCTTCATCCAGCTGTGTTGCCTATATTTCCTGAAGGCCAGCCTTTGGCTCTGAACTTTTCTGCTACTGTATTTGAGAACCAAAGTGGCTTCCTTCTTCTTTTGCTCTTCCTTTTCTGTCTAACACAATGAGATGTTGCTTCAAGTATTGCATCCTTAATGCATGCCCACTTTGCCTGTACCCTCTCACCTGTGTTTCTTTTGCCAGGGCTAGCTTTACTCTATTGGCCATCTTATCAAAGTCAGCTCCACTGAAGTCCCTATTTTGCCTTGGAATGGGATGATTTAGATGTAGTGGCCAAATTGAACCATACCATGTGATGGTCACTGGCCCCAGGTGGCCTTCTACCTGGAGATCTGTGATCCCTTCCCTGTTAGTCAGTACTAGATCTAGGATAGCCCTGTCTCTTGTGGGTTGTTGTACCAGTTGTTTGAGGCCCTCCCCTGCAGGAATCCACTATGTGTTTAGTTCTGGCAGATGTTCCTGCTGGTATTGACCAATCTGTTGAAGTCTCCATTATTAGAACCTCCTCTTTAACTGTCATGTTTTGTATATCTTCTAACAGTAATGTGTTTATGTCCTCCCCTGGTCTGGGGCCTGTAGACAACCCAAGTTCTTATGGCTGTACCATTTCCTGTTTCCACGGTGAGCCACAGTTCTTCTGGCTCCTTATGTGTATTCTGAATTTCTGTAGCTTTGATATTTTCATTGACATACAAAGCCACCCCTTTGCACCCGGTCTCTTCTGAACAGTACACAGCCAGGTACTGAAGTCTCCCAAGTGTGGTTACAGGTAAACCACGTCTCACTAATTGCTACTATGTCCAGTTTAGCCTCTGACATTATTGCCTGCAGGTCTGGGATCTTATTTCCCAGGCTGTGAGCATTTGTGTACATGATTTTCCATTGGCGGTTTGGTGTGTTAGTTGTTGGGTGAGGTTTGGCATTTCTCCTGTGCGTCGTATGGGGAGACGGACTTTTTCTTACCTGGTGATGCAAATGAACTGCAGACATGCTGAATCCCTGTTTGACCACTAGCTGAGGGGAGGGGTGTTCTTCCATTCAACATATGGGGTGCTGCACCCTCTCCCCATTTGCTAGTTTAAATATTCTGCAAAGACATCAAACTTCTGCCCCAATGCACTGACTCCTCCTTAGTCACATGCAGTCCTTCAAATTTAAAGAACTTTCGCTCCTAGAACTGTTGCCCTTTCCTACAAATCTGTGTCCTTTTTCCTGGCACCACCCCTTGAGCCACAAGTTTAGCTCCCTATCTCCCCTTCTCTGACCTTCCGTCCATCTGCCCCTCTCCCAGACTGGCAGGATCTCAGAGAAGGAGATGTCGACGAAATAGATGATAATTTGTCACCCAGCCTGGTCAGGTGTTCCATGGTCTCCACAACTGACGGTGGGTGAGACCATTAGTCCCTATGTGTACCAGAATGTCAATGTTTTCTCCTGCTTTGTGAACAATTTTAGCAATGCAGTCAGTGTCTCCACGCTGATGTACCTGGGAGACATCTGACCATTACCCTGGCTGGAGATGGGTATCAACTCCCAAATCATGGAGTCTCCTATGATTAGACGTTTTTAGATTTCCTTTTACTTTTTGGTTTTGTTTCCTGATTTGGGGAGTTTTGTTGTGCTAGCTCCTGTGCTGCAGTGTCCTGCTCTGCATTGTCCTCTGCCACTTTGTTTGATTGCGGAGATAGAGACAGATACCTGTTTGTAGTGTTTATATGGTTTTGGAGGTAATATGTTGGAGAGCACAGAGTGATGGGGGCACCAGATTGCCCAGCCTAACCACTTGCCAACCTCCTGGACCAACAACCCTCTGCAGTAGAGGTTCTTCTGTTGGATGTTGGGAAATGGTGGTGGTTCAGTATAATGTATTTTCTCTTGAATATGAAATTGGAGGCACGCAATCTCTGCCCATGCTGCCCAGAGCTGAGCCCTAAGATCTCCAATGGCTCCAGCATGTAGGACACGGTCCCAAATCTTTAAGACTGTCCTGAAAAGTGTCCCACAGTACCTGCAGTTAATGATATCCATTCCAGATAAGTTGCTGGGTTTACAACCTGGTCAGAATAATCAGAAGGAACAAAATGCAAGTAATGGTTTGATTTTGAGTTTTGTTTTTAGTATAACTTGTTATAACAAGTTAAATTACTAGTGCCCTGTAAATGAGCTCACCTGTGGATGCCCGCTGATCCGCCCTTCCTGCTTTGCCACAGGAAATGTCACAACTGTGGTACCCTATAAAGGAATGCAGTGTGGGTGGTTGGCTGGGCCCTTCCCTGCCGAAAAGAAGAACCACGGATGAAAGAACAAGGAGGTAAGAGCAGAAACAATCAGTCAACAACAAATGCTGTAACCCTGAAAGCTTATCCTAATGTTAGATAAAACTGTAAAACCTGTAAAGCACCACCTGTAATAATTTCAAAAGACATACCCTGTAAGAAACACTTTGCTACAGAGAAAATAAAAGCAGTAACAGAAGATATACCTTGCAAAGACAACTTGAATCAGAAGATTACAGCAGTAATCTGCTAGCACACACCAGTAGGCACACCTTGTAATAATGCAGAAGAAGGTATACCAGCAACATAGATACATAGATACATAGACAGTGTCGGCAGATAAGGGCCTATGGCCCACCTAGTCTGCCCATTTGAGCTTGTAAGTTCAGTTTGTTTTCCTAGAAGTCTATTTCCTTACCCTGACCTCTAGAATTCCTTTATGTCTATCCCATGCATTCTTAAATCCCGTGATTGTTTCAGCCCCACTACTTCCTCTGGCAGGGTGTTCCACTTGTCCACCACCGTCTCTGTGAAGAAATTCTTTCTCATGTTTCCTCTGAATCGTCCTCCTCCAACTTCATCCCATGCCCTCTAGTCCTGAAACATCTTTTTCGCTTAAAAATAGTGTTTTCCTGCACCCTGTTCCTCCCTGTAAGATACTTGTATGTCTCTATCATATCCCTCTCTCCTCCTCTCCTCCAGGAGTACATGTTCAGTTCAACAACAATATGAATCAGAAAAATAAAGCAATGAAATGTTAGCAACAAACAGTAGCAATCCTGTGAGTACAAAATAAAAATAACAACACACAGTAAATCTGCTTAGCCAAAAGAAGTCTTAATCCTTTTCCCTTGCTCTGGTAAGTTCTCTGCTCTGTCCTTTCAAGCAATCTTAGAAGGAAACAGCTCAGGTGAAGCTAGGTGCCTTGGACAGCAAACCAAATCCACCCCACACCCACACCCCCACACACACACACACACACACACACACACACACACACACACACACACACACATACACTGCTCAGCTCTGTTTTTCTTTTTCGGCAGTCACTCAGCTCTGCACTGCTCTCCTGTAAGGATCTGTCTGACTCCTTCTTGTGAAATCTCTGGGGTGAAAGAAGGCAGTGGGATCAATAGAGTAGGCCTCTTTGCTGTTGTTTTCTATTCCATACTAGAAATTCAAGAAAATGTTTCTCCCTCCTACCCCGCTGTTCCTCTGTATGCAGTTTCAATAAGGAACTAAGAGAGGTGGTGGCTGACCTCTAGCAATCCTGTTTAGTCAATCACTGGAAACAGGAGAGCAGGGTTTTATTTAACTCTAAAAATTGATTAGCGTTTTGCTCATAAATGTTCTAAAACATTGTGAAAATGCATGCACTTGCCTCACTGTGTTTAACAAATGTAACACTTCTAGAATACCTATAAAAATGCTTTCTGTACAGTTAGTATTGTCCCAAGAAAAACTGCTAATCAATTATTTAAAACCCTGGAAGAGGTACCCAAAGATTAGAGGACTGGCAGATGAAGTCCCTGTATACAAAAGCAGGAACAAAGAGGAGGCGGGGAATTACAGACCAGTCAGCTTGACCTCAGTAGTGCAGAAGATCACGGAAGCACTACTGAAGGAGAGATTGGTGGAACATCTGATTGTCAACAGACTGCATTACTCAAGCCAGCATAAGTTCACTGGGGAGGTCATGCCAGACCAACCTCCCTGAATTTTTGATTGGGTGACATAAGATATGGATCAGGGAGGGCAGTGGACATGGCCTATCTGGATATCAGCAAGGCCTTTGACACTGGCCACTCTGAAGGCTACTGAACAAACTGGGAAATATGGGAGTTGGAAGGGCAGTAGTATGATGATGGGTGGGTAATTGGCTGGGTGGCAGGACACAGAGGGTGGTGGAAAATGGTTGTCACCTCTCTGAGGAAGAGAGTGACCAATGGGCTACTGCAGGGATCAGTGCTGGGACCAGTCCAATTCAACGCCTTCATCAGAGACGTTGCTAAACCCTACAAGGCAGAATTTTCCTGTTCGCTGACCATGCAATGCACTGTAACAGAGTGGACATGCCATGAGGTGTGGACAGAATCAGCAGGTACCTGCAGAAGCTTGAAGAAAAGTCAGGGTTTGGCAGTTGAAATTCAATGCAAATAAGTAAACAATAATGCATATGGGGCACAAAAACTATGGAACAACATATCAGTTAGGGAGTGAGGATAGTATGCATCAAGCCGGAAGGGAAAGGTGATCATCTCTGATTACCTCAAGGTAAGTAAACAGTGTGACAAGGCAGCAGGTAAAGAAATAGAATGCTGGGATGCATAGCAGCAGCATCACCATCAGGAAAAGGGTGGTCATAATTCTACCATACAAGATACTAGTGAGGGCGCACCTGCAGTACAATGTACAGTTTGGAGACCTTACCTACATAAGAACACAGACAAGGTGGAGAGGGTTCAATGGAGGGCAACAAAGATGGTTAAGTGATTGCATCACAAGTCCTATGAGGATAGACTGAAGGATCTGAATATGTTCTCCTGGAGCAGAGGAGGGAGAGAGGATATGACAGAGACATAAATACTGGTTACTCACCTGTAACAGGAGTTCTAGGAGTGGTATATGTTATTCATCCACAATCTCTAGCAGGTACCTTGCTGCTTTAAGATGGGTAGGAAGGTCTTCAAGATGGCTCCTCCCACCCACCCAGGTGGTAAACCCTTTGCTCCACCCCATGACGCCAGATCTAGCCTACTGGAAGCCAGGTAGTCGTCTAAGCCTGGGAGGTCAGGTGGGTCCGTGGATGAACAACATATACCACCCTAGAACTCCTGTTACAGGTAAGTAACCTGTATTTCTAGGGATGTGGATATGCTGTTCTATCCACACTGTCTGGCAGACTCCTAGCAGTTCTCCAGGAGGAGGGAGGCAAGGTGCACACACCCTACTTAGGAAACAGGGACTGGAGAACTGAAGTCCCAAAACCAGCATCCTGGCGTGACTCGAGGTCAATGTGATAATGGGAAATGAAGGTGTGTGCAGACTTCCAGGTAGCAGCCCTGCAGATTTCCTAGATAGGGACATCCCTGGAAGCAGCCACTGACACAGCGGCATGGCAGGTGGAATGAGCCCTAAGCCCTATGGGAGGCTCCCTACCCGCCAACCTACAGCAAAGATCAATGCAGGAAGTGATCCGCTTGCCAATCATCCACATGGCTGCAGGTCTGCCAGGTGCGGCTTCAGCGTAGGTGACATCAACAGGCGCGATCTCTCCCCGGCATGCCATATGCTCTTTATAGTAGGCAGTGCTCTTCTCAGGTCCAAACTATGGAGCCTGTACTCAGCCTCTGAGGTGTGATTCAGCTAGAACAACGCACAGTCAGCAACTGATTCAGGTGAAACCCAACACCACCTTCAGAAGAAATTTTGGGTGGTGCACAGGACAACTTTGTCCCTGTGGAAGACCAGGTAGAGAGATTGATGGAAAGCACCTGAGCTACCCAATCCTTCTGGCTGACGTGATAGCCATCAAGAAGGCTCTCCACAACAGATGGGAGATGTCACACCTGTGCACTGGTTTGAATGGCTTGCCCATGAGCTTGGCCAGTACCAGCAGTAAATCACACGGAGGGGAGGTTCATGCACTGAGGCATATGTGATCTAGGCCCTTAAAAAGTGCCAGACCACCATCTTCTCTTGGCACCGACTGCTTGCCGCCCAAGCCCGGTAAGCAGAGATGGTTGCCTGGTGCACCTTAAGGGTAATTGACTGAAGCCCTTTCTGAGAAAGGGACACAGGTAGTCCAAAATGCTAGCCAACGGGCAGCACAGGGTCCAACCCCTTGCCCTGACACCAAATGGAGAATCTCTTCCATTTAAAGGCATAACATTTTCTGGTTGACTCACTTGGGACGTCCTCAATGATGTTGAGGACCTCATCTGAAAGACCCAAGGCCTGGAACTCTAGGCTCAGGAACCAGGCTGTCAGGTGCAGGGATTGAAGGTCCAGATGGAGTACCTTTCCCTTATTGAAAGAGAGCAGGTCCGGGCGGGCTGCAAGCCACCTCGGAGCCTGGAGCTGAAGCTGAGGAGATCTGGAGGCCAGTCCGGGGCTACCAGGATTTCCTGTGCCTTGTCCCTCCTCGCCTTGAAAAGCACCCTGTGGATCAAGGTAAATGAAAGGAATGTGAAAAGAGTCCTGGGGTCCATGGCCCCGAGAAGGCATCCCCTGCAGTGAGCCCTGCTGAGGGGGCGGGCATGATACAGGCTCAACTTTGCATTCTCCCTGGGGCGAACAGGGCACCTGAGGTGTGCCCCAGTGGGAGAACAGGTCTTGTACTACCTCTGGCAGGAGAGACCACTCGTGAGATGTGTCGCCTATCCAGATGAGGGCATCAGTCAGACTGTTCGAGGCTCCCTGCCACATGAAAGGCTAGGAGATCCACCTCCAGGCTGAGCACAAGAGACCAATGCAAAGAGCCTCCTTTCACAGAGGCAAGGAGAGCATCCTGGATGAACTGAATCACCTGCAAAGGCACGAGTTCCAACTTGGCCTTGTTGATGAGGAGGTTGAGAGCAACCAGAGGGCTAGATATCTGAACCGCCCGCCTCCAACCTGGAGGGGTCTGCTATCAGTCAAGGTAAGGGTAGACCTGGATTCCTCAGCACCACAAGGATGCTGCCCCCACTGCCATGCATTTGGTGAGGATCCTGGGAGGTGATGAAAGGCAGGGCATGCCCAGAACTTGTAGAGGGTTCCCTCTGCTCAAAAGCGGAGGAACCGCTGATGAGATGGACAGATTAGAAAGTGAAAGAACGCATCCTGAAGGACCAGGGGCAGAACCATGCCCTGCTCCAGGGATGGTATGATCTGAGCCACAGTCACTATCCGGAGAAGCTGCGGCTTTAGGAACTTGTTCAAGTCATGCAGATCGAGAATAGGGCGCCAGACCCCTGTCCATTTTGAACCAGGAAGTACCTGGAAACAAACCCTGGCACTGAGGAGGATCCGCCACACTGTGACTACCCCTTATGGAGGAGAGGACTATGTTGTCTCGGAGAGCCAACAGGAAGGCTACGGATCCAGAGACTCCCACAGGGCGCTGGCCTCGAAGGGAGGGATCTGCTCAAATTCCAGAGGCAGACTTCTGATGACCACCTCCAGCACCCAGCAATCCATGGTGATAGTGGACCAGGCGAAAGGAAGTGGCGATTGAGGCCACCCAGGGGTGGCAAGACGAGGTTGGGTGGCACCTGCAACCCATCACTGGGCTGACTTGGAGGAGGGGAACTGGCCAAGGGCCGCCTGGGCCCTTCTCCCCAGGCTTCCTGACTGAGGAAGTGATGAACTTGGCTTTAGGGTACAGCATGAGCCTGCTGGCCCCGCTGCTGGTGCTGCTGAGCGGGCCTTTCCGCAGGACTGGAGAGACAAAAGGGCTTACGCTGTTGATGGAGACCATTGTCCCTCTGAGCAGATGCAACAGAGTCTAAGGTGGCACTGGATTTCTCAATGCGCTGGAGGTGACCCTCCACCGCATCCTGAACAGGTGCCCAGAAAGGGACATCTGCTAGCTTGTGTTGGGTGTCTGCCGTAAGGATGAGATCCAGACCAAGCCCTGTGGCGCATGGACACTCGTGCCACAACTGACCGGGCACTGGAAACTCCGATGTCCAGAGCTGTCTGGAGCTGTTTAGCCACCGCCTTCCCTGGTCCCAAATCTGCTTGACTGTGGTCTGAAGGTTGGCCGGGATGATGTAGCACCTCAGCCAGGAGCTCAACAGGACGTGAGAGAAATGTGCCATCAGAATGGCTGAGCTAGCCTGACAAAGGCCCAAAGAGGCGGCAGAGTACACTTTCCTCCCAGAATAGTCCAGCTTTTGGACTCCATATTTGGGGCTTATCCACATTCCATGTGTTGCCTGAGTGCCACAAAACAGAATCGCCACCAACCCTTGGCCAAGGGGTGCTCTGAGAAGCTAGAGAGGGAGCTGGTAGGCACCGCATACTTATAGGCCATCGTGGCTGAAGGCACTGGGCAGGAACCAGGCGCTGCCAGAGCTCAAGAGCCGGGCTCCGACAGCCTCAGCCATGGGAAGGCCTCCATGGGAATCCCTCTGTCCAGAATCTCCCTAAGTGGATATCTGGCCCGCACTTGCCGGTTCGAGCGACATCCTGGTGGACTCCAAGATGAGTCGGATCAACACGAGGAACGAGGTGGGACTCCTGTCCATGGACAGACCCCCGAGGATTCCAGGTTGACTGGATGGAATGCAACGAGGAGTCCACAGACCTGAAGAGGCCGCCACAGCTGTTGACTGCCTGTGCCACTCTCCACATACCAGGGTGATCGAGGGTCAGAGTGACAGACAACCGATGGGGCAAACCCTGAGCCAACCAAGAATCCTTGGTCGGTGCCCCAATCTTGAGCTGTGGATGTGGTGGTTCCACCATGATGGGGTGGAGCAGCTGGTTTTTGCTGAGTGGTTGGCACCAAACTGAATCCTCGACTGAGGAACTGGGGCGGAAGATGGCTTCGCTGTTCGGCAACAGCCACTTAATTGCTGGCATGGAAGCTGGCGCCGGCTGACTTCCGCCAAAAGAAGTTGCTGCCACATGAGGTCCTCATACAGCCGATGGGTCTTGCACCTCCTCTGCTGAGGAGGATGAGGAGGACAAGTGGCGGTGCCGCCCATGGTGTCAGGACCAGAACCGCCGACGTCGGCGAGACCTCCTGAAGCAGAGGAGGACTGAGACGGAGATGTCGGCCATCGGTGGTGGCAGGCTGAGGAAGGAGTGGGGACCTGCTGCCCCTCCCCAATCAGGGTCCCTGACCGAGGGACGTTGACTCAGCAGGCTGAGGCAATTCTCGGAGGGCACTGGGAGCACCAGAGTCCAAGAAAGGGAGTTGTCAGCCTCTCGGTCAACAACCTGTCGGGTGGGCTCAAGAAAAATCTTGGCCTCGGCGACAGGGAGTCTCGGCCGGCTGCTCTGACAGGCTCTTCGAGAAACCAGCAGCTTGGGCTGCAACCCCTACAGAAGCCAAGAGACGATGACCCGGGAACGAGATCTCTCCCACTCCCAAGAACGTCAATGCTAGGTCTTACCTTTCTTTGGATCATTCTTCTTGGACCGAGGGTATGAGACCCAGAAGGACACTCTCCCTTAGTTGAGAGGGACTGGCAGAGCTCAAATAGGAAGCTGAGTAGGAACAGCCCAGTTTGAGGCGGGGTAAGGCGAAGCAGAGGAGGCCTGCTGCCGCAGCATGGGCCCACCTCACAGAGCTGTGAGCTCTCTCAAGCTGTTTGAGTTGTTCCATGAGCCTGCCACCACAGACACCACAGCGAGGCCTCCTTCGATTTGACCGCTGGGTACTGTTTCTCCGGTTGCCCCAGCTGAGTTGGGCAGCATGGTCCTCGAGCACCAAAGGAGAGAAGGGCAGACAGAGAGATCGCAAGCCTGCAGATGGTGGTCATGTCCAAGACAGTACCATGCGTGGAATTTGGATCGGTGTGAGACATCTTCTGCCACGCAAGAGCACCGATGGAACCCGAGAACGGACTTGTCTTCTATCGCAGAACGAGAGAAGGAGGAGAACACCGAACTTGAGTGAGTCAGAGTAAGTTTTGGGAAAAAATCAGAAGATTTAAGATCCAGGGCCTACAGAATGCGACAGTGCTAAGGAGGGAACCTGAGTTTCCAAACGGTAAGGAAGATCTGGTGTCATGGGTAGAGCTAAGGATTTTACCACGGTGGGTGAGGGGCCAGTTTGAAGACCTTCCGCCCATCTAAAGCGGCAAGGTACCTTCCAGACAGTGATGACTGGACAACATATGCATGTCCTTAGAAAAGTACCTTACAGGGAGGAAAGGGTGCAGTAATACACTATTTCCAGTGAAAAGATGTTCTAGGTGTAAAGGGCATGGGGTGAAGTTGGTGGGAGGGAGATTGGGAAACGAAGGAAGAATTTCTTCACAGAAAGGGTGGTGGACAAGTGGAACACCCTACTGGAAGAAGTGGTGGAGGCTGAAACAATAATGGGAATAAGAATGCATGGGATAGACATAAGGGAATCCTGGAGGCCAGGGGTAAGGGCAACAGACTCTAGAAAACTTAAATGGAACTTACAAGCTCAATGGGCACACTGGAAGAGCCATATGCCCTTATCTTCCTGACATTATGTATGTATCTATGAATCTATGCCCTAAATCATTATTACTGTATATCTAGATGTTCACCTGCTTTGGCCTTTGTCTGCCATGTCTCTGCCTTCTTTGATCTCTGCTCCTCTTTCCCCACATTGCCCGGCCTGTTGTCCTGCAGCTTGTCCTGCTTTTGTCTCTTTGGTGACATCTCTATCTAATTCTCGGATTTCTCTTTTCTGATGGCTGCTCACATGAGTCTTGGAGCATGGAAGAAAGTTGGGAAGCTGAAGTTTAAAAGGCACAGGGTTAAAAAGAGTGTTTGTAGGCTTCTGTTTTCAACCACAGAAATACTGTATTAGCACATGTTGAATACAAATGCAAAGACAACCGCAGCACCTCTTATACCCACAAAAGCAAATCATAAAGGTTTCCAGAGTCTGAGATCCCATGGATATAAATGGAGGCACACTGAAGAATCCTGGGTAGGACAAGTCAAAATACAGGTTACTCACCTGTAACAGGAGTTCTAGGAATGGTAAATGTTGTTCATCCACACTTATTGGCAGGTTTCTTGCCGCTTTAAATCTTGCCGGAAGGTCTTCAAGCTGGCTCCTCCCACCCACCCGGTGGTAAACCCTCGGCTCTGCCCCATGACGCCAGATCTGCCCGCTGAAGCTCAGGTTGTGCGTCAAGCCGGAGGTCGGGAGGGAGTCGTGGATGAACAACATATACCATTCCTAGAACTCCTGTTACAGGTGAGTAACCTGTATTTCTAGGGACATGGATATGTTGTTCATCCACACTTATTGGCAGACCCTAGCAGTCTCCGGGAGGAGGGAGGCGCACACCCCTACTTAGGGAATAAAGACTGGAGAACTGAGGCCCAAAACCAGCATCCCGGGCGTGACTCAAGGTCGATGTGGTAATGGGTAATAAAGGTGTGGTGGACTTCCAGGTAGCAGCCCTGCAGATTTCCTGGATAGGGACGTCCCTGAAGCAGCCACCGATGCAGCAGTATGGACGGTAGAATGAGCTCTTATCCTCTGGAAGGCTCCATGCCCAACTTATAGAGAGATCTATGCAGGAGGTGACCCACCTGCTTATCGTCCGCTTGGCTGCAGGTCTGCCAGGTGCGGCTTCAGCGTAGGAGACAAACAGCTGGCGAACCTCTCCCAAATTTCAGCCGTAAGCGCCCTTATAATAAGTGAGTGCCCTTCTAGGGTCCAAGTATGGAGCCTGTATTCGGCCTCCGAGGTGTGATTGGGTAGAACACCGGCAGAGTCAACACCTAGTTAAGGTGAAACTCCGACACCACCTTCGGAAGGAATTTCGAGTTGGGCGCAGGACAACCTTGTCCCTGTGGAAGACCAGGTAAGGAGACTCAATGCAGAGCACCTGGAGTTCTCCCATCCTTCTGGCTGACGGACAGCCACCAAGAAGGCGGGTCTTCCACGACAGGTGAGAGAGATCACACCTGTGCATTGGTTCTAATGGCTTGCCCATGAGCTTTGCCAGTACCAGCAGTATATCCCACGGAGGTGGAGGTTCTCGACCGGAGGAAATGTGATCAAGGTCTTTGAAAAAGCGCCAGACCACCTTCTCCTGTGCCACGACTGCTCCCCGCCCGCGCCTAGTAAACAGAGATGGCTGCCAGGTGCACCTTTAGGGTCATCGACCTAAGCCTTGACTAGAAAGGGACCATAAATAGTCCAAAATGCTTGCCACAGAACAGGAGGAAGGGTCCAAGCCCTTGCCCTGACACCAAATGGAAAATCTCTTCCATTTGAAGGCATAGCATTTTCTGGTCGACTCTTATGGGACGCCTCAACAACATTGAGGACCTCGTCGGAAAGACCCAAGGCCTGGAACTCTAGTCGCTCAGGAACCAGGCCGCCAGGTGCAGGGATTGAAGGCCCGGATGGAACACCTTCCTGACTGACTGAGAGCAGGTCCGGGCGAGCTGGAAGCTGCCTCGGGAGCCTGGAGCTGAGGCTGAGGAGATCTAGGTACCAACTGGCAGGGCCAGTCTGGGGCCATCAGAATACCTGCGCCTTGTCCCTCCTTGCCTTGAGAAGCACCTGTGAATCAAGGGAAATGGGGAAAGGCGTAAAAGAGGCCCAGGGTCCAGAGCCTCAAGAAGGCATCCCCGCAGCGAGCTCTCGCTGAGGGGACGGGCATGAAACAGCCTCAGCTCGCTCTCCCTGAAGGCAAACAGGTCCACCTGAGGTATGCCCCAGTGGAGAACAGATCTTGTACTACCTCCGGCAGGACAGACTATAAGTGAGATGCAGCCCCTATCCGGCTCAGGGCATCGGCCAGGGTGTTGGAGGCCCTGCCACATGAATGGCTAGGGAGATCTGCCTCCAGGCTGCGCACGAGTGACCAAATGCGGAGAGCTTCCTTGCATAGAAGCATGGAGCGCGCCCGCTTGGCGGGTGCAGGTAGTACATGGTCGTGGTATTGTCCGCCTGACTCGGACCACTTGACCCCGGAGAAACGGAGCAAAGGTGGTGAGAGCTAAGCGGACCGCCTCGGAGCTCCAGCAGGTTGATGTGGCATTGGACTCCTGCGGGGACCAGAGGTCGTGCACTCAGTGTTCCCCCAGATGGGCACCTCAACCCATCAGAGAGGCATCGGTCGACAGAGAGACCATCGGCTCGGGCGGACAAACAGGATGCCCTCCTGCAGATGAGATGGAACGGTCCACCACTGGAGAGTGTCTCCACATCTCCTGGGTCACTATCACTAGCTGGTCCAATGGATCGCAGCGTCGTGACCACTGGCAGGCCAGTCCCACTGAAGGGGCGCATGTGCCAGTGTGCCCAACGGACCACGCTGGTACAGGCCGCCATGAGACCCAGGAGGCGCAGGAAGTCCCGGCAGAGATGGGTGCCCAACCAGAAATGATTGGGCAAAGAGGAAGAACCTCAGCCCTGTCCGGCGGGGAGCCCGTGCTCTGGCTCGAAGAGAGTCAAGCTCTGCCCGATAAACAGAATCACCTGCTTCGCTCCGAGTTCCGACTTGGCCTCGTTGATGAGAAGGCCGACTTGAGAGCAAACCTGAGGGCCAGATCTCTGGACTGCCCACCTCCTGTCTGGAGGCTGCTATCAGCCAATCGTCCAGGTAAGGGTACACCGGACCCCTCGGTGCTGCAGGAATGCTGTCACCACTGCCATGCATTTGGTGAAGACCCTGGGAGCTGGAGATAAGCTGAAGGGCATGGCTTGGAACCTCGAAGAGGGATCCCTCCGCTTCGAGCGAAGGAATCTCCGATGTGACGGACGAATAGGACGTGAAAGAACACGCCCTGTAGGTCCAGAGAGCAGAACCACATGCCGTGGTTCCAGAGATGGTATTATCTACACCAGAGTGACCATCCTGAAGGTTCGAGACCTTAGGAACTTGTTCAGGTCGTGTAGGTTGAGAATGGGCACCAGCCCCGTCTGCTTCAGAACCAGGAAGTACCTGGACACAGAACCCGGGTCTGAAGAGGGTCCTCTACCTCCCTGATCACCTCCTTTTGGGGAGGACAACGATGTCGGCCGATGAGCCGACAGTGAGCTCGGACCCGAGGGCCCCCCGAGATGCGACGGCTCGAAGGGGGGGCCTGCTTCAATTCCAGAGGCAGGCCTTTCCACCACCTCCAGTACCCACCTGTCTGTGGTAATAGCGGACCAGGCGGAAAGAGTGTCGGAGCCGTCCCCCATGGGTGGAACCAGGGTAAGGAGACAGGGATGGGGTGACACCCTCAGCCCGTCACTGCAGGCTTTGGAGGAGGGACGGCCGAGGGACCTCCTGGGCCTTTTCTCCTGCTTCCTGTTGGAGAAGTCAACGGCTTGGGTTTGGGATGCCAAGCTCGAGCCTGCTATCCCTGACGTTGTGGGCAGGCGTGGCTGGGCGCAGAAGAGACGAAAGAGCTTAGGCTGTGGCTTATGGCCTTTGTCCTTCTGAGCGCGAAGAGACAGAGTCCAAGGTAGCACTAGACTTCTCGATCCTCTAAGGTGACCTTCCACCCCAGGGCCGAAGAGGTCAGTCCCCAAAAGGAACATCCGCCAACTTGTGTTGGGTATCCGAGGTAAAGGTGGATATCCTCAACCAAGCCCAATGACGCATGGCCACTGCAGCCACGCCGACCTGGCACATGAGTCCCCGATGTCTAAAGCAGTCTGGAGCTGCTGTTTGGCCACTGCCCTGCTCCTGGTCCCGTACTCTGCCGACCGTAGTCTGCAGATCCGCGGGAAGATGAGGGACGCACCTCATCCAGGGAGCCCAACAGGACATGTGAAAAATGAGCCATGAGACGGCCAAACTGGCCTGGACGAAGGCCAAGAGGAGGCGTAGCATAGACTTTTCACCTGGCATAATCCAATTCTTGGATTCCTTGTGGGAGGTTTGTCCACATCCCTGGCGTTCCCGCACGCAGGAAAATGCTGTCGGTAACAACCCCCTCCGCAGAGGGGTGTTCCAAAAACGGACAGGGAACCGGTAGGGACCGACACTTCCTGGGCCATCCTGGCCGAAGGCGCAGGGCAGGAAGCAGGGCGCTGCCAAAGCTCCAGGCCGACCCACTATGGCCTCGGCCACCGAAAGGCCTCCGTAGGAGAATCCTCGGTCCAGAATCTCCGTGAGGGATACTGGCCCGCTTAGAAAGCGGTTCGAGCTTCATCCCGTGGACTCCGAGATGAGCCAAGCAACCCTAAGAAGGACGATAGGGCTATCGTCCACTGACTGTCCTCCGAGGACTCCAAGTCCATGTGCTTGGAGAAAAGGAGGAATCATCCTCGGACTCGGAAGAGTCCTCAAAGAGCTGCCTCGGCCTGAGCCACCTCCACCTGCAGAGGTTTATCGAGTAAGGGTGACAGACAGCCCATGGGGCAAACCCAAAGCGACCAAGAATTCTTGGTGGAGCCCAACTAACGGCTCGGAGGCGGAGGTTCCACCAGAATCGGTGGGGCAGCTGGAATTGGTCGAACAACCGCCTAGGAACAGGCCCTCGGCTACAGCGAGGGGTTGTTTTGGCCGCTCCAGTGACAGCCACTTAATGGCCGGGAAGACGACTGGGTCGGCCTATTCCGGTCAAAAGAGCTGCTGCCATATGAGTTCCTCATACCTCCGGACGCAACTTGCGCTGAAGCCTCCCTCGTCCGAGGAGGAGGGAAAGCGCGGCGCACCGCTTGCCGCGTGTCGACACAGGCATCCAGACCGCCATGATGGCAGGATCGCTGGACTGGGCGAGGATGCCCGAGACCAGATCGGTGAGTTCCGCTAGGGCCGAGATCGGCGAGGGGAAGCGTCATGGCACTCCCGCCCGACAATTCTGCACGGTCCCGAACTGGAGGCACAGACGAGCTGACGGGATCCTCAACTCCCCACCGGGAACCGGGAGAGGGGATTCTAGCTTCTCCAGCCGACAACCCGCTTAACGGTCAAGAAAAATCTCGACCAAGGTCATGGAGTCCCAGTCAATTGCCTGACGGGACACCTTTGAAGCCAGTGGCCGAGCTGAGGGGTCAATCGTTCACTGTCGACAAGAAGGAGGGGATCTTCCTCGCCCCAAGAGCGCCGACGGAGAGACTCATTTTTGCTCTTTTGACCTGGAAAGGGTCCAGAGAGTTGGACCCTCACCTTTCGTTGAGAGGGTCAGACAAAGCTCCTTAAAAGAAGCCCGAGCACGAGGCACCGAGAGAGCAGTACAAATGCCCAGCCGAGGTAGAAGCAGCCAGCGCCGCCTCCTCTTCGAGGGTGATCATCTGCTCGAGCTGGATCCGCCGAGCCCACTGCCGGACACCGCCAACCGGCCTCTTTAGATTTAACCGTGGAATCTCTTTTCTCGGGTGCCCCGAGTTGTAATCGGGCAGCACGGCCTCAAGGACGAGGGAAAAGGAAGAGCACAAGCCTAGGCCCGCGGGTCGGGCTCAAGGCCCAAGCAGTAGACACACGCGGAGCGGAGCCATCCTAGACATCTTCTGTCCGCAAGGGCACCTCCGGAAACTGGGAGTCGATTTGTCCATCGCAGCCGCGAGGAAAAGAAGACAAGTCTTTTAGCAAAAACTTTTGATTTGAACTTCAAGAATTAGAACCAGTCTTATACGAGAGCGTTAAGGAGGGAACCTGAGCTTCCAAGCGTAAGGACGATCTGGCGCCATGGGGTGGAGCCGAGTTTTACCACCCGGGTGGGTGGGAGGAACCAGCTTGAAGACCTTCCGCAAGATTTAAAGCGGCAAGGAACCTGCCAATAAGTGTGGATGAATAAACATATCCATGTCCCTAGAACATGTGTCTGTCTTCGTTTAGACCCTTTGTAGACTGTACAAAGGCCCTCTTCACTATACAGTCCTGCTTAAAGCAGAACTAGCCTAAAATGTAATGGTGATTTGTATATACATCCTATAATGCTTTGCATTATGGTGGTATGTGTGATTTTCCATTTCTCTGAAACTTGGCTTTTTTGGTCCAACGTCCTCTGGAGTACCCTTGCCTCAGTGTTTTGTACTAAAGTGCTTTATATTTTATATTGCTTTCTTAATTTGGGCTCACCATGATCCAAAGCAATAACATCAGCTAAGGGCTGGTTTATTTTCCCTGGCGTGTGACACAGGCCAGGGCCCACTGATGAGTCCTGGGTAGGACAAAACATCTGTCTTACGTCTTCTGTTTACATCCTTGCAAATGGTGCAACAGGCCCTTTGGCACCATGCAGTCCTGCTTAAAGCAGAACCACGAAAACTTTCATGGTGATGTGCATTATGGTGTTCTGTATGATTTTGTATTTCTCCTTACTACTAAATGCTACAACATATTACAGTCTGTGTACAGTAACCAAAGAGATTTACAGGAAAGGGAAACTAAAACAGTTACACAGATAGCTGGCTTAAACAACAGCCTCACAGTCTAGTCTTGCACTGGGATCTGTATGTACCTTCCAGCTAACCTGAAAAAACATTTACTTAAGACTGTTCTTTCCTCACCCAGAGAAGCTAGCTAAGGAGCAAGGCTCTCTCTTCTGTTGGGGACAATCACCAAGAGACAGAGCCCTGGTCCTTGGACTTACTCTCTTATATGTAACGCATCAGGGAGGAATATGCCATATATGACAAAATGCTGCAGTGTGCTGCAGGAACAGGTGCAGCTACAACACAGTAATGCTGCCATACATCCTAAACATCTGCAGTGCATTGCAAGGAACAGGCTACATCTGCAACACAGTAATGCTGCTGTATATCACAAAAATGCTGCAGTGTGCTGCAGGGAACAGGATGCAACTGCAGCACAGTAACACTGCTGTATATCACAAAATGCTGCAGTATGCTGCAGGGAACAGGCAACTACAGCACAGTAATGCTGCAGATATCACAAAATGCTGTAGTATGCTGCAGGGACAGGATGCAACTGCAGCACAGTAATGCTGCTGTATATCACAAATGCTGCAGTATGCTGCAGGAACAGGATGCAACTGCAACACAACAATGCTCCTGTTTACCACAATATGTTGCAGCGCTGCAGGAATCAGTGTAATTCAATGGCGGTTATGCCCTTTTTACTGTGGTATTTGGTGATGCATCGCTTACTGCATGTTATTGCACTGCATTATGACTGGTTCCCTGCATGGGTTAGGAACCTGAAAACACAGCTCAGGATGAGGGTGTGTGGAATGGAGGCGACGGCTGAGAAGAAGGACCTTGAGAATTACAGACAACGGTGGAAACAATCAGTTTCATGTAATACAGCAGTCTGGAGGGCAAACAGAATGCTGATCTGCATAGGCAGGGACATGAATGGCAGACCAAAGGAGGTGTTTCTGCCCTATGCAGATCCCTGGTGAAGGCACGCTCGGATACTGTATGCATTTCTTCAGCCGCATTTAAGAGAGGAGTAGAAATGGTAGCGGTAGTACAGATGAGGGCCCTGTCCCCCCTTAACAAAATAAAATCATCAATGACTTTCCATTGTAAACTATGTGTTTTACTGAAATACTTACATGGTTCACTAATGATATTCCCATGGTGCTCAGCTCGGTGTGTTTCTTTTCTTTTACAGCAGTCACTCTCAGCTCTGCACTACTCCCTGTAAGGATCTGTCCGACTCTCTTCTTTGAAATCTCAGAGGTGAAAGGAGGTAGTAGGACCCCTACTGAAGGCCTCTTCTGCTGTTGTTTGCTGTTGATTCCTAGAAATTCTATACTAGAAATTCAAGAAAATGCATCTCCTCCCACCCTGCTGTTCTTCTGTGTATGCATTTTCAATAAGAAACTAAGAGAGGTGGTGTCTGAACCTTTGGCAATCCTGTTTAGTCAATCACTGGAAACAGGGAGATACCCAAAGACTGGAGGACAGCAGATGTAGTCCCTGTATACAAAAGTGTGAACTAAGAGGGAGCGGGAACTGTAGACCAGTCAGCCCAACCTCAGTAGTGGGGATGATGATGATGATGTAAGCTCTGCTGAAGGAGAGACTGGCGGAACATCTGGTTGTCAACAGAGCACAGGGATCAAGGCAGCATGGTCTCACTGGGGAAGAGGTCATGACAGACCAACATCATTGAGCTTTCCGACTGGGTGACAGAAGTGAATCAGGGGAGGGCAGTGGGCGTGGCCTATCTGGATATCAGCAAGGCCTTTGACACTGGCCACATAGAAGGCTATTAAACAAACTGGGGAATATGGGAGTGGGAAGAACAGTAGCGTGGCTGGTGGGTAAGACTGGGTGGCAGGACACAGTGGGTGGTGGTAAATAGCTGTCAGCTCACAGAGGGAAGTATGATCAGTGGGGTACCACAAGGATCCGTGCTGGGACCAGTCCAATTCAACATCTTCATCGGTGACATTGCACAAACCCTACAAGGCAGAATTTCCCTGTTCACTGATGACACGAAGCTCTGTAACAGAGTTAGTTGTTTAACCAGGTATAGCACACTAAGCTGAAAGCTTTTACAGGAAGTGACCTGGGAGCACAAGGAGGCTAAGTGACTTGCTCAGGGTCACACAGTATGCAAGTGGGAAGCTGGGATTCAAACCCAGGTCTGGTCTGCTGGATGTCAACAGATTTGCAGCTCAGAGCCTTAGACCACTGCGCTATACTGCCTCTAGTGGTGCTATACTGCCTCTAGGAGGACACGCCAGATGGTGTATAGAATGAGGAGGAACCTGCAGAAGCTTGAAGAATGATCAAGGGTTTGGCAATTGAAATTCATTGCAAATAAGTGCAAAATAATGCATATAGGGCACACAAACCCTGGAAAACATATCAGTAAAGGAGTGAGGATACAGTGTGCACCAAGCCGGAAAGGGACCATGGGGTTATTATTTTGATGACCTCAAGGTAAGGAAACAGTGCACAGGCTGCAGGCAAAACAAAAGGATGCTGGGATGCATAGGCAGGGCATCACCAGCAGGAAAAGGGAGGTCATAGATCCACTGCAAGACACTACTGAGGTCCCACCTGGAGTACAATATACAGTTTTGGAGATGTTACCCACGTAAGGACAAAGACAGGGTGGAGAAGGTTCAGAGGAGGTCAACAAAGACGGCAGAGGATTGCATCACAAGTTCTATGAGGGCAGACTGGACGGACTTGAATATGTACTCCCTGGAGGAAGGAGAGGAGAGAGGGGATATGATAGAGACATACAAGCGCCTTACAGGGAAGAACAGGGTGCAGAAAAGTACAGTTACGTACCGTAGGAACTTGCCGTGAACAGTAGATCTTCGAGAGGTTCCTTCAGTAGGTCATCACAAGTAGGACTGACGTCACCTGACGCCGGGCTGTACAACAGACTTTTCTAGCAATCCCTGACCATGAGCAATCCATGTGACAGACTTCAGCGTGGCGGGTATATAGTGGCGGTCCCCACGCTGTCCTCCAGTTCTCCACCCGGAGCCAGGAAGAGGCCTAACAGCAGGAAGCGAACAGGATTGGAGCCTATAAAAATTAAAAAGAAGGGAAGGAGGAGAAAATATGACCTACTGAAGGAACCTCCCTTGAAGATCCACTGTTACGGTAAGTTCCTATGTAACTGTACTATCTTACTTGAAAGGGTTCCTTCAGTAGGTCATCACAAGTAGGACTGAGTCCCAAGCAGTCACTCTAAGGAGGGACCATGAGAAACTAGGGAGGGGCAAACAAAATCCACGGAAAAACTGAGTTCCGAAAAGGACCAGCCTAGGACAACAGACTTGCAGGACAGCTAGGTCAAGCCAGCCCTCCGCCTAAGAAGCAATGTCCAAACTATAATGCTTGGTAAAGGTATGGACAGAACTCCAAGTAGCGGCAGCACAAATATCTGCTGTTGAAATATTACGAAGGAAGGCTGCAGAAGTGGCCATGCCCCTAGTAGAATGACCCTGATAACACCGGGAGGGGTTTGTCATACTTTTGATAACAGTATCTGATGTAGTTGCCCAACCATTTGGAAAGACCCTGGTTGGAAACTGGTTTGCCTCGAGTTCGAGGCACAAAGGAGACAAACAACTGGTCACAAGAGTGAAAGTCCTTGGTTCGGTGTGTATAACACCAGAGAATCCAGTGCACATCCATCGTATGGAAGAGTGCCTCACCTCTGTTAGCGAGAGCTGGATAATATACTGAAGCACTACCGATTGGTTCAGAGTAGCTTCGACACCACCTTTGGAAGGAACCTTGGATGGGTTCTGAGAACCACTCTGCCCCGGAGAAAAATAAGGTAAGGCTCCTTACAAACCAATGCGTGAAGCTCTGAAATTCTTCTAGCTGAAGTGATGGCAACCAGAAACAACGCCCCAAGATAGGAAACGTAAGTCATAGCTCGTTGTTGGTCTCGGAAGGAGACAAGGTGAGCTTTTCCAGGACAAAATTCAAGTCCCGTGGTTGTGTTGAGCTGCGGACAGGGGGTTTCAGATGGAGAATCCCTTCATAAAAGTCTTTGAGATATCCAATTGAGCCACAAGTTTACCATCCACCAGCTCGTGGTACTAGAGATAGCTGAGAGGTGCACTTTCAGAGAAGAATAAGCTAGACCTAAGTCCGATAAGTGAAGGAGGTATTCCATGACTTGTGGGCCGAAGCAAGAAAAAGGATTCCAGCCCTTCGCGGTCGCTCAAATGGAAAACTGCTTCCACTTCAATGCATAAGTGGAAGGGTGGAAGGTTTTCTGGCTTCAACAAGGATCTGTGCCACTCTAGAGGATACCCCAAAGTGAGATGGCTATGTCTGCAGGAGCCATGCATGCAGTGTAGGGTCCTGAGCCCCAGATGAACCAGTTGACCTTGAGCCTGGTAAGGAGGTCATGTGTCAATGGAAGTGGAACCAGTGCTTCCTGAATAGCTGCTGAAACAGCGGGAACCAAATCGGTCTCTACCAAAGAGGGCGATGAGAATCATCTTGGCCTTCTCCGTCTGTGAGTTTGAGGAGGACCCTCTGCAGAAAGGAAATGGAGGGAGGCATATAAAAATTTCCCTGTCCAGGACAGAGACAATCGTCACTCAGAAAGCACCTGGCTCTAGAATGAGCAAGCAAAACTTGGGAAGTTTTACGTTGAATTGAGGCGAATAGGTCGTAGTTCCGCCACTCCCAATTTTGGAAGATGGATTCCACCACTTCCTGATGAAGTTCCCACTCGTGAGCAGGGGTCCTTGATCTGCTGAGACTGTCTGCCAGGACGTTTACAACTCCGAAATGCGTGCATGGCCACTAGGAACAAATGATGCAGGACTGCCCAGTTCCACACCCGGTCACTTCCCTACAAAAAGGGTACAACCGGGTTCCTCCTTGTTTGTTGATGTACCGAACCATCGGCATATTGTCCATTTGGATCAGCAGTGTTTCCTCGGGCAGCAGGGGTTGAAAGGCCTGTAAGGGCATACATGACCATCCTGAGCTCTAGGACACTGATGTGAACAGAAAGCTCCAAGCCGGACCAAAGTCACTGGGCTTAGTGGTCCCAGATGCGCACCCCCACCCCATGTTTGAGGCATTCATGGTGAGTGTGGCTATGGATGCTGGTCTTGAAATGGGAGACCCAAGGAAAGATTGTGTGGATTCATCCACCATAGACGATCCTTCTGGACGCTGAGGAGATGAGAACTGGATGGTCCAGATTGTCCAAAAACTGGTCCACTGCCCTCAGGGACCACTGAGTGATCCTCATGTGGAGCCTGGCTGAGGGAACAGTACAAATGGAAGTTGCCATGAGGCCCAACTGGTGAAGGACTTCCTGGCGGGATGGTCCTGCAAGATGCCACCTTGGCGGCCTGGTGAACCAAGTCTCCACTCTGTCCGGAGGAAGGAAAGCTCTGCACTGGACCGTGGTCGAGGACCGCCCAATAAACTGTAGTCTCTGGGTGGGAATGAGGTATGACTTGGGCACATTGGCAGTGATCCCAAGTCAACTGAACAGATCCAGGATAAAATGAAAGAGCCCCAATAACGATCCCTGGAAGGGGCTGCTAGTAGCCAATCGTCCAAGAGGGAAACACTGCAATACCCCTGCGGTGTTAAGAACGCCAACCTCCACTAGGCACTTGGTAAAACCCGAGGTGCAGAAGACAGGCCAAAAGGGAGTGCTCCAAACTGGAAGTGCTCCCTCCCGGGAACATGAAATGAAGGAACCGGACGGTGGTTGGGCAAAATAGGGATATGTAGGTAGGCATACTGCATATCCAGGGTGCAGAGCCAGTGATTCTCCACTAGTAGAGGCAGAAGGCTGCTGCAGCGTCAACATGCAAAACTTCTTGTACTCGACAAAATTGATTCAGCTGACTGAGATCTAGAATGGGTCAGAAGTCCCCGATCTTTTGGAACCAGGAAAAATGGAGTAGAAGCCTTTCCCTGTTTGCCCTGGAAAGACTTGCTCGATCACTTGTTTTAGCAAGAGCAAATTTATTTCCTCTTGGATGAGGAAAGCCTGATCCTGAGAGTGAGGACTTCACTGGAGGGTTTCCTGCAGGAATTTCCAGGAACTCTATAGTGTGACCCAAGCCACTATTTGCAGGACCCACTCACTGGAGGTAATCACCCTCCACTCCTGCACGTGAAAGAAGATCCCCCACCTGCTCCTTGCCGAGAGCTGAGGAGGCAGTGGCATCAGGGAGTCAAGTGGCGGGTCCAGTCAGTCAGGGGAGGACCCCAATGCAGATTCTGGAGGCAGGGAGTAACAGTACCCGTGTGGCCTTCCGCTTGCCTTGGCAATGCACCTGATTGGATTTCCCTGCCGCCAGGTCCTCTTCCGAAAGGGTTGCTGTTGTCTTCATTGAGGAGCACCTGATCAGTACATAGACCGAGACAGATCTAAGGCCAACACCTTTGTCCTGTAGTTCTGTAATTAGGTCTTTGGTGTACCTCCGAAAAGTACTGTGCGCCGGAAAGGAGCGTCCTGAATCGCCGACTGAACTTCGTTAGCAAGGCCAGAGAGGCGAAGCCAGGAGTGCTGTCTCAGGGCCACAGCAGTCCGAGGTACAGGCCATGGAATCGACTGAATCGTAGGTGGCCCACAGAGCATGTCTACAAGAAATCCGGGAGAGGCAAAGATCCTTGGCGAAGTTCCTCCTTGAGAGCTGAAGGATCCACACACTGGATCTTCGCCCAGCCTGGCCATGGTCGCTTTTGGTGGGACACCACATGGGTCACATAACAGAGGCAGCAGAACGCGCACGTGGCTGAAGAATAGATTTTTTTGCCAAACTGGTCCATCTGCCTCGACTCCTTATCTGGAGGAGTAGTGCTCAAGTGCTTGGGCGAGCGGAGCGATCATGAGCTGCTGAAATGACCACGAGTTCTGCGTTGGATGGGTCTTCAAAAAGGAACACCCTTAGGCACCGGTAAAGCCTGTCTGCCCGCTTGGGGACAGCGGAATAGAGTGAGGCATCTGCCAAACGATGGTGGACAGGTCTTGTGGGGGCCATCCATAGAAAAACTGGGACTGGAGATGGGACTCCCAAATTGAGGTGCTCGTGAGGTGCTGTCTCATTGGGTCCTGTTCCTCTGACTCTCAATCTAACTAATCTCTGAGGGCTTTCAAGAGATCCGAAGGAAGGATCCTTAGGTGGCAATTTCGGAGAGGTCTTGCCTCTTGACTCTGGCTCCTCCACGATTTCCTCCTCAAAAGAGTCTCTCTCCCAACACAACCATCGTCGGTGTCCTCACTGCATGACATTCAAAGCGAGAAAGAAGAGCGTCCAGTCGAGGTCTTCCAGAGAGGTGGACAATCGGACCCAAACTGCTCAGGGAAGGGACCTATGAAGCGGCGGAGTGGTAGTCTTGCTTCTGGGTCCAAAACCAACTCCGACCTCGCTCCCTGCCACCAAAACTGTAGGAAGAACTTGAAATCTGGCATAGCTAGAGGGTGGAGGTGGAGTTGGTTGAGGCGGTGGGGGAGGAGGAGGAGGTGAGGGGAACAGCAACTGGTGGAGGGTAATACCCATGGGACCCAGGTAATGGGTAAGGTGATAACCCTGGTAAAACTGTCCCACTGGACTCCATCCAGGAGTGGGAACCTCCGGGTAAGGATCCCCAGGATACCCGTGTGGGTAATGGGGGACAGTGAGGGACGGTTATAGTACCAGCGTCAGCCTGACATTGGGGGAACCCACTCCGACCCGGTGTAGTATAATAAATTAAGATCGGCATCGGAACAGTCCATGTTATAGGGACGCATAGCACCGGACCACGCACTGAAAAGGATCCGGCATCTGAGGGGCGGCGCTGGCACCGGACAAAGAGTCTCAGTGGTAGGAGTCGGGTCCGCTGTGGAACGACGGAATAGGCCTGACCACGGGCCCGACGTCAGGACCATTGTAGGGACTGGCGGCATTGGAGGCGCCGACGGTCCCAGCGCCGGGACTGCTGTGGTAACTGGTGGCGCTGAGTCGCCAGCGTCCCAGCCAGAACTGTAGTGACTGGCGGCATTGAAGCGCCTGCAGTCCATCCATGGGCTGAGGAGGGGCCTCCAGAGAAAGGCCATCAGGTCTGAGGAAGAGCCTCCTGACCTGGTCCCCAGCGGGGAGCCGGGGAAAGAACCCCAAACAGCTGGTTCACCAGCATCCCCATCGGCCTCTCTGGACGTGTCCGGGTGGAATGTGAGGACACGGGCGAGGGAAGAACAGGAGGGAGTGGGCTGTCTCCCTTCGCGTCCCACTGGACTTCAGCTGTAGCACCAGAAGGCCCCGACGGGGAACCGAGCCGGCGTGTCGCCGGGATGGCCAATTTAGTGGGCGTGGTGAGGCGGTGGGGAGAGAAACCCGGCCAACTTAACGACCAAGGCAGGTGGGACTGCTCCCAGCCGGGGAGTTGACTTAACGGCTGCCGGGCGGTTCTCCAGAGGAGCCGGTACGACTTAATGGCTAGTGCAGCACGGTCACCAGGAGAAGTTGGCAGCCGACTTATCTGCATGAAGTGTCACCTTACCTGAGTGCTTCAACAGTGACTGGGCCTTGCTGGTAGAGGGCCTGACATCATCCGCAGGAGCGAGCCTGCTCTCCTCCTCTCTCTCCTTGTGCTTTTAGGGGAAGACTTGTCGGACGTAGTCCGTGAAGCTTGTCCATCTTCTTCAAGCGAAAGTAGACGGGCCTAAGAAGATGGGCCTCCAATGCCTGCTGTCTCTGCTTTTTGGTAGCCTGACTGAAGGACTGACAGTCAGGGCAGGAGGAGACTGGATGGTCTGGCCTAGGCAGATGATGCACTTGGAATGCCCGTCTTTGTGCAGTATCTGAGTGCCACACTTGAAGCACTTCTTGGAGAAAGACGTACCTAGTTAAGCTAAGCGAAGAAATAGGAGTTTTGTAGAAAACCATGTGAAAACACTTTCCGACAGATGCTGAACGGAGTTCGCGGGTGACTAGCATGAGGTGATCAAGGGAAAGAACTGAGGACGGGCCTGGGGACTGCCCACTATATACCATCACGCTAACAGTGGTCACGTGATGTTGGTTGGACGGTCCCCCATCAGGGATTGCTAGAAAAGTCTGCCATGCGGCCAGACGTTAGTCCTACTTGTGATGACCTACTGAAGGAACCCTATCGAAGTGCGACCACACTATTTTCCAGTGAAAAGATGTTCCAGGACTAGAGGGCATGGGATAAAATCAGTGGGAGGGCAATTCAGAGGAAACATGAGAAAGAATTTCTTCACAGGAAGGGTGGCGGACAAGTGGAACACCCTACCAGCGAAAGTGGTGGGGGCTGAAACACTCACAGGATTTAAGAATGCATAGGATAGACATAATGGAATCCTGGAGGCCAGGGGTAGGGCAACAGACTTCTAGAAAAACTTAAATGGAACTTACAAACTCAAATGGGCAGATTGGGTGGGCCATAGGCCTTATTTTCCTGACATTATCTATGCCCTCAATCATTATTACTGTATATCTAGATGCTCACCTGCTTTGGCCTTTGCCTGCCGTGTCTCCAGATTCTTCTTTGATCTCTGCTCCTGTTCCCCACATTGCCCGTCCTGTTGTCCTGTAGCTTGTCCTGCTTTTGTCTCTTGGCGACATCTCTATCTTGTTACCTTTGGACTTTCTCTTTTCCTTAACTTCTTTCTTCTTCTCTGATGGCTGCTCACATGAGTCTTGGAACACGGAAGAAAGTTGGGAGGCTAAAGTTTAAAAGGCACAGGGTTATAAAGACAGTTTTTTGCAGGCTTGTGTTTCAGCCACAAGAATACTGTATCAGCACATGTTAAATACAAATGCAAAGACAATTGCAGCATCTCTTATACCCACAAAAGCAAGTCATAAAGGTTTGTGGAGTCTGTGATCCCATGGATTTAAATGGACGCACACTGATGAGTCCTGGGTAGGACAAGTCAAAACATGTGTCTGTCTTCTGTTTAGACCCTTTGCAGACTGTGTGAGAGGCCCTTGGCACCATACATTTCCTGTTTAATGCAAAACCAGCCTAAAACTGCATGGTGATTTGCATATACATCCCATGATGTATTATGGTGGTACATGCGATTTTGCATTTCTCTGAATCTTGGCTTTTTGCCAGTGCCCTTTGGGGTACCTTGTATCAGTGCTTGTGCACTGAGGAACTTTGTCTTTCAGCTTGCTTTCTTATTTCGGGCTCACCATGACCCAAACCCGTAACACCAACTTAGGCTGGTTCATTTCCCTGGGGTGTAATACAGACAAGGAACACTGATGAACTGTCTTTGTTTTCTATTTACACCTTTGCAGATTGTGAGAGGTGCCCTTTGGCACCATACATTCCTGCAGAACCATTCAAAACTGTCATGGTGATTTGCATTGCGGTGTTATGTGTGATTTTTTTATTTCTCTTTTCTACTAAATGCTACAACACATTACAACCAGGATATGTACAGTAACCAAAAATATTTACAAGAAAGGAAAATAAAACAGTTACACTGAAACATGGCTTAAACAACAGCCTCACAGTCTAGGCTTGCACTAGGATCTGTATTTGCCTGCCTACTAACTTTATTTATTTATTTAACCAACAGATTTTAGGATTACAACGTTTGAGTCAGGGACTCATTTACAAAGAGCTCCGCATCAGAAAAAAACAAACACTTAATACATATAGACATAGAATGGCAGCTAAAGGTTAAGTTTTTTCAGTTATACAATATTGCAGAATCAAGATCAGCTACACATTGCATTGAACGGGCTGCAGACAGCTGAATTTACAGTTTTCAAGAGAACAATAAGTTTGCTGATCGAGGAGGAACAGGTTTGATATTTACAGAGAAGTAGAGAATTAGACAGATATCTTGTGAGTGCAGCCAAAGGAGGCATTGTTAATAGGAAATGTTTGGTAGCCCTATCGGTAGGAGCTCAGTGGCGGGGTGGTCCCGTAAGATGATAGATAGATGACCCAGCACTAGCTGGTACATCGGCAGTGCTGTAAAGTGAGAATGTCCTCTTGAGTGCTGATTTGAAAGTGTCCTAATTTGGTGATAGAGGGAGATGTCGGAGAAAGAAACTTGTAAGAAACCTTTACTAAGACTACTTTCCTCACCCTGATCAGCTAGCTAAGGAGCAAGGCTCTCCCTCCTATTGTGGACACTCACCCAAGAGACAGAGCCCAGGTCCTTGACTTACTCTCTTATATTTATGTTCTCAGGTAGGTATAATGGGATCTCCCAGTGTGACAGCACCCTCCAGTATTCTCCATCAAGAGAATGCATGGTGTGCATCTGAGTCACACAATTACACAGTGTGTGTAAATGTATTACAATGCTATTGCTGATTTGCACTATGCCGATGTAAATATGTCTGTATTTTACATATGATTATGACATGGATAGAAAGAATGCTGAATTCTGACTGACTGAGAGCTGCTTTCAGCTTGTCGTTATCCCAGCACAATGGCCCAGCTGAAAGTATTATGTTTAAAAATGCATAAAATTTACTAAAATTTCCATTTAGTAATCTCAATACGGCACCTCAGTGGGTGTGTTATGGTGGGCTAACAGGCCCTTCTCAGGTGGATAAGATCTTGGGGCTCCCTGGGATGTGGACTCTGGCATGCCTACTTGTCCTCAGGACTTGCTGCCTGATGAAACTTCCTGGACTCCAACACCAGCTGCCACTCTCAGAAAGGACTCTGAGCACCAGTTACACCCTAATGTTGCTGTCTTGCCTCCTCTTGACCTGATACGCACAATGCAGTCTTCAAAGCAGGACTATGGTGTTCCAGCTCACCAAGGCTGCTAATTTTACAACCCTCTGCAACAGGTTGGGCTTAATGTTTCTTAGTCTGCAGATGCTGCCCTCCTGGCTACTGGATGGCACAAAACAAGAATGGCACTGCTTGGGAGTCTGCTGAACCTTACCCTGCAAACACCCTTTTTCCCCAGCTACAGGAGCTGCTGCCAGCCATTCTTCCTTTCCTACAACCCCTCAGGATTACTCTTTCTCTTTTGCCTTCCCAGTCCCAGACTATTCCCCTCCCCAAGGGGCCACCATGGTTTATTTCAGTACCCTCTGACTACTTCTCAGGCACCCTTTGCCCCTCTTCTTTGTGGGGTGCCCCTCTAACCAAGCTCCTTCAAGATGTCTGACCTTTTTCATTGGCTAAGGAACCTATTCAGAGATGCTATGTGGTGTGGATTTGTTATGGGGGGGTCTGGAACCACCTCTAGACAGGGTTTATGTTATTCAAAAGCCACTGAAGGATTCCATGGACTTTCTTGCAGACTACTTGCACACTGTGATCTATATCTCTGAAGAAGAAACGTTCATTGTGAGCTTCTGTATCGTGACTTCACTGGAGTGCTTCAGGTTTAAATATGACAACTTGAAGCTCTCTTATGTCCAGTCCCTTAATGGTGATCCCCTTGTCCAAACCCATGATTAAGACTACCACACTTTTGTTCAGACAATGAGTGCATCAACATCATGGATATATTATATTGGCTCCACAAGTGATGCAAGGTCCTAGAACACCCCACCTTTATTACTGATAGTGATCAGGTTTAAACAGCAGGTTGAACAGTGAAGATGCAACTAAGTCAGAATGCCTTAGGCACTGTCCATTTGCCAGGGAATTTCTATCCTGGGAGGAACAAAAGGTATCTGCTTTTACCCCGGTTATCCCTACACCTGTCATAAGTGTGGGTCTCGACCCCATCTGAGTTCTGTCTGTGATGCCCTCCAGTGTAATGGCTGCCTGGAGTATGGTCACATTATCGCCCTTGTTCTAGCCCTATCACATGCAATCTCGTGAAGATCTGGGACATTCCTTTTACCATTGCCTATGGGCATCCCACAATCATTCGGATGGCCTTAACCAGGACACTTTGACTGCTCAGTGTCAAAGTCTGGCGGCCTCAAAGATGAGGTCTGTTGTCCTACCCCAGAGTCTAGGGACCTATGTGACTCCCCAGTGGAGTCTGCATCCCCCATTGCCTCTAGCTGCCACACAGATAATCAGGTAGCTCTCTTCACAGGTTCTCCCTGGTCCGTAATGTATGTTCTGGCTCCTCTGTCCCTTGGAAACTAAGAACCAGAGTCTGTTATTGCTTCCCCTCTTCCCGCCTACCCCAAAGGATGTAGTGGAATTCTGTCCTCCAGCAGTCCAGAAATGGAGCAGGATACCTAGTAGCAGGCCCCAGCCTGTGAAGAAATCTGACATAACCCTCCACAAACTTACATAACTTTGGCTTTGTCTTTTAACTAGGGAACACAGAGAATAAATGTGGAGGTTCAAACACCTTCTTTCGCTCCTCTGTACAGTACCCTTCCTTGGGGTGGATGACCCCCTCCCCAATGATTCCTCCATGAAAAAGATACTTGGTTGGACACGGTCCCAAATCAGCAAGGGAGGGATGGGTCCCGCTTAATTTTTTTTGTCTTTACTCTAGAGGCAAACTTCATATTGACTATAAATGTCAATAGTATTAGATCCCACCATAAAGGTTGACAACCCTTTCTCTTCTTACTACACTTCCAAATGATATTGTGTTTGTACAGAGTACCTGCCTGAAAACCTCACATGAAATTTCTGCTCTTAAGGGTTTTTGGCCCAAAGCCCATAATGGTCATAGGGTTGGATACTTGTTACAGGTAGGCATCCTCTTCCCAGGTTATGATTTCCATCTCCACAAACTTGATATTTCCGCTGGCACAGCTTTGCTCCTGGATATGCTTGTTGGACCCCATCTCCTTAAGTTCATTATGCCTCCAATTTAAATCTGCCAGAGTTCGACTGTTTTTCCAAGATGCAGCCTTTTTGTGTGCTCATTTCCTGTCATATTGGTGGCAATTTTAACTGCAGGTTGGATATAGCTGACAGAGGGGAATAACCTATAAAGTTTACTGTTTCTTCCAGTTTCTGGCTAATATGTTTTCTACAAAAGTTCCAGGACAGTCAAGAGGCTTTCCCTCCCCCGCCTTACTTTTATGAAAAGGAACCCAAGGACCCATACTGATTGTTTATTCCATTCTGCACACTCATGATCCTCCGCTCCCAACTTTTCCCAGCTGAGTCTTCAGACCACTTGGCCATAGTAGAATTTTATGCCACGTTTCCCTCCTCACCTCTGACACTTTGCACATAGTGATTATTTATTATTTATTTATTTTACTTAGTTTTTGTTGACTGGGTAAGTGCACTAGACAAATCCTGCCTATTTTCAGGCATGACTGGGGAGGGAATATGAGACATGCCAACTGACTTTGAACCAGATTAAGCTGTTGATGGTATTTTTAGTGAATGAGGGAAATTTGGCCAGGACATCAGGAAATTCCCTACTGTTTGCCAGTAGGGGGACCCTGCCGCTGTTGGAGGAGGTCATTTCACTCTCTGCTATGGAGGAGGAAGGAGCTTTGCCTGGGGCTGAGATTGCCCAAAGCCTTATTGTTCCCAACGATGTTTCCCAGTCTGGATCCGCTGAAGTGGCAGCTGGAATGCTCCTGCGAGGTAGCCAGCACATTGCCAGTTATAGCGGTCCGTTGAAATTGCCTGTAATTCTGATCTCAGTTTGGTGGAAAAACAACGTTGTTTGGAGAAGGAACTGTTGAGAGTTAGTGAGCTCCTAGCTCAGGAGGCGTCGGAACATTATCTCGGAAGGCGACAGGAAATGGAAACATTCGGAGGGTTCCCGAGTGCGGGAGGCTGTGGGGCCTAACAAAGCTGCATTCTGCTGCGCCCAGGTCTCTGCCTGGCAAGAACTCGTTCCTCGAGACTGGGGAGAGTTGGCGGAAAAGTCGTGGTCTCCAGAACGAGCTGCGTGGAGCGGCTGGATTCAGATTTCGGGGCTGAATGGAAACCGGATGATTGATCCTCGGTCCTTCGGAGGATGTCCAGATAAGTACTGAGGTTGCCCTGAGCCTATTGCTGTTGTTCAGGGTTCAGTTTCACAGGCATCTCTTCCCATTCAGGCTAGTATTCAGCCTATTGCACCCTTGGGGAACTTTTGGCGGGGCTCTGCTGACACTACCGCTTCCTCCTCAATCCCGAAGGGCCAGTTCTGGATACTGTGCCTAAATCCACTTACGCTAGCCATTTCAGGCAACCTTTGGAGCTTGCCAGAAGACGGAACGCTGTTAGGTTGAGATATGTGGGTCCTAGAGACAACTCCTGACAGGTTTTACGTTGGGAAGACGTTATTGAAACAAAGTATGGGTTTCTCTCCATCTGAAGTCTATGCTCTGATTCATGTTCCAGGAGTCTACCTTTGATATTAGTTTCCGTAACCCTGCCCATTTGGAACTTTTTGGAGCCGATATTTGACTCTGAAAACAAACCCATTCTGGTCTGACTTTATTGTTTTGCCTCTTTCTAAACAAGCTTCTAGGGTCATCACGATTATGTTTCTGCAATGAAGGGGTGAACATTGTTGATATTGTGCATTGGCTGTCTAAGAGATGTGATGTTCAGGGGAATCCTGTTCCCATATTAGATGCTGAGGTATTCTGGAATGGGGTTGGAAGTTCGAGTCAAACTTTGTTCTACTGATTCAGATTTGATTCATTTACCCAATTGTTTTTCGGGGAAGGATAAAGGGTTTCTTTTTATCCTGGTCAACCTCGGGTTTGTTTTAAATGTGGGTCTCAAACTCACATAAGCACAACCTGCGAGGTACTTAACTGTTCTTATTGTGGGAAACTGGCCATCCCAGTGCTCACTGCTTTCAGGCTTCTAAATGTCACCTTTGCGAGCAGGTGGGTCATACTTTTGAACTCTGCCCTTTGCTGCAAAATACAGCTGTGACTGATTTTGGGATACAAGATCGTTATATAGGGAGGCGGTTCAACTTGGCCTACCTGCTGGAGGCAGGTCGGTTCCCAACACCTCTGAGGTGGTCCTTCCTTGTCTGAGTCCTGTAGGCTCACAGTTCTAATTTGGATCCAGGTGACCCGGTGCTCCCAACATTTTTTTTTTTAACCAATTATTTTACCAGGGTGACACACTAAGCTGAAAGCTTGTTTGCAGGTGCAACCTGGGAGCACAAGGAAGTTAAGTGACTTGCTCAGGGTCACACAGTATGCACCTAGGGGCTGTGGGTTCAAACCCAGGTCTCAGATTTGCAGATTTGAGACTACTGAAGGGTCTGGGATAGGGTCAGGTGGGGCTCTTCTCCAAAATGACTCTGTGGGAGGGTGGATTCCTTGCTGGATGGTTTTGCAGTGGTTGGTGGGAGGAAGGGTAAGATGGTTAAAGGGAAAGGGAAGTTAGGTAAAAATCAGCTATGGCTGCTCCAGATGTTTCATTTGTTGATCCTAATATTTTTACTGTTCTGGCAGAGGATCCAGAAGTTCTGTCCGAGATGCCAGGGCCTCCTCCTTCTTCACCTAGGCCTGTGTGTCAGGACACTGTGGCAGGACAGTTAGGCCCGAGGCCTCAGATGGTAAAACTGGTCGGATTACTAGGGCGTCTAGTAAAGTTAAGTGACTTTTTCCTCGATCTTATTTATGGTTTCTTTTTCCTTCGCATGGCTACTTTAAATGCTAACAGTATTAAAACCCTGTAAACGTAAAACCACTTATTCTCATTTCCTATCTGAGAATTTGGATTGTGTTTTTTCAGAATACTCGTTTGCACTCCTCTCAGGAGGTGGCTGCTGCCACTGCTGGCTGGTTATGGGGTGACAGTTTTGGTCCTTGGGAAGAGAGTTATGTAGTGGGGTTGGGATCTGTTTTTTAATTTTTATGCTACGGTGCTACACCAGCTAGAGATCCTGCCAGTGAGAGCCTTGGTCTTAGATATTAGGTGGATTCTCTGCCTTTGAGACTGATCAATATTTATGCACCTCAATGTAAATTTGACTGCGTGTCCCTTTTAAAGCACTGTACCCTTTTCTATGCACCTCTTCTTTTGTTGTTCTTGGAGGGACTTTAATTGTTCCCTCCCTTCCTCTCTGCTCCTGGGAACAAGAAAAGAAAGGTGTGATATGTGACATAACCTGTTTGCCTACTCTGCTTCAGAACTCAAGACTGTAGATACTTTTGGGCCTTGACCTCAGGTTTTGGGTATACTTATTTTTGTGGCTCCAGGGCGTCCAGGATAGACTATTTTTTTATTTCACCAAGGGTTGTTGCACGGTCTCAAGTTTTACAGGAGGTTGCTTCTTCAGATCATAGATTGCTTAAGTTGGTGTTATGTGATCAGCCTGAAGCCCGCAGAGGGCCGGGGTATTGGAAATTGAATACGGTCCTGTTGGAAATTCCTTGTGTTGCTAAGGGTTGCACTCCCTGCTTTTGGCTAGATGGTCTGTGTTGTTTTATGATGGATCTGAATATTTGGTGGGAAGACACAAAATGTGAGATTGAATTTTCTTCAAACGCATTGGTAGATTGAATGGGCAATTAAAACATGATAGACTACGTTCCCTTAGAGAACAGATGATATCATTGGTCTTTCAGTTGGCAGAATGGACCCACCAATAGTGTCAATTGCCTATGCAGATGACTTGGTCCTTGTCCTCTCAGATCGAAATTCTGCTGCAGCTAAATTATTATTGCATACATTTTCGGTCATGTCAGGGTCCTCTATTAACAGGCTTAAAGTGGAATCTTGCCCTTGGGGTATGAGGCAACTGATGTGGCTTACTCTGGGACATGCCTATTGAATCTAGTTACAGGAAGGTACCTGGAGTGTATTTTGGAGGTCTGGATGCTCAGAAGTATAATTGGGAGCAGTAATTACTGGAGGCCCATCATAGGGTGCTGATTTGGAATAAAGGCCGAATGTCTAAGGCTAAGCGTATTTATTTAATTAAAACTTTTTGTTACCATATTTTTGTTCCTAGCTGCAGTTTTTCCCCACCTCCCTCTTTGGAGACTTCATTTTACAATGTATTTTTCTTTGCCTTTGGGGCAGTAGATTGAACCCAGTTCGGAGAGGTATCACATATTTGCCCACACTGGGGACGGGGTTTAGGTATGCTTAACCCGATAGTTTTTTCGTAGTATTTGTATTTATTATAATTTAGTCCCATTACTTAAAGGGGTGGTGAAGATCTGGTCTCCTTGGGTGGCTGACAACATAGGTCCTTTCCTGCAGCATTGGGATCAAGATTCTGGTTTAGCTCGGCAGGTTAGGCTCTGTGGCTTTGATGGTCATTTTCGTATAATGTTCCAAAATTGAAATCCTGGCATGTAGTCAAGAATTTTCTGACTCTACAATCCCAGCAGCAATTCTACCATACCATTTTACATGATAGTTTTTTGTTGAACCTTGGTTTCATGATTTGTCTGTTTCGGAGCAGCAATCTAGGTTGAAAGTGTTGGTCAGCAAGAGGGTGCCCTACAGCATGTGGGATTTCTTGTGGCTTTGTCTCCATAAGAAGCTAGGGTGAAGGGTAACATGAAACATAAGGATCTCTCTAGAGAGGTTTTGTCCACGGGTGGAGACTTGCGGTGGGTGCTAGAAGCGATGGAACATTTTTTGGTGGAGTGTCCCTTTGTTGTTTCTTTCTGGTCTCACTTTCATGAGGAGTGGCCTTTGAATCCCTTCCGGTGTTTCCTCTCAGCTTTGGGTGGAAGGGTTTTGCCGGGCTCATGGCTTGGGTTTGATAATATTACTATGCACCTGTTAATCGGTCATATAAGTTTTCAGTTGTGGCATGCCGGTGTAATCTAACACTGGCAGAAACTACTTTCTGAATCCCAGATTATTTGTACCCTTAAACCCTTTATACATCGTTGGAGATCTTAAGAGGAGAGGACAGTGCATCCTGAATTACTTAAACTGTGGTGGAGGAAGATGACCTGGTTGGATACGGGGTGAGGTTTTATTACGTCAAGACCTGGCACTTTCCTTGTATTACGGATTCCCCTTGTTGTGGTGCTTTGATCTCCTAAGCGGTGATCCTGGGTGCTGCTATTCCCTTTATGGATGGGATTTGTTTTTGATCTGATGTATGGTCCCACCTTTTTGTATAGATTTTATTTCTGTAATGTTCATTACAATTTCCCTCTGATTTCAAGAGAGGTGAGGGGTATGTGCCTGCCTGCACAGTATTTGGTCTCATTTTATCAGTTTGGTATACTGCCATCATGCATTATATGTCCTTCCTTATGGTTTGTGTACTATGTTATCTGTTATTATATTTTCTGTTATGTCTTTGATGGGTTCATGTCATATTAGTTATAATCCTTGTATTCTTGCACCACCCATTTCTGTTGTATTAGTATGAAGTAATACTACTGCTTGTATAATTTCCTTTCTGTATATTAACCATTATTTTATTTTTGGAGGAGTGGAAGGGTTTTGCTTTCCTTTATTATATTGATGGATATTCAGGACGTGCATGTTTGATTTTCTTCTTTATGAGTTTGAATACAACGCATTCCCCTGCTCATTTTGGTGGGGAGTGGGGTGTTTGTTTTCTTTCTATTGAGGGTTTTCAGTATGTTGTATAGCTCATGTCTTTCTTTTCCATTTCTTATGATTTGTATGATGTAATACCATTGTGTGTGATTATCCTTTTGAGTTTTGATTAAAAAAACCCTACTCTTTTCGATAAGTGCCATGGGATCTTTAACATCCACCTGAACTACCACCAGTCCAAGCAGATGGGACCTCGGTTCAATGTCTCATCTGAAAGACAACACCTCAGAAGTGCAGCACCCTCTCATGCTGCACTACAGTGTCAGTACTGGGATATTAACCTAAGTGCCAGATGTGGGAACTGAGCCCACAGCCCTTTGATCTCCCAGCCTCAGAGGCGGTGTGCTACCTACTGAGCCACTGACACTGAAATACTTCATCTTTAGTAACCACCCAGTTCCGTGGAGTTACTAGAATCCTATCAGTATTATTGTTAGGAAGGTAGCAGGCAGCTGGTAGGGAGCTCATTAGGAGCTTCTTACATAATGACATAATAGTTTGCTCAGTTAGCCTTAAAGAAGGATGATTAGGTCATTTGGAACTCTCACAGCAGCATAACCTCTTTCCTGTGCACAGCTGCACTGAGGAGCTTAGAATTTTCAGTTAGCGTGAATCTGTAGTTGGAGTGAGCTTGAGTGTGGAGGTGAGAGTGGCAGAAGGACTGCATGTTGAAACAGAAACAGACAGCAGATAAGGACTACTTGGCTCACCTAGTCTGCCCATTTCCCTACCTGATGGATAAGCTGCAGATCCTAGTTAACCAACAGCCTATTTCCTCCTGCCCCACCAGAATTGCCTTATGTCTGTCCCATGCATTCTTGAATTCTCCCACTGTTCTTGACTCCATGACCTCCTCAGAAAGGCTGTCCCATGCATCCACAACCCTCTCCATGAAATAATACTCCCTAACATTACCTCTGAGCATCCTCTATCTTCAAATTGTGCCCCTTTGTTCTTGCACATCTCTTTCTGAAAGATGCTACCCTCTTGGACTTTGTTGATTCCCTTGAGGTACTTGAAAGTTTCTATCATGTCCCCCTCTCCCTCCTTTCTTCGAGGGTATCATATTAAGCTCCTTTAGTCTCTCTTAGTATGTCTTCTGGTACAGACTCTGCACCACTTTGGCTGCCCTCCTCTGGACAGCCTCCACTCTGTCTATATCTTTGCAGAGATGGGGTCTCAAAACTGCACGAGTACTCCAGATGTGGTCTCACCAACTGTCTGTACAGAGGGATAACAACTTCCTGCTTTCTACTGTTGATTCCTCTCCCTTTGCATCCCAGTATCCTCCCAGCCCTTCTTACTGCCTTCTCACATTACTTGCCCACCTTTAGGTCATCTGATACAATTACTCCCAGGTCTCCCTTTCTATTTTTATTGTTGTTAGTAACTCACCCCCATTGTGTACTCTTCCCTGGGTTTTGTTTTCCAGGTGCATTACCTTGCACTTCTTTGCACTGAATCTGAGCTGCCATACATTTGACCATTCCTCCAACCTAGCCAAGTCCCTCTCATCCTTTTCACCACACCTTGTGTATCAACCCTGTTGCAGATCTTTGTTTAGGTCTGCAAAAGGCATACTTTTCCTTCTAGGTGTTCTGCAATGTCACTTATAAAGACATTAAAGAGGACTGGCCCCAGTACTGAACCCTCGGTACTCCACTGGTTACCCTCCTTTCTTCACTGTGGACTCCGTTTACTATTACCCTTTGTGTCCTGTTGTCCAGCCAATTTTCTATCCAGGCTACCACCTTGGGACCCACTCCAAGGCTGGCTAGCTTGTATATTAATCTTTGTGTAGGACTGTGTCAAATGCCTTGCTAAAATCTAGGTAGGCCATTACGCAGCCCTCCTGGTCTACTACTTTGGACAATCAGTCAAAGAAATCTATTAGATTTACCTGACCGACCTTCCCACTGTGAATCCATGCTGCCTTGGGTCTTGTGCCCCACTGGCCTCTAGGTACTCAAGAATTCTTTCCTTCAGCAGACCTAGAGGGTGGTGGGGAGAGTTATCTGGCACAGTGAGATAACCAGTGGGGCCCCATAGGGCTCTGTGCTGTGGTCGGTGTTGTCCAATGTCTTCAGCAATGACATTGGGAATGGCATTAAAAGCAAAAACGTGCCTATCTGCAGATGACACCAAGCTCTGTGGGACAGTGGATACAGCTGAAGGGATACAGGACCTACAGGAAGATCTGGAAAAGCTGGGGAACTGGTCCAGGATCTGTCAGCTTAGCTTCAATACCAAGAAGTGCATATTGAGCCAAGAATCCCAGGACAAAGTATTACCTGGGTGGAGTCAGCATATCTGCATCAGAGGAGGAGGAGGAGGAGGAGGAGAAGGACCTGGGAGTTAAGATCACTAGTGACTTGAAGCACTCCATGCAGTGCAAGAAAGCAGAAGCAAAGCAAAGGCAAACAAGATGCTGGGATGCATAGCTAGGGGATCAGTAGTAGGAAAGAGGAGGTTATACTGCCCTTGTACAGGTCACTGGTAAGGCTGCATCTAGAGTATGGGGTTCAGTACTGGTGCCACAACTCAAAAGGACATTAACCTGCTGGAGAAGGTACAGAGGAGGGCTACAAAGATGATAGCCAGTGAGCAGGGCAAGGCATACTAGAGAGGTTGAGGCACTGAATATGTACTCCCTGGAAGATGAGACTTGATTGGGACATTCAGTACATGAAAGGGATAAATGTTGATAAGGAGAGTCTCTTTAAGCTGAGTGGCAACCATATCACGAGGGGCACAGTTTTAAGCTGGAGGGTGGGAGGTTTAGGAGGAGGTCAGGAAGCACTTCTTCACAGAGAGGGTGGTGGACACTTGGAATGCACTGTCAGAAGAGGTCATCTCGTTAAAGGCAGTGAGCAGCTTTAAGAGAGGCTGGGATAGGCACGGGGAGATAAGAATCATGGGAAGGGAGGATGGGAAGAGTAGGAGAGAGGGCAGGGACATTAGCTCAAGCTGTGGACCTTGTAACACGAGCAGACTTGATAGACCAACTGGCCTTCTTCTACTGGCTTCTTCATATGTTCGTATGTTCAGAAGTGATTCTATCATTTTCCCTACCACTGAGGTCAAACTAACTGGTCTGAAGTTTCCTGCCTCTGCCCTGCTCCCACTTTCGTGAAGTGGAATCACATCCACCCTCCTCTAGTCCTCAGGTACAACCCCATCCTCCAATGATTTGTTAAAGAGTCAGTGGTGTCAGTAGTTCAACCCTTAGTTCTTTTAGAATTCTGTGGTGAATCCCATCAGGCCTCATTCCTTTGTCCATCCTCAATTTCAAGAGTTTTTCAGAACCCTTACTTCTGTGAATGGATTTGTATCAACCCCTTATCCAGAGTGTTTCCTTGTTTGGTTTAGGTACCTCCCTCCTCACTGGGAAATGGGAAGATGTTCTTTGTGTTCATGAACTGAACTGCATGCAAGGAGTGTTTGTAAAATGTACCTAACCTGCTTTGACTGACCCATGGGGGTCCACTTCTGCTTTAGATTTCCATTTGTTGAATAAAACCATACTGCACAATCCCAGTTCTTGCTCTGGACATTCTGATTATTGCTTCTGGTTGTTGGATTTATTGGGGCCCCTCAGCAGTTTAGAGCTAGCATATGCCTAGCAGACTCCACCCAGGACCTGGGCTGTAATTTTACACAAGATTCATGTGTTTTGCTTTGCACTCCCCTCCCCAGAAATAAGCCAGGTTATACATCCTAACACCAAGGGTGGTACCAACCTTTGTAAAGTAAATGGTATGCCAGTGTTCAGAATTTAATGGTGTAGGGGTGGGGAAGTGCTAACTTGTTATAAAATCCATGATGATGATAAGTCGGGATAAGACTTGGAACAAGTTCCTGCTTTCCTCTCTCCTGCAGATCTGGTGACTTACAAATCTTTAAGAAACAAATGTAAGATATCCATTAAACTTGGAAAAAGGAGTATGTCTCACACCTCCAACGAACTAACTTGGGAACCCCAAGCTTTTTGGTCTCGCATCAATAAACTGCTTAGGGGCAACACCAAGGAGGCAACAGGGCCCTACAGAGGTACAACAGACTGCTAGTGAGTGATTGCCAGCTAGTTGCCTCAGAAATCAACCGCCACTTTACCAACCTTGATGAATACAAGATTGGGCTACCTCCTTCTATGCCAGCACAGAACATCGATGAACCCCCTGCCTTAATAGACCCCAATTTCACCTGAAATTGGTCAAGGCTAAAGAGGTCCTTACTCTTCTAAGGGCCCTCAGAATCAAAGGCTGTAGGCCCTGATGGTATCAGCCCTAGGTTACTTAAGGAAGGAGCCCAGTCCCTGCCAGGTCTTTGACATGAATCTTCAACAGGTCTCTGCTTGAAGGATATGTTTCTCACCAGTGGAAGCAGGCTAATGTGGTTCCCATTCACAAAGGTGGCACGAGGGAACATATTGACAACTACAGGCCCATCTCCCTGCTATGCACCCATGCAAAACTTCAAGAAAGGCCAGTTTACGGGCAACTGAGGGACTACCTGGAGCTCCACCAGCCCTAGCCCCTCTCAGCATGGTTTCCGGATAAATCATGGCACTGATACAGCCCTCACTAATCTAACAGTGGACGTACTCAGTGCAATGGACGAGGTAGTCAATAGGCGCAATGTTTATAGATCTGTTCGAGGCTTTGACCTTGTGGACCACAACCTCCTACTAACAAAGCTCCATAAAACTGGTCTCAATCCCTGGCCCTCAAGTGGTTCAACAGCTACCTATCTGGCCACCTCAGAGGGTCATCTGGAAGGGAGAGCAGTCTGACTCTCTACATATCAAGGAGGGAGTACCTCAGGGCTCAATTCTTGGTCCCCTTGTTTTCTCTCTCTTCACTAATGACCTCCACCTTCACTGTGGGGACAGCTCAGTGGTTCAGTATGCAGATGACACTGTCATCTACTGCTCCATGGATAATCTGCCAGAACTAGGTCCTCTCCTCCAAGCTGACCTAATGACACTTGCGGCCTGGCTAACATCTAATAGAATGGTCCTCAATGCAGACAAAACAAAGTTATGCTGTTTGGTCCTAGATCCCTTGGACAGGACAGGACCAAATCCATACAGGTAAATTCCCATGCTGGAAAAGGGATAGACATGATAGGCACTATAAAATACTGAGGGCTAAAAATTGACCAAGGTCTCACCTTCAAGACCCACGGACCAAGTAACCAGGACTATCCACAGTAAAATTGGCACCCTGTATCGGCTAGAAGACCAGCTTATCTCGGAGGCTAGGCTAGCTATTGCCTCCAGTGTCCTTCTCCCAACACTTATTTACGCTGCACCAGTAATTCAGGCAATGTCTAAGCAGGAGTTCAACTGGCTACAGGTCCTGTATAACAAGGTTAGCGATTCGCGACCCAGAATGACCCAGGAAGCCATCCCCATGATATGCTTGCCCAGCTGCAGTGGCCCTCTTTGCTTCTGATCTTCAGTACCCCTGCTCTGCCTTATGTACAAATTACAGAGCCCGCTGCTCCACCCAGCGTAAAAGGATCTATCACTCCCAAGCACAACTCACATATCCTTAGGACCTCAGGTCTGACTCTACTCGCAATCCCCAGAGTCAGGACAAATGCAGGTGGTAAATCCTTTCTCCTATGCTGCCCCTACTTGTGGAATAATCTTCACCCTCAGTACAGGAAGCCCCCTCTTCTAAACTTTCAGACGAGGCGCAAGGCCCACATGTTAGAGTCCAGCACTTGTCACTGTCATAGTATAGGATAGTCTTCCCTGTCCAACAAACAATACCTCACCTCTCCCTGTGTCACCAAACAGACTTCAAGGTCTTGCCTTTAGCTCATTCAACCGCTGCACTTATGTTTTATTGATTCTTAATTACTGCTTATATCGTAACCTCTGTAATCATCTGCATCTTCTCTGTTGACCTGTTGTACCTGACTTTCTGTCACTGTACTATATCCCGGTCGCCCCTGAAAAAGGGACCTTCGGGCTCAGTGGGCCTACCCAGTCATCAAAATTTAATAAATAAATAAGTGGCCCAGGGGAGTTCCACTCTTCTTCCAACACCAGGCCAGATCCCTTGCCCAAACGCATTTTTAAAGTATCTTACCCTTCACTCCCAGCTGTACCATTTGGCCTCCATATGCATACCACAAGGGAAGACCTGACACGACATTCTAGTCAGAAGGTGAAATCTACTGTAGCATGCTCAGTTTTCAGCACACTAGAGCACAATCTCTAGCCTCAGAAAGTAAATTTGGCACCCAGGGTCATGTGCAGTCACAACTTCTTTAAGGCTTGTGCTTCTTGCCTTCATAGTCGATATATGTGGACCCTCTGCAGTACTCCACAGGCTCCAGCTTCTACCACTCCCTGGGACATGTTATGTGTGGCCCACTTGTATGTTACATATGATCTGGGACACCCCCCACAATTTTGCCACTCCCCAACTCCCTACCTTTCCCCACTCAGACAGGTCTCCCAGCTGATTTGCTCGCTTCTTTACAGGTACCAATCCAAGTGCATGACATTACAGCTGCTATAGGTAGTCCGCCTTTGGCCACTGCACTATGAATGGATGGACTCCCTCTAGAATTTTATAAAACCTTCCTCCAGTTCTTGGACCTACCTTGGTGAGTTTGTTTAACCAGATATTGCACGATGTGGTATTGCCACCATCCTCTCCCAAACCCTTTTAATTTTTTCTATATAAAAAGGATGACCTACAGTACCCTCTTGAATAACTGGCACCCCTATGTCTCCTTAATATGGACTATACAATTTTAGCCCATATTTTGGCACGTATAACTTTCGAGAGATTACATCATTACTGATTTTCCCTTTACAGGACTGCACCATTCCTTCCCCCACAGATCACTTGATTCTTCTCCAGGAACTTTTGAACATGGTCATTGAGGCCAGTGGCCTGGAATAGTCCTCCTTTGGACCAAGAACACACTTTTGACCATGTGGCACATGATTACCTGCTCACCGTGCTGCACATTATGGACTCCCCAATTTTTGCTGGGTGGATACGGTTTCTTCCACTACCCTTACGCTGTATCTCAATTCCCATGTGGATACTCCACCTCCTTTGCACTGCGGTATCTATCAGGGATGCCCCTCAGTCCCCTGTTATAAGTGTTCTCTTGTGATTCATTGCTTCAGTTTCTTTCCCATACCCAGGCCTTTTGTGGTATCCCACTGTCACCAGACCTCCCAGATTTCCATACTCTGGCATACACAGATGGCATCTGCATCACGCTCCCCAATAGCTCTTATATTTTCCAGGTGGCTCCGATTTTATGTTTCTTTGAAATCTTTTCTGGCTCTGCCATTGACTTCAACAGCATGATAATCCCCTGATTCCTGCACTGTCAGGAGTCCTCAATCCTTTCAGGGCATGCTTAAGTGTCATATGCTTGTGAAATGTCTTGGTGTTTATTTCAACCACCCTGACACTGGTATTTTTAATTCAGAAACAAATATGTCCACTGCTGACTGGAGGCTGTTGGTTTGGAGAAACAAAACATTGGCTAAATTTAAGTGTGTTTAATTAAAACTCTGTTGCTGTCTTGCTTCACCTATCTCAGCTGTGTGTACCCCTCTCCCTTGCCTAGAAACTAAACTATACAGCCTTTTTTCCAGGAGCTTTGGGGCCCTACTTCAACCCCATTAAAAGAGATGTTACTGAGGGCGCTGATGAGCAGCCAGCAGTGAAGATGGGCTCCCCGCTGCTCCCAACCCTGCATTAAATAAAACATTAATTTTAGCGGCACCCAACAGAGAAAATCCACCAAAAGTACAAGAAGCGAGAGGCAACATAGAATGGAGGAGCATCTGCTCCTAACCCCGGAAAATCAGCGCTCGCTGCCAAAAGCCAAGGGAAAAGGATGACAGCAAAACTCGAGCCATGGGGTCGATCTCACTCGCCGGAAATGGTGGTATTAGGTCACGAGGCATCCGAGCAGGTAATGGAGGCACTGGAAGGAAGTGGAGTAAACTGGAGGATAAAATCGATAGCCATCTACAAAGTTTGGTAGAGCAAATGGCTGCACAAGCGTCTAGAATCACGGAGGCGGAGGAGCGGATCTCAGCTGGAGGATGAAGTGGACCCTATGGCTGCTCGGCGTGGCCAAGTTGGAAAAAGAGCTGGCAGAATTAGCAGAGCAGCACGACTATCAAGAGAGTTATGCCAGGCACTTCAATCCGCGCCTTCAGGGGCTCCCAGAGGAAAAGAAGGTCCCGATATCCTGTCTTTCTGTTCAGAAAAGCTGCCGTCCATGCTAGGCTATGAAAATGAAAAGGGAAAGCTGAAGCTGGAGTGTGCCCATAGAGCGGTAGCAGCGCAGCCACAGATGGGGCAGCCACCGAGACAAATTATTTTCAGATTCCACAACTACCAGGATCGAGAAAAGATGCTTCAGGCCTACCGGGAATGAGGGAGTTGAGGTACAAGGGTGAAAGGCTGTATCTGATGCAGGATTATTCAAACTGAATACTGAAGAAATGAAGGGCATTAAATCCTATGATGGCACAACTTAGAGAGCTCAAAGTGGAATGCTTTCTTATTTTTCCTGCAGTCCTGAAGATTAAGCATGAAGAGGCCACATATTCGTTTTGGGAGCCAGAGGGCGACTGCCTTTGTGGAGGATCTTGAAAAAAAGGCAGGCTGAATGCGACTGTGGGGAGAAGAAGCTAAGGAGGTGCTTGGTGTGGCCATGAAGAGTGTTTAAACACTGACCAAAGTTAAAGTTGCTGGGAGTTAAATAACTGTTGCTGTTTTATATCTGAAGTTGGAGGTGAGTTCCTTCCCCTCGTATTTAATCCATTTTATGACCCCCTTTGGTACCTCGTTGGAGAGGCTGACAAACCTGTAACAGGCTGAGATGTGGAGGGCTATGGGATGCTAAAGTGAGTCCAGTAATATGAGGATAGATGATTATGCGGACAGCTAACTGGGAAAATGTATCATCATGAAGGATGGACTGTGGGGTGATGCAGGACTCATGTGCGATTGGCCTCATAATTGCAGAAGCACCTGGACTGTGCTGGTGAAAGCAGGGGCATCGCTGAGATCTGGTAAGTGGGGTCTGGGGGTGGGCCGATGTTGTGTGGATTCTAGGGCAGTGTCGGTGCTCCTGAGGCCTCTACAACTTTGTCATGAACTGTTCCTATGTGCTCTGGAGAAAGGGGAGTAAGAGAGCTGCCTGTGGAGTGAAATCCATGGAGGTCAGGGAGATAGAGGGACAGTACCAGGAGAGGGTAGTCAGTATTACTGTTAAACTGAATAAAAATGTTGAAATGTTAGTAATGGAGAATTGCTGAATTAATAGCAGGATGGGGGATGTTACTTTGTTATCTGTTTAAAGTCGGATGCTAAGCGAATGTAAGGAAGCGGGGGGAACGCCTGCAATGTACTGACGAGGGCCATTATAGGAGTTGAATGGCAAGGAAGCAGCTGGTTCATAGGCATAGCAGATGGGGTAGGGAGTTTATCTTTTGATAGGTGGGGGAGGAGGGGTTCACGTGGGGAAAGGGGTTATTGAAGTTAAGTTTGTATATTTTTGTTATGAGGATGCAATGTCTCTCATCTGTACTAACAGCAAAGTGTGCAATGTCTGGGAATGACTTAACAAGGGTTTGTCATCCTTGGGGTGGAATGGATTAAAATGAATGCTGCAGAAAGGATAAAGGAACAGTGTTCTGGCCAAATGATTAAACAAACAACACTGCGGGTTACTTCCTGAATGTGAAGGATCTCGTCTCCGGTCAAGCGAGCTAGTATACTGACGGCTCTGCGCGAAAGGATACCCAGGTTGCCCTCTTACAAGAAACGCACCTGACTAGTCAAGAACATCGGAAGCTGGAAAGAGGGTGGGTAGGTAAATGTTATGCGTCACCTTATAGCTCCATAAACGAGGGAGTAGCAGTGTTGATAGGTAAGCAACTCCATTCACCTGCACAAGGGTAGTGTTACAGATAGAGGTGAGGAAGGTATATTTTGTAGAAGGATGTTGTTGGAGGAGAAGGTTACTTTGGAGTGTGTACGCTCCTTCGGTTTTAACCGACCTTCTACCAGGAGGTTTTGGATGTACTGATTAGGGAGCAATTGAAGGGCTAATCATTGGTGGGGATTTTAATGCAGTCATGCAAGGGAATTAGACCATTCAGAGGGAGGTGTACACATGGAGGGAGGTTGAACACTGGCAGGAGGGAGTGCTGAACCTGGATATGATTGATTGCTGGTGAGCATTACACCCAGTACAGAAGGAATTAACCTTTATTCAAACCCGCACAAAACCTGGTCCAGGATAGACTATATGTATACACCTCGGCCCTGGCTGAGCAAGGTGTGTAAAATTGATCATAGTCCCATTCTCCTCTCGGACCATGCTAGGGTCCAGATGGGCGGAATTAAAGGAGCAGAAAGACAGCCCCCACCTTGAAGTTCCCAAGGTATTTGTCGGTAAAAGAATTTACAGAATACCTTAAGCAACAGTGGATGTTTTATAAAGAGACTAATGAGGGCTCGGTGGATGCCCGGGAATTTATTGGAAGCTGGGAAAGCCTTCATAAGGGAGCTATTATTAGATATGTTGCACAATATAAAAAAGAAAGAAACCACTGGGTGGAATTAGAGGAGGAAGTTAGAAGCTGGAAAAGGCAGTTGTGGAAAGGTTAACGGAGGAGAGGGCAGAATTTGAAGGCTGCAAGGGAGGCATTGAATGCCTTCCTTTTGGGGAAGCAAGAATGGCAGGGATGTTAGCGAACTCGCCTGTATCAATGGGGGAACAGGTATGGTCCGTAAATAAAAGGCAGGCGGTATATACACGCTTTGCAGAAATTAAGGATAAAGAAGGGAAACTGTTGAGGGATAAGGACTCAATAAGGAACATATTTGAACAATTCTATCAGCAGTTTTACCAGGCCGAATGTGCCGGCATGGGAGACATAGCAAAACAATTCTTGGGTGGAGTCAAAATCCTCAAGTAACAGAACAACAATGAAGGCTGCTGGGGAGCAGATCACACAACTGGAAATTAGGCAAGCAATACAATGTTTGAAACAGGAAGGCCAGTGGGCGGATGGGTTCCCATAGAATTTTATAAAACACTACAGGGGCAGATAGTGGATCCCCTGCTCCAGGTGTTCTCTGAGGTCAGGTGGGGAGGATCTTCCGTCTCATTCATGGAAGCAGTCATTTGCTTGGTCCCAAAGCCAGGGAAGGATGGCCAGGGTGCTCATCATACCGGCCGTCTCCCTATTAAATTGTGATGCCAAGATACTAGCTAAGGTTCTGGCCACGAGACTGGACCAGATCCTCCCAAGTTTGGTTCACCCAGACCAGACGGGATTTGTCCGTAGAAGCTCATACCACAACATGAGAAAGCTTCTTAACGTGTAGTGAGAGCTTGTATGGTCAAAAGAATACAGCGGTCTTAACAATGGATGCTGAAAGCGTTTGACTGTATAGAATAGGAATACCTGTTTGAGGTTCTCCGAGGGTATGGGCTGGGGAGAGATTATAGGATGGGTTGAAAGTCTGTATAGAGCCCCAGACGAAGAGTACTAGTGAATGGAAGCCTAACTAAAAATTCACCCTTCATAGGGGCACTAGGCAGGGCTGTCTCCTTTCAGCGCTTTTATTTGCATTGGCTATAGAACCACTGGCTGTTGCAATTAGGAGTCTAGCTGAAATTAAAGGGGTGGTGGGAAGTCAGGGAGAGAACACAAGGTTACACTATATGCAGACGACATTTTGTTATATGTCCAAGATCTGGCTAGATCTGTTCCCCATTACTGGCCATGATGAGGCAATTTGCAGTTTCTCTGGGTACAAGATAAATATTCATAAGTCAGAAATAATGTTGTGGGGAAGCTGAAAAAGAGTTTGGAGATATGGCCTGGGGCCTTAAGAGTGCAAAGACAGAATTCACATATTTGGGGATCCAAGTTGGCCATGAGTTGAGTCAATTATATAAATTAAATTATGGCCCAATGGTTCAGAATATAGAAGAGGAGCTGAGACGGTGGAGAGACCTACCTATATCATGGCTGGGGTGCATAAACTTGATAAAAATGAATACCCTACGCTGGATCGTGTACCTGATGCAAATATTGCAAATGGGCTTAAATGGAAAAGATTTGAAGAGAGTGGATAGGGCCTTTGCTGGCTTTATATGGAGATGGAAACGGCCGAGAGCTAGCCTCAAGCAGGCTGCGGGCAGATGGAGAACTCAGGCTCAAATATGCCTGATCTAAGAAATTATGCCTTAGCTATGCATTATAGAATTTTGGGGATTGGGTGAATAGGCCACTGGAGGCAGGATGGTTAGATTTAGAGGAAGGAAAGGGAGGGTGAGGATCTCTGCATTCCTGAAGAGGAGGGAAGAAAGCCTATAATAAGCAGGTGAAACCAAACCCACTAGTAGTATCAGTATTAGAGGGCTGGGAGCAGTTGCTAAAATGGGTGGGTGAAACCAGGAGAAGAGACGCTACTACTTCCATTAAGGGAAATCCGGGTTTGTGGTAGGCCTGGAGGATGCAGGCTTTCTACTCTGGGAGGAAAGGGCATTAAATGTGTAAAGGACCTATGGAAACGAGGGAAATTAATGTCGGGAGAGGAGCTAGGGAACACATGGATCAGGTATGTTCAGAACTTTTCAGGTGAGAAATTATGCTAAAACAACTGGCAAAAGCCGAATAGTGGACTCTCCCATAGAGCAGGTTGAGCATTTGATGCTCGGTACTTGGGGGAGGAGAGGGTACAATAGGTAAAGCGGCAAGAACGGACGACAGTATCTGCCTGATCTTACATGCAAACTAGGAGGTCATGGAGCAGGGATTTAAAGAGGGAGATACCAGACCAGGGATGGGAATTAATGTTACAATGCACAAGGGATTACTGGTTTGTAATAAATATCAGGAATCTTATTATAAGTTTCTACATAGGCTTTATTGCCCACCAAGTATGGTCCACAGGTTCTGCCCTGAGATATCCCCCGTTGTGGAAGATGTAAAAAGAGGAGGGTACATACATGACACTGCTTTTGGGAATGTCTGTCCTGAGACAGTTCTGGGAGGGGTGGCCGAGGATGTAGGCAAGATATGGGGAAGGCAGATGAACAGAAGTCCAATGGTGATGCTGTTCGGGTGGATGATTCAGAAGAGGAGGATTGGAGACCTCTCCTCGATTTAGTACAGATTCTGGTAGTTTTGGCCAGGCACTGTATATTAAATCCATGGGTTACAAGTGAGACCCCAACTATACAGCAATGGAAAAACCTGTGCCTGCAGACCCTCAGCCTGGAAAAGTTATATTGTGCACTAAAAACAGGGAGGAACAGTTCTGGAGAGTTTGAGGAATGTTTATGTCTTCGTTACCCTCAGGAGAGATTGAAATGCTGGGGAAAGAGCTGCAAGGATAAAAGGGCATGGCCGAGGAAGGTGGGTGGGAAGAGACTGGGCCGGGATGATGAGAGGTTGTTCTGTGATGGATAAGGTAGAAGGGGATTGAGTGCTGGACAAACTGTTTTGTTAATGTATTATCAGTCAGTATAATTAATTGGTTTTTTTTTGTGTGTGAGGGATTTATCATTATTGGGGTAGAGCTTGGGGAAGAGGGTAATTCAATAAATTGATATAAGTGGGAGATACTAGAGGGGTATAGGAATAAGATGTATTAATGTTTTTATTGTCTTGGTACAAGTATGTTTTTACTTTTGATATTGTTGGAAAACTCAATAAGCATATGATGCAAAAAAGAAATGTTACTTACCGAGACTATAGCCCAGGTGGCCTCTGTAGGCTTAATCCTGCTGCTCTTTATTATAGTGTGGCTCCGTGTGATCAATCCCATTGCCTTTATTATAGTGTGGCCTCCGTGTGATCAATCCCATTGCCTTTTATTATAGTGTGGCCTCCATGTGATCAATCCCATTGCCTTTTATTATAGTGTGGCCTCCGTGTGATCAATCTCATTGCCTTTTATTACAGTGTGGCCTCCGTGTGATCAATCCCATTGCCTTTTATTATAGTGTGGCCTCCGTGTGATCAATCCCATTGCCTTTTATTATAGTGTGGCCTCCGTGATGATTAATCCCATTGCCTTTTATTATAGTAAATTTTATTTTTTTTGAAAAACACATTTTCCACTGTTTTCTGGCCTGGCATAGGTAAATGGCACCCTGTACTGATGGATGTGTTAGTACCCTTTTGCCCTCCCTTCTTTGGCCCATATTCTCGCTTTAGTGCAAACATTTTTCTCAGTGCTCCTATATTGTATGTAAGAGGATGTATGCTTGGCACCTGTCCATTGACGAGTGTGCCCATCTCACCCTTAATTTTACTCTTCCACCGGAGGTTAAGTGTTGCCTCAACCGATACTTCAGTGTGCCTTGTCCCAACTGAAGAATACATTAAGTCCCCCTTTTATGTGGGACATTGTCTGGTTCAGCTTCCATGGGAAACTTGCAGTCTGTGACTCACTGAAGTACAAATCCTTCAGGAATTAATCTGCCCTCATCCTACTTGCCCCAGCTCCCCAAAACACTTACGCATTTCCTTTTTGATTGTCCTAGCAGTGTGGAGTTTTCAGCAGCAAGTGAGAAACTTATAGTTTAACCCTGCTCTTCCTTCTGTAATTTATGAGATTGTTGTAGTGAACCTTTCTCTACTGTATGGAATTGTTGTTCACCCCAAATTTTGCAGGTCTGTTTTGCAGCCTGCAAATATTACTAGTAGGCCAGATATGCCTTTACTATACAGCAGCAGGTAATTTCCCTGGTGGTCGCATATTTGGCCTCCAAGTCCCTCTCGCATGTATATACAGTTGATAGGATTTGCCTCCCACCCAGTTTTTTTCAGCAGTGGTAGGGATTTCACAGAGTGTTAGGTGGCTCATAGTACAAATACCTCCCTTATTTTTGAATTTTCCTCTTGTGAATGTTACTTTTCCTTTCTTCCCTGTTCTACCTTACTTTGACCTTCCCCATAACACAGTTTTTAAGGTCACTCCTTTTCAATGACTGTGTGTTTTTCTATGAAGCCTTTTTGTTTCTTCCTTGTTTTCATGTCCTTAGCAGTGCTTTTCACCAGTGACTGTATATTGCTTTCTGCACTGAGTTTATAATATCAACTTCCTCTACATCTTTCCTTTTTCCTTCCCAAATTCTGACTCCTTTCACTATCCCTCCACACTTGATGTAGTTATTTCTTTATACTTGTTGTGCTTACCTTTCATTTTTCTAGTGTATCATTGTACCCAGCAGTGCCTGCATAACTGTGAAAGTGCATTTTGTTTTCTGTTTATGATTTTCTAAATAAAAGTCCCCTATTCTTTTCAAGAAGTTACATGGGATCGTTAACATCCACCTGAACTCGACCAGAACAGACAGATGGGACCTCGGCTAAGCGGCTCACCTGAAGATGACACCTCAGGGTGCAGCACCTCCTCGTGCTGCACCACAGGTGTCAGTACTGGGATTCAGCCCATGTGCCTGGTGTGGGGATAGAATCCATAGCCTTCTGATCCACAGTGATGAGTATGCAACCTGCTGAGCCGCTGACACTGCCAATTCAGGATTTAGCAGTTTTTTTTTTTGCTTGGACAACTACAGGAACTAATTTACCTCCTACTCTGTCATCATAGGACTGCGGCTAAAAAGCCTCCCCATGATATAGATGTACTTTCAGTACTATGTGACCACAGTTCACAAGGTACACTGCTTTCTTCCACAGACCTTCACAGGTGGAGTCAACATCACGGTTAAATTCTTAATTTGCAGTTTTGTGAAGATGACTCTATACTATAAAGGAGCACTTTGCAAATTAATTCTTGAAGTGATTTTTTGCACATCCCCACCACTAGGCTCATTATAATCTGGGATCCACTGATGACCGGACCATATGGTTTTGAAATAAAACTGGAGGGAGAAAGCAAGCAGTCACTAACAAAAGTACCAGATTTCAGGATGGCTATTTATGCCAAAAGGAAGATGTGCTTACAAAATATTATTACAACTAAATGTAAATTTCTAGCTTTGAATGCAAGACCTTTAAACCAACTCAAATTAGCAGAACTCAAGCCAAATGTAAAACTTTAAATATAGGTGTGGTGGGAGTAACTGAAACTTGATGGGATGCATCCTCAATTTGGTCCAGAGAAATTCCAGGTTATAAGTTATATCATAAAAACAGATTAGATAAGCAAGGCGGTGGAGTTTGTATGTACATACGAAATGATATTCCTTCTTTTGAAGTGTGTTCTCCTTTCCTTTGGAAAGTATATGGGTTAAAATCTTACGAAGGAGCAGTCCTTTATAACTATTGGTAACATCTATTGATCTCCATCTGCAAATTCAGATTACACAACTGATATGTTTAAAGAAATTACACATTTTCAGAATCTCAAGATACTGTAATATTTGGTGACTTTAACCTCCTCATATTAACTGGGACTCATTCTCAGGACAGTCCTATGCCGAGAAAGGACTAATAGATGTGGTAGTAAGCACTGGATTACAACAACTTGTTACTGAACCCACTTAAGGTCCTAATATTTTGGATCTATTATTTACTAACAAACATAGAGCAACAAATTAGCAATTTAAAAATTTGGGATCCACTTGGGACCAGTGATCATTCATCTATTCTTTCTGAAATTCAACAGTTTAAAACTACACAAAGGAAGTTATACCATACAAAAACATTATAACAAAGCTAATTTTTCTAAAATCAATGAATACTTACAAAACATAAACTGGGAATTTAATCTTCTTAATTGTACAACACAACAAGTTTGGGACTTTTTAAAAACATTGTACATTACTTGAAAATACCTTTATTCCATATAAAAGGAAATTTAACAATAAAGGAAAACTCCCCTTGGTTCAACAAGACAATTAAAAATCAGATTAAAATAAAAATTAAACTTTTAGGAAACTTAAGAATAGTTCTGTTCCATTTAAAACTACTCTATTACATAAATACAGACTATCTATGAAAACTTAAAACAATTCTATTAAATTGGCAAAAAATAAGCTAGAATTTAAACTAGCTCACACAAAAGACTGTCACAAATCTCTTTTCTCCTATATAAATAGTAAAAAGGTGTATCAAGGACCACTGGTCCCATTATAACCAATGTCTCTTCTCTATGTGATATAGAAACCTCAAATATCTTTAATAAGTACTTTTGTTCCGCTTCTCTCAAAAATCACTATATTAGTACATTTAAAGTTCACCACGTAGATTATCATAGGTTCTATCAAACTGACATTATACAGGCTATCAAAAATTAAAAATACTAGTCCAGGCCCAGATGGTATTCATCCATGGTTTCTGATCGAAACCTCTATAAATATTTCTATACCTTTGTCAATTATTTTCAATAAATCCTCTAAAAGTATTGTACCAAATGATTAGCTTCAGCAATAGTTACTCCCATATTTAAAAAGGCAATAGAGGTTCTGTGCAAAATTATCATCCAATTAGCCTGACCTCAGTGGCTGGTAAATTAATGGAATGAGTAATGAAGTCTCTAATAGATCAAGATTGTAAAAATTAGAATTTAAGATTCAAATCAGCATGGGTTTACTCCCAATTCTTCTGCACCACCAATCTGATATCTTTTACAATAATATAAGTACTCTACTAGATGTGGGTATCCCTACTGATGTAATTATTTTGGACTTTAGTAGAGCTTTTGATAAAGTCTCACATGAAAACTCATTACTAAAATGCACAATCTAGGTTTGTCACCTGATATTGTCAACTGGACTTTAAACTGGTTAACGAATCATTCTCAGAGAGTCAGAATGAAAGATATCTTGTCTGATTTAGGTAGTGTGACAAGTGGTGTACCACAGGGGTTGGTTCTGGGACCAACACTGTTTAGCCTCTTTATCAGTGATTTACAAACAAGGCCAAATAACTTCATGGTTAAATTTGCAGACTATACTAAATTGGGGGCAAGGTTAATAATCAAGAAACTATTTCTGCATTAAAGAAGGATTTGGAAAAATTAACACTTTGGGCAAATGAAAATCATATGCAGTTTAATCAAGACAAATGTTTAGTATTGCATTTCTGTAACTAATCCAAAACAATATATCATATAAACGGACTACCATTTCACTCATCAGATTGTCAAAAGATTTAGGGATATATGTTAATAATAAACTTACATCAAATGATCACTGTGTTAGAACTGTTTGCATGACCAACACACTGTTGAGGCAAATAAAATGCACTTTCGTTAATTGCACTGAACAATGCCTTATTCCATTGTATAGGGCATACATTAGTCAGAATTAGACTATGGCTCCTCTTTCTGGAATCCAAACCCAAAAAGACATAGCAATTCTTGAACAGGTTCAAAGGGAGTAACAAGAATGATTCCAAGATTAACAAACTTTGATTATCAGAACAGATTAAAAGCTACTGGTCTCTTCTCTCTTCAAACTAGAAGATTAAGAGGTGATATGCTTATGGTTTTAATTTAATAAATTTACCAGATCTAATGGAAAAATGTGGTCTAACACTCTCCAAAAGGAGACATATTCCGAGACTGCATAATAAACAGCTTGAAGTAAAAACTTATAACAGCAAAAGGGAAACTTTTTCCAATAAAAGCATCCATTGTATGGAACACCGTACATAAGAATTGGTAGAGGCAACTAGTGCCACTGTCTTTAAAAACTAATTAGATGTTTGGTTGAGGGATAATAGATAAATAATGTCCCACACAGCGTGGAGAACAGTCTCAGTGAGCTCTGGCCTTCTTCTGTTCTTTCATACCAAGTAATACCAAGTAAGTGCTCAGAGAGCTATTTCTAGTGGCGGTGAATGATAGTCTGGACATAGACAGCAAATGGAGCATAATTTAACAGGGATTCCTCAGGCATCACAGCTATTTGATAAGGCAGTACATAACTATAGGAAGAGAAAGATACCATTGTGGTACACGTAGGAAGTAGGAGAGAGACAATGAGCAACAGGCTATACAGCTGAAGCACTGGGTTCCTAGCCGTGAACACTTTGGCAATAAAATTAGCTATTAAGCTGAAGACTCATGGTGTGCTCTTACTTTCTGGACTACTGAAGTTATAGGTTTGCAACCTCTGCAGAGAGCACCCCCTCGTAGCAGTGTGCTGCTTTTTTCTCTCTGAACTAGTTCAGAAATTAGCTATGTGGAAGGATGCAGAGGGTAGTCTTGAATAGGAAATTCTCAGATGTTTTGGAATTCAGATGTGGGGTTCCCCAGGGATCCATCTTGAGCCCACTCCTATTTAATCTCTATATGTGACACTGGGAGGAAATTCAGGGATCCATCTTGACTCCAGTCCTTTTCAATATCTTTAATGTGACATGGGGTGGGAGATTTATTGAAAGATGTGCTCTCTGCAGAAGATATGAAAATCTGTTTGTCTGTCAGCTGTAATCTAATGCAAATAAAAGTCCTTAGACCCAGACTGTTTTTCAAGCTATAGACCTATCTCTAACCTTCCCTTTATTGGAAGGTTATTGAAAAGGTTATAGCCGCTCAATTGGATGACCATTTAACCATCCATAGTATCTACGAATCCTTTCAGTCTGGTTTCCGTAAAGATATAGCACTGAGAATCGCTGGTTCGGGTGCTTAATAATCTTCTGAGGGCAAGGGATCAAAATAGACATTCCATCCTGGGTCTCCTTGATCTCATCAGCATTTGACACTGTGGATCACGTGGTGTTGTTAGCACTGAGGCAAATTTGCAGAACTTGGGAACCGCTTTGCAATGGTTCACTTCATTCCTCACTGAGAGATCACAAAGTGTTGTGTCGGGGATTTTTCCTCCGGCCCAGTCTCTTTGTTGTGTGGAGTGCCTCAGGGTTCTGTGCTGTCACCCATGTTGTTTGCAGTGTATATGCTGCCCTCGGAAATATCATAAGCGGTATGGGCTGAGGTTTCACTGCTATGCTGATGATACCCAGCTATACCTCTCTTTTGCACCGACCAGGATGGAGCTCTCGATGTTTAACAACTATCTGGGGAATCCAAGACTGGATGGATTCTAGTTGGTTAAAATTGAACTCGGAGAAGACTGAGGTGTTGGTGGTGGACCGGGTGGTCAGATTGAGAGGTCATGTACTGAGGCGCCTTCTGGAATTTTTGTTGGCGGCGTGTCATTGCCAACCTTTGAGCGGTGCGTAACCTTGGGGTGATTTTTGATGACAAGCTGACTTTACAATCTCAGGTGTCAGCTGTCGTCAGCACTTTCTTTTATCATCTTAGGAATAGTGCCAGGGCTAGGCACCTTGTTCCATCTGACTCCTGCAAGCGTTGGTCCACGCCTTTGTGTCTCGGCGCCTGGACTACTACAGCTTGCTTACTTTGGGCTTTCTGGGGTTGAAATCCGCCACCTGCAGCTGGTGCAGAGCGCTGCAGCCGGGTTTGACTGGGACGAATTGGGTCCTGTCTTATTACCCTGGTGCTGCGCGAACTGCACTGGCTGCCTGTTCGTTGGCGGATCACCTTAAGTCATTTTATTGACTTTTAAAGCCCTTTTGCGATCAGGGTCTGTTCTATCTGAAAGACCTCCTGGTTCATTATTGCCCTGGCCGATCGCTCCGCCTCGGCCCGACATTGGGTTGCTGGAGATTTCAAGAGTGAGTTTAAAACTCAATTCAGTAGAGCTTTCTCTCATGCTGCCCCCACTCTTTGGAATTTTCTACCACGCGTTACGGGAGTGCACCTCCATGGAGATATTTAAGAAAGAATTAAAACTTTTTATGGAAAATGGCCTTTTGGAGGATTAAGCTAGTTAGAATGTGATTGGATTTCATTGTAATTTATTAAGTTTTTATGATGTATATATGATGTGTTTTTATAAGTTTATGTTTGTATGGATATTTGTATTTATGTTAACCTGTTCAGCGCTTTGATCATTCAAAAGGCGCTAAATAAATAAATTATTATTATATACAGCAGCACCAGACAGGATGCAACTGCAACCCAGTAATGCTGCTGTACATCCAAAATGCTGCAGTGTGCAACAGAGAAGAGGATACAACTGCAACGCAGTAATACTGCTGTATATCACAAAATGCTGCAGTGTGCACAGAGAACAGGATGCAGCTGCAACACGGTAATACTGCTGTATATTACAAAATGCTGCAGTATGCTGCAGGACAGGACGTAACTGCAACACAGCAATACTTCATATATCACAGTAATGCTGCAGGAACAGGATGCAGCTGCATCATAGTAATGCTGCTGTACCACAAAATGTTGCAGTATACTGCAGGGAGCAGTGTAATTCAGTGGCAGTTATGCTCTTTTTTGGACGCATTATTACTGCATGTTATTGCACTGCATCATGACTGGCTTCACTGTAAGGGTCAGGAACCAGATAACACAGTACAAGATGGAGGTACGGAATGGAGGAGAATGAGAAGAAGAACCCTGGGGTGAGAATTACAGACACCCTGAAGCAATCAGCTTCATGTAACAGAGCTGTCCAGAGGGCAACACAATCCTGATGTGCACAGGCAGGAACACGAACAGCAGACAAAAGTAGATGATTCTGCCCAGTACAGATCCCTGGTAAGGACACTCTTTGAAAACTTTGCTTTAGTCCACACTTAAGAAAGGAGTAGCATGTGGTGGCAGTAGTACAGATGAGAACATGACAGGTCGAGGAGGAGACATGTTCTCCCTCTCTTAATTTCACCTTTGACAAAATAAAATCATTAATTAATTCATTCCCCTTTGTAAATTATTTATTCTACTAACATGTTCACTTCGTTCACTACCGATTCTCCCCTCCTGCTCTGTTCTGAGCATTTCTTTCTTTATGGCACTCCTCCCAGCTTTGCACTGCTCCCCTGTATAGTTATTTCCAATTCAGTTCCTTTTTGAAATCTCAGGGGTGAAAGGAGGCAGTGGAACTGATAGAGCAGGTTTCTTTTGCTGTTCCTTTTCATACTAGAAATTCCCAAAAATGCTTCTCCCTCCTACCCCTGCTGTGCCTATGTGTGCACTCTCAGTATTACCTTCAATCATTCTTGTATATCTAGATGCTCACCTGCTTTAGCCTTTGCCCGTCGTGTCTCATGCCTCTTCTTTGATCTCTTCTCCTCTTCTCCCACATTGCCCGCCTGCTGTCCTGCAGCTTGTCCTGCTTTTGCCTCTTTGATGACATCCTATCTTGTTACCTTTGGACTTTCTTTTCCTTTGTCTCTTTCTTCTCCTTCTCTGTTGGTTGCTCATATGTGTCTTGCAACTTGCAAGAAAGTTGGGAGGCTAAAGTTTAAAAGGCACAGGGTTATAAAAGACCTTATCTTCCTGACATTATGTATGTATCTATGCATCTATGCCCTCAATCATTATTACTGTATATCTAGATGCTCACCTGCTTTGGCCTTTGCCTGCCGTGTCTCTGCTTTCTTTGATCTCTGCTCCTCTTCCCCACATTGCCTGGCCTGTTGTCCTGCAGCTTGTCCTGCTTTTGTCTCTTTGGCGACATCTCTATCTCTTACCTTCGGACTTTCTCTTTTCTGATGGCTGCTCACATGAGTCTTGGAGCATAGAGGAAAGTTGGGAGGCTAAAGTTTAAAAGGCACAGGGTTAAAATAGTTTTTGCAGACTTCTGTTTTCAATCACAGAAATACTGTTTTAGCACATGATAAATGCAAAGAGGAATGCAGCACCTCTTATACCCACAAAAGCACACCATAAAGGTTTCTGGAGTCTCTGATCCCTGGATTTAAATGGAGGATCATGGACAAGTTTGCATCTCAGTAACTCCTGCAGTTCCCTTGATGTAGCAGCAAGCTTGATCCTTTATTATGTTTGCCTGTGCATGTAGGTGTGAAGCAAACATACTGTTAGAATATTGGTCTCAGAGGCGTGCCATGGTCCCATCCAATGCAGCTCAGGCTGCAGGAGACTCGACAGTAACAGGGCCAACCATCACCAAGGCTCATCATAGTGCTGTTCTGCTGGGTGATGGGTGGAAACTTCAAGTAGTTGAAAGGATTGTGCTGCATCTTTCACACTGTGGCTGGATCCTTTCATTTTCAAGATGCTGCCCAGTGTGTTTACCAGCATGTTGATTGCTGCTATGTGCCCCGTTCTGCCACTAGTCGCCAATGCCCATCTTGTGCTCAGCCCTGCTCTAAAGCAAGGAATTCACATAATGATAAACCATCCTTGGCTGTGATGCACTCTGAAGGGAATGTTAATCAATAAAGAAGCCCATCCTGGGCTGAGCATCCCATCTAAGGGACCTCCACAATCTTATATTCATCATCTCTCCCACTTATGTGACACTAGGATGCCCAATCCCCACTGTTACCCTTGTGTCCCAATGTCATTTTATTTTAAACCAGAAAAGTGCCCGTTGATGTCTTCTGCAACTGAGCTACTCACCTGAAAATGTCCAGCACTGAAAATTTACTGTGTGGAAAACATGTTTTTCATCAGTGCTGACCAGGTAATGAACAAACAAGATAAGCGGTCAAAGTATTTTCAATGTGTTTAAAACTTTTACTCATAACCATCATTTATTAATACTGTTTCACAAATTTTTCAACATAGCCTTTCTTGGATCCCACCTCATAAACAAGGTACTGTAGATGAAAAGTTTCCAATTTGTCCCACAAGTGGATTTTGTAAGTGTCTCGGTGAAATCATCTTTCAGCCAAGGTTTGAACATTTTCATCTACTGGGTCTATGAGGTGGGGCATAGGAAGATTAAGCTGAAATATTGGTGAAAAAATATGGTAAAACTGCCACATTATGATTAGAAGTTGAAATCTTTGGCAGTATACCCTAGAGGTTAGAGTAGTGAGCTGTGAATGAGCTCGGTACATCCAGCAGACCTGGGTCTGATTCCCACAATCTCCACTTGTATACTGTGTTACTCTGAGCAAGTTGCTTAATCACAATAGTGCTCCCAGGTCACTCTTGAAACATACACTTGTGCTTAATGGGCTTTACCTGGTTACTAAAGAATAAAATAAATAAATAAAAATTACTTCTCTATTTTCAGTATTTTTCCACCAAACCTTCAATATGGCCATTTTGGGATCCACCCTCACGAATGAGGTCAGTGAAATGTTTCAAATGTGGCCCAGTCAAAGTAAATTTGCAGTCGCTCCTGAAAAATGACCTTTCAGGCTGAATTTGAAGAAAAAAAAGATTCTCCTACCCAGTTGATGAAGTGGGCCATTACAGAAACATAAGTGTGCTGCACAGATGAATACCACATGCTTAATTGTGCAGTGTTTGCATGTGGCTCGCGTACACAAAGTGAATCTATGCGAACCAGGACTAAAAAGCAAATCAGGTTTGCATGCTGAAAGCTTGACATGTGCACACAGGTAAGATGGTGTGAACATCTTTTAAAAAATCACATCAGGTTCACGTGTTGCATGCTTGACATGAGTACAACAGTTAAGCTGGTGTGAACACCATTTTAAAATCACATTAGGTTCACGTGTTGCACGCATGCCATGGGTGCAGCAACTAAACTGGTGCAAATCTCATCAAAAAAATATTCAATTTCCATGTCTAATATTACTGCTAACACTTACAGCCACTATAATACCCTTTCAATGAATTTCCATTAAAATTAGGTAAACTTATTAATTCTGATCCTTCTGCAAGTTGTTTAACGGCTTTTGATTTTTGTCATTAAATTACCATTAATCTTTAAAGTTTTGTTTACTTGCTGCATTAAATGCCCAGGATATAGTCAGCCAACATCCCCCATTCGAGATGTGCAAAGAGCGCCTCTGTGCTGCGAAGCCTGACCTTTTGTTTTGGGCCTTGCAAATCCACTTGTGCATCTTTAGTGCTACAGATGTGTGTCTCCATGACTGATTCATCTCACTCGCTTCCTTTGTCATTCTATACTGAGCATACACACTACGGCCATGCTCAGCACTTTTTGTGCTGAGTAGGGTCTTGGAAGCATGCACCATACCTTGCATTTATCACTGAAATGAGGGACATGACACCAAAATAAGGGACAATGAGGAAACTAACCCTCACGATGATCAGGACACATCATGAAACACGGATGTAAAGTACCTCAGCACACAGTGGAAACCACTGTAAGTACTTGTACTGATGTTAGCCCCAGGAATTAATTTCTAACATAAAGCAGGGGTGCCATTTAGGTTTGGCAGAGGGTGGTAGCTGCCCCCCCATTTGTGCCTAAGTTGTTCTTACGGTGTCGCAATATTGGAAATACATTTTGATTTAATCTTTTTGCACAGTAGTGCACCCCTGCCTGTGCTGTACTCACACTGCAGGCACACTCCTGACTCAACTGTGTCTGTATTGTTTTGCCCACTCTCTACCTACTGAGGCAGAGCTATCACACGTGATGTGGAGGAGCTCCAGCCAAGCAAAAGCACAAGTCACATGGGTGGGACACAGTCTTTCCTGCAACAGAGTGGACAGGCTGCACACTATAGCTTGAGGAATCGGTCAACACTGAACTCAAAAGCAGTGTTGTGTGGCATATTTTGTTGGTCTATTCTTAGTGAGTCTCCATCTCTCTTGGTGGCTTGAAGGGCCTGGAGATGAGCTAGAAGCTAACTTGAGACTAGGCTACCTATTTTCTCTACTAGGCTCACCTCACAAAAAAAAAAACAGCACGGGCCCCTGCAGTAGCAAGCTAGGCCTTGCAGTAGCAGTAATAGTGGTGTGGTGGCCTTCATAGGCCTTGATCAGTGCACTGTTGCAGTAGCCAAGCAAGAAGCAAGCAACACAGGTTGGGTGGGTTTGGTTGATAAGGTGACTTGGCTGCAGGCCATGTTTGGGACCAAGGGCGGTCAGGTCTAGCATCCAGCTTCGGGCAGAAGAACAGAGGAGGAGCAACCTAAAACTGGGCTGGTGGCACACTGGGCTAGGCTGCAGGTTCTGGCCAGATGGCTGGGTAAGTAAAAGTAATTTTTACAGGGGATTGGAGAAGGAAAAGGACTGAAATATTGATGTTTTTTTCACATGTCTGTGCCTTTGGGTGGCTTCACGACCTATAGGATGGGTATTGAATGAAATGGAGTTGGGTGGAGAAAATCAGTATTTCTGTTTTTTTGGGTGGGGAATTTCAGAACTTCAGCCGTCAAAAATTGGTTAGTAACTGGATAGGTTTAAGACCAAATCTGATGCACAGCCCCAGGGTATAGACAGATGGATCTTATACATTTGAATTTTTCTTGATTTGCATATCGCTCTTCAGTCACAACAAATAAGTTTTACCTTTTAGAGACATTTCAGAGCTTACAGTCTAGGGGCTAACTAGCATCTGACCTCCACTGGCATTGGTTCCCCCACTGCTGAAATCTGAAATGACGCCCTGTCATAAAGTCTAAACTTACAGGACATTCTCTGTGTGATCAGCATGTTTTCCAGGAGGAAGGGATGGATGAGGTGCAGAGCAGTTTTAGGGGTAATATGAGGGCTGTCCCTTGCATTCAGAAAAGTTGAGTGGTATGGTATGCAAAGACTACTGTAGCCCCACTATAGTCAGGCTCCCCACCTCCACATTCTCATGCTCAGGCACATATGACATACAGCAAGGATGACTGCAGGAGATGCACCACAGAAATGAATGAGGATTTTTTATTACTTTTTTTTAGTATAAATTATTGATGCAGAGCTGGAGATTAATGAAGGCCACTGCTCTGACTAGCAAGCACCTTGTTTGTAGAACAGTGGCCTTCATTATTCTCCAACTTACCATCATAATGTAGAAAGTAGTAATAAAAATAACTCCATTCATTTCAAGGGGATACACCCTCGGCTCTCTGATCCATGGACATCATCTCTAAAGACTTCTACCTCTGGCTCCTTAGTACTCAGGTAAGAGACTCTTGACTTATATCTATACTTGGTGGGTTGTCTGTAGCAGTGCACTGCACCCGCCACTGTGTGTGTGTGTGTGTGTGTGTGTGTGCATGGGGGGGACTGGCCAAGTGGGTGAGTGAGTTATTGCCACTTTTGTGTTTGCCTCTAAAGTCTGTTTGCATGGAAGCATGCAAACTATGGGGAGAAATGGTAGGAGTACAGGCCAGACAGAAGTAATTAAGTAGTTTTGAGGGTAAGTGTGTGTATTGGGGTGAGAAGAACCACATGGGTTTCCACTGGTATGTGTGATACAGTTCAGCTGTGCAGCTGAGAGGGATAAGAAAACTAAAAATTACATCAGTAGCTACTATAAGCATGCCGCATGTGTGCAGATGTATGCAGATTTGCACTGTAGTACAAGCGAGCCATACATACAGTACGGAGGTAGTATAGCATAGTGGTCAAAGGCACTGAGCTACAAACCATGAGACCTTAAGATCAGGGTTTAAATCTCATGAACTTCCATTTGTATACTGTGTGATCCTGAGCAAGTCACTTTGCTTTCACATGTGCAGTTATCAGTGACCATTTGCTTTCATGCATGCCACGTGGCATGCAGTTGGTTCCAATTTAACATTTAAATCATGCTTGCAGCAAGCATATCACATGGGTTGTTTCATGTGTGCAGCATTAAAACATTTCATATAATTATTTCTGTAACAGGGGTCATAAAGAGATCAGACTGATATTTTGTGATCAGAATTTTAAAATAAACAAAAACTGTGAAAGTGCACTGAACATTTTAAATGTTCACTGATAGCTTTAGCAGCATTCAATATTCTGACCCCGCATTTTTGAAAGTCATTTTTACACCACCTCATGAACATGACAGGTCTCATTTTCCAAACTCTGTCTAAAATGTGTTTTTTCACTAATGTATTACTTTATGCAAACGATTTTACCAGTTAAGCACACTGCGCCAGAGGACTCAGTTCCAGTAGGGCCGGGGAGGGCAGGGAATTAGAGGGAAAAGCACAATTTCTTGTCTCCAGGTGCAACCTAGGGGAGGGAACATTGGGATAGTAAAGTACAGTTACGCAAGAACTTATCATAACAGTAGATCTTCAAGAGAGGTTCTTACAGTAGGTATTCATATATAGGACTAAGCCATCAGGTGTCGAAACCTCACTGAAAATCTTTACCTAGCAGTTTCTGGTGGGGGGACTGCCCCTCACATCAGGTGATTGACGTTAGCTTGACGCCAGTATAAAGGGGCAGTCCCCACGAATGCCTTCCAGTTCTTTCCACCAACGGCCAGAAGAGGCATGATGAGAGAAAAGATGATATGCCCCATGGAAGATAGAAATGAGAATAAGCATAGGGGATGGAAGGAAGGAAGGCAATACCTACTACAAGGCCCATCTTGAAGATCTACTGTTATGGCACGTTCTTACGTGACTGTACTATCTTACTTCGAGAGGCTCTTGCAGTAGGTATTCACATATAGGACTGAGTCCCAGGCAGTCTGGATCAAAAAGGAATATGGGAGGAGGCTTGTCATCCACAGCTGATATAAATCAGGGCTGAGCAGGTCTCATGAAAGGAGGCCCTGCAGAACAGCCAACCCAAGCCTGCTCTACGGCGAGAGGCAATGTCCAAACCAGTGTTTCGTGAAGGTATAGACGGAAGTCCAAGTTGTGGCTGCACAGATGTCTGCTGCTGACACATTCCTGAAACAAGCAGCAGAGGCAGCTACCCTCTAGCAGAGTGACCTCTGATCTGACGAGAAGAGTCTTGTTGTATTTGTCATAACAGAAAGTGATATAATTTGATACACTTAGACAGGCATTGCTTGGAAACTGCATTGCCTTCTCATTTGTGTGTGAAAGAAACAAATAGCTGATCCGTTTCCCTGAGATCCTTAGTCTGATTGGTGTAGTATCTCAGGATTCAATGTACATCCAGAGTATGTCATAGATGCTCTCCATGATCGGAGTGTACCGTGAAAAGGCCAGTAACTCAATGGATTGGTCCAGTGTAGACTCACCCACCACCTTAGGAAGGAACTTAGGAATGGTGCGATAGCCACTCATTCCTAGTGGAAAATCAGGTATGGTATTTTACACATCAAGGCTTGAGCTCAGAAATTCACCGAGCTGAAGTGATGGTCACCAGAAAAGCATCTTCCAAAAGGAACTTTAATTCTGCCTCCGCTGCTGGTTCAAAGGGGCAGTGTGAGCTTACAGGATGAAATTCAGGTCCCATGGGAGGTCGGATTATGGATAGGGGGTCTCAGATGAAGAACCCTTTAAGGAAGGTCTTCGAGACTTCCAGTTGAGCAAACAACCTGTCTCCAAAGGGAATGTGGTAGAATAAAACTACTGCCATATGAACCTTTAAAGTGGAATGACTGAGACTCAGATCAAAGAGGTGTCTCATATAATCCAGGACTTTGTTAGCTGGGCACGGAAAGGGCTCTAAACCTTTGATCTAGCCAGATAGAAAACCATTTCCACTTCATAGCATAGGTGGATCTGGTGGAAGGCTTTCTAGCCTCCATCAAAATATCCACCACCAGGGGTGACTCTAAAGCGCACCTTGGCTACGCCTGAAGGAGCCATGTGTGAAGATGAAGTGATTTGAAACCCGGATGAATCAGGATCCCCTGATCCTGGGTCAGCAATTGCTGCGACAGAGGAAGAGGAATGGGAAGTTCCTCAGAAAACTGTTGCTGAAGAGAGAACCAAACATGCCTGGGCCAGAAGGAAGCGATGAAAATCATTCGTGCCCACTCTGCCCACAGCATGTTCAGCACCCTCGAATTAAGGGAATGGGAGGAAGGCATAAATAAATGTTTCCTCCAACAGAGAGACAAGGTCCCACCAGAAAATGCCTCACCCTGGAGTGAGCAAGCAAAAGGCAGGGAGCTTGGCATTGTCAGGGAGGCGAAGAGGTCCATCTGAGGGGTCCCCACTGCCAAAAAATGTTGTTTACAACCTTTGATCTAGTTCCCATTCATGGAACCTGGCTGACGAGTGACTGAGAGCGCCGATCAGAGTATTTTCCACTCCGGAACGTGGACCGTGGTCAGGTGAAGGCTGTACTGGGCTGCGAGTACCAGATTTTCATCACCTCCCAGCATAGAGGATGGGAATGAGTTCCTCCCTGCTTGTTGAGGTACCAGACTACACACATGTTGTGTGATTGAACCCAAAGATGACCAGGAAGGATGAAGGGAGAAGAGCTTGAAGGGCAAAGAGGACTGTCCTCAGCTAGAGCACACTGATGTGAAGTCTCTGCTCGAGACGAGATCAGCTGCCCTGTGTCTTGAGACCACAGGTGGGCATCCCAGTTCTCCCTGATGCATCCATTGTCAGCATCTGGATTGGAGCTTCAAACAGAACGGGACCCACAGACTGAGGTTCTCCTGAACCATCCACCAATGCAAGTCCCTGATCATGGGATCAGACACTAGTACCTCATGGTCTAAGTCATCCAGAGTTTGGTCCCATTATGACTGAAGTGTCCAATGGGAGACCCTCATGTGGAGCCAAGCTAAGAGAACTGAGAACAATAAGTCATTCAGTGATCACTGAATATGTCAGGCAGGGTGTCAACATACAATACTCTATCTGGGTGTAATGTCAGCAGCCAGTCAATTACACCGTGATTTTTAGTTCTGTCATTGAATCTGGGGGAGAAGCCATCACCTGTCTGAGGTTCAGGGCTTTGTTATTTTAAGTGGAGATTAGTGGGTGGGAAGGAGCTGGAACCTGTCAGGTAGTGATAAAGTCTCCATATACAATGTGGTCTAGCATGGTTTGCAAGATATTTGAGATCATATTAAGGAGAAACCCAGGAAGCAACACACCCAAGATGACAACGGGCATGGAGTGTGGTCTGGTAAAGACCCCATAATGATCTCATCAGACTTCACAGTGGCTTCTTGACAGGAGATTTTAAAGTTGTGCTTCAGGCCAAGTAAATGATTGCCCCATCTCTACTTTTGGAATTATCCTGTCTGTGTGAGAGATAACTTGGGATGTCAATGATGGAGGAGTCAATGTGGAAGATATCCAGATTTCCATAAGAATTAGCAAGTCTGTGTTATTCAGTGAGACCCATGTTTTTACTAGGTCAAGTTTGGTGAGGATGATGATGACATTCAGCTCTACCCACCCTTTGTGCCTGAGATTTGGTGCAGTCAATGTGTTTAACAAGTGCTTGCCAGAGAGTCAGACTTGAAAGTCATCTAGCTAGCTGAGACTGAACCCCAAAAATACTGGCGTGAGTGGTGGAAGAGCCATGTTGAAGGGGGAGTGGAGGTATTCACAAAAGAAGAGGAGAGGAGGTAACTAAACCAAACAACAGAAACACTGGCTGGGTGGGGGATCAATATCAGGCCAGTCACAGAAAAGGGTCCGAAATAACTCAGAACCTGAAGGTGTGACAAGGCAATGGGGCCTGATGGGATTCATCCCAGAATTCTAAAAGAACTAAAGGGAGAACTAGTGACACCATTGACTACCCTCTTTAACAAATCATGGGAGGATGGGGTGGTACCCGAGGACTGGGGGTGTCATCTCCACTTCACAAAAGTGGGAGCAAGGCAGAGGCAGAAAACTACAGACCAGTTAGTTTGACCTCAGTGGTAGGCAAAATGATGGAAACGCTTTGAAGGAAAGTGCAGGGCACAGGACCCAAGGCTGCATGGATTCACAGCAGGAAGGCTGTGTCAGATGAATCTAATAGATTTATTTGACTGGGTAACAAAAGTACTAGACCAGGGAGGGGCTGTGGACATGGTCTACCTAGACTTTAGCAAGGAATTTGACACAGTCCCACACAAAAGATTAATAAGCAAGTTAGCCAGCCTTGGGTAGGTCCCAAGGTGGCAGCCTGGGTAAATAATTGGCTGGCCAACAGGATGCAGAGGGTGATGGTAAACGGAGTCCGCTCTGAAGAAAGGGGGTTACTAGTGGATACAGCAGGGTTCAATATTGGGACCAGTCCTCTTTAATGTCTTCATAAGTGACACTGCAGAGGGACTGGAAGGAAACGTATGTCTCTTTGCAGACACAAAGACCTGCAACAGGGTTGATACACAAGGTGGGGTGGAAAGGATGAGAAGGGACTTGGCAAGGTTGGAGGAATAGTCAAATGTATGGCAGCTTACGCTCAATGCAAAGAAATGTACATGGAAAAACAAAACAGAGGAAGAGTACACAATAGGGAGTGAGATACTAACAACAAAATGGAAAGGGACCTGGGGTAGTCTTATCAGATGACCTAAAGATTGGTAAGCAATGTGAGAAGGCAGTCAGTAGGGCTGGGGGAATACTGGGATGCATAGGAAGAGGCATCACCAGTAGAAAACAGGAGTTGTCATCTCTCTGTACAGACAGTTGCTGACACCCCATCTGGAGTACTGCATGCAGTTCCGGAGACCCTATCTCTGCAAGGACACAGACAGGATGGAGGCTGTCCAGAGGAGGGCAACTAAAATAGTGTGGGGTCTGCACCAGAAGCCATACTGAAAGAGACTAAAGGAGCTAATATGTATACCCTTGAGGAAAGAATGGGGAGGACATGATAGAAACTTTCAAGTACCTCAAGGGAATCAACAAATTCCAAGAGGGTAGCATCTTTCAGAAAAATAAATTGTGGCACTGGAGATTTCAATATCAACTGGCTTTCCCCTCTGCTGCCTCAATCAAGGACTCCTCATCTACGGTCCACTTCTCTCAAATGGTCGTGCCAGCAACTAGAGTTAACTACAAAACTGGGACCAGCACCCTCCTGGAATGGGTTCTCACCAATTGACCTGTCCACATCACCAATACTGCTGTTCTCCCTGATACACTGAGCGACCACTCCCCTGTCACCTGTACTTGTCCTACAACTACTGCAGGCCACCTCCCAGAATGATTACAAACCATGTTCTACTAAAGGTCACCTTGCACTGCTAAAAGCAGAGCTTCAGGGCATCTACTGGACTGACTTCAATGACGCCAACGACATACACATGGCCCTTGACCACTTCATAAACACATTCAACACCGCCAGTGACAAGCATGCCCCGTAAAGACAAGGAAAATAAGAAGGCATTGCAATCCCTGGATCACCCTAGACCTACTGGATCAGCTCAATGCTAGAGATCTCCTCTGGCAGATTGCAAGAGTGCACAGTACCACCACTAACATCCAAAGGCACTAACAAGCCCGAAATAAGTGCACAAAAGCCTTGCTTTGGCAGAAGACACCAGGAGAAAGGACTGCTATGTGACTGAACTTCTCTGCTGGGACAAAAGTAGAAGAACTTTGTATTTGGACCTTTAATTTAGGGTAAAAACTACCATACAAAACAACAAAAAGTGCGTGTTTGGGTTAACTGAACTGAATGGGTAACTGAAAAGTCATCTAGGTGTAAATCTCAGGTGACTAAAAGGACTTAACTGCTGTGAGGTTTAAATTACTTGTAGAAAGATCTGGTAAGTAGGGGAGTGGCTTAGCCAGAAGGAAGCTACATTTAAAGACTGCCTTAGAAAGATTCTGCTAATAGCTTGGCAGAAGACACCAGGAAAAGGACTGCTGTGTGACTGAACTTCTACTGGGACTATATCTCCCCCACCCAAAGCTAGTTCTATTTTGTAGGCACAGGATTTGACTGACAACAGGAACTTCCTGTTTAGGGGCAGGAAGTGAGTGATCACAGAACCACCAAGGACCCACCATCATAGAAGGGAAAGAGTAGCCTCCGGCCCCTCTAGCTGCTGGAGGTCTGCCTCTGAACAAGTAAGTGGTCTACTGAGAAATATAGGATATTCTTGTCTCAGAACAGGACAATCAGGAGCTTAAAGGGCACACAGGCAGAAAGTAAGAGAGAGAAAAAACAGAGGAAAGAGTAAGGATTGCAAACAGTTAAGGGGCCAGAAATAAGACATGATTGAGTGAGTGCAGTGGCTGTGGAGCAGCAGTCTTCCGGGAGATGTTCTGAGGATGCGGTGTTGTCCCATCTGCAGGCACCTCTCTGGGCTGAGGGAGGAGGTTGCTCATCTCCAGGCTGAGTTGGCCAGGATTTGTGGGACCTCCTTCCATCCAGGGACCACCAGTGCCACTGCCATTGCCTCAGAGGTTGCCAAGAAAGAGGAGCGGTTGGACCACAGTGGGCTCAGGGAGGGTGAGGGTGGTGGAATAGAGGCACATCCCTCCAGCTGTACTTCTCCACACCCTATGCCATTCTGGCAAAGTGTGTTTCCTCTCTGGAGGCACCACAGTGGAGACCAAGGAGGATGCTGGGAACCTCCACAAAGGAGACCCACAGGAGGGTGGCAGAGGACCCTGCAGGAAGGAAACAACTCCTGGAGGGGACTCCATTGTTAGGAAGGTAGAACTGGGCAAGGAAGGGAGAGGGAGGTAAGGTGCCTGCCTGGCGCCATGGCTTGAGGGACAGGGAGCGAATCCTCAGGATTGCCGGAGCAGCTGCACAGGGAGGGAGCTGGATGTCATTGTCCACTTAGGGACAAATGACCTGGCTAAGAAAGAGATTAGAGAAGTACAGGAAGAGTTTGTGGAATTGGGGAGGGCCTTAGTCAAGTAGCACGCACGGTAACCTTCTCAGAGGTGCTACCCATCTATGGCATAGGATAGGCTAGGGTGTTCCGCACTCATGGATTCAATCAGTGGTTGAAAACTGGGTGGAGCTCAGGGATTTGGCTTCATTGGGGACTGGGGTCCACCTGGACTGATGCATGCCTATACTGGCATGATGGGCTGCATCTGTCCGGGAGGGAACCAGGATCCTAGGTGATAGGTTTAAATGCTTCATTGGCAAGCTTTTAAACTAGCCAAGGGGGAGGCACTGAAAGGAGCAGGAAAATCCTAGCCCCCAAACAATCACGGTAGTAAGTGTGGCAAACACCAACATGGAGGTGTCGATAGGGAGAAGGGCAGGGTAAATGGAGAAAGTGACAAAGGCAAGAAGGACAGGGATGGGGCAAAGGGGGTAAGGCCATCAGGAAATGGAGGGTAATGAGTGCCAATGCTCGTAGTCTGGGCAACAAGCTCCCTGAGCTGGTGGCCTTAATGGAAGAGGGATGCCTGATATCATAGCAGTCACAGAAACATGGTACACAGAGAACCATGACTGGGATGTTAACATACCAGGGTACATAACCTACAGGAGAGACAGGCAGGGAGAGAGAGGGGAGGAGTAGCTCTCATGTAAAGGAAGGGATAAAAGCAACTGAACAAAAGAGTAAACAGGGAGGAGAGGGAGGCACTGTGGGTCACCTTGGAGACTGGAAAGGGCACCACAATCCGCACAGGAGTTGTGTACAGACCCCATGTCAGGGGAAGGAATGGACAAGGATATGATGGAAGGCATTCTTAGAATGGCAGAGAAAGGGGAGATACTGTTGATGGGAGACCTGAATATGCCAGATGTTAACTGGAGCACATTTGCTGCAGCCACATCCAAGAGCAGGGCCATTCTTGACGCCTCACAGGTGGCAGGCATCAGACAGCTAGTTTCGAACCCACTGTGAGGGAGCAATCTTAGACCTTGTACTCTCAAACAGGGCAGTGAGAGGATCTCAGATCTAGAAGTGGGTTGCCATCTGGGGACAAGTGACCATCAAACAGTGTGGTTCACGTTAAACTCAGCTACAGAGTCAAGCCATACAAAAGTGAGGGTACTGGACTTTAGGAGGGCTGACTTTGGCAAGATGGGAGAGTGCCTCAGAAAAGCACTAGCAAACAGGCTAGAAGGAGGTGGAGCAACAATGGGGAATTATCAAAACTGCCATCACAGAGGCAATAAGCCTTTGTGTGAAGCAAATAAACAAATCAAATGAAAGAAAAGCCACTATGGTTCTCAAGAGAGGTGGCTGTGAAAGTCAGGAAGAAAAGATAGCATTCCGAAGTATAAGGAAACACAGAAGGAGCAGGACAGAGAGCTGTACCAGTTAAGGCAGAAAGAAGCAGGGAGGGAAGTCAGAATAGCAAAGGCCCAAACTGAGGAAAAGATAGCCAACTCAGTTAAGAAGGGGATAAAACCTTTTATAGGTACATCAGCGAAGTGAGAAAGACAAAGGGAGGGATAGTGAGGCTGAATAGAATGAACGGTGGTGGGCAGAGGGGACAGTGAAAAGCAGGAATACTGAACGAATATTTCTGCTCAGTATTCACAAAAGAGGAGGGGAAGTGCCTAATCCAATTAACAGAAGCACTCTTGATAGGGGGTCGATCCCAGTCCTTTCACAGAAGAAAGGGTTCTGCAAGAACTCCTAAAACTGAAGGTGGACAAAGCAATGGGTCCTGATGGAATTCACCCCAGAATTCTAAAAGAATTAAGGAAGGAACTAGTGAAACCACTGGCTACTCTTTTAATAAATCATGGGAGGATGGTGTGGTACCAGAGGACTGGAGGAAGGCGGATGTGATTCCCTTCACAAAAGTGGGACCAAGACAGAGGCAGGAAACTACAGACCTGTCAGTCTGACCTCTGTGGTAGGGAAAGTGATGGAGTCACTTGAAGGAAAGAATAGTTGAGTACCTAGAGGTCAGTGGAGCACAGGATCCAAGGCAGCATGGGTTCACAGCGGGAAGGTCATGTCAGACGAATCTAATAGATTTCTTTGACTGGGTGACCAAAGTAGTAGACCAGGGAGGGGCTGTGGACATGGCCTACCTAGACTTTAGCAAGGCATTTGACACAGTCCCACACAAAAGATTATTAGTCAAATTAACTAGCCTGGGAGTGGGTCCCAAAGTGGTAGCCTGGGTAAAACATTGGCTGGACAACGGGACACAGAAGGTAATTGTAAATGGAGTCCACTTGAAGAAAGGACGGTTACTAGTGGGTACCGTAGGGTTCAGTATTGGGTCCAGTCCTTTTAATGTCTTCATCAGTGGCATTGCAGAGGGACTGGAAGGAAAAGTATGCCTTTTGCAGATGACACAAAGATCTGCAACAGGGTTGATACACAAGGAGGCATGGAAAGGATGAAAAGGGACTTGGCAAAGTTGGAGGAATGGTCTGACGTATGGCAGCTAGGATTCAATGCAAAAAGTGCAAAATAATGCACATGGGAAACAAGAACCCAGGGAAGAATACACAATGGGTGGGGAGGTAGTAACATACCTCTCAACCTCCTGCCCTCATAAATCAGGGACAATGCTTAAAAGAATCGGGGACAAAGGACCAAAATCAGGGACACTTCTTCAAAATTGAGATATCCCTTCAGGAAGCTGGTAGAATAAAGGGCTTGGTGTAACATGCATTATCTAAGGAAGAACAAGTCTGTAACATTAATGTTTGACATTATTTTATGCTTATAACCCCACAGTTTGGTCACGGAAAGACAATTTTTGGAGGGACAGAGTACAATTTGAGGCAAAATCAGGGATGTCCCTGAAAATCAGGGACAGTTGAGAGGTATGGGTAGTAACAACAACAAAACAGGAAAGGGACCTGGGGTAACTCATTCAGATGACCTTAAGGTTAGTACAATGTGAGAAGGCAGTAGGGAGGGCCGGGGCATACTGGGATGTATAGGAGAGGCATCAGCAGCAGAAAACAGGAAGTTGTTATCCCTCTGTACAGACAGTTGGTGAGACCCCATCTGGAATACTGTGTCCAGTTCTGGAGACCCCATCTCCGCAAGGACATAGACAGGATAGAGGCAGTCCAGAGGAGGGCAACTAAAATGGTGCAGGGTCTGCAAGAGAAGCCATATGAGGAGAGACTAAAGGAGCTTAATATGTATACCCTTGAGGAAAGAAGGAGAGGATGACATGATAGAAACTTTCAAGTACCTCAAGGGAATCAACAAAGTCCAAGAGGGTAGCATCTTTCAGAAAAGAGACTTGTAAGAACAAGGGGACACAATTTAAAGACAGAAGGAGGCGGTTCAGGGCAATGTGAGGGAAGTATTATTTCACAGAGAGGGTAGTGGATGCATGGAACAGCCTTCCTGAGGAAGTTGTGGGGTCTAAAACTGTGGAGAATCCAAGAATGCATGGGACAGACATAAGGCAATTCTTGTGGGGGCAGGAAGATATAGGCTGTTGGTTAACTAGGATCTGCGGCTCATCCTGTAGGTAGGGAAATGGGCAGACTAGATGGGCCTAGCGGTCCTTATCTGCCATCAAAGTCTATGTTTCTATGTTTCCAACACGCCAAAAGTGCATTATACAAGGAAGCCCTGTCCAGCACCTGGAACAATAGTAAGACATTCTGGGATGATCTCAATGACATAATCGACAAAGAACCCAAAAAGTGCCCCATCAATGGTCATGGTTGACGCCACACTGTTCTTGGACCAACAGTGAATTGCTAATGCACTTAATGATGCATTCATGGACCTCAGTAGTATCTACCAGTAGACTACTTTAACTCTTAATCCCAGTTGACCCTAACACACTCCAGCAACCACCCTCCAACAGACCGCTCTTCTGTTTCAAGGTAATCTCTAATCTGAAGCAAGACAGTACCTCATGCCAGCTCTAGGAAAATCAAGACACAGCGGAGATACCCTAGACCTAAAGTTCATCAGCATGGCACTGGAGGAAGTCATCAGCCCTCTCACTAAGATTATCAACCTCTTCCAGCTGCAACTCCAAGTTCCCCTGTCATGGAACTTGGCATCAGTAACCCTGTGCACAAAGAAGGCTACTGGATTCTACACAACAACTACAGACCCATCTCCATATCCCCCAAAAAAGCTCTACAGCGGATTGTAACAGATCACCTTGTCGAGTATCTGAACTACTACCAACTCCTCTGTCCTGAACAACATGGCTTTCAACCGTTCACAGTACCATCACAGCATTACTGAAATTCACAGGTTACATCCACCACTCCCTAGACCAAGGCCTTCTGGTAGGAGCAACATTTATTGACCTATCAAAAGCTTTTGATACGCTGCACCATGAGCTCCTTCTGTATCACTTGTCTGCTACTGGTCTCTCTCCAGAATCTGTTTCATGATTCAACAGCTACCTTCACAACCCGATCGCAAAAGGTCAGGCTAGGAGACACCACCTCTGTTAGCAGACCTGTTCACTCCAGGATCCACAGGGGTCAATTATGGGGCCTGAATATTTAGTCTTTTCCTAGACCAACTGCTGGCCTCCTGTCTGACCCAGATGTTTCTTTATGCAGACGATGCAGTTATCTTCACCAGAAACCCCCATGCGAACAACTAACAGCAGAACTCCAAAGGGATTCTCATCCACAGAGAAATGGTTTAAGGAGCATAGACTAATCATGAACTGTAAAAACAAAGACAATGTTGTACTCCAGCACCCAGAGTAAGTTCAAAGCATCCCTCGCAATCAGAAATGAAAGCGGTGACACCCAAGAGCACGTCCAGTTTTTCAGATATCTAAGTATCACAATAGACTCCACTCTGTCTTATGTCCAACACATTGATAACACTGCAAAAGCCATCAATACAAAACAAGGATTCTTTGCCGCTACAAGCACTGCTTAACCTATAAGGCATTGAATCTGGCCATCAATAGCTCATACTAACACACAAAGAAGCCAGCAGAAGAAGGCCATTTGGTCCATCAAGCCTGCTTGTATTGCAGGAGGGTCCACAGCTTGAGCTAATGTCCCTGGCCCTCCCTCCCCACTACTCCAGACTCTCTTAAAGCTTGCCCACTCTCTTCAACGAGATGACCTCTTCCGTCAGCATATTCAAGTGTCCTCAGAGAAGAAGTGCATCCTGACCTCCCTCCTAAACCTCCCACCCTCCAGCTTAAGACTGTGCCCCTTCATGATATGGTTGCAACTCAGCTTAAAGAGACTCTCCTTATCAACCTTATTTATCCTTTTCAAGTACTTGAAGGTCCCAATCATGGTCTCTCTCTCTCTCGTCTTCCAGGAGTACATGTTCAGTACCCTCAACCTCTCCTCATATGCCTTGCCCTGCTGACCAGCTATCATCTTTGTAGCCCTCCTCTGGACCTTCTCCAGCAGGTTAATGTCCTTTTGAGGTGTGGGCACCAGTACTGAACTCCACACTCTAGATGCGGCCTTACCAGTGACCTGTACAAGGGCAGTATAACTTCTCTCTCCTTCTACTGATCCCTCTAGATATGCATCCCAGCATCTTATTTGCCTTTGCTGCTGCTTTCTTGCACTGCGTGAAGTGCTTCAGATCACTAGTGATTGTCACTCCCAGGTCCTTCTTCTCCTCCTCTAATGAGATACTCTGACTCCACCCAGGTAATACTCTGTCCTGGGATTCTTGGCTCAATATGCAAAACTTTGCATTTCTTGGCATTGAAGCTAAGCTGCCAGATCTTGAACCACCTTCCCAGCTTTTCCAGATCTTCCTGTAAGTCCTGTATCCCTTCAGATGTGTCCACTCTCCCACAGAGCTTGGTGTCATCTGCAAATAAGCATATGCTGCCTTTAATGCCATCCCCAATGTCATTAACGAAGACACTGAACAACACCAGCCACAGCAGAGAGCCCTGTGGGACCCCACTGGTTACCTCTCTGGTGTCAGATAACACTACCCCCACCATCCTCTGGGTTCTGTCCTTCAGCCAGTTTTCCACCCACTTGGTCATCTTCTCCCAACTCCATGATCCACCAACTTCTTGATCAACCTTTTGTGGGGTACAGAATCAAAGGCCTTGTTGAAATCAAGACAGAGGATGTCTACCATTTGGCCCCTGTCTACTGTCTTCGTGACACAGTCAAAGAAGTCAATCAGATTTGTTTGACACAATCTCCCCATGAACTCATGCTGCCTCTCATCCTGGAGACAATGCTCCTCTAGATATTTCACCAACCTTTCCTTAAGTATAGTCTCCATGAGCTTGCCACAATGGAGGTCAGACCGACTCATCTGTAATTCCTGGATCATTCTTGAGACCGCTTTTGTGAAGGAGCACTACATGTGCTGTTCTCCAGTCCTGCTGTACCATACCTGACTCTGACCCTGCAAGCTCCTCAGCCAGTTCCTTAGTACCCTTGGATATACTCTGTCCGGGCCCAGTGATTTGTCCACTTTTAATGCCAGCAGACCCTCCCTCACTCTATCCTCCTCTATCACTACATCTGTGTTCCCCCACCTCTGCTCCTCTTTTCCTCCTGAAAGCACTGGTCCGTCCTTCTCCCTGGTGTAGACAGAACAGTTAGTATCTTTGCTTTCCTCCATTATCCTCTTCCCACTCTACCCCTTTCTTAAGCCTAACAATCCCTTCCTTTTTGTCCCTTTTCTCACTTATATAGTGAAAGAAAACCTTCTCCCCTTCTTAATTCCTTCAGCTATCTGCAGGTCCTTCTGTCTCTTTGCTCGCGGACTTCCTTACTTGCCTCATTAGCCAACCTTAGGTAATTTTCCTATCCACCTCTCTCTTGGTCTTCCTGAATTTTCGATATGCCAACCTCTTTTCCCTTACTGCCTTAGCAACCTCAGAACTGAACCAGCAGGCGCTTTTGCCCTTGTGTTCTTCCCCTGAGCCTAACACACATCTGTGGCAACCAGTATTCCTTCCTTAATGATGGACCACTTTTGGCCCACCCCATATCTGCTCTGATGCCCACCAGATGGCTCCTTAGAACCTCACCCATTTTCGTGAAGTCTGCCCTCCTGAAATCCAAGATTTTGGTCTTAGTCGGGATGCTTTCCTTGCCCATATCCAACTGGAGCTATACTATACAAAGGTCACTTCCACCCAGTGGCTCCCTGACCATTATTTCCTTTCCATGCTCCCCATTTGTGAGCACCAGATCAAGAATTGCCACAGCTCTTGTTGGTTCAGTGACACCCTGAGTCAGCAATCCACTCTGCAGTCCTTCCAGGATCACTGAACTCTTAGCACATATTGTGGATGGTATGCTCCAGTCCACCCTGGGCAGGTTGAAGTCCCCACAATTTCCACCTGTCCTTTCCCCGCAGCTTCCAATATTTGTGAGATCAGTTCCTGTCTCTCTTCTCATCTTGACTGGGTGGTCTGTAAACCACCCCCAACCTCACCTTTCTCCTTCTATTGGACCTTAACTGAACCCATAATCTCCACCTCCCTCCTCCTCATGCAAGTTATTCCCTCCTGATATAAACTGCTACCCCTCCTTCCCACTACTCTGTCCCTACTGTATAGTTTATGTCCAGGATAGAAAGACTTGGTTGCTTGGCTCGTTAGGTGATTAAGAAGGTATCCACTATCCACATCACACCTCACTGTTCATCATAAAAATTATATATGCAAGAACAAGGGGCACAATTTGAAGAGGGGAGGCTCAAGAGTAATGTAAGGAAGTATCTTTTCACAAAGAGGGTTGTAGATGCATGGAATGGCCTTCCGAGGAGGTTGTGAAGTCAAAATCAGTGGTGGAATTCAAGCATGCATGGGACAGTCATAAGGCCATTCTAGGGGTGGGGGTAGGACGCAAGTAGGCTGCTGGTTAACTAGGATATGCAGCTTATCCAGTAGGTAGGGAAATGGGCAGACTGGGTGGGCCAAGCGGTCCTTATCTGCCATCAAATTCTATGTTTCTATAGGAGACATATACACACACATAGTAGGGAGATGGAGAGTTACAGAAACTAGTTGCAGACAGTTCTGGCAGGATGGGACCTGGATGTTTTTGTTTTGTTTTTAAGATCATGACCACTGCCAGAGAGATATACAACTGTAGTTAAAGTGTTTAACAATTGCTTAAATTAATTGCAGGAGAGTACAGCGACGCTGGACCTCGCACTTCAGTTTCTTCTGGTTTTGACTTGCCACCAAGTATCAGCATTTCCATTTGAAATCAACTTTAAATTTCTAATCACAGCCATCTCAGTAGGTCTCGCTGATCTTACTTCTCGTCTGGCATTTTCCTGATCACCCCAGTGCCTAGCCCTAACGATAATATTGTTTCCACCTCTGATCACGCGCTGCTGATGTTTTTCTGGCTGTGCTGACTTCTCCAAATAGCACTGATTCTACAAGTTCCCCAAGACCTACTGCTGGTCACCTGATGAATACAGAATGGCTACCTGCAGTTGTAATATAGTGCTCAATCTACAGTACCAAATCCTATAATGCACAATGATTGTTCCTACATCTGAGCACAATGCTACCCATTCACTACTGCTCCTTGCTCTTATTATTGAGTGTCGGAAAGTCAGACTAGAGCTGGTGAACAGCGCAAGAGAGAAGGGTATGGTTACTGCACAGATGTCTGGAAGGAGCTACTAAGGCGCCTAATACTGCTTCTCCTCCTTATATCTGAAACATACACCTAACCCTGGTCCACCCTTTTTCTTGAAATTCAAGCTTTATTAGTGTTTTCACCAATACACTTGACATGTACAGATCACATAACATACAGTGACAAAAACAATCAACCACATGTCAAGCCCACCCTACCCCCCACCCTCAACTTGGCACTGATGAATATATCTACTGCCACGTACTAAGCCATGGCATAGCTTCCAGTTAGAAAAACAGTAATACCTACTCTCTGACCAAACCCTATATCCGGAGTTGATCTGCTCTGTAACTGAGTACAAAGTATTGAGGTACACCCATCTCTTCTTGTAGACCGACACCATTCTCACGGGATGGATAAAGGGAAATAACAGCAGCTATCTTCGTCAACCTGGCTAAGGCTTTCAACATGGTTTCTCACACCCTGTTACTGTCAAGCTCGCCCTAGCTGGACTGACTGAGCCAGCCACCAGCTGGTTCCAGTCATACCTGGCGGCAGGTCCCAGTCAGTCTGTATTGGCTCTGATGTTTCCACCGCACTCACTGTTAACACCGGGTCCCCCAAGGCTCTGTCCTAGGCCCTTTGTTGTTTCCATTTTCCACAATGATCTGTCTGCGGCCTGCCCTCATACATCCATTCACATGTATCAGGGTTTTAATTAACTCTAAAAATTGATTAGCGTTTGCTCATAAAAGTGCTAAAACTTTGTGAAAATTAATAGCTCTTGCCTCACTGTGTTTAACAAACACAACACTTCTAGAAAATCTATATAAATGCTTTCTGTACAGTTAGTATCATCCCAAGAAAAAACTGCTAATCAATTATTTAAAACCCTGTGTATGCAGATGACACAGTTCTGTATGCCTCTGGGTCACCCCTCCACAGCAGCTGCCTGTCCACAGCAGGATTTCAACACTGTCCAATGCTGGTTCCGTTCACATCAGCTATTTCTAAACCCAAAGAAAACTGTCTACCTAACATTCGCACTAGGGCAAACTTTCCTGTGTCCCGCCACCCCCATCTTCCACACAATAGATGGCTCCCATGGAGGTTTATACTTCCTTCAGATACCTTGGGGTCTGGTCAGATCAGCATCTGGCCTTCACTGCACATACTGATGCTATACATAAGAAGCTACACCCATGTTGGGTGCATTATATCGAACAAAGTTGCATCCCCTGCCTACGCACCTGGCAATCGTCCAAAGATGGTCCTCCCAATAGTGGACTATGGGGATGTAGTCTACTGTGTAACCCCTAAGTCCTCCTTGACCAGACTAGATCCTCTCTACCGCTCGTTCTGCCATTTCTCCCTGGACTGCCCTCCCATTGCCCATCATTGCGACCTCTACCATTCATTAGACCTCACATCTCTCCACAATCAGAGATTGTTACACTGTGCTAGAACCATTGTGAAAGTCTGGTCACAGACCCTCCCTCCTACCTGCGCCGTCCTAGCTGTTCTACCCCTCCGCTTACTTGCTCAGGAACATTGATTCCTGGTTTCTTCACATCCCCACATGTCCACAAGGTCTGGCCAGGCTGCTTTTAGCTACGGATGTCAAAGTTATGGAATTCCTTGCCAGCTGATACCAGACATTCCACCTGCACTCTTCACCCTAAATGCCTTCACGAAGACACACTTAGCCACTACTTGCTCATGCAAGTCGTCTTATTAAGCCCATGCAATCATGATGGCTGCTGTGTATATACTGTATAATCCATTATATGGATGCTGTTGCTTGCTGTGAAATATGGTTGTAATTAAGCTGGCTTTCGCCAGTATTTCTTCTTACTCCTGCTGTGACTACTCTGTATGTATACATTGTTGTTGTCAAATTTGTTTACTCATACACTGCCCAGTATGCCTTCCTGGTAAACTGTTAAATAAATAAATAAATAAAAGAAGGTTAAGGAGCCTCCATAGGCTGGCTCTAATATAAATTCTGTTCTGAGGCTGAATAGCAATTCCTGCACCATTCTGTGTAGGAGATTTTGTTGCCTATTCACCCAATGCCAAGAACCAACTTTCAATGTTAGAGAGATCACTGCCATATGATAACACCTGTTCCTGACTGGAATTTGTGGAGAGGTCTCCCCAAAAGACAGATCTCTGGAGTAAAGAGATCTTCTAGTCCCAAGAGGGGATCTAATCTGTTTTTGATTTCACCCATACTGCCTTAATGGGTGGACATTCCCCAAAAATGTGTCTAAGTGTCCCTTCCTGATGATTAGACGGGTTACACATAGAGGTAGGAGACCTACCAATTTTATATAATTTAACCGGGTCCAGTACATATTATTTAAGATTTGATATTGTGTTAGACTTAGTCTATTTTGGGAAATATATGTGTGCATGTCCTTCCAGATCAAATTCCACCTATCTTTTGAATCTGGAAATTGGTTCTAACCAGTATTTAGGGGTAGAGTACTGTGCATCTTGTGAGGTTGTCAGCAGAGATGCATACAGAAGAGATAGTGCATGAGGTTTACCACTAGCAAGGCCCAGGGATTCAAATCATTTGTCTCTTTCTAGATCTACATTTAGAATTTTGGAAAATTTGATTAACAAGTGCCTTAATTGATATACTTCAAAGACTGTCTTTTGCTCTATATTATTTTGAGTAAGAACTGAAGCTGTGTCTTGGCACTGACCCCGGAAAATAAGTCCCTAATTCTCAGGTGTTTTAGTTGGGGATCCAGTTGGCAGGGATCTGTCTGCCACCTATTTTAAGGTTAGGGTTACCCATTAGTGTTTGTAGATTACTTCTGGTATTCTTATATTGAAGGAACGAACACAGTTGGGTGTGTACTCTGACCGAGACTGCTATAGGTGTATTAACTAGTGCTGGAGGTAAAAATTTAGCAGGAACATACAAAGAGCAGCCGGGGAAATTCCTACTTTATCAACTAGTTCCAACTCTGGAGTCCACCAGGCTGGAACATATGGATTAGAGGCCTCCGCCCCTTGGGCAGAGAGTCACCTCAGGTATTTACCAGTCTGGCTGGCCCAGAAGTATATCCCAAAGTGCAAGGCGTAACCCCACACAGCTTGGATGCCACTAGCTTATTACATGTCCACTATGCAATTTCTTCTCCAAATAAAGAGATAATTGAATGCACTTTACTGAACCATGCCAAAGGGACCCAGGAATTTAACAAATAATCTCGGGAGGACATTCAATTTGATCAAATTAACCTGACCCAATAATGAGATAGGAAGGGACTGCCACCTGTTCAGGTCTTGCTGAATATGAAGAAGTAAGAGATCCAGTTTAAGGTTCCTCATTTGGGTCTCCCACGGACAATATTAGTCCTAGGTATCTGAGAGTGTGAGGACACCACAGTAGTCCCATAGGGGCATATCTTGTTTGGTGAATTTATGGTTCAAGAGGAAAACCAGGGTTTTACTTAGATTAATTTTTTATTTGAGATGATACTAAATTTATTTATTATGGAAAGGGTAACCAGGAATGACTGCCTGATGAATTAAATGGAGAAGAACATCATCTGCACAAGTCTAAAGCTTAAATGTTTGGGAACCCACTTGAATTCCTTTGAATGCCTTTGTGGTCCTGCAAATAGGTCAATAAGGGTTCAAGGTAAAGATTAAACAGGAGCAGGGACAAGGGACATCCGTGGTGTGTACCAATGAAGTGTGATTCCACTGGAGAACACCCCATTACAGTAAATCCGGGCTCTAGGGATCTGATATAGATATGAAAACCATTCTATAAATTTGGTTGCGAATCCAAGTTTGGCCATGGTAAAAAACAAGAATTGCCAGTTAACCCTGTCAAAAGCCTTCTTGGTGTCCAGGGAGAACAGACTTGCCAGAGCATCTAAGCCCTGGACGCCAAGAAGATATGAGACAGTTTCTGAAAATGGTCTGAAGAGTGTCAATTCCTCATATAGCCTACTTGGTCAGAATGTATAATTTGAAGAAGTACTAATTTGAGCCTGTTGGCCAGTAGTTTCGCTTAGGATCTTATGTTTCGCAATTTAATAAAGAAATGGATCTATAACTTAAGACTTATTCCAGATGTTTACCTGGTTTGGGCAAAACTATTATTAAAGCTTCCAACAGAGAATTGTCAATAGGGTTGGAGTTTAACATCCACTCAAACAACCGGGATAACCAGGGCAGATCTGCTTGCTGAATGTTTTGCAAAAATTAGGAGAATACTCCAGTCCCGGAGCCTTGTCTGGGGCCATGGCAGAGACAGACTCCAGAATTTCTGCCTCAGTGAAAGGGACTAACAGCCTCCTGGTCCTCTGTTGTCAAAGAAGGATGGAAACTGAATTGAGGAACTGGTGTACTACCTCCACCCTCGTAAGTTTAGACATGGGCTGTATAAATCGGAGTAATATTTAGCAAATTCTCTGTAATTCCCTTGGGGTGAGATGGAAGAACCATCCACCTGAGATCTAATACTTGCCACTCTTGTGGAGGACTCCTGCTTTTTCAGTCTTAAAGCAAGTAAATGGCTGGCTTTTTCCCGATCTATGTATTTTGTCCCCGTTTAAGGATGGCATATTCTGCCTTTTCCTGAGAAGGGAGCCATACTGATCCTAACCCAATCAAGTGAATCCTGTCTCCTGCAGATGTGTCCGATGAGAGGACCTTTCCAGATTGCAATTTCTGCCAAGAGGGAGAGGCTTTTTGTTCTCTGACGTTTCCTCTGAGAAGCTAGTTTGATAAAGGTTCCCCTTAGGACACATTTTAGAGCCACCCACTCCAAATCAGGCCGCCTAGTAGAATTCAGATTCAAGTGTAGCAGCTCACAATTTCATGGATAATACTCTCTACTAAAGGCTGTTCCTTAAGGAGCTGATTACTCAGTTTCAAACTGACTCCTTAAGAGTCAGCTGATACTGAGCGGAACACCATGTTGCGGAATGATCCAAAATTACCCCAGGCTCTATCTTTGCCTCAGTATCCCACCAATAGTGACTGACTAAGGAAAATGTAATCAATTCTGGACCACGATCCGTGAACCCCCGACCGAAAGCGTATTCTCGAACATCTGGATAGAGTCTCTTCCAGGGGTCACATAGCCCTAAATGGTCAGTCATATTCTGATAGCCCTCTGGCCAGTGACATCCCTTCTTCTATAATCAGATTCATCTAAATCTGAGGAGAATGGGAGGTTCCAATATGAATGGGTGGTTAATGAAGGGGTGAGCACTTGTAAAATTTCAGTAAAGAAACCAGGTGTATCAGCATTGGGGCCGTACACATTCCCTAGTACTACAGTGATCCTTTCCAGGAAACCTTTCACAAAACATATCTGCCATTACTATCACTGACAGCAACTTCAGACAAAAACGGACGGTTCTCGCTACTTTATGGCTACTCCTCTGCACTGAGTGCTATCTCCTGCTGCAAAACTTGACCAACAAATTGCCTTCTAAGGAGATTTCCTTCCTGCTCTAATAAGTGTGTCTCCTGCAGCATAGAGATATCGCTCTTAAGTAGATTAAGGTGTTTCAACACCTGGTATCTTCTTCCTTATTTCGAGCCCCATGAACATTCCACGATGCAACCCTCTTAGGGTATGCCATCATCACTGGTATATAAGCAGGCCAATAGGTGCCATGGTCTGAAACCTGTGTTAAACATTTTCTTCCCAAATCACCACCTTGCCAAGTCATCCTCCACTCCCACCCACACAGAGATACCAAGGATGTTCCCCCTTATTCTTCCTGGACAACCCCAAATACCTCCTCCCCTCCTTATGGCCTTTCTCCAATCCCTCCAATAAAAACAGTCGATATTTACAAAAGCAGAGAAAACTCCCCCACTCCATTAACTTCACAGTACATGATGTCTTCCCGAATAGCTTCCTCCCGCACTCCTCACCATCAAACCTTTGAAACAACTGATTATACCCCAGCGGAGGCATCCATTAATGTGGTATAAACAAGACCTATGACCATCCTAAGGAAGAAAAATTATACACAGGGCTCAATTTGCTTTGGAGGGATATCCCTTCTCTGAATGCAAAGGGTGTGGCCCAGTTGTAGTTCTCGATCCCCAAATCTATGTTTAAAAGTAGTTCTACTTCTGTATGAACCTTTCAGGTCCCAAAGGGCACCTAGGGTAAGACATCTCCGGTGTCTACTGCTGCCCTGGCACCCTGGCCAACAGTCACCGACCCCCTAACCCACCTAGCCTCCCTAACCCAGTCGGGTGAACTCTATATCTTTGGGACTTTAATCACAACTGGCCTTCCCTGCTTTCAACAAGGCTCGCTCTGAGATAACAGCCCTCAACCTTCATGAAACCATCTCCGAACCGACACGCTCAAACCCCAAGCCTGGCAATCACTCCTCACTTGACTGGGCTCTCACCTCTCACTCCCCACGGGTCATCGGCTCCGCCTTCTTCCAGACTCTATAAGCGACCATCACATCATCTACCAAGTCCATAAAATCCATCGGATTGAATCCCCCAAAAATTCTATTACAAAGGTCTTACAAATCTCTAAACCTCGACCCACCCTCCTGGAAGACCTAGCTCATTCAAACTGGGGCTTTCTCCATAGAAGTAATAACATGGATGAAGCCCGCACATTCCAAATACCTTCCTCAGCATCAGGGATAAACATGCCCCTCATGCTAGTATTAGGGTCCGAGGGTCTCACCTTCCCGGATTTCCGAGCTAACTGCATGCCAAAATGCCCAGGACAAGACGTGGCAAATTTACAAAACTACGCTCTTCCCAGACGACATCACCTCCTACAGTATGCTCCAAAACAAGTGCACCAAGGCCACCCATTTAGCCAAGGCCGAATATTTTAACAACACCCTAAGCGCCAACCTCGGTAGGCCATCTAAATTCTGTAAAGTTATCAACTCCCTTTTTCCCCCAACATCTACAAATCCACCCCTCATCTACTCACAAGGGACTCTCCTTTCAGATCCTCTCTCGGTCACCTCTGAGTTCAACTCCTATTTCACCACATATGCTATGTCCTCCTTGCCTCCCCTTCCAGCAATAACCTCACCCACTCTACAAACTGAAACCCTCAAACTGCCCAGACTGAACTCCTTTTCCTTCAGACACATCGCCTCCCACAGAAACCTTAGATGCCCTACTCACCCTGAACCCCAAAAGGCTAAATCACCAGACAGGTTAGACACCAAACTCCTCTTCCTATCTACCTATGCCATTGCATCTCCCTCACTGCCCTTCTAAACCTTTCGTTTGTCACTGAATCAATTCTCAAAGAGTGGAAGCATGCCACAGTTATACCACTACCAAAGGAGGGACCCACCACTGCGACAGGCTACCGCCCATCTCCCATCTCCCCACCCTTGTGAAACTTCCAGGGAGCACCTTGTACTCTCACAACTCTTTCCTTCCCTCTGAAACCAACTTCCTCATGCCTTTCCAGTCTGGTTTTAGAAAAAACACTCTCACCACCTCCTTACTAAGACTCATGGATTCCATCCTCTCGGGATGGACAGAGGCCAAATTACTTCAGCCATCTTAGCTGATTAAGCCAAAGCTTTCAACACAGTACCCCGCCTCTATTATTATCTTGCCTATCTGACGCTGGGTTGTCCGGTCAGCCACTAACTGTTCAGAGCCTACCTGCAGATAGAACCCAGTCTGTAAAACTGTTGATTCCACCTCACCCCCTCCCTATTGTCACTGGTGTTCCTCAGGGGCTCAGTTCACGGCCCCATTCTCTTTCCATCCTGCTAAAATGACCTGCCAAAAACTTGCTCAACTGCCGCTATATACATATGTATGTGGATGACACTGTCCTCTTCACCTCCGGATGGACCCAAGGGGAAGTCATTTCCACCTCAGGCTGACTTCAGCAAGGTACAGCTCTGGTTTAACTCCCATCAACTCTCCCTCAATGCCAAGAAGACAGTCTCCATGACCTTCGGCACTAAGCATAGAGACTATCCAGACTTACCTCACCTCCGACCTTCCACATCCTTGATGGAACAGTCCTACAGGACGTGCCCTCCTTTAGGTACCTAGGAGTTTGGCTTGACCATCACCTGTCATTCTCCGCCCATGTGGATGCTATCCAGAAAAACTATGCCCTAAGTTTGGCATGCTCTATAGAAATCGCGGTTGTCTCCGCTACCTGTGATACGGAAATTGTTCAGAAAATACTACTACTACCTTCCTTCGACTACTACGTACATAGTCTATAGCTCTGGCCCCCAAGTCCACCCTATCCAGACTGGACCCCTTTCCAATGCTTTCTGCTGATTGCCCTCGATGCCCCTCCCCATCCACTCACTGTGAACTTTTCCACTCACTGGCCCTCCCATCCCTAACAACCGCAGCTACTTCACAGTGTTAAATTTGTTTAACTTCTGGCTCGTTCCCTTCCCGCCTACCTAGGCTCCTCCCTATCCTCCCCACAAACCCCCTCTCATGCCCCTCAGGTCTACTGACTCCTGGCTATTGGTAATCCCTCACCGTGGACCTCTGTAGGCCAACCGGCTTTCTCTACTGTACCATCTCCCTAAGCTGTGGAACGACCTGCCGGCACAACCGCCCATTCCTCCTCTAGACATTCTCTGTCCTCTGCCCTCATTAACTACTATGCTATAAACTGGTCATGTCCCTGACCTAATCTCCCTCCTCCTGCTACTACCCCTTATCGTCTTCCCCTTCATCTTATGTGGCCTGACCAGCGGCTTTAGCTGGCAACAAGTTCTAGCTTTCAGCACTGTGTAATTTAGAATTCAATATATTGTATGTTATGTAAGCACATATGTGTGTTGTATATATGTCTGTAAACTATGCATGAAATGTCACTCCTATCCCTGTATTTAATTGACACTCTTAAATCCTGTATGTAAGCAATGTATGCAATCTCACCCTAAATTCAAGGACTCAATGTGTGGTCAGTGCAATGTGTCATGCACTCAATGTTATGTATCAGAGACTCAATGTATAATTGAATGTACTGTCATCACGACTCTTCTCTGTATCCCCCCGTCGCACTGTGAGACGAGCATCTTGTTACTCCAGTGTGCCCTTCCTGGTGAAACATTTCAATAAATAAAAAAAAAGAAGACCTACTCTCATCCTCCAGCAAGGCGCTAGTGGGGCGGGTTCTGCGCTGGAGACCATTATGCCTTTACACTAAGATAAGTTAACAAACATTAATATCTCTCCTTATAAACATCATCAGTTTCCCTTATTAATTACGTATCTCTATCCGTGGCTTAGCAATAAGGAACTGCACACCCCATGTTCTCCTGCAAGACACAAGGGAATGGGTCCCATGATAACCCATGAATCTTAAAACCATCAAGGTCTCAGTGTGAAGACCAGCCAGATGGAGAGGGTAGATATTGGACTAAAGGAGGAATGCACCAAAACGGAGACATCTCCCTATAAAGTTAACAGCATGTCAAACAACTATCCCTCTCCTGGGTTAAGACCTCACTAATTATGAAGAGAAAGCAGACTGAGCTTAGACAGATTCTGTTCCATATCCATCTTATTAATCAAAAAGCAGCTGCACATGTGCAATGCCCCTGAATTGGCTCTGCCAAATTATGGTAACTAAACTCATGGAAGCTACGATGAGTACACTGTATCAGCTTCAAGCTACCCAGGTCTTCACACTAAAAGACCAGCTGGGATCCTCGATTTGTTGTAGGATCGCTGAAAGATCGAGTTGGGTAGCAAATACTTACATTAAACATTTCTCCAACCCAAAGACCCTTCTATAAAACAAATGCCTACTACTCTAGAATCAAACAAAGTCCAGCACATTCTAAACAGATGAACACTTAACTTGAAGTCCCAGGGAAGAAACACTGTGCAATGGGATCAGACTCAGTATAGAAAACCTTGATGTGCATAAATCCAAAATGAGTGCTGACTGCATTCACGGATGAGTGTCTTCATTTAGTTCCAAAGCCCTAAAAGAAATCAGGTAGCTCAGAAAACCTGGAGACATTTTCTGTCACTCCAAAAGCCTCTTCAGTACATGCTCACTGTGGTATGACCAGAAGCATCAGCTGGAAAACCTATTATTCTCTGGAAGCCTCTTCAGCCAGCACAAAACAGATTAGGAATCACCTTTTCAGTTCCAATTCTGCTTGCCTCGGGTCTTTGAAAGGCAACCATTTACTATCGATGGAGACCTGAAAGTTGGTGAGATATAGCATACTGAACTGAAAATGGGAGGTCTTGAGCACTCTGATCAGTGAGCCTTTCCATTATTGCACTTACTTCAGTTCCTTGACCTTCACCATCAGATGCTGTCTCTCTTGAAAATTTAGAAATTTAAATATAAGGTCCTGGACTGAGCCCTGGAGAGGGCATCAGTCTTAAAGTGCTGATGGGCCTGTTTGATTATGTACTCAGTCCCAAAAGGTGAGGGGCCTGGCCAACTTGGTAACAAATTTTTGTGTGAACAGGACCGGGTTAGAGCCTTCCTCCCGTTCTGGGTACCCTATAAGAACTGCATTGTTGCGGCAACTCTGTCCCTCTAAATCCTCCACTTTTGCTTCCAAACAGGAGGTTTGGGAGGTGGGTCCTCTGGACTTGTTGTCGGGGTGTCCCCTCCGACTTCAATCAGGTGTGAAACCTGGGGGTAATTTTGCTATGAAGGGTTGACTCTGCATTAGCAGGTGTCAGCTGTCTTCAAATCTTTCTTTTACCATCTAAGGAATATCTCCAGGATTAAACATCTAGTTCCGTCCAGCAACCTTCCTATTTTGGTCCACACCTTTGTGTCCTGGCGCTTAGATTACAGCAATTCCCTACACCTAGGGCTTTCTGGGGTGGAAATCCGCTGCCTGCAGCTGGTGCAGACAGCGGCAGCCTGGCTTTTGACAGGATCTCCTCGGTCCTGTCATGAATGCGCTAGTGCTGCCGAACTGCACTGGCTGCCAGTTCAGTGGGATCACCTTTAAAGTTGGCTTGCTGACTTTCAAAGCCATACGGACTGGGCCGGACTATCTGAAAGAGCTCCTGGTTTCCTATTGCCCTGAAGCGATCACTCTGCTCAGCCAGCGACGGGTTGCTAGAGATTCCTAAAGATGCGTCTGAAATCTTGAGGCCAGATCTTTTACATTCATGGCTCCCACCCTATGGAATTTCTACCTCGTCGGATACAGAAGTGCATGACTGTGGAGGCTTTAAATCAGCCTTAAGACCCATCTGTGGCCCCAGGCTTATGGTGATTGAGTAGTCTGTGTAATAATATTTATGGTGCTGTCTGATTTTAATGATGATTTTTATTCTGATTTGTTTGGTTTTAATCTGTGGCACCTTGGTTTTCTGAAAGGCTCTTAAAAATAAAAATATTATTATTATTATTAATTTCTCAATTCTTTGCCTGGTGGCTGCCATGGCTGGGTTGAATTATCGATTTTCCTTTCCAAGGAGGTTACTCTGGTCTCACAATCCCTGGTACACTGTACTAAATCTTTCAGAGCATTAGTGATTACCTTCACTTCCTCGGTTAATGAGCAAACATCTTCCCTAAATGGGCAATTCCTCCAGGAATCTATCAAGGGTGAGGAAGGTCTGCTCCCAAGTGCTTGAGGACTGCCCGAGCCACTGAGCTTGTTTGGGCCTTTGCCTTCTTAGTGGCCTTCTCTCGTGTGTTAGGCGATTGTTCTTGCGCGGAGTGTAGATCATATCTCCGCTTCCTTTCTGTTCTGTTGCTTCACAGAATTAGTGGATTGGATGCTCCACAACCTCCCCAAACAATTCTTACAATTTTACAGCTAGAATCCCAGAGTTTTTACTTAGATTTGATGGTTTTGGAGGAGGGAGTAGCGGAGGGCTCAAGAACCAGCTAGTCAGTCAGAAACATCACGTGATCTCCCACCCTGGTCTACCCTTTTCCAGATCTAGTGACACAAGCAGATCAGGGACTCTCTCACTAGCCTGCATTAAAATTTGCAGCCTACTCAAAATACCTGATGCCATTACTGCCTGGACCATCCAGCACAGACCAGATGTCCTTGCAGTGATTGAGACATAGCTGTCACCAGTGATCCCTGCTGTTGCAATTTCCGGATACACTGTTTTCAGGCAGGATAGACCATCTAAACAAGAGGAGAGGCTGAGCCCTATACCTGAAAGACTCTTTGCAGGGGCATGCTCTGCCATTGCCCGACTTTGGTGATGACCTACAGGTCCTAGCTAGCAAGATTCTGCTCAGAGCCACAATAAGGCCTTGACAAAAGCATCGGTTTATATTCCACCAAAATCGACATCATCTGGCCTGGTCCACGCCCAACTTGTATCAATAGCTTAAACCACAATGCTGAAGTTATAATGGTTGGGGATTTCTATGCTAACCGGCTCTCCCAGTGCGAACAATTATAAGGATGCCTTATCTGCTACAAATTTTACCCAGCTTGTAACCTCACCACAAGGGTCAACTACAGAACTGGGACAAGCACCCTACTGGACTGGGTGCTCACAAACTGCCCAGACCATATCTTCCATATGGAAGTCCTTCATGATTCTATAAGTGACCACTGCCAGACATGCGTTTATGGTCAAATGAATTCAATAAACCCACAGCAAAAACTGTCAATACTAGGATTCTATCCAGAGGGCACCTAGAGCTGTTAAAACTGCTTCTACAACAACAGGACGGTCCCTAATTGATACTGCTACTGACATAAACGATGCACTTGAATACTTCATCTGCCGGTTCAATGCAGCATGTGATGTCCATGCTCCTTTCAAGCGAGAAAATTAAGGGCCTTGACAACCCTTGGATTATAAGTAATCTACTGGTAAAATGAAATCACGGGACCACCTCTGGGACGGGCAAGAGCTACTGGCAGACCAGCTGACATACAGGTCTATAAAACAGCCAGGAATGCCTGCACCAAAGCCATTCGCTTGGATAAAGCCTGCTATTATAGGAGTGACCTATCCAACATATACGGAAAGATGGAAGGAAATTCTGGAGCAATATATCAGAAGTCATGGGCAAAGGTTCCAAAGAGGTACCCACCATGTTGAACACAGATGGTTCCATCATCATTGACCCCCACCTCAATTGCCAATACTTTTAATCTGGCATTCACCAACCTTAGTCATGTGCTGCCCGCTAATTTTCTTTGATCCAAACTCCTCCCGGCTCCTCGTGGTAAACTCGTTAAGAAGCTGGAGTATCCACGTTTCCATTTCAAGGCAATCTCCGAGCGCTAAGCCAAAAATACCTATTGAAGGTAACTGGAAAACCCGATCTAGTGGTGACTCTCTTGACTTAAAGCTCACAGCCCTCCGCTCTTGGCCGCTTTCTTGACCCTCTAACCAAGATTATCAACCTGCTCCTCATGCTCTCCCAGTTCCCTCTTACGTGGAAGTCTGCCCTGGTGACCCAATCCACAAGAATGGTGACAGGGCACAACATGGAAACTTACAGGTATATCTCCATTATCCCTCCCTTATCCAAAGAGTTAGAGAAAATTGTTGCAGATCAACTGGTAGACTACTTGGAAAAATACAACCTGTAATGCCTATCTCCATTAAAACCACTGCTAAGAGGAGTCCCCAAGGTTCTATCCTGGGTCCTATCCTTTTGCCATCTATATAAATAATTTTGATTCAACCCTTACAAATCCTCTGTATACCTCTTTGCTAATGACACTGTTTTGTATGTCAGCAACCCTTCTTCTGCAGCTGCCGTGAAATCCTACAAACAGAATACTCCTTGTTACAATATCAGCTACTTGAGAAAAGCTTCTGTTAAATGCAAAGAAAACTAAAGCAATGATGTTCACAAATCAAAGCTCCACCAGCACCTCCTCTTCAATCATTCTCCCCAGCTATACACTATACTTGGAGAAAATCTGGAGTACATAGAAAAATTCAAATACCTAGGTGTGTGGACTGACAGCAGACTCGACTTCACTCATCATTTAGAAGAACTGCTAAAAGCTTAGCCAAAGGCTTGGCCTTTTCTATAGATTAAAACCCTTCCTAAACAGAGATTCAAAGATGAGGTTAGTCAGGCCATTTTTCTCTCAGTTGTTGACTATGCAGACTTTCTTTATAGTCACTGCCCCATCTCCTACCTACATAAGCTGGATACCTTATACCATAGAGCAATAAGATTCATAACAGATCTGCCATCTAATACCCATCATTGCTCTCTTTATGCTGCAATTGGATGGGTATCCCACACCTCAGAAGGAAAAGAAATGCAGTTTCACGGACTTAGAGAGCGCTATCAAAAACTTCCAACTATATTCTGACTGCTTCACCCAGACCATTCCTAGTTCCTATGCCCTAAGAAGCAACAACATCATCCTGTTCAAATTGCCCAAATTCAACACCCGGCTAGGGAGGGCAGCAATCAGCTATTCTCTAGCTATAGCATGGAACACCCTACAAAATCCCTAAAACTGTCCAATCTTATGCCATTTGCATCCTTTAAACAGTGTTGTACAGGTTTCTTCACAGAGAAATGCTTTGTCATCTCACAATCTCCCTCCCAAAATTCACCATAATCTTTGTTCTTCAGTTCTGCCTCCCAGGCAGACACCCTATCTTATAGCACCCAGTAATACCTTCCACCATCCTAGTATTACATTATTGTGTGTTTGCCATGGCCCCTCCACTGGGATATGTATATACTGTATATACTGTAAATATTAGCTTAACTTTCCTATAACCCATTTTACCACGTTAATTTTACTGTACATCACTGTGTTTATAAATGTTTTTCCCGTATGTATAACTGTTTATATAAGTGTATTGATGTATCTGTTGTGTATCAGCTGTTGAACCTTGACCTTATCAGGTCCATCTTGTAAATGAGCCTTGCTCAATTATGCTCACCTGAATAAATAAAGATTTGATTGATTGATTGACTGAATGCCCATAGCAGCATGGCTTTTGGAAAGGTCACAGTACCACCACCGCACTCACTGAATTATGGCTACATTCATCAGGCACTTAATCAAGGTCAACTTGTCGGCGCCACCTTCATCGACCTGTCAAAGACTTTCGATACGGTCAACCATCCACCACTAATTGAAAAGCTTGCTGATCTAGGGCTGTCCTTGACACCCTAAGGTGGTTTTAATAGCTCTCTCCAACCACACTCAACAGGTTAAGATTGGTAATGCCCTTTCCTCCAAACAGCCTGTTTGGTCCTGTGTCCCGAAGGGTCAATTCTGGGGCCCTGCTATTCAGCATCTTTTGAACAAACTCCCTGCCTCCAGTCATGAACATATCCTCCTGTACACAGATGATGCAGTAATTTTCTCAAACAACTCCGACCCCTCTCTCTTAGAGGCCACCTTCAGGAAAGTTTCACAGATGTAAAGGCATGGTTTGTCACACATAAACTAATGCTGGTTTCCATAGTACACATAATAAATATAAAGTAAACAGCTGACAGTCAGAAATAGCCGGTGTTGCCTTAGACCAGACACATTATTTCAAGTACCTTGGAGAGACCCTGGACAGTACTCTGTTTTCTACAGTCAGATTGATATGGTTGCCAAATCCACTGGCCTTCTGTTAGATAAAAGCACTGCCCAACTCCCGAAGCACTTAAGCTTGCAATACAAAGTCGACTGTATCAATCATTGACCACGGGCTTGTTATCTATGGAGCTACCTCTGTGTCTGCCTTACAGCATGTTGCCATTGCTCTGAACATGTCCTGAAGATTTGCTGACTGGTGCTGCCCCGCATGCACACCTGCGACTTCTATAAGCAGGCCAACTCGGTTTCCAACTTCTGGGAAGAATCACCTACCAAACCTGCCTGGTAGTAAAAAAAGCATCCCTCGGTCTTGTGCCCTAGGGTACAGAATATCCTTAGACCAACCAACAGCACTCACCACACCAGAAGCTCTGAGAACTCCACTCTACTTGTCCCCCGCTGTCATGCCTCTCAGAGACAGCAGTCATTTGCAGGCAGAGCCCCTAAGTTATTCAACTTGCTGGGCAGCGAAGTCACTCTAGGCCTGTTCAAACATAATCTTCATCCATACCCCTTGTGACTTGGGCCTCATGTGACAGCTTCTATAATTACCCTGGGCTGACACCCCTGTTTCCCTTCATCTCCATTTTCTCTGTTTCTATGCCTCTATCCAACTCTCACAATCCCCACACCTTCTTTTCTCCTTTTACATCCCCTTTCCCCTCAATTTTCTATCCTTCCACAAGCTCTCCAGCTCTTCTGTCCCTCCTTCCTACCCCCTGTCCACTAGCCCAGGTCCTGAATGTCTTCTGACCTCCCATCCCCCACACACCCCAAACTACTTCTCTACACTTACGCCCCTCTCTCGTACACCTGTATCAGCTTGTATCTTTAATCCCTGCTACTTCTGAAACTCTTCTACTCCGATGAGAAGGCTTAATTTTGTTGTATTATAATTCTTTGTATAACTGTGTCCGTGTACTCCACTATTTGTAATATTACTGTAAATTCCCTGTTTTTCACCACTATTTGTAAAGATATTCCCTGTTTTTCATTGTATCTAACTTAGCTACTATGTCTAGACATACTGTTTCTTGTGTTAAGTAACCCTAGACTGTGTAAGCCAATTCCAATGTTTTTATCATCTTTTTTTTATGTACTTTAGCGTGGAACTGTTGTAAAACAGCCTATGGCTCAGCGATGTTAATTCTGAATTCCCAATAAATAAAAGAACAGATACTCAGTTTAACTTGCTCGGGCACTGTGAGTGATAGCAAGTGAAGGAACTTAACTAATAAAATGCCAGATACCATACATAGAAACAGAAATTGTCAGCAGATAAGGACCACTAGGCCCATCCAGTCTGTCCACAGGCCTGTACATTGTATATGGCCACTGACCCCATGTGATCACGACACTTGCCTCCCTCCCCTCAAGCTTCCTTGTTCCTGCCCCAGGCATGCTTAAACCCTCCACTGTGCTTGCCCCCACTACCTTGTGTGGCAGACTATTCCAATCATCATCTACCCTTCCTGTGTAGAAAAATATCCTCACATTACCTCTTAATCTACCCCTTCCAATTTCATATTGTGCCCCTTGTTCTAGTGCTTTTCTACACTGGAAAAGTCTCCCACTGCACCTCGTTTGTGCCCTTGAGATACTTGAAAGTTTCAATCATGTCCCACCACTCTCTCCTTCCTCCAGTGAGTACATACTGAGGTCCCCTAGTCTCTCCTCACATGTTTTGTGGTGTCATGCCTGCCCGCCTTGTTGCTCTTCTTGAATAGTCTCAACCTTTATCTATGTACTTGCACAGAGTGGCCTCTAGAACTGCATGCAGTACTCCAGGTGAGGTCTTACCAATGTTTTCTACAATGGCATTGCCACTTCCTGCCAATTATACCCTGCCAGTGCACTCCAGCATGCCACTTTGTGCACTGCTTTGATATAAGTAAGGTCATCAGAGATGATAACTCCTAGGACCCTTTCCTCTTCGGTGACAGCTCCTCCCCAACCTGTAGCTCTCCCCAGGTACATTATTTTGCAATTCTTTCACTGAACCTCAATTGCCACATTTCTGACCATCTTTCAGGCTTCTCCAGGTTCCTCTTCATTTTCTGAACCCCTTCTGGAGTATCCACCCTGTTGCAGATGTTGGTGTCATCTGCAAACAGGTGGACCTTTCCTTCCAGCCCCTCTGCAATGTCACTAATGAAGACATTAAACAGGATTGAGTATTAGCACTGATCCCTCTCCCGCTGGTGCCTTCTCCCCAAGATTGGCACCCCCATTTACCAACCCTCTGTCTCCTGGCTGTTAACCAGTTCCTAACCCAGTTCACCACCTTGTCTCCCATGCCCAGACTACCCATCTTGTTAATCAGCCTCTATGTGGGATGGTGTCGAATGTTTTCTGAAATCTTGGTAGGTGACATCTAAGACCCTCCTGATTTACTTCCTAGTCATCCAATCAAAAAATCTATTAGATTAATTTGACATCACCTTCCTATGGTGAATCTGTGTTGCTCCTCAGATCCTGAGCACTGCTGGATTCCATATGTGCCACTATACTTTTTTTCCAGCAGTGTCTCCATGATCTTTCCCACATTCATCTTTCCCACCACTGAGGTGAGGCTGACTGGCCTGTAGTTCCCTGCCTCCTCCAGACTGCCACTTTTGTGCAGTGGGACTACATGTGCCCCTCCAGTCCTCTGGAACCACATCCATGATGGCGACTCTGAACAGGGCTGCCAGAGGCTGCCAAGTTCCCTTCGCGAGCTCCTTTAATATCCTCGGGTGGATGCCGTCAGCTCTATCGCCTTATCCACCTTCAGTGTTGTAAGTTTTTCCAAACTCTCCAATGTAAATGGACTGATGTCTACTCCCCTACACTGCCTTTGCAACCCAACTGTTGTCCTGACCCTCCCCTCCTTAGTTAATACTGAGCAGAAGCATTTGTTCAGTATTTCTGCCTCGTCCAGATCCCCTCCTTACACTGTTCCTTCTCCCTTTGAGCCTCACAACCATCCCCTCCAGTTTTTCTCTTCTTTCACTGATGCACCTTAACCCCACCAATCTGAGGTTTACTGTAATGTCTACCTGGACTCCTAATGCCCACTGTCAGGCTGATGTCCCACCTCAGTGTGATTCAGTGTATTTGGTGAAGTGCCATGTTGAGCCTTCGCACCTGTTCCTTTAGCTTAATAACCAACCTGTGTTGACTAACTGGTCTGTGCTTGGTCCGCACGCTTCAGTTCTTGTGGCTAGTCAGACAGTGCCCTGGCTTCTGTCTCAATATGTAGTCGCTACTTGGAGCAAAGGGAGCTTATAGAAACATAGAATTTGACGGCAGATAAGACTGCTTGGCCCACCTAGTCTGCCCATTTTCCTACCTAACAGATAAGCTGCAGATCCTAGTTAACCAACAGCTTACTTTCTCCTACCCCCACTAGGGCTGCCTTATGCCTGTCCCATGCATTCTTGAAGTCCCCACTGTTCTTGACTCCATGACCTCCTCAGGGGCTGTTCCATCCATCCACAGCCCTCTCAGTGAAAAAATACTTCCTCATATTACCTCTGAGCTGCCCCCTCCATCTTCAAATTGTGCCCCTTGTTCTTGCACATCTCTTTTTCTGGAAGATGCTACCCTATTAGACTTTAATTCCCTTTGAGTGCTTGAAAGTTTCTATCATGTCCCCTCTCTCCTTCTTTCCTCAAGAGTATACATATTAAGATCCTTTAGTCTTTCTTCATGTCTCTTCTGGTGCAGACCCTGCACCATTTTGCTGTTCCCTCCTGGACAGCCTCCACTCTGTCTATGTCTTTGTGGAGACGGGGTCTCCAGAACTGCACACAGTAATTCAGATGGGGACTCACCAACTGTCTGTACAGAGGGATAACAACTTCTTGTTTTCTACTGGTGATGCCTCTTCCTATGCATCCCAGTATCCCCCAGCCTTCCTTACTGCCTTCTCACATTGCTTGCCCACCTTTAGGTCATCTGATATAATTACCCCCAGGTCCTTTCTATTTTTACTGTTGTCAGTATCTCACCCCATTGTGTATGCTTCCCATGGATTTTTGTTTCCCATGTGCATTACCTTGCACTTCTTTGCATCAAATCTGAGCTGCCATACATTTGACCATTCCTCCAACATTGCAAGTCCTTCTCATCCTTTCCACTCCATCTTGTGTATCAACCCTGTTGCAGATCGTTGTGTCATCTGCAAGAGACTACTTTTCCTTCCAGTTCCTCTGCAATGTCACTGATAAAGACATTAAAAGGACCGACCGGTCCCAGTACTGAACCCTCACGGTACCCGCTAGTAACCTTCCTTTCTTCACTGTGTACTCCATTTACTACTACCCTGTGCGTCCTGTTGTCTAGCCAATTTTTATCCAGGCTACCACCTTGGCACCCCTCCAAGGCTGGCTATCTTGTTTATTAATCTTTTGTGTGGGACTGTATCAAATGCCTTGCTAAATCTAGGTAGGCCATGTCCACAGCCCCTCCTGGTCTACTACTTTGGTCACCCAGTCAAAGAAATCTATTAGATCTGCCTGACATGACCTTCCCATCGTGGAATCCATGCTGCCTTGGGTCCTGTGCCCCACTGGCCTCTAGGTACTCAACAATTCTTTCCTTCAAGTGATTCCATCATTTTCCCTACCACTGAGGTCAAACTAACTGGTCTGTAGTTTCCTGCCTCTGTCCTGCTCTCATTTTTGTGAAGAGGAATCACATCTGCCCTCCTCCAGTCCTCGGTACCACCCCATCTTCCCATGATTTGTAAAAGAAAGTAGTCAGCGGTGTCACTAGTTCTACCCTTAGTTCTTTAGAATTCTTGGGAGAATCCCATAAGGCCCCATTGCTTTGTCCACCTTCAATTTTATTCATTCTTTCAGAACCCTTTCTTCTGTAAATGGACTGGTATCGACCCGCCTTCAGAGTGTTTCTCTTGTTTGGTTAGGTAACTCCCCTCCTCTTCCTCTGTGAATACTGAGCAGAAATATTCATTCAGTATCCCTGCTTTGTCACTGTCACCCTCTACCCACATTCCTCCCTTTTAATAGCTTCAGTATCCTCCTTTGGTCTTTCTTCGCTCCCTAATGTACCTATAAAGTCTTATCCCCTTCTTAACAGAGTTGGCTATCCTTTCCTCGGTTTGGGCCTTTGCTATTCTGACTGCCTTCCAGTCTCTTTTCTGCTTTAACCAATAAAGTTCTCTGTCCTGCTCCTTCTGTGTTTCCTTATATTTCCTGAATACTGTCCTTTTCTCCTTAGCCTTCCTGCCACCTCTTTTGAGAACTATAGCGTTTTTTCCTTCGTGTGTGTTTTATTGATTTGCCTTACACAAAGGCTTGTTGCCTCTGTGATGGCTGTTTGATCACTCCCCATTGTTCCTCCACCCTCCTTCTTGCCTGTTTGCTAGTGCTTTCTGAGGCACTCTCTCATTTTTTCCAAGTCAGCCCTCCTAAGTCCAGTACTCTTGCTTTTGTATGGCTTGACTGTATGACTGTGTTTATCATGAACCACACTGTTTGGTGGTCGCTTGTTCCCAGATGGCTACCCACTTCTAAATCTGAGATTCTTTCTCCATCCCCATTTGAGAGTACCAGGTCTAAGATTGCTCCTCCCGTAGGGTTCCAATACTAGCTGTCTGAGGCATGCCTCTGAAGGCATCAAGAATGACCCTGTTCTTGGATGTGCCTGCAGCAAAGGTGCGCCCGTTACTATCTGCATATTCAGGTCCCCATCAACAATATCTCCCTTTTCAGCCATTCTAAGAAAGCCTTCTATCATTTCCTTGTCCATTCCTTCCCTGAGATGGGAGTCTGTAGGTCTTGTGTAGGAAATGTGCTTATTTACTGTTTGTACACTATTATATTATAGACAGAAAAGTTTGTCTAACTTGCTTTAACTGCAGCTCATTCATCTGGATGGAAGATGCCTTGTTAGGTCCGTGACTTCCAGTGACTGGAGCAACAGAACCACAGGGACCTAAAATGGATTCAACTCCAGTGTCCTGTGGGAAGGAAATTCTGTAGTCTTGTAGTCTTTCAGTTGGCACCTGGAGGGGAGCCCTTACTGTGACTGACAGCTCCTTCAGCCAACTTGAACCTGTGGGTTTACCAGGAAAATGTCCAGTGCCAAGAGACAGTGGATCAGTTAGAGTTGAGGTTGAAGGTGAACAGCCTGTTGTCGAGCAGCTGCTCCCAGAAGGAGCATAGGGGAATCATTGAAAAGAGGCCTAACTTGCCTTCCTGACACCTTTTCCTGTCCGAGACTGCCTATTGCAGAAGTCGGACTTGTCCGATTCCAGCCTGGAACTGCGGGAAGAGAAGTAGTAGTTTGTCAGTGCAACTTGCAATTTGACTGAAGATCTGCTCCTGAAATGATTAGCCCAACTTGTGCAAGACATACTCGGATCGAAAGGTTTGTGCAGTAAAGCTGGTAAACTGCATCCGGACTATATCCAGACTGTATTCGAGTCTGCTGTTGATTTAAATGTGCTGAATGTGTTATGTGGGCAGACACCTGCTTACCTACCGAATGAACCTGTTACACCAGCTGGAGGCTTCACCAGCAGGAGATCATGAACTTTGCCAGACTGCCCATCCTGCCTGAGCCCTGCCAATTCAGCCTAGGCCACTACTCCTGCACCAGAGACTGTTTCGCAAGAGACTGTCTCAGGGATTCAGCCCTGTGCAGCAACGCCACACAAGGAGGAAAGACTGTGAAGAGGGAGGTGTGTTGTGTTGGCCCAGTTTCCCATACCCATCTGTCATCACCACGAAGTTCACATATTACCTGCCTTACAGCAGATTCCTGGTAACATTAGTACAATAAGGGTAGCTCCCTGCAACAAGGGTTTAAATCATCTGTGGTATCAACTAATTGTTTCACTTTTCTTGAGTTTACAAAGGGACTGAGCCAACTGGCATGGATTACAAATAATCTGGGTGTTCTGCATGTTACCTGCCTTTCTTTCCAGCAAGGGCCCAAACTTCAGCTGCTGCAACATCGGCCATTCCTCAACGCCCTGGCTAGCCAGGACTTACCATCCTGTGTACCCAGTGTTGTGTGACCTGCCAATGTGGGACAAAGAGTGTATGCAATCTTGAATCAAATCAGATTACAAATCTGCTTAACTAGATTTATGCCCCCGTGTTCACTACCCCTAAATAAATCTGATTGTCTTGTTTTATGCTTAAACTGACTAGTGTGCATATTATTAATTGAGTTACAATAATAAGATTGTACTGTTATATTGCTAACCTTATTTTCCAGGGGTCTCCAGGAAATTGCTGGCAGCTCCAGTCCTGGTGGTAAGTGTGGAGGGTTTGAGCATATTGTTACTGTGTCCTACTGACTGTGAATCTACTGCTGTATTAAGATACTGGGCCACTAGGAGGGTTGATGGGTGGTTATATCTTCCCAGAGTACTATACCAGAGCCGACAAGCTACCGAATACCACTACTCTGGGTGGATGCACCTTATTAGAGGCTCAGGCCCCTAAATCTGTGCATAGCTACAAGGCAGGGGTAGCAGCCCTTAGAATAGCGCCATCTATGGGTTACATACCCATAAAATGCCTTATCCCTTTGTTTACAGACTGTGCTAAATCTCTTCTTCCTGTGCCTTCGACCTCCTAACAGCCTTCTCTGCTTCCCTTAGACACTCAGGTACACCTCCCTGTCCTCCTCCTTTGGCTCCCATTATATTTACTGAAACTCGGCCTTTAGCCCTGACTTCATCCCAGACCTCTTTAGAGAACCATAGTGGTTTCCTTTTTCTTTTCCTTTGGCAACTGTCCTAACGCATTGGTCTGCTATCCCCAGTATGGTTTCTAGTTTCTTCCATTGTTCTTCCAGCCCTCTTTACCCTTCCTTCCCCAGGACTGATTGTACAATGTGTGATGGTAATGGAAGAAATGTCCAGTGGGTGGGAGATGGAGTTTAACATACAGTCCTCATGTTATTCGTTGCTTGCTGTCAGCGATCACTAGGTTGGGTTTTTAAGTGCAAAACTAATAAACAATCACAATACAAACTGGGTGAACATGAGGTTTCATGGTGAATGAGTGTTACGGACAGTTGAGAAGTACTGTATGCTCTCAGTATAGTTCTTAAATGAAACTCTGTTGTTGCTATCTTGGCAGCTGTTTATGAAACTATAAAACTATGTTCGTAAGTAAAATGATTTACAAGACAGGGAAAAGTCACGCAATAGTGTAAATAAAGCACTACATGTTCAACTCCTCTGTACTGGTTTCTCCCACAACATTTATCATTAATATCCATGCAAGTCCACTTCACCTTCATACTGATCCTGGATGACCGATCCTAAAAGGAAGTTTGTAACCAAGGATTCCCTTCAACACATCTTTAACTCCAGAATCTCACTTTTGAGTCCAGTATTCACCACATTTTAACTGAGTGTGCTCTCAGACGTGTTTTTGGCACACATGTTCTCAAGCTGGAGCATATGCAAAAGAAGAGTGCCTAGGGCAACATAGCGTAAACAGTACTCTACTGTGGTGCTGGAGTGGAGGACTGTCCATCTTTCCCACCCCTCCTGCTGCATGGCAGTGACATGGTCCAATCTGAGTATGGGAAATACAGCCGTTAAAACTGTAACCTGGCACACTGTGTAACCTTAATATCATGCTCCTTGAAAATCTATCTAGTCATATTTTAAAGCCCAAACAGTTATGTATTAGGCATCTTCTGTGTGAAGTAATGCTTCATAATGTTTCCTTTATCCTGATCCTTTCTCGGTTTGATGGCACTGCTTTTTATCTGTTAGAACTCATCAGTTTAAACACAATGGCCCAGATATTCAAAGGTTGCATCATCGCAATCCATTGAATGCTTAGCGTGATATTCAAAAGGAAAAGTGTAGCAGTACAAATCCCAATGCGCGCGGAGTGCATCAGTAATGTATGCAGGCATGGTGGTGGGGGTGCCTATGCACAACCTGCACAGCCCGATATTCAGCCCAGGATGTGCAGAGCCATGCATGAACAACCCCTACTTGCACCAGCACAAAGTTAAGCGGAAAAAAAAAGGAACTGATGGCCACCACAGGTGAGCTGCCGCATTGCAGGGCGCAACACGGCAGCTGCCACCTGTGGTGGCCACCAGCCTGGCTGCACCTGTAGCGCCTCCCCCATGCCCAGTCATGGGCATTTGTGAAAATAAAGAATGCTGTCCAATATCCCTGGTGGTCAGTGCAGTGCTATCTGCCGATCGCGGGCATCTATGTAAAAAGTTCAATATCCTGATGGTCCAGTGGACAGTATCCATGTCAGCGGGCAGTTGTGCCAAAACTAGTTCAATACTCCTGGTGATCTAGTAGTACCCCCCACCCGCCTCTGAGCCCCACCGCCCTGCTCCCCGGTCAGCCGGTGGGCGGTAGCACTCACCACCTGTCACCCTGTTGCTCATCGACCGACACCGGGACGGACGCCTGTTGTTCACAGCATGAGCCAATGGCGCAGTTCTGTCGATACTCGCCATTCCAGATATGTGAACGATTACATCTGGAATGTGTAGTATGGTTGCACGCCCATTGGCTCACGCAAACCATCGGGCGCAGGCCTACTGAGGTGTGCCAGGTCGCGGCCGGCAGGTGGGTGGGTGCTGCCACCGACCGCGGACCGGGAGGAGCAGGGCAGAGGGACTCAGTGGGCGGTGGGGTACCACTAGACCACCAGGGATATTGGAATTAGTTTTTGTACCAACTGCCCACGATCGGGCGGATAGCGGTCCACTGACCACCAGGAATATTGAACTTCTTTTACATACAGATGCCCGCGATCGGGCAGATGGCAGTCCACTGGACCACCAAGGATACTGAACTTCTTTTACATACAGATGCTCGCGATCTGGCTGTAGGGTAAATCCACTTCACTTCTGCTGCCTGGCAAGGCACAAGTCGCCGAGGATCGGGCGCACCTGCATGCAATGAGTTGAGAATGATATGCAATGGCTTCCATGTGCACCTTGCATACATTATGGCCCCATTTGCATGTCAAGTTTTGAATATTGCGGTTGCTGTGTATGGCACAATGGAACTTGCGGCTAAGCGCATCTCCATGCTCCACTCTGGCCACTTGTGCTGGCGCAGTGCCTAGCCATGCACACTGGGGTGGCTAGGTGTGATATTCAAAGCTGCTGAGCCATGGCGCAGCTCCTTTGAATATCGCTAGTCCACACCTCTGCGCATCCAAGTTGAATTGCTCTCAAGCTGTACCACAGCCTGAATATCTGGCCCTATATATTCAATCCTGCTTAGCTCCTCAGTATTTGAACTCAGCAATGTGTCCTTTAGCCTTCTTCTACAAATGAAATAAGCTGATATATTGGATTATTTAGAAACATAGAAACATAAAATTTGTTGACAGAAAGGACTGCTGGGTGCACCAGTTTACTCAAATGGACCCCTACCTAGTCTGTATTTGTGTAGTTGTCTCCCCAAATAATGGAGGAAAGTACAGTTACTTAGAACTTACCGTAACAGTAGATCTTCGAGAGAGGCTCTTGCAGTAGGTATTGCTTTCCTCCCTCCCTCCTTCCCCTGGGTTTCTTTTCTTCTTTAGGAGGCAAGCCTTTCTCCTGTCAGCCTCCAGCAGGAGAACAGGAGGCGGGCATGGGATCATTCCTTTATACCGGCGTGCGCTGGAGTTGGTCGGCAGGCGTTGAGGCGGTCCCCACCACAGACTGCTAGCTAGAACATTTTTCTGTGGAGTCCTGATGCCTAACAGCTTGGTATTATTTAGAACATTTACTGCAAGAACCTTCTCTCGAAAATCTACTGTTACGGTAAGCTCTTATGTAACTGTACTATCTTACTAGAAGGCTCTTGCAGTAGGTATTCACAGATAGGACTGAGTCCCAAGCAGTTTGGAACAACAGAAACCAGGGAGGAGGAACGAGAACAATCTGGACACATAAAAGACATCTGGCAGATCCTGGCTCAAAAAGAGCCCCCATAAGATTGCCAGGCCAAATCTTGCTCTGTGGCGAGGCAACATCCAAGTTGTGATGCTTGGTAAAGGTATGAACTGGATGTCCAGGTGGCATGGCACAGATTTCTGCAGCTGAGACATTCTTAAAGCATGCAGCAGAAGCCGCCATGCCCCTGGTAGAATGACCCTTCACCTGACCTGGAAGGGGTTTGTCGTACTACTGTAACAGTGCGTGATACAGTTTGCCAACCATTTGGAGAGGCATTGTTTGGACACAGCAAGGCCTCATTCCTAGGAGCAAAGGAAAAATGGCTGGTCCGCCTTTCTGGACTCTTTAGTTCTGTTGGTATAATACCGCAAGATCCGTGGACATCAAGGGTGTGAAGGAGATGTTCTCCTTTGTTTGAGGTACCCTGGAAAGAAGACTGGAAGTTCAATGGACTGATTGAGCATAGATTGCGCCATGACTTTGGGAAGAAACTTAGGGCTGGTCCTCACAGCCACCATGTCTCTGTGGAAAATCAGATATGGGACCTGGCACACAAGTGCCTGAAGCTCAGAAATCCTCTGAGCCAAGGTAATGGCCACGAGGAAAAGAGTTTTCCAGGACAGAAAACACATGTCTGCCTCTGCTGCTGGCTCAAAGAGAGGCAGCAAGAGATTTTCCAAAATGAATTTAAGGTCTCGGGGGCAGATTGCAGATAAGGGGCTTCAGATGAAGAACCCAATTGATTGAAGGTCTTAGAGAGCCACCGACCTATCTCCCACAGGAAGATGGTAGACTGAAACGGGCGACAAGTGTACTCTGAGTGAGGAGTAGCTGAGTCCCAGGTCAAAGAGGTACCTTAGGTAGTCCAGGATCCTGGCCAGCAGGCAAGAATAGGGTTCCAGTTCTTTGGAAGCTGCCCAAATAGTGACCCGTTTCCACTTCATGGCATCGAGACCTGGGGAAGGCTTTCTGGACTCAACCAGGATATTGGCTGCCTCTGGGGAAATGCCAAAGCTAGCGGCAGCTACGCCTGAAGGAGCCAAGCATGAAGGTGGAGGGATCTGAGCCCTGGATGTACTAGAGTCAGCAAATCCTGGGAGAGCGGAAGAAAGAGGGGCTCTTCTGACCACAGTTGCAGTAGAAATACAGGTTACTCACTTGTAACATGAGTTCTAGGAATGGTATATGTTGTTCATCCACACTGTCTGGCAGGTTTCTTGCCGCATTAATTCTTGCGGAAGGTCTTCAAGCTGGCTCCTCCCACCCACCCGGTGGTAAAACCTCTGCTCCGCCCCATGATGCCAGATCTGGCCCGCTGAAGCTCAGGTTGTGTGTCGAAGCTGGGAGAACAGGGTGGGGTCGTAGGGATGAACAACATATACCATTCCAAGAACTCCTGTTATAGGTGAGTAACCTGTATTTCTAGGGACATGGATATGTTGTTCTACACACTCTCTGGCAGATTCTAGCAGTTCTCTGGGAGGAGGGAGGCAAGGCCACACCCCTCACTTACTTGGGAGAGAGAAACTGGAGAACAGAGGCCCCAATACTAGCATCCCGGGCGTGACTCGAGGTCGATGGGTAGTGGGTAATAAAGGTATGTGCCGACTTCCAGGTAGCAGCCCTGCAGATATCCTGATAGGACGTTCCTGTGAAGAAGCATTGATGCAGCGGGTATGGCGGTAGAATGAGCCTATCCCTCTGGGAGAGACCCATGCCCGCCAACCTGTAGCACAGCTCTATACAAGAGGTGATCCACCTGCCTATCGGTCCACTTTGCTGCAGGTCTGCCAGGTGCGGCTTCAGCGTAGGTGACAAACAGCTGACGAACCTCTCCTCGAATCTGTAGTCAGTCCGCTGCTACAGTAAGCGAGCGCTCATCTAGGGTCCAAAGTATGGAGCCTATACTTTGGCCTACCAGGTGTGATTGGGGTAGAACACCGCAGAGTCAGCACCTGGTTAAATTGAAACTCTGACGCCACCTTCGGAAGGAATTTCGGTGGGGCGAGGACAACCTTGTCCTGTGAAGACCAGGTAGGGAGGCTCGATGGAAAGCACCGAGCTCTCCCCATCCTTCTGGCTGATGTGATAGCTACTAATGACAGGTATGAAAGATCACACCTGTGCACTGGTTCGAATGGCTTGCCCATGAGCTCGGCCAATACCAGCAGTAGATCCCACAGAGGTGGAGGCTCTCACGACCAGAGGGAAATGTGGTCAAGGCCTTGAAAAGCACCCGACCACCTTCTCCTGAGCCACCGACTCGCTTGCCGCCCGCGCCCGGGTAAGCAGAGATGGCTGCCAGGCGCACCTTAAGGGTCAGCCGACTGAAGCCCTTGCTGGAGAAAGGGACCACAGGTAGTCCAGAATGCTTGCCATGGGGCAGTCGGAAGAGTCCAAGCCCTTCCCTGACACCAAATGGAAAACCTCTTCCATTTGAAGGCATAGCATTTCATGGTTGACTCTTTACGGGACGCCTCAATGATGTTGACGACCTCGTCAGAAAGACCCAAAACCTGGAACTCTGGCGCCAGGAACCAGGCCATCAGGTGCAGGGATTGAAGGTCCGATGGAATACCTTCCCTGATTGACTGAGATCAGGTCCGGCGGGCTGGAAGCCGCCGGAGCCTGGAGCTGAGGCTGAGGAGATCTGGATACCAGAACTGGCGAGACCAGTCTGGGGCTACCAGAATCACCTGCGCCTTGTCCCTCCTCGGCTTTGAGAAGCAGCTTGTGGATCAAGGGAAATGGAGGAAAGGCGGAAGAAGAGGCCCTCGGGTCCATGGCCTAGAGAAGGCATCCTTGCAGCGAGCCCCGCTGAGGGGCGGGCATGAAACAGACTCAGCTTCACATTCTCCTGAGGCAACAGGTCCACCTGAGGCATGCCCCAGTGGGAGAAGAGATTCTGTACTACCTCCTGCAGGAGAGACCACTGTGAGACGAGCCCCTATCCCGGCTTAGGCATCGGCCAGGGTGTTGGAGGCTCTGCCACGTGAATGGCTAGAAGATCCGCCTCCAGGCTGTGCACTAGGGACCAAATGCGAGAGCCTTGCATAACAGCATGGAATGCGCCCCACCCTGGTGGTTCAGATAGTACATGGTCGTGGTGTTGTCCATCTGGACCTGAACCACTTGACCCGTGAAAAGGAGTGAAGGTGGTGAGAGCTAGACGGACCGCTCGAGCTCCGCGGGTTGATGTGGCATCGGGACTCCGTAGGGACCAAGGGGTCAGGCGCCGTGTCCCCCAGATGGGCACCCCAACCCATCAGAGATGTGTCGGTCGAGAGAGAGACCGGCGGCTCAGGGTGGACGTAACGGGATTCCCTCCTGCAGATGTGCTGGAACGATCCACCATTGAAGAGTTTCTACATCTCCTGGGTCACTGTCACGGGCTGGTCCAACGGATTGCGGCATTGTGACCATTGGCTGGCCAGTCCCCATTGAAGGGGACGATGTACCAACGGGCCCAACGGACCATGCTGGTGCAGGCCACCAGGAGGCGAGGAAGTCCCAGGCGGCGCAATTGCCCAACCAGAAATTATTGGGCAAGGAGGAAAGAACTCGCCCTGTCTGCCGGGAGCCATGCTCTGGCTCGCAGAGAGTCGAGCTCTGCACTGATGAACAGAATCACCTGCTTTGGCATGAGTTCTGACTTGGCCTCGCTTGATGAGGAGGCCAACCTGAGAGCAAACCTGAGGGCCAGATCTCTGGACCGCCCACCTCCAGTCTGGAGGGGCTGCTATCAGCCAATCGCTCCAGGTAAGGGTACACCCGACCCTCGTGTGCCGCAGGAATGCTGTCACCACTGCCATGCATTTGGTGAAGACCCTGGGAGCTAGGGAGAGGCCGGAGAGCATGGGCCGGAACTCAGATAGGGATCCCTCTGCTCTGAAGCGGAGGAACCTCTGATGGGACGGACGGATTGGGACATGAAAGAACGCATCCTGGAGGTCCAGGGAGCAGAACCACACACCTCATTCCAAGGATGGGATTATCTGACCCAGAGTGACCATCCTTGAAGGTCCGAGACCTTAGGAACTTGATCAGGTCATGGGAGGTCGAGGATGGGGCGCCAGCCCCCATCCGCTTTGGGACCAGGAAGTACCTGGACACAAACCCCGGTCTGGAGGAGGATCCGCCACCTTCCTGATTACCTCTTTTCCAGGAGCAGGGCAATATCAGCCCGGGTGGGCCGACAGCAAGACTGGCGATTCCGGGCTCCCCGAGGCGACGGCTCGTAAAAGGTGGAACCTGCCTCGAACTCTAGAGGCAGGCCTTTTCTACCACCTCCAACACCCAGCGGTCCGTGGTGATAGCAGACCAGGTGGAAAGGAAGTGGTAGAGCCGCTCCCACGGGGAACCCAGGGGAGGACGAGGTTGGAGGCGGCACCTCAACCTGTCACTGGGCAGGTTTGAGGAAGAACCGGCCGAGGAACCTCCGGCCTTACCTCCTTGCTTACTGTTGAGGAAGCCATCAGTTGGGCTTGGGATACTGCCGAGCCTGGGCTGGCTCTGTTGCTGGTGCTGCTGGGTCGGTCGAGAAGCAGGGACCAAGGACGAAAGGACTTCTTCTGCTGACTGGTGGCCTTTGTCCCTCTGGGTGGAAGTGACAGAGTCTAGAGTGGCACTGGACTTTCTTCTGCTGGAGGTGTCCCTCCACCCAGGGCCAAGAGGTCAGTCCTCAAGAAGGGATGTCCGCCAACTTGTGCTGGGTATCTGCCGTGAAGGAGGATATCCTCAGCCACGCCTCGCGCCACATGGCCACCGCGCCGCTACTGACCTGGCACAGGAATCACCTATTTCCAGAGCAGTCTGAGCTGCTGCTCGCTACCGCTTCTACCCTGGTCCCGCACCTGGCGGACCGTGGTCTGCAGGTCAGGCGGGAGATGAGGAACAACTCATCCAGGAGCCCATGAGGGCGTGGGAGAAGTGTGCCATCAGCACGGCCGAGCTGGCCTGTCGGAGGCCGAGGGAGGACGCAGCGCACACCTTGTGCCCAGCAAAGTCCAGCTTTTGGACTCTTTGTCGGGCACTTGTCCCATCCCGAGCTGCCATTGGAACGCTGGAAAACGCTGTCGGTGAGTAACCGGCAGAGGGGTGTTCCAGAAACCGAGCAAAGAGTCGGGTAGGGACCGAAGATACTTCCTGGCCATCCTGGCCGAGGGTGCAGGACAGGAAGCAGGCCACTGCCAAAGCTCCAAGGCTGGGCCAACAATGGCCTCAGCCACCGGAAAGGCCTCCGTGGGGAGAATCCCTCTGTCCAGAATCTCCGTCAAGGAATGCTTGGTCCATTTGGACACGGGCTCAAGCTGCATCCCGTGGACTCCGAGATGAGTCAAGCAGACCCAAGAAGGACGATGAGCTATCGTCCACTGACTAGCCTCCGGAGGACTCCAGATCGCACTGCCTGGAGAACAGGAGGAATCGCTGTCAGATTCCAAGAGTCTGCGAAGAGCTGCCTCGGCCCTGAGCCATCCTCCACCTGCCGAGGCCGGTCGGGAGTGAGGGTGACCGACAACCTGTGGGCAGGCCATGACCCGACCGAGAATTCTTGGTCGGTGTCCCCAACTTCTGTTGTGGAGGCGGAGGTTCCACCACAATCGGTGGACCAGCTGGTTTCGCTTAGCAACTGGCCCTGGAGGGCAACTCGACTGGAATGAGTGGTTGCTTTGGGCGCTCAGGTGACAGCCACTTGATGGCCGGGTCTTGGCCGGGTAGGCTTAGGCCCGGATAACAGCAACTCTGCCACATAAGATCCTCGAGTGCCAGCGCAACTTGCGTTGCAGCCTCTCCTCACCCGAGGAGGAGGACGTAGGAAGAACGGCATTGCCGCTACTTCAGTAACAAGACCGAGACTGCCGATGCCGACGGGAACGGCTGGACCAAGAAGAGGTCTGAAATTGAGACCCTTGGGGGACTGAGGGTGGTATGGAAAGGGCGGGGATACCCGCTCTTCCCTCGCCTTGGGAACTTTAACTGGGACCGCGGTCCCGGCGAGCAGGCAGATCCTCGGTATCCACTGGGGAACTGGTGAAGTAGGGTTGACGGCTTCTCCAGTTGACAGTCGCCTAACAGATCGAGAAAATCTCGACTTCGCCAATGGAGTCCCAGCAGGCTGGCCTGACGGGGCACCAGAAGCCAGCGGCCTCAGCCGCAACCACGACTCAAAGTCGACGATCGGCTGCCCGGGAAGGGACCTCTCTCTCCCATCGAACGCCGACAGGGATTCCCACTCTTCGACTTTTCTTGGGCCGAGAAGAATGTCCCAAGGCCCCTCCTTTCGAAAGGGACCGGCAAAAGTTCCCTGAACGGCGCTGTACACTAGGAACCCGAGAGAGCGGATAGATGTCAGCGTCGAGGAGGGAGGAAGATGCGGCCTGGGCCACCCCTCCTCGAGGGCAATCATCTGCTCGAGCTGCTCAGCCGAGTCAGCCGCGGACATCGCCCAACGAGCTTCTTTGGATTTTACCAGCGGAAAATGTTTCTCAGGGCACCCGAGCTTCAAACGGCAGCGCGATCGTCCAGAACATTGGCCAAGAAAGAGCGGCACAACTTTGTAAGCTCGCGGTCATGATCTAGGCCTACAGTAGACGACGTGAGTGCGGATCCGCCCTGGACATTTTCTGCCCGCAAGGACACCTCCAAAAGCCGGAACAGATTTGTACATCGCAGCTTGTAGGAAGATGAAGACTGAAGTTTAGAAAACTTCAAAACCAATTTCAGACGAACTGAAGAATTAGATCCAGTCTAAAACAGAGCGCTAAGGAGGAACCTAAGCTTCCAAGTGGTAAGGAAGATCTGGCCATGGGGCAGAGCCGAGAGTTTTACCACCCCGGTGGGTCGGAGGAGCCAGCTTGAAGATCTTCTGGCAAGAATTAAAGTGGCAAGGATACCCGCTAGAGAGTGTGGATGAACAACATATCCATGTCCCAGAAACCAGACTTGCTTTGGCCAACAGGGACTGATGAGAATCATGTGCGCCCCTTCGCCTGAAGTTTGTTCAGAACCTCGGGATCAAAGGAATCAGAGGGAAGGTGTAGACAAATCTGTTCTTCCAAGTCAGAGACAGCACATCCTACCAAAAATGCCTCACCAGGAGCTGAACGAGCAGAAGGCGGAAACCTTTACATTGCTGAGGGAGGCAAACAGATCTATCTGCATCGCAGTCCTTGCTGGGCGAACACGCCATCTAATACCTCCTGCTTTAATTCACACTCATGAGCACTCATCAAAGTTCGACTAAGAGCGCCTACGAGAGTTTTCAACCTCGCACGTGGAGTGCTGTCAGTGAAGGTTGTGCTGTGAAGCCCAGAACCATATTCTCATGGCCTCCCGGCACAGGGGTAAGAACGTTCCCCCAAGTTTGTTGACATACCAGATGACACACATGTTGTCTGACTGGATCTGAAGATGACCGAAGAATGAGGGATTTAGAGCCTGAAGAGCAGAGAGGATTGCCCTCAACTCTAGCACGCTGATGTGCAAACGCGATCCTCTTTGGGACCAGCTCCCTTGGGTCCTGTGGGACCTAGATGGACCCCCCAGCTGATCCCTGAAGCGCCTGTGGTCAGGGCTGGAGGAGCCACAAGACTGAAGGGAACAGCCGGAGAGGTTTTCTGGGACTAACCACCATCTGAGACCCCTGGCCATGGGGTCCGAGATAAGAATCTCATGATCCAATTAGTCTGTGGACTGGTCCTACTGGATTTGAGGGTCCACTGCAAGACCCTCATGTGCAGGTGGGCCAGAAGAACTGTTGGTACAGCAGCTGCCATGAAGCCCAGGAGGCTAAGGACATTCTAAGCTGATACACTTTCCTGAACCAACAGAATGCTCCTGCTGCAAAGTCTTGATCCTGTCCGGGGAAGAAAGGCTTTGCCCAGACAGGTATCCAACATTGTCCCAATAAACTGAAGGCGTTGGTACGGGACCAAATGCGATTTGGCCTGATTGACAGTGATTCCCAAATTGTGAAATAGCTGCAGGGTGACAAGGATGGAGTGCAGCAGATCCTCCCTGGATGAGGCTGCAATCATCCAATCATCCAGGTAAAGGAACACCTCGAACCCCTGGCGCTAGGGAAGCTGCCACCACTGAAAACATTTAGTGAACACCTGGGGAGCCGAGGAAAGGCCAAAAGGGAGGGCTTAGACTGGAAATGTTCCTCCTGGAAGCAAAAGCAGAGGAACTTTACATGGGACAGACGATGGGAATATGCAGGTAGGTGTCCTGAATGTCCAGGTGCATAACCACAGACCCAATCTCAGTATAAGAAGAAGGCCCTGAAGGGAGAGCATTCTGAACATCTTGTACTCCACAAACTGACTGAGGGAGCAGAGATCCAGGATGGGCCTCAGGTCTCCCATTTTCTTGGGCACTAGAAAAAGTGGAACAGTAGCCCGCCCTCGATACAGAAGGGGAACAGGTTCTACTGTGTCCTTTGAAGAAGAACGCTAGTCTCCTGGCTTACTGGGGAGATGAGATGGGGTAAGATGACTGAGGAGGAAGAGGTCTGCAGGGAGGGAGGGTTTGAATGAATTCGATTGAGTGCCCCTGGGACACCAGTTGGAGCATCCAAGAGTCTGACGTTATCCTCTCCCATTCGGCAGGTGACAAGAGAATTGCCACTACCAGCTCCTCTGGACTGAAATCCAGAAGGAGGGTGAGTCAAGTGGCAGAAAGGAGGACAACAGTCGCGTCCTGCAGCTTTACGGGTTTGGCTGCTGACATGGCCTCTATGCTTATTTTGTCAGTGGGCTGGCATTTACTTCTACTGATGCTGGTTCTGGTGTCGAAGGAGCATTTCTGGCCCTGGGGAAGATTTGTACATGAGCAGCACAGACCGTAGGGATTGACCCCTGGCCTGGAGGTTGGTGAGGATGTCCTTAACATCTCCTCCAAAAGGACCGACTGAACTTGGAAGCCAGACCTAAAATTGAGCCAGGCATGTCTGCGAGACTGATAGCAAAGGCTGAACTATGGATGGCCATATCCACAGCATCATAGGTTGCCTCGGAGCACATGCAGGTAGACAAGGTCCTTGAGTTCTTATTTTACAGTGGAGTCATGGAGAGAATCCAGCTTAGAAGACACCTGGCTTAAGAGGGACTTGAAATGTCCCATGTGGGCAACATAATTCAGTGCCCTGATGCCCAAAGTAGAGGATGCAAAATATTTTTGCCATACTGATGCAGAATCTTGGAATCTTTGTCTGGAGGGGTGGAGCTGAGATGCTTGGTATTCGAGGTCCTGTCATGAGCTGCACTGATGACCACGAATCCACCTTGGGTTGAAGACTGAGGAAGTCCTTACCTTCTGGCGACTGATATAGCCTATCCACCTTGCGGCTAGGTAGCCAAGGAGGAGGGCTGCATCCAGGTTGTGGTAACTAAATCTTAGTGAGGCTCAATCCAAGGGGACTGAGTGTCAGTGAGGCTCCGCCACGCCTAAACGCTCAGCAAGTCTCTGACTCTGGATATCCTGCTCCACCATTTTCCAATCATAGGCCGCTAGGATTTTCTTGAGCAACTCCAAAAGAAAGGATCCTCAGGGGAGACTTAGGAGAGTCCTTTGATTGGGACATTCTGGAGTGTGAGGCTCTCTCCAGAGTCCGTTAGCTCATAATCTCTCTGAGTCAGAAGACTCCTGTGAACTGGAAGTAACCACAGGAGGTAGAAGCAAATCACTGGTCTGGAAACGTCCACAGGAGGATGACTTCCCAGGGACGAGTGCCAGTAGATGGTCCTGTCTGTCAACTGGGACCGGTGAAGGAGTGTCCAACGGCAGGACGCCAAGGTTGGGGATGGCGCCGGCTGATGTCTCTCAGTTTTGATGTCAGCTGAGATTTAGCTTCTGCCCACCAAGAGGCCAGGACCGACTTCAAATCCACCTGCAGAGGAGGAGGAGGAGGAGGTGGAAGAGAGCAACCTGGATACCCATAACACGGGTAGCCAAAACCAAACAGCGGGTAGCCTGGACCAGGGAAGCCCAGCATCGGGTACTGAGGCGCCAGGTATTGTGGGCATCGGCACTCTGCATCAAGGGATGCAGCCAGGTATACTGACGGAGGCAAAGGCAGAGGGGCTGATGGATCTGGCTCGCTTGATGGGTGGGTCAGAAGGCTCAGACGGAGGGTCCCTGCACGGGCCCCGACAGTGGAACTGGAGAGCCATTGGCTTCAGCAAGCCGGAAGGCGGCGGTGTGGGGCTGTCGAGAGTCTGCATCTGAGGTTGGGATGTCGGGAGGGGAGGACCCCTGATGGCGGTGACACCTCCTGCTCCTCACCCCCAAAGGGATGGAGGAGCAGACACCCTGGAAGAATCGGAGATGGAGGTATTCAACGGCAGCTGATCAGACATCAGCTGCGGTGGTCCCCAAATGTCAGGTGTGGTGTCAGGGCCAGAAAGTGGATTGCAAACTCAGCGGCCATTAGATGAACTGACAGGCGGCTTAGCAGCCTTGTCCAGGCGGGACAGCAGAGCCAGAGCCCAACTTATTGGATCTGCCCTCACTGCTAGGCTGGGAATCAGAGGCAGCCATAGTGGAGGTGGAGGCCTCCTGTACCGAGGCTCCCATTGGGCCTGAGCGCCCCAATGGGGGGGTTGACGCCTGCCTGGACACCACCAATGCAGGTGTCGGAGAGCGCCCCAAGGAGGGAAGATACTTGAAGGCCCGCGACTCTAGTCAGAGTCAGTGGGGCTGTGGTAGATGAGTCCCATCCCTGTGTTTCACTGCCTTGCCTCTTCTTGTGGTGACCCTCGGGACAGTCAGACACCTGCCAGACTTTCAATTCTTTCTCCATGGAAGCCATCTTTTCTTAAGGAGGTGGGCTTCCAGAGACTACTGCTGCCTCTTGTCGGTGGCTGAACTGAATTTTCAGCAGTGCTCACACTCTTCCACACAGTGGCCAAGACATAGACAGAAAAGGTGCAAGGAATGGCGTCCTTGTGTGGAAGCCGAGTACCACAGTCGCACTTGTTTTTATGTGATTCGGAGGGTGACGGGACGACATGCACAGCTAGTAGGATTGACAAATTATACAGAAAAAGCAGTTAAATTTCAAAGAAAGGGAAAATACTTATCTGAAAATGGCGACACTAGCTGCACTAGTCTTCTACGAGGTGATTGTATGGAGCCGGTGATGGAAAGAACTGAGTGCGGTGTGGACTGCCCACTTTATACTGACGCACGCTGGCATCTGTCAGCTGACGCTTGGGGGTGGTCCCCACCACAGACTCGCTAGCTAAAAGATATTTCTGTGAGGTCCTGATGCCGGATGGTTTAGTCCTATTTAGAACACCTACTGCAAGAGCCCTGTTGAAGTAAGATCTTGTTTGCTCACTTAAAAATTAGTTCTTTAAAACTGTGTTTTACCAGTGGAAAATATTAAAAATAGTGATTTGCAGGAATGTAACTGATTTGCTGTGTAAATGGCATGTTTGCAGAGAAGCGATATCAGTTGCACAAGGGCTATACTCATGGCAAGGAGAATATTTTTCTAGGACCTTGGATCACAGGTTGCCTTAATCTGACTCTATACCACCACCCTCTGTCGCCTATCCCCAAAATAATTTCTTACCTAGTTTACCACCTTGAACCCATTTCTAACCTATCCAGCTTGCTTACCAGTCTTATGTGGAACAGTATTAAAAGCCTAATAGAAATCTAGGTAGACCAATCCACCAATCTTCCTTGATCCAATTCCTTGTTCACCCACTCAAAGAAACCTATCAGATTCATGTGACATGACTTCCCCACCATGAATCTATGCTGCCTTAGGTCTTGTAATCCACTGGATTCAGGATATTCTACAGTTCTTTATTCTTATTTTTGCCTTCAGCAGGGACTCCATTAACTTTCTCACCATTAATGTCAGGCTTAATTTCCTGTGATTGACAGCCCCTCCCTATTACCACTTCTGCAAAGTGGGACTAAACGTGCCTTGTCCAGTCCTCCAAAAATCACCCCTTTTCCAGTAAACTGTTAGAGAACTGTCTGAGGTGCAGCCAGTACCTCCAGGAGCTCTCTCGATATCCTTTGATGCACCCACCCAGTTTGGCTCCGTTGCTTTTCTTCACTATTAGATTGCAGAGTCCCTTCAGGTTTCTCTCCTCAGAAAAGGACTAGTGTCCACCTCCATACCTCAAAGCTCACGCTACTTTTTAAACACATGTGAAATATCATGCACCATTACTTTATGGCATAGAAGTATGGGAATCAAAGTCTCTAAACAGATTGACATCCCCTGTGTTTAAAACATGAAGGAAAACCCTGGACTTGGAGCTTTGTCCAGCAACTTACATTAGAACCGAACGTGGTATAAATAACATATGGCCCTTTGTTCATTCTAGAAAGATCAACTATCAGTTGGAATTAATAAACTCCCAGATAATCATCTTGCTTCAGACTGCCTAATGGACAAAAATACATGGATTAGCATGGGATATAATATTATCAAGTTCTGGTATCTTAATTTCTTGCACCTAATACAAACTTCTCACGCATAAAAGCTCCGCCTCCTTGGGTTGTGTGACTGGGTATTTATGTTTGTCTCTGTCAGTAGTTTAGTTTTGTGGATTGTCATGTGTTTCTGCTTGGAGGAACTAGACCATTCTTGGATAGGATATCTATGAAAGTTTCCTGGACTAAAAACTGGAAAACATTACCAGCAGGTATTGGCATTCTCATTATAAATCAACTTTTTGGAAGCCATCACAATCAAAGTTAAGTCCAGTAAAGAAATTCTACAAGTTCTGAGTTGTGGAGTGCTGCACTGGATCCACATTTCTGTCTGCCCTGTTCCTAAAGGGATCTGTGCTTGTCTTTGATAACTATTCACAACCATTTAAACAAAGGAAGACACTAACAAAGGGTTTTACTTTCTGCATATGCCCCAGGCCAATGTTCATCACCTTCAGGAATTTAACACATCCTGGGTCTTCATCTACAGTAACAACAGTTTACTGGTCCCCAGTAGTTCACCATTTCCTGTGGATTTGATTATTTTTCATCAATTGTCTCCTGGTGGACAAGATTATAATATTACATACTTGGGACTTACTTGCAGAGGAGCAGGGCTACTCGCGAGGCCACATCAGTGGCTAGGAGGAGTTCAGTGATCTGAGTCAGAGCACAAAATAGGAAACCAAGGCACCATTTTCAGGACTCGTGGTTAGGCCTTTAAGGACAGCCCAGCCACTCTTGGGATACTTGGGACTTACTTGCAGAGAAGCAGGGGGACTGTGCAGACCTCATCGGCGGCTGCTTCTCGGGGTCCAGAGCCCTGTGGGATGGTACAGGCCAAGATCTGCAGTGAAAGAGCTGTTGCAGAAGCTGTATAGGTGCAAATTTGAGCTCAGGTGCAGCCACATCGGTGGCGGAGAGAAGTTCAGTGATCTGAGTTGGACAGCCCAGTAGAAAGCCAGGGTGCCATTTTCAGACTCGTGGCCGGGCTTTTTAAGGGACAAGCCCAGCCACCTCGGATGCTAGTTTGCCACTCACCCATCCCTCAGCCTGGACCCTATTAAATGCTCGGAGAAAGGGCCAGATGGAGGAGGTCACTGATTGGTTGGGTGGCTATAGTGGGGTTTTCTCCAGTCGTGACTCTACTATTCTTGGAAAACTGTTGAGGATATAACTCTGTTCATGCTCTTTATTCTGCTTAGTAGCTTGGTCCAAGAGTTGTGTTTTTAATTTCACAGGCTACATTGCCCTGTATGGCTAGCTGTAGAGGGTTGCAGGTAGGTCTACCTGGGGGTGGGGACCTGGTGAAGGTGAACATCCAAGAATGTTCGGAGAGGACCTCTGGGGTGGCCCCAGCCACCAGGGCAGGCATCTTGGCAGGACTGTAGGACGACTGAGTGCTGCAGCCATGGTCCCAAACTGGGTCTGAGAGAGGGAGGCTGCCTAGTCTGTAGGCAGTTATTGCAGATCAGGGGAGCTTGACTGGGTATGGAGGAAACTGGAGTTGTTATGGGGAGGAATAAACATGTCTGGGAGGGCCTGTGGGGAGCAGGAGGGCAGTGACAGAGTGCGACCTGGATCTGTTTCTCAGGCAGGAGTGAAGAACCTATGGGGCATGGGCTAGTCGCAAGAGGTGGTAGCTACCTGGGACGTAAACTGGTAGAGGAAACAGGCTAAATCATAGGAGGCAGTGGGAACAGGTGGGTTGGGACTGACAGGGGCCTACTGGAGGAGTAGATAGCGGAAATCGACAAAAAAAGGAGGTTGGCTTTGATGCTAATAAATCTGAGCCATTGAATAAGTTGGTTGAAGAGGATATGGTGAGGAGGTAGAGGAGGAAAAGGAGGTGGAGGGAGTGGGATACGGTGAATCAGATGAGGGTGGGCATCGGTAATCCAAATAAGTATACTAGCAGGAGGAGGAAACTCAAGTGTCAAAGAAGGGAGGGAGAAACCAGCAGAGGGAAGGTGTGGAGGCTATGAGCCAACCCAGTGAGAAAGGAGAAGAGATTGAGATGAGGGAGGGGATCCTACTAGGGGGAGGATCATACCAGAAAAAGGCCCAAAGGTAAGGGAGACCTACAGGTGGGCATAGAAGGGCAAGAGGAAAGGGAGGAGGTAGGAGGGGGAAATGGTGATGGAAGGGGAGGAGGCAGAGAAAAGGCTAGACTGGGGTAAGGGGTGGGTGGAGGCTAAACTGGGGAGCCAGAGAACTCAGTTATAAAGGCCAGACAACAGGGTAGGGGTGCTAGGGGTTCTCTTGTAGAGGGTTTGGAAAGAAGCCAAGGAAGTGGTCTTGAGGAGGGGGTGCGACGGGACTGTGAGGGAGTCCAAAAGGAGGTGCACAAAAGATCAAGGGGACACAAAGGTTCTCCTGCTGGGGACTCCATGATCAGGGGTATTCATTGGGTGGGGCAGGGTGAGGGAAAATTAAGTCCAGTTTAGGTAGTGGGCATTCCGGTCTGACTGTATATAGGCGAGGACTGTGGAGGATCACTGGACTTCCTGATGCATCTGGGAACAAATGATACTGAGGGGAATAATGTGTGGAAATTCAGGCAAGGTTCTGAGAACTGGCCAGGGTCTGTCATGACAATACATAGAAACATAGAATTTGATGGCAGATAAGGACACGCTGCCCACCCAGTCTGCTCATTTCCTACCTAATGGATAAGCTGCAGATCCTAGTTAACCAGCAGCCTACTTCTTTCCTATCCCCACCCCTTAGAGTTGCCTTTTGACTGTCCCATGCATGCTTGAATTCCACCTTGTTTTTGAAATTAATAGATGCAGTCCCTTCTCGAAATCCTGCCAGTGCCAAGGGCCACCGTGAGAATAAACAGAATATCAGGGAGATTAATGACTGGCTCAGGCAGGGGGTGGAGCACAGATTGGGGTGTTGGAAAACTGGGGGATTGGGAAGACAAGGGACTGTACGCCTGGGATAGGCTTCACCTAAATTCGTAGGAAAGGAAGTCTCAAACAGGGATGACTGATTTCATTCTGGTTAGATGGAGTTTAAATCTGTGAAGGGGGAGGGGGACTGTCGGCTGATCCGCCATCCATACCACTGGTAGAACTGGCCTGCAATCCCATGGAGGGGGACAGATGGTACCTTAGGGGAGAAGTGTGGACAGATGTATGAAAGATCAGGGAGGATATGGTAAAGAGGGTAGGGACAAGAGTTGGAGGCTGCTTTGATAAATGCCAGGAGCCTGAGGAATAAAATGCCTGCGCCCAGGCCATGCTGTTTGAGGGTGGGTGGATGTAGCAGTGGTCACTGAAACTTGGGCCACCCTGGCCATGCCTGGGACTTTAATCTGAGTGGGTACCTTGTGCTAAGGAAGGACAGAAAGGTGGACAGAGGGGAGGAGTAGCAATGTTCATTAGGGATAACATCGGATTACAGAGTGGAGGAAGCAGAGGGCAACGTGGAGGCCCTATGGGTTACCTTTTGCGATCGTTGGGGTGGTATATAGGCCCCCAGGACTAGTGGAGGACCTGGAGGATTGCCTGTTGGCTAACATTAAGGGACAGTGTAGACTGGAAGGGAAGGAGTGGTGTTGATGGGAGACCTTAATATGCCAGCTACTGATTGGGGTACTGTGACGTCACTGTAACCAGGAGCAGAAGCTGCTGGATGGCTTCCTGGATGTGTTCTTCAATCAGAAGGTGACAGATCCAACGAAGGAGGCCATATTCTGATGTGGTTTTAGCAGATGGGAATCTTGCTCAAGATCTGGTTGTGGAAGAACCTCTGGCTGGGAGCGCACCACAACACAGTCTGGTTTCTCGCTTAACCTGGGGATCATTCAAGAATACTGACAGTTGATTTTAGGGGAGAAGACTTTCAGAACATGGGGAAATTATCAAGGACATTTGTGGGAGATAAAACCAGGTTTGGACGTGGAAGGTAGGTAGGAGATCATAAATCGGGACGACAGGACCGTGCAAAAGTGAAGTGCAAGGGTGGTAGGTCTTGCAAACCATGCTGGGTGGACCAAGGAGGTCCAGAAGGCAGTAAGGGAGAAGAAGGCTGTCTACAGTAGGTACAAAAAAAAATAAGAGGAGAGAGGGATAGAGAGAACTGTCACCTTGCAACCAGGAAAGTCACCAAAGTGGTGAGGGGGAAAGGCCTGGAAAGAGCAGAGGCTGGCGAGGGGATATGGGGTGGGCAAAAGGAGTCCTTCAGGTATACTGGTGTGAGGATGAAGGTCAAGGGCCAGCTCAGTAGGTTGAGGACAGCTGAGGGATCAGTAGAAGGGGCTGGAGAGCAGGTGGAGGTACTGAATGAGTACTTTGCCTCAGTGTTCACTAGGAGGAGGCTAGGAACTTCCAAAACAGGGACTGAAGGTGCAGCAGACCTCAGCATTGGGTACCTGCTGAAGAACAAGCTGCTGGGAAGGAAGGCCAGGGTGTGATATCAGGCTGGTTCTGCTGAATGGGGGATGCTGATATTCCTATCGGTCGGTGGTGGGAAGCCCTCCGTCCCTAAAAAGGATAAACCTCCGGGCCTGATGCTATTCATCCCAGAATACTGTGGAAGTTGGCAGATGTTTTGGCTGCACCATTGGCGGATCTCTTTAACTTGTCACTCCAGACAGGAGGGTGCCAAGGGATTGGAAGCAGGTGCATGTTGTGCCCATCCATAAAGGGGATCGAGAGAAGAGCCAGGAAACTATAGACCCCTCAGTTTGACATCGGTGGTGGGGAAGGTAATGGAGAGCATTCTTAAGGAAAGGCTGGGAGGTTTCTTGGAGGAGATGGGTTACCTGGATGACCGGCAGCATGAGTTTCTGCCAAGTAGATTGTGTCAAACAAACCCTGTACAATGTTTTGAGCGGGTGACATCAGTATTCGACAGGAGAAGACCAGTGGATATACTATTCCTGGACTTCAGCAAGGCATTTGATTTGGTCCCTCACATTGGCCTAAGGGAGAAGTTGGGGGGAATGAGGGTAGGCCCATTGATGGTTAGGTGGATTGGAAATTGGCTTTCAGATCGCACTCAGCGGGTAGTGGTCGGAGGGGAGGTTTTCTCCTAGGGAGGTCATAAATGGGGTCCCACAAGGATTAGTCCTGGGGCTACCCTGTTTAACGCCTATATCTCCAACATCAGGGAAGTATCGGTATGAAATGAGTCTCTTTGGGATGACTCTAAGCTGGGGACGCTGGTGAAGGGGAGGAGGGAGATTAGCCCTGCAAAAGGACCTGGATATTCTAGATAGGCAGTCCTGCACTTGGAAATTGAAATGTAACTCCTCCTAATGCAAGGTGCCACACCTAGGGTGGAAAACCCCAACTATGTGTACACCGGGGGACGAAGTTGCAGGCCACAGCAGGGGAAAGAGACCTAGGAGTCTTGGTGGACCTTAACATGAATAATTCAGAGCAGTGCATGAGGGCTGTGGTCAGTGCTGGGATGCATCGCTAGAGGATTACCTCAAGGAACAGGGAGGTGAAATTGCCACTGTACAACAGCCTGGTTAGACCACATCTTGACTATTGTGTGCAGTACTGGAAGCCGCACCTAAGGAAGGACATCCAACTCCTGGAGAGGGTTCAGAGGAAAGCAACCAGAAGGATCAGAGGCCTGGGGATATGACATATGAAGAACGACTAGGGAGCTCAACCTGTTCTTGCTGGAGGAGAGGAGGGACCGAGGCGGGACATGGTTGAGGTCCTCAAGTGCCTCAGGGGAGTAAATAAGGTAAACTGAGATAGGATCTTTCAACTGAAGGAGGGTGAAATCACCAGAGGACACAGTTGGAAGATTGAGGGTGGTAGGATCAGGGGTGGAAAGGAAGAGGAGGTACTTCACAGAGGTGGTGGAACGTGGAATCGTTGCCCAAGGAGCTGGTACAGGCAGCTACAGTGGAGGGATTCAAGATACGGTGGGACAGGTATAGGCAAAGGTGAAGCAGAGGCTGGTTTACTTGGAGGGTAGGACTGGGGATGGAGTAACAGTGGAAGGAGACAGACAGAGGGCTACGGTACCCAATCAGAGTGTTGAAACATGAGCAGCCTTGATAGACCAATTGGCCTACTCTGCTGGCATCTAGTATGTTAGTATGTTACATTGTTATTAGATAAGGGAGTGATAGTGACAAGTACCAAAATTCACAAACGAGCAAATTACAAAATGCTGGAATCAAAAGGACTTGAGGATATGAAAGGATCAAGCATTCAAAATGGTTTGCAAAATACAATGTTTTCTTTAGATACAAAACATATTTAAACAGATTCAGATTCCCGCAGAATATTTACACAATACAAATTTGAAAGGTTTCCCAGCAATGTACGAAATAACAGGCACAGCAGGCTCCCAATCACCAGTGAACACTGCTCCTGTGAAGTAAGCGGCAGGGAGGAGCTGGAGCATGTCCTCTGGAAATGCTCATGGTACAGACAAGAAAGGACTTACTGGCTAAAACCTTTTATGGACCCTATATACCCTATAATCTTGGATCTTCCAACGCTGATTTTGATACTTATGCAGATCATGAGTCAGTGACTAGGGCTAAGTTTTTCCTGACAGTTAATAAGAAAAATCATAGCAACCCATGTAAATCCCTGGCTTCTGGACCATTGAACCAAGATGGAGCACATGAATCCTGCATTTTGATTATTTAAACTTGTTCGCTAAATGAAATCTGTACTTTATACCATAAAGGAAAATTTTTCCATTTATATATTTTGTTATCTGCAATAATGAGATATCTTGCATCTATGCTGTATATTAAATGTAACTGTATATGGCTTTTAGCTCAACAATAAAAATGTTGATGATGATGTTCCTTTTGTAGTCCCTCCCTTCACCCCCTTTATGAATACCGAAATAAAGTATTTGTTCAGAGTTTGTGCCTTTTCCGGGCCCCTCTGCACAGTCCGCCCTTTCCTTTTAACCTTATAATCCTTCTATGCACCTTCTCTTTTCCTTACAAATCTATACAATGTCTTGTCCCCTATTGTTACCGCCTGGGCTATTCTCTCTGCAGGCTGTGCCTCTGCACACCTTACTGCTTTCCCTGCTTCCCTCTGTTCCCTGATGCACTTCTCTATCCCCTCCCACTGCATCACCCCATGCCTTCTAAATGCTGCCCTCTTAGGGTTTACCTTTTCAGTCACCTCTTCAAGAACCACTGTGGTCTCTTTGCTTCCTGCTTTGCTGACTTGCTTTGACACAGAAGACTGATGCCTCACCAGGCCTCTTTTGCATCACCACTGTTCCTCCACCCATCCAGCTCACACCTCGCCAGGTCATCCTTGAGGCATTCCCTATCTTTATAATACTTGCCTCCAGAAATCCAGGACACTTGCCCTGTCTGGTTTGATTCCACAGTTGTCTTTATGCGTAGTCACACCACACCTTGAACACTGGTCCTCTGGTGGCCTCCCATCTTGATGTCTGCAACACTGTCCTTGTTAGTGAGTACCAGGAGTATTCCCCATCATGACTGGATTCATCAACTAGTTGTAAGAGGAATGCCCCTGCATGGAGTAGAGGATGCCACCGCTTCCTAATGAAAATGTAGCTGGGAGGCTCCAATCTGTATCCAGCAAGTGTACCTTCCCTATCAACAGCACCTCCTCCTTTACTGCCATATTGCCACAGGTTTCACCAGTACCTTATCTAGCTCGTCCCCCTGCGCTGGCAGTCTGTAGAGCATGCTAGTGTGAGCAGTGGCACTGTTCCCCATCTCCAGGCGACCCATGGTACCTCTGCACTACACTGCATCTCTGTCACTTTTATACTTTCCTGCACATAAAGCACCACACCCCATTGTTTCTTGCTCAACATGTCCTTCCTGAACAGCGTATAGCTTTGGTATAGTCATGTCCCAGTCATGGTTTTCAGAGCACCATGACTTGGTAATGGCCACAATAACCATATTTATTTATTTATTTAGTTTTTGTTAACCGGTAGGTGCACTAGCCAACAGGTGACTATTTTCAGGCACGACCGGGAGACACAATTACAGTACAAAATAGGTCAGTTTAGTTAACATAATACAGGCAAAGGTACAAGTACAGACATACAATTTTCAAAGGCAGGCACACGGTTTCAATAGGCAGAGGGTACTGGCGGAGATCACATTTGGGGAGAGAGACAGGAGAGGGAAGGTAAGGGGATTTTAGGATGACAAGGAGGGTGAAACTGATGAGAGGTGGAGAGCAATGAGCGAAAGGGACAGAAGATAGAAGCTAACTGCCCTTGGCGTGCTAGGCAGGGATACACACAACCGGGCTTGGGAATCAAGGGATGGCAGAGCAGGGGAGGGGATGAACGGCAGGTAGGGGAAGAGTGTTGCAGAAAACAAGAGGATGAAACCAGAGGCAGGGGCAAGGAGGAGCTGAGGGACAATTTCAAAGTGCAGCATTTAGTGGAAGGCACAAAGGATCCAATAGCAACAGAGCTGGATCAGGAGAGGCGGCTGGCTGAAAGCACGTCACGGCAAGGGCGGGCGATTACAGCTTTAGCGGAAAATGCACTAAAAGACCCGGGGCTGTGGAACTAAAACTCGGCTGGGCTCAGGGACTCATGCAGTGAAGTACAGCTAGTTACGGCTTTTACGGGAAAAGGCGCTAAAGGACCCAGGGCTATGGAGCTAGAAATCGGCTGGGCACAGAGACGACACGCAAAGTACGGCTAGATAGCGGGCAGGTAGGGGGAAGAGTTTGCAGAAAAGCAAGAGGATGAAACCAGAGGGTAGGGGCAAGGAGGAGCAGAAGGACACAATTTCAAGGTGCAGCATTTAGTGGAAAGGCACAAAGGGATCCAATAGCAACGGAGCAGGATCAGGAGAGTGGCTAGGCTGAAAGCACATACGGCAAGGAGGGCGTGATTACGGCTTTAGCGGGAAAAGGCATTAAGGAGACCAGGGGGTGTAGAACTAAAACTCGGCTGGGCTCAAGGGACTCATGCGGTACACGGCTAGTTACGGCTTTTATGGAAACGGCGCTAAAATGACCCGGGTTATGGAACTAGAACTCGGCTGGGCACAGAGACGCATACCGGCAAAGTACGGCTAGATACGAATGGCGGAAAGGCGCAAAAAGGGCCCGGGTTATGGAACTGAGACCAGGTAGGACCGAGGGGAGAGGAGTGGAGGGGGCGAGAGGGAAAGCAAGAGGGACCAGTACCCATTAACAATTAGATACATCTTATGGTTTAGTACTACACAGTAGAACTGACGTAAGGATAAAACAAAAGAAGGATTATGTCATAATTATACACAAAGTCAGAAGAGAATAAACAAAGTTGGATATGCAGTTTAAAAGGTCAGGATAATATACATATTACAACATTAAGGCAATTAGGCAGCAATCGTGATTGGAATAGAGTGTCCACATGAGAAGTTTGTAAGCATTCCATTGAAAGTGCAGGCAGTCTTGTGGACAGTTCACTAAAGTGCAATCAGACAAACCAAGTGACAGAGCAATCCAAGGAGAGGTAGGCTAGTGAGTATATGGCAAGGAGGATTGATTTAGACAGGTTACAAAGTTTAAGTGGGATCAAAACAAGTGCAATGGTCCATAGAGTGGAAGTACGAGCAAAGTCCCTGCTTGAAAGCTAGGTGTGTTGGAGCACTTCTCAGATCCATAGGCAGTAAGTTCCAGGCGAGAGGGCAGCGCACCTGAAGGCACCACACCCTTTGGAGGTATGGCAGTGGGGAACTGATAAAAAGACTTGTCTGGCGACCTCATGTCACTCGATGGTATTACAGGTTGGAGTAGTTCAGACAGTGTGGCAGGTTCGACACTCTGATTATGGAGTCTGATAGGCTGCAAAGGTAGTATAGCCTCGTGGAAGAAGGGGATAGCCAGCCTAACCCTTTGTAAAGTTGGCAATGGTTGTCAGGCGTGGTGCTTTAGCTGCATATATAGGCCTCTAGTTCCAGAATCACATTTCTTGGACTTCTAAGATTTGCACACATGGCCATCCAGATTCTGGTACCACTTTGCTTGTTATCTCCCTTTTTCCTTTCAGCTCTCCTGCTTCCACTCCCTTTATAATGCCCAGATTCTAATCCTCCTTTATTCCTACTACCCTGATTCCTTTATTAATTTGCACCCGGATGATTTTCTCCCCTCAGTTCTCTCTATTCTCTATTTCAGCCTGAGATGGCACAGCTTCTGCCTCCCCAATGACTTCTGCCATCCCCTATTAGTATAAATGTTCATCAAAGTAACATTTAAACCATCCTCTAAAGACTGCAGTTTCCTTTTAGGATGTATGTAGGTCATCACCCTTGTATGGGTCCTCATTCTTCCTCCCAGGTCCCCAGTCCCCAATGTAAGTGAACTCCTCCTCCTGCATTATTACTTAGAACTGCAACAGGGTTGATACACAAGGTGGAGTAGAAAGGATGAGAAGGGACCTGGCAAGGTTGGAGGAATGGTCAAATGTATGGCAGTTTAGAGTCAATGCAAAGAAGTGCAAAGTAATGCACCTGGAAAACAAAAACCAGGGACGAGTACACAATTTGGAGATACTGACTACAAAAATGGAAAAGAACCTCGGGTTAGTTATATCAGATGACCTAAAGATGGGAAAACAATGTGAGAAGGCAATAAGGAGGTTGAAGCGACATTGGGACTAGACAGAGGCATCACCAGTAAAAAACAGGAAGCTGTTATACCTCTGTACAGACAATTGGTGAAACCCCATCTGGAGTACTGCATGCAGTTCTGGAGACCCCATCTCTACAAAGACATGGACAGGGTGGAGGATATCCAGAGGAGGGCACCAAATGGTGCAGGGTCTGCACTCAAGATATAAAAAGAAAGACTGAAGGAGCTTAATATGTATACCTTGAGGAAAGGAGGGAGAAGGGGAATACAAAGAAACTTTCAAGTACCTCAAGAGATTCAACAAAGTCCAAGAGGGTAGCATCTTTCAGAAAAGAGATCGAAGAACAAGGGGGACAGCTCAGAGGTAACATGAGGAAGTATTTTGCATGGAGAGGGTGTGGATGCATGGAACAGCCTTCCTGAGGAGGCAATGGAGTCAAAACAGTGGGGGATTCAAGAATGCATGGGACAGACATAAGGCAATTCTAGTGGGAGGCAGGAGGAAGTAGGCTGTTGGTTAACTAGAATCTGCAGCTTATCCATTACGAGGGAAATGTGCAGACTAGGTAGGCCAAGTGGTCCTTATCTGCCATCAAATTCTATGTTTCTATGTTTCCTTTAATCATGAGCTAAATCTCCTGGTGCAGCAATTCCTCTCTTCCCCCGTACTAGACCAAGCAGCACCTCAGCAAAAGCCACTGGATATGCTACTTAAGACCCCTCCCAGCTCACTAAACTGGTCTTGCACTCATCCCAGCTTAGATCTAGCCAGATCATCAGTCCTCAGGTGGACACCAGCTCTCTCTCCCAACCTGCTACCCAAACAATCCACAGGATCTACTTCCCACCCTCTGGGCCACTGTACTGTGTAGGCAACCAAACTCCCTCTCCCCACTTCCTATTTCAAACTCTATCATCCTCCCTCCGCAACAGAGTTCCCCACTAGAAGTTGCTTCTTCCTCTTCAAGATCCTCTACCACCCTCTCTGGAATCTATAACAGAGAACCCCACCACATTCCTAGTAACTCACCACAGGTGCCTCCTCCTGGCAGTCTTGCCCCACCAGAGCAGCACAGAAATTGTGTATTGGTACTGGTAAAGGAATGCCTCTGACCCACCACCCCACCCTCCCAGAGCCCACACAGTTCAGCTGTCAAACTAAATGACAAATTCTCTCTCTGCACACTCAAAGCACTGTCACTTTAAGAAATAAATCAAAAAATTAATATGGAGACTTTCAAAATGTTTCACTTAAACTTAAATCCCTAAATAAAATGAGAAATTACAGACTACAGACAAAAAGTAACTGACAAGTACCTTAGTGCTATACCAACTTGCAGGGCAGTTTGGTCTCATTCACTTCTCTTAGCTTCCACCCCTGGTTATACCAGGAAATACCTCTGTCCTGCTAGGTGACTTGAAAGGTCTGACACAGTAATGTTTGAAAGAGTGCACTTTGGATAATGAACTTTAAACAGAGAACACTCACTTTGCTCAGACATTTGCAATCAGAATGCTCAGCAACAGGTTCTATAAAAATAGATCCTTTACTACCAAAAGACAAAACTTCAGTGTAGGACACTGAGGCTGACCCTCAGCTAGCCTTGTACAGCAGAAGGCAGCTAACTAAAGGAAGCTACGTTTTCTTATTAATTTAACATTGCATCTCAGCAGAGTCAGTGTCTGTTGAGATTAAGCAGACAGATACTTTATTAGAAGTAGAAGGGTCTTATTTAGGGTTAAAAAGAAAGAAAGACAGTGTGTGTTCTGTGCTGTGAAGGGTACTGTATCAACTTACTTTGCTAAACCAGTAGGAGGAGAGAGAGACTTAATTGGGGTGTGGCTAAGACACTTTAAAAGCAGGTGACTCAAATTACAACTTCCTGTTGCTAGGCTTTTTCTTACTAATTGCCTTCATCCCACCCACCTAAGCCAGTTCTACTTTTATAGCCACTGGATTTGACTGACAACAGGAACTTCCTGTTTGGTAGTAAGAAGGAAGGATCATAGAGAAACATTGGTTTTGTCAACCCTGTGTGGTACCATTTGCTTGTAACTGACTCTTCAGTGTATAGCAGAGCACTGTGGGAACCTGGAGGACTAACAATAGGCTAGTATATCTCCTACTACAAAACAACATCTCTCTGTTAAAAGCACTGTTGCCTGGTGGTTCTTTGCCCTTTCAAGGGCTTGAAACCTTCAACTCACAGAATCTTGCTGAATTTAAGTAAATATTGTTATTTTTACTTGGCGGAAACGGACGGACGGATGCTTACTTCCGTTTTTTGGCTTAACACCTGCCCTCTAGCGAGCAGGCGGCGTGGGCAGGGCACCGCGTGGAGACACACGTAGGGACACGAGCGCTACGCATTTCTGCTGTGTCCGCTGGGCACGCTTGAAACTGCTGGCATTAGACGAAACTTGACAAGATCATTTTAGCATATCCTCTACTTAGTAAATATACACCTTTAATAATGGAAAAATAACTTAGTAAGTGTATGCAATGTTTGATGTGTATAGTGAGGAAAAGTATGGGAGCGAGCATGTATGTGCTAATTGCCATCTGATTACTACTCTTGAAGCAGAGATAGTGTTTCTGCTTAATAGTAAACCAGTTTCTACTGATATTAGGAACTGGAAAGTTACACTGATCTTATGGATAAACAACTTCATTCTAATGAACAATTTCCTTCACATTTAGGTAGCATTTCTATGCCTCCTGAAGAGGAGACAGCTGTAATGACTAGTACTAGTATACCTGTTGCCTCTGCCCCTCTTATAAGGTGGATGATTATCCACCCTCTTCTCATGATAATGATGACTGGACCATTGTCACAAAGCCTCTAAAAGGAGGGGCGGTCAAATACGCTACAGTGCCCCTATTGAAACTTGTAATAGGTTTGAGCAATTGACTGTATCAATAATGAAGTCGACATGATTATTACTGTGCATCACCCTCTGTTGATAATAATGGTTTAAAACACCTTTCAATCGAGTTAATGCCCATGAATACTTGGCCTAGTAAGTCTCAAGCTACCAAATCAATACCTATTAAGTTAATCACTCCAGAGTGTGTTAAATAATCACCCGTTTCTGACTCTTGTACCCTACTGTCTCAAAGCAAGTGTTAGTCCTGGGAGATTCAGTCATTAAACACATTGACAAGACGGTATGCAATAGTGACAAGAGCAACCGCACTTGTTCTAGCTTCCGTAAATAGGTATCTGACATTACTCTCCATGATGCCTAACATTTTACAAAATGCAGGGGGAAATCCACTGTTATCATACATGCCAGTGTTAATGATATAAACAATACCCCATTTAATCAGTTACAACAGGACTATGTGGCATTATGTAACCTGTTACTTGATAGGGATGCTGTGTATGTATGCATATCTGAAATTCTACCTGTCCCGAGAGCAACATCTACCATGACGTAGAAAATCAAAGCCCTAAATGAATGGCTGAGAAAGTGGTGTTTTAAGCAGGATATCCCCTGTATTACCCACTGGGAATCATTTTCAGACCATTCTTCCTTGTTTTGCTGGGACAGTTTATATCTCAGTCGTAGGGGTAGTACATTATGGGGAAAGTATCACTAAATCATAAATCATTGTTTAAACTAAAAACAATGGAGGAGAATGGGTCTATTCCCAAGTCTCTGAATACTTACCAAAATATTATTACAACTAAATGTAAATTCCTAGCTTTGAATGTAAGACCTTAAACCAACTCAAATTAGCAGAACTCAAGCCAAATGTAAAACTTTAAATATAGGTGTGGTGGGAGTAACTGAAACTTGGTGGGATGCATCCTCAATTTGGTTCAGAGAAATTCCAGGTTATAAATTATATCATAAAACAGATTAGATAAGCGAGGCAGTGGAGTTTGTATGGACATACAAAATGACAGTATATTCCTTCTTTTGAAGTGTGTTCTCCCTTTCCTTTGGAAAATATATGGGTTAAAATCTTACTGAAGGAGCAGTCCTATATAACTATTGGTAACATCTATCAACCTCCATCTGTAAATTCAGATTATACCACTGATATGTTTAAAGAAATTATACATTTTCAGACTCTCAAGATACTGTAATATTTGGTGACTTTAACCTCCTTATATTAACTGGGACTCATTCTCAGGACAGTCCTATGACGAGAAAGGACTAATAGATGTGGCAGTTAGTACTGGATTACAACAACGTAGATTGAAACCCACTTGACGTCCTAATATTTTGGATCTATTATTTACTAACATAGAGCAACAAATTAGCAATTTACAAATTTGGGATCCACTTGGGACCAGTGATCATTCATCTATTCTTTTGAAATTCAACAGTTTAAAACTACACAAAAGAAGCTATACTGTACAAAAATTATAATAACGTAAATTTTCTAAAATCAATGAATACTTACAAAACAAACTGGGAATCTAATCTTCTTAACTGTACAACACAACAAGCCTGGTACTTTTTGAAAACATTGTACATTATTTGGAAAATACCTTTATTCCATCTAAGAGGAAATTTAATAATAAAGGATAAGTTCCCTTGGTTCAACAAGACAATTAAAAATCAGATTAAAATAAAATGAAACTGTTTAGGAAACTTAAGACTAGTTCTGTTCCATTTAAAACTACTCTATTACATAAATACAGACTATCTGTGAAAAACTTAAAAATTCTATTAAATTGGCAAAAATAAGCTAGAAACTACTGTACAAAATCAAGAATTCTCAGGAGTTAATGCGCCACTGTGGCTTTGCATTTCTCTTCCAGCTGGACTACCCCACGGTATCACAACAACCAGATATTTGTATCTAAAGCTAAAACAACGAAGAGGTTAAACTACTTTACTGTAAGAACCCCCAGACTGTGGAATCTCATCCCTCAAGACTTAGTAAACAGTAGCTCTAATACAGTCTTCAAAAGGGCTGGATAGCTGGCTCATGTCCTACAACTGCAGGGTGTAATTGTACCACCAATGTGGTGGGGGACAATCTCGATGGGCAGTAGCCCTTTTGTCCTTTGAAACCGGTAAACCGAGAATTTAAACTAGCTCACACAAAGACTGTCACAAATCTATTTTCTCCTATACAAATAGTAAAAAGGTGCATCAAGGACCATTGGTCCCATTATAACCAATGGCTCTTCTCTATCCGATATAGAAACCTCAAAACTCTTTAATAAGTACTTTTGTTCTGTCTTCTCTTAAAATCACCTATTAGTAGGCAGGCACCTATTTGGAGGCAGTATAGCAGTGGTCTAAGGCTCTGAGCTGCAAATCTGACATCCAGCAGACCAGACCTGGGTTTGAATCCCACAGCTTCTACTTACATACTGTGTGACCCTGAGCAAGTCACTTAACCTCCTTGTGCTCCCAGAGTCGCTCCTGTAAAAAGCTTTCAGCATAGTGTGCTATACCTGGTTAAACAACTTAAAAAAAAAAAAAGTACATTTAAAGTTCACCACGCAGATTATCACAGGTTCTATCCAACTGACATTATACAGGCTATCAAAAAACTAGAAAGAAATACTAGTCCAGGTCCAGGACGGTATTCATCCATGGTTTCTGATCGAAACCTCTATAAATAGTTCTATACCTTTGTCAATTATCTTCAACAAATCCTTACAAGAAAGCATTGTACCAAATGATTGGCGTTCAGCAATATTTAAATTTAAATTTAAATCCCATATTTAAAAAAAGCAATAGAGGTTCTGGGCAAAAGTATCACCCAATTAGCCTGACCTCAGTGGCTGGTAAATTAATGGAATGAGTAATGAAGTCTCTAATAGATCAAGAGTGTAAAAATTAGGAATTTATGATTCAAATCAGCATGGGTTTACTCCCAAGTATTCCTGCACCACCAATCTGATATCTTTTACAATAATATAAGTACTCTACTAGATGTGGGTATCCCTACTGATGTAATTCTTTTGGACTTTAGTAGAGCTTTCGATAAAGTCTCACATGAAAACTCATTAATAAAATGCACAATCTAGATTTGTCACCTGATATTGTCAACTGGACTTTAAACTGGTTGACAAATCGCTCTCAGAGAGTCAGAATTAATGATATCTTGTCTGATTCAGGTAGTGTGACAAGTGGTGTACCACAAGGGTCGGTCTTGGGACCAACATTGTTTAATCTCTTTATCAGTGATTTACAAACAGGACCAAATAACTTCATGGTTAAATTTGCAGACAATACTAACTTGGGGTAAGGTTAATAATCAAGAAAATATTCTGCATTAAAGAAGGATTTGGAAAAATTAACACTTTGGGCAAATGAAAATGGTATGCAGTTTAATCAAGACAAATGTTTAGTAGTTGCATTTGATGTAAGTAATCCAAAAACGATATATTATATAAACGGACTACCACTTCACTCATCAAACTGTGAAAAAATTTAGGGATATATGTTAATAATAAACATATCAAATGATCACTGATCACTGTGTTAGAACTGCTTGCATGGCCAACAGACTTTTGAGGCAAATAAAACACTGTTTTGTTAACTGCACTGAACAATGCCTTATTCCATTGTATAGGGCATACATTAGACCGTATCTAGACTATGGCCCCCTTTCTGGAATCCAAACCAAAAAGACATAGTAATTCTTGAACAGGTTCAAAGGAGAGTAACTAGAATGATTCCAAGATTAACAAACTTGGATTATCAGAAGATTAAAAGCTACTGGTCTCTCCTCTCAAACTAGAAGATTAAGAGGTGATATGCTTATGGTTTTAATTTAATAAATTCACCAGATCTAATGGAAACATGTGGTCTAACACTCCAAAAGGAGACATGTTAGAGACTGCATAATAAACAGCTTGAAGTAAAACTTATAAAACCAGCAAAGGGAAACTTTTTCCAATAAGAGCATCCTTTGTATGGAACACCTTGCCACAAGAATTGGTAGAGGCTACTAGTGCCACTGTCTTTAAAAACAAATTAGATGTTTGGCTGAGGGCTAATAGATAAATAATGTCCCACATAGTGTGGGGAACAGTCTCGATGGGCTCTGGCCTTCTTCTATTCCTTCATACCAAGTAATACCAAGTAAGTGCTTTTGCAATGAGGTTCTTTTCTTTTAGCTTGCTTTCTTATTTTGGGCTCACCGTGACCCAACCCCATAAGACCAAATGAACACAGTAATGCTACCGTATATCACAAAATGCTGCAGTATGCTGCAGGAACAGGATGTAACTGCAACACAGTAATGCCAATAACCCAGTAAGGAGGCAGTATAGCACGGTGGTTTAAGGTCTTAGATGCAGACCTGGGTCTGAATCCCACAGCACCCACTTGCAAACTGTGTGACCCTGAACAAGTCACTTAATCTGCTTGTGCTCCTAGGTCGCACTCTGAAACAAGCTTCAGCTTAGTATGTTCTCTCCTGGTTAAATGAAAGAAAAATGCTGCTGTATATCACAAAATGCTACAGTATGCTGCAGGGGTACACGTTACCACTGCAGCACAGTAATCTGCCATATATTACAAAATGCTGCAGGAACAGGATGTAACTGAAACACAAAACAATGCTGCTGTATATCACAAAATGCTGCATGGAACAGTGTAATTCAGTGGCAGTTAAGCCCTTTTCACTGCGGTATTTGGTGGTGCATCAGTTACTGCATGTTATTGCACTGCATCAAGACTGGCTTCACTGTAAGGGTTAGGAACCTGATAAACACGGTACAGGATGAGGGGTGAGGAATGGAGGGACGTGAGAATTACAGACACCCTGGAACGATCAGTTTCAGGAAATATAGCAGTCCGGAAGGCAAACTGAATGCTGGTGTGCATAGACAGGAACATGCACAGCAGACCAAAAGAGCTGATTCTGCCCCATACAGATCCCTGAAAAGGCCACAATTTGAATACTGTATACATTTCTTTAGGAGATGGGTCAATGGAGGGGATGGGTAAGGGAGGGGCATCTGCAGAATAAGGGGTGCTAGCTGCACATTTGAGCAGACTTGATGGGACCTCTAGGCCTTTATCTGCTGGCAAATTTCATACATTCGTATGTTCAGTCCACACTTAAGAAAGGAGTAGGACGTGGAGGTAGTACAGATAAGGGCCATGTTCGTCTCCCCTTAATTTCACCTTAACAAAATAAAATCATTAAGCAATTCCTTTGTAAGTTGTTTCTTTTATTGACATGTTCACATGGTTCATGATTGAGTCCCCACTACTGCTCTGGGCAATTTCTTTTTTGTAGTCATTCACAGCTCTGCATTGCTCCCTGTGAAATTCTGTCTGACTGCTTCCTTTGACATCTGAGGTGAAAGGAGGCATGGGACTGATAGAGCAGGCCTCTTTTGCCATTTGCTGCTGTTCTCTTTCCATACAAGAAATTCCAGAAAATGCTTCTCCCTCCCACTTCTTTTATTCTTCTGTATGCATTCTCAATATTACCCTCAATCAGGAGGCAGTATAAGCGCAGTGATTTAAAGCTCTGAGCTGCAAACCCGAAACCTCGGTTTGAATCCCACAGCCCCCACTTGCATACTGTGTGACCCTGAGCAAGTCACTTAACTTCCTTATGCTCCCAGGTCGCACCTGTAAACAAGCTTTCAGTTTTGTGTCTCTTTCCTGGTTAAATTAAAAAAAAAAAATTATTCCTGTATAACTAGATGCTCACCTGCTTTGGCCTTTGCCTGCCTGTGTCCCTGCTTTCTTTGATCTCTGCTCCTCTTCCCTATATTGCCCAGCCTGCTGTCCTGAGGCTTGTCCTCGTTTGTCTCTTTGGTGACATCTCTATCGTGTTACCTTTGGACTTTCTCTTTTCCTTCATTGCTACCTTCCTCGCTGATGGAGGCTCACATGGGTCTTGCAACATGGAAGAAATTTGGGAGGCTAAAATTTAAATGGCACAGGGTTAAAAGACAGTTTTTGCAGGCTTCTATTTTTAGTCATAGAAATACTGTATTAGCACATGTTTAATACAAATGCAAAAAGAGCTGCAGCACCTCTCATACATACAAAGCATATAATGTTTTCTGGAGTTTGTGATCCCATGGATTTAAATGGAGGCACACTAATAAGTCCTGGGTAGGATGAAACACATGTCTTTGTCTTCTGTTTACACCATTTGCAGATTGTGAAAGACTGTTTGGCACCATGCATTCCTGCTTAAAGCAGAACCAGCCTAAAATGTCATGGTGATTTGCATATACATCCCATGATGCTGTGTGTATAGTAGTACATCTGATTTTGCATTTCTCTGAAACTTGGCGTTCTTGCCAATGCCCTTTAGTACCCTTTGCCTCAGTGCTTTTCCACTGAGGTACTTTGTCTTTAGATTGCTCACCCTGACCCAAATAAGTAACACCAACTTAGGCTGGTTCATTTACCCTGGGGTGTGATAAAGGCGGTACACTGATGAGTACTGGGTGACAAAACACGTCTGTCTTCGTTTACACCCTTTGCAGATTATGTGAGACTCCCTTTGGCACCATGCATTCCTGCTTAAAGCAGAAGCAGCTTAAAATTTCATGATGATTTGCACAAACATCCCATGATGCATTGCACTATGGTGGTATGTATCATTTATGTGTTTCTTGCATGCATGTGCAAGAAACACATAGGGTCATTTTCTTCACAAGGGAGTTGTGGAGGCGCTGCAGTGTTGTGGCCAACAGCAGTAGTCAATTTTGGGCTGGTCTCTGCTGCACCAATAGAGCAGCATGCTGTCAATGACAACAGTTAACAAGAAGGCCACTAGATCAAAGTAATTGAACTGCTGCAATCAGGGGCGCCCGTCCAGCATGCAAACAGCTGTTATGCGCTCCCTGACTGCAGCAGCTAATTATAGAGCTGCAAGTCACGGCCCCTTCAGTGTGCCTTCCTGGTGAAACAGTTTAAAAAATGTAGCCCACTCCCGTGGCTCTTGCCACCCCCATACCTCTATGTGCCGACAGGGATACCCCTCATTCATCATTTGCAGATGGGGAGCCCACTCCTGTCGGCATGATGCTCCTCCTCCCAAACTGTTTTTGCTGAGGGGTGCCCATTCCCTCAGCTCTTGTCTCCCCACCCCAATAGGTGCCGATGGGGGCACCCAATCCCGTCAGCTACAGCACCCCCAAACAGTCAGCTGGCATGCTGGAAGCCCACCCCAGCATGCCCAAACAAATGTCCCTATAAAAAGAAAACCTTCCAGCAATGTTTTTTTTTTAAATAAACCTGTAAAGTAGAAAAGCGGTCCCCGTTGATTCCTCCCCTAACCCGTACTCACTCTCTGCATACCCACCTCCCACCCCCTTACCCCATACTTACCTCCGGAGTCCGGTGCAATGATCTTTAGTGGACTGGGAACACATCTGCACTCTTCAAAGCCGAATCGCGAACTGGAAGAAATGGAGTAGCTGTATAATGGGATAGATAGGGTTTTTCAACTTTGATGCATAACTCGGCACTTTTGGGAGTTTTTCACCAAATTCAACACGGATTTTGGGACCCCACCATGAATTCTGTCACTGTCATTTGTTAATTGGCCCCAAAGGTGATTTTGCAGTCACTGCGTGGAACCACCTTCGGGACCAATTTACTTAAACGACAGTGTCATCACGTTCATGAGGTAGGCCCCTCAAAACCCTATGTTGAAAATTTGGTGAAAAATTCTCAAATGACTGTTTTACGAGCATGCTATGCCTGCTTCCATGCATGCTCGTAAGTTCGTGAATTTTCAATATTTTCACCCAGATTTTCAACACTACCATTTTACCACCTCTCCTTATAGCAGTGCAACTATCATTTTTCTTATCTCGTCCAAAATGTGTTTCACATGTAGCGCATAATGGCGCAGTGGGTGTGTGAAATCAGTGTTCGTACACATTAAGAAAATCATACTCATGAGCAGAGGTGTTAAAATGGCTATGTTGAAAATTTGATGAAAAAATTCTCCAAAATGACTGTTTTACGAGGCATATCATGCAGTTCCTGCATGCTCGTAATTTCAAGCATTTTAATATTTTCACTCCAGATTTTAGCATTGCCATTTTACCACACCTCCTTATGAGCAGTACAACTGCCATTTTCACATTTCACCCAATATGTGTTTCGCACATGTAGCGATAATGGCACGGGCAGTGTGCAAAATCAATGTTCAGGACAGATCAAGAACATCACAGTGACACTGTTCATGAGGTAGGCCCCAAAACCCCATGTTGAAAATGTGGTGAACAAATTCCCCAAATGACTGTTTTACGAGTGTGCACTCATGAGTTCCCTACACATGCTTGTAACTTTGAGCATTTTAATATTTTCACTCCAAATTTTCAGCATTGCCATTTTACCACACCTCCTTATGAATAGTGCAACTGTCATTTTTCACATTTCACCCGATATGTGTTTTCAGACACGTGGGCTGGGCTATTCAGACTGTGCCCGGCTGTGGCGCAAGCCTGGGCACAGTGCAAACAAGGCTGCACCAGGGCGAGGACCAGACGATATTCAACGGTGTTGCACCATGGCTCAGCACCACTGAATATGGCACTGAGGGTGCAAGCATTGTGCATGGCGAGTGGCTCTGCACCAGGCACAAGTGACAGAATGGAGAAGGAATACACCAGCACGAGTGCACTTGCACTAGGCGATCAAAGCGATATTCAGAACTGCACATGCAAATGAGGCCATTATGCATGAAGGCACAAATGGGGCCATCTGCATTTCATTATGACCCCATTTGCATGTAGTGCCGATCCCAGCGAAGTTGGCGCCATGCCTGCCAGGCTGCAGCCGGGGACCGAAGGCCCCGCAGTTCCTGCTCGTCCATCTGATCACGGACATACATGAACAATATATCCCTGGTTGTCCTGGGCTGAATATCAGGATATGCCACAAATGCATGAGCACACCCTGCCATTACGCATACATTAGGGTTGCACCCCAGCATCGGTATTTGGGCAGCTCAGCTTGCCTTTCAATATGCGCATATCCCTTTGAATATCCTGACTGTAGTGTACAATGGCATGGTTAGTGTGCAAAATCAATTTTGGGACAGATTAAGAAAATCACAGTGACACTGTTCATGAGCCGATGTGTTAACGGGCTATGTTTAAAATTTGATGACAAAAGTCCATAAAATGACTCTGTTACGAGCATGCATTGCACAATTTCCACACACCTCATAAGTTCATGAATTTGTAATATTTTCAGTCCATATTTTCAATACTGACATTTTTCCACCTCCTTACGAACAGTACAGCGCCATTTTTCACACCTGGACAAAATGTGTTTTCGCACTTCTGGCACAGTATAGCACATTTGCTGTGGGAAATTAGTGTTCAGGACAGATTAAGAAAATCACAGTGACACTGTTCATGAGCAGGGTCCCAAAATGCCTTGTTGAAAATCTGCTGTAAAATCTCCAAACTAATTACATTACGAGTATACATTGCGCATTTTCTCATGCAGCTCGTGACTTTACCAGTTTTGTATATTTTCACTCCAGATTTTCAACAATGCCATTTTTTTACACCTCCTCATGAACAGTACATCTGTCACTTTTCACATCCTGTTTGAAATCTGTCTTTGCACCTGTGACGCCAAATGACACAGTCACTGTGCAAAATCACCTTTACCTAAAGAACTGATAGTGTCACTGTTTATGCAATGGGGTTACAAAAGCTCATGTGGAAAACTTGGGAGTAAAATTACCAAGAAATGCCCAGGGTGTTAGGGGTTTTGACCATAACACCCCACCCTGTAGGGACTGACAGGCGCAGGGGTGTGACTTGGGATTGTCGACAGTAATGTTCATGCCATTCCACCCCACCATGCAGCCAGTGATAGGCATCGTGCGCCTGGGACCCTTTGCTGCCAGAGTTCACCACATTATCCTATACTGCACCCATTTCTGCATTTCTCCTTATGGAATGAGGTAAATATAAAGCCCAAACACCTAAGGCACACCTGGACACTTGCCAGTATCTGAGGGTAGGGTGAGGTGAAATGTTGTGACGGTCATGGGCTAGGGCCCAGAGGCACACCCCAATGCCTGTCCATCTCTGCAGGGTGAGGGGTGAAGTTGGCATCAGTTCAATACTTCAATGCCATTCCTATACTGTATCTGTCTAACTCCTGCACTTTCACTGCTAACGCCAGCAAACAAACCCCTAGGAGGCAGTATGCGAGTGGTCTAAGGCTCTGAGCTGCAAATTTGGTGACATCCAGCAGACCAGACCTGGGTTTGAATCTCACAGCTTCCACTTGCATACTGTGACCCTGAGCAAGTCACTTAACCTCCTTGTGCTCCCAGGTCGCTCCTGTAAAAAGCTTTAGCTTAGTGTGCTATACCTGGTTAAAACAACTAAATAAAAATAAACATTCGCATTGACAAATGCTTGTTGTATTTCTTTACTACTAAATGCTACAACATATTACAAAAGGAACTCTGAGAAAACTTGCCATCTCATTAGCAGACCTCTTCAACAAGTCACTGGAGTAGCAGTGTACTGAATGACTGGAAAAAAAGCCACGGAGGTATTTGCTGCAAATTATCAGCAAGGAAGATTGCTGGCAACTCAAGCGTCCAGTTAGCCCCCACCTCAGTGGTGGGAAAATCATGGAAACATAACTGAAAGAATTGTTCAGCATCTCGCAGCAACCAGCCAAATAGACCTAAAGCAGCATGGTTTCATAGCGGGGAGGCCGCGTCAGACAGACATGATTTGTTTCTTCAATTGGGTGACCAGAACAGTGGACCAAGGAGGAGCAGCAGACAGTGTATCTGGAATTCAGTAATGCACTAGATTCCATTCCACACAAGAGGCTGATAAGTCGGACACACAGGAGTGGGACATACAATAGTGCTAGATTAGAAACTGCCCAAGGCAGGAGCCCAGAGAGTGTTAGTAAACGGCATTCTGTCGCAGGAAGGAGGGGTAACCAGTGAGTCCCCAGGCACGTGTTGGGCCAATTCTGTTTAACATATTCAACAGTGAGGCTTAATAAAGGGAGGGGTGGGCAGAGGGAGACTGTGAAGGTAGAGATACTGAGCAAATATGTTTGCTCAGTATTTACAAATGAAGAGGGGAGGTATCTAAAACAAACAGTAGAAATGCTCTAGATACAGAAGTTGATACCAGCCCATTTACAGAAGAAAGGGTTCTAAAAGAACTCTTAAAACAGAAGGTGGACAAAGCAATGGGGCCTGATGGGATTCATCCCAGAATTCTAAAGAACTATGGGTAGAACTAGTGACACCACTGACTACCCTCTTTAACAAATCATGGGAGGATGGGGTGGTACCTGAGGGCTGGAGGAGGGCAGATGTGATTCCTCTCACAAAAGTGGGAGCAGGGCAGAAGCAGGAAACTACAGACCTGTTAGTTTAACCTCAGTGATAGGAAAAATAATGGAATCACTTTGAAGGAAAGAATTGTTGAGTACCTAGAGGCCAGAGGGCACAGGACCCAAGGCAGCATGGATTCTAGCGGAAGATCATGCCAGATTAATTTAATAGATTTCTTTGACTGGGTGACCAAAGTAGTAGATCAGGGAGGGCTGTGGACATGGCCTACCTAGACTTTAGCAAGGCATTTGACTCAGTCCCACACAAAAATTAATATACAAGTTAGCCAGCCTGGGAGGGGTCCCAAGATGATAGCCTGGGTAAAGAATTGGCTGGAGAATAGGACAGAGAGTAATAGTAAATGGAGTCCACTCTGAAGAAAGGGGTTACTAGTGGGTGCCGTAGAGTTCAGTATTAGACCGGTCCTCTTCAATGTCTTTGTAAGCGGCATTGCAGAGGGACTGAAGGAAAGTATGTCTCTTGCAGATGACACAAAGATCTGCAACAGAGTTGATGCACAAGGTAGGTGGAAAGGATGAGAAGGGACTTGGCAAGGTTAGAGGAATGGTCAAATGTATGGCAGCTTAGATTTAATGCTAAGAAGTGCTAGGTAATGCACCTGGGAAACAAAACCCAGGGAAGAGTACACAATGGGGGTGAGATACAAACAACAAAAAATGGAAAGGGACCTGGGGATAGTCATATCAGATGACTTAAGGTAGGCAAGCAATGTGAGAGGACAGTAAGGAGGGCTGGGGGATACTGGGATACACGGGAGAGGCATCACCAGTAGAAAACAGGAAGTTGTTATCCCTCTGTACAGACAGCTGGGGAGACCCCATCTGAGTACTGTGCAGTTCTGGAGACCCAGTCACCGCAAGGACATAGACAAGATGGAAGCTGTCCAGAGGAGGGTACTAAAATGGTGCAGGGTCTGCACCAGAAGACATATGAAGAGAGTCTAAAGGAGCTTAATATGAGCCTCGAGGAAAGGAGGGAGAGGGAGACATGATAGAAACTTTCAAGTACCTCAAGGGAATCAACAAAGTCCAAGAGGGTAGCATCTTTCAAAAAGAGGTGCAAGAACAAGGGGCACAATTTGAAGATGGGGTGGCTCAGAGGTAATGTAAGGAAGTATTTTTTTTACAGAGAAGGTTGTGGATGCATGAAACTGCTCGGAGGAGGTTGTGGAGTCAAAAACAGTGGTTGAATTCAAGCATGTATGGGACAGTCATAAAAGCAATTCTAGGGGTGGGGATCGAAGAAGTAGGCTGCTGGTTAACTAGGATCTGCAGCTTATCCATTAGGTAGGAAATGGGCAGACTGGGTGGGCCAAGCGGTCTTATTCGTCAATAAATTCTGTGTTTCTATGTTTCTATGTATCGCAGCGGGTTTGCAAGAAAGGTATGCTTTTTTGAATTTGCAATTTTATTGATTTATTTACTCAACCAACAAAGGACAATACACACAGGTAGGTGGCAAGTAGTGCAATCCATACACAGTTCATCATAAATGATTATACACTGGATCCATCACAATCAATGGAATTTACAGCTTCTCGTGAACTGATCCACGATTTTCAATGCCTCCCTTTAGTGTGCAAACACAGACAAACAACATACAATACCTAACCTATACACACACCTCCTCCCCAACCCTACACCCCCATAGTGCTGCCCCCAAATGATTAAAACTGAAAAGTAAGTACCTAAGTGGGATGCAGTCATCCACTCAACCCCCAACATTTAGCCCACTAGTCCAACGCGTCCCCTGCCATCATCTCAGTCAAGGAGATGCCTTCCCTTTGCACAGGAATTCCAGAAAGGGAAGCCATCTGGTCTTATGTCTGCGGCTACAGTCTTAGGTTAGCTGTAATCCGTTCCATTGACAATCTGATTGCAGACAGACAACCACTGATGCACAGTGGTGATCTGTCCATCAACCATAACTTAGTTATGGATTTCTGCACCCAGCAATTCGGATCATTAACAGATATCTGGCCTGAGGGCCCTTCACCCCTGGAGGTGGTTTCCAAGATTACACAACAAGGATTATTTGGGACCTGGACTTGTAAGATATCATTCACATATTTAGTTACTGATGTCCAGTATTCCTTGATTCTGGGACAGCTCCAAAATATGTGCTCATGTGCCCTCTAACCCACAGCCTCTCAACATTCCCCTTCTACTGGGCCCAAAATGTTTTGTGATCACAGGGGTTCTAAAGTATCTGGAAATTGCATGCCACCAAAATTCTCTCCAGAAGGGGACACTGTAGTTTTCTGGTCCAGCCCCAGACTTTATCCCATCGAACACTGTTCTCTGCTAAATTGAGTTCTGCCTCCCACTTTTGGTGAATGGGTGCCCTTATAGGTTTTATATGCAATAGAAATCAAGCGAGCCTTGGGTTCATCCTTTTGCAATACTCAGGAAAAACTCCAGGACCTGATGGAAGGGTGTGGCTATAAATAGCCTTTCCTGGCTCCAGAGTGCAAAAAATGACACAGCTGTAAATATGCATAAAATCTGCCTGGGGTAAAGGAATTCTGCTTTTAATTGAGTGTAACATTTTATGATCTCCTCATCATACACCTGAGCCAACATGCCTAGGCCTCCCTCCTCCGCCATTTGAAAATAGAATTCTCCTCCCTGGCCCAAAGCCCAGGAATTAGAAATTGGTCCATGCACTGCTATGTACCTCCAATTTAAAGTCCCTTAATGCAGCATACCAGACCTTCACTGTGTTTCTAAGGGCAGGGCACTAGGCCAACGAAGAATTTGCCATTATAAAGAATAGCCTCTAATAAAGTCTTCCCCGCAGACTCCAGTTCCACGGTGACCCAACTGGATCTGTTCAGTGCAGAGCAGTGGACTGCCACGTGCTGTAACTGAGCTGCCCCACAATATCCCTTGAGGTTGGGTACCCCAGGCCCCTCCACCCTTATCAAGTTTGAGGATTGCCCATTTCAACCAGGTTTCCTCCCAGCCCAAACAAACCTTTGGATTAATTTCTGAACATCCTGCCAGAACATCCGAGGAAGGTACAGAGGAATGGAATCAAACTGGAAGAGCATTCTGGGCAGAATGTTCATTCTCACCATCTCAACCCTACCTGTAATAGACAGGTAAGACCGACCATCTTTCACAGTCCAGATGGACTCCTCCAACAGCTTTGCCGATTCAGCTGGTAGAGTTTGCTAGTATCTAGGGAATATGAATGCTCAAGTACCTAAAACTTCCTGTCACCCATCTCAAGTTAGTTAAAATTATTGTTCTAGAGGACACTCCAATTCCAATTAGCAGGATCTCCAATTTTGCCTCTTTAATTTTAAAACCAGATATGTTGCTATCGTCCTCAGGAGGGCCATGGCTTCTGGGAGGAGGTGTCTGGGTTCCCCAAATAAAGAGAGGTGTCATCTGCATAGAGCGATATACGGTTGTCCACTGAACCTATTCGCACTCCCTCGATGACGTGAGAGGATCTAAAGGCTTCTGCCAGGGCTTCATACTGAGGCGAAAGAGCAGGGTGGACAAAGGGCACCCTGTCTAGTTCCTCTCTCTGTGGAAAATAGTTGCAGAGTACCCGTTCACCTGGACTTGTGCTGAAGGGTGCAGTAGAGGGCTGCTACCCAAAGCACAACTTGGGCCCAAAATTTAAATCGCTCAAGGGTGGCTGCAAGAAAAGGCCATTCCAGGCCATCAAACGTCTTTTCGGCATCTAGAGCAACAACCACTGCAGAGCGCCCTCCCTCCAAGTCAAATACATTATCGTTAATAGTCTTAACATTATCATGGAGTTGTCTGCCTGGCATAAAGCCTGCCTGATCTGGTGGACCAGCTGGGTAATTACTGACTAGAGTCAATTGGCAATCATCCTGGCAAATATTTTGAGACTGACATTGAGGAGCGAGATGGGCTAGTAGTCCCACACTGGATCCCATCTTTACCCTGTTTAGGTATGACTGATATCACAGCTGTAGCCCACATGTTAGGAGTTTCCTCCGACCTGTGGGCTAGACTGCAAAGTTAGAGCAGGATAGGAGCGATCTCTTGTTGGAAAACCTGATAATATTCCCAAGAAAAGGTATGCTTGTTCGTGGATGACACCAAGCTCTGCAACAAAGTGGACACATGAAGGTTTCACAGAAATGTCTGCTGATGTAAAAAAACAAACAAAAAAAAAACAGAAGAATGGTCAAAACAGTAGCAGTTGAAATTCAGCACCAAGAAGTGCAAAATTATGCACCTGCAGAAAAGAACCTAGGCCTGAAATATAGCCTGGGGAACAGCTGACTGAAACAAAAGTAGACAGGAATCTTGGAGTACTCATATCTGATGATTTAAGGACAACCAGGCAGTCTAAAGGCATCTCAAAAGCTAGCAGCATTCTCGGATGCATAGGAAGGGGCATCACGTGAAAAGCGAAGTGATAGTCCCGCTGTACAGGTCCTGGTGAGGCCTCACCTGGAGTATTGCATCCAGATCTGGAGACCACACCTCAAGAAGGACACGGACCACCTGGAAACCATGTAGAGGAGAGCTACGAAGATAATACATGGACTACACAAAGAACTGCATGAATTGAGATTAAACCATATTAGGATGTACTCACTGGAGAGAAGGGAAGGGAAATATGATAGAGACATTTAGGCCCTGTAGACATTAGAGTTGAAGATTTGCACCGGTTTAAAAACATTTTAAAACGTTTTAAACTCACCAAAGCAGCCATCAGATCAGTCTTCAACCGAGTTTTAACTTCGGTTATACCCAACCGACTCCGTCAGCATCTGCCTCCAGTAACGTTTTTAAAGCAGGGTCTCCACGACCCTTAACATGCTTTCTGGGCGAGCAATATGCAGGCGGCTCATCACACTACAGGGTAACCAGCTTTCTCTCATAAAATCGTTTTAAACGGACTTGAGACTAGCTGCAGCAGGGTTTAGGCACAGTTTCCTAATACGCTTTGAAACCGTGCTTAAATGCGAGGCGGGCACCATGTTTGCACTAGTTAAAAGCGTTTAAGCACCTTAAAACATTTTAACTAGCCTGATATGTACAGGGCCCTAAATACCCCAAAGGTATCAACTCAGTACAAAAGCAGGATCTCTTCAGGAAAACCTGAATACACAGACAAGGGGCAAAACATGTGCCTGAATGGAGGTTGTTTCAAAACAAACAGCAGGATATTTTCTTCATGGAAAGGGTGGTAGAGCTCTGGAACTGCCTGCCCTCAGAGGTTGTGGCAATGAAGATAGTGGAGAAGTTCAAACTAGCATAGGATAGGCACTGTGGAAACCTAAGACAGTAAAGAGACTGTGAGGGTAGCTTTCACGGGCAGACTAGATGGATCGTAAGGTCCCTTCTGCCTGCACTGTCTTATGTTCTTACGATATGTACAGTAACCAAAAAGATTTATACATTTACAGGAAAGGAAAATAAAACCATTACATAGATAGATGGCTTATAGAATAACTTCACAGTCTACTGTTGTACTAGGATCTAAATTTGCCTGCCAGCTAACTTGAAAGAAACATTTACCAAGACTGTTCTTTCCATAGCCAGATAAGCTAGCTAAGGAGTAAGGCTCTCCCTCCTGTGTGGAACAATCACCAAGACACAGCCAGGTCCTCTTGAAGGTTACAGGAAATGAGAGAGTGAGAATGCATGTTGGTGTTACTCTCTTCTAATTATGTCCTCAGGGAGGTGGAATAAGACCTCCCTAGTGTGACAGCATCCTCCAGTATACTCCACCAATAACAGTGCATAGTGTGTGTGTTTTTGTACTGCTGACACACTGAATAGTCCTTTCACACCTAGCAACATCCTCACTACATTATCACACCTCTGCCTATAACTAATGTTTAATTACATCCCCTTTTTTATTGTCTGAGTGTGGAACCCTGTCCTACAAGCTCCCTCACCACCTTGTATGATCTTATTTACTTCCACGCTGCTGAATGTCTCTGTGGAAAAGTAGCATCATCAAACCAGGCAAGCTCTTTTCCTGGTAAGGTTCCCAGGATAGCTGCTTGGATGTATCACCTGAAAGTACAGTTACATAAGAACTTACTGTAACAGTAGCTCTTCAACAGAAGCTCTTGCAGCAGGCAACACTGAGTGCGACTGAGCCTCCAGGTGCTAGAACCACAAAGAGAATTTGCTAGCAAGCAGTCTACCACAGGGACTGCCCACTGCTGACATCACCCTCTGATGTCAGCCTACCCCTATAAAGGCAGGCAGTCCCTCACACCAGAGTTCTCCCACCACAGACCTGTGGCAGGTAGCAAAAGGAGAAAACCAAGGAGGCTCCAATAACCAAAACAAAAAGTTGAAAACCAAGAGAGAAGAAAGCAGAGGGACCGACGGAGGAAAATAAGTTCTGCTGCAAAAGCTTCTCTGAAGAGCTACTGTTATGGTAAGTTCTTATGTAACTGTACTATCTTAGTTTGATGAAGCTCTTGCAGCAGGTAACACTGGTAGGAATGAATCCCAAGTAGTAAGCCGAGACAAAGTAGTAGAAGGACAAAGGTCTACTGAAGGCATTCAGGAGAAAGCCCTGGCAGACTGCAAGTCGAGATTGACCCTACATGGAAAAGCTATGTCAAACTGTAATGCTTGGTGATATTTATGGACTGCCTCCAAGCGGCTTCAGCAAAAGATGTTCACAGTGGAAACATTGCAGAAGCAGGCAGTGGACGTGGCCATACCCCTGTGGAACGCCCTTCACTGCACCAGGAAGGTCTTTTATACTCGATGGCAGTAAATAATGCAATTAATCAACTTAGGCAAATAAAACACACTTTTGTTAATCGCACTGAACAATGCCTTATTCCATTGTATAGGGCATACATTAACCGTATCTAGACTATGGCTCCCCTTTCTGGAATCCAAACCAAAAAAGACATAGCAATTCTTGAACAGGTTCAAAGGAGGTAACTAGAATGATTCCAAGATTAACAAACTTGGATTATCAGAACAGATTAAAGCTACTGGTCTCTTCTCTTTCAGACTAGAAGATTAAGAGGTGATATGCTTATGGTTTTTAATTTAATAAATTCACCAGATCTAATGGAAAAATGTGGTCTAACACTCTCCAAAAGGAGACATGTTCCAAGACTGCTTATAAAATGGGCATCAAAACTACAGAATGCTGATTGGCTAAAACCTAGTTTTAGCCGTGTCATATCAGCATGTATTGTGCTAACCGCACTAATTCTGCTAAGCTGACCACACCACAGAAAAATATCACTGTCCCCAACACCATAGTTGTGAAAAAATGACTCTCAGCTGCTCACGCTAACCAGATGTGCAAGCATTCCTCCCCTAACCTGCAGACCACCCCTCGTGTTGCACTATCCCTCACCAACACAATCCTGGACATTATTTTTTTTTTATTTCAAAAGTTACTCTGACCTTTTCTTTCTTCTTTCCCAGCTGAAGAAACGAAACTGACTCTTGACCTCTCACTGAATTACGCCACTTCAATAGAAAGAGAAACACCTGTCATTCCTTCGGCTCTGAACCTACACATAAAATATATTATTCATCCATCCTTCCTCACAGAAAAAGTTTTTCTGTGACCGCGATGTCTAACCGCATTAACGGAAAACCGGAAGTGATACTTCCAGTGATCGGGTCACGCGATAAATATGGCCAGCAAACGAATATTTTCAGACAGTAACCATAACTCTACAACCGTCAGCACACTAAAAAAATGACACACATCAGAATAAATAAAGTAATAAATCAACAAAAGCATGAGTGACCTAGAAACAACTGTGGGGAGGTCCCTCACCCTTACCCTCACTTCACTCGATGATCTGCATCAGAAAACGAAGCTGTGAAACAAACAAACAAAAAAAAAACAATAAAATAAATCTAACAACTAAAAGAACATGGGGAAGGGTTACAACTTAAAATCCCATCCTGCCAATGAAACACTATTGAAACTCACATAATGAATGGAACTATTTTTCTACTATTTCAAATCTTATAAGTTTTTTTTTTTTTTTACACTCTTCAGTCCTCTAATTTTTTTTTTTAATTATTTTACCATGAAATACTAAGCAGCCCATTTTATAAAGCGCAATAACACACTCAAAGGTGTGGGTTACGTGCTGATAAGAACACGCAGGGCATAAGGCACTCGCAAGTGCCTCGTGCCTTAGACCCCTGGCTGTTCTTATCAGCACGTAACCCACACCTCACCATGTGTTATTGCTTGCATAATAAACAGCTTAAGTAAAACTTATAAAACCAGCAAAAGGGAAACTTTTTCCAATAAGAGCATCCATTGTATGGAATACCTTGCCACAAGAATTGGTAGAGGCAACTAGTGCCACTGTCTTTAAAAACAAATTAGATGTTTGGTTGAGGGATAATAGATAAATAATGTCCCACATAGTGTGGGGAACTAGTCTCGATGGGCCTGGCCTTCTTCTGTTCTTTCACACCAAGTAAAGTAATCATTTGGCAGACACTGCTTAGAAACTGAAGCACACTCTCTATTAGGGGCAAAGGAAACAAACAGCTAATCAGACTTTCTGAAAGTCTTGGTCCAGTGAGTAGATCTCAGAATTCTTTGTACATCTAACGTATGAAGCAGTGCCTCCCCTGATTAGAATGATCATGGTAATACAATGGAAGGTGCATGGATTGATTCAAAGATTCCAACACAACTTTAGGGAGGAACTTAGGATTGGTATGCAAAGATACCCTGTCTTGGTGTAAAACTAAATATGGCTCCTTTCACATCAGAGCCTGAAGCCTGGAAATTCTTGAGCAGAAATATGAGCAACTAAAACAAGCATTTGTCAATGCCGAATGCTTGCTTGCTAGCATTGGTAGTGTAGGAGTTACAGAGCTGCATAACAGGAATGGCAGTGAAGTATTGAACTGAAGCTAATCCCATCACCACCCTGCAGATAGTGACAGGCATTGTGGTGTGCCTTTGGGTCATCAGGCATAAGCAGCAGCAGCCATTTCACCCACACCCTACTGTGCAGACACCGACAAGTGTCACGGTGACCACTTGTAGGAGTCTTAGGCCCTTATACTTCCCATTCCATCAGGAAATATTGTGAGATGGGTGCAGTATAGGAGAATGGGGTGAACTTTGGGGCCGAAGAGTCCAAGGCACACCTCGATCCTCTCAGTGGCTGCAGGGTGTGTGAGGGGTGGAATGGTATGAGCATTGCAGGTGACAGTCCCAAGGCACAGCCCTGATGCCTGTCATTCTCTACAGGGTGGGGTGTTATGGTTGGAAACACTAACACCTCAGGCATTCGGTTAGTATTTTCACTCCAAATTTTCAACATGGGTTTTCTGTGACCCCACCTCAAGAACAGTGGCAATATCAGTTTGTTGGCGAAAGCTGCTTTTGCACAGCGACCACGGCATTTGTCACCACAGGTGCAAAACACATTCTGAACAGGATGTGAAAAATGACAACTGTACTGTTCATGGGAGGTGTACAAAATGGCAATGTTCCAAATCTGCAGTGAAAATATCAAAACAAAACTGGTGAAGTCACGGCGTGCGTAGAAACTGTGCAATGTGCACCCATAATGTAATTAGTTTGGGAATTGTTTACAGCAGACTGTCAACACAGGCATTTTGGGACCTCCGGTCATGAACAGTGTCACTGTGATTTTCTTTATCTGTCCCAAACAATGATTTCCACAGCGACCATACATTTCTGTGCTGAAAATGTGAAAACGCATTTTGGCCATCTTGTGAAAATGACAGCTGTACTGTTCATAAGGAAGTGTGGAAAAATGCCACTGGTGAAAATCTAGACTGAAAATATTACAAATTCATGAACTTACGAGGGTGCATGGAAACTGCGCAATGCTCACTCAGTAACACAGTCATTTTAAGGAATTTTTTCACCAAATTTTCAAAATTGCCATTTTAAGACCTCTGCTCATGAACAGTGTCATTGTGATTTTCTTAATGTGTCCCATACATTGATTTTGCACACCGACTGTGCCATTGTGCTTCATGCACAGAAACACAATTGTGGTGAGAAGTGAGAAATGACAGCTGTACTGCTCATAAGGAGGTGTGGTAAAATGGCAATGTTGAAAATCTGGAGTGAAAATATTGAAAATTAGTGAACTTACGGCGTGTGTGAAACAGCTAGCATGCTAGTAAAATAGTCATTTTGGAATTTTTCACCGAATTTTTACATACCATTTTAACATCTCTGCTCATGAACATTGTCACTGTGATTTGATTAATGTGTCCCGAACATTGATTTCGCACACCGACTGCGCCATTTATGCGCTACATGCATGGAAACACATTTTGGGTGAGATGTGAAAAATGACAGCTGTACTGCTCATAAGGAAGTGTGGTCAAATGGCAATGTTGAAAATTCAGAGTGAAAATATTGAAAATTCGCAACCTACAGGTGTGCGTAGGAACAGACAACGCTACACTGTAAAACAGTCATTTTAGGATTTTTCACCAAATTTTCAACATATACTTGAGAGCCCACCTTATGAACACTGGTACTGTCACTTTGTTAAATCGGTCTTGAAAGGTGATTTCGCACAGTGACCATGAAATCACCCTTCGGCCGCCGATTAACTAATGACAGTGACAGAATTCATGAGGAGGGGTCCAAAACCCAGTTGAAAATTTGGTGCCAAAATTCAAAAATGCCTGAGATATGCAGCAAAGTTGAAAAACCCTATTCATTACATTATACAGCTTACGGCATTCCTCAGTTCGCGGTCGGCTTTGAAGGCGCAAACATGTTCCTGGTCCACGGATCGTGGCGTAACTCCAGACATAAATATGGGGTGAGGTGAGGTGTGGGAGACAGGGTGCACAGTGGGTGGGCGCGGGTGGGAGAGGGGGTGAAGACAGCAGGAGGAAGGTTTTTCTTTCATTTTTTTTAATTTGGACTACATGGGACGTTTGCCACGCTGGTGGGCTCCCAGCGGTGGCAGCTGGAAGGCTGTTAGGGACTGGAGCGATGGGGACTGGGCACCCCCGCCGACCCTGAACCTGTTGCCATGCTGGGGTGGGCTCCCAGCGTGGTACCCGATAGTCTGGGGGGCAGTAGAGCCGGCGAGTTGGGCACCCCGTCGACCTACCCAGACTGCAGGGGGGGACAGTAGAGCTGATGGGGGATTGGGCACCCGTCGGCTATCTGATGTGTGCATGGGGGAGGTAGGGCGCATGAGCATGCAATGTGCATGCTTGGCGTGTGTGTGTGTGTGTGTGTGTGTGGTGGGGAGGAGCTGCTCACTCAAGTGGTGCTCTCCCTTTCAACTGTCTGAGCACTGCATTTTGGATTGTCGCACTATGTTTCTTACATGCATGCAAGCAAACATAAAAGTGCTTCCCATGACAGGTAGCACAGCTCACAACTCGTGGCAAGAAAATGGTGGCCGACTGTGGCAGCAATGTCAGCGGTCCGAAGAGTGCAAGTCGACAGCAGTAAAGAACTGAGGTGGATGTGGGGGACTGCCCACCTTTATAGGATAGGGCAACAGCAGAGGCGCGCGTTGCAGTGGGTGGTCCACCATGGTAGACTGGTAGCTAGAAAGGTTCCACATGGTCCTCGCACCTGGCAGCTCAGTCCTACTGGTGTTGCCTGCTGCAAGAGTTTCCTCAAGTAAAAGCTTCATTTAGTTTGTTCTGTGCTATTCCAATCACATAAAGAACTTAGGAAAACAAGGAGAAAGAGAATAGTTACAGTAACAAGATGAGATGGCATTAACTTGGTCACATTCCTGTCTTAGTAACATAGGAGAAAGGCTGTAAAAAGTTTAATCTGTTACTCAGTCAAAACAACAGACCTTTAGGGCAGCCTACACACACCACCACCCCACAGCAGTGCTGCACTGTAGACACAACAAGAACACTGGAAACAACAAAGTGGGATGCATGGCAGCAATCCCCACCAGAAGGCCAGCACTTGCAGTGCCAAGTCAACTTTTAAATATCAGTTTTCATGCCAGACAGAAGGGCTATAAAAACATTCCACTACAGTGCAAAAGCAGTCTTGCTATCAGAAAAACAAAACAACCATCATATTCATATCAAAGAAGAAGAAGAAGAAGAATCTGCATTTATGTAGCGTTTTTCATACACAGTGTATCCCAAAGCACTTTACAAGCAACACTAGACTGGTAGTGAAGTGACAATGTGTAGTGGTGGCCATATCGCACATCAACACCCACACACAGCCTGGATAATTGCATGAACCAGTTTATGGAAAGGGAATGTTGGCCAGGACACCGGACTGTCCCTTCTCTTTGCAAAGTGCCCTGTTTTCTTTACTTCCACCTGGACACCCACCAGGACACCACGATGGGCAGAAGGGACCTCGGTTTAACGTCTCATCTGAGGGCCGGAACACCCCATGCAGTACAGCACTCCTTAATACTGCACTTTCGGATGCCAGCGATTTTTAGGTGCAAGCCCAATCCGGTGTAGGATGAGAACCCACGACCTTCTGGTCCAGAGGCGGATGTACTACCAACTGAGCCACGCTGACACCTTATTTTCTGTAGCTTGCTTGTCTTCCTGCACTTAACTTCAAACCGACCACACTGTACACATGTGATGGCAGTGTGTACAAGCATAGCGTAGTCTGGTTGGAATGTTTTGAACACCTACTGATTTTTAATTGACTTTCTGAGGTGAATGTCTTCTGTTGGTACCCTTTGCAAACTGTGTGAGAGGCCATTCGGCACCATGCAATTCTGCTTAAAGTTGAACCAGCATAACATTCTGTGTGATTTGCATATGCAGCCCATGATGCTCTGCATTATGGGGGCATGTGTGATTTTGTATTTTCTGGAGGTGACTGAGTGTGCATCCCACACTGTTGTTTCGATTTACAAGTCCCTGGTATGTGCAGTTTGAGTGACTATAAAACAAAAACATTATAGTACATGGGAAACAATTACTGGCGACAGAATTCAGTTAATAAAAAAACAACTTATGGTGCTGCAGTAGTGATGTAACAATGTTGTGTTCCACCAGCTACATCACTACAGCAGCACAACATCAACCACTAGTACTTAAACATTATTAAATATATCACATCCAGTAAAGAACGTTGTATTCAAAATATTCCACTACAGTGCAAGCGTAGTCTCGCTATCAGAAAAACAAACCACCATATCCATTTAAATGTATTTCATGCAGCTTGCTTGTCTGACTGTGGTTAACTTCCAGCAGACCACACTCTGCTTGTACACACGTGATGGTAATGTGTACAAGCACAGCGTGGTCTGGTTGAAATATTTTCAACATACTGCCACCATGCATCCCCTTTGTTGTATGTGATTTACTAGGCCCCAGCTAAGTGCACCTTCTGCTTAGTGTTTGAGTGGCTGACTTTGTGACTATAAAACAAAACATCATCTCATATGGCAGAAAATTACTGACAATAGAATTCTGTTACTAAAAAGTTGCTGTGCTGCAGTAGTGGCGTTATGTTTGCTGCACTAGCTACATCACTACTGCAACCGTCAAACACTTCGTTGTGACAAAGCATTTCTTGTGATGTAGCTGCCATTGCTAGCACTGACAAGTATTAGTTTGTCAGTGTGTGCCAGCGCCAACAGCTACAACAAAAACGAAACCATGGCAGCCGCAGATCAGTCAAGCAGCACCACTGCAGAAAGTTTACTATTTGCACCTTATCTTTAAATGTTATGCAGCTCTAGTTTTCAATGCTTTATCAACTAAATGCAGTGTTTCTCTTCTTTATGGCACCAGGTAATTTTACTTTCTAAAGTAGTTCAGTAACCAATAAAAATGTTGGGAATTCCTTTCTGAAATAGCCAATTTATTATTTTCTTTTATAGTTGTAATAACTGCCCACACTATAAAACACTGCTTATGAGCAGGTATACACACAAAGCTGTCCTTGAACCTCGAGGTTTTCTTGGTAGCAGGGGACCTCTCGAGCTGTGCTCTCGAGCTCTGCTGTTACCTTGAAACCTCTCAATCAAAGCACCACTTGTTCTGTATACTTGCCCATACACAATCCTCTATATTTTACAATGAATGGTCTTAAAACAGAATCAAAATCGACACAATATATGCACAAGGTGCATTAGAACAAATTAAGTCATTTTGACTGAAAAACTCAGTTTTAAAGGATTTAAGAGTTCTTTTGTTTTGGACAAGTACAGGAACAGACTCACCTCCAACTCTGTCATCATGAGACTGCAGTGAAAATAGTCTCTTCATAGCGCACAGTTTCAATGCGATGTGCAGCGTCGGCCTGGCCTGCCTGGATACCCAGAAATTTCCCGCTGGGCCCCCATCTGGTGTACACTGAAGCGCTGCTGCTGGGTATGGAGGGCGAGGCAACAGGTGTGGCTGCGCTAGCAGTCTTGCGGAATTTACAGCCACATCAGATCTGTGTACAGTACTAGGTGTACTAATCGAAGATCCGAACTCCGCTGGCATGCCCCGAGAAGTCGGCAAGCTGCTGCAGCACGCACTGAGCCCAGCGAGTAGCCGCACACCCTCCAGGCTGCCGAACAACTTGAGCCTCCTCACCATAACCCCTGTCCCTTTGTCCTGAACCCATTTGGAAACACAACACAACAGAGAGGCGTAGCCAGTCCTCCACCCCAAGCCCACCCATCCGCCTAGCAGCAGGAGCAGCGTCGGCTTGCACGTCTTGTCTATAATTTAAATTTTTTGGTGTGTGAGCTGCGGCTGATGTATCAGCGTAGCTGGCAGTGGAGGGCTCTGCAATCATTTGGCGCTCACGAGCCTCTCACTTCTCGCTTCTCTCACTTTGCTGCTGGAAAAATGAGCTAGGAGGCGGCTCATTCCCCAGTCCACCTCCCGGATCTCGCCACACCAGCATGCGTTCCAGGCGGGGCCGTTGAGAGAGGATCGCAGTGGAGCAGGCAATACTGTTAGAAGGAGAGGGTGCGTTGCCTCAGCCTAGGATTTTCTGTCTTGTTTTCCACTGCTTTGGGAAGTTGGAATGCCTGTTACTTACCTTATCTCTTGGAACTGGATGCTGCAAGAGGTGAACCTCATCCTCCGACCTTAGTCATGCATGCGGAGAATTAATGAAGATTCCTAAATATCCTAAAACTGGATTAATTTTAAATAGAGTGTGCCTTATTTGAGAAGCTCCCCTGCCCCCCTTTCCTTCATGGCTGCAGACCTAATTAACCGTCCATCGTCAGAAAGAATGAGTCTGGCTGTGAATTATTTTGAAATGGATATGTGCCAGCTGCCCGCCCAGATCTCACTCAGGTCCGCTTGTGAGGAAAGGAGGCGTGGTCTAGCAAAGAGGGGGGTTGGCGGGCTCTTTAAATGCCCTAGGAAAAACGGCGAGTTCTGTTGGATTTTCTATAATGACCCAACTAGAAGTGTGTGTGGTGGAGCCTGCCTGTCCTTGAGGAGTGCGCAGCTATTTTTTCGAAAATTGCTGCAAGCCATACGCCATAGTGAGTCGGATGTTGTTTTGCAGTCTGGTGGTCTGTGAGGAATCGAGCCAGCGAAAGGATTCAGAAGCTGTGAGCAAGCAGAGGCAGAGCAGAGCAGGAGGCGCTGCTCTGAAGAGAAAAAGACTAGAGAGAGAGAGAGAGAGAGAGAGAGTGCTGCTGAGCTGAAATTTAAACCAAGCCCTTGCTGCTGCTGCTGATTTTTTCCCACTCTGTGAACGGACCTCGAGTCCTCCAGCAACACAGTTTTTATTTGAATTTCCATACTTGGCCGTCAGTCACGGTCGTTGGTCTGGTACCCCTACCGTTCTGGTTCCTGTTTGTACTAGTGACTTCTCTGCCTGTAGCCAGCCAAACCAAGAAATCTCGTTCGGACACTGAAGGGACCTTCATCAGCCTCAGACATTAGCAATCACGTATTTATTTGGTTATCTGTGTAACACAGCACACTATGTACTAATTACTTCTAAATGTATTGGCAGTTGTACAGCATACAAAATAATTTAGACTGGGGTGGTCCATCTGGGGGCAGGGGCTTGTAACATGGGGTAATAAAATCTTTACTAATACAGCCCCATTGCTTTGTCCATCTTAAGTTTTAGGAGTTCTTTCACAACCCTTTCTTCTGTGAAAGGTCAGGATGGGGATGCAGGGAGGTGGGTTACCGCCTACTGGGATGGGAGATGGGACCACTAGCCACCAGGGTTTGTATGTGTGCCAGTGATCGGGGCTGTGGTTGTGGGGTGGCTGCTACACTACGGAAAAGAAGATCAATCAGGGAATGTCTCTTATTCACAGTGATCAGCTGGGGAGGGGCTGCTAAACTATGGAACAGTGGATCAGAAATGTTCATTATTTACTGTGATCGTTGTTTGGGAGGGCTGCTACACTGTGGTATGGGGTATCGGGGAATGTTTATTGTTTACAGTGAATGAGGCTTGCAGCTCAATGAAATCAATTAATAGCAGTCCACCCTTGAATACAACTTGGGCACTGTCTTTTGGGGTACATAGCTGTGTGGGATCATCTCTCTTTGTGTGACAATGTCACTCTGAGGTGTAGCCTGATTTCTATTTTTGTATGCATACTCTGCAACTCCTGCCCCTATTAAAAAAAAAAAAAAAAAGTACACATCCTCTCAACTGTGGCCCACCATTTTAAAATAAAGCATGTTAATAGATGCTTTATCTGAATAACCAGCGTTGGACTGGCCGTATACAAAATAACGAAAGCTAAAAAAAAATTAGTCTGGGGCTTAAATGATTGGGAGATGAGTAATTTCAAGGCTCAAAACTATGTTCACAGCCACATACATGTGTTGTAGCAAAATAAAATACACTGGAAATTATATGAATGTGGTATGATGTTTCATACTGTTGTGTACAGGTGCAGGAGTCTAGATCAGCGATGGGCAACATGGGATTGTATGAGGGTCAAAAGTGCGCCCTCCAGTGATCTGTAGGCGCATCACTACTTATGCTCCATATTCAAAACTAAATTATGCAAAATACACATGTTAATAATGCAAAAACATTTATTAAATGTCACACGTTATTAAAATGTTAAAACATTATTAAATAGTGTTTACTTATTGTTACTTTGTGTTAACTTATAATAATACATAAACGTAATATGCAATATTACTGTAACGATTGTGTGTGTGTGTGTGTATAAGTATATATATATATATATATATATATATATAACAAGAAGGGGGTTAACTTGACTCGTGTGCACAAATGATGGTAATTAATACAAGTAATTTACTGCCTTTGCCTGGTATTCACAGCTTAAAACTTTGATCACCAGCAAAGCACAATAAATTATCAGCAATACGGTGTGCGTTAATTTAATTGGGCATTTAAAATTGTGACAAGCTAGTAATGATAAATTACTGCTACAAGTATTCTACATTAAATTTTCTACCAGTTACTGCTTGCAGCATCAATACCTTGGATTAGTGGCACATGTATTCACTGCAGCATAGCCAGTTGTAACAAAATAATCACCACAATATCTGTTTGAGATGTTTGAGAAAATGCTGGTCAGGTGAAGGCATGGACAGTGAGGAAGGGTACCTGGCTCATACATTGGGGTGGGAGGTGGTGTGGACCTGGTGGCCATGATTGTCAGTGTGGGAGGGGTGCAGAGCATGGTGGAAGGACTGTCCGGGGTGAGGCGAGCATGAGAACAGCCATGGCCCATCATACCTCTCAACCTTTGTCCCCAAATGTGGAACACTGACTCTCAAAATGTGGAACAAATGAGCAAAATGTGGAACATTTAATCAAATCTTTACCTCAGAAGCTCAGAACACTGTTAAAATGTTGCCATATATACAGTATGCAGAAAGTCTGACTGTTGTTGAATAATATATTTTGCATTTACCATAGATTTGTGCTTTACAATGTTAACACTGAATGTGTACAAGTCCTCACAATGTGGAACAGGGAGTTTTTGCGAAGTAAAATGAGGAATTGTCCTCATAATGTAGCGATAGGAGAGGTATGTGGCCCATGGTGGAAGGTCTGTGTCTTCAGTGCTTCACTTTGGGCACTTTACTTTTACATTCATCATTCCATCCTTTGACCTGCTGGTGAGTTAGTAGTTCTGACTGTTCTTATTCTGGAGTCAACACTGCTGGTGTTAATTCTGGGGCTGGTCCTGGGCAGGGCAGAAAGGATTTAAATCAGTGAATGGGGGGCACCTGGTGGTCGGCTCCTAAGACCTAGTGTTGGATACTGGCTGCTATATAGTATATACTATCTTGATTAGCTTTGCTTGCCAGACTACTCTGAGACTCTTCTCTAGCCAGCCAGTGGTCCTTGATGGTTTACCTTCCTCCCTTGTGTGTAAAGAAGAGAAAAAATCCAAAGATAGGCTAACATAGCTGTATCCATTCCCAATCGGCAGGTAGGTCTCAAACTTTGTGACTGAGCCCCAGGATGTGCTGGTTGAAATGGTTGGGAGCCGTCCCTATAGTGATACATCGGTTTGGTAGTCCCACACATGAGTATGGAGGTTGTATTTTAAACCTGTTTTTTAAAGTCTTAGAGGATAATTAAAGCAATAGCATCCAGTAGGTACCTAAGTAAGCGACTTAAGTTTTCCCTAACCCCGGTCTCTGTCCTGAATTGTAGTGGATAGAACCTGACACCCCCGCCCCACATCCTGTATTCCTCTCTTGGGTTTGTCCCATGTCCTTTCTGAGATATGGCCTCCAAAACTGGACACAGAACTTCAGTTGAGGCCCTCATGCTCCAGTTTCCTTAGGAGCACCCCACACACTGGCATGTGTTGACACTAGCAAAGGTAAGCATGGGGGTGTGCCCCATTAGGCTGAGGTCAGTTTTTATTTCAATGCCAATTTTGACAAAGGAATGCTGCTGCTTCACTAACGAGGACCTTGTTAGTCAAGCAGAGGCATTCTTTGTCAAAATCTACTAAGTGGATAAAAAACTGCCTCCTTAGTCAGTGGAGCACACCCCATGCTCATCGTAGCATTGTAGGCAAACAAGTGCCTGTATGGAGTCATGTTTGTTTCCTAAGGAATTTGGAGCTTCTACTGAGGGCTTAACTCAGTGAGGCCCCAAGACCCATGTAGGTGGTAGCAGAAAAGATATTCCTGAGGTCTTGTCCCACTGATGGACGTTGCTGCTTAAAGCGTAAATATTAACAAACTGGATTGGGTGCAATTGACTGCAAAGCACCATTGGAAAGGTAATTTTATGCTGAACAGCTTTGCCACTCGTAGTTTTGTGTGTAGCACTTACGGTTCAATTTGAGGCATTAGCATTTGTGGCATGCTGATTTTGGCTTGATTTTGCTCCAAAAGCTCCAGGTTACACTGGTAAAGGTAAACAGGCCACCGCCACATGTGGTGGAATTCTGAGTACCTGTGGTCTCAGTGAGTTAATATAGTAGTTGGTCAAGCTGCATGTATGTTTGGGGTTGGAGAGGTTTAATGAACCCCAGCTCTTGCTCTTTAGCCATGTGTTCTGCCTGTAGTGCTGGTTGACAGTTAAGCTGAGAGGTTGCTTCACTTCTCAAAGTTCTATAGGTATGAAGCATTGCATGTTTAAAACATGGGGCCAGATGGAATGTCATGGAAACTTGTTTTCACCTTGAGGCTGGTCATAGCGTGGGCTGCTTTTTGGAAGCTTGTGCAGTTTGACTTTGGATGGCACGGCACATGCGAAAGTTTCTACTTCTGTCTGTGGCTTCACCTTCTCACTCCTATCTCTAGGGTTCCTCCGTCCTCCTATGCATCTTTTCAACTTCTCCATGGTTAGCCCCATCAGCTGCACTGGGAACTCTATTCCATGCATCCACCGCCCTTCCAGTGAAGTAATGATGCTTTATGCTGCCCTTAGTCTACCCATTCCAACCTCATGTCATGCCCTCTCATTCCTCTGCCTCTCCTTTTCTGAAAGATGATACCCTCCAGTACCCTATTTATTCCATTGAGATATTTGAAGGCTTTCTCGTAGTGTGTGTCTGTGTGTGTCTCTCTCTCTCTCTCTGTGTATTAAGGTCCTGTGCTCTCTCTAGTCATATATGCCTTTGGTGTAAGTCCTATACCATCTTTGTCCATTGTGGCATAGATTTGCCATGAATCCACTGGAGAAAATGGCTGCCGGTATACTGATGTGCCATTTTGGAAATGGTTGGCATTACCTACTGTGTTTGCATAGAGCTTTTGCTATGCTATACCAGCATCTAAAACCCAGTTTCAAAATGTCATCTTCATTTTTCATGGAAAATGAGTTCAAAATCCTGCACAATGCCACTGCTATCATGGAGTCATGTGGTGGTAGGTTCTTGTGGTTCTTATGTATAGAAAAGAAATCTGTTTAGTGGTACTGGTCAACCACCCATGTTGTTGCATAATTGTCTGCCATAATTCAACTCCAGATTACTGTAATGGGCAGGTAAAAGCAGCAGGAACAGAGTGGACAGTGTGGTGACTGACAGACTGAGCTTGGCGCAGCACATCACTGGCAGTGTGGCTTGACCAGAGAGCAGAACTAGCAAAGGTAAATCTGGTTGAATTTTGGGTTCAGTTATTTGTCCTTTCTGGTTCTGTTGTTGCGTGTTTGTCATGTTCTTTTGGTACAGTTATTGCCTTTCAGATAGAACAGTTGTCTGGAGGATCACCTTATTGCGTGGAAGAAATCAGTCTTCACGATGTCTGAGCTGAGCAAAGTCAAATCTGGTGCACAGAAAGGAAACTGGCGAACTTGTCTGCACTGGTGGCAGCATCAAGTGATCCAAAACAAAGGAAGCTATCACTGTTTACAGGCATACAAAGAAAAGTTACTACCCACAGAACAAAACTAGTCTTGAGGCGCAGCTGAAATACAAGGTGGACAAACTGTGGCTCAGTGTGTGACCAGCTGCACTGCAAGTCAGAATCTAAATATTCAACAAATACAGCCAGTGAATTCTGCAAGGGGAACAGTTGTGCCACTTGATGTTGTGAAGACTACAAATCCTATTTTCAATGCCCCAAAAGGTCTGCCTCGAACATGAAAAGGTTGCCTTTGTACAAAGGCATCCAGTTCAACCTGGATTCGCAGATGTTAAAGTCCTACCATACAAACCGTCAAAAATCTACACACAGATTCTTCCTGGGAGCAACAAAGTTATACCAAGGAACTGGGTCACGGTACAGGTGGTTGACTGTTTGGTGCATTCTCTCCACTGCAGTATCTGCATGGCATTTCAGATGTGGAAACTAGGTTTGTTACAGGATACCAAGACTTTAAGCACATCTACCAAGATGATAGAACATGAGGATTCCAGAGCTCACAATGCAGCTGTGGATGCATATCTGGCCTGCTTAGTGGATGCTGATGTTGAAACAGCTGGTGAACAAAGATATGGTAGCAAGTCGGAGGAAGCAAGTCCAGCAGAACATAGATGTCATGCGGAGGATTATTGAAGTTGTCAAGTTTATTGGACGCCAGTGCCTGCCATATCATGGAAAAGATGAAGCTTTATACAGCGTGCAGGACCCATCACTTAACCATGGAAATTTCTTGGAGCTGATTCTTCTGTTGTCCCAATTTGATGTTCCTCTGAATACACACATCCAAAAAGCAATAGAGCAGAGCAAGAGAAGGAAGCAGAGAATGGAGAAAGAAAAAGACACTTCAGAAGCTCGTGGCCGTGGAGGGCTGATTACTTTGCTGTCAAAGACCACCGTAAATCAAATTATTGAGATTATTCTGCAGATAATCAGGGACAGCATTGTAAAAGATACTACAGACCAGAAGATCAGCATTCAGATGGATACCACACAGGACATTGGAGTGACTGACCAAGCAGCTATCATTCTACGGTATGTGAAGGACCTTAAAGTTCATAAGCGTCTCTTTGCTGTGGTTGAGGTGCAGGACACTTCTGGACAAGGAATGACAAGGTTTTAAAGGAGAACTTTGAAATGCATGGGCTCGATATGAAGAACATCGTGGGGAGTCCTTTGATGGTGCAGCCAACATGAGGAGCGAGTTTGAGGATTCTGACTTTGATAAAAAGATTAGCCAAACAGTGTCTATATTTGGTGTTATGCACATGTTCTCAATTTATGTGTCTCAGATTGCAGTGAAGCAGTTGTGGAAGCAAAGACACTATTTGGTTTGCTACAAAGGACATCAGCCTTCATTAGTGAATCGCATTAAAGGATGACTATATGGAAATCTAGCATTGATGAGTGCGGGACAGGACAAACTCAGATGGCTTCAAAAGATTGGTGAAACCAGATGGTGAGCAAAACCTAGAGCACTGGTATGCATCTTGGAACATATGAAAACCAGAGAAGAATCTGTAGTGTCACTTCTCCAGACTTTGCTTTTTATTAGTACCTCTGGAAAGTTTGATGCTAAAGCTGCCAGTGAGGCAGATTCACTGCTTGACAAATGAAAAGTTTGCGTCATTTTGATAGCATTTGTGTTCATGAAGATCTTTAAATGTGGGCCAGTATCAAAGTATCTACAGACTAAGGGACTAGAGTAGTATAAGGGGATATAACTTGTCAAATGTTAAATTTCAGCCAATCAGGCGTGCCACGTCATTTGACAGGTGGTTTTCCTTAGCAACGCCCGCCCCTTTCAGCCGGAAGTCCCCACCTTCCCGGCACCATAACGCCCATATGGTGCCACAGGAGTGACGTGCATTTGGTCCTCGAACGGAAGTCCTCCCTTTTCTCGCCGTCACGTGCCTCCTTCTTCTTCCCTCCTCTCGGATCCTTGCCACAGACTCGCACCGAGTCCCACCACCTCTCCTCCCCTCACATCAGAGTGCTAACGGCTCACCAAACCCCTCCCTCAGACCCAGATCCAAGCGTCACAGCTTGCACCGGTCCCTCCTCCCCTCACATCACAACCCAGCCTTACATCTAATTCACACCACAGTCTCCTCCTTGATCCACCACCGCTTGCACCAGTCCCTCTTCCTCCACCACCCTGCTCCCTCTCGCACCCCTGCTGAAAACATCCTAGCTCAAACTCAGGTCCCTCTCCTCACACACACCCTGCTCCCTCCTCCTCCCACCCTTTTGCAGTCCTGCTCTCCTCCCCTCCTCGATCCATCCACCTCTTGCACAGAGTCCCTCTTCTCACCCGCCCCTCCCCCTCCTCCCCCTACCACGTGTCCTAGCTCAAACCTTGGTCCCCCTCCTCCATTCCCTTTCCCTCAGACTCCTGCTCCCCTCCTTCCTCCCCTCCCCACTCCACCCAGTCCTAGCACCTTCATACACCCCACTCTCGCTATTCATTCGCACCTGCCTAGGTCCGGGGATATAAGGACAGGATGTGTGTAAATGCATTGTGACTTGGAAATCTGTACAAGGAATGCATCATCAGGCATCTCTGTATAGATAGGTTTATGTTTTGGGTGATTTTGTAATGTTTGTAATTATTTTTGTCTTGCTGCCTGTATGGGTGATGCCTCTCCTGTGCATCCCAGTATCCCCCGCCCTCCTTACTGCCTTCACACATTGTCTGCCTACCTTTGGGACACTTGATATGACTACCCCCAGGTCCCTTTCATTTTGTTGTAGTTAATACCCCCCAATTGTATGTACATGCCCTGAGTTTTTGTTTCCCAGGAGCATTTCCTTGCACTTTTGCATTGAATCTAAACTGCCATACTTTGACAATTCCTCGAACCTTGCCAAGTCCCTTCTCATCCTTTCAATCTCCTCACCTTGTGTATCAACTCTGTTGCTGATCTGTCTCATCAGCAAAGAGGCATACTTTCACTTACAGCCCCAATGCAATGTCACCTATAAAGACATTCAGAGAGGATCAACCAGTACTGAAACTGGGATAGTCCTGCTAGTATCCCCTTTCTTTGGGTGTAGTCCATTTACTATACCCTCTGCATCCTTATGTCCAGCCAATTTTTGTCAGGCTACCACCTTGGACCCACTCCAGGCTGGCTAATTTGTTTATTAATCTTTTGTGCATGACTGAGTCAGATACCTTGCTAAAATCTGGGTATGCCATGTCCATATAGAAACATAGACTTTGGACAGATAAGGACCCCTCCTCCCCAGTCTGCCCATTTTCTACCTAGAGGATCGCTGCAGATCCTATTTAACCAACAGTCTATTTCTTCCTACCCCCACCAAAACTGCCTTATATCTGTCCCATGCATTCTTGAATTCTCCACAGTTTTAGACCCCAACCTCCTCAAGAAGGCTGTTCAATGCATAGTCCCTCCTGGTCTACTACTTTGGTTACCCAGTCAAAGAATTATATTAGATGAGTAGTTCTTAGACTTTGTCACAGTGAGCCTCCCAAATCCGTGGAAAAGATTTTGAGCCTCCTTCAAAACACTGAAATAATCTCCAGGCCTCCCAAAGTAAAATAACATTACTGTACTTTCACGGTACACCATGAATAAATTGAAACCCCTTTGAGTACTTTGCTCACATTCAGTTCTTTGTCTTATACTGACATGGAACCTTTGAAAAAGAGGTCATGTGCTCAAGGTGTTATCTGAAAAATAAATAAAGAAACAAATATGATTATTCCACTTATTGTAACCCCCTTCCCCCACAGGCCAACCTACCTGCTGTGCTATTTTCATTCTTAAACCATTATTACCCCTTGTTGCAGTACCTTCATGGGTCACTACTTTCTCAGTTTCCTCTCTACATGAAATAACCTTCCCACATGCTTTTGCCCTCCCACCTTCTCTTGCAAGTAAGCAACTTCTCTGGGATTACTTTGCTCCTTCCCGATATTGTTCTTAGCACTTTTATGCTCAACCCTTGCATTTGGGCTGTTCTGCCATCATTCTACAACTGATCAATTACCACCACTCATTATTAGTTTACTATTCATATTTGTTTGCACTATTGTTCACTGGTATTTCTTGATTGTTTGCGGTTTACCTTTGAAATGGTATTCACACCCTCCTCCCAGGTACACGGAAATGAGCCTTAGCTCATTCCTTGCCACCTATCAGTAAATAAATACATAAAATTCACCTACTATTATCCTCTTTCAGTTAAGCTTCATCTCTTCACAAAAAATATATAAAACTCAAAATTACATACAGTACTTTTTCAGACTTGCTTCAGCCTCCAAAGGAAGGGCCTCCCAGGAAGCATGCCTCACCATTTGAGCATCCCTGTCTTGGAATTCATCTGACATGACCTTCACACTGTGAATCCATGCTACTCTGTGTCATGTGCCCTGCTTGCCCTCAGGGTGCTCAACAATTCTTTCTTTCAAGTGATTCCATAATTTTCCCTAACACTGAGGTCAAACTAACAGCTCTGTAACTTCCTGCCTCGGCCTTGCTCCCACTTTGTCAAGGGGAATCAGATCAGCCTTCCTCCAGTCCTCAGGTACCACACCATACTCCTATGATTTGTTAAAAGGGTAGTCCGTTGGTCACTAGCTCACACTTAATTCTTTTAGAATTCTTGGGTGAATCCTGTCAGGCCCCATTGCCTTGACCACCTTGAGATTTAGGAGGTCTTTCAGGATCCTTTCTTCTGTGAATGGACTTGTACACAACCCCTCCCCAACCCATCCAGAGTGCCTATATTGTATGGGTATGGTATTGTATATGGAAAGTGCAATTAAGTGACCTCCTTGAAAATGAGTTTAGCTCAATAGAGCTCCATCTCTGTTCATAGTTTGTGAATAAAAACATTTGATACTTGCTAATGTTGCCTATGAATGTCCTATTAACATTCTACAGAACACTGTATGTGTGTGTAGGTGGGGGCATAATTTTGAAGTACATACAGTAGTTGAAGGAAGACCCATCTAGTTCTATGAAAGGCTGTCAACAGCTTAAGCAATATCAGTACAATACTCAAAAAGGCTCCTAAACTGAAAATAATAACCAACATTTGAATTAATGTATTTAAAAACATCAACAGTGGGTCAGAAAAGCAATGACAGTCCATCCAGTCTGCCAATGGTTAGCTATTTAACTGTCATGATCAAGATTTCATGCAAATGTACATATTTGTTATATCATCTTTTTTCTTGAAATCTTCACTGTGTGGCAATCTCAATGGTATAACATGGCTGTAAATCACAATAATAGGTTAAATAATGAATTTGTGACACAGTTGTAGTAGGATCAAAATTCAATACAAATGTCACAAAAGTATTTTTCTTATAAATGTATTAATGGAATCATGATTATATGCTAATTGTAATACTGATATACTGTATGATTTAACAATCATTCATTAAGAAATATAAATTACTGATGATAATCACGCTAGAATCAGAATTTCATGCAATATACACTGGGTTGGGATCATTACATGAAATCTTCATTGAGTGGCAATCTGAAATGGTATAAAAGGGTTGTGAACCATAATAATAAGTTATGATGAACACATTTGTGACACTGCGCATGATTGGGATCAAAATTTCATGCAAATTTCTCTAACACTTGTTTCACATTTTCCTTTATATGCCTTATCATTAGGTATATGACTCCCATTTTTCCTATCCCTCTCTGTGCCAAAGGGTAATAATTTTTTAAAATATCCTCATTTTAGACCAATTTTGAGACCAAACTTTAATCAGTCTCATTGATCTTTTAGAGACTGGACCAGCTCTTGAACAAGCAAGATCTTGCAAATCATCACCCTTACTACCATCCTTTAAAGACCAACTCCTACCTCTGTAATTTCCTGCCTAATTATCATCATCGATGCTTCTACCAATGTCTTGTGTTCCTAGACGTAGTACTGCATCTAGGGTCACTATCTGGCTCTTTAGTACATCCACAGTCCTACTCTTCAGGTGAACTTTGTTAACCCCTGTAACACAGCTTTCCATCCTATGTTATTTATTTTCCTTACAAACTGTTCCATCTAGGAGGCTTTTGAATCTCTGATAGCTCCTAGCTGTCTAGGTGCCAAAGGTACTGTGCCCGTTTCCTCCTCCACTGGCCACTTACAGCCTTCCTTCTCTTACATTACAAAGCAGAACCCTGAGTTATTACTATGACTCACTAAGTTATACTGTCCCTTGTCTACTTTTTGTGCCCCAGGCTTTGTTCTCCAATCCACGTTATACTATAGTATTGTATACATGGACAATGTACCAATAAGTGCCTCCTTGAAATGAGTTTAGCTCAATAGAGCTCCATCTCTGCTCAGTTTGTGAATAAAAATGTTTGATACCTGTTAATATTTATGAATGTCCTATTAACATTCTACAGAACACTGTGTTATTGTGTCGGGGAGGGGCATCAGCAATTCATAGGTAAAGAAAAACATCTACACTGCACTCTGCTCAATCTTTCTAGCATAAAGCAGCTCATCAGTAGATCATCGTAATTCAATGCAAGAAGTAAGATACGACAGGGCACAAAACCCTGGCACAATATATCAGCTGGGGGGTGGAGAGGACAGCATGCACCAAGCAGTGAAAGATACCTGGGGTTATCATCTCTAGTGACCTCAAGGCAGGGAAATAGGGTGTGACAAGGCAGCAGGTAAAGCAAATAGGATGCTGGGATGTATAGGCAGGGGCATCACCAGCATCCTATTTGCTTTACCTGCTGCCTTGTCACACTGTTTCCCTACCTTGAGGTCATCAGAGATGATAACCCCAAGATCCCTTTCCTGCTTGGTGCATGCTATATCCTCACCCCCCACTGATATATTGTGCCAGGGTTTTGTGTCCTATGATGCATTATCTTGCACTTCCTTGCATTGAATTGCATTGATCTACTGATGAGCTTGCTTATGCTAGAAGATTGAGCAGAGTGACAGTCATTTTGACTTTTGTGTGATGTTTAGGTTGCAATATGTTGAAATAGGCTATTGTATATGTCTAATTTTACATTCTGCTGTTGCTTTAATTTGACTAAGGATATTTAAAATCAGCATGTTACTTTTCAGAGAAACTGTGATGTGTTTTCCCAACAGAATGAAACACAATTCCATATAATATCCTGAAACAGAGAAGCCTTGATTATATGCAGTATCTCTGGTTCTCAAACTGTGATAGTCAAACATGAATGGCACAAAGTGTCCCTCTGTAGTGGGGACCTCACCCTACACCTGAGGATGCTACCTCAGCCCAATCCTTCCTTGCCTCGTGCCCAGCAGCAGTTACAGTAATCAAGAGGCTGAGCTCCTGTGGAGAAGGGTCTGGGAGCTGGACAGTGCAAGTAACTCTTCTGCAACTCACCTGACACCTGGCAGCAGGAAGAGACACATGTTCACTGTGGTTTTGGCAACATAATTAGTTACGCGATTAAGGGCGTAGCAGGAGGATACTACCTCACTAAAGAACCCTGCTACTTATATGAAACCTTTGAAAATGTAGAAACATAGAAGTTGATGGCAGAAGGAGACCGCTATGTCCATCTAGTCTGCCCTTTGTTTTAGACACTATTTTGACACTCTAATTGCTCCTTTGCACTCAGGGGTTGCTATGTGTCTTCTCTCCTGCATTCTTGACACCCCCCAATAGTGCTGCGCCACACAACATATGTTGTGGTTGTTTCAAGCATCCACCACTCTTTCTGTGAAGGAAAACTTCCTGGTGTTGATAGAGAACCTGCCGGCTTTCAGCCTGAGGTCAGGTCCCCTGTCCCGGAGGCCTTATTGAAATGAAAATGTTCCAGTGCCTGCACCTTGTTAATGCTTTTATGTACTTTTAATGTTCCAGTCTGTCTCTCTCTCTCTCTCACATTCTTCTCTGCTCCACAGAGTATACTAGTACCCCAAGTCCTTCCTTCTAGGACATGTAGCTAAGGTTTATAATGCAATATAAATGTAATTTAAGGTTTATGATAAATCAGTTTCTATTTCAAGAACTTCAATGCAAAAGCCCTGAAGCATGGGCTACACTAAACGTTATTTGCCTGTAAAGTTAGAAGCATAACTCTAATCTGCTCATAACCCATAGCACCCGCAAGACCTGAGATGGGTATATTTACACAACACAATATAAACTTGTCCTTTGATTTATATAGTACATATTGTTAGACTTTTTTTTATTATTTGCAGATTGTGCATGTTTGTAAGTATACTCTATGATTTCCACAGTGGATGGGTATTCAGTAGTGTGGTGGTATATGTGGGTGGTGTTTGTCAGTGTTTTTCCATGATGTACGTTTTTTGTTATACTGTAACGGTGTATAAGCAAGCACCCATGAATGCATCTTCGCACGTATGATTGCATTGTTGATACACATATAAAAGGGGACATGATACAGGCATGCCTCCTTTTTTGTGTATTAGTTTTTATCCTTGCCCCTTACTTTCATCATTTAGAGATAAACCTTACGAACTGGGATATACCTTTCTCAGGCCAAAGTCATTATATAGAAGGCAACCAGGTATTTTTCTCTCGGTTTTCTTGTGTTTTTATTCCTCTGCCCCGGCATAGGTGAATGCCTCTGTTAGCCTGTGTACACACAGTATGCACCTGTGGAAGGATTCTACTTTCTAACCCAGCTAAAGCCACTGCTGTGCTGGATGCATTGCCATTTTACAGTTCTGAAAACTTAAACTGTGTGTTCTCTGAGTCTCTTTTCAACTGGTACATTTTCAACTCTTATGCAGTGAATATCGCCTCACCCTCCCCATTTCTTTTCATGAAAAGAAACAATACAGGGTTTACTAGATTGTGAGAAATCTGCTGTTCCAGACGCCTACTATGTAAATGTATGTACCGACTCTTTTGTATAGCTGATGATATCCTAGTAAGATTTAACAAAAGTATCCTTTCACTTGTAAACCTGTGTCTTATTCTCATTCTTCAAAGATGAGCCACATCGGAGTCTCCCAGCTTGGTAACACCCTCACCCCATGTAACGATTTATCAAAACTACCTTTCACATGTAAATGTATGTCCAATGGTTCTCACCACTTTGCTCATTCATTAAGAATTCATTACACGCTTATCAGTATTCAGAGTGTTTCACATGTGTACGCTAGCTATAGGTTGATAATCTATCTGTAAGCAAAGATTTCAGAATTTAGTCATTTTACATCTAACGGAGCAATGACCACAGATGGATTTAACACTGTTAGACATTTTATGTGGTCTTTTGGGGAACTTTATATACTTTTTATTCTGTGTTAAAAGGGAAATTTGTTCTCCTGACTCACTGGAGTAAATGGAAAATATACTTTGGCAACCCTTGAAAAAAGTTGGGAACTTCTATGGATTACTTTCATTTTATTGTGTGTTAAAAGGGAAATTTGTTTTCCTGACTCACCGGAGTAAATGGGAAATATACTTTGGCAACCCTTGACAAAAGTTGGGAACTTCTATGGATTACCTTCATTTTACTGTGTGTTAAAAGGGAAATTTGTTTTCCTGACTCACTGGAGTAAATGGGAAATACACTTTGGCAAGCCTTGACAAAAGCTGAAAACTTTTTGTGTGAATTATCATCCTCAATAGGAATAAATTTTTTCTTGCAACATTCACAGGAAACTTGGGGGACGTGGTATATATATATATATATATATATATATATATATATATATATATATATATTACAAACAAGGTAAGATTTGTAGTTAGTTTTCTGTCCAAAGCAGTGTAGATGTTTTTTCTTTACTATGAATTGGCTGATGCCCCTCCCGCACACACACATTAGTGTTCTGTAGAATGTCAATAGGACATCTATAGGGAACATTAACAAGTATCAAACATTTTATTCACAAACTATGAGCAGAGATGGAGCCTATTGAGCAAACTTATTTTCAAGGAGGCCACTAATTGCACTGTCCATGTATACAATACCATAGTATAACTGATTGGAGAACAGACGCGGGGGTACAAAGTAGACAAGGGACAGCATAATCTCTAGTGAGTCATAGTAATAACTCAGGGATTCTGGCCGATGTAATGTAAGAGAAGGAAGGCTGTAAGTGGCCAGTGGAGGAGGGAAACGGAGCACAGTACCTTTGGCACCTAGACAGCTAGGAGCTATCAGAGATTCAAAAGCCTCCTAGATGGAACAGTTTGTAAGGAAAATAAAATAACATAGGATGGAAAGCTGTGTTACAGGGGTTACAAAAGTTCACCAGAACAGTAGGACTGTGGATGTACTAAAAGAGCCAGATAGTGACCCTAGATGCAGTACTACATGTAGGAACACAAGACACTGGTAGAAGCATCGATGATGATGATATTAGGCAGAAATTTACAGAGGTAGGAGTTGGTCTTAAAAGGATGGTAGTAAGGGGTGAGGATTTGCAAGATCTTGCTTGTTCGAAGAGCTGGTCCAGTCTCACAAAGTCCAATGAGACTGATTAAAGTTTGGTCTAAAAACTGGCCTAAAAATGAGGATATTTGTGCAAAATTGTTACTCCTTTGGCACAGAGAGGATTGTTGGAAAAATGGTAGACTGTATACTCTAATGATAAGGAAAAATGTGAAACAAGTGTTAGAGAAATTTGCATGAAATTTTGATCCCAACTGCGGCAGTGTCACAAAATGTGTTCATCATAACTTATTATTATGGTTCACAACCCTTTTATACCATTCAGATTGCCACCCAATGAAGATTTCATGTAATGACCCCCAACCCAGTGTACATTTGCATGAAATTTGATTCTAGCGCATTATCATCAGTAATTTATATTTCTTAATGAATGACTGTCACATTAAGCAATATATCAATATTCCCATTAGGGTATAATCACGATTCCATGAATACACTTTATAAGAAAAAATACTGTGTACATTTGCATGAATTCTTGATCCCGACTACAATCTGTGTCACAAATTCATTATTTTAACCTATTATTGTGATTTACAGCCATGTTATACCATTGAAATTAACACCTAATCAAGATTTCATGAAAAGACACCAACAAATACATTTGCATGAAATTCTGTTCCTACTGCACTTAAGTCAGTAATTAATGTTTCTCAATGAATGATTGTCATATGCAACAATATATCAGTATTTACAATCACTTATAAGCATGATTCCATGAACATATGTATAAAAAATAATTTTTGTACATTTGCATGAAATTTTGATCCCTCTACAGCAATATAACAAATGTGCTTATCATTACTTATTATTTTGGTTCACTGCCATGTTATACCATCGAGATTGCCACAGTGAAGATTTCAAGAAAAAAGATGATATAACAAATATGTACATTTACATGAAATCCTGATCATGAAGTTAAATAGCTAACCATTGGCAGACTGGATGGACTGTCATTGCTTTTCTGACCCCCGTTGATGTTTTTAAATACATTAATTCAAATGTTGGTTATTATTTTCAGTTTAGGGAGCCTTTTTGGAGTATTGTGCTGATATTGCTTGTATGCTAGACAGCCTTTCATAGAACTAGATGGGTCTTCCTTCAACTACTGTATGTACTTCAAAATTATGCCCCCCACCTACACACACATACAGTGTTCTGTAGAATGTTAACTGGACATTCATAGGCAACATTAGCAAGTATCAAACGTTTTTATTCACAAACTATGAACAGAGATGGAGCTCTATTGAGCTAAACTCATTTTCAAGGAGGTCACTTAATTGCACTTTCCATATATACAATACCATACCCACACAATATAGGCACTCTGGATGGGTTGGGGAGGGGTTGTGATACAAGTCCATTCACAGAAGAAAGGATCCTGAAAGACCTCCTAAAACTCAAGGTGGTCAAGGCAATGGGGCCTGACAGGATTCACCCAAGAATTCTAAAAGAATTAAGGGGTGAGCTAGTGACTCAACGGACTACCCTTTTTAACAAATCATAGGAGTATGGTGTGGTACCTGAGGACTGGAGGAAGGCTGATCTGATTCCCCTTGATAAAGTGGGAGCAAGGCCGAGGCAGGAAGCTACAGAGCTGTTAGTTTGACCTCAGTGTTAGGGAAAATTATGGAATCACTTCTGAAAGAAAGAATTGTTGAGCACCTAGAGGCCAGCAGGGCACATGACACAGAGTAGCATGGATTCACAGTGTGACGGTCATGTCAGATGAATCTAAGACAGGGATGCTCAAATGGTGAGGCATGCCTTCCTGGGGAGGCCCCTTCCTCTTTCAGGGGAGGCTGAAGCAAGTCTGAAAAAGTACTGTATGTAAATTTTGAGTTTTATATATTTTTTGTGAAGAGATGAAGTGAACTGAAAGAGGATAATAGTAGGTGAATTTTATATATTTATTTACTGATAGGTGACAAGAGAAGGTGAATGAGCTAAGGCTCATTTCCGATGTACCTGGGGAGGGGAGGGTGTGAATACCATTTCAAAAGGTAACCGCAAAACAATCAAGAAATACTCAGTGAACAATAGTGCAAACAAATATGAATAGTAAACTAATAATGAGTGGTGGTAATTGATCAGTTTGTAGAATGATGGCAGAACAGCCCAAATACAAGGGTTGAGCATAAAAGTGCTAAGAACAATAGCAGGAAGGAGCAAAGTAATCCCAGAGAAGTTGCTTAATGAGCAGAGAAGGTGGGGAGAGGCAAAAGCATGTGGGAAGGTTATTTCATGTAGAGAGGAAACTGAGAAAGTAGTGTGACCCATGAAGGTACTGCAACAAGGGGTAATAATGGTTCAAGAATGAAAATAGCGCAGCAGGTAGGTTGGCCTGTGGGGGGAAGGGGGGTTACAATAAGTGGAATAATCATATTTGTTTCTTTTATTTATTTTTCAGATAACACCTTTGAGCACATGACCTCTTTTTCAAAGGTTCCATGTCAGTATAAGACAAAGAACTGAATGTGAGCAAAGTACTCAAAGGGGTTTCAATTTATTCATGGTGTACTGCATAAAGTACAGTACATTATTTTACTTTGGGGAGGCCTAAGATTATTTCAGTTTTTGGAGGAGGCTCAAAATCTTTTCCACGGATTTAGGGAGGCTCACTGTGACAAAGTCTAAGAACTACTCATCTAATATAATTCTTTGACTGGGTAACCAAAGTAGTAGACCAGGGAGGGACTATGCATTGAACAGCCTTCTTGAGGAGGTTGTGGGGTCTAAAACTGTGGGAGAATTCAAGAATGCATGGGACAGACATAAGGCAGTTTTGGTAGGGGGGTAGGAAGAAATAGACTGTTGGTTAAATAGGATCTGCAGCTTATCCTCTAGGTAGGAAAATGGGCAGACTGGGGGGGGCAAGGGGTCCTTATCTGCCGTCAAAGTCTATGTTTCTATATGGACATGGCATACCTAGATTTTAGCAAGGTATCTGACTCAGTCATGCACAAAAGATTAATAAACAAATTAGCCAGCCTGGGAGTAGGGTCCTAAGGTGGTAGCCTGGATAAAAAATTGGCTGGACATAAGGATGCAGAGGGTAATAGTAAATGGACTACACTCCAAAGAAAGGGGGATACCAGCAGGATACCCCAGGTTCAGTACTGGGGTTGATCCTCTCTAATGTCTTTATAGGTGACATTGCATTGGGGGCTGTAAGGGAAAGTATGCCTCTTTGCTGATGAGACAAAGATCAGCAACAGAGTTGATACACAAGGTGAGGAGATTGAAAGGATAGAAGGGACTTGGCAAGGTTCGAGGAATTGTCAAAAGTATGGCAGTTTAGATTCAATGCAAAGTGCAAGGAAATGCACCTGGGAAACAAAACTCAGGGCATGTGTACATAATTGGGGGTATTAACTACAACAAAATGGAAAGGGACCTGGGGGTAGTCATATCAAGTGTCCTAAAGGTAGGCAGACAATGTGTGAAGGCAGTAAGGAGGGCGGAAGGGGATACTGGGATGCACAGGGAGAGGCATCACCCATACAGGCAGCAAGACAAAAATAATTACAAACATTACAAAAATCACCAAAAAACATAAAACCTATCTATACAGAGATGCCTGATGATGCATTCCTTGTACAGAGTTCCAAGTCACAATGCATTTACACACATCCTGTCCTTATATCCCCGGACCGACAGGGGTGCGAATGAATAGCGAGGGAGTAGGGTGTATGAAGGTGCTAGGACTCGGGTGCGATGGGGAGGGGGAGGAGAAGGAGGGGAGCAGGAGTCTGAGGGAAAGGGAATGGAGGAGGGGACCAAGGGTTTGAGCTAGGACACTGTGGTAGGGGTGGAGGAGGGGCAGGGTGTGCGTGAGAAGAGGGACCTGGTGCAAGAGGTGATGGATCGAGGAGGAGGGAGGAGAGAGCAGGACTGCAAAAGGGTGGGGAGGAGGAGGGAGCAGGGGTGTGTGGTGAGGAGAGGGACTCGAGTATGAGCTAGGATGTTTCAGCAGGGGTGCGAGAGGGAGCAGGGTGGTGTGGAGGAAGAGGGACTCGGATGCAAGCGGTGGTGGATCAAGGAGGGAGACTGTGGTGTGAATTAGGATGGTGCGGCTGGGTTGTGATGTGAGGGGAGGGGAGGGACCCGGGTGCAAGCTAGGACGCTGATCCGGTCTGAGGGGAGGGGTTCGAGGAGCTGCTAGCACTCTGATGTGAGGGAGGAGAGGAGGTGGTGGACTCGTGCGTAGTCTGTGGCAAGGATCCGAGAGGAGGGAAGAAGAAGGAGGCACGCACGGCGAGAAAAAGGGAGGACTTCCGGTTCGAGGACCAAAATGCACGCTACTCCTGTGGCACGTAAGGGGCGGGCATTGCCATGGTGCTGGTAAAGGCGGGACTTCCGGTTGGAAAGGGGGCGGGGCGTTGCCATGGAAACCACCTGTCAAATGACGTGGCACGCTCTGATTGGCTGAAATTTAACATTTGACAAGTTATATCCCCTTATACTACTGACTAGACTATCTTTCAGCATGGCGCATGGTGGATCATGCTAAGATGGAGTTGCAGCAGTCTGAATTTAGAAACATCCATCAAAAAGCTTCTAACTTTGTTGCTAGAAGACAAGAAGAAATTGATGAGCTGGGTATTGATATTGACCTTGAGGATCATCTGCCAAATAAAAGGGTAGCCAGGAAGGAGAAAATGCCAGGGGAAAATGTCAGTGACGAACGAGTGGCAGATCCCATGAAGTGATTTGAATGTGAAGTGTACACTCGCATTATGGATCAAGTTCGGATGAGCTTAAGTGATCGCTTTGATAACAACAAGCAACTGATTCTGGATACCAGCTATATGGACACCCACTGCGAAAGTATAATTCAAGGTGGCATACCAGATGAAAGTCTGCAGAAAGTGGCATTGTTGGCAGAAGTAGACCATAGCAGACTTAAACTGGAGTTGTTAACTTTTGCTAAAATATTCCGACGACTGCAAAGATCACTGCCTGAAGAATACACTGCGGATGTGTTGACAGAGGATGTTGACTTTCATGACTCTGAAACTAGTGACCAGAATGAGCAACGAGAGAGAGAGAGATCTGCCAGACAAATGCAAGTCCTGCAAAGAATGCCTAATGTGCTGTTATAAAATTTTGGCACAGTACAACATGCACTCGTCTGCATTTTCAACCTTGTTCATTGTCTACGAGTATTTGTTGACTTTATCGTTTACCCCGGTGTCCTGTGAGAGAGCTTTCAGCAAGCTAAAGATAATAAAGACTCGACTGCGCTCATTGCTGGGACAAGAGGAACTGGAGGCATTCATGATTATAGCCATTGAGAGAGACCTTCTTGATGGAGTGCGCGCAGAAGATGTCATCCAGAAACTAATTCAATGATCTGAAGCATACAAGTGAGTACTGTCACCCTGACACTGGAAGGCTACTGCTACTGTCACTAGAGGGCTGAAGCTGGATGCTGGGTTCAGGTACCCAGGTCCAGAAGGAGTCAATGGATTAGACTGGCTACTATGGGGGGGCGATGTGGAGCCCGAGCTATATGAAGAGTACCATCGGTAAGTACGCTATGGGTAATCCTCGTAAAGAGAAAGGCGGTGGTCCGGGAGAAAAAGCCACAGGATCCTCTCACTCTGCTAGGACCGATCTGACTGTACAGGCCTCATCCGCCACGGAACCCGAAGAGACCTTTATCGTCGATTGGGACGAAACTGCAGAGGCTGATATCTGTGGTCTCTGACCTGAACTCAAAAGTGGATGCATACAATTCCTGACTGACTGTAGCTGAAACGTCCGTGGAACAAACCAAAAGTGAGATGGAGGAGGTCAAAAAACAATCGGAGAAGGCCATGGTAACTACCGTGAACCTGATCAAGGAAAACACGCACTTTCAGACTAGGTTAGAGACACTCGAAAACCAGGCCCGATCCACGCATATTCAGATTTTAGGAATGCCGGAGGGGATAGCAGATCACCCGGTGATGTTTATCCAAGAGTGGCTTCAAGAGAAACTGTCCCCGGAAGAACCCCTGGCTCCTTTTGTCTTGCAAAAAGTGTACAGAATTACACCTCGAGGATACAGGTCAGATTTGGACACGCCACGCACCCTACTTTTGGTGACAGACAGTGTTGGGACTAGAGACCACATTCTGAGATAGGCCCGTCGAGCGGGTTCTCTAATTCAAGATGAAAGGGCGGTTTATTTATTTCCTGATCTAAGCTATGCGACTCGCATGCGAAGGAAAAAGTCTGATGGAATTAGAAGGCGAATTAGAGAGAGAATCATATCCCTCACGCAGTGCTCTTCCCTGCCAGGTTGCGAGTGGTATATAACAGGAAGGTCTGGATATTTTCCTATTGAAGCTGGAAAGTGGTCGGCTCGTATTCAGGCCCAACAACGGGATCAGAATCAATCTATGGACCTGTCGGGAGATGAGGAGGGAGACTGAAGAATGCTGTGAGGGCCTTTATATGTATTTCAGCCTTTCCTGCTGAGCTTTGCTCCAGACTATTCGGTTTTTCAAGCCATTATTAAATAATAATTGCTTAGTGCTGGAAGGCTTTCTAGGAGCCCTAGTGTAAAATGTGATCTCAGTTTTTCAATATCTTGTTAAATCCAGTTGGAGATTTTTCTCAAATTCTGGGCTTTGAGTAAATATAGTTAAACGTTGATTTAGCTGCCAGATTCCACTTTATTTTAGGAACTACCTTTAGGTTTTTAGTGTGACGCCAATAGCCTGAGTGCAGGCAGGCAAAAGCTGGACTTTCTGTGGACTTTAGTTTTTCTTTCTTTTTGAATAAAGTCATACTGCTCATGAGCTTAATTTATGCAGCATAAGTCTTGGATATATTTTTAAATCAGGCTATTTAGTTTCCCCCATATGTGGTATCAACATATCCTTGATGCACTAATCCTATGTTTAAAGGGACTGCATCCCCTAAAATTGATTTATGTATGGGCTGACATGGATACGATGTTTTTGTGGCTTTGATATAAAGCAACTGAAAATCTAAAAATAAAGTGTATATATATAAAAAAAAAAAGACTGGCTACTGTATTTGCTACCTGGAGTAGTGATCTTGTCTGAACTGAAGAAAGGGATATTTACCATGCTGGTCTTCACTGTAATGTGAGCTGAGTGCAAGCAGAAGAGATCCTGGAACGTAATTGAGTGGAAGTAAACATTTTTAATTTCTTCTGACTGAAAACCATTGTATGCACTGTTCTGATTATTGGTTTTGTTTGTATGGAGACCTTATTATTGAATTTGTACTTTTCTACTCTGTATGTGGTAAAACAGATGCACAGTTCATTTATTAAAATAAAAATTACACTCAGGACACTGTTGGCAGACTAACGTATAAGTGATCAAATGACAATGAAACACACAATGGATACACAGTTCCATTTTATTAAAATACAAATTACATGACACTGTTGACAGACTAAAGTATACCTGATCAAATGACGATGGGAAACGTACTACAGAGTTGACTGTGCAGCTAATGTTTAGAATTAGGGAAAGTGTAGGGAAAGATTAGGATAGAAGACCTACTTTTGTGTAACAGGCTCTTGAGTCAAAGGTCCATTTTCAAGCATTGCCATGCAAACCCTTTTTCTGAACCCTTTCTTACCATGGCTGGGCCTCTGACCACCCCTTACCTCCCCCCTTCCACCCTCAGTTGCAACATCCTGGCAGCTATTTCCCTGCTTCGGCTAACTTGTGCACCAGCTTGGCCTCCCTTCACTCTGGCACTATGCATTTTGAGTTTGCCCAATTCATCAATTTCTATGCTAGTTCATAAGAACTATCACCAACCATTTTATGTGCTGCAATTAAACATATGCATTGTCACCCTCACTAACACCACCACCTGTGCTTTTCCTCTTCCTTTTACTCTGGTTGCACCTGGCTGAAACGCATGACTCGTGTGCACAGTACCAATTTGATTAAATTCATGTCCCACAATACAGTGCAGTTTAATACAGCAGCACTAACATCAATATACAATAGAACACTGTTACACTGTTTACACCTCTAGATGGCATTCAATTGTCCTTTTGAGTCTGACACTTTTTGGTTGCATCTAATTTTATTGCCTTTGTAACCAGTCCCTGAATCCCCCTCTACTCTGCAGCTGCTGCTCTTTTCACACTGCCTGAACATTCTGTGACATCAATAACACCATTCTAGACCATTCAGATGCATAGCATAGAGTGGGGTTATTAAGGCCATAGAACACTTACACATGACTCAGTAGTTGAGTGAAACTGTATGTAAGTAGATCTGAGGGCAACCCAAAGCGAAATTACAAATTTTTCAAAACTTTGTGAAAATGCCTTGGTGGAAACTTTTCACTGTGTATATAATTAGCGGACACATCAGTCTCTTCAGATGAGCGCAACCTCATTTCTGTCTTAAGGCAGAGCATCGTGAGTTACAGCCTCATGTTCCTTTATTGGGGCTAACAACAGTACTGTAACAACCATGTTGGGGGCACATAGGCTGCTTTTGGCAGAATCTTAGCATAACACACATTGCACTGCACTCTTTTCTCCTGTTCACATCATGTTGCCTCACAAATTGCTCAGAGAGGGAAAGGGTAGGGAAAGGTAGGGCCTCAACCTGTGGAGGTGCCTTGCCGGGGCGTTGAGCTTAACCACTGATTTTGTTTGAAAGGGGAACTCTCTGCTCACCTGCAGCCATGTAGCTGGATAAATGTAATGTTGCGGGATCACTTAATGAAACAAGTACTGCTAAATTGGTAAACTGCTTTCCTGCAGTATTGCTGCAGGGGTGGGACTAGCAGGTCATGGCTAGCAGCATTTTTGCAAGGTAGCAGAGTTCACTTTAAATCAATGGGACTGAAGCCTCCAAATAGTGAATATAACTTTACCAGTAATGTAATAGCTTTCTTCATAATATACAATAGCTTTCTTCCAAATGGAATACATGCTGACATCCTGTACTTTGCTACAGCATGCCGTGGTTGGGCCCCCCATTACCCTAACAGGGCCTCCCCTGCCAGTACCAAGGAACCCCTGGGCCCATTTCCAGGTGGGCCCTTTGCTTCCCAGTCCGACCCTGTGTGACCTGCAAATATAAGATACACTGCTTTCTTCCAGAGACCTTCACATGTGGAGTCAACTTCACTGGCTACAGTAAGTCCTTAATTGGTAGTTTTGTGAAGATGATACCATACTATGAAGTGCACTTTGCACATTAATTTTTAAAGTGTTTTTTTTGCACACCATTTTTTTTTCAGTGCATGAGCCTCTAAGATCCAATGGCTACCAGACCATATAGTTTTGAAATAAGACTGGAGGTAGAAAGCAAGCGGTCACTAACTAAAGTATTGGATCTCAGAAGGATGATTAAACCAAAAAGGAAGAGGTGCTCAGAGAGCCATTTCTAGAGGGCGGTGGAGGATGCTATGGAGGTAGAATGCAATATGGATTATAATTTAGCAGGAGGTTCTTGAAGCTTTTGCCAAGGCAGTAGGGAAATATACTGCAGGAAGAGAAATAGATAATTGTGGTACACATAAGAGTCGGGAGAGACAATCAGGGACAGGGTGGTTCAGAAATTAGCTGGGTAGAAGGATGGAGGAAATTCTGAGGTTATCAAAGTCAGATGTGGGGTTCCCCAGGGTTCCAACTTGAGCCAACTCCTGTTCAATATCCTTGTATGTGCAGGGGAAGAATCAGGGAAAAACCTGCCTCTTTGCAGAATATATGAAAATCTGTTTGGCAGCTCTAAGTTAACACAAATAAATAAGCAATTTCATCCAGGTACAGCGGCACCAGACAGGATGGAACTGCAACACAGAAATGCTGCCGTATATTACAAAATGCTGCAGTGTGCTGCAGGGAACAGGATGTAACTGCAACACAGAAATGCTGCCGTATATCACAAAATGCTGCAGAGTGCTGCAGGGAACAGGATGCAACTGCAACACAGAAATGCTGCTGTATATCACAAAATACTGCAGTGGGCTGCAGGCAACAGTGTAATTCAATGGCAATTAAGCCCTTTTTTACTGCAGTATTTGGTGATGCATCCGCTACTGCACGTTATTGCGCTGCATCATAACTGGCTTCACTGTAAGGGTCAGGAACCAGATAACACAGTACAGGATGGGAGGTGTGAAATGGAGATGACAGCTGAGAAGAAGGACCTTGGGGTGAGAACTACAGTCAGCCAGTTTCATGTAGAAGAGCAGTCTGGAGGGCACATAGAATGTCGCTGTGCACAGGCAGACCTCTCAATCTTCTGCCTCATAAATCAGGGACACATCTTTAACATTGGTGATAGCCTCTCAGAAAGCTGCTAGAATTAAAGGGCTTAGTGTAAAATACATTTTCTAAGGAAGAACAAGTGTGTAACTTTAACGGCTGACATTATTTTATGCTTACAACCCTCACTGCTTGGTCATGGAAACACAATTTTTTGGAGGGACAGAGTAAAATTTTGAGGCAAAATCAGGGACATCCCTGAATATCAGGGACAGCTGAGAGGTATGTGCATAGGCAGAGACATGAATGGCAGACCAAAGGAGCCAATTCTGCCCCGTACAGATCCCTGGTAAGGTCACACTTTGAATAGCGTATGAATTTCTTTAGTCTGCACTTAAGAAAGGATTAGAATGTGGTGGTGGTAGTACAGAGGAGGGCCATGTTCTCCCCCCTTAATTTCACCTCTAACAAAATAAAATCATCAATGAACTTCCCTTTGTAAACTGTTTCTTTTATTGACAGGCTCACAATGTTCACTACTGATTTCCCCCTTCTACTCTGCTCTGGGAATTTCTTTCTTTTATGGCAATCACTCCCAGCTCTGCAGTGCTCTCCTGCGAAGTTCGGTCGGACTCTTTTCTTTTCGAAATCTCAGTGGTGAAAGGAGGCAGTGGAACCGATAGAGCAGGTTTCTTTTGCTGCTGTTTCCTTTTCCATACTGGAAATTCCAAAAACTGCTTCTCCCTCCTACCCCTGCTGTTCCTCAGTGTATGCATTCTCAATATTACCCACAATCTTTCCTGTATATTGTAACAAGGCACAGCCTCACCACGGGATTCAGGATCAGCTATGCGGTGGTTAAGGAGTCTCAGGAAGACCTGTTTGTTAACATCAAACCAACTAGGTACAGTATATTTTTATTTTCTTAATATGGTTGGTGACACAGAACTTTGGGCTTCTGCCCTTTTGCTTTTTAAGGGGAAAATGAAACAAAAACAGAAATAAAGAGGCCTAGCTCCAGGTGGGAGCACGGGCTAAACAATCCCGACCCTAACTAGAAACACCCCTTTTCCAGAAGGCTAGACTTTCTGGAAGAACACAAACAGTAAAACTGAAAACTCACAATGGAAATAACTTTTTTCTTTTTGGCCTAATTCAGGAGACCAATCTCCTGAGGGTTGCTTAAGGGACTTCTGTTCTGGAACACATCCAAGCAGCTTGTCAGCCCTCTACCCCTCAACTCCCTGCTGGCTCTTCCTTCCTGTTTTTAAAGCTCTCCTGTCTGTGCAGCTGCAGTCGATCAGCCAAATCAGCTGCAGCTGTAACCTGACTATCTTACTCAGGGAAACCCCCTCTCCGCCAATACCTGAGTTTACCACAATATCTATATGCTCACCTGCTTTGGTCTTTGCCCGTGTCTCCACCTTCTTCTTTGATCTCTGCTCCTCTTCCCACACATTGCCTGGCCTGTTGTCCTGCAGCTTGTCCTGCTTTTGTCTCTTTGGTGACATCTCTATCTTGTTACCTTCGGACTTTCTCTTTTCCTTAATTTCTTTCTTCTTCTCTGATGGCTGCTCACATGAGTCTTGGAACATGGAAGAAAGTTGGGAGGCTAAAATTGAAAAGGCACAGAGTTAAAAAGGCATTTTTTGCAAGTTTCTGTTTTTAATCATAGAAACATGGTATTTGCACACGTTGCATACAAATGAAAAGAGAACTGCAGCACCTCTCATAAGCAAGTCATAACGTTTTCTGGAGTCTCTGATCCCTGGGATTTAAATGGAGGCTAATAGTGCAGCTTTTAATGTCGTTACCTCATGTAGTTAACCCTGATGTAGCAGCAAGCATGATCTTTTATTTTAAACTTTATTAGTACATTTCCCTTTATAAAGGGCAGTTACAGCGGAACAAGGTGCGACATACCACATGTACAGAAAGAACTGCCCAGCCCACTCCTCCCGCCATCCTCCCCTTACAGCAGCAACAAGACCATATAACCCTAAAGTGCAGTGATTATTTCCATTGGACATTTGAGAAAGACTGAGGTGTGGCATAGTCATAAGTGAGACAATGAGAGTAAGGAGTGGAAGGAATCCCATATTTTACTATGAGCTGCAAGTCTATTATGAAGGCTTGCAATTGCCTTTTCTGTTCGGAGATTAGCAATGATTTCATGCAACCACTCTTGGAAAGATGGGGTGGATTTGTCTTTCCAATGGCGTAAAATGAGTTTCTTAACAGATAGAGCAATCATGGAAATACGAAATTTCCTGATTCTGACCCTGACAAGGGACATGTCCCCCTAGGAGACATATCTCAGGAATAAAGTACTCCTGAAGGCCCAGAAGGGGATCCAAAAACATCTTGATTGAATTCCATAGACGGGAAACTTTGGGACAGGACCAAAACATATGAAGGAGCGTTCCTTCTTCCTGCATGCACTTAATACATGTACTAGAATTCGAGAAACCCCATTTCTTTAGTTTAACAGGGGTACAATACATAGTGTATAATATATGGCATTGCATGAGAAGCAATCTGTCCTGGGAAACATATTTATGACAGGATCGCCATAGGGATTGCCAATCCAACTGGTATTTAGGAAGGAGTGAGTTCCAGAATCTAGTAGGTACAAAGGAGTCCCCGAATTTTTTATAATACAACACTCTGTATAATTTAGATACAGTGCCTGAAGATCCAGACAGTACGGAGATTTCAGGTATCAAGGCTGACACCTACTGGGAAGGGGGAGTATTCACCAGGACTATTGTGAGTAGGTGTCTTAACTGCATGACCTTAAAGTGAGATGCAACCGGAATGATACATTTTTCAATAATTCCACCTGGGGACAACCAGTGTCCCTCCCCATCCACCAAGGAAAGCAGTTTTCCATCACCTAATTGGGGCAACCACTTACTGGGAATCTGCTTCCTGTTAATCGTAAAAGATGGGGAGTTCCAAATGGACTGAGCTAAGTCAGTCTGAGGGGAGTAATGAAGAAATAAACATAACTGTGCATAGACTCTTAAAGAGATACCTACTGTAGGACAGTCAGCTGTCTTTACATGTGACAGTTTGAGGTAAAATAGGGTTAAGGGGTCCAAGCATTTAGCTTTAATTGCATCTAATTCAATCTTAAGCCATACTGGTTGTTCCATTTCAAGGTCCAGGGATATCCATCTCACACATTTTACTAGGTGACTGGCCCACTAGTATAATGCCATATGGGGAATCCGCAGCCCTCCCTCAAATTTTGGGACAGCTAGTTTATAATAAGCCAAACAGGGGTATTTATCAGCCCAAATAAATCTAGTCAATATACTATGCAATTTTTTTAACCAGCATATAGGGATAAAAGCATTGAGAAGGGATAGGGGTTAGAAAATTCTAGGAAAGACATTCATCTTAATTACGTTAATCCTGCCCCATAATGATACAGGAAGTTTAGACCATCTGTCAAGGTCATGAATAATAACTTGTGAGAGAGAATCCAGGTTATCCTTAAACCATGTTGAGGGGTTATGGGATAACTTAATGCCCAAACACCTAAATGCTCTAGGAGACCAGCATAAGCCTAGGGGACTAATATCGTTCTTAAATACCTTGTGGTTTAATGGGAAAAATAAGGATTTACTGGCATTCAGCTTGTAATTAGATAGCTCGCTAAATCTGGCTATTTCATTCAGTAGGGGCGGTATTGATGAAACCGGATGGGAGAGGTGTATCAACAAATCATCTGCATATGCGGTGACTTTAATTTCATGGCGCCCAACCCAAATACCTTGTATAGAGATATTTTTGAGAATGTTTTGAATGAGGGGTTCCAAGTATAAATGAAATAACAGAGGCGATAGGGGGCAACCCTGCCTAGTATCTGAATGGAGCGGGAAGGAGTTAGAGAAAGCCCCGTTAGCTGAGATTCTTGTTGTATGGGATTTATATAGTGCAGCAACCCAGGATATGAATACGGAAGGGAATCTGAAGGCACTCAATACCTTGAACAAAAAACTCCAATTTACCCGATCGAATGCCTTCTCGGCGTCCAGAGAGACCAGGCCTGCGGGGAACTCGGCGTCTCTGGTAGCCAAGAAGACGCGAGATAACATACGCAAGTGGTCCGCCGATGAGCGTCCCTTCATAAATCCTACCTGATTCATGCCTATTAACTCAGGGAGTACCACAGATAGCCTATTAGCTAAAATCTTAGAGAGAATTTTAATGTCTTGATTTAGAAGAGATATAGGCCTATAACTTTGGACAAGCTCTGGGTCTTTATCTGGCTTGGGGAGAATTTTTAATTTTTTTTACACTTTTTTAATAAACCATGCTACAAAGCATGATACGTCTGTATACATATTTATTTATTTGTAAGTTTCAGAATTACAAACCTTTGAGTCATAGACTCATTTCCAAAGGCTCCTCGTCAATAACAGTACAAGACACAATACAAGACGATACAAATAGTACGATACATTGCATAATACAGAAAACTGCAGTAAATACAATACAGTATATCAGGTGTAATTGTCAATCTAACATTGTTTGTGCATTGGGCCTACAGATTACATGGATGATGGCTCTTACAGTGTTGTAGCTAAAACACTTGGGAGTGTTTATACAGAGTTGTAGCTATCACACTTGGAATGCAGCAGCACGATTGTCAAAACAGGCATTGTTGTGCAAAGTACATAGCAGTTTCATGGATGATGGCTATACAGAGTTGTAGCCAATACATATTTGAGTGGTCTATCCAGAGTTGTAGCTAGGGCAGGTCACTGGGCTAGCACAGGCAAGCTGGCATTAAGTCTGACTAAGAGAGCTGTCCAGGTTGCACAATGTCAGGGGGCTGCCACAGCTAGTGTGTTATCACTGAAGCTGCTACTTCACAGCGGGCAGGTGTGGGAGGTGAGGAGAACGCCCCTGAGGGCCCTTTTGAAGGCACTTAATTTGGGGTGACAGGTGGCTGGCGCGGGTAGTGTGTTGAACCAGGTTGAGGCTCTGATGGGGAGGATCTCTGTGATAGAGTGGTGCTAACCCTTGGGATGGCTAATGATGATCTATCTGCACTGCGGGTGTGGGCCTTGGGAGTAGCAGGGACTAGTATGGCAGAGATCCTGGGGGCGTCAGCCCCAGGAGGGACTTTCTGGTCATGAGACAGGTCTGGTAGAGGAGCCTTTCCTCAAACTTGCGAAGCTGTGCGAGGGAGTACAGGGTGTAGGTGTGTGTTGTTTGGATTGTTCCGGATAGGAGCCTGCATGCTTTAACTTGTTGATTGCAGTGGCATCAGTGGTGACACAGACCGGTAGTCCATCATCAATTAGTGACATGATAGCTGAGGTGATGGCTAGGCACAGGGCTTCTGGTGGCAGGCAGTCTTTGTTGCGATATAGGAGGCCAATACGCATGTTAGCTGCTGATGCTAGTGTGTTTGTGTGCATGAAAGGTGAGGGCTGTATCAAAGATGACCCCCAGGTATTTACAAGCGTGGACCTGCTCCAGGGGTCGGAGGGAGCTGGAGAGGATATGTAGGTGAGCGCTCTTAATTTTGCTCTGGTGCTGTGAGAATAACAGGGCCTTGTTGTTTTTTTTCAGATTCAGGATTAGTCTACACTCTGTGAACCAGTGCTTAGTTTGGCTGAAATGGTGCTGGAGTAAGGCTTGGAGGTTTGTGGGAGGTGCAGAAGACGGCATTGTCCACGTATAGGAGGACCTTTCCTGAGCACAAGGTGGGGAGGGGGCATTGAGAAATAGGCTAAAAAGCATAGGGTAGCTGGTCCATTTGCGGAGAGGGTTAAGGCACTGGACGCCACACCTCAAACCAAGCCGGTGACCCGGGTTCAGGAAATGGACTCGGGGCATGGGGTCTGGCAGGGGGAAGGAGAGGATCGAGCATCCAAAGGACTGCTTTCCTCTCCTGGGGAGGGTTGGCGGTAGCTCCGCTCTGTAGTGGCCCCTGGTGGAGACCAGGGGTACTACACTTAGCAGTGCAGGAGGGACCTAGAAAGCCGGAAAAACAGCTTCGGCACCACAAGATGAGTGCCTCCATGATCCATGTTCCCCAGAACCTCCGGGAGCATCCTCCACCACAGCAGTGCCCCCAGACCGTGGAAAAATAGTGTGCTGGGATTCCCCGACACCCGGTGCCTTCCCCCTCGGAGGAGGGGGACCTGCCTAGTGATGGGATACACTGGGACAACTCGGGCGTCGGTTGCGATGTGTGTGCGAGAGGGAGAGCTCCAGAAGAGGACTGCCGGGGCATGGAAGCACTAGGCGGCCCGAAGGAGAGGTGGACACCGGAGTGTGGGGGAGATAAAAAGATCACACAGGAAAAAAAAAAAGGCACAGGGCCCAAGATAGAGCCTTGCGGGACTCCAGAGCTGACAGGCTGGGTGCTGGACAGTGTGGTATTTATCCCTACATATTGTGTTCTGAGGGACAAGTAGCTTGAGAACCAGTCCAGAGGTCCTTGAGAGAAAACCGAACTGCAGGAAGGGGTGACTGACCATGTCAAACGCCTTGAAGAGGCCTATAAACATGGCTCCAGCCAGCTGACCCTTGTCTACTGCGGTGTGCATATGATTTGAGAATTCTAAGTATCAAAACAGTTATCACATTCAACAGTAATATACATATCATGTTAGCGTCAGGATTTTTAGTATGCTGTTGTGATGCTCCATATTGGGAAAACCTAGATTTTCTAAAGAGTAAATTCCTCAGATATGCTGAGCCTCGCAAGAAGTGTGGATCCAACAACATGAAAATTAAACAAATAAGGCTTTTCTGTAACCAGCACAGTTACTATGTCCATAACCTGCACAAGACTTTTGTACCCAGTTTCAATCAATTCTTGATTTATAAAAATGCTATTCCAAAAGATCATAGCATTGTACAATAATTTGCAAACAACATTCAACAAAATTATATTTCATAAAACTTATTAAAACACAATACTAAAAGGCAGGATTTTAAATATCAAACTTTTTAACTATCAGAAACGCTGACTCAAATAAGGAACATAGAATTTGACGGCAGATAAGGACCGCTTGGCCACCCTAGTCTGCCCAATTCCCCACCTAATGGATAAGCTGCAGAGCCTAGTTAACCAACAGCCTACTATATATAGATTTTTAAGGCTAATTTAAAGTCATCGATGGATGGGCACTCTCTAACCCAATGAGGTAGAGAATTCCACAGGGTCGGAGCTACAAAAGCAAACTATCCCTGTCAAACGGACCCTGGGAATCCCTAGCAATCCCTCATTGGCAGAGCAGAGAGGAAGAAGGCGTCAGTATGAGCAGAGGAAATCTTGCAGATAATGCGGACCCAATCCGTGTAGGGCCTTATAGGCCAGTAATCTAATCTTGAAGGTGATCCTTCACCACACCGGCAGCCAGTGCACGCCACACAGCACAGGTGTGATATGGCATGATCGCAATAAGCCAGTCAACAATCTGGCAGCCGCATTCTGCACCAGCTGTAGGGGATGAAGTTCCACCCCAGGAAGCCTTAGGTATAGGGCATTGCAGCAATCAAGGTGCGAGGTCACAAAGCGTGGACCAATTTTGGAAGATCATCAGGACGGACCAGGTGTTTTATCTGAGCAATATTCCTCAGATGGTAAAATGAGGACTTGACAATGGCTGACACTTTGCTATCAAGCGTAACGCCCAGATTCCGCACCCGATCAGAGGTCACTAGCTGGTTGCCTCCCAGCCAAAGCCCAGATGGCTGTCCAGCCAATACCCTCTCTACCCGATGACCCGGATCCACGACCAACTTATCCAAATTCAGCTTAAGACCGTTGGCACACATCCAGTCCTCAATCTCAGAGAGGCAGTTGTTAAAAAACCGAAACAGCGTCATTTTGATCAGGCACAAAAGGCATGTACAGCTGAATATCATCCGCATAGCAGTGAAAACTCAACCCATACCACCTAATAATGTCTCCCAATGGCAGCATGTACATCGTGAACAACATAGGGAAGAGCACAGAGCCCTGTGGCACCCCACATGGCAGGGGGAGAGGGAACAAGGTGAACACCCCCAATTCCACTCTCTGCGTCCTGCCCGCGAGGAAAAAATGGAACCATCTGAGGGACTGTACCGGACAGCCCACAGAGTAGCCGCAGGCACTCCAGCAACACTCCATGGTCCACGGTGTCATACGCTGCAGAGAGATCAAGAAAGACCAATATGGAAAGACTCCTGATCTCTCACTATCAGGAGATCATTAAGTACCCGAACCAAGGTGGTCTCGGTACTATGCCTTTTCTTGAAACCAGACTGGAGAGGACAGTAGATACTGTGGGTAGTCAGATGCTCCTCGAGCTGCAACACAACTGCCTTCTCAATAACCTTACCCAACAAGTTTAGTTTAGTTTATTGTTCTAGGAATTATTACCTTTGAGCCAATGGCTCTTTTACAAAGGTTCCACGTCATCAATGTACAAACAAACAAGACATGATACATAGAATGGTCAGCAAATTATAAAGGTTTCAATGAGCCAGTATAATACAGTACATCACAGGAAAAAAATAAAACATTGGAGGAATGGTCAAGGTGGGAAGGGTAGGAGGAGATATGGGGAGAGTAGGTTAGAGACAGGCCTGTAGTTTGTGAAACAGTCAGAGTTGAGAGATTTTGTTTTTCAGGAGGGGGAGAACCATAGCCTCCTTCAAGGTGTCCAGAAACACCCCAGTCTCTAACAAACACCTGACTATCTCAGCTAGGATCGGTTCAATTACCTCCACACACACCCCACCAGGAGACTTATTGGACCAGGGTCCAAACTACAGTAAGTCTGTCGCAAGTCCTGGATTATCCTCATGACATACTCGATTGCCAGCTGGACAACATCTGACCAGACAAACCCGGTGTTGGTAATCTCGCACCAATCTCCACTCTGCCCATCTGAACGCCCTGTGCAGATCTCGGACCAGATGATGCTCACCTTATCTAAAAAAAAATTAAAAAAAAGTAAAAATCGAGCTAACTCCTCACACTTATTTTGTGAAAAGGCTCCCTGATTCTGGAGACAGGCTGGACTGCACAGCCTTTCCACAGTCTGGAAGAGCTGGGCTAGATGATTTTGCACAGCTGCAATCTCCCTGGATGGGAACTCTGCCTTCTTACGGAAGACTGCAGATTGATAATCCCTATAATGGGATATCAATCTAAGTTTGTCATCACTCAGGCCCGATTTCCACCAGTGATGTTCTAACCTTCTCCCCACCCTCCTCAACTCCCTCAAGGCCCCATCAAGCCAAAGGGACCGAGGCCGAGAAGTGAGAGGGCAAACCCAGATAAGAGCTATGGAATCCAGAGCATCTCCCACCACCTTATTATAGGCCATTAGAAGACACTCTGGATTCACGCTAACACTCTAACTCCCTGATAGATCCAGAACCTTCATAAGATCATCAGGGGTTAAACCCCACAAAGGGCGGTACCAGGTCATCTCCGCAGGGGTAGGTCTATTGAAGGGGGCCAGGAAACTGAACCCTGTAGCATGATGATCAGACCACCCGATGTGTTCCACCAACACATCTGAGATCTCCATGCCCAATAGGAACATTTGGTCCAACGAATGACCTTGTGTGTGGGTCGCAGAAGTAATAACCTGTGTGAAGCCCAATGACATTGTCAGTTGGAGGAAGTCTTGACCAAAATGTGAGAGTTCATCATCGACCCAGGCATTGAAGTTCCCCAGCACCAACCACCTGGGAGACTCAATACCATCTCAACAATGAAGTCTGTGACTTCCGGAAGAAAATCCCTCTTACTCCTGGGTGGACGTAGACAAGAAGTATGCAGCCCACACCTGCGCCCATGATACATTTGAAGGATCTAGTGTCCCCAACTGGTACACTACAAGGCCCAGTTCCATCTTAAAACAGATGGCTACCCTCCCACCCCTACGATCCAGTCTTAGGCGGTGTATCACAGAGTACCCATCCACAACCACAGACTCCAAAATGGGACCAGCATTCTCATCCAGCCAGGTCTCAGTGATGCATGCCAAGTTAGATGACCCAACAAGATTAGCAACTACTGCTGTCTTGTTCCTATAATTGACTTGGCATTGCACAACACCACCTGAGTTGGATGACCAGTCGAGGTTGACCATGCTACCTGCCCACAAGAAGTGGAGCACTTGGGTATGGGCACCAGGCAGGGTGAACCCATTTCTTGGGCCCATTTCACTCCAGGGCGTCTCCTTGACCCCACAACTCCAATTTGTCCACCCCGCTCCACTCCCTCCCAGGGCTCCCACCCCTCTGGCACCCCCTCACTATACTCAAGGTGCAAGAACACCCATAAACCTCCACCAATAGTGGGGGAGCAACCAAAGGACGCAAAGCTCATTGGAGGAGTAGCACCCACCCGCCCATAGAGGCCCTCTGCCAACACATCCTGCCATACTTCCTAACCAGCATCTATAAATTAAAATACCCAACACTCATACATTCAATCAACCACACCCACTTTTCCTCTTCCACTCTTCCTCACAACCCTATTACACCCCCAATATATTATCACTTTTAAATCAATTACTCATACACCCAGATACTCAACTCTCATACAACTTAAAATCACCCCTATAATCAGCCCCAAAACTCAACCCAATAATTTAACATAAATTAAAATCCATCTCCATGTAGCACAATATCAGAACACAGCATCAGCCCTACCAAAGCTAGTAAAATGTACACAATACTTTCAATCGGTCCTATGTCCAAACACTGTCCAATGCCTTCATAGTGTTTCATTTCCAGTATTCCAGATAACTTGTCACAGCTTCCTAAAAAATGTGCAGCGAAAACAGGGACCTCTCACCACCCCCTTTCTCCAGAAGCAATTGCCCAAATAATGCAACAATTTCACTACTACACCTTTTATATATTAAATGCAAAAATAATATCAGGTAGAGGCCCTCCCACTGCCTCCTAAGTAGTCAGAGATTTATAATACCAAATTAGTTTTGAATGTACTTGCAAGAGATTCCATGTCCCTCCTATGTTCCTTCTGCTAAATAATCCAGGTGGTCTTCACTTGGCAACCTGTAAATTTCTCCAGGGACCCTTACACAATGACCACCCTGAGAAACTGGGTCCAGACTAAAAGCAAGTCCTGTTTTCCAGAGTGATACCAGCCCCGACCCAGTCCCAGACAGGCACCTGAACCCAGCCACTCTCTCCACCATGTCCCCAGGGTAACCTGAGTTTGGCAGGCAACCCTCAGAGGCCACAAGATGACACAATGAGACAACCCTCCAGTTGTCCCCCTTGGTCGCCCAAAATAGACTGACCTGAGGCCCACCACAGCACAGTCTGCTAGCTCACTCAACTTGCCAGAAGACAAGCAGATCCCCCTTGAATGGCCAGTAATTCCTCCACACAGCAGCAAGAGGGACACCGGTCGGATCACAGATTAGGCACCCCAACCACAATATAAACTCCAGTTTAGCAACTCGTCTCCATACATCAACGCACTCCACTACTACAAAAACAGTGCCATCGAAAACCAGCTCCACTCGGTAGTTTGTCCAGGACGTCTCCTGTTCCTCCGGGTCCCAACAGTTCACGGAGCAGGGACCGTACTCACCATCCCATAACTTGAATTGCTAGTAAAGTTTGTATCCAAATCCCAGTGGTGTTTGTAATATGAATTTCACAGACAATCATCCAGTGAAATTATGAGCATTATTAATTGATGTTAAACAGGCAGCCAGGCAGACACTCAAATCCAGGCATACTTGCAGTAATCAATCACTTGGGCTATGGGAACATGATAGTTCAACTAACAAGCACAATAAATGAGCACAATAAACAAATAACATAAATAAAAATAAAGTAAATATGCTAAAAGTATGCTAAAAATAACTTAACAGAACTCCTAAGCTGTTGCACTCAATGGCTGACCCAGCGTGGACACTGTTAAACGACTGATCCTTTCTGACACGTATCTGCGTACTACTCACCCTTAGTTCCCCCCTCCCACAACTCCAGCTCCAAAAAATTAACTACGTTAACCCTAAGCAGAGGCTCATAACTATTGACCAGCCCTTGGATCTTCCCACCTTATTGCTCTTATGATTCAAACGTGTAGTACCCGCTCTCTCTTCTCAAATCACACATCATGTAGTGATTGAACTGTGAGATAGAGAGCTAACGCACTTCTCTAGCAACATTTTTATTTCTATAAGCATTTTTAACATTGTTCACTGTTCTGATTTGTGGTTTCTATATATTTATCACTCCATACAGTAACACACGCACCAGCAGCCTGGGAACACTACAATTGGCCATCAAGACAACCAGTGGCCATTTTAGTCACAACTGATGTTGAGAAGACAAGAGCAGCCTAGGAAACCTTACCTGGGGGACATCAAGGCAGCCAGAGACTTCTGTCAATCTTTACAAATATTTTTAAACATTTTTAGAACCTCCAGAGCATCTTAGGTAACCCTAATTTGTTGAACATCAAGGCAACCGATAACCATTTCTAACCCCTAGTGAGCATTTGTAGAGCCAAGAACAGCCAATGAAAAGTACAGGCATGCAAGAACTTACAGTAACAGTAGATCTTCAAGAGGACTAATGCCACAGGCCTTAAGACCCACTGGAAAAAACTTAGCTAGCAGTACCCAGCAGGGACCACCCTCAAGACATCAGCTCCACCCCGACGTCGGTCACACCATAAAGGGGAAGACCCCAGCTCCACCTCAGTTCTCCCCGCCAAGACCCATGAATGGACCTTAGCAAGAGAAGCTTGTCAAAGACATGCTGTAAACCTCACCAGGGGGAAGGAGGGCGGGAAAGCAACACTTGCTGAAAGAGCTCCTCTAGAAGATCCACTGTTACGGTAAGTTCTTGCATAACTGCACTATCTTACTTCGAGTGGAGCTCTTGCAGCAGGCTATAACCATTAGGACAGATTCCCAAGCAGTCCCATGCCAAGGAGGTGACTAACCCCAACAGGAGGAGAGGTGAAAAATGGCTGACATACAGCAAATCAGGACAAGAGTCCCTGAAGAAATGCTAAGCTGAAACCAGCACAGCGCCTGGAGGCAATGTCCAGACTATAGTGCTTCACAAAGGTGTGCTCTGAATTCCAAGTGGTGGCAGCACAAATGTCTCTTATAGAGAGATTCTTTAAGGAGGCAAAGGAGGTAGAAATCCCTCTGGTGGAATGAGCTCTAACCATGCCCAGCAGAGGTTTGTTGCGCTTGTCGTAACAAAGAACAATACAGCGGACAAGCCACCTGGAAATAGTTTGTTTAAACACCAGTTTGCCCAGATGTTGTAGTGCAAAGGCCACAAACAGTTGTTTCGATTTACGATGTGCAGCTGTGCGCTTGAGGTAGTACCTCAGCGCCCTGTGGACATCCAATGTGTGTAGGAGAGCCTCTCCTCTATTGCCAGGGGTAGAATAATAGACTGGAAGGTCAACCGATTGGCTGTGGGTGAACTCTGAGACTACTTTGGGAAGGAAAGTACAGTTACATAAGAGCTTACCGTAACAGTAGATCTTCGAGAGGAGCTTTTGCAGCAGCCTATAACCATTAGGACTACCGCCGCAGGCCTTAGGACCTACCGGAAAAATTCTTCTTTAGCAATACCTAGCAGGGACCGTCTTCCGACATCGGTCACGGTACAAAAGGGGGTGGACCCAGCTCCACCTCAGTTCCACTGCCAAGACCCGCTAATGGGCCCCAACGACAGAAAGAAGCGAAGCCTGTATATGATATTCTGTACATCTCATTTGGGGGATGGAGGACGGGAAAGCAGCACCTGCTGCAAGAGCTCCTCTCAAAGATCTACTGTTATGGTAAGTTCTTATGTAACTGTACTATCTTACTCGAGTGGGAGATCTTGCAGCAGGCTATAACCATTAGGACTGAATCCCAAGCAGTCCCACACCAAGGAGGTGCCTAACCCCAGGAGGTGGAAGGATGGGATGATGCTGGAAATGCAGCAAATCAGGAAAGAAGTCCCTGAAGGACTGCCAAGCCAAAACTGGCATGGCGTCTGGATGCAATGTCCAGGCTATAGTGCTTCACGAAAGTGTGCACAGAATTTCAGGTGGCAGCCGCGCATATGTCTCTTACAGAGACATTCTTCAAGGCAGCAAAGGAAGCCGAGACTCTCCTGGTGGAGTGACCCCTAACCAGGCCCGCAGGGGGTTTGTTATGCTTTTCATAGCAAAACACAATACAGTGGACAAGCCACTTAGACACAGTCTGCTTAAACACCGCATTGCCAGAGTGTTGTGGCGTGAAAGCCACGAACAGTTACTCCAATTTATGGTGTGCAGCTGTGCGCTTAAGGTAGTACCTCAGCGCCCTGTGAACATCCAGAGTGTGAAGGAGAGCTTCTCCCCTACTGGAAGGGGAAGAAAATTAAATTGGAAGGTCAACCGACTGGTTGAGGGTCAACTCCGAGACCACTTTAGGAAGCAACTCAGGATTTGTTCTGAGGGAAACCCTTTCCCCTGTGAAAAAACAAATAAGGCTCTTTACACATCAAAGCCTGAAACTCAGAGACTCTTTGAACTGAAGTAACAGCAACTAAAAAACAAACCTTCCAGGAAAGGTAACGCAGCTCACAATCAGCCGCTGGTTCAAAAGGTGGGGGAGAGTGAGCTTCTCCAACACAAACAGGAGGTCCCAGGGTGCGATAGGATCCCTAATGGAAGGTCTCATATGTAGAATACCTCTTAAAAAGGTGTGGGCCATGTCCAGTTGGGATAAGGTTCCCCCCCACCAAGACGGCATGATATGCCGAAATGGCCCACATGTGCACCTTTATCAAACAGTAGCTCAAGTCTTGTTGGTATAAGGAGAGGAGATACTGCAAAGCTGAGTTCACAGGATGGGTAAGAGGGTCCAGACGGTGAGATGACGCCCATAAGCAGAAGCACTTCCACTTCATAGCATACGTGGAGTGAGCAAAGGGCTTCCTCGCCGAAATGAGGACATCTGCCACCTCCTGGGAGACCCCATTCCTGTATTTTGCTACGTCTGCAGGAGCCAAGCATAAAGGTGCAAATACCTGAGATCGGGATAGACCAGTTAGCCCTGATCCTGGGACAGCAATTGGGAGCATATTGGGAGCGGAACTGGAAGTTCCGAGGACAACCGCTGAAGTAGTGGGAACCAAATCTGTCGAGGCTACAATGGGGCGATTAGAATCATCAGAGCACCTTCGTCCTGTATCTTCAATAGAACTCTCTGAAAGAGAGAAAAGGGAGGGAAGGCATAGAGAAACCTCCCTGCACAGCAAAGAGACAAAGCGTCTGGCCAGAAAACACCAGGCGAGGGCTCTTGCGAGCACAATATTGGCAGTTTGGCGTTGCGTGGGGACACAAAGAGGTCCAGATCTGGTCGACCACATGTGTCGAAGAGCTAGTCCGCTATGGATTGCAGCAGCTCCCACTTGTGCACCTTGGACTAAGACCTGCTTAGGCTCTCTGACAAGTCATTTAAGATGCCTGGAACGTGCACTGTGGACAGAAAAATGTGACGCTCCAGCACCCAGTACCAGACTCTCATTGCCTCCCTGGTAGGAGTAGTTCCTTCCCCCTTGCTTGCTGATGTAGAAAATGACTGCCACATTGTCCATCTGAACAAGGAGACAGCCTGGGACAAGGTCCTCTTGGAAAGCATGCAGCACATTGAGGGCCAGTTGTTATCCCTCTGTACAGACAGTTGGTGAGACCCCATCTGGAATACTGTGTCCAGTTCTGGAGACCCCATCTCCGCAAGGACATAGACAGAATAGAGGCAGTCCAGAGGAGGGCAACTAAAATGGTGCAGGGTCTGCAAGAGAAGCCGTATGAGGAGAGACTAAAGGAGCTTAATATGTATACCCTTGAGGAAAGAAGGGAGAGGGGGGACATGATAGAAACTTTCAAGTACCTCAAGGAATCAACAAAGTCCAAGAGGGTAGCATCTTTCAGAAAAAGAGACTTGCAAGAACAAGAGGACACAATTTAAAGATAGAAGGAGGGCAGTTCAGGGGCAATGTGAGGAAGTATTATTTCACAGAGAGGGTAGTGGATGCATGGAACAGCCTTCCTGAGGAAGTTGTGGGGTCTAAAACTGTGGGAGAATTCAAGAATGCATGGGACAGACATAAGGCAATTCTTGTGGGGGGCAGGAAGATATAGGCTGTTGGTTAACTAGGATCTGCGGCCTATCCTGTAGGTAGGGAAATGGGCAGACTAGATGGGCCTAGCGGTCCTTATCTGCTGTCAAAGTCTATGTTTCTATGTTTCACTCGCATCTCCAGAACACTAATATGGTGGTCGCGCTCCGTAAGGGTCTAGACTCCTTGTGTTTGGTGAGCCCCGAGGTGCACCCCCATCCCAAATCTGACGCATCTGTTAGGGTCTGATTTGGGGGCTCCTGACGGAAAGGGATCCCTTTCTCTGAATTGAGAGGGTCCAGCCACCAAAGTAGTGTCCTCTTGACCAGCTCTGTGACCCTGACCATGTGGTCTAGGTTATCTGAGCATTGATCCCACTGCACCCTGAGCATCCATTGTGGGACTCTCACATGGAGGCGAACCAAAGGAGTAACAAGAATGGCTGCCGCTATGTGCCCCAGAAGTCTGAGGAAAGTCCTGGTCTGGACCTGAGGGGTTACAAGGACTGAACCAGCAATCTCCCACAGGCAATTGCCCCCTCTCTGGGGTAGAAAAGCCATGCCCCGGACCTAGTCCAGGACCACCCCTATGAAGACAAGTCTTTGGCTGGGCTCCAGAGAAGACTTTGGTAGGTTCTGTGTAATTCCCACCTCTTGGAACAGAGTATAGGTGTCTCCAAGAACCTGAAGGAGGCGCGTCCTTGACGGGGCCGCAAGCAGCCAATCGTCGAGGTAAAGGAAGACATAATGTCCCTGGTGCCTTACAGCCACAGCTGCCACTGCCAAACATTTAGTGAAGACTCGAGGGGCAGAGGAGAGGCTGAACGGAAGAACCCGAAACTGACAATGCACCCCCTGGAAGTGGAACCTCAGGTACTTCCTGTGGTGGGGAAGACCCCTATGTGCATGTACGCATCTTGCACATCTAGGGAGCAGAGCCAGTGTCCCTGGTGCAGCAGAGGAATAAGGCCTGGAAGGGTCATCATCCGGCACCTTCGGTACTCTATAAAGTTGTTTAGAGAGCTGAGGTCCAGGATGGGCCAAAGATCCTGCATCTTCTTTGGAACAAGGAAAAAATGGGAGTAATATCCTTTTCCCCACTGCTGCAGAGCTATCGCCCTTTTTCGCAAGAGGGCCTGAATCTCTTCTTCTATTAGAGGAATGTGAGAAGGAGGATATCTTGAGGACCTTGGTGAAGTATCTGGGGGAAATTCAGTGAACTTCAGAGTGTGTCCCCTCCTTATAATGTCTAGGACCCACTGGTCTGCTGTTATAGAGCTCCAACCCTTCAGGTGAAGGGAGAAGTGACCCTCTACTGCCTCCCCGGTACCTCCTCCAGAGGAGAGGGAGGTTGGGAGGGAGTCATTGGGCAGAGCCGGGAGTGGGCAGAGAGGCTTGGGAGGACTTGGGGCCACAAAAAGGAGTGCCTCCAGGTTCCTGGTTGCCAGCTCTCCTTTTGAAGCTACCCCTCTGGCCCTGTTGGTTACCATGGACTTGAGCACCTGAGGGCTTCTAAAATGGCCGTTGTCTCGCTCTTTTATGGTCCCCTCTGTACATTTGCCAGACGGACCAGATATACTTGCCCCACTCCTGGAGATGAGAGATAAGAGTCTCTGTCTCCTGCCCAAAAAAGATGGAACCCTGGAATGGAAGGTCCCGGATTCCAGACTGCAGGTCCTGGTGAAAACCTGAGACTCTCAACCAGGCGTGGCCCCAGAGGCAGACACCTGAAGCTGCCTCTCTGGCCGTTGTATCTGCAGTGTCGTACGAGGCACAGAGAACATGCATGCCTACGTCCGAGCCCGATTTTAAAATGTCCAGGAGCTCCGTCTTTTGTGCGGAGTCTGGTAAGGCAGTAGCTAGCTCTTGCACTCTCTCCCATAATGCATTCTGGTACTGGACCATATGTGTGACGAAGTTGAGGGACCTAATGGAGCAGTTGGATGCAAAGTAGACTTTCTTGCCCACCTGGTACAAGTAGCGAGATTCTGGGTCAGGAGACTGGGAGCTTAGGTGTTTAGGCTGCTTGGATTTGTCGTGGGCAGCCATAATCACCAATGAGTACATCTGAGAGGGATCTGCCAGGAAAGGCTTATCCCTCGGGGCTCTATACAGCCTGTCTGACTTTTTCAGAACTGCCAGGACTGAAGCTGGATGCTTCCAAGTGATCCTGGTGAGATCCTGGAAGGTATCCACTAAAGGAGGCACCACTAGAGGCTTGGGCTCCTTCTGCCTCAGGTATTTGGCCAGTCGGCGGCGTTCCAGATCCAGGTCTTCCATCTCCCACGCACTGGAGGCCTGGATGTGCCTCATGACATCCATGAAGGTCAATTCATCAGGAGGCGAGTGTGGTTGGTCCTTCTCTCCCAGGGAACCCCCCACTCCTGAGAGGGATGAGGAAGTAGAAGAGGTAGACGATCTGCTACTGGGCCTTGAATGGCCTGAGCTGCATCTCAGACTCTCCCCACTTGAACGTCGGTAGCTGCCAGACCAACGTCGGTCCGAACACCGCCGCTGCCGGCTGCAGGACCAACGATGGAGCAATGACTTACGTCGGCCTGGGGACCGAAGTCTTGAGTGAGAGCGGGACCACCTAGGAGAGCGGGAATGGCTCCTGGACTGGAATCGAGACCGGCGACGGCTACCTGACAGGGAGGGGTGCCGATGACGGTCCTCAGACCGAGACCGGGAACGAACCTTGGAGGGCAGGCATGGGAGCGGCCGCTTGGGGGTCTTCTGCATGAAAGAAGCAGGAAGGCCTTCAGGTTCAGCATTGTCCGGCCGGCTAGTCGGATCCACCTTTGGTGGAGACTGTCCTTTTTTCAACTGACTCCACCAGAAGGTGAACAGCTCCTGCAGCTGGTCTTTATTAAAGACTGTGGCTGCTGCACCTGGAAAGGGAGGCAGTGAAGCCGGATCAGGGAGTTCATGGGAGGGTGAACCTTCAGCTGAACCCCACGAGGTGGAAGATTTAGGAGTCCCCGAGGTCGCCCCTACTGTGGGTCTTCCACTACAATAACCTCTACTGGCATCGGTATGGGGGCCGGTGTCAGTTCCACAGGAGTCTGTGCTGGGGTGACCTTCTCATCCGGTGGTTTGCCCAAATCGGGTAAGGCTGAGACCTTCTTAGGCAGGGCCATAGCTTGTGCCAAAGGGGTCTGGGGGGTAATCCTTAGAGGAACCACCTTTGGTTTGTTTTTTTCCCCCGAAGTTCCTGCCTTGGCTGGCACCAGTTTCTTGGCAGGAGGTCTCGGCACCTTGGAGCCTTCCGGGTGCTTTCAACAGTCCCCTGAGCCCGAGAAGGGAGAGGCATTCTTGGAAGAAGAGTGAGAGCAGGACCGAGAACAAGAGCGATGATGGGACCGGCTATGGTCCTTGTTGCGGCAGCGCTTGTCTGGACTTGTCCCAATGCTTGCCACCTTTTTCCCCCTGAGGTGTGCAGAACATCCATGTTCTTCTCCAGAAGGTGGGCCTTTAGGGCCTTCAGGTGCCTAATTCTTGTCCTGCTGGTGAAGACCTGACAGATGGAGCAGGACACGCTGTCATGGTCTGGGCCCAGGCAGAAAACGCACTTGATGTGGCCATCTTCAAAAGGATTTGGTGGCCACATTGGCACTTATTCTTCTTGGAGCCGTAGGAGACCGACGGCGACGACATGCACCAGACTGGAGACAGAAAACGAAAGGCGGTAGAAAAACTTGTAGAATGCCTGACGAAGGAGACAATTTTCTGAGAAGAATCCTCTCCTTTTTTCGCTGGGCTGAATAGCCAGAACCTCCCCAACGTGAGCTGGTCATGGCGGGGAAAGGACTGGGGTGGAGCTGGGTCCGCCCCCTTTTGTACTGTGACCGACGGGGCGTAGCCGACTTCGGGGGGGGTGGTCCCTGCTAGGTATTGCTAGCTAAAAATTCTTCCAGTGGGTCCTAAGGCCTGTGGCATTAGTCCTAATGGTTACAGCCTGCTGCAAGACCTCCCACTCGAAGTAAGATCTAAGGATTTGTTCTAGGGAAACCCTTTTCCTGTAAAAAAAATAAATAAGGCTCCTTACACATCAGGGCCTGAAGCTCGGAAACCCTTCGAGCAGAAGTAGCAGCAACTGTAAAACAAACCTTCCAGGAAAGATAACGCAGCTCACAATCTGCCACTGGTTCAAAAAAGAGGGGGGCAGTGAGCTACTCCAACACAAAAAGGAGGTCCCAAGGAGGGATAGGATCCCTAATGAGAGATCTCAAATGTAAGATACAGTAAGAAAGTGCGGGCCACATCCAGTTGGGCCAAGGTTCTATCTCCCAAGAGGACATGATATGCTGAGATGGCCCACATGTGCACCTTTATAGAAGAGTAGCTCAAGCCTTGCTGGTATAAGGAGAAGGAGATACTGTAATGCGGAGTTCACTGGACAGGTAAGGGGGTCCAGATGGTGAGACGAAGCCCACAAACAAAAACGCTTCCATTTCATAGCATAAGTGAAGTGGGCAGAGGGCTTCTTCACTGAGACGAGGACATCTGCCACCTCTTGAGAAACCCCATGCCTAAATTTGTCTACGCCTGCAGGAGCCAAGTATGAAGGTGTAAAGACCTGAGATCTGGATGAACCAGCCTGCCCTGATCTTGGGACAGCAACTGCGAGCATATTGGTAGCAGAATTGGAGGTTCTGAGGACAACCGCTGAACTAGTAGGAACCAAATCTGCCGTTGCTATAGTGGTGCGATCAGAATCAATCGGGCCCTTTCGGTCTGGAGTTTCAATAAGACTCACTGAATGAGAGGGAAGGGAGGGAAAGCATAAAGAAACCTCCCTGCCCAACAAAGGGACAACGTTTCTGGTCAGTAAATACCAGGCGTGTCCTCTCATGAGTAGAAAACTGGTAGTTTGGTGTTGCGCAGAGACTCAAAGAGGTCTCTGGACGACCCCAAGTGCCACAGAGCTGGTCCGCTACTGACTGTTGCAACTCCCTCTCATGTGCCTTGGACTGAGACCTGCTTAGGCTGTCTGCCAAGACATTTTGGGCACCTCGAACATGCACCATGGACAGACAAATGTGATGCTCCAGCGTCCAGTACCAGACTCTCATCGCCTCCCTGCACAGGAGGTAGGTGTGAGTTCCCCCTTGCTTGCTGATGTAAAAAAATGACTGCCATTTTGTCTGTCCAAACGAGAAGATAGCCCAGTACAAGGTTCTCTTGAAAGGCTTTTAGAGCATTGAGGGCCCCTTGCATCTCCAGAACATGGATGTGGAGGGTGCGCTCCTCTGCGGTCCAGACCCCTCGAGTCCAGCAAGCTCCTAGGTGCGCCCCCCACCCCAAATCGGATGCATCTGTTGTTAAGAGTCTGACTTGGGGCTCCTGATGGAAGAGGACCTCTTCCTCCAGATTGAGGGGGTCCAACCACCAAAGCAGGGTCCTCCTGACTGGCTCTGCGATCTTGACCATGTGGTCTAGGCCATCTGAGCTTTGATCCCACTGCATCCTGAACATCCATTGTGGAACCCTCACGTGGAGGCGGCCCCAGAAGTCTGAGTAGGGTCCTGGCAAGGACTTAAGGGGTTACTAGGACCAATCCGGCTATCTCCTACAGGCAATCTCCTCTCTCTCTCTCTGGAGGAAGAAGTCATGCCTTGGACCGAATCCAGGATCACTCCAATAAAGACGAGTTTTTGGCTGGGCTCTAGGGAAGGCTTTGGATGGTTCAGGGTGATCCCCACATCTCGGAACAGAGTATAAGTGTCTTTGAGCGCTTGAAGAAGACTCCCCTTGACGGGGCCATGAGCAGCTAATCAACGAGGTAAGGGAAGATGTAATGTTCCTATCACATCAGAGCCGCAGCTACCACTGCCAGATGCTTGGTGAAGACTTGAGGAGTGGAGGAGAGGCCGAACAGAAGAGCCTGAAATTGATACTGCTCCCCCCCGAAAGTGGAACCTCAAGTACTTCCTGTGAGGGAGAAAATACCCTGATGTGTATATACGCATCTTGCATATCAAGGGAACAGAGCCAATCTCCCTGGTGCAGCAGAGGAATGAGACCTGGAAAGGGTCACTATCTAGAACCTTCGGTATTCTACATAGACATTAAGAGAACTGAGGTCCAGGATGGGCCAAAGGTCTTGCGTCGTCTTTGGAACCAGGAAAAAGTGGGAGTAATACCCCATTCCTCACTGCTGCAGAGGAACTGATTCTATCGCCCTTTTTTTGCAAGAGAGCCTGAATCTCTCCTTCTATAAAGGGAGATAGGGAGATGTGAGAAGAAGGATACCTGGAGGATCTTGGTGGAGTTTCTGGAGGGATCTCGGTGAACTCCAGCTTATGTCCCCTCCTTATAATGTCCAGAACCCACTGGTCCACTGTTATGGAGCTCCATCCCTCCAGATGAAGCGAGAAGCGACCCCCCACTGTTTCCCCATATGCCTCCTCTGGAGGAGGGGGAGTCGAAAGCGAATCACTGGGCAGAGCCAGCGGTGGGCAGAGAGGTTGGGGAGGTCTTTAGGCCTCAAAAAGGAGCACCTCCAGGATGCTGGTTGCCAGCTTTCCTCTTGAAGCCACCTCTCTGACCTTGCTGACTGCTATGGGCTTGAGAGCTGGAGGGCTTACGAAAAGGCCAACGTCTAGCACGTTTCTAGTTCCCTCGATAAATCTGTCGGATGGACCAGATAGATTTGCCCGACTCCTGGAGATGAGAGATGAGAGATGAGAGTCTCCGTCTCCTGCCCAAAGAGGATAGAACCCTGGAATGGGAGGTCCCGGATTCTGGACTGACGCCGGTCTACAGACTGGTATCTGGAAAAGGAGCCAACCCACCTGGAAGATGATCCTGGTGAAAACCTGAGACCCTCAACCAGGTATGGCGCCAGAGATAGACACCTGATGCGGACACTCTGGCTGCCATATCCGCAGCATCGTACAAGACACAAAGGACAGGCATGCCTACCTCTGAGCCTGATCTGAGACTATCCAGGAGCTCTGTCTTCTGAGTGAAGTTTGGTAAGGCACTGGACAGCTCTTGTCCCCTCTCCCAAAGCACATTCTGGTATTGGACCATATGTGTGAGGAAGTTCAGGGAACGAATGGAGCAGGTAGAGGCAGAGTAGATCTTCTTGCCCACCTGGTCCAAATAATGGTATTTGTGGTCAGGAGGCTGAGAGCTGAGATGCTTGGGCTGCTTGGATTTGTCATGGGCAGCCATGATAACTGAAGAATCCACCTGAGGGTGTTCCGCCAAAAAGGGCTCATCCCTCGGGGCCTGGTACAGCCTGTCTGACTTCTTTGGTACCACTGGCACTGATGCTGGATGCTTCCAAGTTATCCTGGTGAGGTCTTGGAAAGTGTCCACCAAAGGAGGCACCACAACAGGTTTGGGCTCCTTTTGCCTCAGGTAACAGTCCAGTCGCCAGCGTTCCAGATCCAGGTCCTCAGTCTCCTACTCAGAGGTCTGGATGTACCTCATGACATCCATAAAAGCTGGATCATCAGGAGGCAAACGGGATTGGTCCTTATCCCCAAGGGAACCCCAACACCTGAGAATGATGAAGAAGAGGAAGAAGACCACCTGCTACTAGGCTGCCAGGAGCTTAAGCTGTGTCTTGGACTACCCCCACTCAAGCATCGGTGACTGACCAACGTCTGCTTCGGGACCGACGATGGAGCAGTGACTGATGCTGGTCTGGGGACCGGCGTCAGGAAGAGGAGCCAGCCAGCCTGGAAGAAGATCTACAGTGGCTGCGGGATCTGATCCTGGGCAGGGACCCATGACGGCTACCTGACCGGGAAGGGTGGTGATGATGGTCCCCAGACCGGGACTGAGCGCCTGCGGGACAGCGGCGATTAGGCCGTTCGGGGGGTCTTCTCCTGCGAACCGACTGGTAGACCCTTTAGGCTCCTGGTTGTCCGGACGATCAGGAACCGGTGTCGGGTCTGGCTTCGGTGGACTCTCCTCCTTTTTTACCCGACTCCTCCACCAGAAGGAGAAGTGTTCCTGTAACTCCTCCTTGTTGAAGACAGAAGCTGCCACCCCCCAACAAGGGGACTGGAGATGCCAGAGGATCTGGCAGGGCATCAGCAGAGGAATCCCCCGAAAAGCCCTGTGGGGCGAAGATCTAGCGGCCAGCAAGAGGGCCTTAACTGGCGCCACTCCGCAGGAGTGTCTTCCACAGCAGGAGCCTCAGCCAGCGTGGTGCTTTAGCCAGCATCGGCTTCGATGAGGCCAGAACAGGGGAGTGGGGCTCGGAAGAGGGTTTGGCCCGAGTATCTGGATCCTTGGAGTGTTTGCCTGAACTGGGCAAAGCCGAGGCCTTCTTGGGCAGGGCTGAGGCTTGCGCCAAAGAAGCTTTTGAAGAGTCCTTTGGGACATAAGACATGCACAGCCTTGACTGACGTCAGATACTTGGCGGGAAGGCTCGACTTGGAGGAATCCTCCTTGAGAGGATGCTTCAGGCGGTCGGGGGTGCCCGAGCTGGGAGAAGATGTGGCTTTCCTAGGAGAAGAGCGGGAATGGTGATGGGGCCAGCTTGTCTCAGAACCACTTACTGGACTTGTCCTAGTGCTTTCCCTTGTCCTCCGAGGTTTGCAGGACATCCACTTGTTGCTCGAACAGGTGGGCTTTGAGGGCCTTCAGGCGTCAGATGCGTGTCCTGCTGGTGAAGCCTCTGCAGATCTTACAAGCTGCACTGTCATGGTCTGGTCCTAGGCAGAAGACACATTTTGCATGGCCATCCTTAGATGGGATCTGGCAGCCAGAGGCGTACTTAGTCTTTTTAGGCCTAGAAGAAGAGACCGATGATGGTGGTGAAGACATAAGACGGACGAACTGCAAAGGTGAGGAAAAAATAAATTTTGAAAGAATTTGAAGAAAAATTTAAGAATTCACGGGAACTGCTGGAAGTAAGTACCAAGATTTTCCTAATGTGAGCAGGTCGCGGCAAGAATGAACTAAGATGGAGCCGGGGCCTGCCCCTTTTATGGCGCGACAGACGTCGGGGTGGAGCAGATGTCGAGAGGGGGCAGTCCCTGCTGGGTTCTGCAAGCTAAGTTTTTTTCGGTGGGTCCCAAGGCCTGTGGCATTAGTCCTAATGGTTATAGCCTGCTGCAAGAGCTCCCACTCAAAGTAAGATCATTATTTGCCGAATGCCAAGGCAATTAGTTACTCTACTTAAACATAGTTAACATTTGTAAATATATGAACAGGCCAGGAAACCCTATTTGTCAAGCTTCAAGGCATACAGTAACCCATTACCATAGATAACATTTGTGAATACAGCCTAGAGAGCCTTGTCTGGCAAGCCTCACGACAACCAGTGACCATTTCCAGCACTGCAAGCCTGTTTAGAAGCACAAAGTGCTCAGGAACCCTATCATACACACAGCAAGGCAACCAATGATCAGTTGCATTTCGGAACACAAGCAACTGATGATCATTTTAAACACATATCATATCTTACAAAACCCTAGCTGTCTAACATCTGGGTAACCACTATCCTGAGAACAGTGTCAATGTCCACTCCACCAACTGCTATGAGGTGGGCACTCAACAGTTCTACCTCTTATGCCTCAGAGTTTTGTGACTCCTGGTATTCCAGGGCTCTTAAATTCAGCTGTAATTTTAAGAGTCCACTTGCTGGCATCTTTGGGATCCTCAAATTGAAAAGATTTTCCCCCGTACTGTATCCGGAGTCGTGCTGGTGCCAGCAGTGAATGCACTACTCCCAGGCCTCTGAGCTGCTGTCTAACAGTGTGGAGCTGCTTTCTTTTATTGTGCATGGCATATGCCCAGTCTGAGAATAAACAGACATTTTGACCGTCGTGTTTTATTGGATGTCTGGTCCTTGCGGCATCTAATACGAAATCATGACCTCCGACCCTGCTGTGATTAGCATGATAGTACACGGTTGGAAACCACTGGTCCGTGGGGTGCGAGGGTTTATGTGGTAGGCCCTTCAAGGGTCCATTTCATTCCAGGGGTCCAGAAGTTGCAGAGTTGCCATCAACCAGGTAAACATGTACAATAAGTTCTCCCTTTCTACTCCTTTGGGGAGACCAGTCAGCCGGATGTTCATTGCTCTAGCTCCATTTTCTAGTGTCTCCAAATGAGCTCACAGATGTGAATTTTCTTGCATGAGGTTTGAAGTTACTGTGTTTTCTGGGATCTTTCATCTACTTCCTTAGCCAAGCTCGTCGCAACCTAAAAGCCCTAAAAGGTAACACCATCGGTAATGACTCACTTGATCCCTGCCTTTTACGTCAGGTCCTGGATCAGGTCCTCTCACCTATTACGTGCATTTTCAACAAATCACTCTGTCTCGGACAATTCCCCTCTGCCTGGAAGATTGCCACAGTTACCCTTGTCCATAAAGGTGGTGACAGGACTCTTCCGGTAACTATCGACCCATCTCAATCCTCTCCCCCTCTCTAAGGCGTTAGAGAAAATTGTGAGCGTCCCAAGTCTCTGATTACCTCTGTAAGTACAATGTTCTCTGCCCTGAACAACCGGTTCAGAGCAGGTCATAGTACCAATACAGCACTCCTGGAATTTTCAACTTCCTCCATGCCTCCTTGGACTCTGGTGCCCTGGCTGGTGCTATATTCATTGACCTGTCTAAAGCATTCAATACTGTTTCGCATCCTCTTTTGCTCTCCACCCTCGACCTAATAGGCTTTGCCTCAGGACCCGTTCCTGGTGCACCAGCTATCTCTCCGCCTGCCCCAATGTGTGAAAGTCAGCGGTACTCTCTCTGAAACATGCCCCATTCATCTTAGTGCCACAGGGCTCAATTCTTGGACCTCTACTATTCTCACTCTTTCTTAACTCCCTACCCAGCAGTTGTACTGGGTAGATGTTTCTCTATGCTGATGATGCTGTTCTCGTTGCCTCCCACAATGACCCCATGCTGCTACAGAACTCCCTCCAACTAGTCTTTGACTCTGCAGCTACCTGGTTCACTGAGCACCGACTTGTTATCAACCTTAAGAAAACAAAAGCATGCTCTTCTCCCACCCCAAAATAAGTACAGCAAGTTTCCCTTAGCTGTCCACTCCACACCCAATCTCGTCATTGACCAGGTGCAGTCCTATAAATATCTTGGTATAACCTTTGACCCTGCACTTTCATTCCATGGACATATATCTGCCTTAAATTCTGTCGCCAACTCACGGCTAGGCATTCTTTACCGCACAAGAAATGCCTCCCTCTGATGCCCTCCGCCTGGCTGTCACCTCCTCTGTCATGTCTCTTATTGACTATGGCCTTCCGGTCTATGGCTCAGCAGATCAGACTGCCCTCAACAAGGTTCAGCGTCACAGTTAGTAAGGCCTGCAGACTTATCACTGGTGCTCCCAGACTCACTCACACATGTGAGCTGTACACCTAGCTACCCCTACTCAACCTGGAAGAAGCTCATGTATCAGACATGCCAGTTCACCTTTAAAAGCCTCTTGGCCTATCCCCATAGGTCTATCCAACTCATTCACCGTACTGCACACGGCCTGATCACGCAGCTGGTCAAGAGCTACCCTAGTTATTCGAGAGCCAGGACCTCTCAAGGTCAGAGGGCATTCCCCTACCGTCGCCCCACTGGTATAACCTCCCTGCCAGTGTCTCAAACTCACTAACCTTAGCTTGCTTTAAGCCCAGGCTCAGAAACTTCCTGCTAGCTCACTAAATGCAACTGCCGCTAGCCTAGTGTAAAAAAAAAAAAATACTCTGTTTGACAATGCTCACTGGAGCTGCCCCTTCCTTTTCCTATACTACCTCCTCCCCTATCTCCTCCTTTCTACCTCTACCAGCTCTCCCCGACCATAAGTTTTGCACCTTTTGTTATCTTTTGCTCGTTGGAGATTGTATTCTATTGTAACAAAATTGTAATTGAACTATAACTTTTTTGTTTGTAAGTACTGTGTCCCTTGTATTACTGTTCTGATGTCCTCTTTGTGACGAGGTACCTTTGTAAATCAGCCTCTGGCTCAAAGGTTTCTAAACTGATGTTTAACTAAATAAATAAATAAACCTCTATTTTAGCATCTTGGGAGCCCATTCTCTCTCTACAATATGCTCTATTTTGCAGTCCATTTCCCGAACCGCTTTAAGAACAGAGTCCAAAGGCTGGGATTCACTCGCCTGCTGCACTGTGGAGGACTTGGAGGTATTCGGAGCTTCGTTCGGGCCTATGGTGTTGTTCCTCCAAATTTTTGGTTTATTCCTCCTGTTCCTTCTGGGTGCCAATGCTTTTCAAAAATGACCCAGAGATGCCCAGAGATGTTCTGCTTCAGATTATTTGCTCAGAGTTCAAAGTAAATCAAATTAAATAGTAATTTAAATCACTAAAGTTAAGAGAGAAGAGCGGATGTAAAGTATGTCTTTCTGTAGTGTGGTCCTCTAGTAACCCCTCTTACTTGATCCTTTATCATTAGAGTACTGGGCTTCAGATGTGCATCACTGACCCATCTAATGCAGCTCAGGCTGTAGAAGGCTCGAAAGTAACTGGCCAATGATCAGCAAGGCTCATCATCATGCTGTTTTGCCAGGTGATGGACGGGAACTTCACGTAGTTGAAAGGATCAAGCTACATCTCTCACATTGTGGCTGGATCCTTTCATTCATAAAGTGTTGCCCAGCAGCCAGCTAGTGCTGTCATTATCAGCCGCTACATGCCCTCAGGCTGATATTTATTTATTTAGTTTTTGTTTACTGGTTAAGTGCACTACACCAAAGCATTCCGTTAAAAATGCCAAAATTATGGCCATTTGTTGCAATTTTGCTGCACAGGTTTGCTACTTTGTAAACTGTCAATATTTTGACACCAGATTAACACAGCCTTATTACCCCACCTCATGTATGTCACAGCTGTCATTTTTCAATCCTTGACAACATGTGTTTTCACACCTGTGGGGTGGAATGCTGTTGCAATTGCATGGAATTAGACTTTGGTGGGGATTCAAAGATTTTCTGTACTGGGTATATGAGGTGTGGAAATAAGATGGCTATGCCAACAACTTGGTCACTGTTGTCCTATAAATGGAAGCACAGGGCCCTCCACAGCTACATACATATACACATCTACAGAGGGATGGGAGTGCAGGGCCTGGAGGGCCATGTGCTCGCACAGGCAAGAATACAATTATACTATCTCAAAAAGTCAGGAAATACAGTGCAAAAAAATGATATTGATGTTCTTGTTATGGTTACAGCCACACCAGCAGGGACATGTGGCATTAGGATTTCCAAAGCTAACACTACACCCCACCCTGCACACACCTACAGGCATCAGGGGAGGGCCTTGGGATCACCAGATCCAACGCTCACCCCATTCTCCTATACTGTAGTCATCGCAGCTTATTTACTTATGGAATGTGGTAAGCGTTAATGCTGACAAATCCAAGGCACACCCCCGAGACCTGTTGGCTAGTACAGGGTGGGATGAGGTATTAGCATTGGAAACCCTAATGCCACATTTTCCTACTTTGGTGGCTGTAACCCTACTAGAGTGTTAACACAGATTTTTTTCAATTCATTATATATTATAAGGGCATGGTCCCACCCCAAAAGTTAGGCCTAAGTAGGCACTTTAATGTTAAACCTCAAATTTCACACTTTAATAACTTCATAAGCATTCAATTCATTTGCATGACATTTTGAATGCATGGTCTTGTGTTGTAGATCTGTGGATGTGCCAAGATTTGTTTCGGCTGGATGTGTGGATTCCAAGTTCTGGACAGTGCAAAACGTGAATTTTCACTCACTGGTTTTGCTGAGTTTTTCTCTGAACTTGCCTACAGCCCAGACAGTTTGGAATCTTGGTCTGAAATGTTCAGTCGACAGGGGCTAGCCCACACATGTGCTTTTTGCTTGTTTGATGCAAAAATATTTAATTCATTACTAAGTTATTTTTGAAAATTTGAAAAATGTGGTTCTGAATATGTTCAGTAAGCACTTCAAGATAACTGTATGAAACAAAAAAGGAATCTTTTTCTGTAATGGAACAATCTTATTTCATTTGCCACCATCTTGTTAACATTTTTTTTTTCTTAATATCAAAAGCCACACATCTGACATCCCAGAAAGAGACCAACACATCTGTCTGAATCATCGGAACCCCACTAGGTATATAATATGCACTTCACTGTTGCAGACATGTCCCTGAATTTTTTTTTTTTTTTTTTATTTTCCATACTTTTCCCAGCTACCAACCACCCAGTACCTCAACCCGGTCACGAACCTGCAACTTCCACTCTCACACGGCCGTGACTCTCTGATACCACCGGGCTTGCCCCCTGGGGCAGGGTTGTGATACCAGCCCCCAAGTGCCGCATCCAATGGGATAGGTTAGGGAGCCGGCCTGAGAGCTGATTGAAGCAGAGGGCAGGCTTCATCAACAGCAGCGCTTTTCTAGACTGCCCCACAGGTGAGGATGTGCAATGACATTCAGCCCGCCCCTACTGTGTGCTGGTACCAGTTGCCTGTGGTTCCTCCAGCCTCCGTCAGGGTCCCTTGGGTGCCAGATACTCTATCCCTCCCTTCCTCCCCCCGGAGAAGGAGAACAGTCCATGGGATTCTCGATCTTTCTCCCAAGGCCGGCTCTCCAACTCCCCAGGTCCATTCCCGAACCTGGGTCACCTGCGTCTCAAGCGGAAATCAAACTGCTGTGCTGGCGGGCCGTCCAAAATATATATATATTTTTAAATATTTTACATATTTTTTCGTGACCACATGATATGAAAAAATATTTTTCATATCACAAGTAATGAAAATAGATCCCTTTTCATCAAGGAAGAATCCTTCATTGTTTGCTGTATCTCCTTCTGATTGCTGTCCCCATTAATGTTATGTATTTCCCTGGTATCTAGTGGCAACCCCCACCCTCAGACCTCCATCCCCTGTATTCTTTCTTTCCCTGGTGTCTAGTGGTAACCCCTACCCACCAGCTGCCACCCTGGTAAAAATATAATATTTCTCTGGTATCCAGTAGCACACTTCACCTACCAATCATCATACTCATAGGATAATAATATTCCCTGGTGTTTAGTGGCACCTCCCTAGATCGCCTATCACTATCCCCATACCTGAAATAAAGAAAATGGTCCTTGACAGGTTTTTAACCCATAAAAAAGAAAGTTGTCCCTCGCCAATCTGACCCACCCACCTTCCATTCAACAATCACCACCCCACATTCCCCAGTACACCCCCACATACCCTCATTCACCTGAACAGGTCACAGGGCAAAGATCCACTTTCCGATCAAAGACATATATTGCTTCTGGAACCAGCAACTGCAATATGAAAAACTAAGGTAAATGCAGTTCAATGTGTTTCAATGGGTTTTCAACATTGATGCATACCTTGGCCATTGTTGTACATTTTGACACCAAATTTTCAAAAGGCCTTTCCGGGGACCCCAAGCTAATGAACACTATCAGTGGAGTTTTATAAATCCATCACAAAAGACAATTTAACAGCCACTTGGTGAAATCACCTTTCAGGTAAGATTTGAAAAATATTGCTGCCTTTATTTATGAGGTGGGGTCATAAGAAATCTATATAAAAATAGCAAAATTACTTGTACGAGTTTCAATTTTACTACACTCGCCAATAAGATTGATAATTTTAAATATTTTCTCCCCAAATTTTCAACACAGCCATTTTTTATGTTTGCTTGCACACATGTCCAAGAAACACAGTGCTACTGTACAAATATTCGTAGGTGTGCCACCCTGCTCCTTCTTACAGGCACGGCCTCACCGCACCAATAAATGTCCAAGCTGTCTACGACAGCAATTCAGATGCAGTGGCATACAGTTCAAAGCAAAAGACCGCTACAATCAGCAGTGGTAACGTGTAGACAATTTGCATACTGCTGTTGGCAGGCAATTTACATACTGCCGTCGTCAGCATGCAAAGTGCCTACACGCCAGCACTGCATCTGAACAGCTGTCATAGACAGCTCCATTTTCTTGGTCCCCCCAACAAAAAAACACCCAAGTAGCATGCTGAAGCCACCCCAAGCGTGCTCTGCATCCCCTCCTATGGCCGACGGGTGCCCAATCCCTGCTTGGCTCCACTGCCCCCAACAGATTCCAGGTGCCACGCTGGGAGCCCACCCCAGCATGGCAAATGTCAGTAGCCGTACGGGAGTGCCCAATCCCCTGTCAGCTCTATTGCACCCCCAAACTTCTAGCTGCCACACTGGGAGCCCACCCCAGCATGGCAAAAGTCCCACGTTGTCTTCGAAAAAAAACAACACCTATAAGAAAAATGGTCCCTCGTTGACCATCTTGCCCCTCCCCAACCCATGCCCACCCTCTACATATCCCACCTCACCTCACCACCACCACCCTGCTTCACCCATACTTGCCTCCGGAGGCTGGCGTGACAATCTTCGTGGACCAGAACACAACTGCACTCTTCAAAGTCAACTGCGAATTGAAGAAATGCCAGTAAGCTGTATAATGCCATAAATTGTTTTTTTTCAACTTCGGTGCATATCTTGGCCAGTTTTGGGAATTTGTTTACCAAATTTTCAAAATGGGTTTCTTGGGACACCACCTCATGAATTCAGTCACTGTCATTTTGTTATTTGGTCCCGAAAGGTGATTTCGTGGTCACTGCATGGAACCACCTTTCAGGACAGACTGATGAAACGACAGTGTCACAGATCATGAGTAGGCCCCCAAAAGCCCCATGTTGAAAATATGGTGAAAAAATTCCCAAAAATGACCGTTTTACGAGCATGCATTGTGCAGGTCCTACGCACACTCGTAACTGAGATTTTTAATATTTTCACTCCAGATTTTCAACATTGCCATTTTACCACACCTCCTTATGAACAGTACAGCTGTCATTTTTCACATCTAGCCCAAAATGTGCTTTTGCACATGTAGCACACATTGGCGCAGTTGGTGTGCGAAATCAATGTTTGGGGCACATTAAGAAAATCACAGTGACTCTGTTCATGAGCAGAGGTGTTAAAATTGCTATGTAGAAAATTTGGTGACAAATGTCCATAAAATGACTGTTACGAGCTTGCATTGCGCAATTTCCACACACCTTCGTAAGTTCACGAATTTTTAATATTTTCAGTCCACATTTTCAACACTGACATTTTTCCACACCTCCTTATGAACAGTACAGCTGTAATTTTTTCACACCCTGGTCAAAATGTGTTTTTGCACTTCTGGCGCAGAATAACGCGGTCACTGTGGGAAATTAGCGTTTGGGACAGATTAAGAAAATCACAGACACATTGTTCTTGAGCGGAGGTCCCAAAATGCCTATGTTGAAAATCTGCTCTAAAAAAAATCCCAAAACTAATTACATTACGGGTGTACGTTGCATAATTTCTATGCATGCTGGTGACTTCACCAGTTTTTTTATTTTTTCACTCCAGATTTTCTACAATGCCATTTTTTACACCTCCTCATGAACAGTACACCTGTCACTTTTCACATCCTGTTCGAAATGTGTTTTTGCACCTGTGGCGCCAAATTTATTTATTTATTTATTTTATTTAGAAAGTCAGATTTACAACCTGTGAGTCATGGACTCATTTACAAAGGCACCTCGTCGCAGGGAGGGTAGACATGGTTACAGTGTGAGATACAACAGTGATAACACTACAGGTGCAGAACAAAAAAACATTAAGAACACATTTACAACGGTGGTTTACAGAATAGGTTGCATACAGTAAGTTACAATCAGGTAAGATATTACAATCATAAGCAGGTGCAGCCCTGGACGTACCACAGGGAAAGAGGTTGCGGGGAGTGGGATGGGAAGGGCGGGAGAACAGTAATCCAGAGGACGTTGTCAAGACTGTAGGCCAGACAGGAGGGACCCTGTCTGGCTCGCAGCAGTCGCTGTGCAAAATCACCTTTCACCTAACAAAATGACAGTGTCGCTGTTCATGCAGTGGGGCCACAAAAAACTCATGTGGAATAAAAGTACCAAGAAACGCCCAGGGCATTAGGGTTTTCGACCATAATGTCCTACCCTGTAGGGATTGACAGGCATCAGGGGTGTGACTTGGGATTGTCAACAGTAATGCTCATGCCATTCCACCCCCACCCTGCAGCCAGTGTCAGGCATCGAGGTGCATCCTGGATCTTCTGCCCCAGCGTTCACCCCATTCGCCTATACTGCCCCCATTTCAGTGTATTTCCTTATGGATTGAGGTGAATGTAAAGCCCAAACACCCCAAGGCACACCTCGACACTTGTCAGTGTCTAAAGGGTAGGATGAGGTGAAATGTCGTGAACTGGCTATGGGCGATTTCACCCAAAGGTACACCTCCTACCTTTCCTCCTTCTCTGCAGGGTGAGGGTGGAGTTGGCGTCAGTTCAATACTTCAATGCCATTCCTATACTGCATCTGTCTAACTCCTGCACTTCCACTGCTAATGCCAGCAAGCAAACGTATGGCACTGACAAATGCTTGTTTACATCACCTCAAAAAAGTGACAGCTGTCATTTTTGAAATCCTGGCCAAAATGTTTTCTACCCTGTGTCATGGAATGACATTTCCATGCCATGCCACAGAAAGATGTATTGGTGTGGATTTGAAAATTTTGAGGTCAGCACTCATGATATGCGGTAATAACAAGGCTATGCTAACAATTTGGTTGCAGTTTGGGCTGAAATGCTTCCACAGCACCATACATATACATGTCTATGGAGGAATACGAGCACAGGGCCAGGATGGCTCTGTGCTCCCTCAAGCAAATGAGGATGTGATTATACTATCTCAAAAAGTAAGAAAATTCTTAGCAAAAATCTTTGAATGCACCAGTTAGGGTTAGAGGGACAAAAGCAGGGAAATGTGGTGTTAGCGCTCCCAAACCTAAAATGACATTCCCACCCTGCAGGCAACAAACCAGGCTGGGGGTTCTCAGGCCGAATGCTCACCCCATTCTCATGCACTGTACACATCACAGCTACTTTGCTGATGGAAGGGGGTGAGTGCACCCCATGCCTGGTTTGCTGCCTGCAGGGTGGGAGTAGGGTGTTAGGGCTGGTAACCCAAACACCACATTTCCCTACTTTTGTTGCTTTAACCCTAACTGACACATTAACAGATTTTTTGCAAATAATATCTAGATATATAGATACATACTGTACATACATAGCTAGAAACTGTAGATAGATGTACCACAATGGCGGTAACAATTAAGTACAACTTAGAACACCGAAACAGAATTCAACATCAGATAAGGACAGCTTGGCCTACGTAATCTGCCCATTTTTCCCCTACCAACAGTATCATCAGAGACCCAATTTTATGTCTTGTACTTTCTCCTTCCCCCTTCCTTTCCACATACTATTCCCTAATGACTATCTCATGCATTCTTGAACCCAACAATTATTTTCACCCCACCACCACCATTGTAAGTCTATTCTTGGAATCCAATACTCTTTAAGCAAAGAAGCACTTTCTCACATCTCTCCTGAATCTACCCCTCCATCTTCATAGCATGTCTGCTTGTTCTTGAGCACCTTTTTCTGTAAGATATTTGTCCCTCCTCTACTTTATTTACCCCATGAAGTAAAGGTCTCCATCATAGCCTACCACACCCACCTCTCTTCCAGGGTGTACATATTAAGGTCCTTTAGTCTCTGCTTGTAGGGCTTTTGATGCAGAGCCTGTAACATTTAAGTTGCCCTCCTCTGGACTGCCTTCATTCTGTCTATGTCCTTCCAGAGGTGTGGTCTCCAGAACTAGATATAATACTCTATGGTGGGGTGTTACCAGCAATTTCTACACAGGCAACACCACCTCCTTCAAGCTGTTGGTGATACCTCTCCATATGCACCCCAGCATCCCACTAGCCCTCCCAAATGCCCTGTCAATCTGTCTGGCCACCTTTAGGTTATCAGATATGATTATCCCCAGATCTCTTTCCTACTTGGTGGTCCTCCCTAGACTTCTGTGCCCTAAGTGCCTTATTCTGCACTTTCTCAGAGTGAAACACAGCTGCCATACCCGACCACTCCTCTAGTTCTCTCAGATCTTGGCTTATCCATTCCACCTCCTCTGAAGTGTCCACCCTATTGCAGATTTTGGTATCAACCATAAAAACCTTCCCGTCCAGCTCCTCTGCAATGTCACTTATGAAGACACTGAAGAGGACTCTTCCCAACATTGATCCCCACGACAACCCACTGGTCATCCTCCCTTCCTCGGAGTGAACACCATTTACTACCACCCTCTGTCACCTATCCTCAAACCAATGTAGTACTCAATTTACCACCTTTGGACCCACTAAGCTATTCGGCCTGCTTACTAGTCTCTTATGTGGGACAGTGTAGAAAGCCTTACTGAAATCTAGTTAGGCAATGTCCATCTCTCATCCTTGATCTTATTCCTTGCTTACGCAGTCAAAGAAATCAGATTCATTTGACATGACCTACCCACCTCGAATCTAGGCTGTCTCATGCCTAATAATCCACTGAATTCAAGATAGTCCACAATTTGTTTCCTTCAGCAGGGATTCCATTAACTTTCTCACCACTAATGTCAGGCTGACTGACCTATAACTGCCAGCCCCTCCCTATTACCACTTCTGCAAAGTAAGACTAAGTGTGCCCTTGTCCAATCCTTCCGTATCACTCCTGTTTCCAGTGAGCTGTTAAACAGGATGGTCAGAGGTGCAGTCAGCACCTCCTGGAGCTCCCTCAATACCCTTCAATGCACACAGTCTGGTTCCATTGCTTTGTCCACTTTTAGATTACCAAGTCCTTTCAGGACTCTCTCCTCAGGAAAGGACCTGTGTCCACATCCCTCATTCCAAAGCACCTGTTACTTTTTTGTGGTCCCTACCCTTCTCCTTCCTCTGTGAATACTGAACAAAAGTATTTGTTCAGGGTGTCTGCCTTTTCCCGGTCCCCCTCTGTACAGTCCCAGTTTCCTTTTTAACCTTACAATCCCTCTCCTGCTCTTTCTCTTTCCATTTACATAACCCAAAAATGTTTCATCCCCCTATTGTTACCACCTGGGCTAGTCTCTCTTCTGTTGGTGGCTCCGCACATCTTAGTGCTTTCCCCGTTTCCCTCTGTTTCCCCTGATACACCTCCCTATCTTCCTCTATCTGCATCTCCTCATGCCTTCTAAATGCTACAGTTTTAGCTTTGACCTCTTCAGCCACCTCTTCTGCTAACCACAGCAGTCTCTTTTGCCTCTTTCTTTTGCTCACTTGCTTGACACAGATATCTACTACCTTCATTATGCCCCTTTTGGCTATGCCCACTCTTCATCCACCTCACCCGGCATCATCCCCCCACCAGGACATCCCTGAGGCATTCACCCATCTTTATAATACCTGCCTTCCAGAAATCCAGGACCCTTGCACATCTGTGGTTCGATTCCACAACTGTCTTCATATTGAACCACACCATATTTTAACCACTGGTCCTCTGGTGGCCTCCCAGCTTGATGTCTGCAACACTGTCCTTGTAATTAAGTGACAGGTCCAGTATTGCCACATTACGATTGGGTTCACAAACTTCATGGACTAGTTGCATGAGGAATGCCCACTGCAGGGAGTCGGGGATGTCACTGCTTCTAGATGAAACTGCAGCTAGGAGGCTCCAATCTACATCTAGCAGTTTAAGTCCCATCTCAGCAGCACCACCCCTTTTTTGCCATTGGCTACCTCCAGTACCTTCCCTAACTCCTCCCCCTGTGCTGAAGGTTTGCACATCATGTCAGTGCAAATAGTGGCTCCATTCCCCATCTCAAGGGTGACCCAAAGTACATCTGCCATGAATTTCCTGTATCTCTCTCTTTTATGCTTTTCCTCATGTAAAGCACCACACCCATTCCTTTCCTTCCCACCATGTCTTTCCTGAACAGAGTATAGCTTGGTATGGACATTTCCTAGTCATGATTTTCAGTGCACCATGACTCAGTAATGATCACAATATCCATGTCAACCTCTGCCATGATGGCCTCTAGGTCCTGAATCTTATTTTGTGGACTTCTAGCATTCACACAGCCATCCAGATTTTGGTACAATTCTGCTTGTTATCTGCCTTTTTCACAGCTGCATGGGCAAAGCCATGCTGACGTTTTGCTATTACTGTAGAACAGAGAAGGGACAGGGATTGGATTCCATCTGTTTTCTTCTACAGTGCAGCAGTCCTCTTTCACACTGCTGTGCTCATTGGTGGTGTGTTCCGTTTCCCCTGCCCCCCCCACTGCAGCCAAAGTAGTGCTTCCTACGTAAACACACTATTTTAGCTCATGACGGAAACTTCTACCATGCCCAGGATGGTTGCCGTAGCTCAGTGCACAAGCAATACTTCACTTCTGCAGTTGCAGTGAAGTCACACTTGGCAACTGAGCTCCAGTGGCCACCATGGACATAGACTGTTTCATCTTGAGCTCCTTAATCTTATTTTTTTTACCAGTCCCATATGAGCTCTTAATGCGGTATTGCAATTGTGTTGACTCTGACCAGAACTTGTTTCCTCTTTGCTCTCCCTGCCCCCCCTTGTAAAGCTCATGTTGCAATACCCGTTTGGTTTCTACTACCCTGCTTCCTTTATTAATATGCAGCCTGGGGGATTCTTCTCACCTTGGTTCTCGCTACCCTTAACTTCAGCTTCTGGGGAGGAGCTTCTGCCTCCCCAATTTCTTCAGCCACCCCCCTCGGCTAATTCAAATATTCATCAAAGTAACATTTAAACCATCCTCTGAGGACTGCAGTTACCCTCCAGGATGGATGTAGGCCACCACCTCTGTAGGGGCCCTTATTCCTCCAGGTGGGTCCTAAATCCCCAAAGTAAATGAACCCCCTTCTCTCTGCATCCTTCCTTCAACCATGAGTTCAACCTCCTGGTACAGTGGTCCCAGTCTTCCTCCCACCATAGACCAGCAGCATCTCAGCAAAAATCACTGAGTGCGCTATCTGAGACTCCTCTCCAACTCTCTAAACTGGCCCTGCACTATCCCAGCGTCATCTCTAGTCAGGTCATCAGTCCCCAGGTGGACACCAGCTCCACTCCTGTCCTGCTGCTCTAGTGATCCTTGGGATCTACTTTCTATTCCTCCAGGTCATGGCACTGTATATGCAACTAACCTCTCTCTTCCCCTTTCCCCGTCCCCCTTCCTATTTCCACAACTATCCTTCCCCACAACCGAGCAACCCACCAAAAGTTACTTCTTCCTCCTCAGAGGTTCTCTATCACTCTCCTTGAAATCTCAAAAAATGGAAGACCCCACCACCTACCTAGGAATTACCATGGGTGCCTTCTCCTGGCAGTTCTTCCCCACCAGAGCACCACAGGAATTGCGTAGTGGTACTGGTAAAGGAATGTGCATCTGACCCACCCCCTCACACACACACACACACACACACACACACTTCCAGAGCCCACCATAGTCCAGCTGTCAGCTAAGTGACACATTATCTGCACTCTCAAAGCACTGTCACTTTAATAAACAAAACTAATATAGATACTTACAAAATGCTTCACTTAAACACAACTCCCTAAATAAAATGAGAAATTACAGACTACAGACAAAATGTAACTGACATACTACCCTTTGGACTGTACCAGCTTCTAAGGTAGTTTGGTCTATTTCACTATACCAGAAAAATACCTCTGTCCTGCTCAGTGATTTGTAAGGTCCCATACATAATATTTGTAAGAGTACACTTTGGTTGGTGGGCATTAAAGGGTACCTAAACAAGCAGTTTTTTTTTTTTAAACTGCAGACTCCAAAATCTGGCTCCATAGCAAGGTAAAGTAAAAGCTGCCGTTTACTTTTATGCTAAAATTGCATTTATGTAAATAACATAAATACAGTTTTGTAGCGTTTGAAAACTGTAAACATTAGTCTTTCACTTTCAAAAAACAGCCTTGCGTGCCCCCTAAAATGGCAGCCATGTGTGTTAAGTGATGAGTCACAATAACATCATTGGAGCCAGAGGCAGAGACCCACATGGCTCCCTATAGTGCTAACTAGTTCTTCTTTCCCCCTTTGTTTTGAATTGTTTCACCAGAATGATCAACACCATGTGTTAACACATACATTATTTTGATCAATGCACATGTGAGGCTGTGCTTTAGTTCATTTTGTTTACTTTAACTTGCTGAAAATGCTTTGCAATCCAGCTGACTTTCTCTTTGGCAAACTGCAATACTGTACAACACTTTTAAATACCTGATGATCCAGTGGTTATGTGATGCCCTGAATTTTGTAGCAAAGCACTGGTCTGGTCCAATTCCAAAGCTCATGCTTTCTTGGTAATCCACAAATAAGTTTCTTGTAGTCTTTTTTCCACAAGAACCCTCTGCACCTAGCCTGCCTTCTGATGAACACCCCACCTTCCATACTCTGTCCTTAGTACTGCCTGGGGCCGCATATGAGTTTGCGGTCTCATGAAGAGAATTATCACACCTCCGACTGTAATCTTGTACCTCGGAGAGTTGTGCACATCTATACCAATATGTATATGCACCCTTTACTTCGTGTTTGAGTAGCTGACTTTCTGACTATAAAACAGAAACATTATTTTACACTGAATAATCTTAAAAATGGAACCAAAACACACACAAAATATGCGCAAGGCACATTAGAACAAGCTAAGTGATTTTAAGTGAAAAAGCTCAGTTTTAAAGGATTTAGTAGTTCTTTTTGCTTGGACAAGCACAAGGACAGATTTATCTAACACTCCATCTTCATAAGACTGCAGTGAAAATGGCACATAGTTTCAGTACTATGTGACCTGCAATCACAAGATGCACTGCTTTCTTCCAGAGACCTTTGCATGAGGAGTCAACTTCACCAGCTAAGTTCTCAATTCACAGCTTTGCAAAGATGAAAATAATACAGGTGCAAATGTAGGGATTGCTGGGGCAGTAACACAGGAGGAGGGAAGCAGAAGGGATACAACTCTGGATGCTGGGCAGAAGGGCGAAGGTGGCATTTGTTCTAAAAGGTAAAACAACTGTCTTGAGGGGAGTAATTCATAGCTGTTATTGACGTAAAGGGTTATTTTCTTGACAAAAGAGGAAGCTTTAATGTGGGCTAGACATGATGGTCTAGAGTGAGGGGTTGATCACTACCATGGGGTAAGGGCCAGGATTGGTACATCTGGGCAGTTAGACAAGGTTCCTAGATGTGGATGCGGGAGGGAGTTAAAGTGTAATGAGTGTTGCTCAGGATAGTGGCCTGAGAAGGGGAGAGATGGGGTCACCAGGGGGTGACAGGAGCTGGATAAGTGGCAGGCGGCCGGATAGGGATGACTGTTATGAGAGGGAGGCATGGGGTTGGTTCCAGGGGAGCAGGGGCAGGAGGGGAACAGACTAGTGATCTGCAATGAATGTGGGAGGGCAGTCTGGATGGGCACATTATGGAGGCTAGAGAAGTGTCCCATATGCTGCAGACTAGGGGTCCGGCAGGCAGAGGTCCAGAGGCTGGAGGGGGAGTTAAGGAGGATGAGAGGTGGTGGAGGAATAAGGTTGAGACGGGGCACCTCGGGTACTGGGGCAGAAGGAGTGAACAAGACATGTGGAGTGGCAAGGATGCCAAGCAGTAAAATGGGACAGTATCTAAATAACAGCAAGGGCAAGGGCTGGAGTTGGGAGATGGGTTTGACCAACAGCTATGCACTGTTGGCAGTAGAAGTGGACAAGGATGGTGGGACTCCCAGGACCAGGGCAGGGGTGTGTGTGTGTGTGTGTGTGCAGGAGCACATGCTTCAATGGGGGATGGGAGCAGGACTGGGGGGGAATTAGTAAAACGGTTAAGGAGGAGAGGAAGGATAGACCAGAGGAAACGGATAGAAGTGGCATATCGGGCTGGGGTGACATGGTACAGAACGGGGGGAGGGTGGACTAATAAGAGAAGGGCAGATAACTATAACAGGACTCTGAGCAGACAAGAAAAGGGGAAGGGGGGACAGGTCCAAGAGCTGCTGGACAGGGAAGGGTCAATGATCATAGAAAGGAGACAGTTGGGAGGAAGGTGCAGCCGGGGGGGTGGAGGGGGGTGTTATAGTGTTGGGGAACTCTATCCTGAAAGGCGTCAGGTGGGGGGGTGAAAGGCACAGTCGGACATGAGTGGAACCTGTAGTGGACAGGGCAGGGCAGGCTCTGCTTAAATATGTAAGGGAGTAGAGAGAGACCACAAGTGATGGTACATGTAAGCACAAATGTCCTGGAGGGCTGCACAGTGGAAGTCAGTCAGGGGGAGAATGGAGGAACTGGGGAAGTTCTGCTCAAAGACTGGGAGGTCTGTGACATTCTTAGAGGTGCTACCAGTTCCAAGGGTGAACAGTGCAAGAAAGGGAAAGGATACTGGAGTTCAATTCCTGACTGGGCGAGTGGTGTAGCTCTCATGGGTATGGGCTGGTAGGAGGATGGGGAGATACATGGAATAACACTGAACTGTATGCAAAGCACAGATTACACCTGACTGGGGCAGGGCAAGGGGTGCTGAAGAGCAACATGGAAGAATATATAGTTTTGAGTGGATTTTTAAACTAGGTAGGGGGGAGGCAAGTGGGCAGCTAGTATGCAGGTTTGCCAGGAAGGTGAGCTGTACAAGCTGACCCCCCCATGACAAAAGTGAAGGCAAAGGGAAGGGGCCACGGGGCGCAGACCAAGGAGTCACGGGGTGGGGATGGATGGAAGTGGCTGGAGGGTGGTCTCCCTGAATGCAAGGAGCTTGGGCAACAAAACTGCTGGGCTTCAGGCGCTCGTAGCACAGGGGATGGTGGATGTTGCAGCTATCATGGAGACTTGGGCCACTCAACACCAGGACTGGGATCTGGCAATCCCGCAGTACAAAATTTATGGAAAGGACAGGGGGGGTCGGGAGAGGGGGAGGGGTGGCAGTCTACGTAAGGCATGGGATCAGATACACAAGAGACGAGGGGGAGGAATGGAGGACAGAGGCGCTATGGATGCAACTCTTGGACTTGAAGGGTAGAAAGCAGAAACTGGGGGTGGTGTATAGACCACCTGCTCAGTCAGAGAAGCTGGATAAGGAGTTAGCAGAACAGATTAGGTGGGAATGTAGAAAGGGAGTGTGGTAATTGCTCAGTCAGAGGAGCTGGATAAGGAGTTAGCAGAACAGATTAGGTGGATGTGTAGAAAGGGGGAGTGTGGCAACTGCTCAGTCAGAGGAGCTGGATGAGGAGTTAGCAGGACAGATTATTTGGGTATGTAGAAAGGGGAGTGTGGTAATTGCTCAGTCAGAGGAGCTGGATAAGGAGTTAGCAGGACAGGTTAGGTGGGTGCGTAGATAGGGGAGTGTGGTAATTGCTCAGTCAGAGGAGCTGGATGAGGAGTTAGCAGGACAGATTAGTTGGGTATGTAGAAAGAGGAGTGTGGTAATTGCTCAGTCAGAGAAGCTGGATAAGGAGTTAGCAGAACAGATGAGGTGGGTGTGTAGAAAGGGGAGTGTGGTAATTGCTCAGTCAGAGAAGCTGGATAAGGAGTTAGCAGGACAGATGAGGTGGGTGTGTAGAAAGGGGAGTGTGGTAATTGCTCAGTCAGAGGAGCTGGATAAGGAGTTAGCAGGACAGATTAGGTGGGTGTGTAGAAAGGGGAGTGTGGTAATTGCTCAGTCAGAGGAGCTGGATAAGGAGTTAGCAGAACAGGTTAGGTGGGTGTGTAGAAAGGGGAGTGTGGTAATTGCTCAGTCAGAGGAGCTGGATAAGGAGTTAGCATGAGGTGGATATGTAGAAAGGGGAGTGTGGTAATTGCTCAGTCAGAGCAGCTGGATGAGGAGTTAGCAGAACAGATGAGGTGGGTGTGTAGAAAGGGGAGTGTGGTAATTGCTCAGTCAGAGGAGCTGGATAAGGAGTTAGCAGTACAGGTTAGGTGGGTGCGTAGATAGGGGAGTGTGGTAATTGCTCAGTCAGAGGAGCTGGATAAGGAGTTAGCAGGACAGGTTAGGTGGGTGCGTAGAAAGGGGAGTGTGGTAATTGCTCAGTCAGAGGAGCTGGATAAGGAGTTAGCAGGACAGGTTAGGTGAGTGCGTAGAAAGGGGAGTGTGGTAATTGCTCAGTCGAGGAGCTGGATAAGGAGTTAGCAGGACAGGTTAGGTGGGTGTGTAGAAAGGGGAGTGTGGTAATTGCTCAGTCAGAGAAGCTAGATAAGGAGTTAGTAGGACAGGTTAGGTGGGGATGTAGGAAGGGGAGTGTGGGGATTGTGGGGGACTTCAATCTGCCGGAGGTGGATTGGAGCACGTTGATCACCTCCAGCACCAGGGAGTAGGTACTCCTGGACATGTTTCAGGATGGCCTACTGACACGGCTGGTCAGTGGCCCAACTTGGCTAGGTCCCTTGCCTCCCCCCACCACCTCTCGCCCAACCTCCACCTGTTCCTGCACCTGCCTTCTGTAATCAAATTGCTGTTAATTTAGCTTTTTTTGCATTTATGCTTGGACTTCTAATCCTGTGAACATGACTGTCCCCACTGCATTGTTTTACTATTCTGTACAAATCCGGTTGTATCCTTTTTTGTTTGACCTTATATTGATTTTCGAACATACGAAATTTGCCAGCAGATAAAGGCCTAGAGGTCTATCAAGTCTGCTCGAATGTGCAGCTAGCACCCCTTATTCTGCAGCTGCCCCTCCCTTCCACCCTTCCCCTTCATTAACCCTCCCCTTTGTCCTGTCCCATCCTCGTTTGAAGCAGTCCACTGTTGTATTATGTTTATGTTGTATTGTCCCTCCAGGACCACCCTGTAAATGAGTAGCTCAATGGTGTATTTCCTCGTAAAAAATAAAACTGAACTGAATAACACGCTGAACAAGGTTCTATTAAATGGGGAGGCAGTGAGAGAACTAAGGGTGGAGGACCCGCTAGCTGGGAGTGACCAACAATCACATATGGTTCATGCTCAGGTTGAGTAGGGAGACAAGAGGATCAGAAACAAGAGTGGTAGACTTCATGAGGGCAGACTTCTGGAGGATGCGGGAAATACTACAGGGGTAGGCCGGAGATGGATGCACAACAAAAGTGGGATATCATTCAACTTGGTATAGCAGAGGCTACAGAGGTTTGCACCAGGACCCTGAGCAAGAAGAATAGAGCCAAGAAGCCATGCTGGCTAAACAGTAAGGTGATGGATGGGGTAAGGACAAAGAGAGCTGCATTTCGGAGATTTAAGAGGGTGGGGAGGGGTGAGAATATTTATCATTTATTTTATTTAGCTTTTGTTGCCTATTTTCAGGTACGACCCGGGAGAGTACAGGAATTACAGATTTAAGTACATAGGACAACATGATACAGAGTGAGACAGATTACAGGTCAGGTAAGGCATATCTTATACAGTATACACATAACACAACAACACATGTAGAAACTAAGAGCAGTACAATAAGTACAAATTGAGATGCAGCAGATACAACACTATATACAGGGCCCCGATTTTTCTGCGGCACATCGGAGCAAAGTTCTGCGGCAGGGTTCTCATTTGCCGCCAGAACTACGGCACTCAACACCAATTTCTCGGCAATTCTAGCGACATTTTACCCATAATTTTTTCCTTTTTTTTTTTTTGCCATATCTGACACAATGCACGCTCGTAACACAGTCATTTTATGGGTGTTTGTCACCAAATTTTCAACATAGCCAGTTTAAGACCTCTGCTCATGAACAGTATCACTGTGATTTTATTAATCTGTCCGGAACATTGATTTCGCACACGACTCGCCATTCTGCTACAAGGGTGGAAACACATTTGGGTGAGATGTGAAAAATGACAGCTGTACTACTCATAAGACAGTGTGGTGAAATGGCAATGTTGAAACTCTGAGTGAAAATATTGAAATTTCGAGAACTTACGAGCCTGCGTAGGAACTGCATAGCATACATCGTTAAACAGTCATTTTGGAATTTTGGCGCAAATTTTCAACATGGGGTTTGGGCCCCTTCTCATGAATGATGTCACTGTCATGGCGGTTACTCGGTCCCGAAGGGTGAATTTCGCAGTCACTGCGTGCCGAGCCAGAATGACGCATGATGGCTAGCGATCATGAAGAATCAAAACCCATGTTAATTGGTCAAAATCAAAAATACCTGAGATATGCAATAAAGTTGAACCCCTCCTATCTAGCCCATTATACAGCTTACGGCATTTCCTCAGTTCGCAGTCGCCTTTGAAGAGTGCAGGCGTGTTCCCGGTCCACGGTCGTCGCGCCAGAGTCGGAGGTAAGTATGGGGTGGGGGTGAGGAGTCTGGGTGCGCAGTGGGTGGGTGCGGGATGTGAGAGGGGGCTGGGGAGGCGCGCCGTGGGACAATTTTTGTTTTACAGGGAAAAAAAAAAGACGTCGGCGGGACCGCTTGCGCCGCTAGGGTGGGCTCCCAGCGTGGCACAACAACTTTGAGGCGTTCAGCCGACGGGATTAGGCACCCCGTCGGCAAAAAAAAACAACACTAATGTACGTTTGCCACACTGGGGTGGGCTCCCAGCGTGGCACAACGACTTGGAGGCGTTCAGCCGGCAGGATTAGGCACCCAGTCGGCCATAAAAGCGGAGCGTTTGTTCATGGCGGCTGAATTCGGTGATGGCAAATTCCGCGGATATTTCGCGGTTTCACGATCCAGCGAATCGTGGAAAACTCGGGCTTTGACTATATACAATTTAAGGCCCCAGGAAGTGGAGCCACAGTTAGAGCAACACCCCGAAACATGGGTTATGGTACATTAAATACCCAGCAAACAACCCATACTTGTCAGAACACAGCCAAGAGAAAGGAGTGCAGTGAAGGATCAGGCAAGATCACGGGGTTTGGGACAACCACATGCCGAAGAGAGTTTGAGATGGTTCCATAGGGAGGATCGAAGGCGCACATGTGAGTGGGAAGAGTGAACCTGGGCAGGAAATGAGTTCCACAGCCTGGGAGCACACGCAGCAAAATCTCTATCCCCCATTAGAGTCCTGGTAGCAGGGATCTTAAGGATGGCAGGAGCCAGAGACCTGAGGGAATAGGATGAGGAGGCAGCCGGGACAAAGAATTTCGCCAGCCCAGGAGGGGTGCCAGTACCAAGGACCTTGCCCATGAAACACCCCAGGACAGTCTATATGATTTGATGGGGAGAGACAATTCAGCTTGCTATATAGGTCACAGTGATGGGTGAGATGAGGGCAGCCAGAGTAAAACGGCAGACATTATTGCAGGCAGGAGACCACTTAGAAAAGTGAGCTTTGGAGGAGCGTGCAAACAAAAGGAGCCTGCAGCAAAGCGAAGGGAGGAACACACCTCTGGCAAGAGCAAGACTGGCAGCAGCAGTGAGGTTGCTCTTAGCTCTGTAGGCCAGACCCAGTTTGCAGTTGACAGTCTTACATACATTCTGAATATGGCGGCCAAGATCAAGCTGCGGGTCAAGTGTCACCCCAAGGCATGTACAGTTGTCAGTAACAAGGATTGGAACACCATCAGTACCAGGAACACGTAAAGTAGCAGGAGAGGCCTTAATCTTGGCCTGGGACCCAAAGAGCATGACCTGGGTTTACTTAAGGTTAAGAACCAACTTATGGGATGAAATCCAGGACTGAATGTTCCCAAGGTCCTCACTCAGGCGGCGATTAATGACCCCATATCCGGAGAATGAGTGAGGATGATCAGGTCATCCGCATAGAGGATGGGCCTACAATGGACAGAGGCAGAGGGGAGACTGTTAACAAAAATGGAGAAGAGCAGGGGCCCTAGGACAGAGCCTTGGGGGACACCCATGGAAACAGAAGTAGAGCCCGAGAGCTCCTCACCATATCTGACAAGCTACTTTCCACCATGTAGATAGTTGGAGAACCAACAGAGCACACCAGGTGATAGACCATAGGACCTAAGCTGAGTGCAGAGCATGGGATGATCAACAAGATCAAAGGCCTTGGAGAGATCTATAAAGTTAGCCCCAGAGAGTTTGCCCTGGTCCATAGCCGCCCTGATCCAGGATGAGACTGTGACAAGGGAAGAGGATGTGCTGTGCCCTTTCCGAAAGCCATGCTGCACAGGTGACAGTAGGTCATGTGACTGAAAATACTACAAGAGTTGCCCTGCCGCAACTTTCTCCAGGAGTTTGCTGACCGCTGACAGAATGACTATCGGACAGTAGTTTTCAATCAGTTTGGGGTTCCCCTGTTTAAGGATAGGGACCACCCTGGCGACCTTCTATATGTCCGGGGATAGCCCCCAATGACAGGGACAGATTGAAAATATGGGCCAACAGGGAGGCAATATGAGAGGCACCAAGACAGAGGAGCTTCAGTTCCAAACCATCATGGCCAGCACTGGAGAAGGGGGAGAGGCCAGGGAGCAATCTCTGCACCTCTTGCACCGTCACAGGCTTAAAATGAAAGAGCAGGCGGGGTAGTGGAGGGGCAGGGACCTGTTCACAGTTATCACCTCCACTACGGGGGAATGACGAGGTGAAAGTAGACAGGTCAGAGAAATACAGGTTAAATGCATTTGCGATGGTTAGTGAGTTTTTTGCAGCTGGCACATCAATAAGCATGTCAGAGGCCTCACCACTCGAGGAACCACTAACTACGTTCTTAATGTTCCTCCAGAACCTCCTGGGGTCCCTAGCTGAGCTCAGCAGCACAGTTTTGCAAAACTCGCTTTTGGCAGCCCTTATTGCTTTCTTGCACTCATTTCTGATTCTCCTGTACTGCTGAAATACAGCCTGATCCAACGTGGCCTTGAACTTTGCCCAACACTTGTCTCTTGACCTCATAAGGGCTAAGAGGCTCCCATGTAACCACTTTGTAGCAGACCCCCTGACCCTCCCTCTGATGAGGGGTCATGCTTATCCTGCAGAGCCCTGAAGGTGCTGAGGAAGTAACTGACAGCAGATGAGGAGTCCTGGGCATTCCATACTGCAGACCAGTCAGTGTGCTGGAGATCATCTTGGAAGGAGCCAAGATCAAACCCGGAGAAGTCCGTGACCTGTATGATCTTATGTGGAATTTTAAGGGACGGGATCTTCCACGTGCAGTACACAGGAGAGTGGTCAGAGATGGAGTTGGGAAGGATGCCCGACAAGCTGATCCTCTCAGGTCTGTTGGTCAGAACTCAATCCAGAAGAGAGCTCACACCACCACTGGGAGAGCACCTGGTAAGATCCTTGATGAGCTGCAACAGGGAGAGACCAGCAAGTAGCGGCTCAAATGCTTTAGTGTTACTACCAAGCCAGTTTAGGTTAAGTTCACCCAGAATCATTAACTCATTATGCCGGGTCACAGAAATACAGGTTACTCACCTGTAACAGGAGTTCTAGGAATGGTATATGTTGTTCATCCACACTTATTGGCAGGTTCCTTGCCGCTTTAAATCTTGCCAGAAGGTCTTCAAGCTGGCTCCTCCCACCCACCCGGGTGGTAAAACTCTCGGCTCCACCCCATGACGCCAGATCTGGCCTGCTGGAAGCTCAGGTTGTGCGTCGAAGCCGGGGAGGTCGGGTGGGTCGTGTGGATGAACAACATATACCATTCCTAGAACTCCTGTTACAGGTGAGTAACCTGTATTTCTAGGGCCACGGATATGTTGTTCATCCACACTTATTGGCAGACTCCTAGCAGTTCTCCGGGAGGAGGGAGGCAAGGCGCACACACCCTACTTAGGGAATAAAGACTGGAGAACCGAGGCCCCAAAACCAGCATCCCGGCATGACTCAAGGTCGATGTGGTAATGGGTAATAAAGGTGTGTGTTGACTTCCAGGTAGCAGCCCTGCAGATTTCCTGTATAGGGACATCCCTGGAAGCAGCCACCGATGCAGCAGTATGACGGGTAGAATGAGCTCTTATCCCTCTGGGAGGCTCCATGCCCGCCAACTTGTAGCAGAGATCTATGCAGGAGGTGACCCACCTGCTTATCGTCCGCTTGGCTGCAGGTCTGCCAGAGTGCGGCTTCAGCGTGAGGTGACAAACAGCTGGTGAACCTCTCCCCAAATTTCAGCCATGCGCTCCTTATAATAAGCGAGCGCCCTTCTAGGGTCCAAAGTATGGAGCCTGTATTCGGCCTCCGAGGTGTGATTGGGGTAGAACACCGGCAGAGTCAACACCTGGTTAAGGTGAAACTCCGACACCACCTTCGGAAGGAATTTCGGTGGGGCGCAGAGACAACCTTGTCCCTGTGGAAGACCAGATAAGGAGACTCGATGTAGAGCCTGGAGTTCTCCCATCCTTCTGGCTGGCGTGATAGCCACCAGAAGGCGGTCTTCCACGACAGGTGAGAGAGTTCACACCTGTGCACTGGTTTGAATGAAACGCCCATGAGCTTTGCCAGTACCAGCAGTAAATCCCACAGAGGTGGAGGTTCTCGCACAGTAGGGGAAATGTGATCAAGGCCTTTGAAAAAGCGCCAGACCACCTTCTCCTGCACCACCGACTGCTCCCCAGCCCGCGCCCGGTAAGCAGAGATGGCTGCCAGGTGCACCCTTAGGGTCGTCGACCTAAGCCCTTGACTAGAAAGGGACCATAAATAGTCCAAAATGCTTGCCAAAGGACAGGAGGAAGGGTCCAAGCCCTTGCCCTGACACCAAATGGAAAATCTCTTCCATTTGAAGGCATAGCATTTCCTGGTCGACTCCTTACGGGACGCCTCAACAACATTGAGGACCTCGTCGGAAAGACCCAAGGCCTGGAACTCTAGCCACTCAGGAACCAGGCCGTCAGGTGCAGGGATTGAAGGTCCAGATGGAACACCTTCCCCTGACTGACTGAGAGCAGGTCCGGGCGAGCAGGAAGCTGCCTCGGGAGCCTGGAGCTGAGGCTGAGGAGATCTGGGTACCAGAACTGGCGGGGCCAGTTTGGGGCTATCAGAATCACCTGTGCCTTCTCCCTCCTTGCCTTGAGAAGCACCTTGTGAATAAAGGAAAATGGGGGAAAGGCGTAGAAGAGGCCCGGGGTCCACAGCCTCGAGAAGGCATCCCCCTGCAGCGAGCCCTGCTGAGGGGGGCGGGCATGAAACAGCCTCAACTTCGCGTTCTCCCTGGAGGCAAACAGGTCCACCTGAGGTGTGCCCCAGTGGGAGAACAGATCTTGTACTACCTCCGGCAGGAGAGACCACTCGTGAGATGCAGCCCCTATCCGGCTCAGGGCATCGGCCAGGGTGTTGGAGGCTCCTGCCACATGAATGGCTAGGAGATCCGCCTCCAGGCTGCGCACGAGTGACCAAATGCGAAAGCTTCCTTGCATAGAAGAATTGAACGCATCCCGCCCTGGCGGTTTAGGTAGTACATGGTCGTGGTATTGTCCGTCTGGACTCGGACCACTTGACCCCGGAGAAACGGAGCAAAGGTGGTGAGAGCTAGGCGGACCGCTCGGAGCTCCAGCAGGTTGATGTGGCATCGGGACTCCCGCGGGGACCAGAGGCCGTGCGCTCGGTGTTCCCCCAGATGGGCACCCCAACCCATCAAAGAGGCATTGGTCGATAGAGAGACCGTCGGCTCGGGGCAGACAAATGGGATGCCCTCCTGCAGATGAGATGGAACGGTCCACCTCCAGAGAGCATTCCACATCTCCTGGGTCACCATCACTAGCTGGTCCAATGGATCGCAGCGTTGTGACCACTGGCTGGCCAGTCCCCACTGAAGGGGGCGCATGTGCCAGCGTGCCCAATGGACCACGCTGGTACAGGCCGCCATGAGACCCAGGAGGCGCAGGAAGTCCCGGGCAGGGCGCGATTGCCCAACCAGAAATGATTGGGCAAAGGAGGTAAGAACCTCAGCCCTGTCCGCCGGGAGCCGTGCTCTGGCTCGAAGAGAGTCGAGCTCTGCCCTGATAAACAGAATCACCTGCTTCGTTCGAGTTCCAACTTGGCCTTGTTGATGAGAAGGCCGATTTGAGAGCAAACCTGGAAGGCCAGATCTCTGGACCGCTCCACCTCCTGTCTGGAGGGGGCTGCTATCAGCCAATCATCCAGGTAAGGGTACACCCGGACCCCTCGGCACCGCAGGAAAGCTGCCACCACTGCAATGCATTTGGTGAAGACCCTGGGAGCTGGAGACAGGCCGAAGGGCATGGCTCGGAACTCGAAGAGGGATCCCTCCGCTCGAAAGTGAAGGAATCTCCGATGTGACGGAAGGATAGGGACGTGAAAGAACGCATCCTGCAGGTCCAGAGAACAGAACCACACGCCATGTTCCAGGGATGGTATTATCTGAGCCAGAGTGACCATCCTGAAGGTTCGAGACCTTAGGAACTTGTTCAGGTCGTGTAGGTCGAGAATGGGGCGCCAGCCCCCCATCCGTTTCGGAACCAGGAAGTACCTGGACACAAACCCTGGGTCTGAGGGAGGGTCTGCCACCTCCCTGATCACCTCCTTTGGAGGGAGGAGCGATGTCGGCCCGACGAGCCGACAGTGAGGCTGCGGACCCCGAGGCTCCCCGAGGTGTGACGGCTCTGAAGGGCGGGCTTGCTCGAATTCTAGAGGCAGGCCTTTTCCCACCACCTCCAGTACCCACCTGTCCGTGGTAATAATGGACCAGACGGAAAGGAAGTGCGAGCCGCCCCCACGGGAAATCAGTGAGGGGTGGACGGGGTCGGGCACACCCCTCAGCCCGCCACTGGGCAGGCTTAGAGGAGGGACCGCCGAGGGACCTCCTGGGCCTTTACCTCCTGCTTCCTGTTGGAGGAAGCCCGGCTTGGGTTGGGATGCCAAGCCCGAGCCTGCTGGCCCTGACGTTGCTGGGCCAGATGCGTCGCGGGCGCAGAAGGACGAAAGGGCTTAGGCTGTGGTTTGCGGCCTTTGTCCTTCTGAGCGGAAGAGACAGAGTCCAAGGTAGCATTGGACTTCTTGATCCTCTGCAGGTGACCTTCCACCCCAGGGCCGAAGAGGTCAGTCCCCAAAAAGGGAACATCCGCCAACTTGTGCTGGTATCCAAGTAAGGGGATATCTCAGCCAGCCCGACGACGCATGGCCACTGCAGCCGCCACAGACCTGGCACATGAGTCCCCAATGTCTAAAGCAGTCTGGAGCTGCTGTTTGGCCACTGCCCTGCCCTGGTCCCGCACTTGCCTGACCGTGGTCTGCAGATCCGCGGGAAGATGAGGGACGACCTCATCCAGGGAGCCCAACAGGGCAAGAGAAAAATGTGCCATGAGGACAGCCGAACTGGCCTGGCAAAGGCCGAGGGAGGACGCAGCATAGACTTTTCGCCCGGCATAGTCCAATTTCTTGGACTCCTTGTCGGGAGGTTTGTCCACATCCCTAGCGTTCCTGGCACGCCGAAAAACGCTGTCGGTAACCAACCCCTCAGCCGAGGGGTCTTCCGAAAAACCGGACAGGGAACCGGTAGGGACCGCATACTTCCTGGCCATCCTGGCCAAAGGCACAGGACAGGAAGCAGGGCGCTGCCAGAGCTCCAAGGCCAGACCCACTATGGCCTCGGCCACCGGAAAGGCCTCCGTATGGGAATCCCCTCGGTCCAGAATCTCTGTGAGGGGATACCTGGCCCATTTAGAAACGGGTTCGAGCTTCATCCCGGTGGACTCCGAGATGAGCCGGAGCAATCCTAGGAAGGACGAAGGGCTATCGTCCGCCGACTGTCCCGAGGACTCCAAGTCCATATGCTTGGAGAAAAGGGAGGAATCGTCCTCGGACTTGGAAGAGTCCTCAAAGAGCTGCCTCGGGCCTGAGCCACCCTCCACCTGCTGAGGCTGGTCGGGAGTGAGGGTGACAGACAGCCTATGGGGCAGTCCCTGAGCCGACCGAGAATTTTTGGTCGGAGCCCCAACTAACGGCTGTGGAGGCGGAGGTTCCACCTGGATCGGTGGGGCAGCTAGATTTGGCCGAACAACCGGCCTGGGAACAGGCTCCTCGGTTAAAATGAGGGGTTGTTTCGGCCGCTCCGGTGACAGCCACTTAATGGCCGGGGAAGACGACGGCATCGGCTTATTCCCGGACAGAAGGAGCTGTTGCCACATGAGTTCCTCATATCATCGACGCAACTTGCGCCGAAGCCTCCCCTCGTCCGAGGAGGAGGAAGAGGACGAGCGGCGGCGCCGCTTGCCGCGGTGCTGAGACCAAGACCGCCTATGATGGCGGGATCGGCTGGACCGCGAAGACGTCCGAGACCGAGAACCTCGGCTAGGTGCAGGGAGGTGTCGCGGGGAATTGGCACTTCCCTCGGTTCGGATAATTCAACCGAAGGCTCCGGAACCAGAGGCACAGACGAGCCGACGGGATCCACAACTCCCCCCGGGGGAACCGGGGAGAGGGGATTCTCAGCTTCTCCAGCCGACAACCCGTCCAATGGGTCGAGAAAAATCTCGACCGCGTCGACGGGAGTCTCAGTCAACTGACCTGACGGGGACACCGTGAGACCAGTGGCCGAAGCCGAGAAGTCGACGGCCGACCACTCGGGGAGAGGGATCTTTCCTGCTCCCAAGAGCATCGACGGTAAGACTTACCCTTGTCTTTCTTTTTGGACCGAGAAAATGGTCCAGAAGAAGTTGGACCCTCACCTTTAGTCGAGAGGGTCAGACAAAGCTCCTTAAAAGAAGCCGAATAAGAGGCAACGAGAGAGAGCGGGACAAATGCCGCAGCTGAGGTAGAAGCGGCCCGCGCTGCCTCCTCTTCGAGGGCGATCTGCTCGAGCTGATCCGCCGAGCCCGCCGCCCTGGACACCGCCGACGGGGCCTCTTTCGACTTTACCGGAGGAAACCTCTCCTCGGGACGCCCCAGTTGCAAACGGGCAGCACGCAGGCTCGCGGGTCGTGTCAAGGCTCCAAGCAGTAGACGACGCGGAGTGCGGATCCGTCTCGAGACATCTTCGCCCGCGAAGGGCATCTCCCGAAACCGAGTCGATTTGGTCCATCGCAGCCGCGAGGGAGAGAAGACCGAAGTCTTTTTAGCAAAACCTTTTTAAATTCGAAGGATTAGGAACCAGTCTTATACGCAGAGCGTTAAGGAGGGAACCTGAGCTTCCAAGCAGTAAGGAAGATCTGGCGTCATGGGGCAGAGCCGAGAGTTTTACCACCCAGGTGGGTGGGAGGAGCCAGCTTGAAGACCTTCCGGCAAGATTTAAAGCGGCAAGAAACCTGCCAATAAGTGTGGATGAACAACATATCCATGTCCCTAGAACCAATGGTATCAAGGAGGACTGACAACCCCTCTAGGCACCCCCCCCACAGGAAGATTGTAGGTAAATATAATATGTAGCTTTCTGGTCATCCCAAGCAACAGCACCGTATGTAGTAACTCACAGGGGGACTGCAATGGCTGTTGACATGGTAAAACTGACAGATTGAGGTGGCTCCTGTAGTAAACCAAGATGCCATCCCCCCCCTTTTCCCCAGATGATCCTGCCTGACAAGTACATAGTCAGGAAGGGCACATGCAGAATTTGGAGTTGAGGGTTTAAGCCAAGTTTCAGTTATGCCAAGGATGTCAAGCCTGTGGTAGGTGACCCAAGTAACAAGTTCCGCCAAGTTTGGCAGGAGGCTGCGAATATTGAGATGAGCTGTTTTCAGCCCTTTGACAGCCGACCAGCCCACAACTGAGGGGGGAGGCTTGGTAGGACGGACCAGGGTTAAGCTCAGTGTCACCCAGGAGCACTAGGGTCACCAATAGGAGCCAAAGGAGATGCCTTAAGGGAGGGGAGCCATCCCTGGCAGGCGGCTTGCGGACATAACTCCTGACCACCGGGCTGGGTCCAGGAAGCACCTGAGGTCAAGATGGCAAAGAACCCGAGGGGGGTGTCTACCTCCAGCGATAAGGTTGGAGAAGATGAAGTCGGACTCCTCTGGCTGGGTACAAGTGCCCCAGGGTTCCCCCACAGGAGGAACACCGACACCAATAAACCAGGGGATGCTAAGGACAGTGAGAAGACCAAAGGTGAAGGAACACATGAGTGGAAGGGGCAACACTTTTGGAAAAGAATGCTCAGGGTCCCCCATGTCAATACCAGGGATAGTTGACAAGGAGCGATGGTAAACACTATACTAACCACCAGGCCCCAAGTTAGCATCCACAATAGGAAAAAAACTGGATGTCCAGCAGCTGCAATCCACTACCACAGTTGATAGAGAGCCCATCCAATGAAGAGAACACAGTGACATCCCAATTAGAGAGCACTCATGATATACAAAGGTTGTAGCCACTACAGAGGAGCGTGCAGCCCCACTAAGGGGACCCCACCTGTGGTCAAGAGGCAGGGACCTGTGCTTAAATGCAAGGGTAACTAGCCTAGAGTGAGTACTAGGGCAGAATCAAGCAGACAGTAGCTATGCGAGGTAATAAGGCAGAACAGTAGACAAAATTAACCATGCTAGCAGACAGTAATAAAATAGGAACTTAAGCCCATGTGAGGTGAGTGTACATTCTACTGGCAGACAGTAATAACAGATATACACCAACAGCTTCAGCCCAAGTCATCGGAGCTCCCCTCGGGAGCTGAAACCTCCGCGGGTGCTCAGAAGAGGCCTCGCAACACTTCCCCAAGCCCCAGACACCGACAGCTTCAGTCCAAGTCATCGGAGCTCCCCTCGGGAGCTGAAACCTCCGCGGGTGCTCAGAAGAGGTAATTTAAAGAGCCTCTGCCAGCACCATTGTGAGGGGGGTTAGCCCGTTGACGTGCCATGCGCGTCGACTGCCCCCCCTGCCCCAGCCACCCACCCACCCAGGGTCATCCCTTGTTTTATAGGCCCTGACTGATGATATCACTTCCTGTTATTTGAAATACTAAGTCCCCACTTTTCCATTGGCAGGTTATACCTGCCAGCCACTAGAGGGACCCTTGCATTCTGCCTCTAGCTTTCTGTTCTCTGAAAGCCTCCCTCCTGTTTTCCTTGATCCCATTAACTACTTATCCCTCCCTTTCCTTCTCCTTCAGCTACCTCACCCACGCCACCTCCCACATCTCACCCTGAAACTAAATCACTCACAGTTCCCCTGTCTCTGTCCCCCAAGCCCCCCGCTGAGTGACCTCCTTTCCCAGATCCTTTCAAACTATCTAACCCCTCCTGTCTTCCTCAACTACAGCTATCCTACCCACTCCCCCCCCACCTTACTCGGTAATGAGCCCTTGCTTGGACCTCCTGCCATCTAACTGAGCCTGCACTGAGTGACCACTAGGAGTCGCTATTGTGCACCCCTTTTTGGTCCTAAACATACCCTGTGTTCTAGCCTCAGAACGTAGGGCACGGCTCCCACCCAGGTCCTTTGTCCAACTGCCCCAAGTTGGTCTTGAACCAGGTACCCTGTCCACCAGAGTCCGTGTCACTACCACTAATCCAAAGTGGCATCCACACTTGCTGTGGGACACATAACTTCTACCTACCACACTGCTGCAACCTCTAACATTATGTTAGCCCACCTCCTACTAAAATGCCTCCTTCTCATCCTTGCCCTGATGCCACTGTCCCACCTACCAGATACCACGGCAGACATACTGGCACCTGATCCTACTATTGTTCTGGAGCTAGTATATTCCCACCCTACTCTCATCAGCTGCCTCATCCTTCTACCCTCTCCCCCCTGCCAGCTCCCTACAGCTTCCTCAGGTGCACACTGGAGACTTATCATCCTCACGTCACTGCTTGGAAAACCCTGCCCACTCCCAGTGTCCAGAAGCACCCCTCCTTCCCACGACATACTTATCGAAAGCTCACCCTCTACCGTCCCCTGGCCAGGGCTGTGGTTATACTGCTACTCCTGACAGGAAATATACATCCAAACCCTGGTCCTGCCCATCCTAGCCCATCGATAGGGTCACCCGGGCTCTGCATAGCATCTATGAATATATGCAGCCTGCTGAAAAAATTTGACTCCTTTCAATGTTGGGTCTCTTTGCATAGACCAGACGTCATCACGCTGGTGGAAACCTGGCTATCAAAATCCACTCCAGACTCCTATGTCTCCATTCCAGGGTACTCCCTTGTCCGGGAAGATCATGTTGGTAGAAGGGGGGGGCTGTGCAATATACTCCAGGGACTCTCACTGGACAGACACTCCCTTCCCCAGTTCTCACATTCGGGGTGCAGGCCCTAACCCTCAAACTGACCCCTGACCCCTCCAAGGGTCCCCTCTATCTCACCACTGCCTACATTCCCCCAAAAAAACAAACTCTGGCACTGGTTTTGCTAACTGACTATCTCTCAACCCTACCTCACTCAGCTGACCAAATCCTTGTGGGTGACCTGAATGTGAACTGGCTCAGCTCTTCTGCTGATACCACCCATGACTCTTTTGCAGCTATTGACATGTCCCAACTAAGTTCCCAACCCACCAGAGTCAACAGTAGGACAGGTACCAGCACCCTCCTAGACGTGGTCATCACCAACCGCCCTCAACAAATACATGATACCCAGGTCCTTCCTGACTCTCTTAGTGATCACTCCCCTCTCCTTTTCTGCTGGGCGACCCCCACACCCAGACCCACGGCCCTTCCCACTTTACGTCGGCGCCTCAGACCAGGAGGACTAAAAGGCCTTAAGCAACTTCTTGCCCAAATTAACTGGTCTCCCATACACCAAGCCCCGGATCTAGATTCTGCCCTTACCTTCTTCTCCCAAACCTTCAACAAAGCCTGTGACATTTTCGCACCCATTACAGCAGTCCGAACCAAAGTTCATAGTGCCCCCTGAGTTACCCCATCCCTGCTGCAACTGCTCAAACACAGGAATAACCTGTGGCACCTGGCCTCCGAAACAGGCTGGTCAGCAGACAGACAGGCTTACAATGCCAAGAGAAACAAATGCACATGGGCCATCAGGAAAGCAAAAGCCAATCACTATCAGGCCACGCTTACCTCTTCCTGGGGGAATGCAAGAACTTTCTGGGATAACATAAAACAACTGAATGGGAGCGTGCGCTCCCCACCCCCCTCTCAGATCACCATTGATGGCTTTATCTCCACTGACCCTGCCCTCATAGCCAACTTCCTCAACTCATCCTTCACAGACCTTAGTTCGGTCCTCCTAAAGACTTTTTGACTCCCTCCTCCCTACCTGCTCCAGTCACTCACTATCCTAGCTTCTACTTCCATGAGGGTAACTCCCTGGAGGTCAGACCACACCTGCTGAAAGCTCTAAAGAGCATTAATTCTGGCAGTGACTCCCTGGACCCCAGTATCCTCTGCGGGTTCTGGACCAGGTCCTTATCCCACTAACTAGCTTGCTCAATAAGTCCCTCTGCCTGGGACAATTACCTGCTACCTGGAAACTGCCATAGTCACACCCATACACAAAGGAGGTGACAGGTGCACAGCCGGAAATTACAGGCCAATCTCCATCCTCCCACCCCTCTCCAAAGCCCTAGAAAAACTGGTGGCTACCCAGATCACAGACTACCTGACCAAGTACAACATCCTTTGCCATGAACAACATGGTTTCTGTACAGGTCACAGTACCAGCACTGCCCTTATTGAGTTCTCTAATTTTCTGCATTCCTCCCTGGACTATGGCGCTTTAGCCAGGGCAGTGTTTATCAACCTATCTAAGGCTTTCGACACTGTCTCCCACCCCCTCCTGCTGGATGCCCTCAGCCGCACTGGCCCGGTCTCCTGGTGCTCCAGCTACTTGTCTGACCGCTCTCAGCGTGTTAAAATTAATGGGACCCTCTCCAATTCATGCCCCATCCATTCAGGTGTCCCCCAGGGTTCTATCCTTGGTCCTCTTCTCACTTTACCTCAACACCATGCCCAAAGCCTACTCTGGTAAAATCCTGCTGTACGCAGACGACGCAGTCATCTTCACCACCCACCGTAACCCCATTTCCCTTCAAGACACCTTGCAAACAGCCTTCAATGATGCTGAAACATGGTTCAGAGATCACAGACTAGTAATCAATCTAAAAAAGACCAAAGCCATGCTCTTCACCCATCCCAAAGCAAATCCAGTAATTTAGCACTCTGCATCCTCCTAAGCTCAAGCATCCTCTTGATCAAGTCTGCTTGTACAAGTACCTCGGGTCTCCTTTGACTCAGCACTCACTTTCCATGATCACATTAGTACTCTAGCCTCAGCCACAAATGCACGGCTAGGTATCCTCTACTGCTCTAAGCACTGCCTTCCTCCTGATGCCCGTCGTCTAGCAGTCACCTCCTCAATAATGTCCCTTGTGGACTATGGCCTGCCAGTCTATGGTGCCGCAGACACAACGGCCCTTAATAAAATCTGACTCACCCTGAATAAGGCCTGTAGGTTAATTACGGGAGCTCCTAGGCTCACTCATACCTGCCATCTATATGATGAGGCTAGGCTGCTGAATCTGGACGAACAGCTCAGGTACCACACCTGCCTCTTAGTGAAAAAAATACTCCTTGGAATCTCCCCACCCGGACTGACAGAATCTATCCATCTTGCACAGCCCTTAGTCCAAACTCGTACCGCCTCTAAGACCACCCTGCTAGTCCCTAGGTCTACGACCACTCACGGTCAAAGATCCTTCTGTTACAGAGCTCCCTCCTGGTTCAATACTCTTCCCTCCTCCGTCACAGATACACCTACAATCGCCCGCTTCAAAACCGCACTTCGAAGTCAGCTATTTAACATGAGTAGCTGTGCTTGTCCGTAGGGGATCTAGCACACCATGCCCTTACAAAACTCCCTGAGTGGCTCTTCAACAAACTAACTGACAACACTCTCTGAGTGGCTCCACACCCAAACTTATTACCAGCTATGCCCTTACCACCAATATTATTCACTTTTTCTGTCTCTTTTCTAGACTACTGGTTCTGCACTACCAATGTATGCTTTATCTCTCAATCTGTTCCCAACTACTGTACTAGCTTGTAATACCAAACCTGTAACTATCCTATTGTAACAAAAATATAGCTATAGATATATATATATATATAGATATAGCTGCATAAATCTACCTAGACGGTGACCGCAATGATGTAAAAGCTCTAACTGCAATGTGTAACTAAATGTTGTACTGTATGTGTCCTCTTTGTGACGAGGTACCTTTGGAAATGAGCCTCTGGCTCAAAGGTTGTAAACCGATGTATAAACAAATAAACAAATAAATATACTTTTTAAGTTAGGTTAAGCTGAGTTGCCGCCTACTACCAGACCCGATTGACCCTGGGCAGAAGGGGGGCGTGGTTACCGGGCATTTAACGGGAGGAGGGAACGGGGGTCGGTGGGGAGGCCGAAAATTAACAATGAAGTTCAAATAGCAGCTGCTGCTCAGCCACCATCAGGATTCACCCCCAAGTAGTGTCCCGATTCATCGGGGGAGGTCCGCCCCGCTTTCAAATGATTGCCAGCATCTCAACCCCGAGGTGCTCCATACTCGTTCGATGAGGGGGAGTGACTAGCGGGAGCCGCCCGCTCCTCCCCTGAAGAGATCCGAGGAAGCCCAAACGATACACTGGAAGTCCTAGCTTGAGCCCAGCCTTTTAAACCAGGCTGCCTGAGCATCAAAACACCTGTGGTCCAATTGGGTGCTGCTGCATTATTTGAAATTCAGAGAGTTTGGCGCCAAAAGGATTGCTGGGGCTCCAGTTTTTGTCAATGGACCAGCGAAAATTAAAAGTTCAAATAGCAGCTGCTTCTTCTGCTGCTGCTCAGCCCCCATCAGGATTCGCCCCCCAAATATTGTCCCAATTTGTCGGGGGAGGTCTGCCCGCCTTTCAAATGATTGCCGGTGCCTCAACCCCAAGGTGCTCTGTATTCATTTGTTGCAGGGGAGTGACTAGCGGGAGCTGCCCGCTCCTCCCCTGAAGAGATCCGAGGAAGCCCAAACGATACGCTCCTATGCATGCTGCTCCAAGGAGATAACCAAGCTGGTTAGGGAAGCCAAGGCCTCCAAGGCGCGAAGGTTGCCTCAGGGTATTAAGGGAGGGGAGAAGGACTTTTTTTGATACGTGAGGGAAAAGAGAAAGTGCAGGGACCAAATAGTGCGGATCAAGAGGGACGGGAGGCGGGTGGAAAAGGGTGAGGAACAAGCAGAAGCACTAAATGAATACTGTACTTCTGCTCTGTGTTCACACAGGAGAAGGGAGGTCCACTACCTCCGTGGACTGGGAAGGTGGGGTCGGAGTGGGGGATGACAGATGGAATAATTGAGGAGAGTAGAGTACTAGGGGGTCTGAAGGCCTGAAGGGTGGACAAGGCACTAGGTCCTGATGGCATTCACCCCAGGGTGCTGAGGGAGATGGTGCAGGTGTTGGTCAGGACACTGGCAAACCTGTCCAGTACCACGCTGGACACGGGATGTGTGCCACAGGACTGGAGGCTGGCCCATGTGGTGCCTATTCACAAGAGCGGCTCATGGCATGAGCCGGGAAACTACCGATCTGTTAGTCTCACTTCCATAGTAGGCAAACTTATGGAGGCAATACTGAAAGACAGACTGGTGGTGCTTCTCGAGGGAAACTGCCTCCAGGATGGGTAGCAGTATGGGTTAGTCTCGGAAGTCCTGTCAGACCAATGTAACAGAATACTGTGACTGGGTAACGAGAGCTGGAGGGGGCCACAGTGGACATCCTTTATTTGGACTTCAGCAAGGCCTTCGATTCAGTGCCTCATGGGCGGCTAGGGGGAAAGCTGAATTCCATGGAGGCGGGTGCAAAGATGGTTAACTGATCAGGAATTGGCTGAGAGAGAGAGGATACCTCGGGTGGTTGGGGTTGGGGGGACTCTACACCTAGGCCGGTGACGAGAGGAGTGCTGCACTGGACCTCTATGCTGGGTCCAGTGCTGTTTGGCCTATTCATATCGGATATCTCACATGGGGTTGGTAGTAACATCAGTCTGTTTGTGGACAGTAATAAAATGGGGGCAGTAGTGGACAAAGAGGAAGGGTGGAAACAACTACTGAGGGACCTAAATAAACTGGAAGAGTGGTCGGTGAAGTGGAAGTTGGGTTTCAATGGGAAGAAGTGCAAGGTTATGCGCTTCTGGGCCAGGAACACAAGGAGAGAATTTTGGCTGGGGGGCGGAGAGGCTGGGGGTCACCGAGGAAGAGAAGGACTTGGGGGTGATGGAAATTATGAACAACTCGGCCCAGTGCAGGAAAGCTGCAGCCAAGGCTAACAAGATGCTGAGGTGTATAGCTAGGGGACTGTCATCCAGGCAAAGGGAAGTGATCTGCTCCTATACAGGTCCTTGGTCAGGCCGCACTAGGAACAGTGCATGCAGTACTGGAGTCCATATCTGAAGAAGGATTAAGGTTGCTAGAGAGGGTGCAGTGTACGGAGACAAAACTGTTACGGGGGATGGACTGCAAAACCTACGAAGACAGGTTAAGAAAGCCAAGTATGTACACCCTGTAGAAGAGGAGGGATGGGAGGATAGTATTGAAACGTTCAAATACTTGAGGGGGGATCAACAAATCTGGCACTGATGGGGTATTTAACATGAGAAAGGGTAGGGACATGAGAGGGCATGGACTGAGACTGGAGGGGGAAGATTTAAAAGAGAAGAGAGGAGATGACATTGCTTCATGGAAGGGGTGGTGTCGAGGTAGAACACACTACTGGGGGGGATGGTATCATGTAAAACAGTGGGTAGTTTCAAAACAACATGGAACAGGACACAGGGAGGAGTTCTGGGGGGGTAGTGCTAAGAACGGCATGAAAGAAAGAGAGGGGAGGAGGGTGGGGCAACCGGAACCTAGGAGTGCTAGCTGCACACTCGAGCAGACCTGACAGACCATGTTGCCTGTTTCTGCTGACTGATTCGTATGTTCTTATGTCCGTATGATAACATACTGTGAAGTGGCACTGTGCAAATTAATTTGCGACGTGAATATTTTGCACTTTGCATACAACTAGTCTCAATTCATGAGCCTCTGGAATCCAGTGATGACCAGACCATGTGGTTTTGAAATAAGAATGGACGTAGAAAGCAAGCAGTCACTAACACAAACATTGGATTTCAAGAGGGCTAGTTATATCAAAAAGGAAGAGGTACTCTGAAAGCAACTTCTAGAAGGAGTGGAGGATGCTGTGGAGAGACTGCTACAGGGGGTCCTGGACGATTCATATCTCTTTTCCTACTTTTACCTACTTCCTTAGCAGAGAAAGAATCATAGAATCACAGAATGTTGCCAGCAGAAAAGGATGCCAGTGGCCCATCGAGTCTGGCTCTCCCTCCTTCCCCCATATTTACATCCCCATCCCTCCCTACCCTACTCCCTCCTTTCCCCAGCCAATCCTTTAAATATGTGTTATGCCCTCTTGAATCCCCCACTGTTTCAGCTCCGACCACTTCCTCTGGTAGCCTGTTCCAGGAATTCACCACCCTTTCAATGAAGTAATGTGCCGTTAAACTACCACTGACCCTTCCCCTCTCCAACCTCAGACTGGGGCCCCTAGTTCTATCCATGTATTTTCTCCTGAAGATGCTCCCCTCCTCTGTCCTGTTTATCCCCTTCACATACTTGAATGTTTCAGTCATGTCTCCCCCCTCCCTTCTGGTTTCCAGTGAGTACAGGTCCAACTCCCCCAGCCTCTCCTCATAGCCGATACATGCCTTGTACCATCTAAGTAGCCCTCCTCTGGATCCTCTCCACCACATCAATATCTTTATGCAGGTGCGGCCTCCAGAACTGAACCCCACACTCCCAAGTGCAGTCTTACCATGGACTTGTATAGGGCCATAAGTACCTCCCTCTTTCTACTCATTACACCCCCCTATTCATGCCAGCATTCCATTTGCCCTGCCTACTGCTTTCCTGCACTAGTTCCCCACCTCCAGGACATACTAAATACTGAAATGCCAGCAGAATAGGCCAAACGGTCTTTCGTGTCTGCTCATTTGGTCAGCCCCCACCCTGGGAGCTGATCTTGCTGTCCCCTTGTCCTCTCTGGCTTCTCCCTTCCCAGTCCCGGATATTCCCACTGCACAGGACTTTGCATCCAGAACCCTTCCCCTGTACCTGTCCCACCCCCTCCTGAATCTCTCCACCATCTCTGCCTCCACTAGCCCCCTGGGCAGCGCATTCCATGGCTCCACCACACTCTCAGTGAAGTAGTACCTCCTCCTTTCTCTCCTAAATCTCCCACCCTCCAGCTTCCACCCATGCCCTCTAGTTGCCCCTCTCCTTCCTTCGGAGCACCTTGTCTGCTTCTCCCCTATTTAACCCCTTCATGTACTTGAAGACCTCTTATGTCCCCCCAGTCCCTTCTCTCTTCCAATGTGTACATATTTAGCTCTTCGAGCCTCTAGCCATAGGTCCTGTCCCCCAAGCCCCAGATCATTTTGGTTGCCCTCCTCCGGATCCTCTCCAGGAGTTCAATGTCCCTCTTTAAGTGTGGCCTCCAAAATTGCAGGCAGTACTCAAGGTGCGGTCTCACCAAGCAGTTACACAGGGGGAGTGTCACTTCCCTCCTTCTGGAGGTGATCCACCTAGCGATGCATCCCAGCATCCTGTTGGCCTTGGCCGCTGCCCTCCTACAAGTCTCAGAGTTGTTCATCTTAACATCCACCACCACCCCCAGATCCCTCTCAGCCATTGAGACTTGTAGCATTCCCCCCCCCGGGTGTACTCTTGGCCCGGGTTTCTGGATCCCAGATGCAGTACCTTGCATTTACCTGCATTAAACCTCAGCTTCCACTTTCTAGACCACCTTTTCAGAGCCTCCAGGTCCCCCTGTAGGGCCACCCTCACCTCCTCCCCATCCACCACTGCCCCCAGTTTTGAGTCATCTGCAAAGAGACTCATCTCACTCCTGATACCCTTCCTTATGTCAGAGACGTAGGTATTGAACAGGAGGGGCCCAAGGACTGATCCCTGAGGGACCCCACTAATGACCCTCCTAGGGGATGAGACTATCACGCCAACCATGACCCTCTGGGTCCCATCCTGGGGCCAATTGCCTAACCATCTGATCATCTGGTTCCCCACCCCCATTTCTCCAGGCTTATTCAACAGGCTCCCGTGAGGAACAGAGTTAAACGCCTTGCTGAAGTCAAGATACAGGACATCCACCGGTCTACCCAGGTCTAAGGCTCTCGTCACCCAGTCATAGAACTCCACAAGGTTTGTCTGACACGATTTCCCTGGGATGAAGCCATGCTGTCTATCATCCAGGCACCCTGACTTTTCCAGGCCCCCCCACAGCCTCTCCTTGACAATGCCCTCCATCACCTTGCCCACCACTGATGTCAGGCTGACGGGCCTGTAGTTCCCTGCCACCTCCCTTGATCTCCCCTTGTGGAAAGGCACTATATGTGCCACCTTCCAGTCCTGGGGCACCCACCCTGTCCTCAGAGAGATGCTGAAAAGCTCCGCCAAGGGTTTCGCCAGGACATCTGCCAGTTCCTTCAGCACTCTGGGATGTAGTTTATCTTGCCCCCTGGTCCTGCGAAATTATAGTCACTAGGTCACTGTCCTGCTTTGACCGTTTTAATTCCTCTCCCTTTAGCATATACTTTGTCTGTGGGTTATTATGCCCCATCTGTATCACCAAACACTTCTTGGCATTAAAACTTTAAAACTCAGCTGCCATACTTCTGACCACTCCTCTAACTTCCTCAGGTCTCCCCTCATTGCGTCCAATGCCCTGTGATGTCCATGCTGTTGCAAATCTTCTTATCATACGCAAACAGGCACACCTTTCCCTCTAGTCCCTCAGCTACGTCAGTGATAAATGTATTAAACAGTAAGGGTCCTAGCAACAACCTGTGGGGCACCCCACTTGTCACCCTATCTTCACTGGAGTACACCCCATTTATTACTACCGTCTGGTTTCTGTCCCTCAACCAATTTTCTACCCACTTTGTTATTTTCAGCCCCAGCACCATGCTTTTCAGCATTCTGACCACCCTTCTATGAGGAACAGAGGCAAAGGCCTTCCTGAAATCCAGGTAGACCACATCCACTGCCTCTCTCTCGTCCACCACCCTTGTCATCCAGTCAAAAATGTCTATGAGGTTCATCTGGCATGACCTCCCTGCAGTAAAGCCATGTTGTCTCCCATCCTGCAGCCTCTCTTCTTCTAGGTACCTGATCATCCTCTCCTTGGCCAGTACCTCCATCACATTGCCCACCACTGATGTGAGGCTGGCTGGATGACGGTTCCCCACCTGTTCCTGCTGCTACCTTTATGGAGCGACACTACATCCCCCATCTCCAATCCCTAGGCACCTGCCTGGAGTCCAGGGATGAATTGAACAACCATGACGATGGCGCTGCCAGTTCTTCCTTCACCTCCCAGAGCACCCTAGGATGTAGGGCATCCAGTTCCATAGCCCTATCCATCTGTAACTTCCCCAGCTCTTCTCTTACCCTGGCCTCTGTAAATGGGTTCATGTCAACAGCTGCGCCCTCCCTTCCCCTTCTCCTTAACTTGGATCCACTTCCCTCCCCTTCTACCGTGAAGATGAAGCAGAAATATTTATTCAGTACTTCTCCCTTCTCAGAGTCTTTCTCCACCTGTATGCCCCCTTCTCCCTTAAGCCTATCTACTCCATGATTGACCTTCCTTCTCTCTCATACATACCTAACAAAGGTTTAGCCTCCCCTTGTGGTACACGTGAGAGTGGCTTAGAAATTAGCTGGGTGGAAGGATACAGAGGGTGGTCTTGAATAGAACATTATTAGAGGTTAGGAAAAATCAGAAGTGGGGTTCCCCACAGATCCATCTTGAGCCCACTCCTATTTAATATCATTATATGGGGACAGGAGCAGTTGTCTGAACTGTGAGCTGTGCTTTCTAGTAGAAGTGACAGACCTTGAGGCATAAATCTGCTGCCACTGTCATATGTTAGTACATATGTGACATCGGGGGCATTCAGGGATCCATCTTGAGCCCAGTCCTTTTCAATATCTTTAATGTGAGATTGGGTGGGCGACTGAGGAAAAGATCTGCCTCTCTGCAGAAGATATGAAAATTGGCAGACCCTGAGGCATAAATCTGCTGCCACTGTCATATGTTAGTACATATGTGACATCGGGGGCATTCAGGGATCCATCTTGAGCCCAGTCCTTTTCAATATCTTTAATGTGAGATTGGGTGGGCGACTGAGGAAAAGATCTGCCTCTCTGCAGAAGATATGAAAATCTGCATCTAGCAGCTGTAATCTAATGCAAATGTGCAATTTCATGCAGGTACAGCGACACCAGACAGGATACAACTGTAACCCAGTAATGCTGTCATATATCACAAAATGCTGCAGTGTGCTGCAGAGAACAGGATGCAACTGCAACCCAGTAATGCTGCTGTATATCACTAAATGCTGCAGTATGCTGTAGGAAACAGGATGAAACTACAACCCAGTAATGCTACCGTACATCACAAAATGCTGCAGGGGAACAGGATGTAACTGCAACCCGGTAATGCTGCCATATATCACAAAATACTGCAGTGTGGTACAGGGAACAGGATGCAACAGCAACCCAGTAATGCTGTCATATATCACAAACTGCTACAGTATGCTGCAGGGAACAGAATGCAACTGCAACCCAGTAATGCTACCGTATATCACAAAATGCTGCAGTGTGCTGCAGGGAACAGGATGTAACTGCAACACATGCTGATGTATATCATTAAATGCTGCAGTGTGCTGCACAAAACAAAATACAAATTAAACTCAGTACTGCTGCTGTACATTACAGTATGCTGCTGGGAACATGATGCAACTGTAACTCAGTAATGCTGCCATATATCACAAAATGCTACCGGAACAGGATGCAACTGCAACACAGTAATGTTGCCGTATATCATAAAATGCTGCAATATGCTGCAGGAAACAGAATACAACTAAAAAGCAGTACTGCTGCTGTACATCACAGTATGCTGCCGGGAACAGGATGCAACTGCAACCCAGTAATGCTGCCATATATCACAAAATGCTGCAGTGTGCTGTTGGTTAACAGGATGTAACTGCAACACAGAAATGCTGCCACATATCAAAATATTGCAGTATACTGCAGGGAACTAGAGGTGGACAAAAGTTGTGAATTCCACTTTCATGGTTTCGTGAAAGTTCAGAAATTTCATGAAACTTCCTGAACTTCTGCCATTCGCAAGACCGGAACCTTCCGAATGTGTTTCATGGATTTTCACTGGTTCCGTGGACTTTTGGGGCTGAACTGCAGAATACTGTAATGCATATAAACTGTAAATTTTATTCCATCAGCAGTTTAATGTATTATTTTGTGATACAGCCCTCCCCCCAACACCAATCACTGGCCCCAGGAAAACAGTATTCCCAGTCCCATTCCCTGGTGTCTAGTGATCCCCCAGTAATCGCAGGCCCAATGTAAAATTAGATCCTTACACACTCCAGCTCCCACTGATTATCAGACAGCTCTGTGGGGCAGCAGAAAATAGTGAATGACTATTCAGGTGGCCAACATGGTGGTCGAGATTGGGGCCCTTCCCCCATCCCAACTGGCCACCAGAACAGCCTTCTGCTCTTGTCTGCCACCCAAAGAACTGTCTGTCTCACACTTAATGAGCAGAAGCTGGAATGTCAGTGAATGAGAATGTGCCTGTTGTATCAATAAGTGCTCATTCGCTGACAGCTCACTGTACGGCCAGCTGCGGGGGAGACAGGAGGTCTGTACCGGTAGCTCGCTCACTCAGGGCTGGGGTAGGGAAGAGGGATGATTTGTGACTACCTGCTAGTGTGCAGGGGTGGGGGAACTGCTAGATGCTAGGGAATGGGGATTCTTTTTTTTTTTTTTTTTTTTTAAACTGGGGATCACAGATAGGGAGGGGATTCCATGCTACACACCAGAGAATAATGGTCTTCGGCTGCCTTTTTTTATTAAGAGGAACAGGGATAGGGAGGGGAGCCACAAGACACCAGGGAATTATCAATTTTGTTTTTACATCATGTCACGATCAGTGGGTGGTGGGGACCACAAGACATGAGACAGTTTTGTTTTTGATTTTTTTACATTGGGCCCACGATCGGCAGGTGAAGGGGAGACCACTAGACACCTGGGACATCAGGCTGTAATCAGTGTGGGGGGATGGGTTAATGCATTAAACCAGGGAAAAGGCAGCAGAACCAAACACTGACATTGATCAGTTCTGCTGAATATTTTTTCAGCAGTTTAATTCATTACCCACAGTCAGTACATTTATTTCACTGTTTTAAGGCAGAATTTCTATGAACATTGCAAAAAATGATTTTTGAACTTTCACAAAAGTGAAAGCCTGACTTTCGATTAAATTCCAGCAGAGAACAGTGCAATTCGGTGGCAGTTAAGTCCCTTTTTACTGCTGTATTTGGTAATGCATCAATTACTGCATGTTATTGCACTGCATCATGACTCAGTCACTCACTTCACTGTAAGGGTCAGGAACCTGATAACACAGTAGAAGATGAGAGTGTGGAATGGAGGCGACAGCTGAGAAGAAGGACCTGAGGGTAAGAATTACAGACACCCTGAAACTATCCTTTTCATGTAATAGAGCAGTCCGGAGGGCAAACAGAATGGTGATGTGCATAGGCAGGGACATGAACGACAGACAAAAGTAGGTGATTCTGCCCCATACAGATCCCTAAGGCCAAACTTCAAATACTGTATTTCTTTAGTCCACACTTACGAAAGGAGTAGGATGTGGTGGTGGTACTACAGATAATGGCACTGTTCCCCCCCCCCCCCAATTTCACCTTTAACAGAATAAAATCATCAATGAAATCCTCTCGCAAACTGTTTCTTTTACTGACATGCTCACAAGGTTCAGTACTGATTCCCCCTTCCTGCTCTGCACTGTGCATGTCTTTCTTTTATGGCACTCGCTCCCAGCTCTGCACTGCTCCCCTGTGAAGTTCTGCCCGACTCACTTCTTTTGCAATCTCACGGGTGAAAGGAGGCAGTGGGATAAATAGCGCAGGTCTCTTTTGCTGTGGTTTCCTTTTCCATACTAGAAATTCCAAAAAATGTTTCTCCCTCCCACCCCTGCTGTTCTTCGCCATGCATTCTCAGTATTACCCTCAATCATTCCTGTATATCTAGATGCTCACCTGCTTTGGTCTTTGCCCGTCGTGTCTCCGCCTTCTTCTTTGATCTCTGCTCCTCTTCCCCCACATTGCCCGGCCTGCTGTCCTGCAGCTTGTCCTGCTTTTGTCTCTTTGGTGACATCTCTATCTTGTTACCTTTGGACTTTCTCTTTTTCTTAACTTCTTTCTTCTTCTCTGATGGCTGCTCACATGAGTCTTGCAACATGCAAGAAAGTTGGAGGGCTAAAGTTCAAATGGCACAGGGTTAAAACGAGGTTTTTTTTGCAGGCTTCTGTTTTCAATCACAGAAATACTGTTTTAATACATGTTGAATACAACTGCAAAAGGAACTGTAGCACCTCTTATACTCACAAAAGCAAATCATGAAGTTTTTGGGTATCACTGTTTCCTGGGATTTAAACAGGCTAATAGTCAAGCTTTGCATCTTGTTAACTCCTGCAGTAGCCTTGACGTAGCAGCAAGCTTGATCCTTTATTATGGTTGTCAGTACATGCAGGCATGAAGCAAACATATTGTTAGAGTACTGGGCTTCACATGCATGTCGCTATCCTATCCAATGCAGCTCAGGCTGCCGAAGGTTTGATAAGATCAAATGCACACATATTTCATAAAAAGCTTGAATTCACTTGAATTCATGTCCCTGTGTCATGATTAGTGTTTCTTAAAAATAGCATGCTGTTTGGTTTTGTGGTTTTCTTTAAATCAGCATCTGTTAATCTGCTCTGCAGTAACTGAAACAGTGAAGATGTTTCTGTCCCTGTCGATGAGCAATGACATTATACCTGTCCAGCCTGCTGCTTCACCAATTAAATTTCTGATTGAATGAATAAGCTGTTATAGTTCCTAGTTAAAGCAGTCCATACAGCGAATTGTTTTCACTCAGAGTTTATTACTAACCCATCTGGCTTGTGCTTAGAGAGATATGCTTGAAATCTTTCTGTTCTCATAAAAAGTTGATCATTTGGGTTCAGTGTTGAATTTTACTGATATGAATGAACGTCTGTGAGAAATTACTTGTCTGTATCCAGATTGTAGGCCCCATCTCAATTTGGAGGGGAAAGAAATCCTTAAGGTGAAAATAGAGGTTCATTGGTGAAAAGTGGGGTTTAAACTTGTGAAGGGGGAGGGATGGGAAAAAAGGCTGTCGGGGGGGTCCAATAAAGGAGGGACTCTGTCTCCACCCCCCTGGGGAGCTGGAGGAATGCAGGAAAAGACCAACTGGTAAGGTGTGGACCAGGGGAAGACTGAATCCCCACGAGAATGCAAGCAGGGGAAATGGAAATATAGGGAAAGGGTGGAAGGTAGTCCTGCTAAATGCCAGGAGCTTGGGCAATAAAATGCCTGCGCTCCAGGTGATGCTAACTGATGGAGAGGTAGATGTGGCAGCGGTCACTGAGACCTGGGCCACCACAGGGCACGACTGGGACCTGAACCTGGAGGGTTACACCATGTTCAGGAAGGACAGGGGGGAGGGAAGGGGAGGAGGGGTAGCAATAATAGTCAAAAACTGCATTGCCATAGAAGGAGTGGAGGAGGTGCAGGGAACTGTGGAGCGATTTGGATCACCTTGATGACGGGGGGGGGGCAAGAGAGTAAAAATAGGAGTGGTGTATAGACCACCTGCTCTGGCAGAGAAGCTGGAGGAGAGTCTGGTGGCAGATGTTGGGAGACACTGCAGATTGGGTAGGGGAAGGGTGGTGGTGGTGTGGGACTTAAACATGCGAGGAACAGACTAGGAGACTATGACATCCTTGGTGACCAGGAAACAGAGGTTATTGGATGTCTTTCAGGACGCATTCCTAACTCAGCAGGTGGGGGAACCAACCAGGGAGGCGCTGATACTGGATGTGATCCTGGCAGACAGTGACCAGATTGGGGGCCTGGAGGTAAGGGACCTGTTGGCGGGAAGCGACCATGCCATGGTCTGGTACTGCCTGAACCTAGTAGGGGTAGAAGGCTGCACAAAGACAGAGGTAACTAACTTCAGGGGGGTGGATTTCAGGGAAATGGGAATAATCCTTAAGGAGCACTTGGATGGGATAGGGTCAGACATGGACGCTGACAGTAGGTGGGAAATCATCAGGAGGGGGGTGCAGGATACTACCAACACCTGCGTAAAAGTAAGACGAAAATGCGGTAGGGCCCGAAAACCCTGCTGTTGGACCAGGGAGGTTCAGGAGGTGGTGAGGGGAAAGAAGGCAGCCTGTAGGCAATTCAAGTGTTTAAGGAGTGAAAGGGATCGAGGGGAGTACGAGCTGATGGCCAGAAGGGCCACTACGGTGGTGAGGGCAGCTAAGGCAAGGAAGGAGCAGAACCTAGCCAGGGAAATTAGGAGAGGGAACAAGGGGTTCTTTAGATACATTGGGGAAAAATGAAGGGTGAAGGGGCAGATTAGCAGGATTAAAACAGGGGAGGGATGGACACAAGAACCGGGGGAGCAGACTGAGGTGCTAAATGATTACTTTGCCTCAGTTTTCATCAAGGAAAATGGGGGGGCTGCACCATACATGGGAGGAGACAGTGAAACTGGGGGGGGAGGGACCCTTACCAATCGGCAGGTCGGGGGGGGCATCACTGGCAGGTGGGGGGAAGACAAAGCAGGGGGACGAGGAAGCGGAGGTGGAAATCTTGGCAAAGAGAGTGAGGGAAGCCCTCAGGTCCCTTAAGACAGAGAAAGCACCGGAGTCGGATAAATTACATCCCAGAGTGCTGAAGGAACTGGCAGATGTCCTCGCGAAACCCCTGGTGGAGCTCTTCATGATCTCTCCGAGGACAGGGTGGGTGCCCCAGGACTGGAAGGTGGCACATATAGTGCCTATCTATAAGGGGGGATCAAGGGTGGTAGCAGGGAACTACAGGCCCATCAGCCTGACATCAGTGGTGGGCAAGGTGATGGAGGGAATTGTCAAGGAGAGATTGGGGGGGGACCTGGAAAAGTCGGGGTGCCTGGACGATAGACAGCATGGATTCATCCCGGGGAAATCAGGTCAGACAACCCTTGTGGAGTTCTATGACTGGGTGACGAGTGCCTTGGACCTGGACACACCAATGGATGTTCTATTTCTTGACTTCAGCATGGCGTCTGACTCTGTTCCTCCCGGGGATCTGTTGGATAAACTGGGAGAAATGGGGTTGGGAAACCAGATGATCAGATAGATAGGCAATTGGCTCCAGGACCGAACCCAGAGGGCTGTGGTTGGTGGGATAGTCTCATCTCCAAGGAGGGTCATTAGTGGGGACCCTTAGGGATCAGTCCCTAGGCCCCTCTTGTTCAATGCCTACATCTCTGACATAAGGAAGGGTATCAGGAGTGAGCAGAGTCTCTTTGTGGATGACTCAAAACTGGGGCAGTGGTGGATGGGGAGGAGGGGACCTGGAGGCTCTGGAAAGGTGGTCTAGAAAGTAGAAGCTGAGGTTCAATGCAGAGAAATGCAAGGTACTGCACCTGGGAGCCAGAAACCCAGGCCAAGTGTACACCCTGGGGATGAAAATGCTACAAGTCTCAATGGCTGAGATGGACCAGGGGGAGGTGGTGGATGTCAAGATGAACAACTCTGAGACTTGTAGGAGGGCAGAGGCAAAGGCCAACAGGATGCTTGGATGCATCACTAGGGGAATCACTTCCAGAAGGAGGGAAGTGATACTCCCACTGTATAGCTGCTTGGTGAGGCCGAACCTCGAGTACTGCGTGCAGTTTTGGAGGCCACATTTCAAGAGTGACATTGAACTCCTGGAGAGGGTCCAGAGGAGGGCAACCAAAATGATTTGGGGCTTAGGGGATAGGAGCTATGGGGAGAGGCTTGAAGAGCTAAATATGTACACACTGGAAGAGAGAAGGGCCAGGGGTGACATGGTAGAGGTCTTCAGGTTCATGAAGGAGGGTAAATAGGGGAGGAGCAGTCAGGGTGCTCCGAAGGAAGGAGGGGGGGAAACTAGAGAGCATGGGTGGAAGCTGAAGGGGGGGATTCAGGGGAGAAATGAGGAGGTGCTATTTCACTGAGAGGGTGGTGGAGTCATGGAATGTGCGTCCCAGGGGGCTGGTGGAGGCATAGACGGTGGAGGGGTTGAAGAGGGGGTGGGACAGGTACAGGGGAAGAGTTCGGGAAGCAAAATCCAGTGCAGCAAGATTATCCGGGACTGGGAAGGGAGAAGCCAGAGAGGGAGAGTGGGGGGCAGCAAGGTCAGCTCCCAGGGTGGGGGCTGACCAAACGAGCAGACACGAAAGACCATTAGGCCTATTCTGCTGGCATTTTAGTATGTTAGTATCAAAGATGCCAGTTCTCGGTCGTCAAAACTATGCATTCTATTCTGGCTATATAAAAGTTACACAGGGTTGTTTAATGAATACAAAATAAATTCGCATTCTGTTAATTCACAGAAGCTGTGTGTCTTTGATGTAGCCTCAATAAGTAGGTTCATGTGAGAACAAGTTTGTTTTTATGTCAGATTGACAAACGTGTCTATTTCAGGAACATGTAATGTATGAACTCTTACAAGTCAGTGCTTTGTGGGGTTCTGTGTGAAAATACATCATGTGTGTATATAACTAGAAATATTATACTGCATCCTGATGCCTCTGTCTCCTGCCTCTCAGTTGAGGCTGCTGCACCCCGCTTCCCTCTGTCCCCCACTGCCACAGTCGGGGCCAATGCACTGTTGCCCCCTTTTCCTGTCTCCACAGACAAGGCTGCTGTGCTCTGCTAAGCCCTAGAGTCTCAGGGCCTCTGCCTTCACAGCTTGGACTGCTGCATCATGCTGCCCAGGACACCAAAGGTGGGGCTTTTGCTGTACCCTGCTACCAACTTCCATTGCCCCAAATGGGCAGTCCTGCTACACCACATGCACCCCATCACACAGTCAAGGTTGCTGTACCCTGATTCCCCCACTGTGTTCAGCACCACAGTCAAGACTTCTGCACCACGCTGTCCTCTGTCCCCTGACACCACTGTGCCCTGCTGCACTACAGAGCCTCTTGCCCCCACAGTTAGAGTTGTTGCACCATGCTGCTCCCTGCCACTAGAGTCAGATCCTTGAGTACACCACCCAAAACACCAGACAGAAAATACAAAAAATACTTTCGTCTTGTGTTATAGGGTGGGGGACAAAGGATATCAGGGTGAGGCAGCCTAAACTGTGCAGGAGGCAGCAGGGTGCAGCAGCCCTGACTGTGTGGAGAAAACAGTGGGAAGCTGGTTGCAGCAGCCTCATATGAGGGCAGGAAAGAAGGGGCTTTGGGGGCAAGGGGAAGCAGAGAGCTGCTGCCTCAACTGTCAACCAGGAAACAGTGGTCAGGATGCCATATAGTATTTCTAGTTATACACATGCACAATGTATTACTACACAGAAACCCTCAAAGAACTGAATTTTATGAGTTCATACAGTGCATGTCCCTGAAATAGAAGAATGTGGCAGACACAGGTTTGTCAATCTGACATGTAAACAACATTGTTATCACATGAACATATTTACTGAGGCTACATCAAAGTCATACTGCTTCTATGAATTAATGGAATGTATATTTATTTTATATCCATTAAACAACCCTGCGTTATATAACCCAAACAGAATGCATAGTTTTAAACACAGAGAACCGACATCTGTGATACAAACAAGGTAATTTCTCACAGACATTTATTCATACCAGTTCAGCACTGAACCCAAAATGAGCAACTGTTTACGAGAACAAATGATTTTAAGCTAATCTCTCTCAACACAAACCAGATGGGTTAGTAATAAACTGTGAGTGAAAACAATTGGTTCTACAGACTGCTCTAACTAGGAACTACAACAGCTTATTCAGTCAATCGGGGACTTAATTGGTGAAGCAGCAGGCTGGACAGGTATGATGTCATTGCTCACTGACGGACAGAAACATCTTCACTGTTTCTTCACTGTGTTCAGTTACTGCAGAGCACATTAACAGATTCTGATCTAAAAAAAAAAAAAAAACACGAAACCAAACAGCATGATATTTTCAGGAAACACTAATCATGACACAGGGATATGAATTCAAGGGAATTCAAGCTGTTTAGGAAATATGTGCATTTGACTTTTAACTGGCCAATGATCACCAAGGCTCACAATAATACTGCCAGGTGATGGGCGGAAACTTCATGAAGTTGAAAGAATCGTGCTGCACCTCTCACACTGTGGCTGGATCCTTTCATTTACAAAATGCTGTGCAGCAGCCAGCTGACTGACGTCATTGTCAGCATATCAACTGCTGTTATGTGCCCGATCCTGATATAGTGGCCAATGTCCATCTTGGGCTCAGACCCACTCTAAGCGGGGAAATCAAATAATGAAAGCCCATCATGGGCTGTGTCCTACTCTGAGGGGGACATCATATACTGACATATTGTTAGAGTATCTTCAGAGGTGTGTCACTGTCCCATCCAATGCAGCTCAGGCTGCAGGAGGCTCAATAGTAACCAGCCAATGATCAGCAAGGCTCATCATAATGCTGTTCTGCCAGGAGGTGATGGGCGGAAACTTCATGAAGTTGAAAGGATTGAGCTGCATCTCTCACATTGTGGCTGGATTCTTTCATTTACTAGATGCTGTGCAGCAGCCAGCTGAGTGACGTCATTATCAGCGTATCAACTGCTGGTATGTGCCCGATCCTGATATAGTGGCTAATGCCTATCTTGGGCTCAGACCCACTCTAAGCAGGGAAGTCAAATAATGAAAGTCCATCATGGGCTGTGACCCACTCTGAGGGGGAATGTTAATCAATAAAGAAGCCCGTCCTGGGCTGAGAACCCTATCATCTCCCCCACCATTATTTGTTTATTGTAATGTTCGGAGTACACCTTTGAGCAGAGCTCATTTACAAAGGATCCACGTCACAAGTACGGGTTAGGGTATAGATACAGTACATTTACACTGTAATACATTTGGTAGGATCATGCAATGTCCCAAGTATATTTACATTATTCAGAAGTTCCATCATAAACTTAGTGATACAAGAGTTGTATTGTCCATGGTTAGAGCTTAGGGCAGTTGCAGAGTACAACTTCGTCTGCAGTATTCCAGTTATACCAATGAGGCACAGCAGGGGAAGACGTTATTTGTAAGGATCCGACTAGCAATTGCACAGGCATACAAATTGTTAAGCAAGGTATTTTTTGAGGGACGGTTTAAATTGGTTCAGTTTGGGTATTTCCAGCAGTGTGGAGGGGAGTTGATTTAGGTAGGTTGGTGCTCAGTAAAGGAAAGCCCTCATGGCTTGACTGGTCCTATAATGTGGTATGTACAGGGTATTTCTTGCAGCACTCCTAGCAGAGTGGTCGTTATAGCGGGTATGCCGCAGAGATTGAAGATGGGGGGGAGCCCTAGTAGGGCCTTCATCCCAATTAGAGAGGTCTGGAATTTTATCCTGAGGTCTAGCTGAAGCCATTTTGTATCCAGATGGAGGTTTCATGCGTGTGTAAGCATGTCTGCATTAAGGACGACGTGACAGGCCTTACTTAGAATTGTCCTCATTTTGCGGAGGTTGGCGTCTATTGCAGTTCCATAAATTACCAGTACATAGTCCAAGGTGGAGAGGACCAAGGAAGCTACAGCAGGTTTCCTAGTCTCGGATGTCATAATGTGCTTTTATGTCTATAGAGAACCCCCATTTTTTTATGTTTGCTTGCACGCATGTGCAAGAAACATAGTGCCATCATCCGAGTTTTCCAGAGGTGTGTCAGCCTCTTCCAATTCAGTCAGTGTGTTTGCAGGTGCGGTCGTAGTGCACCAATCACTGCTCCAGCTGTCTATGACAGCTGAAAATGCAGTGGCATACAGTTGAAACAGAGAGCTCCACTTCAGTGAGCAGAGCCCCCCCTAACATGCACGCACGCATATTGCGTGCTGACGCGCTCCCCCCATGCACACACTGTATAGCAGAGGGTGCCCAATCCCCATCAGCTGCATGCCCCTCCCCCAAAGCATCCAGGTGCCCGCTGGGAACCCACCCCAGCGTGGCAAAATGTTTATAGCCAACAGGGTGCCCAATCCCGTTATTGCGTCCCAAAGCATCCAGGTGCCATGCTGGAGCCCACCCCAGCATGGCAAACTGATATTATATAACGGGTGCCCAATCCTCGCTGCTCCAGCCCACCAAATAGTCTCTTCCAGCTGCCACGCTGGGAGCGCACCCTAGCATGGCAAACATCCCTCGTAGTCTTAGGAAAAAAAAAAACTGAATACAAAAACTTGTCCCTCAGCGCTTCTCCCTGCCCCCTCCACAACCCGCACCCACCACTCTCACCCTGCCTCCCCACCCCCCACCCCATACTTACCTCGGAGCCGGCGCAACGATCTTCGTGGACCAGGAACACGTCTGCACTCTTCAAAGGAAGCCGACATCGAACTGAGGAAATGCCAGTAAGCTGTATAATGGGATAGATAGGGGTTTTCAACTTTGTTGCATATCTCAAGCATTTTTAGGAATTTTGGGCCCAAATTTTCAACTGTAAGTTTTTAGGACCCCTTCTCATGAATGCTGTCACTGTCATAGCGTTACTCAGGCCCGACGGGTGATTTCGCAGCCACTGCGCGAAATCACCTTTCCAGAATGATTAATGAAACGACACTGCCAGTGTTCATAAGGTGGGCTCTCAAAAAGCCTATTTTGAAAATTTGGAGGAAAAATTCCTAAAAATGACTGTTTTACGAGCGTGTGTTGCGCAGTTCCTACGCATGCTCGTAAGTTTGCGAAATTTCAATATTTTCACTCCAGATTTTCAACATTGCCATTTTACCTCACCTCCTTATGAGCAGTTTAGCTGTCATTTTTCACATCTCACACAAAACGTGTTTCCACCCATGTAGTGCACAATGGCGCAGTCGGTGTGCGAAATCAATGTACGGGACACATTAAGAAAACCACAGTGACGCTGTTCGTGAGCAGAGATCTTAAAATGGCTATGTTGAAAATTTGGTGGAAAATTCTAAAATAGACTGTTTCTGGCGTGTGTTGCAGAGTTCCTACGCATGCTCATAAGTTCGCACATTTTCAATATTTTTCCTCCAGATTTTCAACATTGCCATTTTACCACACCTCCTTATAGGCAGTACAGTTGTCATTTCACATCTACGCCCTGTTCTGCCCATGTAGCGCCACAATGGGCGCGATCGGTGTCTTGAAATCAATGTATGGGACACGTTAAGAAAATCACAGTGACACTGATCATGAGCAGAGGTGTTAAAATGGCTATGTTGAAAATTTGGTGAAAAAATTCCCAAAAATGACTGTTTTAGAGCGCGACGCTTGCAGTTCCTATGACACTGGCAAGTTGCGAATTTGTAATATTCTGACACCAGATTTTCAACAGTGCCATTTTACCGCACTTCCTTATGAGCAGTACAGCTACCATTTTCATCTCGCCCAAAATGTGTTTCCGCACATGTAGTGCACCATGGTACAGTCGGTGTGCGAAAACAATGTTTGGGACAGATTAAGAAAATCACAGTGACACTGGTCATGAGCAGAGGTCTTAAAATGGCTATGTTGAAAATTTGGTGACAAAACTCCATAAAATGACTGGGGTTTTTTTGTTTGTTTTTTTTTTCAAATTGTTTAACCAGGTGAGACACACTAAGCTGAAAGCTTGTTTACAGGTGCAACCTGGGAGCACAGGGAAGTTAAGTGACTTGCTCAGGGTCACACAATATGCAAGTGGGGGCTGTGGGATTCAAACCCAGGTCTCCAGATTTGCAGCTCAGGGCCTTAAACCACTGCACTATACTGCCTACTGAGTTACGAGTGAGCATTGAGCAGTTTCCATGCACCCTCATTAAGTTCATGAATTTGTAATATTTTCAGTCCAGATTTTCACCAGTGGCATTTTTCCACACCTCCTTATGAACAGTACAGCTGTAATTTTCCACAACATGGCCAAAATGTGTTTTCACACTTTCAGCACAGAAATGCGTGGTCGCAGTGGGAAATCATTGTTCGGGACAGATAAAGAAAATCACATTGACACTGTTCATGATCAGAGGTCCCAAAATGCCTGTGTTAACAATCTGCTGTAAAAAAAAAAAAAAAATCCCCAAACTAGTTACATTACCGTGTGCTGGGTATGTGCTTTCTACGCACGCCTGCGGACTTCACCAGTTTTTTTAAGATTACAGCAGATTAACATTGCCATTTTTTACACCTCCCCATGAACAGTACCGCTGTCATTTTTCACATCCTGTTCGAATGTGTTTTTGCACCTGTGGTGCCAAATGCCATAGTTGCTGTGCAAAAGCAGTTTCGGCTAACAAACTGATATTGCCACTGTTCATGAGGTAGGGTAAAAAAAAAAAATGTTGAAAATTTGGGTGGAAATATCTCACGAATGCCTGAGGCATTAGGGTTTCCGACCATAATGCCCCACCCTGTAGAGAATGACAGGCATCAAGGGTGTGACTTGGGATTCTTGCCTGTCATGCTCATACCATTCCACCCCAACCCACACCCTGCAGCCAGTGAGAGGTGTCAAGGTGTGCCTCGGACTCTTCAGGCCCAAACTTCACCCCATTCGCCTATACCGCACCCATCTCACCATATTTCCTGATGGAATGGGGTGCGCATAAGAACCAAAGACCCCAAGGCACACCGTGACACTTGTCAGTGTCTGCAGGGTAGGGTGTGGTGAAATGGCGTGGTCGTTATGCCTGACGACCCAAAGGCACACCCCAATGCCTGTCACTCTCTGCAGGGTGGTGGGGGGTAGGCTTCAGTTCAATACTTCGCTGCCATTCCTATTATGCAGCTCTGTAACTTATACACTACCAGTGCCAATGCCAGCAAGCAAACATTCGGCATTGACAAATGCTTGTTGTTTACTGTACTAGCGACATGGTCTATATGTTGAATGCATGTTAGTGCACTGTCTAGATGAATATCAAGATATTTAAACAAATTTACCTGTTCTGATACCTTACCATCTTGGTTGTAGATGAACAGGGGTAGAAGTTTATTCTTCCTTTGTTGGCTAGTAAATATCATAGTTCTTTGTGTGTGTGCGTGGTGGGTTAGTAGCAGCGTATAAGAACCAGTGCTCTGGGGCACTGAAGTTGCTCTGCAGGGTTTGGTTGGCAGCTTGCTGCTTAGTGCTGCTGGTGTAGATAACCGTGTCATCTACATATAGGAGGAGGCGAGCTCCAGCGCAGGTTTTAGGCAGGTCGTTAATGAACAGGCTAAACAGTAGTGGACCAGTACTGATCCCTGGGGAACCCCTACGATCACTGCCTTAGAGTCTGATAGGACTCCACTGACTTTCATTTTTTGGCTACAGTCTGTTAGGTAGTTCTCAGACCAATCCACAGTGTCCCTAGATAAGCATAAGTAGTGTATGGTTCATGAAGCCAAAGGCTTTGGTTAGGTCAATGAAAACTGACCCAACCATCTTGCCTTTGTCAAGTGACTCATGTAGTGAGTTGGTGAATTCAAGGAGGGCAGAGATTGTGTTATGCAGCTGTCTAAACCCATGCTGGATGGGGCATAGTGGGTTGTAGTGCTTCAGGTAGTGCACAAGCTGGTCCATGACTACTCATTCTAGTACTGAGGAGCAAGGATGGAGATTGAAGTTTGTGATTCATGCTTTATCACCACCCTTGTGTACTGGTGTGACTATCACAGATTTCCAGAGGGCAGGGAATTTGGAGTAGCGGAGAGAGTGGTTGAACAGTTTGGTAATTGGGTTTGCCAAGATGTCCAGAGCTGAGGTGAAGAGCCTCATGTCTATTGCGTCACTGCCCACTCTGGTTTTACATATTTAGAGGTTTCTGACACCGTTATTACTCTAAACTAAAACTTGGTATGGTCGACATGTGTGGACTTGATAGGTGGGGTGTTTAAGGGAGGCATAAGGTGGAGTGTTGTGGATGGCATACTGTGGGGTGGAGTCAATAATACTGAGGCAGGAGCAGAGGTCGGTGAAGGTTGTGTAAAGGATGTCTGCAATTTCTTTGGGGTCGAAGATGTAAGAGTTGTCATGTGTGATCAGTTCAGGCGTGCCCTTTTCTGGACTCCCAAGGAGTTCCTTTAGGGATCCTCTGAACCTACTGCTCTTACCCCAGAGTTTGTTTTGTTCCTCTCTATAGTAGCTAGCTGTGGCCTCCCTTACTAGGCAGGTACATTTGTCGTGGGCTGCTTTGTAAGCCTGGATACCTATCAGGGTCAGACTGGGGTACAGAGGGCCCACCTGGAAAGAAGATACAAGGGTCCACCTGGAAAATCAATAGAGAAGGGCCCAGGTTGACACACTCATATCAATATTCCACTTCAATCTAATACACTAGCTCTGTGTTTGCATCTTACATTTATCAACAGTGTTCCAGATACCCCATTTAATTAGAAAAAAGAAGATACATGCAAACGTTTTCAGAGTTCAGAAGGTAACCACTGACCCAATTGAGGGGGGCCCACCTGGAAATTTCCAGGTATCCAGGTGGGCCAGTCCGACCTTGATACCTATGAGGTTACCCGATGCTCTAGCTCTAGCCCAGGCATTGTCTTGAAATTGCACTAGTCCTCACAGATCTGCAGTGAACCAATCTGCAGAGCTCCCTCTGATCACACACCTTTTGATGTGGCAAATGTGTCAGCTGCCTGTGTGAACTCCTTAATAGAGAAGTCCAGCGCCAGGTTAATATCGAGAATAGAATCCATGTAACTCCAATCAACTTGTGCCAAGCACTGCCTAAAGGCTTCTATGGAGTTTTCATGCATTAACCTACAGAAAATTAGTTTTGGCAGCTGTTTCTTGGTCTTGGTGGTCCAATCACCTAGGACCGGAGAGTGATCACTAAGCATATCAGGCAGGTACTTTATAAGTCCTCTCTGACTTGGTTGTAAGTACCCAGTCTATAAGAGTGCCCTTTCCAGTTCGATAATTGTACCGGGTATTTTCGCCTACCACCTGCATTAGGTACAAGTTTTTGACTGTGTCCCTATAAGAATTGCTGGTGCTTGCGGTCCAGTAAGTGCTGAATTCCACAATCACCAGAGTCTCATGGTTGGTACTGACATCTTAGTAGTTCTGAGAGAATCTACAGAGTTATTTATTTTATTTTTTATCAGATCCCCTTCCCTGTCTCCCTTCCAAACCCTAGAAACCATCAATTCTGCAAAAAAACTCCAGCTGGCTTAAGTATCTGGGACCCAAAGCCCCTCCATTTAGCGCAGATTTTTGGCAAGCTGATGCTTCTTCCCTATAGGGTCCTGTGGCTTCCACTAAATAACATTTCAAATGGGGTCAGAGCACCCAGAACTGAGAAAATTACCCATTTTTCTGTAACGATGACCTGCAGTGTAATCATTTGCCATAGTCTATAAACTATTACTTTTGTCATACTTTTGAAAGATGTGTCCAAAAGATAACCAAGTCATAACATTTATTCCATAGTAAACAAAAAATACCCTCTCCACCATAAATCAAACTCTGATCCACCAGTTCCATATCCTGGAACCTAGCAGCCACAAGAAGACACCAGGGAACCTTCCAAATCACTTTCTGTCTAGTCATAGACCTCTCTTTTCTCTTTACACAAATTATGAATACAGTCCCAGAGGTGGTGTTCATGTCAGAGACAGTCATACCACCCTTTGCACATAAAAAAAGAACAGACAAATGAGGTTCTAGCCCAGATTAACGTAACTGACAACCTAAACACTAATTAATAATATAGAAAGGCCAGTTACAAAAGGACAACAAACTACAGTGGCACTTCAACACTATTACAATATTTAAAATAAATAAGAGTATACCAAGAGACTTGAGAGTACTAGTTGAACCCAATTTAGGAATTTCCTCCCAAAAACTATCATAAAGGTGGGATGGAATTAGGAAAGCACAGTTACATAAGAACTTACCGTAACAGCAGATCTTCGAGAGAGGCTCTTGCAGTAGGTATTCACATACAGGACTGACCCACCAGGCATCAGGACCCCACGGAAAAATTTCTAGCTAGCAGTCTCTGGCAGGGGGCCACTCCCACGTCAGGTGACCAGAGTCATGCAACGTCAGCATAAAGGGGCAGTCCCCCACGTCCGCCTTCCAGTTCTTTTTCCTGCCAAGGGTCAAAAGAGGCAGGACGAGAGAAAAGAGGATATTTCCCTCCATGGAAATGGAGCCAAAGAAGCTTAGGGGGATGGAGGGTGGGAAGGCAATACCTACTGCAAGAGTCTCTCTCGAAGATCTAGTTTTACGGTAAGTTCTTATGTAACTGTACTGTCTTACTTCAAGAGGGCTCTTGCAGAAGGTATGCACATACAGGACTGAGTCCCAAGCAGTCTGGAACAAGGAAAAGCACCGGGAGGAGGATAGTTATCCATAGCATGGTACCTCAGGCTGAATGGGTATGCAGCACAGCTAACCTGAAGCCTGCTCTATGGTGAGAGGCAATGTCCAAACTATAATGTTTTGTAATGCAGGGACATACAGTAGCTGGCTGTTTGTGTTTGTCTCTGTCAGTAGTTTAGTTTTTGTGGTTTTTCATGTGTTTCTACTTGGAGGAACCGGACCATTCTTGGACATAACATCTATGAACATTTCTTGGACTAAGAAACTACAAAGCATCACCACCAGGTATAGGCATTCTCATCATAAATCAACTTTTTTGGAAGACATCAAAAGGCAAAAGTGAGGTCAATAAATCTTTTATACAAGTTTCTGGGTTGTGGAATGCTGCATTGAATCCACATTTCTGTCTGACTTTCTTAAAGGATATGTGCTTGTCTTTGAGGTCTATTTACAACTGTTTTGGAGAACAAAGGGAAGATTCTAACAAAGGATTTTTACATCCCGCATATGCCCTAGGCAAATGTTCATCACCTTCAGGAATTTAACACTTTCTGGGTCTTTGATCTACAGTAACAATCAGTTTTCTGGTCCACAGTAGCTCACCACGAGTCACTCAGGAACACTCACCCTTGCTACAGTAAACATTTGCAGTCTCCTCTACCTCTCACACCAACCATTCAAGCTCGATACCAGCAACCTGGCACCATGGCAAATCCTCCCTACCCTCACTTGTGGCACCCTCCTACAAAGGACTGGGTGCAAATGACAGCTCACGCCGCTGGAAAGTTGACAAATCGACACCTGCTCCTAGCCATTAACCTACGCTGGGACCCTAAACGACTACACTGAACTCAAACTAACGAGAAACAGAGGCGTTACATGTTATACTATGAGCTGCAGCAGATGTCTCTTAAACTCCTGCTCCTCCTCCTTCTGATGTCAGGAAGTGTCCATCCAAACCCTGGCCCTGTTTCTACCAGGGTAACAAATCTAGCAAAAACGGAGGGGGGTCTCACCATCACCTTAAATATCTGTAGCCTCCTCCCAAAACTGGCATCCCTTCAAGTCTTTGCCAGTCAACACAATCCCGACATACTAGTTATTGTTGAAACCTGGCTGACACCAAGCACTCCGGACCATGCCATCTCACTACAAGGCTACGATATTTTCAGACTGGACAGGAATAATAAGGGGGGGGTTGTGCCATTTACATTAAGGACAACCTCTCTAGCCACCCTGTCTGCTTTTCCACCACTAACTCCTCGGTGCAATTTCTCCCTGTCAAGCTACTACTTGGTGCCCAAAATAAAGTGCTTACTGTGGCCGCTGTTTGGGGTCCAGCCTCCAGACTGTTCTTGAATTTGTAAGATCGCAACCACTTGACACCGAGCTCCTTGTCCTTGGTGACTTTAATATAAATTGGCTCTTATCAGACGTTGGGTCCCTCAAGGATGCTATCCTAGCAGCTAACCTAACGCAGATCGTGAGCTCCCCCACTAGAAAAAACTACAAAACTGGAACTTGCACTCTCATTGACTGGATCCTTACTAGCCACTCAACCCGCATAAAAAAACGCAGTTGTTCTCCCGGACTCTTTCAGTGACCACTCCCGTGATCTGTACTTGGACAAATAAGTTCCAAAAACCACCTCCAAAAACCATCTCAAGCAGAGTGCTACCCCATGGAAACCTTACTAAGCTCAAGACCTGTCTTTTACAGCAAGACTGGTCCCCAATATACAATACTCAAGATGTTGACGCAGCCCTAGATCATTTTATCACAACTTTCAACACTGCCTGTGACACCTACGCACCAGTAAAAAAAGCGTAAAATCAAAGCGCTCTCAAATCCCTGGCTCACGGCCAAACTACTGGCCCAACTCAAAGCTCGGGATCACTTCTGGGCCATAGCCAGAGCCACAGGCTCCTTGACGGATATCCAGAAGTATAAACAGGCACGAAACCAATGTACCAAACAAGTCCGACTAATGAAGAGCTCCTATTTCAAAAATGCCCTCGCAAACTCATGGGGTGACGGGAGATCATTCTAGGACAACATCAGAAATATCACGGGTAAGCAGTCCAAATCCTCTTCCACTATAATGACTGTCGATGGAACCACTACCCTAGACCCAATGGTCATGGCAAAGGTCTTAAATAAAACTTTCACTGACCTCAGTGGGATCCTCCCGCCAGACTTCTTCTCTGACACAGACTCGCCAACTCCAACATCTCCTACTGCCTCACCTGACCAACCACTTTTCCACTTCAAAATAGTTAAGGCACATGAAGTCTACAAATATATAAAAAAGGCCATCTCTAAATCCAGAGTAAGCAGCGATACTATTGATCTTAAAATTCTGTCCCTTACCCTGGAAGAGGTGGTGCACCCACTCACCAAAATTTTCAATCTCTCCCTCTGCTTTAGTCAATTTCCCAGCAAATGGAAGTCTGCTACAGTCACACCAGTGTTCAAAAGTGGCGACAAGTCCCTACCAGGAAACTATCGGTCTATATCTATACTTCCACCCCTCTCCAAGGCCCTCGAACGCATTGTGGCTGACCAACTCTCAGACTACCTGCATAAGTATAATATACTCTGCTTGCAGCAACATGGATTTAGGAAAGGAGACAGTATGTCGACCGCCCTACTGGAATTCTCAGGAGAAATTCACACTGTCTTGGACAAAGGATATCAAACCGGAGCTGTTTTCATTGACCTAACAAAGGCGTTTGATACTTTTCACCATGGCTTACTTATCACACAACTACACAGTCTTGGGCTCTCAGAAGGACCAGGTGCCTGGGTTAAAAGTTACCTGGCCCAACACTCTCAATCAGTAAAAATCTCTGAAGTTCTCTCAGACTCAAAACCGGTCCTCTCAGGTGTTCCACAGGGGTCAATCCTAGGCCCCCTCCTTTTCAGCCTTTTCCTAAACTCTCTCCCCAAATCCTGCCCGGAACAAATAATCCTTTATGCTGACGATGCCGTGATTCTCTCCTCTCATAAGGACCCGAAACCCTTACTCCAAAGCCTGCAACTTGCTTTCTCCAATGTTGTAAAGTGGTTCCTAGATCACAAGCTGGTCCTAAATCACAAAAAAACAAAATCCATGCTTTTCTCCAGTCTACAAAACAGAAAAAGACAAATTCCACTTACTATCAAAACATACTCAGGAAATACCCTTGAACAAGTGTCAACATTTAAATACCTTGGAATCACCTTTGATCAAGGTCTTACCTTTGCGACTCACATTGATAACACAGCGGCAGGTGAACCAAGCGCATTGGTGTCCTGTTCCAAAACCGGCAATTGCTTACCCAAGCTGCACTGAGGATTGCTATCCAAAGCTCTGTCATCTCAATCCTAGGCTATGGCTTAATTATCTATGGCTCTGCCATTACCACCGCACTAAGGCGCATCACAACCACCCTAAACAAGGCCTGTCGGCTACTCACTGGAGCGCAAAGACATACTCATACATGTGAGCTCTACACTGAAACAGGATGGTTGCAACTCTCAAATCGCATAAGGTACCTCACATGCCTGATGGCAAAAAAATCCATCTTGGGCCGCACTCCGCCGTGTATCCAAGGCCTACTTTGCCCGAATACCAGCATCCGTCCCACCAGAAGATTGGAACACCAGCCTCTCCAGGTCCCCAGATGCCGGACCACACAGGGCCAAAGATCTTTTGCCCATTGTGCCCCCAGCTGGTACAATGCCCTGAACTCACTCTTTACATCCTCCACGTCACTAGGAGCTTTCAAATCTATGCTTTACTCTCACCTCTCAGCCTCTAGCTCCTGTGACTGCCTTGACTAATGATTCTTCCCTCATGGCTGTTTTTACTGTTTTTCATCCTCCTCCTCCTCCTCCTTTGCTCCTTTCTTGACAAAGGCATCTGAGTACCTCTAACTACTCTAAGTCTGCTCCCCTTCCCATATCTCCACCTACCCTTCCCACCGTGACCATTCCTCCAATGTTTTTTTTTTCCTGTGATGTACTGTATTATACTGGCTCATTGAAACCTTTATAATTTGCTGACCATTCTATGTAACATGTCTTGTTTGTTTGTACACTGATGACGTGGAACCTTTGTAAAAGAGCCATTAGCTCAAAGATAATAATTCCTAGAACAATAAACTAAACTAAACTAAAAGAAGTCCAAGTTGCGGCTGCACAGATGTCTGCAGCAGACACATTCTTGAAACAAGCTGCAGAGGCAGCTGCTCCTCTGGCAGGGCCCCGATTTTTCTGCGGCACATCAGAGCAAAGTTCTGCGGCAGGGTTCTCATTTGCAGCAGAACTTCTGCGGCACTCAACACCAATTTCCGGCAATTCTGTGCGTTTTACCATAATTGTTTTCTTTTTTTTTTTTTGCCAAATCTGACACAATGCACGCCTCAGTAATACAGTCATTTTATGGGCGTTTGTCACCAAATTTTCAACATAGCCAGTTTAAGACCTCTGCTCATGAACAGTATCACTATGATTTTATTAATCTGTCCGAACATTGATTTAGTACCGACCCGCCATTCTGCACTACATATGCGAAAACACATTCGGTGAGATGTGAAAATGACAGTTGTACTGTTCATAAGGATTAATGGTAAAATGGCAATACTGAAATCTGGAGTGAAAATATTAAAATGCTCGAAGTTACGGTGCGTAGGAACTAAGCGCCGCGCTAAATAAAACAGTCGTTTTTGGGAATATTTTCACCAAATTTTCAACATAGGGTTTTAGGAGCCTACCTCGCGAACTGTGACACTGTCATTTAGATTTAATCATTCCAGAAGGTGGTTCGCGCGGTGACTGCGAGCACACCTTCCGGAACCGATTAACGAAATAACAGTGTCACAGTTCATGAGGTGGGTCCCAAAAACCCCATGTTGAAAATTTGGTGAAAAAATTCCCAGAAATGGCTGAGATATGCACTAAAGTTGAAAAAAATCCATTTATGCCATTATACAGCTTACCGGCATTTCTTCAGTTCGCGGTCGGCTTTGAAGAGTGCAGACGTGTTCCCGGTCCACAGAAGATCATCGCGCTGGGCTCCGGAGGTAAGTATGGGTTGAGGTGGGGGTGAGGTGGGGGTGTGGGGAGGTGGAGTACATAAAGGGTGGGTGCGGGTTGTGGGAGGGGCAAAAGAATCAACGATGGGCGTTTTTTGTTTGGGTTTCAGGTTCAGGTTGGAGGGACTTTTTGCCGCTGGGGTGGGCTCCCAGCGTGGCACCAGCAGGCTTCAACTGGGGGTCAGTGAAGCCAGCGCGGATTGGGCACCTCCGTCGGCAAAGGTGCTTTGCCACGCTGGGGTGGGCCCAGTGGGCATAAAGACATCTGGGGGCAGTGAAACCGATGGGGATTGGGCACCTGCCGAAATTAAGCTTTGCCACGCTGGGGTGGGCCCCAGCGTGGCACCAGGCAGCTCGGGGGAAGGGGGACAGTGAAGCTGACAGGGGATTGGGCACCCCTGTCGGCAAATGAAGCTTTTGCCACGCTGGGGTGGGCTCCCAGCATGGCATACTAACATTTGCGAGGGGGCACGTTTGTTCCTCGGAATCGCGGAAAACTCGGGGCCCTGTCCTCTGGTGGAGTAACCTGTGACTTGAGCCAGCAGGGTCTTGTTGTACTTGTCATAACAGAAAGTGATAGAATAAGCCAACTATATTGATAGGCATTGCTTAGAAACAGCACTGCCTTCTCTTCTGTGAACAAAATAGACAAACAGCTGAACAGTTTTCCTGAGATCCTTAGTCCGTGTGGTGTAGTATCTCAGTAGTCTGTGAACATACAACGTATGATTGGAGCGTTGCATAAAGAAAGTGGGTAGCTCAATGGATTGATTCAGCGTAGATTCAGCCACCACCTTAGGGAGAAAGTTAGGGTTGGTGCGAAGAGTCACACGTTCCTTGTGGAAAATCAAGTATGGGATATTACACATCAAGGCCTGAACCTTACATAAATACATAGATACATAGACAGTGTCGGCAGATAAGGGCCTATGGCCCACCCAGTCTGCCCATTTGAGCTTGTAAGTTCAGTTTGTTTTCCTAGAAGTCTGTTGCCCCTTACCCCTGACCTCCAGAATTCCTTTATGTCTATCCCATGCATTCTTAACATCCTGATTGTTTCCAGCCCCACCACTTCCTCTGGCAGGGTGTTCACTTGTCCACCACCCGTTCTGTGAAGAAATTCTTTCTCATGTTTCCTCTGAATCGTCCTCCCTCCAACTTCATCCCATGCCCTCTAGTCCTGGAACATCTTTTTCGCTTAAAAATAGTGTTTTCCTGCACCCTGTTCCTCCCTGTAAGATACTTGTATGTCTCTATCATATCCCCTCTCTCCCTCCTCTCCTCCAGGGAGTACATGTTCAGTTCCTTCAACCTGTCTTCATAGGACTTGTGATGCAATCCATGCACCATCTTTGTTGCCCTCCTCTGAACCTTCTCTACCCTGTCTATGTCCTACGTAGGTATGGTCTCCAGAACTGTACACTGTACTCCAGGTGGGGCCTCACTAGTGTCTTGTATAGCGGAATTATGACCTCCCTTTTCCTGCTGGTGATGCCCTGCCTATACATCCCAGCATCCTATTTGCTTTACCTGCTGCCTTGTCACACTGTTTCCTACCTTGAGGTCATTGAGATGATAACCCAAGATCCCTTTCTGCTTGGTGCATGCTATATCCTCACCCCCAACTGATATATTGTGCCAGGGATTTTGCCCCATATGCATTATCTTGCACTCTTTGCATTGAATTTCAACTGCCAAACCACTGACCATTCTTCAAGTTTCTGCAGGTCGCTTCTCATTCTGTCTACACCCTCTGGTGTGTCTACTGTGTTACAGAGCTTTGTGTCATCAGCGAACAGTGAAATTCTGCCTTCTAGGTCCCTGCGCAATGTCACTGATGAAGATGTTGAATAGGACCGGTCCCAGCACTGATCCCTGTGATACCCCACTGGTCACTCTTCCCTCTGTGGAGTGACAGCCATTAAACACCATCTCTGTGTCCTGCCACCCAGCCAGTTACCTACCCACCACACTACTGTCCTGCCCACACCCATATTCCCCAGTTTGTGTAATAGTCTTCTATGGCACAGTGTCAAGGCCTGCTGAAGTCCAGATAGGCCATGTCCACCGGCCTCCCCTGATCACCTCCTAGTCACCCAGTCAAAAATTCAACGAGGTTGGTCTGACATGACCTCCCCCTGGTGAAACCATGCTGCCTTGGGTCCTGTAGTCCATTGACAACCAGATGTTCTACCAATCTCTCCTTCAGTAGTGCTTCCATGATCTTCCCCACTACCGAGGTGAGGCTGACTGGTCTGTAGTTCCCTGCTTCCTCTTTGTTCCCACTTTTGTATAAGGGGACTACATCTGTTCTCCTCCAGTCTTTGGGTACCTCCCCTGTTTCCAGTGATCGGCTAAACAGGATAGCCAGAGGTTCAGCCACCACCTCTCTTAGTTCTTTAAGGACCCTGGGGTGCACCCCATCTGGCCCCATTGCTTTATCAACTCTTATTACTTCCAGTTCCTTCAGGACCCTTGCTGTAAAGGACTTGTGTCCATTTCTGCACCATTCTCACCCTTGTACCCCTTCAGACCCATTACCTCCTCTTCCTCAGTAAAGACTGAGCAGAAATACCTCTTCAATATGTCAGCTTTACTGTTGTCATCCTCCACGTGGCCCCATCCTCCCCTTCAGTCTCACTATCCCTCCTTTGTCTTTCTTTTTCACTTGTGTACCTGTAAAGGTTTTGTCCCTCTACCCACTGATTTTGCAATGTGCTTCTGTCTGAGCTTTGGCTTCCCTTACTGACCTCCCTGCCTCCTTTGCTTCTCCTGGTACTTCTCCCTATCCCCTTCTGCCTGTGTCTTTTGTATTGCCTGAATGCAATCTTTTGGCTTTCACTTTCTTTGCTACCTCTTTGGAAAACCATAATGGTCTCCTCTTCCTTTCCTCTTGCTAACCTGCTTAATGCATAATTCTGTTGTTCTTGTAATTCCCATTTTAAATACTGCCCACTGTTCCTCAACCCCTGATTCCTGTCCCATTCCCTTAATGCCTCTTTCAAGTATCTCCCATTTTCCCAAAGTCTGCCCCTAAAATCCAGGATATGTGTTTTGTGTGGTTTGGTTCTGCTCTTTCTGATTTCAAACCACAATGACTGGAGGTCACTGTTTCCCAGGTGCTCCCCACTGTTACCCCCATCACACTGTCCCTGTTTGTGAGCACAAGGTCCAGTATTGCCTTCTGCCGAGTAGGTTCCATGACCAGTTGCTTGAGGAAGGCACCTGAAGGAGTCCAGGATAATTCTCCTAGTCGATGCTGCTGCTGGGATGCTCCAGTCCACGCCTGGAATATTGAAGTCTCCAACCAGTACTACCTCCCTTTGTCTGCCATCCTTTGGATGGCTAGCATCAGCTCCCTATCTGTTTCTTCCTCCTGTGCTGGTGGTCTATAGACCACACCTGAGCGGATGGCTGTCCCATTTTCCTTTCCAGCTTAACCCACAGTATCTCTCCCCCATTTGTTCCTCCTGGATCTCTGTGGCCTTATGTCATTTTCACATACAGTGCCACTCCTCTTCCTGCCTGCTCTGTCTCTTCTGAATATGTTGTAGCCAGGTATGGCCATCTCCCAGTCGTGGTTATCATTACACCAGGTTTCAGTGATGGCCACAATGTCCAGGTCTGACTGCACCATGACAGCCTCCAGATCTTCCATCTTGTTGCTAAGGCTCCTGGCATTTGCACACATGGCTTTCCATGATTTGACCTCCCTAGACTGTTTCACAGTTCTACTCCAGCCCCTTCCTTGGTTGTCATTTATCCCCAGTTCTCCTTGATGTCTGCCCTTCTGCTGAATTTTGCCCCTTTTCTGCTTATCCACCTCTTGGGCACTAATCTCCATCTTTTGCACACTGCTTTGCAGAGATAGCCACTCCTCTGGTTCATTGGTTCCACTGCTAGCTGTGGGGGTGAGCAAGTAGGTACCCTCCTTGCTGGCCTGCCACCCTTTGCTAGTTTAAATACTTGTCAATGTAGCATTTAAACTTATCATTGAGTGCTTGGATTCCCTCCAGGATGGATGCAGGCCATCAGGCTTGAACAAACCTCCATCCTCCAGGTGGGTCCCCAGTCACCAATGAATCCAAACCCTTCCTCACAGCACCAGTTCTTCAACCATGAGTTAAAGTTCCTGGTGCATGCACTCCTCTCTCCTTGCCTCTCACAGGTAGTACTTCTGAGAAAGTGACAGAAGTAGCTACTTCCTTGAGACCCCTCCCCAGTTTCCTAAACTCTTCCTGAACTTCCTTTGGCTCCCCATTTGCCAGGTCATTAGTACCTAGGTGGATAATGACATCCAGCTCACCCTCCCGTCTTGCCTTCCCAGTGATCCCCAGGATCTTCCTTCCATCTCTCCATGCCGTGGCACCTGGTAGGCACCTCACCTCCCTGTCCTCCCCCTCCTGTGTTCCTAGCTGGATCCCTCTTATGATGGAGTCCCCCACCAGGATTCGCTTCCTCCTCCTCTGGGGTCCACTGCTTTCCCCGCTGAGGTCACCTCCCTGGCTAACCTCCATATCCTTTCCTTCCACTTCTCTGGGTACCTCTATTTGGTTGTCCTCATTCGCCAGTGTGGCATATGAGTTCTTGAGTGGAATAGGATCTGGGTTGTGCCTCTGCCTGACCGCTCTAACCCTCCCTGAGCCCACTGTCATCCAAGTGCTCCTCGTTCTTGGCATCCTTTGAGGCAGTTGCATTGGACTGGGTGGTCCCTGGATAGGGGTGATCGTGCTCCTGACCCAGTTTACTTCGCTCTGAGTCTGGCTACCTCCTCCACGAGTCCAGAGATGCATGCAGATGAGGCAGCACCTCAGTGTCCAGAAGGTCTGCCTGAATATGGCTGCCCACAGCCACTGCATTGCACCACTCCCCACATTATACTGCAATTCCACTACTTGTCTGCTACTGAAGCTCTCCTAGTTCCCTTTTATTAATTTACTTCCTAAAAATCCTGCCACTGATCCTCAGATAATTTTTTTTTTAAAAGAAAAACAATAAATAAATAAATGAATCAAAACACTTGTCATGCTGAGGGTGGGCTTCTTCCCTTATGCCCTCCTACTTCACACCTTACTATAATCAGATTTAACAGGGCATATAATTAAGAGTTGGGAAGGAGGAGGGAGGGTGAAATTTGCTACTTCAACTCTGACTAAGCCCCACCTCCAGTTATCATGTAGCTGAGGTCAGAGGCCAGACAATTAACACCCTTCACCCAACTACAGGGCAGTCAGACAAGCCAAGATAAAATTTGCAGCAATTAAAGACAGCATAGAATTACACCACCACTATGTTTTAAATTTTCAACAGCCCAAAAACAATTATAAGTAAAGACAACAAAGAAATTATAGTGTCACTAAAAGCCCTCAATCTTAAGTTTAAAAGAAAAATAGCAATTACTAGTTACTCTAAAGCACTGAATTGAATATGTTTCCTTCCTTCCCCTTCTGGCTTCTTCTCAATGCGCCAAGCAGAAGTAATGGCCACTAGGAAGAGTGTCTTCCAAGAAAGGAACTTTAGATCTGCTGCAGCTGCCGGCTCAAAGGGAGGCAGGGTAAGCTTCCCCCAGAATGAAATTCAAGTCCCAGGGAGGGGCAGGAATGCAGATGGGGGGGTCTCAAATGGAGAACCCTCTGAGGAAAGTTTGGAGACTTCCAACTGAGCAAAAGTCCTGTCCCCGAAGGGAATATGGTAGACTGAAATCATGGCCATGTGGACCTTTAATAAGAAATGGCTGAGACCCAGTTCCGAAGAGGTGACGCATGTAGTCCAGGACTTTATTGGCATGAAAAAAGGTTTGAAGCCTTTCAAAGAGCCCAAATTGAAAACCGTTTCCACTTCATGGCATAGGTGGACCTGGTGGAAGGCTTTCTGGCCTCCACCAAGATGCCTGCTATGAGCGGAGAAACTCCAAAGCGGGCTTTTGCTACGTCTGCAGGAGCCACACATGTAGATGAAGGGACTTGAGACCTGGATGAACAAGGGTCCCCTGATCCCGGGTCAACAATTGTTGCGACAGAGGAAGAGGAAGTGGAGGCTCCTCTGAAAACTGTTGCAGAAGAGAGAACCAAACTTGCTTGGCCCAGAAGGGAGCAATGAGAATCATTCAAGCTCCCTCCGATATGAATTTGTACAGGACCCTTGGAATTAAAAGGGAGAGGGGAGGAAGGAAGGCATAAACGAATCTGTCCCTCCAAGCGACAGACAGAGTGTCCCGCCAAAAGATGCCTCGTCCTGGAGCAAGCAAGCAGAAGGCGGGAAGTTTTGCATTTTGGGGAGAAGTGAATAGATCTATTTGAGGCATTCCCCATCACTGAAAGATGTCATTTATGACTTCTTGATCCAATTCCCATTTGTGGGACCTAACTGGGGACTGACTTAGTTGGTCCACCAGCGTGTTTTCCACTCCCGGAACATGAACTGCGGTCAGGTGAAGCTGGTTCTGAGTTGCCCAAAGCCAGACCCTCATTGGTTCCCGGCACAGAGGGTAGGAATGTGTTCCTTCCTGCTTGTTGAGATACCAGACTATGCACATGTTGTCTGTTTGTATGAGGAGATGACCGGGAAGGATAACTGAGTGTAGAGCCTGAAGGGCATAAAGGACTGCTCTCCATTCAAGCACATTTATGTGTAGGTTTTGTTCGAACTTGGACCAGTTGCCCTAGGTCCTGTGAGACCCAAGATGGTCTCCCAAGCTTTCCAGTGATGTGTTTGTCATCAACGTCTGGGAGGGGGGTTTGATATTGAAGTGAACTCCCAGGCATAGATTCTCCAGCACCATCCACCACTGTAAGTCCCTGATCATGGGATCATAAACTAGTACCTCTTGGTTTACATTGTCCTGGGTTTGGTCACATTGAGATTGAAGCATTCATTGAGAGATCCTCATATGGAGCTGAGCGCGTGGCACTGACGGAATGGTAGCCGCCATTAGCCTGAGGAGGCGAAGGACTGATCTGGCTCTGACCCTCCTGTGACTGGACAGAAGACAGGCCCGAGCGTGAAGGACTGAAAGAGAGTGCAGGAGTTTTTCCCTGGACAGGGCCACCAGGAGCCAATCGTCCAGGTATGGGAATACCTGAACTCCCTGGGTACGGAGGTGGGCCGCTATCACAGACAGGCATTTGGTAAATATTCCAGGGGGCGCCGAGGAAAGACCACATGGGAGGGTCTTGAATTGGTAGTTGTCCCCCTGAAAGCAAAAACGAAGGAATTTGCAGTGGGAAGGGCATATGAGGATATGCAAGTAGGCATCCTGCATGTCCAAAGTGCACAGCCACTGTCCCAGCCAAAGAAGTGGTACAATGCTCTGCAAAGAGAGCATTCTGAAACGTTTGTACTCCACGAACATGTTCAGGGAACTGAGGTCGAAGACAGGCCTCACATCTCCAGTCTTCACTGGAACTAAGAAGAAATGGGAATAGTAACCCATCCCCCAAAGATGGTTGGGGACTGGTTCTATCGCCACCTTCGAGGGAAGGGAGGTGATTTCCTCTAGGACCAGAGAAAGATGTTGCAGGGAGTAAGATGACTGGGGTGGTGGTTTTCGAGGTGGTTTCTGTAGAAACTCTATTGAGTGTCCTGCTGATATCAACTGGAGCACCCAAGCATCTAACATTATCCTCTCCCAGCCCGGCAGATGGAAGGAGAATCTCCCCCCTACTGGTTCCTCTGAAACCTCCAGAGGCAGTGGGAGAGGCGGGGAGTCAGGAGCTGTGGGGCAGTGCAGCAGCCGAGGCTCCCACAGCTTTTTTGCTAGGGGAGGCTTGGTTGCTGAAGGGGCCCGACGCTTGTTGGCCCATTTGCCCTGTGGTTTTGTTTTTTGTCTGTTCCATCTACGAAAAGGACATTGCTGCCCTTGAGGGGGTCTGTACATGGAGTCGACAGACTTCAGTGCAGTGCCCTACTCCTGCAGGTTGGTAATGATGTCCTTGACATCACCCCTGAACAGCACCAAACCCCTGAAGGAAGCATCCTGGATAGCGGATTGCACTTCAGGGACCAATCCTAACATGAGGAGCCAGGCCTGATGCCATAAGCCTACGGCGAAAGCTGAGCTCCTTCCAGCTGTGTCCACTGCATTGTAAGTGGCACGAAGCATGTGCTGACTGGCCGAACAAGCAGAGCGGACAAGATCTGCCACTTCCTGCTTAGTCGGAGACTCAGGAAGGGAGTCCAACTTGGATTCCACCTGACTGAGGATGGTCTTCTGGAAGTCCCCCATATGTGCCACATAGTTCAGAGCCCTAATACCCAGGGTAGAAGAGGAATAGATCTTCTTACCATATTGGTTCAGAAGTCAAGAGATGTGTAAGAACAAGGGGGCACAATTTAAAGATAGAGGGCGGATGGCTCAGGGGTAATGTGAGTAAATTTGTTTTCACAGAGAGAGTGGTGGATACATGGAACCGCCTTCCTGAGGAGGTCGTTGGGACTAAAACAGTGGGGGTATTCAAACACGCATGGGACAGACATAAGGCAATTATAGTGGGGGGCTGCAGGAAGTAGGCTGTTGGTTAACTAGAATCTGCAGCTTATCCAGTAGGTAGGGAAATAGGCAGACTGGGTGGGCCAAGTGGTCCTTATCTGCCGTCAAAGTCTATGTTTCTATGTAAGCCGAGATTCATGATCAGGCGGGGATGAGCTGAAGTGTTTCAGGTTAGCGGAATGGCCATGAGCGGGACTGATGACGACCGAATCCACCTCGGGGTGTAGGTTCAGGAAATGTATGCCCTCAGGAGCCTGATATAGCCAGTCCACCTTCCTTGGAAGGGGGGTCAATGCTGAAGGTTATTTCCAAAAAGCGGAAACAAGGTCCGCGTGAGGTTCTATCAGGGTGGAATCAGCGTAAGAGCAGTCTCGAGCAGATCCAAATGGGCAGCGAGTTTTTTACACTGTGGGTCTGGCTCCAGTGATTGCCACTGATGGATTTCCTGGATTTTCCTCAGTATCTCCAGAAAGGAGGGATCCTCCAGAGAAGACTTTGGAGGTGTCCTTGACCTGGGGCGATCTAGAGTACATGGCTCATCGTCAGCATTGGCGCATCTAGTCTCTGAATCCAAGTCGGACATATCTGACGATGAAAAGGAAGACTCCTCCCTGTGGGGGGGATGGCCTCTTTGGGAAGTTCTCTGGGGTGTGTGCCCTCCCCTCCCTAGGTGCCAGAGGACTCTCCTCATTTGTCAGATGGGGGAAAGAAGTCTCCTGTCTCCAACGTAGGGGATTCTGTAAAGGATCCGGTGTCAGCAGACTACTTTTGACCTCCCTAGTAAGTTGAGTCTTGGCCTCAGCCTACCAGGAGGCCAGTGTCTCCTTCAAGTCTGCTGGCAGCTGGGGAGTGGGCGGTGGAGGAGGAGGAGGAGGAGGGGATATCCATAAAAGGAGTATCCATAACCTGATGGCGGGTAACCCGGCATCGGGTACTGTGGCGCTGGATACTGAAGTGTCGGTTACTGAGGCACCAGATACTGTGGAGCCGGGTATTGTGGTACCAGATACTGAGGTGTTGGATACCCGGGTGCCAGTGACTCCGACGGAGCAGACGGACCTGGCAGAGGCCCACTTGGTGGGCCAGGCAGTGGTAATGCTGGCCCTGCAGGTGTCAGGCTCAATGTAGGTACACCGTCGACAGGGTTCGAAGGACCCGATGGTAGGGGGACACCGCCTGGCATCGGGTATGCCGGCGTCTGAGGGTCTGGCGTCATGGTATCGGGTCCCGAAGGATGGGGCCATGACAGCAGCATGATGACTGGGGAGGGAGAATTCTAATCCCCAGGGGTCAGCTGAGGAGACACAGGGGCCTCAGAAGGCAATGCAATGCACTGCAGGGAGTCTGGGGCATTAGACTGATCCTTACAGTCCGGCGCAGGCTCCTTGGCCAGGCAGGTGTGGTGGGGCCAGCGTCAGACTTATCGGATTCCCTGCCTGAGGAATACCATGCTGGAAATGCGGACTTATCGGGTGGAGGTTTGGCACTGCGCCCCCCCAAAGGGGCAAGCAGCTTAGCAGCCTTGTATAGGTGGATGTCGGGGGTATCGGCGTCCAACTTACCAGACCCGCTCTGACCCAAAGACTGCGTGGTGGAAGCAGCCTTCCCGGGAGCGGAGGCCTCCTTTTCCCCAGAGGCTCCCGAAGGGCCCGAGCGCAAGTCAAACAGGAGGGGTTACCACCAAGATGGCTGTCTTGGAGCGGTCCCCCAGAGATGTTACCTTAAGTGCCACGACTCCAGCCAGAGTCACAGCTGCCATGGAAGCCGATTCCCACTCCTGATGCTTCTCCTTGTCGCGCTTCTTCTTGTGACCTTTGGGGGAAGTGGATGCCTGCTTTAATTTCTTTAGCTCCTTTTCCATGGATGCCATTCTTTTCCTGAGGGTATGGGCTTCCAGGGACTGCTGCCTTCTTTTCCGGGTAGCAGAGCTAAATTTCTGGCAGTGCTGGTACTTCTCCACGGAGTGGTCTGGACCCAGACAGAAGAGGCACAGGTAGTGGCCGTCCTTGTGTGGCAGTTGGGAACCACATGAGTCGCACCTATTTTTATGCAATTCAGAGGGCATCGGGGATGACATACACAGTGACTCATTGAAGAAAATCAAGAAATAAGGTCGAAAAGTTTGAAAACTAGTGGACCAACAAAAGACTGACGAGCGTTGAATTCTACCTTGAGGAACTTTCACAAGCTGACGGCAGGAAAGAACTGGAAAGGCGGGCATGGGGGACGCCCCTTTATACTGGCGATCGCTGGCGTGATCGCACCTGACATGGGGCAGTCCCCGCCAGAGACTGCTAGCTAGAAATGTTTCCACGGGGTCCTGATGCCTGGCGGGTCAGTCATATATGCGAATACCTACTGCAAGAGACCTCTCGAAGTAAGATCACATGTTTTCATGGTGACACTTATAGAGGCCAGCACAGAGGAAGGAAACAAGACATGAAATGAAATTCAGAACAATAAATAAGACTATAAAAACAAGTTGATGACAACAAATTCAAAACCACCATAGAACAAATTGAAACAGAACTAAAAGAATATGAACAACAAATAAAAAACCATCAAGATAAGGAAGTTGCAGAGAGACCTAAATGACTATAGGGACAAAAATGTGTATACATGCAAGAAAATTCAAAGGAGTAATTACTACTATAGAGAAAACCCTGACAGTGACAGCTCTGGTAGTTTTGTCATAAGTCAATAGAAAGCACATGAGACGCCTACTAATTTGAGGCAAGACCCCACCCAGCAACCAGTCAATTCAAGCCAGACCAGGGAACAATACAGGGAGCCATCAAGATACGACCTAATGTCACAACAAAGGGATGCATACGGTGGAAGCGGACACAGAGGAGGTAGTGGAGGAGGACACAGAGGTGGATAAAGATGCCATACACAGGGCTACCACAGAGGTTGCAGGAGGTAGTTTTCAATCTGAGTAATAAGAAGCTAACAACCCAGTAGATATAAGTGTTCAATCTCTTTGGTACTTTCCTTTTCCCCAACACCAGACATTAACTTTTTTGACCTATGAGTCGATTTAGAGAAATTTTACAGAAAATTAAGACTGGAATATCAACTTGCAGAACTGGATAGGGGAGAAAGTTAGAGAAAATGTTAAAAATGGGGATGGGGGTCAAATCCAGCTACAACCCTTCCAAGAATCTATCACAACCAATAGAAACCAAAGTCAAATTGGTAAACAAGGACATAAAAAAACTAAAAAAAGAGACACTAAGACCAAAGAATACAAACTTGACTAGAGCACAAAAAGAAGCCTTAAAACAACTAGAGCAGAACAGAGAAATCATAAAAGCAGCAGACAATGGAGAGGTGGTAGTGATGTGCTACAAACAATACAAAGGAGAATGCAAAAGACGTGTCTAATGTAAGTAACTATGGAAGACTGGACAGAGATCCCTTTCCAGAAATAAAAACGTAAACAAAAAAAGCACGCATTGAGCACAGTAGGTCCCCTCAGGGTATCTAACACATTTATAAATGAACCTTTAGACATGACCAATGAATTCAATCAATGCATCTGATCAGTGTTTGCTTACAAAGACAACTTAACCACATCCAATTTAGGGAATACTGTCATACAGGAGCTAGAAATAGCTAGGGAAGAAATACTCTCTAAATTAGAGGCCATTAAAATAAACACCTCCCCTACCCCAGACTCACTCCATCCTTGCGTCCTGAGGGCTATTAAATTACGTTTAGTAGAGCCAATGTACACCCTCTATAATAAGTCACTGAGTTCTAACAAGGTGCCTGGTGACTGGAAAAGAACAGTGTTGCAGCCTATTTATAAAAAAAGGGGGAACATGGTATTACTGAAAATTACAGACCTAGCAGCTTGATCTGTATCCTGGGGAAATTGTTGAGAGTCCATTATCAAGGATAAATTAGATACTGAACTGGACTCAGGATGCATTGCTGATAAATCCCAACATGATTTTAAAGTTCATGGGTCATGTTTAACTGCCAATTTGGTCTTCTACAAATCAGTAAGTGCCCTTTTAGAAGATAAAAAAAAATCAGTTGACATTGTCTTTCACGACCTCTGTAAAGCCTTTGATAAGGTCCCCCATCCAGCCCTGATACAGAAAATGTTAAACCATGAGATCAATACATCCATCATTAGATGGGTTAATTAATGGTTAAGGGACAGAAAACAGGTAGTAAGAATTAGAGGCTTTATATCTGACAAGGGGCAAGTAACAAGTGGGGTGCCACAGGGGTCAGTATTGGGCCCCTCCCTCTTCCCTATCTTTATATCTGACCTGTATAAAGATCTAAACAGTTTTGCCATCAAATTTGTCGATGATGAGAGTCACGTGATGCCTGTAGACTGAGAAGCAGACCTTAAGAAGAGCTCTCTTCTCCCTCTCCTATAACCTGCCTAAATACTACTTCAAAGAGGAGATTCCACAACTTAATCGACTTCTACTGGAGCCTGATATACCAACAACCAACTATATCTACATTTTACATCGTTATTGGCGGTGTTACCGCCGTGATGGACTTGAAGATGAAACAGGTCCCACTACACCACACGCCGCCGGCCTCGTCGCTGAAGGCACCGAAAAAAGCAAAAGCTCAAGGGAGCCAGCCCGTTCGTGCAATATCACAAATTTTAACAGCTACTCCTTTAACAGAGGATAGATTCTTGCAAGTGCTGCTTCCCTTTAGGGAAACTGTAGCAGACATCTCGACAGAGCTGAAATCTTTGCGTTCCAACATGAGTGACCTGGGGAGGAAAATAGGAGACGTAGATGCCTGGGCCTCATCACTAGAGGCTTGGAAAGATCGAACGGACCCAGAGATAGTCAAACTCAGACAACAAATGGCAAAACTCCAATCAAAAACAGAGGATCTAGAGGGTAGGCATTGAAGAAACAACATCCTTATCTTTGGCCTACCCGAATCGGTGGAAGGTACCAACATTATTGCTTTTATTCAAAAATGGCTAGCCAAAGTCATAGGCCCGTCTCCTTTTAACCCCAGCTACCAAACTTGAGCAAGCACACAAATCGCCGAGACCGCAACCCCCAGTAGGAGCACCTCGACACCCATAATCCTAAAATTTCTCAGCTATCTGGAGAAACAACATGTGATGTCCAAAGCTCAAGAACTTCAGGCTATACTTTGGGAAGATAAACCTCTACGTATTACACAAGATCTACCCCTGGAAACATGCCAAAAAAGAACTGCCTTTCATCCTATAGTTTTGAAGATAATTGCTGCTGGATTAAAATTTAAAATGTCATATCCAGCTCGTCTCCAGATATGTATCAATGATAGCTGGCACTCATAACACTTCTGAAGTGGCCAAACAAGACCTAAAGCAGAGCCTTCCTGATCTCTTGAGTTCTACCTGAACGCTCTTTAATATGGTGTCTGAATAGCTGCTTAAAGTCTTTATCTAATGCTGTGTTAATTTTGAATTCCCATGGGTTCACTCACCTCCTGATAATTAGGGAAAGGTGTTATAATGGCCCTCAGAGGCTATTGGTGTTCGTCCCAATTTTTCTCGATTTAAGTTTGCCACGAGTGCCTCTCCTATAGGGGACTGGAAGCTAGCGCTTAACCCCCAAACATTTCCTAGTAATCCACCCACAGGGAACTTAATCTTAAATTGTAGTTTCCAGATGGTAGGAATAGTACCACACCAATGCTAGGCTTAATTGATCCCCCCAGCGCACTTTGAGGCAATGGATGAGACAAATCATTTTCGCTGGCTATTTTTTGTTTATTTCTCCACCACTAGCATGTTCTGATAGCCTCCTTAACTAAACCAAATATCCAAGGCTTCAGGTTAAGTGGCAGAAGGGTCCAGTTTTAAAATGAGCAGTATCATCTCATCGGAGAAGGTGTTTTCCTTTTTGTTTGCCTCTGCCATGTTTAATTTTATCCACACGACGGATCCTGGGTGCAGATTGCAGGAACTTCTAGCCCCTTTGACATCTACCTGCACAAAATAGAGAAGGGCGGGTAAGCTTCCGCTCTACCCATTTCTAGGGTCCCCAGAATGATACATCATTTATAACATTGGGGGGGGGGAGAGAAGCGAGAGGAATGCTGTGGTCTTCACGAACTGGATCGAAGGGGGTTGTGCTTGCTCCTATTCACCGAGTACATTAAACAATTTGATTTTATTTCTCTTAATCTCCCTGCCACGGTGAATGGAACCAAGTACAATAGGGTTAATCCTCTTCTAGTGTTGTTTTTTTCTATACCTATGATAGATCTGAATCTCTAGAGGAGGATAATGTAAATAGTTTAATTAGTTGTAGGAAATGGATAGACTCGGTGACCACATTACTGTTACTGAACAGATTAACATTACCTATATCCTCAAGGGAAGGGGATAGATTAGCATACACTCAAATTTTAACCATTGGCCCCTACTCAGAGGTTAACAAGTTAATAAATGTCTGGAATTTACAGTTTGGAAAGTTAACTGATGTTTTCTATATCTAAAAAGTATATGGGAGCCTATTAGGCTGACTTATGGGGGGGGACGGAGTGTGTCTTATGGCTCATAAAGGCAGGAGATACCCATCTTGCATTGTGTTCATTTTGTTCATACAAAATGGGGAGTACAACCTTTAAAATTATGACGTGGAATGTTAGGGGTATTAGAGACCCCACCAAATTATATCAAATCCTAAAGCACTGTGCCTTGATACATGCTAATATAATTTTTTTGCAGGAGACTCATCTCATTGTTAGAGAGATCACATGGCTACGCAGGCAAGGAGTAACTCGAGTTTTTACTCCGCAACTCTTCCTCAAGCAGAAGTGTAGCCATTCTGATTACGAATTTCAAGCTACCTTGACTATTTCTGACCCTGAAGGTAGTTATATCCTGGTTAAGGGAACCATTCATTATGCAGAGTTAGTCCTAGGGTGCCTTTATGGATCGGTCGGAGGAGATGCACAGTTCTTTATGGAACTAGCGAACAAACTAGCCTCATTACTTCCCACCTCCTTCATATTGGGTGGTGACTGGAATGTCCCATCCACATAAGATCTAGACCATTCGTATCTACCCTTGAAACCCCCCCCATCCTCAAAGAGCCCAAAGCGATTTCAGTGACATGCTGGGTTTATGTGACCCGTGGTGTATCCTCAACCCCTCTCATCGTCTCTACACCTTTTATTCGCCCATCCATCACTCTTGGTCCAGGCTTGACTATATATTGATCAGTTTTCCCTTACTATCCAGCTTATGCCAAACCGGAATAGAACTAATCATCTTATCAGACCACTCTGTAACCTGGATAGTCATATCCCCCCGATTATAATCTACAAAAAGATTCTGTGTGGAAGCTAAACACACAGCTCCTAAAATACAAATCCCACTCCAAGAAGATCTCTTCCCTTATTCAGTCCTTCATTACACATAATAAAGGTTCGGTCACAACAGCAGATATTGAATGGTGTGCACTTAAATGCTATCTTCGGGGAGAACTTATTAAGATGTCCTCTTACAGGAAACAAGTGAGAGAACAAGAGGCATTAACACTTTTATCTCAAATTAGAGCCACTGAATTAGTCCTTTCTGCTTCCACCTCACCTACCTCTCTAAATACCCTACTCTCTCTGTGAAACAAATATGCAGACATTTTTAGAGAGAAAGCCGAATACTCCCTCTTAAAAACACGTTCTAAATATATAGACCAAGGTGAAAAAGCTGGTAGACTTCTAGCTCTCCGCTTAAGGAAACTTGAAAGCTCCAGGCTGATTTCCTCGATCACTGCTCCAGACGGCTCTACAAAGACTACATCCTGTGACATAGCCTTAGTTTTTGAAAATTATTATCGTACCTATATGGTAAAAATCCTTCACCCCCGGAGGCTCAAGCCATTGAAGAATATTTGGTTTCTGCACACCTTCCATGTCTTCTGGAGCATTACTGCACTACCCTATCTTCTCCCATCTGTCTCACTGAAGTGAATGAAGCTATTAATAACTTGGCTCTGGACAAAGCACCAGGCTCGGATGGCTATCCCTCTAATTTTTATAAAGAATTTCTCCAAAGACTTGTCCCTTTTGTTACTACAGCTATATGAATATATAATTCGGGCAGACACTCTGCATCCATCCCTTTTCGAAGCTACTATAATTCTTATTCTCAAACCAGATAAACCAGCTACACAACCATCCAGTTACCATCCCATCTCCGTTTTAAACTGTGACATAACAATTCTCACAAAAATTCTCCACGTGCATCAGGAAAGTCTGAACACTCCTGTTGAGTCTAGAATAAGTAGGTTTCGTACCCGAAAGATCCTCAGCTGATCATATTAGGAAACTAGATCATATATTTCAGGTTGCCCAATCTTCTCCCTCTCCTATGGCCCTCGTCTCTCTAGATGCCAAAAAGGCCTTTGACAGAGTGGATTGGGATTTCCTCTGGTCCACTCTCCAAGTTATCGGCTTCCCCTCTAGTTTTATACATTGGGTTCAAAACATATACTCTTCCCCCACAGCTAAGATATATTGCAATGGGGTCTTTTCTTCCCGTTTCCCTCTCTTCACCAGTACTAAGCAAGGTTGCCCCCTTTCACCTTTTCTCTTTAATCTATATCTAAAACCTCTCAGGCATATTCATTTATTCCCTCAAATTTAAGGGATTCAGGTATTAAACTCTAGTTTCACACTATCAGTGTATGCAGATGATGTTCTCCTGCATTTGCAGCGACCCACTATATCGCTAAAGAACACTCGAAGTTATTTCTCAATTTAGCCATCTCTCTAATCACAAATTAAACCTGACTAAAACTGAGATTTTCCCCCTCAATCTTCACACTCATAAGGCAGACTTTTCATCCTTTGACATGAAATGGTCCTCTCATTCACTCAGACACCTGGGGATTATGTTAACAAATGATTCTGTTCTTACCAAGAAGCTCAATTTAGATAACCTAGTGCCCACTATACAACAAAATCTTAAGAGATGGGAGTCTCTCCCAATTTCTCTATGGGGTAGAATAAACGTTATTAAAATGAATATTCCACCTAGAATTTTCTATCCTTTGAGCATGTTAAATATCTGGTTACCTCTGACATTCTTCCATCATATTCACTCTCTCATAGCCAATTTCATCTGGATGAATAAATGTCCCAGACGCGCCTACTTCAAACTGAGTCTCCCCAAAGATTTGGGTAGTCTCTGTCTACCAAACTTCCTTTTGTATTACTGGTCCAGTCACTTTATTAAAATGGGACAATGGTTGCTGAGTACTGATAAAGAATATCTTCCCGCATGGAGGCAAATGGAACAACAACTTCTTCATACATACAACTGATCTACTCCTATTATTTTCTATTTGCCCTGGAGGAACCTACCAACACCCCTCAAAAATACACCCATTGGTACCTCCATTAGACTTTTCTCTCAATTATGCTTCTTTTTCAAGCTTTGTCCTCAGAAAGACCCTTCCCAAATTCTTACTCGAAACCCAAATATTAAGATAGATGGCTCCTGCCTAATACCAGGTTGGCTGCCACAACTAAGAGAACTTACAGTTGTTCATTTATACTCCTCGGATTCTCTTCTTGACTCTCCTGATATCATCCAAAAATTTCAAATACCTCAAATAAATATTTTCAAGATTTTACAGCTCAGACATTTAATAAGACAACTATTCGAGCCTGTCCCTAAACCTCCCAACTTATCTCCTATCCTGACTCAATTAAAAGACATAGTGGGCAGACTACATGGAATTTCCTTTTTATACTCTTACTTCTTAGCTATAAAATATCCCAAACCACTCCATGGTTCTAAAATCTGTAATAACTTGACACCGGACACGATGCTAAACTGGACTCAGATTTGGAAAGACCTACATATCTATATCCCTCAAGACAGACTTAGACTTACACAATATCATATTCTCAATGATATGTATTACACTCCTGTTAAACTTGCCAAAATTGGTCATCTCCCTTCCTCCCTATGTTTGAGATGTGGCAATTCAGAAGGTAACATATTGCACATTCTATGGCATTGTGAAAAAGTGGCCTCTTCATGGCAGACCATTCAATCCAAACTGGACCTTCTGCTAGGCCTAGATGGTCTCTAACACTGAGGTTTGACACCGGCCCGGTAGTGCTGAGAGTTGAGGTGCTGGACGCCACACCTCGAGACGCGCTGACGACCCGAGTTCGGGAGCGAGCTCGGGAGGGAGTTGGCAGGGGAGGAAGATGGATTGAGCGCCCTCTGGGCAGCTCTCCTCTCCTCTCCGGTTGGGAAGGTCAGGGACGCCCGGTGCTCTGGTGACCCCCAGTGCAGGCTGGGGGCACCATCGATCCACCGGGCTGCACATCAGAGCATTGCTGACGTAGGAAGGGTTGCCATGCACCGACTTCAGACGTGCCCACGCAGGGGAAGGGGGGATCTCGGGGCTAACTACCAAAAATACCCCTTCCAGCCCTGGATAAGTGACGGCCCATGCCACAACCACTGCCACACTTCCAACGCTGGTTCCCCGCCACTGCCCCCGCGGTCTCTCCGGGTTGACCTGCCCGACCCAGGGAACTGCAATTACCATGAAGATGGTCAGGGAACACAGTGGGAGGTAGAGCAAGCTGGTGTGAGCAGGAGGCCTGAGAGAGTTCCCGGCTGAGGGGCAAGAAACATAGTTAAAAAAAACACTAAGGTTTGTATTCTAGGTGTTTATGAGGCAATTAGAGTAAAAGAAAAAATAAGCCACATGGCCTTAATTTCAATTGTTGTCAAGAAATGAGTGTTGCGCCACTGGATGGACCAGCTCACAATTTCATACAACAAATCGCTAAAGGAACTCTCTACTTGTTTCTGAACTGAATGTTACATAGCAAGCTCTAACAACAAACTTCGAAGATTTGACAGGAAATGGAGTAAACTCTATGCCCTATATTTACATTAAGAATGTATTTCATTTCTAACTCTCCATTCGTACTATCTTGTGAATCAACACGATTAAGCAATCCTTCCTTTTATACTTAAACTCAATAAAGACACACTCCAGGAGAGGGGCAGGGTGGGGGGAGGGGATTACTTAGGTGATATGACTTGTACGGTCTTTCTTGTATACATCTCCATGTGTATTGTTTATAATGAAAATCAATAAAAGTCAAATTTAAAAAAAATATATAATCTGCTGATGACACTAAAATAACAGCAGATGTAAGCTGCGAGGGAGGGTATCATGAACTAAGAAATTATCTTTTAGCCATGGAGTGCTGGGCAGAAAGAAATGGTACAATGTTCAGCCTCAATAAAAGTGTCATCTTACATTTGGGAAATGACAAACCCTGCAACAACTATATATTATCAGGCAAACCCTTGAAGTCTTAACAATGAAGGGGACTTGGGAATAATCGTATCTAGTGACTTTAAGATTAGTACACATTATACGGAATTAACTAAAAAGGCAAATAAACTTTTAGGTTGCCTTAGATCAGTTACTTCAAGAAATAGGACTTGCTTAATCCCCTTATATAAAGCATATGAATGGCCAGTTTGGACTACTGTCCCTGCTGTGGAACCCCAACCCCCTTATGTTAAGATATTTAAAAAAGCTGAGGAAGTCCAAAGGAGAATCACTAGAATGGTTACTGGCCATCATAAAGTAGACTATGAAACTAGACTACGTACCTTAAATCTTTACTGCTTAGAATTTAGGAGACAAAGAAGAGACATTCTACTCATGTTCAACGTTATTAGGGATAAATCCTTGTTAACAGACTTAGGCCTAGTTCACGTTCAAAGGGATATCTTTCTAAGAAGCCATAGTTTCCAACTTAAACTTACTAACACTAAAAGCCAGATGAGAAGAAACTTTTTCACTCAAAGAATTATTCCCTTGTGGTATACCCTTCCAAAGGATATCATAGAAGTTGGCTCCTTCAATAACTTTAAAACAAAACTTGACGATTTCCTACTTAACGCTGCAGAAAGGTATTAATCCTGCTACAGTCGGAGATGTATATACATGGGCTTTTAACCCCTCTGTACATCTGTTCTCTTATTATGAATCTCAATATAAACAGCTGCTTGATCAGGCAGGAGGAATGGGATGGATTTCTTCCTGGGAGGCACAAATCATAACTAAAGTGCACCCATGAACACTGGCCTTTTACTGTATCCCTGAGATACACAAGAACCTCCCCTAGTCCCCTGGCAGACCCATTGTCTCAGGTACATCAGCTCAGTACTTGAACCACTTTCATCTCTCATGGACTATTTCATAACACCATTAGTTCCATTAAGGGAAAGCTGTCCTGATCATGTGTCTTCCCTCCCTAGTCAAGCTTACCCTCGTTAAGTTTTAATGTATGTTGCAGCGTTTTCCTCACGCTGCAACATACGATATTCACAAAGTTGAAACCCAAGTATAGCACACGTAGGGGAGGCTCCATTATGTGTAAAAGTGCGGCGTGCTGCTGCTTCAATAAGCGAGCAGTGAGTCCGCGCCTGAATAATGGACCCTCGCCTCCATACTTCAGGGTTTTGACTTTTAAAGTTAGCAATGTATGTTGCAGCACAAGAAAAATTCCACAACAAACATTAAAAGCTTAACCGGAGAGTAAGCTTGGCTAGGGCGGGAGGGCACGGTCAGGACATCTTTCCTTTAATGGACTCGTACATCAAGGATTCCAGGCACTTTTTAGACATTCTTGACAAGATTAACAGTGGGGCAAATGATCTGTAGAACACAATTCTAGTGGCACTAGATGTACAGTATTAATACATATGCATTCCACACCAAGAAGTCTCCACTTCTCAACTCTCTCTTCTAGCTCAAAAAAAAAAAAACACAAAGGAGAAAAAACAGATAGCATTTTCTTGATACAATTTACAGACATAATTCTATCCAGGAACTATTTTTTATTTAAGGACAAATATTATGTACAGGTAAGGGGAATAGCTATAGGGAGCACCTTTGCTCCCTCTTACATGAATGTCTACATGGAGCATTCCGAGAAGGCACATGTTGTGAACACCAGTGCTAACACATTTCTTCAGTGTATTGCCACATGAGGACATTATATTGATGTTCTCTGGACAGGGAGTGAAACACAGGACAATTCCATGAGTGGCTGAGCAGCCAGTGAGGAACCCTCAAGTTTACCCTAAATTACAATATACACACACAGGATTCTGTTCTTGGGCATCCTGGTAGATAGAATGAAAACAGATTATAAACAACACTTTACGCATGGAGATTGACAGGAGTACTATTATATGTGGGAAATGTTACTGCCACCCTAAGCTACTAGAAAACATCCCTTACTCCCAACTCCTACAGCAGTATAGGGATGGTCATCTGTCCAGACAGGGGATGGCAGTCTTCAGTGGAAGGTTTGGGTTCTTCCTTGCTGGCCATTTAAACAAGCTGGGGGGGGGCTATCAGAGGAAATGGAAACAGTACAGTCTAGCCCCTCAGGTAGATTATGTTGGCACTGGAAAAGGAAAAAAGAAGGGCAAGAGTTTAGTGAACACAGACAGAAAACAGGGACAGGTTAAGGGGTACAGTGAGAAACAGAGGACGGGAGCAGTAACTGATGCAGGTGAGGAACAATGGGACAAAAAAAATTGGTAGAGGGATTAGGAACAAGAATTGGAATGTTATGCATATGAATGCCCAAAGTCTGAGAAACAAACTCCCTGATCTAGTGACTTCAATGGAGGAGGCAGACATAGATATAGCAGCCATAACAGAGACATGGTACACCAACAACCACCCAGGGGACAATGAAGAGCGGGTAGAAGGGGACCTAGAGAAAGACCCAATCCTTCACAGGTGCTTTTACTTGGTCTTCACTAGAGAGGGAGCAGGGCAAGGACCATGACTGGAAAACAGATGTGCGAAGGGGGAAGAATAGACCTTCACAACATTTACAGAACAGAGGGTTCTAGAGGAACTTACAAAACTAAAGGTGGACAAAGCAATGGGGCCAGATGGAGTACATCCAAGGATCATAAAAGAACTGAGGATAAAGCTGGCAGCACCTTTGGCAGCCCTGTTCAGTGAGTCGCTGAACACAGGGGTGGTCTCGCAGGACTGAAGAAGGGCAAATGTGGTCCCTCTTCACAAGAGTGGTAGCAAGAAGGACACAAGGAACTACAAGCCAGTGAGTCTCACTTCAGTAGTGGGGAAGATCATGGAGACACTGCTTAAGGAACATATTGTGGATCACCTAGTATCCACTGGAATGCAATATCCAAGATAACATGGGCGCATGGCAGGATGGTCCTGTCAAACAAATCTGACATATTTCTTTGACTGGGTGACCAAGGTGGTGGACCAGGGAGGGGCGGTGGATATTGCCTGCCTTGATGTCAGCAAGGCCTTTGACACAGTCCCACATAGAAGACTGGTAAACAAGCTGAAGAGTCTAGGGGTGGAACACAGGGTGGTGAAATGGGTCAGAAATTGGTTAGTGGACAGAAGGTAGAGAGTGGTGGTAAATGGCACACAGTCTGAATAAATGTGAGTCACCAGTGGGGTGCCACTGGGACAAGTCCTGGGACCAGTCCTCCTCAATGTCTTCATAGCAGAAGGACTAGAGAGAAAGTATGCAGGTTTGAAGGTGTCACCAAGATATGCAACAGAGTACATACTCCAGGGGGCGTAGAGATAGAATAAAAAAAGAGACCTGGAAAAGCTGGAGAAATGGTCTGAGGTATGTTAGTTAAGATTTAACATGAAGAATTGCAAGATCATCCATGTAGGGAGCAGAAACCCTGGGGGGAAACTACATGTTGTGGGTGAGTTGCTGATGGTCACCAGGGAGGAGAGGGATTTGGGGGTATTTATATCAGATAACCTGAACTCCACCAAATGACCTCAAAACCAGTCTGGAGGGCTAGTGGTATGTTAGTTTGTATAGGGAGAGGTAATTACAAGCTGTAGGAGGGAGGTGGTGATAACACTGTACAAGACACTGGTAAGGCCTCACCTAGAGTATGCAGTTCTGGAGGCTGCACCTGCATAAGAATATTGACAGGGTGGAAACAGTGCAGATGAAGGCAACTAAGATGGTGCAAGGTCTGAATGACAAGTCATATGGAGACAGACATAGGGACCTCAACATGTATACATTGGAACAGAGACAGAAGGAGGGAGGACATGACTGAGACTTTCAAATATCTTAAGGGCATAAATAAGGCGGAAGGAGACAGCATCTTCCAGTATAAAAAGTACAACAGAACTAGCAGGCATAACATGAAATTGGAGGGGGGGGCACATAAGGGATAATGCAAGAAAGTAATTTTTTACAGAGAGGGTGGTGGATGCGTAGAATGCTCTGCCTCATGAGGCAGTGGGAGCACAAAAAGTGGAGGGATTCAAGACAGCATGGGATAGGCATGAGGGAATCCTACATATGAAGCGTGAAGGTGATTTGGGTCACCCTGATATCGAAGGTAGGTAAGACAAATAGGAGTGGTATACAGACCGCTTGTACTGGCAGAGGATTTGGAAGAAAGCTAGGTGGCTAATGCTGTGGGCCACAGTAGATTGGGCAACAGAAGTGTTGTGATGATGGGGGACTTAAACATGCCAGGAACAGAATGCGGGAAGATGATGTCCCCAGTGTCCAAGGAACAGAGGTTGCTGGATGTCTTCCAGGACGCATTCCTGACCCAGCAGGTAGGGGAGCCGACTAGGTAGGCCAGGACACAAGACATAGTCCTGGCAGACAGTGACCAGATTTGGGACATGGAGGTGAGGGACCCGTTGGCAGGCAGTGGCCATGCCACAGTCTGGTACTTCCTGGACCTGGGGGGGAGCCTCAAAAAGATGGTGGTAATTGACTGTAAGGGTGCGGATTTCAGGGGGATGGGAAGGATCCTTAAGGGACACTTGGAAAGGATAAGGCCAGGCATGGATGCGGACTATAGGTGGGAGATCATTAGGAGAGGAGTACAGGAGGCTACCAAGTCCTGTGCAAGAGAGAGGCACAAAGTCGATAAGACCAGAAAGCCCTGTTGGTGAACCTGGGAGGTTCAGGAGGCAGCCTACAGGCACTTCAAATGTTCTAGGAGCAAAAGGAATCCGGGGGTTTATGAACTGACGGCCAGGACAGTCACCAGAGTGGTGAGAGCGGCCAAGGTAAGGAAGGATCAGAGCTTGGCCAGGAGGATCGGGGGGGGGTTATATACAGTGGGGAAAAAAGGAATGTGAGGGGGCAGATCAGCAGGATTAGATCAGGAGAGGGATGGGCACAGGAAGCGGAAGAGCAGGCCGAGGTACTAAACGAGAACTTTGTCTCAGTTTTTACCAGGGAAGAGGGGGAGGCTGCACCCGTTGGGGGGAGTGAACCAGTGGGAGGGTGAGAACCTTATAGATTGGGAGCCCTGAAGTGACTAGGGAGGAGGAAGGACCAGCATCGTCAGGTGGAGGGAGAGTACTACAAGGAGCAAAGTGGGGAGGACATGGAGGATAAAATCCCAGTAGAGAGAGAGAGAGAGAGAGAGAGTGAAGGAAGCTCTCCAGTCCCTTAAAATGGAGAAAGCACCAGGGCCGGATGAAATGCATCCCAGGGTGCTGAGGGGGCTGGCAGATGTCCTGGCAGACAGCAGGGGGTGGGAAGGGGGATTTGGAGGAGGGGAAGGCAAGGGATGGAGGAGAAGGGTCTGCCAGGGCCTGACCTCTCCAGAATGCTGGGGACTCTGCCTGCACCAGGCAGAGATCAAGCACGAACAGAAGGGAAGCAGGCTGTAGGAAGTGGGAGTTAGAGCATATCAGGAAGAAAGAGGGGGGGGAAGAGAAGGGTCTGCCAGGGTCTGGCCCCTCCAGTATGCTGTGGACACTGCCTGCACAAGGCAGCGGTAGAGCACAATAGGAGGGAAGCAGGTTGTAGGCAGCAGGGGTAGAGCATGATAGGGGGGGAAGTATACAGCGATGGGGAATGGGCTTCAGAAGGACCAAGAGAGAGGGAAGAGGGAGAGAAGGGAAGGTGCAAGACCCAGCCCAATAATGTAAACCAATAATGTAAACGAGACCCTAAACTATTTCATTTCCCACTTTAGTGCTCTCCACGACCTACACACCCATGATGGCGAAGTGCAGAATCAAAGGCTCACTCACCACACGGTTACACAACATTTCTGTACCTTACTTATGGTGAGGAACAAGAGCTGGTCCAAACTTAAAACTGCTGATCTCTCAGCTGACTTGGTGGATTCCAAGACCATGAGGAATGCCTGTAAAACAATTCCTACTGCAGATATTTGTTGCTCAATGCTGCTGGTGACTCTCAAAAATGTTGGCATTACATCAAAAGTATTATGGTAGTGGGTGCTCTATGCAGATTATATGGTGCTTGCTGGCAGCCACTGTAATAACCCTGTCACCATTTCATTGTTTGTTCATGAAATCATTAGTAAACAGTAGTAAATGTTGTGGCACTGTCATCATTGCTACATTCTGATGACACTAGGGAAAGCCATGGAAGTCCTGAATAAAGATAAAGCGTCATGGAATCAATGACGTGTATGACTGCCACAACAAACTTACATCCCTAGCCATTACCAATGCTTTCAAGTACCACTGCTCTTAACACCCCCCAGCATCCACCCTCCCCATCCCCATGAACATTCCTGCACTCATTTCTACCCAAGTACAGTTACAATTCTGTAGGTGCTTTGTCTACTGGACTCAAGTCTCTGACTGCAATAGTGTTTGCTCCAATGACCTCAAGCCCAGGTGGCTAAAAAAGGCCTCCCCCTACCTTGCTCCCTCTCTGGCTATAATGTATAATCTGTCCCTGTGCTCCAGGGCTATTTTTGAACTTCATGGAAGACTGCAAAAATATTCCCAGTTTTCCAGAACAATGACTCCCAATCACAAATTATTGCCCCACAGCTATCCTTTCAGTCATAAGATATTGGAGAAGTTTATTTCAGTCCAAACCATTAACTAACTCCTTGACCAAAACTTATTCTGGATGACCACCACAACTCTGCTCTGGTTTATAAACAACACCAAAGGTGCCAAGGACAAAAGTCTACTCATGGGGACAGTGTTTACAGACCTACAAAGGCCTCATCTGACCATTCACTGTTAGAGACCAAAATGCTATCCCCTGGGCATCTCCTCTAATGGGGTATTCTGGTATGACAGCTATTCAATGATAAAAAGTTTAAGTTTAATGCAGCTGTTTCTGACCACGCCATAATAAATGTTGGGGTTCCTTAAGGTGCCGTCTTGGGTCCCCTTCTTTTCACTATCATTATAAATTATCTCTTCCTAAACATGGTATCCTGCTCTTTTCTGCTCTATGCTGATTACCTTATGCTCTATTCTAGCTCCATAAACCTGGCGACATTAATTCAAACTTAGATAATGGGTAAGTGAAACTCACACCCTGACTGGCTGAAACAGCCTGCCACCCAGGCTGTTATTTCTTAACAACGGCCCGCTTCAAAACAAGTGCCAGTGCGAACATTCAGCACCCCAAACTTGCCAGCCGCCATTTTATTCTCCACATTAGAGGCAGTATAGCGTAGTGGTTTAAGGCTCTGAGCTGCAAATCTGGTGATATCCAGCAGACCAGACCTGGGTTTAAATCCCACAGCTTCCACTTGTAGACTGTGTGTCCCTGAGCAAGTCACTTAACTTCCCTGTGCTCCCGGGTCGCACCTGTAAAAAAGCTTTCAGCTTAGTGTGCTAGACCTGGCTAAACTACTAACAAAACAAAACAAACAAAAAAAAAAACACATTTACTGACACACCAGCCCCAACTCAGGCCCTGCCACTCTGCTACACTAAAATTGCACAGATACCCTGATACGGCTTTCTGAATTGCCTCCGTTCCTCCTTGCCACCAGAAAAATGATGCATTTTAAAACACTTACAGTACGTGCTCGCTCAACCTCCCATGTTCCTTTTTTAGTCACCGAACATACTCGTGCTCCCTGTAAACCCTGTGCTCACTTTTAAATCAAGTTACACAGTCATGCTACACTTCTAAGCCATTCCACAATAAAACAGAACTGCATGTCTCTGAACATCAGAAGACTACATTTCTCCAGTTATCCCACAGAATTTTTTTGTGTATGTGTGTGTGTGAGTGAAAGTGAGGAAGCAGGAGGGCAACATCATAAAAAAACAAATACACAGCAGCAACCTCTGGTGCCGATTTTAGCACCTCACACTAGGGACTACTTTACAACAAACATTATTTCTTCTTGCTTTTTACTTATTTTTTTTATAGGTACATTTTTTTTCTTATATATTATTTTTCAAAAATTACCATCTCTAACACATTATCTAAGTGTAATAATACCCTCGAGGTTGGGCGGTATGGGATATAACGGACCTTCCAGAGGCTATAAGGCCCGACACCTCATTACGCCCCTGGGCGGTCAGTTATATCCCAATGGCGCCCACCCTGTCAGGTATTACTACTTACCAAAACCATTAGTTCCGGAAAGTATACTTCTGGCTGTCCCAAAAGAAACTGCTACTCAATGCCAGTCAATCTCTATAAGTGTTATCTGGCTCAGCCCCAAGACTGAGAAATTGTACTGGACACCTAGGTATCTTCAAGATTGATATCTCCCTCCTTGAAAATGTCAACTGCTTCAAATACCTTGCTATAACCTTTGACTCTTTCTCTTAATTGTGCTCAGCACATCTCCAATACTAGTAGAACTGCAAACACAAAGCTTGGCCTGGCTTTAGAACCAGTTATGCCCTCACACCCTCTGCCCGAACTGCAATTGCTTAGGGCATCCTCCTTCCCAGTCTTTTATGAATCCTTTGCCTACTCACACACCTCCAAAGCAAACCTCCACAAATGGGAGACTACCTAAAATAGCATCAGTTATTCTGTTTTTGCCTCAGACTATCTCACCCACCACTGTCAGCTCAAGTCTGGACTAAACCATCTCCTGAGGCCAGCCAGTTTTTTGCTCTGGGCAACCTTACTGACTAATCAGATATGGGGTTCCCACCTTCTTAGCCTCTATGCTGACACCCCCTGACCTGGCTTACCCTGCCTTGGTTAATCTGTCCCTACCGGGTGCTCCCAGGTGTATGACACATGTGTCTATAGGCTTTCTCTCTCTCTTTGCCCTTAGATATTTCCCGGAAGCCCTCTGACTGTCCCCTTCCTGTGCCCGTTTCAAAAGGGAGCCATACCACCATCGCACTGTCTCCCACTCTTGTACTTGCTTTATCTTTCCGTGACCACCATACCTATGATGTCTGATTAGCAATTACTGTTGCTGCCAAATTGTTTGTACTTATGGATGATGCACTGTGTGTTTTAAACTGTTTTGTAATCTCACTTTTTATTGCTTATGTCTGCCACTATTGTATCAATTACTTTTTTTTTCCTTGCTACATGGATTCTGTGTGCTGTTTCTGAATATTCTGCTGCCTGTGTATTACAACTAGGTACCCATTTACATTAACGCCTTAATCTTCCTTACTGTATTGTGCTCATGATTGTAACTGTACTCTCCCAGGTCATACTTGAAAATAGGCATTTTATTGTCTAGTGTACCTACCCAGTAATCAAAAACCAAATGGATAGAATAATGAGATATAACAGATTTGAACACGTGATGTCATAGGTTCTATGTCCCAGCACAACTGAACTTTCTCAGAGAAACAAGATCAGAATATCCGGGGTAGGTTAACCCAATCACGTGCATCATCATCAGCCTGCCTCTCTGACATCACACTCTGTGGACTTCTTGATCTCAGAGCTACCTCCACTACAAAACTGGACTAAACTGGATTCGTGTATTCACGGTGTCTGGCACTGTTGACAGTAACATCTGCTCAACTGGAAATGTCTTGCCCTACCATGCTCTTGTTCCATTAATACACTTGTTCTATCAGAGACAGAAGATTGGAAATAATCTTATCTATTTTCCCACATGCCTCCCACATAATGTAAAAATATTTACACAGAAAATATATAGTAACATTATTAAAAAAAAAAAACACATTTCCTGTATGTTACATCTGTCACAGACCTCAATAAGTGAATTTTATTCTCCACTGAAAACATTTTGATTCAAAATTGCTCATGATGAGTTATAGCGATTGTGGAGTGGTTCCACACTTATTTCTCCAGCAGATCTCAGGCTGTCCAAATAGGTAAAGACTTTTCTGCTACCCTGCCTATCCATACGGGAGTCCCCCAGGGTTCTTTACTTGGCCCACTACGTTTTTCCATGTTCATCAATGCTCTCCCTGCTGACAGCCTAAACTGTCACGCCCTTCTTTATGCAGACGACTTAGTCCTCTACCACAGCGATAAGTCACCTGATTCCATCTCATCTGCCCTCTTACATAACTATGCCTCTGCCCATCATTGGTTCCTCTCCAGTAGGCTCCTAGTCAATGAAAAAAAGACAAAGGCTATGCTCTTCAGCTCAAAACCTTTCCTTGCCAAGCTCACTAAAAACTACTTCCTCCTCCTGGTATGTACTTCACTGCCCCCGAAAATGTCCCCTCTTTCAAGTATCTTGGTGTTACCCTTGACCCCTCACTAACTTTCTCTGACCACATAAACACTGTGAGGAAATTACAGCAAAAACTAGGTGTTGCTTACCATATTAAGCAGCTTCTGTCCCCTAAAGTTCGTTTTGCTATCGCGCAAGGTAACCTATTGCCCCTTCTTGCCAGCTGCTCCCTATCTATTCCTCTGTGTCCTCTGCCCTACGATCTCAACTGATCATAACTTACAACTCTGTCGCTTTGTTCTTCAAGTCCCCTACTCCACCCACTATTGTTTACTCTACCAGTCCCTAGGGTGGCTCCCTCTGCAAGGTCGCTGTGAGTATGCTATGGGCTGTGTTGTGGACAGAGCGCTCAGGTGCAACCAGATGTCCCCCTATTCCCTACTGCTCACTCACAGGACTGCCTCCGTGTGCCTCAGAATATCATCAGTCCCTCCCCTGGAAGTACCACGTGTCTTCACTTTAATGGGAACTAAAGCTTTCTCAGTCTCTGTTCCACCCTATGGAACAGTCTACTGCTGCCTATTCACTTGTCCCCCTCCCACTTGTCCTTCAAAATGTAACTAAGAGCCTAACTCCTATCTGATTCCCAATGCAACTGTGTCCTGGACAACAAGTAGTGCCCACAAACTGCCCCAGGTGCTATGCATCTCTATCCTATCCTATCCCATCTTGACCTCCTAGCTGTCTCTGGTTTCCTTTCTCCTTGACCTACAAAGTCTTCTTATCAAGTCTGTCTGTTAGTCTGTCAGCCAGTTCAGGAGAAACAGATGTTTTGCTTCTAATTATAAAAGTTACTGCTTGTTATTTTTGCACCATTTACCCTCTATAACCAGAGTTGTTACCGATGCCTCAGCTCAATTTACATTGTACCCCCACTGACCTTATATTCAGGTTTTGTATAGACATGTTAGTCATGTTTTGACCTTTGTCTATTGTTCATCACTGTGTAATGGCTACTACCATCTATATACTAGTACACCAGCCAGGACTTCCACAGCAACATCGGGAGAATGACCGCAGACCTAGGGGTACGAATAGGCCTCCGGGACACCCCCTCCCTCACTACACCAGCCAGGACTCCCACAGCAACATCAGAGGAACGACTGCGGACCCAGGAGCATGAATAGGCCTCAGGGACACCCCCTCCCTCACTACACCAGCCAGGACTCCCACAGCAACATCGGGAGAATGACCACAAACAGGCCTGCAGGACGCCCCCCTCTCTCACTACACCAGCCAGGACTCCCACAGCAATATCAGGAGAATGACCACGGATCCAGGGGGCATGAATAGGCCTCAGGGACCCCCCTCCCTCGCTACACCAGCCAGGACTCCCACAGCAACATCAGGAGAAAGACCACAAACCCAGGGGCACAAATAGGCCTGCAGGACGCCCCCTCTCTCACTACACCAGCCAGGACTCCCACAGCAACATTGAGAGAATGACCATGGACCCAGGGACATGAACAGGTAAGGCCAGGTGCCTTCCACTACACTGCTTGTTTGTTAGGTGTGTTAGCCTATCAACACTATGTGTCGACTGCCCTGCCCACCCCAGCCATGTCAACTGCCCCGCCCACCCCAGCCAGCCTCCCACCTAAGCCCGGCCCTCCATTTAAGAATCTCCCTGGTCATGTGACTTCCTGTGGCTGTTTTTTTTTTTACTAAGTCCCTGCGTTCCCCTTAGCAGGTTATACAACCTCCCCACTAGCGGGCCTATCAGCAATCTCTTATCTCACTCCTCCAAGCCTCTCTCTCTCTCTACTCTCCCTCATCTCCTCTCTACTGCCAGACACACTTTAGCATCCTCCTTGACCTCACCCCCCTTTTAATCCAGTAACCCTCCCAGCTCTCCCCAATCCACTGCCTGCCCACCTCCTAACTGCCTTACTCTCCAAGCTCCCAGCACCATCTCCCACTAACACTGCCCGTCATCCTGCCACTAAGAGTCGCTACCGTGCACCACTTTTTCTTACTCTAGACACCTTTAGATGGGTCCTTTCCCTCCCGGACACGTTTAGACACCCAGGTATCACAAGTAGCCCCCGGTCTCGAGTTTGGTGCCTTTTGCACCACAGTCCATCACTCTACCACAGCACCACAGTGACATCCCTTACTTAAGGGTGTCACTATGTTCCCCTTATATCCAGCCCATCGTGGTCCACAGCACTTGGCTATGGCTGCTCATGCCCACCTCTGCAGTTTGGCCCCCTCCTACTACTGATGCTATCCCTCCCACTGATGTGCCCACCCCTCCTAACCCAATCCCCCACCCCCACACAGGCAAACCCAGCCCCCTCCAGTAGCACCCCCACTCTGGCCACCCCCATATCTCCACTCCCCGATGGCCAGTACACTTTCCCATGCCTCTGACCAACACAAACTCCATATGGCCAGTCCTCCTCCTCCTCGCTATCCCTGCCCTATGCTCGCTCCCAATACCATGCTCTGTACACATGAACTTGGTTCGCTCCACTCCCCCCCGGGTGGTAAAGATGATACCTCCCCCAATCAGGATAATCTACATGCTGTTTATGTTATCTGGGAACGTACACCCCAACTCAGGCCCCCACACCACTGGTCCACCATGCTCACCACCTGTCTCTGAGCTATGTATCACATCCATAAATGCAGTACATGCAGCGTTCTAAATAAATCCGCTGCCCTACAATGCTGGGTCACACAACACCAACCAGACATCCTTGGAATAGTTGAAACCTGGCTCTCCAAATCCACCCCAACTCTTTTGTTTCCACACTGGATAGTCCCTTTTCAGGGATGATAGGATAGGAAGGCAGGGTGGTGGCTGTGCAATATTCTTACGTGACACCATACTTGGCCAGCCCATACCTCCACCAAAACTAGATCACGGCGCCCAAGCTATGTCCATAAAAATCACCCCAACCCCTCAAGGATATCCCTCATCATGGTGGCCTACATTATCTCACGGAAACAACACTCTGTGCTCCTCAACCTCACGGAGTACCTCACCAGCCCTTCCCTAAATTTGAGCACATCCTACTGGGCGACCTTAACATAAACCGGCTTGCGAGCTCCACTACCTCAGTCAAGGATACTTTCACAGCCCTTGACCTCTCCCAAGTGATCACACAGCCCACTAGATGCAACCCCTCTACCGGCACACGCACCCTTCTAGACATCGTCCTGTCCAACCGACCCCACAAAATCATGGACATCCAGGTCCTACCTAACTCCCTCACCGGCCACTCCCCTGTGATTTTCACATGGTCCGGTAGACTACCTAAACCCACACCCAAAGTAACGGTCAGACGGTGCCTCTACCCAGGTAAAGTCACCAAATTCCAACAGCATCTTGCCCAGTGGGACTGGTCCCCAATATACCTTGCCTCCAGCATTGATGCTGCTCTTGACTACTTTACCAGCTCTTTCAACCAAGCCTGTGACACCTTTGCCCCACTAAAAAAGACCCACACTAAAAAACACAATGCTCCCTGGATTACCCCACCCCTCCTCTCCCTGCTAAGGAAAAGAGACGATCTCTGGCACAAAACCACTGACTCAAACCAGCCAGCTGACATACAGGCATAAAGAGCAGAATGAAATAAGTGCACCTGGATCATTCCAAAAGCACAAGCATAATTCTATAGATCCACCCTAACTGCCTCTTGGGGGTCATCCCATGCATTTTGGGATAACATCAAACTGCTGAACGGCAACCCCCCCCCCAGCTTGCCATTAATGATACCATCACCACTGACCCAAAGTGTACTGCAGACAGCTTCAACGCAACTTTTACTGATCTAAGCGTGGTGCTTCCCAATGATTTCTTCGATCCAAGAACAAGTTCCCAGTCACCCACCCTCTCTCTCACCCCCTCCAGCTGCGAACAATAACCCCACGAGAAGCCAAGCCATACCTCACCAAAGCCCTAAATGGGTCCAGCACCCTTAACGACCCCTTGGACATAAGACTCCTCTGCCTGGCATTAGATGTGCTGCTTCTACCCCTAACTGGCCTGATCAACCATTCCCTCTGTCTTGGGCAGTTCCCAAGTGGCTGGAAGACTGCAGTCACAACTCTCATTCACAAAAGTGGGGACAACCTCTCCCCTGAGAACTACCGGCCAATCTCTATCCCCCCCCCAAAAAAAAAAGCCCTGGAAAAGGTCGTAGCGGACCAACTCGCCAACTATCTCGCAACGCTCAAACTACTCTGCAAGAAGCCACACAGTTTCTGCCCAGACCAGAGCACCAACAGGGCATTCCTCAAATTCTGTATTTTTCTCCACAATGCACTCGACAAAAGCAGTGTTCATAGACCTCTCCAAGGCTTTCAACATGGTCAGTCACCCTCTCCTTCTTGACTCTCTCCAGCAAGTGGGTTTCTCACAGGGCCCCCTAGATTGGTTCATAAGCTACCTATCCACTAGAACACAACGTGTTAAGATTAATATGACACTCTCCTCCTGCCCCATCCGCTCAGGGGTCCCACAAGGCTCTATCCTAGGTCCACTAGTTTTCAGTCTGTTCCTCAATGCACTAACAAACTCATGTGATGGCAAGGTCCTGCTATATGCATATGACACAGTCCTCTGTGCATCCCATGCCAACCCCACCAGTGTGCAGACCTCCCTCCAGCACTCCTTTAACCTAACCGAATGCTGGTTCATGGAGCATAGGCTCCTCCTGAACCTGAAAAAGTTCAAGGCCATGAGATCTGCACACCACCAAAATAAAACTAAGAAACTCTCCACTGCAGATCCTCTCCAGCTCCCTCCAATTCATTGAGCAGGTCACCTTCTATAAGTATCTAGGCATAACTTCTGACCCAGCCCTCACCTTCCACACTCACATTGATGCCCTCATGTCTGTGACCTACATATGCATTGGCCTCCTCCATCACCACAAAGACTACCTACCCCCTGAAGCCCTCTGACTAACCATCACCTCATCAGTACTATCCCTAATAGATTACGGACTAGTGATCTACGCAGCTGCAGATGCCACTGCCCTTGGCAAAATAAAAATGTCCATCAACAAAAAAGCATGCAGGCTGTTGTCCGGTGCAGACTAGCTAACCCACTCCTTCACCCTCTACTCCCTCACTCAAATACTCAGCTTTGAGGAAAGACTACTATACCAGTCCTGCCTCATGGCCCAAAAGACCCTCCTCAAACTAACGCCACTGGGAGTTGCATCCTCTCTCCACCATTTGACCTCCACTGTCTCCACCCGCAGCACCAATAAGCCCACCCTAGCAGTCCCACAGGTAAGAACCTCCCTAGCACAAAAGTCCTTCTCATACAGAACCCCATCCTGGTTCAACTCCCTTCCTGCGGGTGCCACCAGCCTCCCTAAATTGGTACTTTCAAAATTGCCCTCAGAAACCACATACTCGCAACCCGCACCTGCCAATGCTCCCAGTGGTGAGCTGCCATCCACCAGGTTGCCACCCACCCTGAACAATATCCATCACCAAAGCTGCAACATAGACAAAGTCTTGCTCCAAGACAGTCTTGAATTGTTTTTACCACATAGCAATGTGTTTTCTCCTCTCCAGCATGTAAATTCCTAGCAAAACCACTGTATAGAGTACTCCACAGGCTTAGCTAAACCATTGTATAGGTTACTGCATAGGCTTACTGTCTCCTGTATACACTGTTCTTACCTCACCTTGCAATATCATGTATAAAAATGCAGTAACTCCTGAAATGTACTGTTCCCACCCACAAAACCTGATGTAACAACCGAATGTATGCATGTATGTTATGTGTTACCTTACTGTATCTAAATGTGTACTTATGATGCAGAGCATTTGGAAATGAGTCTCTGACTCAAAGGTTGTAATTCTAATCTCTAACAAATATTAATTTATGGCTGCTGAACTATGCTGGTGCCACCTTGTGGCCCGGGTCACGTCTGAAAATGCTCCACTGGATCAGCACACTAACCCAGTTAAAGACATAAATAAAAATATATTTTCACGAATTGTACATTGCTGTCGACTGTGCCACATGAATATGTATGTATTGTTATGGAAAGCCTATCAAAGTATACTTTTTTAATATACTGTGCCTTATGCACTTTTATTGTGTCACCATGACATGCATTCTTCTTTAACTGATTTAGTATCATCTTTGCAATAGTGTTTGTGCTATCACTTCCTAGACTACTCTTCTGCCAAAACCTTTTCTTGCCTTCATCCCCTCTCAACATGAATATGGTAAGCCATTCTTCTCCAGGCTTCCCAAGTTCCGCCTCTCTGAAGAACAAAATGTTTATAATGCAAATACTGGTCTGCTTAGCCACTCCTGGAATGAATACCTCATGAATTCAATCATCTGTCGTGGCCATCAGCTCCAAGTTGCATCCCATGTCCACTATAAAATATACCTATTTCTTTTAAAAATTCTTTTTGGCTGTACTCTTTCATGTCTCTGACATCACTGCTGCCTACTCATAACCCCATACTCTCTTCTCCTCCAGCTCTACACTTTTCCCCTATTCCTCCTACTCGCCTGTCACACACAGTGGGAAATCCCATGTAAACTCATTATCTAGCCATCTACTTACTGCTGTGAGTGTCTTCAGAAGGATCCTTCTGCTGTGCGATCATTTTCCCCTCCCCATCACCACATGGGAGTTCCTCATCCGTGTCAAACAGCAATAGCAGTTGTTCTTTTGGTATCTTGTATCCTTCACATAAAAAAAGAAGAGCAAGAACTGAATGTTATAAATGTTATTTATAATCAGAGATAGACAAAGGTGGAAGAGATTATCCAGTGATTGTCTGAATTGTACCTGTAGTTGTTCATACTTGAGAAAGACAAAAGATTCATCTAGTTTGCTCAGGTCCAACCTATCACTGGATGGTTGTAGTCTGAGTCACCTATCAGCAGCTCAGTTTGTTTAGTAGATTTCACAGATGATGTCGCTGGATAAGGACCTTTTGGCCCACCTTGTCTGCCCTAGTAAAGTGCATACAGTCCTCCTCATGATTTGTCACCATCCTCCGCCCTTTCCTTGTTTTGTTTTAGTGTTAGAATTCCTCTGTATCTAACCCATGCTTTCTTAAAAGCTATGACGGTTTTAGCCTCTACCACTTCTGCAGGGAGTCTATTCCAGGCTTCCACTACCCTCTCTGTAAGCAGTACTTTCTGACACTTCCCCCACATCTCCCACCCTCCAACTTCACTGAGTGACCCCTAGTTATGGTGTTGTTCTTAGTCCCAATAATACTGCCTATGTGTACCTTGTTAACCCCTGAGAGATACTTATAAGTCTCTATCATGTCCCCCCGTCTCCCTCCTCTCCTCCAACAAGTACAAATTTAACTCTTTGAGCCTGGCCCCGTATGCTTTATGTTGTCAGCCCTGCACCATCTTGGTTGTCCTCCTCTGAACTCTATCAACCTTATCTATGTCCTCTCGGAGGTGTGGCCTCCGGAACTGAACAAAGTACTCAAGGTGGGGTCTCACTAAGGTCTTGTACAACTGCAGCATGACTTCTCTTTTTCTGCTTATAAACCTCCTGGCTATGCACCCAAGCATCCTGCTAGCTTTCCCCACTGCTCTGTCATACTGCAGTGTCATCTTCAGGTCATCAGTAATAACCACCACAGGTCCCTCTCCTGTTTTGGTACTGCTAGTTCAACCCCCATGTGATATTTTGCTGTTAGGTTCTGTGTCCTAGGTGCATTATTTTACACTTCTTTGCACTGAAACCTAGCTGCCAAGTCCCTGACCACTCTTCCAGTTTTCAACCCCCCTTCATCTGTTTCGCCGCCTCTGGGGTGACTACCCTATTGTAGATATTGGTATCATCTGCAACTAGACACAACTCCCCACCCCCAACCCTTCAGTGATGATGCCGGTGAACATCTTGAAGAGACTGGACCCAGCATGGACCCCTGAGGCATACTACTAGTTACCATACCCACTTTTTTTTTCAACTTAGTATGCTTTATTAGGTTTTATATACAAAAAGAGAATACACAAAAGAAACATACCATACATGAGCAGCTCTCTCTCTAGTCACTGAAAGTGCAAAAAAAAAAAAAAAAAAAAAAAAACACGTCCCAAAAGAGCCAAGAGGCCCCCTGAACTGGAACAACAAGAATACAAATTCAAGCAGACAGGGCCTAGTATTAACAACCATTTGTCAATGCCAAATGTTTGCTTGCTGGCATTAGCAGTGGAAGTGCAGGAGCTAGAGAGATGCAGTACAGGAATGGCATTGAAGTATTGAACCGATGCCAACTCCACCCTCACCCTGCAGAGATGGACAGACACTGATGTGTGTCTTTGGGTTGTCACCCATGGCGGTCACATTTCACCTCACCCTGCCCTTCAGACACTGACAAGTGTCGAGGTGTGCCTTGGGGTGTTTGGGCTTTGCATTCATCTAAGTCCATAAGGAAATACGCTGAAATGGGCACAGTATAGGAGAATGGGGTGAACTCTGGGGGCAAAGGGCCCAAGGTGCACCTCAATGCCTGTCACTGGCTGGAGGGGGGGGTGAAATGGCATGAGCATTACTGTCGACAATCCCAAGTCACACCCCTGACACCTGTCAGCCCCTACAGGGTAGGGTGTTATGGTAGAAAACCCTAATGCCCTGGGCGGTTCCTGGTATTTTTACTCCAAGTTTTCCACATGGGCTTTTTGTGACCCCACCACATGAACAGTGACACTATCAGTTCGTTAGGCAAAAGGTGATTTTGCACAGGAACTGCGCCATTTGGTGCCACAAGTTCGAAAACACATTTCGAACAGGATGCGAAAAGTGACCGGTGTACTGTTCATGATGAGGTGTAAAAAAATGGCATTGCTGAAAATCTGGAGTGAAAATATAAAAAAAACTGGTGAAGTCACAAGCGTGCGTAGAAACTACGCAATGTACACCCTTAATGTAATTAGTTTGAGGACTTGAGCAGGCGTGGCGGTCCTGCACCAATGGGTGCGGGAGCTCTGTATGACAGCGGTGGTCTTCTGCTTCAAAGAAAACCACCGCTGCCATACTGACTTACCAGCGTCATACGCGGCTCCCCAGCGTGTCACACGCCCCAAACTTTGGTGCCACGCTGGGAGCTCTCACCCCAGCGTGGCAAAACGTTGTTTGCCGGACGGGGTGCCTAATCCTCTGTCGGCTCCACGGCACCTCCCCAAGCTATCCTGCTGCCACGCTGGGGAGCCCACCCAGTGTGGCAAACATCACTGTTTTGCGATGGGGTGCCCAATCCCCATCGGCTCCTCAGCCCCCCAGCCATCTTCTGCCACGCTGAGGAGCCCACCCAGCGTGACAAACGTCCCACGTTGTCGCTTTTTTGTTTTACCTTTATAGAAAAAACGGTCCCATGGCACGCCTCCCAGTCCCCTCCCACAACCTGCACCTACCCACTGCACACCCAGCCTCCCCACACCCCCACCCCATACTTACCTCCAGACTCCGCGCGATGATCTTCGGTGGACCGAACACGCTCTGCACTCTTCAAAGCGACCGCGAACTGAGGAAATGCTGGTAAGCTGTATAATGGACTAGATGGGGGTCAACTTTATTGCATATCTCAGGTATTTTTGGAATTTTTGCACCAAATTTTCAACATGGGGTTGTTGGGACCCCTTCTCATGAATGATGTCACTGTCATGGCGTTATTCGGGCCCGAAGGGTGATTTCGTAGTCACCGCGCAAAATCACCCTTCGAGCCTGAATAGCACCATGACAGTGACATCACTCATGAGAAGGGGTCCCAAAAACCCCATGTTGAAAATTTGGTGCAAAAATTCCAAAAAATGACTGTTTTACGAGCGTGCATTGCACAGTTCCCACGCACGCTCCTAGCTTTGCGAATTTTCAATATTTCTACTCCAGATTTTCAACACTGCCATTTTACCACACTTCCTTAGGAGCAGTACAGCTGTCATTTTTCACATCCTGCCCAAAACGTGTTTCTGCCTATGTAGCGCACAACAGGGGTAACAAAAAGGTCATGCTGACAATTTATTGTGCAAATACCAGCAATCGCACAGGGCATTAGGGTACAGCACCATACATGCCAAACAGCACTGCAAATACCTGCAAGCGAACATTCGGCATTCACAAATGCTCGTCTTAATCTATCCCGAACACTAATTTCCCACAGCGACTGCTGTGTACTTGCGTAGAGTACCTGCGCTGGAAGTGCGAAAAACACATTTCTGCCAGGATGTGAAAAATGACAGCTGTTCTGTTCATGAGGAGGTGTGGAAAAATGTCAATGTTGAAAATCTGGATTGAAAAAATTACAAATTCGTAAACTTACGAGGATGCATGGAAACTGCACAATGTACGCACGTAACAGTCATTTTACGGACTTTTGTCACCAAATTTTCAACACAGCCATTTTAACACCTCTGCTCATGAACAATGTCACTGTGATTTTTTTAATGTGTCCCGAACATTGATTTCGCAAACCGACAGCGCCAATGTGCGCTACATGTGTGAAAACACATTTTGAGTGAGATGTGAAAAATTACAGCTGTACAGTTCATAATGAGGTGAGGTAAAATGGCAATGCTGAAAATTGGGAGTGAAAATATTACAAATTCTCAAAGTTACGAGCCTGCGTAGGAACTGCGCTACGCACGCTCATAAAAGTCATTTTTGGGAATTTTTGCTAAATTTTCAACATAGGGTTTTGGGGCCTACCTCATGAACTGTGACACTGATGTTCCGTAAATCGGTCCCGAAAGGTGGTTCTGCACAGTGACTGCGAAATCACCTTTCAGGACCAAATAACAAAATGACAGTGACTGAGTTTTTGAGGTGGGGTCCCAAGAACCCCATATTGAAAATTTGGTGAAAAAATTTCCCAAAATGCCCAAGATATGCACCAAAATTGAAAAAAAACCTATTTATGCCATTATACAGCTTACAGGCATTTCTTCAGTTCGCGGTCGGCTTTGAAGAGTGCAGACGTGTTCCCGGTCCACAGAAGATCGTCACGCCAGCCTCCAGAGGTAAGTATGGGGTGAGGGGGTGGTGGGGAGGTGGGGCACTCAGAGGGTGGCGTGGGTTGGGGATGGGGGCAAGACAATCAGCGAGTGACCGCTTTTTCTTACAGGTGATTTTTTAATTTTTTTTACTTAAAGGCGCGGGACTTTTTGCCACGCTGGGGTGGGCTCCCAGTGTGGCAGCTGGAAGGTTGTTTGGGGGGGCCAGTGGAACCGACGGGGGATTGGGCACCACCGTCGGCCATACAGACTGTTGCCTCGCTGGGGTGGGCTCCCAGCATGGCACCTGGAAGTATGTTGGGGGGGCAGTGGAGCCGACTGGGATTGGGCACCCCCATCGGCCATACGAAAAATTGCCATGCTGGGGTGGGCTCCCAGCATGGCACCTGGAAGTCTGTTGGGGGGGCAGTGGAGCCGACAGGGACTGGGTACCCCCGTCAGCCATACAGTGTGTGTGGGGGGGGGAAGAGCGCATCAGCATGCTGGGGTGGGCTCCCAGCATGCTACTTGGGTGTTTGTTGGGTGGGGGGATGGAGCTGTCTATGACAGCTGTTCCAATGCAGCACCGACATGTAGGCACTTTGCATACTGTCAACGGCAATATGCAAATTGCCTACACGTTACCACTGCTGACTGTAGCGGTGTTTTGCTTGGAACTGTACGCCACTGCATCTGAACTGCTGTCATAGACAGCTCGGACATTTACTGGTGCGGTGAGTCTGCGACAAGGAGCAGGTCATTGGAAGTCACGCGGGCACACCTAGAAAACTTTGCATGGTGGCACTATGTTTCCTGCACATGCGTGCAAGCAAACATAAAAAAGAAAATAAGTAAAAGGTAAAGATTAAGAAAACTAAAGACTTATCTATTCCTAACATCTATGTCCTACACCCCCTGCCCTCTCACCCCCTCCCACCCCGCGAAGCTTAAAAAGTGGGGACTTAGTGCTGGTATCAGACAGATTGTAACATGCGAGCTGCCAAACAGAGACTGGAGCAATTCATTCCACTTGTTACTGGGGTGAACATATCTAGTAACCCCAAGCAAAGGAGAGCTCATCCCCCACTAACTTGGATCCCATGGAGAGTTGGGCCACAGCCTGTAATGGGTATCAGTGCTAACAATGGGCCCCATCGCTCCCTGAAAGCTTCCTGGTGAATGTGCCTCGAGGCAATATGCTTTTCTAGCTCTAAAGCGTGAAGTACCTCCACGATCCACCCTCTAAGGGAAGGGCCATCCTGATTCAGCTAGTGGCAAGTAATAATCGGTTTCACCGCTGCAGAGACAAGGGACATGTGAGCCTGACGGACACCCAACACATCCCCAGGAATGTGACCCAGCAGACAAATCTGTGGGGTGAAATAAGACCCCAAATACAGCAAGGGGTCCAGGGAAGCCTGGATTCCTTGCCAAAGAGGGACGACTGAGTCACAATCCCAAAGGATGTGCTTTAACGTTCCATCCAGCTTCCTGCATTTGGTGCAGAAAGGGGATGACAGTGTCCCCATCCTAAAGAGACAGGAAGAAGAAAAGTAAAGATTATGCAAGATTCTAAACTACAGAAAGTGGAGGCGATCCTGCTTTATGTATTTATAAAGTCTTTGCCAAATCCTTTTCCAGTCCCTAGCCTCCAAATGCAAGTTCAATTCATGTTGCCAGTCAAAGCAAATCCCTCACGAGAGTTGCGGTTCATGTAGTTGAAGAAGCTTGTAGAACAGGGAGATCATATGGGGCTGGGTAGGTGTGTCCACAAGCATCTGTTTTATGGGGTTTGCAGCGGATTGCCACGGCGGTGGGCCTAGGAGCAAGTATACCTTACCCACCTTTGAATGTACTCAATTTAATACTACCCATTGAGTTCTACCTTCCAGCCAGCTACTCACCCATTTTACTACCCTTGACCCCACCCCAAGTCTATCAAGCTTGTTCACCAATCTTCTGTGTGGGGGTAGAGTCAACATCCACTGCCCCCCCCCATCCAGTGCCCGTCTGCCAACAGAAATAACTCTATCATGTTGGTGTGGTGTGACAACCTCCCCCCGCCCCGTGAACCCATGTTGTTTTGGGTCCTGCAACCCATTTGCTTTCATATGCTACACCAGACTCTCTTTTAGCAGTTACCATAACCTTGACCATGACCAAAGTCAGGCTGACTGGTCCATCATTCCATTTCTTCCCTGCTCCCACTTCTGCTCAATGGGACATCTGCTCTCTTCCAGTCTTCTGGAAATACCCCAGTTTCTAGGGAGAGCTTGAAGAGGGTCGTCAGTGGTGTTGCCAGCAACCTCCCTGTGCTCCCGCAGCACTCTGGGGAGCACCCCAACTGGGCCCACTGCCTTGTCCACCTTTAATCATGAAAGCTACTTCTTGACCCTATCTGCTGTGAACAGGCTTGCGTCCACCGAGCCCCCACCTGCCAGTCCTGGACCATTGCCTGGTTCTTTCATTGTGAATATAGAGCAGAAATATTTATTCCACATATCTGCTTTTTCCTGATAATTTTCAACACGGATCCCGCTCTCCCTCTTATGCCTGGTTATCCTTATTCTGGCCTTTCTCCTAGCCCCTATATTGCTAAAGAATGTCTTATCCCCCTTTTTCAGTGTCCTGGCAATCCTTTCTTCTGTCTGTTACTTAGCCTTTCTAACAGCCTTCCCTGCCTCCTTTTGTTATACCAGATAGTTTTCTCTATCCTTCTCTTTCTGAGATGCCTTGTATTTCAGGAAGGTCTCATCCTTTTCCCTCACTATTCCTGCTACCTTCAGTGAGAACCAGAGGGGTCTTCTTTTTCTCTTACCCTTTCCAACTTATTTAACCCGCCCACCTCCCTGTACCCACTGCTATCAATCCCTTATACCGGTCTTACCCTACCTTAAACCCCTGCATTTTTTCTGCCATGACCACTTCCCGTGGCAAGCTATTCCACTTGTAGATCACCCTCTCATTGAAGGCGTATTTCCTCACATCTCTTCTGAATTAATCCCAGCCAGTTGGTATTGTTGCCCCCTTGTTCAGGTTCCTTTGCTGATTTTGAACTGCTGCTAACAATCTACCCTGTTGATCCCTTTGAAGTACTTAAAGGAGAAGTCAGCACATAGGATTTGTATGGGATTGGTCCCAATATGCACTTTGTTTGCCAACACATTTCGGTTTACTTACTGTTTGCTGTAGTTCAGTATACTATATCAGAGTAGTTTTACTTGGGTGTAGGCAGACATCTTTTACTAAAAATTCCAGAAAACCCTGCAGCTGACATCAGAGAATAGGCAGCAGTGGGAGATTCAACAGTGTGCTGTCCATGTTAGAGCTATTATAATCTCTGACCAGATGTTTTCCAGGACTTCTTTTCTACAGGGACTAAGTACAGTCCTCTAACTGTACACAGCCCATACAGGACAGTGGGACCGGCAAAGAAAAGCCCAGAGCCCATACAGGACAGATGGACCAGCAAACAAAAGACCAGAGCAGATCTAAACTCTAATATGTGTTGCAGGCTACCGAATCTTCTCACTGCTGCCTACTGCTCTTAGGTCATCTGCAGGGGATCTGGGATTTGTAGTGAAAGAAAATATCAGCCTACAACTAAGCAAGTTAGTCTGATACAATCTATCATATCACAGTAAAATATAAGTAAACCAAACTGTTTTTGCACACGAATGTATACTGGGACCAACTCCACACCTGAGTGTGGGGGCCCTTGGTGATGGCTGTTGTCCTTTAAATTTTTCTGCAGTTTCATCCCTTTCACCTTTTAGCCTCAAATGAGTACTTTGGCCTGTTCAGCCATTCCTGGTAAGGCTATCCCCGTATACCAAGTATCAGTGTATTAATGTCAGTGGCTCAGCAGGTTGCACACATGCCCCAGAGGCTGGAAGATTGGAAGGTTTATGGTTCTAGCCCCACGCCAGGAACTTGGTGTTATTCCTAGAACTGAAACTGCGGTGCAGAGCACAGAATAAGAGAGGTGCTGAGGTGCCATATTTTTGATGAGATGTTAAAATGAGGTCCCATTTGCCCATCGGTGTAGCCAGATATTTCTGTTTTGTACACACACTCTGCAGCTGCTGCCACTATGTACAAAATATACACATCCTCTCAAACTGCTGCCCCCCCCCCATACCTCTCAACTGTCCCTGATTTTCAGGGACGTCCCTGATTTTGCCTCAAAATTTTACTCTGTCCCTCCTAAAAATTGTGTTTCCCTGACCAAACAGTGGGGGTGTTAGGACAAAATAATGTCAAACATTAAAGTTACAGACTTGTTCTTCCTTAGAAAATACATTTTACACTAAGCCCCTTATTCTGCCAGTTTCCTGAGTGGATATCACCAATTTTGAAGATGTGTCCCTGATTTTGGTCCTTTGTCCCTGATTTTTTTAAGCATTGTCCCTGATTTATGAGGCAGGAGGTTGAGAGGTATGCCCCCCCCCCCCATTTTAAAACAAATCAGGTTATTAGATGACCCATCTAATCTCCAAACAAGTTCAAAGTGATAGTGGTAACAAACAGGCATTTGGTTGGGACAGGTACTCAAAAAATATACACAAATGTGTACAGTGAGTATGCCTGGCTACACCCTTGCATTTGCCTATTCTGGTTGTTGTTCAGATGGAGGTCCTCGAAGAGGAGGGTGATTTCACTGGTGCCCTTGCCAAATTTCCCCCATTCACTAAAAATACCACCAACAGCTTAACCAGATTCAGTGTAAGTTTACATCTTTATTACACCTGGGAAGAGGCTGAATATCGGCAGAATTCCCTTGCCCTCCTTTCTGGGTCAACAAACAAGAAGTTTTAGTGGCCCTCTTATGCCCTGTTTCCAGGTGATATCTGTTGTTCTTAAGATGAGGGTTCCAAAACTGCAGATAGTACCCTAGGTGTGGCCTTACCTAGGATCTGAGAGGGGGAAGAATCATCTTTTGCCTGGTGAGGCCCCTGAAAATGCAGCCCAGCATTCTGCTGGCCTTAGCTCATGCATTGTTGCACTACCCCGATGTCTTGAGATTTTATGACTATCCAAAGGTCCATTCCTCCGTTGTTTGTCCTATTCTTAAACCTTCCATCCACTCGCTTTTGGTATTCTTTTTTAGATAAAACTATAGATCATGGTGGCAGAAAAAGACCAGAAGTCCAGCCAGTCTACCCATAGTTCCTATAATCCCTGGAACCTATTGTTCCTCCAGGATAATAACCCTTCTCATGCTATCCCCATTCTCCTACCTGATCTTGTCACCCCAGGTGATCACTATTCCCTTCATTCTATCCCATGCATACTCAAATTCCCTGATTGTGTTTGCACCCACCACCTTGGCTGACACTGTTCCTAGGTTCCACCACCCCTTCTATAAAGAAGTACTTCCTCACGACCTTCCTGAACCTCCCTCTTGTTAACTTCCCCTCATGACCACATGACCTCAAGTTGGCATTCAGAGTAAATAATTCCCCACAGCTTACCTTGTTAATTCCTTTAAAGAACTTGAAGGTCTCTATCATATCTCCCCTCTCCCATCAGAGTTCCGGTGAATACATATTTAGTGCCTTGGGGTGCTCCTAATATAATCTGCCTTGCTGGCCCCGAATCATTTTTGTTACTCTGCACTGCACTATTTCCAACCTATATCTGTCCTATTCCAGGTGAGGACTCCAGAACTTGACACAGTACTCCAGGTGCAGCCTCACCAGGGATCTGTATAAGGAAATTATTAACACTTTTCTTCTGCTATCAGTACCCTCCCGATACATCCCAGCATCCTGTTGGCTTTGCTATAGGCCTTGTTGCACTGGCTTGTTTGTTTATGGGAGTTACTGATGATAACACTACAGAAGAGGAATAGGATCTAGAAGTCAAGTCTTACCCCATGCATTCAGCATTCCATCTTGGGGTTCCTTTTTCTCTAGGTGCATTACCTTGCACTTTTTGGCACTGAATTTTCTCTGAAAGACCTTTTACCACCCCTCTAGTTTTTGTAGGTCCCTCTTCATATCCCTTATTTCCTCATCACTCTCCACCATCCCACACAGTTTTGTGTCATCTGTGAAGAATGCTGCCGGTCCTGGATTCCCTCACCAGTGTTACTAATGTACATGTTGAAGAGGACCAGACTCTGGACAGATCCCTGTGGAACCTTGCTCATAACCTCCCTGTCCTCCGATTTAACCCCACTGAGCACCACTCTCTGCTGCCTCCCTTCTACCCAACTACCCACCCAGTTCACCATAGTTTTAGCTGCACACAGGTCTTCCACCTTTTTGAGCAACCTTTTGTGCAGTACCAAATCAGAAGCCTTGGAGAAGTCAAAGTTCAGCAGATCCACAATGTGGACCTTGTCAACTTCCTTGGTCACCCAGTCAAAGGAAAAAAACAAGCATCTGTCAATGCCGAATGTTTGCTTGCTGGTATTGGCATTGGTACTGCAGGAGTTAGAGAGATGCATAATAAGAATGGCAGTGAAGTATTAAACCTACGCCAACCCCCACCCTGCAGAGACTGACAGGCATTGGGGTGTGCCTTTGTGTCATCAGGAATAACGTTCACACCATTCCACCTCACCCTACCCTGCAGATGCTGACTGGTGTCATGGTGTGCCTTGGGGTCTTCGGCCCTTTCGCTCACCCCATTCCATAAGGAAATAAGCTGAGATGGGTGCAGTATAGGAGAATGGGGTGAATGTTAGGGCTGAAGACCCCAAGGCACACCTTGATGCCTGTCAGTGGCTGCAGGGTGGGGGTGAAATGGCGTGACCATTATAGCCGATGACCCTAGGCCACCCCCAACGCCTGTTAGTCCGTACAAGGTAGGGTGTTATGGTTGGAAACCCTAAAACCCCTGGCGTTCATCTGTATTTTCACTCCAAATTTTCAACATGGGCTTTTTGGGACCCCACCTCCTAAACAGTGGCAGTATCATTTCATTACTTAACGCCAAAAGGTGATTTCACACAGCGAGTGTCCCATTCAGCGCCACAGGTGCAAAAACACATTTCAGGCAGGATGTGAAAAATGACAGCTGCACTGTTCATGAGGAGGCGTGAAGAAATTGCAATGTTGAAAATGTGGAGTGAAAATATGAAAAAGTGGTGAAATTACAAGTGTGTGTAGAAACTGTGCAACACACGCTCATAACGCAGTCATTTTTTGTAATATTTTCACCAAAAGTTTAACATGGCCCTTTTGGGACCTCCCCTCATGAACAGTGGCACTGGAATTTCATTAATCTGTCCCAAAAGTTGATTTCACAAAGTGACCATGACATTCTGCACCACAGGTGCAAAAACACATTTCAGGAAAGATGCGAAAAATGACAGCTATACTGTTAATAAGGGGGAGTGAAAAAATGGCAGTGTTGGAAATTTGGAGTAAAAATATAAAAAACTGACAAAGTTATCAGCGTGCATACAAACTGCACAATGCACACTCAAAATGCAGTTATTCCTTGGAGGTTTTCTTTTGTTTTTTTTTTGTTGTTTTTTTTACCAAACTTGCAACATGGACTTTTTGGGACCCCCACCTCATGAACAGTGGCACTATCATTTCATAAATCAGTTCCGAGAGGTGATTCTATGCAGCAACCATGAAAAATCACCTTTCAAGTCCCAGAAACGAAATGACAGTGCCAGTGTTCATGAGGTTGGTTCCCAAGAACCCCATGTTGAACATTTGGGGCCAAAACTCCAAACAACAGCTGAGATATCAACCTAAGTTGCCCCCCACTGACTCCTATTATAAGGCCTATCTTTGATTCTTCATTTTGCGGTTCGGCTTTGCACAGTGTAGACATGTCCCAGTCCACAGAAGATGACAGTGCACGACTTCCAGAGGTAAACATGGGGTGGGGGGGTGCAGGGAGGTAGATGGGCAGAGGGAGGGTTGCGACGTGGGAGGGAGATTGCGACACAATGATGGACCATTTACTTTTTTACAGGTACAAAAAAGAAAAAAGCTGGCGATGGGCGGTTTTCTTCTTTCACTGGGGAATTATTTTTTTATTAATGTGGGCACACTGGGTTGGGCTCCCAGTGTGCCACAATAGTGATGGAGGCATGTCAACACAGGGACTGGGCACCCCGGTGTTGGCAAATCAGGTAGGGGAGTGGGGGGCCTGACACTGGGAATGGGGGGCCCCATCTGACACTGGGAGTGGGCATCCTGATGTCTGAAGTACCAAAATATTTCGGCACACTGGGGTGGGTTTCCAGTGTGCCACATGGGGAGGGAGAAACATGCCGACACAGGGATGGGGCACCCCGATGTCGGCTTTTCGGGAGTGTGTGGCAGGCGGCATGAGCCACCATGTTTTGGCACACCGGGGTGGGCTCCCATTGTGCAACATTTAATAGTGGGGAAATACATGCCAACACAGGGACTGAGCACCCTGATGTCAGCCTTTTGGGAGTGTGTGGCGGGCTTCAGGAGCCACCATGTTTCAGCACACTAGGGTGGGCTACCAGTGTTCCACATTTAATGGGGGGAAATGCATGCCACAATGGGAGGGCATGCCGACATAGGGATTGTGCACCCCATTGTCAGCAAAAGACATTTTCAGGCTTGGGAGGGGGCATGCCGACACAAGGATTGGGCACCACGTTATTGGCAAAAGAACTGTTCAATGGGAAAGGCACACTGAGCAAACGAGTTGCTCGTAAGTGCAGCCATGCGCATTACTGTGTACTGTAATGTGCATGGCTGGAATGTGCCTGGTTTCAGGAGTGGGGGGGAGAGAGATCTGCCACTGCAATGATTAAACTGTCCATGACTGTAGCAGCAGATTTCTTTCAAGTCTGGTGCTCGCTCTGAAACTGCCGTCATCGGCTTTCCTTTTCACTGGTGGCCGAGGGATGTGCCCATTAAAGCATCCCCTGCATTGGCCACAACACTGCCATGCCTCTGCATTGCTCTTCTAACTCCAGTATGTTTCTTGTGAGCTGCATGAGCATGCAAACATATAAAAAAAAAAAAAAATCAGGTTAGTCTGACAAGATCTTCCTGCCACATAACCATGTTTACTATCCTGGAGCCCACTACTCTCCAGGTAATCCACAAGGTCCTCTTTGATTAGTGATTCCAATAGCTTCCCTACGATGGAATTCAGACTGACAGGCCACTAGTTCTCCATTTGCTTCTATCCCCCCCCCCCCCATGAAGCAGTACAATGCCTGTCATTCTCCAATCACTTGGAACTTCCCCAGATCTAAGCGAGCTGCTGAACAGTCCAGCCAGTTTTGCTACTAATTCCCAAGTATTCACAGATGCAACCTATCTGATCCTGGGTCTTGTCTATCTTAATAGCTGCCAGCCTTTTCAGGACCCTCTCGTAAGTAAGTATTAGCTGCCTCATTTCTGAAACTCCCTTAGCAGGCACTTTGATACCGCTTTCTGGCATGGACCAGCAGTCCTCCTTTGTGAATCTTGAACAAAAGTAGTCATTCAAGATGGCAGCCTGTTGCTCATCCAGCTCCATCACCCTACCCCTTCAACTACCCGCACAATGCCCTCTGTTTTTTCCTTTTTTCACTGATATACAAAAAAAATGTTCTCTGTTCTTGATCCCCTCAGTGATAGGCAGCTCTGTGTCTGCTTTCACTTCCCTGACTACCTTCTTTGCCACTCTATTGTTCCGTAGAGAATCCTCCCTTTCTGCCTCCTCCCCTTTCCTTGTATTTATAGAAGGCTTTTGGCCCTAGCCACTTCCCTGGCCCTAGCCGAGAACTACAATGGTCTCTTAAATCTGTTTTTTTAGATACTGTTCTTATGCTTGCCTTTAAAGCCTCAAGAATGACTCCCTTTACTGTCCCCCCATCTCTCCTCTACCCCCACTTTATGTCTTCCACCCCTACAAACATATCTCTGACCAGTTCCCTCACCCTATCAAAGTCAGCCCTTCTAAAGTCCAGGACCTTGGTTCTTGATTGTGGTTGCCAGCCCTGAGGGCCATTCAGACCACATGGAGTTGTGGATGCTGTTCCCTAGCCTCTCCCCCACTCCTGCATCACCTGCCATCTTTGAGCTTTTGAACACCACATCAAGGATTGCATTCTGCCTGATGGGTTTCTCAACATGCTGCACCAGTAGAGAGTCGTGGGAGGCATCCAGTAATGTCAGACTCCTGTCACCCTTAGTCACAGGGACCTCCCAATCAATGTCAGCCAGGTTCAGGTCACCCACCACCACTACTTCCCCCTTTGATGCCCCTCATTCAAGTTCCTCCTCAAGTTCTCTGTCCCTTTCTTCCCCTTGCCCTGGAGGCCTATAGGTCACTCTTAAGTGCACTTTCCTGCTTCAGGCTGCCGTGAGTTGTGCCCATACTCACTCAGCTGCCCACTGCTACCCCCAAGATTTCCATCTTCTGCCACAAAGAACTCCTTCAAAAAAGAGCAACTCCCTTCCCCACCTGTTCTTCTAGCCCTCCTGAACAGTGAATACCCAGGGGCTGTCATCTCCCAGCGAATTTCGTCTGTTGTCCACGTTACTGTGATGGCTACCAGATCCATTTCAGTGTTTGCCATTAGTGCCTGGAGTTTGCCAAGTCTGTGGCCTAGGCTCCTGGTGTTAAGCCCCCCCCCATTTGCCTGTGCTCGAACTCAGCTATTGTCCTGCTTTTTATGTTGCTCATGCTTGCGTGCCAGCCCACATATTGTATTAGTAGTAGGTTTGGAGGCGCGGTCACTGTTGGGCGAATGCAGGGTGCACATCAGTAGGTGCGTCCCTCATTCCCCAATAAGCCAGCATGCAGGCGCCACACCAGGAATGCATAATGTAGTGAGCACATCCAAGGAAAGGTCAGCTGCAATGAAAGCAAAAGCTTGTCATACGCTGGCAGCACGCCGACGTGCCTTCCCTGGTGGAACATTAGAGGAAACGCGGCCGGCTGCCCGCCTGCCACAATACCCGACAGAGGTCAATCCCCCGTCAGCATGCCATGACACAGTTTATGTGCCGAGAAGCCCACTCCCGTGAGCATAATGCACCCCCCATTTGTTATGTGCCAACAGGGTGCCCAATCCCCGTCAGCTAACCCCCAAACAGATGTGCAGGAGCCCACCCCAGCGTGCCAAATGCCCCATAAAAAAAAAGTCCTGTGATTTTGTTTTCACCTGTTAAAGAAAAAAGCGGTCCCTCGCGGTCTGTCCAGCTCCCTGCCCCAACCGCACCCACCCTCTCACGTACCCTGCCTCCCCCACACCCCACTCTATACTTACTTCAGGAGTCTGGCCAATGATCTTCAGTGGACCGGGAACACGTCAGCACTCTTCAAAGACGACCGCAAACTGAAGACATGCGGTAAGCTGTACAATGGCATAAGTAGGGTTTTTTCAACTTTGGTGCATATCTCGGGCATTTTTGGGAATATTTGCACCAAATTTTCAACAAGGGGTTATTGGGGCCCCTCCTCATGAATTCAGTCACTGTCATGGCGTTATTCGGTCCCGAAATGTGATTTTGCAGTCACTGCGTGGAATCAACTCTCGGGACCAAGTAACGAAACAACAGTGCCACTGTTCATGAAGGAGGCTCACAAAAAGCCTATGTTGCAAATTTGGTGAAAAAAATCCACAAAATGGCTGTTTTACGAGCATGCGTTGTGCTGTTTTCACACACTCTCGTAACTTCATGAATCTGTAATATTTTCACTCCAGATTTTCAAAATTGGCATTTTTTTCACACCTCCTTATGCACAGTACAGTTGTCATTTTACATATCCTGGCTGAAATGCGTTTTCGCACGTCCGGTGCAGAACAGTGCGATCACTGGGCAAAATCAGTTTTCGGGACAGTTTGAGAAAATGACGGTGACACTGTTCATGAGCAGAAGTCCTAAAATGCCTGTGTTGAAAATTTGGTAATGAAAGTCCATAAAATAACTGTTACAAGCATGCGTTGCACAGTTTCCATGCACCCTTGTAACTTCGCAAATTTGCAATATTTTTAAGCCAGATTTTCAGCACTGGCATTTTTCCACACCTCCTTATAAACAGTACAGCTGTCATTTTTCACAGTTTGCCCAAAATGTGTTTCTGCACCCGTGGCGCACAATGGCATGGTCGCTGTGGGAAATCAACTTTTGGGACAGATTAACAAAATCACAGCGCCACTGCTCATGAGGGGAGGTCCCAAAATGCCTATGTTGAAAATATGGCTAAAACAATCCCAAAAATAATTGGTTTACAGACGTGTGTTGCGCAGTTTCTATGCATGCTTATGACTTCACCAATTTTTCATATTTTCACTCCAGATTGTCAACGTTGCCATTTTTTTACGCCTCCTCACTAACAATACAGTTGTCATTTTCCACAATCTGCCCAAAATGCGTTTTCATCCCTGTGTCGCCAAATGGCATAGCCACTGTGCAATACCACCTTTCAGCTAACAAACTCATTACGCTGCTCTTCATGAGGTGGGGTCACAAAAAGCCTATGTTGAAAATTTAGAGTGAAAATACCAATAAACACCTACAACATTAGGGTTTCCAACTGTAACACCCCACCCTGTAGAGACTGCCAGGCGTCAGGGGTGTGACTTGGGATCACTGGCTGTAATGCTCACGCCATTCCACCCCCAGCCCCACCATGCAGTCAGTGACAGGCATCGAGGTGTGCCTTGGAGTGTTTGACCCTAAAGTTCACCCCATTCTCCTATACTGCACCTGTCTCAGTGTATTTCCTTATGGAATGGGGTAAGTATAAGGGCCAAAGACCCCAAAGCACACCACGATACTTGCCTGTGTCTACAGAGCAGGGTGAGGCCCATTCTCCTATACTGCACCCATCTCAGTGTATTTCCTTATGGAATGGGATAAGTATAAGGCCCAAAGACCCCAAAGCACACCACAACACTTGTCAGTGTCTAGAGGGTAGGGTGAGATAAAATGGCATGAGCATTATAGCCGACACCCCAAAGGCACACCCCAGTGCCTGTCAGTCTCTGCAGGATGAGGGTGGGGTTGGCATCAGTTCCATACTTCACTGCCGTTCCTATTATGCATCTCTAACCCATGCACTACCAATTCCAATGCCAGCGAGACAACATTAGGCATTGATAAATGCTTGTTATATTTTCTTCTCTCCTTGTTTGTGTTTATACCTTTTACTTTCCTTCTCACTGGAATTCCTCCCCATGGTCCTCTAAACCCTACTGCATTCCCTATACCCTCTTTGCAGTTACTGTCCCCTAGATGTGGGGCAGTTCTTTCTAGGATCCCCTTCTGTTCACCATCCACCATGGATCCCTAGACACAGACTGCCCCAAAGTCAGTTAAAATGTCTGATGTAGACATCAGACATCTGCCCTAGTTCTCTAGTCCCCTCTCTTGTTGTCAGGTGAAGTCCATCACCCATGAAGAGTCTCCTGTCCCAGAAATCCCCCTAATCCCCGACAAAGTGGTACTCCATGTCCCAACACCACCCCTTAAACCAACTGTTAAACTCCTTCGTTTCATTACTCTTAATTCTGTCCTGCCTTCCCTCCTGCCCCACACACAGAAGACCTCAGAAAAGCCCAAGGAGGCTAAGTGTGCCACCAATCTGTGCCACAGTCTCTAGAAGTTCTGCTTCACTGTCTCTACTGATTGGTTGGCCGGATCATTAGTACCCAAGTGTACTGCATCCCCAGCTCCCTCTCCACCATCCTCCCTACTCTGCCTAAATCCTGATTGTCTGATACTCTAGAAGGGAACCAAACCAACCACCTCCCCTTCCAACCCTTCCCCTATCTTTCTATCACCACATCTATCCCCCTAGTAATGCAGTCCCTGATCATCAATACTTTTCTGTTTGCCTTGCTCCCCTTGGGTGTCAATGTGATGTCATGCCCTTTGCCCTTGACTGACCTGGAGTCCCCTACTGGAGGGAACCTGACCCTCATCCACAGGTGTGAAACGATTTTCCATATGGATGGTATTGGGTGGGGCAACCTTCTTATGGCTGCCCCTCCCCTTGTGCCCTGCCACCCTCTACCCCTCTGGACCAGCGGATCTTATGTTTTTGTCAAAATGCATACCCAGGAATTCTTCTCACTTAATTTAAGCTGCCCAAGCCTCTGCAAGTCCCATCTTATTCCCTAATCCTCTCATCCATGTTCAGCCTGCCACAATTCTTTGTCACCTGTAAATCAGCTATTCTGTCCTGTATACCCCAACCTATAATACGTTGCAGATGAGCACACTGACGAGTACTGCTCCAAGGACAGAGCCCTGTGGCACCCCACTCATCACTTTTTCTGACCCAGGAGCGCGTTCCATTTACCACCACCACCACACACTGTGTTCTCACCCTCAGTTAGTTGTTTATCCAAGTGGATACACTCTCCCGCATTCCCAGACCTGTCAACTTCTTCACAAGCCTCCTGTGCTGTACAAAGGCCTTGCTGAAGTTCACATAAAGAATGTCCACAGCCTGGCCCTTGTCCACAGCCTGCAATGTCAAGTTACAGAAGTCAGTGACGTTTATGTGGCACAACCTGCCTAAACAAAGTTATTCTGCCTTTTATTATGTAGGTCATTAGCTTCAAAGAATTATACTAACGGTTCCTTACTAATAGCCCTCAGCAACTTCCCCACAACAGAGGTCGGACTAACTGTCCTGTAGCTCCCTGGGTCCCTTTGTCCTCACCTTTGTAAAGGGGGACTACATCTGCATTTCCCAATCTCCCGGGACCACGCCCATCACCAAACAGCTATTAAATGGTCTGCAACTGACCACCCTTGTCATCTCCCCACACACTTGTCTCAGTACCCTGGGAGTGAAGCCTACCCGGCCACAGTGCATTGTTTACATTCAACCCACTCAACCATTCGAGTACTGTGTCCCCTGTAATCTGCCCCATTTCCAACTTCTGCCAGTGCTCCAACCTTGGCTGTGTTGAGCAATGTGTGCAAGCCAATCTTTTATTCAGCAGTATGTTCACCTTCCTCTCATCCTTCCCCAAGAAGAAGAATCAGCATTTATATAGTGCTTTCCATACACAGTGTATCCCAAAGAGCTTTAGAAGCAATGCTAGATTGGTAGTGAAGTGACTGAATGTATAGAGGCGGCCATATCACACATCAACACCCACACAGCCTGGACAATTGCATGAACCGGTTTTATGGGAAGGGGAATGTCTGCTAGGACATTGGGAATGTCCCCTACTATTTGCAAAGAGTGCCCCGGGTTTTTTACCTTCCACCTGGACACCCACCAGGACAACACCAGCATGGGTAGAAGGGACCTTGGTTTAATGCCTCATCCAAAGGACGGCTCAACCCAGCAGTACAGCACCCCCCTAATACTGCACTCTGATGCCAGCATTTTTTAAAGTGCACGTCCAATCCTGGTGTGGGATGAGAACCCATGACCTTCTGGTCCAGAGGCAGATGTGCCACCAGCTGAGCCATGCGGACACCTAACCACACTCCCACCCACCCACCCACCTCCCACCTCCTTTATGTTGCCATTCTATACCTTCTTTAGTAGTGTCGGACAAAAGGTACATTACCAACTTTTTATAATGGTGACTGACATTTGCCTCAGGCCTTGCACCATAAATTATATTCATGCTCTACCCATTGCCAAGTTTTGGATACCAGTAAAAAATGTTTCTGTTACACCCAAGAATGTGAAAAATAAACTTTGACACCTATACAATACTTCTAAATATTCCCAACTGGCATAAATATCAAGCATAATGAAATAATGGAAACACACACACAAAAAAAAAAAAGTTTCAGCATATACACGACCACAACAAATGAATGAGCGGGATTTAACACAATAAATGGTATTGACTGTATACTATGACTCTAAAGTACTTTGTATTTAGCATAACTTTTTTCTGTTCATAAGAACCTGCAAACTCATTACGCTAGTGTCTTGGATTACACTTTTATAGAAACTTTCCTTTAATTTCTCAGAGCATGCAAAATGCATTCTTTCCACATAACCTTTCTTACCCTATATACCCAAGGTCTTGTAGTTAAAAGTAAACTTTTCTATGTTACCTTCCCAGGTAAGCCAAATTAAATTACTAAAAATATTAATTAAAATTAATTAATATAAAGTAAAATAGCACTTAAATTTTTGGTCAATTGTAGAGATGGATCTTTTTTCTCTTTTAACTTCAAAATCTTGGCGAGAACTCCTTTTCCAGATGATAAGAGTCTTTTTAGTAGCCAAATCAGCTTGTAATACTTTGTTTTGTCCCTTGCTTGTCTGTAATTTTGGATTCTCCAGGAATCAGCTCAGGATGTCCCGAATTATCAAAAGTCACTTGTCAGGACTTAGGAGGAAACATCAGGCAACAAGATTTGATCACTTCTGCATTACAATAGCTTGAAGGAAAGGATTTTCCTGTGGACAGCAAAGTTGTTTGATAACTGGATTTTATGACTTTTTCTTGTTTTAATTTCTTTTTGCTGGAACCCAGGAATCTGGACGCACGGTTATTCAACAGCAAAGCAGGCTTGCTTTGGCTGCTGAATTTTAAATTTAGCCTTTTGTCCAGGCTTTTAGCAAAAATTTCAAAACATTTCTTTTATTTATTTATTTATATTTATTTCAATCTAGGGTTACAATACCTTTGAGCCGAGGCTGTTTTACAAAGGTTCCACGTCAGCGTGTGCAACAGTCATTTTTAGTTATAAACATATAGTCATTGACTTACAAACATATAATGTATGGTAAGTGCCTATTAACCACCATAATCAGCAGTTACACAGCTTTGTTATGAACTGTTTAGAATTTTAAAAGTTGTTAACCACACTTCGGAACTTCCAAACAGTGGCATAACAAAAAAGAATGCACCAGAGTTCCATAATTCTCACATAGAATGCAAACAGTGTTTTTGACCATACACTATAAAGATGATGGCTGGTGATGGTGACAACCACGCTGAAATCACCTCGGTGGTTGCTAGGGCTACAGTAAACCTCTCAGGCTGTGCTCTCGAGGTTTACTATGTGCTAACAACCACTGAACGATTAGCAGTTATCTGATCGCAAGCCATTATCCTATGTAATAACCAGTACAAAGACTTGAGCTATGAGCAAGACAAGGGAAGGAGGGAAGGTGGGGGGTGAGGGTAGGAGATCGAGGAGGGAAGGAGGTGCAGGGGGTAAGGAGTGCAGGAGGTGGTTGGGGTGGGGCAGGAGTGGAGATACGGGGGTGGTGAGGGTGGGAGACAGTGCAGCCAGGGGGGCCTTGTCGAGGGAATATAACAAGTAAGATGCTAAGGGTGCAAAGACTGATTGTAAGTGTAAGTGCGGGGCATGTGCAGCTGGAATGGTGGAAATGTTAAGATGGGCAATCGCAGGATACAAGCAGTGAGAGGCGCAGCTTGGACTTGAAGAGGCCAAGTGTTGGATTTCAGGATACTCGGCATACAAAACATAGGCCTTGCTTCATCCAACATTAAAGAGAATCTTTCTTGTAACAAGTAGTTTTTGCAGCTGGACCTCATGGCAATCTTGTTAGTGTACAGACTGGACCTCAGCAACGCTGGTGGTTACATCTATGTTTCAGACCACCGACATTGGCTTTCTAGGTGTGGCTATAAGCTTCTGGCCTAGCAATAGTCATAAAGCCACCAGGTTTTCCAGTCAGACCGACACAGCTTCTTTTACCCCGCAGATTTCAGCAGAACTGTGGCTGGACCAGCAGGAATCACATACATGTTCTTATGTTGGATGACATCACCACCAGACTCTGACTGGACCTTGCAGATGACTTATGGCGACACTTATTACCACCCAGAAATCTCTCCTTTCAGCTTAAGGCACAGCCTTAGTACAAAACAGTTTTTATGTTGCTTGCATGCATGTGCAAGAAACATAGTGCCATCATCCGAGTTTTTGGAGGTGTGGCAGCCCTCTTCCAATTCAGTCAGTGTGTTTGCAGGCACGGCCACAGTTCTCCAAATCAATGCTACAGCTGTCTATGGCAGCAGTTGAAAATGCAGTGCCGTACAGTTGAAAGAGAGAGCTCTGCTTCAGTGAGCAGTGATAAGATCGCATACTCATGTGCGATCCACACACACACACACACACACACGCATGCGCACACATACTGCGTGCTCATGCTTCCCCAAACGCACATACTGTATAGCCAACAGGGATGCCCAATCCCCCATCGGCTGTGCTGCACTCCCCCCAAACAGAGTTTCAGGTGCCACGCTGGGAACCCACCCCAGCGTGGCAGCAGTCTGTATGGCCAACAGGGGTGCCCAATCCCCCACTGTCCCTACTGTTTCCCCCCCAGAGTATCAGGTGCCATGCTAGGAGCCCACCCCAGCCTGGCAACAGGTCCTATGGCCAACGGGAGTGCCCAATTCCCCAATGGCTCCACTGCCCCACCCCCAAACAGCCTTCCAGCTACCACACTGGGAGCCCACCCCAGCGTGGCACAAGTCCAGTGTCGTCCAAGTTAAAAAAAAAAAAACTAAAAAAAAAAAAATTCCCTCGCAGACCGTCCTGACCCCCCAACCACGCCCACCCTCTGTGCATCTACCTCCCCACACCCCCACCTCACCCCATGCTACCTCCAGAGTCCAGCACGATTGATCTTCGGTGGACCAGGAACACATCTGCACCCTTCAAAGCCGACCGTGAACTGAGGAAATGCCGGTAAGCTGCATAATGGAATAAATAGGGTTTTTTAAACTTTACTGCATATCTCAGGCATTTTGGCGAATTTTTTCACCAAATTTTCAACATGGGGTTTTTTGGGACCCCACCTCATTAATTCCATCACTGTCATGGCGTTAATTGGCCCCGAAAGGTGATTCTGCTGTCACTGCGCTGAACCACCTTTCAGGACTGATTTACAAAACAACAGTGTCACAGCTCATGATGCAGGCCCCCAAAAAACCCTATGTTGAAAATTTGGTGAAAAAATTTAAAATGACTGTTTACGAGCATGTGTTCTGTTCCTCCTTGCCTTTCGTGAGATTCATAATTCTCCAATATGTTCACTCCAGATTTTCAACACTGCCATTTTATCACACCTCCTTATGAGCAGTACAGCTGTCATTTCTCACACCTTGCCCAAAATGTGTTTCCGCGCATATAACGCACAATGGCAGTGTCGGTGTGCGAAATCAATGTTCGGGACAGATTAAGAAAATCACAGTGACACTGTTCATGAGCAGAGGTCTTAAAATGGCTATGCTGAAAATCTGGTGAAAAAAATTCCCTTCAGCCGTTCTGCAATGTTACTAATAAAGACATTGAACAGGACTGGCCCCAGGACCGATCCCTGCAGCACCCCACTGGTCACCCCCTTTCCCTAGACTGCACCCCATTTACCACCACTCTCCCTCCTGTCTGTTAGCCAGTTTCTAACCCAGTTTACCACCCTTTCCCCATGCCCAGCCAGTTTATCAGCCTCCTATGTGGGATGGTGTCAAAGGCTTTGCTGAAATCAAGGTAAGTGTTGTCCACTGCCCCGCCCTGATTCACTTCCTTTGTCACCCAGTCAAAGAAATCAATCAGATTTGTCTGACATGACGTCCCCACTGTGAATCCATGTTGCCTATGGTCCTGGGCTCCAGTGGCTTCTAGATGCCCCACTATCCTTTCTTTAAGCAATGTCTCCATGATCTTCCCCACTACTGAGGTGAGGCTGAATGGCCTATTGTTCCCCGCCTCCTCCCTGCTGCTGGACTTGTATAGAGGGACCACATGTACCCTCTTCCAACTCACTTGTGTTGAAGGACTCAGTGAACATGGCTGCCAGAGGTACTGCTATCTCCCTTCACAGTTCTCTTAATATCCTTGGGTGTATGCCATCTGGTTCCATCGCTTTGTCCACCTTCAATTTAGTGAGCACCTGCAGGACTCTTTTGCCTTTGAATAGACTATTGTCCACCTCTTCATCCCCTTGGCTACCACTGTACTGCTGTGGCCCTTGCCCCTCCCACTCTTCTGTGAATACTGAACAGAAAGACACAGTGCATGTCTTAGGAGGAAGGCATGGAACTATCATTTCCAAATACCTAAACAGCACATACAAGCAAGCAACATTCGGCATTGACAAATGCTTGTTCTTTTTTGCATCAAGAGGCACTCTGGCACAAACTTAAAGAGGGACTCTGACCAAAGTGCTACATTGCAGAATTAGAATAAGCATACACCCAACAAATCTCATACCAAACATTAGGTTTCTGTGTTACTTCATTTTAAAGTTATGGGCTATTCTGTAAACCTGATTTCACTACCTGTTCAAAAAAGCTAATTTCAGTGACGAGGTGCTGCTGATGTCATCTCCTGAACTCACAGTCTAGACCTCCCTCTCAGCAAGTTTATAGGACCTGTTTCTCCAAAGTTCAAAGAACATTCTGCAATGGGGTGCCAAACAGACATTCTACACCAGGGTGTCAAACAGACGAGGCATATTGATGAGTCCTGGTAGGACAAAACACGTGTCTATGTCTTCTGTTGGCACCCTTTGCAAACTGTGTGAGAGGCCTTTCGGCACCATGCAATTCTGCTTAAAGCTGAACTAGCATGGTATTCTGTGGTGATTTGCATATGCAGCCCATGATGCTCTGCATTGTGGGGGCATGTGTGATTTTGTATTTCTTTGAAACTTGGCTTCCCAGCCAACGCCCTTTGGGGTAACCATTGCCTCAGTGCTTGCGCACAGCGGTTCTTTGTCTTTTAACTTATATTCTGCAATGGTTTTCATAAGTGAAACAGGCAGCACAAAAAAACAGTGCTATAGACTCTGTGTGTTTCAGATTTTGTAACAAAGTTGACAAATTTGTATTTTAATGCCATTTTGGTATGGTTCATTTCTCCAGCGTTGCAGGATGCTGAATCAGTATGCATCTAGGCTGCTGATACCATGTGAAGTGCTACTCTGCAGTGCCTGTTTGGAAGTTGTATTGCTACAAGTGTTGCAATGCTGGTAACTTCTTTGCTGTTTGTCAGTGCCTGCTTTACAACAAGTTTTCATAGGGGCCTTATATGTGTGATTTCCTGTTCCTACTAAGGGTGTAGGTTTTAGCCCTGGTAAAACAATCATTGTAATGTGGAGTACAGTGCAGATGAGCCTGGATACAGCTCAAGTAACAGTCTGTGAGAACAGAAAATTAGCTCTGCTCAACTGAGTATCCCTTTCATTCATACTTTCATGGTGAATCAAATATTGACTGACTGATTGACTGATTGAGTGAGTGATTAAGCATTGCTCTGGCTACTGCATAGAAACTCTTAGCAAGGCTTCAAAACAGCACTACCTCACCCACCCCCATTTACTGGGTGATGGAATAATTGATTTAAAATGCCACCCTGCGAAATCACCTCAATTGAATGATAGGTGCGAATGATCACGGGCTTTCACCACATCAGATATCCAATCTGCAAATCTCACATTAATGTGCTGTGACTTAGCAGCCAGCAGTCCAGGAGAAGCAGGCCCTATAAGCTTGCTGAGAGGAAGGGAGGGCTAGACTGTGAGTTCAGGAGATGACATCAGCAGCACCTCTTCACTGAAACTGGCTTTTTTGAACAGGCAGAGAATTTAAGGTTGTAAAATGATTTGCAACTTCTAAACAAAGTAACTTAGGGATCTTTGGCATGAAAGTGACTGGGGCCATGTTGATGCATATTCTGAATTTATTGATGCCAATAATTTGTGACCACAGTCCCTCTTTAAAACTTGTATTTTCAGATTCAGGTCAAAACCAAGATTTATTTAAGACCAAACATAACAGTGTTAACTTTAATATAAGGTCTACAGTTTGTAAAAGCCTTATACATTTTTTTTATTTTATAGATATCTTAGAAGTGTTCCCAGATTCTTAAAGTATATTTTTTTGTTCAAGAGGATAATAGGCCTTTTACACAATCTGTAACATTGAAAACATTTTTAAAAGTGATTTTCTTCGTGTCTGGTGATGCATGATATCATGCAGCTTGGAGGTGACTGAGAAACTCTTAACACAAAGCGACAACTCTCTGCTTTTAAACATTTACTCAAAAGATATATCCGGACAGGTCAGGTGATCAACTTTTAAGACTGAATAAGTCTGTTCACTTGGGGCAGTTTTGATGCGACAATGTTCTGTAAATATGAAGGATTACAACTCTCTTGCAGACCTGAGATTCAGTCACTTTAGAGATCTCTACATTTTTATGTTGCTTGCACGTATGTGCAAGAAACATAGTGCCATCATCGGAGATTTCGGAGGTGTGTCACCTCCTCCTCCAATTCAGTCAGTGTGCTGGCAGGCGCGGCCCCTGTAAGCCAATGCATTTTGGAGCTGTCTATGACACGCTTCAAAATGCAGTGGCACACAGTTGAAAGGGGGAGCTACGCAGGTGAGCACCGATAAGATATCGACTGCTCACACGCAGCCTCCCTCCCACGCTGCCGGCGGCGCGCCCGCACGCACTGTATAGCTGACGGGTGCCCAATCCCTGTAGGCTGAGCTGCGTCCCTGCCCCCCCCAGTAGCAGGTGCCACGCTGGGGGCCCACCCCAGCTAGGGGTGCCACGATAATAAAATTTTGACGTTACGATAACCGTGATAAAGTTATCGCGATAACCTTGTTATCGCAATAATTTTCCCACTTGTGCAAAAATGTTAGGAAAACTATTTAAATTCTATTTTTTTTGCATAATTCATGTATTTTACCCTTTTTCAAGCAATGCTATGCATTTATGCACATTATTTTGAAGTCTGTTGTAAAATAATGCAAAGAGTAAAATACTAAAAAAAAAATTTCATTTTTTCACAATAGAATCTCTGAACTTTATACGAGGAGGGTGGAGGAAGCATGCAGCAGCCTTCCTGAGGAGGTTGTGGGGTCAAAAACAGTGGTCGAATTCAAGAATGCATAAGACAGACATAAGGCAATTCTGTTGGGGGGGTAGGAAGAAGTAAGCTGTTGGTTAACTAGAATGGATCTGCAGCTTATCCAATAGATAGGGAAATGGGCAGACTGGGTGGGCCAAGCAGCTCTTATCTGCCATCAGTCTGTTTCTATAAAATTGCTTGCATTTTTTACATTAAAATTCAAATACACAATTAATACATGTGTTATACAGAGTACAATGCATTTTAAAATGTAAATGAGCAAATATTTTTACTTTATTATTTAAAGAGCGCCTTTCCCAGATTTTTTTCCTTGCCTGCACAATCATCAGGAGACTCCCTTACCTGGCCGGGAGTTCCTCCATATTAGTTGAAAATGTTTCTCCTTAGCCCCCTAAGGAAGGTAAGGGGATTGTATTTGCCCCCGGGGGGGGCAGCGACTCAATCCCTTCCACTTCCTGATCATCAATGCCATCCCTGCGCTTCCTTGTTTTGTGAGGTTATTTTTGCCTAGTGCAGGGATGCGCACGCTCAATGCAAGTCTACGGTGTGGCATTATAAAACTTATTTTTACGATTTTAACCCGACTTGTAGTGCAAATCAGAGTCAGTTTTCTAGTAACATGAGCCTTGTTACATTTGTTAGATCAGGGTGGAGCCTTGGATGTAGCCTGCCTAGATTTCACTAAGGCCTCCAACACCATTCCACATAGGAGACTCAAACAAGCTGGGTAGCCTGGGAGAAGGTCCAAAGGTTGTAAACTGGGTAAGAAATTGGTTGGGGGATAGACGACAAATAAACGGAGCTCACTCCGAGGAAGACCAGCGGGGTGCAACAAGGATCAGTACAGGGACTGGTCCTCTGTTTTTAATGTTTTTTATTGGCAACATTTCAGAGGGGCTAGAAGGAAAGGTATGACTTTTTGCAGATAACACAAAGATCTGCAGTAGGGTAGACAATCTGGTGCAGTTGTCTGTGTGAGTGTGTGTGTGTGTGTGTGTGTGTGTGTGTGTTTGTGTAAAAAAAAAAAAAGAATAGTCATTGAAGAAAGCTTGAGGAGTGGTCAGAAGTGTGGCAACTAGATTCTGCACTAAGAAGTGCAAAATCATGCACTTGGGGCACAGAAACCCAGGGTGGAATACAAGATGAGGGGGTAGGGTAGTGATACTGATGGCCACCAAGAATAAAAGGGACCTGGGGTAATCATACAGTATATGACAACCTAAAGGTGGCCAAACAGTGTGACAAGACAGTGGGGAGAGCTAATGGGATGCTAGAGTGCATACAGAGAGATATCACAAGCAGAAAGAGGGAGGTGGTGATACCGCAGTATAAATCACTGGTGAGACCTCATCTAGAATATTGTGTCCAGTTCTGGAGACCACATCTCCAGAAGGACATAGAGTACAGACAGTCAAGAGGAGGGGGGAACTAAAATGATCCAGGGCCTGCGTCAAAAGCTCTATCACGGCCTGCCGGCACAGTGGAAAGATTTACCGCTGCTACACCAGCGACTCAGGTTCAGGAATGGACTTGGGCATCGAAGGGCTGGCCAGGGAGAGAAGGCTGGAGCGTCCACTGACAGCTCACCTTCTCTTGGGGGGAGGGCAGGGTAGAGGACCAGTGCCTACTGACCCCAGGTGGAGGCTGGGGGTGCAGCAGCACACCTGGTGCCACTTGCCAAGGAGCATGACTGACACTGGCATTGGCCTTGCATCATGGATGTCACAGACCTGTGGGAGAAAAAGACAAAAACATGCACTGGTCCATCGGGTGGCGGCTCCCCCCCGATCCTCGCCGCCAGAGTACCCGAGCCCTCCTCAGCCACCTCAGCAGCACCCAAGACCAGAAAGAAGGCTCATTCCTGTGACGGTAGGGGACCTGCCCAATGAAGGGATACATCAGGGTACTCGGGGGCTGACTGTGATATGGGGCGGTCAGGGACTACTGGGGTGGGAATCTGGTCCTGACGGGGCCCAAAGGAGACCGACCAGTGTGGGTGGGAGACCAAAAATTAAAAAAAGCCCCATGAGGGGAGGCTAACAGATACTTTCAAATGCCTCACGGATATAAATAGGGTTCACGAGGGAAGCATTTTTCAGAAAAAAGGTGCTCAAGAAAAAGGGGTCATGCTCCGATGCTGGGGTGGGGGAGATTCAGGGGAAATGTGAAGAAGTACTTCTTCACAGAAAGAGTGGTGAATACCTGGAAAAGCCTCCCAGTAGAGGTGGCCGGGGCAAAAACTGTAACAGGATTAAAGAACTCATGGGACAGGCATAAAGGAACCTTATTGGTTAGGAAAGGGAGGGTAAAGATGGAGATCAAGTAGGGTCTGTAATATCATATTAGGTAGGGAACATGGGCAGACTAGTTGGGCCAAGCAGTCCTTATGTACTAAGTCGACTGGTGCACATCTCTCTCCCCCCCATTTCTTTTTCCCATCCCTCGGGTTGGCACACGTGTGATGGTGCAAGTATGAGGCGCATGTACTCGGCCCCTGAACCCAGTCAAAAGGCTGTTATTGCTGCATTATTCAGCCTCCCCTAGACTGCGATTAAGCAGTGACTTGCTCTGTCCCTTCTCCTCAAAGGAGAGCCATTGCCGGCCTGGTGGAGCTGAAGGTTGAGGCGCTGAACGTCATACCGGTGACCCAGATTCATGAATGAGCTCTGGTCACTGGGGGTTGGCAGGGGCAAGAGAGGATTGAGCGTCCAGAGGACTGCTCTCTTCTCTTGGAGGAGAGTGGACAGGTCATCCAGCTCATTGACTGCCCTCTGGCAATGGCTAGACGGCAGTATGGGTCAGGAGGCACACACCTATGTCATGACATCTGGGAGAGGGGGTACGGGAAAAAACAGGAAAAAATGAGCCCTGGCAGGCCAATGATGGCTCCCAGTCTCCGTGGCAGTCAGCCCCAGTGATCTGGATTGTGTCTCTAGGGGGAAGGGAGTACCAGTCCCCTCTCTCCTGGCCCAGTGGCGGGGGTAATCTGTGGGGGCTGGACAGGGCTGGCGATACAGGGACATCGGGAGCCAGAGGGGTGAATCTCCTCATGAGGGGAGGCTGCAGTTCCAGCCAGGAACCCCCCAGAGGGATAGAAAAATCTGAATGAAAAAGGAGAGCAGTCAGTGGACGCTCAGTCCTCACTCAAATGACCAAGGTCTATCCCTCAACCTGGTTTACCAGCATAGTGACAGATGAGGAGCTCAGGCCCCCAAAACTCCACGCCACATGGGCAGCACTGCATTTCTTATTTTAAGGAAAAATACTAAAATCTGATAGAAGGACGGTGGGGAATCAGGAATCATGGTTGTAACTGGAAAGGGGTGTGCTGCTGGTAAAGCAAGCTGAGGTGCTTTACCACTATATATCGTGGTATATTGTGCACGATAACGCGATAATGTTTTTCTAGCGATAAGTTATAAATCAGTGGCAGTTATCGTGATATATCGTCATATCGTGTTATCAGTGGCATCCCTAACCCAGCGTGCCAATGGGGTGCCCAATCCCCGTCGGCTGAACACCCCGTCCTTGTGCCACGCTGGGAGCCCACCCAGCGTGGCAATAACTTCCATGGCCGACGGGGTGCCCAATCCCGTCGGCTGAACGCCTCAACGCCCTTGAGCCATGTTGGGAGCCCACCCAGCATGGCAAACGGTCCCACAACGCCTTTTTTCCCTGAAAACGAAACGTCCCGCCGGGCGCATCTCCCAACCCTCCGTCCCACAACCCGCACTCCACCCACCGCGCACTCCAGCCTCCCCACACCCCCCAACCCCATACTTACCTCCGACCGGCGCAGACGATCTTCGTGGACTCGGAACACGCCTGCACTCTTCAAAGCCGACCGCCGAACGAGGAAATGCCAGTAAGCTGTATAATGGGCTAGATAGGGGTTTCAACTTGTTGCATATCTCATGCATTTTGGGGAGTTTTACACAAATATTCAACATGGGGTTTTGGATTCCTTCTCATGAATGATGTCACTGTCATGGCGTTATTCGGGGCCGAAGGGTGATTTAGCGCGAGTGACTGCGCAATCACCCCTAGGGCCTGGACTCCCCGCCATGTTTCAATGACATGGACTTATGTTGTAGTGCCAAAATCAAAAATGACTGTTTCTGGCGTCGTTGCGAGTTCCTCGCAGGCTCGTAAGTTCGAAATTTCAATACTTTCACTCCAGATTTTCAACATTGCCATTTTATCACACCTTCTTATGAGTAGTACAGCTGTCATTTTCACATCCTGCCCAAAGCGTGTTTCCACCCATGTAGCGCTAATGGCGCAGTCGGTGTGCAAACTCAATGTATGGGACACATTAACAAAATCACAGTGACACTGTTCATGAGCAGAGGTCTTAAAATGGCTATGTTGAAAATTTGGTGAAAAAATTCCTAAAAATGACTGTTTTTCGAGCGTGCATTGCGCAGTTCCTACGCACGCTCGTAAGTTCGCAAATTTTCACTATTTGCACTCCAATGACTTCCAAATACCTAAACAGCACATAGAAGCAAGCAACATTCGGCATTGACAAATGCTTGTTTTATTAAGTCTGTGAATTTGGTCTTAGGACTTTTTTTTCCCTCCATAAGTACTTTTACCACCGGAGGCCTGGCAGGCAGCTATGGCCCTCTGATCGGGGAGACTATCTTTCCAGTCCTACTCCTCCCATGCTACGTGGCCCCCAGTAATTCACCTGTGGACTGCCCCCCATGGCGGGGCCAGGAGGAGGTTGCCGTCTTCTCCACCCTCCCAGAGACCCAATCCAGAATCCTGGGGACTGCTTCCAGGAGTGGCGGATCATCATAGAGCCTGCCAGGCTCGTTTTCCTTTGCCGGCCCCCCTCCCTTCTGACATAAAGACGTTGATTTCAAGTCTTTTGACCCATACTGCCATCCAGCCACAACCAGAGGTCAGTCAGTGAGTGGGATGACTAGTCCCCCTCCCCCAGAGAGAGGAAAGCCTGGATGCTCAATCTCTCTCTCCCCCACCCCGTTTTTGAACCCAGGTAACAGGTGTGTCACAAGGTGAGGTGTCCAGCACCTCAACTCTCAGCGCCACTGGGCAAGCTCTCTTAGTAACTTCTCTGAGAAGAGACTGCATTGCCTAGGTAAAGAAAACTGGTAATTCTCCCAGTGATTACACTGTTGGTAGTAAGCCTGTATTCTTGATATGTAATAAATTCCATTTATTACTTGTGTAACCCCCCTGTTACCCGGGGTTACTAGAATCCCAGTAAGACTTAGTGGTAGGCAGGGAAGACAGCTTGTGAAACTCCAGTTAAATGGATTTCACACTATCTCACTCTGTTCTCAGTCTCAGCTGAGCCTGAGGGATGACATCACCATAGAACTCTCGCAGCTGCATGAGCCACACTGGAGTGCTGCAGTTGGAAGTTAGGATAGAATGTTGGGGATTTTGAACAGAGTCTGTGTGCAGTCTTGGAGACAGACAGCAGTCTGTGTGCAGGCTCTCAGAGCTTTAAGCTCTGTTTTAGAGCTACTGTTAAGAAGGTGTGTGTTTCCACCGTAAGAGGGACACAGAAACTTATTGCTGAAGTGGTGGAGACCACTGTCACTGGTCCAAGTGCCCCCTCCCTGAGGGGATTGGGGGGAAAAGGTTTGCCTGTCTTCCAGGGGCAACCCTCCTGGTTCCGGCTAAGGGAAGAAGCTACCTATTTCAAGTTGTGCTGCGGCACCAGAAGCTCTGAGAGAGAAATTCCTGTGGAGGAATCGCCTGTGGGGCACCTGCAACCAAAGGGTGAGTTCGCTCTGACAGAGGGCCAATGTTTTTCACCTGAACTGTTGGAACGTGGGGATTGGACTACTTAATCTGTATGAGGTCTAGTGTAATAGACATTGCCGGTTATCTCAAGTAGGTTCAAGTCCAGCACAAAAAGTGAAGTAAAGTGGGGACTGGACTGCTTAATCAGTGGGGGGCCTATAGCAATGGGCTATGCCAAGTAAAAGTATGTTCAAGTCCAGCACAAAGGGAAAGCAAGACAAGTAGAGGAAATGTGACTTACATTTTAGCCTTAATCTACATTGGCAAGCTTTACAGTATGAGGTGTTTACTGTCCAGAGAAATGGCTGGGTATGAATTGTGGAAGCAAGAGTTGGGAGACCCCCCCCATCAGTAGTAACCAAATTCACCTCTACGGATTTGCTCTGTGACATCTTTACTTTCTCTCAGGTACTTGGCCAGTGCCTGAGGAAAGTACCCAGACGTGGGATTAAAAGGAAGTTTCCCTGATAGTGCTGAGGTACCCTTAGGTGGTTTAGGGAGCCACCAGAAAATGTTTCCATGACATACGGAAGGTGTCCATGTGGACGGCAAGGGAGCCGAGCCTGGGAATCCCAGATCAGTGTACAAGTTCGGGCTGTGTACCCAAAGCAGCGTGCAAGTCCGGGCTGTGTGCCCGTTGGGTTCAGAGCCTGAGGGCTGAAGTATTGAAGAAGTGTTCCTAATTCTCTTAATCTGCATTACCAGGAATGTAGCCCCGTGGGGGTCCATCTATGCTTTGTTCTGTTTGGATGTGAATAAAGCCACACTTTAGAATCCCATTTCTGGTATTGGACATTACAGTTATTGCTTCCTGTGTTCGGAGTTACTTGGGTGCCCCTGTGTAGAGTAGCCAAACCTAGCCTTTGTGCAGAGTGACCTATTCCTCCCCGGACCCAGTCCCCACCTGGTACTGCTGTCAGATTCAAACAGCATACCACCTGTCATTTGCAAAATGAAGGGGTGGGGGTCTTACACATGAGTACCACTTGTCTGGTGCCTCCTCCTTTTGTGCCATTTCACCAAGAGTCTGAGAAGGTACTTTATTGCCAGATTACATCTGGTGACCGTGTGCAGGTTGGAATATAAAAAGAAATATTCACATTCAATTTATTTTGAATGTCAAATACTGTAGTGTGATTTTCACCTACTTGGACCTACTCATGCTTACAGTGGTAGCGGCTGTGGCAGACCCGTACCATCTTGGTCTCATGTGTGGCAGACCCCCTTACACTCCCTCTGTGAGTGGCAGCATATAACATTGGCATCACCGTTCAACCATTGAGGACCAGAAAGCAGTTGGTGATGGCGCCAAGGCATTTAGACCAGTTTTCCAACTGCTTATTTTTTGCATACCCCTTATTTGTTGTGTCTGACCTGTACATAGAACTGAGACTCGATGTCTCAAACTACCTCACACCCCATGTTGGATGGACAGATTTCGTGCAGGGTGCAAAATCTGCTGAAAAACCATCGCTGCTAGTATCTGACCAATTCTCAGCATCCAAACAAACAGCCAAAAAGTACAACCTTAAAGGTCTTTTGGTTACGGCTCTACATACTGCTGTCGATCGTCTCAGAGCGAGGTGTGCCTCCCTTGAACTGCAAAATGCATCTCTAAAAACAGAGATGGGCTTGGAGGCATCGGAGTTACAGAAAAAGGAAGAGAACCTAGCAGAGGAGACACAGTCACTCTGTGATGCTAATTCCAGATTGCTGCACTGTACTGCTCAAGACGCTGAGTGAGAGAGATGTTTATTAAGAGAGGATTGTGAAAGGTTGTAATGTGATAAGAAACAGCATATTTGAATGACATTTTGAGTGATATGTATGAAAAGTTGATGCCACTGTTGGCTACGTACCCCCGTGGGTTTCAAAATTATTAGCCACTGTGGCTAAACAAACTCAGTATTTTTTAGCCACTGCAAGACACCCTTAGCTACACATACCAAGTAATATTACAAATTTATAACGGACTAACTTTCAGCACTAACCAACAGCTTAATCTGGTTCAAGGTCAGTTGGCATTCATCTGTATCTCCCTCCCCTGGGTCGTGCCTAAAAATAGGCAGGATTTGTCTAGTGCACTTACCCAGTCAACCAAAAAATAAATAAATAAAAGTACTTGAGATGTTTACATTATCACTTTTTAGTAGTTAGACACAAATATGCACTGTTTGAGCCAACATTTCTGAAATAAATCTTTTTTTATATGTTATCTGGTAGCTGCACAATTAATATGCACAGCAATAACATTAGTACACACAGAATGTGAAAGATGGTGAGATGTGGTCACACACTCGGCCCAGTTTTGACCAAAAAAGCCAGCAAAAGCATTATTGCGCGCATTTACTAGTTCAGGCAAGCAGTCTGAGACAGAACAGACCTCAGTAAAGGAAAGGCAGTCAGTACATTTTTCAAGCAGGAAAAGCAGCAAACAGTTACCAGTTATTTCGTAAAAACAACAGGCACCAGTCATGCCTATTAAGCCAGCATGTTGTGAATCTCTGTCCCTTCCCCCCAGTAGTAACTGCAAGAAAATGCCAAGGTGGTTCAGACTAAGCCTGAAATGACAAGGCGCCAAGGCAGAAATAACATGTTCACATACAAGAAAAAGCAACAGTCATGTTTTAAAAATTATTAAAAAACACATTATAGAAGAGATTGTGCCCATTATAAAAAAAAAAAAAAAAAAAAATCAACTGAGCAACTATGTCTAATTAAACCACACACTAAATGTGGAAAATGATCTGCAGCCAGGCGACAGTGCAGGCTAACCCTAAGGGTGCAGTATTTTACATAAGAAAAGCAGCTGATTATAAATACTTGAACAGCCTAGGTATTGTTTGAAAAAACATTTTTAGGCAATCCAGTCATGCCTATTACGAAGGCAGTAGTTACTGCTTTGTCTCAAAAACTGCTGTAAGTTTGGACTTCCGGTGACGTCACGGACCCGATGCAAGGTTAATCCGTGAAGCTCCAGCCCAGGCAAGCCTGAAAAAAACCCTAAAATTTAAGAAAAATAAAGTAAAAATGTCAAAAAATGCAGGGGGTCAATCTCAAAGCCTGAATAGAGGCAGAAACCGGCAGGAAATCAAAGCGAACAACAAAGATGCAGCTAGATTCAAGTCGGGCCCTTCCAGCAGAACGTCCTCACCGCAAGGCCAAAGAACTCCTGACTACGATACGGACGGGGAGAATGAACAGCTATCTCGTTCCAGATTTGAGCGACTGCTACATGAAATAACCGAATCCAGAAAGGAGAATAAGCAAGAATTTCGTGCAGTGCAGCTACAATTATCGACCTTCGAGACCAGAGTAAGCCAAATAGAGGAGAGAGTCTCAGAAGCGGAGGACACAGCTATACATATGTCCGAGATAATTCAGACACTAACACAAGAAACCGAAAGCCTAAGAGCTAAGTGTCTAGACCTAGAAGGCCGCTCCCGAAGAGACAATTTAAGGCTCTACGGCCTCCCGGAGAATGCTGAAGTAGCCCCTTTACCAGCGTTCCTGGAAAATCTTCTGAAGGACGTACTTGATTTGCCTCCCACCATGATTTTTCATATAGAAAGGGCTCATCGTGCGCTTTTGGCAAAACCTACTGATCCGGACGCGCGCCCAAGATCTATTATTTTTAAATTGAATCCGTATTCAGTGAAAGAAGAAATACTTCGGCAAGCGTGGCCAAAAAAGGACATACGATATTTAACGCATAGGCTCTACCTGGATCGTGATTACCCAACCGAGGTTCAGGTGGAAAGAGCTAAATATGGGCCCATTCTCAGAGCCTCGAGAAAAATCCCTACGTTTTCATACCCCATATCCAGCGAGGCTGAGGTTTTCTGGGAGGATGGAGCGAAGATTTATGCATCGGCTGAGGAGGCGCTTGAAGCTCTTGGGAAGCGTAACATCGGAGTTAAGGAGAGAAGGAACCAAGATTCAAGAACCTGGGAATGTGGAAAACGACGTGCAGTTGACAGGAAGACGGGGGGAATAAATAAGAAGACGCACACAGAGCTGTTGTGTAGCATTCAGAAGCTCCTCGAAAGAAAGCTTGCCCAACGAGAAACCACAACCTGAGATGAGGGAAGGGAGGCCACATTCTCTACTAGGAACATGGTTGTTCCTGAATTACTCGCTGTTTCGGCCATACAACCGCAATCCAAGATGAGAATAACACTTACCCCAGTTAAGATATAAAATTGGGAAATCGGAATACTAACTAGAACACAATGAACAAAACTGAACATTAAAGGAGAGCTTATATGACTATATAGTACTCTATACATTGGCTTATTCCCTTTTCCCCCTTCCAGATGGACTGTAACCAACAAAACTAAAGCAGTTCTTTTTCATCTTTTATTGGATATTTGGGGAGGGGAGGGGAGGTGGGGGGGGAAATGAAAAGAAAGTCTTAAGCAGTGCCCTTGGTACTTTGGGAGAGAGGTGTGTGAGGCAACTTAGTGCACTGGCTTCTGAGTGCTGGGAGCAGTTAGTTGCGGACCACCTTGCACCCCTCTATCCTTCCCATAATCTCACCTTCCCCTTTTCCCTCCCCCTTTTTCCCCTCCCCCAAAAAAAAAAAAAAAAAATGTAAGATCAACCAAAACGACAAGTGGAGGTAAAATTTAAAGGTTGAAGTGGTGGAAAAAGAGGGGTCACGACTTAGTAGTTAAGACCGGCCGCTCCTCTGCAAAACAGCATGGCCTAAAGTAGATCTCACATGGGCCTGCCGGGCATGGAGCAAACGAGGGTTCCAGGCTCTTTTAGGCACCTCGTATAGGAGCCCATCGACAGTGGGGCTCTGGGAGGGGTCCTCCAGAAACAGAAGGGTAAATTACCCCCCACTCTCTCCTAGTAAATAGGAGTGAATAGGGGCTAGTAACGATACATAGCCCCCAACCTTGGAAGAACTATAGTTAAAAGTTGTTTGAAAGTTACTGTTGAAATGTTTCTGAATTTTAGTAATGGCTTGTTTGAGTTATATAATGCAGGGTGCTTAGGTTTAGTAGGCATCACAGAAACTGATAAGAAAATAGCAGTGCAGGGGAAGACATGGGGTAACCACCAGGGGAGAAACCTGCAAAATATAAGTAGAACAAAACCTTGTTATTTAAATGGATGATATGAAGCTGAACTGGACAGTGTGCACCTACAATGTACACGGTGTAACAAACCCCATTAAGAGAGCAAAGATACTGCAATTAATGAAAAGGCAAGGAGTAAATATATTAATGCTGCAGGAGACCCACCTTACCAATGCAGAGCATAAAAACTCGAGAAATTTGGTTTCTCCCATGTGGTGGCCTCATCTGCATAAGGGAGGAGGCGAAGGGGAACAGCAGTGTTAATAAGAAAAGGTACCTTTTGAAATACACACAGAGTAATTGACAAGGAAGGAAGAGTGCGGTGTTAATGAGGTTCACTTGAGGGCCAACAACTCCCGCTAGCCTCAGTGTATATGCCAACAGCTCGAATTTGCAATATACTGAGGATTCTTAACCAAGCTGGCGGGTTAGGCAGAGGGAGGCTGCTATGTGGGGGACTTTAATCTCGATTTAACTAGGGCCAACAGTGGATCCATACAAAGCAGAGCAAGCAAAGTGGGTAGGAAAGTGCAAAAGTTGATGCAGGAGTTGGGCTTTGAAGACCCCTGGAGGCACCTTCTGGGGCAGGGACGAAGGCATACCTTCTACTCCCAGGCACATGATATATACTCCTGCTTAGATTACTTGATAACACAGAAAGAGCAACTGAGTAGTATCCTTCAAATCTGGCAGGGAGACTTAGTACTTTCAGATCATACACCCATTTTTTGTAAGGTGCAATCACAAACCCCCCAAAAAAGAACGTTCTGGAGGCTCAATGTGTCGCTAATTAGGGACAAGGAGACCCAAGAAATGATAAATAACACAATAACCCAGGCACTCCAAGATAATGATAACCAGGGAGTAACAGATGCACTTTTATGGGCCACAATAAAAGCGATAGTGAGGGGGAAGGTTATTGCGATCTCTTCGCATAAAAAAAAGCAAAGAGAGGAGAGGAGAATTAATCTAGAAAACAAAATAAAAATAATGGAGGAGGAACAGAAGATAAGGCAAAGTAAAAAACGAACTAAGGAACTAAACATGCTCAAGAAGCAGCTCAATAATATATTACATTATGTGGTAAGGCAGAAACTGGTATATCTCGACACAGATATTATAATGAGGGTCCAGTTCATAAGAATGGTAGCAGGTCAGTTAAGAGCCCGTAAGGCAAAATCCACGATTGTAAAGTTGTACACCGATTCAAAAACTCTTAGTACCACGACCCAAGACATTTCTGAGGCGTTCCCAATACTACTCAGAACTGTATACAGAAAAATTAGCCCCACTAAAGGAGAAACTGGGAAATTTCTAGCAGCCCTTAAACTCCCAACCCTAACACGAGAACAAGGGGAAAGCTTAATGACCCCAATCTTTCCCGATGAAATTAAAACAACGATAGGGGCTCTAAAAACAGGCAATGCCGGGAACCAATGGGCTCCCAGGAGAGTTTTACAAAACTTTCTCCAAAACGCTAACTCCTCTACTTACAAGGGTATTCGCCACAGTAGTTTCCCGAAAGGGGGAGACCCCTCCATCCTGGGACGAGGCGATAATTTTGGTTCTCCAAAAAGAGGGTAAAGACCCTACACAATGTTCCTCATACCGCCCCATATCCATTTTAAACACGGACTATAAGATCTTGGCCACGATACTGTCCAAAAGACTAGCTAAATACACCTCAACCTTAATAGATATGGATCAATGTGGCTTTATCCCGGGACGCCAAGCCCAGGATAATGTGAGACGCACAGTCTACATTATGGAACGGATTACAGAACAACATATTCCAGCAATTTTACTAAGTCTCGACGCAGAGAAAGCGTTCAACAAAGTGTCATGGGGATACTTAAAAGAAGTACTACTTGAGTATAACTTTCCCGCCCCACTGGTAGATACTATCTTTAAATTTTACAGAAACCCCACTGGGTACATAAGAGTGAATGGCCACATTTCAAAAAAATTCCAATTACAAAGAGGAACTAGGCAGGGGTGCCCCCTTTCCCCCCTCCTTTTTGCTTATTACATAGAGCCACTGGCCCAAAGCCTGAGGCAGGCCCCTGACTTACAGGGTGTTCAGATGGGGGGAAGAGACCAAAAACTGGCCCTTTTCGCAGATGACATCCTGGTCTATATCACTAATCCAGATATGTCATTGGGAGTTCTATTTAAATTAATTAAGCATTTTGCTAATTAGTCGGGATTCACCCTCAATGTAAACAAATCAGAAGCCTTAGCTCTTAATTATGTCCCGACTCTGTTGCAAAAAAAGAAATTCCCAATTAAATGGGATAAACAAACTATAAGATATCTAGGGATCAAAATACCCAAGAACTTAAGGGAGTTGGCGGTTCACAACTATGATCCATTAGTTCAAAACATAAAGCATGATTTAAGAAGGTGGTCCATGTTCCCTGCAACACTTTATGTAAGGAATCTAGCCTTAAAAATTAATATACTCCCAAGATTCCTATACTTATTTCAGTGTGTCCCCTGCACTGTTACTTCTAAGGAACTTTTATCCTGGCAAAAATTAATAAACAGCTACCTATGGAATTATAAAAGGCCAAGAGTGGGCTTCCTCAAACTTACTCTCCCAAAAAATCGAGGAGGGCTAGCCCTTCCCTCTCTTCAGGAATATTGGGTAGCCTCGCAAATGCGGTTAGCAATACTATGGGGAAACAAAACTTATCAAGCAAGGTGGAAGTCAATTGATTTGGAGAGGGACGTGCTGGATCCTCTCCCATCTTGCCTCTTTTCCCCGCAACATCTTAGAGAAGTGGCACGGTGGGTTCCTCCTGCAACAGCGAGCATTCTTAGAGCCTGGCAGATGGGCTTAAAACATAAAGCATGTCAGCATTATTGCTGGAAGTATAAATGGTTCATAATGAATCAAGCATTTAATAACCAATGGTTTAAAAAGCAAATTAAAAAAGGATTAGAAGCCTCATGGCAACTCCAGAGAGGGGCGAACATTTTGTCCTTCGAGGAGGCCCAGAGCACATTTGGGTGGACAGAAAAGGACAGATTATTCTATTACCAGGCAAGGGACTACATTACAAAGCATTATAAGCAACAAGAAAAGGAAGTCACAATATTTGAGGAAGTTGCCCCCTGGGTGCAAATATGGTCCTCTCAATATGGTGAGAAGGCAATAACAATTATTTATAAGTCATTAATAAACTGTGCCAGACATGTCATTGCTCCAATGCAGACAAAATGGGAGCGGGAGCTTAATCACCCAATAACAGATGGAGAATGGGAGAGGATCTGGAGAGCGACTTGAGTGACTACCTCCTCCCCAACTTGGGCGGAATTTGTTTGGAAGGTGAGGGTGAGATATTTCCTAGTGCCCTCCGCTACAGTGTTGGGAGGTTTGGGAGTTTCATCCCAGTGCTGGAGAAAATGCGGAGAGAACTGTGCCTCTCATAAGCATATATTCCTAGATTGTCCTGTATTGGAGGGTTTTTGGAGAAGTATAAAAGAACATATAAAAGGTATTTTAAATATACAAGACAGAATTGGCCTCCCAAGTTTGATCCTGGGAATCCCGCCACTACAGGTAATAGACAAAACACAAAAATATCTATGGGCAATACTATTAGCTGCTGCCTACAAAACAATAACCAAAAAATGGTACCAAATAGACTCTCCTACGATTGGGGAGTGGAAGGCATTAATCCTTCAAATTCAACATAATGAGCAGATATCTATGGGTCTCCAGGATCGACCAGAGGTCTACACAGCAAGGTGGACAAGGTGGGAACTGTATCATGAAAAACTAGCTTAAAGCTCATTGGAAAAAAAAAAAAGGAAGGGATAGGCAATAATGAGTGTGTAGACTTTTAAAATTGTTATATTTTCTCCAAGAATTTAAGTGGTAATTTGAAAGGGCAGTAATAACCCCCCTCTAACTGCTAAGAAACCTCAATAAGAATAAGAGAAAAGTGTAATAGCCTGCAATAAGTTAACCCTGCACAAAGTTGTACTTGCTTCTATTTATTTTCAAAGTCAAGTTGTAATCAAATGTAATTGCATATGTTTTGTTTTTTTTAACAAGAACAGTTTGTAATGAACATCTGAAAAATTGAATACTATTGAAAAAATGGAAAAAGAGGAAAATAATGTGATGTTCTAAGACTGAAATCAAATAAAAGAAGTATAAATAAAAATGCTGTAAGTTTGAAAACAACGTGGCAAATACTTAGTGCCTATTTCAAAATACAGCAAACTTGAAGCCAAAGTAAAACTTTTGAATCTCTCCCCATCACAGTGGCAGGCAGGTTCATAAGCCAGAGGCAGTAAAAATTACATTTCTCCACCTTGCTAAAGCAGAAAAAGTATCAAGTTATTTTAAAATATGACAGCAATTATTGTTTGAAAACATTTAAGCAAGGCCAGTACCTGGCAGTGCCAGACTGGCGTGACAGATTTAATTACAAATGATGCTGCCAACCAACAGCAGTAATTTGCTTTCTCTGTGCATCAGAGCTTAGTGTCCATTGAAGATTCGTAGCAGTGGAGAAAATGGAAACAAAACACATTTGCAGTAGGTGATACCACAATATTAAAATTATCATAAAGAACAGGCACAGGCACTGGGGATTTTTTTCTTTTTTTTTTGTGGGAGGTTTAGGAGGGAGGTCAGGAAGCACTTCTTCACAGAGAGGGTGGTGGACACTTGGAATGTGCTGCCAGAAGAGGTCATCTCGTTGAAGACGGTGGGCAGCTTTGAGAGGCTGGGATAGGCATAGAGGGAAGGTAACAATCATAGATAGGGAGGATGGGAGGAATGAAGAGGAAGGGCAGGGACATTAGCTCAAGCTGTGGACCCTGCAATATGACCAGACTTGATAGGCCAAATGGCCGCCTTCTGCTGGCTTCTTTATGTGTTCATATGTTAAGTCTATGCAGCACTGGAGGTCCAGAGAAGAACTTGGAGGTGCATTAGTTGTCTTGACAGTCTGAAGGAAACCACGCCTGTCCTTCCCGGATGCCCAGATGCCAAATGCAGTTTCGAAATCAAAACTTTCCAATTTCATCAGGAGCCTCGACAAGAATCATTGTGAGACAGTTCACCTTCCACACTTTTAGATTACTCCTCTCTGCAGTTTTAATGTTGTACACACTAAACCCATGCTCACACTCGACAGAAGTTGATGGGGTTGCCAGACATATTGAATACAGTTTGGACAGGTTAGGCCAAGACTCTTTGTTTGGGACTACCACTTTGACACTGAATTCTTCAACAGTACAGTCTTTGTGTGCCGAGAAAAGTCTTCGTAATAATGACCATTCAAGTCTGGTTTCATCTGGGTTAATTGGCAGAATGTTACTAACTAGGACTTCCTTTAAGGACACCATAGTGAACAATAAGATTATGAATCTCCTGTTCTCTGTAGCTATCAATGTTCTCATCTGGTGCATTTCGAGGCTCTAGTACCTTCCAGTTGTCCAGCAATGTCCCTTCTGGAAAGTAACTTCCAAGCTGGTCTGCTGTTGATTCTATGTGCGATGTTTGCAGAATATTGAAGTGTTCTCCTTGATACCACGCATCTAGCAGTGTATGCATTCTGAATACAGATTTTCCCTCATCTGGTGGTTCACTTGGCAACTCTGAGGAAAAAAAAAACAAAAACTTTCAAATGTGGTCCTGGATTTCCAGGTAGTGCCCAAAACATCAGTGGTGCTAACAAGCTGCTGCCTTGCCTCTGAGAAGATGACAAACAGTTTCTGGAAAAGTTTAGAAAGAATTGCAAGAAGACCTAAGGCATCAGCCAGAAAGTAATCACAACAAATTTAAAAGTCCCCATTTATTTAAGACAACCCATAGCAAGGTTTCTCTGATACTTATCCTCTGACGTTTGTGTCACAGCAGATAAAAGTGATGCAATGCATACTTGTAATGCCTGTACAGAATCAGAAAATGAAAGCCATCTACTAAAGAAAAAAATCTGTTTTAGCTTAACAGTATGTTCCTGGTGTATGTCTTTGCTCTGATCAAATATTCGACAGAATTTGGGCAAGTGCTTCATTAGTTTTTCAAGCGGATTCACTGTGGCCAAATAAGTGACCAAATACTGCTGTAAATATTGCTGCTGGGTGGCTGCACTCTCTGATGCTAAGGCGAGTCTATGTGCGAGACAGTGTGTGGCAGATGGATATGGATGATCAAGTTTGGCAAGAGTGGTCACACCTTTTTTGCATCCTGTCTTTACAGATGCCCCATCAGCTGCAAGTCCGTTCACTTCAGTTCTTTGTCTCCTAAATTTTTATCAGCGATCATGTACTTCACAGCATTGTACACGGTTTCTGAATTTCATTCTGCAACCTCAGTCACTCCTAAAAAGCTTAACTGACATAACCCTTGCTGTCCGTGAACCTGATGTATACCATGAGTGTACACTTGTTCGCCACATCTGTTCCCTCATCAATTTGTAAGCAAAATATTTTGTATGGCAAATTTTCCAATTCATTTAAAAAAGCATTCTGCACAGTCTTAGATATTGCTTTGTAAAAGTCATTAATGGATTCAGAATGCATGTAGATGCCTGTTCCTTGTAGGACGATTGCTTGATAGGTGTTAGCAAAGTGGAATCCTGTGTGGTGAAAGAGAAAAAAGGAATTCAACATACTGATGTTGTCACTCGGCTGCCCCCTCCCATGTGACGTCTGAAACAGATGTGTGAGAGAACCCAGAGGGCTGCATTTTCTTACATTAAAAACATGGCACGTAGCTTACACTGTGAACCTGAAGCTCCAAAAGTTTCTGTATGTTATGATTTGCAGTCAGAGTTTTGCCCATATAATAAACACTTCACATTTCTGCTGTGATGGCACTTTTCACTGATGAATAAGCTGTGCTCACAGCCTTTGTCATTCCCTTTTTCCCGCTTTCTGCCTCAACAGCAAGCCTTAAATTTAAACAGAGAAAATATTGTTTAATTTAAACCATGACGATGGATTCAGAAGACAAGAATGGCAAACTGGGGGGCATCTGTAATGGAACTCACTCGTGATCTTTGGACATCTGGTGTTTATTGAAATCATCAGCCTTTGGCTTAGTGGTTGGGTTTCCTTCTGTGAAAATATTTCTACGGCCAGTCTCTTTGCATATTGTGCAGCAGAACAATGCAGCTTCTTTGTCATGAATGAGCCATGGATAGGTTTTAAACCAGGATACTTAATTTCCCTATGGTTGTCTCTGTCATAAAGTCTGGTTTTCTTGCTTGCAGTTGTTGAATAGCTGCTCTCCATTGTTACAGAGGTGCTGCCACATTCTGAAATCTATTCTGGCTCAGTTTCGGGGACAGGATTTCTTGATCTGGGCCTTTTGAAAATATTGGTTATCTTGCTTTGTTTTACTGTGACCACCCGGCTACTCTGTTTAGCAGTTTCAGGATTTGCAGCTTGTTGCAACATTTTTATTTAGACAGTTTAATGGCACAAGAATATATGTGACACAGAGATGTTTGCACAAGAATATATATGACAGAGATATTTGCACAAGAATATATGTGACACAGAGCTGCACAAAAATATATGTGACACAGTGGCAGCTTCAATACTTGTGTAAATAAGATACAGCAGGCTGTGCACCTTCAGAAATGTCTGCTTGAACTGTGTGACTACTAAAGATCTTTAATGAAGTACTTGGGTCTCAGAGTTTGCATGTTATTGTACACATTAATGTCAGTTCTTCACAGTCACAAATTTCATGTGGCAGCACCCACATATTTGGGGGGGGAGGGGTACAGATTTATTGTACAACACAGGACAACCCGTATGCTGCCTTCAGCACCTTCTGTACAAAATAAAACACAGCTTGCTGCCAGCAGATGGCTGTGTGCTTTGTCTCCTACACACACACGTACACAGAGCAGTGTGTCACAGTAAACACTCAGTGAAAATAATTGTTTTTCCTTGGAAAATCATCTGCCTTGAGGTTTAAAATGTATGCTTCTCCTCATGCACTGTCACTCTGTATTTCAGTGTGCTATTTCCTCCTCAGCCTGTCTCCTCCTGCTTTGTGTTCTGATCACTCAGTCTGTCTGCTATCATTCTTTTCTTTCACTTCACTTAGTCACAAACAGTATACCCCAGCTCAAAATATTTTTTCTCACTATATTTCTGAACAAAATCAATCTTTTTCTTTTCCTTTTTTTTGTTCAACTTTCACAGTAGGTACTATACCTTAATATCTCCTGAGCGTGCCTTTCTATTTATTTTTTTCTTTAATCTTGGTTTCAAGCCACTTTTCATTCAGACTTATTACCAAACACAGCTGAGCATATCTTTCTCCAGTTTTCAGAACTGCCCATACTTGTACCCACTCTGTTCCACACTGCTTCGTTTTTTGTTTTTTTTTAAACTTTTTTTTTTCTCATATCTATCACTATCTGCTTTCTTACACCCTAAACAGAACATTTACTCTAAAGCACTGTGCAGTCCCCTTGCCTTTTTTTAGTGTTTAAGCCTTTCATAATTCAGGTTAGTTGGTTATTTAGTTGGTCCCGTGCAATCTTCAGGCTAAGCCATTAATGCTTTCTAGGCTCCTACTGAGCAAAATAAGCTCAAAACACCTTTCTACCCTATCTCCCATTAGTTGTTTTCATCATGAGACACTGCCTGCACTTGAAGTTTCAGCTCATCTCCCTTTTTATATAAACTCTCCACAGTCTATTTCTTCTCTCCACACTTTCTCTACTGCTCTCCCTACCTAAGCACATCCTTAGTTTGACAGCAAAATAATTATTTCAAAAGAATTGGCATGGGATCGCTGAGGAAGCTGAAGAAACACCCGCACCCTTTGACCGCCGCAGCCAGAGTGAGTTGATCCACAGAAAGCGCCCACCCCTGAACAAAGAAACCCACACGGATTGGTCGGAGGGGACGTTTAGATGTAATGTGTCCAAATCATACACAGGACTCTTCTGTGTTAAGAAAAGTTAGGTGGTCACCTCCTCGGAGCAAATCTGCAGTCAGGTGGGTTCGATGACCTGGACATGCGCACAGTGGTGCTCCCAAAGGTCAGAAATTGTAGTTTTTTGGCCACTCCATTTGGTGAGAGTGGTGAAAATAGGTCGCGCCTCATTTCTTTCACCTCTGTGTCACGGTGGGAGTGGAACACCTTAGCCACAGTGCGTGTGGCTTCGCCACTGGCAATGTAGCGAGCGGCCAGTAGGAACGTAGATCGGGATGCACACTGCGTCACCACGTCTATGCAAACATGGTGGATTCCATGTACAACACCAAGATGGCGACTTCCACGACACAGGTGGAGGGCCTGTATTCCTCGGTGCACCTCCACTCACTCCTCTCACCAGGGGAGAGGAGTCGGAGATGCACAGCATGATTAATGAGGCGATTAACAGAATCACCATCGCGGAGGGCCATCCAAGACCAAATTGAGAAAATACTCAGAGAATCTGTCAATCAAGACCGCACATACCGAGCTACTGCCGATGTGGCAGCGGAAGGTGCACTTCACGGAGCTTGGGAATGTGAGGAATTCCATGCACCTATGCACACCTCCAACCCCTTAAAAGTTGCTCACTCTGTCCAGCAAACTGCACAGAGCATCGGACAAATGGGCAACATTGACAATCTCAGTTGCTACTTAGAGAAAGTGAACTCCCTGTGCAAGAGACTTTCTCTCCAATCTGAGTACCAGGTTCAAGTCTTGTGATAAACATCTGAACCTACCCTCTGGGCTAAGCTCTTGGAGACCGTACGTAACTCTGAGATCGTTACCTTTGAAGACACTGCCATGGCCCTTATAGCCGACAAATCCCCAGGTATTGTGGGATCTCGCTTGGCCTAGAAGGTTAAGCAAAACATAAAAGAAAATCCTGCCACTATCACCAATGGTTATGGCTTGCATACAGCACTGGCATAGACCTCGCAAATGAATATGCAGACAAAGACCAAATTGAGTACAATGATTTGTACATCCAGAATATGACTCCAGCCTAGCGGGAAAAGGTCGAGCTTAATGTTTACCCAAGTACCAATACGTTTGTGGCCATCCTCAATAAGATGGAGCGTGTCTATCAGGTGTACCTCCGTACCCTTACTTCCAGCAAATCCAACAAGGTAGCTACAACACAGGTGGTTGCAGTACAGCCCCCTCCTGAGATCTCTACCCATTATACGGTAGAGGGAAATAACAAAACAAATGACGCCCCTTCTGACGACAAGCAGTCACACAAGGGGGTGGCGAGAACCAGAACTATAGAAACAGAAACTGAGACAGAGGCAATTGGAAAAATCCAAACGCCCAGCAGAACATCCAGAACCACAATGGTCCCGGCTATCAGCAGATCAAAGACAACAAGCATTTGACAATGCCGAATGTTGTCTTGCTGGCATTGGCATTAGTAGTGCAAAAGTTAGAGAGATGCATAATAGGAATGGCAGTGAAGTATTGAACTGATGCCAACCCCACCCCCACCCTGCAGAAACTGACAGGCACTGGGATGCGCCTTTGGATCATCGGCCATAGCGCTCATGCCATGTCACCTCACCCTACCCTGCAGACACCGACAAGTGTTGTGATGTGCCTTGGGGTCTTCTGGCCTTACTGTACAGGACCAGTGGGTGACACCAGGGCTGGGGGTCCACAGGATATGGCAGTCCATGCCAGTCCACCAGAGGCTGCCATTCCCCCCTTCAAAACAAGCCAGAAATGTGCCATAATATCAGACCAGTGCCAGTGACATCCCCAGCCCATACCTCTTCACCCAGGACTGGGGGGCCAGTGGAGAATGGGCTGTACTTGCCCCAGTATGAACTGGACAACCAGTCAGAGAGGGGTACATAGGTGGTACGACAGCCCCAAAGTAGATGCTCTCTACGCCAGCTGCACTTGCTTCCCTGGCAATGTGTAGAATCATGCAGCTGTCTGTCCCCTTGCCTGCCCCCAGCCCGCCACAGAGATGGGTCCTGTGACCATGATTTGGGCGTGGAGTAAGCATACAGCAATGGCTCTGGATGCCGTGGGATGCTCCAAAGGTGCACATCCTGTGCATGGGGGGCCTCTGCAGCTGTCAACCCCCTTTGCAAGAGTGGAGCAGCTGCAAGCATTGTGTGGAGCATGCCCTTATTTCAAAGCATATTACATATAGAATAATGCATCGGGTGGCATGTGTAATGAGAATTTTACACACAGCTGAGGTGTGGAATGCTACATAAACCCTGAGGGCAAAGCCCGAGGGATTCAGTAAAGCATCCCACACTGATTATTGCAAATGCATTAAGTTACAAGTGTACGTTGCACAGTCGCCATGCACCTCGTAAAACAGTCATTTTATGGAGCACTGTCACCAAATTTTCGGCACAGGCATTATAGGACCTCTGCTCAGGAACAGTATCACTGTCATTTTTGTAATGTGTCCCGAACACTGATTTCACACAGCAACCGCTCTATTCTGCGCCGGAAGTGCAAAAACACATTTCGGCCAGGATGTGAAAAGTGACAGCTGCACAGTTCACAAGAAGGTGTGGTAAAATGCCAATGTTGAGAATCTGGCGTGAAAATATTGTGAATTCGCTAACTTATGAGCGTGCATTGCGCAGTTGCTATGCATGCATGTAAAACAGTCATGTGTTGGATGTTTCCACCAAATTTGCAACTTAGGGTTTTTGAGAGCCCCCCTCATGAACAGTGGCACTGTTATCTCCTTACACGGTCTTGAAAGGTGATTCCGCACAGTGACTGCAAAATCACCTTTTCGGGACCGAATAATGCCATGACAGTGCAAGAATTCATAAGAAGGGGTCCCAAAAACCCCATGTTGAAAATTTGGGGCCAAAATTCGCAAAAATGCCTGAGCTATGTACTAAAGTTGAAAAAATCCTATCTATCCCGTTATACAGCTTACCAGCATTTCCTCAGTTTGCAGTCTGCTTTGAAGAGTGCAAGACGTGTTCCCAGTCCAACGATGATCATCGCTGATCTCCAAGGTAAATATGGGGTATGGGGGGTGGGAAGGCAGGGGTGCGAGTGGGTGGGTGCGGTGGGGCAGGGGGCACAGAGACTACAAGGGACCATTTTCCTTTTACAGGTAGGAAAAGAAACATAGCGAGACAGTTTTTTTTCAGGGGTTTTGCTGGTGTGGGCTTCCAGCGTGCCACCTAACTGTTTGGGGTCTGTAGCCGATGGGGAATTGGCACCCTCGCGGCAAAACAACACGGGGTGAATTTATGCCGACGGGGATTGAGCACCCCTGGCCGGCACACAAAGAAGGGAGGGGATGCAGGAGACGAGGCGAGATTAGGCACCCCTTGGCATTAAATAATTGGGGGGTATTTATGCTGACGGGGAGTAGGCTCCCCATCAACCACCTAAGAAAGGGGCAGGGTAACAGCAAAGAGTGGGCACCCCCTCGGCATTACACAACTGGGGGGACGCTTTTCTGCCAACAGGGAGTGTGCACCCCCGTCGGCACATTGACAGGGGGCAAGGGCAGCCAACAGGGGGATTAGGCACCCCCAAAGTTGTCAGTTCTACGGCCGTGTCCCGCCATGCACATAATGGTGGTGAGCACAGCAAGAAAAGGGCCATTGCATCTGATGAGCTTTGCTCGGATTGCAGCGGACCTTTCCTTAGATGTGCTCACCACATTATGTGTGCAGGCATGCAGGTTGATTGGGGAATGAGGGACGTACCCACTGATGCATGCCCTGCATCCTCCCAACAGCGACCGTGCCTCCAAATCTGCACTACCGCAAGATGCTGGCTTGCACAGGTTGTATTGCAAGGGGTATATCCTCGAGGAGGGAGGAGGCGATTCTGCCACTGTATAGGTCATTAGTTAGACCACACCTGGAGTACTGCGAGCAGTACTGGCATCCGTATCTGAAGAGGGACATTAAGTTACTGGAGGGGGTGCAGCGCAGAGTGACAAAGATGATCAAGGGGCTGGGGGACTTATCATACGAGAGGAGGTTGAAGGAGTTGAACATGTACTCACTGGAGGAGAGGAGAGACGGGGTGACATGATTGAAACCTTTAAATACATGAAAGGAATAAACAAGACAAGTACAGAGGGCTGTTCAAAGTAAGGGAGGGAGGGACACCAGGGCCATGATATGAGACTGGAGCGAGGAAGGTTCAGGAGGGAGATGAGAGACACTTTTACAGAGGGTGGTGGCTGGGTGGAATGCGTTACCTCCTGAAGTGGTATGCAGTAGAACAGTGGACTGCTTCAAACGAGGATGGGACAGGACAAGGGGGAGGGTTAATGAAGGGGAAGGGTGGAAAGGAGGGGCAGCTGCAGAATAAGGGGTGCTAGCTGCACATTCGAGCAGACTTGATAGACCTCTAGGCGTTTATCTGCTGGCAAATTTCGTATGTTCATATAAAAATGAGACCCTCCACAAGCTGCTGGAGGAGATCCATGCTGAGAGGGACGTTAAAGCTCCACGAACTATAGCAGCCCTAGCCCTGACCGCTGAATGGACACGCAGTCAAGGAAATCCTTTCCTAGTCTTGGCTGTTGAATGCTCGAACAGCCAAGGGAATCCTTTTATTGTACCGGTTACTGGCCAGGCTGATGCAACATTCAAGGAGGAACCACCTGTGCAGGCCATCACAGTGCCTGTGACATCAAAGGTACATCTTTACCCATTGCAATACACACAAAAGGCCTTGGAAGACCCTGCAGGCCTTCGGTTTCCAGGACAGGATGATGATGATGCCGATTCTGAAAATACCATTTGACAATTACAGGCCCCAGTCCAGACTGTGAGTGATGTGATCATTGATACAAATGCACAGGGATCAACCTTTTTTTTTTTTTTTTTTTCACTAGCCAGCCGGGTAAGTTTATTAAAAATTGCACTAGTCCACAATAATGACAGTAAATTTTGATCGGTTATATAGGAAAAATTCAAGCCAAGAAATGCTCTCATTATTTCATATTTATCCTGCTCCCACATTGCTTTCTGCCCCAACAAAAAAAGACTGCAATTCAATCACATGCAGTGTGTACCCACACTGTTTTTTACCATGTGCCCCTTGCTTCCTCTTTCTTCAACCTCTCCCCACCAAACCAGAGAATACCATAATAGCATATGTTCAATCAAGCAGTTCTAGCTCTGCACACACAATAGCCAACATCATCCATGCACCTCACCACAGTCTCACCCTCACTTGTAGGGCAATGTACAGAAGCAGGCAGAGAAAGGCACTCTCATCCCCCACCCTCTGATTAACCAGACCTGCACTTCAGGAAGTGTTCTTTCATTGCAAAGTGAGCCTGCGGCAGTTCTAGGATTTCTTTGGAGAAAGTTTAACACAGGGCTCTTAGGATGCAAGAAACTTTGACAAATCTGTTTATATATACTAGACACAAAAGTATTCATTTAATATGCTGTGCCCTAACAGATTTTTCATAAGTGTCCTTTCATCAGTCAAAGGAGAGCAGTAAACAGGCATGATGCTATACTACCGCTCTTTTCATATAGGATGATCTGAGCACACCAGGAATACCTATTTTAACCTTTCAAATTATATGTTTTACTAAGGTTTTGCTTAGTACCATACATGCTCCAAAGCATTGTTTTTAGGAAGAAATTACATACTGGGCAGTATAAGGGTGGTACTGCATGGGTGCCATTGACCAGCATCATCCATTAAAAGGAGCAGTGGACCCTACATCAGTCAGTAATGGCAGCTATGAGTGGCCACTTCACAGTCTAGTCTGCAATGGTGTCCAGCGAAAGCACAGAGTTGACAAACCACCTGGCTGGGCAGATGGTGTATACATCATAGCATTCTGTCACTACAGTGTTGGATACAGACACTCAAAAGGCTGGGAAATGAGGCTCACTGGTCTTAATATTGTGGGGAAATATCAAAGACATGTTCAGCAAACTGGAAGCTGGTGACTTAGCCACTGTACCCTTGATCACAGCATGCACACTAGTTGAATGTCCTAACAACCGAGTGATAAGGACTCGCATTAAGTCTTTTGTTGGACCCCCCTCCTGAAAACTACAGTTCTTAATGGGCTGCTAATTACACCAGGCCACCTAGAACATTAAAGGAGATTAGCAAAAGGACTACAGCCTGCTAAAGCAGGGACTTTTTCAACTTCAATAGCAGCCATGAAAAACCTGCACTAGTCAAGACGGACAAGTAGTGGGTTAGCTGCACTAGCCCTGGTCAATTTGCACTTGGTTCAGGGCTAGTAAAACAATGTTAAGCTCGAACCCTGCAAATGGACTGCCTTGTGTAAAGGCCATGGTCGGGGGCTGCCAGCTCACCATGCTTCTGGATACTGTAGCAGCCATGTCAGTCCTCCATGATGAGGACCCAGTCTCATCTGACTGGTCTACCAGCTGGAAGACTAGTGCACAGGAGTGTAGATAGTACCCAGCTACACACCTACCAATCTATTCCTCTACCTGTGGCCACCTCAGGACTGACTTTGCTTTTAACCTCATGATTCTAAGTCATCACCCCAGCACACTGGGAATTGACTTCCTAGCACTACACGACTGTGTAATGGATTTAGCCAACAGGCTACTCCTTCAGATCAAAGGACAATGTCATGCTGTCACCATTCCAGATTCACTTGTGGTGGCAGCCATCTCTCATAACAAGAAGGAGGAGTATGACATCATGACTTTGTTCAAAAGTCCTGATCCATTTTCTGAGCTTGCACCCTTGCTGCAAAAACAACTTGACATGTTTGCCACCAACATGCATGACTGTGGTAGGATGCACACTACCACTGAGATCACAGGGCCTAACCCTGTGAGACAGACGTGGTACCCATTTCCTGCTGAAGCCTTGCCATCATTGAGGGAGACCATCCAATCACTGCTACAAGGAGTGATTAGAACCTGTGTTTCTACTGTTAAAGCCAAATGGAGCTTGGAGACTCACAACTGACTATAAGAAACTTAATCAAGTTACCCCCAGCTGCGCCCCAACAGTAGCATCAGCACCTGATGTACTCAAGCTGTTGATACCGGACAAAATGTGGTTCACAGCTCTTGACACCTCTAATGGGTTTTGATCACTCCCATTAGCACAGGGAAGTTAATATACATTTGCCTTCACCTTTGATGGATGTCAGTACACCTGGACCGAACTTCCCCAGGGCTTTCGCAACAGCCCTTCCCTCTTCCATCTCCACATCATGGATGCTCTGCAGGGGATCTCCACACCCAAATGCCTCCTGCAATACGTGAATGACTTGCTCCTAGCAACTACCATAAAAGATGATCATTTGGCCTTTCTAGATGAACGTCTCTCTCTCCCCTCAAGAGAGCAGGCCTCAAGTGAAATCCCTCCAAGGTACAACTATGTAAGAAAGAGGTCATCTTCCTTGGCTTATGCATCGCAGGAGCCCAGCTATCAAGAAGATCCAAGGCTTGCAAGATCTTCCACTTCCTACTAGCATGGCAACATTCAGGCGCCTCTTAGGAATGGTAAACTACTGCAGGGATTTTATCCCTGACTTTGCCTTGAAGGCCGCTCCCTTGTATGAACTTCTGAAAGAGGATGTCCTGTGGACATGGGGCCATGCTCACACCGATGCTGTGACACAGCTCAAACAGGCCTTAACCGCAACCCCAGCACTGATCAGTCCCAACCCAGATCTTCCATTCCATTTGGAAACTGCCACATCTGATGTGGCCATGTCTGCAGTGCTGGAACAAAAGTACAATGGGGACTTAAGGCCCATTGACCATGCTTCTCAAATGCTGTCCCCAGTAGAGAGAAAGTATAGTCTCTGTGAAAGAACACTTTAGGCAACCAGCTGGGCTATCAAACATTTCATGTACATCATTGGGTATGCACCTATTGTCTTGCATACCTGTCACACCCCAACCAACTTCTTACTTTCCAACAAAGTAAAAGATGGTTCAGTTTCCAATACAAGACTCGCTCACTGGTCTTTGCTTTTGCAGGATAGGGACATCAAAGTACTACCGGCAAAAATCACATCCATCTTAGCCCATGTCCTACTCTACACAGGTAAGCCCCATGACTGTGCACTCCAACCTCCTGACTTACCTGAGCTGGGATCATTCTTACCGGCTACACCTGATATTCTAGAGGATACAAACATGTGTCACGTCTTTACAGACAGCTCCACCTCCCATGTGTCGATGGAGAGTAGGTAGCAGGATTTGGTGTGCTCATAAAGATGGGGATTTTAGGCACATTTCTAGGAAATGTACTGTCATTTCCTCACAGTATGCCAAATTAGCAGCTGTGGCCTGTGCCCTAGAAGTTATGCCCCATGGTGACAAGGATGCGATCATCTCTGCAGAGTCCAACTGTGTCCACTCCTCTCTTACTGTGTTTCTACCATTCTGGGAGAAAAATAACTTTACATCCTCTGATGGCACACCTGTCAAGCACAGTAATCTGTTTTCTAGTGATCAGAAACTCATCTGATAACGAAAGGAAGATACAGGTGACAAATTGTGGGTTGCACCACAGGTTTTGTGACCCAAATCCATCCTTATGGTTCTTGACACCCCCACTGGTGGACAACAGGGGGCAGATAATACCACCCAGAGACTCAAAACCATCATCTTGTGGCCAGATATGACCAAAGGCATAGAGCACTATGTGGACAATTGCATAGTGTGTGCCAAAAACAACCCAAGTTTGGTGAAAAGAAATGCCAAACTATTGCCACAAAGGCAATCCGGACCATGGAATGCAATACAAATAGATTTCATTGGCCCCTTGACTAACTCAAACAAGAACAACAAGTCTACACTTGTCACAGATTTGTTTTCTAAGTAGGTGGAAGCATTACCCACTAAGAATAACACAGCAGAGACAACTGCCAAGATCCTTGTGGATCAGTTGTTCTCCAGGTGAGGCCTACCCCTTAAGGTAGACTCAGACCTGGGAACCAGTTTTACAGCTGAGCTGATGAAGCAGACACTCCAAATGCTTGGAGTAGATCAAAAATTTCATATTTCATACCATCCTCAATCCTCAGGCCAGGTAGAAAGAGCAAACAGAAGAATAAAACAGATGTTATGCAAATTCATCAATGACAATCCCAAGGACTGGGATTCCTTCTTGCCACTACTGCTGATGGAAATCAGCTGCACTCCTGCAGCAACTACTCAGTGTACACCTTATGAGGTTATGACTGGTACTGCCATGAGATTACTTGAACACCTGTTGACTGACCTCCACACCCCTACCGCAGACAGAGTATCTGTGGACAACTACGTTGAGAAACTTCATGATGACATACCTATTCGCTGTCGATCACATGGGTAAAACTCAACCATAAACTAAAGCTCATTTTGATAAGCATGTCAAAAAAGCCGACTGGCAAGTTGGAGACTAAGTTATGCTTCTCCAATACAGACAACCAACTCATTCATTTGCCAGCAAATGGGAAGAACCATATCCCACTGTCAACAAACTCAGCCCTGCTGTCTATGAGGTCAGGGTTCAACAGCAAAAACAGACCACCAAGAAGTGGTTCCGTGCTAATCAGCTCAAGTTGTATAAAGGTGACCAATTACTTTTCCCAGCTCTCTTAGGCGGAATAGCACCCCTCACTTAATCCTTTTCTGTTTTTTTTTTTTTTCAGATACACTGGCAAGATAGCTACTTGCACATCCTCATCTTGGTGGGACTATTTTCTTTGACTAACTCTCAAGGCAAACCTTTCCCAACTAAACACAGATAACGTATTGCACATTTGCTTGACAAACTTAAACATTCAGCTAGAAATATCCCCGGCCCACAGGGAGTTCACACTAATGTCCCCAACAAAATGATTATTGTTAAGGAAGGCTCAGATGTCTATCTTAATGCCATGGTTGTAGCTCCAGACAAATCACGTTGCAGATACAATGGGAAACTGATTTCAGTGGTTACACACTTCCTGTAGCTCGTTTATCCAAAAGCTACTTTTTATGGATGGCCCAACACAGGGACTGCACCAAAGAGTACTCTCTCTAGTCAACAAACTTCTCCTAGACATACTACTAGTCTCTATAACTTGACTGCCTTAATAGATCCTACCTTTTGTGACCGCCTCAAATGTGAGGAATCTCATGCTTGCTGTTTTCATAACCATATGGCTACTGAAGCTATGTTCCTTTCTCTAGTCCCACCCACAGAAGAAGAACTGACACTATCCTCCTCAGAAACCTGGTCCTCCTTGTGGATTGACCGCCACATCTCTTCCAGGAGCTTTGATTAAAAATGTACAAGTTATGCATGTTCCAGTTATTTTTAATCTTACACACTGGAATATGGCTGAGATTGGTCTTTGTCACACAATCAACATTTTTTCAGTATGATGTTTCTAGACATTGTAGCTTCTTACCAAACTCACACAAATGATCCAGTCAGTGACCCTCATGCCACTGATCACTTAGAAGCCTTTAGACCAGCACCTAATGCTAAACGTAAATCACGTGCTAGGCGTGATGCCACAGATATTACATAGAAACATAGAAGTTGATGGCAGATAAGGACCGCATGGCCCATCCAGTCTGCCCATTTCTTTTTCTACCTTATGAATGTGCCATTGGCCTTTGCTCTGTCAAAGACCTATCTAGTCATACTCGTCTGTATTGCTCCCTTATGCCTATCCCATGCCTGTTTGAAGCCCTGCACTGTATTCATATCCACCACTTCCTGAGGTAGGCCGTTCCATGTACCCACCACCCTTTCTGTGAAAAATAACTTCCTCACATTACCCCTTAATTGGCCTCCCTCTAATCTCATGCCGTGTCCTCTTGTCCTGCTATTTTTCTTATATTGAAACATATTAGACTCTTTTCACTCTGTTAATGCCCTTAAGGTGCTTAAATGTTTCAATCATATCAACTCTCTCCTTCCTTTGCTCTAGGGTATACATATTGAGCTCCGTTAATCTGTTCTCATAGGTTTTCTGATGCAGGCCCTGCACGATTTTGGTTGCCCTTCTCTGGACTGCCTTAACCTAGTTAATGTCCTTGTGAAGGTGTGGCCTCCAGTACTGCACACAGTACTCCAGATGAGGCCTAACCATTGTCTTGTAAAGAGGGATTATTACCTCCCTCTTATGACTTGTGATACCCCTACTAATACACCCCAACACCCCCCTAGCCTTACCTACTGCTTTAGTGGTCTGCTTGGATGATTTCAGGTCATCTGTGATGATGATGCCAGAGTCTCCTTCTTCCCTTGTGACTGCCAGCAACTCCTCTCCCAACCTATAGGTGGCTTCAGGGTTTCTCTTCCCTATGTGAATGATTTTACACTTCTTTGCATTCAACCCCAGTTGCCAGTCTTCCGACTATTTTGCCGGTTAATCCAGATCTCTTCTCATTCTGCCCACCCCATCTGGATTACCTACTCTGTTGCAGATTTTGGTGTCATCTGCAAACAAACTGACCTTACCTTCCAGTACATCTGCAATGTCACTGATGAAGATACCGAAGAGGACTGGCCCCAAGACTGATCCCTGAGGTACTCCATTGGTGACCTGCATCTCTTCTGACTGTATCCTGTGTGCTTTGTTGCTGGAGCTGTTGTGGGGAGATGGGGCAGGCGATCCCGGGGCCACATTGGTGGCGGGAAGGAAAGGAACCACATCGGTGGTCAGAGGAGGACCGGGGGACCAGCAGAAGCCACATCGGTGGTGAAGGGAGAGATTGGAGGGCTGCCGCTCAGAAGCAAGGAGTGGCGGGGCCAATCAGCGCTGAGTGCGCAAACCTTGGTTGTGCGACTAGGCTATAAATACAGGTTACTCACCTGTAACAGGAGTTCTAGGAGTGGTATATGTTGTTCAACCACACTTACTGGCAGGTTTCTTGCCACTTTAAATCTTGCCGGAAGGTCTTCAAGCTGGCTCCTCCCACCCTCCCGGGAGGTAAAACTCTCAGCTCTACCCCATGATGCCAGATCTAGCCCACTGGAAGCCAGGTTATGCGTTGAAGCCGGGAGGTCGGGTGGGTTGTGTGGATGAACAACATATATCACTCTAGAACTCGATACCTATATTCAAGAGATAATAATGGATATGTTGTTCAATCCACACTTACTGGCGGACTCTAGCAGTTCTCCAGGAGGAGGGAGGCAAGGCGCACACCCCCTACTTGGGAAATAAGGACCGGAGAACCGAGGTCCCAAAACTAGCATCCCGGCGTGATTCAAGGTCGATGTGGTAGTTGGTAATGAAGGTGTGTGCTGACTTCCAGGTAGCAGCCCAGCAGATTTCCTGGATAGGGACGTCCCTGGAAGCAGCCACCGAAGCAGCGGTATGGCGGGTGAAATGAGCTCTTATCCCTTTGGGAGGCTCCATGCCCACCAATCTATAGCGGAGATCTATGCAGGAGGTGACCCATCTGCCTATCATCTGCTTGGCTGCAGGTCTGCCAGGTGCAGCTTCAGCGTAGGTGACAAACAGCTGGCGAACCTCTCCCCGAACTTCAGCCGTCCGCTCCTTATAATAAGAAAGTGCTCTTCTCCAAAGTATGGAGCCTATATTCGGTCTCCGAGGTGTGACTGGGGTAGAACATTGGTAGAGTCAACACCTGGTTAAGATGAAACTCCAATACCACCTTCGGAAGGAATTTTGGGTGGGGGCGCAGGACAATCTTGTCCCTCTGGAAGACCAGATAAGGATACTAGATGGAAAGCACCTGGAGCTCTCTCATCCTTCTGGCTAATGTGATAGCCACCAAGAAGGTGGTCTTCCATGACAGGTGAGAGATGTCACAGCTGTGCATCGGTTCGAATGACTTGCCCATGAGCTTAGCCAATACCAGCAGTAGATCCCACAGAGGTGGAGGTTCTCGCACCAGAGAAGATATGTGATCAAGGCCTTTGAAAAAGCACCCGACCACCTTCTCCTGTGTCACTGACTGCTTCCGAGCCCGCTCCCGGTAAGCAGAGGTGGCTGCCAGATGCACCTTAAGGGTCGTCGACCAAAGCTCTAGCTGAGAAAGGGACCACAGGTAGTCCAGAACGCTAGCCAAGGAACAGGAGGAAGGGTCCAACCCCTTATCCTGACACCAAATGGAGAATCTTTTCCATTTGAAGGCATAGCATTTTCTGGTCGACTCCTTACCGGATGCCTCAACAATGTTGAGGACCTCGTCGGAAAGACCCAAGGCCTGGAACTCTAGCTGTTCAGGAACCAGGCCGACAAGTGCAGGGATTGAAGGTCCAGGTGGAGTACCTTCCCCTTGCTGACCGAGATCAGGTCCGGGTGGAGTGGAAGCTGCCTCGGGAGCCTGGAGCGGAGGCTGAGGAGATCTGGATACCAGAACTGGCAGAGCCAGTCTGGGACTACCAGAATCACCTGTGCCTTGTTCCTTTTCGCCTTGAGAAGCACCTGGTGGATCAAGGGAAATAGAGGGAAGGCGTAGAAGAGGCCCCGAGGTCCACGGTCTCGAGAAGGCATCCCCCTGCAGTGAGCCCTGCTGAGGGGGCCGGGCATGACACAGCCTTCACATTCTCCCTGGAGGCAAACAGGTCCACCTGAGGGGTGCCCCAGTGGGAGAACAGATCTTTTACTACCTCCGGCAGAAAAGACCGCTTGTGAGACACAGCACCTATCTGGCTGAGGGCATCGGCCAGAGTGTTGGAGGCTCCTGCCACATGGATGGCTAGGAGATCCGCCTCCAGGCTGATCATGAGAGAGACTAAGTGCGGAGAGCCTCCTTGCACAGAGGCAAGGAGTGCATCCTGCCCTGATGGTTTAGGTAGTACATGGTCGTGGTGTTGTGCATCTGGACCTGGACCACCTGACCCTGTACAATCGGAGTGAAGGCAGTGAGGGATAGTCGGACCTCTCAAAGCTCCAGCAGGCTGATGTGGCATTGAGACTCCTGAGGGAACCAGAGACCATGAGCTCAGAGCTCCCCCAGATGGGCACCCCAACCCATCAGAGAAGCGTCAGCCATCAGAGTGACCGTCGGCTCGGGGCAGACAAACGGGATACCCTCCTACAGATGAGATAGAATGAGCCACCAGAGGAGGCCGTTCCACATCTCCTGGGTCACTGTCATTGGTTGGTCCAGAGGACTGGAGTGCTGTGACCATTGGCAGACCATCCCTCATTGCAGGGGACGCATATGCCAGCAGGCCCAACAGACCACGCTGGTGCAGTCCGCCATAAGGCCCAGAAGGCACAGGAAGTCCTGGGCAGGGCACAATTGCCCAACCAGAAATGACTGGGCAAAGGAGGAAAAGGAACTCGGCCCTGTCACCGGGAGCCGTGCTCTGGCTCGAAGAGAGTTGAGCTCTGCCCTGATGAACTGAATCACCTGCAATGGCATGAGTTCTGATCTGGCCTCATTGATGAGGAGGTCAATCCGAGAACAAACCTGGAGCACCAGATCCCTGGACCGCTCCACCTCCAACCTGGAGGGAGCTGCTATCAGCCAGTCATCCAGGTAAGGGTACACCTGGACCCTTCGGTGCCACAGGAATGCTGTCACCACTGCCATGCATTTGGTGAAGACTCTGGGAGCTGGAGAGAGGCCAAAGGGCATGGCTCGGAACTCATAAAGGGAACCCTCTGCCCTGAAGCAGAGGAATCGCTGGTGAGACGGACGGATTGGGATGTGAAAGAACATGTCCTGAAGGTCCAGAGAACAGAACCACACGCCTCATTCCAAGGATGGAATGATCTGAGCCAAAGTGACCATCCTGAAGGTGCGAGACCTTAGGAACTTGTTTAGGTCATGTAAGTCGAGAATGGGGCGCCAGACCCCCATCCGTTTTGGGACCAGGAAGTACCTGGACACAAACCCTGGGTCTGGAGGAGGGTCCACCACCTCCCTGATCACCTCCTTCTGGAGGGGCAGGGCAATGTCGGCTCAATGAGCTGACAGAGAGGCTGCGGAACTTGTAGCTCCCCGTGGGGCGACTGCTCAATAGGATGGGGACTGCTCGAATTCCAGAGGCAGACCCCTGCCTACCACTTCCAACATCCAGCGGTCCATGGTGATAACGGACCAGGTGGAAAGGAAGTGGCGGAGCCGTCCCCCCATGGGGGGAACCCAGGGAGGAGTGACGAGGTTGGGAGTGACACCCCCCAACCCGTCACTGGGCAGGCTTGGAGGAAGGGCTGGCCGAGGAGCCACCTGGACCTTTCCCTCCCAGCTTCCTGCTGGAGGAAGCAGCAGGCTTGGCTTTGGGGTGCCAAGTGCAAGCCTACTGGCCCTGATGCTGGTGTTGCTGGGCCAAACGTGCCACAGGGGCTGAAGGATGAAAGGGCTTATGCTGCTGCTGGCAGCCTTTGTCCTTTTGGGCAGACGTGACCAAGTCCAAGGTGGCACTGGACTTCTCGATCCATTGAAGATGACCCTTCACCCTGGGACCTAACAACTCGGTACCCAGGAAGGGAACATCTGCCAGCTTGTGCTGGGTATCCGCCATAAAGGTGGGAGCTTAAACAGCAGGCTGGTAGGAAAGAGGTCTGCAGTTATATTCTGTTTTAACTGAAATATTTGAATAGTTTGTAAGTGAAATTAGTTCTATGTGTTAAAAATTATTACCTTGAATTAGAACTGTTACTTGGGCTGTGATATTGTAACTTTGGAGGCTTGGGGATAGTTGTTTGGTAGGGATAATTAGAGGGAAATTTAAATGTGTTGTTTGCCTGTGTTTGGTAAGAGCCCTCCCACCCACCCTGTTTTGAAGGCTTTCTAAATACTGAAAAGCCACTGGAGGTTGGGATTGAAGGGCTGAGTATTTCTGTTTGGGACTGAAATTGAGCAGCAGGAGCTGGTGGGCCTGTGACATCATCACGGTACCTGATGTCTGCTACACACACTGTTAGTGGGACCCGAGCACACACTGGACTGTATGTGTTTGTGAGACTTGGGAACTTTATTGGTGGGGTTAAATTGGGTTTGTAAATAACTACAGTCAGTAGAGAGAAACTGTACTCAGGGAAAGGGACTGAGAAAAGGGTGCTATTATAAACAGAGGGGATAATCAGGTGGCCATATTCCACCATGGCAGGCATCTGGAGGGTTGTAGGCTGCCCAGGCTGTGGGATGCAATAATTCTAAACTGGGCCTGAGAGAGGGAGGCTGCCCACCTGTAGACAGCTATCTTGTATCAGGAGTGAGGTATACTGGTTAAGGAGTAAGCTGTGGAGCTGGGGGTGTCCAAGGATAAGGGTGTGGATATGGGCAGCAGAAGGGTGGGGCTGAGGGAGGCTGGGGCAACGCCTGAAATTGGAAGATGGTTACAGCAAGCAGGAGGGGGATATTAGGACAGAGGACCTTAGATAGGGAAGTTGATGCTAAGGGGAAAGCACGGGTGAAACATTCTGAATACAAAGAGACTAGAGGGGAAGAGTCAGGAGGGGCTGTGCTGTGCAGCCTAAAACAGCAGACTGTGGGAAGGGAGCTCCTAAGGTGAACAGTGCAAGAGAGGAAGAAGAGGTCAGTTTAGAGATGCAGTCAGGGAAACTCTGGTTACTTGATGGAGGCTGACAGAGTGTCACAATAAATTTGAGCTACTAAGCAACCTAGAGGGGGAGGAAGGGGTTGGTGGAAATGAGGAAAGTTATACAGAGGCCGGGGGGAGGGAGTCGGGATACCCATAGGGCATCACAAACCAGCTGTGGAAAGGATAGACATAGTCCCAGAGGAAGAAGGGGAAACATATATGTTAAGCAAATGGGGGAGATGCAACATATTCCAGACATGAGGGAGGAGAGCATGACTGGAGAGAAACGGGGAGACAAGGAGGTGGGAGAGGAGCCCCCCTTCAGCAGGGAGGTCAGTACCAAGGATGGGGCCCTAGCTAAAGGGGACCCACAGAGAGCCTCTGGAGGCAGGATACTATTACAAGGGGGGAGGATGGTGGTGTGGGGGAAGGGGAAACCATCAGGGCCAGGATAAATGGTTCAGATAAGAGAGGGTTAAAGGGGACACCTATTCAGAGGGGTTTGAGTTAAGTGGGCAAAAACAGCAAGGAGGCAGAAAGGGAGGTGACAAGGGGTCTCTAATAAGGCAGGAAGACTCCCATGAAATTGAGATCATGAATGGGGGAAGGGAGCTGAGAGGGCATAGTGGAGGTAACCATAAGGATGTGTGGTGTTAAGGTTCTGTTATTGGGAGACTCGATGATTAGGGGTATCCAGTGGGAGGGACAGGGGGTGGATGCCATAACCAGGTGAAGGTAGTGAGTATCTCTGGGCTGACAGTGCACAGAGCAAAGTTCATGGTGTATGAAATGGTTGGGGATTGTGGAGGAAACCCGGTTCCTGGTGCATTTGAAGACTAATGATCTAGAGGGAAATAGCGTTTTGGAAATCAAGCAAGGTTCAGAACTTGCAGAGTCTGTCGGGATAATGGATGCAACATTTCCTTTTTGGAGATATTGCCAGTACCAAAGGCCTCAGTGGAGAAAAATGAAGCTCACAGAGGTTAACCGACTGGCTCAGGAAGTGGGGGGAAGAGAATGGGTTGGGGTGTTAGGAACTGGAATGGAGTTTGGGAGGATAAGGGACTATATGCCAAGGACAGGTTCATCTTGCCCCATTAGGGAAGGAAGTCCTTAAACAGGGGATGGCTGACTACATACAAGAAAGGTGGGGTTTAAACTTGTAAGGGGGGAAGGGATAAGGAGGGGTTGATCAGAAGCCCTCTCCTCCAGATAGGGAGTAGCCTTCAAGCCCAAGGGGAGGGGGAAACAGACTGGAGGGTGGAGGTTTCAGGAGGAGCAGGGGAGGATGGAAGTATAAGGAATCTGGGTGGGGTTCGACAAAGAGGATCAGGGATAAGGGGTGGGGGTTGGTGTTAGTAAATGCCAGGAGCTTGGGAAACAAGTTGCCAGAGTTCCAGGCCATGCTGTTTGGGGGGGGGTGGATGTGGCAGCAGTCACAGAGACGTGGGCCAACAAAAACCATGACTGGGACCTAAATGTACGGGGTACACTATGCTTAGGAAGGATAGGAGGGCAGAGGGGGTGGAGTGGCTATGTTCATTAGAGATGACATAGAAATTGCTATGGTAGAAGAGGCAGAGGGAAACGTGGAGGCCTTATGGGTCACCCTACGATCCCCAACAGGAGATAAGGTCAAGCTGGGAGTAGCATATAGGCCCCCCGGGATGAGTGATGTTCTAGAGGATGGTTTGCTGGACAACATTGTTGCCCAGTGTGGTCCAAAAGGGGAAGGAGTGGTGTTGATGGGGGACCTTAATATGTCAGGTACAAACTGGGGAACCATGTCCTCTAAGGTGGCCAAGGAGCAGAGGCTGCTGGATGACTTCCAGGATGTGTTCTTAACACAGCATGTGATGGAGCCCACAAGGGAGGGGCATGTCCTGGATGTGGTTCTGGCAGATGGGGATCTGGTAAGGGACATGGTTGTACAGGACCCCTGACTGGGAGTGACCACAATACTGTCTGGTTTCAAATAAGCATGGGGAGGGGGTGAGATCTAAGACACTGGCAGTGGACTTCAGGGGGCAGACTTTATGGGCATGGGAAATATTCTCAAGGATCACTTGAAGGGGATTACCTCAACGACAAATGTGGAAAGGAGATGGGAGGTCATAAAACGGGGACTTCATGAGGCAGTCAGGATCCGCGCTAAGTTGAAACGTAAGGGAGCAAGGTCACATAAACCATGCTGGTGGTCCAGTGAGGTACAGGTAGCAGTCAGAGAAAAGAAGGCGGCCTACAAAAAATATAAAACAACAAGAGGGGATAGGGATAAGGAAATGTACCAGCTTGCATCTAGAAAAGTCACCCGTATGGTGAGGGGAGCAAAGTCCAGTGAAGAGCAGCGGCTGGCACAGGGGATACATGGAGGGGAAAAGGGGTTCTTCCGGTACATTGGGGAGCGGAGAAAAACTAAGGGCCATCTCAGCAGATTGAGATCAGAAGGAGGGTGGGTGGAAGAGGCGAGGGACCAGGCAGAGGTATTTAACGAGTACTTTGCCTCTGTGTTCACTAGGGAGGGGGATGGGATATCTACAAAGCAAGGCATGAAGGGGATAGAAGTGGCAGGGAGTGGGATCAGGGGAGCAACAGAAATGGAGCAAGAGGGAGAGAAAGGTACCCCAGGGGTGTCACATCTGGATAAGGATAAAAAGACCAGTAAGGTGGAGAGGACGGATGATGCTATCTCCGCCAAAAGGGTGTGGTTAGCCCTCAAGGCCCTAAAGAAAGACAAATCTCCTGGGCCAGATGGCATTCATCTGAGAGTACTATGGGAATTGGCAGACATACTGGCTACATCCCTGGCGGAGCTTTTCAGCAGGTCACTTGAGACAGGGAGGGCACCTAGGGATTGGCGAGAGGCACATGTGGTACCAATCCATAAAGGGGGGGGGTCAAGGGAAGTACCAGGGAACTATAGACCCATCAGTGTGACCTCGGTGGTGGGAAAATTAATGGAGAGTATACTAAAGGAACGATTGGGAGTGTACTTGGAGGAGGTGGGAGGTCTGGATAATCGGCAACATGGGTTTGTGCCAGGTAGATCATGTCAAACCAACCTTGTGGAGTTCTATGAATGGGTAACATCAGAACTGGACAGGGGTAAGCCTGTGGATGTATTATTCTTGGACTTCAGCAAGGCGTTTGACTCTGTCCCCCACAATGGTCTGGTGGAGAAACTGATGGGGTTAGGAGTAGGCCCTTTGATTGTCAGATGGTTTAAAAACTGGCTAGCTGGACGCACTCAGAGAGTAGTGGTCTGTGGGGAGCTCTCGAACCCTAGAGAGGTAGGTAGTGGGGTACCACAGGGCTCAGTCCTGGGTCCGATCCTGTTTAATGCATACATATCGGACATCAGGGAGGGTATATGGTGTGAAATGAGTCTCTTCACGGATGACTCCAAGATGGGAGCAGTAGTTGAGGGAGAAGAGGGGAGGTTGGCCCTGCAAGGGGACCTGGACACCCTGGAAAGCTAGGCTCACACATGGAAATTAAATTTCAATATCACCAAGTGCAAGGTGTTACATCTTGGTCAGGGAAACCCTAAACACAGGTACACCCTGGGAGGGGAGGCGCTGGAGGCCTCAATAGGGGAAAAAGACTTAGGGGTCATGGTGGATACAGGTATGAATAACTCTGAGCAATGCAGAAGAGCAGCTAGCAAGGCAAACAGGATGTTGGGATGCATCGTAAGGGGGATCACCTCTAGGAGCAAGGAAGTGATTCTGCGCTGTACAATGGACTGGTTAGACCACACCTTGAGTACTGTGTACAGTACTGGAGACCACACTTGAAGAGGGACATACAGCTCCTGGAGAGGGTACAGAGGAGGGCAACAAAGATGATACGAGGGCTAGGGATTTGACTTATGAGGACAGACTTGAGGAGCTCTGCCTGTTTTCATTGGAGGAGAGGAGAGACAGGGAGACATGATTGAGGTCTTCAAGTACCTTAAGGGAATAAATAGGGTAAACATGGAGGATCTTTAGACTAAAGCAGGAGGTATCACCAGAGGGCATGGTTTGAAGTTGGAAGGTGGAAGGGTGGGGGAAGAGGAGGAGGTTTTTCACTGAGAGGGTGGTGGACCCTTGGAATGCACTGCCTGGTGAGCTGGTTCAGAGATCCACAGTGGAGGGCTTCACGAGAGGGTGGGACAGACACAGAAAGTGGATGTATCAGATGATGGCCTGTCCCGGGGGGGTGGGGATGGATGATAGGAGTTTCTGGAGCACAAGGGATGGGAGGGTCTCGGCACCCAACTAAGGATCTAGGTTCAAGCAGACTCGATAGACCGTAAGGCCTAATCTGCTGGCAAATAGTATGTTAGTATGTTAGATCCACAGCCAAGTTCTGCGGCACAAGGCCACTGCGGCCGCTACTGACCAGGCACATGAGTCAGCAATGTCCAAGGAAGTTTGGAGCTGCTGTTTAGCCACTGCCCTTCCCTGATCCTGCACCTGCTTGACCGTCGTTTGAAGGTCAGCCGGGAGAGATGAGGAGTCACCTCATCCAGGGAGCCCAAAAGGGCGTGTGAAAAGTGTGCCATCAGGACAGCTGAGCTAGCCTGATGAAGGCCTAGGGAGGAAGCAGCATAGACCTTCCGCCCGGAGTAGTCCGATTTCTTGGACTCCTTAACGGGTGGCTTGTCCACATCCCGAGCGTTCCCAGAACACCGGAAAATGCTGTCGGTCACTAATCCCTCCGCAGAGTGGTGTTCCGAGAAACCGGACAGTGAACCGGTAGGGACAGCATACTTCCGAGCCATCCTGGCTGAAGGTGCTGGACAAGAAGCTGGCCACTGCCACAGCTCCAGGGCCAGGCCAACAATGGCTCTGGCCACTGGGAAGGCCTCCGCAGGGGAATCCCCTCAGTCCAGTATCTCCGTGAGGGGATACTTTGGCACATTTTGAAATGGGTTCGAGCTTCATCCCAGTGGACTCTGAGATGAGTCAAAGCATTCCAAGGATCAAGGATGGGCTCTCGTTCACCGACTGACTCCCAATGGACTCCAAGTCAAGTGACCTGGAGAACAAGGAGTCATCATCGTCAGACTCCGAGGGGTCTGCGAACAGCTGCTGAGCGCCTGAGCCACCCTCCACCTGTCGAGGTCGATCAGAGTGAGGGTGACTGACAACCTATGGGGCAAACCCTGACCCAACTGAGAATCCTTGGTCGGGGCCCCAAGTCTTCAGTTGTGGAGGCGGAGGTTCCACCACCAGCGGGTGGTGCGCAGCTGCCCCGCCAACCGGTGCCGGCTCGCCCTTGACCACCACGAGGGGTTGTTCTCAAGCCGCCTGCGACAGCCACTTAATGGCCAAGGAAGGCGACGGAGTCTGCTTGTTCCTGGACAAAAGAAGCTGTCACATTAAACTGGGAAATGATGCAACTTCAGCCGAGCCTATCCTCCAAGAGAACAACGAGGATGAGCGGCACGGCCGCTTCCATGGTGCCCAGACCGAGACCCCAGATCGCCGGTGGGACCGCTGGATCTGGAAGTGGTCCGGTGACCAAGACCTTCGGGGATTCCAAGGGTGGGTCAGAGAGGGGACGGGCGGGGGAAACCCGCTCTTCCCTTGGTTCAGGGACCTTAACCAGGGTCTCCGGCACAGAAGGCACAGGCAAGTCCTCGGTTTCCACCAGGGGAACTGGTGAAGGAGGATTGTCGGCTTCTCCGGTCGACAAACTATCCGATGGAGCGAGAAAAATCTTGACCACATCGACAGGTGTCTCGGCCGAAGTCGAGTGTCGACTATCCAGGGAAGGGGACCTCTCCTGCTCCCACGAATGTAGACAGTGGGACTTACCTTTGGAGTCCTTCTTTTTGACAGAGAGGAACGTCCCAATGGCCCTTCTCCCTTGGTGGAGAGGGACTGGCAAAGCTCCGTAAATGAAGCTGTATAGGATGAGCCCAAAGAGAGCGGGATAAATGCTGCAATCGAAGATAATGATGATGCGACCTGGGCCGCCGCCTCCTCGAGGGCGATCATCTGCTCTAGATATTCTGCCAAGCCCGCCGCTGCGGACACCTTAAGCAGACCTCCTTGAAACTTGACCGGAGGATAACATTTTCAGGTCGCCCAAGAGCAATCACAGCACGGTCCTCCGAGACCGAAGCCGAAAAGGATTTGCATAACTCACAAGCCTGTGAGCCATGGCAGAATCCAAGGCAATACATGCATGTGGAGTGTGGATCGGTCCTGGGGGCATCTTCTGCCCACAGGGGCACCGACGAAATACAGGAGTCGATTTGCCCACCGCAGCCGCAAGAGAAAAAGAAGACCGGAGTCTTTTAAACTTTAGAATGATTTTCAGTTTAACCAAAAGAGTGTGGATCCAGGTCTAAAACGCAGAGCGCTAAGGAGGGCACCTGAGCTTCCAAGCAGTAAGGAAGATCTGGTGTCATGGGGCGAAGCCAAGAGTTTTACCACCCATGTGGGTGGGAGGAGCCAGCCTGAAGACCTTCCGGCAAGATTTAAAGCGGCAAGGAACCTGACAGTAAGTGTGGATTGAACAACATATCCACATCCCTAGAAAGGCCATTAGCCCAGTCACAAGTGCTGCTATGTTCACTGTTGCTGGAGCTGCTGTGGGGAGATGGGGCAGGCGATCCCAGGGCCACATCAGTGGCGAGAAGTAAAGGGACCACATCGGTGGTCAGAGGAGGACCAGGGGGCCAGTAGGAGCCATATCGGTGGTGAAGGGAGAGATTGGGGGACCGCCGCCACTCAGGAGCAAGGAGTGGTGGTGCCAATCAGTGGTGGGTGCGCAAAAGTACAGTTACATAAGAACTTACCGTAACAGTAGATCTTCGAGAGAGGCTCTTGCAGTAGGTAATTACATATAGGACTGAATCCCAAGCAGTCTGGAACAAATAAAAGGCACCAGGAGGAGGAAACTACTCCAGAAGATAGCAGTAGATGTGCAAGCCTCAAGACAGGAGGCCCTGCAAAACAGCTAGCCAAAGCCTGCTCTACGGTGAGAGGCAATGTCTAAACTTTAGTGTTTCGTAAAGGTATGGACAGAAGTCCAGGTGGCGGCAGCGCATATGTCTGCCGCAGACAGATTCTTGAAACAAGCTGCAGAGGCCGCTACTCCTCGTGTGGAGTGGCCTCTGACTTGACCCGAAGGGTCTTGTTGTACTTGTCATAACAGAAAGTGATGCAAATGAGCCAACTCACTAGAAGGCATTGCTTAGAAACAGCATTGCCTTCCCTTTTGTGAGCAAAAGAGACGAACAACTGATCAGTCTTTCTGAGATCCTTTGTCCTGTTGGTGTAGTATCTCAGAATCCGGTGAACATCCATGGTATGGAGTAAATATTCCCCTTGGTTGGAGTACTGTGTGAAAAAGGCAGGTAACTCTATGGACTGATTTAAGGTAGACTCTGCTACTACTTTAGGTAGAAACTTAGGATTCGTTCGAAGAGCAACTCGTTCTTTGTGAAAAATCAAATAGGGGATTTTACACATAAGGGCCTGGAGCTTGGAAATTCTTCGAGCTGAAGTAATGGCCACCAAGAAGAGCGTCTTCCACGAAAGAAACTTCAGATCTGTGGTTGCTGCAGGTTCGAAGGGAGGAAGAGTAAGTTTCTCGAGAACAAAGTTCAAGTCCCAAGGGGGAGCAGGAGTTCGGATGGGAGGGCCTCAGATGAAGGACCCCTCTGAGAAAGGTCTTAGAGACCTCCAGTTGGGCAAAGGCTTTATCTGCGAAGGGAGCATGGTAGGCTGAGATAGCAGCCATGTGCACCTTCAAGGAGGAATGACTGAGACCCAGGTCGAAGAGATGATGTAAATATTCCAGCAGAACAGCCACTGAACAGGAGAATAGCTCCACATTCCTAGAGGCGGCCCACATAGAGAATCTCTTCCATTTCATGGCATAAGTGGACCTAGTGGAGGGTTTTCTAGCCTCCACCAAAATCTCTGCCACTTTTGGAGAGATGCCAAAACAGAATTGGGCTAGGTCTGCAAGAGCCATGCATGAAGTTGAAGGGACTTGAGACCTGGATGGACCAGGGTCCCCTGATCCTGGGTCAGCAAACTTCGAGATAAAGGAAGAGGAGAAACCTCTGAGTATTGTTGTAGAAGAGAGAACCAGATTTGCCTGGGCCAGAAAGGAATGAGAATGAGAATCATTCTCGCTCCTTCTGTGGATAGCTTCTGCAAAACTCTTGGGATCAGTGGAACTGGGGGAAGGCATAGATGAATCTGTCCTTCCAGTCTAGCGACAGAGCGTCGCTCCAGAAAGTGCCTCGCTCTGGAGCGAGCGAGCAAAAGCTGGGAAGTTTTGCATTTTGGGGGGAGGCGAAGAGGTCTACCTGTGGAGTCCCCCAAAGCTGAAAGATATCGTCGAGCACCTTTTGATCCAATTCCCACTCGTGTGCCCTGGCAGAGGAGCGGCTTAGTTTGTCTGCCAGGGTGTTGTCAACTCCTGGAACATGGATCACGGTGAGGTGAAGGTTGTGACGAGATGCCCAATCCCAAACCCCCATGGTTTCCCTGCATAGAGGGTAGGAACGAGTTCCTCCCTGCTTGTTGATGTACCACACCACACACATATTGTCCATCTGGACAGCTAGGTGGCCGGGAAGAATGTATTGGTGAAGGGCTTGGAGAGCGTATAGCACAGCTCGAAGCTCGAGCATGTTAATCTGGAGAGTTAGTTCCAGGCTGGACCATAAATCCTGGGTCCGATGAGGGCCAAGATGGGCTCCCCAAGTTTCGCCTGATACGTCCGTGGCCAGAGTCTGGGAGGGGGGAGGATGAAAGAAGGGGACCCCCAAAAAAGGTTCTCTCGAACCATCCACCATTGCAAGTCCCATGCCATCGGCAAGGAGATCAGAACTAGTTGATCTAGGTCATCTACAAGTTGATCCCACTGGGAGCGAAGAGTCCATTGAGAGATTCTCATGTGGAGTCGAGCAAAGGAGACCGTCAGAATAGCGGCCGCCATGAGCCCCAGAAGACGGAGGACCGACCTCGCCGGAATCCTCCTGCTTTCTGATAGCAGGGAAATCTGGGATTGAAGAGAGGCCGCCCTGTCTGGAGGCAGGAAGGCCTTGCTCGCCGTCATATCGAGGACAGCCATGATGAACTGAAGTCTCTGGGAGGGGTCCAGATGGGACTTGGAATGGTTGATGGTAATACCCAGGCCAGTGAAAACCTGCTGGGTGAGGGAGAGAAAATGTAGGAGTTCCTCCCTGGATGAGACCACCAGGAGCCAGTCGTCCAGGTAAGGGAACACCTGAACACCCACTGTGCACAGGTGGGCCGCTACCACAGCCAGGCATTTGGTAAATACTTGGGGTGCCGAGGAAAGACCAAATGGGAGCGCCCTGAATTGGTAGTGGTCCCCCTGAAACACAAAACGAAGATACTTGCAATGAGAAAGGCGAATGGGAATGTGCAGATAGGCATCCTGCATATGCAGTGCACAAAGCCATTGACCCGGCCGAAGAAGGGGCAGAAGATTCTGCAGAGAGAGCATCCTGAACCTTTTGTATTCCACATAAAGGTTCAAGCTGCTGAGATCTAGAATGGGTCTGAGATCTCCCGTCTTCTTTGGGACCAGGAAGAAATGGGAATAGTAACCTGTCCCTCGAAGATGAAGGGGAACGGGTTCTATGGCCTGTTTCGCGAGAAGGGCCGAGATTTCTTCCTGCACCAAGGGAAGATGGTCTCTGGAGTACATCGACTTCAGAGGAGGGCGGCAGGGTGGTTTCTGAAGAAACTCTATGGAGTGCCCCTCCACTATAAGCTGGAGCACCCAAGGATCCGTGGTTATCCTCTCCCAACCCGGAAGGTGGAGGGAAAATCTGCCTCCTACCGGTTTCTCCGGTAGATCAGGAGGCGGTGGGAGAGGGAAGGAGTCAGGTGGTGTGGGGCAGCGCCGCAGCCAAGGCACCCACTGCATTTTTGGGCGGAGGGGGCCTGGCAGCTGCGGGGGCCCGACGTTTAGTGGACCGCCTTCCCTGGGGTTTCGTTTGGGGCCCAGTCCATCTGCGAAAAGGACGGCGCTGCTGAGTATGGGGACGGTACATGGAATCCACGGATTTCAGGGCCATCCCCTTCTCTTGCAAGTCAGTGTCTTTGTCATCACCCCCGAAAAGCACCGACCCCCTGAAAGGTGCCTCTTGAATGGCAGATTGCACCTCTGGGACCAAACCTGACACGCGGAGCCAGGCATGACGCTGTAGACTTACGGCAAAAGCAGAGCTCTGCCCAGCAGTGTCAACTGCATCGTATGTCACCCGTAACATGTGGCGACTGGCCGAACGAGCAGAACGGACAAGGTCTGCTAGCTCCAGTTTGACTTGAGAGTCAGGTAAGGAGTCTAGTTTAGATTCCGCCTGGGTAAGGATAGCCTTCTGGTAATCCCCCATGTGGTCGACGTAATTCAGGACTCGAATTCCCAGTGTTGAAGAGACGTAAATCTTTCTTCCATACTGGCCCAGGAGGTGAGATTCCTTATCCAGAGGAGACCAGCTCAAATGTTTTGGATGTGCCGACCGGCCGTGAGCGGCACTAATCATGACTGAGTTGGCATGAGGGTGAGAGCCAAGATAGTCTACACCCTCAGGAGCCTGGTATAGTATGTTGGACTTCCTGGGAAGTGGGGCTAACGTCGACGGTTGTTTCCAAATCGTGGTAACAAGGTGGGTGTGAGGCTCGATCCAGGGTGGCACTAAAGTTAGCGCTGTCATGGGCAGGTCCAGATGCGCAGCAAGTTTTAGATGCTGGGGATCTGGTTCCAAGGAGCGCCACTGGTGAATTTCCTGGATTTTCTAAGCAACTCCGTGAAGGATGGATCCTCCGGAGGAGACTTCGAAGGGGTCCTCAGCCGGGGCTTAAACGGAGAGTGGGGCTCGTCGTCTCTCTCTCGGAACAACCGTCGTAAGAATTCGAGAGGGAAGAAGCAGCAGAAGAAGAATAAGACTCCCTCTCACGACTAGGGGGAGGAACGGGTTCCTTGGGTGGTACCGGTGAATGCATATCCTGGCCCTCTCTGGATCCAGATGGAAGAGTCCTGGAGTCTGGAGGCGGTGAGGAAGTGTGCCGCCTTGGACGTACAGGAGCCGGGGGAGGCACCGTCGTCGTGAGGCGGCTCTCCACCTCCTTGGTGAGCTGAGCCTTGGCCTCAGCCCACCAGGCTAGACTCCTGCACATCCACCAGCGGCTGGGGCGGTGGAGGTGGAGGAGGAGGGGAAAAGTACGGGTTGTACCCGTAAGGTGAGTATCCACAACCCAGCTGCGGGAAACCCGGCGTTGGGTAATGTGGCATCGGGTACTGCGGCGTCGGAGGAACCAGTGTCAGGTACTGCGGCGCTGGATACTGCGGTTCCCGGTATGATGGTGTCCAGATAAGGCAGGCGGGTGCCCAGGGCCAGGGGCCGCGGGCAGAGCGGCCCCATGGGCGGATCCACGTTAATGGGCCCGGGGGGCAGAGGGCAGGAATGAAGGGGAATATCCCCCGCCAGCGTCGGCAGAACCAGCATCGGAGGTACCGGCGTCGAAGGTGCCGGTGTCCAGGGGGCCGACGTCAGATCTGGATCCGTCGGAGGAGAGTCTGATGGAGGTGGAAGATCCCCCGCGTTGCCTGGGGAAGGAGGAGAAAAATCCCCAGGGTTAGGCTGGGGTGACCTGGGCTCCCAGATGGCAGCGAAGGCTGCGGGGAACTGGATGCAGACGGATGTGGGCGTCCATCTCGGTTCCATCGCCCGGGCGCACATCGAGGAGGCCGACATGTAGCAGGGAGAGTTCCCAGTGGGTGCGGAGGGGCCGGCGTCCGGCTCACGGGAGCCCTCACCAGAGGCGGGCCGAGAGAGAGGGGCACCCAGTCCGATGGGGAAGTGGTAGTGCGTCGCCCCGAAGGGTCAGGCGTCTTATCGACCCTCTCCATGCAGACGTCAAAGGAGCCGACGTCCAACTTAGAGGAATCACCCATGCCAGTAGGCCGCGAACCTGCAGCCAAACCAGGGGCGGAGGCCTCCATTCGCCCGGAAGGCCTGAGCGTGAGCCAGATGGGCGGGCCGATACCTCCTCCAAACTCTTGGAGGCTGCCGAACGGTCCCCCAGAGGGGAGGTTACCTGGGCTGCGACTCCAGCGGGAGACGCGGTAGAGGAGGACTTCTCCCAGTGCCTCTCCTTGTCCTTCTTTTTCCGATGTCTTTCCGGGGAAGTGGACGCCTGCCTCAACTTTTTCAACTCTTTCTCCATAGAAGACATCTTTTTCTTGAGGAGATGGGCTTCCAGGGACTGTTGGCGCCGTTTACGGGTGGCCGCATTGAAGTTGAGGCAATGCTGTCACTTATCGACTGGGTGATCGGGGCCTAGGCAGAAAAGGCACAGGGAATGGCCGTCCTTGTGTGGCAGTTGGGCGCCACCCGAGTCGCACTTGTTTTTGTGCTCGGAGGGTGTAGGGGACGACATACACCGACAATGTACCTGACGATTGAAAAGAATAACTAATTTTCGTTAAAAAAACTGATGAAAGACAGGGCTGACGAAGCACGAACTTTACCTGACTGCATGAGCTAATGGTGGGAAAAGAACTGGAAAGGCAGGCGTCGGGACCGCCCCTTTATACCAGCGTCGTATGACATTGGTCACCTGGCGATGAGGCGATTTCGCCGGGACTGCTAGCTATAAATTTTCCGTGGGGTCCTGCCGCCGGCTGGCCGGCATCAGTCCTATATGTAATTACCTACTGCAAGTGCCCTCTCGAAGTAAGATCTTTGGTTGGACGACTGGGCTATAAAGGCCATTAGCCCAGTCTCAAGTGCTGTTGTGTTCTTTGTTGCTGGAGTTGCTGTGTGGAGACGGGGCAGGCGATCCCGGGGCCGCATCGGTGGTGGGAAGGAAAGGCACCACAGAGGTGGTTGGAGGAGGACAGAGGGCCAGTAGGAGCCACACAGGCAGTGAAGGGAGAGATCGGAGGGCCGCCGCCACTCAGGAGCAAGAAGCGGTGCGGCCAATCAGTGCTGAGCACACAAACTTTGATTGTGCGACTGGGCTATAATGGCCATTAGCCCAGTTGCAAGTGCTGCTGTGTTTGCTGCTACAGCTGCTGAGGGGAGACGGGGCAGGCAATCCCAGGTCCGCATCGGTGGCAGGAAGGAAAGAGACCACATTGGTGGTCGGATGAGGACCGGGGGCAGTAGGAGCTGCATCGGTGGTGAAGGGAGAGATCGGAAGGCTGCCGACGCTCAGGAGCAAGGAGCAGTGGGGCCAATCAGCACTGAGCAAGCAAACTTTGGTTGTGCGACTGGACTATAAAGGCCATTAGCGCAGTAGCAAGTGCTGCTGTGTTCTTTGTACCACACTTCCAACCCCGGCCCTGACCTCTATTAAATAGTCGGTGGGGCTGGAGCCTTGGGGGGGGGGGAGGCTGTGAGTGGGTGTCCTGGACTGCTGCTGATGACTGGGTCCTGGACTACTGCTGATTGGGAAAAGGGAGCTGTATGCTGTGCTTCCATGGGCAACATTTATCATCTGTAAAGAACAAGCTGACAGAGAGAGAGAGAGAGAGAGAGAGAGTGGCCTTGACTTTGGCTAATTAAATTAAATTGCGACTGTATGCTGTGCCTGCTTGGGCACCATTGCCTACCTGCTCTATAGAGCTGCGGAATATGGTAAATGTGATCTGATAACTGGGCTCAATTGTTTATTGCTACTGATCTCTGTGGGGTGGGCAAAAAACAGAGCTGGTTCTGGATTGGGGCAGACTGCAGGAAAGGGGGACTGTATGCTGTGTCTCCTTGGGCACCATTGACTACCTGCTATATATATATAGCTGCAGGATTTGATAACTGTGAACTGTGATAACTGCTGAATTGTTTATTGCTATCAGATCTCATGAGGTGGGCAAAAACTAAATTGGTGCTGCAAGCAGATGTTACTGCTCACACCAAAATGAGGGGTGGAGTCAGGGCTGGTCTGAGCAGGCATCTTCAGCAGGGTAATTGGGTGTACGGGGTGCGGGACAGCAATAATCTTAAATTACATAGATACATAGACAGTGTCGGCAGATAAGGGCCTATGGCCCACCCAGTCTGCCCATTTGAGCTTGTAAGTTCAGTTTGTTTTCCTAGAAGTCTGTTTCCCCTTACCCCGACCTCTAGAATTCCTTTATGTCTATCCCATGCATTCTTAAATCCCGTGATTGTTTCAGCCCCCACCACTTCCTCTGGCAGGGTGTTCCCACTTGTCCACCACGTTCTGTAAGAAATTCTTTCTCATGTTTCCTCTAGATAGTCCTCCCTCCAACTTCATCCCATGCCCTCTAGTCCTGGAACATCTTTTTAAGCTAAAATAGTGTTTTCCTGCACTCTGTTTCTCCTGTAAGATACTTGTATGTCTCTATCATATCCTCTCTCCTCCTCTCCTCCAGGAGTACATGTTCAGTTCCTTCAACCTGTCTTCATAGGACTTGTGATGCAATCCATGCACCATCTTTGTTGCCCTCCTCTGAACCTTCTCTACCCTGTCTATGTCCTACGTAGGTATGGTCTCCAGAACTGTACACTGTACTCAGGTGGGGCCTCACTAGTGTCTTGTATAAGCGGAATTATGACCTCCCTTTTCCTGCTGGTGATGCCTGCCTATACATCCCAGCATCCTATTTGCTTTACCTGATGCCTTGTCACACTGTTTCCCTACCTTGAGGTCATCAGAGATGACAACCCCAAGATCCATTTCCTGCTTGGTGCATACTATATCCGCACCCCCCAACTGATATATTGTGCCAGGGTTTTTGTGCCCCATATGCATTATCTTGCACTTCTTTGCATTGAATTTCAACTGCCAAACCCTTGACCATTCTTCAAGTTTCTGCAGGTCGCTTCTCATTCTGTCTACACCCTCTGGTGTGTCTACTCTGTTACAGAGCTTTGTGTCATCAGCGAACAGTGAAATTCTGCCTTCTAGATCCTGCGCAATGTCTCTGATGAAGATGTTGAATAGGTCCGGTCCCAGCACTGATCCCTGTGGTACCCCACTGGTCACTCTTCCCTCTGTGGAGGGACAGCCATTTACCACCACCCTCTGTGTCCTGCCACCCAGCCAGTTACCTACCCACCACACTACTGTCCTGCCCACACCCATATTCTCCAGTTTGTGTAATAGTCTTCTATGTGGCACAGTGTCAAAGGCCTTGCTGAAGTCCAGATAGGCCATGTCCACTGCCCTACCCTGATCCACCTCCCTAGTCACCCAGTCAAAAAATTCAATGAGATTGGTCTGACATGACCTCCCCCTGGTGAAACCATGCTGCCTTGGGTCCTGTAGTCCATTGACAACCAGATGTTCCACCAATCTCTCCTTCAGAAGTGCTTCCATGATCTTTCCCACTACCGAGGTGAGGCTGACTGGTCTGTAGGTCCTTGCTTCCTCTTTGTTCCCGCTTTTGTATAAGGGGACTACATCTCTGTCCTCCAGTCTTTGGGTACCTCCCTGTTTCCAGTGATTGGCTAAACAGGACAGCCAGAGGTTCAGCCACCACCTCTCTTAGTTCTTTAAGGACCTGGGTGCACCCATCTGGCCCCATTGCTTTGTCAACTCTTATTACTTCCAGTTCCCTCAGGACCCTTTCTCGTGTAAAGGGACTTGTGTCCATTCTGCACCATTCTCACCCTTGTACTCCTTCAGACCCATTACCCCCCTCTTCCTCAGTAAAGACTGAGCAGAAATACCTGTTCAATATGTCAGCTTTACTGTTGTCATCCTCCATGACTCCCATCCTCCCCTTCAGTCTCACTATCCCTCCCTTTGTCTTTCTTTTTCACTTATGTACCTGTAAAGGTTTTGTCCCCTTTAACCACTGATTTTGCAATGTGTTCTTCTGTCTGAGCTTTGACTTCCCTTACTGACTTCCCTGCCTCCCTTTGTTTCTCCTGGTACTTCTCCCATCCCTTCTGCCTGTGTCTTTTCATTGCCTGAATGCTATCTTTTGGCTTTCACTTTCTTTGCTACCTCTTTGGAAAACCATAATGGTCTCCTCTTCCTTTTCCTCTTGCTAACCTGCTTAATACATAATTCTGTTGTTCTTATAATCCCCATTTTAAATACTGCCCACTGTTCCTCAACCCCGATTCTGTCCCATTCCCTTAATGCCTCTTTCAAGTATTTCCCCATTTCCCAAAGTCTGCCCCCTAAAATCCAGGATCGTGTTTTGTGTGGTTTGGTTCTGCTCTTTCTGTGATTTCAAACCACAATGACTGGTGGTCACTGTTACCCAGGTGCTCCCCACTGTTACCCCATCACACTGTCCCTGTTTGTGAGCAGAAGGTCCAGTATCTTCTGCAGAGTTGGTTCCATGACCAGTTGCTTGAGGAAGGCACCCTGAAGAGTCCAGGATAAATCTGCTCTAGTTGATGCTGCTGCTGGGATGCTCCAGTCCACGTCTGGAATACTGAAGTCTCCAACCAGTACTACCTCACCCTTGTCTGCCATCCTTTGGATGGCTAGCATCAACTCCCTATCTGTTTCTTCCTCCTGGGCTGGTGGTCTATAGACCACACCTGTCGGATGGCTGGCCCCATTTTCCTTTCTAGCTTAACCCACAGTATCTCTCCCCATTTTGTTCCTCCTGGATCTCTGTGGCCCTTATGTCATTTTCACATACAGTGCCACTGCTCCTCCCTTCCTGCCTGCTCTGTCTCTTCTGAATATGTTGTAGCCAGGTATGGCCATCTCCAGTCATGGTTATCATTACACCAGGTTTCAGTGATGGCCACAATGTCCAGGTCTGACTGTACCATGACAGCCTCCAGATCTTCCATCTTGTTGCTAAGGCTCCTGGCATTTGCACACATGGCTTTCCATGATTTGACCTCCTAGTCCGCTTCACTGTTCTACTCCAGCCCCTTCCTTGGTTGTCATTTATCCCTGGTTCTCCTTGCTGTCTGCCCTTCTGCTGAATTTTGCCCCTTTTCTGCTTATCCACCTTTTGGACACTAATGTCCATCTTTTGCACACCGCTTTGCAGAGATAGCCACTCCTCTGGTTCACTGGTTCCACTGCTAGCTGTGGGGGGTGAGCAAGTAGGTACCCTCCTTGCTGCCTGCCACCCCCTTTGCTAGTTTAAATGCTTGTCAATGTAGCATTTAAACTTATCAAGTACTTGGATTCCCCTCCAGGATGGATGCAGGCCGTCAGGCTTGAACAAACCTCCATCCTCCAGGTGGGTCCCCAGTCACCAATGAATCAAACCCTTCCTCACAGCATCAGTTCTTCAACCATGAGTTAAAGTTCCTGGTGCATGCACTCCTATGCTCTCCCTTGCCTCTCACAGGTAGTACTTCTAGAAAGTGACAGAAGTAGCTACTTGAGACCCCTCCCCAGTTTCCTAAACTCTTCCTGAACTTCCTTTGGCTCCCCATTTGCAAGTCATTAGTACCTAGGTGGATAATGACATCCAGCTCACCCTCCGTCTTGCCTTCCCAGTGATCCCAGTATCTTCCTTCCATCCCTCCATGCCGTGACACCTGGTAGGCACCTCACCTCCTGTCCTCTCCCTCCTGTGTTCCTAGCTGGATCCTCTTACGATGGAGTCCCCACCAGGATTCGCTTCCTCCTCCTCTGGGGTCACTGCTTTCCCACTGAGGCCACCTCCTTGGCTAACCTCCCATCCTTTCCTTCCACTTCTCTGGGTACCTCTATTTGGTTGTCCTCATTTGCCAGTGTGGCATATGAGTTCTTGAGAGAATAGGATCTGGATGTGCCTCTGACTGACTGCTCTAACCCTCCCTGAGCCCACTGTCATCCAAGTGCTCCTCGTTCTCAGCATCCTTTGAGGCAGATGCATTGGACTGGGTGGTCCCTGGATAGGGGTGATGGTAGTCCTGACCCAGTTTACTTCCACTCTGAGTCTGGTTACCTCATCCTACAGTCCAGAGAGATGCCTGCAGATAGGGCAGCACCTCAGTGTCCAGAAGGTCTGCCTGAATATGGCTGCACCACAGCCACTGCTACACCCTCCCACATTATACTGCAATTCCACAACTTGTCTGCTACTGAAACTCTCTTAGTTCTCTTTTTGTTAATTTACAGTACTAAAATCCTGTAACTGATCCTCAGATATTTTTTTTTTTTTTTAAGGAAAAAAACCAATAAATAAATAAATTGAAACACTTGTGCTGAGGTGGGCTTCTTCCCCTTAGGCCCTCCTACTTCACACCTCTTACTATACCCTGTGTTTAGCTCCTGTCAATCAGATTTATCAGGGCATATAATTAAGAGTTGGGGAAGGGGAGGAGAAAATTTGCAGCAATTAAAGACAGCACAGAATTACACCACCACTATGTTTTTGGGCATAGAGGTACGGAGGGTGAACAGTGTGTGTTCAGGTGACTGGACTTTGGAAGAAGGCATGGCGGGGGAGTGGAAATGGTCCCATGGAGGGGCGAGGCTACTACAGCATACCTCAGGGAGCAGGAAGGCATGGGCTATGGAAACTCTGGAGGGATAGGGCACAATACAAGCAACAGATGGAAAACATTTCGGGGAGCAAAGGAGAGAGAAAGGTAGGACAGAACATGCCGGGGGCAGGCATCACACTTAGCAATAAATACACATGCTGTACCCAGGAGAGGAGGAGGATGAGGCTGGCGGGAGGGGACAGCACGCGGTCAGAGAGGATTTGGTCAGCAAGCTGGGGGGGTTGGAGTAAGAGTGGTAGTGAAACAGGAGGGGAGCAGGCAGCGAGGTGTGACTAGCAAGCCGGGAGGGTTTGAGACAAGGTCAGAGGGAGGAGGGAACTGGAGTCGAGCAGGCACTCAGGCTGGGAAGTCAGCCAAGGACAGGGGTAGTATAGGGGTATTCTAGGAAGGCCAGCGTTGGGGCAGGAGAAATCTGATGAGGAAGGGGGAGGAGGGAGGAGAAATATGCCAGACAGGATGGGAGATAAGACCGAGGGGGTTGAAGGCAGGGAGAGAAGCTGCAGAAGGGTGTATGGGTAGGGGACCTGTGGATTCTGACCCCAAAAAGGAGTCCGGGTGGTTCGGGGAGCCAGTAGTGCCGCCCAGGAGGTTGGGGGGCAAGGAGTAAATTGGGAACCGCAAGCAGAAGGAAGAGCATGGTAGGACACGCACAGACTAGTAATCCCCGGACTAAAGGGGGTGGGAGGAGTAAGCTGGGGGTTGATGAAAGAAGGAAGAGCCTGGAAGGGATCAAGAGGGCCAGTAAGTTGGGGGGTGAAGGTGATCCTGCTGGGTGACTCCATGACCAGGGGCATCCAGTGGGAGGGGGGAGGGGAGAGAAAAATCAGCCCGGTCAGGGCTAAATGTATCCCGGGCCTATCTGTTCACAAGGCCAAATTCCAGCTATATTTATTAGCATTGGAATGCGGGAGATCCCCAGATTTCCTAGTACATCTGGGCACAAATGATTTGGAAGGGAACAGCGATCTGGAAATCCAGGTGAGGTTTTGGGAACTGGCCAGAGTCTGCCATTCTGTAGGAAGTTTAAATTTCCTTCTTGGAAATCCTGCCAGCACCTAGGGCATCCAGGGAGACCAAGCACAAACTCAGAGGTGTGAACCAGTGGCTCAGGAACTGGTGCAGAGCAAAAGGGTATGTGCTGGTGGGGGGCTGGGGAGACACATGGGATGAGGTTATATGCTAGGGATAGGATACATCTTAACCTAGAGGGGAAGCAGATCTTAAAACCAAAACTCACTGAATTCATAAATGAGAAGTGGGGTTTAAACTTGTAAAGGGGGGAGGGATCTGTGAAGGAATGAAGTCAGGAGGGCTGACCAAGGTCCCAGGTCTAGGGCGGCAAATGAGAGCAGGTGATTTAGATGTACGAAGCAAGAGCTGTGCAGGAAGGAGGGCAAATAGGGAGTGCGCAGGGTCGGGGCAATGGGGTGGGGGATGGGGTGCAGGACGGTCCTGATCAACAGCAGGAGTAGGGGCAACAAAATGCCCGCGCTCCAGGCGATGCTGGCGGAGGGACCACTGGATGTGTCAGTGATTACGGAAACATGGGCCACCCAGAAGAATGATTGGGACTTAAACTTGGAGGGCTACACAATATGCAGGAGGGATACAGAAGAGGGGGTGTAGCACTGATAGTCAAGAATGGCATAATGGTTAGTGGAGTGGAGGAGGTAGATGGGGGAGTGGAAGTGAAGGAGGCAGATGGGGGTGGAAGTGATTTGGGTAACCCTGCAATCAGGGGGAGGCAAAAGACTGAAAGTAGGGGTGGTGTACAGACCCCCCCAATGGATAAGGACCTGGAGAAAAATTGGTTGAGAACATCAAGGGGCACTGTGACCGTGGAAAGGGTAGGGTGATGCTCATGGGGGACCTAAATATGCCAGGGGCAGACTGGGACACCATGACATCAGCGGTGGCTAGGGAGCAGAGGCTGATGGATGTGTTTCAGGATGCCTTTCTGGTCCAACAGGTGGGGGAACCTACTTGGGGGTAGGATACCGGATGTCCTTGCAGACAGAGACCAGATAAGGGGTCTGGAGGTGTGTAGCCCGCTGGCAGGAGAAGGCCATCCCACAGTCTGGTTTCTGCTGTGTCTGGGAAGGGGAGGACAACCGCTCAAACACAGTAATAGTGGACTTCAGGGGGGCAGACTTTGTTGGCATGGGCAGGATTCTGAAGGGGAGCTTGAACAAGATTAGGCCAGACATAGATGTTGGTAGCTTGTGGGAGACCATTAAAAAAAGGGTACAGGAGGCTACTAGCTCATGTACAAGGGTAAGGCGCAAAAATGGTAGGGCCAACAAGCCGTGCTGGTGGACCAGGGAGGTACAAGAGGCAGTGAGGGATAAGAAAGTTGCCTACGCACGTTTTAAGCACTCAAGGGGGGACCGTGAGAGAGGTGAGTATGAGTTGACAGCTAGAAGGGTCACAAGAGTGGTGAGGGGAGACAAGGCGAGGATGGAGCAAAACCTGGCTAGGGATATCCGGATGGGTGGAAAGGGATTTTATAGGTACATAGGGGAAAAGAGGAAAGGGAGAGTGCAGATCTCCAGGATTAGGACTGGGGAGGGATGGGCTCAGGAGGCGGGGAGCAGGCAGAAGTACTAAACAAGTACTTTTCCTCCATATTTATGGAAGAAGACATGGGATCTATTCAACCGGAAGGGGGGGGGAGAAGAGACAGCTGAGAGGAGAGGACAGATGGAGATGAGAGGACCAGAAGAGGCTGGGGCACCAGGTGGTCCAGACCTAGAAGGGGATGGGTACTTTGCTGAACGGGGGGTTAGGGAGGGAGAAATCACAGAGGACAGCGTGAGGAAGGCCCTACGGGTGCTGAAATGGACAAGGCACCGGGACTGGATGGGCTGCATCCAAGAGTTCTGAAGGAACTGAGGGATGAATTAGCAGCTCCACTAGCTGCGCTTTTCAATGCCTCTCTGCACACAGGATGCGTACCTCAGGATTGGAGGGTGGCTCATGTGGTGCCTATCCACAAAAGGGGGTCTAGGGAGGAGATGGGAAATTACAGACCTGTCAGCCGTTAGTCAGTGGTGGGCAAACTAATAGAGGGCTTCATCAAGGGGATGCTCGGAAGGCAACTGGAAAGGCTGGGGCACATGGATGACAAACACTATGGTTTTGTCCCAGGGAGATCATGCCAGACCCACCTCATCGATTTTTACAACTGGGTGATAGTGACCCTGGACTGACAAAGACCGGTGGATGTCCTATATCAGGATTTCAGTAAGGTGTTTGACTCTGTACCCCACATCGGGTTGTTGACAAAGTTGGGAGGGATGGTGTGGGAAGACAGTTGCTTAGATGGGCAAAAAAATGGCTTACAGATAGAACACAGAGGGTAGTGCTTGGTGGGATAGTCTCCTCCCCTAGGAAGGTCTTCAGTGGGGTTCCCCAAGGTTCAGTACCGAGGCCACTCCTGTTCAATGCCTATGTCTCCGATATAGGGAGGGGGTTAGAAGTAGGATGAGCTTCTTTGCGGATGACTCAAAACTGGGAGCACTGGCTGACGGAGAGGAAGTGAGAGAGACAGTCCAGAGGGAACTGGATACCCTGGAGGGTTGGTCAAGGAGGTGGGGGCTGAGGTTTATTCTGGGGAAGTGCAGGGTGTTGCATCTGGGGATCAGAAACCGAGGTCATGTATACTCCTTGGAAGGGGTCTCACTGCAAGCCACATCGAGTGAAAGGGACCTGGGGGTGGTAGTAGACACCAGAATGAACAACACTGAAAACTGCAGAAGATCGGTGGCAAAGGCAAACATGATTCTGGGCTGCACAGCCCAGGGAATAGCATCCAGGAGGAGGGAGGTGATCCTACCTCTGTATAATGCCTTGTTCAGGCTGCATTGAGTATTGCGTGCAGTTCTGGGAACCTAACATACTAAATGCCAGCAGATTAGGCCTTACAGTCTATCAAGTCTGCTCAAACCTTAGATCCCTAGTTGGGTACCGAGGTCCCCCCCCCTTGTGTTCCAGAAACCCCTATCATCCACCCCAACCCCCCTGGGCCAAGCCATCTGATACATCTGCTTTCTGTGTCTGTACTACCCTCTCTTGAAGCCCTCCACTGTGGATCTCTGAACCAGCTCGCTAGGCAGCGCATTCCAAGGATCCACCACCCTCTCAGTGAAAAACCTCCTCCTCCTTTCCTCCCTCACCCTTCCAACTTTAAACCATGCCCTCTGGTGATACGTCCCTGCTTTAGTCTAAAAAGAGTCCCTCCGTGTTTACCCTATTTATTCCCTTGGGGTACTTGAAGACCTCACTCATGTCCCCCCCCCGTCTCTCCTCCAATGAAAACAGGCAGAGCTCCACAAGTCTGTCCTCATACGTCAAATACCCTACTCCTCGTATCATATTAGTTGCCCTCCTCTGTACCCTATCCAGGAGCTGTATGTCCCTCTTCAGGTGTGGTCTCCAGTACTATACATAAAACTCAAAGTGTGGTCTAACCAGTCCACTGTACAGTGGCAGACTCACTTCCCTGCTCCTAGAGGTGATCCCCCTTACGATGCAGCCCAACATTCTGTTTGCTTTGCTAGCCACTCTCCTGCACTGCTCAGAGTTATTCATACATGCATCCACCATGACCCCTAGGTCTTTTTCCCCCTGTTGAGGCCTCCAGCGACTCCACTCCCAGGGTGTATCTGTGTTTAGGGTGTACCTGTGTTTCCCCGCCCAAGATGTAACACCTTGCACTTGGTGATATTGAAATTTAAATTTCCATGTGTGAGCCCACCTTTCCAGGGTGTCTCGGTCCCCTTGCAAGGCCAACCTCCCCTCTTCCCCCTCAACAACTGCTCCCACCTTGAAGTCGTCAGTGAAGAGACTCATTTCACACCCTATACCCTCCCTGATGTCCGATATGTATGCATTAAACAGGATCGGACCCAGGACCTAACCCTGCAGTACCCCACTACTGACCTTTCTAGGGTTCGAGAGCTCCCCACCAACCACTACTCTCCAAGTGCATCCAGCTAGCCAGTTTTCAATCCATCTGACCAAAGGGCCTACTCCCAACCCCGTCAGTGTCTCCACTAGACCACTGTGGAGGACAGAGTCAAACACCTTGCTGAAGTCCAAGAATAATACATCCACAGGCTTTCCCCTGTCCAGTTCTGATGTTACCCATTCGTAGAACTCCACAAGATTGGTTTGATACGATCTACCTGGCACAAACCCATGTTGCTAACTATCCAGACCTCCCGCCTCCACCAAGTACACCCCCAATCGTTCCTTTAGTATACTTTCCATTAATTTTCCCATCACTGAGGTAAAACTGATGGGTCTATAGTTACCTGGTACTTCCCTCGACCCCCTTTTATGGATTGGCACCACATGTGCCTCTCGCCAATCCCTAGGTACCCTTCCTGTCTCAAGCGGCCTGTTGAAGAGCTCCACCAGGGGTGCAACCAGTATGTCCGCCAATTCCCATAGTGCTCTTGGATGAATGCCATCCGGTCCAGGAGATTTATCTTTCTCTAAGGCTTTTAGGGCTAACCACACCCTTTCGGTGGAGATAGCATCATCCGTCCCCTCCACCTTACTGGCCTTTTTATCCTTATCCTGATGTGACACCCCTGAGGTACCTCTCCCTCCCTCTTGCTCCATTTCTGTTGCTCCCCGATCCCACTCACTACTGCTTCTAGCCACATCGTGCCTTGCTTTGTACATATCCCATCCCCCTCCCCAGTGAATACCGAGGCGAAGTACTAATTTAATACCTCTGCCTGGTCCCTCACCCACACCCACCCTCCTTCTGATTTCAATCTGCTCCCCAATGTACCAGAAAAAAACCTTTTCCCTTCCCCATATCCCCTGTGCCAGCCGCTGCTCTTTACTGGACTTTTCCCCCGCACCATCCGGGTGGCTTTTCTAGATGCAAGATGATACATTTCCTTTTCCCTATCCCCTCTCATTGTTTTATATTTTTTGTAGGCAGCCTTCTTTTCTCTGATCGCTACCTGAACCTCATTGGACCACCAGTATGGTTTAAGTGACCTTGTTCCCTTACACTTCACCTTAGCGTAGGTCCTGACTGCCTCATGAAGTCCTTGTTCTATGACCTCCCATCTCTTTTCCACATTTGTCAGTGTTGTAATCCCCTTCAAGTGATCCTTGAGAATATTTCCCATGCCCACAAAGTCTCCCCCTCCGAAGTCCACTGCCAGTGTCCTAGATCTCCCCCCCCAATGCTTATTTGAAGCCAGACAGTATTGTGGTCACTCCCAGTCAGGGGATCCTCTACAACCAGGTCCATTACCAGATCCCCATCCATACAGCCACGTCAGGACATGCCCTCCTTGTGGGCTCCATCATGCTGTGTTAGAACACATCCTGGAAGCCATCCAGCAGCCTCTGCTTCTTGGCCACCTTAGAGGACATGGTTCCCCAGTTTGTACCTGGCATATTAAGGTCCCCCATCAACACCACTCCCTCCCCTTTTGGTCCACACTGGGCAATGAGGTTGTCCAGCAAACCATCCTCTAGAACATCACCCATCCCGGGTGGCCCATATACTACACCCAGCTTGACCCTACTTCCCGCCGGGGTTCGTAAGGTGACCTATAGGGCCTCCACGTTTCCCTTTGCCTCTTCTATCCTAGCAATTTCTATGTCATCACTAATGAGTGTAGCCACTCCACCCCCTCTGCCCTCCTATCCTTCTAAGCATAGTGTACCCCATACGTTTAGGTCCCAGTCACTTGGTTTTGTTGTACGTTTCCGTGACCGCTGCCACATCCACCCCCCCCACGAACAGCATGGCCTGGAACTCTGGCAATTTGTTTCCCAAGCTCCTGGCATTTACTAATACCACCTCCACCCCTTATCCCTGATCCCCTTTGTCAAACCCCCACCCAGACCTCACCTTAGGAAGGACATAGCATTGTTGGAGATGGTCCAGAGAAGGGTAACCAGGATGATCCGGGGCATGAGTGAAAGGAACTGAGGAAAGGCTGGAAGTCCTTGGGCTATACTCACTGAAGGGGAGGAGAGGAAAGGAGGAGAGACGGGGGGCATGATTAAGGTATTCAGATATGTGAAAAGGATTAACAGGGCAGAGGCAAAGAAATTTTCAGGCTAAAAAAAAAGGGGGCATGAATGGAAGTTGGAGGGGGAAACCTACAGGGGAGAACGTAGAAGGCATTACTTTACTGAGAGGGTGGTGGAGCCATGGAATGCATTCATTGCCTGGGAGTCTGGCTGAGCAGGGCACAGTGGAGGGCTTCAAGAGGGGGTGGGACAGATACATGGGTGTACTGAAGCCAAAGTTTATCCTCTCGGGGGCCGGGGGGAGGAGGAGCTAGTGCCCAATAGGGGCTGGCTACCCAGCAGACACGAAAGACCTTTAGACCTATTCTGCTGGCTTTTAGTAGGTTAGTATACTATTTACCACCACTTTCTGTTTTCTACCAGTCAACCAGTTTGCCATCCAGTGGACCAACTTCTAAAATCACCCCAAGTCTAGCCAGCTTATTAATCAATCAATCTTCTATGTAGAACGGTACTGAAAGCTTTGCTGAAGTCAAAGTAGGCGACATCAACTGCTCCCCCTTGGTTCACCACTCTGGTTACCTAGTCAAAGAAATCTATGAAATTAGTTTGACAGGAACTTCCTGTTGTAAACCCATACTGTCTTGGATCCTGTGCTCCTATGGATTCCAGGAACTGCACTATCCTTTCCTTAAGGACTGCCTACATAATCTTGCCCACTACTAGCTGTTGCTAGCCTTGCTTGTAGAGCAGAAGGCAGCTAACTAAAAGAAGCTACATTTTCTTATTAATTTAACACATATCTCAGCAGGAGTCAGGGTCTGTTGAGATTAAGCAGACAGATACTTTATTAGAAGTAGAAGGGGTCTTATTTAGGGTTAAGAAAAGAAAGAAAGTCAGTGTGTGTTCTGTGCTGTGAAGGGTACTGTATCAACTTACTTTGCTAAACCAGTAGGAGGAGAGAGAGCTTAATTGGGGGTGTGGCTAAGACATTTTAAAAGCAGGTGACTCAAATTACAACTTCCTGTTGCTAGCCTTTTTTCTTACTAATTGCCCTCCATCCCACCCACCCTAAGCCAGTTCTACTTTTATAGCCACTGGATTTGACTGTCAACAGGAACTTCCTGTTTGGCAGTAGGAAGGGAAGGATCATAGAGAAACATTGCTTTTGTCAACCCTGTGTGGTACCATTTGCTTATAACTGACTCTTCAGTAAATAGCACAGCATTGTGGGAACCTGGAGAACTAGCAATAGACTAGTATACCTCCTATCCCAAAACAACATCTCTCTGTTAAAAGCACTGTTGCCTGGTGGTTCTCTTTCCCTTTTAAGGGCTTGTAAACCTTCAACTGACAGAATCTTGTTGAATTTAAGTAAATATTGTTATTTTTACTTCTCGCCGAAACCAGAAGTGAACGGATGCTTACTTCCATTTTTTGGCTTAAACCTGCCCCTCGAGGGCTGGCGGCGTACCTGGGGCATGCACAGAGACATGCGTGTTTACGCGTGTCTGCTGTGTCCGCTGAGCACACTGAAACTGCTGGCATTAGACAAACTTGGATACGATAATTTTAGCATATCCTCTACTTAGTAAATATACACCTTTAATAAAGGAAAAAGAACTTAGTAAGTGTATGCAATGTTTGCTGTATAGTGAGGGAAAGTATGGGAGTGAGTATGTATGTGCTAATTGCCATCTGATTGCTACTCTTGAAGCAGAGAGCGCGTTTCTGCTTAACATTAAACCAGTTTCTACTGGTATTAGGGAACTGGAAAGTTACATTGATCTTATGGATGAACAACTTCATTCTAATGAACAATTTCCTTCACATTTAGGTAGCATTTCTATGCCTCCTGATGAGGAGACAATTGTAACGACTAGTACTAGTATACCTGTTGCCTCTGCCCCCTCTTATAAGGTGGATGATTATCCGCCCTCTTCTCATGATAATGATGACTGGACCATTGTCACAAAGCCTCTTAAAAAAAGGAGGGTGGTCAAATACACAATAGTGCCCCTGTTGAAACTCATTTTAGGTTTGAGCAATTGACTGTATCAAATAATGAAGTGCTACATGATTTAACCTGTGCATCACCCTCTGTTGATAATAATGGTTTAAAAACACTTTTCAATCGGGAGTTAATGCCCATGAATACTTGTCCTAGTAAGTCTCAAGCTACCAAATCAATACCTATTAAGTTAATCGCTCTAGAGTGTGTTAAACAATCACCTGTTTCTGATTCTTGTACCCCTACTGTCTCAAAACAAGTGTTAGTCCTGGGAGATTCGATCATTAAGCACATTGAAAGGGCGGTATGCAATAGTGACAAAAGCAACCGCACTTGTTCTAGCTTCCGTGGGGCCAGGGTATGTGATATTACCTTCATGATGCCTAAAATTTTACAAAATGCGGAAGAAAATCCACTGGTTATCATATATGCTGGTGTTAATGATATAAACACCCCATTTAAATCAGTTACAACAGGACTATGTGGTATTATGTAACCTGTTACTTGATAGGGGATGCTGTATATGTATATCTGAATTTCTACCTGTCCCGACAGCAACATCTACCATGGCACAGAAAATCAAAGCCCTAAATGAATGGCTGAGAAAGTGGTGTTTTAAGCAGGATATACCCAGTATTACCCACTGGGAATTATTTTCAGATCGTTCTTCCTTGTTTTGCTGGGACGGTTTACATCTTAGCCGTAGGGATAATACATTTATGGGGAAAGCATCACTAAAATCATAAATCATTGTTTAAACTAAAAACAATGAGGGAGAATGGGTCTATTCCCAAGTCTCTGAATAGTTACCAAAATATTTTTACAACTAAATGTAAATTCCTAGCTTTGAATGCAAGATCTTTAAACCAACTCAAATTAGCAGAACTCGAAGCCAAATGTAAAACTTTAAATATAGGTGTGGTGGGAGTAACTGAAACTTGGTGGGACGCATCCTCAATTTGGTCCAGAGAAATTCCAGGTTATAAGTTATATCATAAAAACAGATTAGTTAAGCAAGGCGGTGGAGTTTGTATGTACATACAAAATTACAGTGTATATTCCTTCTTTTGAAGTGTGTTCTTTTCTGCTTTGGAAAGTATATGGGTTAAAATTTTACTGAAGGACCAGTCCTATATAACTATTGGTAACATCTATCGACCTCCATCTGCAAATTCAGATTACATAACTGATATGTTTAACAAAATTACACATTTTTCAGAATATCAAGATACTGTAATATTTGGTGACTTTAAACTCCCTCATATTAACTGGGACTCATTCTCAGGACAGTCCTATGCCGAGAAAGGTCTAATAGATGTGGTAGTTAGTAATGGATTACAACAACTTGTTAGTGAACCCACTCGAGGTCCTAATATTTTGGATCTATTATTTACTAACATAGAGCAACAAATTAGCAATTTACAAATTTGGGATCCACTTGGGACCAGTGATCATTCATCTATTCTTTTTGAAATTCAACAGTTTAAAACTACACAAAGGAAGTTATACTGTATAAAAAAATCATAATAAAGCAAATTTTTCTAAAATCAATGAATACTTACAAAACAAACTGGGAATCTAATCTTCTTAATTGTACAACACAACAAGCTTGGGACTCTTTTAAAAACATTGTACGTTATTTGGAAAATACCTTAATTCCATCCAAGAGGAAATGTAATAATAAAGGAAAAATTCCCCCTTGGTCAACAAGACAATTAAAAATCAGATTAAAATAGGAAACTTAATAGTTTTGTTCCATTTAAAATGACTCTATTACATAATCACAGACTATCTGTGAAAATCTTAAAAAATTCTATTAAATTGGCAAAAAATAAGCTCGAATTTAAACTAGCTCACACAAAAGACTGTCACAAATCTCTTTTCTCCTATATAAATAGTAAAAAAGGTGTATCAAGGACCATTGGTCCCATTATAAACAATGGCTCTTCTCCATCTGATAAAGAAACCTCGAATCTCTTTAATAAGTACTTTTGTTCTGTCTTCTCTCAAAAATCACCTATTAGTACAATTAAAGTTCACCATGTAGATTATCATAGGTTCTATCCAACTGACATTATACAGGCTATCAAAAAACTAAAAATGAATACTAGTCCAAGCCCAGACGGTATTCATCCATGGTTTCTGATCGAAACCTCTATAAATATTTCTATACCTTTGTCAATTATCTTCAACAAATCCTTTCAAGAAAGCATTGTACCAAATGATTGGCGTTCAGTAATAGTTACTCCCATATTTAAAAAAGTCAATAGAAGTTCTGTGTAAAATTATCGTCCAATTAGCCTGACCTTAGTGGCTGATAAATTAATGGAATGAGTAATGAAGTCTCTAAAAGATCAAGATTGTAAAAAATTAGGAATTTATGATTCAAATCAGCATGGGTTTACTCCCAAGTATTCCTGCACCACCAATCTGATATCTTTTTACAATACTATACTCTACTAGATGTGGGTATCCCTGCTGATATAATTCTTTGGGACTTTAGTAGAGCTTTTGATAAAGTCTCACATGAAAAACTCATTACTGAAATGCACAATCTAGGTTTGTCACCTGATATTGTCAACTGGAATTTAAAACTGGTTGACAAATCTTTCTCAGAGAGTCAGAATTAATGATATCTTGTCTGATTCGGGTAGTGTGACAAGTGGTGTACCACAGGGGTCGGTCTTGGGACCAACACTGTTTAATCTCTTTATCGGTGATTTACAAAACAGGGCCAAATAACTTCATGGTTAAATTTGTAGATGATACTAAATTGGGGGGCAAGGTTAATAATCAAGAAAATTATTTCTGCATTAAAGAAGGATTTGGAAAAAATTAGCATTTTGGACAAATGAAATTCATATGTAGTTTAATCAAGACAAATGTTTAGTAGTGCATTTCGGTGTAAATAATCCAAAAAGGATATATGATATAAACGGACTACCACTTCACTCATCAAATTGTGAAAAGATTTAGGGATATATGTTAATAATAAACTTACATCAAATGATCACTGTGTTAGAACTGCTTGCATGACCAACAGACTTTTGAGGCAAATAAAACGCACTTTTGTTAATCGCACTGAACAATGCCTTATTCCATTGTATAGGGCATACATTAGACCGTATCTAGACTATGGCTCCCCTTTCTGGAATCCAAACCAAAAAAAAGACATAGCAATTCATGAACAGGTTCAAAAGAGAGTAACTAGAATGATTCCAAGATTAACAAACTTGGATTATCAGAACAGATTAAAAGCTACTGGTCTCTTCTCTCTTTAAACTAGAAGATTAAGAGGTGATATGCTTATGGTTTTTAATTTAATAAATTCACCAAATCTAATGCAAAATGTGGTCTAACACTCTCCAAAAGGAGACATGTTCCAAGACTGCATAATAAACAGCTTAGTAAAACTTATAAAACCAGCAAGGGAAACTTTTTTCCAATAACAGCATCCATTGTATGGAACACCTTGCCACAAGAATTGGTAGAGGCAACTAGTGCCAATTTCTTTAAAAACAAATTAGATGTTTGGTTGAGGGAGAATAGATAAATAATGTCCCACATGGTGTGGGGAACAGTCTCAATGAGCTCTGGCCTTCTTCTGTTCTTTCATACCAAGTAATATCAAGTAATACTGAGGTAAGACTGACTGGTCTGTAGTTCCCTGCCTCCTCCCTGCTACTACTCTTGTGGAGCAGGATCATATGAGCCCTTTTCCAGTCTTCTGGGACCTCTCCTGTGCTCAGAGAATCACTAAACAGTTCTGATAATAGCTCTGCTAAGTTCCACCCCTAGCACCTTTAGTACCCTGGGATGTATGCCATCAGGTCCTGTTGCCTTGTCCACCCTGAGCTTTCAGAGCTCTTGAAGGACCCTTTCATTTGTGAAGGGACTAGTGCACCCCCCCGTATCCATGGGGCTGAGGTGTGGGCCCTGCCCTACCTCCTCCTCAGTAAGTACTGAGCAGAAGTATCTATTTATGATAGAAGCTTTTACATGGTCCTCCTCCTCACATGCCCCCTTATCCCCTTTGATCTTAGCAATACCCCCTCTAGACTTTCTCCTTTCACTAATGTACAGTATCTATAGAAAGTCTTGTCACCTTCTTTTACTGTCTGTGCTAGTGTTTCCTCAGTTTGGGCCTTTGCCTGCTTTACTGCCTTCCCTGTTTCCCTTAAGGAAGTTTGGTATGCCTCCCTATCTTCATCCCGCTATGTTCCCTTATATTTCCTGAAGGCCAGCCTTTTGGCTCGGACGTTTTCTCCTACTGTTTTTGAGAACCAAAGTGGTTTCCTTCTTCTTTTGCAATTCCTTTTCTCTCTAACACAATGGGATGTTGCTTTAAGTATTGCATCCTTAATGCTTACCCACTTTGCCTGTACACCCTCACCTGTATTTCTACTTGCCAGGGCTAGCTTAACTCTATTGGCCATCTTATTAAAGTTGGCTCCTCTAAAGTCCCATATTTTTGCCTGGAATGGGATGATTTAGTTCTAGTGGCAAAACTGAACCATACCATGTGATGGTCACTGGCCCCCAGGTGACCTTCTACTTGGAGATCTGTGATCCTTTCCCTGTTAGTCAGTACTAGATCTAGGATAGACCCATCTCTTGTGGGTTGTTGTACCAGTTGTTTGAGGCCCTTCCCCTGCAGGGAATCCACTATGTGTCTACTTCTGGCAGATGTTCCTACTGGTATTGACCAATCTGTACCTGGCATGTTGAAATCTTCTATTATCAGAACGTTTCCTTTAGCTCAGATTGACAGAATCTACACTTTATCCCTTATCCATAGCACCATGCAGGACCTATGGAAATCTGCAAGAGTAACACCTGTCTTTAAAAAGGGTGACCCAAAGGACATGGCCAATTATAGACCTATAGCAATTCTCTCTGTCCTTAGCAAGATCCTAGAGAAAATAGTTGCATCACAGACCACTGACTACCTTACATGCTACAATCTCCTCTCGGACACCCAGCATGGTTTCAGAAAAGGACATTGCATCACCATGGCTCTTCTTCAACTAACTACTGATATTCTGTCCAACAGGGATTCTGGAAAACTCACAGGTGCCATCGTCATTGACCTCACTAAGGCTTTCGACCTTGTAGACCATCCCCTGCTTCTCTCCTCTTTCCATAAATTCCATTTCTCTACCCCTGTTGTGGACTAGTTCTGTAGCTACCTGTCAAACAGGTCTCAAGCTGTCAAATGTATCTCCTCCCTGTCCAACATGTCTATCAACCTTGGGGCCCCCACAGGGCTCTATCCTTGGGTCCCTTCTGTTCTCAATTTTTATCAACAATGAAGCTGAGGTCCTGGAATCCTGCTCAGCTATTTTCTGTGCTGATGACCTGATCATCTATGCTAGTTCTGCTAGTATTGCCTGCATAAACACATCACTTACCTCAGACTTCAATAAGGTCTTAGACTGGCTACTGGACTGTAAGCTTGTAGTAAATGAAAAGAAAATGAAAGCCATGCTGCTGGGTTCCACACCGAAGGTTAAGGCCTGTTCTAGTTTGCTGGAGGTTCTTCACCCAGGAGGAATTTCACTTGAAAATGTTATTTCCTTCAAGTACCTTGGGATCCTGCTGGGCCAGTCCCTGGATTTGAATCTTCACATTCAGTCCTCATGCAAAGCTGTAAACTCAAAACTGGTAGTTGCTTACAAAACAAGCTACATGCTTACACCCTCTGCAAAATTAGTAATTGCCTGAGGTATTCTGCTCCCAACCCTTACTTATGGTGCCTCTGTTCTTGCCTCTGCCTATAAAACCTCCCTCCTAAAATGGGATGTAACCTATAACAATATATGCTGCTCTGCCTCTTCGTCACCTCGACTCAAACATCACTGCCTTCTTTACAAGTATCTGAACTGGCTCTTACCCTCTGCCATTAGACAATATTACCTTGGATCACTAATGGACTCTATCATCTGGGGGGAAAAAAAAGTCCCAGCTGGCAGCATTGCTGGTCCCTCAACCGTCCTCCCATGGCCTGCGATCAGCTGACAAATCCTTGCTCTATGTTCCAAGATGTCAGATGACTAAAGGCACAGGAACCTTCTAATACTCTGCTCCCAGGCTATGGAATGCTCTTCCACTCAGTCTCCAGCTGTCTCAGTCTCACTTGAGATTTAAAAGTGAATATCGCTGTTATTTATCCTTAACTGATGCTTGTACATGCTTTAACCCAACCTGAAGCTCCTGAGACTTAATAATGTCACCCCTGCTCTAATCCAGCTCCAAGACTGGCTCCTCTTCCCTTCCCCATATTATTCCTTCTCTTTGTAAATAACTTCTTGACTACTAGCTCTCTTCCTTCTCAAACCTTGTTGCTGACCATCCACTGTTTTGCCAATTACCGCCCCTGGCCTTCCTCCTGTCCATCTTTCTTGTTACGTTTGAACATTACTCACTTTTCTCTCTATATAAGTTTACTCTCTTATTAATCCTTCACTCCACTCGGTCAGGTCCGTGGTTTCTGCATATAACTGCCATTATTTGTATAATGTTTGCCATTATTATTTATTGTTTCTACTCATTGTATTTTTGTAGCACTGCTGTACTGTTCCTCTATTTGTATTACTGTACCCATGTTGCTGTTGTTCCACTGTTCTCTTTTTGTTGTACTCTCCCGGGTCGTGCCTGAAAATAGCCATTTTATGGCTAGTGCACTTACCCAGTTAACAAAAACTAAATAAATAAAATAAAAATAAAACAGCTGTCATGTTTTGTGTATCTTCTAACAGTAATGTGCCTATGTCCTCCCCCTGGTCTGGAGGCCTGTAGACAACCCCAGTTCGTATGGCTGTCCCATTTCCTCTTTCTACAGTGACCCACAGTTCTTCTGGCTCCTTTCGTGTATTCTGAATTTCTGCAGCTTTATTTTCATTGACATAAAGGGCCACTCCATCCCCCCTTCTGCACCCCAGTCTCTTCTGAACAGGACATAGCCAGGTACTGAAGTCTCCCAAGTGTGGTTACTGGTAAACCATGTCTCGCTAATGGCTACTATGTCCAGTTTAGCCTGTGTCATTATTGCCTGCAGGTCTGGGATCTTGTTTCCCAGACCGTGAGCATTTGTGTACATGAGTTTCCATTGGCCAGATTTCAGTGTGTTAGTTGTTGGGTGAGGTCTGGCGCCCTGTGCGTCATATGGGTAGTCTGACCTTTTTCCTTACTTGGTGATGCAAATGAACTAAAAACATGTTTAACTCTTGTTTGATCACTAGCTGGGGGGGTGTTCTTCCCATTTGACATACTGGGTGCTGCACCCCTCTCCCTATTTGCTAGTTTAAATATTCTGCAAAGACATCAAACTTCTGTCCCATTGCACTGACTCCCTCCTTAGCCAGATGCAGTCCATCGAATTTAAAGAACGTTCTCTCCCAAAACCTTTGTCAGTTACCTACAAATTTGTGCCCTTTTTACTGGCACCAACCCTTGAGCCACATGTTTAGCTCCCGTTTCCCCTTCTCTGACCTTCCATCCATCTGCCACCCTCTCCCAGACTGGCAGGATCTCAGAGAAGGAGGTGCTGGACAAAATGGATGATAGTTTGACACCCAGCCTGGTCAGGTGTTCCTTGGTCTCCACAACTGACCGGCTGGCGAGATCGTTAGTCCCTATGTGTACCAGCACATCGATGTTTTCTCCTGCTTCCTGTACAGTTTTAGCAATGGGGTCAGTGTCTCTCCATGCTGATGTACCTGGGAGACATCTGACCGTTACCTCTGGCTGGAGATAGGTATCAACTCCTCGAATCATGGAGTCTCCTTTTGGATTTCCTTTTCGCTTTTCTTGTTTTGGTTCCTGTTTTGGGTGAGTTTTGTTGTGCTAGCTCCTGTGCTGCAGTGTCCTGTTCTGCAGTGTCTTCTGCCCCCTTGTTTGATTTAGGAGCTAGAGGTAGATACCTGTTTGTAGTTTTTATATGGTTTGTGGAGGTGATATGTTGGAGAGCACCGAGTAATGGGCACTCAATTTGCCACTCCTAACCACCTGCCAACCTCCTGGACCAACTACCCTCTCAGGTCTAGGTCATCTATTGGATGTTGGGGAAATGGCGGGTGATTCTTATAATATATTTCCTCTTGAATATGCGATTGAGACGTGCAATCTCTGCCCATGCTTCCTGGAGCAGAGCCCTTAGATTTCCAATGGCCCAACATGTAGGACATTGTCCTGAATCCTGTATAACTGCCCTTTTGAAAAGTGTCCTGCAGTTAATAATATCCATTCCAGATAAGTTGCTGGGTTTATAACCTGGTCAGATTAATTTGGAGAAGGAAAATCAAAGCAAAAGTTTGATTCTGTGTTTTGTTTTTGTATAACTTATTATAACAAGTTAAATTACTTGTGTCCCTGTAAATGAGGTCACTGTGTGGATAGCCCTCTGATCCGCCCCTTCCTGCTTTGCTACAGGAAATGTCATGACTGTGCTACCCTATAAAAGAAATGTAGCATGGGGTGGTTGGGCCCTTCCCCTGCCGAACAAGATGAACCGCAGACGAAGGAAACAAGGAGGTAAGAGTAGAAACAATCAGTAAGCAACAAATGCAGTAACCCTGAAAGCTTATACTAATGATAGATAAAACTGCAAAACCTGTAAAGCACCACCTGTAATAATTTCACAGAAGATATACCCTGTAAGAAACACTTTGCTACAGAGAAAAATAAAACAGTAACAGAAGATACACCTTGCAAAAGACAGTTTGAATCAGAAGATTACAGCAGTAATTTGTAAGCATACACCTGTAGGCACACCCTGTAATAATGCAGCAGAAGGTATACCTAGCAACAACAATGTATTGTGCAGCAGGCACCATCTCTGGTATTTTTGGTTCAGGAATATCAATCTGAAATAGAGCAGATATAGCGGCTATTAAAGCACAAACAAGTTTCAACAAACTGTTAAATCATACTAGGAAACTGTATGAGGCAAAAAAGGCTAAATGCCCATAAAGGCCTCGAGCTTACAATTAACAATTTGGAAATGTATTCAATTTCCTAAAAGTATCAAGTCTGTTCTTAAAATTGAGCTTATTATTACTACTGACAACAGCAGTTGGTAATTTATCCCATGGTTCAACAACTCGTTGAGAGAAAAAGTGAGCCCTTTTATTGGTATTACATTTATTTCTGGTCAATTGAAGTGGATGACCTCTAGTATTGACCTTAATCTGTTTTAGGTCAAGATCACTTTCAACAAACAAATGTTCATCGTTATGTAGGTCCCATAAAAGCAAGAGATCTCCCCTTGTCCTTCTAGCTTCCAGTGACATTAGGTCAAATTTTAACAGCCTGTCTGGATAAGAAATTGTTTTAGAGGATACTAGATGTTTAGTTATCCTTCTCTAAACTCTTTCAATTTTGGCCACATGCTTTTTTTTGTATGGACTCCACAGCTGTGAGTCAAAATCCAAATGTGGGTCTTAGACTTTACAGAGCATAAAGACATTAGTCCGTGAGCTCACAAGCATGCCTCAGACAGCTAGTATTGGAACCCACTCGGGAGGGAGCAATCTTAGACCTGGTACTCTCAAATGGGGATGAAGAAAGGATCTCAGATTTAGAAGTGGGTAGTCATCTGGGAACAAGTGACCACCAAACAGTGTGGTTCACAATAAACACAGCCATGCAATCAAGCCATACAAAAGCAAGAGTACTAGACTTTAGGAGGGCTGACTTTGGGAAAATGAGAGAGTGCCTCAGAAAAGCACTAGCAAACAGGCAAGAAGGAGGGGTGGAGGAACAATGGGGAGTGATCAAAACAGCCATCACAGAGGCAACAAGCCTTTGTGTAAAGCAAATCAACAAAACACAACAAAGGAAAAAAACACTATGGTTCTCAAAAGAGGTGGCAGGGGAGATTAAGGAGAAATGGATAGCATTCAGGAAATATAAGGAAACACAGAAGGAGCAGAACAGAGAACTTTATCAGTTAAAGCAGAAAGAGGCTGGGAAGGCAGTCAGAATAGCAAAGGCCCAAACCGAGGAAAGGATAGCCAATTCTGTTAAGAAGGGATGAGACCTTTATAGGTACATTGAGGAGTGAAGAAAAGACCAAAGGAGGATACTGAAGCTTAATAAAGGGAGGAATGTGGGTAGGGGTGACAGTGAAAAGCAGGGATACTGAGCAGAATATTTCTGCTCAGTATTCACAAAGGAAGAGGAGGAGGTTACCTAAACCAAACAAGAGAAACACTCTGAAGATGGGGCTCAATAACAGTCCATTTACAGAAGAAAGGGTTCTGAAAGAACTAATAAAATTGAAGGTGGACAAAGCAATGGGGCCTGATGGGGTTCACTCAAGAATTCTAAAAGAACTAAGGGTAGAACTAGTGACACTGCTGACTACTCTGTTTAACAAATCATGGGAGGATGGGGTGGTACCCGAGGACTGGAGGAGGGCAGATGTGATTCCTCTTCACAAAAGTGGGAGCAAGACAGAGGCAGGAAACTACAGACCAGTTAGTTTGACCTCAGTGGTAGGAAAATGATGGAATCACTTCTGAAGGAAAGAATTGTTGAGTACATAGAGGCCAGTGGGGCACGGGACCCAAGGCAGCATGGATTCATGATGGGAAGGTCATGTCAGGCAGAATCTAATAGATTTCTTTGACTGGGTTACCAAAGTAGTAGACCAGGGAGGGGCTGTGGACATGGCCTACCTAGATTTTAGCAAGGCATTTGATACAGTCCCACACAAAAGATTAATACACAAGATAGCCAGCCTTGGAGTGGGTCCCAAGGTGGTAGCCTGGATAAAAAATTGGCTAGACAACAGAACTCAAAGGGTAGTAGTAAATGGAGTACACAGTGAAAGGAGGGTTACTAGCGGGGTACCGCGGGGTTCAGTACTGGGACCGGTCCTTTTTAATGTCTTTATAAGTGACATTGCAGAGGAACTGGAAGGAAAAGTATGTCTCTTTGCAGATGACACAAAGATCTGCAACAGGGTTGATACACAAGATGGAGTGGAAAGGATGAGAAGGGACTTGGCAAGGTGGGAGGAATGGTCAAATGTATGGCAGCTCAGATTCAATGCAAAGAAGTGCAAGGTAATGCACATGGGGAACAAAAACCCTGGGGAAGCGTACACAATGGGGGGTGAGATACTGACAACAGTAAAAATAGAAAGGGACCTGGGGGTAATTATATCAGATGACCTGAAGGTGGGAAAGCAATGTGAGAAGGCAGTAAGGAAAGCTGGGGGGATACTGGGATGTATAGGAAGAGGCATCAATAGTAGAAAACAGGAAGTTGTTATCCCTCTGTACAGACAGTTGGTGAGACCCCATCTGGAGTATTGTGTGCAGTTCTGGAGACCCCATCTCCACAAAGACATAGACAGAGTGGAGGCTGTCCAGAGGGGGCAACCAAAATGGTGCAGGGTCTGCACCAGAAGACATCTGAAGAAAGACTAAAGGAGCTTAATATGTATACCCTGAGGAAAGAAGGGAGAGGGACATGATAGAAACTTTCAAGTACCTCAAGGAATTAACAAAGTCCAAGAGGGTAGCATCTTCCAGAAAAAGAGATGTGCAAGAACAAGGGGCACAATTTGAAGATAGAAGGAGACGGCTCAGAGGTAATGTGAGGAAGCATTTTTCACTGAGAGGGTTGTGGATGCATGGAACAGCCTCCTAGAGGTTGTAGGGTCAAGAACAGTGGGGACTTCTAGAATGCATGGGACAGACATAAGGCAGTCCTAGTGGGGGTAGGAGGAAGTAAGCTGTTGGTTAACTAGGATCTGCAGCTTATCTGTTAGGTAGGAAAATGGGCAGACTAGGTGGGCCAAGCGGTCCTTATCTGCCGTCAAATTCTATGTTTCTATTTTTCAACACTTTACTTATACCCTTTAATATTTTTATTTAAGAGATATTTATCTAACTGTGTTTTAAATTCCTGCATTGTAATGCTTTCCATGACCTCCCCTGGTAACATCTTCCAAACTTCCGTCACCCTGTTACTTAGCCAATATTTCCTTCTATTTATATTATATCTATCTTTTAGCAATTGGTAACAGTGAGCTCTAGTCTTACATACGCTCTATACAAAGGGAGTAGCACATCTGGATTATGTGATGTAATATTATGTCATATTGACCACCATATCTTATTAGCGTTACTTATTGTGTTAGTGATATGTGAATCAAATGTCATCCCTACATCAACAGTAATTCCCAGGTCTTTTTCACTGTCCTTACTATCATCTTATTATAATGAAAGTATTGATGTTTAGAGTTCTTTTTTCCCGAAGTGCAAGACACAGCATTTAGAAGTATTGAAGTAAAGATTCCATTTCTGGGACCAAGTTTCAAGCATCTTTAAGTCTTCTGAATTATCTCAAAGTCAGACTTACTACTACAAATATTACAGATTTTACAGTCATCAGCATATCTGATGGAGATACTTTTGATATTTGTAGATAGGTCAGATATAAAGACCTGAAAGACAAGAGGAGCCAGGACGGATCCTGGCAGAACACCACTTTTAACATCTTTCCAACTACTAATATGGCCATCTATTACAACTCTCTTTGCATTCTATTAGATAGCCAGTTTGTGATCCATTCACTGTTACATGGTGTAGATGGTTTAAGTACCGAAGAACATTTTACTGTTTATAAGATGCAGGAAATTGTCACAGGGTTCAATGATACTGTGACAGGGCCTGTCCCTGCCACTGAGACTTGGGACCTTTTTCTCTTCTTAAACCTCTGGTTGCAACCACTTTCCCATTCCTTTTTATGCTGTCCCTATTTTTCTGTATGGAGGCAGGTCACCTCCTTACAAAATCCCCTTCTTCCCCATCTTAATTCCCTGCTGTTTAAATTTCTCTTCATTTCCTGGTCCCTTGTCTGTCCACGTCTCCCCGAGTTTCCTGAGCTGGTGAACACTCCGTTATACAAGCAGCACATTATGATTTAAAAGGCATTTATAAACTGCAGATAGCTGTATTATAAAGATAGGCTGAAAAAACACCTTTATTTATTAGATATCCCCCCCAGCAGTGCCCCTGCTTAAAAGTCTCTGTACTTTTAAAAACAAACACCACTTAGGCTCCTTTTTGTAAAGAAGAGGGAATAGCTAGAATAGTTTGCTTAGCTTCTGTTTTAAAAAGGTGTATGTTTAAGGAAGCACAGAACAAAGCTGAAGACAGCTGTTTTGCCCCCTAAAATATGTTTAGAGATTTCAAACCACAATTGAAGCCAAATTAACTCCTGTGCTGCAAATCACCTGAAAAAGGAAAAAAAAAACGGTTACAGGTTTACTGTGTTTTAAAACATTTCTGTGTACTGGTAAAACAAAGAAGGTTTTGTTACTGCAAACCTAGAAAGACCTGAAACACTTAAACAAGGAAGTTACTAGAATGCTGTTGCTGAGCTGCTCCTTGGAAGCTAAGAGGAGGCCTGCTTGCTAGCAGCTCTAGAGCAGAATGAGAGCCACTATAGGGAGTGAGCGGCCCCTAGTGGTCTATATTTAAAGAGGGCAAACTGTCAATCAAATGTTAGGTGGCTTGTTTGTATCGAATCCTTTATACAGTTTTTATTGTATAAAAAGTTCAAACGAAAGTTTGTACTGATGTATAAAACAAGGTTATGATATTTAACACGATTTTGAAAGGTTATTCACTGAATTTGCCTTGTTCCAAAGGAATACTGGGTCACCTGACCAAGGAGGCAGGTATATAAACCCTACCTCTCCAAGTGGCAAGTTAGATAGGGTCAGTTCTTCCTGACCTAGCTGGAGGGAAGTTTCAGTCTGTGGGTGAAGAGAAGTCTTTGGAATTACCACTGTTTATTATTTTGTTTCTTTTGTTTTCTGTATTTATTTTTACTTTTTGGTGCTGTAAATTGTTTATGAAGTAATAAACATCCCACCAAACAAACAGTGGGTTGCACCTAAACTGCTGCTTCTGTGTACGTTATTCGTCTGCCTGTAGACCCACCCTATAACAGTTTGGTGTCCGAAGTGGGATTCTACTGCCTGTAATGCCTTGCCAGGGAAGGGAGGTGTTACGGCGGGCACTTCCTGGTGCTCGAGGTAGACATGGTGGAGGGTGGCCTGGCACAAGGCATCCTCACCAGAATTATGGCAGCACAAACAGGGGCTCAGCTACTATCGGTTTACCGGATGTGCATCTAAAAGTGAAAACGGATGCCTTCTGAGAGGTCTTCTGAAGGGGATCCCAGTGAGCATGGAGAAGGGATACCCCTGGAGACTGAGGGTCCAGAAAAAGGAGTGGATGCCTCCTACTTGGAACAAGCTCCCATGGAAGATGTGGGAGAACTATTGAAGTGGCTGTGAGTACGACAGGTGCAGCTGGACCGTGAGAGGGAGACTGACTGTAGACGTCAAGATGCTAAGTGGGCAGATACAATGAGGGTGCTCCAAGCTATATGGACAGAGCATGCGGAATGTCCACAAAGCCTGAGAGACATTAAGTTGGCCAGATTACAGGACTCTGATGACATCAAAGCCTACCTTACCACTTTTGAAAGAGTAACACAGACATGTTGTTGGCCCAGCTTGCCCCCCAACTGACTGGACGAGCCCACGTCATTTGCAGCAAACAGGATATTCAACTGGCCAATGACTATGATCATGTGAAGCAGGAGATCCTGAAGAGATAGGATATCAGTCCTGAGACTTACAGACAGCGGTTTCGGTACCTGAAAATGCAAGCCTCGGATGACCCCAGAGATGTCTATACCTGTCTTAAAGATCTAAGTGACAAGTGGCTACAACCCAGTAGCAAGTCTGTGCACCAAATCATGGAGGCAATAACCACTGAGCAGTTTATAAAGGTTCTGCCTCAAGATGTACAACTATGGGTGCATGAGCATAAACTGGAAGGTGCAGAGAAAACCATCGCATTGGCTGAGGACTTCCTGGCCGCTCGACCTACAAGAGGGATGAACCAAGGGGAAAGTACAACAGCCCCCCTCCAACAACCTGTTAAGACCTCCTTATTCTTCTGTAAATACTAGATCACAGCCTGATGGAAGAAGAGATAGGAGAGAGAGAGAGACTACCCCTATCAGAGATAGTATGTCATGGTTGCCAGAAGAGGGAACATTTAATAAGAAATTGCCCAGTAATTAAGAGAGATTCGGGACATCTTGACCTAGCCAATTGGGCACCATATGTGGCAACAGCAGAAGTGGGGGCACATAATGTTCTGGGTTTGCTGGACTCTGGAAGTCGACAGACTTTGGTCCGTGCAGATCATCACAGGAGTTGGCAGTCAAAACTGTTCCCCATTTACCTGTCCCAGTGATTATTGGGCAAGACTATCCTGATTTTCCGACTTTACTGGTGAAACAGAACTGTTCATCTCTTGTAGCGGTAACCACTCGGTCACAAGCAAAGCGGCAGAGTGAACTGGGGGGACTATTTCCATTCTCTGATGAACTATATGAGACCCCAGGGAAAGATTGGAAGGAGAAGACCATCAGAAAACAAGAGAAGAGAGACTGGCAGAATAAACATATTATGGGCCCTATGGACATAAAACCAGAGACATTGGCTTATGAACAAAAGCAAGATGGTACACTAATCAATTTTTTTTCGCAGGTGGGAAAACAACCAGGGGAAGGGTTTCCAAGATATGTGATAGTAAATGACATACTGTATAGGGAATGTGTGAACCCCAGAAATGAAAACCTGGCCACTCAATTGATTGCCCCCCTTAAATATCGAAAAGAGCTGATGCAGATAGTCCATGATATACCCCTAGCAGGACATTCAGGGAGGGATACTACTCTGAGCAGACTGTTGCACAGATTTTTCTGACCCAGTATACATGAACAGATAGAGTATATCCAGAGCTGTCCTGTATGCCAGAAGGTATCCCAGACAGGAAAGAAAGAGTTGGTACCCCTACAGAACATACCATTAGTTAGCCAACCTTTTGAGCGCATCACCATGGATGTAGTAGGACCCCTGCAAACCATCTCCAAGGGGAATAGGTTCATTCTGGTGGTTTGCGATTATGCCACTAGGTACCCCGAAGCCATACCCATGCCTACTGTAACAGCATCCAGGGTGGCTGAGGAATTGGCAAAAATCTCCAGTAGGATGGGTATTCCAAAAGAGATACTGACAGACAGAGGTACCAATTTCACGTCAGTTATGCTAACTGAATTGTATAGGTTACTAGGGATTCATGCAGTAAGAACCTCACCCTATCATCTGCAAACAGATGGTTTGGTAGAAAGGTTTAACCAGACACTGAAGCGAATGTTGCAAAAATGTGTGAACTAAGAGGGACGAAACTGGGACACCTTTCTACCATACCTTCTGTTTTCATACCATGAAGTACCCCAAGCCTCTACTGGATTTTCACTGTTTTCCCTTCTGTATGGGAGAAATCCTAGAGGACCGTTGGACGTAATCAAGGAACATTGGGAGGAAAACCTCCAGGTAGAGAAGCAAGGGATACTGGAGTATATGTCTTCCTTAAGAAAGCGCCTCTTGAAATATGTGACCCTAGCCCATCAATCATTGTTGGAGAAACAAGTGCAGCAGAAAACAGAGTATGATAAGAGGGTAGGGAAGAAGCAATTTTCTGCAGGCGACAAGGTGTTACTTCTTTTACCAGCCACTGACAGCAAGCTGCTAATGAAGTGGCAGGGGCAATATACTGTACTCAGGCAGGTAGGACCAGTCACCCACGAGATACAGATGCCCACAAAAAGAAGTAATAAGCAAATGTATCATGCTAACTTGTTAAAACTATGGCAGGAGCGGCAGCAGGAACCCAAGCTAAGCTGCTACATCCAGACTGAGACGGATACCTCAGAACTGGATATAGTGTATAGTAGGTTGGAACAGAGGGAACAAATCCAAGAAGTTGTAGTTAACCCAGCATTGCCAGCCCAGAAACAGGAACAGCTGCAAAATCTGTTATGCACCTATGGGGAAACCCTCATCAGTGTCCCAGGCAGGGCAGTTAGGGTACAGCATGACATCAGAATTACCCAAGCTACCCCCATATAGGAAGCCTTATAGAACTTCCTATCCACATCAGAGGAAGATATAAAAGAAATACGAAAGATGGAATAGATGGGCATTATCACACCCTCACGTAGTGCATGGGCATCAACTATTGTAGTAGTGAACAAGAAAGAGGGGAGTATTCGCCACTGCCTTGACTTTCACAAGGTGAATGCTGTCTTTGTTCTGGATAGATACCCAATGCCTAGAATAGACGATATTATAGACCATTTGGGAAGCGCAGCATACATTTCCACTCTGGACCTTACCAAAGGTTATTGGCAGATCCCTCTTACCCCTCAATCAAAAGAGAAAACTGCCTTTATTACACCAATTGGATTGTTCGAATTCGTTACCATGCCATTTGGTCTCCATGGAGCGCCTGAAACATTCCAGCGCTTTATGGACCAAATGTTGAGTCCCTATTCTGAATTCTGTGCCGCATACCTGGACGATATGGTAATATTCAGCCCTGAGGGGTAACCATTAATCCAAAAAAATGTTGTCTAGGGCAGACAGAAACCAGGGTTCATAATAGGGAATGGGACAATAAAACCTGAGGTAAATAAAGTGTCCGCTGTGTCGGATTGTGCCATGCGCAAAACAAAAAAGCAGGTAAGTGCATTTTTGGGACTGTCCAGATACTACCGTCGCTTTATTCTGAATTTCTCTGATATAGCTGGCCCCCCTCACTGCCCTAACAAAAAAGAGGTATGCAAACAAGGTAGAATGGACCCCAGAATGTGACTTTGCCTTTAGAAAACTCAAAGCAGCACTGTGTGCATACCCTGTCCTAAGAAGCCCCAATTTTGATGAACCATTTGCGGTACAAACTGATGCCTCAGGAGTAGGGATAGGAGCAGTCTTAACACAGTTCATACAAGAGGAAGAATACTCTGTAATGTACATAAGCAGAAAATTGTATGAGAGGGAACGTAAATATTCAACAGTAGACAAAGAGTGTCTCGCCCTCCAGTGGGCCATTGAATCATTTAAATATTACTTGTGGGGAGCAGAATTTAAAAAGTAATAACAGATCACAATCCCTTATGTTGGATTCAACAAATGAGAAAAAAGAACCCTTGAATAATGAGGTGATATTTAATAATAATAATAATAATAATGTTTATTTATATAGCGCCTTTCAGTATACCAAGGTGCTGAACAGCCCTACCAATTTACAGCGATACACCGCAAAGGGAGTGAAAATGTGAATGCAGATTTTCTGTCTCGTTTTGGTCCAGACCTTGAGATACTAGATGCACACAAAAAGGTATCAGTGTGAATAATAACAGGTACCTAGCAGGTTCGAACAAATGTAAATACAGATCCCAGGGTAAAGTTAGTAATGTTTACTGTGCAAGTGTATTCTTATTTAGTATATGTGTAGTGGGACCCTGGGATGGAGCTTCACGGAGTGGGTGGGTGGGCCGGCGCTCCTCCAACCTCTATTAGGGAAGAAAGAGGTTAGACTGTGAAAGATGCCCAGTTTGGGCAAAAAAAAAAAAAAAAATGTACCTTGAAATATGTTGTGATGACCGGATTGGAAATGTTTGTTATTGAATGTCATAGTCCCAGGGTGCATAAGGTTCTGGTATGAACCAGAACAGAAATCGTTGTTTTTTGTTCGTAAGGGACCCTGGGACGGAACTCCTGAGAGTGGGAGGGTGGGAGTTGCACCCCATCCTGGGTTTCTGGAGGGGGGGTTATGATAAGATGCCTTACCTCTTAAGAAGGAGGGGTAAGTGTGACAGGGCCTGTCCCTGCTACTGAGACTTGGGACCTTTTTCTCTTCTTAAACCTCTGGTTGCAACCACTTTCCCATTCCTTTTTATGCTGTCCCTATTTTTCTGTATGGAGGCAGGTCACCTCCTTACAAAATCCCCTTCTTAATTCCCTGCTGTTTAAATTTCTCTTCATTTCCTGGTCCCTTGTCTGTCCATGTCTCCCCGAGTTTCCTGAGCTGGTGAACACTCCGTTACACAAGCAGCACATTATGATTTAAAAGGCATTTATAAACTGCAGATAGCTGTATTATAAAGGTAGGCTGAAGAAAAGCCTTTATTTAGTAGATAACCCCCTCCCCAAGCAGTGCTGCTGCTTAAAAGTCTCTGCACTTTCAAAAACAAACACCACTTAGGCTCCTTTTTGTAAAGGAGAGGGAATAGCTAGAATAGTTTGCTTAGCTTCTGTTTTAAAAAGGTGTATGTTTAAGGAAGTACAGAACAAAGCTGAAGACAGTCGTTTTTGCCCCCTAAAATACGTTTGGAGATTTCAAACCACAATTGAAGCCAAACTAACTCCTGTGCTGCAAAACAACTGAAAAAGGAAGAAACGGTTACAGGTTCACTGTGTTTTAAACATTTCTGTGTACTAGTAAAACAAAGGTTTTGTTACTGCAAACCTAGAAAGACCTGAAACACTTAAACAAGGAAGTTACCAGAATGCTGTTGCTGAGCTGCTCCTTGGAAGCTAAGAGGAGGCCTGCTTGCTAGCAGCTCTAGAGCAGAATAACAGCCACTATAGGGAGTGAGCGGCCCCTAGTGGTCTATATTTAAAGAGGGCAAACTGTCAATCAAATGTTAGGTGGCTTGTTTGTATCGAATCCTTTATACAGTTTTTATTGTATAAAAAGTTCAAATGAAAGTTTGTATTGATGTGTAAAACAAGGTTATGATATTTAACACTATTTTGAAAGGTTATTCATCGAATTTACCTTGTTCCAAAGGAACACTGGGTCACCTGACCAAGGAGGCAGGTATATAAACCCTACCTCTCCAGGTGGCAAGTTAGATAGGGTCAGTTCTTCCTGACCTAGCTGGAGGAAAGTTTCAGTCTGTGAGTGAAGAGAAGTCTGGAATTACCATTGATTGTTTATTATTTTGTTTCTTTTGCTTTCTGTACTTATTTTTACTTTTTGGTGCTGTAAATTGTCTATGAAGTAATAAACATCCCAACAAACAAAACAGTGGGTTGCACCTAAACTGCTGCTTCCATGTATGTTATTTGTCTGCCTGTAGACCCACCCTATAACAGATACTAAAAACAAAATTAATGTACTAATCTTCCAAAATAAGAAGGCAGACAAGCAATATACTGCCTGTGAATTGTTATGCTCTGCCTATGGTTCTTATGCATATGCCACTGTTACTCTCTTCAGGGACTTGGAAACGGGTCGCATTCCAAAACGTATCCATTATAAGAGACTAGCCAAATGGTATTGTCCTCATTGCAAATTTATGTCATGCATTACTGTGTGTATGTCAAAAAATGTTAATATTTCTAGGTCTATTGTAGAAATCTTGGATACGTTTCATGATATCCAAACCAAGCTCCCTGTTAATCTTCCAAGAAATGCTCAATCCTACTGTGTCACTACCTCGCTTTGATCCACAAACTTATGCCTTTGACAAACTGGCTGCCATGAATTCCATTGGACATCTTGATGAGAACATTTACCGAGAACAAACTGACTTGCCTTCTTTAGCCGTCTACCACTCTGTTCTACAAGCTTGGGTTGCACCGCATACCAACTTCTGCAGGGAGAGGGGATATTATTACTTGTGTCGCTGTGATGTATTTGACATTGTTAAACCTCTATGTGGATACTCTCCAGAACATCAACTATTCCTTTACATTGGGCGATGATCTGCCATCCAACCTGACTGATGACTCTTCGGCTTCGCAAGCTGCATCCCAAAGCCACCTGGAGGAGGTACATAGCTTTACTTAATGGCTCATCAACCAGTCTTTCGCCTGTCCAATATGTCTACAACAATGGAGGGTTCCAACTGTACGAGTTACCAACAATTCTGATGGGCAGTGCTGTGTAGTGTCAAATCATCAATGTTTTGCTTATGGTGCCAAAACTTGTGCTATATATGCTCCTAACTTCAGTTTTGCTCCACAGCAGAAAACAGTAATTGGTCATACTGTGACAGGGTTTTAAATAACTCTAAAAATTGATTAGCGTTTTGCTCATAAAAGTTCTAAAACATTGTGAAAATGCATATCACTTGCCTCACTGTGTTTAACAAACATGACACTTCTTGAAAATTTATATAAACGCTTTCTGTACTGTTAGTATTGTCCCAAGAAAAAAAACTGCTAATCAATTATTTAAAACCCTGCTGTGATCACTCCTGTTTCTCTCCCTGAACCAGATGTTATTGATACTGATCAGCAATACGTACTTACCTTGTCTCAATATTTACCTGTGTTTAACATGCACAATGATCCTTTGACACTATCCTTGTAATCTCTTTTAGCTAGGAAGGATTCGCATTTGATTTATATTAGCAATAATTTGTCCAAGGCTGGTGATGCTCTTAATACTTTTATTCACAATAGTGATTTAAGCACTGCTCTGTCCAACACTTGGTTAGAATTGACTTTTAAAGCTTTTATTATTTCAGCATTTTTGATTGTTTTTCTGATACTAACCCTTTGCTGTCTGCGATGTACTCCAAGACAACACAGAGAACAACTCAAATTCCTTTACAAGGCTCATGCACAGGGTTTGTAAACGACTTCTGTTGCTCCATCCCACTACTTTCCTGTGGTTGTTGCCTTTTCTTCTGAAGGCAACAAGGGGGGGAATGTTATCCGTGGTCCAGCACCCCTGATCGTACCCCCACCTCGCGGACAGCAACATATGCAGGTATACGTACTAACCTTAAGGCGAATACACTACTCGTATGAGCATAAGTGTCAGGATCTGTGTTCTACTAATGCATATTATGCTCCATTATGTTTTACTGATATATATTAGCCATTTGAGATGCTTTTGATCTATTTGCACTACATTTGTATAAGTAAGGCAATAATGCCATCTTTAGTAATTGTCACTACAAATGACCTTGTACTACAGAGGTTCAGTGTTTACCTTCTGCAAATTATGCACTAGTTAGGACAGTTGCTCAGACCACCCGTTTCTGTCCAATTATATACATTTTATGCATCTTCTTTTTGCTGTTGCCATAGTTATTATCAGGGTACGAGAACCTTTGTATCATGTAATTTCTCTGAGTGACTGCATTGCCTAGGTAAAGAAAACTGGTAGTTCTCCCAGTGATTACACTCTTGGTAGTAAGCTTGTATTACTGATCTGTAATAAATTCCATTTATTACATGAGTATCACTTGTCTGTTGTCTCTTCCTTTTGTGGCATTCCACCAAGAATCTGAGAAGGTAATTTATTACTAAATTACAGAAGGGATGGGAGAACGGATTCAGACAAATTCAGAACCTCTCAAAACCTATGCTAGTTTCTGTAACAGAACCATATCAAAACCTTGCTTCAGGTTCTAATCAGCTTAAAATATCAACAGAGGAGCTCAATATACTCCTTCAGCAGGTAGGAAGGTTAGTAGTGGTGGCAGTGGTTAAAAGGTCCAAACGGAGAATGGAGGTAGTGTAACCACCAACAGCTGTTTTAGATTCCCTTCCCTTTACTGGCTTCATCTTAGGAGTGAACAACGAGGGTTAAAATAGATTTTATCCATTGAATTAAATGGTTCCTTAAAAGGCTTGGATAACTACTGGAACCTTTTATGGTGAATCAGAGCCTTTTAGAAACTTCGACTCTTTTGTGTTTTTTCCAGTACCAACCTGGGCTTCCCCTCTCCCTTATCTAATTAAAAAAAAATGCCTTAATACTCCTTAAACCCTCTACTAACCTGAGCGCTCTCTTTTTTTTTTGTTTTGTTTGTTTGTTTTTTAAACCACTGCTCCAATTACTATTAGCCTGCTCTGGAAAACGTCCACACTTTTCCTTATCTGATCCAGTTTATAATTTTTAAACACAGAAATTGTAGGCAGATAAGGACCTCCAGGCCCACAGAGTCTAACATACTAAAATGCCAGCAGAATAGGCCTAATGGTTTTTCGTGTGTCTGCTCATTTGGTCAGCCCCCACCCTGGAAGCTAACCTTACTGTCCCCCCACCCTCTTGGGATTCTCCCTTTCTGCTGCCCTCCTACAAGTCTCAGAGTTGTTCATCTTGACATCCACCACCACCCCCAGGTCCCTCTCGGCCATCAAGATTTGTAGCATCCCTTCCCCCTCCCAGGGTATAGACTTGGCCTGGGTTTCTGGCACCCAGGTGCAGTATCCTACATTTCCCTGCATTGAACCTCGTCCCCATTTCTTTGGCCACCTTTCCAGAGCATCTAGGTCCCCTTGTAGGGCCATCCTCCTTTCTTCCCCATCCACCACCTTTCCCAGCTTTGAGTCATCCCCAAAGAGACACACCTCACTCCTGATACCCTTCCTTATGTCAGAGACATAGCCACTGAACAGGAGGGGGCCAAGGACTGATCCCTGAGGGACCCCACTAATGACCCTCCTTAAAGATGAGACTATCCCCCCCAACCACGACTCTCTGGGTCCGCTCCAAGAGCCAGTTCCCTATCCATCTGATCATCTGTTTCCCCACCCCCATTTCCCTCAGCTTATCCAACAGGCCCCCATGAGGAACAGAGTCAAACACCTTGCTGAAGTCAAGAAACAGGACGTCCACTAGCTTCCCCAGGTCCAGGGCACTCGTCACCCAATCATAGAACTCCACAAGGTTTGCCTGACACGATTTCCCCGTGATGAAGCCATGTTGTCTATCGTCCGGGCACCCCGACTTTTCCAGTACTCCCCCAGCCCCTCCTTGACAATACCCTCCATTACCTTGCCTACCACCGTTGTCAGGCTGATGGGCCTGTAGTTTCCTGCTTCCTCTCTTGATCTTCCCTTGTCGATAGGTACGATATGTGCCACCTTCCTGTCCTGAGGCACCCACCCCGTCCTCAGAGAAATGCTGAAAAGCTCTGCCAGGGGTTTCATCAGGACATCCATCAGTTCCTTCAGTACCCTGGGGTGTAATTTATCCAGCCCTGGTGCTTTCCCCATCCTAGGGGACCTGAGGGTTTCGCTCACACTCTCTACCGTGACTTCCACCTCTGCTTCCTCAGCTCCCTGTTTTGTCTTCCCCCCTCATACCAGTGATGGCTCTCCCCAGGCCCACCGAACATAAGGGTCCCTCCCCTTCCTCAGTATCACCGTCTCCTCCCATGCATGGTGCAGCCCCACCATTTGCCTTGGTAAAAACTGAGGCAAAATACTCATTTAGCACTTCAGCCTGCTCCCCGGGTCTTGTGCCCACTCCTCCCCTTTTGTAATCCTGCTAATCTGCCCCTTCACCTTCCTTTTCCCCCCAATGTATCTAAAGGGCCCCTTGTTCCCTCTCCTGATTTCCCTGGCCAGGTTCTCTTCCTTCCTTGCCTTAGCCGATCTTACCACACTAGTTGCCCTTCTGGCCATCAGCTCATGCTCCCCTCGATCCTTTTCGTTCCTCAAGCACCTGAAATGCATTTAGGCAGCCCTCTTTTCCCTCACCACCTCTTGAACCTCCTGGGTCCACCAACAGGGCTTTGGGGCCTTACCACATTTGCGTCTTACTCTTGCACAGGTCTTGGAAGCCTCCTGCACCCCCTCTTGATTTCCCACCAACTGTCAGTGCCCATGTCCAGCCTTATCCCGTCCTAATGTTCCTTAAGGATCCTTCCCATTTCCTTGAAATCCACCTCCCTGAAATCAGTTTCTTCCGTCTTTGTGCAGCCTTCCTCCCCTCCTATGTCCAGATGAAACCAAACCGTAGCATGGTCACTCCCCACTAATGGATCCCTTACCTCTAAGCCCCCAATCTGGTCACTGTCCGCCAGTACTAGGTCCAGTATCCATGTCTCCTTAGTCAGCTCCCCCACCTGCTGGGTTAGGAATACATCTTGGAAGACATCCAGCAACCTCCATTTCCAACCAGTGAGGATGATAGTCCCCCAGTCCTTCCCTGGCACGTCTAAATCACCCATCACCATTACACTTCCCCTACACAATCTACAGTGCTTCCCAGCATCTGCCACCAGACTCTCCTCCAGTTCCTCCGCCAGCATGGGGGGGGCTCTGTACACCTCTCCTATTTTTACTCTCCTGACCCCCATTGCTATCATGGTAACCCAAAATCACCTCCACGGTCCCCTCCACCTCTCCTATACCAATGCCCAAGTATTATACCTCCACGTTACCCAAGGACCCCACATCATACAGGTAATTTCCACCCAGTTCCCTCCCCACAATTCCCTTATATCTATCCCAAGCAACCCTGAATCCTGTCACTGTTTTGCCAATGGGCGTAGGATTTAGGTTTTTCTGGGAGGAGGAGGGGCTCTCAGGCATAAAACTATTGACCTAAACACAGTTAATCTATTTTTAGACCACCCTATCTGGGGGGGGCTAGAAGCCCCTCAAATTCTACACCTATGGTTTTGGACTCCACCACTTCCTCAGGGACTGCATTCCACCCATCCACTACCCTTTCTGTGAAGCAGCGTTCCTTAATGTTTCCCATGAATCTTGCCCCTTCTAGCTTCATGTCATGACCCCTTATCATTGAGAGTGTCTTATTCTGAAATAAACTGCCATCAAGGACCTTGTTTATACCTTTTTGGCACTTAAAGGCTTCTATCATATCTCCCCCTTTCCAGGGTATACAGAGTGAGGTCTTTCAGCCTCTTCTCATGTGTCACATGGTGGAGTCCTCACACTGTTTTTGTTGCCCTCTTCTGGACCCTCTCCACTCTATCCACATCCCTCCTGAGGTACTGTCTCCAGAACGCGACACCATTTTCAAGGTTTCCTATTCATCATCTTGCCTTTCCAACCTTTTTCGTGCAATATTTGAAAACCTCCAATACTGCACTCATTGTAACCGCTTCCTTGTTTGCTTTCATCCACTCTGGTTGCCTTCCTCCTCAGGTTTAACCTGCACTCCCTGCAGAGCCTGGCACACACACACCTTAAAAATAAAACACTAGCAAAATCAGTAAGATTAAATTAATTATCTGTTGGAGTCAGGTGATATGATAGAGTATTAACTCCCTACCACAGCCGATCCATCGTTACCCTGCAGGAGCTCCATGAAGGAGCACAGTGCAGGATGCTTTCTCGCCCACCAACCCTTCACAACCAGATTGCTGCTATTTGCACACAACACTGCAGTTCACATGGTGTGACGTGACTGTGTTTTCAACATTTGAAGCTTAAACTCAAGGTCCCATATCCAAATAAGAACATGCAATCAAATTACATGAGATTTACTGAACACAACCACCTGATGTATGAACTTTAGATGCTGGAACACTTGTAAGTTCATCTATTATAATCTAAGACAGAGAAAGCACCGGGGCCGGATAAATTGCATCCTAGAGTGCTGAAGGAACTTGCAGATGTCCTGGCGAAACCCCTGGCAGAGCTTTTCACCATCTCTCTGAGGACAGGGTGGGTGCCCCAAGACTGGAAGGTGGCGCATGTAGTGCCTATCCACAAGGGGGGATCAAGGGAGGTGGCAGGGAACTACAGGCCTGTCAGCCTGACATCGGTGGTGGGCAAGGTGATGGAGGGCATTGTCAAGGAGAGGCTGGGGGACCTGGATAAGTCAGGGTGCCTGGACGATAGACAGCATGGATTCATCCCGGTAATCGTGTCAGACAAACCTGGTGGAGTTCTATGACTGGGTGACAAGTGCCTTGGACCTGGGTAGACCAGTGGATGTCCTCTTTCTAGACTTCAGCAAGGCATTTGACTCTGTTCCTCATGTGGGCCTGTTGGATAAGCTAGAAGAAATGGGGGTGGGAAACCAGATGATCAGATGGATAGGCAATTGGCTCCAGGACCGGACCCAGAGGGTCGTAGTTGGTGGGATAGTCTCATCCCCAAGGAGGGTCATTAGTGGGGTCCCACAGGATCAATCCTTGGGCCCTTCTGTTCAATGCCTACCTATCTGACATAAGGACAGGAATCAGGAGTGAGATGAGTCTCTTTGCAGATGACTCAAACTGGGGGCGGTGGTGGATGGGGAGGAGGGAGGTGGCCCTGCAGGGGACCTGGAGGCTCTGGAAGATGGTCTAGAAAGTGGAAGCTGAGGTTCAATGCAGGAAATGCAAGGTACTCCACCTGGGGCCAGAAACCCAGGCCAAGTGTACACCCTGGGGAAATATTACAAGTCTCAATGGCTGAGAGGGACCTGGGGTGGTGGTGGATGTCAAGATGAACAACTCTGAGACTTGTAGGAGGGCAGCAGCCAAGGCCAACAGGATGCTGGGATGCATCGCTAGGGGATCACCTCAGAAGGAGGAAGTGATACTCCTCTGTATAACTGCTTGGTGAGGCCGCACCTGGAGTACTGCGTGCAGTTTTGGAGGCCACACTTAAAGAGGGACATTAACCTCCTGGAGAGGGTCCAGAGGAGGGCAACCAAAATGATTTGGGGCTTGGGGACAGGACCTATGAGGAGAGGCTCAAGAGCTAAATATGTACACTTTGGAAGAGAGAGGGGACGGGGGGGACATGATAAGAGGTCTTCAGGTACATGAAGAGGGTAAATGGGGAGGAACAGTGAGGGTGCTTCGAAGGAAGGAGGAAGGGGCCACTAGAGGGCATGGGTGGAAGCTGGAGGGGGGACGATTCAGGGGAGAAAGGAGGAGGTGCTACTTCACTGAGAGGGTGGTGGAGCCATGGAATGCACTACCTAGGGGGCTGGTGGAGGCAGAGACAGTGGAGGGGTTCAAGAGGGGGTGGGACAGGTACAGGGGAAGGGTTCTGGATAACTTTTAGGACATTGTTAACCTCTAGTCCTTCCATCCTCCCAAACTCCACCCTCCTAAAGGCTGACACTAGCATCTTGGTCCTGGGCTCAGAGGGTTATGTTAAGCACATGGTACAGTGATTGCCTGACCCCCAGGAGAGCCTTGGCCTTTACTTACTCAACAAAATCATGGTTCAGGAGTACTACGGTGGCCACATAATTATGATGTTCCTGTACATGCTGTACTATGATGCAGCCCTGAAAGGGGTTTACCAGTGCCTGGCTCTGTGCACTCCTTGCCGTGGGTATATCCTAATTTACATCAAGCATGTTTAGTTTTCCAGTCAAGATCATATTCCCAGCCTCAACAGTCTCCCAGTTTCTATTTCCAATAATCTGTCTCATGCTTCTATCTTGTTTGGAGGTCCATTGGCAACCCAGTCACATACTCCCCATTGCCACCAGATATATCCACTATGATTCCCAGCCCTTGATGGAGTTCTCCTCCATTCCCTGTACAATGCACCCTTCCAGCTTCTTTATCTTTCCAGAAGAAAGCCCAGCCTGAGACTGAGAGGTCCCAACCATGATTAGTTGCAACTCACATTTCTCTTGCAATTGTGATGTCTCCTTGACACTCCATAGTCAATGCCTGCAGGTCTCCACTTTGTTCTCAGAGCCCCTGACATTTAAGCTGCTCACTCTCCATGTTTCACTTGCTCTGTTTCTGCCCTGACCTCTCCACTTCCCTTCCCCTATCCAATCTATAAACTCCTCCTGCCCGTTCGTTTGATCTTAACTATTATTCCCAATGGGCCCTACTCGCCAGGTTGGGGTAATTTTCAGTAGGTTTCCTACACTTACTACTGTGGCAGGGTCCCATCATTTTAACCTTCCCTGCTGTGAGAAACATAATTGTGCAGGAAGAAAAAGACTCAAAATCTATCTAGTCTACCCTGTTCTACTTATACCCACTACAGCCCATCACTGAGCACTGTAGTCTAAGTCCTCATATGTGAACTCCGACCTACATGTAATATTATCTCCCTCCTTACCCTCAAACCAACAGTTACCATGCCCCTGTACTTGTCTCATCCCATATAAGACCCCAGGACAATCCTGGATCTTACCACTTGACAGGCTAAGCTATCTTCCACTACCCTCTCTGTGTAGTTAATTTCTAAACCTAATTTAAATTTAGCCCCCCAACAGCTTGAACTCGAGGTCCTCTGGTGTCTGAATTTTGACTACACCTAAATGGTGCTGACCAGTCCCTCCGATGACAGCAAGTAGTTAAATGTTTAGTTTAAAATTTCTAGCAATAAAGGCACCAAATCCCTGCCCCAGAGCATTTTCCTCCTCTTCAGTGGGATGAAGGCCACCCCTTCTAAAGAGCCTACTATACCAAACGTGTCTTAAGTCCCCTACATACCTGAACCCTTCCTCTTGGCAACACTCCCTCAGCAATGAGTTCAACTGGTTTATCTTTAGAAGCCTCTTGTTCCTCATATGCCACATGGACAGGACTTCTGAGAAGGCCACTGACACGGCTATTGCCCTCAGCTTGCCTCCCAACATCCAGAAACTAACCCTCACCTCCTCTACCTCATGGCTGGCCAGGTCATTGCTCTCCAAATGGAAAATCACATCCAGCTCCTCTCATGCAACCAAGTATCCCCACTGTCCTAATGGTATCCCTCCTTGTTGTAGATAGATACCAGAATGAACTTTATGTAAACACAGTACTGTAGGGATAATTCACCAAGGAATTGTAAATAGGATAATATACAATAGCAAGAACATTTCCTTAATTTTGATTAGTCAGTGAGTGCCAGGAACAGTGATGTTATTTAATGATAACATCACTGTATTAAGTCCAGAAACACATATGACCGCATGACAAACCCTGAAATTATGCTTTTCTCTCCAAGTTACTGGCGCTCTGTCAGCTGCTCTAAAAGACTCCAGCTGCGGTCCGCCCTCGAAAATATAACATCCCAAAATGCACTTCTACCAACAAGCAAGACAACCAAAAGAACCAGCACAAAACTTGGTGGGTTGGGGGACAGGCCCAATGGGGAGAGGCTTGAAGAGCTAAATATGTACACACTGGAAGAGAGAAGGGACTGGGAGGACATGATAGAGGTCTTAAGGTACATGAAAGGAGTAAATAGGGGAGGAGCAGTCAGAGTGTTCCGAAGGAAGGAGGAGGAGGCAACTAGAGGGATTGGGTGGAAGCTGGGGTGGGAGATTCAGGGGAGAAAGGAAGAGGTGTTACTTCACCGAGAGGGTGGTGGAGCCATGGAATGCACTGCCCAGGGGGCTGGTGGAGGGGTTCAAGAGGGGGTAGGACAGGTACAGGGGAAGGGTTCTGGAAGAAAAGTCCAGTGCAGCGAGAATATCTGGAACTGGGAAGGGAGGAGCCAGAGAGGGCAAGGGGGGAATCAAGGTCAGCTCCCAGGGTGGGGGCTGACCAAACGAGCAGACACGAAAGACCGTTAGGCCTATTCTGCTGGCATTTTAGTATGTTAATATGTTAGTAAAACACAGGGCAGCCTTCTTTTTTTCTTTTTTTTTTTTGCTGTCATTTTGTTTACTGTCCTCGAATTGAGTGGCTTCACTAAACCACAAGAGGGAAATGACCAACTTTTGAACTGAGTGACTGGAAGTTACAAAAGACCCTACCTGTTGTCACTTTTGCCAAAAAGCTGCAGTCTGTGATGAAGCTTAAAACAGAACTTTTTTTCTCCAAATGTGGTTCCCTGCTAAAAAAAAAAAAAAAGAAACTCACCTCTGCTGCTAAATATCCCGTTCCACTGTTCTGTTCAGCACCACGATCCTTTCTGTGTACCCGCTCCACACACTGCCTGCCTCATGAAAGTAACAGCCATACCTATGCACTCCTCACACTACCCAGCACCTGAAAGCAACGGCTGCAGTATTAAATGCAGAAAACGTAAACTAACTAAAAAAAAGGATGCGTCTATCTCAAAAAAAAAAAAAAAAGAACAAGCAGTCACACACAGGGTCATGGACACTGAAAATGGCCAGATGCACAGCACAGAAACTGGGAACTCTTTTTTCAATACGTACACCTACCCCAACAAAAATACAAAAAATATATTTTACACGTATGTTTTCCTTTTTTTTTTTTTTATATAAAAACAAAGAAGCCATTGTATAACAGCAATAAGGTACTCAGGTTTTCTGTTATTGTGAATAACGTCATTCCTGGGGTGGGTTTAAGCACGAGGAGAGTGCTTCAACCCACCCCAGGAGTGACGTTATTACACAATAACACAAACCCTGGAGTGTCTTATTGCTTAAATATATGACCCCCGGTAATGGAGCTGTGACTCCAATGAGGGTTCCAAGGACATCATAAACCTCGACAGCAAAGCTTGAGAGGTTTTTTTTTTTTCTTTGTCACTGGAATCTCGAGATGGGGCTTACCAGGTGCATAACAGATCAGGAGCCTTATGTTGTTTTTTGTAATGCACAGCTCCCCGTCTCTTAAACCACAGGCATCCCCCAATCATATACATCTATTCCCGGTCATCTTAAAGTCTTATTCCTTGCAGAATGCCTGACTGCAAACAGATGAGCTAATGTCATCAATTTCACACACTGCTGCGCCGCTCCACCCCACTGTCACCAGCAGAGACACTTCCCACCACCACCATCTCACTTTACAATTCAAAAATCCGGGACTGGAGCTAGCCTTCAAACACAGTGGTCATACAATCATCTGACAGACCACCACAGAGGATGACTTTATAGTGCATCCTAAGGTACAGTTTTGATTTGCCCACACAAAGTGCAACAGCTGTAACCAGAACTGCTGCACTACCGAACGGCACCAAAAATCAGTGAATCTGCCCTACGATACAGCAAGTTAGGAGTTGTCAAAGTACTGAGCATCGTCATGAGGTATTACAGCCCTCTCAAGTGGGCAGGCTCAATTACCACAACTGTCAGATGGAGTTCCAACTGCCACACATCACTGGGCACACATCATGGCAACATCCACAAAGTGCAGGCTGCCAATACAAGGTACCAATGTCAACCAAAGCCAAGATATATTAGTCTAATAATGGCAAAGCTAGATAAAATTCTCAGACACTGCTGACATTAAGCTCACAGCTCAAACAACTAATGCTGACCTGACCAAATTTACCAACAGAGTGGCTTACAATGAGCAAGCAATAAAAATACAGGGGGAATCTGTACACACCCAGCAAACTGCTCTCCAACACCACCACCACAAAATACAGGTTACTCACCTGTAACAGGAGTTCTAGGAATGGTATATGTTGTTCATCCACACTATCTGGCAGGTTCCTTGCCGCTTTAAATCTTACCGGAAGGTCTTCAAGCTGGCTCCTCCCACCCACCCGGTGGTAAAACTCGCTCCGCCTGACGCCAGATCTGGCCCGCTGGAAGCTCAGGTTGCTGCCGGCTGGGGAGGTCGAGGATCGTAGATGAACAAATACCATTCCTAGAACTCCTGTTACAGGTGAGTAACCTGTATTTCTAGGGACATGGATATGTTGTTCATCCACACTATCTGGCAGACTCCTAGCAGTTCTCCGGGAGGAGGGAGGCAAGGCGCACACCCCTTAATACTTACTTGGGAAATAAGGACTGGAGAACCGAGGCCCCAAAACCAGCATCCCGGCGTGACTCAAGGTCGATGTGGTAGTGGGTAATGAAGGTGTTTGCTGACTTCCAGGTAGCAGCCCTGCAGATTTCCTGGATAGGGACGTCCTTGGAAGCAGCCACCGATGCAGCAGTATGGCGGTAGAATGAGCTCTTATCCCTCTGGGAGGCTCCATGCCCGCCAACTCATAGCAGAGATCTATGCAGGAGGTGACCCATCTGCTTATCATCCGCTTGGCTGCAGGTCTGCCAGGTGCGGCTCAGCGTGAGGTGACAAACAGCTGGCTAACCTCCTGAATCCCAGCCGCATGCCTCCTTGTACAGGGCGCAGCCTCTTCTAGGGTCCAGCATGGAGCCTATATTCGGGTCTCCGAGGTGTGATTGGGGTAGAACACCGGCAGAGTCAGCACCTGGTTAAGGTGAAACTCCACACCACCTTCGGAAGGAATTTCGGTGGGGCGAGGGACAACCTTGTCCTTGTGGAAGACCAGGTAAGGAGACTCGATGCTCAGCGCCTGGAGTTCTCCCATCCTTCTGGCTGGACGGATAGCCACCAAGAAGGCGGTCTTCCACGACAGGTGGGGAGACCACACCTGTGCATTGGTTCAATGGCTTGCCCATGAGCTTGCCAGTACCAGCAGTAAATCCCACAGAGGTGGGGGTTCCCGCACTGGAGGGGAAATGTGATCAAGGCCTTTGAAGAAGCGCCCGACCACTTTCTCCTGTGCCACTGACTGCTGACCGGCCCGCGCCCGGTAAGCAGAAATGGCTGCCAGGTGCACCTTTAGGGTCATCGACCTAAACCCTTGACTAGATAGGGACCATAGATAGTCCAAAATGCTGGCCACAGAACAAGAGGAAGGGTCCAAGCCCTTACCCCGACACCAAATGGAGAATCTCTTCCATTTGAAGGTGTAGCATTTTCTGGTCAACTCCTTAAAGGACGCCTCAACAACATTGAGGACCTCGTCGGAAAGACCCAAGGCCTGGAACTCTAGCCGCTCAGAAACCAGGCCGTCAGGTGCAGGGATTGAAGGTCCGGATGGAACACCTTCCCCTAATTGACTGAGAGCAGGTCCGGGCGAGCTGGAAGCTGCCTCGGGAACCTGGAGCTGAGGCTGAGGAGATCTGGGTACCAGAACTGGTGTGGCCAGTCTGGGGCTATCAGAATCACCTGCGCCTTGTCCCTCCTCGCTTTGAGCAGGACCCCGTGAATCAGGGAAAGGGGAAGGCGTAAAGAGGCCCGGGGTCCACGGCCTCGAGAAGGCATCCCCTGCAGCAAGCCCTGCTGAGGGGGCGGCATGAAACAGCCTCAACTCGCTCTCCTGGAGGCAAACAGATCCACCAGAGGTGTGCCCCAGAGGAGAACAGATCTTGTACTACCTCCGGCAGGAGAGACCACTCATCGATGCAGCCCCTATCCAGCTCAGGGCATCGCCAGGGTGTTGAGGCTCCTGCCACATGAATGGCTAGGAGATCCGCCTCAGGCTGCGCACAAGTGACCAGATGTGGAGAGCTTCCTTGCATAGAAGCATGGGCGCGTCCGCCCTGGGCGTTTAGGTAGTACATGGTCGGTGGTATTGTCCGTCTGGACTCGGACCACTTGACCCGGAGAAACGGAGCAAAGGCGGTGAGAGCTAGGCGGACCGCTCGGAGCTCCAGCAGGTTGATGTGGCATCGACTCCTGGGACCAGAGGCCGCACTCGTGTTCCCCAGATGGGCACCCAACCCATCAAAGAGGCGTCGGTCGACAGAGAGACCGTCGGCTCGGGCCGGACAAACGGGATGCCCTCCTGCAGATGAGATGGAACGGTCCACCACTGGTTAGCGTTCCTCATTTCCTGGGTCATCACCACGAGTTGGTCCAAGGGATCGCAGCGTTGTGACCATTGGCTGGCCAGTCCCCACTGAAGGGGACGCATGTGCCAACGTGCCCAACGGACCACGCTGGTACAGGCCGCCATGAGACCCAGGAGGTGCAGGAAGTCCCAGGCAGGGCGATTGCCCAACCAAAATGATTGGGCAAAGGAGGTAAGAACCTCGGCCCTGTCCGCCGGGAGCCGTGCTCTGGCTCGTGGAGTCGAGCTCCGCCCGATGAACAGTATCACCTGCTTGCTCGAAGTTCTGATTTGGCCTCGTGATAAGGAGGCCAACCTGAGAGCAAACCCGGAGGGCCAGATCTCTGGACCGCTCCGCCTCCTGTCTGGAGGGGGCTGCTATCAGCCAATCGTCCAGGTAAGGGTACACCCGAACCCCTCGGCGCCGCAGGAATGCTGTCACCACTGCCATGCATTTGGTGAAGACCCTGGGAGCTAGAGAAAGGCCGAAGGGCATGGCCTGGAACTCGAATAGGGATCCCTCCGCTCTGAAGCGGAGGAATCTCCGGTGAGACGGACGGATAGGGATGTGAAAGAACGCGTCCTGAAAGTCCAGAGAGCAGAACCACATGCCGTGTTCCAGAGATGGTATTATCTGAGCCAGAGTGACCATTCTGAAGGTTCGAGACCTTAGGAACTTGTTTAGGTCGTAGGTAGGGAGGATGGAACGCCAGCCCCCGTCTGCTTCGAACCAGGAAATACCTGGACACAAACCCCGGGTCTGAAGGAGGGTCCTCCACCTCTCTTATCACCTCCTTCTGGAGGAGGGAGGCGATGTCGGCTCAACGAGCACGCCAGTGAGGCTAGGGACCCCGAAGCCCCCCGAGGGGCGACGGCTCTGAAGGGTGGTGCCTGCTCAAATTCTAGAGGCAGGCCTCTTCCCACCACCTCCAAGACCCACCTGTCCGTGGTAACAGCGGACCAGGTGGAAAGGAAGTGCCGGAGCTGTCCCCCCACGGGGGGAACCAGGGGTGAGGCGACAGGGATGGGGGCGACACCCCTCAGCCCGTCACTGGGCAGGCTTGGAGGAGGGACCGGCCGAGGAACCTCCTGGGCCCTTACCTCCTTGCTTCCTATTAGAGGAAGACGACGGCTTGGGTTTGGGGTACCAAGGTCGAGCCTGCTGGCCCTGACGTTGCTGGGCCGGGCGCGGCGCAGGCACAGAAGGGCGAAAGGGCTTAGGCTGAGGCTTACTGCCTTTGGTCCCCCTGGCGCGAGGAGACAGAGTCCAAGGTGGCATTGACTTTCGATCCTCTGAGGTGACCTTCCACCCAGGGTCAAGAGGTCGGTTCCCAGGAAGGAACATCCGCCAGTTTGTGCTGGGTATCCGAGGGAAGGTGGATATCCCAGCCCGCCGACGCATGGCCACTGCGGTCGCCACTGACCTGGCACAAGAGTCTCCGATGTCAAGAGCAGTCTGGAGCTGCTGCTTAGCCACTGCCCTGCCCTGATCCCGCACCTGTTTGACCGTGGTCTGCAGGTCTGCGGGAAGATGGGGAACAACCTCATCCAGGGAGCCCAACAGGGCATGGGAGAAGTGTGCCATCAGGATGGCCGAACTGGCCTGATGAAGGCCGAGAGAAGAAGCAGCATAGACTTTTTGCCAGGCGTAATCCAGTTTCTTGGATTCTTTGTCGGGCGGTTTGTCCACGTCCCTGGCGTTCCCGGTGCGCCGGAAAACGCTATCGGTAACCAACCCCTCAGCAGAGGGGTGTTCCGAAAAACCGGACAGGGAACCGGTGGGGACCGCGTACTTCCTGGCCATCCTGGCCGAAGGCACAGGGCAGGAAGCCGGACGCTGCCATAGCTCCAAGGCCAGACCAACAATGGCTTCGGCCACCGGAAAGGCCTCCGTCGGAGAATCCCCTCGGTCCAGAATCTCCGTGAGGGGATATCTGGCCCATTTGGAAATGGGTTCGAGCTTCATTCCGGTGGACTCCGAGATGAGCCAAAGTAGACCAAGGAAGGACGAAGGGCTATCGTCCACTGACTGCCCCCTGAGGACTCCAAGTCCATCCGCCTGGAGAACAGGGAGGAGTCATCTTCCGACTCCGACGAGTCGTCGAAGAGCTGCCTCGAGCCTCAGACACCCTCCACATGCCGAGGTTTATCGGGAGTGAGAGTGACCGACAGCCTATGGGGCAGCCCCTGAGCCGACCGAGAACTCTTGGTCAGAGCCCCAACTAACAGCTGAGGAGGAGGCGGTTCCACCAAAATCGGTGGGGCAGCAGTAATAGGCCGAACAACCGGTCTGGAAACAGGCTCCTCGACCACCGCGAGGGGTTGTTTCGGCCGCTCTGGTGACAGCCACTTAATAGCCAGTGAAGACGACTGGGTCGGCTTAGTCCCGGCCAACAGAAGCTGTTGCCACATAAGCTCTTCATATTTCCGACACAACTAGGCCAAGCCCTCGTCCGAGGAGGAGGAAGAAGAGGAAGAGTGGCGGGCGGCTTTTAGCGTCGAGACCGAGACCACTTCCAGACGGCGGATCGGCTGGACCGCGAGGAGGTCCGAGATCGAGAATCTCGCTAGGCCGAGGTCGGCGCGGCGGGTACCGAGAATCGCACACCTTCGCTCGATGACTGCACTGACGGCCCGGAACCGGAGGCACAGATGAGCCGATGGGATCCTCAACCTCGCCGGGGAACCGGGAGAGGGATTTTCAGCTTCACCAGCCGACAACCCGTCTAGCGGGTCGAGAAAATCTCAACCGCGTCGGTGTCTCGATCCAACTGGCCTGATGGGGACACCATGAAGCCAGTGGCTGGAAGCTGAAGGTTCAACGAGTCGACTGTCAACAAGGGAGGGAGATCTTTCCCTCCCAAGAGCGCCGACGATGGGACTCTACCCTCACTTTTTGACCAGAAAACGGTCCAGAAGAGGTTGGACCCTCGCTTTTGTCGAAGGGTCAAGCAAAGCTCTCTTAAAGAAGCCGACACGAGGCGCCGAGAGAGAGCGGGACGAATGCCGCGGCCGAAGATGGAGCGGCCTGCGCCACCTCCTCCTCGAGGGCAATCATCTGCTCCAGTTGTTCCGCAGAGCCTGCAGCCGCGGACACCGCCAATCGGGCCTCCTTCAATTTAACCAGAGGAAATCTCTTCTCGGGACGCCCCAACTGAAGACGGGCAGCACGATCTTCGAGGATATAGACCGAAAAAGAGCAGCACAGGTCGCAAGCCTCCGGTTCGTGCTCAAGGCCTAAGCAGTAGACACACGTGGAGTGCGGGTCTGTCCGAGACATTTTCTTGCCCGCAGGGACATCTCCGAAATCTGGGAGTCGATTTATCCATCGCAGCCGCGAGGAGAAGAAGACCGAAGTGTTTTGTAAATATTGAAACGAGTTTCAAAGTTTGAAGAGTTAGGCACCAAGTCTTAATTGCAGAGCGTTAAGGAGGGAACCTGAGCTTCCAAGCGGTAAGGAAGATCTGGCGTCATGGGGCGGAGCCGAGAGTTTTACCACATGGGTGGGTGGGAGGAGCCAGCTTGAAGACCTTCTGGCAAGATTTAAAGCGGCAAGAAACCTGCCAGATAGTGTGGATGAACAACATATCCATGTCCCTAGAACTACAATATCTATTAAACAACCGGGAGAACAGAGCGCGAAGGAAAAACATTCAAATTGTTGGGGGGGGCAGAGGGAGAGACATGGGTGCTTTTCTCCGGGGAATTTCTTCTGGATCTAATCATACTGAAAGTACAGTTACGTAAGAACTTACCGTAACAGCAGATCTTCAAGAACAGCTCTTGCAGCAGGTTACACCATTAGGACTGAAGCCAGCAGGCGTCAGGACCCCACGGAAATCTTCTAGCTAGCAGTCTTCAGCAGGGACCACCTCCGACGTCGGTCCCGCCCCCAACGTCAGGTGTAGTACATAAGGAGGCGGTCCCGCCAGACTCCTCAGTTCTCCCGCCGGAGACTTCCGGCCGCTAGATGATATCAGAAGTGGAGACCGAGGATCTGCCATCAGAAGAACAAAGGAAAGTAAGCTCCTGCCGAAGCCTGGTTAGGCCTAACCTCCTCCAAGGGGGAATGGTGGGTGGGAAGATACCTGCTGCAAGAGCTGTTCTCGAAGATCTAACTGTACTATCTTACTTCGAGATACAGCTCTTGCAACAGGTTATACCATTAGGACCGATTCCTAAGCAATAGCGCCTCTAGACACTCTGGGAGGAGGCATAATGGAGAGATCTAAAAAAATCCTGACTCTAGGACAGGAGACCCTGTAGAACGGCGAGGCCGAAACCTGCTCTCCGCCGTGAGGCAAACTCCAGGCTGTAATGCCTGATGAAGGTGTGCACTGAGCTCCGAGTAGCTGCAGCACAAATGGCCGAGGAGGAGACGTTCCGCAGTGCTGCAAAGGAAGTAGCCACCCCCCTAGTCGAGTGGCCCCGGATTGTGCCCGGAAGGGGCTTCTGTTTGTTGTTGTAGCAAAAAGAAATGCACTGGACAAGCCAGCGGGAAGGGGTCTGTCTTGAGACTGGTTGGCCCAACATCCTCTCAGCGAAGGAAATAAACAGCTGCTCGGAATTATGATGCTGTTTGGTCCTGGTCAAGTAGTATCTTAAGGAACAGTGAACATCTAGGGTGTGTAGCAATGCCTCTCCTCTATTGGTGTACCTGGGGAAGTACACTGGCAGATCGATGTCCTGATTAAGGGTAAGGGCTGAGACCACCTTAGGCAGGAATTTAGGATTCGTCCTCAGAGAGACACTGTCCTGGTGGAAAATTAAATAAGGTTCCTTACACATAAGAGCATGTAGCTCAGAAATTCTCTTTGCTGACGTGACAGCAACCAAAAATAACGTTTTCCACGACACAAAACGTAGCTTGCAATCTGCGGCAGGTTCAAAAGGGGGCAGCGTGAGCTGCTCCAGGACAAAGAGTAGGTCCCAAGAGGACAGGATCCTTGATGGGTGGCCTAGGTGTAACACCCCTCAGAAAATCACAGAGGCATCGAAGTTGCCACTGTGCTGACCTATCGGGTAGTGGTAGGCCTAAATCGCACAAAGGTGAACTTTAATCGAGGAGCAGGCAAGGCCTGAGTGGAAGTGGGAAAGCAGGTATTCCAGAACTGATTTCTCTGGGCAATCTAAAGGGGAGAGGCCGCGTGCCTGAGACCACAGGCAAAACCGGCACCATTTCACGGCGTACGTCACATGCGTTGCCAGCTTTCTGGTGGCAGAAAGGACTTCCACCACCTCTTGCGAGACCCCATGTCGCATAATGGCTATGTCTCGAGGAGCCAGGCATGCATATTCAGTGAGCGCAAGTCTGGATGGACTAATGAACCCTCCTCTTAAGACAGCAGGTGGGAGCTGATGAGCAACGGGAGTGGAGGTTCCCGGGACAACTGAGTCAGCATGGGGAACCAGATCTGTCTGGGCCAGAAAGGCACTACCAGGATTATTGTTGCGTGCTCCCTGCGAAGTTTGAGAAGGACTCTCTGGATCAACGGGAAGGGAGGGAAAGCGTAGAGGAATCTGTCCGCCCAGGAGAGGGACAACGCGTCTCGCCAAAAAACACCAGGCCCTGGATCTAGCGAGCAAAAATTGGGCAGTTTTGCGTTGGATGGGGAAGCAAACAAGTCCAATTCTGGAGTGCCCTATCGAAGAAACAGATCCTCTGCTACCTCATGAAGAAGCTCCCACTCATGGACTCTGGCCTGGGATCGACTCAGGCCGTCTGCAATTGTGTTGTCCACTCCGGGAACGTGAACTGCAATCAGGCTCACGCCGTGTCGAATGACCCATTCCCACACTCTCATAGCTTCCCTGCACAGGGGGTAAGAGTGTGTGCCTCCTTGCTTGTTGAGGTAATACATCACCGCCGTATTGTCTGTTTAAAGCAGAAGAGTACTCAGTGGAATTTCTGACTGGAAGGCCTGCAGGGCATAAAGGACTGCCCTCATCTCCAGAATGTTGATATGGAGGTGAGCTTCCCGAGGGGTCCACGTTCCCTGGGGCCTCACCCCATTCAGGTGTGCTCCCCACTCCAGCCCTGAGGCGTCTGTGGAGAGGATTACCTCTGGGGATGGCGCTGCAAACGGAACACCCACAGAGAGTGTCCCTGGGTCTAGCCACCACTGTCAGTCCCGAATCACGGCTTTCGTGATTCTGACCGGCTGCTGCATGTGGTCTTGCCGTTGATCCCATTGCACTTTTAGCATCCACTGGGTTACCCGCATGTGGAGCCTTGCCATTGGGACGGTTGGAATGGCCGCAGCCATGTGTCCGAGCAGGCAAAGGACCAGTCTGGCGGGGACAGTCTTCTTCGCTGAAAGGTCCCTGATGAGGGACCTGATGCACTCCACTCTGTCCTCGGGAAGAAAAGCTTTCCCTTGGATGGTGTCCAGAACTGCGCCTATGAACTGCAGCTTCTGGGACGGTACCAGGAGAGACTTCTCGTAGTTGATAAGAATACCCAGCAACTGAAAAAAAGAGCTTGGGTGTTCTGGATGGCCAGCAACAGCGCCTCTCTGGAGGCAGCCATGAGAAGCCAGTCGTCTAGGTACGGGAACACATAGTGGCCCTGTCTCTTTAGAGACACTGCCATGACTGCCATACACTTGGTAAAGACTCTAGGGGCCGATGACAGTCTGAAAGGAAGTGCCCAGAACTGAAAGTGGTGGCTGAGGAACTCTAAGCACAGGAACCTCTTGTGCGCTTGAGCAATGGGGATGTGCAGGTAAGCGTCCTGCATGTCCAGTGATGCTAGAAAGGTGTCCTTCTTCAGCATGGGAATAAGCCCTTGGAGGGTCACCATGCGAAACCGTTTGTAGGCAACTGACATATTGAGGTCGCTGAGGTCCAATATTGGACGGAGGTCCCCTGTTTTCTTTGGAACCAGAAAGAAGTGGGAATAGTAGCCTGCTCCTCTCTGGTTCTCCGGGACATACGCCACCGTTCCTTTTTGTAGAAGCACGAGTACTTCTTGCCTGATAAGCGATCTGTGCCAACCCGAGTAAAGGGAGAGCAGAGGAGGCCTTGTGGGTGGCTTGTCCATGAATTCTATAAAGTGGCCTTGTTTGACCAATTGAAGAACCCACCTGTCCGGTGGTAATAGACTGCCAGCCTGGCAGGTGGTCCGCAATACGACCCCCGACCTTGGTGTCCCATTGATCCTGAGGGGTGGGGGCCGGGAAGGAGTCATGCTGTGGCGGCTGAGCATCCTGCAGGCTGGGCCGACTTGGTGGGGCGTTGGCCTGCGGACAACTTCCCCTGGGCTCTTCGGGAGAAGGAGCCCCTCTGTTGCGGACCAGAATGGGACTGTTGTCTCTGCGTCCGGCCACGAAAACGGCTCTGGTTCTTACAAAAGGAACCAAGCCTGGGTCTGTACATGGCTTGGACAGACCGCACGGCCTTCCCGGCCTCTTGAAGCTTAGTGAGAACCTTCTCCGAAGACTCACCGAAGAGAACTTCACCGTGGAACAAGGCGTCCAGAATGTTCTTCTGGATGTCCGGGTGAATCCGGAGACACGAAGCCATGAGTGTCTCCAGAGGCATACGCCTGAGGCTGCTGCTCTGGCCAAGGAGTCCACGGAGTCATACATGGCTCGAAGCACCTGGGTTCCCACGTCTGAACCCGTGCGGAGGAGCTGAAGCAGCTCTTCCTTCTGCTCACCTTTCAGCATCTTTTCTGCCAGGTCTAGTCCCTGCTCCCACAAGGCATTCTGAAACTGGACCACGTGTGTGAGATAGTTGAGGGATCTAATGGCGCAGGTTGCAGCTGCGTACGTGAGCCTGACCATCGCGTCCAATTGCTTGGAATCTGGGTCCAGTGGTAGGGAGCTCAGATGTTGCGGCCTCTGGGACCGGTTATGTGAGGCTGTAATGATCAGGAAATCGGCCAGAGGATGAGATGCCAAGTACTGGTCCTCCTTAGGGGCCATGTACAGGCGGTCAGCCTTCTTCGGCATCACCGGGAGTGACTGTGGATGTTTCCACGCTGCCTTGGTGATGTCCACGAAGGTGTCCACCAAGGGTGTTACAACCACAGGCTTTGGGTCCTTTTGCTGAAGAATATGTGCAAGGCGTAGCCTCTCGGGGTCAAGTTCCTCTGCGTCCCAGCCCATATTCTCTTGAATATGCCTCATAATCTCAGAGAACGATGGGTCATCCGGAGGAGATCTTGGGAGCTCACATGGGTCCGGAGAGGGGACGTTGATGGGAAAAGGGGATCTGGATCAGTCTGAGAAGTCCGATCCCGAGTCCTCCATCGAAAGCGAATGGCAGCGTCTTCTGGGTCTCTTGGGGCTGGGTGACCCTGAAGAAGATCTGGACAGAGGTCTCCTCTTGTCTGGTCTGCCCCTAGGAGATTTTGCAGGCTTCTGGGGGAAAAGGTGCTCGGCCTGCTGCCCCGGATGGGGTGGGGTGCGCTGAGGCCGGTGGAGTCACGGGTGGAGGAGGAGGAGGAAGAAGAGGAGGTGGTGTGAGAACCACGTCCTTCTTCATGGTATCCCACCAAAAGGTGACTAGCTCCTTGACCTCAGAAATATTGAGGCCTGACGACGGACCAGGCGCCAGTGGTTGGTTGTCGGGTTCTGGGGTCGGCTCCCCAGGGGTCTCTGGTTCAGGAGAGGGTTCCCTCGGGGTTTCAACAGGACCGGGTTCTCCCACCTGGTCCTCGGGCTGAGTCAACTTCTCCTCCGTAAGCGCCCCGGCCGACGTCAGTAGGTGGCGAGGGGTTCCTCTCTACTGGGTCGGGCGCCGGTCCCCCGCCGCGCGCTCGCGGTGGAGAAGGCCTGACCGCGACGGGCATCTGGCAGTGCGTCGGGTCCCGGGACCAGTGGTGCTGGCCGGCGTGGGCGGGCCGGCGTCGGTGCAGGTCCTCTTAATCAGCTCCTTGGTTTTCCGCTGGGGGGGGGAGGAGGAGGCAAGGAGACCGACCGGACGTTGGGCGCCGAGTGGCGGGAGCCAGACTTGTGGTGATGGCGGTCCCCTGACCTCAGCGAGGCCTTGGAAGAAGAGGAAAAAGGCCTGGAGGTCTTAACAGGCTGCAGAATAGAGGAACCGGAGGATAACTTGACTGCGACCGGGGGAGGCTGAGAGCGGGCCCGGGAAGGCGAGCGGTCGGTCGGGGAGCCGGAGCTACGGGAGTCGGAGGCCCTAGAAGGGGATTTTAATCTAACCCTCTCCTTGTGCTTTTCAAGGTGCCGGCAGGCTTTCTCGGACGATTCCCCCTTGGAGGCAGAATCCATGACCTTCAATCTCTCTTCTAGAAGGTTAGCTTGAAGGGCCTTCTGGCGACGGATCCGGGTCCGACTGTTAAATCCTTTACATATGGAACAGGCCCGGGTATCGTGGTCCGGGCCTAGGCACCGCACACAGGCCAAATGCGGGTCTTTAAAGGGAATTTGCTTCCCACAGGCGCACTTTGATGGATGGCCCTCCGCGGATGTTGGAGAGGACATCAGATGGCAGATGATTCGATTGAGAAAGAGTTTCCAATTCGAGAAACGGGAAAATAACTTTTCCAGGCGTCGCGTGCTAGATACTGACTGAAGGGTCGAGACATGCAAGTCGACGGCGGGAAAGAACTGGGGATTCTGGCAGGACCGCCTCCTTATGTACTACGCCTGACGTTGGGGGCGGGACCGACGTCGGAGGCGGTCCCCGCCGAAGACTGCTAGCTAGAAGATTTCTGTGGGGTCCGGACACCTGCTGGCATCAGTCCTAATGGTGTAACCTGCTGCAAGAGCTGTATCTCGAAGTAAGATCAATGCTCCCATCCTAAAACTGAAAGGTCTCACAGATCCCTAGTGCCACGTTCCCATGCGGGGGAGAGACCCTGGCCCACAGTTTGCAAATTTCTGCACTATCCTGAAAAAGATGCATTTACAATGAGCAAGAGAACAGACAGCATTTAACTGGCAAGGGCACAGGATCCAACTATCCCAAGACTTCTCCCAGGATTTATTGAATTGTCATCAAGCCTGCTCTGAGGTTAAGCAGCAATTTTTTAAATTACAAATACCTACATCTTTAAAGTACCCTGCTCTATTAAGAATCCAAGTGAATGGGTCCTACATTACTTCTGACTCTCCAGCAGGGGCCTCGCAATACCTGAAGGAATTACAAGAATAAAATGGGCATCCTGCAGCTATTCTGCTGCAGCAGCCACAAGGCACCTCACTAACAGACACGGAGCTGGACCACGAAATACCCAGCCATTCAGCTCGACCAGACAGCCCTAACCAACACGTTGAACAGCCTTGGCAGCAAATAGCTCAGGGGAGGTCAAAGAAAAAGTTTAGGGGTGACTCAACTGGGAAAGCAGACCAGAGAAGGGAATGATTCAGAAGCAAACAATGCAGGTTCATCACATCCAAGGGCAGCAGTGTGTCTTTGACTGCCATCCCGATCAAAACGTCCAACCACTATGAGCCCGAGAGAGCTCATGCCATCTGCTCTCAGTCGCTCGCCAGACCACCCCATTTTAGACCCTCATCCAACTGTAAAGAATCCAGGTACTGCCGACTGGCCCCCATGATAGGTGACGACTGGGCCAACTGTGTACAGGAAGCAGAAGATGGACTTACAGAGTCCTTGGTCCAGCTTGAAGCTTTTCTGAATACCTTAAATGATACAGATCCAAGGGAGGTAACCCCTACAGTATAACCTTCTCGTATTTCAGCTTACACACAGCCTGCAGGAGAGTTATGGGGGCTGATGGCCAGCACTGACTAAGGGCTAACGTACGGACTGCAGAGGGTAACAGGGTGTCTGTCTACAGCCTGCTGCTGACTTACAGAGCTGGAAAAGAGGGAACATGACTCTTGCGCCTCTGAAATGGGTTTGATTTGTAAATGCACATGCATTGTGTCACTGGCCTCTCCTAATGGGGATTAACCAGAAGACGGAACTTTACATACAGGTGAATTGAAGGGATTTCTGGTGTTACAGAGCCCAGTAGCCGACTCCTAGTACAGGCATGGTGCAAATTACACCATGGATAACCCAGCCTAACAAAGCGCGTCATACCCGATGACTATTCCTTGGCTCAGCAGCATTGTATAGGCTCAGTACCGGTTTTAGATAGTGTCCTACAATGTACATTATTAAGGTGTTTAAAGGAAAACTCCATGTTAAAATCAGAAAAAGATATGTAGTAGTCTGTTTTTCTGTGTTCTAACCAGTTCCCAGCATTTTCTTTTCCTCTGGCTGTGAGAGATGTTTTTTCTAACTTTCCCTAACTGATTTATTGCCCTTGGAGGTTGCCATTCTGGTTTCTTTTATGGCCCCTAGTCTTCCCAGAGTGCCCTTTGGTGTGATGTCTAATTGCCCCTGCAGGAAGCCAGTGTCTTGTTACAGGGTCTGTCACAGCTCAGCCACAGAGAAAATACTTCTTCCAGAGAAGACATACTGCTAGATTTTGGGCGAGTGTAATCATTATTATTTTTTGATATCAGTACCTTGTCCTGCTATGCTCTGCTGTGTGTGTGTGTGTGTGTGTGTGTGTGTGTGTGTGTGTGTGTGTATCATGTCACTGTTTACTCTATTCCTCAGTCATTTTCAGTTTTTGCACCAGTACTAAGTAGCAAAAATTAAACATCACCTTATAGGTTGTAACATAGCAGGACAAGGTACTAATATCAAAAAATAAGAAAGATTACACTCACCCAAAATGTAGCAATGTGACTTCTTCTTTGAAAGATGTATTATCTTTGTGGCTGAGCTGTGACAGACCCTGCTAAATCTAGGGGCATAGCTACATCACTGTCACATGAACCAGGGTGCATCGTGGAGAAAGAAAGCCAATAAACCTATTTGTGATGGAGATCCCAAGGGGTCGTAAAACTACCATACAGCTAGCAGGCTAATTTAGGAAAAACTTCTAATAGCAGACAGAGGGAAGGACACACTAGGACTTAACATACATATCAAAACACTCTACATAACATACGTTTTTGCACATTCTGGGTGGACTTCTCCTTTAAAATGTTACCGTATCTATTTCCCAAAGGACCAATGCTTGAGAGTCAGAGACCTACAGGAAGTGGTTGGGGTGTCCTCTTAATTAGGAGAAGCCCCTCCTTAGCAGGACTATCTGTGCGATGCGGGTGACGATTGAGGAACAGAGTTTTTCTCTTACCCCCCCCACCCCCATTTCAGGAGGCTTGCTTCCAGGTACAAGAAGCTCTTAACCCCTCATCCTCCTCAGGCATATACTATGAGCCTCTCTTGGTGAAGGGCTCCCCAAGCAGAAGAGACCTCAGTAACTGGTTACCTCCCCCCCACCCCGAAAAGGGGACTTATTGCAGTGCTTAGTCACCCCTCTTCTGAGGTGGGCAAGTTGTGCTAATATAAGATTCCTGCTCTAAGCCACAGGTTAAGTTGCAGATTTGCTTTGTGACATCCATAGACCACAACGTTATAATGGCTCGTGTAAAGGGATGGGAGGGCAAGGGTTGGACAAACCTTGTGGCAGGTGCCCCCCATTATGTCGGCTAGTCTACTTTGCTCTATCCGTTCACCTGTTTGAGATGCAGCAGAGAAAATGTATATGTTCAAACTGAAGGGCAAACAAGATTTATTCCCCACCTCCATGGTGGGGGATTCAGGGGGTAAGTTTAAGTGTCAATGTTTGACATCCACACAGACTGGATGCATAGTTTAGTAACACTGGGATCACGCGGGGATTCTGTGATGCTCCCCTTGAGAGTTCCACTATAGTCATTGGAGGACTGTTAATTTTTGGTCTTTGGTCTTACTTGGGGGTTCAGTCTGTAGCAGGTAACTCGCACCCTGGGAAGTAAAACTGCATCTTTTTTTAAAGAGAGAGTCTTTTGCCTGGTTATTTATACCGAGGCGAGCTCTCATGCCAGGGTAGATATAATGGGCAATGCTTCTCCCGAGTTAAGAAAGTTACATTAGTAGTAGTATTGTTGGTTTTGTAATACAAAATAGAAGAAGATTCTACAGTGCAAAGTGCCTATGTGGTGGTTGATCAATATCTCTTTATTTAGACTAACAACAGCAGGTTATTTCTATATCAGTGCACAGCCACACTGGCCGTCAGTGTCTTATCCGACTGCCGAGTGGAGATCGGGACCCAGGCAATCAGTTCCGAGTTATAATATTACTAATAACTTAACGCCATGGAGCCCCCCGCAACAGTGACTGTCACCTCTTGGAATGTCTGGAGGATGAATGACCGGATTCAGAGAAAAAAAGATTATGGCAAGTTTGAAAAAAAAAAAAAAATTAAAACTCAGGTGGCAGTTCTCCATGAAACTAAGGTTTAAAAGGTCAAAGCTTTGAAATTTGTAAGGGACTGGGTGGGTTGGGAGGTGCACAGCACTTCAGGCAAAACAAAGGGAGTGGTTTTGATCCTAGTTCACAAGAAACTGAAATGGCAGCCCTTAGAAAAACAACATGATTCCGAGGGTAAGTGGACCGTAGCCAAGGTGCAATCACACCACGGGACCATTCTTCTGGGTAATATTTATGTCCCAAATGATGATCACCCTGATTTTTGTAATGTCATTTCTCAGAACATGGTAGATGTGTCTTCTGATAATCCAGTGATTATTATTTGGGGGGGGGGGGGGATTTCAACCTGGCTTTGGATCACCTATTGGACAGGTCCAATGCCAGAACCGAGCCTCAGGTAAAATCACTCTAAACAGTTCAGGACCTGCTGGCATTGCACAGGTTGGCGGACACCTGGAGGACATTTAATCCCACGACTAAAGATTTCACATACTACTAGACTGGGCTACAGGCTTACATCAACAGCCTTAAATTCAGATCTAGTGGATGTGGATATAGCCCCCCTGTACATCTCAGATAACGCCCCTATACAGCTGCAGGTGTGTATGCACACTGATGCACACGCTCACTCAGACCCACTCCTGCTGAATAACTCCAATTTTCAGCAACTGCTAAAACTTGAGGTCTTTCTATACTTACTACATAACCCAGTGGGCTGCACCTCCCGTACCTCTCAACTGTACCACATTACAAGGGACAGTCATCATTTTACTTCACAAAAGCTCCTTGTTCCACATTCAAAGTCAACATTTTAAAGCACAAATCCACAGTAAATGATGCAAAAATATATTATTCAATTAATAACAGACTTTCTGAACATAAATGCAACATTTTAACAGTGTTTTGAGTTTCTTGAGTAAAGATTTGATTCAGTGTTCCACATTTTTCCCCATTTGTTCCATATTTCAATAAGCAATGTTCCACATTTGGGGTAGAATAGGTTGAGAGGTACAGCGCCCCTCAAATATGATCTGGGAAGCCCTTAAGGCCACCCTGAGACATCGGATTATCGCTTATGCATCCTATAGGAGAAAGCAAAGAGAGATGGAGGTCCAGCAGCTAGAGCTGCAGCTGAAGAATAAAGAAGCAATGTATAAAGAGGACCCATGCTTGCCTGGAGAATAGTGTGTTCCATAAAGAGATCACGCTCTTAGCATCCAGATGAACACACTTGCCATCAGAAAGGCACAGCTCCAGGTAATCAGACTCAGGCATAAATATTGGTCCCAGGGAGGCAGAGAGAGGAAACTGCTCTCTTACAGGTTAAAAAAGCAACAGGCTGAACGCCATACAGAAAAACTAAGGGACTCCAAGGGTAATGTGGAACACTCTCCCAGATCTATTAATCAAATTATGACTTTCTTTTATTAGAATCTGTATAAATCCCAATCAAAGTTCAACCATCAAAGATTTGCTGAGCTCATAGGCAGAGCCAAGCTCCACTCCCTCACGGGGACACAAAGAGAAGCACTAAATGCCCCCATTACTGAGGTAGAACTTTCAGCAGCAGTAAAGGGAACGGCCCCACACAAGACCCCAGGTAGTGATGGTTTTCCAGACGATTTGTTATCAGGTTATATAACAGCAAATCACCTCTCCTGTGCTAAAGAATGTTAAACCAAGCACAGGAAGAAGGGATCCTTCCAAAGACCCTTAGACAAGGGCAATTACTGTCCTTCCTAAGGATAGCAAAGACCACGCTCTCCCAGCCAGTTATAGGCCAATTTCATTAACGCTAATGCTAAGATCCTGGCCAAGGTCTTGGCAGCAAGACTAGAGCAGATTCTACCACCATAATTCATCCCTCACAAGTTGGGTTTATAAAGGGGCGATCCAGTGCTGACCTCCCGAGGGCTCCGATTTCCATCTTTCAGAAAACAGCAGTGCTCCCTTCCCCCACAGCAGCCATAGCTAATGACTTTGAGAAAGCCTTTCACTTGGTAGAGTTGGAGTACCTGCTTGCTGTACTACAGCATTTTAATGTTGGCCTGGAAGCCTGTGGTTGAATTAGCACACTATACAATACCCTCACAGCTCACATACTCGCCATTGGGCTTCTCTCTGACCTCTTCCCTCTCCAGAGGTACGAGGCAGGGATGCCCCCTTTCCCCACTGCTCTTCGTCATGACCTTCAAGCCTCTGACCTCGACACTCAGGTCATGGGACAACATCCTATGAATACGGATAGAGAAGGTGGAATATAAAGCCAAGTTGTATGCAGACGATAACTTGATAGTGACCTTAAAGCAACCACTGACCCTATACTGGATATCCTTGGGAGCTCTGAGCAACTGGCAGGGCTTAAAATAAACAAGGGCAAGTTAGAAATCCTTCCATTAAATAAGTACACCCTGCCCCACTATGGGTCCAACTCTGGCCTGGCCGCCCACAGACATCAAATTCCCCCCCCCGCAGCTCTCAAATCTGATACCCCTAAAATTTCAACCCTCTAATGAGCCAAATTCAGACGGACCTAAATAGACAGTGCCACCTTCACCTGTCCTTTCCTGGAAAGACAGACTCAATCAAAATGATGCTGGCCCCAAAGATATTTTATCTTTTAGCCCACCTCCCCATCCAAATCCCTGACGAAAGGTTCCAATAATCAGAGAAAGAGTAGCATTGACAGAAGATTTTTGGAAATATGCCTGTAACCCCCTTACAAATGGGGGTTCCCAAAAGGTCTTCCTTGAGTTTGCCTAAATGCTCACTGTCAGGCTGGTGTCCTGCGTTTTAGCAGTTTAAATTTGATTATCAGAGCCTGTATTGCCTCTGTGTACTGTCTCTTTAAGAGCTGCCTGATTGCAGCATAAGTAATCTGAGAGGGGAGTTGTGTTGAAAGATGTAACTATTTGCTGAAAATCATTTAGAGTGATAATGATAATGTAGTTTGTCTAACCTGCCTTTTTTGTAGCAAGGACTATTTTGTTTGTCTCCACTGTCTTGGTCCTGGACTACAAATTGGACGAATCAGTTCTGGTGGGACCTAAAATGTAGCCAGACTACAGCAGCTGTCTGGAGTCAAAATCTGTAGGAACTGTATTTTGGGGCTTTTGGCACCTTTTTTGCAACTGAAAGGGGAGCTCTTGTTTTGACTGACAGCCAAATCAGCCAACCAAACCTTTTGGATCTGAGGGAATTCCGGAAGCTACCAGCTGTTTAGGGCAGATCTAAGTTGAGAGCTGAAGAAGCAAGAGGCTTGAGACAGTCTCTGTGGAAAGGCCTGAAATTGTGGCTTGCATGTCTGCCTGCTGCCCTGAGAGGGGGAAAGAGAACTGTTTTCAGACTGAATCCGAGTTGTGTGACTAAAGTAAGTTACTGAAGTGGGCCGGGCTCAACCTGAAGAAGACCGAAGATTCTGCTGAATGCGATTGGCCTGTCAGGAGTTCCAGCTACCCCTAAGCTCCCAGTGTGTGCAGAGACTTTGTGATTGTGATTGGGGAGTGCTTTGCCTGGCACAGCAGAATTCCCTTACATCGCTTGAACAGGAATGATGCCTCTGCAACTCGTGTGGGCCCTGCTTCTCCTGGCATTCCAGATCAACCACCTGCAGTCTCGATTTTCGTCCAGCCTGTGTCCAGTCTTGGGTATCGTGAGTAAATACCAGGGTAGCTCTCTGCAACAACAGCTTAATCTGAGTGTGTCATCTGATTGTCTTGTTGTTTTGTTTCCTTTACGAACTGAGCCCTCAGGCTCCGGATTGTAAATACTGTGTACTGTGCATATTGTGTTTTCCATTACAGGGCCCCAACCAGCCGTGACACCGGCCAGCCCCAGGCAACAGTCCTGGCTAGCCCATCTCTTCTCCACCTGGGTACCCAGAGGTGTGGCTGTGTGGGGGGACTCAAAGCGCATGCATAACTACTTGATTGATATAACCTTTAAGCTAATAAACCTGATTTTGCCCCTCCCTTGTTCAAGTCCCCTGAATAAATCATATCTAACTTTTTCTGCATGTAAATTGGACTGTGGTTCAAGTTTGTGCTCAAAGTACTGTACTGTTGCTATTTGCTGTGCATAACCTTGTTTTACAGGGGGTCCCCAGGGTCGAGCCAGAGGAACCAGCCCTGGTGGTAAATGCAAACAGTGTGTGTGTGCTTGTGTGGTATACCAGGGGTACTGTGAAAGTGATTACTGTACAGTGTTCAGGCCACAAGAGAGGAAAGAGGGGGGTTACAGTGTCCCAGAGGGCTGTGTCCAGGTTAGCTTGACCACTACCAACCCTGACTTCCGGGTGGAGGCACCCATTTCAGAACTCAGGCCCTTAACCTGCTACTAGCCAAGCAGGCAGGGGTAGTAGCCCTTGGGATAGCGCCACCTAGGGGTTACATCTTGGAGGCTCACCGTTGGGATTTTGTGTCTTCTAGTAGCCAAAATTATGAATTATTGTCAAACATAAATGGCTACCCCAACAGAAGTGGCTGTGCACCAGTTGGCGGGGTGGTGTACAGGGCAGGAGACTGACCCTCACAATTCCCTGCTTGTATTGGATATTCCCCTGAACATTGGTAAAGACGCTGTAGAAGGAGTACTTTCCAGAGTTGAATATTTAACAAACGCTGCGGTGGTGGGGAGACAGGCTGATTTGACCACCCAAACTTTCATGGCTTTAGTAGAGTGTAGTGACCCAGTGGACAGTTCCAAAGTGCCATGGACTATTGCCCCAGAAGGAGCCCCAGCCATCTGGAGAGTGATAACCAGAGACGGTAAAGACCCCGGGGAGGATGAGCTCCCCCTATTATCTGAGACTTCTGAGGAGAAATTTGCTAAGTTGTTGCAGGAAGAAGGGAAAACCGTAGAGGACTTCAAGAAACTATTCCTGCAACACGGGGGTGTTCCCTCCCAAACACCCCCTCCCACTCCAGCATCTGTTACTGCCCCACCTTCTGTGCATGTGCCAATGCTGGCCCCTATATCTGTACCTGCCATTAGTCACGACTCCTACTGAAGGTTGAGAATCTCCTCGGGCACCCTCCCAACCCCCAGGGGGAGGATGACTAGGAAACCTGGATAGACTATGTTACCCCTCTAGTACTTGAATGGCAATGCTCAGAAGCAGAGAAATGAAAGAAGCTGAGTAAGAGCCTCCAAGGTCCTACCCTGGCCACCATCCATGCCAAGCGGACCAATAACCCCGAAGCAACTGCACAAGACTATCTTGATGCACTGGAGAATGTGTATGGGAGCCCGGATTCAGATGAGGACCTGTGGTGGAAAGTAAGAAATGCCCAGCAGTACTCAGGGGAGCCATTGTCTGAGTATGTACCTCGGCTTGAAAAGCTGCTACAAGAGTGCCTCAGAAAGGGTAGTTTGCCAGCAAATGGATTAGACCGAACTAGGCTGGACCAGATCCTTAAGTCTGCTCCATTTTCAGAATTGTTACCGCTTCAGCTGTGCCTCGCCAACTGACTGGAATCGACACCCTCTTATGACGAGCTAATGAAAGAAATTCGGGGGGGTTGAGCAAAGGTGACCCCGGGAGGGGGTGGATTTCACCAATATCTGCTGTTACTGCGCAAGTGACAGAGAGTGATCACCCAAGTGGGGTTTAGGGGCAAAGGTCGCACCTAACAAGCACTCTGAGAATGCAAAGGACTTCCCGCCCTGGGCCCAGTTTTTGAAAGTCAAGCTATTAAAGGAAGTCAGAGAGTTGAAGGCGGGCGCCTCTGCAAGGGTTCTTCCCATGGAACAAGATTCTGGCTCCTCTCAGGACGTGACTGCCATGGAGGTGGGGGTGCACCCTCAGGCATCCTCTACCGAGGGTAGCTCCAAGGCTGAAATCAAAGAACTGACTGCCACCTTAAAGGAACTACTGAGACACATTGCACCCCTCTCACAACTGCAAGCACATATTGGACCCAGATCCCTTGCTACTACTTCAGTTCTTCATGCAATGTTCTCTCCAAGGATGCCCCAGAAGTATATCATTTGTCACAACTGTGGAAAGGATGGCCATTTGAAGAGGAGAATGCCGGTCTCAGAAAGAAAGACTTAGAGAAAGTGGTGAAGCGGCTTCAAGGAGAGCTTCGGAAAACAAATCAGTGGTCACAGGGTGCAGGAAATGACCGCAGTGAAGGCTTCGGACATCCTAACTCAAACCCCTTTGTGGCTAAATCGTCTCTCCAGGCCCCTGCTGCTGTCCCTCTAGACTGGTCCAAAATAGGGGGCCCTTCAATGGAGACTACCGTGGCTGTGAATGGTATTCCTACTCGGGCTATGCTGGACAGTGGGTCGTAAGGGACCACTGTACTTAAGGACTGGTATGACAAACACTTATCTGCTGTGCCTCTACAATCCCTGGAAGGCCTACATGTGTGGGGGCTGAGCGACAAGTCTTATCCCTACCTAGGATATATCCACCTCTGGTTGTCATTTCCTGCAGCTGTAACTGGTGTAGAGGAGCAAGTCGAGACACTGGCCTTAGTGTGTCCCCCTACTGGACTGAATGATGGGGTTCCCCTGTTAATTGGGACCAAGGCCCATATGTTTGGGAAACTGGCACAACTCTGTCACGAGAAACAAGTTCAACAGACTGGGAGGGCCCTAAGAATTCCCACTCTGATCAAGAGGGCCTATGATTTGCAACAGAACCCCAAGGGGAGTGGACCAGGATGAACCGGCAGGGGTCATGTGGAAGAAGGATCCCGATTCAATGGTACTGGCCCCTAACACCCAACGTACCGTTCAAGGGGAGGTCCACCTCCGCAAAGATGTCAAGAACAAAATACTGATGTTGGGCGTGCCAGGTGATGGAAAATTGCCAGAAGGATTACTGGTTAAGCCCAGCATCTTGCCAGCTTGTGCTCATGCCTATGCACAACGAGTGATGGTCCACACTCATAATGTGACAGACCGGAAGATCCAAGTGAACAGAGGATGCACCCTAGCTATGGTAAACTGTGCAGACACTGCAGTGTTGCCCAGCAACAAGCACCCTGGCAAGACAGATAGAGCGACTCCCGACTTGTTTGATTTTGGTGACTCCACATTGCCAGCTGAATGGAAGACTAGAATTAGCCAGAAACTTTCCCAGAGAGATCAAGTGTTTTCATTGAAGGAATGGGACATGGGATGTGTCCAGGGTACAGAGCATCACATACACCTGCACGATGAACGGCCATTTCGAGAGAGGTCTCGGTGCCTAGCCCCTGCAGACATAGATGATGTGAGAAGACACTTGCAGGAAATGCTCACGGCTGGTGTGATACAAGAATCCAGGAGCCCATATGCTTCTCCCATTGTGGTTGTGCATATGAAGAATGGATCTGTGAGAATGTGTGTTGATTATCGAACTCTGAATTGGCGGACCATCCCCGATCAATACACCATGCCCCATATACAAGATGCTCTGGATTGTCTGAATGGGAGCAAATGGTTCTCGGTGTTAGATCTTTGCAGTGGATATTACCAGATTCCAATGGCTCTGGAGGACCATGAGAAGACAGCATTCGTCTGTCCTTTGGGGTTCTACGAATTCCTGAGAATGCCACAGGGGATATCGGGCGCCCCAGCCACCTCCAGCGACTGATGGAACGAGCAGTGAGAGACATGAATTTGCTGGAATGTCTGGTGTACTTGGACACTGTCACTGTGTTTGGGAGCTCCCTAGAGGAACATGAGAGTCGACTGTTCAAAGTACTAGGCCGACTGGAAGATTTTGGCCTCAAGCTGTCCACTGACAAATGCCAGTTTTTCCAAACCTCCGTGAAGTATGTGGGGCACATAGTGTCTACAGAGGGGATATAGACCGATCCTAGTAAAGTTGAAGCCTTAACTACTTGGCCCCAACCCAATTTGAAAGAACTACAACATTTCCTGGGATTCTGTGGCTACTACCACCGGTTCATATCGGACTATTCCAAAGTGATTCGGCCACTCTTCAATCTTACCCAGGGTTACCCTCCTACCAATTGGAAATACAAAAAAGGGGCCATCAAAGAACCAGACAAAGCATATTTCCACCCAGGTGAACTTTTCGGGTCCCGTTGAAAGCCTGACTGTGAAGCAGCTTTCCACGAAGTCATATACCAGCTCACCCACACCCCCATCCTCGCCTATGCCGATCCCACCAAACCCTATGTGCTGCATACTGATGCCAGTCTGCAGGGTCTAGGAGCTGTACTGTATCAAGACCAAGAGGATGGTTTGAGACCAGTGGCATTCGCCAGTAGGAGCTTGACATCATCAGAGCGAAACCTACCCTGTGGACAAGTTGGAGTTCCTTGCATTAAAATGGGCCATTGTCAACCAGTTTCATGATTACCTCTATGGGGTGAAAATATTGGTGAGGACTGACAATAACCCGTTGACCTGTGTACAGACTTCAGCTAAGTTAGATGCCATGGAGCACCGGTGGCTTTCTGCATGGTCAACATATGATTATGCTGTCAAATACAGACCAGGCCTGAATCATATTGATGCTGACACCCTATCCCGGAGGCCCATTTCCAAGAGCGACTGGGTCAGGCAGTCTGAACCTAACATCCGAGAATTGTGCCAAAAGTTTGACAGAAATGAACAGGTGTCTATGGACACAGTGGACTGCTTAGTAGATTGCTTGGGCCCCTCTGACACCTGCATATCGGCTGCATATTGCCACTTTTCTGATCTAGATATTAGTGCACTACCTCAGTTTGACAATGTGTCAGTATTCAATGGGCTCAATCCCGAGATCCTAGGATTCAGCCAGCACTTGACACCCTTCATGCAGGAAAAGATGTGCCCAAGTTGCATTCCCCTGGTCTGCGAACCGCTTTATTATTTAAAAGAAGGCCCCAGATTGAAGCTGCTTAATCAGCTGTTGTATAGAGAGACAGTAGATCAGGGTGGCCAAACAGACAAGCAACAACTGGTCCTGCCCACAGCCTTCAAAGATCTGGTACTGCAGTCCCTCCAAAATCATATGGGCCACCTCAGTATCGACTGGACCCTTGACCTAGAATGATCTTGATTCTACTAGCCCAAGATGGGGGCTGATGTTGAGCATCACGTAAGGACTTGTAGTCGCTGCCTGCAGAGAAAAGCTCTGCCTCAGAGGGCTGCCCCCCTTGTCAACATTACTACCAGCATCCCAATGGAACTGGTCTGCATAGGCTTCTTGAGTTTAGAGCATGATCAGCGAAACACTGGCAATGTGTTAGTGGTTGTGGACCATTTCACATGGTATGCTCAAGCTTTTCCCACCAAAGATCAAAAAGCATCTACTGTGGCCAAAGTGCTAGTGGAAAATTTCTTTGTCCACTATGGTGCCCCCCAGCGAATTCACTCTGATCAGGGCCGGGACTTTGAGAGTCGGCTAATCAAAGAAATGCTCTCTCAATAGGGGGTGCGAAAGTCAAGAACCATCCCTTATCACCCGCAGGGGGATCCTCAACCAGAACGCTTTAGCAGCACCCTGCTAGACATGCTAGGCACCCTCCACCCAAAAGATAGGCATAAATGGAGCCAGCAGATTACCACCTTGGTACACGCATACAATTGCACGAAGAATGATGCTACTGGGTTCTCTCCCTACCACCTCATGTTTGGGAGAGAGGTCCGGCTGCTTGTTGATGTCTGTTTTGGAGTTTCTCCCAATGGGGTCTGAGCCGAAGATTACTGCAATATGTACAAAAGCTGAAAGCTCAATTGAACCATGCCTATCAACTGGCCCAGACAATGGCTGCCAAAAGAAATCTAGCCAACAAAGAGAGACATGATAGAAAAGTAAAGGCTCAAGAGCTTAGGCCTGGAGACCGTGTGTTGTTGCAAAATTTAGGATTGCATGGTAAACACAAAACTGCTGATCAATGGCACCATCTTCCCCATGTCATAGTTGGAAAGTTGGATGATATGCCAGTGTACAAAGTGCGCCCAGAGAATAACTCCAAAGCTGTCAAGACCATGAACCGTAACCACTTGCTACTTATTTGTCAAGTTATAATTGAGGCTGAACCCACAGAGATAGATTCCCCTGGACCAGTGACTTGTGCTGCTGCAAGAAAGAAAGAAAGAAAGAAAGAAAGAAAGAGTGAGTCAGCCTGCCCCCGTGGTTGCTGATTTAAGACTTCCTCCACAGCAGGCCCAGAATGATAGTGACTGCCAGTCTAACTCAGATAACAGCGAGTGTGATAATGACTATTACCCCTCATATGAACTGAGTTAGTTGTTTGGTGGAAATCCTATGTTGAATTATGGGGGATGAAACTGTGCCTTCTGGACTGCCTAATGCTCCGGCATCATCCTTGGAGCCAATGCTCCCTGAAGGTGAAGTGCAAAGTATCACATCTGAGGATGCCGAGTCTTTGTGTATTGTGGAACTGTATGATTTGCTTGAAGGAGAGGCTGATGGTATGAGTCTTTCTGGTGACATGCCAGAACTTGAGGAACACTATGAACGTGCTGACAACCCCCCTTCAGTGCCAGAGTGTCTTCAAAATGAGCCAAGTGTTGTAGAAACAGAGACTACAGAGCAAGGGTCTGACAGTGCTCCCAGCTTGGACATTCTCCTTCATGCAGAGGCACCCCTCAGAAGTGATGAAAGGTCCAAGACCATTGCTGAAAATACAGAGACTGTGGTTGTTCACCCCAGAAAGATTGGCCGAGCTGTCACGCCAGTGGTGCGCTTCAGTTACGATTCCCCCAGAAGGCCAGCGGATTTGCCTCTCAATGTAGTCCACAAAGGTGTTTATGTCTCTCAGAGGTCATTGCCCAAACTGAGCTTCACGGCCCATTCCAGATTACTTGCTCTGCCCTCTCACCATGGTGCCCCTGCCTCATCCAGCCCCAAGTTAGCTCATAGGAAAGGGCCCCCTCTTGCATTGTTTAGAGTACAAGAAGTCATTACATGATTCTGTATAGTAATGTTCAATTTACCTGTGTGAAATATGCATAATGTATTGTCAGAATGGAAATGATATAGTGGAGTACATTGAAATGTATAGTAAAGTGACAAGTTATGCCAATTGATGAATCAGATTGCACTTATATTTTATTTATTTATTGCATATAATCGGAATTACAATCCTTTGAGTCACAGACTCTTTTGCAAAGGCTCCACGTCGGTTACAGGGGGTAGAGGGAGAACAAAATACAAGGATACATACATAAACAAGCAGTATACAAGAAAACATACATAATCAAGCAGTATTCACAAACAGTACTGACAGTGCAGTCCAGGCTTTAACTTAGTTTACCAGAGACAGTGGTAGGCAGCTTTCTGAGCATCATTAGTTAGAGATGTGTAGAATGCGGATTCATGGGGTCTAGGAAGACCCTGAGTCAGTTATTAGGGGGGTTTGGGAGTACACGAGGTGGGCAGTGCTAGCCACAGTCACAGATTGCAGCCTCAATTAGGTGAGCTTTGAGGCCTGCTTTGAATAGGGAGATGCTATGGGTCTGAGAGAGCCAGGGAGGTACAGCATTGAGCCAAAGGAGAGCACAGTACCGGAAAGATCTTTGCCCCAGTGATGTACTACAGTGGGGGACCTGGAATGAGGAGTTTGCAGCGAGCCATGTATTACGCCTGAGGGGGGCTGGGCTGATTATGGGGAGAAGGCCAACAGGGATATGGCATATGTCAGTCAAAGCAAGAACTCTCCGTTCAGTTGCGAAAAAAGGTGCCAAAAGCCCCAAACTACAGTTCCTACAGCTTATCTTGCAGCATAAGTAATCTGAGAGGGAGCTGTGTTGAAAGATGTAACTATTTGCTGAAAATCATTTAAAGTGATAATGATAATGTAGTTTGTCTAACCTGCTTTCTTTGTAGCAAGGACTGTTTTGTTTGTCTTCTGGACTGCAAATTGGACCAATCAGTTCTGGTGGGGCCTAAAAAGCATGCCCCAATATAGCATACTAATAGTATAAATGTCTTGTATATGTTGAATTTTTAATGTTATGATGGTACAGACTTGACGCAGATGCCAAGTTTTCCCAGGCAGGGAAGGGTGTAACCCCCCTACAAATGGGGGTTCCCAAAAAGTCTTACTTGAGCTTGCCTAAATGCTCACTGCCAGGCTGGTGTCCTGCATTTCAGCAGTTTAAATGTGATTACCACAGCCTGTATAGCCTCTGTGTACTGTCTCTTTAAGAGCTGCCTGATTGCAGCATAAGTAATCTGAGAGGGAGCTGTGTTGAAAGATGTAACTATTTGCTGAAAATCATTTAGGGTGATAATGATAATGTAGTTTGTCTAACCTGCTTTCTTTGTAGCAAGGACTGTTTTGTTTGTCTCCACTATCTTGGTCCTGGACTACAAATTGGACCAATCAGTTCTGGTGGGACCTAAAAAGTAGCCAGACTACAGGAGCTGTCTGGAGTCAAAATCTGTAGGAACTGTAGTTTGGGGCTTTTGGCACCTTTTTTGCAACTGAAGGGAGAGCTCTTGCTTTGACTGACAGCCAAATCAGCCAACCAAACCTTTTGGATTTGAGGGAATTCCCCAAGCTGCCTGCTGTTTAAGGCAGATCTAAGTTGAGAACTGAAGAAGCAAGAGGCTTGAGACAGTCTCTGTGGAAAGGCCTGAAATTATGGCTTGCATGTCTGCCTGCTGCCCTGAGAGGGGAAGGAGAACTGTTTTCAGACTGAATCCAAGTTGTGTGACTAAAGTAAGCTACTGAAGTGGGCCGGGCTCAACCTGAAGAAGACTGAAGATTCTGCTGAATGCGATTGGCCTGTCAGGAGTTCCAGCTACCCCTAAGCTCCCAGTGTGTGCAGAGACTTTGCGATTGTGACCGGGGAGCACTTTGCCTGGTACAGTAGAATTCCCTTACATGTAAATGTGCTATGAGCTGCTAGTGGGTCGTGAGTTAGTTCCTCACTGTGTGAACTGTGTTCTGCTTGCTGGAAGTTGTATCCAGCCCAAAACAGACTGCATCTGAATTTGTCTCCATGCGGTCTGGGCCTTGCCAGACTGGCCCAGCCAGACTACCCGCTGCACGGAGAAGCCATTGACGAGAGACCTGCCTGGGGATAAGCCCCCTGCTCCACGCCTGAACAGGAACAACGCCTCTGTGACTCGTGTGGGCCCTGCTTCTCCTGGCATTCCAGATCAACCACCTGCAGTCTCGATTTTCATCCAGCCTGTGTACAGTCTTGGGTATCGTGAGTAAATACCAGGGTAGCTCCCTGCAACAACAGCTTAATCTGAGTGTGTCATCTGATTATCTTGTTGTTTCATTTCCTTTACAAACTGAGCTGTCTGGCTCTGAATTACAAATACTGTGTACTGTGCATGTTGTGTTTTCCATCACAGGGCCCCAACCAGCTGTGACATCAGCCAATGCTGGGCAACAGTCCTGGCTAGCCCATCTCTTCTCCACCTGGGTACCCAGAGGTGTGACTGTGTGAGGGGGACTCAAAGTGCATGCATAACTGCTTGATTGATATAACCTTTACTCTAATTAACCTGACTTTGCCCCTCCCTTGTTCAAGTCCCCTGAATAAATCAGATCTAACTTTTTCTGCATGTAATCCAACTGTGGTTCCAGTTTGTGCTCAAAGTACTATACCGTTGCTATTTGCAGTGCATAACCTTGTTTTACAGGGGGTCCCCAGGGTCGAGCCAGAGGAACCAGCCCCGGTAGTAAGTGCAAACAGTGTGGGTACTTGTGTGGTGTACCAGGGGTATTGTGAAAGTGATTATTGTACAGTGTTCAGGCCACTAAAGGGGAAAGAGGGGGGGTTACAGTGTCCCGGAGGGCTGTGCCCATGTTAGCTTGACTACTACCATCCCTGACCCGTTTCAGAACTCAGGCCCCTTAATCTGCTACTAGCCAATGAGGCAGGGGTAATAGCCCTTGGGATAGCACTACGTAATTGTTACATGCCATATCAACGGGTTACAACAATATGTATACCAACCAACAAGGGGAAAATCACATCCTCGATCTCATAGTTGGAAATAGGAATGGTCTAATTGAAAAAGTCAGGACAGGCCAGTCTCTGGGGAACAGAGACCACAATATGGTCAGCTGTAATCTAAAGACAAAAAAAATTGAAAAAACTGTGGGAAAGACTAAAATGCTAAGTTATACAAATGCTGACTATCTAGGAATCAAACAGCTTTTACAGGCATGGGACTGGAAGAACGAATTATCAACCCTGGAACTGGAGGATATCTGGTGTAGGATAATTGGGAGGCAGTATAGTGCAGTGGTTTAAGGCTCTGAGCTTCAAATCTAGAGACCTGGGTTTAAATCCCACGGCCCCCCACTTGTATACTGTGTGACCCTGAGCAAGTCACTTAACTTCTTTGTGCACCCAGGTTGTACCTCTAAACAAGCTTTCAGCTTAGTGTGTCTATTTTGGTTCAACAATTGGAAAAAAAACTGCAAAACTGCAGGAATGTATAGAGATATTCGTGCCTGAAGTGGATAAATATGATAGTCGCTTGCCTCCAACACCCCTTGCTTGTCCAGACCTACAAGCTTCTCAAACCCCACCCTCTGCCAAGCATTGCCAGGACCATAACCCACAAACACAACCCAAGGAACCTAAGGACCTCAGATAGAAAGCTATTAGAAGTCCCTAGGGTAAGGACAAATGCTGGCGGAAGATCCTTTTCTTCCCAAGTAGCCTGCCAATGGTACAAGCTCCCTCCCCAGGTCCAGGCTTCCTCCTCACTCGAACTTCCGCACCAGGCTTAAGTCCCATCTGCTGACCTCAAGCACATGCCACTGTCATGGCACTTAAAGCTCCTAAGGTACTCCTCTCCTCTCCAACTCCCATCTCCTAGCTTAACCTTCCTACTACCTGCTTTATACAGACTGTTTGCCAGAGGTCACGTGTAACCCCCGAATAAACTATATGCAAAGTGCTACCAATTGCTTACATGTCATGATGATAACCATACCTGTACCCATGCCTGCATCCACTGCTTTTCTTTTACCGTGCCTGTAAGCCATGCCTGTATCCACTGCTTTTCTTTTACCATGCCTGTATCCACTATTTTTCTTTACTGTAACCACCTCATGATGTAACTCACAATGCCTCAAATGTTTCTTATGTCCTCGCTCATTCTTATAACTTGTATTGTTATCCCGGGTCGCCCCTGAAAAAAGAGACCTTCAGGGCTCAGTGGGCCTACCCGGACACCAAAATTTAATAAATAAATAAACAAACAAATGGTAAAGGTCAAGTCCCAACATGGTTCAACAAGCGAATATGTAAATTGGTAAAAATAAAGGGTATACAAGAAGCATACAGCAGATCCCTCAGAAAGTAGGAAACAGAAATTTATACTGGTACCTAGGAAGTGTAAATCATTAATAAGAAAAACTAGAACGAAAGCAGAGCAAAAACTAACACAATGTAACAAGGATAACTATAAGAGTTTCTTTAGTTTTGTAGGTGGCATGAGGAAAAACAACAATCAAATAGCCAATTTAAAGTTAGGAGATAGTGTACTGGTCAAGGAGGATGGAATAGCTACTGCTTTCAATGGCAAATTTCTAGGTGTATTTAGGTTAGATGATCCCAGTGGGGATCCGACCATGGGGCTGACTGAAAAGCCAGAAGGGCAGCCAGTACCTGAAACTGCCAAACTACAAATTAAAGAGAAATTAAAGAACTTAAAAATCTCCAAATCTTGTGGACCAGATGGGTATCACCCTCTGTTTTTGAAAAATATGGCAGAAGAACTGAGCGGACCACTGAAGGTGTAGTTTGACAGATCTTTAAGAGAGGGTAGGGTGCCTGAGGTATGAAGAATTGATCATATTACACCTATATTTAAAGGTGGGGATAAGACAGATGTTAATAACTACAGGCCCATCAGTGTAACATCTGTAGTGGGGAAGGTGATGGAGAGTTGTATAAAGGACCTCATGGAACAGGATTTAAACCCTCTTCAGGTTATGGATATTGGCCAACATGATTTTGAGGCACGCAAATCCTGCACTAGCAACTTACTTCACTTTCTTGAAATGGATAGTCAAGGCTTGGACAGTGGTCTCCCACTGGACGTTGTCTATCTGGACTACGCCAAGGCTTTTGACACGGTATCACACCATGTACTCATGGACACACTCAAAGATTTAGGGGTCCACTGGCAGTTAAGGGCATGGATAAAAGCATGGCTCAGTGATAGACACCAGAGGGTCCGATTAAGGAGGTTTCACTCAGATTGGGGCAGGGCGACTAGTTGGGTGCCCCAGGGCTCTGTCCTGGGCCCCCAACTCTTTAAATTGTTTATTGTTACTAAGCAGGTCTCTGAGGGAGCATGGCTTTGTGAATTCATGGACGATACAAAGGTAGGAGCAATGGTTAAACACCTATGAAGCAACAGCCAGTTTACAGGAACAGTTTAATAAACACTGAGCAGAGAAGCACAAGCTGAGTTTCGATGTAGACAAGTGCAAGATTATGCACCTCGGGCAGAACAATAAAAGATGGAAATATAAACTGAACAACGTAACAATTGCTACCACTGAATCTGAAAGAGTCCTGGGGGTAATAATATCTGACACCCTAACCTTTAACAAACGTAACTCTGAAATGGTTAAAAAGGCTAACAAAATGATGGGAACATCCTAAGAAATATCAAGGGCACACATGAGGGAGTAGTGCTGCCTCTCTACAGATCCTTGGTGAGGCCTGTACTTGAATACGGTGTGCCTTTAGTTGCCCCACAAACAAAAGGTAGTGGTAAACTAATAAAAAGAGTATAACGTAGCTATACCAAGAAAATTGGTACAGTAAGGGACATAGACTACTGGATAGAGTAACCTGGGCCTGTACTCCATGTCTTACCGTTATCTGAGCGGAGACTTAAGTTACATCTATACATGCTTCCATGATGGTATGCTATAGGAGTGTGCTGGACTAAGCAGAAATGGAAGTACTGGAAAAAGCAACCAGGCTACACCACACCAGTTACTGGGGGAGAATTATAAAACTCAGAGGAGTGTATGATGGTACAAACAGAGGGTGGTGAATGAGTGGAACTCACTGCCATCAGATGCAGTGGGTGCTGCTAATATGGAAGGATTGAAACAAAATGCTCAGTGTGCATGTGCAGGAAAGGAAAAGGAATTACTGCCACTGAAAAGTTGCAAATCCATTTACGGCCTCATGGCTGATGGGACTTGTAAAACAGACTATAAAACTATGAAAAACTAGATTCCCTCATGGAAAACTTTTTATAGGGGACCTCTCCTCTCAGATACAGTTAAGCTAAACTCAGAGCCCACTAGAAAAAGGGAGGAGGGAACCTTCCCAACTTTACACAATATAGGATGCCTTTAGGGTGGCTAGTACAATTCAGTCCTTACAACGCCCAAGGCCCAATACTGCAGCCTGGATCCACATTGAGTCAGAGGTAACTGGTGGTATTCATCCCTCAGCTTTGTTGGGTAACCCGCTGAAAGGCCAGAAGGCACTGTGGCTTACAATTCAGGCTGTGTATGCAGCATGGAACAAGCTTGCCCACATTACCAAAGCATGCCATCAACCAGAAATATAAACCTACATATGGACCCAGCCATCCCTATGTATAGCAGGTACCCCACTCACTTGGCCTTCCGGGGAGTACATTCTTAGGGTTCTCAACCTGCTAAGACCGGATCAATCAGCTTTAGAATCTTTCCAAAACCTGAAGGCCAAGTTCGAGTTGTCGCAGTCAGACCTTTGGAAATACTTTCAGCTAAGGCACCTATATAAATCAGAGGTCTCAAGTCCGGTGCCCCGTCCCGCCTGTCGACCTCTTCCCCGGAGGAGGGGCCCCTTCCTACTTATTCAGAGCTGGGTAGCTAGTAGCTCGGGCAAAGCAGGTTTGCTATATCAGAGGCTGAGGGATGCAGCCCCTGATCCCACCTGTAAGGCTAAGGTAAAATGGCAGAACTCCCTGCAGATTCAAATATCAGATTATGAGTGGTCAGGGTGTTGGACGCCAGCCCATCTGTCATGCACTGATTGGCAAAGTCGTCTGATTCAAAACAAAATCTTGCATCACTGGTATCACACCCTGGCTCAGCTCAAGTCCCTAGGCATATCAGAGTAGGACAAATGTTGGAGGTGTAACAACCCTAACGCCGATTTGTTGCATATTTTGTGGTCCTGTGACCAGATCCAATCCTTCTGGGCCCAGGTTATACAGGAGTGCTCCAGGATCCTTCAGCATGGTGTCCCCATGGCTCCTCAGTGTATTCTTTTGGGTTGCCAGTCTACTGACCCCTTAGTCTGTCTGAATGAGAATATGAGAAAAAGTGGCTGATGGCTGCCTCTGTTGAAGCAAAGAGGCTTATTCTCCAAAGGTGGAGATCCCCACACATCCCTACACTGGAGGAGTGGGAGGCAGGCATGGACAATCTAGCCAAGAACACCAGAATGTTCTTCAAAGTGCAGAGTAGGGAACACAGGTTATGGGCCCCTTTCGTGAACTATTTAAAGCAATAGCTACAGTAGACTGGATTATAGGGGAAGAAAGCCCGGTTCACTTTTCCATACTGTTGTACATTGCTGCCTCTGTATTAATAATGGCCAGTATGGTAACACATGTACCACATGAAAAGGCATATGGCAAGAGAGGGGGGTGACTCTACAGGAATATTTCATCCAGTTACTGTGTATGTACTCATAACATGTTGTAGTTCTGTACGGTCAGTTTTTGTCTAAGTGTAACCCCCTTGTTCCCAGGGGGTTACTAGAATCCAGTGGTGCAAGTGGTAGACAAGAAGTACAGGAACTCAGGCACTGGCAAATATGAAATGCAGAATGACGATCCTCAATCTAAAGGATAGCTGTGTCAAGACACATCAATCTGTTTAGTCACTAGTAGATTCAGTTAGAGATACTGAAGTATTTCTAGAAAAATAGCATTATTGTACAAGTCAAATGTTGCTATGGAAACCCATTTCAGGTAACAGGCCCAGAAACTGTCATTATGTTGCTCCTTTAAGAATTTCAGTACCAGTGTCAGTGGGAAGAAGTACAAGAACTCCGTTCCTGCTGTAGAAAAGGTACAGGAATTGAGTTCCTGTGCATTCCTGTTCACTTTCATCACTGCTAGAATCCCATTAGAATCAGTAGCAGGCAGGCAGGGAAAGGCAGCTAGTGAAATGCCAGTTAAATAGATTTCACACTGTCATTCTCTGGTTTCAGTCTCAGCTGAGCTAGAGGACAATGTAATCATGGAACTGTCGCAGCAGCATAAGCCACACTCGAGCTAGCTGAAGGTAGATAGCTTTAGAATGTTCAGTAGTCTGTAGAGTGGAGTTCCAGGAGGAGGCTACAGCTCTAGGCAGCTCCTCATTTTTTAGCTCAGAAAGAGCTACTTCTGTGTTTGGGGTAGTTTGTTCTCACCCTAGAAGAACACAGAGGACAGAGATGGAAGTGGTGGAAACCGTTCCCAGTGGGTTTTCCTTTGCCCCATCCCAGGAGGGATGGAGGCAATCTTCATGGTTCAGGGGCAATCCCCTCAATCCAGTCTGTCTAGTGAAGCTGCCTGTGACAACTTCAGAACCTGTGAGTACTTTTGTGTTCAGCCCAGGATGGGCACCTGCATTCCTTGGTGAAGTTTCTCTGACACAGGGGCCCTGTCACCTAGACTGTAGCAGTTTGTAAAAGGGTCTGCCTACGATGGAGTCTAGTGAAAGACTGTCCAAGTACGGAACTTTTAGTCATGTAGTATGTTAAGTGTGAAAAACATTTCAAGACAGCATCTACAAGTTTTCTGTGAGGGTGTTATTAACCAGATGAATGGCAGAGTATAAACTTGGAAGCAAAAGATGGGAGACCCACCCCCACCTCGAGTAACCAGTTTACCTCTCCGGGTTCAGTTTGGGCACCAGTTCAATTTTCAGTCAGTGCATTTGGCCAGTGCCTGATGGAAATAATTGTCCAGATGTGGGTTGGAGTTTCTGTGAGCCTGTATGTGCTCTTTCGTGGTCATGTGTGCCACTATTATTCCTCAAGAAACATGGGAAAGTGTACTAGTACTGGCCGTGTATGCGTAGTCGAGAGGAAATGTACCAGTTCTGGCCATGTGTGCCAATTTCCATTTCAGAACCATAGAGTTTGTTGTGTAATTCAGAACCACAGAGTTCGCTGTGTAATTCAGATCCAGAGAGTTCACTGTGTAATTCAGAACCAGAGAGTTCACTGTGTGTGTTCTTTATGCCTATGGCAAATGGGAATTCAGGAATGTCTGTACCTCAGTAATCTGCAACACCAGTATGTGTAGCCTTGTGGGGGTCCATCTTCGCTTTGTGATTATTCCTACTTTGTTACGTGAATAAAAGCAGCACTCTAGAATCCCAACCTGGTTTGGACAGTATTTGTTATTGCTTCCACTGTGTCTGGAATTACTCCGGTGTCCCTGTCCAAAAGAACAAACCTAGCATAATTGTGAGCAAATGTTTTCTCCCAGGGACCTAGGTTGATGGCCATGGTAAATGGTCCCACCAGGTGTGTGCCAGGTAGTTGCCGCACTTGGTTTGCCTGTCTGTGTATGGTAGGCTCAGAAGGAAATGTACTGTAAACTGTTATGTAGACCCCCAACCCTCTCTTTGGCACCATGTGGTAAAAGGAGCAGTCCTGCTAGTTAAACAAGGGGGGGGGGGTTACACAAGGGTATCCAACTCGTATGAATGAGATAACTGGTTTCAACAAAAAGATTAACAGTAACAAAAAACAAAAAAATTCAGAAATCCACTGATGTCAATTTCATCCAATATAGAGGCCCTCCTCTCCCAACCGCCACCTACTTGCAATCAGCACAACTGTCGCTCTTGCCATACCCCACCATATAATCTGTGGTTTCGCTACTGCCATACCCTACTAAGTGATCCGTGGTTTCACTGTTGCCATACCTTACCATGAGATCCGTGGTTTTACTCTTGCCATAACCTATTACGTGCTCCGTGGTTTCACTCTTGTCATACTCTACCGTGATCCACGGTTTCACAGTCTTGCCATACCCTACCACGTGATCTGTGGTTTTGCTCTTGCCATACCCTACCCTGTGATCCACGGTTCCACAAGTCTTGCCATACCCTGCCACGTGATCCGTGGTTTTGCTCTTGCCATACCCTACCATGTAATCTGTGGTTTTGCTCTTGCCATACCCTACTACGTGATCCATGGTTTCACTCTTGCCATACTCTACCATGTGATCCATGGTTTCACAAGTCTTGCCATACCCTACCACATGATTCCATTTGAATCTTTAGCATAAGCAAAAGCTACAACAAGGTTCGAAGTCATAACATCATCAACATGACATCAGCTTGATGGTATTATGAGTTGACTTGTTGATATCAAGAGTGATGGTACTGCAGCTTTTGACATCTGCTGTGTGTCTATGGATAAAGAGACAAAACATGCATTACATTTCAATAATAAACAGTTCTTGGTAATTCTGATAGTCCATGAAAAGATCATTCAAATGAGGTACAGGGCTTCCTTGTATGTGCCATTAGTCAGTAGACATAAATATCTAAAGTATCCATATATTAAATCAAGGTAACAGCGATTTCATGGAATCTTCTGACAAACACTGATGTCACTGAGGGGCAAGCTATATGTTGTTCAGCAAAGTTTACCTCTTAGTGACACCTGCTTTTATTTCAGACTTCTATTAAATGGCTGTAGCCTTGGTAAAATGTATGGATAGTTTAGACATTTATATCTATGGACTGTGGATACCTGCAGGTAAGCAGATTCCTTCTTAAAGGCAATCTTTTCATAGGTTTCAGAATGTGATGGACCCAGTAAAGTTACCTTCTGCTTCAACAAACTGAACCACCATATTTGTACAGTTTTAAAACCACAAATGTGCTTTAACATCTTCCATTTCCTGAGAAGTCCCATCTACCTTTGGTAACACAGAGTGGCACAAAATGGAAGTGGAAAGATAAGATGAACGTACATTACATACTGCTTCCATTTTCAAAAAAGGTTCAGGAATATTAGAGCAGAGTCCCTAAGCCAGTATATTCCTCCTTTCCTCCAGACATGGCATCATATCTGAAGTTCTGAAAGTAAGCCCACCCAACTCATAATAAAGATTCCACCTCTGACACGGTGTCAGTCCTTACCTACTGAAATCATGTTTTCATAATTCTGCACCATCACTTCCCTGTGAAGCTCCTTCTGTTGTTTGCTTAACATCATCTTCTCCTCTTTTGAAAAAGTGACAGCAACATCTTCAAAGGTTTCTGGTACCTGAAATGATGTGAGACGTGTTTGATTGCTCTTGATTTTACTGCACACTTTGTGAAATCTGCACTTTTTTAACTAGTAGGATAGGCACGGTTAACATTTGCAGCCTAAAATATGAAGATAAGTTGGTCACCTATTCCCCAAGGATGAATCAAATCTCCCTTTCACCCAAGTGGATAATGGCCGGATGGCAGCTCAGTGATCCGAGGGGTCAGCTAGCACGCAAGATGGCCCCTGCTCTTTTTTTCTCATTGTATCATAGCGCTAATACAAAATGAGTAATGGCTTGGCAGTTCGGGACTTTAATCTTTTATTTATGTAACAAACCCCTCTTTACAGAAGGGGAGGTGTTTATTGCCTCATGTGGCCAGCTGGTGAACGGTGCCTTGACATCATCCTCCAATCGTAAAGCTGCCATGCCAGGAGCTGCAGGGAGTATATAGACAGGGTACCCTTGATGTGTCGGCATTCTTGAGAATCTGGGTTCTTGGAGCTAGGAGCTGGTGCTCTTGGACAAAAAGCAGCTAGGTGCCAGGAAGCTGGTAAAGAGTGTGAACACTCCAGGTGCATGAACTGGGTAAGTACACTGGGTGGGCAAGTGAGGGGTGACCAGGGAAAACCAAGGTATGGGTGCTGTCTGAGAGGTCAACCAGGCACTGTCATCAAAGTTCTGGAGTTTCAGAGATACTCCTGCATGCTTAGCAGGGGTGGGCACATGTCATGCCCACCAACAGGCTGGCTACAGAACTCAGACAAGGGGCGCAGGAGTCCACTGATGTATGCTCCCACCTGAAAACATGGGGCCCAGTACACTTGAAGTTAGAGAGTGACAAGAGGTCCCAGAACAGTGCCCCAGTAACAGAATAAGTGCAACATTGAGTAGGACCCTGTAGGCTGCCAGGAAATTACCTCAGGCACTTGGGTCATGCCCCATGCAAGTGGCGCTTGTGGGTGAGGATGTAGGGCTTTTATCATGGTTCAGATGTTAGAGGGACCAGTGAGAGAGTGCACAAACCCCAGGAAGTGTCCCTCAAGGAACATGACCTCCTGATGGCTTTCTGGGCAGAGGCAGGTTCCCCTACATTCATTGTGGCCATCTTGATGGTGGGCTGACCCCTGAGACCTGTGTCCAGGGGCCATTGAGCACCTGAGAAACAAGTGAAGCAGGTACTGCAGTGGGGCAGCAGGAGCCAGGTAGGACACTAATCTCCATAATGTATGTGGGGGAGGAGGTACTGAGCAAGGTTAGGTGTGCCCATGGCTGGCACTGCTGGAATTATACCATTAAGGCAAGTTGTAGGGTGGTCATGGATATGCACGGGGACAGTGGTGTGGGCCTAGTGAGGGACATGCCAGCGTGACAAATTTTTTATCCCAAGAGTTCATACTCAATACTACTGAGCACCTTACCAACCTGTCACGTTCTTTAACCAGCAACGGGCCAGGTGTTCAGGTAGTGTCAGTAGACAAAAGGATAGAAAAGTCAGGATTTTGCACAGAATGGGGATAAGAAATCCTCATGCACCCTGTTACTTAAAAATATGGACAGGGCATTTGCCCATTTGTGAACACCCTTGCATATCAAACAAAAATGATAAGTGTCAGATATTCTCTGAGGAAGAACTGCAGAGGGTAAGGAATCGATTGCATGTGTCACGGCAGGCCACTGCTCTGCTGCTAGCATGCCACATAGTCTGAGACAAGGAATTAAATGGCCACTCAGGAAAACTTAATTACCATAGTGAATTTGTCTCTCTGGCCTGTATCTAGTTTTTGTGCAAATAAACTTTAATGAGAAGCCCTCCATTACAGTCACGTGGTGGAATTCCTGTGCTTTTTGTTCCACTGTCTCAGGACAAATATTCACCAACTCTAGCAGTTCCACCATAAACCCAAAGAAATGGAAGTTTTCAGGGCTATGCTTACCCTCGTCCAAAAAGTCATGCAGGCTGGCTGCTGTGTCGCCTGAAGGGGCAGCATTTCAATTCCTCAAAAAGTTTTAAATGGGATGAAATAAAGTAAACAAACACTAATGTAAGTACTTACTGTATATCACCTATTACAGCTTAGCCATAGGCTACATTTGTATGAGAGGGTTTGTATAAACCACCGGTCCCACAAATACCTGCTTAGGAGTCCTTTAAGGTCCTTAGCTTAAGTCGTGTACATTAACTTAGCACTTTTTGGACTTGCCAAGCACAGCAGTAAGTGCTAAACTGCTTGTGGGGAGGGGGGAATCACCATTATTCATTGATTGTCCCAAAAGGTATCTATTTACTAGGACTGCATTGTGCACTTTCAATAATGATGCAATTATGTTTTATTTTTTGTTTTGTACTACTGTGTGCTCTATACACATTGGTCACTCCTGAAAATCGGGCTCCAGTGAGTCTACCCAGTTAACAAATACACAAAATAAATTGGCGATACTGAAGGATTACGGCTAGTTACGCAAGTAAACAAGAAAGGATTACAGTAAGAGGCTTGTGTTTAAAGCGATGCTCCTCTGTCACGCCTCTTCCCGAGTCACCGAATATTTAATAGAATACTCATATAATATAGTATAGTTCTTAGAATAGTCATGTAATAGTTTTAGTAATGTACAGTGTGTGCAAAGTACCACATTGGATGTGGGGGGCGCAGCGCCCCCACAGAAGATATAAACAGTTCAGTAAACTAACTAAACGAAAATAAACAAGATATTTGGGGAGTACATAGCAACAATAATTTTAACTTGTACGACCGAGGGTGGGGGCAGAGCGCCCACAGAAGAAAAGAACCAACAAATATTGTCTTGGTTATTGTAAAAAAAAAAAAAAAACATTTAAATACTGATTGCTTTTTCTGTGGGGCGCCTGCCCCATACCCCACCGGTCCCCAGTGGTTATACATGCTTGCTTTTTTTGTGGGCGCTCCTGCCCCCGTCCTCAGTGGTTATGCCTGCTTGCTTTCTTCTGTGGGGGAATAATTTCACTGCATTTACTGGCATGCCTGCTTTGTTTGTGGTGACTGTGTAGAAAACACATGCAGTTTCACTCGCTCTCCTGCTGTTTTCACTCACTCGCGCAGCTTCAAGATACACATTACCGTGTAGGCTATGAAAGCTGCGCAGCTATGCGATGTGGCCGTAATCCTTCAGTATCGCCAATAAATCTATTACAACCATTCATTTTCAGTTTTAGATGTGACATGAACCCTTCCTGTAATTACCTACACACATTAAAAAATAGTTTATAAAACCATGTCAAGCTGACCCCGTTTTCTCTTGTATTTTGATTTGTTTACACAGCAGCTAGGCATTCCTTACCTCTAACTTCATAATCCACTGCTTCAGTCTCCAACACCACAAACTGCACCGTTCAGAACTGCAAGCAGCTGTTCTTCAAAGTTTGAGACTAACAAAACAACAGATCTATCCACAGAAAACCAGTTCCCTCCGCAGCTTATCACGTGCTCAGCATTCCTTACCTCCAGCTTCATGATCCTCCGTTTCAGTTTTCCAGCACCACAAACTGCACTGTTCAGAACTGCAAGTAGCTGTTGTTCTTCTGAGTTTGAGACTAGAACAAAGGATTGCTATCCACAGAATACCAGTTGCCTCTACAGCTCCCGGGTGTGCTCAGTTCTGTACTCACATCTCTAGTGGCTTTCAGAGCCTGAAGTGCACCACTTCCTGTCTCCCCCCTGTAAAGTGTCCCCTTCAGCAGTCCAAACAGCTCATTAATATTCATGATATGCAGCACAGGAGGAGCAAGAGAAGGGGGAAGCTAAACATTTAAAGTGACAAGCTAGTATATCCAGCTTTGTCGTTGCACTGTTCAGAAAAGAACTTTTATTTTTACAGTTAATTCCGCTTGTAGGAAATTCAGATCTATGCTATTTTCAGACATTTACATATTTTCCGTCAGAGTTCTATTCTATGCTGTTCATGTTTTTCCACTTTAAAATAATTTTTCAGACATATTTATTGCAAATTACAGCTGAATGCAGCTGGTTTGCTTCCTTTCCAGATGTTCTGAGCTAGATGATATAATAATTACTTACATTTGGTGTGAAATTAGGTATTAATTGGTGTTGCAGGTGCAGCTTAAAGGGTTTAGAGTCCTGTACACTCAGTATACTGCTTGGCAAACAATTGAGAAAGAGAACAGTGCTCTGCACTGAGGCAAGGCAATGCAATTTTTTTTTGCCATTGCCCTGAGCTCCCCTATGAGCTCCGTCAGCTCCACCACCCACTCCCTCATACTCAGGTTTACCCCCCTTGAGTGGGGCCGCCGAAGCAATCACTGGTGGCCTAGGGGGAACTGCAGCAAGCCAGCATCATTGACGGGGCCAGCATTTTTTCTTGTTGCTGTAACCCTGGGGGGGGGCAGGGACATGCAATGACAAACAGCGTCCACCCCGCCCCAGTACATTATGTCGCCAGTTACAGCAGATCCCCCAGCCTCTGCCAGGGGTTCATAATGTGCCGGACACTCCCCCCTCCCCAACGGAGGACAGCGGTCCATCTCAATCCTTACTCCTCCAGGCTGGCCCTCTGACTTCCCGGGTCCGTTCCTGAACCCGGGTCATCGGCGTTGCAGATGGATGCAATGCCTCTGCACCAGCGGGCCAGCTGGCAATACAAATTTATTTCTATGGCACCCAATCCCAAAGGCTCTGGGCACCTTACACAGGAAGAAAGACCAATTAAACAGTAGTACATACTATAAAACATAAACACATAAATTAGAGCTATAAATCAGTCAATAACATATAAAACCTCAGGTGGTCACTACACTCCAGCATCTTCATCAGGGAAAGCCAGAGAAAAATGGTAGGCCTTAAGTCCTTTTTTGAAGTACTCGACTGTCGGGGGGGCCCTCTGACAGCAGATGAAAATGTGTTCCACAGGGCCAGCCCCGCGACACTAAAAGCCCTGTCACCAGATGTCTTAAAGGGAAACAATGGAAAAGATAAAGCTTTCCTCAGACACTGCAGAAACTCGCAATTAGTGCTTTCAGACAGTAAGAACTTTATTTAATGATTTAGAACAGCTACCCACAACTTCCACTTCCTGTTGCTGGCAGCAGCCATTTCATGAGCAGCAGTGAGCTTCCAGAGCTCACTGTATGCTAATATGCCTGTTTCACCTCAGCTATTGGTTGGCAGGACATATTAGCATAAACTGAGCTCAGGAAGCTCTCTGCTACTCATGAAATGGTGGCTGCCAGTAATAGAAAGTGAAAGTTGAAGGCCTCTGTTTCAATCACTACAAAATCAGTTAGAGTAATTTGTTAAAAAAAATGTTACTGTCTGAAAGCACTAATCAGGCATTTTTGTAGTGCCTGGGTAAAGCTGTACCTTTTCCACTGTTTCCCTTTAAGTCTGACCCTGGGAACATGAAGGAGGCCCCTGGTCACAGAACAGAGGGAATGGACTGAGGTGGCAGGTGTAAGGAGATCAGCCAGGTAGCCAGAGCCCAGCCTGTATCAGGCCTTGTAGGTGAGCAAGCCCACCTTGAAGATGACCTTCCACATGCCTGGCAGCCAGTGCGGAGACCGCAGGACTGGGGTCACATGACTGAACCTGGCCAGGCTCATCAAAGTAACCAAGCTGCTGTGTTCTGCACTAGCTGCAGCCAGTGAAGTGCCCCTCCAGTGACCCTGAAGTATAGGGCATTACAGTAATCAAGCCTCGAAGTGACAAAGACGTGCACTTGTGATGGCATGTCTTCGGGTGGAACTAGGGGCTTTATTCTGCTGATGTTTCTCAAGTGGTAAAAACTACTTCTGATGACAGATGACACCTGATCTTCGAATGTCAATTTGCTGTCCAGAGTAATGCCCAGATCCCGCATCCTAGGGGAAGCCATCAACAGAGTGGATCCCAGGAACAATGCTGTGTCCACTCCAGAAGCACTCCTATCACACCCATGAACTGGCTCAATCACCAGTATCTCTGTCTTATCCGGGTTCAGTCACAGCCAGCTGGAGGACATCCAGTCATCAGTCTTGGACAGGCATTTGTTCAGCATTTCCACAGCATCAGGAGTTCCAGGGACAAAGGACAGCTACAGCTGAGTATTATCTGCATAGCATTGAAAATCCCCACTCTACCATCTAGTGAGCTCTCCCAGTGGCAACAAGTATAGCACAAATAACATCAGCGACAAGATCAAGCCATGATGAACTCCATAAGACTGGAGCCTCAGGGAGGAGGAGGAGGAGGAGAATTTCCCCATCACCACATGTTGCACCCTGCCGGAAAGATAAGACTCAACCCAATTGATGACAGTTCTGATAAGTCCATGTACTATCGAAGGCGATCAAGAAGCACAATGTGATCCACAGTATCAAAGGCTGATGAGAGATCGAGGAGCACAAGAAGTGACCTGCCCACTCTGTTTCTAGCCCTGAAGAGGTCATTTTGCACACTAACTAATGCTGTTTCAGTGCTGTGCCTAGCCCAAAACCTGACTGGAATGGCTCATAGATGTCTAAGAACATGAGGTGTTTTTCGCACTGTTGCACCACTAACTTCTCAATAACCTTGCCCAAAAATGGCAGGTTGGAGACAGGACAATAATTCGCCAGGATGGCAGGGTCAAGAGAGGGTTTCTTCAGGAGAGGTGTCACCACATCCTCTTTCAAGGCCTCTGGAAAGACTGAACATAAGGTGCACATGCTTGATAGCCATTCCTGCATGAAATTTAATGTAGGTGTAACCCCCTGCAAATGGGGGTTCCTAAAAGACTTCCAGGAGCTTGCTTGAATGCTCCAAGCCTGAATGGTGTTTGGCATTTAAGCCATTTATCAGTGAGTGTTTTAGAGCCTCTGGTACTGTCTCTTTAAGAGCTGTCTGCTTGCAGACATAATTAGTTTGTATGGGGGACTGTGTGCTTCTTGAGTACCACTCGAGCTGCTGCCAATTCACTTCATTTTTGCAGTCACTAGGAGTGCAAAGGGAACCTATCTGAAAGATGAACTGTTTACCAGAAATTATTTAGAGTAATAATGAAATTACAGTTTGTCTAACCTGCTTTCTTTGCAGTCAGAACTGTGTCTGCTAGTTCCCATTCTAGTTTTGAACTGCTGAACTGACCAATCAGTGTGGGGTAAGCTAGCTCTAAAATGGTGCCTTGACGAATCAGAACTTGACTCATAATCTGAGCCAGCCACAAGAGGATTGTATGGGCAGTGACTCTGGAGATGTAGTTTAGACTTCAGTGCCTTTTGGACCAACAGCAGCAGTCTATTGTGAGTGACAGCCAATCCAGTCAAGAACTGGGAGGAACTCAAAGGAAGTGCCCGGTTTTGTCGGTTGGAGTTCAGTTGAGCTTTGCAGTGAAGAAGGAAGGAGCCCTGTGCTTTTTCAGTGTGCAGTTTTAGTCAAAAACGTGTGTAAGGCCCAGAGTTCCGGCCCGTAGCTTGTGTAACAGCTTGTTAGGACTGAATCCTCCTGTGAAAAGAATCAAAGGATCTCTGAAGAGTAGAAACCAGGCTCACCCTGTAGAAGACTGGAAGAATTGCTGAAAATTGCACTCGGTCTGTCAGGAACTGAATCTGCTGTGTGTTCTCCCGGTATTGTGCAGTAATTGCGATCGGATACAGATGCAGCCTGCCTGGTATAGTACTTTCTTTATATGGATGTGAAGAGGTTTGTGTACCTCAAGTGAGCCCTGCTGACATTGAAGGACCCTATCTTATTTGGAGGTCGTGAGTACTAATTCAGGGTTGCCCTGTTGAATTGCCACATTAAATCCAAATGGAATTACTGTACTGCTGACTGTTTAATTCTCCTTTTCTCTGTGTGAAAGGGCCCCTACCAGCTGCCACGGTTTGACTAGCCACTAGGGCTTGGGTACCCAGGGACAGTAACTGATAGGGATAGGCCTGTGCACAGAGCCATAGGTAGATTATTAGAGTGATAAGCTAATTAACCTGATTTCCTTGTCCTTGTTATATCCCCTAAATAAATCAGAGCTGCTTGTTTCAGCAAAGTTATACTGCCTGAGGTATTTGTCTATGTTAAAGTACTGTACTGTGATTGTTGCACTGTATCTCATTTCACAGGAGGTCCCAGTGCCGGAACCAGACCTGGGGGTAAGTGTATACTGTGAAGGTAATTCTGATATATTGTGTGGGCCACTAGTGGGAAGAAAGGGGGGTTGCAGTGTCCCAGAGGGCTGTGACCAAGTTAGTTTAACTATTGCAAACCCTGACCTCTGGGTGGAGGCACCCGCCATTGGATCCAGGCCCCTCAACCTGTTAGTGGCAAATCAGGCAGGGGTAGTAGCCCCTGGGATAGCGCCATCTAGGGGTTACATAAGACAGTAAGTGATGTGCAACCCCCCCCAAGCCTACCACCAATTCGGTAGGTGCCCTGATGAAGTGGGCATTACCCTGGTTGAATCTCATGTTTTGGGGTAACAGGATTGTAGTATTGCTGGGAGCCCCCTTGCAAACGGTTTCAGCCCTGGCTGCCACAGATATTCATGTTGTTCACTAACATAAGGCACAGTGTAGAAACAACTAAAATAATCACAAACTCAGGGAGAGGAAATTCCTCTCCTATATTTACTGGAGTGACATTTGAACAATAGGTCAGCCAATGCAGCAACAGTTAAAACAATCACAAACTCCCTCAGTGAGAAATTCTGTGCTATCTTTAGTGGGGTAACACTAGGACAGTTCAGACAATGTAGAAACAGTTAACATAATCACAAACTTCCATAGTAGGTATTCCTCTGCTGTCTTTACTGGGAGGGCATCCCTGAGCTTTTCAAATATCCTACCTGCCAGACCCTTTGGGTGCTGCAGCCACATGCAGTTCACTAGGGTTCTGGGCCACAGGGGTGTCTTTTACAAGGAGTTGCACTGCTTCTCTAATTTGAAGGTAGTACCATAATTCTGTTTGTAGAAGGTCCCAGCAATCCTGTAAAGTCTGGAAGGAGGCTACTCTCAGGTGGGGTGAGTCCAGGATGTCTCCCACCCTTAAGATCCCTTTCTCAAGCCATTTGGGCCAGGCAACAGGCCTTTTGCCTATTTGGATGTGTGGAGGGGCATGTGGTATGGGGGAGAGTCCATGCATAATCTTGTGTGTGTGCAGTGCCAAAGTTTCTTTGATGCATCTATGGAGGGTGTGGTGTCCCTGGCCTGTTATTTGGGTGGAGAAGGAGTGCAGAGAGCGTCACCTCCTTGGTGTGCTGCATCTCCATGTGCACTTATTGCGGAAGTGTGGACAGCAAGGGTGAACCCAGTGTGTGGTCTGGGTTGTCTGAAAGCCCCATTTGTAGCCCTTCATCCAGTGGAAGTTCCATCCTCTCAATGACCAGTGCGCCCTCAGCTTATTTTGGCTGAAACACAATTTGGTTCCCTACCAGGGAAAATCTACCACTCATTTATCAATGGTCTGGGGCCATTTTGTTGGCAGGACTAAGTGGCCAGCAGGTAGAAAAATCTGGGTGCAGTTACTGTTTTAATGGCTGCAATCTTACCCACCAGCATGAGCCAGAGTAGTCTCCATCAATCAGACTCTGTTTCAGTATAGAGCATCGGGGCTGGAGATTGGAAAATCATATGCTTTCTAAACTTGGGGAGATCCTGATGCCCAGGTAGGTGATTCCTTACAGTGCACACAACAGACCCAAAGTGATGGAACATAGCCGAGGGCAGTAATGATTGAGCAGCATTAGCTTGGTCTTTGATTGGTTCAAGCAGAGGCCAGAGAGTGATGTGAATGTTTCTAATAGACCATGGAGATGTGGAAGGGAGTTGTCAGCATCCGCTAAAGGGGTAAGTTATCCTGTACATGAGGGTGATATACCTGGTGTTGCCAATCTCCAGGCCCCTGCTCTCTGGGTGCTGCTAGACTGCTACACGAAGGGTTCTACCACCAGCACAAATTGGAGTGGAGAGAGTGGACAGCCTTGGTGTGTCCCCCTCTCTAGGGGAATGGGACAGATAATGTGTGGTTTGTAGTCACCCGAGTCATTGGGCTCATATAAATGGCTTGCACCAGACCCCTGTGTCTATTGCCTACTCCCAGGTGGGCCAGAACCACTTGCAGGTAATCCCACTCTAAGGAATCAAATGCCTTTCCAAAGTCTTTCGCTATGGCTATGGCCGTGGCTGGGGTTCAGGGGTCTTTTTGCAGCATGCATGAGATTCACAAGAGATCAAATGTGGTTGGTACTATGTCTGCCAGGGATAAAGCCCAGCTGGGAGGGGTGGATGTGGTCCGTCAGTAATGGACTAAGCCTGTCAGCAAGCACCTGTGCGTAAATGTTGCTGTCCACATTTATCAGTGAGATGGGTCTTACAGCTCCCAGCAGTGGAGCGATCCTTACCCTTCTTAGGGATCACCATGATAATTGCCTCTCTTACAGTGGGGGGGAAGGCATCCAAGTGATTCGGCCTTGGTGTAGACTTCAGGTTAGAAGAGGGGGTGGTCTGGGTACATAGGGCCTAGAAAAAATTCATAGACAAACCATATCCACCAGGTGATTTCCCTGCCTGAAGGGCCCAGATAGCATTCTTGACCTCTCCTACTTCAGTGGGAGCATCGATGATTTGGGGTTGCTGAGGTGACAGTTTGGGGAGGTGTAGGTTTTCCAAGAAAGTTTGGGCTCCCTCAGTGAGGAGGAATAGGTGGTGGCATAGAGCTCTGAGTAGAAAGAGGCTGTTACCAAATTTATATCTTGAGGGCTTGTGACAGCTTTCTCCAGTTTATTCTTTAGGCCAGGTATGTGCCTGTCTGCCTGTTGCTTTAGCAGTTGGTAGGCCAGCACCTTCCCACCCTTGTCACCTCCCCTCCCAGAACTTGTACCTGAGACAAAGGATGTCAACCTTGCCCTTCCTGTTAAGAAGTTGGTTGATCTCAAGCCAGAAACCTAAGATTTCTCGGCCTATGAGGGAGAGAGGGAAGGTAAGGTTTTATAATGTGCTTCGGCCTGTGTTAACTTCTGCTCAAGCTCAACAAACTTCCCTTTCCATTCTCTGTGCTTAGCTACAGCATACCCCATTATTCTCCCCCTCACGGTGACTTTGAAGGCCTCCCATGTGTTCTCTGTGGACGTGCCCGCTACAGGATTGCTCTGGGATGAACTCCGGGTCCCTCATAAGGAGGGTGTCCAGCCTCCAGTTACCCGCAGATGGTGAGACCAGCCCCCATGTAAGAATCAATTGTACTGGGCCATGATTTAATATCACTATAGGTAGAATAACTGAGTTAAGTGAATTCTGAAGAATCTGGGGGGAAGCCAACCAGAATTCCAGCCTACTGTATGAGGCATGGACTCCTGAGTGAAAGGTGCAGTCTCTGGCACAAGGGTGGAACAGGCACCACACATCCATCAAACCCAAGTTAGTCACTAACTGCTGTAAAGCCCACCCCCCATGGTGTGGGTTTCCTTTCCTGTATCATTTCTATCTAGCTGAGGGACCAGAATGAGACTGAAATCCCACCGAAACAATTGGGGACATTTGGGAGGGAGAAAGGCACTAAGTGCCTCAGCTAGCCCATGGAAAAATTGTGAGTCATCATGATTGGGAGTGTATACATTACACAGCACAATGGGATCTGCTTGAGTATTGTATTTTGTCATCACCCACCTCCCATCTGGGTCAGCTACTGACTCCTCCAGGGACCACTGGAGAGCTTTATGGATCAGGATGATGACACTGTGCTTCCTAGTCGTGGCCTCAATACAAACCACCTGTCCCACTCAGTCCCTGACCAGTGCATCATGATCATTAAGTGTCAGCTTGGTCTCCTGGAGGAAAGCCACCTGTGATCTCAGCCGCTTTAGGTGTAAGAGGACCTTTTTCCTCTTAACCGGGGAATTTAGCCCTGTAACGTTCAATATATGTATCACTATTTCACCCATGATCATTCAGAGGAACTCACATATCCTGATTTATTATGAACAACCCTTTAGCAGCTGAGCAAAGGTGGTCCTCCCCCAGGAAGTATAATACTCCACACTGGCAAGCAATTTTCCTCTTGAGTACATCAACAATTTATATTCTCATCCACAGTAAACACCAGCAAGTCTCAACCCGTAGCTGCCTTCTCCTTGAGAATGCAAAGGGAAAGTAGTAACCAGAACCAGTTGCAGAACAATAACCCACATGGGGGTGTGTAACCAGTTGTAAAACTGCAAGTAGCTGGGCACCAAAGTTCAGTGTTTTCTAAGTGTGCCCTGATAGCCCAATATAGTTCTACCAGGCTTTGAAGTTGTGGGGGAAGGCCACTACTCTGGCCTTTTGTATACCATCAAAGTAACGAAACTTCAACAGCGAAGCCCATTACAGGTTTCAAGATTGTTGCTGCGATGAACCACTGGCAAAATTTCACCACTTCGAGAGTGAGTCCCACCACTTCGAACAAACTTTGACTCGGAGTTTGTTATACAGAAATGGGAGTGCAGGAGATACAGCCCCCAGATAAAAAAAAAAAAAAACCCCACAATGTCTGACAGGCAAAATTTCATCTGTCGACATTGTGGATTTCGCAAAGCCACATGTCAACAACTTCATTGTTGATGCAGCATGGTGGAACCCTGGCCTCTATCCAGATCTACAAAAGTGGGTGATTCCTGTGAGACTTTTGTTTTTTAATTGTTTAACCAGGAGAGACACACTAAACTGAAAGCTTGTTTACAGGTGTGACCTGTGAGCACAAGGAAGTTAAGTGACTTGCTCAGGACCACACAGCATGCACCTAGGTGGCTATGGGATTTAAAGATGTGGGATTAGTGCTAGTGGCTCAGTGGCTCAGTAGGTAGCACACTTGCCTCTGAGGCTGAGAGATCAGAGGGCTGTGGGTTCAGTTCCTACATCTGGTGCTTGGGTTAATATCTCAGTACTGACACTGCAGTGCAGCGTGAGAGGGGTGCTGCACTTCTAAGGTGCTGCCTTTCAGATGAGACATTAAACTGAGGTCCCATCTGCCTGGATTGCTGGTAGTTCAGGTGGATGTTAAAGATCCCATGGCACTTATCAAAAAGAGTAGGGGAATTTCCCTGGTGTCCTGGCCAAATTTCCCTCATTCACTAAAACAAATACCACCAGCAGCTTAATCTGGTTCAAGGTCAGTTGGCATTCATCTGTATCCCCCTCCCTGGGTCGGGCCTGAAAATAGGCAGGATTTGTCTAGTGCACTTACCCGGTCAACAAAAACTAAATACAAATAAATAAATAAAAACCCAGGTCTCCAGATCTGCAGCTGGAGCCTTAACCCACTGCACTATACTGCCTCCAGCAACTTATCTGGGTTCTGCCTTTGGGATATCATGGTCAGGCTGTGGCTGGGCTGATTGGGAGGAGCCCTGACAATCTGTGGCTGACCGAGCGACCAACTTGTTTTTCCCCCTTTGGGGTTGGGGTGTGTGTGCAACCAGATACCCCGGTCCAAAGAGCTAGTCATGGGAGGGGGGATTGTGGGTGAGTGCCATCAGAGGTAGTCCTTTCCTTAGGCTGCTACAGTAACTAACATGCAGCCCGGCTCTGTCCAACACCCCATACCCCCAGTCAGATAAAATTTATTTGTTCAGGTGTTCATTCTCCCTCTACCTGTAGACCATGCCAAGGCTCTGCTTAGGCCAGGAGATTGTATTCTGGATTTGAACTACTGTGGGGGCAATGGGCATTTGAGCCCCATTGTGTCTGGGAGCATGGAGATGGATTTGGGATGTCATGGTACCTTCCAAGGTGTACAAAAGTCCCCCTCCCAGGGAGTCTGGTCTTCCCTATACCTCCCCCCCCAACCTAAACATATCGCAACACAGCATAATTATATATGTACATCTAGCAGGCCTAATCACCTCAGCCATCTGACAATGGAGTGAGCTGGAGGGGGAAGCAGGGTACAAATGCGGTACCCTGCCAAGCCTCTGTGTAGCTATAAATTCAGGGGGGACAAAGCTCCATTATAGGTCCTGCGTATACCAGACCCATCTCAGACCATAACCCCCCATTCCCTCCAAATCTATCACCCCCTTCTTTATTCCCCTCACCAACTCTATCTCCAAATGGCATCATACTTATCTGGTTAGGCTTGGAGACACAGTCATTCTAGTAAAATGTTGTAGTCAATCTACTGCTATTGTGCTGCCTCCTCCCTTTCTGAGCCCAGTTGTGTCACGACTTGGTAACAGCCTACTCAGGAGTCTGCATCCTTGGGGTCAGGTGTGAGTTCCGCCTCCGCCATGGTGGCACAAGATTGTCAATCAGAGGTAAACTCCTGCTCTTCTATGGAGGGGTTGGATAGTTCCATCACCAAGTCATCGCAAAAGTCTTGGTTTGGTGGGTCAATCTCAAGCGGCACATAACAGTTCTGGGAAAAGTATGGGCTGGTGATCTCCTGTACTTGGTTCCCCACCTCCACTCCTGGGCTGACAATAAGTTTCTTCTCCTGTTCTCTTTCCTGTGGGTGGTCTTGCCTTGTGTGCTTTGACTGCTGAGGTCTCTTCCTATTCCCAGGAGGCATTGACCAGAGTTCCTGGGGGTCATCTATTGTCTGGACCAGTTGCTAGGGCCCTGGGTGTCCCTGGTCCCTGGGGATCTTTGGAAGTCCTGACTCCTTGCTGGGGTGGATTTGTGGCCCGGTGCAGGACTAAGGCTCCACTTTCCTCTCTGTGACCAGGTCTTGTTAATAAAATCCATAATTGACTCCAGGGTGCTGAACTGCAGAGCAGTACCCTTATGAGATAGTTTCAGCACCCCCAGGTACCTGAGAGTGAACAGGACATTAAGCTTGTGCAGACTTCTCCATGCCTCTTAGAAGGCCTTTATTCTCTGGTGCAAGTCCCTGGAGTAATCTTGAAAAATGAGGATCTTATGTCCGTTCCATTCTAAGGTGCCCAGCTCCCTCATTCTCACCTGTACTGCCTCCTTTTCTGCAAACTGGAGGATCCATGCAAATATTGGCCTGGGTCTCTCCCCTGATGCAGGCTGGGGTTGGAGGGAATGGTGGGCCTGCTCAATTGTCACTCTGGTATCGGCCAAGAATCGCAGGATTTTGGGAAGGGTTTTTTGCAGGAACTGCACTGTACTACCCTCTTAGCAGCCCTCCAGAAATCCAAGGAGCCACAGGTTGTTGTGGCGGCTCCTGTTTTCAAGGTCTTCCAGTTTTTCTTGCATGGCCCTGATTTGGTGGGCCTGATCACAGAGCATACCACATTGCCCATCCAGCGTCTTTTCTTGTGCAGCATATTTTGTTCCATTTACCTCATATGGAGATGGAGGTGGCGCAGGGCCATAGCTGAGTTATTAGATGCCAAAGTTAATCCTTCCATGCGCTGCATCAAGGACATGAACATTTTCTCCATGGAGGGCTCCTCATTGCCATTATTATGGCCCTCCATGCGGCTTCATCGAGTATGAAAAGTTCTCCGGTCACTGGTGGAGCCACGGACACAGATCTGTGAATGAGAGAAACAGCTGCCACCCAGTTACACCTTCCAACAGCCTCTGGTTCAGCACTCTTGGTATGTAGAACATGCATTTCAGTTATTTTAAAGGATTTGGTGCCCCGGGTAGATCACTAAGCGAGAGTAAGGTGCTATCTTGCTGGTAGCTAAGCCACGCCCCCCCATGTATTCCATTTGGAGTACAGCTATTCTAGCACTGGTATGTGTTACAATATCTTACCATTTCAGAGGTTTTAGTCCCACTGATTTAAGGTGGACTCTTAGCTACCCTGCAAAGATGTTGAGAGCCATTAAGTCATAGTTACCTCTCCTGCAGCAATGCTGAGGTAACATGTGGTCCCAATTTAGCAAAACACAATATAATACTTTTTTTAGTCACTTACTTAAAAGTAGGGTACGTTTTTATATAGTTTATTCTGTGAACCCCCCCCCCGCCCACCAGTATTACATTGCATTTTTCTAAATCAGGACCTCAGTCGTGCTGCAAGGAAGCTGAGAGTTTCCCTTTTAAACAAAATCAGTGGTTAAGCTCAACACCTCAGCAAGGTGCTTCTGGGGGTTGATACCTACATTTTCCCTACTCTTTCTCTTTCTTGAGACAGTTCTTTTGACCTGCCATGACGCAAATAGATAAAAATGCACACTATCAATTGCTTGCAGTGCAATGTCTGGTGTGCCAAGATTATTCAAAAAGGCCCCTGTGGCCCCGAGCACAATGTGGTTACAATGCTATTGGGAGCCCAATTAAACAAACTGTGACTGGAATAGCAATGTTTTTCAATTTCATAGGAAGACAGTGGGATCATGGCTTGTTGAATACTGTGAAAAAAATCACCAGGGATTTGGGGTGAAAAAAATTATGGTGAGTCCACCAGTAAGTTCTGGTGGCTGCATTTTGAGGACACCGGAATTTTATGTCTTTTTTCCTTTAAACAGTTTTTATTTATTTTGCACTTTCCAAATTTACAAAAGTAAAATGAAAAGGAATATAAATAAATAACAATAAATATATGCAAGAATTAAATTTAGTAGATACTCATAATATCTGAGTGGATATTTTTTATTTTTTTATTTTTTTATTTGAGATATTCAGAAAGACTTTTGAGTCAAAGACTCAATTACAAAGGTTCCACGTCATACATAAAGAACAGAGAAACAATACATGTTTTACAGCATGTTAGCACATAACAAAAATCATACACAGTAATGGAATTGTTTTGTTTTCTACACATGGTGGCACATTTGTTTCAGAGGGTGGGCTACCCTTCTAGGGTAGGTATGATTTAACACAAGAGTCGCACAGCCATAGAGAAGCACAGAGGTTCCGAAGTGGCTGCTTGTCAAAGACAATTTTGACGGTTGGGCCATTATGCTATAGGAGTCAGAGAAGTTGGGGGGGCTATGGGGGGGTTAGTTGCAGTCACATAGGTTTGAGGCTTGTAGGTGATTCCTTAGTCTGGTTTTGAAAGGGCGAAGCCTAGTTTTTCCGTGATTAGGCTGGGGAGGGCATTCATCCAGGATGGGGCCTTGTAGCAGAAAGTTCACTGGAATTGGGCAGTCCGGCCATGTGGTACCCATAGCAGTGGTTTGTTCGAGCTGCAGGTTGTTCTGCCTGGTGATGTTGTGATGATAAATTGGCTTAGGGCAGGGGGGGTGAGGCATAGGACAATTGTTTTGGTCATTAGACAGGTGTGATACTTAATTCTATTGTCGAGGTTTAGCCAGTGTGCAGTGCTGTAGAGGCAGCACGTGTGTGTGAGGCGGTCACATCCTATGATGAGCTGGCAGGCTTTGTTAAGCACAAGCCAGAGACGATTTAGGGCTGTGGAGGCTGCCGCACTGTAGACGAGGATGCCGTAGTCCAGCAGGGAGAGGATAGAGGAGTTTATGGTGAGTTGTAATGCTTCAGGGGTGAGGCAGTGTTTGTATCAGTAGAGAACTCCTAGTCTGGAGCTAAGGGCATTAGATAGGTGTTGGATATGCAGGTTAAAGTTAAGGGCAGGGTCAAGTGTGATCCCTAGGTATTTAAAATTGCTTACTTGTTCTTGGAGTGTCAGTTTAGCAGTGAGAAATTTGAGGCAGAGGTTTTTGAGGGGATTCTGGGGATGAGAGAAAATCATGACTTTTGTTTTATTGTAAGAGATTGGGTGGTAAGCCATTGTTCGATTTCTAGGAAAGAATGTTGGAGAGTTTCGTGGAGTTTGGAGGGTGCCGGGTCAGAGGCATACAGGACGGCATCATCTGCATACAGTAACAGGTTGCTGGTGCAGGCAGATGGGAGGGAGTTAAGGTATAGACTGAAGAGTAAGGGGCCCAGTATGGAGCCTTGCGGGACACTGAAGTGGATAGGGAGGCAGGGGGATAGGACAGTGCCAACCTTGACCATCTGCATTCTATCAGAGAGGTAGCTGGTAAATCAGTTCATGGAGAAGGCCAGAGTGTTTAGTAAGAGGGCATGGTTGACAGTGTCAAATGCCTTAGATAGGTCAATGAAGATGGCCCCAGTGAGGTGACCACGGTCCAAGGCAGAATGTACATGGGAAGTAAATTCAAGTAGGGCAGTGGTGGTACTATGATCCTTTCGGAAGCTGTGTTGGTGGTTGGTTAGCAGGTGATATTTTATTAAGGTGATCGGTAAGTTGGTCGGCAACTAGGCGTTCTAGTGCTTTAGATGGGGGCGTAGAATGGAGATGGGGTGGTAGTTGTTGGTGGATGTGCGGTCCCCATATTTGTGGATGGGCATAATGTAGGCCGATTTCCAGCGGGTGGGTGCCATAGGTTGCCATGCTGTTGCAGTAGGCCTAGGAGGTGGTCCGAGAACCAGGGGGCATGGTTTCCTTGGACATTGTTTTGGTAGGTAGGGCAAACTTGCTGCAGGCCGTATTGAAAGTGGTGATGAATAGATCAAGGGCTCGGTCTGGGTCGAGGGTGTTAGCTAGGGGAGTCCAGTCCCAGCCTCTGAGGTGGGCCTTGAGTTAAGCTAGTTTGCCAGGCCTAAGTTTGCACTTGGAAATAATTTTAGGAGGGGCTTTGTGGGAGGTTCCAGACCAGCTGCAGCTGACCGGAGAGTGGGCATGTAGAGCATCAGGGAGGACCAGGGTACTGGTAATTTTGTGGGGGCAGTTTGTGAACACTAGGTCTAGTAGGGAGGCTTTCTCCATGTGCATGTTTACCCGGGTAGGAGTTTTGATGACTTGTGTGAGATCGAGAGCGGCCCCCTCATTAATGAACGGGGCGGCTGTCTTGGCCAGCCAGTTTATGTTGAAGTCTCGGGAGAATTTTTTCATGCTTAGGAGGTAGGGTAGGGTAGGTAGTGAGATAGGACATGATGGCTTGGAAGGCTGGTTTCCGATCTTGGGGTGGGACGTGGGCAGTGGTGGGAGGATGAGGGGGACAGACTTTCCTAGTGTTAATTTTATGGTGAGGGCCTGAGCCTTGGAAGTTAGTTGGGGCAGAGGAAGTAGATGGCCTGAGAGTGAGTTCTCGAGGTAGAGAGCACAGCCTCCCCCTCTCTTTCCCACTTGATCTGAACGGAAGAGGAGGTATCCAGGGAGGTGTACTGCTGAGTCGGGGACAGTGGGGGACAGCCAGGTTTCACTCACTGCAATGACATCAGGTTGATGCTGTTGTACCCACCCCTGGAAAGAATCCCATTTTTTTGTGAAGGCTACAGACATTTAGCGAGGCAATGCATAGCCCATTTCCTGGGGATGGGTGGGCCGGTGTGGGATTCTGTGGTCCAGGGTTGGGGTGGACATTGCCCGACAGGAGCAGAAGAAATATGAGTGATCTAAGGTGATATCTAGTTGCTCGAGTAGTTAGCCTTTGGCAGAGTGGCTGTGGGGGTCCCATGGTGGGTATTGGCAGTTTCAGGGTGAGGGGGCTGCTAGGAGGAGTAGGTGGGGTTGGGGGAGGAGCGGAGTGGTGTGGCAGCAGTGGGAGGTTGGCAGGGGAAGGAGGCATTCCAGAGAGTCACCCACCATGGGGGGCTAGGTAGGATGGAGGGACGGAAAGTTTGTGTGCCTGTTTGTGTGTGAGGTGTGGTAAAGGTGACGTGCTGCTTCCTGGTTTTCATCCCTGGCTTGTGAAGGCTGGTAGTTTGTATGTGGATAGGGGGGATGGTGGTGTTGTGAGTGGCTGGTTGCATGAGGATAGGGAGGGGCAGATTTGGTGCCCTTTGCTACGTTGGAGGGGGGGTGTGGAGTTTGGGGAAGCCAAACTAGGAGAGTGATGATGAGAAGTGGGAACATGGTGTGCTCTAGAGCTAGCTGGAAAAGTCAGGACAGAGGGAGGAAACAAGTGGGTGGCCCTCTAGAGGTGGTAGAGTATAAGCTGCAGATGGGAAAGCTGGCTAATAGGTTATTTCGTGATCATGTGATCACAAATATACCTATATACGGAGATGCCGACCAAGGGTGGTGGTTGGGGTAGCGGTGTAAAGTCTCTGCTTTACTGAGAGTGCGTGGTCGCAATCAGGCGAGCTGCTGCAGTTCCTTGTAAGTACCTTTGAGAGCTTGATTGTGCTGGTGAGCTGGGGGAGAGCTGTTGGTGGACTGGGGAAGAGCCATTTGCTGCCCTCACGACCTCCTGGATAACAGCTGTGGATGAGAGAGAGAGAGAGAGAGAGAGGTTTATAAAGGCAGGAGAGAGGGGGACTACAGACACGGGAGGCTGGTTATTGGGATTCAGCCAAGCACAGAGTTATAAATAGCAATATGGTAACTTTAAGGTAACTTTAAGAAAAGCAATTAAGGCAACCTCTGAAATAGGTCCTATGCAGTAGCAGCAGCAAAATCTTAGCAATAAAAAACCTATCTCCACTGCTGCACCAAGACTAATTTAACACAAAGCAAAAAAGGTGCCAAGAGCAGAAATTCAAAAGTCTCAAAGTCTCTGTCTCTGCTTTACTGAGAGTGCGCGGTCGCGATCAGGTGAGCTGCTGCAGTTCCTTATAAGTACCTTTGAGAGCTGATTGTGCTGGTGGGCTGGGGGAGAGCCGTTGGTGGGCTGGGGGAGAGCCGTTTGCTGCCCTCGCGACCTCCTGGAAATAGAACAATATAGATCACTCAATCAATCAGACTTTATTTTTATAGCGCCTTTCAAAAACCAAGGTGCTGCACATAAAACCAAATACAAATCAAAGTATAAATATCAGATTAAAACAGGATCAATAATTAACAAATCAGTCATAATTAGAGAAGGCTAAGTTGAATAAATACATCTTTAGCTCAGTTTTAACCCTACCAACTGTCAGGCATTCTCTCAACCGACGAGGTAGAGAATTCCACAGGGTTGGAGCTGAAAAAGAAAAAGCATGGGCACCAGATGTTTTTAATCACATCCCGGGAATCTCTAGCAATCCCTCATTGGTGGATTGGAGAGGATGGAGGGGCAGTAGGGTACCAGGAGGTCTTGCAGGTAACCAGGTCACTGATCATGTAGGACTTAGAAGGTTAGCAAGCCAACCTTAAAGATTAGCTTGGTTTGAGAAAAAAGAAACATTTGAATGTAAATAGTTCTCAGCTCCTTACTAAGAAGCAATTATCTAGCAATACTGTAAGTTAAAAAACAGTTAATAAGGTATATATTTGTGTATATATATATATATATGTTTCCTTAATAATAACTGCTTCTATGTAACCCACCCAAAAGGTAATGTATGGAAGCCATGTTGCATCAAAGATATGACTTTCCCCGAATCAGTAAATTTATCCTTTCATTGCTTGCTGCTTGTCTCATATTATTGAACCATTCTGTAAGAGTCGACACCTTCTGAGATTTTCATTTGGGCAATATAAGCCTTTTCAAGACTAGGGCTGATGCTAATGCCCAGTTTTTCTGCAGGACTCCTAAAGTGTGCACATTATGAATGATCAATACTTAAAGTGAGAAATGTGTGGGAAAAGGTCATTTTACCTTTAGTTACCGCTTCACATATGCTATGCACTTTGCACCATATATCCGCTGCATGTGGGCAAATCCAAAGCATGTGAAGTAGGACTGCATGTGTTTCCCGGCACTTCCAGCATGCACCATCTGGTAAATAGCCCATATCTTCTAATCACTTAGGACAGTAGCAGTAGCCATATAATATTTTAAACTGTGCAGTCCTACCTTGTTCTCCTCTACACCATTTGTATGCATTTTCACAGACCTTCTCCCACTTGGTCGTGAGTATGGATTCTCCCAGTTTGTTTTTCCCATTTTTATGGCTGTAGGCAGAGTCTACAGCCAAATCACTTTAGCTTGAAAAGGGGTTTCCATGGGACACATTTTTAAATAGTTTTCATTGTATCCTTAAATAACACTGCAGATTCCTATGGCAGCTAAAAAATACTCCCTCCTTTCTATTTAGAATGACAGACACAGAATTCCAAGCTGCTTTACTCTGAGAGCAAATGTGCACACCTTCCAAACAAATCTAAATATCTTTAAAACGATTCAAGGTGCACAAAAAAAGTAAAAAACAGTCTGAAAGTTGTCCAGGAGAAAAAGATCTTTCAAATGAGAGTAGTCACTAATCTGAATTTCTTATATTTTGTGAAATATGGTAATCTTATTACCTGTATTTTCATTTTTGTTTTTACAAAATTCACATTTCTGATGGAAATTAAAAAAAAAATTATAAAAAATTTAGATAAATGACTACCCTCATTTGAAAAGCCTTTGGGCAGGATTCACAAAGCAGGTGTGCTGGGTGCGAATGAGATGTGCCAGCACAACAGGGAAATGCCGCATGGCCCCATTCAGAGAGGCACAGATGCCCTGGAGCAATCCAGATGCACTGTGCCACACTGGATGCACTGGAGATCGAAAATAATGATATGTGGAGCATCTGGAGGGGGAGTACATCTGCATATACAGCACAGAGCCATTCACAGAGCAAAATGAATGCACAAATACAGAGCATACACAGCACAAGTATCAAATGCACCATTAGGAGATAAGTATAAAAGAAGCAGACTAAGTGCAAGCCCCTAGCAGGCTGTAGGGTAGCAGCAGCAACTGGGAGTACATCAGCAGCTAAACACAGACATGGATGGAGCACCATTCCTGATGGTGGGAATGTTAATATGGATGAGGAGACAGGCAAACCAGCATCGTGGCCATGGAAAGGTACAGTAGGTGGCCAGCCCAGCAGCAGTATCCTGACAGACTAACATTTGAACAACTGACAAACACCGAAACAGTTGGCCAGTACTGCCTGAACAGGACTATTCTGAGGCAGCTCTGTGAGCTGTACCATAACAAAATGCAGGCACCCACTTGAAGGGGCCATGCCATATCAGTACAGACCAAGGTGATAACAGCAATATGCCCACTCACCACGGGAACCTTCCAGAGGCCAGCTGGAGATGCCATTGGCATATCCCAGCCATCCATATCATGTCTTCTCACACAATTCCTCACCACACTGCTCCCACATGCTTCGGAATTCATCCACTTCCCAAGCACACAGGCAGAGTGTGCAGAAGACATGCAACAGTTCCACAGGGTGGCCCGCATGCCAGGCATCATTGGGGTCATAATGTTGCACGCTTAATAGCGTACGACATTATGGCTAACCTGGTACAGCGCAGTATGCTACCACTACTGGTGCAATACCGTATATACTGCTGTACGTGGTATTGCTCCAGTAGCGCTTTCCCAAACAGAGGATAAGACCTCTGCTGTGAGAAGGTTCCAACAAGTAGCTGCCATGGCTCACAGGACTGAGCCACAGCAGTAGGAACCCATGTGCTGTGTCTGGAACCAGGTTTAATTCCCGGTCCCAGAAACTTTCATTTTTTATGACTTGTGCACTCCCTGAGTTGGATCCCCCCAGAGTTGAGAAACTTTAGTGGGGGTGTGCGGGGTGGAGCCCCACAGAAAAAAGACTTATGCCTTATGGCACAAATCGCACTGTATTGGCAGCGTGATTTTGCCATGTGGCATAATGTCTTGCCACATTTGTGTCAATCCATGCACCTCCTGGCGAGGATGCCATGACGTACATAAACCACAAGGGGTACCACTCTGTCAACTGCCAGGTGGTATGCAGTGCCACTGAGCACATCAGCAATGTCTGCTTCACATACCCTGGGAGTAAACACAATGCCTTCATGTGGCACCAGTCCACCCTGTGCTGCCTGTTCAAGATGGGAACATACCATGTGGACACCTAGTAGGTGGGTGGGGCATGCATACATGCCCACGAATAGGGCACCATGGCACAGCACATTATGGGAGGAGGAGCAGGTGTGCATGGGCCATGGCAGAAACTGCACAGGTGGAGTTGCACAGGTGGGACAATGGAGGTGGGCACGCAGAGGGAACTGTGCACGCAACAAGGGGGAGAGCACAGCATGGGAGGCAGGTTGACATGCAACAGCAGGCATGGTTGGCAGGGCAGAATGCACCACATACAGCTATGCACGGATGACTGCTGGGCAACGGAGGGCAGGCAATGCCAAATGGAACAGGTGTGGGCAGCCATGACAGCATACACGGGCAGGTACAGGGCAGACATGTGCAGCCAGGGCAAGCTGCTGCGGGTGTGAGGGGGATGGAGACACACCAGGAGGGTCACCATAGGGACAGGGATGGACAGTTGGCAGACACAGCACTGTGGCATGGTGGATGGGGTGTGTGCTGTAGGACACAATGCATAGGTATGCAAAAGTGTGACAGACTGCACTTGTCCCCCACAGGTGATGCAGTGTACCTCCTCCGACTCTGGCTTATCACACCCTTCCACAGACCTGGCATGAAGGCAGAGGACTGCCACAATGAGACACACATTACTACTTGTGTCATCATTGAGCGTGTCTTTGGCATGCTGAAGATGTGCTTCAGGTGTCCGGATAGGTCGGGTGGTGCCCTATACTATAGCCCAGAGAAGGCCGTGGCATATTCCTGGCCTGTTGTATGCTGCACAACATGATAGCTGTCCAGGCTGGGGAGGGTGACAGTTCCGGGGAGGAGGAGAAGGAGGAGGAGGAGGAGGGTTAGAAGATGTAGGGCAATGTAGCGAACCACCACTGGCACGCAGGGACCCTCTGCGGGTACTCACTATGCTGGCCTGAGTGCTGAGTGCCAGGGGATGCAGGGGCAGCCACGGTGCTGCAACCCATCCAGCACATTAGGGCCATGTACTTCTGTAGCTAGTCCCTTGTTGTTCTACCTTGCAGTCCTTGCTTGTCCCCATTGTCTGTTGCTGTCCTCTGTTCCCCAACCCCATACCATCACCCTCTTGTGTATCATTGGTATTGTTCCTGTACAGATCCCTACACTTCACCTTCCCTGTACCTACTGCCGGGTGTTTTAGTACATAGTTATTACTGTTATGTTCATTATTTACTAAACTGTTTTCTACTGCTAACAGTGTCTGTGGTCATTCACTGTGCCTTGTGCATGTGCTCTGTTTTGCTGCTTTCCAGTGTCTCTTTGTTCCCAACCACACGTGTGCACCTGTGGTATTGCGCACACATGCATCCTGTCTCCCTGTTATGCCATCCTCAGTGTGCACTCTCCTTGTTGCCTGTGGTGTGTGGGTGGGAGTTGAGGCATGCTGCCTTTCTCAGTGCCCTGTTCTGTGTGTGGTGCATGTCGGCTGCATCTGTTGTGCTGGTGCCTGTTGTGCCGCTCTACTCATGGTCCACATTGTTTGTGGCTATGTTACACCTGTGCAGCGCATGGTCTTTGGCCTGTTCACCATTGTATCTGTCCACCTGTGTGCACCTGTGTGGCATCTCCCTTGTCCACACCACTGGGTTCCTGTGTACCAAGCCATGTACAGCACCCTCTGCCATGCTGCACGGTGCCCTTCTGCAGCTGTGGCACACCTTACAAGACACCCCTGGGCATGGCATCTGTGCCTGTTGGGCTCCTGTGTGGGTTGTGTCAGGTGGCAGGTGTTTCTGTGTATGCTCTGTCTGTGCACCTCATCTGCTTTGGCCACTCTCGGGCCCTCTGGCACTCTGGCCAGTCCCTGCCAGTGTGTCCCTACATCATTTGTGCCACTGCATTCTCCCCTGTTGCTCCTTGGTTTCATTTGCTTACTTGCTCCATATTCAGTGTTGTGCTGCCCAGGTTGCTTTTGTGCACCCCTGTTGCGCTGGGGCATCTCAGGTTGCACCATAGCGCTTCTGTGTGATTCACAGTGGGGATGCGCATAGTGCATCTTGTGGTGCAACCTTCTGTGAATCACACTGTCTGGGGATGGCACATCTCATTTGCGCTGATGCATCTCATTTGCACCCATCACATCTGCTTTGTGAATCCTGCCCTTTTTGTCCTGAACACAAAAATGAAAAATAATGCACTTGAGGCACAGAAATCCAGGGGCAGAGTACAAAATGGCTGGAGAGGTACTGACAACATTAAGAAAGCATGCATAAAAAAAACAAAAACTTTTACATACAGTTGATTATTGTTTAACAATATTTTGCATCTATGACTGTCACTGTACATCTGATGTAAACCCATAAATACGTTACTCATGTGAAGCGAAAAGGGGCAGGGGTGGAGGCCATAACTGACTCCTTGTTTTTGTGTTAAATTGTTCAGTTTCTTTACAGCAAAAACAAGGAAAAGGGTAATTTCTAAAATATGCAGACTAGCATGGGGACCATTTTTTTTCAGAGCATGCCACCACCAGCAGCTACCACTTCAAGACACTACTACACCCACCTAATATAATCAGGAAAACCTGAAGTAGTCTACCATCACTAAGAGATCAATATGGTTAAGGCAGATTTACCAGAAATTACTGCTTAGAAAAGAATGAGAAAGTGACTGTGATGATGAGCAAATCCCATATCGGATCTCTAGTTTGTTAGTAGTCTCATCCTGAGTCTGATTTTTATGGTTGCATGGGCCAAGCTCCACAGATGTTATGCTATCATTTGATTTGTATAAAAGCACTGAGGAAGCACATAACTGGACTGCAGTCTGATGTTCTGTCACAGTGCTCCAGCATAGTTTCCAGTGTTTCTGTTTATGCAGCCCTTCCCCTCTGCGAGTCGCATAAATATACTCACTTCCTGGTGCACTACTTTCCTTTTCAGCAACTGTGGAAATGATGGCCGCCATGTGCAATATGGTGTCACTGACTTAAAGTGTGCATGCACAAGTATCATGCATACATATGTAACCCCATGCCACCTTTGACTACCTGGTACCCCCTTAAAAGAACTACTGCCAATTACATGGCATGCAATTTTCTTTTGGCAGAACTACACACATGGTACCACCACTAGTGTGGAGTGTATACCAGACTCATTGTCTACTAGACAGGGGATGGGGCTACATACTAAAATGAACCTTTTTATTTACAACCAGGTCCAGGGAGAGGATGCTAGGCATATACTGGATTTAACTGCTGAGCTGCCCCAATAATGTTCACACTAGAAGCAACAAGTGTAATGTCCAAAGCAGTAACTGGAATTTTGCAGTATGGCTTTATTTACAGATGTTACTTAAAGCAAGGGTGGTCCCCCAAAGGTTTGTCATTGCAATACAGGCACACTGTCTTTTGCAGGACACTTTGCTAGGCAGTACTGTTTTCCACAAAAACATCTCTGTGTCTCTTCCAAAGTGTATATCTGGAATGTGCCACATACTTTAAAATCTTCCTGGTGCATGGTCTTTTCCCAGGGAACAGTGGTGCCCATCCATGAAACACTTAGCCCTGCCTGAAACTACAGATGGCGTTCCTCCCACCCGATGCCCCAAACAGCCTCTGCCATTCCTTCAGGGTTATACCAAATGAGTCTCAAATCACCAATGAATTGCTAAACACTCCCAAATTGAACTTTAAATTCAGCACAGTTGTGGTGAAAGGGGTCCTGACTGGTGTGGTCTAGCCTTATCTAGGGCACACACACCTCAGACAACTTGCTCAGAGAACAGTCTCAAATTTTGTACTCACAGAGTAGTTGTTCCTTCCTCCCAGTCATGGTAAGAACAAAAGGCACCTTTCTTTCTCTGGTAGCTGTCATATTCTACTCATTGTTCTTCCTTAAGGCAGCTGTGAACATCAGGTACTTCAGGGAATTGCCTCTTGGAGCCACATGAATTGCCATCCCTTTCACTCCCTCTGGAGTGAAACTAAATAGTCCTGCAGGAAAACTGAAGATTTTACCAAACTAGGATGAGAAATATCAGGGCTCCCTTTGACAGATCCCCAATGGCAGACCTTCTGCCAGTCTAACTACCACACTTGAACTTACTGATGAACATTCTAAGCTCCCCAAGAGCAACTGACTCTAAAATGGTTATGCTGCTGTGAGTTCTAAATGACATAATCATCCTTCTCTCAGGCTAGCTGAGTAAACAATGATGTCATTATGTAGAAAGCCCCTAACAACCCTCCACCCGCTGTCTTTTTCCTACCTGCCTAAGACTAGTACTAATGGGATTCTAATAATCTGAGGGGACTGGGTTTTTACACGCAGTTAAGTCAGCACCGCCATGTTGTGCAAAGCTGACTCCAGGGCAAACTGCACATGTGCGAGTATCACACATGGACAGTACGGTAATTGCTGCAGTATTACAGCTGACTCTGGTGCAGCGAGAGCACCACATATTCTTTTCACTGCCCTTACCACTCCTAAGTGCCCTCCAGAGTCGTATTGGCTCTGACCAGAGTTTGTTCTTTTGAGGCTTGTGTTGAAGAGACAACATGATCACTACATTGTAACAGTTTGAACATTAGACTAGCCCCTTCCTTGAAATGGCAACTCTGCATTCCTGTTGCCATTCTTTATTACCCTGAAGGATAACATTTGGGCCTGGTATTTGCATTCGAAGGGCATTTTTGATCTGCAGGTATCTTGCAAATTGGAATCTATGCAAATGTTTTTTAAGTTTAGCTTCTTCAAATGAGAGTAGATATTTAGTTTGAGGATCCAACAGATCCCCAATGTTACTAATACTGGCCTGGATCCAAGCTTCTTCATCTAATGGAGCACTGTTATACAATGATTTCTCATTATTCCACAAAACAGTAACTTGCATGCTATATTTTGAAGTCCCAGAAATTTCTTATTCTACGTGGTATGCATCAGAGGACATATAAGGAGAGGATGGTGGACCTTGAACTATAGCCACTGGAAACCAGGAGGGGGGATAAGATTGAAACTTTTAAGTATCTGAAGGGAATTAACAAGGGAAGGAACATCTTCAAGAGGAAGTACAATCCAAGAACTAGGGGGCATAGCTTGAAATTGAAGGGAGGTCAATTCAGAGGAAATAAGAGCCTACTTCACGGAGAGGGTGGTAGGTCCCTAGAATAGATAAGGGAGAGGGTGGTTGAGGCATCAACAGTGGGGAGATTCAAACGTGCATGGGATAAATACATGGGTTTAAACAAGAGAGGGAGGAATAGATACCCTGAAGGAAAAAAGGGGCAGAAATCAATATGAAGGGAGAGAAAAGTAAGTGAGGTGTACCGGGCTACAAAAGCTACCTGGGGAGGAAAAACAATGGTAGACTAGATGGGCCAACGGGGTCCTTTTCTGCTGAAAAACTTCTATTATTCTATATATATCGTGGCGATTGTATGTCTGATGCATAAATTATCTTTCAGGTGGCTCTACATGGGAATGAAAAGAAAGTCTGAAGACTTATGAGGGGCTACTTTCTGTCTCTCTATTTGCATCCAAAAAGGAGTGGTATCCGGAGCATCTGTGTTCAGGTACCATACAGCGATAACCAGTTAGAACAGCATTTCAAACAACATGAAGTCTTGCTGTATTCTGACTATTGCAGTTAAGTCCTGCCTTTCAAACAAAGAACAAAGAGTTAAACTTTCCCTTGGCCAGCATGGAATGTTCACTGCAAGCTCGGTTGAAGCCCCTGTCTGCTGTTGTTTAAACCCCAACTGTCAGATTCTTTACTCTGCCTCACTGAACAGTCTCTCTGGAGCTTTCTCCTTTGCTTGGTTCAAAAAAGTCGGTTACAGTATCGTTTTTCGCTCAGTTTCTACTGAATTTCTGCTACCGAATCTGTCGGTTTAAGTCTCTGTCTGTGGTACCGTGAGTACTAGATAGGTTTTGCATTTAATTTCTGTGTGGAACTTGTAAATATCGGATCGGTTCGGTTGAACCGATTAGTTTAGGTAAAGAAAAGTTTGTGAATTTATTTAGAGTGTGGTAACCAGTCCGTATCAGTTCTAAAAGAACCTGATTTTATTATGTTTTTTTCCAAGACCCGTAACACGGTCAGGAACCGATAGAGGAGTCTTGCCTGGTGGATTGCCGAAAAATGGTTAAGTTTTGGATAGGATTGGCCATGTCTGAGAAACTCAAGAAAAAAAATGGACCCACTGGGTTTCAGCACTGCAGTGTGTGTGGGGAAGCCTTTGCTAAGGCTGATCCCCACACCACCTGTGTTTACTGTCTGGGGTTTGACCACCTTGATTCAGACTGCCAAATTTGTAAGAATTTTCCCAAAGCTACCCTGGATAAAAGAGTAGGTAGACTGAGGGAAAGGGAGGCCGAGAAGTCCGCTGACCCGGATGGTCAGCCCGCTTCGGTTCCGACTTAACCAGAAGGAGTGCCCTCTGACCAGGGCAATACTTCTTCGGGCAAGAGGAGAGCCGATTCTGAGGAGTCGGTTCCTGTTAAAAAGAAAAAGAAAAGATAAATCATCCGGTTTGGATCCAGAAATTCATACTCGACCGCTGATGAGATAGCCAAGGTGATAAGAATTGCTTACTTCGTTTCCGGCCAAACCAGCACCATCTGGCAGGGGTTCGGTTTGGTCGGTTCCCTCGGTTCTGGATTACACTTCAGAAGAATTTTATGAACCGGAGGAGGAGGAGGGAGAGTATGAGGATCATGATGGTAATTATGAAAGTCTGGATGTGCCTATTGACCCAGACATCTCCCCAGACAGGCCTTCAGGTGTTTCTCCTCATAGGCTTTCTGATTCCCCTTCCCACTTTATGTTTTACAAAAAAGTGGCTGAAACCCTCCAGTTTCCTATGGAAGAAGGAGTAGAGGATCAGGAGGAGCCTGATTTTGTTGAAATGATGGACATCCCAGAGTTCAGGAGACTGTCTATTCCCTTTCATAAATCTTTTGGGAAACAGACAAATAAAATTCTTAAGACTCCTAACTCCATACCTCCTGTGGACAGATGAATGGACAAGAGGTACACTCTTTCAGGCTCAGACATGGAGTTCCTTTCTCAGCAATGCAGCCATGTTGGGGTAGTGCAGGCTGCTGCCTGTGATAAGGCAAATATCCCCTTGGCATCACCCCCCCAGATAAGGATTCCAGGAGGATTGATGCCATGGCAAAGAAACAGTACATGGCAGCATCTTTGGGACTCAGGCAGGCTAACTATATGGCCTACACAGCTAGGTACCAGAAGTCCAGATGGGGCACTGTGCTGGCTCTGGCTAAACAGGCCCCTGACCAGCTTGCCAAGGAGTTGGAGCAGGTGGCTGCAAATGGGATTGAGGCATCCAAGGTGCAATTTTATACTACTGTGGACTCCAGTGATGTTTCATCTACAGTCATGGCTACATCTGTGGCCCTTCGGAGGATGGCTTGGCTCAGATGTACTAGTCTATCACAGGATACCCAGGCTAAGGCCATGTATTTCCCTGTTATTGGTAATTCTCTGTTTGGGGAGCAGACAAAGAGCTACATGAAAAAGATGGATGAGTACAGGACCACATACAGGAGTGCACAGGCCAAAGAAAGGCAAGCCACTCCTCAAAGACAGCAGTCCAGGGGCAGGGGCAGGCCTTTTCAAAGGCCTTTTTACCAAGCTTAGGCCTCCTCTTCTTCTTCTTATGCTCAGAGGGGGTTCTTCAGAGGGAGAGGCATACGGGGTATGAGCAGGCCTGCATCCACCCCTCAGCCTAAAGCCCCTGCCAAGCAGACACCCTGATGGGTCTGCCAGGCTGATTCTCCAATACCTGTAGGGGACAGGCTGACTTACTTTGTCCAGGACTGGAAGTCTCTGACATCAGACAAGTGGGTCCTGGAAGTAGTAAGCCAGGGACTGGTTCTCAGCTTCAAAAAATTTCCCAAGATGAGAACCAGATCCTTTCCACCTGCAAATCCATCAGAGACCCTTGCCCTAGAGGCAGAGGTTTCTTCCCTCCTGGCTCTCAGAGCCATAGAGAGGGTTCCCTCCCAACACAAGGGCAAAGGATTGTATTCCAGGTACTTTCTAACCCCATAAAAGACAGGAGAATGGCGGACCATCCTGGACCTAAGATATCTGAACAAGCACCTTTTAAAACCAAAATTCAAAATGGTGACTCTGGGAATAATCTTGCCCTCTCTAAGGCCAGGGGACTGACTAGCCTCCCTGGACCTCAAAGATGCCTATTTTCACATTCCCATCAGGTGCACCCACAGAAAGTACCTCAGGTTCGAGTTGCCCTCAGACCACTATCAATTCAGAGCAATACCTTTTGGCCTAACATCAGCCCCAAGGGTTCTCACAAAGTGTCTGGCAGTAGTGGTTGCTTTCCTAAAGAGAAAAAAAGATCTTCATCTTCCCATATTTGGACGACTGGCTCATAGTAGGTCAGTCTCCAGACCAGGTCAAGTCACATTTGCAAATAACTCAGCAAGTGCTCACTTCCTTAGGATTCCTCCTCAGCCTTCCAAAGTCAGTTCTTGAGCCAGTACAGCTCCTCACCTTCATAGGGGCGGAGCTGGATACAGTAAGGGCAAGAGCCTTCCTTCCCCTGGACAGGGCAGGGACCCTTACGGAACTGGCCTCTTTTCACCCCAGGTATCTCTCGACCAGTGGCAGGCTCCTTCAGCTTGGGCCACATGGCAGCCTCCACAGCAGTAGTCCAGGGAACAAGATTCCAGATGAGGGACATCCAGTTCCACTTAAGAGCCTTCTGGTCCCAAAGAAAGGATTCCCTTACCAAACTAGTCCCAGTGACTCGAACCCTGATCCAGGCTTTGCAATGGTGGCAGGATCAGGACAATTTGAGGCAAGGAGTTCCTTTTGTCACTCAGTCTCATTCAGTGATACTCACCACAGATGCCTCCCTGCTGGGCTGGGGAGCCCAGCTGGGGGATCTTTCTACCCAAGGGCTGTGGTCACCTCAAGAATCTCTGCTTCACATCAATCTCTTGGAACTCAGAGCAGTGTTTCTGGCACTGCAAGCCTTTTCCAAATCTGTACAGAACAAGGTGGTCCAGATCAGAACAGACAACACCACCACACTGTGGTACATCAACAAGCAAGAAAGCACTCGGTCTATGGCCTTGTGCACTGAGGCAATGAAGTTGTGGTCCCTGGCCTATTCCCTGCAAACCTCTCTGATAGCAGTTCACCTCCCAGGGAAGGATAATGTCCTAGCAGATGCTCTCAGCAGGATATCCCAGGGCCATCACAAATGGACCCTTGATCCCCTAGTTTTGAAAGTGATTTTCTCGAGATGGGGCACTCCACAGATAGATCTTTTTGTATCCCCAGACAATCACCAACTTCTTCTCTTTTGTTGCAGGCCCCCAGCATTGGGCTCAGTCCCTCTGGATGCTCTGATTCTGAATTGGGAAGGGAAATTTCTGTATGCTTTTCCCCCTTCCCTCTCCTGTTCAAGGTACTAGTCAAGATAAGGTCACAACCATGCAAAGTGATTTTGATTGCTCCAGACTGGGCCAGACAGCCCTGGTACCCCCGTTACTGTCCTTAGCAGTCCACCTTCCCCTGTCTCTTCCCAGGAATTACAACCTGCTGACATCCTCTCAGGGGAGGATTTGGTACCCAAACATCAGATCTCTCAATCTCAAGGCATGGCTCTCGAAGAGTTAGAGTTTGCTGATCTGCATCTTTCTCAAGGGGTTCTGGATATCCTTAAGGCTTCTCGAAAGCCTTCCATTAGAAAGACTTACAATTCCAAATGGAAAAAGTTCACTATTTGGTGTTCTAATAAGGATATTTCTCCAGAATCTGCTGAGTTGCCTACAGTTCTGGACTCTATGGTCCATCTCAATGGCCTAGGCCTTAGGCCAACCACACTTAAAGTGCATTTGGCAGCTGTTTCTGCCTTCTTGTCAGTAGGCAAGCCCTCTCCTCTGTCAGCCCATCCTGTGTTTTGTAAGTTCTTCAAGGGATTGCTGCACACCAAACCCCCCTTTAGGGACCCTGCTCCTGCTTGGGACCTTAGTGTTTGCATTGCTCAGCTTATGCAACCACCCTTTGAGCCTTTGTCCTCTGCAGAACTTAAGTATTTGACTTGGAAAACTGTATTTTTGGTAGCCATTACCTCTGCCAGGCGTATTAGTAAATTGCAAGCCCTGTCAGTGGAGCCTGATTTCATCTCTTTTCATAGAGATAAAGTGGTCCTAAGAACTAACAGGAAGTTTTTGCCTAAGGTGGTTTCAGGTTTCCACCTTAACCAGTCTATATCTCTCCCTGTTTTCTTCACTGACCATTCCTCCTCTGGAGAGAGGAGGCTGCACAGCTTGGATGTTAAAAGGGCCCTCAGCTTCTACTTAAAGTGCACCAAGGGTCACAGGTTTGAGTCCCTCCAATTGTTCCTCCCATATGGAGAGGTTGGTAAGGGCAAACCTGCCACTAAGAGATCTATTGCCAGGTGGATTGTTTCTTGTATACAATTCTGCTACAAAAAACTGGGTAGAACTCTACCCTCAGGCCTGAGGGCTCACTCTACTAGAAGTACAGCTGCTTCCCTGGCTGCTGCCAGGGATATTCCTATCTTAGAAATTTGTCAAGCAGCCACCTGGAAAACAGTCCATACATTCACCAAGCATTACTCTCTGGATATCCAGGCTAGAAGTGATGCTCGGTTTGGCACAGCAGTACTTCAGAGCCTGTTTCCAAAGTAGGTTCTGTCCCTCCTCCATGGAGGTACTGCTTGGTAGTCTGCAATAGTCAGAATACAGCAAGACTTCATGTTGTTTGAAGAAAAAATTACTCACCTTAGTAATGTTGTTTCTTCTAATGGAGTCTTGCTATATTCTGACCTCTCCCCCGCCTCCCCTCTCAGAACCTGGTTTTTGGGATGTGGGTAGGCAGGAGCAGTGTTGGCATCCTAGGGGTGTCACTTTTCCACCCTCCTTTATTTTGGGTGAGTGTTGTGTTTTGGGATGTGTTTTATTTTTTGGGTTTCCTGAATTCAGTCTTTGCTTTGAAACCAAAAATCCCTTTTATATAAATTGAGTTGCCAGTTGGCTAGTGTGAGTTTTACAGTTTCCACACAGAACTTCTAGTGAGTATTGCTCGTAAAGATCTGACGGTTGGAGTTTAAACAACAGCAGACAGGGACTTCAACCGAGCTCACAGTGAACATTCCATGCTGGCCATGGAAAGTTTAACTCTTTGTTCTCCAGGGCAGTTGAAAGGTAGGACCTAATTGCAATAGTCAGAATACAGCAAGACTCCATTAGAAGAAACAACATTACTAAGGAGAGTAATTTTTTCTTCCTGAACAGCACACGTTAGAACAGTAAGATAAGGGAAACAAGACAGCTACAGTACAGGGGTAAAATAGGGAAAGATTACCACTACCCCATAGCTGTCACATCAGGGAGAAGGACTGGAGGAAGTCTAGAAGGCATGGAAAAAGGTTATGGCTGGCCAAGCTGCTCCCGTGGTGGAGAGGGCTAAGGCATTGAGCAGCTTGGTCAGCATACAGCTGTGGACAAGGGTTCTGTTCCCTTTTTCTGAGTTTTTTTCTGTGAGTCGAATTTACATTTTTTTTTTACAAGTTCCATCTCACAGATTCCCCCCCCCTTGAGTTTCTACTTTCCCCCGAAATCCAACTCCCCCTCAGAGCTGATTATTACAGTAATGGGGGGTACAAGGAGCAGAGCCCCCCCTTGCAAAAATATAATTTAGTGGTTGGTATATAGCTGTGGTAACCGATCAGTCAATCAATCAATCAAAATCTTTATTTATCCAGGCAGGCACCATTGAGCAAGGCTCATTTGCAAGGTGGACCTGGTGATGAATACATCAAAGTACAGTACAGAAGCAGGTATACAAAAAGCAATAATATACAAGGAAGAAAAAGTATATACAGTGTATACAATTCAATACAAGGTTGAAATAAATAAAAAAAAACAGCATTATTTTACAATTGAAGAAGTCAGCAGATGTACAATCAACCATAGGCATACAGGGATTATAAGCAGAGATCTTTTGAGTGAGGCAGCCGGCAACTACACATATAGGGGAAAGAGGACATGTATGGGGCAGCAGGTTAGAGAGGTAAAGAAGAGGAGGGATATATTACCGATGACTGGGGAAAATTGAGCTAAAACCACAGAAAGTGACGATGGCTGTCGTGTACTTGTTTATTATGATAATGATGGAGGAGGGGTAGATAATTGGGACACTACTATGGATGGGGTGGGACTTTAGCCAGGCTGGAGCAGACAGGGAAGGGTGGGTGCAGCAGGAAGAGTTAATATGGCAAGAGTGAGAGCTGGGGTGGAAACATGGCGAGCGTCAGGATGGAAAGGGAGAGTTGCGGAATTAGTGGGATAGAGGTGAGGAAAACATTTGCAGGGTGCTTTCATGTAGCGATCATAGAGCACCTTGAAGATATTCAGGCTAACAGGGCAGCTCAGCTTGAAGTTCCTTTGTAAACCATTCCACAATGTGGGTAAAGAGAAGTTTAGAGCAGCTTTGCCGAAATGAGTGTTGACCCTTGGAACTTGGAGGGCAATTAGGGAATAGCTCCTTAGAGCGTGAGGTGCCCTAACACACTCCGGGGAATACAATCTGAGACATATGAGGGGAGCTTGTTGGTCATTGCTCTGAAGGCCCGTAGGGCGGCGTTTCTATTCCTTCTATAGTGAAGGGAAGTCCAGTCTAACGATGAGTACAGGGATAAGTGGTGTGTGGAAAGTGGCAGGCCAGTAATTAACCTCATAGCTCTGTGGTAGAGGGTGTCCAACTTAGCCAGTGCAGAGGCAGTGCAGTTGCTGTAGTGCAGGTCTGCGTAATCTATTAAAGATAGGAAGGTAACTTGAACCAGTTGAATCTTGGCCTCCTTTGTGAGCAGGTGGCTAATTCTGTAGAATAGTCCTAATCGTTGCCTTAGTTTCTTCTGTAGTTCTTCGTGATGGTCAGCGAAGGAAAGTTTATGATCGAGCCAAACTCCTAGGTATTTGAAATTAGCTACATACTCTAGTGTTTCTCCAAGAACAGTGGTAACGGTCCTCAGTGTGTGTGTTGGACCACTACCATTGGTGATGTTGTGGATGTCTATGTTTTTACCGTGCGCTGTTGTTGGAGGCATTCTTATTGCTGTGATCTTCTGGACAGCACTCTTATTATGGTCGCAGCTGTGACCTAGCACCCATACAGCTTGCTAAAATTGAAAGGTAGCATGGTACTTTTCACAATTTGGTAATCCAAACCCTCCTTCCTGCCAGGCCATTTGCAATTTCTGTAAAGACAATCTGGGGATTTATCTCCCCATATAAATTTCCTGATTAAGTTATCAAGCATTTCAGATTTCTTTTTATCTATCTTGGTGACAAGGTTCTGAAACAAAGAGGAAATCTTAGGAGCCGGAGATCACGCGGGTGCCTGAAGGAAATGGCTGCTTGAACTTGTAGCTCTGTGCTGCCTCCCATTTTCTCCTCCATTCTCTGCCTTAACTGAGTGGGATTTATCTGTTCTACGAGTACTAAGAAGCTGTGTTGCCATGCAAGTTGAAGACAGACCCTCTGCTGATGTTTCTACTCTGCAAAAGCACAACAAATCAATCAATAAATCTCCACAGACCCCACCCCCACAGCCAACTCCCAGACTAAAAAATACCAGCTACTAGAAACTGTAATGCCAAACTGCTGGACCCGGTGATGCAAACCTTATTAATTGAGGAAACTGCTTCTTTGGTAGAAGCTATTTGAGCTACTGTGACAGATACTGAAGTGAGTCTTATTGCTATTATCACCAGAGTGGATAAAACATGAACAATCCCTGGCTGATGTAGTGGCTTGCAGCTCTGCACAGGATCAGCATCTTCCAGCTGCAAAGGCTCAGATCTCTTGGCTTACTGACAAACTTGAGGACCTAGAAGGTAGAGGGCAGCAGAAGAACCTCCATATTATAGGCCTTCCTGGGGGAATAGAATAATAATAATAATAATAATTTTATTTATAAAGCGCCTTTCAACATATCAAGGCACTGAACATATTAAAACCACAACATCAGACACAAATTAGTAAAACATATAAATAAAATCATGCCATGACAATATCAACTATTAAAATCACAGAATAGAATATTCCATAAACTCATAAAACAATATAGTTAGCTTAGTCTTCCAAAAAGGCCAATTGCCACAAATAGGTTTTTAAATTCTTCTTAAATACCTCCACGGAGGTGCACTCCCTTAACTGATGTGGTAGAGAATTCCAAAGAGTGGGTGCAGCATAAGAAAATGCTCTGCTGCCAGAAGATTTTAAACTCACTCTTGGACTCTCTAACAACCCCTCATCGGCCGAGCGGAGTGATCGGCAGGGGCTGTATGGCACCAGAAGTTCTTTCAGATAGGTCGGACCCTGACCGTGAAGGGCTTTGAAAGTCAATAAAATGACTTTAAAGGTGATCCACCACCATATAGGAAGGCAGTGCAGTTCGTGCAGCACCGGGGTAATATGACAGGACTTACCTGTCCCAGTCAAAACCCGGGCTGCAGTGTTCTGCACCAGCTATAGGCGATGGATTTCAACCCGAGAAAGCCCAAAGTAAATGACGTTGCAGTAGTCCAAGCGCGAGGACACAAAAACGTGGACCAACGTTGGCAAAGAGTCAAATGGAACAAGGTGCCTAACCCTGGCAATATTCTTAAGATGGTAAAAGGAAGTCCTGACAATGGCAGACACTTGAGATTGTAGGGTCAGCCTGTCCTCTAGGACAATCCCAAGGCTACGCACCCGTTCAGAGGTCGGGAGTGACACGATGCCAAGAAAAATTCTGGAGGGCATGCCATCATGATACCTCTATCTGACCACCTGGGTCCACCACCAAAACCTCTGTCTTCTCTGAGTTCAACTTTAGCCAACTAAAATCCATCCAACTTTGGATTTCTTCCAGGCAGTTATTGAACATAGAAACATAGAAACATAGAATTTGAAGGCAGATAAGGACCGCTTGGCCCACCCAGTCTGCCCATTTCCCTACCTACTGGATAAGCTTCAGATCCTAGTTAACCAGCAGCCTACTTCTTCCTACCCCAACCCCCCAGAACTGCCTTATGACTATCCCATGCATGCTTGAATTCCACCACTGATTTTGACTCCACAACCTCCTCCGGAAGGCCGTTCCACGCATCCACAACCCTCTCTGTGAAAAAAATACTTCCTCAAATTACCTCTGAGCCACCCCCATCTTCAAATTGTGCCCTCTTGTTCTTGCACACCTCTTTTTTTGAAAGATGCTACCCTCTTGGACTTTGTTGATTCCCTTGAGGTACTTGAAAGTTTCTATCATGTCCCCCTTCTCCCTCCTTTCCTCGAGGTATACATATTAAGTTCCTAAGTCTCTTCATATGTCTTCCAGTGCAGACCCTGCACCATTTTAGCTGCCCTCCTCTGGACAGCTTCCATCCTGTCTATGTCTTTGTGAGATTGGGTCTCCAGAACTGCACACAGTACTCCAGATGGGGTCTCACCAGCTGTCTGTACAGAGGATAATAACTTCCTGTTTTCTACTGGTGATGCCTCTCCTATGCATCCCAGTATCCCCCAGCCCTCCTTGCTGCCCTCTCACATTGCTTGCCCATCTTTAGGTCATCTGATATGACTACCCCAGGTCCCTCTCCATTTTGTTGTTGTTAGTATCTCACCCCCATTGTGTACTCTTCCCTGGGTTTTGTTTCCCAGGTGCATTACCTGCACTCCTTAGCATTGAATCTAAGCTGCCATACATTTGACCATTCCTCTAACCTTGCCAAGTCCCTTCTCATCCTTTCCACCCCACCCTGTGCATCAACTCTGTTGCAGATCTTAGTGTCATCTGCAAAGAGACATACTTTTCCTTGCAGTCCTTCTGCAATGTCACTTATAAAGACATTGAAGAGGACTGGTCCTAATACTGAACCCTGCAGTACCCCACTAGTAACCCTCCTTTCTTCTGAGTGGACTCCATTTACTATAACTCTCTGTGTCTGTGTGAACAATGCGAGAGCTCTATCCTGGTTGGGTGCGAAAGGCAGGTATAGCTGGGTATCATCTGCATAGCAGTGAAACCTCAGTCCATACCGCCCTGTGTAATTTTTAAGAGAGAATCTTCCCAAATGGCTGCAAATGTTACTGGAGGAACCAGACTTGGAGGTCAAACGTTCTCATCGAATTCGCCATGCTCAGACATCCTGATCCTCCTCGAAGCATCATCTATTCATCTTCAAGTTATTTCACTTTCAGGATAAGGAGCTAATAGTAGCCAAAGTTCAGGAATTGAAGGACAATAGTGGTCAGTGGCTCCTGTATCTCATTCTACCCTGATTATCCTAAGGGTGTTCTGGAACAATGTCAGGCCGTCAATAAAATTAAACAGGACTTGTACAACTTGGGGAATTACTTACGCCCTTCTGTACCTTGCCATCCTTGTCTTCACCCTTCATGGACAGATCCTGCAATTTCAGACCCCAGAAGAAGTGGATTGCTATCTACAAATGCACCTGGGGCCACCACTTCCCTTGGATGCCATAGCGGAGCTGCCACCAACTGTGGAGACTAGATGGATACCAGCACCCCAGAGGATACCTGACTCTCCCTAGGGATGAATAACTGAGTTGGTGGAGCCCTAGCTGTGTACACTAATGCTTTTTTGGGCACATATTTGCCTTTGCTTTCATTTCGATGTTCTGTGTACTTGCTTTCTCTTTGCTAGAATTACTGGACACCTTTCTTCACTCCTCAGTTTGAAAGCACTAACAATGGAGCAATGACAAGAACTTTGATCAGTGTCATTGGGGCTTTGTAACCCCCTTAGCATCCACTGACTTTTAGTAAAGTCTCATTATTTTGGACTGCCACCTTTATTGCTCCTTCCTTTGTTTTGGGGACCAGACTCTGCATATCTTTGGCTAGTTCTCCTTACTTTTTAGTATGGGAGGAGTTGTTTAGTTTCTTGAGGGCTTGCGTATGTCGCTGTAGAATATCCAGGTGAGTTAAGAGAGAGATTCATCTCTGAGACTACCTCAAGTTGTATTTATTACCTTGTCATCTGCCTGGCTTTTACGGAACCCCAGATCGAACTGTGTGTCTACTTTACTTTATGGAAAAGCCTGCAATTGTTTTGGGGACTTTAACACAGTGCAAATTCCTTATCTAACCTAGTGACTTTCACAGTGTTTTTCTTGTAAGCATTGTTTTATTGAATGTTGTTTATCCTGTTATACATGTTCTAGAAATAGATGGGTTTGCACCAGTAACTTTGATGATTGCCCTGTGTAAGAGCTGGGTTGGTGCTATAGATTATTCCCACTTCCATTTACTTTCTACCACTCCTAGTATTATTTTCCCTTTAGATTCGTTGTTATCTTAATATTTTTTATTGTAATATTTGATACAACTCTACAGCTTCTTTTCCTTGTGTGTATTTTGTTGTGGGGATGTTATATTCTACCCATCTGGAAAAAATATATATTTTCCATACAAGGCCAAAAAATCATTTTAAATATACAAAAATTGGCCCCTTTTTATATATTTAAAATATATGAAACAGCAGGAAAATATATTGTGTGTATAGGAGAAATGCATGGATAATATATGGACCATATATATGAAACTAAGTTTTGCATTGATTATGCATTTTCCATGTGTTGTCCATTCACATATTACACAGTATATAAAGCTTACAGCTAAATCCCATGATATCTAGTAATGGTAAATTCATCCACTGGAAGGACTGGAAGAGAGGGGTGTTGCTATTGCCTTGGACTCAGTTTTTGAAATACCTACAAATTCTTGCCCTTAACAAGCAAAAATCTACCAAGAGCCTTACCCTTCCTCTACCACATCTCCTGGATCAATGGATTGTCACTTTGGATGGTCCGCAACACTTGACAGCCAAACTGAAATCCTTTTGGGCTTGTGCCTGCCCTTCTCTCAAAGCTGTGGGCCTGAAAGATAAGTGGGAGTTGGAAGTGGGCATTCTAATTCCTTCCTTGGACTGGGTAGAGGTATGGACAATTGCCCATCGATCTGCTAGAGAACTACAGGCCCAGTCCCTTCAGCTTAAGCTTTTGCATTGGACTTGTGGGACTCCCCAATGGCTTTATCAAGCTGGCATCTTAACTAACAGTGACTGTTGGAAGTGTTCCTCAACCCAGTTATCCCAAACCCTCATGCTTTGGTCTTGACCTAGCATAGAGCTTTTCTGGTGTACAATATGGGCTACCTGTTCCTTGAGCATTCCTAATTTAGGGATTCGAGACCCATGCTTGGCTCTTCTGGGACCTCCTCAGGTAAATCTTTCCTTGGTCAAACCCCAGCTTATCTTGCTAAAGTGTGCCCGATAGCAGCTATGTGCTGTGCACTGGAGAGACCCTGATTCCTCATCCTATGAGGAGTGGTTCAATCTTTTGTCTCTTACTGCCCAATATAAACAATCTTCCCATCACATTTTGGGTAAACTGCCTGTTTACCACAGAATCTGGCAGTCCTTTATTGGTAAATTTCCATGGATGATGGCTTCTGCAGTGACCTAATGTTTGAATCCTCATACTATAATACATTTGGGTCAGATCAGCTCTCGGTCCTCTATAACAATTTTTTTCTGGATAGCAGTAGATAAAGAAATAGATAAGGGGCTAGCATGCAGCTTGGTCAGAGATGGGCAGCTGAATAATAGCTCCGGATGGGGCTCTCACAGTAAACTGGATAATTATCCTAAAATCAACAGCAGCAGTTGAAAAATGCATATGCATACTAATTTAACACATAAACCATTGACCGTGCAAAAATGGGACCTCTTTCTTCTTTTTTAAATGTTTCCTGAGTGATTTCATTTTCAGAGGATAGCCGCAATGTTGGCCGCAAACTAGAGGTACAGGACCACCACAGCTGTACCAGTGGGTCAGGCTTGCTCCCCAAAGCACAAGCCCAACTCGGAACTTGCTGAAGTCAGAGAAATGTTTCAGGGCTTAAAAATAGATATAACTGACATGAAAACATCAATGGTCCATATTCAGCAAGACCTGGAGGAATTTAAGCAGAGGTTCAAGACATAGGGGAGAGTGGAGAGACTGCAGGAATAAATCACTATACTGCAGAATAGCTCTGATTACTATGATAAAAAGCTGGTGTATATTTTGGACAAACTAGATGATCTTGAAAACAAGGGATGAAGAAACAACCTAAGAATTACTGGAATACCAGAAAGAGTGGAAGGGAGGAATATGATGCAGTTTCTTCAAAGCTTTTTTGCAGAACTTTTCCAGAAAAAATGGGACTGGCCACTGGAGATTGAAAGGGCACATTGTTCACTTGCACCCAAGCCACAGAAAAGTGCCTTTCTAAGACCAATCATTGCCTACTTTTTATGGTATCACATCAGAAGGGCAATCCAATATAAGTGACTCACAAATGAGTGAGTCATATTGAGCGAAGTGGTGAAAGACTACCCTGCAAGGGTAGCGACCTGGTCGACAGCGACCATAGAGAAGGGAAACCGGAAGGCAGGAATAGTGAGGGGAAGGGGAGGGAAAGGAGAGGGTTTCTCTGAGGCAGTGTTCCTGGTGCTACTGAGCCAGACCATGTGGTGTGGTGGTGAGGGTGGGTGGCTCCGGCATGGGAGGTTCAGGTACTGGACAGGGACATAACGTTTGCCGCTGCCTGAGACTCTTGTATTTTTTTTAATTATTTTTGGGAGTCTCGCCTCCTCCCTGACATGCACCCCCCCAGAATTGAGAACTCTTCAGTAGGGGTGGTGCGGGGGGCTGAAGCCCCCCCATAAACATTGGAAACTACTTGCCAGAAGTAGTGCTGCCATTTTGTGTATATCGCCGGATTGCTTTTTGGCGATATACACTCGCCATAATAGTGATCACTCTTTTGGATTTGCTCTTATGACATGGAATCCTTTTTATAGTTTTCTGCCAAGCAGAAGTTACTCTGGATGGCAAGGGAGAGTCACAGTCTACAATGGAAGGGAGTTAAAATATCACTGTTTCAGGACTTTTCAACTGAGGCTCTATAAAGGAAGAAAAAATTTGACAAGGTTAAAAAGGTATTACAGAAAACAGATTTTTATTATTTCATGAAGTATCCTGCAACTTCAGTGATTCAATCTAATTTGGGTCCCAACTTTAGCTGTAACACTGCAGACATGGCATGGGATTTTCTCAGCCAGAATGTTTCTAGAAACACTGAAGTGGGCACCAAAAGGCAGTTAATGGATTCAACACCTAATGATAGAAATAAAAAAAAACGAACTGGGAGTCAATGGTTGAAGTAACTCAGCCACACGACAGGAATCTGGGTTTTTTTCTGCTTCCTTGCCAGTTGCAAGAGGAGTCCCCCAAGGATCCATCTTAGGCCCTATCTTGTTTTCTCTGTACATTAATGACTTAGATGCTAACATATCTACGTCCAATCTGCACTTTTTTGCAGATGATACTGTGTTGTATACTTCTGGTCTCATCGTTATCTGAAGTCAAGGGAGTGCTTCAAGCGGACTTCGCACAACTTGAGCATAATCTAATAAAGGCAAAGCTTCTGCTCAATGCTAAGAAGACTAAAGCGATGGTATTCTCGCAGTGCTGTCTCAGGCCCCCCAATACCTTGCCCAAGACTTCACTGTCCACCACGCTAAACGAGCCTCTGGAAGTTGTAACCAAATTTAAATATCTAGGTATCTGGATCAACAATAAATTATCTTTCAGTGACCATGTCGAAGATGTCTCTAGAAGGTTAAAAGCAAGGTTAGATTTCTTCTACAGAAATAGGCCCCTTTTCCCCCTTGAAACTCGAAACAAGCTTGTACAGGCCACTTTTCTCCCCCTACTCGACTATGGCGATGTAATCTATTCCTCCACCACTCTTGCAAATCTAAGTAAACTGGACATCCTTTATCACCATGCGTTACAGTTCATTACCAACTCCCTCACTGTCGCACTCACTGTGACTTATATGCAGCTGTTGGTTGACATCCTCATTACTAGACGCCTGCTCCATGCTGGGCTTGGACTCTTAAACTGCTCCTGCAGAAATTGCCAAGCTATCTCTTCCCTTATTAGTATCTCACATAGTGCATACTTGTTAAGAAAATCTGACTTTATTATGCTTGACATACCAAGGATCGCGACTTCCTTTGGTAAACGTATATTGCATATGCCCTTCCTCCATTTGGAACCAATTACAAACTGTACTGAAACTAACTAGCACAGTTTCAATAAACTTCTACAAATTGCTAAGTTCAGCCAAAATAAAAGACACCTGTAACTGTCATTAAGTCTCTTCCTTCCCCATGTGTGCCATATTTATCCACTGGTAAGGTATAATTGATTTGTCATATTAACTGCTTTCCCTTCCCTTCTACTCCTGGCTTTATCTTTTGCTTACGCTCCACTGCTACTCTATCAAATCACCTCCCCATATCAGTTGTAGACTGTTGTTTGTTCTAGCTGCCAAAATACTGTATATGTATTGCACACACCAGTCATCATGTTTCATTTATCAGTATGCAACCTGTAAGTTGCTTCCCTGTCTCATATCAATGTTTACCACCTGCGGTCACCCTATGTGGTACCCTTGTATGTATATCCAGCCTGTATCATGTAACATGCATTTCATGTATATACTGTTATTACCTATCTGTGTTTGTACTTTAAGTGTTTATGTCACAGGACCTCCTTGTGAATGAGCTTGCTCAATGGAGTTTTCCTGCAATAAACTTGAACTTGAACTTTGAATCCTGGGAGCTCTGTCCACGTGCCCCCCACTGGATCAAGGTCTGCACGAGAAGGCAAGCACTTACCCTTGGGCTTGCACAGCACTGGCACCACCCACTTAGTTAGTTCTTCCTTGCCTCTGCACTCCAGAGCCTCCAGTCACCTACCTGTTAGGAGAATCTCTCTTCATATTGAATGGAGGAGTCATGCACCAAATAAAATTGCAGCCAAAATTAATCCTAATGTTGGTATTGGAGGAAGCACTCAAGCAAGAAGCAGGAGCAGAAACCATAGGGAATCCTTGAGCTCACTCTCCTCTCCTAGCCAAATGCTGACACCCTTACAAGAGGACTGGCAACTGGAAGAGGAAATGAACTCAGCCTAGGGAGGTTCCAGGTTTAGAAATCACATGGAAGTTCTTGGCAAACTGGATCCAAATGTTCGGTGGATCTTGTCTGGGGAAGTCACTGATCTACTGATTCTTGTTATTACTGCTGAGTGATCATATGGAGATGATAGCTTGTTTCTTCACAAAATCGGATGGTTTCCTTTGCTGGCAGGTTAATCGGGATTAACTCCACATCCTCCATAAATTCAGAGAGATGGTCAGTGTGGCACAGTGACTGGTTTCTCCTCCAGGAGTAAAACGAGTGAGTAAAGCTCCTTCTTGCCTCCATCTGCTTTCTGCTGGGGGCTCTGTTGAAGCAGCCCAAGAAGGTCCCTGCACGATGATCGCATTATCTAGAAGTCGTCCTATGACTTGAGTTATGTCAAATACTTCCTAAAAAAGCAATGATCACTTGTTTACAGCATTTTAGGACACTTTGAATCACATCATTGTATCTTGATGCATGGTTAATTCTGTGTGTGATATATAAGTAATGATTTGGGGAGAAAGGGGGGCTTACAAAGTTTAGATTAGTTACATATATTTAAGTCCAGATTATGGGTCTTCTCCCTTTCTATATAACTATAGGCTTTGTGTTTAGGTAGCTAATCTATTATTGCTAATGCTGTTCAACTAAATGTTGCTTCAATCCATGGTTATCAGAATATTTTTCTTTATATAAAAAAACATTTTGTAATCACTCACTCTGACAGTTGCACTGCTCCCTCAGGCACATATGTCAGGTTCTGATCAAGTTCTGAGAATTTGTGGAAACTGGTAAGTAGAGGCAATTAATATAAATTTGTGCTAAATATATACAGGGGGAAGACTTCAGGTCCCCTTTCTTTTCTGTTGGTTCCCGTAGATTCTGTTTAACATGGGTCTATCATACAGTCATGGTCATGGGGGGGGCACATGATAAAGGATCTATGAAGCCAGTTTGACAACACTTTCATCTACTGGCATCACAGTGACAGGATTTATGTTGACCACAAGTTGAGGTTAACATTAATCCCAATTGTCTTCTAGTCCTTTTTTTATCGGGGGGGCTTGGCCCCTGAACCCCCCATGTGGAGGGCGCTGACCCTGCACAACGTGTACTAATGATTATCAACTCGGAGTCAGAGTTGATTCAGGAAGGGGGTGCAGAACTGGGAGACAGTGTGCCCCTGTCTCAGGTACACCAACACAGCGACCTGTCGGCAAACTGTCAATTTTGTTGACAGTGACGTAGGTTGCTGTGTTGGTGTCACTGTTGGGGGGGACATACCCATGATAGATATTGTGGAGTTTTGTTGGCTCACACATATTTCTTATTATCTTGATTCAGGATCTTTATGACACTGTCATTTTGATGGGCTTCAGTTGTGTCAGAGGTGAAGATATAGTTCAACAATCTGACTCCTGTTTTTACATTATGTGTACCATATTAAAATGGGCCTCCAACCTTGCCTGCAGAACTACCTTACTTCTTTCAAAAAACTCCTCTCATACTATGTGAAGTTGGTGTGACATGTGGAAGATATCCAGCAGCACTGGGGAATGCAGTAAATGAATAGGAAGGCTCACTTTAATTTGTAGCCATTTAATGTCAGGCTGTTATTAGAGCATTGGTGACTCTGCAGCATTGAAAACTAATATTTATATATATTTTTTAAAGTCTCCACACAAACTGGCACCATTAAAAGTGAGATACTAGGTCTATTGGAAATAAGGGCCTAGGCGTGATTACAGCCAGATAAATATTGTGCCTCTTGTAACAAAGCTGAATTGTTCTGCATAAATCAGACTTATCATCACAATACATCACATTTTTCCACACAATCATATAATTGGCCATGCAAGAGTTTGGAGTTCATTTGCTAAGATGGAGTAGGACTAGAAATAAATATAGCTTTGGGAGTAGTCAATCACCTTTTGAAACAGCTGTTATCTCATATTCAATACTGAATCCTCTTAGTAAATTACTTAAGAGATTGGTGGCCAGGCAAATTGATACTTATTTGGTTACCCATGACTTGCTGTCAGGGCAGCAGCATGGATTCCGTAAGCATTATGGAACAGGGACAGCCTTGGTTGGGTTCACAAACACCATCCTGCGAAGCATTGAGAATGGTAGGATGATAGGGGCAGCATTCATGGACCTAACCAAGGTCTTTGATTTGATTGATCACAGCTTAACATGTGTGAAGTTGAAAGAGCTTGGGTTTTCTGATGTTGCTGTCTCTTGGTTTTGTAAATACCTAAGTATTAGGTGTCAATTTGTTCAAGTAGGATCCGTGGTTTCTGATGTTTTGCCAGTTAGCTGAGGGGTGCCTCAAGGGTCCATTTTGGGACCCTTGTTATTTTCCTTCTTTATTATTCAGCTACCTGAGGCTTGTAAGGTTAGTGAATCATTACTTTAGGCTGATGATCTTATAATTTATGCCCAGTCAAATTCGGTGTCCGAACTCTCCAGCTCCCTAGAAAAGGACTTTGGTGATGTTTGTTCCTGGCTAACTTTAAATGCTATGATTTTGAATTCAGCCAAAACAAAAGTTATGCTATTTGGTACACAATCTATGTTGGTGGACATCGTGAAATGGGTGATATCTGATTTTTGTGGTGGTCTACTTGAACAAGTGTCTCAATTTAAGTATTTAGGTACACTTTTTGATCCCAGTTTGACATTTTCATTTCAGGTTCAATGGACAGTTAAAAAAGTAAACCAGAGAATAGGGGTGCTTTATAAATTCAAATCACATTTCTCTCAAGAAACCAGATTAGCAATTGCGACTTGGTCTCTTCTTCCTTATTTTAATTATCCATCTAGCTTATACTATAACAAAAGGACAAAAGAACTGCAAGCCTTATTGGCTGTATACAACAATATTTGTAGATTTATTCTGGGAGCTCCCAATAGAACACATCGGTGTAGTCTTTATTCTCAGCTTGGGTGGTTTCCTCCCAGCTGTAGAACTGAATATTTTGTAGGTTGTTTGATGCATAAATGTTTTCATTTTGGTTCTACTTTTCCTCTTTCTAACCTTGTTACCAGCAGAGAATCGCTTCCTAGTTTGAGATCAGCTGATGGCCCCTTGTACCTTGTCCCAAAGTACCAATTGAAATCCAGCTCTAGAGCTTTTTCTATAGCAGCTCCAAAAAATTGGAACACACTCCCAACCAATGTCAGGCTTGCTCCTTCAATCTCGATTTTTAAATCTAGGTTACAAAATTATTTGTTACACAGATCTGTTTGTAATTATAATTTGTAATTTGTTTTTTGCTGTTTTGTATTGTTTTTTGAACTGTTTCTTGTGTATTTTGTTTGTTTTATGTCTGAGTTGGGCCTGAAAAGGGACCATTGGTCCAGTGCTCTTACCCAGTTACCAAAGAATAAATTAAAATGAAATAGTCCTGAAAATTTTTTTTCCATTATACAGAGTAATACATACATAGAGTGTTTGGATGAGATCTATTTGTGCCAACTTTGTTCCATAGCTGGTGCTCTAAGGTCATATTCTAGTCTGACTGCGCTTTTATTAAATTGTGTAAGGGATGACCTATTGTTATGAGTCTGGGTAACTCACAGATGTAGATTTGAATGCAAGTCCTTAAGTGGAATATTGCTACTCAGAGTGAAACAGCATTACTATGAGTATCCTTAGAGTGGCATACTTTGCCACTCCTGTTAAACAAGGTTATGATTATGAAAGTTGTTTCTCATATAGTCTATTAAGTACGGCTTTTTGCCTATATTTGGAACTATGTATCAACTGTTTTTGTTGTTATTTTTTTGTGAGAGTAGTAGTCACTTTAGCTAAACCTGTTAGATTAGAATTTAAGACTGTAATCACCTTGAAGCGGTTCTTCAGTGACTAGCAACCTTCAACCTTCAGGCTATTTTTTGGTGTGGGACTTTTTTTTTCTTCTGTAATTCTTTCATTTATTTTTTGTACTTTCAGCATCCCTTTTCTTTTTAATTTACATTTTTTGTAATGAGTTAGTTATCTTAGTTTTTTTCCCTCTTCTCTCTCATTTTGTGGCTCAGTATGGGCCAGACACTGTTTCCTGAAAAGGTTACTCCTTGTGATATTAATAGTAATTGTAAGAATTCTCAATAATGAATAAAACCAATCTAACAATAGGAACATGGAATGTGAAGGGCCTAGGGACTCCAATTAAGAGAAAGAAAATACTTTCTTCTTTTCAGAGAGAGAAGGTAGACATAGCTCTCCTGCAAGAAACTGAACTCTCAAAAGAAGAGCCTGTGAAGTTAGCTAGGGCATGGATTTCACAAGTTGAGGTCAATGTGTTTAATACCAAAAAGAGGGGGACTGCAATTCTAATCAGGAAGGGGATAAGCTTCATAAAGACCTTACATTTTGGGGATCTGGAAGGTAGATTCCAAATTTTAACTGGAACGTTGGAGGGTAGGGAAGTAGCAGTATGTAATATTTATGCTCCCAACTCTGGACAAGCAGAATTTTTCAAAGACATTAACTATAGACTGAGCATGATCAATCGCAAAGACATCATTCTGGGTGGACTTCAATAAAACTCTTGATCCAATACTGGATAGAAGTGGAGTCCTATACAATATTAAACTTTCAGGTTCTCAAAGGGCCCTAAGGTCTTTGACAGAAGACTTAGATATGGTAGACTCCTGCTGCCTACTTAATCCACAAGGCAGGGACTATACCTTTTATTCACATAGACGTTTTTCATACAGTAGGTTGGACATGATTCTAATTTCTAAAATGCTGAATCTGGATTTGCTCTCAGCCTGATTGGCAATATAATCCTTTCATATCATGCAGTCTCAAAAACAGTTCTTTCACTGGGGAACATACAAAGCAAAACTTCTAAATGGAGACTTAACATTTCACTTTTACAAGACCCAAAATTCATTGAGTGCATTAATTAGAAGGCTACAGGTTTTTTTGAAATAAATGATAATGGGGCGGTAAGCTTTGGTTGCCTATGGGATACTTTTAAATCTTTTAAGAGGGGTAAGATTATTAGTTTTTGTGTAAGGAAAAAAACCTGCAAAAGATCTTTGGAACAAGGAAGCTTGGTTGTCTTCCTTAGAACAACAGTTTAAGGGTGGACCTCAAGTAAAGAAATATATTTGATGCCAAATTACCAAACTAAAAGAGGAGAAACAAATTATTTTTGGTAAGGCTGAGTATGCTCTTTTTAGAGTTAGTCATTTTGGGAGTCCGGGGAAAAAGCTGGCAAATTACTAGCATATAAACTCAAACAGAGGACCTCCCAGTAACATTGCTGGTATTATAAATGATCAGTGTAAGGTAGTAATAATCAATGATAAGGTCTCAAAGGAATTTGAACTTTTTTATAAAAAGCTTTATCAGAGCAGGCAAGAAGGTGATCTAGAGGAATTAATGCTTTTTTATCATTGATCAACTTACCCAAATTGTCTGATCTAGACAAAGAACATCTAGATAGACCCATTATTACAGAGGAATTCCAGAAAGTCATTTAGAGATTGCCACCTAAGAAAATTCCAGGTCCTGATGTGCTACCTGGAGCATTTTATAAGTTCTTAGATGCCAATATCTTTTGCATACACTTATATCTGCCCTCTCCACTGGTTCTGTACCAGAATCAATGAAGCAAGCTTATATCTCACTTATTCCAAAGAAGGAAATAGATCCACAACAATGTGAAAGCTATCGTCCGATTTCCCTGCTGAATGCTGACTACCAGAACCTGGCAAAGATAATGACCGACAGGTTCAAAGGTCTAGTAGTCAGATTACTGGGGGAAGAGCAGGTTGGGCTTGTGCCAAATAGGAATGGTTATGAGAATGTTAGAAGGCTTTTGAGCTGTCAGTTCCTAGCAAAATATCTCAAGGTTGCTGCTTTAGCAGCAGCTTTAGACTTTTTCAAGGCCATTGACTCTCTGGAATGGGAATATGTCTTCTCAACATTGGACAATTTTAACATAGGCAAGGTGTTTATCTCAGGTATTAGAACTCTCCAACCCAACCCTTCCACAAGGATGATTACTAATGGTTTCATCTCCAACTCCATTAAAACTCCTTTGTTCCCATAGATGCCATATGGCGTCGGAACCATCCATTGCTGGATCTGACCCAAAATGGTCAGCAGGAGCAAATGAGTTAATCTGTATCAGGGGGCAAGGCAAGGATGCCCATTATCCCCGTGTCTTTTTATTTTAGCACCAGAACCTCTTATAAGGAAACTCACTGATAAATTAATAAAGAGGATTAAAGTTGTGCTCAATAACCAATAACGTATTTGTTTTTGCTGATGATGTTCTACTCACCATTTCAAATCCCCTATTAGCTATAAAACCACTAGAGGACTCCTTAAAAACATTTGCTAAAATAGCAGGATTGGAGATAAACTGAAAAAAAACCCCACAGGTTTTATCATTCAATAAAGTTATGGAACCAAGCTATGCTTTGGGTAAATTGGGTAAAGACACATGGGCCCAGACATTCAAAAGGGTTGCACCCCGGCATGATATTCAAAAGGGAAAAGTGCACGGCACAAATCCCGATGCGCCGGAGCGCATCAGTACTGTATGCAAGCGCAGGTGGGGGGGGTGAGCTCATGCATTCTCTGCACAGCCCAATATTCAGCCCGGGATGTGTGGAGCCACGCATGTGCAACCCCTACCTGTGCCAGCACAAAGTTAAAAAAAAGGAACAAGGGCTGGCCACCCACAGGTGAGCTGCTAGATTGCAGGCGCAACATGGCAGCTGCCACCCGTGGTGGCCACACCGAGCCCGCTGCACCTCCGTGGTGGCATCCCCTCATGCCCGATCACGGGCTTAAGTAAATAAAAAAACAAAGTCCTATATCCCTGGTGCTCTGGTGGACCGATGACTGCCGATCGTGGGCTTAAGTAAACCAAAAAATTGAATCCAATATCCCTGGTGGTCCAGTGGACCGATGACTGCCTGATTGGCCTGATTGCAGACTTCAGTATAAGATTATTGACCCCCATATCCCTGGTGGTCCAGTGGACCCCCCTCCCTGCCTGCCCACTGATCCCCACCGCCCAGCACCCCCGGTCAGCGGCGGGTGGGCAGCACCCACCCACTCACCCCCGCCACCCGCCGACTGACACCATCGGTAGGACTGTACACCTATTGGTCCACAGTGTGAGCCAATGGGCATGCAGCCCATACCATACTTCACATACTGATGGTGTCAGTCGGCGGGTGGCAGGGCAGCAGGCGGTTGGGGTGCTGCCACCTGCCGGCTGACCGGGGGGAGCAGGGCGGTGGGGCTCAGTGGGCAGGTGGGGAGGGGGTTACTGCTAGACCACCAGGGATATTTGACATATTTATTGATGGGGATCAATAATCCTATACTGAAGCCCGTGATCGGCAGTCATCGTCCACTGGACCACCAGGGATATTGATTCAATTTATTTTTACTTAAACCCACGATTGGTGGGCAGCAGTCCACTGACCACCAGGGATATAGGAGTGCTATCTATTTTGACACTTAAGCCCGCTGACATGGCAGCGTCCACTGGACCACCAGGGATATTGGGATCTTTTTATTTTATGAATACCTGCAATCGGGCTATGGGGCACATTGCCATGCTGCAGGGGCTGTTGGTCCCCGATGGCTGCTGCCTGGCAGGGTGCCAGGCGCAAGTCATCAAGGATCAGCACACCTACATGCAAATGGGGCAATAGTGACATGCAAATGGTCCCATGTGCTCCTTGCATACATTATGGCCCCATTTGCATGTCAACATTTGAATATCATGGTTGTTGCACCTTGTGCAGTGGAACTTGCACTAGCTCATCCCCATACTCCACTCTGGCCACTGGTGCTGGCACAGTACCACTGCACCATGCACACTGAGGGTGGCCAGGGTGCAATATTCAACGATGCTGAGCCATGGCACAGCTCTGTTGAATATCGCCCAGACCACGCCCCTGCGCAGCCAAGTTGAGCTGCACCCAGGCTCGCACCACAGCCTGGCACAGTTTGAATATCTGGACCATGGTGTTCCGAGTATTTAACTTACTTAGGAGTTAAAATAGCAAGGGATCCCCCCAAAATTTTGGAACTGAACCTTTCCCCATTGTTAGTTGAAACAGACAGTGATTTTTAAAAATGGACAAAGTCAAATCATTCTATATGGGGGAAATTAATTCTATAAAAATGTTGGTAGCACTGAAATTATTTTTTCTATACCAGAATAACTGCTTCACAAACTACAGACAACTTCTAAAGAAAGTGAATACCCTGGTCAGGAGTTTCCTATAGGGAAACTCTCTACCACAGTCGTCACTAAATAAGTTGAGGGCAAATAAATCGGAAAGGGCTTTGGGCTTCCCCACTGGGAAAAATACTTAGTGGCTTTCAGGTTCAAGCAGGCAACAAAGTATATCATGCCAGAAAAAGATATCAAGGAACCCCTTTGGCTAAGAGCAGAGAGACAGATAGCTCTGCCTAACAAACCTTCGGATTTTGTGTTTATACCAATGCCCGGAAGCATAAAGGGTAACATTTGTATACTTGACTCCCTGTGCAGCAATAGGAAACTTCAAAATACTTTGAATTTGGACAAATTTCCAATGGGGCTGACTACAATATGTAATAACCCCACGTTACTTTACAAAGGAAAATACTTTTAAGAGCCCATGTTGGGGGTCCCTGTGCATTACTAATCTTAATGACTTACTAGGACAATCAGACACATTGCTAACTTTTGAAGAGCTAAATCTGAAGTTCAAGTTACAGAAATGCCATTTTATCATCTTTTTACAATTTAGGAAAAGTCTGTCTGACTCAATTTTAGGCCCAAAGTCTTACCCTTCCAATAAACAAACAATGGGGGACCATCTTGAAGGTGACTAATCTCAGAGAAGGGGTGAGTCTAGGATATAAACTGCTTAATGAAACTACAGATCAAATGATGTTAATGATGTAAATGATGTTAACAGGATCTACTAAGCAGAAATGGGAAAAAGACATGGGAGTAGGCGTAACTGATTTAGAATGGTCCTCTTCTTGGAAAAATGCTTGTATAGCCAGCATTGAGGTTATAGGAAAATTATACAACTTAAGATCTTACATTATTGTTATTATTAATATTATTATTATTATTCCCTCTGAGACTGCAGATGGTGGGTTATCTACCAGGTGGCCCCTGCTGGAAGTGTAATCAAAAGCAAGCCAGTCTATTAAGCATACTTTGGGATTGTAGCCACATTTTGCCTCTATGGAGGATGGTGCATAACTTCTGTACATCTGCTTACTGAGTCTCAATACCATTCACCCCAAAATTTCTGGTATGGGGTATAGATTCCAGAGATACAGCTCTTATCATGCAACAGAAGGCTAGAATTTGGGTGTCTGCTCTGGTATTCAAAAGAGTTGTGCTTTCCAACTGGAAGCTGAATATTACCCCAGCCCTGCTGGAATGGTATAACAAGCTGAGTGAGACCATCAACAATGAGCACATAGCACATCTTGTTTCAGGCAAACTCCACATTTCTGAGAGCACTTGGACACCAACATTGGCCATGTTAGAGGGAAAGTAAAGTTATACAGTGTGGAATATTATTAATTTCAGCAAATCCCATTGGCAATCTAGCCTAAGGATTAAACCTATTGGTCTGTGTCTTCAGAAGATGGTTAATATTTATTTATTTATTAGAATTTCAGATAAATACCTTTGAGCCAATGGCTCTTTTACAAAGCTTCCACGTTGGTATACAAAGACTAGAAGTACAGTTTGTGTACGGTTAGCAGGCAAGCAGTTTGAATACAAAATTCAGCACAAGGTATACATGGTCTAAAAGCTGCAGGTGATACAAATACCAGTTAGAACAACATAATCAGGCATACATTTAAGAATGATGAGTCACAACAAATAATATTTACATGAATTAAAGCTGCCAGAAGGGCACTGTCAAAGGGAAAGGTAAAGTGGAAAAAATTGAGTTGGTGCCATTTGTGCCAGGTAGTGTAGGAAAGTGGAAGAGAGAATGGGTATAGAGGGGTAACTGGGAGGGAGGGAGGGAGGTAGAAGGAGAGGTGGGTGGGAGGCAAGGATCTGGGAACAAGTACAACATTGGGTGGGGTGAGCAGATTAGAAAAGGGAGAGAGGAAGTTGGTGGACCAGGGCTAGGGAGAGAGGCAGGGGTAGATATGGGGAGGGGGAAGGTGGTGACAGGCAGAGGTGGCGATAGTAGAGAGGTGCGAAGAACAGAAGCGAACACCTGGGGGGTTAGGAGAAGCAGTCACAGGTGGCTCTGGACACAAGCGTTTGATGTTGCTTGTGTTTGAATGAGCAGAGGGTGCCTAAGCTGGTGAGTTCACTGCCCAGGGAGTTAAACATCTTAGAAGCTCTACCTGCAAAATACCACTGGCCTTGGGTGGTGTGACAGCAGGAAACAGCCAGAGAATAGTTGTCAGAGCTTCTTGTGTAATGGGGTGGTTGGTTGGACTTAAGAGAGACTGAACCCCAGGGGGCATGAGTCCCATCAATTACTTTTTTGATAGTAGGCAGGTTTGGAAAGTAATCCTTCCCTGAAGTTATAGCCAGTTTGACTGTACGTAGAGGTTGCAGGTATGTGTGCGGTGGGCAGCACCAGTAAGGAGTCTGCAGGCCCTATTCAGCACTGTAAAGATTTGCCATAGTGCTGTAGCTGTGGCTGCTCCACAGATAACAAACCAATAATCAATGATGGAGACAATAGAGCTGTGTATTGCTAGCTTAAGGGCGTCAGATGTAAGGCCGTGTCTATGTTTATAGAGAAGGCCTATACGGATATTTATGGATTTTGCAACTGAATCAATATGGCCGGAGAAGGACAGAGTAGGGTCCAGGGTTATACCAAGGTATTTAAAAGTCTGCGTTTGGTCCAGGGTCACTCCCAAGCTGTTTCTGATTGCCAGCTGTTGGTGTTTATGTTTGTTATGCATGCCACGGAACAGCATAGTCTTTGTTTTTTTTGTAATTTAGCACTAGTTTCTGTGAGATGAACCAGGCCTCAACTTGCTTGCAACTTTCCTGCAGTTGTTTCTCCAAGAGGGAGGGGTCAGAATTCTTAGAGAAAATAACTGTGTCATCAGCATACAGAATAATGTTTTCATTGCAGGCAGAAGGGAAATTGTTCAGGAAGATGCTGAAAAGAAGGGGTCCCAATATTGACCGTTGGGAACACCAGCCACAGACAGGTAGTTTGGAGGAGAGGGAGTCACCAATCTTAACTTGTTGTGACTGGTTGGAGAGATAACTGTTGAACCATTGTAAAGTATGATGAGAAAGCCCTAAGTTGCCAAGTTGTTCCAGTAGTAATGGATGATTCACTGTATTGAAGGCCTTTGAGAGGTCTATAAAGGTGGCACTGGCAAGTTTTCCTTGGTCTAGTGCTAGATGAATGTGGCCTGTAAATTCAAGGAGGGCAGAGGTGATGCTATGTCCTTTGCGAAAGCCATGTTACTGTGGGCATTGCAAGTTGTATTTCTCCAAGTACTCCACCAATTGGTCTGCAATTATTTTTTCAAGAGCTTTGGATAAAGGGGGTAGGATGGAGATGGGCCTGTAGTTACAGTGTAATGTCCTATCCCCAGACTTGTGTCTTGGGGTCACCAGGGCAGACTTCCACTTCAGTGGGAACTGGGAGAGCATGAGGAACCAGTTAATAATCTTGGTAAGAGGGTGCAGGACATCATCAAGGGTGAGGGTGATGAGCTTTAAGTCAAGTGTGTCCCCACTTGATCTGGATTTTCTGAGCACCTTCAGGAGGTGTCTTTTGGCATCCCTTTCAGTAACTGCCTTGAAATAGAAATGTGGATGATTTATGTCCTGAGTCTGTTGATATTGGGAGGCCGTGGTTTGGTTGGTGTCATAGAAGTTAAAGGGAAGCACAAGGCTGAGGCCAGTGAATGCCAGATTGAAAGTATTGGCAATTGTGGTGGGGTCCAGGGTGTTGCTGCCATCAACCTTTAGCATATTAGGAGTTGCTTTGGACTTTTTCCCTATCACTTCAGAGAGACTTTGCCAGAATTTCCTTCCATCCGACCATGAGTTTGATAGGATGCTCCTGTAGTAGCTGGCTTTTTCAGTGTGAATAGCGCTGGTACAGGCATTCCTGGTGGCTCTGTATGCCTGAAAGTCTGCTTGGTTGCTAGACACTGTAGCACAAGCCCATAGCAGGTCCTGAGCTTTTAGCTGGTCTAGGAGTTTGCCTGTGATCCAAGGGTTGTCAGGGCCTTTAATTTTGCATTTCTTAAAAGGGGCATGGATATCACATGCTGCAATGAACTTTGAGATGAAGTATTGAAGTGCAGAGTCAACATCCAGAACTGTGTCAATCGGGGACCAGTCTTGTTGTCGCAAGAGTGCCTTAAGTGGTGCAAGGTGTCCCTTGATTAGTATCTAACTGTTGATAGTTTTCGTGGGAGAGAGGTTATTGAATTTATTTGACCATATGCACTGGACTGTGGAATAGTCACTAATGGCATCAGGGAGACCTGCAGTGTGGCTAATATGATCAGAGTGATTTGAGAGTACCCAGTCCAGTAAGGTTCAGGTCCCTGTTCTATCATTCATCCTAGTGGGTGAGGTAACTAGCTGTGTGAAATGTGCAGCTGCCAAGGCATCCTTGTTGTTGCTTGCACTGGGGGCAAGCCAGTTGACATTAAAATCCCCTAACAATATAACTTCTGAGTTAAGCTTTAGACTACTGATGCAGGTAAAGAATGGGTTCAGGCTTGTTGTTGTATGTTTGGATGGAATATATACAGAGGTTATCGTCAGAGCTTTGTTATGGGCCCCAAAAATGACTTTAAATGCAAGGACTTGAAGCTCATCTAAATTAATGGGTAGGGTCAGGGCATGCCCTTTCATAGAATCTTTAAGATAAAGGGCACAGCTGCCCCCTTTTTTGGATAGTCGATCCTGCTGAAAGGTTGTATACCCAGGTATTGCCACAGCAGTGTCAGGGATATTTGGAGACAACCAAGTTTCAACTACAAATAGTACATCTGGGCTATGCTGTGCTGTCCAGGCAGTGAGGGCATCTAATTTTTAGGTAGGATAATATAATGTAACTTATTTCTATGATAGTCAAGCTATCATTCTGTCTGTTATGGTCTTATTGAGACAGTTATTTTGACAAATCTGAAGTAACTAGTTGTTAATTATTTTTATGTATATTGAGGAGAAATTAATTCTTTATGTTGTACTTACTGTATAGTAGATACATTTATGTATTGTAAGCAAAAACAAATACAATCTTTACTGGAAAAAAAAGAAATAGATAAGGGTCAGTGCTTAGCAGACCATACCAAGCAAGGACTATACAATAGCTTGCTAAATTGGGGAAAAAGTAAGGAATTATTAATATGTTCAAATTAAGTGGAGAAGTTCAAGAACGGTGGGGTGTGGCTCTGATTTCTGAGACAGAATGAGCTACTCAGGATGCTGGGAGGCAAGGCAGTGAGTTTTCTTGGGGAGAAGGGGTCACACTGGGAGGGCAGGGGTAGAGGGGCTTCAAGATGGCGGGACAAGGGTATTCTTGGAAGCGGTGGGGCTGGGGAGGGCACTTGGGCAGGAGAATGGAGTGCAATGGATGTGGGGCAGCGGTGTTTATGAATACTTTGTGGAGGGGGTGGGGTGTTGCCCAATATGTATTAGGTTGGTGCAACTGGAGGTGGAGATCAGCTCACTGAGGGAGGGAATGGTAAGAGATCAGAAGGTGGAGGGGAGGATGGGGGGCTGTAGAAAAGGGTCAGTGCATTGGTGCCAGTCGGGGTCATGGATGCATGGGGCAGACCATTAGGGGAAGGGGAAGAAAGGTATATGAGCAAGTTGGGGGGACAGGGAGGAAAGGGTCACGGATCAGGAGGTGAGGGGGGATATGCCTGGCAAAAAGTAAGGGCTAGGGAAAGGAGGCCTCAAGGAAAGCCACATAACTCAGCAGTAGGGAAAGGAATTCACAGAATAGGAACGGTATTGCAGTGTCCAACAGGTAATAATAATAATAATAATAATCTTTATTTATATCGCACCTTTCAAATACCAAGATGCATTCCAAAAAGATTGAGTACAAACAAAGTATACGAACAATAATGTAAAAACTGTTAAAAACAAATACAGACATCAGTCAGAGACACCGTAGGCCCTATTCCATAAAAAGGATTTGAGATCCTGTTTAAAGCTCCCCACAGTTGTACACTCCCTTATCCGATGGGGTAGAGAATTCCAAAGGGATGGGGCCACAAACATAAAACCCCGGGCCCAGGCTGATTTCAGTATAACCCTAGGAATCTCTAGCAACCCCTCGTCGGCTGAGCGGAGCGACCTCATAGGGAGGTAAGAAATCAGGAGATCTTTCAGGTAGTCTGGGCCCAGATCATGCAGGGCTTTAAAAGTCAGTAATCTGACTTTGAAGGTGATCCGCCACTGAACTGGTAGCCAGTGCAGACCCCGCAGCACCGGAGTAATATGAGATTATCTAGGAGTACCTGTAAGTACTCGAGCTGTGGAATTCTGCACCAGCTGGAGGTGGTGGATATCAACCCCTGGAAGCCTGAGGTAAAGCAAGTTGCAATAGTCCAGGTGTGAGGTCACAAAGGCATGGATCAGAGTTGGCAGATCGCCAGACAGAACGAGGTGCTTGATTCTGGTGATGTTTCTCAGATGATAAAAAGAAGATTTTACCACTGCTGACACTTGAGATCATAAAGTCAGCCCAGCATCTAAGATCACCCCCAGATCTTGCACCCATTCAGAGACCGGCAACTCGACATTCCTGCAAAACACCCCAGAGGGGGAGCCGGCCACAGGTCCCCCTATCCGGTGATCCGGATCCAAAACCAACACCTCGGTCTTCCCAGAATTCAACTTCAACCAACTGGCCCTCATCCAATCCTGGATTTCCTTCAGACAGCTATTAAATACAGAGACAACTCCTTCCTGGTTGGGTGCAAAGGACAGGTACAGTTAGGTATCATCTGCATAACAGTGAAATCCCAACCCGTACCATCTCACAATGTCTCCAAGGGGGAAGCATGTACACCACAAACAACATGGGGACTGTATAGAGCCCTGAGAGACCCCACAAAAAAGAGAGATGGGATCAGAGGGAAAAAAAACCTGACACCACCCTCTGAGTTCTTCTGGTGAGGTATGATGTGAACCATCTGAGCACAACCCCAGAGAGTCCACAAATACATGTCAGGCGCTCCAAGAGAACCCCATGGGCGACAGTGTCAAATGCTGATCACAGATCCAGTAAAACCAGGATAGACCGTTTTTCTCTGCTCTCTTGCCATCAGGAGATCATTGAGCACCTGAACCAGTGCAGTCTCGGTACTATGCCTCTTACGGAAACCCCTGATTGGAGAGGTTCGTAGATGCTATGGATGGTCAAGTGGTTCTCCAACTGGGCTGCTACCACTTTCTCAATCACCTTTCCTGCAAAGGGGAGGTTCAAGATAGGTCTGTAGTTAGCAAGACAGTCTGGGTCCAAAGATGATTTCTTCAACAAGGGTGTCACCACTGCCTCTTTCAAGGACAGGGGATATTCACCTGAGTCAAGGGAAGACCAGACTATCTGTGCTAGAGACAGTAGAATAGAATCTCCACACCCTAAAATTAGGGGTGTGGGACCTGGATCTAAACTACAGGAGGTAGGACTTAGCCCCTGAACAATCTGCATAACATCCACGATTTATGGGCGGTCGAAGGTGCTCCAGGAAAACAAAGGGATAGTGACCCGATCCTGGGCACCTGCAACTAGCATAGAACGTGTCAAACAGATGTTTGCCCTAATGTCACCCACCTTATCAGCAAAGAACCGCGCAGTCTCATCACACTGTAATTGTGACAATGCTCTATGGAGTTGTAGACAGGTTGGGTTGCACAGGTCTGTCCGCAGTTCTGAAAAGTTGAGCAGGTCAGTTCTGCGCGGCAGAAATTTCCCCGGACAAGAACTCTGCCTTCTTATGGGAGATTGCTGACTGATAGAATTGACTATGTTCTAGCAGTCTAAGGTGGTCGGCATCCAGGCCAGACCTCCGCCAGCAATGTTCTAACCTGCATCCAAGTCACCGCAACTCCCTCAAGGCTCCATCAAACCATGGGGTCCAAGGTCGGAGTGAGAGAGGATGCACACGAACTGGAGCAATAGACTCCAGAACAGAGGTAATGGTGGTGTTATAAGCCACAACCAGAGCCTCTGGATCACTGCCATGCACAGGAAGTTCTTATAGGTCAAGAACCACCACAAGGCCAGTAGAGGAAACATTCCACAAGGGGCGGAACTTGATCATCTCCACAGGGGTTGGCCTACAAGGAGGGGCACCAGAGTTGAATCTCACAGTGTAGTGATCTGACCAACTGACTGGTTCCAACCCCACATCAGAGGCCTCGATCCCCAGGAGGAAGACCAAGTCAAGAGAATGGCTAGCTTTATGTGTAGCAGTGGTAACCACCTGTGTTAGGCCCAGTGAATCCATTAGCTGGAGGAAGTGTTGTCAAAATTGCAAGAGTTCATTATCGATCCATGCATTAAAGTCGCTCAGGACCATCAGCCTGGGCGACTCAAATGCCAGGTCGACAATGAAGTCTGCTACTTCCTTAAGGAATTGCTTCTCATCTCTTGGTGGACAGTAGATGAGAGCAATTCGATAGCCCACACCTGCTACAACAGCACATTCAAAAGAAAAGGTCTCCTGAACTGGAACACTAGTGAGATCCAATTCAGTCTTAAAACACACCACAACACCCCCCCCCCGCGGTCCAACCTTGAGCGATGTATCACCATATACCCAGCTGCAATTGCAGCCTCCAATACCGGTCCCGCATTATTATCCAGCCAGGTCTAAGTGATGCAAGCCAGGTCCGTCGAGGCAACAAGATCTGAAATTATAGCAGTCTTGTTCCGGATGGACCTGGCATTGCACAACATCGCCCGGGTTGGACAGAACTCCTGGACTGCCCCAACCACCTGCCCATCACTAAGGATGGTGCCCTTGAGTATGGGGACCAAACAAGAAGGCCCACGCTCTAGGCTCCACTTCACCCTAGGGCGTCTCCTGGGCCTAGTCACCCTAATGGGAGTGCTCTGCTCAACTCACCTCCACTGTTCACCCCGGCCCCCTCCCCTCCTGCAGGCAATACATAAAGCCCAACATCGCGTTGGTAAATGGAAAAAGCCAGACGGGGGGGTATGGAAGGGGCAGAGGGAGTGAAGAGCAGAGGCTGAGTAGCGCACGACCAGGGAAGCAACAGGAAAACACATCTCAAACAGAACAAATCCTCAAAAAGACAGTAGAAAGTAGTTAAAATCAATTCCTTATACAATTAAAACAGACTAACTACAATAACTAAACTACTAAATGAAATAACTACATCAAATTAATACTAAACCAAACCCAAATTAAACTCCCCCCCAAAATTCTGTCACCGAATTGAGGGTGGGAGGAAAGTTAACTAAAATATACTCAAATAACAAATTCCCTCTAAAAAAACCCTCATAATAAAAATAAAGGAGGGTGTACACAATATTAGCAGGACAAAAAATAATAATAATAATAAATAGATTGGCACTCTCACTGTCAGACAATAAACTATTAAATGCACTTATACAAAAGTGTTTGTAAAAAGCCAAAAAGATGAGACCGTGGGACACGTACCCCCACACATAAATAAAATGTTCAATTGCTGTTCTCTCACCACAGCAATAAACGGAAAAGTAAAAATAGAAGTCCAAATGTCCTCTCACTGCCTCACCAGTTCAACAATCAAATATCAACAATCCCACAAGTCATCAAAGGGATTCAACACATTAATCTTGAGAAAGTAGTCTCCTTCTATTCCAAAAAAGGGACCCGAAACATCCCCAGAAGCACTTTAGCCAAAAAACCTGGCAAGCAAGCCAAGGATAAAGATGAACAACTGCTAAAGGCAATGCCTGAATCAAACAGTATGTTACTTCCCACTCATGCAGGACAACAAAACAATTCCTTGAAGGATGATTTTCCAGCAAAGCAGATGGTCAGGACCAAAGGGCAACAGCGGTTTGCAGCTACCCAGACCAAAAACCCCACATGGGTCAGAGCCCCGAGACAGAGCGGTCCCATAAATACCCCGCTCCGAGGGCTCCCCGGGATGAACAAGGTGTAACACCCTCCGGTGGTACTCTTCTGTAGCAGGCAATCTTGGGGAAGGAGTGCCAATAGGACCAGCTGGAGCAACAGGCATGGCACAGGAAAATGGGCTAAATGGGAGGGAAGGGATAGCTGAGAACATATGGGGGTTTGGGGTGGCAGGGGAAGGAGTAGATCTGAAAGAAAAGGGATTCTGAGTTTGCAGCAGGAGGAGGGAGGCAGCACAAGGGATGATAAGGGAGAAGGGAAAGCTGAAAGGAGGCTAGAAGGTAAAAGAAAGGCTCAAATTAGTATGTGCCATGAGGGCAAAATGGAGGAGGTGAATGAGAGGATTACCAAATCATGGGAAAATCTGAGGGATCACTGGTAGCAATAGAACGGGGGGGGATGAGATGGAGGTAAGAGTGGCAAGTGGGAGTAGAGAAGCAGCTAACACCAGTGGGGAGAGCAGGGAGGGAGTAACTTAGGGGGGCCAGGACCCAAAGGGAGGTGAAAATCAAAGGAGATGAGGGGATTAAGGTGATAAAAGAGATGCTTGGAACTAAGAGAAAGGGGAAGTAATAATTAATAAGCATAAGTTAAATGGTGGCAGGGTCATACTCATTTGGGGTCTTGATTATAAGAGGGATTAAATGGGGCAGCAGGCGTAGTGCAGTTTGGGTGGCGTGCTTGCTGGGTATGACAGCATCGAAGGTAATTCATTATATTCCATCATGAAGAAAATTTCAGGATGAGAAATCATCACTTGATTTTTCATCTGGGGACAAATGATTTGGATGGAAACAGCCTGATGGAAGTGCAGACAGGATTCATGGAGCTGGCTAGGTTTTGTAGCAACCTGTGCTTCCAATCTATAGCATTTTCAGAGGTGTTGCCTGTGCCTAAAGCAAGCACTGAAAGGAAACAAAGGATCATGGTGTTCAACCAATGGCTAAGAGGCTGGTGCAGGCAAAGGGGGTATGGGTTAGTGGGGGACTGGGGGAACAACATGGAATGATGAAAACCTAAATGCCCAGGACAAACTACACCTAAATGGGAAGGGAAAGGCAGTACTGAGTATCAAATTTAAGGAATTCATAGAACAAACATATGATTTAAACTAAGTCTGGGGGTAGGGAAAAATGACACACAAGTTGAAATGCCAAAAGATAGGACCGTCAGGGGGGTATTCAGCCGCCCCCCAGGAAAATGCAGAATTGTTAAGCAATAACATACCTAGAGGTCAGGGGGAGCGAGGAGGATAATTGGTGGAAGAGGCTTTCCACAAATGCCAGAAGCCTGGGAAATAAGATGGTAGATTTGGAAGCAATAATTGAGGAGGAGGATTTGGATATTGCAGCAGACATAGTAGTCTGAGCATCAAGACTGGGAGGTGGGGGTCCCAGTATACAAGTTGTTCAGGGGGGATAGGATAGGCAGGAAGTGGGGAGGAGTGGCGCTATACATGAGGGAGGGAATTAAGGTCACAGAAGGGAAGGAGGAGCAGGGTGATGTGGAAAGCTTATGGGTCACACTGGAGAGGAAGTTTGGGACAGCATTAAGATGAGGGATGATATACAGACCCCCTACACAGAGTGAGGAACAGAACATACAGATGCTGCGGGAGGTTTAAAGAATGGCCCAGAAGGAAGAGATTCTACTGGTGGGAGACCTGAATCTCCCAAATATAGACTGGGATATCCCATCAGCTAGGGTTGACTAGGAGTGGGGAGATCCCAGGGACACTCCAAGGTGCCTTCCTGCATCAGCTGGTTAGGGAGCTCACAAGTGAGGGTAACATACACTGCAATTCATCTGGCAGCATGGGTTCACTAGGGGATGGTCATGTCAGACAAACTTGATCGAAGTCTTCAATAAGGTGACGAGGTGGTTGATCAGGGTGGGGCAATGGATGTGGCCTATCTGGTCTTTGTGAAGGCCTTGACATGGTGCACCACAGAAGGCCCGTTAAGTTGGGGAGTGTAGGGGTGGGGCAGAAAATAGTAAGATGGGTGGAGAGCTGTCTGATGAGGAGAAGCCAGAAGGTGGTGGTCAATGGGGTGTACTGTGGGGAGACTGGGGCGTTGAGCGGGATCCCTCAGGGGTTGGCGCTGGGGTCTATTCTGTTTAACATCTACGTCAACGACATAGCAGAGGGTGTTCAAGGGAAGGTCTGTCTTTTTGCAGATGACACAGAACTCAGTAACAGGGTGCACACCTGGGGTGCGTGTGGATGCAATGAAGAATGATATAAGGTTACTGGAAGAGTGGTCGGAAACATGGCAGCTGAAATTCAGTGTCAGGAAATGCAACATGATGCCCTTGGGGAAGAGGCATCCAAATATTACATACACACTGCGGGAAGGGGGGGGATTGGTAGCAACCAGGCAGGAAAAGGATCTAGGGATTATAATCACAAATTATCTTTAGGTTATTTGTGAACAGAGTCCACTACAAAGAAAGGGAGGTTACTAGTGGAGTACCGCAGGGTTCAGTACTGGGTCCAGTCCTTTTTAATGTCTTTATAAGTGACATTGCAGAGGGACTGGAATGAAAAGTATGCCTCTTTGCAGATGACACAAAGATCTGCAACAGAGTTGATACACAAGGGGGGTGCAAAGGATGAGAAAGGACTTGGCAAGGCTGGAGGAACTGTTAAAAGTATAGCAGCTCCGATACAATGCAAAGAAGTGCAAAGTAATGTACCTGGGAAACAAAAAACCCAGTGGAAGAGTACGCGATTGGGGGGGGTGCAGCATTAACAACAAAAACGGAAATGAACCTGGGGGTAATCATATCAAATGACCTAAAGGTAAGCAAGTAATATGAGAAGGCAATAAGGATGACTGGGGGGATACTGGGATGTATAGGGAGAGACATCACCAGTAGAAAACAGAAGTTATTATCCCTCTGTACAGACAGTTGGTGAGACCCCATCTGGAGTACTGCGTGCAGTTCTGGAGACCCAGCTCATCAAGGACATAAACAGAGGAGGGCAACTAAAATGGTGCAGGGTCTGCAACAGAAGCCATATGAAAAGAGACTAAAGGAGCTTAATATGTATACCCTTGATGAAAGGAAGGAGAGTGGGGACAAGATGGAAACTTTCAAGTGCCTCAAGGGAATCAACAAAGTCCAAGAGGGTAGCATCTTTCAGAAAAAGAGATGTGAAAGAACAAGGTGGCACAATTTGAAGATAAAGAGGGGATGGCTCAGGGACAATGTGAGGAATTATTTTTTCACAGAGAGGGTGGTGAACACATGGAATGGCCTTCCTGTGGCGGTTGTAGGGTCAAAAACAACAGGGGAATTCAAGAATGCATGGGACAGGCATAAGGCAATTCTGGAGGGAGTAGAAAGAAGTAGGTCATTGGTTAACTAGGATCTGCAACTTATCCAATAGGTAGGGCAATGGGCAGACTAGGTGGGTCAAGCACTCCTTATCTGCTGTCAAAGTCTATTTTTCTATGTTAAGGTGGGGACCCAGTACAGTAAAGCAGTGGGCAAGGCTAACAGGATGCTGGCATGCATAGGGAGAGGGATAACCAGTAGAAGGAGGGAGGTGCTGATGCCACTTTACAGTTCTACGGTGAGGCCACACCTGGAGTATGGGGTACAGTTCTGGAGGTCCTATCTAAGAAAGGACATAGATGACATGGAAAGGGTGCAGAGAAGGGCCATTAAAATGGTGCATGGGCTAAGAAAGATAGCATATGAGGATAGGCTGAGGGAACTGGATTTGTATCCTCTGGAGATAAGAAGGGAAAGAGGGGATATGATTGAAACATTCAAGTATGTGAAGGGGATCAAGAAAGTTAGGAAGAACTTATTTACAAGAAAGGTAGATACAAGAACTGGGGGCATGGACTAAAGGTGGAGGGGGGGAAGGTTTTGGGGAAATGTTAGGAAGTATTACTTCACAGAGAGAGTGGCTGAGCCCTGGAACAGACTGCTGGGGGAGGTGGTGAGTGTCAGTACAGTGGAGGGATTCAAGAGGGTACCTGGGACAAACACACATGGTTGTCAAGGGGAGGAGGAGGAGGGGAATCTTGGGGGGGGTGACAGGTAGAGGGAGGGAATGGGCAGACTCAATAGGCCAGGAAGGCCCTTTTCTGCCATCACGTCTATGAATCTATCCACTGACCCCATTCCATGACCTTTGACTTTGTAAGACTTTCCTGCTACCCTTCCCACCTGCCTCTTCAGCTTCTCCCTTCCTCCCCCCCATCCCTCATATTTCTATTTTATGTTATTAGTGTCACATTACACTTTTCTGGCATGGGTGTTATGAACCTTTTCCATTCTAGGTAGGAACATATGAGGTATTGTTCATCTGACTCTTCTTTTATTTGAAATTTACTATTATTAGCAAGGCTCCTATAATGGGCATGTATTGGATAATTGCTCCCAACCCTTACTTATGGTGCCTCTATTCTTATCTCTGCCCATAAAACCTCCCTACTAAAATGGGACGTAACTTATAACAGTATATGCCGATTTGCCTCTTCGTCACCTCAACTCAAACACCACTGCCTTCTTCATAAGGATCTGAATTGGCTCTCACCCTCTGCCAGTAGACTATACTACCCTGGATCACTAATGAACTCGATCATTCGGGGAAAAAAAACATCCCAGCTGGCTGTGTTGCTAGTCCCTCAACCGTCCTCCCATGCCTGTGATCAGCTGACAAATCCTTGCTCTATGTTCCAAGATGTTGGACGACTAAAGGCACAGGGGCCTTCCAGTTCTCTGCTCCCAGGCTATGGAATGCTCTTCCACTCAACCTTCAACTGTCTCAGTCTCACTTTGGATTTAAAAGTGAATATTGTCATTATCTATCCTTAGCTGATGCTTGTACATGCTTTGACCCAACCTGAAGCTCCTGAGACTTACCAGTAATGTCACCCCTGCTCTAATCCAGCTCCAATACTGTCTCCTCTTCCCTTCCCCATATTTTTCCTTCTCTTTGTAAATAACTTCTTGACTACTAACTCTCTTCCTTCTTGAACCTTGTTGCTGACCATCCACTGTTGTTTTGCCAATTACCACCCCTGACCTTCCTTCTGTCAGTCTTTCTTGTTATGTTTGAACATTCCTCACATTTCTCTCTATATAACCTTACTATCTTATTACCCCTTTCACTCCACAGGTTGGGTCCATGGTTTCTGCACTTATTATATATCTTACTGCCATTATCTGTATGATGCTTGCCATTATTTTTTGTTGTTTCTACCCATTGTATTTTGTAGCACTGCTGTACTGTTCCTCTATTTGTATTACTGTACCCATGTTGCTGTTGTTCAACTGTTCTCCTTTTGTTGTACTCTCCCGGGTCGTGCCTGAAAATAGTCATTTTATGGCTAGTGCACCTACCTGGTTAACAAAAACTAAATAAATAAAAAATAAATAATTTATATTTTCATCATTTTATTTAATATTTTTGCTGTTTGATATTTGTATTTGTTAACTGTTTTCATGGTTAGCTAATTACTGAACATGGATGTATTTGAATAACACTGTATGTGTTCTAATTTGGAAAACTCATTAAACACTTTTATGGGGAAAAAGAAAATCTTAGGAGCCACCATAATTTTGATCTGGTTCACTTGCCCCCAGATTGATAAATTTATTTTTTGCCGCTTGCTAAAATAACTGTTTATGTCCTTTAACAGTGGGGTTAGAGTTAACTTGACTGATGTTGAGATGTTACTTTGGAATTTTGAGCCTTAAGTAAGTAATGTTATCCCCACACCAAGTAGAATTCTCAAAAAGTCCTGCCTTCGTATTTTGAATTGCACGAAAGTTAATGGTCATTATTTGTGTTTTGGTCCAATCAATCTCCAAGCCTGACATCGAGCTAGAGTCCCATAACATTTTCTTAAGCTCAGTTAACGGGTAAGCAGGGTCACGAGCAGTAAAGGAGCAATATTCTGTGCGGGCAAAAACTTTATGTGACAGCTTGCCTGTCTTGATTCCCTTTACATGAGGTGAGTCTGAGATCATCCTACTAATGGGTTCTATTGCCAAAATTAACAAATAGGGGGATAGGGGACAACCTCGTCTTGTACCTGTATTTAGGCTCAGGGAGTCAGATATGAATCCATTTGTTACGCAAACATATGAAGAAGCCAGCAGAAAAATGCAATTTGGTCCATCTAGTCTGCTTGTATTGCAGAGTACACAGCTTGAGCCACTGTCCCTGCCCTCCCTCCCTCCCCAATGCTCCCATCCTCCCTACCCATGATCCTTACCTTCAAGATTATAACCCTTGCTTGTGTCTTATTGTAGATATCTCTGATCCAACCAATTAAATGTTATCCTATTCTCATTTTCTTAAGAAACTGGAATAAATAGTGCCATTTTAGAGAAGTAAAAGCTTTAAAAAAAAGTCTAATGCTATGACAGCCATTGGGTCCTTAAGTTTACTAGCTACCAGATGACATTTAATAGTCTGCATACATTATCTGCTCCTGCACAGGGGTGGGGTATAAAGTGAATGGGCCCGGGTTGCCGATGTGCAGGGGGATGGTGCAGACTGGATGGACCTATGGGGTCCTTTTCTGCCAACAGATTTCTATGTTTCTCTCTTCTCCCAAGGACAAAACCTACTTGCTCTTTCTCCACCAATTTAGTGATAAATCCCTTTACCCTACTGGCTAAAACCTCCGCCGTAATCTTGTAGTCAGCATTCAGTAGTAATATAGGTATGTGGTTTTCACACTGCAGATCACCTTTGCTTTTTTTCATGAATTAAGAAAATGTATGCTTGATTCATTGAATCAGGCATGGTGTTAGTTTCCAGGGCTTCTTTGATCACTTCTTTTCAGTATGTCTTAGCAGGCTGACTCAATATCTTGAAAAATTCCCCAGGTAGCCCATTTGGTCCTGGTGTCTTGTTTGTAGGAATCTCTTTTGTAACTCTGTATAGTTCTTCCATTGTTACTGGACAGTCAATGGGTTATTTATCTGCTTACTCCAACTGCTGAAATTTTACTAACCTTAGAGAATTGTCGATTTTTTCTACAAAGGTTTGATTGGAGCTTTGATTCAGTTTACTATAAAAAATAAAAATTCTCCATTGATTTCTACATTAGTTGCAACTATCTTTTTCCTGGAGTTTTCAATCCCTGCTATTATATTTTGACCTTGCATTATTTTAGTCTGTATGCTAAAAGCCTACCAGCCTTCTCACCCCCCTCCCCTAAAGCTTTGTTTGTTCTAAAGAACGCATATTCTGCCTTGGAGGTATACATTCTGTTCATCACATATTCTAATTGAGTAATTTTGTACAGCAGTTCCTCAAATCTGTTGGATATCTGACTACATTTCCTTTTGAGAGTGTGCAACCTGCTCTCCTTAGCTGCCAGATCTTTTAGGCTTACTTTCTTTTTGTTTACAGAATAACTAATTACGTGCACCCAGACAAAAGCCTTAAATGCATCCCAGATCAAACTTTGGAGAGTTCCCCTGTGTCATGAAATTTAAAATAGACTGCAGTTTCTGCATCAGTAAAATCAATGATTTTTCATCCTGTAGTAAGGATGTGTTCAGTCTCCACCTAAATGATTTCCTAACCTCTTTATCCAGTGACAAAGGGTGCTTAACTAGGGCATTATCTGCAACAATTATGTCATGTATATTGGAGGCAATAATATTATTGCTAAGACTGTAGAGACCAAAATGTAGTCAATTCTGCTATAGTGATAGGAGAAACGTTTAAAGAGCAGCAAGGGCAGACTCGATGAGCGTAGCATCGTTGTTTGCCGACAACATTCTGTGATTCTGTGTCATTCTGTAAGAGTCATGTCTTTTAGAGTGGGAAGAGTATTCTTTACCTCGAGGATGAGTCAGTCACCATGAATCAACTAGATTTAGATTCCTAGTTAAAACAGCAAAAGCAGCCACACAGGTTTCAAGAATGACCAGGTAGTTAAGTTCAGAATGCCAAAAATTGCCTCTGAAATCTTACCTTAATGTGGATAAAGCCAAAGGATTTTTTGAAAGATTAACTTAGACAAACAATTCCAATGAACAATTTCTTTAAGCCTTACTGCCTCCTTGACTGCAAAGACTGTGACCCCAGCACTTCGCTCTGTCAAGTTTTCTCTGGTGACACTATGCAAAGATTAGGATCAGTTTTTATACACCAAATTTGGCTCAGAGTTATGACATCATATATGTACATGTCACATTAACCTGCATATTTCAGTATCTCATCTATAAATTGTTCTAGTGCAAAAATCAATGATATTTACATAATTTGTGCCAAACTAATCAAATGAATGAACCGAAAGCATATGTGTGTCTGCAAGGCCATAGTAATGGGGAGAAAAGTGGGGATGTTATCCGGGGGCCCTGAGCTCAGCAGGTGCCCATCTGAGGAGTTGGCATTACCCCTGGCATTAGCTGGTTTGGGAAACAGGGGCCCATTTCAAGTGACATTTCCTTGGCCCAAAACTTCATAGCTGCAGCCCTGTGTGTCTGTCCTAAGTTAAATTATCACAATCACAGTCTTTGCAGTGAAGGAGGCAGCAAGGCTTCAAAGACATTGAGTATTTGAATTGTTTTCTAAGTTCATCTTTGTATAAATCATTTGGATTTATCCACATCAACATAAAATTTCAGAGGCAATGTTTTTCATTCTGAACGTAACTACCTGGTCATTCTGGAAACTTGTGCTGCACCTCCATTTTCATTTAGTGCAGCACACCTGTTGTCCATTTAGATCCTTAGTTAATCTGCAAAAAGCTCATTGTGACAGTAGTTTTTCCAGTGAGGCCTGCTTTCTATCCCTATCCCTATCTCTATCCCTATCCCTATTCACAAGGGGATGAGCCATCTCATTAAAATCCCACCCAGAATAGTCTTTGAACCAATTTAATTCAATGGCTGTTTTATGGAGAAACACAGCTTTATCTGAATATGGGAGATAAATATTATAAATAGCAATCCTCTGTCCATTTAGTACACCCGTGAGAATCTACACTGTGCATACAGAAATGATGCGTCTTAATAAAATAGTTGCCTTTTTGGATAAGAATAGCAGTGTCTCTTTTTTTTGAAGTAAACAAATTATACTCTAGTTGAGAAACTCAAGAATTAGCTAGTTTCAGAGCTTCCATATCTGAGAGATGCATTTCTTGCATTAGTGCAATGTCTATCTTTTTTCAAATAAAACTCAGAGCCGTTTATCATTTAATTGGAGAACCTTAACTGTTAACATTCCAAAAACAAAAATAAATTTGATTGGACCCCATTTTATATGTGAAACTATGGAGAGGAAATAGTTTATTATAAACAGCAACCAAAGGAGTAGTTAATGCACTCAATGACTCAATAACTGTAAATAGTATGCATCTTGAACTTATTACTGTAAGTGCGCACTTATGTCATGGACTATTCAAACTCAAATTCTATGTACTTATACCTAAAGTGTATACACATTTGGTTGTAAAAGTAATTCAGTAACCACGTGAATCAACTGCAAGTAGTAACTATTATCTAATAAACAAAAAAAATGAGAGAGCAAAAGCTTAAATACATAAACAAAAACACAGTGACTACTAAAAACCTAACTTGAAGTGATGAAAAATAAAAATGGTACCTAAAACAACCCTATGGTTTGAAAAGCTGTGTTGCACCAGAAATATATCACAAAATATGTTCCAGGTGCCAGCAACTCCGTCTAATGTTACAAAGTACTTTTTATACACTTACACTTAACTAATCCATACTCCATACCAGGACTCCTCATTAGAACCAAAGTGAGGCCACTGGGAACATAAACAAGTAATGACAGGATTCATGAGGTACATGCAGACTTCTGTGCATATGCCTACCATGCCAGTGCCACAACCCCTATGTCTAATAAACAGTAAAACACTGTAGAAAGAAAGAGGACGGTGCACCCAAGAGCTAATAAGTTAGTGCAAGCAGGAGAAAGCAATTCGGCATTAGGCTACTAGATTCATCACTTAGTATCTATCCAGTTGTTATTGGCTGAAGTGTTGTGGTGGCTACCTGAAGACCTTCTTAGACACCTTTTCTCCCTCATCCACAATCCCTTTGGGGCCACAAGACTGATAGGTTAGTTCAGCATAAATCTGTTCACTTCCTTTACATTTCAACTGCTCTCCCTCGGATTACCACCATTCTTTCTGTGTCCCTGCTCTGCAACCTATAACAAGGTGTTGGCATTCTTTTTGCTTTGTCTGTCTGGTCACCGGCTCTTTTAAATGCCATTTAAGGCTCCACCTGTTGATATTCCTTTCAGACATTGCAAGTGATTTACAGCAGAATACACTGAAGCTGAGATGGTATAAGGTTACAGTACTGAGAGACTAATGAGCAGCAACTGATCTGCATTGTCAAAATATAGAAAAAAGAGGTGGGAGGAAGAAAAAGAAAAAGAGAAGTGGGCTCCAGGGGAAAAGAGAGTACAGGGTTTTTTTTATTTGTTTGTTTTTTGTTAGTATTGGTAGTACATTATAACATGAAGACCCCAAGGCACACTTCAGGCATGGGCCTGTCACTGGCTGCAGGGTGAGGGTGTGGGTGGAATGGCATAAGCATTACAGCAGATGACCCCAAGTCACACTCCCAGCGCCTGTCAGTATCTACACGGTGGGGCGTTACGGTTGGAAACCCTAATGCCCCGGGTGTTTATTGGTGTTTTTGTTTCAAATATTTAACATAAGCTTTTTGGGACCCCATCTCATGAACAGTGGCACTATCATCTCATTACTCAATCCTGAAAGGAGATTTAACACAGCAACTGCGTCATTCAGTGCCACAGGTGTGAAAACACATTTTAGGCAGGTTGTGAAAAATAACAGCTATACTGTTCATAAGGGTGTGTGAAAAAATTGCAATGTTGAAAATCTGGAGTGAAAATATGAACAATTGGCGAAGCTACCAGCGTGTGTAGAAGCTGCACAATGCATGCCTATAACACAATCATTTTTGGGAATTTTTCCACCAAATTTTCAACATGGGCATTTTGGGACCTCCCCTCATAAACAATGCCACTGTGATTTTGTTAATCTGTCCCAAAAATTGATTTCCCAGAATGACTGCACCATTCTGTGCCACAGGTGCGAAAACACATTTCAGTCAAAATGTGAAAAATGACAGCTCTACTGTTCATAAGGAGGTGTGAAACAATGGCAATGTTGAAAATCTGGAGTGAAAATATTAAAAATCGGCAAAGTTATGAGCATGTGTAGAAACTGTGCAATGCATGCTTGTAATGCAGTCATTTTTTGGAATTTTTTCACCAAATTTGCAACATGGGTTTTTTGGGACCCCACCACATGAACAGCGGCACTGTCATTTTGTTAATCAGTCCCAAAAAGTGACTCTGAGCAGCAACCATGAACTCACCTTTTGGGACTGAGTAACAAAATGACAGTGACCGTGTTCATGAGGTGGGGTCCCAAGAACCCCATGTTGAAAATTTGAGTCCAAAATGACTAAAAATGGCTGAGATATCAACTTAAGTTGAACCCACCTCCCCATTGACTCTTATTACACAGCGTACCATCGTTTCTTCAGTTTGCCAGTCAGTGGGGATGTGGGTCTACAGAGGGAGGGTGGTGGTAGAAGGGGAAGGGGAGGCGACAAGGGACCCTTTTCTTTTTCACAGGGAAAAAAAGACTTTGGGGATGGTTTTCTTTATTTTTCAGGTTACCAAAATATTTAAGCACACTGGGGTGGGCTCCCAGTGTGCCACAATAGTGTGTATATGTGTGTGTGTGTGTGTGTGTGATGCTGACATGGGGATTAGGCACCCTGATGTCATCACTTGAAATATTCAGGTGGGTGGGGGGGGTCACCTGACACTGGGAGTGGGCATCTCTGTGTCAGAAACATAAATAAAAAAATATTTTGGCACATTGGGCTAGGCTCCCAGTGTGTCACGTTAATGAGGAGGAGTGGGGATACATGATGACATAGGGATTGGGCACCATGATGTTGGCTTTCCAGGGAGTGCATGGCGGGTGACAGGAGCTATCAATGTGGAAAGCTGTGCCATGGCTCATTTTTTATTTATTGAAATGGTTCACCAGGAAAGGCACACCCACAAAGAAGGTGCTTGGTGCCAGGAGCCAACAAGAACCATAACTCTGGCCATGCGCATTACTTTGCAGTGTAGTGCACATGGCCAGAGTCTTTTCAGCTGCTGCCAACAGACAGAAGGTACATCTGTGTGCCTGGTTGCGAGGGAGGGGGAATGTCCCACTGCAATGAGGAAACTGTCCCTCAATGCAGCAGCAGATTTCTTTGAATTCCGGTCCTCTCTCTCAAACTGCTGTCATAGACAGTGTGCCAATTCATTGGTGCCTGAGGGAAGAGCCCCATAAAGCATCAACTGTATTGGGTAGAAACATACACCTCTAAAATGTCATACTGTCCCATGATGTTTTTTGTGCATGCATGGGTTTGCATTCATGCAAGCAAACTTAAAAAGGCTTGGTTGCAGCCCTGATAATTCTACAGTTACCCCCCTCTCCACTGAATTCAAATAAATATGCTAAAACTTTCCCCAACAGTTTCCTCTGTTTGCTCATTGGAGCAGTTTTAAAATTTACGTAGGCAAATCTATTAACATTTTTATCAGGATATAAAAACTATCACATAACTATGCTGTTAACACATTGTACCACTAACAAGCTGGATTTGAACAGTTTAACCATAAACCAAAACAAGCAAGGGAGGTCTGCATCCCAGAATGAAACAGAGTGCACTCCACAGTCGGTGAGTGATGTTATCCTTGCAGAGAAAAGAAAACTGCAGTCACTTTACTCTGGATTATTTCTGAAAGGTACTTATAGCAGAGTTCTTATTTCAACTGCCAGAGGAAAACAAAACACTGTCCAATTGAATTGGCAGTGGTGAAATACCTTAGATTCTACTCTGATACCTGATCCAGAAGTAAAAGGAGATTTGATCAGGGTCCACCGAAACCAATCGGTTGACGATGTTCAGGTGATCATTTCCTCTGTCATTATGCCACATCCAGCAACTAGTTCTGGAGATCCCTGTGGAGAAGAAGCTGTACTGCAGGAAAGCCTGTTTTCCTGCTCCTGCTCCTCCATCATTTCTTGGGATTTTTGTTGTCGAAGTGTTTTCCTGATTGTCTCCCTGGCAGCCTACTTTTTCAGTAGCTATGTGAGTTCCAGTGACCTTTTTCATTTGCACTCAAGATGTTACCAGCATCCTTGTGAGCAGCAGCGTATGTTGGAATGAGTGAGGGGCAAGAGGCTGGATTATTTTCCTTTCTATTAGCCTGCAGATCGGTGCCATGAGCCTTTGCATCTGGAACAGAGTCCCAAGCTGTAACCATGGCACTGGGATGCTGAGCTCATGGTAGCTTTAATTTTGAAAATTTAACAGCAGCAGCAGGATACTCATGGTGCTGAGATTTACTGTGAGAGTTATGCAACACATCCCATACCATCTCTGGTATAGAACAAGCTTTCAGGGTGCCATCAGGAGGATGGATTATTAACACAGCAGGGTATCTCATGTACAGTAGTAGTTTAAACCTTCTCTCTGCAAAGCCTATCTGATCTCATTAAACTCCTTCCTTTTGCTTATAATCTCAGTTTAGTAGACCTGGAATACTAAGATTTTCTCCCCATTCCAGTGCAGATTTCAATTCTCCCTAGCTATCCCGAGAATAATTTATTCTATTCTAAGCTATTTCAAGGTTATTTCTTCTCCCACGGTTTTTAGATCATCTATTCTTTGGCCCCAGACTTCACTCCATTGTCCTATGCTGCACCCATTTCAGCATATGTCCTTATGGAATGGGGTGACTGTAAAGTCAAACACCCCAAGGCACACCTCAACACGTGCCAGTGTCTGCAGAGTAGGGTGAGGTGACATAGCATGAATATCAGGGGTAATGACCCAAACACTTACCCCAATGCCTGTCCATCTCTACAGGATGGAGATGGAGTTGGCGTGAAGTTCACTACTTCACTGCCATTCCTATTCTGCATCTGTCTAACCCCTGCATTTCCAATGCTAATATCAGAAAGCAAACATTCGGCATTGACAAACGCTTGTTATTAGGAAGCTATCCTGAATCCTGTGAGCTAGAATCCAATGAACGCATCTGGATCTGTCTAGCATCACAGACACTCAAAAGGATTTTGCTAAGGAATTGGAAATCTTATAAGATCCCCCACTTAGGAGAATGGTATGATAACATTGTTAACTAACAATGAATGCATCAGTTACAGTATCACTGATAAATTAGATCTGTTTCACAGAATCTGGGCACCATTTTTAAATACAATTCCACAAGACCAGTCAATAGCCTAGTCTAGAAAATTACATGGTATTACTGTCTTAAGTTTATCTGATTATAAATGACGTCATTTTAAAAACAAGCATTTGTCAATGCCGAATGTTTGCTTGCTGGCATTGGCATTGGTAGTGTAGAAGTTACAGAGCTGCAAGTAGGAATGGCAGTGAAGTATTGAACTGAAGCCAACCCCACCACCACCCTGCAGAGAGTGACAGGCATTGGGGTGTGCCTTTGGGTCGTCAGGCATAACGGCCATGCCATTTCACCACACCCTACCCTGCAGACACTGGCAAGTGTCACGGTGTGCCTTGGGGTCCTTGGCCCTTATGCGCACCCCATTCCATCAGGAAATACGGTGAGATGGGTGCAGTATAGGAGAATGGAGTGAACTTTGGGGCCGAACAGTCTAAGGCATACCTTGATGCCTCTCACTGGCTAAAGGGTGTGAAATGGTATGAGCATTACAGGCAAGAATCCCAACTCACACCCCGATGCCTGTCATTCTCTACAGGGTGGGGCGTTATGGTTGGAAACCCTAACACCTCAGGCATTCATTGGTATTTTCACTCCAAATTTTCAACATGTTTTTTTTTGTGACCCCCACCTCATGAACAGTGGCAATATCAGTTTGTTAGCCGAAAGCTGCTTATGCACAGTGACTACGGCATTTAGCACCACAGGTGCAAAAACACATTCCGAACAGGATGTGAAAATGACAGCTGTACTGTTCATGGGGAGGTGTAAAAAATGGCAATGTTGCAAATCTGCAGTAAAAATAAAAAAAAACTGGTGAAGTCACGAGCGCAGCATAGAAACTGTGCAACGCACACCCGTAATGTAATTAGTTTGGGAATTTTTTACAGCAGATTGTCAACACAGGCATTTTGGGACCTCCGATCATGAACAGTGTCAGTGTGATTTTCTTTATCTGTCCCAAACAATGATTTCCAACAGCGACCATGCATCTCTGCACTGAAAGTGTGAAAACACATTTCGGCCATGTTGTGAAAAATGACAGCTGTACTGTTCATAAGGAAGTATGGAAAAATGCCACTGGTGAAAATCTGGACTGAAAATATTACAAAGTCATGAACTTACAAGGGTGCGTGGAAACTGCGCAATGCCCACTCGTAACACAGTCATTTTATGGACTTTTGTCACCACATTTTCAACATAGCCATTTTAAGACCTCTGCTCATGAACAGTGTAACTGTGATTTTCTTAATCTGTCCCAAACATTGCTTTCGCACACCGACTGCACCATTGTGTGCTACATGGGCAGAAACACATTTTGGGTGACATGTGAAAAATGGCAGCTATACTGTTCATAAGAAAGTGTAATAAAATGGCAATGTTGAAAATCTGGAGGTGAAAATATTGAAAATATGCTTAAACTTGGCGTGCATAGGAACTGCATAGCATACTCGTAAAACAGTCATTTTAGAATTTTTTCACAAATTTTCAACATAGCCATTTTAAGACCTCTGCTCATGAACAGTGTCACTGTGATGTTCTTAATGTGTGCCATACATTGATTTCACACACCGACTGCGCCATTGTGCGCTACCTGGGTAGAAACACGTTTTGGGCAAGATGTGAAAAATGACAGCTGTACTGCTCATAAGGAGGTGTGGTAAAATGGCAATGTTAAAAATCTGGAGTGAAAATATTGAAAATTCGTGAACTTATGAACGTGCATAGGAACTGCGCAACGCACGCTTGTAAAACAATCATTTTTAGGAAATTTTCCACCAAATTTTCAGCATAGGCTTTTTGAGAGCTCACCTTATGAACAGTGGCAGTGTAATTTCATTGCTTGGTCCCAAAAGGTGATTTTGTACAGTGACTGCGAAATCACCCTTCAGGCCCAATTAAAGCTATGACAGTGAGAGCATTCATGAGAAGTGGTCCCAAAAACCCTATGTTGAATATTTGGTGCAAAAATTCCAAAAAATGCCTGAGATATGCAGCAAATTTGAAAAAACCCTATCTATCCCATTATACAGCTTACTGGCATTTCCTCAGTTCACAGTCGGCTTTGAAGAGTGCAGACGTGTTCCTGGTCTACTGAAGATCATCGTGCCGGAGTTCTGAGGTAAGTATGCGGTGGGAGGGGTGTGGGGAGGCAGGGTGCACAGTGGGTGGGCTCGGTGGGGCAGAGACAGCGAGGACCGTTTTTATTTCAGGTTTTTTTTTTAAACAAAGGACGAGATGATGTGGGACATTTGCCACGCTGGGGTGGGCTCCAAGCTTGGCACAAGGACAGCTTGGAGTTGATGGGGGATTGAGCACCCTGTTGGTGACAGTATCTGTTGCCACACTGGGGTGGGCTCCCAGCGTGGTACCCTGTACTCTCGGGGGGGGAGACAGTGGAGCCGACGGGGGATTGGGCACCCCCATCGGCTATACATGTGTAGCCATGCTGGGGTGGGCACCCAGCGTGGCATGTGGAACTCTGTTTGGGGGGGAGCGCAGCACAGCCGATGGGGGACTGGGCACCCCTGTCAGCTATACAGTGTGTGAATGAGAGGGGGCGAGCACACAGTATGTGTGCGTGTGTGTGTGTGTGTGTGTGTGTGTGTGAAGGGGGAGTGCGCATGAGCAGGCGATATCTAATTACTGCTCACTGAAGCATAGCTCCCCCTTTCAACTGCACTCCACTGCATTTTCGCGTGCTGTCATAGACAGCTGCAGCAGGCATTGGAGAACTGCGGCAGCGCATTCAAACACACTGACTGAATTGGAAGAGGGCTACCACACCTCCGAAAACTTGGATGATGGCACTATGTTTCTTGCACATGCATGGAAGCAAACATAATGATGTTATTTTGTTATAGGGTACAAGTAATTGTGTGTAAGGCTCTTTATAAACTTCTTTTCTCATCTTTCTCTTACTGTTTTATGTATTTTTCTGTAAACGACAGTAGCTGAAAACTTTAACTGTAACCCTTCTATTTTTTTCTAATGTTTGTATTTGGAAAATTCAATAAAAACTTATAATAGTTAAAAGAAATTATCAAATGGTGTGAGTGTTAGGTAAGACATACCCTAGGCATGCCCCACACCTGATTTGCGAAGACGCAGGAGAGGTGAAACTGTAATGTTTTTTTCCTGTTGCTGCCTGAAGGTGGGGTGGGGTGTTACAGTTGGAAGTCCTAATGCCACATTTTCCTACTTTTGTCAGTTTAACCCTAACTAGTGCAGTAACAATGTTTTTGCAAAATTTTCTGAGTATCTTTATTGTGATACAATAGACATAGTTTCTCTTCCTCTTGTCTTGGTACCGAGCATCATCTCAACCTTCTCACTGACTCCACTATGGTTATGCCTACCTTAGAATTATAGGAACTAACATTACTTATTATCATACATATTTGGTACCTGCGATTTTACCTACACTGGGAGACTTGTGATTAACTTCAATTTTATTTATTTATTTCAGATTTGGATTAATACCTTTGAGCTGAGGAACTCTTTTTCAAAGGTTCCAAGTCAAAAAACACAGTACAGTACATAAAGTACAGGATTGGTAAGACAGGACAGTGAACACATGGGTATACACCACACCACACCAGGTACTTTTGGGTTAATATCCCAATACTGACACTGCAGTGCAGCATGAGGGAGAAGCTGCACTCCTGAGGTGCCGTCTTTTGGATGAGACATTAAACCAAGGTCCCATCTGCCTGTTCTGGTGATAGTTCAGGTGGATGTTAAAGATTCCATGGCACTTCTCGTAAAGAGCAGGGGAGTTTTTATTGACAAAATACATGGTATAATACAATCATACAATAATCATAAAGACAGAAAAACAAAAATCAAATTAACACCATAACTCAATCAATGCAAAAACATCTTCTAAAATACTCATTTATATTTTATAAACTTGGTGAATCCTTTCCACCACCTTTGTACTTGTAAAGGAGGGTGAATCAACACATCGTGTTGATATTTTTTACACATAAATTGCTCAATTATATTACTAAAAACAAGATATGGCATTGTTTTTTGTTGAAGCACCCACTGACATCGTGCTTGCCATAAATAAAATATTAGGCAGCATCTAAATAAATTAAGCACATTTAAATCATACATTGGAGGTAGAAGACTTGGTTTGCTGGCCAAGGCACCTAGCTTCACCTGAGCTCTTTCCTTCTAAGATTGCTTGAAAGGACAGAGCAGAGAACCTTACCAGAGCAAGGGAAATGGATTAAGACTTCTTTTGGCTAAGCAGATTTACTGTGTGTTGTTATTTTTATTTTGTACTCACAGGGATTGCTACTGTTTGTTGCTAACATTTCATTGCTTTATTTTTCTCTGATTCAAATTGTTATTGCTGGTATACCTTCTTCTGCATTATTACAAGGTGTGCCTACAGGTGTGCTAGCAGATTACTGCTGTAATCTTCTGATTCAAATTGTCTTTTGCAAGGTATATCTTCTGTTACTGCTTTATTTTTCTCTGTAGCAAAGTGTTTCTTACAGGGTATATCTTCTCTGAAATTATTACAGGTGGTGCTTTACAGGTTTTACAGTTTTATCTAACATTAGGATAAGCTTTCAGGGTTACTGCATTTGTTGTTGACTAATTGTTTCTGCTCTTACCTCCTTGTTCTTTCATCCATGGTTCTTCTTTTTCAGCAGGGGAAGAGCCCAGCCACCCAAACCCATCTCCAACCACCCCACACTACACTCCTTTTATAGGGTACCACAGTTGTGACATTTTCTGTGGCAAAGCACTTCCTTGGGGGGATCAGTGGGGCATCCACAAGGTGAGCTCATTTACAGGGGCACTAGTAATTTAACTTGTTATAACAAGTTATACGAAAACAAAACACAAAATCAAACCATTACTTGCATTTTCTTCCTTCTAATTACTCTGACCGGGTTATAAACCCAGCAACTTATCAGGAATGGATATCATTAACTGCAGGTATTGCGGAACACTTTTCAGAAGGACAGTCTTACAGGATTTAGGGCACTGTCCTACATGCTGGGCCACTGGAGATCTTAGGGCTCAGCTCCGGGCAGCATGGATAGAGATTGCATGCCACAAATTTCATATTCAAGAGGAAATACATTATAAGAACCACCCGCCATTTCCCCAACATCCAACAGAAGAACCTCGACTGCAGAGGATCCAGGAGGTTGGCAGGTGGTTAGGAGGGGCAAATTGGGTGCTCCATCACTCTGTGCTCTCCAACATATTACCTCCAAAAACCATATAAACACTACAAACAGGTATCTGCCTCTATCTCTGAAATCAAATAAAGGGGCAGAGGACACTGCAGAGCAGGACACTGCAGCACAGGAGCTAGCACAACAAAACTCACCAAAATCAGGAACCAAAACAAAAAAAGCAAAAAGGAAATTCAAAAAACTTTTGATCATAGGAGACTCCATGATTCGGGGAGTTGATACCCATCTCCAGCCAGGGGTAATGATCAGATGTCTCCCAGGTACATCAGCATGGAGAGACACTGACTGCATTGCTAAAATTGTTCACAAAGCAGGAGAAAACTTTGACGTTCTGGTACACATAGGGACTAATGATCTCGCTAGCGGGTCAGTTGTGGAGACCAAGGAACACCTGACCAGGCTGGGTGACAAACTATCATCCATTTCATCTGACATCTCCTTCTCTGAGATCCTTCCAGTCTGGGAGAGGGACAGATGGACGGAAGGTCAGAGAAGGGAGATAGGGAGCTAAACATGTGGCTCAAGGGCTGGTGCCAGGAAAAGGACACAGATTTGTAGGAACTGGCAACAGTTTTGGGAGCAAAGTTCTTTAAATTTGATGGATTGCATCTGACTAAGGAGGGAATCAGTGCATTGGGGCAGAAGTTTGATGTCTTTGCAGAATATTTAAACTAGCAAATGGGGAGAGGGGTGCAGCACCCCATACGTCGAATGGGATGAACACCCCTCCCCCCTCAGCTAGTGGTCAAACAGGGATTCAGCATGTTTACAGTTCATTTGCATCACCAGGTAAGAAAAAAGGTCTGTCTCCCCATACGATGTACGGGGGAAATGCCAAACCTCATCCAATAACTGACATACCAAAATCTGGCCAATGGAAAATCATGTACACAAATGTTCACAGCCTGGGAAATAAGATCCCAGACCTGCAGGCAATAATGTCAGAGGCTAAACTGGACATAGTAGCAATTAGTGAGATGTGGTTTACCAGTAACCACACTTGGGAGACTTCAGTACTGGCTATGTACTGTTCAGAAGAGACCGAGGTGCAAAAAGGGGGGGGTGGTGGCCCTATATGTCAATGAAAATATCAAAGCGGACAGAAATTCAGAATACACAAGGAGCCAGAAGAACTGTGGGTCACCCTGGAAACAGGAAATGGGACAGCCATAAGAACTGGGGTTGTCTACAGCCCCAGACCAGGGGGAGGACATAGACATGTTACTGTTAAAAGATATACAAAACATGACAGCTAAAGGGGAGGCTCTGATAATGGGAGACTTCAACATGCCAGATACAGATTGGTCAATACCAGCAGGAACATCTGCCAGAACTAGACACATGGTGGATTCCCTGCATGGGGAGGGCCTCAAACAACTGGTACAATAACCCACAAGAGACAGGGCTATCCTAGATCTAGTACTGACTAACAGGGAAGGGATCTCAGATCTCCAGGTAGAAGGTCATCTGGGGGCCAGTGACCATCACATGGTACAGTTCAATTTGGCCACTACATCTAAATCATCCCATTCCAAGGCAAACATGTGGAACTTCAGAGGAGCTGACTTTGATAAGATGGCCAACAGAGTTAAGCTAGCCCTGGCAAAAAGAAACACAGATGATGGGGTACAGACAAAGTGGGCAAGCATTAACAATGCAATACTTGAAGCAACATCCCATTGTGTTAGACAGAAAAGGAAGTGCAAAAGAAGAAGGAAACCACTTTGGTTCTCAAATACAGTAGCAGAAAAGGTCAGAGCCAAAAGGCTGGCCTTCAGGAAATATAAGGAAACACAGTGGGATGAAGATAGGGAGGCATACCAAACTTCCCTAAGGGAAGCAGGGAAGGTAGTAAGGCAGGTAAAGTCCCAAACTGAGGAAACAGTAGCACGAACAGTAAAAGAAGGTGACAAGTCTTTCTATAGATACATTAGTGAAAGAAGAAAGTCCAGAGAGGGTATTGCTAAGCTCAAAGGAGAAAAGGGGGCATGTGAGGAGGAGGACCCTGTAAAAGCATTTATCCTAAATAGATACTTTTGCTCAGTATTTACTGAAGAGAAGGTAGGGCAGGGCCCACAGCTCAGCACCATGGACACAGGGGGGAGGGAGGTGAGCACTACTCCCTTCACAAAAGAAAGGGTCCTACAAAAGCTCGCTAAGCTCAGGGTGGACAAGGCAATGGGACCTGATGGCATACATCCCAGGGTACTTAAGGAGTTAGAGGTGGAACTAGCAGAGCCATTAGCAGAACTGTTTTGTGAGTCTCTGAGCACAGGAGAGGTCCCAGAAGACTGGAGAAGGGCTCATGTGATCCCACTCCACAAGAGTGGTAGCAGGGTGGAGGCAGGGAACTACAGGCCAGTCAGTCTTACCTCAGTAGTGGGCAAGATTATGGAGGCACTCCTTAAGTCTTACCATAAGGATAGTGCAACACCTGGAATCCATAGGGGCACAGGATCCAAAACAGCATGGGTTTACAAAAGGAAGGTCCTGTCAAACTAATCTCATAGATTTCTTTGACTGGATAACCAGAGTGGTAGACCAAGGGGGAGCAGATGATGTCACCTACCTTGACTTCAGCAAAGCTTTCAACACTGTTCCACATAGAAGATTGATATATAAGCTGGGTAGGCTCGGGGTGGGTCAGAAGTTGGTCAACTGGGTGGCAAACTGGTTGACGGACAGAAAACAGAGAGTGGTGGTAAATGGTGTACTGTCAGAAGAGATGCATGTCACAAGTGGGGTACCTCAGGGATCAGTCCTGGGGCCAGTCCTCTTCAATATCTTCATTAGTGACATTGCAGATGGACTAGAGGGTAGGGCTTGTCTGTTTGCAGATGTCACCAAGATCAGCAACAGAGTGGATGATCCAGATGGGGTGGGCAGAATGAGAAGAGATCTGGATAAACTAGCAAACTGGTCAGAAGAGTGGCAACTGGGATTTAATGCAAAGAAGTGCAAGATCATGCACATAGGGAAGAGAAACCCTGAAGCCACCTATAGGCTGGGAGGGGAGTTGCTGGCAGTCACAAAGGAAGAAAGAGACTTGGGCATGCATCATCACTGATGACCTGAAATCATCCAAGCAGACCTCTAAAGCAGTAGGTAAGGCTGGGGGATGTTAGGGTTTATTGGTAGGGGTATCACAAGTCGTAAGAGGGAGGTAATAATCCCTTTTTACAAGACACTGGTTAGGCCCCATCTGGAGTACTGTGTGCAGTACTGGAGGCTACACCTTCACAAGGATATTAACCAAATTGTGGCAGTCCAGAGAAGGGCAACCAAAATAGTGCAGGGACTGCATCAGAAGACATATGAGGACAGATTAATGGAGCTCAATATGTATACCCTTGAGCAAAGGAGGGAGAGAGGTGATATGATCGAAACATTCAAACACCTTAAGGGCATTAACAAGGTGAAAGAGTCTAACATGTTTAAATATAAGAAAAATAGCAGGACAAGAGGACACAGCATGAGAATAGAGGGAGGCCAATTAAGGGGGAATGTGAGGAAATTCTTTTTCACAGAAAGAGTGGTGGATGCATGGAACAGCCTACCTTAGGAAGTGGTGGTGGCTATGAATACAGTGCAGGGCTTCAAACAGGCATGAGATAGGCATAAGGGAGCAATACAGATGAATGTGGATAGATAGGTCATTGACAGTGTGTGTGTGGCACATTCATTAGGTAGAAAAAATGGGCAGACTGGACGGGCTTTGTGGTCCTTATCTGCCATCAACCTCTATGTTTCTATGTTTCTATGAACTACTAGTGGGCATAGCACCTAGTGCTAAAGTGTCATAAGTCAGAATAGACAGCCATGTCATGTTCCATTTTTGTTCCAAACAAACCCACAAAGATTTTACATATGAACACTGCAAAAAGAAATCTTTAGTTGTTTCTGTCACATTAATACACTCCAAATAGGGGCAATTTATTTCTTCTATTACTTTATGTTTTAAATTACCTCGTGCATTCAGTCTCCCATACATCGCTAGCCATATCGTTTCCCACATAAAACGAGGTAATCTTGGATTATTTAACTGCGATAAGACATCAGAGTTGTGTTCAACTGCACAATTTTTAAAGCTGGGTATTTGTGGATACATTAGAACCATATTTTGTTTGTGTAGGGTAGATACAGTACTTTGTTGAATTTGTTGCTTTGTTAAGCCCCATTTAAACAATTTTTGAGCAGTAGCTCTAAAATATTCCGGGACAAATAGATGGGAGCCTAATTTAGGTGGTACAACTGTCAAATTCCTGAAATATCTATAAAGAATTTGCTTAAACCATCCACAATGTAATAATGCATCACAGTCTGACAACCCACTTTTCACATTATGAATTATGAATAATGCTTGTAAAAAAAGGACTGGGTCAATCATTCCAAGTCCACCTTTATTTTTTGGCAGATATGTATAATATCTTTTGATGGGGTTCAATTTATTTCCCCATAAAAGCATAAAACACAGACCATATAGTTTTGTTTCTCACTTAATCAAGGGTGGAAAAATTAAAGCAATATACAAGAGTTCTGGAATTATAATTTTTTAAAATTTGAATTTGTTCTTGTTTATTCATTTTCCAATGTTTCCATCTATTTATGCTTTTCTCAATATGGGCAATACCCAACTCCCAATTATAGTCAGGCTTGTTTTGTGGTCCAAACCAAATTCCCAAATTTTTGATTGGTTAAGAAGAAATTTCAATTTCCTCAATCTGTCTAGGTACATTAATGATGGGTCCAATATACAAACCTTTACTTTTAGCAACATTCAACCGTGCATTGGCGATAGTGGAAAATGCCTTCAATATATCAAAACAAAGTGGTAAATTACCTGAATCCTGAAAAAAATAAGCAGATATCATCTGCATAAGCTTGGCTCATCAGACTTTCTTCTGCATTAACCCATTTTAGTCCTTCCCACTTTTGTGATTGAGTTACTAGTTTTAATAGAGGGTCTAAAGTATATAGGTACAATAGAGGGCTTAAAGGGCAGCCTTGTCATACACCTGTAGAGATAAGATATCCAGTCATAACCTGTTTATTTATTACTGGATATACCAAAACATTTTTGTATAATAATTTAATATACTTACAAATGGTCCCAGGAATTCTATAATACTGGAATGTAGAAAATAAATAGTTCTGAGAGACTTTGTCAAATGCTTTAGCTTGATCTAGAGAGATAATTGTCCCCGTTAATCCATTTAAAGAAACATAGTCTATTAAATCTCGAACAATCATTGCAGCATGTTGAATCTGTCTTCCAGATATGCCACAATATTGATGCTGAGACACAATCAGGCTAGAATATGTTTTCATCCTAATATTAAATATACTAGCTAAAATTTTATAATCTGTGTTTAACAATGTAATTGGTCTCCAATGTGATATATTAGTTTTATCCCCTGACTTAAATAAAAATACCATAATACAAACCGAAAATGATGGTTTAATATTCCCTGATGCTAAGAGGTATTGAAAAAGACTCATCAAGTAAGTTGCTAGTTCCTCAGGGAACATTTTTATAAAAATCACTAGGTTATCCATCCAGTCCATAGGATGTACCTGATTTAAGACATTTAATGGCCATCAAAACTTCAGATTTATTAATTTTAGTATTTATAACAGAATATATTTTTGGACTAGATGGCAGTTGTACTAAGTGTAGAAATGCTTGTACCTCATTTGGGGTTGGTTCTATATTTGGAATAAGCGATTCTAAATTATTTTTAATCACCGCATCTAATTTGTCTGATGTATCAGCTATATTGCCTGTGGAATCAATGAAGGAACTTATTGACATTGAATGTTTAAGTTCCTTACATGCCACACATGGATCCCCCACTGGGGTTCTCTGCATACCTGATTGAAGAATAATGTTAATGGATTTTGCCCTATCATACTGATAGGTAAGCATATCTAGTTGTAAATTCTTAATTTGCCCCGAATAATCAGTCCTAGATGTATTGGCTAAAAAATACAGTTTTTGTAATTGTGATCTTAATTTTAGATATTTTAAAAACGCCTCATTCCCAATTTTCCTCCCATATTTCATAAAACAAATCTTGAAATCAAGTTTGGAATCTTCCCACCATTCCCCATATCCTCATATAAACATCTGACAGAATCTTGTGCTTTCATTAGGTATTTAATTTGAGATTGAACACTAGGGTCTTGTAGTAAAGCAATATTGAATCTCCATCTATCCTGTTTTGTTTTTAAGCCAGGTTTCATGCCCCTGAACTTCAGTATTAACATAGAGTGATCCAAGAATTCTACCGGTAAAACAGAAAACAGAAAATCCAGAAAATTTTGTGAAATAAAAAAGATGGTAAATTATTGTTGAATATTTACCTCTCTTATAGGTAGTTTTAGAAGTGTCTGATTGGCTAGTCTCACAATTTATTCATTCTGCTGTATCCACTATCTGTGCTAGCATAGCTGAATCACAATATATCTTTTTCCTGGAAATAGAGTTTCCACCCTTTCTTTTAACACCGCAATTAAAATCTCCTCTTAAAATCAGTTTATGGGAGGTAACTAAAAAAGGGTTGTATGTGAGAAAAATGCTGAACTCTTTCTGCCTTCGTTTGTGGACTATACACATTAATAAGTTGAAACATATAATTTCCCCATTTACCATTGATTATTAAAATCCTCCCTGGTATTACATCAATTAATTTAATCAATTCAAAGTCATAGGCAGAGAATAAAATCCCTATCCCATCTGCACAATCTTCCCCAAATGACCAATAAGAAGGTCCCCACCACCAATCTGATTTAAAATAACAAAGCTGTTCAGAAGTGTTCATCCATGTTTCCTGCACAAAACATATATTACATCCTGTGGAATGAAGATAATTGAACACCATCTGTTGTCTCACCACACTCAAAATGCTGTGGACATTTATAGAACAAACTGATAACGTACCCATCAGTTCATAAGTTAGACATCACCATTAGGTTTTTCTCCTTTTTTCTTCTTTTTCCCTTTATACCCCACTAACTCTTGATCAGGGGTAACATGATCTGAGATAGTAGATTGGGAATTCAATTCATCTTGTTCCATCTCTGACTCGTGTTTTTGTATAAACAGGGCTGCATAGTAGTTGTCACAAACAACTTCCATAGGACCAGGAGGGAGGGTGTGGGGATGGGGTTTCAATTTTCTTGTAGATCTACGTACCATTGTAAGAAAGTCTGATGGTTTGCTATCAGTCTCCCAATAACATACTGGTCTCATGGTCAAACCTACTATGATGGGCTCCTGTTGATCAGGGAGAAGAATCTATAGCTACTGATCTTCGTTTTGGGAAGAAAAACATCTTCTATCACAATAGGCTGTTTGGCTAATGCTACAGGGGGGTCAGGGTGGGTCATGTCCATGTCAGTGGGGGGGGGCGGCCTACTGCCTAAGTATGAGATTCACTAGCCTTGTCTTGGGCATATTGGATTAATAGATCTGGGCTACTACAATTGGCTTTGTTCCTTACGGCCCAAGAGCATTCTATAAGGACATAACCATACTCCTCACAAAGATCACATCGTGTATGATTAGCACATTGTAACGAAATATGTCCAGTCTCACCACAGTTGTCACAACGTGGTTTATCATGGGTACTGAATAGATGAGTTCTATTACCATATCGGTAACAAGCCCTCGGTTGTCCTGAGTAAAAACATACTCCTCTGTCTCTCCCTAACATGAAAGAGGTAGGCATGTGACATATACCAGCATCATTTTGTTGTAATTTAACTTTATATCTCCACCCTCCAGTCCAGAATAATTCTGAATCCAAAATTGCTTCTGGATGACTAAGAATTGTGTATTTTTTGGATAGTCAGTATGTGATATCGTCCACATGAACCCCCTCATTGTGGAACATTACAGTAACATTTTTGATGAGGCTTTGTCAAAGGAGTCACCGCAAAGGGGTTCCAAGTGGATGAAAATTTAACCTGCCTATATCTCTCCCAGCATAAATCTAATGCATAAGAGGATCTAAATCTCACGTCATAGTTATCCTCCTCAGATATGTTGATAAAAGCATAAACCTCTCTGGGTGAGAATTTTAGAAATTCCTTCAATAAATATTTCCCCACAAATTGTCTATCAGGTCTGTCAGTCTTGCCTCCCTTGTATCTAATTCACACTGCATTACGTCGTGGCACTGCTTCCTTTTTATTTTTGGTAAATAATTCAGATAATAAGGGCCTGGGGAAGGGGCAGTGTCCTTACTACCAGAAAGGGCCTCAGTATTATTAAACTCAGATAAATTATCTTTAGTATTTAGTAGAGAAGCTACATCTGTCTCAATTTTAGATTGAGTTTCCCCACTTTTACATACAACCTCACATTTCCTCTCAGCCAGTTTTTCTAATGTTCCATTCTTATCTGCTTGTAATTCAGCACATAACTCAGCAGGCTTCCATTCCGGTTGCGTTGGTGAAAATATTAACGTCGGATCCCACTCGGGGTCTGGTAACCATTCTCTTGATACCTTTTGCTTCCACCCCACTTCTACCAGGGCCTTCTGTGGTTTCCAAGTGACATCAAAAAAATCCTCCAGCACCGCAGAATTGGATGCTTCTGCCTTATTCAGCGTTCCGGAGGTTCCCCCTTGTGGAGTCTTAACAGAAGTGTCTTGTGTTTTCCAATTAGAAAAAATCCAGGCCGCTCACTTTTCTTTGCCTTTTAATTCTCCTTTTGACTCAGTGTTAGACTGCTGTTGGCTTGGAAAAAGAAAACACCGTAGCAGTCTCTTGGTCTCCTGCCTTTTGAAGGTAATGCACCTTTTGCTCCATACTGTGAGTAGCCATCGGGAAACTCAGTTTGTTTGTGCTGTCAAACACAAAACTGGACAGTTTGGAAAGAAGCTTAGACTGCATATTTGGGGTGAGCTGTCCAGTCGGACTAGGAGTTTCTAGTAAGTGGCTCGTAGGAGCATTATTTTTAGGATTGTCAGTCCTGGTTTCCCTCACAATTCCAGAAATATTTAATTTACCATCTGTGATACCTGCTACTTTTTTAGGCAAAGAAGCACTTTTAACACTTGTAGCAGACTGCTTTTGAAAGTGCACATCCTGACATTTGTGAACAGGTGCTGTCATAACGCTATCATTCAAGGCTGACTCACCCAGCTGGATCTGGCCCTTTGATGCTCCTGCATCATCGGGTGAAATGGCAGGCCGCTTTGTTATTGTAGCTGTAGATAATGCCTTCTCCTTTGTAGCTTCATGATGTATATCCCGGTGTCGTTCCTCTGTCATTCATTTTTCCTGGAGAACTTGCTCCTCTGGCAAAATAATTTCTTCAGGTTGAACTACTGCAGAAGGAAAAACTTCACCTTGACTGAGATCTTGTGTAGATATGAATATTTCCTGCAGTTCAGGATCCATATCAGTCCCCATTAGGTCAATATCAGTTATCGCTGGGGTCTCTGGTTTGTTCAAGGTAGGAGAGGAGGCCTTCTCTCCCACCTCTACCTCCATCCACATTAAAGAGCACTCTGAACTGGCCATGCTCACAGCCAGCGAGTCCCCCTACTGTCAGAGCAGGGTAATTTCCCTGATGTCCTGGCCAAATTCCCCTCATTCACTAAAAATACTACCAACAGCTTAATCTGGTTCAAGGTCAGTTGGCATTCATCTGTATCTCCCTCACCTGGTTGTGCCTAAAAATAGGCAGAATTTGTCTAGTGCACTTACCCGATCAACAAAAACTAAATAAATAACACAATATATTCACTGTTACAGAAGCGCAAAAGTTAACAATAGCAACATCATGCAAAAAAAAAAAATAGTATTGAGTTGAAGTTATACAGTAATAATGTTTAGCAGACATAGTTAGATTACTAAGTGCAGGAATGAAGTGTGGCAGCAGCCTGCAGCAGATTTTGCCCAAGTGAGAGGAGAGGGGATTAAAGGATGAAGAGAAGATAGTAGAGGGGATGTGAGTCTACCTGAGTTAGAGCCATGGATATCAGGCAGCTAAGATGGGCAATCACAGTGGTTTGCTTGGGCTATGATGAGGTGGAGGTCTCTTTTGAAGGGGCCAATCTTATTACATTACACGAGGGAGGCTGGAAGGTCATTAATCCATGTAGGCCCCTGGTATGTTAGAGCACACTGGGCAAATGTGGTATGCTTGAATGGAAGCTGGAGTGAGCTAAATACTTAACTAAACATTTCTTGAGGGACTGCAACAGAAAATCAGTTTGCTCGGTCTTCAGTTAATTGTCACCTTCTAGTTCGGATAGTCTTACAGCCTTGGAAACTTAAAGTTTCCAACACTTTCTCTAACTATTCAGAACTTGAGCTGTGGCTCAGAACTTGTTAACTGGTGTCCATTTAATTTTTACAACCTTTGCATTCTTTATTTGTTTTTGTTATGGTTTATACAAAGTATTGCACTTTGTCTTACAAAATACATATATGTTTACAAGTTCACTCAGCCTACTGTTAGATTTTAGCTTACATTAGTTGTTGTACTTCTAGCAAACCAATTTACTGTTAGTGTAGTAGTTCAATTCTTAGTGTACAAATATGAGTTACCTAAATATTGCAACTTGGAATGTACAGGGACTTAGATCTCCTGTAAAGCCCTTTCTTATCTTAACAGACATAAAATAGACTTTGCATTTTTACAGGAAATACTGATAAGGCTGAAAGACCTGTTGGAAATTGGGTGTCATTTGCTGAATACAGTTGTTTTAATTCAAAGAAAAGAGGAGTAGTGACTCTTATAAGGAAAAATATTAACTTTACTAAAACTTCCCATGTTAAAGACCCTGAAGGACAATTCCACATCTTGTCTAGTATTCTTAGTAGGAAAAATGTCTTGGTCTGTAATATCTATACATCTACTATCAGGCACGTTGATTTCTTTACCAAGTTGTCATTCAAATGTAGCAAAATTTTAGATAATGAGTTAGTCCTTGGTGAAGACTTTCATGAAGACAGTGATCGACTTTTAGATAAAACCGTTTTTACTAATCTTACTCAGGTCACTAAATCTAGGAAAGCATTTCAAATGTTAACGCATGATTTGGGATTATTAGATGCCTGGAGGACAGCACATCTTCAAGAAAGAGATCACTGTATTACTGTACTTTTTTCCTATCTGCCACAATTCACTCAGCCGACTGAATTACATTTGCGCCCCCTTAACAATGTGTAATGACCTAGTTTCCATCAATTATGAATGCATAATGATATCAATGATCTGCATAGACAACCCTGTGACCAGCCTAGGTGGAGATTTAATTCATCCTTGCTACAAGTACTTGATTTTAGGGATTGACTCAACAAAGAAAAAGCATATTCATGGGAAACAAAGTATACATCAGTGGTAGAATAACTGGATATGCAGCAAACAAAATCAGGCAAAGAGATCTCCTAGAAAAAGAAAAACTATTGTCCCACATACAAGGTCTACATAAACATAATTCTAAAGCTAGACAAAACCTAATTCATTAGATTGTTTTGCTAAAATATGAATTTAACAAACTGCTTTCCCAAACGTCTGAATATATCTTATTCAGGACATGCCAGAAATACTGGGAGCGAAGAGAAAAAGCAGGTAAATTACTGCCATGTTGTCTAAACAAAAAAAACTCCAATAGCACAATCAGTCACATCCAAAAATCCAATAACTCTATTACACATGATGCCAAGAAAATTAATGATAGCCTTCTGAGAATTTTACTCTTTACTATGCAATTCTACACAGAAAGAAATTCTTCTTAACATTTCTGACTTCCTTGCCTCTGTTAAGTTTATGAAAGTATCTGGCGAAGATAAAAATGGAGTAGAAGTTCCACCCTCTCTGCGTGAAGTTAACACCGCCACTGCTTCCTTTGTATATTGAAAGGCTGCTAGACCTGGAGGGATTACTACTGAGGCCTATAAACATTTAAGTCCCATAATCTCCAAACTCTTAAATTTAGCTTTTATTGAATCTTTCAAAGTCAATACTCACATAATGTCCATGAATGAAGCTTTCATATCACTGTTACCCCCAAAAAATGAAAAGGCCTGCTAGATTCCTCGAATTGTAGACTGATATCTTTATTAAATATTGATTATAAGATTGTGGCTATAGTTGTTTCCTTTAGCTTACAATCTGTAATACAGAAGCAGACTGGAAAGGAACAAGTTGGTTTCATGGAGGGCAGAAACTCCTCTAATAACTTTGGAAGACCATTCTCTATTTTATGGGCATTCAAGAAATAAAAAGTTTCCACAGCTCTCCTAGACCTCGATACTGTATAAGTGAAGCATTTGACATTCAAGAATGGTCCTTTCTCTTCAAAATATTAAAGACATTCAGTTTTGGACCCAACATATGTTCCAGGATTTAGATGATGTATACACCACCACAATTAGCTATTATTTTTAATGATCATGGATCTCAACCTTTTATTTTGAAAAGGGGCACCAGACAAGGTTGCCCTTCATCTCCTCTCCTATTTATTCTTTTCATAGAGCCCTTGATTAGCAAAATAGCTGAGGCCACCAACATTCATGGAACTGACATGGGTGAAAACTCAAACAAATTTCACCTATGCAGGTGATTTAAGCAATAATGCATGACAGGGAGTGGGTTGTGCTGGGATAACCTCATGCCTGGGTGGTTGGGTATGAGGCCTCAAGCCGAGTGCATCCAATGTCCCAGAAGTGAGGTTATCCCAGCACAACCCACACCCTGGAGCAAGGGTGTCAGCAGGCATACACACTGTACTCAGCAGAGTACAGTAAAAAAAATCAGGCTGGGGCAACAAATCAGGGAGGGGCAACAAAAAGAGGAAAGTAAGGACATTGTGAGTCACATTGTGTTTGTGTTGCACTGAGCCCTTTTGCCTTTGTTGTTTGCTATGGGGCATTGATGCCACCAGACAAATACACAAACAAGAACAACTTACCAGACAGGCAGAAAAAACAAAACAAGGAGGATTACAGGAAGAAACACTCAGAAATGACAAATGGGGGGGTATTGTTGGTGTGGCATGGCAACGCATATTTTGGTTTATGTTTACATAATGGGGGGGGCAACAGTGCATCAATTTTGAGTACAAGTTTAAAATTTCTGGCTACACCCCTGCCCTGGAGTGCTTTATTGCTATTATAAAATGGCTCATTGTTGTACAAAATAAAAAAATGTTTTTAGTAGATTTTTATTGTGGCAATATATCTCTGTTTCTTAAATGTACGGCATCCAGCTCATCATCTAAATAGTCATCACAGTCCAAATGATCATCATCCAAGGCATCCAAAGCAATACAGTGAGGTTGTGCTGGGATAACCTCACTGTGCCAGGGACACACTGACCAATCAGAGACCAGGAAATTTTCTTGCCATTGTATAATTGTTATTAACCATCTCTCAACCCCACTTCTCTATCTCCAATCTGCCACTCATTTTGGGAACAACTGGGGAGATATCAGGCCAAAAAATGAATTGGAACAAAGCCTAGGGTTTATTATTTAATGTCTCTACCAGTGAAAGAAACAGGTTGATTTCATCCTGATATCAACTGGGCCTCAAAATCCCTAACATACCTAAGAATGGCAGTACACAGTTCACTTAAACAAATACTGGACGCTAACTTATGCTCCCTTGTTACAGTGTTACAAGATTATCTAAACAAATGGAATAAATCATACCTGTCATTGTGAGGGGAAAATCAGTGCCCTAAAAATGATCATAGACCCTGAAATGTTGTGTTTTAAATTTAACCTTCCCTCAACTGTAACTGGTTTAAGAAAAGTGACAAAATAATATCTTCCTTTATATGGGATGGGAAGCACCCCAGATTGAACTTAAAAAAGTTTAAAGCTGACAAGAGACATTTTGGCTTTGGTTTGCCATGGTGACAAGGCTATCACTGGCTTTTTTATTGAAAACAAATGTCTGGTTTTGACCTGCTCTAAATCCAGGTCCTCCTCTATCGTTACAGATTGAATGTAACCTAGCTAAACCTCTCTGTTTAACTAACTAGTTTTTTTCTCATGATCAGCACTCATTTGAAGCAATATCCTTTAATCTCAATCTCCATGTGGATTTAAAAATTAATTTCCTCTTTTATGAATAACAAATCTCGCCCTTTGCAATAACACCCTTTTGGAATAACCCCTTAATTCATTAGCTACTTTCCTTTATTGAAAATCAAAATAAATTCAAAATGTATAAGCTTTCTTTCTGGTTCTACCTACAAATGCCACAAGTATTGCAAGGTAAAATTTTAAATGTTGACTTCATATTTCAGCAAAATAAGGAATGGTCCCAGCTTCATAAAGTGGTCAAAGGAGGAAAAGTGGCAGTCTAGTTTATAAGGTAACTACAGAATCTGATATCTCTCGCACCACTTCAGCTAGATTAACAAGCATTTGTCAATGCCAAATGTTTGCTTGCTGGCATTGGCATTAGTAGTGTGGGAGTTACAGAGTTGCATAATAGGAATGGCAGTGACGTATTCAACTGAAGCCGACCCCACCACCACCCCGCAGAGACTGACAGACATTGGAGTGTGCCTTTGGGTTGTCAGGCATAACGGCCATGCCATTTCACCACACCCTGCCCTGCAGACACTGACAAGTGTCACGGTGTGCCTTGAGGTCTTTGGCCCTTATGCGCACCCCATTCCATCAGAAAAATGGTGAGATGGGTGCGGTATAGGAGAATGGGGTGAACTTTGGGGCAGAAGAGTCCAAGGCATACATCAATGCCTTTCACTGGCTGCAGGGTATGGAATGGTATGAGCATTATAGGCGAGAATCCCAAGTCATACCCCTGATGCCTGTCATTCTCTACAGGGTGGGGCGTTATGGTTGGAAACCCTAGCGCCTCAGGTATTCGTTGGTATTTTCACTCCAAATTTTCAACATGTTTTTTTGTGACCCCCACCTCATGAACAGTGGCAATATAAGTTTGTTAGCCAAAAGCTGATTTTGCACAGCGACTACGGCATTTAGCACCACAGGTGCAAAAACACATTCCGAACAGGATGTGAAAAATGACAGCTGTACTGTTCATGGGGAGGTGTAAAAAATGGCAATGTTGAAAATCTGCAGTGAAAATATTAAAAAAACTGGTGAAGTCATGAGCGTGCATAGAAACTGTGCAATGCACACCCGTAATGTAATTGGTTTAGGGATTTTTTACAGCAGTTTGTCAACACATGCATTTTGGGACCTCCAATTATGGACAATGTCACTGTGATTTTCTTTATCTGTCCCGAACAATGATTTCCTACAGCGACCACGCATCTCTGCGCTGAAAGTGTGAAAACACATTTCGGCCATGTTGAGAAAAATGACAGTGGTACTGTTCATAAGGAAGTGTGGAAAAATGCCACTGGTGAAAATCTGGACTGAAAATATTACAAAGTCATGAACTTACGAGGGTGCGTGGAAACTGCGCAATGCTCACTCATAACATAGTCTTTTTATGGACTTTTGTCACCACATTTTCAACATAGCCATTTTAAGACCTCTGCCCATGAACAGTGTAATTGTGATTTTCTTAATCTGTCCCAAACATTGCTTTCGCACACCGACTGCACCATTGTGCGCTACATGTGTGGAAACACATTTTGGGTGACATGTGAAAAATGGCAGCTGTACTGTTCATAAGGAAGTGTAATAAAATGGCAATGCTGAAAATCTGGAGTGAAAATATTGAAAATTCGCAAACTTAGGAGTGTGCGTAGGAACTGCGCAACGCACGCTCATAAAACAGTCATTTTTAGAAATTTTTTCACCAAATTTTCAACATAGCCATTTTAAGACCTCTGCTCATGAACAGTCTTGCTGTAATTTTCTTAATGTGTCCCATACATTGATTTTGCACACTGACTGCGCCATTGTGAGCTACATGGGTGGAAACATGTTTTGGGCAAGATGTGAAAAATGACAGCTGTACTGCTCATAAGGAAGTGTGGTAAAATGGCAATGTTGAAAATATGGAGTGAAAATATTGAAAATTTGCGAACTTACCAGCGTGCATAGGAACTACGCAATGCATGCTCGTAAAACAGTCATTTTAAGGAATGTTTCCACCAAATTTTCAACATAGGCTTTTTGAGGGCCCACCTTATGAACAGTGGCAGTGTCATTTCATTAATCAGTCCGGAAAGGTGATTTCACGTAGTGACTGCAAAATCACCCTTCTGGCCTGATTAACACCATGACAGTTCAAGAATTCATGAGGAGGGGTCCCAAAAACCCCATGTTGAAAATTTGGTGCCAAAATTCCCCAAAATGTCTGAGATATGCAGCAAAGTTGAAAACCCCTATTTATTACATTATACAGCTTACCGGCATTTCCTCAGTTCGCGATCGGCTTTAAAGAGTGCAGATGTGGTCCGGTCCACGAAGATCATTGCGCCAGACTCCGGGGTAAGTATGGGGTGAGGGTGTGGAGAGGCAGGGTGCACAGTGGGTGGAGTGCGGGTGGGGGCAGGGAGACTGCGAGGACCCTTTTTATTTGCAGGGTTTTTATTATTAAGTGACGCGGGAGGTTTATCACACTGGGGTGGGCTCCCAGCATGGCAGCTGGAAAGGCTGTTTAGGGGGGGGCTGGAGCCAACGGGGGATTGGGCACCCCCCTCAGCCACAACAAGCTTTGCCACACTGGGGTTGGCTCCCAGCGTGGCACCTTGAATGTGTTTTGGGGGGAGCATGGAGCTGATGGGGGATTGGGCACCCCCGTTGGCTATATGGACTTGTGCCACGCTGGGGTGGGCTTCCAGCGTGGCAGCTGTAAGGCTGTTTTTGGGGGGCGTGGAGCCGACGGGGGATTGGGCACCCCGTCGTCCATACCGATGTGTGCCACGCTGGGGTGCGCTCCCAGCGTGGCACCTGGAAAGCTTTTTGGGGGGGCATGGAGCCGACAGGGGATTGGGCACCCCCATCGGCCATGCAGTATGTGCGTGGGGGGAGCGTGTGAGCATGCAATATGCGTGCGTGTGGAGGGGGAGGGAGCTCTGCTCACTGAAGTGGAGCTCTCCCTTTCAACTGTGTGCCACTGCATTTTCAACTGCTCTCAGAGACAGCTGCAGCAGTGGTTGGAGACCTGGGGCCGTGCCTGCAAACACACTGACTGAATTGGACGATGGCTGCCACACTTCCGAAAACTCGCATGATGGCACTATGTTTCTTGCACATGCATGCAAGCAAACATAAAAAGGGAAAAAGAACTAAAGATAGTGATATCCCAAGAGCTCTAGTCCTTACTGTGGACTAATACTTACGTGCAAAAGAAATCCAATCTAGACTAGTGCAATTCAAGATCTTACATCACTACTACCTGTTTCCAGATAAAATGTATAACTTATCTCACTCTGATTTTATACACTGCCTAAATTTAATGCTCCATCAGCCAACCTACCTCACATGTTATGGTTTGTCCAGACAGCTTAATAGTTTTGAGACAAGTACATGATATTTGTCAGCAGATCCATGATCTAGTAATTCCACTTTCTCCTCCCTTTGGAGTCAGTGACACCTTTCCCTCCATACTGACCCCTCCCTGCCAAGACTGGAACAACCCTCTACTCTTGTCTCCACCTCCAAAGAAAGCTCAGTGAACGAGCTGGATCTTTGTGAATGAATGAGCCTGTGCTTGTACAAGCATGCGATCATTCATTCCAGCCAGGACAATCAAGTGGCCAGCCTTGGTGGAGAGTGGAGAGCTGTGCTGATCGCCTGCTTGGGGTCTGGGTGGGAGTGGAGGGGTGGCAAATATGATGGAGAGACACTCCCTGACTGGGTGGGGACTTCACTAGACACCAGGGGTGGGATATTCAGACTGCGCCAGGCTGTGGCGCAAGCCTGGGTGCAACGCAACTTGGATGCACAGGGGCATTGACAGGGTGATATTCAATGGAGCTGCACCATGGCACAGCATAGTTGAATATCACTCCTTGGCCACCACAGTGTACATGGAGCAATGGCACTGCATTAGCGCAAGTGGCCAGAGTGGAGCAGGGGATGCGCTAGCGCAAGTACCACTGCGATAGGCACAACTATCACAATATTCAAAAGTGCACATGCAAATGGGTCCATAATGTATGCAAGGCACAAATGGGACCATTTGCATGACATTATAGCTCCATTTTCATGCAGGTGTGCCAATCCTCGGCGACTTGTGCCTGGTGCCCTGCCAGGCTGCATCCATCAAGGACTGACACCCCCTGCACAAGCTGCAAAGTGCCCCACTGCCTGATCGCGGGCATATGGTAATATGAATAGTCCTATATCCCTGGTGATCCAATGGACCGCTCACAGCCTGATCGCAGGCATGTGTTCTTATGATCAGTCCCATATCCCTGGTGGTCCAGTGGACCGCTTGCAGCCCGATTGTGAGCATATTTTTTAAGGATCAGTCCTATATTCCTGGTGGTCCAGTAGACCGCATGCAGCTCGATCGTGGGCATGTGTTCTTATGATCGGTCCTATATCCCTAGTGGTCCAGTGGACTGCATGCAGCCCAATCGTGGGCATCAGTAATATCTGATGACAAACCAAACCAACCCTGGTGGTCCAGCGGTACCCCTCCCCACCACCCACTGAACCCCACCGCCCGCTCCCCCAGTCAGTGGCAGACGGCAGCTCCCACCCACTTGCTGTCCCACTGCCCGCTGACTGACTCCATACAGTAGGGCCGTACCCCCATTGGTCCACAGCGTAAGCCAATGGGTGTGCAGTCCGTACCATACTACACAGTCCAGATATGTGACTGGATCCATTCACATTTATGGACTGTGTAGTACAGTATGGGCTGCATGCCCATTGGCTCACACTGTGGACCAAAGGGTGTACAACCCTACTGTACAGGGTCAGTCGGCGGGTGGTGGGGCAGCGAGCCGGTGGGGAGCTGCCACCCGCCGCTGACCAGGAGGAGCAGGACGGTGGGGCTCAGTAGGTGGGTGGGGAGGGGGGTACTGCTGGACCACCAGGGTTGGTTTGGTTTGTCACAAGATATTACAGATGCCCGTGATCGGGCTGCGTGCAGTCCAGTGGACAACCAGGGATATAGGACCAATCATAAGAACACATGCCCACAATCGGGCTGCGTGTGGTCCACTGGACCACCAGGGATATGGGACTATTCATATTACCATATGCCTGCGATCGGGCAGTGGGGCACTTTGCAGCTTGTGCAGGGGGCATCGGTCCCCGACGGCTGCAATCTGGCAGGGCTCCAGGCGCAAATCTCTGGGAATTGGTGCACCTGCATGCAACTGGGGCCATAATGTCATGCAGATGGTCCCATTTATGCCTTGCATACATTATGGCCCCATTTGCATGTGCACTTTTGAATATCATGGTAGTTGTGCCTATCGAAATGGTACTTGCGCTAGTGCATCCCCCTGCTCCACTCTGACCACTTGTGCTGGCACAGTGCCACTGTGCCATGTGCACTGTGGGTGGCCAAGGAGCGATATTCAACGACGCTGTGCCATGGCACAGCTCCGTTGAATATCACCCTGTCAATGCCCCTGCGCATCCAAGTTGCACTGCACCCAGGCTTGTGCCACAGCCTGGCACAGTCTGAATATTCCACCTCAGGGATTTTAGTTATACACATACACACACACACACACACACGCTCATATATAAACTTGGGCCGGCGATCAGTTGGGGGGGCACTAGACACCATGGTGCTGGTGTTAGGGGATTCCCCATTTGTAACTTCTACTTGCTTTGGTTTTTTTAGGTGGAATTTGCATTTAAAAAACCCCAAAGCAAGGCAAAGTCACATATGGCAAATTTCCATTAATTTGGGCCAATTTCACAAACTGCTTCTTGGAGGCAAGTTGGCAACTTCACCGCCTATTTGACTGCAGAGTAAAACTTCACTGCATCTCTAGTCAACTCTGGTATCAAAAATAAGCATATACAGAGAGATGAGAAGCATTTTCTTCTGTTTCTGAAACTCACCAAAGCAAAGGCTGTAGTCTGTATATTAGTAACTATCTACATTGTGCCTCAGTCCAGGACACCAACCATTGAAAAAATGATGGAAGCCCTAAAGCACTTGTTATTATATACAGATACAATATCAACGAGGTACAATAATAATGGGAGGCGATTTTAATTTAAGAGTTGGGGATAGACCTGAAGATGGGGGAAATTACTGGAATCTGGATGATGCCCTAAACATCCCCATAAGATCTTTTTTGGATCTAAGAATAAATAAACATGGGCAGATACTACTGGACATTTTGAAAACCTGTAATATGCAGATGTTTAATGGCAGATGTCCTGGAGACAGGAAGGGTAGCTGGACTTTTCCATCAAAAAAGGGAGGGCATGTTCTGGATTACTTTTTAATTGATGCTATTTCATTTCATACAGTTAAGGGCATGAAAGTCCTGTCTATTTGTGACTGTTACCATATTCCTATTATGCTTAAAATGAAACCTTTAGAAGGGCACATGAAAGGGAATGTGCAAAAAGGTTTGATGCCGATGAACACATGCTCTTATGTAATCATAGAAAAACAATCAAATGGCCCTGTGGGATACAAGGAGTTTTGTGGGATATTTTATATTGTGATGACTATGGAAGGTTAAAGAAACAAGGTATAGCCCCAGCACAAATACACAGAAAGCTCAGAAATAATTGCAACTCTTCTGTAAGCAGTGGTACAGATATAACTGAATTGCTGGAAAATAAGATGGTGAACTCAATAGGAAGCCAAAGTATAAAGAAAAAACAACAAAATCTGATTACGGGTAAGTAGCTTGATGCAGAATGTATAAATGCCAGAAAAATTATGACAAAAGAAGGTAGATGAAAGAGGAAAACATTACTTCCTGAGTACAGAATTGCATTTTTAAACTTAAGGAAGGAAAATAATTTGTTAGTGGATAATAAAAAATCAAGATATTCTATTATGTTACAGCAGTTATTACAGAACTCTGTTAAAGAGAAGGACACCAAAACCTTTTGGAACTTAGTTGCACACGGCACAAGGAACCTAAGATACAACTTGGAGGCAGCAATGGTACCTATGGAGTGGCTAGTGCACTTTAGACAGATATACAGAGTTGGGGAGGCAGGGGTCTGTACAACTGAAACAATAAGAAAGGATATTCTGGAACCTCTCCCAGGGACAGAAAGTACCTGGTTGGAGTTTACATTAGAGGAAATGGTGGATAAAAGACCAGAAGAACAACAAGGCCCCTGGTATAGATAACACAGAGGTGAAGGTTTACCACATAGTCCTGTTTGGTGGGCAGAACTGTTTACTTCCATTTAATTTGTTGGCAAAAATGGAAAGCGTACCAGAAGCCTGGACAACTGGAGTAGTGGTTCCGATCCACAAAAGGAGTCTATATATGACCCCCATGTTGTATTATTTTATTTATTTATTAATTTTTTGTACAATTGGATTTGCAACCTTTGAGCCAGAGGCTTGTTTACAAAGGTACCTCATCATAGATAGGATAACAGTGTTACAATATTACAATGGGTTGACATACAGATTTACACAGTAGTATACAGACATTGTTACATATATTTTGTACATTTCATAAAGCAGTAGTTACATAAATACAGATATCTGGCAGGGGGGAATGAAGGAAACAATGTGGGGGGGGGAGAGGAGGCAGTCCGGAGGACTTTGTTGAAGTGTACCTGGTGATAGTTACTCTTCTGTGTTTTAGTTTAACATTGTTTTCCAGATTATTATTAGCAAATTGCATTGGTGGTTGGAAGAAACACAGACACTCTCTATATATCAGTCAGGATTTAGACAGGGAAATCCACTTTAGACCCAATCTGACATTGAGTCATTTAATTTGAAACTATGTTAGGACCAAGAAAAGAAATTTGCTGCTTTCATAGCTATTAGAGCTGCATTTAACAACATAAACAGAAAATATCTATGGGAAAGATGAGGGAAAAAAAGTAAATCCCAAACTTTTGGCACTAATTAAACTATTGTATAAGAATACCAAAGCTACAATTAGATATGGACAGGATAGAGCCATGACAGAAGCCTTGGAGATCAATTATGGAGTAAGGTAGGGGTGTGTATTGACCCCAACTCTATTTAACATTTATATAGAATAATTAGTTGAAGATTTATAACAAGTTGAGACTTTCCTGCCTTCAGTAGATAAAACACCTATCAAGATCGTATTATATGCAGATGATGTGGTTTTACTATCACAGACCCATCTAGGGCTAAGGAGAGCATTAGAATCAGGTACAAGTTCTTTGGCAGAATTAGACCAAGAGCTAAATACACACACACACACACACACACACACAAAAAAAAAATATGACCTTTGAGAATGGTAACACTAAGCTAAAATCATGGAATAGCAATAATCAAATTATTCAGGATGGAATATGGATGAACAAAAGGCAAATGTGGTCACTACATATCAAAACAGTAAAAGAAAAAGCAACAAAAACATTGCAAACAATCAATCGTTTTACCCATATAGTCACAGAAAAACTCATATATAGAGCAGAAAAGGTGCTATGAAGCAAAAATATCTTGCCAAGTGCTTTATGGCTCAGAGATTTGGGCATCATGAGTAACCCCAAAGAATTAGAGGTATTTCAGAATCAGTATCTAAAATGCTAGTGGGTGCCCTGAGATACATCCTCAGTGCAGCTATTAGGGCTGAAGCTGGAACACTTTCCATGCAAACACTGATACTGAACAGGTCAGTAAACTTTTGGTACAGGATTATTTGCTCTCACTTAACAAGCCTTATGATAAACTGTTTGAAAAAGGCAAGACTCAGTGGGAGGTAACAATTCTGGTTTATCCACTTGAATGAGAAACTAAATAGAATGGGTATGGAAAAGTATTTCACCCTAGAACTAAGGAACTTTACCTAAATGAGTGGCAGACACAACTGTCCTAGTGTCCCCACTCCCAAAAAAGATTCACTGGCTCATCCCCCTTGGTAGGCATGGAAAAGGAAAGGGGGGGGAATGATGGGATGATGGACAGGTGGGGCTCAGGCAAACAAAAGAGGGGATGACATCACAGGGAAGGAGGAGCAAAAGGAAAAAAGGAAAGAAATGGATTGGCTCAAGGGAAATAGGGGAGGGGTCCAAACTGAGGGGTATATAATCTTGAGCACAGTGATTTTCTCCCTCTTTTGTTACTTTCAGTTTAAATAAGCTTTTTTCCATGACTGAGAGCAGCACCTCAGATCTGGCAAGCATAGCGTGGTGAACTAATTGTGATTTTGCTCAATTGGATGCTTTAATCAGCCTTACTAGTGCTGTGTATTTAAAAAAAAAAGCATTTCTGGGCATTGTTCCAGCATGAGAGAGGAGAGGGCCTAGGCCACATGAAGGACACGGACCACAACACCGACGGGAGAAGGTAAAAGGCCTGGGAGAAGGCATGAGGCAGCATTTTTTGTTGTAATTTGCCTGTTGCTGCTGCAAGGAAGAACTGGGTGGCATAAGGAGTGAGGCTGGGTGGTGAATATAATAAGCTAGACACGGGCACCTCCAGCGGCATAGTTAGGGTCAACTGCTTTAGTAAAGGTTAGGCCCTTTGTTGGCTCCTTGAGGATATGTGGATGTTGCATTGTCCAGGATCCCGACAATTGAGGTAGTTTGTGGTGGTTAGTCAAGTTACTATGGTGGGATCGTTTGAATGCAAGAAAAGGACCAAACAAGCCAAGTCGGGCAAAAAGAGAGTGAGTTGGGGGGGGGGAGTTTCGACTAGGGATGAGCTGTGTCATTGTTGGGCTGTTTTAAGCTGTAATATGAGGTAGCTTCATGAGGTCCTGGGATGAGTCATGGGATTTGTTGAGCTGTTTGGTTGGGATAGTTTTTGCTTTGTGGGTTGTAATATGGGTGTAGCTTGAAGGGGTCCTGGGACGAGCCATGAGATTTGTTTGGCTGTTTGATTTGGTTGGTTTTGCTTCACGGGCCAAGAGGGTGCGAGCAAAGGAGTCAGGCAGGCAGAACTGCATCATTTTCCCCACAGCATGTGTGGGATGGGAAGGCCCAAAGGCTTTATTGGGGCAAGAGAAGGCTTTCAGATGGTTTGCTTTGGGGGAAGGCTTGCTAAATAGGGAGAGTGTGGAGTGCTTTGTAGGCTGAACCACTGCGGGCCCAGATACAAAAAATAAATAAAAACAGAAGGGAGAGAAAGGCAACGAAGTACCGCAGTGCAAAGGGGGTGTGTGAGTCCATGGCAGGGTTTTTTTGGGGCCGAATGCTGCTGAAGGGAAGCTAAAGTGTTTTGCCTGACCGCATGGGGGGGCATGTACCAGAAAGGCCTAGACTGACCGCATCATCTCCGAGGACAGTAATACTGGGAGAGTCCACCACACAGTGCACAAGAAGAGCTGATCAGTGGAGTTTTTTTTGAGGGTTGTTTCAAGGGGCGGCTGATTTCACCTAAGGAGGGAGGAGTGGCCTGGACAGACTCGAACATGCATAATGGGAGCCACCATGTGGTGGTGGTGGGGAACCAGGCCACCGACACTTGCAATAGGAAAAACAACAACTTTTTCTAACAATATCGATCCTCATGTGATTCACTCAATACTAACAGAGGGCATGATATTATTTGAAGATAAAGTGTTTTTGCTGAATTTCGTGAAGATTATTGGGAGGATAGCACTGTAAGCATGACATTGGGAGATCACAGAATTCTCCCTGGTTTATTTGGAATGGCAAGTAGCATACTGAGTGGATAACATGCACATTTTCAAACTGGATCCTCAAATAAGGCCCAATAAGGCACACGTGAGAGGTACAGCTGCTATAATGCTAGGTTGGGCCAGACTGGAAAACTGGGCAGCTGAGTCATAGCAACACAGGGACCTTGAGCGACTCTAATTGAGGCCTGGACGGGGATCAGCTGGGGGAAGACAGCAGTAATTTAGATCGAGAACAGGCAGAACCAATTAAAAAAAAAAAAGAGGATAATAAAGGGGCTGCGGAGAGAAGGCAGCCTAATTTTAAGTAGAGATGCCCTCTTCGATTAGCATTAGGGGGCCAAAAGAGACCCAAGACCTGTATCAGAAGGGGACATCAAAACAAAAAAAGTAATATATATAGGACCACATAACTGAGAAGGCAAGGGAAGCGAGGAAACAGTAAGGACGACAGGGGTGGGGGCAGTGAAAGAAAAGGGCACATAGCTAACAATGTTTCCATTTATGTGTTCACAGCATTCTTGTTTCTGTTAGGACATGGCTCCCAAGAAGAGCAGACCATCCAAGGGGGACACCTACCATGCCATAATGGATTTGGCAGCAAAAGCCAACAAAGTTTGGGAAATGGTGGAGGGATTGAAGCCAGACAGACACGGTGAAAAGCGAAAGATGGCTGGCCGGGGAAAGAGCAAAGGTGGGAAAAGGCCACTGACTAGACCTAGGGGCCCGGAGAGACCAGTCAGACCCCTCAGCCTGGATGGACTGGAACCCATCCCAGTGCCCCCAGTGCCATTTCTGTAGCCGGAACCACTTCCTGCACCCATTCCAGAACCCAGCTCTCCTCCAGTTCCTCTACCTCCACCACCACCAACTCTAGTGCCACCCAGCAGCCCAAAGCCCAGCGGGCTGGAGGGACCTACTCCAGGAGCAGCTCCATTACCAGAGCCCAATATGTTAGCAGGTAAACACTGGGGGGGGTACTATCAAAGAATACATGGAGCAAATGATTGCAACCATAGGAGCAGATGGTGTAGGCCAGTTTGAGGAAGCATTAAGGGACATCAAAACAGGAAAAAGGGAGCAAGGAGAGGAAGGCCAGAGGAACACGGCAGGTACGGAGGGTGAGGGGACAAGAGAAATAGGGTCCCCAGGAATGAGAGTAGGTGAGCATGTGCCACTCACCACTAAACAAAAAGATTTGGAAGGGCGAATACGTGGACGTATTCACGTTAGTAAGCAGAGAAGTGGTCACAAAGTATGATGAGAGGGAGAATATAAGAAAAAGTGAGATGGCAGCAGCAGCGGTGCTGCTGGGGAAGAAAGAGGACACATTTACAAAGGGAAAAACATGGGAGGGGTGGTTTGTAGGTTTCGCCACCTACTCAGTGACAGCACCGAAGAAGAAGCCAGAGTTAGGGATTCCATTAATTACTTATTCCTTGATTATTTTCAGGTCAAAGGTGAAGGGAGGTTTTAGGTGGTTATATTATAATGAGTTCTTCAGGCAGAGGATGGCCACCAATGTGGATGTGAGATGGGACACAAAGCAACTAGCTTTATGGATGGATTATGTCACTGATCAATCCACACCAGACTGGGAGGGGGGCAAGAAGCAAATGTTGATACAGAATGCTTCTGGGCCTACAACAGGGCATTTTGCACATGGCCTCAGTGTAGATTTTAACATGCATGTTCTAAATGTGGAGGGACACACTTAGCAGTCAAGTGCCAGACCAGCTGGAGTAACTGCGGTCAGATCGGGGGGAGCCTGGGATTCGGAGGGCAGAATTTTTGAGAGAGCCAGATGAGTGGGACGGGGTCAGACATGGAATAGGGGGTTCTGGGGAAGGGGGTTTACAGGGAGGGGAGGTCAGGGTTTCTGAGGAGATGCTGGAGACAAAAGGGTTAGGGGGGGGATGTTTTAGCAAGGACTCCCATAAGGGTGGAGGTCTTGGCCCAACTTCTACAGGATTATCCAGATATGAAAGCATGAGACAGATTAATACAGAGTTTTAGGCAAGGTTTTAGTTTACAATTCCAATCTCCCAGGGTATCCAAGGAGGCTAAGAACTTAGGATTCATAAAAGGAAAAGGAGGTATTCTATGGAATAACATTTTAAAAGAAAAGGCAGAGCGGGGAAGGTGGCAGTCCTCTTTATGGGCCCACCAATGGACAACTTAAGGATTTCCCCATTGGGCCTAGTACCAAAAAAGTAGCCTTGGGAGTACAGAGTTATTCACCATTTGTCTTACCCAGATGGAGAGTCGATGAATGACTATATCTCAGGGGAGGATAGCAAGGTGCACTATGCAACCCTGGAGGAGGCAGTACAGCTCATCAGAGCAACCCCAGAGGCTTGGAAGGCAAAGACAGACTTTGAGTCTGCTTTCCAGTTGTTGCCAGTCAGCCCAGCAGGTATGGGTGAGCACCTTGGTTTTGGGGAAGGAACTCAGGAATCAGAGGGTGACATTCTGGTGTGATAACAGAGTGGTTGCGGATACATTGAACAATAGAAGGGCTTCCTCGGAAGCAGTACAGCAGGTCTTGAGACAGTTAGTGCTACAGGGCATAAAGCTAAACATCAGGGCACAACACATAGAAGGGGTACAGAACACTGTGGCTGACAGCCCCTCCCATCTGCAGCTGGACAGATTCCGAATTATAGCACCAAGTGCAGAAGAATGCAAAACACCTACACCGGCATGTGTATGGGAGATTGGCTGGAAGGCGCTGAGTTGCTGTTCAGGAACTCCTGGTCAACCTGAACACTGAGGGCTCCTGAGGGGACATGGAGATCATTCCAAGTCTTTAGACAGACACACCACCTGGAAGTAAGTGGGGCAGTTACAGATGAGCAAGTAGGGAGCTACATAGTGCAGCATGGGAAAGGTGGGATGGCTCATGCTACCACAGGTATACATTTAGCAGCCATCAGCATTGTATGCAAGCTTTAAAGGTTGGAAGGACACCATGAAGACCATGCTAGTATGAAGAATGATGCAGGGCTGGGGCAGACTGAGGTTTAAGGAGGCAGACAATAGGAGGCCAGTATCAGAACTCCTGTTAGCACGTTTGAGTGATGCACTCCCAAGGTCTTGCAAATCAAAGGAGGAGGAGGAGCGCCTGTTCCATGTCATATTCACAGCTATGTACCATGGAGCATTAACAGTAAGTGAGGCAATAGGGCAGGGGGAGCTGGGGGGAACAGGGACCTAGGTTGGGAAGACGTGACTTGGACATTGGAAGGGGTGACAATCAGATTACAGGCCTCCAAGACAGATTGGGGGGGGGGAGACCCATGATATCAAGTTGAGTAATCATTTGAACCACAGGATATGCCCAATACAGGCTCTGTGGTCTTATGCTGCAGTGCGAAAGAATGAGGAGGGGCAAAGATTGTTTACACATGAGGACTGAACGTTGAAAACCAGCTATTTGTTTATTTATCTATTGAAATGTTTCACCAGGAAGGCACACTGAATAACAAGTTGCTTGTCTCACAGTGCAACCTGGGGGGGAGAGGGTTACATAGGGTTGTGAAGGATGATCAGTTACAATAATATGTGGGTAGTACAAATAATACAACATTGTAAGATTATACAACAGTTGGAACACAAGGTATTGTACAATAAACAGTAGTGGAACATTGGGTAAATTACAATACATGTCCAAAATCATACAAAAGAACATATAAACATACAAAACAGTAATAATGCAACAATGCAGCTAGCAAATAATAGGAGTATTAAAGAAAGGGGTAGGCTTTCTGGGGGAGGAGCCCAAGGGGTTCTCATCACACTCCTTTAGGATTGGAGCAGTATCTCAATTAGCAACCCTAAAGGGGAACAGAGGGGCAAATACAAGTAGAGGGTAGGTGGAAGTCAGATTGCTGCTAAAAGAATATAAGACCACTGTATGACAGCCCTCTAACTGTTCTCCTTAGTTTTGCAGGTACGGAAAGAGGGAGGGGGAATGGGAAGGGAGGGGTTATAAGACAATAAGAACAAAAAGGGCATGATGATGCCATTCATGGTATTATTCTTGTTCATTCAGGGCCTGGCTGCCGCAGAACAGAGATATTGATATGTGGGCATTCCTACATTTACTGGGCTAAGAGGAGCAGATCATGGAAAGTGGAGGGAAGACAAATTTACCAGGATCCCAGACACTGCAGGCTGTTCTGGATGAGGATCAGGGGCATGGAATGGGCCCAGCTGTTACCGACCCTGAGGGAGAAGCATCAGAGGAGAATGGCCCCGGATTTATTAATCATCCATTTAGGGGGCAATGACATAGGGGCCAGGCCCTGGTTAGACACATTTTTACAGCTTAAGAGGGACAAGGAAGTGATAAAGCAATGGTGGCCACAACTGACTATAGCATGGTCCAGTATGATCCCAGGAGGGTATGGAGGGGAGAAAGCAAACATGTAGCCATTGATAGGGCAAGATGCAAGATAAACAGGAGAGTGGGACACTGGTCATAGCAATGGAAGGGAGGGTAATTTGCAGAGGAATAGAGGAAGGTACTGATGCCTTTTACAGATCGGATGGCGTTCACCTGTCCGAATTTGGCATTGCCATGTTCATTACGGAGACGAGGGGGGCCATCGAGGAATGGCGCAGACAGGTAAACAATTTGTAAAAAGGGGGAAGGCCTGGCTTCCAACACAAGCTGGAGTCAGGCTATGGGAAACATTGGGGTGGGGCAAAAAGGGGTGGGAGAGGGGGAGAAGAAGTCAAGAATAACAACAGACACAAGAGAAGGAGAAAAGCAGTTTTGGTATTACACTGTTTACAGAGAGAAGAGACTAACTGAACTCCCAGGTGTACACCCGGGGGGGGGGGGGCAGAAGAAGAAGGAACATAAGAAAGAAATGTAAATAATAATGTGGGCATGAAAGAGAAAAATTTGGTGTAAATATGACTACGAGAAGACAACCTAATGAATAGAGAGATAAAATGAGAGATGGTCAATGAAATGTATCAATGTAACAAATAAATTAATTGATGATCTGAGCACCCACAATAACTGATTGTCTGAGTGTTTCTTGGGATGGGGAACATCTGGGCCAAAGAAGGATTGCCAAAAATTTAGAGCTGGAGCCTTACAAATAATTATAGATTTAGCAATAAAGAAGATTTAGTAACCATTCATGAGTCTTGGGAATTACGCATATTGAAAAACATCAAAAAAACCTTCTCCACTGAAAAATATCTATTGTATTGTGAAAATGCAGTACATAGAAAGGCTTTGCATAAACTGAGATTGGAGCACTTGGGCAACCACTGGAGGGGCTCAAAATGTACTAGGTGGCACAACTTCCTGCCTTTGTAATGAGAATGTTAAGCTTACTGTCACACACGTTCCCTTAGGATGATCTCAGTTAAATAGAGAAAAACAGATTCAACCATTTAACAAGGAAATTAAAGGGGGCAGTATGAGAGAAAAGGCAATGTCTTTGCTATTCACCAAGCACAAACCATTACTGTTTGCACTTGGGAAATCTGCACAAAAAATACTGCAGTCTGTGAAAATAAAGCTTGGATCCTAAGGTAATCGCTTATTATGAGGATAATACAAGTAATCCTAGGAAAGTTGCTAATGAAGATTTCGTTAGAAGAAATTGGGCCAGATATTCAAAACTTTGCGCTGGGCAAAAATCATTTGCGCAGGTTTAGCGCGGGATTAGCGCGGGTCTGCCATATTCAAAAGGCCAAATAGCGCGGGCAAACTGCATTAGCGCCAGGCAAAAGTATAATGTATGCAAGGGGCAAACTGACATGAATACAAGCGCAATGCTATATTCAGTGGCTAGCGCCGCTAAGTGGTTTAAGCAGCGACCTAAGCGCGACAGTTAGCCAGCGGTGTAGATTACGCCCAGAAAAAGCTGGTCTTAATCTGGGCAATCAGCTTTCTTGTAACATAAATGGCTGTCTTGAGTTTGCTGGGGTTTAGCGGCGGGTCTTATGCGACCCTAATACATAAATATAACACATAGATAAAGCCAAACATAGTGGAAGCTTGCTGCTAACCAATGGCATCACAATGATGCCATCATCTGCCCCAGTCCCAGCCATGCCAGGCAGTAAGTGGTGACCTGCGCCAGTGGACAGCATGGCAGTGTAGCCATACAGCACACACTGCTGACCACACATATCTGTGGACAAAACAGATGCCAGCACACAATGCAGCACTGTGGGCATGGAGGATGTTGAGGAGTGTGTATGGGTGGCCAGGCTGTGCCACAGACCAGGTGGCCACAGGCTGGGACTCAGCATGCAGTGCACATGGGCCAGTATTAGGAATACCCACAACACTAGTGTGCCTTTCGGATACTATATGCCCCCAGCCACATACCACACAGCTGTACAACTGCCACAACACACAAAGCCAGATATGTACATGTCACTGTGAGCATCACATGCCACAGGTACAGCATCTGTGGGTCACACAACAGTGTAACAGTAATGTCGACTGTCAGTAAACACCTGCAGGTTGGGCCTGTCACTGTGTACAGTGCAATCAGCATCACTTGCCCACACACCATAGGCAGTGCTACGTCCCTCACACTACTGTCTCCCTTGCTACTGTAGTGTCTGCTGTGCACTGTAGCATGCCCTACAGTGTGACAGTTGCATGCAGCACCACCACCACCTGTGCCTATGCTGTCCTGTCCCCTGGGGTACAATATGCTATGCTATGCTATGCTGCACAGTTTACCTGTAGCCTGTAGCTATCATCGTGCACTGCCAGACTGACCTACAGATGGAGCTGCGGTTGGACCTTGTCTGCCCTGTACTTCCAGACTGACCTACAGGTGGCTCTATGGGACCCTGCAGTAGCGCTAGGCAAACTGTGTGCAAATCAGGGTATAATGAGATGCTAATCCGGTTGTTTGCCCAGAGACTACCTAAGTAGGCTCATTTGCATAGCACTTTGAATATGGCACATTTTAGCTCGGGCAAGCGTGTTTGCTCCAGGCTAACTGCTTAGCTCGCGCTAATGTGTTAGCGGCGCTAATAGTGCGGGAATATTGTAAAGTTTTGATCACTGTTCTTTCTCATCTGCTGCTTCCTGCAACTGTACTGAGTCCATGCATTTGCTGGCACACATTGTACGTAGTTCGTCTGTACCTGCCCTCACGTTGCTGTGTACTGTGTTGTTGTTGTGGGTTGCACTTCCTGGTTGTTTTATTCAGTGCTGTCTTATTCCAGGGCAATGTTTGCCCTGCACTCCCAGCCCAGTTTGCATGGCCTCATTACCATGCTATATTCAGAAGCTGTTTGCCCTGGGCTATTCCGTTTGAATATGGCTTGCTTTGTGCTCCGGGCTCAGTTTGCCCGCTGGGCAGTGCTAATTTTGCCCCTGGGCAAAGTTTTGAATATCTGGCCCATTGTGTATAATGATATGGAAATGGAGTTTAGAAATTGTTTTTAATATTTTGTTTGTGATACTTGTTTTATGCATACTGTATAATAAGATCTGAATCTTGAACCTTGATCTAGAGGTCCCAGGCAGGATGCAATGCAGTATATCACAAAATGCTAGTGCATACTTCAGGGAACGGTGCAATTCAATGTTAATTAAGCCCTTCTATTTAGTATTTTATGACGTGTCACTTACTGCAGGTTACTGCATTGCATCGTGACTGGCTCCAATGGAGTTAAACTTTTTGCCAAGAGGATTTCTGCTTGATCCTTTTTATGTTGCCTTGTGTGTGTGCATGCAACATCTTGTGGTAGTAACACTTGCAGAGGTGTGTCAATGCAAGGGACGCTTTAGTGGGTGTGTCCCTCAGCTGCCAATCAGTGAGCATGCTGGTAATGAAAGCAGCTTCAAAGGGAGCCACGGAGTTGAAAGAAATTTGTTGCTTCAATGAGGTGCAGTTTCCTCATTGAAGCGTCAGATGAAAAGGCTCCATTATGTGCCTTTCCTGGTGAAACATTCAAATAAATATGGCGACTCCTGCCACCCACCACACAATCTCCACAAAGCCAACATTGGGGGTGCCCAATCCCTGTGTTGGCATGCCCCCCAGTTCAATTTGTTTGCAAATGGGGGTGCCCAATCCCCGTCGGCATCATATCCCCCCACACACACACTTTCTTTGTCAAGAGAGGATGCCCAATACCCATTGGCATCATGCCCCCCTAAACTTGTGGCATACTGGGAGTCCACCCCAGTGTGCCTCAAATCATTTTTATACCCATAAATAAATAAAACCTTCCCCTGAAGTCTGTTTTTTTACCTGTAAAAAAAAATGGTCCCTTGTTGTCCCACCGCACCCTTCCCCCAACTTGCACCCACCCACTGCTCACCCCACCATCCCACACCCCCCTCACCCCATACTTACTGCCGGAGGGCAGGCACTGCAATCTTCTGTGGAGCAGGAACATGTCTGAACTCTTCAAAAGCCAACAGGGAACTGAACAAAATATGGTGAGCTGTATAACGGCAGGCAACGGGGAGGTTTCAACTTAGGTGGATATCTTAGCCATTTTTGGGAATTCTGGTGCCAGATTTTCAACATGGGGTTCTTGGGACCTCACCTCATGAACACATGCAGTGGCATCTCATTACTCGGTCCCAAAGGGTGATTTCATGGTCACTGCGAGGAATCACCTTTTGGCACTGATTAATGAAATGACAGTGCCACTGTTCATGATGTGGGATCCCAAAAAGCTCATGTTGCAAATTTGGTGAAAAAAGTCCAAAAAATGACTATGTTATGAGCGTGCATTGTGCAGTTTCCATGCATGCTTGTTAACTTCAACAATTTTTAATATTTTCACTCCAGATTTTCAACATTGTCATTTTTTCACACCTCATTATGAACAATACAGCTGTCATTTTTCACATGCTGCCCAAATTGTGTTTTTGCACCTGTGGCGCACAATGGCATGGTCGCTGTGGGAAATCAACTTTTGGGACAGAGTAACAAAATCACAGTGCCGCTGTTCATGATGGGAGGTCTCAAAATGCCTATGTTGAAAATGGGGTTAAAGAAAATCCTCCAAATAATTGCGTTACAGGCATGCATTGCACAGTTTGTACGCAAGCTTGTGACCACCAATTTTTCATATTTTCACTCCAGATTTTCAACATTGCCATTTTTTTACACCTCCTCATGAACAGTACAGTTGTCATTTTTCACATCCTGCCCAAAATGTGTTTTTACACCTGTGACGCCAAATGGCACAGTCACTGTGCAAAATCACCTTTCGGCTAACGAGCTGATAGTGCCACTGTTCATGAAGTGGGGTCACAGAAAGCCCATGTTGAAAATTTGGAGTGAAAATACCACCAAACACCTGGGGCATTAGGGTTTACAACTGTAACACCCCATCCTGTAGGGAGTGACAGGTGTTAAGGGTGTGACTTGGGATCATCTGCTGTAATGCTCACACCATTTCACCCCCACCTCCACCCCCACCCTGCAGCCAGTGACAGGCATCGAGGTGTGCCTTGGAGTCTTCAGCCCCAAAGTTCATCCCATTCTCCTATACTGCACCCATATCAGTGTATTTCCTTATGGAATTGGGTGAGCATAAGGCCTGAAGACCTGACAAGACACTGCAACACTTGTCAGTGTCTGCAGGCTAGGGTGAGGTGAAATAGCATGAGTGTTATGGCTGATGACCCAAAGGCACACCTCAATGCCTGTCAGTCTCTGCAGGGTTGGGTTGGCGTCAGTTCAATACTTCACTGCCATTTCTATTATGCATTTCTCTAACTCCTGCACTACCAATGTCAATGCCAACAAGACAACATTCAGCATTGACAAATGCTTGTTTACCCTGTCTCTTCTGTTTTTACTGTTAAGTTACTTAATTTCAATTCTTCAGTTCTCAAACTGAGTATCAGATAAAATCACACAGCTTCTTTCCCAGCTGATTCCATTTGCCTGTTGGCAGGGGTGAGGGCATTAACCATGTTGGATTTAAAGCTGAACAGAATTAGAATATTCTGAATTATGGAATTCTGATGAAATTCCATGAAATATTGCAAAATTCCATGAAATTTGCCAGAATATGAATTTTTTTTTAAATATTTGATTGTAACTTGGTCATCTACTGAGATAGAGACTTGGGGCTCCATTTACAAAAGGATTCCATGCCACAAAACCAAACTGCATGGCACAAAACTGAAATAGTGAAGAAGCCCAATATTCAGAGGAATCAATTCTGCCATGCACATTCAACAGCACCGCGATGCACAGGTACTGTCTGGCACACAGAAAATAGGGGTAGTCACCTGCATATGCGGTGCACAACTATATTCAGCCCAAATGCATGATGCAGTCATCGTGCAGACCGAAACAGTGTCACATAAAATAGGGATTATAAAGGGCCGCCCTTAACCCAGAGCAGCAACACAGGCAGGTGTACAAGCTGCAATGGTGCACATTGCATTCCATATGGAGACTGTCATAGCAGACCTCTATCCTGTCTATCATCGACTACGCACTAGTCATATACGGTGCTGCCACTGACTCAGCCTTAAATAGAGTTAAACAACTAGTCAACAGGATATGTTGGCTGGTCCTCGGTGCTAACCAGCATACCCATACTTGCACACTCTACTCCTCTACAGGGTGGCTCCAGCTCCACCTAAGGACAAGGTATCAGGCTTGCATGCTGCAGGAAAAAAGCCCTAATAGGTCCAAAGCCTGACTCTACTTCTGCACTGTTCCAGCAACACCCCTCTACAAAGGTCACCAGAGGAATGGCAAAGGGAGTGCTCCATGTCCCATCCAAAGGAACATGCTTTGCTCAGCGGTCACTCTCCTACCGCGGCCCCACTTGTCTTAAACTCCCCACCACCACACTGGAACACACTAAAATAGGCCCCTTTAAAAGAGACCTATTAACTGTTTTGGTAGAAGACAACCAGTGTGGCTGCAACAACTAGTCTCAGATGGCCATGATATACCCCTCATCCCACCCCCACACCTCTCCTACACTCCAGCACCTCCTTGACAAAGCCCCTTGGCGGATGCCCCTCTCTCTCAGTCCGCCCCTCACCCATTTTCTGAAATATGACAAAGACCCCTCAGGCCACTGTCTCTAACTGCAGGCCTGACTACTTGAGGCCTTCTTTTAAGACTTAACTATATATGTTCAACCTCTTACCAAATGCATTACTTGTAACTGGATAATTTAAGAAATGCAAAGACTATTTGCCTACATGTACAGCCTGTCAGTATTCTGTCATCTGATATTAGCTGCAGAAATTTCCATCAAGCAACCACTGTATTATTGTCTCTTCCTCTTATGAAATGTAACCTTAGAAATTGTTTGTCTGTTATACTTGACATGGAACCTTTGTAAAAGAGCCTTTGGCTCAAAGGTGTTAATATGCACATGAAATAAATAAAAAAATAAGTAAATAAAGACCTGAGGTGTCTGAGGGAAGGCAATGCCCCTCCCAAGAAAGACAATGTGGAGCCTGCAGGCATTACACCCAACAGAGATGGTATCAGCCACGGGTGAGATCTGAACACCTCAGTGACGCCCACATTGTTGACTAGTACCATCTCAACAGGGCTGTTCTCAGACAGCTCTGTGAGCTCTTACAAGAGGAGCTGAAGGTACTAACACAAAGAAGCCATGCAATGACAGTCAAGACAAGGTCACAGCAACACTGTGCCTTCTCACCACAAGTACATTCCAGATACCGGTGGGTGACACAACTAGTATCGCACAGTTGGGCACCTCCTGCCTCCTGAGCCAGTTCCTCAGTGTCCAGCTGCCACATGCTGGGGAGTTCATCCTGTTCCCCAGCACACTAGCAGAGAGTACAACAACCATGCAACATCTCTATTGGATTGCACATCTACCAGCAATCCTAGGTGCCATTGATTGCACCCATGTGCCCATTAGGGCACCGCCTGACTCTGATATGGATACATATATGAATAAGAAGGGCTACCACTGGATCAACTGCTAGGTGGTGTGTGATGCCACAAGGTGCATCACAAATGTCATTGCATGGCTCCGTGGAAGTGCACGATTCCTACATCTGGCAGCTGTCCAACCTGTACCACCAATTTGAACAAAGGTACATACCCAGTGGGCATCCTGCTGATGAGTGTGAGCAAAGCCAGAAAAAGAGTGGAAACATACCACAATGGGTACTAATATGTCTCTGCCACAAACACCGGTGACAGAGCATACCCCCTGCAGGCTTGGATGCTCACCTGAATTCTGCGGCCCACATCTGAAGCAGAGGAATGGTATAATGAGGCACATACAGCCACCCATAACATCAGTGAGTGTGTGTTCAGCATGCAAAAAATGTGGTTCAGATGTCTAGACAGATCCAGGGGTGCCTTACAGTATAGCCCAGACAAGGCCTGTGGCGTATTCCTTGCCTGTTGCATCCTACACAACATGGCACTTGACTGTGGAGTAGTTGTCCAGGACCTGCGGGGCAACAATGCGGAGGACGTGGAGCCACTGGAAGAGAGGGAGCAGGAGCAGACCAACAGGAAGGACCAATGACAGGCTCAGTGAAGATGGGCCTACAAGGCAACAATAGTGGAGGAACATTACGAACCAGGAAGGTGTGTACAATGAGCATGTCGGACATGACATGGCTGCCAGCATACAAACTGTGGGAAAATGCACTGTGGGCAGTATGGTGAGGGTGAGGAGCTGGAAGACATGCCCATGTGTGCACATGTGTGCCAGATGGAAACAGGCTGTCTCACACAGCACACAACAAGGAACATGTGCAACACTGGTATGGCTGGCATGTCTGCAAGGGTCAGAGAAATACCATAGCACATACCCACACCAGTATGGTGCAGATATACTCATCACACCCATACCAGACTCAGGCCATTAGGCAACACATCCAGGGGTGGAAATGCTACCCACATATATGCCAGTGCCACAGGGGCAGTGTGTAGGGGTGGTGTATGTGCAGAGGGTGTTGACACAGCATGCCCACGGGCAACAAAGGGCACATTCTGGCATGCCTGTGGGTGGAGGGGTCATGGACATGCTGTGTAGGCCCCAGACCCTTTATGTGCTACTGCCACGGCCACCACAGACATGTATGGTGCATTGTCTATGTGAGGTGGACAAATGCAGTGGAAAGATCCAGTCATTTTCAGGAGAGTCAACTACTCTGGTGGGGGTAAGCCCACATGTCTGCAAGCAGCCACTAGATGGGATTGGTGCGGCAAAGCAAATGCCACAACCCTGTGTGATGGGACATGGCAACCCAATGGATGGGGTGGTGGGAGAGCGGTTGGTGGGAGTGCAGGCTGTGGGGGTTCGGGAAGTGTGGGTGGTTTCCAGTACTGCAGGAGTGTGGGGGGATTAACAGTTAGCAGAATCCCAGGATTGGCAACCCCTGGTGGCTGGCGCCTGTTGGACCATGTGTGGTTCACCATCACAAGCAGCACGGGCTGTGGCAAGGTCCCATATGGCAGCCATGATCCCTGTAAACCCTGCTGCCATCTTCACCCGTGTTCCATGGAGAACATTCATGAGTTCTGCATGGTGGACAGTGGCCCGCTCCTCCTGGAAGTACATCTGTGCTCTCAAACCCTGCACTACCTCATGGAGGAATTTCTGGCCCTCCACAGTTGCTCTCAGAAGCCACATGTGTGCATCAAGCTGTTGGTCATCAGGCATGTGTCCTGGGATGTTGGCAGCCTGCTGCAGGGGCGTGGCACCTGTGGTGACAGATGTGCTGGTGACACATTTTGGGAGTCCCCCACATCTGTCCACTGGGTGGGTAGTGGTGTTGGTGGTGGTGGACCTCATGCAGGGACCACACATATAGGGGTGCCTGAACTCATGCAAGGTCAGGCTATGGCCAGGCACACTGCACACAGAGCTGTGGGGGATGGTCACTGTGGCCCTGTCACTGCACCTGTGCAGGCTGTGTATTGAGGCCCTGTTGTTGCACAGTGGTCACCGTGCAGTGGCGGTCCCGTTGCTGTGCAGCGGCTGGCCCTGGATGATGGCAAAAGGTAGCACAGCAGGGCGGGGGGGGTTGAACAGTGGCACATGGGATGTGGTGCGGTTGCTGGTGCTGTATGTTCCAGTGTCATCACCACACTCTGTGGGGAGGTCCTGTGCAGTAAGCAGCATCTGTATCTTCATTATTGTCTATCTCCACTAGGGTGTGTAGGCCCAGATCCAAGGCCTCCTCCTCCCTTGCCACAAAGGTGGCCAATGTCACCTTGACAGACAGTGATGTACCCTGTCCTTGGTGAATATCACCTGTCCCTAGGATGGATGGTGCAGTGGAGAAAGAATGTAGGACACAGTCAGATTACAGGGTCATGGAAATATAAAACTAGGTGACACACCTAGGTAAACACACAGTCATGGCATGGGACACACCTGACAGAGGATACAGAGCTTCAGTGCACAGCAGAGGCATGACACACAAACATACCATACTGTAGTATGCACACAGACACAGCAGAATCACAACAGTGTACGCACAACTGCAGGTGGCATGCAACACATATAGATACATTGCTGGGACAGGCAAATGCGTGTCTCGTAGCCACCACCAAGTACACCCTGGATGGCAACCGCAGGTGGTGGCCATCAGCTCCTCTGCAGGTATCAATTGCATAGCTCTGGATGGGCCCTCCACCTGTGGCATACAATTTGGACCATGCTCTGGCCAGCAACTGTTTGGTCTGCACACATAAGCCACTTGCCCTCTTGTGGTACTTATGTATTGTCTGGCACATCTGGCCCTGAGCATTCAGCACTTCAGCCACCTCCCTCCAGGCCTGTTCCTGCTTCTGGGGCATGCTCCTACACCTGGTTAATATCTCCTCCCTAGCCACATATGCCTCGGCCAGGGCCTGTAGCTCCTCTGAGCTGAATTCCCATCATCTGCAATGTGCTGAGGGCATATCGGGTGCTGTTGGGAAAGACATGCGGAGACAGCCCCCATGAACATGGCAAGGAACAGTAAAACACCAGGCAAATACACACAGACAGACAAACAAACACACAGTACACCTATCTTTAAGGCTGCAGTAGCTGTCAGTCACTGCTGAGCTGTGGTGGTGCGGGTGAGCCCTTTTGTGGTCTCTAACATGCAAATGAGCTGAATACATTCCAGCAATGAGATGCAAATGAACAGTTAGGATGCAGACTGTGCAATGTGGCCATTTGCATGGGCTGGCTAAATATTGCAAAACTGTGCAATGTGCTGCCGCTGTCACATCATGCATTTCGTACTGCGCTGTGGAATGCTACAGTGCACTTGTGTATGATGTTTGCATGGTTAACAGCATACATCATAGCATTGTGCTGGACACAGCACCGTAGCATCATGGACAACAGTGTGCCATTGCACATGCCCCATTCACAAGCACCACATGTCATAACAGACTGCAGCACATGTTCATTAACTAGTGTGGTGTGGTAGGCATGATTTGTGCCCAAACACAACCTTCCAAATAGGGTGTGATATATGTGCCATGCATGCACGGTGCCATGGTGACTAGGTGCACGTTACTGTGATGGTTCCATGCTGTCGTGCATGTGTGGTGTCATGCATTTAAAATACTTTATCATGCACTGGCATGGTGCTAACACCATCTGTGTGATGCTAGCAAATTATGCCTAGTCATGCAATTTAAATGATTTTCATTCCTGCAAAAACATGGTAGAGTGTGTCTGTGCTGCTGAAACTGTATCATTTTCTCAAGGGGTCCATAGATGGTTAGACACTGAGCTTGTGAACCTGGTTGACCCAGTAGTTACCAGGGAAGGGTAACTTTACAGTACTGAGGACCTAGATAGGCCCAGGTGCCACATCTGGGCCACCATAACCAGGACGTTGAGCAGGAGGATGGATGTTGAGAGCACAGTAGAACAGTGTTGCCTCAGGTATGGCAACCTGCAATGGAGGGACCGGGTTTGCCTGCAGTGATTCAGGCTGATGGTGCAGGAGGGCACTGTGCCATGTTCCAGTATGTACATCTCTATAATGTGTTTCTTGTAGTGCATATTTCTTTGGCAGGACATTTGCATAGGCTGACTGAATATTGCAAAACTGCATGATGCGCAGCCACCATCACATCATGCATTTTGTACTGCTCAGTGAGTGCTACAGCACATCTGTGTTGACATTTGCACAATTGATGACATGTATTATAGCCTCATGCTGGACACAGTGCCATAGTGTCTCAGACAACAGTGCACTATCGCACATGTGCCATACACATGTGCCACATAACAGACTGTGGCACATGTCCATTGACTAGTGCAATGTAGTCAGTGCGGTTTGTGGCCATGCACAACCATCCCAATATGGTGTGATGTATGTGCTGTGCATGCACAATGCCATGGCATGACTGGGTGCATATGGTTCTATGCTGTCACGCATGCACAGTGTCATGCCTTCAATACCATATCACGAACAGACATGTTACTAACACCAATAGCACAAAACTAACAAATTACATTTAATCATGCAACGTACACAGGTTTCAGTCTTGCAAAAATGTGACAGGTTGTGTGTCTGTGCTGCATAGCCTGAAAAATGTGTAGGCCAAGGAGACCCATGGTGTTCTCCCAACAGAACCAGAGATGGTCTGAGACCAAACTCACAAACCTGGGTGACCAAGTGGTCACCAGGAAGGGCAGCTATATAGCATCGAGGACCTGGATAGGACCAGATGTCAGGCATAACCCACTATAGCCAACATGCTGAGCAGGAGGACAGGGGTCTAGAGAACAGGTGAACAGTGTTGCCACAAGTATGGTGATTTGTGAAGGAGGGACAAGGATTGCTTGCAACAATTTTGAATAATGGTGAAGAAGGGCACGGTGCCACACCCAGGTATGTACACCTTAATAATGTGTTACTTGTACGATATGTTACTCTGGCAGGGGTATGTCTGTGTCTGGCAGTGACCTGTGTGCAATGTGGCTTGGTATTGTTACTGATCTATGGTTGTGGGATGCCATGCTGCATACCGTTCTGGTGTGTTTGGCACAGACATGTCCCTCCCTCTCTACAGTGAAGATGTCAAGTGGGACATGTTATATTACATTCTACAAAGGGCAACAACTGCTTAGAGACCCTGGCAACATGCCATACATTACCACTGTACATCCTGATGACCAGGGAATGGTGCCATGAAATGCCAGGCACACACTGTGCAATGCTGGACTGGCCACAGGACCACTGCATTGCACCTGTGTCTCCTCTGGACAGGGCTACATTTGCTAACTGGCACATACATGATTAACACTGACATAGGTTACCGACATGCTACTGTAGGTACAACCCCATGAGCACCGTGATAGTGTGCTGGCACATATACTATGGTCACCTGTCCCGATATGCATAAGTAGAGACACACGCCTTCAGAAAGTGCTGTATGGTACAGTGTCTTGCAGGTACCGTTTGTACATATTCTGCTATGTACCACCAACTTTGCAGCTTGTAACCACCCCATATGATCCACAGCTGTCACCAGTCGATGTCATTCACTCACAATATATGTCCTGCATCCCACTCCAGTGTCCCATGACTGCTGCACAGATGGGTCATGGCCCAAACCGTTCCCTATCAATGTACCATTCTCACTGTAGCACATATTTGTTCATTATAGTGCTATACCATTTAACATTGGTGTATCAAGGCTCCTGTGACTGTGCAAGACACAGACATACCCAGTCATCGTTGTGGAAGGGTTCATACTAAGGTGTTGGGAGCCAAGAAGGCAGCTAGCCCATACAAATGCTCCTGTCTGTTTACCTATAATACTGAATAGTAATCCCCCCAGGACATGATTATCCAGCCTTTGTTTAAATTAAGTTTTATTTGCAGTAGTGATAATTCCCATTGGCAAAGCAGTCCAGGGGGTCACCACCCTCTAGGTACAGAATGCCTTTCTTCTATCATTATTAAACTTCTTAAGTCAGAGTTGCAGAGGATGATGTCTGGTGACCACAGCATGATATTTGAATTCAAATTGCAACTCATTTATTAGGTAGGTATCCTGCATGATATCATAACAAATCAAAAGGTCAACCTTAATCCTTCTCGTCTCCAGGGGCATTAGATTCACGCTATGGAGTCTAGCCTCATAAGGGACATCCCTTAGGTCATATATTAGTTTAGTGGCCCTCCTCTGTCCCCTTTCCAAACTATTTACACTGCCTCCAGATATTGGGCCCCATATGGGGCTACCATAGTCCAGTAATGGCCTTACATAAGCCCTATACAGTGGCAGGACCACCTTTCTGGACCTACTCCTGAAATTCCTTCTGATAGCCCCCAGAACTCTGTTAGCTTTAGCTATTTGGTTTTTAAATGAGCATCATATGCCAGTTTATTGTCTATAATTATGCCCAAGTCCTTCTCTCCAGCAGAATGTCTTGTTTGTCTATTTGGGGAATATTCAGACCCACTATTTTTTTACCCAGATGTATAAAGCTCATTCCTTTGAGGGATGCCCATTTATGGATATTACCCAAATCTCTTTCCAGAGAACTTATGCCCTTTTTGTCAAGTATAATACTTGCAAATTTTGTGTCATCTGTGTATTTACTAAGCCAGTTTTGTACGTCTTCCCCCATGCTACACATAAAGATCCTAAGCAACACCGGTCCCAGCACTGATCCCTGCAGCACCCTACTCATCACTAGCATGGAATCGGAGAGAAAATCAGTTAAGCATACCCTCTGAGTTCTATCCCTCAACCAGGCCTCCACCCACCCCACTATTCCTGTCTCAAGCCCCATATTTTCCAAACTGCTTATTATTCTCACAATGAGGCACTTTATTAAATGCCTTAGCAAAATCCAAGTATATACAGACCACCAGCAATCTCTTGTCCAGTGTAGCTGAGATCTTTTCATTAAAACAGAGCAAATTTGTGACACATGACCTTCCCACGAGGAAGCCATGCTGTCCTAGATCAACCTGACCACTTCTTTCAAGATGGTTGTTTATTTGTCTTTTATTATGGATTCCAATATTTTCCCTGGGGCAGACGGTGAACAAATAGGCTGGTAGTTTGTGTGATCTGCCCTGTTTCCCTTGTTGTGTATAGGCACCACATTAGCCACTAGCCGGTCTATAGGGACTGCATTGTTTTGTACGGATGCCAAGAATATTAATTTTAGTGGCTTAGCTAGCTGAAGGGATAGAAGTTTCAGTATGGAATCTGAAAAATTATCCAGACCAGCTGAGTATGTATTCTTTTATTTACTGATACAATAAATTCAAATTACAACGTATCACAGAGATACAGCCTTTTAAAATATTACAGTAGGAAACAATTACAAGTTGTATGATGAGAAAAGAAAAAGAAAAACGAACCCCCCCAAAAAAGAAAAAAAAAAAGAAAAAATGTAGGAATCAGTTTACATGGGGGGCATATGATTCATCCTGGCATTATGTATATTTTTTCAAATGGTAACCATAGCTTCTCCCAAAACTATCATTTGAATTGCATATTATAGTGTATTTGTTTAATCTTGGCAAGATCTACCATCATATCATCATATTTAACCATTGGTTAAATGTTGGAGAGTTAAAGTTTTTCCAATTAATTAAGAAAACCTTATTAGCTACCATAAGAGCCAAATGCACAAAAATACATTGTGACTGAGGTAAAAAAAACTATTGGTATATTTACCAAAGAATATCAATTGATCATGTATAGAAGAATTAATACCAGTAATATGAACTATAGCTAGTAAGATACCTTGCCAATATTGCTTCAAGTTAGGACAATTGACAGACATATGAGAGATATTTGCCAGGGATTGAGAGCATCTTGTTCAGTTATTCATTATACTAGGGTTTATTCTGTTAAGTTTTGCTGGAGTATAATATGCATGGCGTAAAAAGTTTTATTGAGTATGTATTCTTTAGTCTATTTATTTTGTTAATTATAGTTTCTTCATTAATCTCAAAACAGAGGGAGGCATTTATTTTGGTTCAGGTGGCCTTTGTAGTTTTATGAGAGAAGACAGACCCAAAATAAGAGTTAAAACATTTGCCATTTCACCAGGATTATTTATTACTTTATCCCCCACAGTAATTGTACACAGGCTTGGGTTTGTTTTATGCAAGGAGTTTACATAACTGTAGAACTGTTGCATATTGTCCCTTCTTGCCATACCAGCTAGTTTTTTTCAATTTTGTTGCTTGCTTTTTTACCGTACCCTTACATTGCCTCAGTATTGTTTTAACTGTCCCCCATGCTCCTTCTGTTTGAAGTTTCTTGTATTTATCATATAGTTGTTTCTTCCCATTTAATAACTTTTTTATTTTATTATTTAGCCATATTGGCTTTAACCCTCTTTTGTTATATTTCTTTGTTTTTCTTATGTTTTTATCACATACGTCTGTAATGTGATGTTTGAAGGATTCCCACATGTCATTTACTGATTTTTGAGCAAAAATCTTCTCCCGTTCAATATTGTCTAGTTCATTTTGAAGAAGTTCTTTATTGACTGTTCCAATATTATAGTGTTCCTTACATCCTTTGCTAAGAGGTATGCATTTAGCGATAGAAAACAGGATACTGTCAGGGTCACTATTTCCCAAGGGGGAGATGACGCTGCAGTCTTTAATACATATTTCTTTAGTAGCTAGGACAAGATCAATAATATTTCCCCCTCAAGTGGGTTCCTTTACATACTGCATCATGCCCAGTTGGTCAATTATTCACAGGAAGGTTTTTACTAAGGGTTGTTTTTGCATCCAAGATTACCCAATTTATATAATTTAGATTGAAATCTCCCACTAAATCATCTCATCCATATCACTCGTTCATACTATCGTATTGTATTTTTCCATACTGAGTTCATTATTGAGTCCCAGGGGTATATAACACACACACACACACACGCACAATTATTGATGTATTTTCCCAGTTTCCACTCTTATCCAAATGGTTTCAGTTTCTATGTCCTTTAGTTTGATTATATCTGAGATATTTATGGATTTAGTAGCATTTCATATATATGCTAGTGTAACCCCTATGTTACCCGGGGTTACTAGAATCCCAGTAAGACCTAGTGGTAGGCAGGGAAGGCAGCTTGTGAAACTCCAGTTAAATGGGTTTCACACTGTCTCACTCTGTCCTCAGTCACAGCTGAGACTTGAGAGATGACATCACCATAGAACTGTCGCAGCTGCATGAGCCACATTGGAATCTACAGCTCAGGGAGTGAGTTTAGAACTTTGGGAAATTTCAAAGTCATTCTTCAGTTTGTCCTAAAGCAAACAGGAAGGAAGTCGGTCAGTCTTCAATTTGTTTCAAAGAAGAAGGAAGTGTTCCTGTGTTTACCTTTTTTTTTAAAGTGGTGGAGACTGCTCCCCCGGTCTCAGTGCCCCCCTCCCTCCGGGGGGATTCTCTGTGGGTTCAAGGGGCAATCCCCTTCTCCCACCATGGAAGGAAGCTGCCTGGTTTTATTTAGTCTGTTCTTGTATAACAGCAAAGGTTATAGTACTTCGCCTGTGGGCACCTGCAATGAATGAGTGAGTGTTTGGCTCCATTTGAAGGGGCAAACAAAATGTTTTCTTCAGTTGGGAAATGAATGTGGACTGCTATTTGGGAGGACTATGTTTACTAGGACAAACAAATGGAGCAGTCAAACAGTTTAAAGTTTTAAATGGATTTCAAGTAATGGGGACTGCTATTTGGGAGGACTATGTTACTAGGACGAACAAATGGAGCAGTCAAACAGTCTAAAGTTTTATTGAATTTCAAGTAATGCTGTAGAGGGGGTGCCTCTGGTCATCCACCTTTCAATCTACATTTTAAAGTTCTAAAGTTTTCTGTGTGTATCCAGAGAAATGGTCAGGTATGGGCTGTGGGAGCTGGAGATGGGAACCCCCCCCATCTTTAGTAACCAGGTCCACCTCTATGGATTTCTTCTGTGTTTTGCTACTTGCCTCATGCACTTGGCCAGTGATGGGGTGGGTACCCAGATGTGGGTCGCAACTTGAAAATCTCTCTAGGAGTCGCAGACTCTAAGTGGTGTGGGGAGCCACAGGATGGGAAAATTACTCCTTGTTGGATGGGAGCCTCCTTGTTTGATGGGAGTTCGACTGGAAGTAAGAAAACAAATTTCTCTAGGAGTCACAGACTCTAAGTGGTGTGGGGAGCCACAGTTTGGGAGTCTCCTTGTTTGATGGGATGTCTTTCCAAGTAAAGTTCGGGTTCATTCTTCAAGTGGACCATTAGTCAAGTGGCTGGCAGGGGAGCCGGGCCAGTCGGGCTATGTATCCAAAGCGCATGCAAAGTCCGGGCTGAGTGCCTGGTGGGTCCAAAGCCAGACAACAGTAGTAATGTGTTCATTCTTCAAATGGACTGCTTGGTTTAATCTGCACATACAGTGAACGTAGCCCTTTGGGGGACCATGCAATGCTTTGTTTATGTTCAGTTAGTTAATAAATAAAGCCACACTGAAAATCCAATTCTGGTTCTGGACATTACAGTTATTGCTTCCTGTAGTTGGATTTACTTGGGTGCCCTGTGCAGAGTAGCCAAACCTAGGTCCCTTGTGCCAGGTAACCTCATCCTCCCCGAACCCAGGTCCCCCAACAGGTATTGCTGCCAACGCCAACAGCATGCCACCTGTTGTTTTAGTAAAAAGGCAGGTGTGGGGTCCTTACAAAAATGGAGGCACCGCTGTGGATTTGTTCGGGAAGAAAGGTGCTTGGGCAAGTAGGCTAGCATTTTGGCTATCTGGCAGTAGGTAGCCCAAAAAAGTTGAAGCAATTTCCCTAGCGTGTTGCTGTATGCTGTGAATCTTGTGCTGCTGTTTAAAAAATGCCAACCGTTTACCAAGGAGCTGTAAAGCCAATGTGTGTGTCCTTGTCCTGCATCAAAATTGTTTACAGCGTTTTGTCAGTTTTAAAATGAATTTCTGTGAAGAAAAGTGTGGAAAACTAGGGGTAGCAACAGAGAAACTATGCCCTGGACATTTGAAATGCTTTTAAAATGAATTTCTGTGAAGGAAAGTGTAGAAAGCTAGGGGTAGCAACAGAGAAAATATGCCCTGGACGTTGGAAATGCTTTCTGTGCAGTGCTAGAGACTGCAGAGTTAATGGCAATGTTACATGGTTGAAATGGGCTCCCGCCATGGAGTCAGTTGAGAAAAAAAAAGTGCATTTTTCAGTTTAAATTTGCCTGCTCAACAATCGCTGTGAGGAGAGGAGCCCTCGTGAGGAAGAAGAGGCTCATTTGCATGGCATTGTGTGGTTGGTCAGTTTGCCATTAGTCCCGCCCCTCAGCCAGCTCTTCAGAGTCTGCTTCAGCATTTGAGAGGGAGACAGAGAGTAGTGCGTGTACTGGCAGTGGAGGAGCGTTCGCGAAGTAATCAAAGCGCTGTGAAACAAGTAAAAAAGTGACTTTCTAGTTTAAAATCGGGCTCAACCCGCAAATCGATAGTGGGATCAGTGAATTGTGTGGTTAAGGTAACGATCGTAGAAACTGCCCGCCCGTTTGCATTCTGAGGCCTTCAAAAATCTGGCTGCAGGCGGTTTTACCCCATCGCAGCAATCTGCTACAATAACAGTGAGTAAACAATTTAAAACTGCTCAAATCAGTGATTTTCAGTAATGCCATATAAAATGTGTGTGCAGCTGTATAGTCGCTTTGCAAGTAGCGATTGTGTGATGTCCTGCTGGCAATTGCAAGTCTGTAAAGCCATTAAATGTGTGCATAGCAATGAAAGTAGCCTCAGTTTAGAGTTTGCAGCCAGAGAGAGACTGTGGGTTGTGAAATGTGCAACACTAGTAGAAGCAGTCAATCCTGTGCTGAAACCTGAAGTTTTAAAGGGACTGTAATTAAATGAATGTTGCCAGCATGTGAAAAGTCCAAGAAAAATCCTGTAAATGTGTGAACAGCCAGAACAGAGCAAGTTGTGCAGTTTGAGTAAAAGTTATCAGTAGCTGATGTAAATCAGGTGCACAGTGGCTTGACCCAGAGTCTGATTGTTGATGCACAGGAGTGCTGCCGCCGCCATTACAGGGTGGGGTGGTAAAGTAAACACAGCAGCAGAGGAGCCATTTTAAAGCTACAAAGTGTGTTCATTAAAGTGGGACTTTCAGTTACAGTGAATTTTGTTTGTTTTTCTGCAGTTATGGCTTCAGGACCAGCTCATTACCCGGATCATGCCCGGGTTGCAGTAACAGCAGCAGTAAATAGATTGAGAGTTATTGAAAAGTGATGCTATAGAGGGCAACTCCCTCCTGATGTGGCAATTCCTAATTATCCAGTGCGTGTATGCCAGATGTGCTTGAGTGCTGGAAGGGATGTCTTCATGATTCCTCACGGTGCTGGATGTCTACAAAAATGTGGCTTGTATAAAGCACCTCCAATGCGTTTGGCTCCCACATGGACAAAAATTCAAGAATCTGCAGTTGGCAGCACACAGCATCAGGCAGAGCCTGTGGAGGAAGGTCCCTCGGGGGAGTGTGGCACAAAGCTAGAGGGTGCAGAGTTAGAGACTGAATCTGAAATTGAAGTTTTGGATGCTGGATCTCAGAAGGAAAGTTCAGACAAAGCATCAATAGACCCCTGGGGGGGCCTAGCCCAAGTCTCAAAGGTGAAGATGAGATGCGGGAGTCCTTTGAATGGGAGGTGTCGACCTCCGCTCCTAGTGATGAATGGATAGTCTCGGGGTGAGAACTACTGCTCACTCCTGGGCTCAGATCCTCAGTGAAGAGGAAGATGAGGGGAACCTATGTGGCCTTGTGAGAAAGGGCAGTACACAGCCTCAAGATCTTGCCTTGGAGGAATGTGTTCAAGAAGGTGGTGATGCCACTGCCCTGGCTTCACCAGAAGAAGAAGAAGTCAGGGATCCTTTTTTAATTTCATTGAGGATGCAAAACTGGCAGAACCAGGACTGGCCACCCCCAAGCCAGGCCAGCGGTCTCAGATTGACCAAAACAAGTAAAGAGGAGAGACTGGTTCGTAGAAAGGCGAATGAAATCTATGGTATGACCTTTTCTACCTTTCCTCGGAGAGTCTGGGAGGAGATTGAGAACTGCAGGAAATCATGGATCTGGGATGAAGCAATGAAACATGTGCATCCTGGGGCTAACCAGCATGTAAAGAATAGACTGTTCCATGAAAAGTATACACAGTGGAAGAGAGACAGGACACTTTTTATGGACAGAGTGAGAATAGTGGATGGAGAGGGACGTGAAGTCTCCCACTGTGTGAAGTATGTGCGTCCAGATGGAGTAATAATTCAAGCCCCTGACCCCCTCTACTATTGGTCTCAGTGCAAGGACCTCCCAGTAATTAAGCCCTTGCCTACAAAATGGAGAGCCGAGCAGTGGTAGTCAATACTGCCACATCTAGACTGTGAAGTGCCCTTATTGATCCGCCAATATGAATAACCAAGGACTCAGGTGCTCCACATTCATCAGTCCACAGTGTACTGTCTTGTTCAGCAACCATCTACTGGCCCACCAGATGACTTCAGATCCAGAGAGGACACCAGCCCAACTGTTTTCCTGTTCATCATCTGGTAATCAAATGACGTCGGACCAGCTGTTTTCTTTTTGTTCCTGTTCTAAGGTTCCTTCTCCAGAGATGACATCAGCCCAGCTGTTTCCAGATGTGCCCTCCTGTGTTCCCGGAAGATGTCCACCCAGCTGTATCAGAAGAAATGCTGCCAGGGAGAGTCTTCGGCTGCGGTGCAGGTCGGTGCCTAGTCTTATACTTCAAGAGGCTGGTAAGTCCGCAAAACCCTTTTTCTATCTTTATGATATTGCAATACACACCCTACACCTCAGACTTCAAAAATGTGTGAACTGTCCTCAAAGACTCTCCCCTTCTGGATTATGGCCTTAAAGAACTATGTTTCTTGGGGCTCCGGCCCAGGAGAGACTCTTTATTGGACTGGTCTTCAGGCCTTGTGGTCACTAGTTGGGACTTTTAGGGCACTCCATCCCCTCCTAAAGGTGTATTGTAACCAATGTCATTATTGTACTTTAATATAAATACTGTGTTTTTCTACCTTTTCTAAAAAAAAAAAAAAATTTTATTTTGGGGATTGTTCAGTGTTTTTGTCTGTATGGTAAGGGTTGTTGTCATTGTTGTTGCTTAGATAGACTGTGCATGCAGATTAGGATGTGTTTTTTTTTTTGTCTTTTCTTACAGGTGTTTCTGGAAGACAGAAGAGAAGACAAGAAGAGGAGGAGGGGCTCATCGGAGTTCCTCGTCAGTGCTTATGGTGTAGAATTTAAATGTACTGTATTATTATTGCTAATGGTTGTAGTTGCAGGCTGCCCAAGGTCAGGGAGGTCCCTGAGTTTTGTTTTGTTTGGGATGTTATGTTAGAGGCAGATAGGTTTCCCTAGAGGATTGGGGGGATAGACAGGCTGTGGTCCTCAGTGGCCATAGGGACTGCAGTGCTGATCTATCAGGGCTGTACTCTGGACGGTTTCCACAGCCACTAGGTGTCCATAGTAAGTGGATAGGTAGAGGCTGATATGTCAGCCTATAGGCCCCTAGGCCCTTAGTGTTGCCTACCTGTGCTTGCACATAGTAGGAGGGCCTGATCACCCCCTCCATGGGTAGCACATAGGGTGGGATGGCCTAGGCCGGGTGCATAATGACTGGGGACAGTCATTTTCCTGGTCAGGCAGTGTAACCCCTTTGTTATTGGGGTTACTAGAATCCCAGTAAGACCTAGTGGTAGGCAGGGAAGGCAGCTTGTGAAACTCCAGTTAAATGGGTTTCACACTGTCTCACTCTGTCCTCAGTCACAGCTGAGATGTGAGAGATGACATCACCATAGAACTGTCACAGCTGCATGAGCCACATCGGAATCTACAGCTCAGAGAGTGAGTTTAGAACTTTGGGAAATTTCAAAGTCATTCTTCAGTTTGTCCTAAAGCAAACAGGAAGGAAGTCGGTCAGTCTTCAATTTGTTTCAAAGAAGAAGGAAGTGTTCCTGTGTTTACCTTTTTTTTAAAGTGGTGGAGACCACTCCCCGGTCTCAGTGCCCCCTCGCTCCGGGGGGGGGGGGAGGAAAAATTCTCTGTTGGTTCAAGGGGCAATCCCCTTCTCCCACCATGGAAAGAAGCTGCCTGGTTTTATTTAGTCTGTTCTTGTATAACAGCAAAGGTTATAGTACTTCGCCTGTGGGGCATCTGCAACGAATGGGTGAGTGTTTGGCTCCATTGAAGGGCAAACAAATTGTTTTCTCAGTTGGAAATGAATGTGGACTGCTATTTGGGAGGACTATGTTTACTAGGACAAACAAATGGAGCAGTCAAACAGTCTAAAATTTTAAATGGATTTCAAGTAATGGGGACTGCTATTTGGGAGGACTATGTTACTAGGACGAACAAATGGAGCAGTCAAACAGTTTAAAGTTTTATTAGATTTCAAGTAATGCTGTAGAGGGGGTGCTTCAGGTCATCCACCATTCAATCTACATTTTAAAGTTCTAAAGTTTCTGTGTGTATCCAGAGAAATGGCGGGTATGGGCTGTGGGAGCTGGGTGGAAACCCCCATCTTTAATAACCAGGTCCACCTCTACAGTTTCTTCTGTGTTTGCTACTTACCTCATGCACTTGGCCAGTGATGGGGTGGGTACCCAGACATAGAGTGCTAACTTGAAAATCTCTAGGAGTCGCAGACTCTAAGTGGTGTGGGGAGCCACAGGATGGGAAAATTACTCCTTGTTGGATGGGAGCCTCCTTGTTTGATGGGAGTTCGACTGGAAGTAAGAAAACAAATTTCTCTAGGAGTCACAGACTCTAAGTGGTGTGGGGAGCCACAGTTTGGGAGTCTCCTTGTTTGATGGGATGTCTTTCCAAGTAAAGGTTAGGTTCATTCTTCAAGTGGACTGTCAGTCAAGTGGCTGGCAGGGGAGCCGGGCCAGTCGGGCTATGTATCCAAAGTGCATGCAAAGTCCAGGCTGAGTGCCTGGTGGGTCCAAAGCCAGACAACAGTAGTAATGTGTTCATTCTTCAAATGGACTGCTTGGTTAACCACTAATCTGCACATACAGTGAACGTAGCCCTTTGGGGGACCATGCAATGCTTTGTTTATGTTCAGTTAGCTAATAAATAAAGCCACACTGAAAAATCCCAATTCTGGTTCTGGACATTACAGTTATTGCTTCCTGTAGTTGGATTTACTTGGGAGTCCCTGTGCAGAGTAGCCAAACCTAGGTCCCTTGTGCCAGGTAATCTCATCCTCCCCGAACCTAGGTCCCCCAACAGGTATTGCTGCCAACGCCAACAGCATGCCACCCGTCGTTTTAGTAAAAAGGCAAGGGTGGGGTCCTTACACTGAACCCCCCCCAATCATCATTTGATATCCACCACATTTCTGTGATGCATATTACATCCAAGCCATTTTGCATAGCCATTAGGGCTTCCAGATCTTCACTCTTACTTCTCATGCTCTTAACATTTGCCAACATGCACCTAAGGTTTTTATATGTTTTTTTGTCTTATAGAACAGTTTGGGATATTTGTATACAACCCTCCTTCCCCCGTAACTAGTTTAAATGACTAGCTATTTCCTGTGTTATTAAGGTGGCAAGAGTAGCCATTCTCAGACTACTTAGTTGTAAACCATCTTTTGCATACAATTTATCATTTTGGTAAAAGGTGTCCAAGGTGTTCCAAGTGCCCAAATACTTTATGCATGCCTCCTTGCATCTATTTAGTAACCTTACATTAACTTGTTGTATGGTATGATTTTTTTTCATCCTTGAAAATGTTTTTTGGGAATTTCCAAGAGATGATAGGGATTTGCCCAGCTTGTTTAATAAACCCTGCACATTTTAAGATCTCCCTAGCAATGTCCTTTTCATGCTCTTTTCTGATGTTATTTATACCCACAGTATGTGTACCACCACAATTTATCTTTCTTTTTTTCGCCAATAGCCTAGGTAGTCTTTCTGCTATGTCAATTACCCTCACCTCTGGTAGACAATTTAACACTGTTTTGTATTTATTTTGTCTACAGATGATGGAGTCTGTTCTCATTAATAGAGTTGCCAATAACTAATACACTTTCGGTGTCACCTTCCGATATAACTGGCAAGGTGGTTTGTAAGGATCCTTCACTCTGATCTACAGATGTTGTACTCACAACATTATTTGCACTCAGGAGGGCATATTTATTCTTTAGCAGAATATTGTTGTTCCCTAGTATCCTTCTTTTATTTTTTAGGAATCTAGTAATGGTGACCCCACTATCATGCAGGTTTCCAATTACCTTCTTCCCTGCTATTTCTGGGTTCATGTGCCTCATGTTCTGTGTATTGCCTTTGGTAACGGTACAAGATGTAGACTCCCGGGGACTCCCCTCTATATTCTTGTGCATAACCCCAAAGGGGCTAATTTACATTTCTAAAAGTTTTATCTCATTGCATTTAGCACACACAAAGCCAGTCACTGGTGGTGCGTCCACTTAGGTGCCATACATGTGGCACTCAATGCATTGAATTAAGCCCCCATTTTCCAGCAGTACCCTTAGCAACCCCGCAGTCATTTGAGCATCAGCCATATTCCTTATTCTTTACAGCACCACCACAGTAATAGAGTAGCACAGTATGTTTCTAATACAAATTATGGACTTACTTATGCAGGAATTTACAAGATGTATGGGTTTTATTCTGGCCTGTCCCCGTCCCTTTGTCCCCACCAAACATGAACATGTCTGGTGTGTCTCCACACATCCTCACTCACTCACTCGTGCTTGTACTGCTCACTGCGAGCATCTGTTTAAATTTACTGCAGACCAGAAGTGTGTCACTCTGGTCCTGCGATCCTCTACAGCCCCAAAACCACAATTATTTAAGTTTTAAGGGTTAAAACCCTTGTATAGTGCAGTTTGTTTCCTCAGACATACCCCAGTACAAATATAGGTGATGTTTAAGAGATCTGTAGTCTGGAGTGTCTACTGTGTACTGCAGAATGCACCCAATTTCCTTTTTCCTACTTCCTTTAGGCCAAAGTTATGGTGCAAATTTCAATGCTTATAACACACAGTAGTAATCACAATGTTTGCCTAAATGGGACTCATTTGCCCCTCTAAAACATCTGCAATACAGAACAGTGCAAGTTTGGGTCTCTTGGTGCATGCTTCTTCTACCATACACCTGGGATGGGGCTCCTGGTGTACATGTCCCTCTGGTGTAGTTTGCACAGATGACCAATGCATGTCTAGACTTCCTTAGGTTCTGACTGACCTCCCTGCCCTCATAAAGTATACGCATGTCAATGTTAGGGTTTTACAGTCCCAACACCATACACTGTAATTGTGCAATACATGTGTGTTTATGACCAATCCGTATTTCTCCACTATGCAAGTATAGCCACATGTATGTCACAGCAGGCATCGCACGTCCACATGGCATCCTGCTGCTGCATAGTGGACAGAGGTATGTGGGGTGTGTCACTGCAGTTGTACCATTCCAATGCACACACCACTTTGGTTAGAGACACAGATGGGACATGTGTGCACAACGCTGACCCTGCTAGTCAGCATGGCTTTGTCTCAGTGCACGCTCACAGTAGTGTACTGCAAGGTTGTTGTGCATCATGACGTCCCAACACAATCCCTTGTCCATAGTGTAATAGTGTCCAAATGTATACATGCACATGTCTGCCCATGCGCTGAAGGACACACACCAGGACAATGTACATCGGCTACCTGTGTCATGGCATAATAGTGATCCCCATTCCTGCTGCAGAGCCCCATGTGTCCCAGTGCATCACATGCATCTTTGTGGACTGGCTTCTTGAGTTGTGGAGGCATGTACTGGTGCACATCACAGTGTGTGATACTGGGTACCCATTTGGCATCTCAGTGACATGGTGTGGCAGTTACCATGTCACAGCAGCAGTGTATGCAGAAAGCTAGAAACATACATAGAATTTTATGGCAGATAAGGACAGCTTGGCCCACCTAGTCTACCCATTTCCCTACCTAATGGATAAGGTGCAGATCCTAGTTACCCAACAGCCTACTTCCTCCTACCCCCCACTAGAATTGCCTTATGTCTGTCCCATGCATTCTTGAATTGCCCCACTCTTCTTGACTCCACGACCTCCTCAGGAAGGCGGTTGCAAGCACCACAACCCTCTCCATGAAAAAATACTTCCTCACATTACTACTCAGCTGTCCTCCCTCTACCTTCAAATTGTGCCCCCTCCTTCTTGCACATCTCTTTTTCTGAAAGATGCTACCCTCTTGGACTTTGTTGATTCCCTTGAGGTACTTGGAAGTTTCTATCATGTCCCCCCTCTCCCTCCTTTCCTCAAGGGTATACATATTAAGCTCTTTTAGTCTCTCTTCATAGGTCTCCTGGTGCAGAACCTGAACCATTTTGGTTGCCTCCTCTGGACAGCCTCCGCCCCATCTAAGTCTTTGCGGAGATTGAGTCTACAGAACTGCACGCAGTACTCCAGATGGGATCTCACCAACTGTCTGTACAGAGGGATAACAACTTCCTGTTTTTTACTGGTGATGCCTCTCCCTATGTATCCCAATATCCCCCAGCCCTCCTTAACACCTTCTCACATTGCCTGCCCACATTTGGGTAATCTGATATAACTACCCCAGGTCTCTTTCTGTTTTTGCTGTTGTTAGTATCTCACCCCGCATTGTGTACTCCTCCCCTGGGTTTTTGTTTCCCAAGTGCATTACTTTGTACTTCATTGCATTGAATCTAAGCTGCCATACATTTGACCATTCCTCCAACCTTGCCAAGTCCCTTCTCATACTTTCCACTCCACCTTGTGTATCAACCCTGTGGCAGATCTTTGTGTTGTCTGCAAAGAGACATACTTTTCCTTCCAGTCCCCCTGCAATATCACTTATAAAGACATTAAAAAGGACCAGACCAAGTACTGAATCCCGCAGTACCCCACTAGTAACCCCCCTTTCTTTGCAGTGGACTCCGTTTACTAGTTCCTTCTGCATCCTGTTCTCCAGTCAATGTTTTATGCAGGCTACCACCTTGGAACCCACTCCCAAGGCTGGTTAATTTGTTTATTAATCTTTTGTGTGGGACTGTGTCAAATGCCATGCTAAAGTCTAGGCAGACCATGTCCACAGCCCCTCCCTGGTCTACTACTTTGGTCACCCAGTCAAAGAAATCAATTAGATATAATCTGACATGCCCTTCCCACTGTGAATCCATGCTGCCTTGGGTCCTGTGCCCCCCTGGCCTCTAGGTACTCAACAATTCTTTCCTTCAGAAGTGATTCCATAATGTTCCCTACCACTGAGGTCAAACTGACGAGTCTGTAGCTTCCTGTCTCTGTCTTGCTCATTCTTTTGTGAAGAGGAATCACATCTGCCCTACTTCAGTCCTCAGGTACCACACCATCCTCCCACGATTTGTTAAAAAGGGTAGTCAGTGGTGTTACTAGTTCTCCTCTTAGTTCTTTTAGAATTCTGGATTGAATCCCATCAGGCCCCATTGCTTTGTCCACCTTGATTTTTAGGAGTTCTTTCAGAACCCTTCCTTCTGTGAAAGGACTGATATCAACCCACCTATCAAGAGTGCTTCTATTGACTGGATTATGTCCTTCCTCACCTCTTCTTTTGTGACTACTGTGCAGAAGTGTTCATTCAGTATCCCTGATTTTTCACTATCCTTCTCTCCCCCCACCTTCCTCTTTTTTCAGTATCCCTCCCTTTGTCTTTCTTTGCTCCCTAATGTACCTATAAAAGGTTTTATACTCCTTCTTAACCAAGTTTGCTATCTTTTCCTTGGTTTGGGCCTTTGCTATTCTGACTGCCTTCCCCGCTTCCTTCTGCTTTAATTGATACAGTTCTCTGTCCTGCTCCTTCTGTGTTTCCTTATACTTCCTGAATGCTATCTTTATCTCCCTAACCTTCCCCACCACATCTTTTGGGGAACATAGTGTTTTTTTCTTTCATTTTAATTTATTTGCATCACACAAAGGCTTATTGCCTCTGTGATGGCAGTTTTGATGTTTCCCCATTTTGCTTCACCCCTCCTTTTGTCTGGTTGCTACTGCTTTTCTGAGGCACTCTCACATTTTGACAAAATGGGTGTTTACTCACCTGGTAAAGGTGATTGTGTTGGTTGGCATCCATGGCACTCCAGACATTACCTCATGGGTAACAGCCCACCTGATAGGCTAGTGATGCACATGACCCAGATCAGATTTCCAGTATATCCAGGTCCCAGAAACCCCTGCTCTCCAGTTTGAATCTTCCATAGCTGAAATAAGGTTAGTTAGTACAAGAGAGAGGAAACATACAGTACGGATACAGCCAGTATGCACAGAGGAGGCCTACCATGACGTGGTGTAAAGAAAGGCCAGCGGCCTGTATTTATTTCCTATTATTTACAGTCTAATCTTGAACCCAGGGGTTCGACTTGATCATGATAGTAGAACAAAAACTTCACTTTCTCGCCCCCTAGGGTGCTTGGTGAGGACCCCTTTTCTTGTCCCTGGGCCGGTCGCTCTGATCACTCCTGAGGGAGGGCCTTGGAGTGCCATGGATGCCAACCAACACAATCACCTTTACCAGGTGAGTAAACACCCATTGTGATTGGTTGGCATCCATGGCACTCCAGACATTACCTCATGGGAGATAAGAAGCAGTTAGCACTCCGGGTGGGAGACGAGTGAGTCGGAGTGGCCGGTCGTAGAGGCTGCTGCCAGAACCTGGGTTGTGAAGGAGGGCGGATGGCCTGGAGCTGTTCCAGCCTGTAGTGTCTGGTGAATGTGTGTAAGGAGCTCCAGGAGGCCACTCTACAAATGTCTTCCGAGGATACAGAGGCTCTCTCCGCCCATGAGGTGGCAACCACTCTGGTGGAGTGGGCCTTGATCCCCTGCGGTGGGGTCATCAGGTTTGCTGTGTAAGCATTCTGGATGACACGTCTTAGCCATCCAGCGATTGTGGTTTTGGAGGCTGCAAAACCCTGCCTCTGCCCTTTCGAGATGATGAACAGCCTCTCCGTCTTGCGGATGTGGCGGGTTCTGGCCAAGTAGACCGAGAGAACCGACCCAACATCCAGGTGGTGTGGGGGCCCACCATGGCCCTGTGTGGGGTCGCGTGGAAAGGTGGGCAGCTCGATGGGCTGCTCTCTGTGGAAATTGGTCGAGACCTTCAGTTGGAAGGCTGGCACTGTTCTCAGGCTGACCCCCTGTGGGGTGAAGACCGTATATGGCTCAGCGCAAGATAGGGCGCCAAGCTCCCCGATTCTTCTGGCCGAGCAGATGGCCACCAGGAAGGCAGTCTTGAGGCCAACCCAGAAGAGGTCTGCCTCTAGGAGTGGTTTGTATGTGGCTGATTTGAGGGATCCCAGTACCGGGGGAGGTCCCACGGGGTGATGACTGGTCTGGACCTCGGTCAGAGGAGCTCCACCGCCCTCAAGAAACGTATGGCGTCTGGGTGTGCACCTGGCGGATACCCTTCCACGAGGCCTATGGCCGCCCCAATGGCCGACAGTTGTACCCTGAGGGATGAGGGGGCCAGACCCTTGTCCACTCCTTGCTGGAGGAATAGTAGTATGGTGGCCAGATCGGACTGTTTGGGCACCGACCCTCTTCTTTGACACCACTGCGAGAAGATGGCCCATTGCCTCTCGTATGTGGACGTGGTGGAAGCCTGTCTGGATTGAAGTAGGGTACCAATGACCGACTCATGATACCCCGTTGCCCTCAGTCTCAGCCATGAGCTTTGGGGTCTGCGGGGATCGGTGGAGGACCGGCCCCTGTGTCAGCATGTCCGGGCGATAGGGTATCCGGAAGCTGGCTAGCGACATCTCTCTGACTGTCGTGAACCAGGACCTGTGTGGCCAGTAGGGGGCCACCAGGATGATCCTGATGCCTGACTCCCGGACCTTGGTCAGGACCTGTGGAATTAGGGATAGTGGCGGGAAAACTTAAGCGTACTCCCACCTCCAGGTTTGCGACAGGGCATCCGTTCCCTGGGAAAGGGCGTCCCTGAACCTCGAGTAGTACCTGTCAACTTGGGCATTGTCCCGGGATGCCATGAGGTCCATGGACACGGGCCCCCACGTCGCCTGGATCATTTGGAATAGAGTCGGGTGCAACTTCCATTCTCCCGGGTGAACTTGTTGTCTGCTGAGCCAATCTGCTCGGACATTCAGTTTTCCTGCAAGGTGGACTGCGCCCAGGTGTGAGAGGTGTGTCTGTGCCCAGTTGAGCACCGTTGCCGTTTCCCTCATCATGGCTCTGCTTCTGGTTCCCCCTTGCTTTGCGATGTAAGCCACCGTCACCCAGTTGTCGGACCGTATCAGGACCGAGCGACCCAGTATTAGACGCCTGAACACCCTCAGGGCGTGGGACATGGCTCTCATCTCCAGGATGTTGATGGAGAGTTGCGTCTCCTCTGGAGACCATACTCCCTGTGCTGTTGTGTCCCCCAGGCAGGCACCCCAGCCTGAGAGACTGGCATCTGTCTCTATGGGGACTGGGTGATGGAGTTCCAGTGGGACTCCCCTGGATAGGTTCCTTTCTGTTGTCCACCATGCCAGGGAAGATCTTACCGCTGGAGGCAGTGGCACCACACACTGGAGGTTGTGTTCACTCGGTGTCCCCCGAGACGGGGCGTAGTTCTGGAGTGGACGCATGTGCCACCTGGCCCAGGGCACGAGGTCGATGCAGGAGGCCATGCAACCCAGCAGTTGGGCTATTTTCCCCATCGTGGTGTGGCTGCGTGCCTTCATCTCGTGCGCCAGCTCCCTTAGGTTGTGGACTCGGCTCAGAGACGGCTTTGCCCAGCCTTCGGCTGAGTTGATGAGGGCCCCAGATGTTCGATCTGTTGGGTGGGACTGAGTGGCTCTTTCTCGATTGACCACCCAGCCGTGGTCCTCGAGGGCCTGTGAAGGCAGTTCACGTGTGTGCTGGCGCTGAGGTCCTCAAACAGGCGCAGATGGTGATCATCCAGGTATGGGATAATGTCAATCCCTGTTCCCTGAGTCTGGCCACCAGGGTTATTGAAACCTTGGTGAAGACTCTCGGGGCTGATGACAGTCCGAAGGGAAGTGCCTTGTACTGGAAGTGGTGGCCTAGGATGTGAAAGTGAAGGAACTGCCTGTGTTTTCTGATAATGGGGATGTGGAGTTAGGCGTCCTTCAGGTCGATGGACGTCATGAAGTCGCCTACCCTGATGCATTGAAGGGTGGATCGAATGGTCTCCATTTTGAACTGGAGTGGGACCACGTGTCGGTTCAGCTGCTTCAGGTCTAGAATTGGTCTGAGCTCCCCCCGATTTCTTGGGTACCAGGAAAAAAATGGAGTACATTCCCATTCCCTGTTCTGGTACCGGGACGGGCTGAATGGCCCTGTTCCAGATCAGCTCTGCTAGAATCTGCTGGACCTGATGAGGGGAGGCTCTCCTCCTGGACACGGGGGACGACACAAATCTGTGGGGGATATGAGCGTGGGATAGCTCGATGGCGTATCCCTTGGACACTACATCTCGTACCCACCTGTCCGATGTGGTGGATGTCCAGCGGTGGGCAAACAGGGCTAGCCTTTGTCCTACAGGTGGGTACGGGGCCTGACCGTGAGTTTCCGGTGGTGGGCAGTCACTGTTTTCCCCTGAAGCCTCTACTTCGACTTCCGGATCTTTGTCCCCGGGATCTGAAGGAAGTGGACTGGTAGTTCTGAAGGAATGGGCCGCGGGGAGCTGGAGGAAGAGCCTCTACCTCGAAAGGAGTGGCCCTGAAGAATGGTGTCCCTGCGGGGTTGGCCAAGCTTGTTCCCACCCCAAAACCTCCGTCTAGAGGAAGGCAGGTAAGAGAGCTTGGGCCTGTTCCTGAGGAGGTCCCTACCCTCTTCCTTTTGCTTTAGGTAGTCCTGTAGTCCCTCCCCAAAGACATGCTTTTCCCTGAGAGGTAAATTTTGTAATAAAGTCTTAGATTCCATATCAGCATCCCAGAGTTTCAACCACAGCGCCCTACGGGCCCGATTGATGATGGTGGTGGCCCTCACCTGAAGACGCAGCGAGTCCACCGCCATATCAGCAAGATATTTGGCTGCATCCAAGGTGCACTCCAGTAGCTCTGCCTCCCTAGATTTTGGGGTGGCCTGCTCCTGGAGCTCCTTGAGCCAGCAGATCTGTGCCCGAGTTGTGTAGATGGCGGTGGTCATTGCCTTGGCAGTGGTTCCCTCGATCTCGAAAGTCTTCTTGAGCATATCCTCGATCTTCTTATCTGTTGGGTCCTTGAGGGCTATGGTGCCACACGGAAGCACAGTTTTCTTGCTCAGTGCCACCACTTGAGGGTCAATGGTGGGTGCCTTGCACAAAATGTCCGTTTCTCACCCTGTACAGGGTACATTCTGTCCAGGTTTCTCCGGTTCGGCATCCTGCCCGGTTCGGGGGACTGCCATTCCGTGCTAAAGATGTCCTCAATGGCTGGACATACTGGGAAAGTCTCTGTGGTTATGGGTCTAAGCTGGATCATTGGATCGAGCTTCGACTCAGGTTTACTTTCTTCGGGGTCCTCGGTGCCTAACCCCATGGTGGCCTTGATCATCTTCATGAGCCCCGGGATAGTGTCGAACGAGCATAGCTTAGAGGTCAGGGAAGGAGCTGCCTGTAGTTCCATCTCCTCTGTGTCCGATTCCACCCCATCTTCCTCCTCTTCTCCTCCTGCGTCATCTCTCTCCCCGTCCTCGAGTGTGCCGTCGTGTGGGGCGACCGGGCGGGTGTCCTCAGGGATGGGCGGTTCCTCTGGTAGGTCCCTTGTCTTGCCAGGTTCCGGGCTGGGAGGCCTTGCCCTGTTCTGGGTAAGGGCTTCCAGTTTCTCCATGATCTTGAGCATGAAGTTCTGTTGGCTCTCCATCATGGCCACCGCTGCTTGTTGGTTCTGGACCAAGAGGGAACCTGGGTCCATCCACATCGAGTTGCTGGGTCCGGGATTGTTGGGGGCCAGAGGTGGTGTCCTCTCCAGCAAAGAGAGGTCATCGTCCAGGAGGCAGGCAGCGCATAGGGGCCCTGGGGTTTAGGGAGGAGATTTGGCTCGCATGAACACTTCTTGGCCTTTACCATCTGAAATTAGAGAGAGGTACACTTAAAAGATGACCACACCCTGATCCCCTCTCTCTCTCTCTCATTTTTTTTTTTTTTAATATGTGTCCCCGTCTGAGTCCTGGATGAACCCTGCCCCACCGGGGGGGAGGGGAGGACTGGGGGAGCGCCTGGGTGGAGGGGTGCTGTGGGAGGACCCCTACAACAACAGGCGGAGAAGTTGGTGCCGAGGCCCGCTATGGGAGGGGGCCGAGGCAGCCATGGTGAGAATAAACAGGAAGAACCACCTACTGGGGTCGCTATGGGAGGGACCCGAGTGGATTCATTGATCATGGAGGTTTTTTTTTATTTAAGAGAAAACCAGGCCTGATCCCCCCGTGTTCTGAGACTGGTCTCTATAGATTTGGTTTGGGGGGGGTCATGGATACGTGGAGGGCCTTAGTTGCCAACATCCATAAGAAAAAATGCCCAGGGGAGAGCCCAAGGCCCCACGAGGCTACCGGGGTAGTTCAGAGGAGTAGAGCCTCAGAAAGGGCGAATGGTCCTCCCCCTCCCCCCCCAGCGAGAGGGACGTTGCTCTCAGCTACATGGGCCCTGAGAGGCCCGCTCTTGATAACTGTGCCGCCCGCCTCTGCTAGATTGCGCCGAACGGTGACTGCGGGAGGCTGCTCCCCCTCCCCGGAGGTCCTGCAAGTGGGAGGAGGGAGGAACAGCTGGCGGGAGGCCGGGAGGCGAACGGGGGCAGCCCGGAGCCGGTAGGCGCACGCCGAGGTGGGCGGAAGAAGAAAAAAGGCCCCAATGAGGCCTACTGAGCACCGGAGCATGAAGCTCACCTTCCCCCTACCTAGCACGCGGCAGGAAAGACCGCGGGCACGAGCGCAGGAGGGGAGGCTGCCTGCGAGGGAGACGGCAAGGCTGGGGGGGAGCGGGAGGCCTCTTGCGGCCCTGCGGATGTACGCGCACCCGATAAGGGTGGAGGATGGATGGATGGGCAGGCCTATCTGCCTGCCGCGACTCCCCTGGACTCAGGCTGATGACTGAGCCAGTCAGAAGGACCAGCAAGCGCTAGCGAGATACAGCGCCACCACGAATAGCATGGGGCGAGTCGAGAGGCCAGGGGAGCAGCGTGGGGGAGCGCCAGGGGCCAGCAGACTACTCTGCCCTGAGCACAGGCTCAGGTAGAGAACCATGCTGAAGCCATGTGGCCACCATAAGGCTACAACACAGCCCTGCTAATCCTGCAAAGAAGGGAAAAAACAGAGCAAGGAGCTCAGTCCCCAGCCACACAATAAAACATACAAAGCATTTAAAAAACTTGGTTTCAAAGACGAAACAGAGCAGGCAGGATAATTTAACAGACAGAAAAAAAAAAAGCTAGTTCCTACCTTGCTAGAGCAGACAGGGATTCCTGGTGTGCTTCTTGCCTATTCAGATGCATGATTCAAAACTGGAGAGCAGGGGTTTCTGGGACCTGGATATACTGGAAATCTGATCTGGGTCATGTGCATCACTAGCCTATCAGGTGGGTTGTAACCCATGAGGTAATGTCTGGAGTGCCATGGATACCAACCAATCACAATCAGGCTTCCTGAAGTCCAGTACCTTCACTTTTGTATGGCTTGACTCTGCAGCTGAGTTTATCGTGAACCACACTGTTTGGTGGTCACTTGTTTCCAGATGGCTACCCACTTCTAGATCTGAGATCCTCTCACTGTCCCCATTTGAGAGCACCATGTCTAAGATTGCTCCCTCCTGAGTGGGTTCCAGCACTAGCTATCTGAGGGATGCCCCCGTAGGGCATAGAGAATGGCTCTGCTCTTGGATGTGGCTGCAGCAAAAGTGCTCCAGGTAACATCTGGCATATTCAGGTCCCCCATCAGCAATACTAACGTTCATGCTAAGGTAAGATGAAGGGGCGAGTAGGCCGAGGCCCATAATGCTCCTATACTATGCCATGGAATGGTAGGATAAGTCATACCCTGACATGATTAAATTATCAAGACAGTGTTTGAAGGTCACTTTATTATTACTGGTAACTACATCAGATGGAAGCCGATTCCAAGGCCCAATGATCCTAACAGTGAAAAAATATTTTCGGCTAATATGCTTAAAACATTTACCAGTTAATTGAAGAATATGACCTCTCGTGTTATGAACAGATTTTTTAAATGAAAAACCTAATTCAGACATAATATATGGGTCCTTAATGATGTTGTATAAAAAAAAGGAGATCCCCGCGGATACGCCTAATAGTTAATGGCATTCATTTTAATATAGCCAACCTAGATTCATATGATAATTCTTCTAATCCCGAAATTTTTTAGTGTATTTTCGTTGGACTCTTTCAAGGGAATAATTATCTGATTTTTTGAAAGGACACCATAAGTGTGAGGTGTATTCAAGATGCGGACGAACATAAGATCTGAATAAAGGCAACAACACTTCCTTATCTCGGGATCTAATATTGCTCAAAATAGACCACATAATTTTATTTCCTGCATTAATAACATAATGCATATGCTTAGAATAAGTTAAATCCTCAGATATTGTTATACATAAGTCTTTTTCATCAGCAGTGGAACACAATGGAAGATCATCCAAAATATACTGGAATTTTTGATTATTAGTACCCAGATGCATAACCTTGCATTTATCAGTGTTTAACTTCATTCCCCATTGTGTTATCCAAGTATTAATCATATTAAGATCATGCTGTATACAGGATATTTCCTCAAGGTTAGAGCTGGGACCTCCGATCTTGACATCGTCTGCATACTTAATAGTGTTAGAGAGGCAGGAATTGGTTAAGTCAGCAATAAAAGCCTGAAAAAGACATGGGCCAAGAACAGATCCCTGAGGTACACCACTAAGCACCTTACCAATGTTGGAAAAAGAACCATTTATCATCACTCTCTGAGTTCTATTTGAAAGCCAGTTTTGAATCCATTTGATTACATAGCTATTGATACCAAGAATAGAACGTTTTTGAATGAGAGCCCAATGAGGTATGGAATCGAAAGCTTTACTAAAGTCAATGAAGATAACATCACATGCTACCCTAGTATCCAAATAGGAGCTAAAAATCTCATAAAAGCAGAGCAAATTAGTTAGGCAGCTTCTGCCCTTCTTAAAGCCATGTTGTTCTTGGTCAGAGTCATCAATTATAGGAGACACCATATCCTTGAGTAAGCTTTCTAGAAGTTTACAAATGGCTGACGTCAAACTAATGGGTCGATAATTATCACATGAATGTTTAGGACCCTTCTTATAAATGGGAACAACAAATACCTCTTTCCACTCACAAGGAATAAAATTATGTAATAAAAAGAGATCAAATAGTATTTTTAACGGAAAGGCAATAAATGCGGACAATAAGTAAAGTAAGTGTCCTGCAATTAAATCTGGACCAGGACAGAATTTACCTTTTAATAATAATAATTTCTCTCCTTTCTCTGTAATTCTAAGGATGCCTTCTATCATTTTCTTGACCATTTCATCTCCCTGAGATGGGGGTTGGTATACAACCCCTGCGCATATTGTGGTATAATTTTCTGTCTCCAGGGTGACCCACAGTGCCTCCTCTCCTCCCTGTTTACCCTTTAGTTCCATTGCTTTGAACCTTCTCTTACATAGAGAGCTCCTCTCCTCCTCATCTATCCTCCCTGTCCCTCCTGTAGATTGTGTACCCTGGTATGCTGACATCCCAGTCATGGTTCTCTGTGTACCATGTTTCTGCATTCTGCCACAATGTCCAGGCATCCCTCTTCCATTAAGGCCACCAGTTCGGGGAACTTGTTGCCTAGACTACTGGCATTGGTACTCATTGCCCTCCATTTTTTGATGGCCTTACCCCTTTTTGCCCCATCCCTGTCCTTACTGCCTTTGTCTTGTTCTCCATTTACCCCTGCCCTTTTCCCTATCGACTATGTCAGTTAAAGCAGAATTAGGCAGGGAAGGCAGTCAGAATAGCAAAGGCCCAAACTAAGGAAAAGATAGCCAACTCTGTTAAGAAGGGGGATACAACCTTTCATAGGTACGTTAGGGAGTGATGAAAGACCAAAAGAGGGATACTGAAGCTAAATAAAAGGAAGGCAATGTGGGCAGAGGGTGACAGTGAAAAAGCAGTGATACTGAATGAAAACTTCTGCTCAGTATTCACAAAAAAAGAGGAGTGGGAGGTACCTAAACAAAACAATAGAAACACTGGATAGAGGGATCGATACCAATACATTCACAAAAGAAAGGGTTCTGAAAGAACTCTTAAAACTGAAGGTGGACAAAGCAATGGAGCCTGATGGGATTTACCCCAGAGTTCCAAAAGAACTAAGGGGAGAACTAGTGACACCACTGACTACCCTCTTTAACAAATCATGGGAAGATGAGGTGGTACTTGAGGACTGGAGGAGGGTGGATGTGATTCCACTTCACAAAAGAGGGAGCAGGGCAGAGGCAGGAAACTACAGACCAGTTAGTTTGACCTCAATGGTAGGGAAAATGTTGGAATCACTTTTGAAGGAAACATATAGAAACATAGAATTTGACGGCAGATAAGGACCGCTTGGCCCACCCAGTCTGCCCATTTCCCTACCTACTGGATAAGCTGCAGATCCTAGTTAACCAGCAGCCTACTTCTTCCTACCCCAACCCCCCAGAACTGTCTTATGACTATCCCATGCATGCTTGAATTCCACCACTGATTTTGACTCCACAACCTCCTCCGGAAGGCCGTTCCATGCATCCACAACCCTCTCTGTGAAAAAATACTTCCTTAAATTACCTCTGAGCCACCCCTCTATCTTCAAATTGTGCCCTCTTGTTCTTGCACACCTCTTGTTTTGAAAGATTCTACCCTCTTGGACTTTGTTGATTCCCTTGAGGTACTTGAAAGTTTCTATCATGTCCCCCTCTCCCTCCTTTCCTCGAGGCTATACATATTAAGCTCCTTAAGTCTCTCTTCATATGTCTTCTGATGCAGACCCTGCACCATTTTAGTTGCCCTCCTCTGGACAGCTTCCATCCTGTCTATGTCTTTGTGGAGATTAGGTCTCCAGAACTGCACACAGTACTCCAGATGGGGTCTCACCAGCTGTCTGTACAGAGGGATAATAACTTCCTGTTTTCTACTGGTGATGCCTCTCCCTATGCATCCCAGTATCCCCCCAGCCCTCCTTGCTGCCCTCTCACATTGCTTGCCCATCTTTAGGTCATCTGATATGACTACCCCCAGGTCCCTCTCCATTTTTGTTGTTGTTAGTATCTCACCCCCCATTATGTACTCTTCCCCTGGGTTTTTGTTTCCCAGGTGCATTACCTTGCACTTCTTAGCATTGAATCTAAGCTGCCATACATTTGACCATTCCTCTAACCTTGCCAAATCCCTTCTCATCCTTTCCACCCCACCCTGTGCATCAACTCTGTTGCAGATCTTAGTGTCATCTGCAAAGAAACATACTTTTCCTTCCAGTCCTTCTGCAATGTCGCTTATAAAGACATTGAAGAGGACCGGTCCTAATACTGAACCCTGCGGTACCCCACTAGTAACCCTCCTTTCTTCTGAGTGGACTCCATTTACTATTACTCTCTGTGTCCTATTCTCCAGCCAATTCTTTACCCAGGCTGTCATCTTGGGACCCACACCCAGGCTGGCTAACTTGTACATTAATCTTTTGTGTGGGACTGTGTCAAATGCCTTGCTAAAGTCTAGGTAGGCCATGTCCACAGCCCCTCCCTGATCTACTACTTTGGTCACCCAGTCAAAGAAATCTATCAGATTCATCTGGCATGACCTTCGCTGTGAATCCATGCTGCCTAGGGTCCTGTGCCCTCTGGCCTATAGATACTCGACAATTCTTTCCTTTAGAAGTGATTCCATCATTTTCCCTATCACTGAGGTTAAACTAACAGGTCTATAGTTTCCTACTTCTGCCTTGCTCCCACTTTTGTGAAGGGGAATCACATCTGCCCTCCTCCAGTCCTTGGGTACCACCCCATCCTCCCATGATTTGTTAAAAAGGGTAGTCAGTGGTGTCACTAGTTCTACCCTTAGTTCTTTTAGAATTCTGGGATGAATCCCATCAGGCCCCATTGCTTTGTCCACCTTCAGTTTTAAGAGTTCTTTCAGAACCCCTTCCTCTGTAAATGGGCGGTATCAACTTCTGTATCCAGCATGTTACTACTGTTTGTTTTATGTACCTCCCCTCTTCATTTGTAAATACTGAGCAAAAATATTTGTTTAGTATCTCTGCCTTTTCACAGTCTCCCTCTGCCCACCCTCCCACCCTTATTAAACCTCACTATCCCTCCCTTGGTCTTCCTTCGCTCCCGATGTACCTATAAAGGTTTTATCCCCCTTCTTAACTGAGTTGGCTATCTTTTCCTCAGTTTGGGCCTTTGCTGTTCTGACTGCCTTCCCAGCTTCCTTTTGCTTTAACTGATACAGTTCTCTGTCCTGCTTCTTCTGTGATTCCTTGTACTTCCTGAATGCTTTCTTTTTCTCTTGAACCTTCGCTGCCACTTCCTTTGAGAACCATAGTGGTTTCTTACATCGTCTTGTTTTGTTTATTTGCTTCACACAAAGGCTCGTTACCTCTGTGATGGCAGTTTTTATTATTCCCCATTGTTCTTCCACTCCTCCTTCCTGCCCATTTGCTAGTGCATTCCTTAGGCACTCACCCATTTTGGCAAAGTCAGCCCTCCTAAAGTCCAGTACTTTTGTCTTTGTATGGCTTGCCTCTATTGCTGTGTTTATTGTGAACCATACTGTTCGATGGTCGCTAGTTCCCAGATGGCTACCCACTTCTACATCTGTAATCCTCTCTCCATCTCCATTTGAGAGAATCAAGTCTAATATTTCTCCCTCTCGAGTGGGCTCCAGTACTAGTTGTCTAAGGCATGCCCCCTGTAGGGCATCTAGAATAACTGCACTCTTCGAAGTGGCAGCTGCAACTGCACTCCAGTTAACATCCAGCATATTCAGATCACCCATCAGCAATATCTCCCCTTTTTCTGCCATTCTAAGTATACTTTCTATCATTTCCCTGTCCATTTCCTCCCCTGATGCAGGAGAGCAACCCTCAGCCATTGTGGTGCCATTGCCTCGTCTCCAAATTCTACCCACAGTGCTTCTTCTCCTCCCTGTTTACCCTTTTGTTCTGTTGCTTTTAGTCCTTCCCTTATGTAAAGAACTACTCCTCCCCCTCCTTTTTTACCCTCCCTGTCCCTCCTGTAGACAGTGTATCCTGGCATGCTTATGTCCCAGTCATGGTTTTGTGTGTACCATGTTTCTGTGACTGCCACAATATCCAGATGTTCCTCCTCAATCAAGGCCACTAATTCAGGAAGCTTGTTACCCAGACTACGGGCATTAGTACTCATTGCTCTCCATTTTTTTATGGCTTTACCTTCTGTTGCAGCATCCCCCACTGACCGTTCTACCTCAGTCTTTTCTCATTTAGTACCCTGTTTTGTAGGAGAGGCTGGGATTTTCCTGCTGCTTGTCAGTGCCTCCCCTTTGACTAGTTTAAAAGCTTGCCAATGAAGCATTTAAACCGATTGCTCAAAGACTTGTTCCTTCCTGGACAGATGCAGACCATCCTGCCAGTATAGGCTGGTGTCCTTCCAGGTGGAACCAGTCCCCAATGAAGCTAAACCCTGTGCTCTGCACTATTTTTACCCATTCATTAAACTGCATGGTGGCACTGCCTCGCCTCCCCATGCTTTTGACAGGCAGCACCTCTGAGAAGGATACTGTGTGTGCTACTCGTCTTAGGTCCCTCCCCAACTCTGCAATGTCCTCCTGCACTGCTCTAATCTCATGATGAACCAAGTCATTTGTCCCTAGGTGGACAATTACGTCCAGCTCGGAATCCCTTGCAGCTGTTCTCGTGATCCTGAAGATGCGCTTCCTGTCCCTCCAAGCCATGGCACCAGGCAGGTATCTTACTTCATTTTTCCCAGCTCCCCCCAGTTCTATACCCCTAATAATTGAGTCCCCCACCAGGAGCTGCTTCCTTTCCCTTTGGTGCCCTCTGCCTCCTTTCTGTGGGCCTCCCTTGTGACAGATATCATCAGTCTTCTCTGCGGGTGCATCCATGGGGAGCTATGCTCCCCCAGAATGGTGTATGGATTGTGGAGTGGAACAATTGACTGGGTGTGCCTCCGTTCCACCCTCCTCACCCTCCCTGAGCCCACTGTGGTCCAACTGCTGTGCTTTCTTCGCAACCTCTGAGGTAGTGGTGGTGGCGCTAGTGCACCCTGGATGGGGGAGATTTCCTTTCTACTGCCCAGTGTGGCCTGGGGAAGGTTTCCTTACTACTGCCCAGTGCAGCCTGGGGGAAGGTTTCCTTACTACTGTCCAGTGTGGCCTGAAGACGGGCAACTTCCTTCCTCAGGGCAGACAGTTGTCTGCAAATAGGGCAGCATCTCAGCCTCCAGAAAGTCTCCTGGAAGACTGCTGCCCCACAGCCATTACATTGCACTACTCCCCACATGTTTATCTAGTTGTTTTTTTTTTTTTTGTGTGTGTGTGTGTGCGCGTGTGCGTGTGTGATTTGTTATATAGAAATATATATACATTATATATATATATATATTATACAACGTGTATGCTTATATTATCGGTGCAGTGTGCTAGAGAGGATATGACAGAGAAATGCACCTTGACTCGAGGAAATGATGTCAGAATCTCAGGTATAAAGGAACTATTTCCAGGGTGGGTAGGGTGAGGGGTGGGAAGGGGTTGGGCCTAAACTGTGTCCTCACAAAACAATAGACTAAAAGCTCTCACCCACCGCTGCGAAAGCATTGTTGAGTACCTAGAGACCAGCGGGGCACAGGTCCAAAGGCAGCATGGATTCATAGCAGAAAGGTAACGTCAGACGAATCTAATAGACAAATCCTTATCTTTCATCAAATTCCATGTTTCCATGTTTCTGTCCTGGTTCTTCTGTGTTTCTTTATATTTCCTGAATGCTATTCTTTTCTCCTTAACCTTCCTTGCCACCTCTTTTGAGAACTATAGTGACTTTTTCCTTCATTTTGTTTGGTTGATTTGCTTTATACAAAGGCTTGTTGACTCTGTGATGGCAGTTTTGATTTTTCCCCATTGTTCCTCCTTCCCTCCATGTTGCCTGTTTGTTAATGCTTTTCTGAGGCACTCTCCCATTTTGCCAAAGTCAGCACTCCTAAAGTCCAGCACTCTTGCTTTTGTATGGCTTGACTCTATAGCTGTGTTTATTGTGAACCACTCTGTGTGGTGGTCACTTGCTCCCAAATGATTATTCACTTCTAATTCTGAGATCCTCTCTCCATTCCCATTTGAGAATACCAGATCTAAGACTGCTTCCTCCCAAGGAGGTTCTAACACTAGCTGTCTGAGGCATGCCCCCTGTAGGGCATCAAGAATGACCCTGCTCTTGCATGTGGCTGCAGTAAAGGTTCTCCGGGTAACATCTGGCATATTCAGTCCCCCCATCAACAATATCTCTCCTTTTTCTGCCATTCTATGGATTCCTTCTATCATTTCCTTGTCCATTGCTTCCTCCTCCTAGGACTGGGGTCTGGTAAACAACCCTTGTGCAGATCATGGTGTCATTTCCTGTCTCCAGGGTGACCCACAGTGCCTCCTACCCTCCCTATTTACCCTTTAGTTCTGTTGCTTTGATTCTTCCCCTTATGTAGAGTGCTACTCCTCCTCTTTTACCATACCTGTCCCTCCTGTAGATTGTGTACCCTGGTATGTTGACATCCTAGTCATGGTTCTCTGTGTACCATGTTTCTGTGTTCTGCCACGATATCCAGGCATCCCTCTTCCTTCAAGGTCACTAGTTCATGGAGCTTGTTACCCAGATTATGGGCATTGGTACTCATTGCCCTCCATTTTTTGATGGCATTACCCCTTTTAGGCCCATCACTGTCCTTAATGCCTTTTTCTGGATTTACTCCTGACATGTTCCCTATTGACTTCTCTACCTTTGTGTTTACTTCACTACCTTGTTTTGTGTGTGTGTATGTGTGTGGGGAGGTGCTGGGATTTGCCTGCTTCCCTTCAGTGTCTCCCCTCTTGGCTAGTTTAAATGCTTGTCAGTGAAGCATTTAAACCTATCACTTAGGATTCTGGTTCCCTTCCCAGACAGATACAGACCATAATGCCAGTATACACCTGTATCCCTCCAGGTGGATCCCCCGTCCCCAATGAAGCCAAATCCCTGAGCGCTGCACCAGTTTTTCAACCAATCATTGAATTCTGTGGTGCGGAGTACCCTAGCCTTACCCATACCATTGACTGGTAGCACTTCTGAGAAAGTTACTGTGCATGCTATTTGTCTAAGGCCCTTCCCCAACTCCACAAACTCATGCTGCACTGAAGTCAATCCTCATGCCTCAGCTATGTGGTCCTGTGTCTGCCCATGTCACTCCATTGGTTAAATTGTACACCGTCTTGGTATGCACACAGCCATAACAGTGACTGCCATCCAGTGTTGTATTGATGCTGTGGCTTCCCATTGGTCTTGCATGTCAATCTACATCTGTGCCACCCATTAATATGTGGACCAGGCATGGGATTGTCCATTTGCTGACCCAAGTATCCATTACAGCCCACACGGCTCCACCCACAGGGATCACTGTCCATCCCAGCTGTTGGTCACTCTTGGTGCATAGTAGAGGTGCATCCCCAGCCTGGCTGACTGATATGTCTCCCAGCACCATAGGGCATGAACCACAGGACACTGACAATGCAGTGTACATGCACAGCCCACAGTCAGGAGACAGATGTAGAATGTCATATACATTACATAGTACACCTGCTGACAACATATACCATATACTATTAATGGACTATCTGTGTTCTAAGATAGGGTTTGGGGTGGACAGTGTCCATCCCAATACAGTGCCCATATGAACATATGAAGAAGCCAGCAGAAGAAGGCCATTTGGTCTATCAAGTCTGCTTGTATTGCAGGGTCCACAGCTTGAGCTAATGTCCCTGCCCTCCCTCCCCACTCTTCCCATCCTCCCTACCCATGATCCTTACCTTCCCCCTATGCCTATCCCAGCCTCTCTTAAAGATGCCCACTGTCTTCAACAAGATGACCTCTTCCTGCAAGGCATTCTAATTGCCCACCACCCTCTGTGGCCAAGTTGCCAGATCCTGGACTGCCTCTCCAGAGTTTCCAGATCTTCCTGTAGGTTCTGTATTCCTTCAGCTGTGTCCACTCTCCCACAGAGCTTGGTATCATCCATTAATAGGCACATTTTGCCTTTAATGCCATCCCTAATGTCATTGATGAAGACATTGAACAACACCAGCCCCAGCACGGAGCCCTGTGGGACCCCACTGTTTACCTCTCTGGTGCCTGATAACTCTCCTCCCACAACACCCCCTGGGTTCTGTCCCTCAGCCAGTTTTCCACCCATCTGGCCATCTTTTTCCCAACTCCAAGATCCACCAAATTCCTGATTAACCTTGTGTGATTAGCCTATGCAGTTGCACTGTAGTCCATCCATTAGTGAGGGTGCATCCATTCACTTGTGGGTGTCATTTAGAAATCCACACTGCTGCAATGTAGTTGGTGGACTGTGGGGGACATGTTTGTTGATGCATGACACTGAAAGTGTCTTTGTCATTGTGTTGTCATTGCAGATTGAGAAACCAGGGTATAGACCAGATGGGTGTCCAAGTGGGGCGGTGAGGTTGTGGGAGGGAGTGGACAGCAAAGCTGTTGCACATGTGTCTCAGGATAGCCAGTCACTTGAGTATTCATGTGGGAAACACACTGCCATGTCCAATCTGTGGTGCACTGTCACCATGCTGCATCCACTGAGTCCTTGTGTTCACCACATGTGGGTTTGTAGTGTGCAGTTGCACATGTGGTGCATCCTCCCCTGTACATCGTTGCCTTCCCCACTCTGCTGCCCATCAGAGGGGACACTCATATACTCTCATGCTTCAGGTGCTGTGCACATCATAGTCCTGTCATGTGGCACATGGCATGCTCAGTGCAGCTGTGTAGTCCATTTCTGTGTTTGAGACACATCCCCTGCAGGTCAACCCTGCACATGGTGCATGCAGGCACCCAGCATGGAACATGTTCTACCCTGTGTGTCCCTTTCATGCTACATGTGGTCAACACTTGGGCCATCTATGCACTTGCCTGTAGGTGTAGTGGTGGGGTAGTCACGTGAACCCCCACATCTGCCATGGTGAATGATGACCTGAGGCATGGACAGGTCTGGCTGACCCTCTGAACTAACCTGTGGGATAGCTGAAGTATGTGTTGGCTTGCCTCTGTGTCACTTTCAGCTTCAGGGGTCACTGCATAGTCCAGTGTGTCAGACCTCCTAGACATGACACCAATTACACTGTTGTAGGTATGTACCCATGTGATGTCCCCACACACCCATGCACCTATCCCAACCTGTTGGGAATGTCCCCTGGGGGTGTTGTCACATTAGTGTGTGTGCCCTAACACATCTATCCCAGCCTCCTTTGCAGTCCACCATATGTACATCGAATGCTGCTCTCGTCTGGTGGATGTGTCCCCACACCCCCGGATATCGCCCCCACATTGTTTTGGATCACAATGTTCTGCTGTTGTGCCCTTCTCCTGTTCCTCTGCTAACCGCCCACACATGCAAGCCTCTGTATGCACAACCTCACTCATTTTGCAGGATGGTATTTGTGTCATGAGGTGCTGCATGGTGCCATTGCCAAGGAGCTGTGCATTGTCCACTGCCATACGCAGTGTGTGTGGTCCTGTCCTGTCAGCCTGATGGAGCCAGATGTACCCAGTGACAGATATTAGCCCTGCTGTGCACTTTCTGTGGTGGGGACATGGATAAGTGCCAAGGTGCCATGCAGATGCCTCTGCCCCACAAGGCTAGTGCCTGTAAGTAGCCCTGTGGTGCATCAAACATGTATCCATTGTCTTATGCACAGCTGTCCCCAGGATAGCCAGACTATGGGTGTATCTGTGGGTTGGAGGGTCGTGTTGTATGCCCACACAGGTCCACGCTGTGTCCCATACATCCCTGCTTGCATTAGAGGGCCACTGTAGGCAGTCATGGCCAACTGTGGGGGGGCTTCCACCACCCCTCTCCCATGGATCTGGCACCTATGGCTGTCCCTCACCCACACCTGCCATTGGACATTGAACCATAGCTGCACCTAATGCACACCCACCACACAGTTGTGTGCTTCTCCCCACCCTTGAACTGTACTTCATGGGCTGCACGTCCTGTAGTGGCTTAGTATGGTGTCATGCCCACATGTGTCTAGTGCTTCCTGGCACACATGTCCACCACACATATATGGCCATTGCTGCATGCAGCACTGTGACACAGCCTGTGAGCAGCACACCACACATGCACGGCACCATGTCTCACCCGTTGTTATGGGCCTGGGGTTGGGGGTGTTATGTGTACATACACATCACCCCATTGGCACTGTCACTGTTCTAAGTTGTGATTTTCTTTCTTTAGGTTGGGTCCAGCTTGGAACTGTGTGGGGATGGAGGATTGTCCAGTGGGGGATATCACAGATGCTCAGGGCAATGTTCCAGCAGCAGAACGTCATCTTTAGGGCCATACATCACATATTGCTAGTGCATAGATGTGTGGCATGGACATTGGTGGCAATGAGGGGTAATCTGGTCATCCATGTGCTGCCTGCTGGCCCCACTTCCACCCCCTAGCACTCCCTGATGCAGCCCAGCCTACTTAGTTCTGTTGCCCTGACCCTTTTTTGCCCCACTCTCCCACCACTCTTCCCATCCCTGAATTGTACCTAGTTCCACCCCTCCCCACTTTGTCCACTCTATTCCCCACTCCAATACCTGTCCTGTTGTTATTTTAATGTTGTTTCTAATATTGTTGTTTGTTGCTGTTGTTTATTATATTATTGTTGTGATTGTTGATGTTCATATTTAAATAAGTACTTTTTCATATTTCACTTATCTGTGTGCAGTGTGTTCTTTACTAGCGACCTTTACCTGGTGGTTATCCCCTGTGCCCCCAATCCACATGTCCTCAGATGAAGGTGGTGATGGTGGCCTTCAGATCCCCCACTGCTCCCTGTGTCCTACGGTGGGGGGGGCTCCACTGTGTGTTTCCCTGTGTTCACCTACACAGGTTGCATGATGGGTCTGTGACTCATCCGTCCTGCCAGTTCACTGTGGCGACCCCAGCTGTACACTATGTGAATGCCACTGTCTGCAGCATGCACCCCATGTACCCATGTCCAAGTGGCCTGGATGTTCACCAAACATGGCACACTGTTGGGATGCACCCCATGTGTGTCTGCCCATCCTCCTTGTCATTTTGGTTGTGCAACAGTGGCCCTTACATACAGATGTGCAAAAAAAAAATTAATTCACTCCATGAATGAATTCACAAATTTCGTGGAATCTACAGCATGATTTTTGCACACTTTGTGCAATTTGCAGACCCATGAATTGTGCGAATTGCAAATGAGGCATGAAATTTCACTTATGAATGTCACACTTCATTGTAAAAATTGACTAATGTTGCCACAAATTTCATGCAATTTATGCGGCCAGATTTTAAATTAACCGCCCACGAGATTCATCAGGCGGTTAACTTCGCAACATCTCTACCCTTACGTTACTTTGGCATGATTTCTGCAGTGTCCATTGTACTTCCTCATTTCTGCTATACATGGGTCATGGCCACCATTGTGCTCCCCTTTCTGTAGTGGTGTGTGTCTATTGTGGGCGATGTGCATAGCCGTGCAAATGCCTGAGCATGTCTGAATGGTATGCAGGGCTGGTCCTTTGTGGTTCTTCCGTCAGGCCCTTTTGGCCCCTGTGGTGAGCCACTGGGCCTCCCCTTTCCCTTGGGCTGTCATGCTTTTGCACCCTCCACATTCTTTTGTGCACATGTGCAGTGCACTACAACCACTGCTTGAGCATCTGTTCCCGGCCCTATGCGTACGGTTTTCCCATATTCATGGCCATGTGCAGCTCGCATGTTCCACTATGCCATTGTGCACTGCTGCAGTTTCAGTGTGCATTGTGTAGTTGCTGCGGCCCAAACTGTGTCTGAATATCTCTATTTTCTGTGTTCAAGCTATGTTTTGCGTGACACTATTGCTTGTATGCCACTGCCTCCCAACTCTGAATATAGGGCCCTTGACTATTTACATGACTACTTGTTGACAGGTATTCTAAGCGTTTGCCAAATAGCGTGACATTTAGATGAATCATTTCAAAATTATAGGGGCTGAACATCCAGCATTTTATTTTTGAAGGAAATTCTGTAGCATTTTTTATCCACTTATAACTTAGCCACCCTTGGAGCTAATTACGTGAAAAAAATAGCACGCATACCTGTTCTTTGTAAGGATTCAAGGATCTGACTAAACATGGAGAGCTTTGGTTTAAAATTAGTTTTAGGTTACAAGAGTTTAAAATTTTACTAAGTAATTAATTGTAACATTTTGTGTAAACCTTTAAAAAATGTGAATGCCTGCACCTTCTGTACTCTTGCAGGTATACACCTGGGGCCAGATATTCAAAACTTTGCCCCGGGGCTCGATTAGCACTGCCTGATGTGCTAAATTAGCCTGGAACCTGTAGCCCACTATATTCAAAAGGGAAAGCCCCGGTGCTAAACCTGATGAATATAGCATGCCAAGGAAGTCAGGCAAACTGGGCTGGGAGTGCAGAGCAAAAATAGCCCAGGAAATAAGACAGCTCTGAATATAGCAGGCAGGAAGTGCAAACCAGAACAGCAGCCCAGTGCACAGTGATGTGAAGGAAGATAGAGGTGAACTATGTGGCCAATGTGTGTGTTAGCAAAGGAGTGGATTCATTAAAGCTGTAAGCACCACTGCATGTGAAATTCTGCAGAAATGTACCATATTTCCTAAACGTTTGCATGACATAGACATTTGCACAGGTTTTGCACGGAGCTAAGCCATTTGCCCTGCGCTATTACGTTTTCCCGTGACAAACATTTGCTATATTCAAAAGTGACATGCGACTGAGCCTACTTAGGCAGTTTGTGGGCAACCATCCAGATTAGCATCTCATTATGTCCTGAGTTGCATGCAGTTTTCCCAGCACTATGGCAGGGTCCCACAGCTCCACCTGTAGGTCAGTCTGGAAGCACATGGTGATAGCTGCAGATTACATTTGTACAGAACCGCATAGAATATGTGACCCAGGGGACTACACAGCACAGGCACAGGTGGTGGTGGTGCTGCATGCAATTGTCAAACTGTAGTTCCTGCTACAGTGCACAGCAGACACTACAGTAATAAGAGGACCAGTAGTGTGAGGAACACAGCAATGCCTATGGTGTATAAGGCATCAATGACTGCTGCACTTTGCACAGTGACAGGCCCACCTTGCAGGTGTGTACTGACAGTGGACATTACTGTTATGCTGTTGTGTGACCCACAGATGCGGCACCATAGGCATGGGATACTCACAGTGACATATACATGGCTCGCTGTGTGTGCTGTGTGCAGATGTGCAATATGTGGCTGGGGGCACATATCATCAGACAGGTACATTGTTGTTGGGGCATTTCCAATACTTGACCACTTGCACTGCGTGGATTGTCCCAGCCCTGTGGCACTACCCAGTATGTGGTACAGGCTGGCCACCTGTTCTCCCTCCCCTCAACACCATCCATGCCCCCAATGCTGCATGTGTATGCTGGATTCTGTTGGTGTCCACCGAAGGGTGGTCTGCAGGTGTGTGTTGCAGGGACACACTGTTATAGTATCCACAGGGTGCCGGGTCACCAATTAATGCCTGTCATGGCTGTGACCATTGGCAGATGATGGCAACATAGGAGGTGCCATCCATGTGCAGAATGTTTCTTCCATGTCTCGTTTCTTTCTCTAATATTTACTGGTTAGAGTCAATAAACCACTGCTGGCAGACCCTCACAAACTCCAGAATTCACACTTGTGAATTACAGAGTTCCATAAACTATGGTTCTGTCATGCAAAGTCATGCAAAACTGCGCAAAGCCACAAAGTCGCACAAAGCTGGCTTGCCCAGAGTTAGGACTACCTTTTCCTGGGCAGTAATTTGCAACATGCCAAGTGTCATGCTAAGTCACACAATAACACTTTGCGCAGCGCTAATGCGCTGCATATAGAATTGCACCTGTATTCATGTACATGCCCCCTCTTATAGCCCCTTGCATACATTATACTTTCACCCTATGCTAATGCAGTTTGCCTGTGCTATTTAGCCTTTGAATATAGTGGACCTGTGCACACCCGGCTGAAACCAAGTGCAAACAGTTTGAGCCCAGCACAATGTTTTGAATATCTGCCCCCTGGCATTTTATTTATTTAGGCTTTGTTAACTGGGTGGGGTGCCATAGAGATGACTATTATCATGTATTTCCAATGTCAATGTATTTTGGCAATTAACACAACTGGAAATATTTGGTTCACAAAGTTTTCTTTTTTATACTTCATTTTTGTTCCAAAAGAAAATGAAACTTTTAAATTCAGTTAAACATACAATGTAAGTCATCTCGAAATCTAAGTCAAAATAAAAGAATCCCAAAAAGTATAAGGCTGGATTTTTGAGGGGTTCAAATGAATTAAACATATAGGCCCAGATATTCAAAAGAGTTGAGCCATGTGCAATAGGGTTGCGCCTGCACAAGTCTGAATTTGCGCCATTCTGCGATATTCAGCAGGAGGCAGTTGCGCCCCCGAAATCATGCTGAGCAACAGTGCAATGATAATGAAGGTATGCGCAACTGAAGGGGGAGGAACCATGCATAAATGACGCAGTGTGATATTCAAAGACTTGCGCAATGTGCAACAATGGAGCAAGCAGAAGTTGCACCATAGCAGAAATGAGCTAAAATAAAAAGGAGCAAGGAAGAGGAGCAAGAATACTATGGGGAAGCCACATGAGGCAGAGGCACATAGACAGGGCAAATGGCAGGAACAGAGCAGGCCAGAGAAAGGCTACAGTTAACAGCCAGGCACAGGGAAGGTGTGGGAGCCACACAGCACAGAGGCCAGCACAGGCAGGTGTACCTGGTGCAGGAGAGGTAGCAGCCAGGACAGTGGGGGGACTACAGTAACAGCTGTCGGGGGGGTGAACGCAAGCCAGGGACATGGCCAGTGCCACCTTCCACATGGAGGCCATAATGAGGGGGGTGAGAAGGCTGGTGGCAGGGGGGCATGGCCTTGGAAGGGCCCGTTGGTGGTATGCCCCCAACAGGCAGTACCGAGCCCACACCAGCTTTGAGCTGTACACAGATACTGAGATTGTGGGCTGGTACCACCTGAACAGGGCAATACTGAGGCGGCTCTGTGAGCTGTGCAGTGATGTGATGCAGGCACCCACACGACGGAGCCATGCCCTGTCAGTGGAGACCAAGGTAGCAGCCTGCATGTGCTTGCTCACCACGGGTACCTTCCAGAGACCAACTGGGGACACCACAGGCATAACCCAGTCAGCCACATCACGCCACCTCACCCAATTCCTCAGTGCACTGCTGCCACATGCTGAGGAGTACATCCATTTCCCCAGCACAGCTGTGGAGTGCACAGCAAACATACAGGAGTTCCACAGGGTAGCACGTATGCCTGGCATGCTAGGGGCAATAGACTGCACCCATGTGGCCATATGCACTCCACCTGGCCACGAGGGGGCCACATACATGAATTGAAAGGGCTATGCCAGCATCAACTGTCAGGTGGTGTACGATGCCAGTGGGCGCATCATCAATGTCTGTGCCACACACCCTGGGGGAGCACACGATTCTTTCATCTGGCACCAGTCGGCACTGTGTCACAGTTTCAAGAGTGGGAACATCCCCACTGGCCACCTAGTGGGTGAGTATGCAAACCACATGAACAAATATAGGGCCTGGGGGGGCATGGCCAGAGGTGCCATGGGTAGTGGCCTACATGGCTTGAGGCAGGGTGATGCTGATCACCAAACTAACCTCCACCCTCTACACACAGGTGACAGTGGATACCCAATCTGTCCCTGGCTGCTCACACCCTACCGGCAGCCCACGACCCCATCGCAGCAACGCTGCAATGAGGCACACACCACCACATGCAATGTCATCGAGCGAGTGTTTGGGATGCTGAAGGCACATTTCCGTTGCCTGGACACCTCTGGTGGTGCCCTACAGTACAGCCCCTCAAAGGCCTGTGGGATATTCCTGGCCTGTTGCATCCTGTACAACATGGCCAATGAATGTGGTATAGCTGTACAGGTCAAAGAGGGGGACAGTGATGGGGACGATGGGGACACCGGTGACGATGGTGATGGGCAGCCCCCCCTTGGCCGATGGGACCCCCGACTGCTCCGACTGGCACAGCTGCACCGGGACACCATCATGGAGGAGCACTTCAGTCAACTCAGGTAAGTCATGGGGCCATGCACAACCACCAGTGGCCAAGGCACAACCACAAACATGCAGGAACCCACACTGGGGGTGCATGCCGTCAAGGGAAGTGGCAGGGCACAGAGGCACACACAGCCAGGGATGGGTGAGGATTAACATGCCACACTGAAGACACACACACACACACACACACACACACACACACACACACAATGCAACAAATGTGCACAGAGGGCAGAAGGCACACCGACCCAGAACGCACACCCTAGCAACACACATGTCCACAGGCCACCACGCCCACTGCCTGTCCATGTGCGTGTGTCAGGTGCTGAGCACCATTGCACTTTGGTGTACAGCGCAATGCAGGCATCACCATGCACATGCAGCTGTGGACAGCAGCCGGGAGGGTGTGCAGGTGGACTGTGTGTCTGCGTGCAGGGCTGGGTACCCACCCGTGCACTGCCCACTGACATACACAATGCACACAGGGCAGCACCAGGCAGTAGCCATGCTGGGAGACAGGTCAATCCCACGACACAGTGCCATGGCCACCACGGATGCATGGGTGGCCCCGCTGAGACCCGCCAGCACTGGCAGGCTGACCACTGGCCTTATGGGGTGGCACTGATGGTCCCCCAGGGGTTCCACTGTGTGAATGTGACCATGCCCATGCAGGGGTCTGCAGCGCACCTAACATGCCTGCACCAGGAGTGCTCAGGTTGCCCACAGCTGAACCCGGCATCGACAGGGTGGGAGTCGCATGATGCTGGGAACGGGGGGGTGGATAGTACACTGCGTGGTGTTCGCAATGCATGGGTACCTAACTGTGTGCCCATTGTGGCCATGACAGCAATGAATGCCTGTGCATGCCTATCAATGGCAGTGGTCACATCCTCCCGCAAATGGTCCAACCATGCCATGATCATTTCAGCATCCCTGCTGCGATGCTCCTCTGCCCACTCCAGAGACACATGCAGTTTATCCACGGACGTCGCAAGCCGCATCTGCTGCTGGACCGATGCTCGCAGTAGGCGGGTGTGCTCATCCAAGAGGTCATCAGCTTCCTTGGCCTCCTGTCCCTCAGGATGTGCAAGGGTCTGATGTTCAGCACCCCTTGAGGGTGGGTGCTGCACACCAGGACCAGGTCTGGACATGTCCACAGGCGGTGCACAGATGCCACTGCTGAACCCTGTACCCCCAAGCCCAGTGGGCGACTGCTGATGCTGCCACTCCAGCTACCGCACCTCAGGGCTCAGTGGTGCTGCCACAGTGGCTGCAACAGTCCCACTGTCCTGAACAGACACCAGTGCTACCCCACTGGTGCCGACAGGTACAGCCTGGGACTGTGCTGACACGCAGGCCTCCACAGCGGCACCACCCACAGCCATGGGCACGAATTGCCCTGCTGTGTGTCCATCCTGTGGCACACACATGTCACTGCCCAAGACGGTTGTGTCATCATCACTGGTGCTGGACTCTGCCCCAGCCACAGCCACAGTGTACTGGCATCCGTGGACACCAGCACGCCGGGACACAGGCAGGGCTTCCTCCACACCTGTCTCAACGACATCAGTGTGGACAGCCAGGTGGTCCTACTGTTGTACTGATCTACAGATACCTGTGGAAGTGGATGGTCCCACCTCCGACTCCATCCAACTGTCCGCAGTGGACAGGCCCACCACCACTGACCCATGCAGATGCTCAGGATCTAAAAGGGAAAGCAAAGTCGCATTACTGCGTGTGACCTACCCTGCCCCCCAGACAGACCACGACTTACCATGCAGTGATGGGCCACCACCCATCTGGAAGCCACCACCTGGAACACCCTCAATGGCACTTTGGTGCAAGCTTGCAGCAAGCCTGTCCTCCGCTGGGGTGAGCTGTACCACCTCCAGCTGTCCCCCACCTGTTGCAGCACGTACTGCCCTGATGGCAGCCACTTTCTCCTTTACCCTCCTCCTGTCTGTGCCCATCTTCTTCTTACACTCCTGCACAGAGCACTGGTGGCTGCCATGCAGGTTCATGGCACGTGCCACCTCCTCCCATGCAGCAGCATGGGCCTGAGGGGTGTCCCGCCGTCCACTGAGCTCTGGCTCCTGATCCAGGTAGGCCTCAAAAAGGGCCTCAGTTTCAGCCTTAGTAAAATTCGGCCTCCTCCTCCTCCCACCATTGTTGTCCTCCTCTCCAAGAACGTGCTCGGTCATTATGTAGCCTGTAAGAATGGCAGTTGTTACCTGTGACTGTGCAGTCCAACGCATGTCCCTGAATCCACAGTCCACACTCCCAAACAGCATGCAACTCACCAATAAACTGCAGTAACCGACTATGGCCACTGCAGCACATTGTCGCACCTTTATAGCGCAATCAATGCAAATGAGGTGAGGAGCAACTTTAATTAGATGCAAATTGCAGTGCTGCACCATTCAATGGCTGATTGGATGATTTGCATATGACGGCTGAATATCGAGCTGTTGCGCGTTGCGCAATTGTGTTGAACGTGTTGAGCCAATGGTGCAGTTCTGTGGCGTGCGTAGTACACTTCACTGTGCATGCCCAGGTTGCTGATGCAGGCATCTGCTGCACTGATGATGTGCTGTACGCGGTAGGCAATGCAGGGCACAGCCACCATTGTGCCAGTGGCGCTATAGCTATGGTCACTACATGGCACTGTGGCAATGGGCCTTCATAGGTGCAATGGCCCAACTGCCTGATAGTCTGCTGTGGCTCTGGCACACAGGCAGCCAATAATGCTACACGCATTGTCATCCGATGGCACTGTGCGTGACCTTGCACTAGAGACCCTTGACCCTGTGCCCGACCTTTGCCCCCTTGGCGCCATGCATCAGGCATAGGTGCACCTGTATCACGCTGTTCAGCAACAGCATGATAGGGAATGGCAGCACTGTACTGCGCAGCATCTGCATGTGGGGAACCGCACTGCAGAACGCCATATTGCCTATTATAGCTATTGCAATGGCGTGGAGAAGAGCTGCTCCTTGGACAGACATTGAGCTGGCAAATCTGGTGGCCAGAGTCAAGCCACACCATGGGCCTCTCTTTGGGGAGGCCCCTCTGGATAGGGCAAGGACCCAGGTGTGGCAGGAGGTGGCCACTGCCCTGGAGAAGGCAACAGGCAGAGGCTGTAGTGTAGAGCAGTGCAGGCACTGCTATGGTGACCTGCGCAGGAGGGAGCCAGAGCTACTGGCCCGACTGAGGTCACGTGCCAGGAGGGGCACAGTCCCATGTCCAGGTAGGGGTTCTGTCAACACACTTTTATCATCCATATGAGTCACAGAGTTGTATGTGTCCAGCACATAGGGGAGGGACCGTATGGGGTTGGCCATGGTGGTATTCACAGGGTGGGGGTGGGGTGGGTGGATCTGGCTGGGTGGGAGGGCACACTCCTTGGGGAAGGGGAACTTTGCTTCGGGAATGTACTGATGTTCTTCTCTCCTTTTTGTTCCGACAGGCCCGGAAGAACTATGCAGAGTGCGGGCAGAGTGGAGGGGAGTGGAAACTACAGTCAGGTGGGCCGAGGACCAGCAATGCCCACCTGACCGGCCTGATGTGGGTGAGTGCCAGACATCCATGATTAGTATTGCATGCTGTGTGACAAGGTGGGCAGCGGGGCATGGCCACCATTCATTGACATCACTGCCATGCACGCCACTTGTTACAGTCAACACTGTCCAGTGGCAATGCATGTCTGGGTGTGCATCACTGGTGGTCCATGCGTGCACCAGGTGCATGGCTGTGCCACTGCCTTTGCACCACATAGCCATGTCACTAGACGGCCATGGTGGTGCTGTGCGTGACTTGGCCAGTGGGTGTGTGCAGCGTTCTATATGGCTGTATGCACCTGGGTGGGCAGGTCCTGTGGACATGATCACTGCGGGTGGTCACACACCATCACAGTGGTATGTCCCATGGCCGTATACCATGCACAGTGGGCGGGCTGTATGGGGTTGTGCATTCACACCTGATGATTGTGCTCCCTTGTCCTAGGTGTGAGACATCTGAGGGAGATCAGAGACACCATGCGGGAGCTCCTGAATCTGGCCCGTGAGACAGTGGCAATACTGCGGAGGCTGGACGAGTCGGGGGTTCTGCAGTGACACAGAGCCAGAGGGAGCCAGAGCCAGGAATGGCAGAGTCTTCAACAGTCCCTTGGTCCCTGACTTCCCTACCCCCTGGACCCACCCTCACACCCCCTCCTATCCCATCCCATTTGTCTACTCCTTCCCCTGCCCACCCCACCTTTTGTGTCCCCACCACAAACCTGTAAATAGTTTTTATTCATGTACATAGTTGAGTTTTCTATTTTACAATACATTTGACTTTTTATATGAATACCGTGGTGGTCTCTGATTTGCAGCAGGCTATAGGTGCTCAGCTGCAGTGGTGTGCATGGCATCAGGGGTGGTGCAGCCATGGGTATATGTGTGTGTGTGTGTCCGTGTGGAGGTGTATATGGTGTGGGGGTAGATATCAGTCAGTGTCTGTGTTGTGTGTGTTGTTCCCTGTGCACTGGATGACTGTGTGCAGTGGTCCATGGCGTGTGCTCTGTGTCCATGGTGTGCCCATTGGCCCATACATGGCCTGTGCAGCCAACACACATGCCTGTCTGTGACCTGCATGATCTGCTGGCATGTCAGTGGTGGCATTCCCTGCAAGGCGGACACTGTACCCATCACTTTGCTGAGTTGCCCATGTCACTGGTGTGGTGCATGCCTGGCTCAGGTGGCACTGTGGGCGACATGGTCATTGTTCCACTTCCATGCTGTGGCTTGTGTGTGTTGCAGGGGATGTGCCCCCACTGTCTGTGGCTTGTGCTCCGGGTGACTACTGGTGATGTATTGGTCCATGGTGCCTGCGGAGGGTGGTTGGCACTCCAGTGCCATGGTGGACTGCGGTTTGTGTGTACACGGCTTACATGGGCCCACAATGGGGGCTTGGTTGCCCACCACTGCATCCCTGTGTTGTTGTGCCCTTGGGTATGGGTGGGTGTCTGTCCAGACCCTGTGTGGCATCCGGTGTGGTGCATGCTTCCATGCACCACTGTGGGTGTCTGTGCTGGCTGTTGTGGCCAGTGGTGGGCCAGGGTGTGTCACTGGAATACTGTGCAGAGTGCTGTACCACTGGTGGTGATGTCAAGGACACGACCATCCCATATGGGGTAACTCTTGTGCCAACACATGGTCGGTCTCTCAGCAGTACCTTGGAGGACTGTGCATGGTGGCACTGTGTCTGCCATTGTTGCATTGCTGTGTGCTGCAACCTGTTGATGGGTGCTTGTGGTGGGGCTGGCTTACATGGTTCTGTGGTGCACAGGGTTGCATTGACACTGTGGGGGTGGTGGCATGCATGGGGTTTCCTGCTGTGGTGGTCAGTTCTCATGGGGAGGTGTCTGGGGTCATGGTGCAGTGTGTGCTCTGCACTGGGGGGGAATGGTGTGGCACGGGGTGGACTGCCCTCCTTGTGTGCCAGTCACAGCTTGCCGGTAGGTGTGATGGGGCACCATGGCCAGGCTGTGGGTTGGTTGCTTGTCTCCATGGACCAGTGGTTATTCCAGCCCTCCCCTGATTGTGATGTTCTTGGGGTGTGGGGGGACAATGTCTGTTCTGCTGTGTGTTCCTGTGCCCATCTGTGGCATGGGTGGAGGGACCCTACCTCCCTGATTGTGCAGTTACATTGCTCTGCAGCTGGGGGGCTCCCTGCTTGCACTATGGTGCCTCTGGACTGCTCAGCTGAACATCCCTTGTTGCGCTATGGCGCATCAGATCTGCTCAGCTTTCCCTTCCTAGTTGCGCTATGGTACAGGTGGTGCGATATTCAGTTGTTGGCTGTAGGCACAATTTGGCCTACTCCTTTTTTGAATATCACATCTCTTGCACATGGGTGCAATAGACTTGCGCTTGCTTCTGCTATTGTGCACTTTTTGGGTGCAGTTTGACTATCTGGGCCATAAAGTAAAATCAATAGAGCAATACATATAGAATAATTGATAGTTTGTACTTTTCCATGCTCCAGGCTTTAATCACCCCCCTTTTTTTCATTCTGTGTTTATTCTCCCTTGTCCTGCCGGCAGGCTCCTGTCTTCCTCCACTCTCTTTGACGGCCTCTATTGTCCCCCTCCGTGCTTCTCACGCCCTGTGTCCCTCATGGATTACCCCTGTCATGTGGTGGGCTGTCCTCTTCCCTCTCCTGAGCACTATCCAGAGCAGGCCCGAGAGCTCCTTGAGGCAGCGGTGTCGGAGTAGTGGAGGGGCTTCCATGAAGCCAGCAGGCAATTTTTTTCCACTTTTCCTTGGTCCTCTGCAGCCATGAAAGCGTGTGCATGGAGGCTCAAGTGCATCATGACGCCACACTTCTTTGTGTCCCTAGGTTTGACACTACCCCTCCCAGCCTCCACCGGAGGGTAGCCAAGGAGCAGGATGGCATATACGCTCTTCCCAAGGAGAGGAGAGCTATCATCAGATGCTCAATCCTCTCCCTCCCCTGCTGACCCCCAGTGGCTGGTGCTCATTCCTGAACATGGGTCGCCAGTGTGGCACAAGGTGTGGTGTCCAGTGCCTCAGCCCTCACCACCACCAGGCCAGCACTTAACCACCTTATTTAAAAGAAAATTATTACAAAAGCTTATCCTTTCAGGCTAATTTCTTTATGAATTGGTAATTATTTATGTGGAATAACATCAAATAGACACACATGAAAATACATTATAATGTCTATATCTGAAAAGAAAAAATTAAGCAGTCATTGGCATATATTGGGTGTTATCAGCCACTTCATCTTCATCTCGATCTGATACCAGATCTGTGGGCAGGGCAACATTTTTCTCATAAAACATGTGTGCTGTATCAACATCAACAAAGAAATAATCCTTGCTTTGATAAGTAGCTTTCAGTTTAGCAGAAGTCTATAATACAGCCATCACTCCTGCTAGTAAAAATTCAGTTCTCAATACGAGAAAATGTTTCCTACGTTGCTGAGTTGCTAGGCAGAAATCGGGGTACAGGTGAAATTTAGTGACTTCATAGAGAAAACCCTTTTTCATTCTTGTAGTTTGAAACAATTTATTCCTCTGCACTACAGAAGCAAAGGTACAAATCATATACCTTGCCCTTGTCCCAGGTGAAGCTTCTTCTTGTTTCTATCTTGACTGAAGTCTGAGTACTGATTCCATGACAAGTGGTTGCTCAGGTGTAAAAGCTAATGTTGGTATATTTTCAGCTTCTGATTTTAACTCAGTATTAGGGATATTTACTAAAAGCCCAATCAGTCATATTTTTCAGAAGCAGTATATTTTCAATTTGTTCTAACTTAGTCATGGTGTTCAGATGTTCATTAAGGGAAACGTTAACTGCCCCTTCCACAGTTAGGATCCTGGCTGAGGGTTTTACCTTGTTCTTGTCAGCTGACTCAACTCACCCTTCAATAAACACTATTTATGTTTCTATGTTTTCACATCATGAAGAACTCTCTGTTGATGAAGTTTGACTTTCTGAAAACAATTTGTAATGTCTGTCTGAAACTCCACAAGGAAAGTTTGTACTGAAGACAAAGTCAGATTCTCAGAAGTCTTAGCCTTAGCAACTGGCTCAGGACGCAGTGCCACTGAGGAAGTCATCTCTCTAGTCAGGAGCGGTGAACCTGCAGCCCCTCACTGCAGAGCAAACTTCTCAGTATTTTGAGAGAAAACAACCTGCCAAGTATTTCTGCTCATATGTCTACCCCTTCTCTCTGCTTAAAGTGTTTCTGTGCAGTCATTTGCTTTCAAAAGTAATAAATGAAGCTAGAAGGAGTCGATTTGTTGTTCTTTATTTGTTGAAAAGTTTCACCAGGATGGCACACTGAACAACAAGTTGCTCATCTCCCAGTGCAACCTGGGGTGGGGATACAGTTGGATGAAGAATTAGACATACAGCTTAACATTTAACATATCCAAGAAATTAAACATTCAATTACATTTGTAACAAGTCATACAGTTAAAAATATCAGAAATAATCATACAGTTGCATTTGTGACATAACATACAATTAAATACACCATACCTGTGGAATATGCATTTAATTACAAGTGGTGTATCTGAGGAACGTAGTACAGAAATTTAATGTAGCCTTGGAGCCAACTCCTTGCAGGAATGGATCACGGTTAATAGGCAGATTACTTAGCAAGTACTGAATGAACAGGGACATCAAGGAGGGTAAAGGAACAGACAGGGGAAACCAGTTGGGGGAAGGAGAGGATAAAGATGGGGGGAACATTACTGGAGAAAAGTAAGCAAAAAAAAAAATTTGTTGTGAAGGGCAAGTTAACACAGGGCTAGAGCAACCTGGGAGCAGTCTGAGTGAAGCTCTATAAAATGCATGCCGCCATGATGCTCTCACCAGTGCTTCCCTGGTTTAGACGTTTTAAATTTACTGTGGAAATACCAAAAATTATTTACAGAATGTTCTCGGATATTTATGGAGCATACTAGGTAATGCCATGATACTTCTTGTGAACTTGCACATTCAGAAAGCACATATCATTATGTTATCTGATAAGCTGAGCTGTTTGCAGTCCTGTGGTTCCTGCTACCATTTTGCCCCACTCTCACCATACACACTGTTTCTTTCTTTGCCTATTCAGAGAGACTTTGTGAATCTTCTGGTCCTATGATAACCTCCTTGTTCTTTACAGTGAGTCTCTGCCTTGAAAAGGAAGTCACCTGCTCCTTTTCTTATCCGACCTATCCCTTGATAGTTAATTTACTGGGTGTAATTCTTATATATTGTCTGTGCAAGTCCAAGCTGCCCACTCTCCTCAAAATAAAATGTTTGGTTTTAGTCGTGGGTCATTCATGTAATGAATTAAATCAGTGCTATGACTCCCTGAGAGAGAGGGCCTTGGGGGATTGGCGAGGCATATAGGTGACCAGAGATAGGACACCAGTAGCTCAGAGTTGCAAATACAGGTGCATAAGATGGGTTCCAATATGGTCTTCCTTACTTACCTCCTCCCCTTGGGCCGAGGTCTCACATTCTCACAAATAGATCAAGAGACACTGACTGCATAAAAAAGATCCACAGGGGATGGACAGTCACTTGTATTAACTTTTGCTGTTTTATTATGAAAAAGTTTGATAGATTCTAATCAGAGATAGATTAAAGTGACTCTGCGGTATGAGAATGAGCATGAAACCATTATAATTTAGTTGTTAACAGACTACAGTCTTGAAGAGTGTATGTATAGTACACCAGATATGATCCAAGACTCTAAGCATTGACATGTTGGCCTGGATATTGAAAAGGGTTGCGCCATGCACAAGTCCCAAAATGCGCCATTTTGCGATATTCAGAAAGAGGCAGTTGAGCCACCGAAAACATGCTGAGCAACAGTACAATGAAAATGAAGGCATGCGCAACCGAAGGGGGTGGATCCATGCATAAAGAGCAGAATGCGATATTCAAAGACTTGCGCGATGCGCAATAGTGGCACAGCCAGAAATTGCGCACTAGCGGAAACGAGCCAAAATAAAAAGGCTCAAGGAAGCGGTGCAAGAACGCTACAAGGCTGCCAAGTGGGGGGGAGAGAGAGAGACAGACAGACAGACAACAGACAGGCTAGGGAAGGCAAAGAAAGCGTAGGCCATAGGCTGTAGAGGCCAGTGGGGGGTGCCCGGTGCAGTGGAAGTAGCAGTGAGGACAGTGGGGGTAACACAGCAACAGCAGCCAGGGGTCAGAAGCCAGGAGATGGACAGTGCCAGCTTCCACATGGAAAAGCTGTAATGAGGGGTGAGAATGCATGCTGCAGGGGAGTGGCTGTGGAAGGGCCCCGTCGGTATGCCCCAACAGGCAGTACCGTGCCCGCATCAGCTTTGAGCTGTCAATCGATGTACAGATCGTGGGCGTACCACCTGAACAGGGCAATACTGAGACGGCTCTGTGAGCTGTGCAGTGATGTGATGCAGGCACCCTCACGACGGAGTCACGCTCTGTCGGTGGAGACCAAGGTGACAGCCTGCATGTGCCTGCTCACCACGGGCACCTCCAGAGGCCGACAGGGGACACCACAGGCATCACACAGTCGGCCACGTCATGCATCCTCACCCAATTCCTCAGCACACTGCTGCCACATGCTGCGGAGTACATCCATTTTCTCAGCACCACGGCAGAGCGTACAGCAAACATGCAGGAGTTCCACAGGGTAGCACGTATGCCTGGCGTGCTAGGAGCCATAGACTGCACCCATGTGGCCATTCGCATGCCACCTGGCCCCGATGGGCTCGCATATAGGAACAGAAAGGGATTCTCCAGTGTCAACTGCCAGGTGGTGTGTGATGCCACTGGGCGCATAATCAATGTCTGTGCCACACACACTGGTGGAGCACATGATGCCTTCATATGGTATCAGTCCACACTGTGCCATCGATTCGAGAGTGGGGACATCCCCACAGGACATGTAGTGGGTGAGTACACATGTATGGAATGCAAACTCGGGGCAAGGGTGGGAATGCCACAGGTGCCATGGTAGTGGCACACAGGGATATGGGCAATATGGACCTGAACATGAGACTGATCCCCACTATCTCCACACAGGTGACAGTGGATACCCACTCCGTCTCTGGCTGCTCACACCGTACCGGCGCCCCATGACCCCATCGCAGCAACGCTATAATGAGGCACATGTTTCCACACGCAACATCATAGAGCGGGTGTTTGGGATGCTCAAGGCACGCTTCCGATGCCTAGACACCTCCGGCGGTGCCCTACAGTACAGCCCGGAAAAGGCCTGTGGGATATTCCTGGCCTGTTGCATCCTGCACAACATTGCCAAAGGCCATGGGATAGCCGTACAGGTTGAAGAGGGGGACAGTGATGGGGATGCCAGTGGCGCCGGTGTTGATGGTGATGAGCAGCCCCCCCTAGGACGGCGGGACCCCCGACTGATCCGGCAGGCCCAGCTGCACCGGGACACCATCACAGAGGAGCACTATGCACAACACAGGTAAGTCAAGGAGACATGTGCAACCAACACTGTCCTTGTGCAAACCACAGGCACACAGGGGAACACACCAGGGTGCATGACGGTCAGGGGTGGAAGGTCCAGGCATACAAACACACCATCAGGGAGGGGTGAGCACTCATACGGACACACACACACCAGGCACAGAGCGTACATGGGCAGATGCACAGCACAGCAGAACCGACATTGCTAGCACACAGCACCACCGACCACCCCCACCACCTGTACTGTCCAAGTATGTGTGTCAGATGCTGGGCACCCTTGCACCTTGGTGTACAGTACAATGCAGGCATCATCATGCACATGCACCTGTGGACAGCAGTTGGGAGGGTGTGCAGGTGGTCCGTGTGTCGGTGTGGTGAGCAGAGCACCCAGCAGTGCACTGCCCACCATGACACACATTGCACACATGGCAGCACCAGACAGGGCCCGCACTGGGAGACAGCTCAGTCATGTAGCACTGTCCCATGGCCACCGCGGATGCATGGGCGGCCCCGCCGTGACCCAACAGCATTGGCAGGCTGAGCAGGGGCCACATGGGGTGGCACTGTTGCACCACCAGGGGTCCCACTGCACGAACGCGACCTTGCCCGCACAGGGGTCTGCAGCATGCCGAACAAACCTGCACCAGGGGTGCTCGGGATGGCCACAGCAGAACCCGGCATTGACAGGCCTGGTGTCACATGACACCGGGAACGGGGAGTGGAGAGTGAACTGTGTGGGGTGTGTGGTACAGGGGCACCTGACTGTGTTCCCAATGCATCCACGACAGAGACCACTGCCTGGGTCAGCCTGTCAATGGCCGCGGTCACATCCGTCCACATACGGACCAGCTCGGCACGGTCCAGAGCACACTCCCTGCTGTGCCGCTCCACTGCCATAGACAGTGCCTCCATGGACATTGCAACCCGCCTCTGCAGCTGTACTGATTCCTGCAACAGGTGGGTGTGCTCGTCCAATGGGTACTGTGCCCCAACGGCATCCTGTCCCCCAGAGTGTGGAAGGTCCTGATGCACAACACCCCTTGAGGGTGGGTGCTGTTCGCCAGGACCAGGAATGGGTGGATCAAAGGGCGGCGGACATGTGCCACCGCTTGACACTGTACTCCCAGACCTGGTGGGTGACTGCTGCTGCTGCCCCTCCAACCGCTGTGCCCCAGGGTCCACTCATTCCACCGCTGTGCTAGCAACAGTGCCAGACACCTGCACAGCCACCGGTGCTGCCCCACCGGTGCTGACAGGCACAGCCTGGGACTGTGCCAGTATGCTGGTACACAAGTTGGAACCAGAAAGGCCCAGGGGCACGTGCTGGCCTGCTGTGTGTCCGTCATGGGACACACACCTATCACTGCCCATTGCAGTCCTTGCATCATCAATGGTGCAGGTACGTGCTACAGCCATAGTCACAGCGTGCTGGCATGCTTGCATGCCAGACTGCTGAGACACAGGCTGTGCACCCCCCACACCTGAATCACCGACACCAGAGTTGGCGGCCCAGTGTGCATGCTGCTGCAGTGCCTGCTGGCTGGTGATAGAGGTGGATGGACCCTCCTCCACGTCCAGCAGGTCATCATCACTGCCTGGACCCACCACCACCGTCTCCTGAAGATGAACAGGATCTGTAACAGAAAGAGAGTACATGTGAGTGCATGTGAACAACCTTCCCCCCAACCCCCCCCACACCACCACCATGTCATACCGTGCAGTGATGGGCTTCCACCTGTCTGGAATCCACCTCCTGGTACGCCCTCAATAGCGCTCCACTGCATTGATGCAACCAGTGTTTCCTCAGTCGGGGTCAGCTCCAACACCACTGGCGGGCCCCCGCCAGTGCCAGCACGTGCCACCTTGAAGGCTGCCACCTTCTCCTTCAACCTCCTGCGGTCTGTCCCCATCTTCTTCTTGCATTCCTGCACAGAGCGCTGGTGGCTTCCGTGCAGGTTCACGGCCTGAGCTACCCCCTCCCATGCAGCAGCACAGGACTGAGGGGTGCCCCTCTCTCCACGCAGTACTGGCTCCTCATCCAGGTAGGCCTGGAAGAGGGCCTCTGTCTCTGCTGGTGTAAAGTTGGGCCTCGTCCTACACCCACCGTTCTCACCCTCACCTTGGCTCTGCTCGGTCATGGCGATCTGTATGGGGGGAAGTGCATACCTGTCACTGTGCAGTCTACAGCATTTTCCCATGACCATTGTCCAGAACATCACACAGCATGCAACTCACCTCTCACCTGCAGTAACTGAATCTGGCCAGCGCAGCCCAATGTCGCACATTTATAGTGCAATGCATGCAAATTAGGGAGTGGAGCAACTATAATGACATACAAATTGCGCCACTGTGCCTTTGAATGGCTGATCAGATGATTTGCATGTGTCGGCTGAATATCGCGAATTTGCACTTTGCGCAATACGGTTGAGTTGGCTGAGCCAATGGCGCAGATCTGTGACTGTGTGGTACACTGCATTGTGCATGCCCAGATAGCTTATGCAGGCATCTGCCCGCGCTGCTGACGTGCTGTGTGCGATCGGCAATTCAGGCCATGGCCACCATTGTGCCAGTGGCGCTACAGCACTGGGCACTATATGGCGCTGTGGCACTACTGCGCAATAGTCCACTGTGGCACTGGTATGCAGCTGGTCGGTCACGCAGGATGCATATACATCAGATGGCGCTGTGCGTGGCCTTGCGTCATTGCCCATGACCTTGTGTCCGACCTTTGCCCCCTGGCACTGTTCGCCTGCCATGTGTATGGCCCTATTGTGCTGTCTGGTGACAGCGCTATGTGAAGTGACGGCGCTGTTCGAACAGCGTGATTGGAGCCTGTGGTGGTCTATTGCGCAACATCTCCACATGGGGTTATGGCGCAGCGGGGCACCATATTGCCTGCTGTAAAGTTGGTACCATGGCTCGCAGAAGAGCAGTTCAGTGGAGCCCAGTCGAACTGGCCAACTTGGTGGCCCTAGTGGAGCCCCACTATGGGGCACTTTATGGTGAGGTGCCCCTCACCATTGCCCGGATGCAGGTGTGGCAGCAAGTGGCCACTGAACTGGTGGGGGTCACTGGACGGTGCCGGTCAGCTGATCAGTGCTGGCACCGGTACAGTGACCTCCGCCGGAGGGATCCGGATCTTCTTGATTGGCTGCGGTCACGTGCCAGGTGGGGCGTGGTGCCTAGGCCAGGTGGGTGTACCATCTATGCACCTGTATTCTCTGTAGGGGTGTGAGTGTGTTTTGGTGGCTGTGCATAGGTGATGGCTCTACCATGGTTGGCTGTGTCAGTGTGTGCAGGTGTGAGATGCATGGATCTGGCTGTGTGGGCAGGCAGTCTCACTGGGGCAGGGGGCAGTCTGCTTTGGAGTCACACTGATGTTTGTCTCAACATATGTCTCCCACAGGCTGGGATGTGAGGATGCAGGCATGGGGTGAGGAGGGCCGTGCCAGGGCCCCGGTGCCGGTGGGTGTTGCACCCCAGCAGCAGCAGCAGCATCAGTGGCAGACCCAGCTGCTTGAGGAGTGTGAGTATCATTACTTCATGGATGCTATTGCATGCTGGGGGGGGGCAAGACCACCAGCCCTGCACAACACAACCATGCAGGAAAGGGGAGGTCATAATTCCACTATACAAGACACTAGTGAGGCCCCACCTGGAGTACAGTGTACAGTTCTGGAGACCATACCTACGTAAGGACATAGACTGGGTAGAGAAGGTTCAGAGGAGGGCAACAAAGATGGTGCATGGATTGCATCACAAGTCCGATGAAGACAGGTTGAAGGAACTGAACATGTACTCCCTGGAAGAGAGGAGGGAGAGAGGGGATATGATAGAGACATACAAGTATCTTACAGGGAGGAACACGGTGCAGGAAAACACTATTTTTAAGCGAAAAAGATGTTCCAGGACTAGAGGGCATGGGATGAAGTTGGAGGGAGGACGATTCAGAGGAAACATGAGAAAGAATTTCTTCACAGAACGGGTGGTGGACAAGTGGAACACCCTGCCAGAGGAAGTGGTGGGGGCTGAAACAATCACGGGATTTAAGAATGCATGGGATAGACATAAAGGAATTCTGGAGGTCAGGGGTAAGGTGCAACAGACTTATAGGAAAACAAAATGAACTTACAAGCTCAAATGGCCAGACTGGGTGGGCCATAGGCCCTTATCTGCCGACACTGTCTATGTATCTATATATGTATGCACGACACAGGTGACATGCATCACTGTCCAGTATCACAGCACGTCTGTGTATGCGTCACTGGTGGTCCATGCATGCACTGGGCACATAGCTGTGTAACTGGCATCGCACCACATTGCCACGTCACTTGACAGCCTTGTTTGTGCTGTGATGGACATGGGCAGTGTGTGTGTGCAGTGGTGCATATAGCTGAGCTTCGGTTTGTGATGGCCATGTGCATGTTCACTGTGGGTGGTGCATGCCATCACAGGTGCGGACATTGGGCTATATTGCTTGCAGGTTGGGTGGTGTTCAGGGTTGTGGTCAGTCACAGCCATTGACTGTGTTCCCATTTTCCTAGGCCTCGAAGTTCTCCAGAGGATACATTGGGACATACGGGGCCTGACACAGGTGTCACTGGATAACCAGGCCATCCTGGAGTCCATTAGGAGACATGACCTGCGGAGGAGGCATCGCAGGGGACAGTGGAACCAGGCACAGGATGACCAGCCAGCTGGGCCTTAGGCCACAATACCCTTCCCACTTCTCCCATCCCTACCACCCTGCCTTCCCTCTCCAAGTTGTTCATCCCTACCCCTTGAACACCCCTACCTTGTACCCGTTCCCCCCCTTGTAAATAGTTCTTGTTTATTGTTTTGTTATTTACTATTTGAAAATTTGATAATACATATTTATATTTTGATATGAATACTGTGTTGGTCTCTGATTTGCAGCTGGCTATGGGTGCTCAGTTGCAGTGGTGTACATGCCATCTGGGGTGGTATGGTCCTGGGGGTGGGTGTGTGTGTGTGTGCGTGTGTGTGCATGGGGAGGTATCTCCGGCATGGCAGTGACTTTCTGTTGGTCTTGCCGTCTGCTGCCACCAACTGCTGGGTGCACAGGGTGTGTCTGGCTTGTATGCTTCTGTGCTACACGGGGTTGACGTGTGCTGGGGGGGATGCATGGTTTCCTGCAGTGCCAGTCACTGCACATGGGTGGTGTCTTGGGGTCACGGTGCAGGGTGTGCTGTGCATACGGGGGGCTGATGTGCACTGTGGTTGTCAACCCCCTGTGTGTGGCACTCTCAGCCTGCCAGTGGTTGTGCTGGGGTGTCATGGCTCTGCTGTGCTTTGTTGGCTTGTCCCCATGGGCCAGTAGATCATCCGTCACACCCCCAGTGATGCTGTGCTTGAGGTGTGCAGGTGTCTTGTTGGTTCCAGAGTGTGTTCCTGTGTTCGTGCCCATGTGGCATGGCTGGCGGTGGCCCCAGCCTGCCTCCCTGGATATGCAGTTCCATTGCTCTGGGGGGCTCTGCTTGCGCTATGGCACCTCTGGACTGCTCAGCTGGGCTGCCCTTGTTGCGCTATAAGCCAACATTTCTACTCAACTTCTCCTTCCTGGTTGCGCTATGGCGCAGTATGTGCGATATTCAGACGTTGGTTGCTTGCGCAATTTGTTCTGCTCCATGTTTGAATATCGCACCTGTTGCGCATATGCTCAATTGGTTTGTGCTTGCTCCTGTTGTTGCGCACATTTTGGGCGCAGTTTGATTATCTGGGCCGTAGTGTATTAGCCCAACAAGAGTAATACAAGTACAATAGAATAGCTTTTCAGTTACATGGTCAGGTCAATGTACTGCATTTTATACCTGTTCTTATGCCTTGTCTGGTTGTATGAATCAATGCTTTTTGAATAAAGCTGAGTTTAAAAAAAAATCAGCACTATGAAAGAATTGGGTGAACAATTCTTTCATGGTAGTGATGCAAGTCTTACTTAACATGCATTCAGGTTGGAATTGTTGACACTCTGTGCTTCCTTTCTCCATTGGAGAGTCTACTGTTCTTGTGCTACCCAGCTCAGCTGTCAGTTTCTCAGTGAACCCGTGCAATTAACTCCTGTAACTAGTTCCCTGCACTAGTTGCCTTCTCAACCCCTGTGCTTTATTTTGAATCACCCAGACGTTATATCTGTCGACAAGACCAGAACTCTATTCCATCAGCACCCTTTTAGTTTCAAGCTGCATCCCACAAATGTCCATCATTACATAATTATCACTTTACCACTGGGCAGAATTCATTCAAGAAACACAGAAACATAGAAGTTGACGTCAGATAAGGACCACAAAGCCCAGTCTGCTCATTTTTCCTACCTTATGAATGTGCTATAGGCCTTTGCTCTGTCAATGGCCTATTAATTTATACTCACCTGTATTGCTCCCTTATGCCTGTCCTATGCCTGTTCGAAGCCCTGCACTGTATTCATATCCACCACTTCCTGAGGTAGGCCGTTCCATGCATCCACCACCCTTTCTGTGAAAAAGAACTTCCTCATATTACCCCTTAATCGGCCTCCCTCTAATCTCATGCTGTGTCCTCTTGTCCTGCTATTTTTCTTATATTGAAACATGCTAGACTTTCACCTTGTTAATGCCCTTAAGATGTTTGAATGTTTTGATCATATCACCTCTCTCCCTCCTTTGCTCTAGGTTGTTCATATTGAGCTCCGTTAATTTGTCCTCATGTTTTCTGGTACAGTCCCCGCACCATTTTGGTTGCCCTTCACTATACTGCCTCCATTTTGTTAATGTCCTTGTGCAGGTATGGCCCCAGCACTGCATGCAATACTCCAGATGGGGCCTAATCAGTGTCTTGTAAAGAGGGATTATTACCGCCTTCTTATGTTTTGTGATACCCCTACTAATATAACCTAACATCCCCCTAGCCTTACCTACTGCTTTAGTGGTCTACTTGGATGATTTCAGATTATCTGTGATGATGATGCTCAAGTCTCTTTCTTCCCTTGTGATTGCCAGCAACTCTCTTACCAACCTATAGGTAACTTCAGGGTTTCTGTTCCCTATGTGCACGATCTTGCACTTCTTTGTGTTAAACTCCAGTTGCCACTCTTCTGACCATTTTGTCAGTTTTTCCAGATCGCTTCTCATTCTGCCCACCCCATCTGGATCATCTACTTTGTTGCAGATTTTGGTGTCATCTGCAAACAGGTAAACCTTACGCTCCAGTCCATCTGCAATGTCACTGATGAAGATTTTGAAGAGGACTGGCCCCAGGACCAATCCCTGAGGTACCCCACTTGTGACTTGCATCTGTACTGACTGTATTCCATTTACCTCCACTCTCTGTTTTCTGCCTGTCAACCAGTTTGCCACCCAGTTGACCACCCTCTGGCCCATCCTGAGAATACCCAACTTATTAATCAATCTTCTATGTGGAACAGTATCAAAAGCTTTGCTGAAGTCAAGTTAGGTGACATCAACTGCACCCCCTTGGTTCACCACTCTGGTTACCCAGTCAAAGCGGTTACCCCCCCATAGCGACATTTCACCAGTGAGGTCCCCCACAGTGACTACAGTGCCTAGCTGTGGTGGGAGACCTGCTGGAACCCGGTGCTGTCTGTCAGGGATCCTGTACTTCCCCAATCAGCTCCGACCGGAGTTGAGAATCCTTAAGTGGGGTGGTGTGGGGGGTTCGGGAGCGAGGCCCTCAAGAAAAAAAGATAGAAATAGTGAACTGGCAGCCAAAGCAGAATGCAGTTGACCTGCCGGTGTCGCTGATGGGACGTTCAACAACATTTTTGTTGGACTCCTTTCGTGGATTCCCAGTTGAAGAACTCTATGAGATTAGTTTGACAGGAACTTCCTGTTGTAAACCCATGCTGTCTTGGATCCTGTGCTTCTATGGGTTACAGGTGTTGCATTATCCTTTCCTGAAAGAGTGCCTCCTTAATCTTGCCCACTACTGAGGTAAGACTGACTGGTCTGTAGTTCCCTGCCTCTTCCCTGCTGCTACTTTTGTGGAGTGGGATCACATGAGCCCTTCTCCAGTCTTCTGGGACCTCTCCTGTGCTCAGAGACTCACTAAACAGTTCTGCTATTGGCTCTGTTAGTTTCACCCTTAGCTTCTTTAGTACTCTGGGATATATGACATCAGGTCCCATTGCCTTGTCCATCCTGAGCTTAGTGAGCTCTTGAAGGACCCTTTATTTTGTGAAGGGACTTGTGCACACCTCCCACCCCCCTGTGTCCATGGTGCTGAGCTGTGGGCCCTGCCCTACCTTCTCCTCAGTAAATACTAAGTAGAAGTATCTATTTAAGATAGATGCTTTTCCTTGGTCCTCCTCCACACAATCCCCCTTATCCCATTTTGTTCCTGGCAATACTGCCCCTGGACTTTCTCCTTTCACTAATGTATCTGTAGAAAGTCTTGTCCCCTTTTTTTTACTGTTCATACTAGTGTTTCCTCGGTTTGGGTCTTTGCCTGCCTTACTGCCGTCCCTGCTTCCCTTAGGGAAGTTTGGTATGCCTCACTATCTTCGTCCTACTGCATTCCCTTATATTTCCTGAAGGCTAACATTTTGACTCTGATCTTTTCTGCTACTGTTTTTGAGAACCAAAGTGATTTCCTACTTCTTTTGTTCTTGCTTTTCTCCCTAACACAATGAGATGTTGCTTCAAGTACTGCATTCTTAATGCTTGCCCACTTTGCCTGTACTCCCTCACCTGTATTTCATCTTGCCAGGGCTTACTTAACTCTGCTGGCCATCTTATCAAAGTCAGCTCCTCTGAAGTCCCATATTTTACTTTGGAATGGGATGATTTAGTTTTAGTGGCCAAATTGAACCAAACCATGTGATGGTCACTGGCCCCCAGGTGACCTCCTACCTGGAAATCTGTGATCCTTTCCCTATTAGTCAGTACTAGATCCAGGATAGCCCTGTCTATTGTGGGTTGTTGTACCAATTGTTTTAGGCCCTCCCCCTGCAGGGAATCCACTATGTGTCTAGTTCTGGTGTATGTTCCTGCTGGTATTGACCAATCTGTATTTGGCATGTTGAAATCTCCCATTAGCAGAACCTTCCCTTTTGCTGTCATGTTTTCTAACAGTAATGGGTCTATGTCCTCCCCCTGGTCTGGAGGCCTGTAGACAACCCCAGTTCATATGGGTGTCCTATTTCCTGCATCCAGGGTGACAGACAGTTCTTCTGGCTCTTTATGTGTTTTCTGAATTTCAGTAGCTTTGATATTTTCATTGACATAAAGGGCCACCCCCCCACCTTTTTGCATCTTGGTCTCTTCTGAACAGTACATAACCGTGCACTAAAGTCACCCATGCGTGGTTACTGGTGAACTATGTCTCGCTAAGGGCAAGGTAAGGCAAGGCAAATGTTATTTTTCTAACGCCCAATCTCAGAGACTCTAGGCACCGCACAATACAAAAATTTAAAAACATCACTTAATAATATAATAAATAATTACACAACCATATGGGCTATATTCAGCATATACATAATAACCCTATTTACTTAAAAAGGGCTGATAATCTTAGTTCTTATCCAGTATTAGGGAATGCCTGGTGGAACAAATGGTATTTTAGGTGGGCTTTGAATACCTCCACAGAAGAGGCCTCCCTTACCAACAATGGAAGCTAATTCCACAGGACGGGGCTGGTGACACTAAAAGCTGTGTTGCTGACAGTTTTTAACCTCGTCCTGGGAATCGCTAGGAGGCCCCTCATGGAGGATCGAAGGGAGCAGACCTCGGCAGTGGGTGTAAGAAGGTCCACCAGGTAGCAAGGGCCCAGTCCATGTAGGGCCTTAAAGGTGAACAAGAAAGTGTAGAAAGATCTGTTAAGTGGGGGGAATGGCTAAGCTAGAAGGAAGCCAGGTTAAAGCCAGATTTAACACTGCCCTAGATAGCTTCTGCTAGAGAACACCAGGAAGAAGGAGCTGCTGTTGTGACTGGACTTCTACTGGGACTATATTTCCCTCCTTCCCTCCCCTCCACCCCAAGCCAGTTCCACTTTTACAGGAACAGAATTTGACTCACAACAGGAACTTCCTGTTTGGGAGCAAGAAGTGAGTGATCACAGAGCCACTAAAGACTCATCATCCTAGAAGGAAAAGAGTAGCTCTCTGTCCCCCTCTAGATGCTGGAGGTCTGCATCTGAGCAACTAAGGAGACTACTGAGAAATACAGGATCTTCTTGTAAGAAGAAGAAGAAGAAGAATCTGCATTTATATAGCGCTTTTTCATACATCCAAAGCACTTTACAAGCAATGCTAGACTGGTAGTGAAGTGACTGAATGTGTGGTGGTGGCCATATCACACATCATCACCCACACACTGCCTGGATAATTGCATGAACCGGTTTATGGGAAGGAGAATGTTGGCCAGGACACCAGGAATGTTCCCTACTCTTTTTGCGAAGAGTGCCCTGGGTCCTTTTACTTCCACCTGGACACCCACCAGGACAACACCAGGATGGGCAGAAGGGACCTCGGTTTAACGTCTCATCCGAAGGACGGCACACCCCAGCAGTATAGCACCTCCCAATACTGCACTTGGATGCCAGCAATTTTTAGGTGCAAGTCCAATCCCGGTGTGGGACGAGAACCCACGACCTTCTGGTACAGAGGCGGATGTGCTACCAACTGAGCCACGCTGACGCCTGGTCTGGAGGCCTGTAGACAACCCCAGTTCATATGGGTGTCCAAAACAGAAATATAAGGAGCTTAAAGGGCACAGAGGCAGTAAGTAAGTAGGGGGAAAAATAAATAAACAGAGGAGAGAGTAAGTATTCCAAACAACAGTGTAGCGGCCAGAAATAAGACATGATGGGAGTGGTGCAGTGCAGTGGCTGTGGAGCAGCAGTCTTCCGGGAGACATTCTGGAGGATGCGGTGTTGTCCCATCTGCAGGCACTTCACTGGGGTGAGGGAGGAGGTTGCTCATCTCCAGGCTGAGTTGGCCAGGATTTGTGGGACCTCCTCTCCCATCCAGGACCACCAGGGCCACTGCTGTTCCTCAGAGGTTGCCAAGAAAGAGGAGCGGTTGGACTACAGTGGGCTCAGAGAGGGTGAGGGTGGTGGAACAAAGGCACATCCCTCCAGTTGTACCTCTCCACAATTCATATGCTGTTCTGGCAAAGTGTGGTTCCTCTATGGAAGCACCCACAGTGGAGACCAAGGAGGATGTTGGGAACCTCCACAAAGGAGACCCACAGGAGGGTGGCATGGGACCCCACAGGGGAAGGAAACAACTCCTGGTGGGGGACTCCATTGTTAGGAAGGTAGAACTGGGGGAGGAAGGGGAGAGGGAGGTAAGGTGCCTGCCTGGCGCCATGGCTTGGAGCGACAGGGAGAAAATCCTCAGGATTGCTGGAGCAGCTGCACAGAGGAGGGAGCTGGATGTCATTGTCCACCTAGGGACAAATGACCTGGCTAAGAAAGGGATCAGAGCAGTGCAGGAAGAGTTTGTGGAGTTGGGGAGAGGCCTTAGACAAGTAGCATGCATGGTAACCTTCTTGGAGGTGCTGCCTGTCTATGGAGTAGGTGAGGCTAGGGTGCTCCACACTCTGGGATTCAAATGTAAGGCTATGCCTGAAGTTCAGTGGTCAAGCAGCCAGTCATTCCCATTTCCTGAGCTATATAAGCAGCAGTTCCTCTAAGCCTCTCTGTGAAGCATTTTTTCTTTGCAGCTGAAGGCTCTGCCGGTTTGTTCTCTGAGCAGGTTAGGCCTCCCTGGCTGGGGCCTGCTCTCCCCCTTCCGCTTGTCTCTGCAGGGTTTCTGTGCTTATTTTCCTGCTTTGGTTTGTATTTTACCTTCGGCTGTGTGTGCTTCCTTCCCTTTTGTTTGGGGGAAGGGGGCTTTTCTAAGCTCCTAGCTTGCTGCTGTTTCAGCTCATACTGCTTGCTTTCAATTACTTACAACTTGCAAATTACTGGCACTGCAACTGCTTTCAGTTCCCTACAACTACAGCCACTACTGCTGACTGTTTACTTTACTTACTATTATACCCAGTGCCTGTGTTTTAACATTGTGCTAACCACGCTCAAACTACTGCAATGCAATTGCATTCATTACCTGTGTGTTTCAGTTTGACCTCAGCTGCTTCATGTTGCATACTCAGTTCTTTTCACCTGGCACAGTTTACTCTGACCCTAGCTGTGCTGCTCATTTTACTTGCAGCTTCCCTGCACTGCCTGGCTACACCTGCCTTCAAGCATTGTCTCCCTGTTTTATCGCACTTATAACTCTGAGGTCAGCCAACTAGCTCCTGCTGAGGCTGTTAATATAGCTTGATTTTGAAATAAAAAACTGTCTTCGCTGCCGAAAATCCTCAGAGTCTGTCAGCTCGATTTGGCTTTGTACTGGCTGGCTGGCTTGCTCCCAATTCAGTTGTTTTGTTGTTATACAGGTTTGCTATGCTGGTTTACCTATCTACTACTGCTTACTGACCTACGTGCAGGTCTTCACTTGCTTACGCAGCTGTTACTCCTTGCTTACACAAACCATTGCTTCATACCTACTGCCATCCCCTTGGCTCAGCCGGGGATTCTGCTGCACTCAATCTGCATTCGACCTTGCAAGGTTTCAGCACTCAATGCTCATTACGATTTCAGCACGCCGTGCTCATTCAGCTCACCAGCTTTTCAGCTCACTCAATTTCTGGGGCATGCCAGCCGTTCTATTTGGCGCAGGGTTCCTGCAACCAACGGTCTCACTCTGCCTTAGTCCGCATCATCAAGCATGTCCAACTTGGGGCAGGATCCTTCTCACCTGGCCCATAGCTGGAAATGTTCTCACCCTGGGTTTGCCTTCAGCTGCCTGCTACGCGACAGCAGCTCCTGGTGTAGAATTTAAGACTAGCAGTGAAGGATGGTTATGACAATCTCCTTTGGCTCTAGTGTTCCACTATAACGGTTGGCCATTGACTTTAGTGGATTCCCAAGGAAGGCACCTTCACTGCATTCTCCCCATGACTGCCTCTGGTTCATCTGGTTTCATTTAGGGCGGACAGGTCAAGTGAGTGCCTCAGCAGTTGTTGCTCTCCTCCTGCGCCTTGAATGCACATACTGTTGCAGAGTTTTCTTGCAACCTTCCACAACGTTCCCGCTAGAGGGTTTGGGTGAGTGCCTCCCTCCAAATTGGAATATTTACCACCTTCCTTTAATTGGGTTTTCCAAATTGCAGCTGCAGAGCCATCACTGAATAAAATTTCCCAAGCCTGGAGGGAAGGCGACCTAGGCCTTGGATCCCCAGAGAGTTCCTCCTCATAGAGGTTTTTTTCTCTCCTCTGTTGCCTCAGGTCATAACTCTTAGTTAGCATAGTTGTTTTCACTAGTCTCTTTAGGCAGGTTCCATTGTTGGATGGAGGTGGAGGATGTCCTGCCATTCCCTCTCTCCTTATAGGATTTGCTTCTCTCAATGCAAGCCATCAGTATCATGCTACACAAACCTGGGCTATTACTACAACAACTGAGCATATCACTGAATTATCAAACTGCCTATGCTTCTCTACTACCACATTACATAGAAACATAGAAGTTGACGGCAGATAAGGACCACAAGGCCCATCCAGTCTACCCATTTCTTTTTCTACCTTATAAATGTGCCATCGGCCTTTGCTCTGTCAGTGGCCTATCTATTCATAGTCATTTGTATTGCTCCCTTATGCCTATCCCATCCTGTTTGAAGCCCTGCACTGTATTCATAGCCACCACTTCTTGTGGTAAGCCATTCCATGCATCCACCACCCTTTCTGTGAAAAAGAATTTCCTCACATTCCCCCTTAATTGGCCCCCCCTCTAATCTCATATGCTGTGTCCTCTTGGCCTGCTATTTTTCTTATATTTAAACATGTCAGACTCTTTCACCTTGTTAATGCCCTAAGGTGTTTGAATGCCTCGACCATATCACCTCTCCCTCCTTTACTCAAGGGTATACATATTGAGCTCTGTTAATCTGTCCTCATATGTCTTCTGATGCAGTCCCTGCACCATTTTGGTTGTCCTTCTCTGGACTGCCTCAATTTGGTTAATGTCCTTGTGAAGTTGTGGCCTCCAATACTGCCACGCAGTACTCCAGATGGGGCCTAACCAGTGTCTTGTAAAGAGGGATTATTACCTCCCTCTTACAACATGGATACCCCTACTAATACACTTCTAACACCCCTAGCCTTACCTACTGCTTTAGAGGTCTGCTTGGATGGATTCAGGTCATCAATGATGATGATGATGCCCAAGTCTCTTTCTTCCTTTGTGACTGCTAGCAACTCCCCTCCCAGCCTATAGGTGGCTTCAGGGTTTCTCTTCCCTATGTGCATGATTTTGCACTTCTTTGCATTAAATCCCAGTTGCCACTCTTCTGACCATTTTGCTAGTTAATCCAGATTTCTTCTCATTCTGCCCACCCCATCTGGATCATCTACTCTGTTGCAGATCTTGATGTCATCTGCAAACAGACAAGTCTTACCCTCTAGTCCATCTGCAAGGTCACTAATGAAGATGTTGAAGAGGACTGGCCCTAGGATGATCCCTAAGGGTACCCCACTTGTGACTTGCATCTCTTCTGACTGTATACCATTTACCACCACTCTCCTGTTTCTGCCCGTCAACCAGTTTGCCGCAGTTGACCAACTTCTGACCCACCCCAAGCCTACCCAGCTTATTTATCAATCTTCTATGTGGGACAGTGTCAAAAGCTTTGCTGAAGTCAAGGTAGGCGACATCAGCTGCTCCCCCTTGGTCCACCACTCTGGTTACCCAATCAAAGAAATCTATGAGATTAGTTTGACAGGACCTTCCTTTTGTAAACCCATGCTGTCTTGGATCCTGGGCCCCTATGGATTCCAGGTGTTGCACTATCCTTTCCTTAAGGAGTGCCTCCATAATCTTGCCCACTACTGAGGTAAGACTGACTGGTCTGTAGTTCCCCACCTCCTCCCTGCTGCCACGCTTGTGGATCAGGATCACATGAGCCCTTCTCCAGTTCTGCTAATGGCTCTGCTAGTTCCACCTTTAGCTCCTTAAGTACCCTGGGATGTATGCCATCAGGTCCCATTGACTTATCCACCCTGAGCTTAGCAAGCTCTTGTAGGACCCTTTCTTTTGTGAAGAGAGTAGTGCTCACTTCCCTCCCCCCTGTGTCCATGATGCTGAGCTGTGTGCCCTGACCTACCTTCTCTTCAGTAAATACTGAGCAAAAGTATCTATTTAGGATCGATGCCTTTACAGGGTCCTCCTCCTCACATGCTCCCTTTTCTCCATTAAGCTTTGCAATACCCCCTCTGGACTTTCTCCTTTCACTAATGTATCTATAGAAAGTCTTGTCACCTTCTTTTATCGTTTGTGCTAGTGTTTCCTCAGTTTGGGACTTTGCCTGCCTTACTGCCTTTCCTGCTTCCCTTAGGGCAGTTTGGTATGCCTCCCAATCTTCATCCTGCTGTGTTCCCTTATATTCCCGAAGGCCAGCCTTTTGGCTCTGACCTTTTCTGCTACTGTATTTGAGAATCAAAGTGGTTTCCTTCTTCTTTTGCACTTCATTTTCTGTCTAACACAAAGGTTACAGTTACTGTTTCTGTTTCCACGTCTCTGTTACTGATTGCATTATGCTTTGTGTTGCCTCCTTTTGGGGGATGATACTACACATTTTTGGGGGATTCCTAAGTTATCTTTAGCTACAGGAAATGTCCTGTGGCACCTGTAGGGGTGGAACCCTCTCCGAGAGTTCCTTTCCATCGTACCCCTACAGGGTGGTAATTCCTCTGGAATAGAGTGCGAACAACCAAAACCAAACTAACACAGTTGCATAAGCATAACACTATACTGGCTGTGTAGGTCAGTGAAATGTAAGGCTATGCCTGAAGTTCAGTGGCCAAGCAGCCAGTCACTCCCACTTTCTGAGCTATATAAGTAGCAGTTCCTCTAAGCCTCTCTGTGAAGCATTTTTTCTTTGCCCCACCATCCTCCCCTCCTCCTCCTCCAGCAGCAGCACTCTCTCCTTAGGGGGATTCCTAAGGTACCTTCAGCTATGGGAAACGTCCTGTGGCACCTCTAGGGGTGGAACCCTCTCTGAGAGTTCCTTGCTGTAGTACCCCTACTGGGTAGTAGTTCCTCTGGAATAGACAGTGTGAATGGCCAAAACCAAACTAACACAGTTGCATAAGCATAACACTATACTGGCTGTGTAGGTCAGTGAATCAGTGGTTGAAAACTGGTGCAGAGTTCAGGGATTTCGCTTCATTGGGGACTGGGGGTCCACCTGGAGTGATGCAGGCCTATACTGGTGTGATGGTCTGCATCTGTCCAGGAGGAGAACCAGGATCCTAGGTGATAGGTTTAAATGCTTCATTGGCAAGCATTTAAACTAGCCAAGAAGGAGGCACTGGAAAGGAGCAGGAAAATCCTAGTCCCCCATCAGGGTAGTAAGTGAGGAAAACATCAAGTTAGAGATGTCGATAGGGAAAAGGGCAGGGGTAAATGGAGAAAGTGACAAAGGCAATAAGGACAGGGATGGGGCAAAAAGAGGTAGGGCCATCAGGAAAGGGAGGGTAATGAGTACCAATGCCCGTAGTCTGGGCAACAAGCTCCCAGAACTGGTGGCCTTGATGGAAGAGGGATGCCTGGATATTGTAGCAGTCACAGAAACATGGTAAACAGAAAACCATGACTGGGATGTTAACATACCAGGGTACACAACCTACAGGAGAGACAGGGAGGGGAGAAGAGGGGAAGGGGTAGCTCTATATGCAAGGGAAGGGATAAAAGCAATGGAACAAAAGAGTAAATGGAGGAGAGGAGGCACTGTGGTTCACCTTAGAGACTGGAAATGACACCACAATCCACACAGGGGTTGTATACAGACCCCATGTCAGGGGGAGGGAATAGACAAGGATATGATAGAAGGCATCCTCAGGATGGCAGAGAAAGAGGAGATACTATTGATGGGAGACCTGAATATGCCAGATGTTAACTGGAGCACCTTTGCTGCAGCCACATCCAAGAGCAGAGCCATTCTCAATGTCCTACAGGTGGCATGCCTCAGACAGCTAGTTTTGGAACCCACTCATGAGGGAGCAATCTTATACCTCATACTCTCAAATGGGGATGGTGAGAAGATCTCAGATCTAGAAGCGGATAGCCATCTGGGAACAAGTGATCACCAAACAGTGTGGTTCACGATAAACTCAGCTACAGAGTCAAACCATACAAAAGTGAGGGTACTGGACTTCAGGAGGGATGACTTTGGCAAGATGGGAGAGTGCCTTAGAAAAGCACTAGCAAACAGGCTTGAAGGAGGGGTGGGGCAACAATGGGGGAACATAAAAACTGCCAGCACAGAGGCAACAAGCCTTTGAAGCAAATAAACAAATCAAAATGAAAGAAAAAGCCACTATGGTTCTCAAAAGAGGTGGCGGGGAAGGTCAGGGAGAAAAAGGCAGCATTCAGGAAGTATAAGGAAACACTGAAAGGAGAAGGACAGAGAGCTGTACCAGTTAAGACAGAAGGAAGCAGGAAGGGAAGTCAGAATAGCAAAGGTCCAAACTGAGGAAAAGATAGCCAACTCGGTTAAGAAGGGGGATAAAACCTTATATAGGTACATCAGTGAGCGTAGAAAGACAAAGGGAGGGATAGTGAGGCTGAACAGAATGGACGGTGGGTGGGCAGAGAGGGACAGTGAAAAAGCAGGGATACTGAATGAATACTTCTGCTTAGTATTCACAAAAGAGGATGAGGAGGTGCCTAATCCAGTTAACAGAAGCACTCTGGATGGGGGGGGGTCGATCCCAGTCCTTTCACAAAAGAAAGGGTTCTGAAAAAACTCCTGAAACTGACAGTGGACAAAGCAATGGAGCCTGATGGAATTCAACCCAGAATTCTAAAATAATTAAGGGGAGAACTAGTGAAACCACTGACTACTCTTTTTAACAGATCATGGGAGGATGGTGTGGTACCTGAGGACTGGAGGAAGGCAGATGTGATTCCCCTTAACAAAAGTGGGACCAAGAAGGAAGCAGGAAACTACAGACCTGTCAGTTTGACCTCCGTGGTAGGGAAAGTGATGGAATCACTTCTGAAGGAAAGAATTGTTGAGTACCTAGAAGCCGGTGAGGCACAGGACCCAAGGCAACATGGGTTCACAGTGGGAAGGTCATGTCAGATGAATCTAATTGATTTCTTCGACTGGGTGACCAAAGTAGTAGACCAAGGAGGGGCTGTGGACATGGCCTACCTAGACTTTAGCAAGGCATGTGACACAGTCCCACACAAAAGATTAATAGTGAAATTAACCAGCTTGGGAGTGGGTCCCAGGGTGGTAGCCTGGATAAAACATTGGCTGGACAACAGGACACAGAATGTAACTGTAAATGGAGTCCACTCTGAAGAAAGAGGGGTGATTAGTGGGGTACTGCTGCAGTGTTCAGTACCGGTTCCAGTCCTTTTTAATGTCTTTATAAGTGACATTGCCGAGGGACTGGAAGGAAAAGTATGCCTCTTTGCAGATGAAACAAAGATCTGCAACAGGGTTGATACACAAGGAGGCGTGGAAAGGATGAGAAGGGACTTGGCAAGGTTGGTGGAATGGTCAGAAGTATGGCAGCTCGGATTCAATTCAAAGAAGTGCAAAATAATGCACCTGGGAAACAAAAACCCAGGGGAAGATTACACAATGGGAGGGGCGGTAGTAACAATAACAAAAATGGAAAGGGACCTGGGGATAATCATATCAGATGACCTTAAGGTTAGCAAGCAATGTGAGAAGGCAGTAGGGAGGACTAGAGGAATACTCGGATATATAGGGAGAGGTATCACCAGCAGAAAACAGGAAGTTGCTATCCCTCTGTACATACAGTTGGTGAGACTCCATCTGGAGTACTGCATCCAGTTCTGGAAACCCCATCTCCGCAAGGACATAGGATAGAGGCAGTCCAGAGGAGGGCAACTAAAATGGTGCAGGGTCTGCAAGAGAAGCCATACAAGGAGAGTCTAAAGGAGCTTAATATGTATACCCTTGAGAAAAAGAGGGAGAGTGGGGACATGATAGAAACTTTTAAGTACCTCAGTGGAATCAACAGAGTTCAAGAGGGTAGCATCTTTCAGAAGAAGAGATATGCAAGAACAAGGGACACAATTTGAAGTGGGGGGGTGGTTCAGAGGCAATATGAGGCAGTATTTTTTCACAGAGAGGGTGACTGACATATGGAACAGCCTTTCTGAGGAGGTTGTGGGGTCTAAAGCTGTGAGAGAATTCAAGAATGCATGGGACAGGGAGGATCACGTGATGCAGAGTGCTGAGTAGCTGCTCCTCCACTAAGCTCCTGCCTCCCGAATATAAACTTGCCATTTAATACTGTTAAATTTTATCTAATTCCCCTGCCTACGAGTTCTCCTTCTCTCTTAACAACTTGTGCTCCTGTTTTGGGTATCTGTGTGGTAAAGGGAGGCTTATATGAAGAAAGCCCCGCAGAAACATCCCCCCCCGCCACTCCTGAAAAGGCCTCAAAGAAATCTCAAGCCTTGAGTGGCCCAGACAATCCGGAACCCTCGTGTCAAGCTGGGGACCAAGAACCCTTAACACTTAGCAGATTCTTGGAGGAATTTAAACCATTCCGAGAAGAGATGAAAGATATGGCAATCAACCTGAAATCCCTCTCCAGAAAGTTAGAGGAAGTCTCCATGACAGTATCGGACAACACTGCCCGAATAATTTCTATCGAGAGAAAACTGGAAAATCTGGATCCTGAGCTCCTATTAACGAAACAAAAGCTAACTCATCTAGAAGCAAAACTCGAAGATTTGGAAGGCCGTAGTTGAGAAATAATGTGGTAATTCTCGGGCTCCCTGAAAGAGAGGAAGGCCAGAATATCGGAGTCTTTGTTCAGAAGCTGGTAGAAAGGGTCGCTGGTCCCTCGCCCTTTGGCCCAACATATATGATAGAATGGGCCCACCCGTCTCTGCGACCAAAATCCCCACCTGATGCACCTTCTCACCCCATCATTAGCCGCTTTCTGAGCTACCTAGAAAAGCAGCATTTCTTACAGAAAGTCAAGACCCTGCAAGAAGTCAGATGGGTGAAGGTGAAGCTGAGAATTGTTCAAGACATCCCTGGCTCGGTCCGATTGAAACGGAAAGCCTTCCACCCGATTATATCTAAGATTATTGTGGCGGAATTAAAGTTCAGGATGGGGTATCCAGTGAAGTTACAAGTCTCAGTAAATGGCTCATGGCTCAATTTCGAGGATCCTGAAGTTGCGTTACTAAGCCTTAAGTCGGCGTTGCCAGATCTGTTCCGGATGACCTGAGAGGGCCTCCTGATCTTCGGGATTCACCGGGAACTTCTGAGTGAACTGTTACTTAATTTTTTGTGTGGACAATGTTCTTTATAAAGACGGAATTCAATTGAGTCTATGCTCTCTAATAGAACTGGGCTACTAGTAGATGGTCTGTCTTTACTTTCTTCAGGCCCTGGCCTGTTGATGGGAATAGTGCTTCAGGAAGAGTCCTTGGGGGACTCCTGGAGGGTTTGTTTGGACTGCATCAGCGATAATGTTGCTTGTTTAGTTTCTAGGGGGAGCACAAAGGGGATGGTTCTGGGTTATGCCTTCTGAATAGGTTTTATATGTTGGGATTTCAGATCTCCGAGCGGTTCTGGGCTTTCAGGGCGCCTCTAGTAGGTGGGCTGGATTAGGTTACGACCACAAGAGGGCGCGGTTCACCCATGTAATGCAGGTCCGGTCATTTTGCCTCGTGAGGGACTGTTTTTCACTGCCATGTCGTCCTGGTTTTGCGGGGGGAGGGGGTTTCGGAATTAGAGGTCAGCAACCCCTGGGTAGTTACTCCCATTGTTTTCCCATTTCTGGATCCTGTTTCATTTCTCATCCGGTTTTTGCCTTCTCATGTTCTCATCTTGATGTTGGGCTCACCCCTCCGTGTCAGTTTTTTCTCTGGATCTGGTTCATGAGATAGTTCCCTATGGGGAACAAGCATTTTTCAACTCCCTCTCTGGACTCTTGTGGTGACCTGCCATATCCACATTTTTGTCATCTAGTTTCATTTTCCTCTCTCGATAACTAGTGGATCCACTAACAATTGTTCACAGGCCCTGGAAGCCCAAGAACGCTCTTTAGACATTATGTCCTCATTAATGCAGCTTCTTAACTGCTTCGTATCTTGAGATATGAGGATGATCTTTAGCAGGGGATATGTTCGGGTGGGTGGGAGGAGGATATGATCCAGTGCTGTGCTAAGCTTTGCTTGTAACAGTTTGGGGTTGGGAGGAGGGGTGGGCTATGTGTTCTTGTTGGGGGGTGGGTGTATTGGGGTTTAAACTCGGGCTCCTGGTGGGGGCTGGGGTGGTGGAGGGCCTTACAGCAGCAATGGGTGGGGTTAGATTATTTGTGCTATATACCCTGAGTGCAGGGCCGAACCTATCATTCTTCATAGTCTTTAGTAGATGGCCAAGGAGGTGACTTTTGCAACGTGGAACATCAAGGGGATCCGGAAAAAATCTAAACAATACCAGGTTCTCAAGCACTTAAGTCTACTATGTACTCAGGTTACTTTTCTACAGAAATCGCACCTATTAGAAGCAGAAGCCTCAGAAGTGAGGAGGCAACAAGTGGGGATGGTGTATGAGGTGCAAGGCTTCTCAAATAGCTGTGGGGTTATATGATCATTATTAACAGGGGCATTCCCTTCATATTACTCAGGGATCCCGCGGGCAGGTTCGTCTTAGTAATAGGCACTATCTGGTCAATACCTCTGCTATTGGGTAGCATATATGGTCCTAATGCAGGTGATCCTGCCTACTTCATGAGACTCGTAAATGTAATCCTGCCTTTCCTTCCCATAAGGATTATCCTGGGGGACGACTTCAACCAAGTTGTAGACTCAAACCTTGACAGATCAGGTGCTGCATCGGGTGGGGTCTCCCCAGGTCAGAGGACTTTTAGAGACCTACTGGATCAATGCAGGCTCTGTGATGTCTGGCATGTCCTAAATCCTGATTCCAAGGAGTTCACATACAGGTCCTTAGCACACGGCTCACAGTCCTGTATTGACTACATATTCATTTCTCAGACTCTCCTGCCTGGGGTTAGGTCCTCGTCGATACAGCCTGGCCCTGTCTCTGACCACTCTTTGGTGCTGTGTGATCTGACAATCCAGGATGTGTCAAAGAGAGAAACAAGATGGAAGCTTAATGACCAACTACTTAAAGACTCTAATTTTTGTAATACCATAAGGGAGCACATTGAGGCCTTTTTTTGGTCCAACCTTTTAAATAATGCAAAACCAGATATTATATGGGGGGCTTTCAAGGCTTACATGAGAGGCATTCTTATTAGCCTCTTGGTGGATAGGAAAAGAGCTAGGGAAAGATAATTATTGTCCTTGTTATCCCAAATTCGGGTTCTCGAATCCAATGTCTCGGTTAACTCTCCAGAAGAGGATAAGGTGAAGCTCCTAGGGTTGAGAGACAAATATTTAGAATTACTCCAGGAAAAGGCGGAGTTAGCTATCATATACACTAAAGCTAGTTATACCGATCAAGGAGAGAAGGCAGGGTGCCTTTTGGCTCTCCGTATTAAACAACAAGAATCAGCGAGATTTATCCCTTCCATCAGGTCATCTGTACATGGGTCTCTGAAAACATTTCCCACTGAGATAGTTCAAGAGTTCGCTGCATACTACAAAACACTGTACGGGGACATGGAGCACCCCCAGTCCTGTAAGCGTGGAGAAGTATCTGACGGAGTCGCATATGCCCTCTCTCCCTCCCAGCACATTACATAGACTCTCTGGTCTCTCCTATAACTCAGGAGGAAATTTCCAAGGTTATTATTGGTTTACCCTTGGATAAAACTCCTGGGTCTGATGGATTTTCTTCCCTTTTCTATGAAACATTTCTAGAATTTTTATTACCAATACTTAATATATTATTTCAGCACATCCTATCTGGGACGGAGGTTGACTGCCATCTTTTTGAAGCCTTGATAGTACTTCTCCCCAAGTCAGACAAGGACCCTGAGCTCGTTCAGAGCTATAGGCCTATATCCCTCCTAAATCAGGATATTAAGATCCTCTCAAAGATTTTAGCTAATAGGTTATCCGTGGTGCTCCCAGAGTTAATAAGTATGAATCAGGTAGGTTTTATGAAGGGACGCTCTTCAGCAGATCATTTGCGTATGTTATCCCACATCTTCTTGGCTGCCAGAGATGCCAACTTCCCTGCAGGCTTGGTCTCTTTGGATGCCGAGAAGGCATTTGACCGGGTGAATTGGAGTTTTCTCTTTAAGGTACTGAGTGCCTTTAAATTTCCTCCAGTATTCATATCCTGGGTTGCCACATTATATAATCCCCTACAGCAAGAATCTCAACTAATGGGGCCTTCTCTAACTACTTCCCACTTCATTCAGGTACTAGGCAGGGTTGCCCCCTATCGCCTCTTTTGTTTAACTTATACCTAGAACCTCTCATTCAAAACATTCTCCAAAATATTTCTATACAAGGTATTAGAGTTGGGCGTCATGAGATTAAACTCACTGCGTATGCAGATGATTTGCTGATACATCTCTCCCATCCGGTTTCTTCACTACCACCCTTACTGAATGAAATAGCCAGGTTTAGTGAGCTATCCAACTACAAGTTGAATGCTAGTAAATCCTTAATTTTCCCATTAAACCACAAGGTATTTAAGGATGACATTTGCCCCCTAGGTTTAGGTTGGATTCCTAGAGCAATTAAATACTTGGGCATAAAGCTATCCCGTAACCCCTTAGTGTGGGTTAAAGATAATCTGGATTCTCTCTCTCACAGGTTATTATTCATGACATTGACAGATGGTCTAAACTTCCCATATCCTTATGGGGCAGGATTAACATTATTAAGATCAATGTATTTCCTAGAATTTATTATCCCTTATCCCTTCTCAACTCCTTTATTCCCATACGCTGGTTTAAGAAGTTGCATGGTATATTTACCAGATTTATCTGGGCTGATAAATATCCCCATTTGGCCTATTACAAATTAGCTGCCCCAAAATCTGAGGGGGGCTGAGGATTCCCCATATGGCATTATACTACTGGGCCAGTCATCTAGCAAAATGCCTGAGATGGATTTCCCCGGGCCCTGAAATGGTACAACCAGCATGGCTTAAGATTGAGTTAGATGTAATTAAATCTAAATGCCTGGATCCCTTAAACTTATTTTACCTCAAACTGTCCCATGTAAAGATGGCTGACTGCACCACAATAGGTATTTCTTCAAGAGTTTACACACAGTTGTGTTTATTTCTTCACTATTCCCCTCAGACTGACTTAGCTCAGTCTATTTGGAATTCCCCATCCTTTACTTTTAATGGAAAGTGGATTCCTTGCAATTGGTTGCCCCAGCTAGGTGATGGAAAACTGCTTTCCCCGGTAGATGGGGAAGGGCACTGGTTGTCCCCACGCAGGATTATAGACAAGTTCCTCATTCCGGTCTCATCTCACTTTAAGGTCATGCAGTTAAGACACCTTCTCACTGTAGCTCTGGGGAATTCTCCCCCCTCCCAGAAGGTGTCAGCCCTGATTTCTGAAACCTCCCTATTGTCTGGGTCCCCAGGCATAGTATCCAAGATATACAAGGTGTTGTACTACAAAAAATATGGGGACTCCTTCAGACCTACTAGCTTCTGGAACTCACTCCTCCCTCAATACCAGTTGGACTGGCAATCCCTATGGAGATCCTGTCATAAGTATGTTTCCCAAGATAGATTACGTCTCATGCAATACCATATTTTACATAACATGTATTGTACCCCTATTAAATAAAAAAAAATGGGGCTTCCCGAACTCTAGTACATGTACTAAGTGCTTACAAGAAGAGGGTACTCTCCTGCATATGTTCTGGTCCTGTCCCAAAGTTTTCTCCTATTGGAATTCAATTACAATGTTTCTCGATCCCCTACTGGGCCTACAGGAGTATTTTACTCCAGAAGTGTGTCTTTTAGGGGGCATGTCCCTGGTTAGAGCTAGAATCAGGAAATACCATATTGCCATGGTTGCTCTCTCAGTTAAGAAACTCATTCTATGTCATTGGAAGGACCAATCTGCTCCTTCCTTCCAGGAATGGTTACATGAAATCATTGCTAATCTTCGTACAGAGAGGGCAATTGCAAGTCTTTATAATAGACTAGCTGCACATGGTAAGATATGGGATCCCCTCCATTCCTTACTCTTGTTGTCTCATTGAGGCTTATATCACACCTTGGTATTACTCACATGTCCAACAGAATTCGCACTGCACTTTAGGGCGATATTGTCTTGTTGCTGTTGTAAGGGGTGTGGGTTGGGCAGTTCTTACTGTGTATGTGCTACATTACATCCTGATTTGCTGTAACTGCACTTTATAAAGGAAATGTGTTAATAAAGTTGAAATTATAACAAAAAAAGAATGCATGGGACAGACGTAAGGCAATTTTTATGGGGGGTAGGAAGAAATAGTCTATTGATTAACTAGGATCTGCAGCTTATCCTGTAGGTAGGGAAATGGGCAGACAAGGTGGACCAAGCAGTCCTTATCTGCCATCAAAGTCTATGTTTCTATGTTTCTAAGCCCACCTTGATGAGCACCCTTCACTGGACCGGCAGCCAGTGCAGTTCACGCAGCACCGAGGTGACGTGACAGTATTTTGACTATTCAGTCAACAGTCTGGCAGCTGCATTTTGCACCAGCTGCAGTCAATGGAGGGTGCCTCCAGAGACCCCGAGGTAGAGCGCATTACAGTAGTCAAGCCTAGATGTTACAAAAGCATGCACCAAGGTGGGGAGGTCCAGGGGCGGAACCAGGCATTTGATCCTAGCAATGTTTCTTAGATGGAAAAACCTCACCCTGACAATGGACGACACTTAATGTTCCATTGTCAGACCACTGTCGAGAACCATGCCAAGATAACACACCCTGGAGGAGGCCATCAATGGGGCAGAGCCTAAAACTAGTCTAGTATCTGCACCAGAGGACATTCTATCACACCTCCTGTTTGACTCCACTACCAGTACCTCCCTCTTATCAGGATTTAGTCACAACCAGCTAGAGGCCATCTAGTCACTGATCTCAGCAAGACAGTTGTTTAATACTTCCACCACATTTGATGTCCCAGGGCAAAGGATAAGTACAGCTGAGTTTCATCAGCATAACAATGAAACCCCAAGCTGTACTTCCTAATGATCTCACCCAGGGGTAGCATATACACGGCAAACAGCACTGGTAACAAGACTGAACCCTGGGGTACTCCACAAGACAGAAGGCTAGGGGAGGAGGAGAAATTTCCCATCACCAATCTTTGTCTTCTGTTTGTCAGAAAGGACTCAAACCAGCTGATGACAGTACCAGTGAGTCCTCAAAAGTCCCCCAGGTGGTCAAGTAACACATGATGGTCAACCGTGTCAAACATTGAGGAGAGGTCGAGGAGAACAAGAATTGTCCCCTCTCCTTGATTCCTCACCCTGAGGAGATCATTCTGCACTCAAACTAATGTGGTTTCTATAGAACGTCCTGCACAAAAACCTGACTGGAGCAGCTCATAGATCTCAAATGCCACAAGGTGTTCTCCCAGCTGTTGCACCACAATCTTCTCCACAACCTTTCCCAGAAACATAGAAACATAGAGGTTGATGGCAGATAAGGACAGCAAGGCCCATTCAGTCTGCCCATTTCTTTTTCTGCCTTATGAATGTGCCATTGGCATTTGCTCTGTCAATGGCCTATCTAGTCATACTTATCTGTATTGCTCCCTTATGCCTATCCCATGACTGTTTAAAGCCCTGCACTGTATTCATATCCACCACTTCCTGAGATAGGCCATTCCATGCATCCACCACCCTTTCTGTAAAAAAGAACTTCCTCATATTACCTCATAATCAGCCTCCCTCTAATCTCATGCTGTGTTCTCTTATCCTGTTATTTTTATGTTGGCTCACGCATGCTCAGCCAACATATTGCGGTAGTAGCAGATTTTGAGGCCCGGTCACTGTTGGGCGAATGCAGGGCATGCATCAGTAGGTGCGTCCCTCATTTCCCAATCAGGCAACATGCCAGCACCACACCATGCATACATAATGTGGCAAGCACATCTAAGGAAAGGTCTGCTGCAATGTGAGCAAAGCTTGTCATAAGCAGCAGACCTCCCAACGTGCTTTCCCTGGTGAGAAAAAACATTTAACATGGCGGCACACTGTCTGCCATAATGCCGACTTTGGGGTTGCCCAATCCCCCTGTCGGCATGCCCTGCCCCAATGTAAGTGCCAACGGAGGAGTAAACTGCCCATCGGCATAATGTACCCCCCATTAGCAATGTGCCAAGGGGGGTGCCCAATCCCCCCTCGGTTCTTGCCCCCCCAATTTCGTTGTGTGCTAACGGGGGTGCCCAGTCTCCTATTGACTACAGAACCCCCCAAAATGCTTAGGCGGCATGCTGGGAGCCCACCCCAGCATGCCAAATCCCCTGAAAAATAATAACCATCCCACAATGTTTTTTTTCTTTTAACCCTGTGAAAAAAGAAAATGGTCCATCTCCATCTCCCTACCCCCTCCAGCAACCCTCGCCCACTCTCTGTGCACCCTGCCTCCCCACACCCCACTCACCCCATACTTACCTCTGGAGTCTGGCGTGACAATCTTTGGTGGACCGGGAACACGTCTGCACTCTTCAAAAAGCCAACCTCAAACTGAAGAAATGCCAGTAAGCTGTATAATGGCATAGATAGGGTTTTTGCAACTTTGGTGCATATCTCGGGCATTTTTTTGAATATTTGCACCAAATTTTCAGCATGGGGTTACTGGGACCCTTCCTCGTGAATTCAGTCACTGTCATGGTGTTATTTGGTCCCAAAAGGTGATTTCGCGGTCACTGGGCTGAATCATCTTTCGGGACTGAGTAACAAAATGACAGTGCCACTGTTCATGAGGGGGTTCTCAAAAAGCCTATGTTGCAAATTTGGTGAAAAAAAATCCCAAAAATGGCTGTTTTACGAGTGTGCATTGCACTGTTTCCATGCACACTCGTAACTTTGTGAACTTGTAATATTTTCACTCCAGATTTTCAAAATTGGCATTTTTTCATACCTCCTGATGAACAGTGCAGTGTCATTTTACATATCCTGGCCGAAATGTGTTTTTGCACGTATGGCACAGAATAGCGTGGTCGCTGTGCAAAATCAGTTTTTAGGATAGTTTGAAGAAATGACTGTGACACTGTTCATGAGCAGAGGTCCTAAAATGCCCATGCTGAGAATATTTCCATGCCAGATTTTCCACACTGGCATTTTTTCACACTTTCTTATGAACAGTACAGCTGTTATTTTCCACATCCTGCCCAAAATGTGTTTTTGTCCCTGTGTCGCCAAATGGCATAGCTGCTGTGCAAAACCACCTTTCAGCTAACAAACTGATTGTACTGCTTTTCATGAGGTGGGCTCACAAAAAAAAACCATGTTGAAAAGTTGGAGTGAAAATACCAACACACGCCTATGGTGTTAGGGTTTCCAACTGTAGCACCTCACCCTGTGGAGACTGACAGGCGTCAGGGGTGTGACTTGGGGTCATCATCTGTAATGCTCACTCCATTCCACCCCCACCCCCACCCTGCAGCCAGTGACAGGCATTGTGGTGTGCCTTGTACTGTTCGGCCACAAAGTTCAGCCCATTCTCTTATACTGCATCCACCTCAGCATATTTCCTTATGGAATGGGGTAAGTATAATGCCCAAAGACCCCAAATCACACCACGACACTTGTCCATGTCTACAGGGTAGGGTGAGGTACAATGGCATGAGCGTTATAGCTGATGGCCCAAAGGCACACCCCAATGCCTGTTGGTCTCTACAGGGTGGGGGTGGGGTTGGCGTCACCTCAATACTTAACTGCCATTCCTATTATGCATCTCTAACTCTGGCACTATCAGCAAGACAACATTCGACCTTGACAAATGCTGGTTCTTATATTGAAACATGTTAGACTCTTTCACCTTGTTAATGCCCTTAAGGTGTTTGAATGTTTCAATCATATCACCTCTCTCCCTCCTTTGCTCCAGGATATACATATTGAGTTCCATTAAGCTGTCCCCATATGTTTTCTGATGCAGTCTCTGCAGAAATGGCAAGTTGGAGACCGGTCGATAATTCACCTTGATGTCAGGGTCCAATGATGGATTTTTCAGAGGGGGTCTCACCAGCACCTCCTTCAAGGCATCTGGGAAGACCCCCTCTGACAAGGAGCACTGGACAATCAAGGTGAACACAGGGCCAACAGTGTTGACATATCCCATTAAGAAATGAGTCGGCACTGGGTCCAGCTCACAATATGTGTGCTTCAGGTTCGAGGCCACCCCGATGACATCAGCCACCACCACTGGTTTAAGCTCCTCCCAACCAGGCGGAGTGCCTCATTGACAATCCAGGTGACCACTGTTGGCCATAATACAGCTCACTGGCAGAATTCCCTGCATGATGGTGTACACCTTGTCCAAGAAGAACTGAGCAAACTCATTACACAAAGTCTCAGAAACTGCTTTTTTTGACTGTAGACAGGCTGGTGTAAAAGCCTGTCCACCATCTGAAAAAGCATAGCTGGTCGGTTCTTCCCAGCAGCAATCTTCCTGGACAGGAACTCTGCCTTCTTATGATTGATTGCCCCCGGTACACACTGCAGTGTATGCAGGGCCAGTTTGTCCATTCCAGCATGGTCCTCTACCAACAGCGCTCCAACCTCCGACCCTTGATCTTCAATGGCTTGAGCTCCCCATCAAACCACGAGGACCTCAACTGAGAAGATCTGGGTCATACACAAACCGGTGCAAGGGAGTTGAGCGCCACAGCCATTGAGCTAGTATAGGTGTCAACTGCTTCGCCCACACCTCCCCGCATGGCTACTATGTTCAGTTTAGCCTCTGTCATTGTTGCCTCCCGGTCTGGGATCTTGTTTCCCAGATTGCTGGCATTTGTGTACATGATTTTTCATTGGCAGATTTTGGTGTGTTAGTTGTTGGGAAAGATCTGGCGTTTCCCCAGTGTGTCATATGGAGAGCCTGACCTTTTTTCTTACCTGGTGATGCAAATGAACTACAAACATGCTGAACTCCCGTTTGATTACTAGCTGAGGGAGGAGGGGTGTTCTTCCTGTTCAATGTTTTGGGTGCTGCACCCCTCTCCCAATTTGCTAGTTTAAATATTCTGCAAAGACACCAAACTTCTGCCCCAATGCACTGACTCCCTCCTTAGTCAGATGCAGTCCATTGAATTTAGAGGACTTTTGCTCCCAAAACTGTTGCTAGTTACCTACAAATTTGTGTTCTTTTTCCTCGCACCAGTCCTTGAGTCACATGTTTAACTCCCCTATCTCCCCTTCTCTGACCTTCCATCCATCTGCCCCCCTTTTCCAGATCAGCAGGATCTCAGAGAAGGAGATGCCAGATGAAATGGATAACAGTTTGTCTCCCAACCTGGTCAGATGTTCCTTGGTCTCACCTACTGACTGGCTGGCGAGATCATTAGTCCCTATTTGTACCAGGACATCAATGTTTTCTCCTGCTTCCTGCACATTTTAGCAATGTGGTCAGTGTCTCTCCACAATGATGTACCTGGGAGACATCTGATTATTACCCCTGGCTGTAGGTAGGTACCAACTCCCCGAATCATGTAGTTTCCTATTATCAGAAGTGCTTTGGATTTCCTTTTTGCTTTTTTTGTTGTGGTCCCTGTTTTGGATGAGTTTTGTAGTGCTAGCTCATGTGTCGCAGTGTCCTCTGGTAATGTTGTCAGAACTAGTTCGTCAAAGATTCGAACCCTCCTCGAACCCTGGTGTTCGAGTTCTAACTTAGAACTCAAACACTAAAAGGTTCACAAAAGGGTTTGAATCTGAGTCCTCCCAACTCCCGTGACATCTTTTTCCTGGCCCCAGCTGATGACTTGTGTGTGGGGAGGAGGCACGTCCCAGCAGGAAGCTCCAATGTGGGGGGGTGTGGGGGCATGTCCCAGCAGGCAGCCCCAATGTGTGTGGGGAGGAGGCATGTCCCAGCAGGAAGCCCTGATGTGTGGGGGTGTGGGGGCATGTCCCAGCAGGCAGCCCCAATGTGGGGGTATGTGTGGGGAGGAGGCACATCCCAGCAGGCAGCCCCGATGTGGTGGGGAGGGTGCAGCAGCAGCAGTGTTGTTGGGGCTGCCAATCCAGTCCACCGCGAGTTCTCTCACACTGTGCGCTTGCGTAGCATACTTACGCTCAAGTGAAGTCATCCTCAGGTCCTCACCACCTGACCATTTACTATGTGGTACGGTGGGGGTCGAGTAAGCTGCACGAGCTGCGGGATCTGTGGAGGGTATTTAGGTGGATGTGCAAGCCCCGAGAGCGTGGTTTGGATGGATTTCAGGAGGCAGCAGCAGCCTGAGCAATACTGTAGCATAGCATACCGCAGCCTGCAGCATTCTTGCTCGATACTTAAGTTAGGCCAGGGCCCAGGTCGGTGTGGCCACAATCGGCCTGCAGCACTTGCTAGTTGCTGCAGTGCTTACTGCTTACCTGAATGATTTCAGTCCATCATCCATTTTCCTGTGAAAAAGGGCTAAAAGCAAATGTTGAAAAGTTCGAGGGGGTGGGGAAGGGGAAGGGGGGCAGGGCCCAGGTCCGAGAGACCGAGGACGAGAAAGGCTGAAAAGGTTAAATTAATGGTCGGGTGTGGGACATGGGGAGGTTCGGGTGGAGGGACTAATCAGGAGGGGATCGACCAATATCAGGACCAGGAGAGAGAATAAAAAAAATACAGAAAGAAGAACCTTTGTGACTCTGATTGTGAAACTGCAGCACTGCACAGTGCACACTCAGCAGCAGCCAGCAACAAGCATATAACAAGGGGAAAAAAAGGCAAATAAAATTGTCAGGACAGATGAGAGTATAAGGACTGTGCCCAAGCTCATTGTGCTGTGCTGCTAGGGGGGATCCTCCTCTTGATTTTCACCCTCAAACATTACAGTCCTTATTAGTCCTTATACAACAGCACAAGGCACTGGCAGTAAGGCACTGACTGAAGGCAGGCAGTTAATTTTTTTGGACACCCGATCACTCCTCTGTGTGTGTGTGTGAGACTGTCTTCTACTACTCCACTCCCGAGTCCCTGTGTTGTGTATGTGACTCCCAGCTCCCGAATTGTGTGCTGTTATTACCCTTACATGACAGAAGCTTAGAAATATAATTCTCATTCCCTGTATTGTGTGTTATCTATGTATGTGAGTCCGTCTCCTGTGGTCAGCCCATCACCCTGCTGCTGTGTACCCCTCGACTGCACCGTACCCTACCCAGTGCGTGTTACAGAAAGAAGCCCAGTGGCCAGTTGTGTGGTGGCACTAACCTTACATGACAGAAGTGTAGAAATATAATTCTCATTCCTTGAGTTGTGTGTGTGACTCCATCTCCTGTGGTCAGCCCATCACCCTGCTGCTGTGTGCCCCTTGACTACACTGTACCCTCTCCAGTGTGTGTTACAGAGAGAAACCCAGTGGCCAGTTGTGTGTTGATATTACCCTTATGTGACAGAAGTGCAGAAATATAATTCTCATTCCCTGAGTTGTGTGTTATCTATGTATGTAAGTCCGTCTCCTGTGGTCAGCCCAGTGGCCAGTTGTGTGTTGGTATTACCCTTACATGACAGAAGTGTAGAAATATAATTCTCATTCCCTGAGTTGTGTATGTGACTCCATCTCCTGTGGTCAGCCCATCACCCTGCTGCTGTGTGCCCCTTGACTGCACTGTACCCTACCCAGTGTGTGTTACAGAGAGAAGCCCAGTGACCAGTTGTGTGGTGGCATTAACCTTACATGACAGAAGCATAAAAATATAATTATCATTCCCTGAGTTGCGTATGAGACTCCATCTCCTGTGGCCAGCCCATCATCCTGCTGCTGTGCACCCCTTGACTGCTATGTGTATGCCTATGCCCAGCAGCCCATTCTATAAGCCTTGAACCTGGGATCCTTTAGTTGCAAACCGTCATATTCTTTAATTACTTTCAGTCCACTGCATCACAGTGTCACACAACCAAAATAAAACTTTGGAGTTGTAGCCAGCGATCACAGAACACATTGCTTTCTTACACAGGAATTGTGTGGGTGTGGGTGTGGGTGTGTTCACTGCAGTGTACCGGTAGTACTGGTACTGTCTGTTATGGCTGACACCAACATAGATGAAGCATCTGGTGCTGGTGTTGGAGCAGGTGTTGGCGGTAGTGGTGATCCTGGTGCTCGCAGAAATAACCAAAATGTTCCATGTGCTAAAAATTCAAGAAACAGCAAAAGAGCAACAGTGAAGTGTGGTAAAGGGGGACCTTTTAAGAAAACCTGTACAGTTGCTGGGATCACATGGAGAGGCACCATAAGGTATGTCATTCATACTGTTAAGATCCCTGTGACTAGCAGCAATAATGCAAGTGACAGTGAGTCTTCTGCCCACTCTTCTAGCACCAAGGAGCATTTCCCGGGTTCTGTTATGACAGGTGAAAAGACACAAACAGTCTTTAGCTATCTTCCTAGCACTCGAACAAAATCTGTCACATCTGAGGTGTGGAATTATTTCTCTGTCAGTAAAACTGATCCATGCAGAGCAATTTGTTCCCTGTGTAAACAGAGTGTAAGCCATGGTAAAGTTGTGTCATGCCTTGGCACTACAGCTCTTAAACACCATCTGAAAAAGCATTCAGTTTTGCTTGATCGTCCAAAACCCATGTCCTACATCTTCCAAACCGCATGCGAGAAGGTGAGGAGGAATCTGAAATGGATACTGAATTGTCTGAACTTGATGCAGACAGAACCACTGCCAGCCCTAGGATCATTGTTACCACCAATGCCAGCACCATTAGTACCAGTTGCACATCCAGTGATGGCACTGAATGCATAAGTCCTAGTCTACCATCCCAGTGTCCATCTTCCCATCAAAGCACAGTGTATAATAAACCAGCAGGGACATGTTGTAAACAGCTAACACTGTCTCGAGCATTTGAAAGGAAGAATATCTTTACTAAAAATCATCCAAAGACCCTTCATCTTAATCACAGAATTGGTGAACTGTTAGCTGGAGCCCTTCTCCCATACTCTTTGGTAGATCATGAGGATATTAGGGAGCTCTTGAAACTAGCATAGCCTCGTTACAAAGTTCTTCATCGAAGGTACTTTTCCTATGTTGAAATACCAAACATTTATCAGGCTTTAAAACTGACAGTGATGCTTGCACTTAAAACTGCAGAGGATGGGGTTATTCATGTCACAACAGATATGTGGACCAGCACTCAAAACATAGATTACATGTCCCTTACCGCTCATTGGGTCACGTTTTCTTGTAGTTCTTCAAAAACAAAGACACCCCAGAAGATGGCGCTGCTGCATATAAAGAAATTTGGGCAAAGTCATACAGCTGCAAACATCTTGCAGGAACTAAATGACCTCCTTGATGAATGGGTTTATTCTCATGGTCTAAAATGTGTCTTCATAGTAAGTGACAATGGAGCAAACATCTTGAAAGCAGTACAGGATGGAGGATTTATGCATGCTTCTTGCTTTGCACATTGCTTACATTTAATTGGTATGGGATTTCTCAGCAATGAAACACAAGTGGATGGTATGATTGCTGTTTGCAAAAAAATTGTGACTCACTTTTCACATTCAACCAAGGCTATACGGACATTGTCCGAACTGCAAAAAAATTACAAGCTGCCCCAGCAAAAGCTGATTCAAAATGTTTCCACTCATTGGAACTCAACGCTTTATATGCTGCAGCACCTCTTGGAGCAAAAGCAAGCTGTACATGAGTATTGATCCAGTTACATTATTGGAAATGGCATTATGCTGTCTGTGCTGCAGTGGAAATTAATGGAGACAGTGTGCTGCATCCTAGCTCCTTTTGAGACAGCTGCAAGGGACATGTCTCCTGAAGGTGCATCTGTGAGTCAGGTTATCCCACTCATAATGCTGATTTTACATCATCTTAATGTTCTAAATCTACAAATAGAAAATACAGATCTGGAGCTCAGACAACATGTTGCCTGTATCATGGGAATCTCGTAAAGACAATGAGCGAGCTCTTCAAAACCAATGACAAATTAGTTACAATGATGAAATCAAAACTCTACATCATTTCAACTCTCTTAGATCCCAGGTTCAAGGCTATACATCTTCCAAAAACAGATGATATAGAGCAGTACAAATGTCTGTTGCTAGATGAGCTACAGCACTCACAGGAGTCAAACACAGACATGCACAGTACCCTCAGGTTGTCATCACCACAACATGCAGGTTCATCTTCACAAAGGGATATAGAACTGGAAAAGTCACCAAACATTAACAGTGGTTGTTCCACAACTGCCACTTCTTCAACCCTTAGTAGCAAGCTAAATCTGTGGCAAAACCTTTCCCAAATTGCTGCCATACCAGCTTATGCTGATTCCTCTTCTGAGCGGTCTCTGTCCATCACAGTAGACAGTTACCTGCAAGAACTGCCTATTCCTATTGATGCATGCCCTTTTAAATACTGGAGATCAAAAAAGTCGATTTGGACAGAGCTGTATGATGAAGCCTGTAAACATCGTGGTTGTCCTGCAACAAGTGTCTCTTCAGAATGCATGTTTAGTACAGCTGACAATATTGTGACAGACACCAGAAATAGGTTGCTGCCAGAAAATGTACACACGTTAACTTTTATTAAAGTTAATAAGTCAAGATTTTCGTATCCCTACAAGAGTATACAAACTGATCCTGAAGTGATTGATGTTGTGGATGTTGATGGCGATGACAACTCAGATGGTAGTGGCTGGTAAGTACTGTGTGGGACAGAGTTTCTCTGCACCATAAAGGAAACTTTTATAGACTGTGATGACTTTGGTTGTCTCTCTCCTTTCTCAATCTACTACCTTGGACTATATACCCTCCAAAACTTTCACCATTTCATGGCAAACTGCTTTGTAGTTAGGGTCTAAAGTCAACATGTTTTATATACAGGGCAATTTTAACATCAGTGGGAACAGGCCCAAATTTGGTATAAAAGGGACACTGTCATGTCAATCATTTCTGTATCATATATTTTTGGATTTACCTTCTGTGACTTTGTGTTGCATCAGTATGGGCTGGCACCGGGGGCGGTCTATTTTTCAATTTCAAAGAGGACAAAACAATGAGTTCTAATTGGTAGCTGTTTATTATTTTTTCAATTACAGAAATGTTAGCCATAAACAAAAATGATCCATATGTAATTTATCTTACTGAATAAAAAATTATGGGAAAAACTGTATTTTGCACTGTTATATTTCTGTGAGCAGCATCCTGTTACAAGTGTCTTCCGGGAAACAGAGTCATCTGGAGTTTTACCTATGTCATGGTTGAGCACATGTTCTGTAAGCATAGGTCTCATACCACAATAGCTCATGATTAACATTCTGTTGTACACAGACCATGGCATAATAGCAACAACTCTCAAATTACTGGTTCCATGAAGAGGACTGTACAGAATGTTGTCCATAAGAAGAAAGCAATTGAAAAGACAGTTTTTCACATAAGTGTTGTTTATTAAGGAACAGTTAAGTATGACTCATTTGGAGGCAACATTTTCACTTTTCTTGAGTAAGCATGTGGTAGTTTTAGCATTTGATATGGGGAGGAGATTAGAATGGGTGCTGGAGGATGGGAAAGGGCTGGAGGTTGGTTTAACATGGATGCAAGTGGGAGAAAGATGGCATGGATGCTAGTGCATGGTGATGGTTGGGGGACTGGGTTTTAACATGGGTGAGGGACAGAGAAGGGTGACATGAATGGTAGTTCATGACTAAGTGTGGAGGGTAGTTTAAACATTTGGGTGAGGGATGAGGGTGGAATACATGCTTGAGGGGGGTGAGGGTTGTGGGTTGGGTTTAACATGGGTGTAAGGGTGGTATGGGTGCTACTGCACAGATGAGGGTGGTGGACAAAAAGTGGAATGGGTGATGGGGTGAAAGGTGGGTGTTGTTTTAGTTCTTTCGTTTACAGATTCGTGATCGGCTGGTGATGGTGAGGAAAAAGATGATGACAGACCGAACCTACTATACATATAATATATATACATATATATATATATATATATATATATATATATATATATTTTTTTTATTAAATACATTGCAAACTGCTGCCACCTAGCACAATTGTCCTGTCCCCTTTAAAAAAAGAATAAAGGAATCAGAAATAAAAGAAAATCTGCATCAGCAGTTTTCACAGAATGTGACGTATCATAAAGTCTTTTTGCTTTACAAATAGTGATATTTTGATACATAATGGGGTTGACAGACACTGTCCCTTAAACATCCCATGCCAACTGCTGCAGCTACATTAAATGTTCCTTAAGTTAGTATTTGGTGAGGAAACCACTGTTTTTATTTATGTGACTGAAATACAGATTTTATTGATGTATCAGCTGCAAAAATGCATCATCTTAGAAAGTTGTATGTATTACTTCAATTTGCCAACAAGAATATTGGTATATGTATGCATTATCTTAGAAAATCACATGCATTTTTTGCCAGTAACAATGACTGGCATATTTTTTTTATTCAAATGTTTTGACTGACTACGTTATGACATAATATGTTTTGCAACAGTTCCACATGCTGCTGCTGCTGTAGTACCTTGGCTTGACTTTGTTATAAAAGCTTTCTTTTAAACATAGCAACTTTTGGTTCACTCATTTAAAACAGAAAGCAGCAAATAGCTGAGATTAGGTAATATCAGTTATTTTTTCTCATAATTCATGATGATGAGTATATAACTGAGTACATAAATGGCTAATGTGCCTCTTTCTTTCACTAAGGAACTATGATGCAGCTGCAGCAGGAAAACTTTTAACATATGAGTGGGTGGGTGGGCCTGGTACGTATTAAGTTGCTGGCTTTAGCAAACAGAAGAAACCATAGATAAACCTAGTCATATTCCTATCAATGTCATACATGATCATTTCTCTCCCCCTTATATTGAATAGTTTTTCCTTTATATGTATTTTATTACTATCTTCATTACTGGCAGCACAATTAAAAAATAGGGTTAGAGTTCTAAAAAAGATTAGAACCCTAGAACTTTTTCAAAAGGTCTAGACTAGAACTAGAACCCAGAACTTCAGAGGGTTCTGACAACCCTATCCTCTGGCCCTTTGTCTGATTTCAGAAATAGAGGCAGATACCTGTTTGTAGCTTTTATATGGTTTGTGGAGGTGATACAATGGTAAGCATTAAGTGATGGGGCATCCAATTTGCTCCTCCTAACCACCTGCCAACCTCCTGGACCAAGTACCCTCTGTGGTCAAAGTGCTTCAGTTGGATGTTGGGGAAATGGCGGGCAGTTCTTGTAATATATTTCCTCCTGAATATGTGATTTGAGGTGCGCAATCTCTGCCCATGCTGTCTGGAGCTGGAGCCCTTAGATCTCTGATGGTGCAGGATGTAGGACAGCATCCTACATCCTGTATAACTTCCCTTTTGAAAAGTGCCCTGCAGTTAATAATGTCCATTCCAGTTAAATTGCTGAGTTTATAACCTGGATTAGTAATTAGAAGGAAAATGAAAGCAAAAGTTTTTTTTTTTTTTTTGTTTTGTTTTTTTTGTAGAACATTTTATAACAAGTTAAATTAATTGTGCTCCTGTAAGTGAGGTCACTGTGTGCATACCCCTCTGATACTCCCCTTCCTGCTTTGCTACAGAAAATGTCATGACTGTGCTACTCTATAAAAGGAGTGTAGCATGGGGTGGCTGGGGATGGGGTGGGTGGTTCTGCCCTTCCCCTGCCAAAAAAGAAGAACCATGGACAAAAGAAACAAGGAGGTAAGAGCAGAAACAATCAACCAGCAACAAATGCAGTTGCTGTCCCTCAGTCTGTATCTCATACATGCTCCTATAATTAGCTCTGAAAGCTTAGCCTAATGATAGATAAAACTGTAAAACCTGTAAGCACCACCTGTAACAATTTCACAGATGATAGATATACCCTGCAAAAAACACTTTGCTACAGAGACAAATAAAGCAGTAAAAAAGTAACAACACCTGTTAGCACAACCTGAAGAACACTTTAAAAGAAGATATACCTTGCAAAAAAACAAGTTGAATCAGAGAAGATTACAGCAGTAATCTGTAAGCACAAAACAGTAACATACCTGTAGGCACATTCTGCAATCATGCAACTGAAAGTATACCCTGCAACAGAGGTTTGAATCAGAGAACAATAATGCAGTAAAATGCAAGCAAAAAAAGTAACAAAACCTGTGAGCACAAAAGAAAATAGTAACATACAATAAATCTGCCTAGCCAAAAGAAGCCTTGACCTTTTTCCTTGCTCTGATAATGTTCCTTGCTCTGTCTTTGCAAGCAAATGTAGAAGAAAAGAGCCCAGGTGAAGCTAGGTGCCTTTGCCTGCAAACCCAGTCTTCCACTTGAAGTACATTTCTTGCCACATGGCTTTCCCAGGTTTAAGTGCTCCCCCACCAGCATTCGACTTTACATACTAATGGTTTTTTGTAATTGTTGACAGGTTATAACATGGACATCATTTAATCAAGACACTGATTTTTATTTGCTATACTGGACAGCAAGATGAGCTACACAGCCCTTTTTTTATGGCTGTAGTAGGCGGAGCCTGCAGACGTTTCACATGTACAAAAAGAGTGATGTCATGTTTTCTGTCTGCGGAACTGACTGAAGGTGTAAATAGTCTCCTCCACCTTACCCTCCTCCAAGAAATATTTTCTGCCCTCAAATAAATAAGCTTTCATGTTAGTCAATGGTTGCAGTGCACTATTTTCTTTCTTAAGTGGGAGGTACAAGAACTAGAACCTGAGTAGTGGGAGGCAGCATTAGTTTTTTTTTTGGGGGGGGAGCAAGATCCACTCCCACCTCCACCCAAGAAGCTTGTAAAGATCCACCCCACCTTTATTTGGTTCATGTGGGAGGGACATGAGGTGGATCTATCATGCTGAAACAATTGACTATCACAGCTGCCTGGGGCATCAGAGCTTAAGCTTCAGAAGGAAAAGCCTGAAACTGCATCCCTATACAGCACTTGTTTAAACTGCCTCGGCTCAGTTTACATTTTACTCTTGGTCACAAATACATTCCAAGAGATGGAAAGTCCCTCCTGGTGGGTATATGGTGTTATTCAGACCTGTCCTCCAACCCTGCCCCCACCACCTTACTCTGTATTTTGCATCAGCTGAAGCATATCAGTACAGCAAGAGGCTACAGTGTATATTTTCACTGGGCTTGCAGTTTATAGGAGTAGTCCACTCAGAATTTGCAAAAACATATGTTATGCAGAGTGTTTTGATTTGTATGTTAAGTCCTAGTGTGTCCTTCCCTCTGTCTGCTATTAGGAGTTTTTCCTAAATTAGCCTATTAGCAGATATCTGAGAGCTAGCTAACTGGGGTTTCTGTAAGAAAGCTGCTACTAAATTAAGCTCTAATTCACTGTTGTTGTTTTCTATGTGTGTCAGGTCTAGCGTGCAGGAATGTCTTAATTTTAAAACTTTTAATTTCATCAAACTATACACAACCATAAAAGCACAGAAATTGCCCAAATCATTAGTGCTATAATTAGTTAAGACTCTAGCCGTCCTCTTTCAGAAAACCCACTCAGTTAGATTTCAGGTATTTGCTGAATTATACATGTAGGTACCAGCATTCTATTAGGTAGAGCTAACATTTAGTGCTGATTTTGCTCTGTTGCATCATTTTCTTTTTTTTTTACAAATGAAGTGTATGGTATAAAGCTGCAGCCTAGAAACTGCAAAATACAGTACTTTAAAGTAACCTTTTCTCCTGTGTGTGGTATAGCATGAAAACAACATGATAACAGTGACTATTTCAGCTATTCATTTGATCCCATTTTACAATGGTTCATTGCACTACACATTTAGTGTATCCCACTTTTTCAAATAATAAAACAAATATTCACCAACCTAAATAACTCACACATAGATATTTTTATACTTTATTAAAAAGATACTTCACATTTGTAACCAAAAAAAAAAGAAAATCATGTCACAGAGCAAAATCAGCACTATATGCTAGTTCTACCTATTTGAATAGAGGAGTCAGTGAAGTGCAGTGGTCTAAGGCTCTGAGCTGCATACCTGGTGTCCTGGATTTGAATCCCACAGCCTTCACATGCATACTGTGTGTCCCTGAGCAAATCACTTAACTTCCTTGTGCTCCCAGGTCACACCTGTAGACAAGCTTTAGTGTGTCTCTCCTGCTGAAAAAAAAAGGAATGCTGGTACCTGCATTTACAGTTTAGCAAATACTTTAGAGCTAACTGAGTGAGCTTTCTGTAAGAAAACTGCTATAGTCTTCACTAATTATAGCAGTGATGATCTGGGGCAATTTCTATCCTTTTTATTGTTGTGTGTAGTTTGATGAAATTAAATTTTAAAATGAAAACACTTATTACTGCTAGCTAGACATGACACACCCAAAAAACACAAATAGTAAATTAAAGTTATTTAGTAGTTGTTTTCTTACAGAAACCCCAGTTAGGTAGCTCTCATGCATCTGCTAAATTGTAACTGTTGCCATTTGTGCTCACTGGATAAGAACAGTTACAAAGCTCTGCTGTTGTGAACCGATTTTAAAAAACACTGCATATGCCAAATCTATGGGCCTGGCTACATCATTGTTACATGAGACAGGGTGCATTTTAGGAGGTAGAAGGCAATAAACCTATCTGTGATGGAGATTCCCAGGGGTCATAAAACTACCCTAAAGCTAGCAGCCTAATTTAGGAAAAACTCCTAATAGCAGATAGAGGGAAGGACACACTAGGACTTTACATATAAATCAAAGCACTCTGCATAACATATGTTTTTGCAAATTCTGGGTGGACTACTCCTTTAATTGAGCCATCCCCAATCTGTATCTTCCAAGAACCAGTTTAAATGGTGTGCATACTAGCATGGCTATTTCACTCTTATTTACAGCTTTACAGCTTTATCAGTTTTTAATTGCAATTGTGTCTAAATGCTCCATCGTGTAACCTACAGTCTCCCACTATACCTGCACATATTGCAGCACTGTTTCACTACATGCAGGGAGAGCCGAGGCTACCAGGACATATGCAGATGGCAGTGTGGAGCATGGGTGTAGGCTGCAATACTGGGGTGCCTCCATACCACAGTAGCCTGACAGCTGTATGTGCACCCCCCCGGGTGTACCCCCATGTCCCCACCTAACCTACCTCTCTGTCAGCACTTGCCTTCACGAGGGCCACCTTCTGATGGTATCTATGTACTGTCCTTGATTACTCTTTTCTCTTTTCACTGTGCCGAGTGTTGGGAGTACCCTGCCTGCCCATGTGTGATGTGGCAGCAATACTACCTGCAGAGCAGTGCCAGTAGTGAACACATACATTAGTGGAGCTCCTGAGTGCATCATGGAGCACTGCTGTGGTGGACAATAGACATGTGGCACTGTGTACAGTGGAGCAGTGGGGGAACACTGAAGGCAGTAGTAGAAGGTCTGCCTTCAGCCATACAGCAGCAGTATATGAACGTCTGTTGTGCCCAGCTGCCCTAATACTGGCAGAACTGATGCCATGTCTCCCCTCTCTCTCTCTCTCTCTCTCCCTCCCTCCCTCCCTCCCTCCCCTACTGATGTAGCCCCCAGTTCCAACATACAAATCTCCCCTCCCTCGAACCTCTCTCTGTCACCTCCACAACATACTGAAGGTGTGTCTCATAACAGTGAAATATGGTTATTTACATAATATGACTGTGCCATATATGCAGTACTCCATAGGACATGTAGGAAGGCATCTCAAAATGCAACTGTTATCACCGAGTGCACCATGGGATATGCACTGCTACTAGAGGGTTGAGATCACACACACTATCGCACTCAGTGTGGACAGGCTGTAATGTTTTCAAACCATTATCCACACTGTGCACTGGCAGTGTGGACACACTGTAATGTTTACAGTCTACAACAGTTTGAATCCATTACCACTTTTTCGAGTGTAGTGTGGAGAGGGCCTGCATGTCTAAGTAATTATCTATCTTTCCATCAATTGCATGTATCACTATTTTTACCTATTTCTAAAACAAACCTGCATAGTACATTTGGTTGCACTCTGAGCACGTACTTATGAAACTGTGCATATTTATACTCCACTTCTGCATAAACCTCATACTTTCCTAATATTCCCATTACCACACGCATAACTACCTTGCCCTTATCAAAAGCGACCCCCTCTGACAGCTACTATCACATTTTCTCTGCTAACAGTCCATCATCATTACACCAGACTTCCTGACATCAACACATTGCTTAAATATAACTTACATCACCTCATGGACAAAAACCCTGTTTTTCTCTAAAAAAAACTGTGTAAATAATCCCAAGGCTGAACATATGCCAGCCATTACTTTTTCAAGTACCATTTGTACCATCATGGGGATTTGCATATGTTTCCCATAATGCTTTGCATTATTGGGGTATGTACAATTGAATTTTCTTTAAAATGTGGCTGTCCAGCCAATATCATCCAGGATAACACATATATCAGTGGCATTTGCTCTGGGGTTCTTTTGTAAGCTTCCTATTCCTTCCATTAAGATGCACACCTCCATGTATTTTCCTAATAATGTGTATGCCTTCCTTAGAACAGAAACTAAAACAAATCTTACTGCTTACAAATCATTGTGTTGTTTCTACATACCTCCTTAACAATTCCACACAACGTCACTAACTTCATTATGTAGCTGTGGTGGATCTGACCAGAATTTGTTATAAGTAGTCAGTTATACCTAAAAGTACAGAGCACAGAATAGACATAATTCAAACTACAATACAGGGTACAAAATGATACAAAAACAACTGGGTAGGTAATACATTAGGTAACTATAAGAAACTGCAGTGCAAATTGTCAGTTATAAATTGGCTTAGCCTTGAGCTGAAGGTAGGAATGTTACTAACATCTGAGAGGTGAGGCTATAAAAGACTATAGGCCCAGTAGCCCTGTAGGTCAAGGACCGCTGCCTGTTAATTTTCTTAAAGGGAAGCTTGAATGCAGACATACAGTAGAGTAGAAACATGTCCCATGTAAATTGGACAAGCACTGGAATAGCTCAGTGATACATTTATTTGGCACTTGGGTTAATATCCCAAAACTGACACTGTAGTGCAGCATGAGAGGGGTGCTGCACTTGTGAGGTTCCGTCTTTTGGATGAAACATTAAACCAAGGTCCCTTCTTCTTGGATTGGTGGTAGTTCAGGTGGATGTTAAAGATCCCATGGCACTTCTCAAAAAGTGTAGGGGAATTTTATTTAGAAGGTTGGACTTCATTACAGAAAATTAACAACATCCTATACATAAAAAACTAAATTCATGAACAGAAATAACAAAAAATAGGAGACACAAACATATCAGCAATCTATAGACAAAAGATCACAATTACGCCAAAGGAGATGAAATTGAGGACCTGTATAAACTTGAAAATCATGCAATTTAACTAAACGAAGAGCCTTACAAATATTAATAATTATCTGTTGTTTAGGAATAAATTTCTGATGTAAAACTAACATGCATCTAGCTTGCCATATGTAATATCTAATAAGAACAAAAACAACATACAAGGTATCAACATGATATTTGGTACTTAAAGCAACATTTGTGCAAAACATAATCTGTTCATATGATAATTGAAGGAATAAAGGTTCAGACCATAAATCAGCTAAACTGGACCAAAGGTCTAAAGAAAAAGGGCAATCAAGAAATAAGTGTTGTTGAGTTTCTAGGATCTCATGGCAAAGATCCCTGGGGCAAAAACGAGCATTTAAAGCTTTATGCTTATGATTACTTTTAACCCCCAACCTGCCATAATTGCTTAACCATACCATGTCCCAAACATAAGGGGGTAAACGGGGATTACAAAGCTGTTGAAGAATACAAGGAAAATGATTTAAAGGACAGTAGGGAAATACAACAGCTTCCTGGGCCTTTCGTCTCCAAATCATGTCATATATCATACGTCTAGACAAAATACAAAAATCCTGTGGGGAAAAACCCCAAGATAAGGCCATCTTATAGCCTTCTTTTCCATATAATGGAACATCCAGTGAATGAGATATAATATTCTTTAGTCCTGAATTCCAATTAGATAAACAGGATGACAACCATAACATTAAATAAGGCTTCCAAACCACTTCCCCAGGCTTTAAAGCCTTCCCAAGATTATAACTAAAGAATAAACTATAGAAAAAAGCAACAGGATGAATCATATTTACCCCACACTCCCATACTGGTCTATAAGTCAAATTCCGTTTAATAGGGTTAAGGCGAGACCCCCAAAACCCATGAAAAAACACCCCATATAATTTAGTAAAAAGTGCAAAAGGCGGGAAACACATAACTGAGATACAGAAAAATAGGGATAACTAACGTTTTAAGCAAAACCACTCTTTTTTTTCCAATCAAAGACTGTTTCACCCAGCAATCAAACCTTCTGCCTTCTTCAAGGCAATAAGCCAGTTATAGGACAGCATATCACCAGATCAAAAAGATCTCTAAATATTTAAATAAATCAACCTTAATAGGAATCCCACAAGTGCCAGCTATCGGGAAAGTATGACCTATAGGAACTCCAACACTTTTCTCAAAGTTAATTCTAGACCCAGAAACTGATGAGAAAGTCCGAAAGACCTGGACCAGGGCCTCCTCCTCAATATGTTTATCCACCACCAAAACCAAATCATCAGCATAAGCTAACAGTTTAATTGGTGGTAAAAAGGGAATCCCTTCCAGTCCTATGATTTGAGGGCAAAGTAATATAGCCCGTATCAAAGTATCAATATAAAAATCGTAAAGGATCGGACTTAAGGGGCATCCCTGCCTGACCCCACAAACAAGAGACACAGGATTCCCTAACCAACCATTCACATTAGGAATAATCAAGGCACCCTTATATAAAGTCTGAACCCAAGAAAGAAACTTAACAGGAAGTCCAAAGGCCTATAATACAGAGAACAAAAAGCTTTGAGAAACTCTGTCAAAGGCCTTTTCCTGATCTAAACCCAAAACCCATCCAGAAACTACCTTCCTATCACCCAAGGCAAATAATTCACGCAGCAGAACTAAATTATCATGTTGTTATCTGCCAGGAATACCACACGTCTGGACTGGACTTATATGGACAGCAACTTTAAGCAATCTTGATAACAGAATTTTAGCCAGAATTTTATAATCTACATTTAATAAACTAAGTGGTCTCCAATTATTCAAATCTGTAGCATCACCTTTTTTAAAAATTAAAATTAAAATGGCTTCCTTCATTGTTTTGGTCAGAGAGTCTGAGGCCAACATATCATTATATAACAATGTTAAAGCCGGAACCAAATCAGACGAAAAAGTTGTAAAAAATTTTGCAGTAAGGCCATCAGATCCAGGAGCAGAATGTAAACATAAACTACCAATAGCCTGAGCAACTTCCCCCTCAACAATAGCAGCATTCAACACCTCCTGCTCCTGGGAAGAGAGCTGAGGGAGATGTAAAGAATCCAAAAAGGTCTCAGCAGACTCACATTCTGGCACACTACCCAACATGTTAAAAACATGCTGTTCAACAATTTTAACCAACGCCTCTGGTGTATGTGCCAAGTCAGTGAGAGAAGACCTTAGACACGAATTAATTTAGAGTCTACACAATTTTTACAAGCCTTAAAGGGATCCAACCCCCCTTTCAATGTTCTTGTCCCAAATCGAGCTTCTTGTCCTAAAGAGCTAGCCCGATCATATTGCAATTTTCTCATCTGGGTACAAATTACAGCAATTTGATTACTATAATCATTTTGGGTAGTATCAGATAAAGAAATCAAATGTTGTAACCGCTGACTCAGAGTCAGATATTGCAAATATTTACTATTCTAAGAAGTGGCAGCCCTCTTCTGGAAGGCCTGCTTCCACCTTAATTTTGAGTCTTCCCACCAGTCTACAACATTCTCATAAAAATCCACTATGGATAGCCGTGCCGCCCATTCTTTCCACCACAACTTCAAAAATGAGGGAACATCCAAGAGGGAGTCATTAAACTGCCAACGATTTTTCTTACAACGGGGAGCAGTGTCCCAAGAAAATGATACACAAAGAGCAGCATGATCAGAAAACTCTACCCCCACACTGTTTGGCAAGAATGAATCAGTAAGATCTTGGACAAAAACATAAAGTCAATTCGAGTTTGCACGGGTCCCTTAAAAAAGGAAAACCTCCAGTAGCATGACAATACCTATAAGCATCTATAAGCTGAGCCGTGGTTGCAATCTCCTTCAAAGCAACAGAATCACAAAATAGCTTGGGAGTTCTTAACCCTCTATCATTTTGTTGCAAACCACAGTTAAAATCCCCAACCCATAGGAGTAACCTAGAAGTATACAAAAAAGGCCTAACTAAATGAAAAAGAGAGACTCGTTGAGCTTTAGACTGTGGAGCATAGACCACAATAATTCAAAAAATATGTAAAATCTAATAACAATGCTCTCCCTGGTAATATATCAACTAATCTAGAAACATGACAATCTGGATTTGAGAACAAAATACCAATACCATCACACGTATCGGGGCCAGATGACCAAAAGAAGGGACCACAGCTCCATGCCCTTGAAGCCTGTTGTAATTCACTATGGGATTTTAGCCTCGTATCAACAAGACAAACAATATCACACTTAAAGTCTTTCACTGTCAAGAAAACATCCCCCAATTTCTTCTGACCGTTAATGCTATTCACATTTAAAGAACAAACTGAGAAGGAAGCCATTTAGATGCCAATGGGTGATTTACTCCTTTGACTTTGATGGGTTCGTTTAGCTATAGGATCCAAATCTTTACCTCCTTCCACATCCGGGCAAGACAGAATGGAGGAGGTGTCTGTATCATCCCTTCCAAAGTCCTTATCAGAGAGATCTGTGGCTAATACAGAAAATTTATTATTTGATTGCCAGTTATGAGCTCCAGCTTCCTTGCCTGACTGACTACAGCCAGACCTTTCCTAGTTCTCTTGTGAGTGACTGGAATAAAACCAGAAGTATCCAAATCAGAAGCGGACTGTAGGGGGGGAGGAGGAGGCATCTTCTCATCTGAAACAACCATGTCGTCTACCATTAGGGATGCTTCAGAGACAGAAGGAGGAACTCTTTCGGAGGGGGGAACTATTTCAGAGGGCAGATCAGGAGTATCTTGAACAATAACCACCGAAGGTTCTTTATGTACTGTTACTGGAGTAGAAGAGGGTAAATCACCTTTCAAATCTCGAGCAGCAACCTTCTGTGCCTGAATTTGCTGTGCTATGGTAATTAAACCATCATGGGAAGGACAATCTTCCCTATTATTGGATGCCCAGGGACAACGTCCATAAGCATGGCCTGTACCTTCACAAAGGTTACACTTAAAAAGATTTAAGCAGGCACTAGAAGTATGGCCAAAATCAAAACAATGACTACACTTCACAGTGTCACAAGCCGAACTAAGGTGAGTACGTGAACCGCACTTAAAACAAGATTTGGGCTGTCCAGCATAAAAGATGTGCCCTTTATCTTTACCTAAATAAAAAAAACTAGGTAAATGTCAGGGTCCAGTATTAGTAGAATATAGTTTAACTCGAACTCTCCAGCCACCATCCCAGATTTGTTCACTATCCAACGTGGGTGTGGGCCTATTAAGCACCTCACATCTTTTTTTAACCAAAATAAAATGTCTTCCACATTCACCCCTTCGTTTTTAAAAATAATCGTAATATTACAAACGGCGGGTTTGGTTAATGGAATAGCCTGAAAAGGAGACCAAATAGGAGAAGCCTGATATGTCGCGTACTGAGCCCAAAATCTATCTAAACCAGAAACCTGTTTAAAGTTAATATCGTAATTATAATTACCCAAACTAATCAGGGCAAAAATCTCAGATGAAAAGAATTTCATAGACCCTTTAAGCAGTTTTTTGCAATATACACTTGATCTGGGGGTTCCTCTAACCCACCCTTATAAAGCAACCGAACGGCATTACGCCTGGGTGCTGGTTCTCCTTTGGTGGAAAATAAGTCAGCTAGTTTAAAACCAACTGGGTGACCCGAGCTATTTTCCACAGGGCTTTGCAAAACTGGGGTAGGTTTAGGGCATAATGGAACTGTAGATCCAGGGGGTATAGCAGGAGATATAATATCTTTAGACAAAACATCAACATTATTAACAACAGGTAACGTTGGATTAAGGGAAACATCTCCCACATTAATACCAGTATGAGTCATTAGACTTAATAGGTAAAGTACCACCTTTCAAAAGTCCACAGTCTAAATCAATACCCCGGGATTCATTGGAGCTCAAAGTAGTATCAGAGGCCTCAGTAGTAGCTGCTTTCTGTAACATTTTTAAATAAGTGGGGTCCTGGGAGTCCGGAGTCCAAACACCCCCTTCCCCTTTCTCCCAATCAGCACTTTCTAAAGCTTTATCCGGTGACCAAGATGCCTTTGAGCCACTAGATGTGGCCAGTCTCATAGGTGAAGGCTTTATCCCTGAGGACAAAATCCCACCACGTTTACTCCACCCAGGGGCTTTATTAGCCGAAAAAAAATACCTCAGAATGACAATTCTGTTGCTCAGCCATCGCAGTCTGACTTTGGAGAGGTTTACCACATATTTTCCCCGAACTGTGCTTCATTATGTCCAGTGAAAGTTGCTTTTCATGCAGGAGAACCGACGTGGGCTGTGGGCACACCGAGACCAACCTCGGAAGACTGCTAGCCCCGTCTGAAACAGCCGCCAATGCGGAAGTAGTTAAAGAACTCGTCGAACCTTCGGCATCAGCAGGGGGCTTTTCTATCGCAGCGTCTCTTAGTAATTCATTCTCCTTTGGTGTCTGAGTAAATGCCGCTATTCTAGAGTCCAATTGCTGCATTTGCAGGAGCAGAGCCGACCGTTGTTCTACCAAGGTAGAACGAGAGAAATCCTCAGCAACAAAACAGGTAACTGCCTTTTGTTCAGTATCAGCCAAATCATTCAAAGCAGTAGACTCAATAATTGTATCTGCACAAACTGCAGTTACAGCAAGTTCCTCTTCAATGACCTCAGAATTTACAAGCACAGGAGAGGAGGCCCACTCTCCTGTACTCCCGATGTCCATCTCCTCCAAAGGTTCATGCACACTGGCCATCTTGCAGCCAGTAGCAAAGGCTCCTCCTACAGAGAGTAGGAGAATTTCCCCAGTGTCCTGGCCCAATTTCCCTCATTCATTAAGAATACCACCAACAGCTTAATCAGGTTTAAGGTCAGTTGGCATTCATCTGTATCCCCCTTCCCCAGGTCGTGCCTGAAAATTTATTTATTTTATTTTATTTATTTAGTTTTTGTTGACCGGGTAAGTGCACTAGACAAATCCTGCCGATTTTCAGGCACGACCGGGGAGGGATACAGATGAATGCTAACTGTTTCGAACTCAAATTAAACTGTTGAATATTATTCGACTAGACAGGACTTGTCTAGTGCACTTACCCGGTCAACAAAAACTAAATAAATAAATTTATTTTATTTATTCTTTGGTAACTGGGTAAGTGCACTGATCCTGGAGACCATTTTCAGGTGTGACCCAGGCCGGCTAGTGGCAGTTAACATACATAGGTATTACAGGGAATAATCACAATACAGGTGCAATACAGATAATGGCACATACAACAGTGTTACAGGTAGTAGTCACAAGTACCATACAGTAGGTGATAGGTACATACAGTAGATGATACAGTAGTGGTCACTATAGTGGTGCAGACTGATAGTAACTGCAATGTACATTTATGTATACAAGCAGATTTAATTTGCATATAGACAAACAGTGCACACTTGGATAAAGTTGGAAAGGAGATATACGTTGTAGAAAGATGCCTCCATTTTAGGGAGAAACAGGGAAGATAGGAAGAGGACTCATTGCGGCAGGGTGTGTGCTGGTGAGAGGGGCAGTTACACTTACATTTCTCCAGAAGCTAGGATCTGAGGTTGTGTTTGAAGATTTGGTGAGAATCTGATACACCAAGAGGGATGGGCAATCCATTCCACAGGGAGGGGCCACACTAAAGACAGCTTTCCCACCTGTACTGGTGAGGGTCTTGGGTATCTGAAGGATGGGCACTGTAAAGGAGTGTAGGATCCTGGTGGGGGTTCTGAAGTTGAAGATGGTGGTGAGGGGAGAGATGGTGCCATTTCTGGTGGTGGTATCCACAAGGCAACCAAGGGCATAGTCAAAATGCCCCTGCAAGGGGAGCCATCCAAGGGAATGTAGAGGTCACAGTGGTGAGCGGTGGAAGGAGTGGACAAGGCAAGTTGACAAGCATTGTTGTAGGCTACCGTGAGCCTAGCCAGAAGCGTGGTTAAGATTCTAGAGTATATAGGAGAGCAACAGTCAAAGAGTGGGAGTAGATTGCCAGTGACTATGGCAAGGCAGGCCTCATTGGTCAGGTAGGACTTTAGACAGTAAGCAGCACCCAGTTTCATGGTTAACTCTCCTGATTATGTTGTTTATATGGTCATTGTGAGTGAGAGAGAGGTTGAACAACACACCTAGAAACTAGAAGGTAGGGACATTCTCTAGGGCAGGGCCGTCAAGGGGGTAAATGATAAGGTAATTGTTTACAAGTATAATCTTGGCTAGATAAGGTTTTGAATCAAATAACACAGCCTTTGTTTTTTTTTGCATTGGCTAGCAGGAAGTTGGATGAGAATCAGTGTGATGCTGCGCAGTAGTTCTCAGATAGAACAGAGAATAAGCGGGATGGGATTTGACACTGTGGAAGATGACAAGATTATCAGCATAGAGCAGAGAGCTGCAGGTGAAGCTGTCAACAGGAAGGGAGTTGACAATATAGAGAAGAGTAAGGGACCCAGGATGGAGCCCTGTGGGATGCCCGAGGAGATGGCCAGAGGACGGGAGGTGGTGATACCAATACACACATATTGGGAGTTCCCCGAGATGTAGGTTCAGAACCAGTCTATGGTTCTGGTGGAGCAGCCAAGGGCTGATATCTTAGAGATGAGGAAGGAGTGACTGACCATGTCAAAGGCTTTCGATAAATCTACAAAGACTGTGCCAGTGGTACACGCATGATCCATATTAGAGAGAATGTGGTCTGTAAAAAAGGGCAAGATAGTTGCAGCACTGTGATGCTTGTGGAAGCCATGCTGCTGACTGCACAAGAGATTGTGTTTGGAGAGGTAGTCCATTAATTGGCTGTGTATGACCCCTTCTAAGAGTTTGCTTAGGTGGGGAATGATAGGTATGGGCCGTAGTTGTCAGTGCAATGAGGGTCCCCAGATTTAAAAATGGGGACTATTCTGGTGGATTTCCAGGAGGCCAGCATGGTGGAGGTAGCTAGGGAAAGGTTGAGATGAAAGTGAGTGGATTGGAGATCAGTGGGGCAACAAGTTTCAAAAAGACTGGGAAGAGGCCATCGGAGACAGGGCTATCCTGATTAGGTAGTCTCTTCAGCATTTTATAGGTCTCTTTAGGGGTTATAGACAAAAAATAAAAAGGGGGGTGGGGAAGCATTTGTGGGGTTAGTAGGAGATGGTGTAGTGGAGGGGGTATAGCGTATACTGGTCAGGGTAGCCACAATGGTTGGAGTGGGGTGGGAAAGTGGGTGATGTGGTAGTCTAAGGGTTGGGGAGGCTAGAGGGTAACTTGCTGAGGAGGGCTGACAGGTCAAAAAAGTTGGTGTTTAGTGCTTTGGCGACTTCAGGGGCGTCTGTTAGCAAGCCAGAAGGAGAGCGCAGGTGTATGTTGGGACTATAGGTGTGGGAATTCAAGAGGGAGCCTATGGTGTCCCAGAATTTTCTGGGATTGCCTAGGCTTTCTCTCTGCAGCCTAATAGAGTATTCATGTTTTAAAGACTTGGTGGTATGCTTACATTTATTTTGCAGGTGGCGGTACTCATTCCAAAGGGCAGGGAAGGGGGCCAGTTTGTATGCAGCCCACTTGTTATCTCATGATTTCTTGAGGGTCAAGAGCTCTTTGGTTATCCAGTGTTTGCATCCACTTTTGATGTGCCAGGTGGTAATGGGAAAGTGGCGGTCTTGGATGGCCAGTAGAGCATTGGTGAAGTGGGAGGTGGCTAGAGATATATCAGAAATGGCATAGAGCTCTAGCCAGTTTATGGCATCAAAGTCCTCAGTGAGTCAGGGCAAATTGGAGTGATTGAAATTACGGTCAGATATGTACTTTGGGGAAGGGCGGGGGGCCTTTATGGACCATATGGGGAATGTAGGGGAGTGGTCGCTCAAGGAGTCGGACAGTATGCTGGCATGGGTGATCTTGTCATCATAATTGGTAATCACCCAATCCAGGGGGTGTGGTTGGAGGTAACATTGTTGACACATGTGGGGATATTAATGATTTGCACAAGATTTTGTTACTTTAGGAGGTTGGCATAGTCAGGTTCATGTGAGCTAAGCCAGTTAAGGTTATAGTCACCAAAAAGGATGGAATCTCTGGGAAGGAAGAGTGATCCATAGGTGGTGAGGACATGACGGAACTTTCCCAAGCACCAACTTGTGTAAAAACACAGCTGACCTATGGACAAGGTAACCGTCTAGGGATGGGCAAGAAGTGGTGTACATATGGCAGTCGTGGGTGTGGTACAGCAAGCCAGTAAGAAAATGTCAAACACTATTATTGACAGTGGACAGTTTGTAGAGGACCCTGGCAGAAGATGCAGCAGCAGAAACAAGGAAATTGTACTCAATTAAAGGGAACAGATGACTATAGAAATGCTGTTTTTTTTGTGTCCAGAAGTAGGGAACCTTTTAACTTAATATAGAGAACCCAATCTCATATGCACAGATTTTACCAGATTGTTGACATGGGTATCAAAACCTATAGCACTCTTTTAGTTCTGACCTAGGTGTTTAAACTTCAAAATATGCTCCATCTCAGCATTGTCAAAATCAAGAAGTTGGAAGAAGGCACTCACAGATTTTTATGCTCTCCAGAGAAGACCATGGATTCCTTTTTTTTGGTATTGAAGACCATCCTGTTCTTAATGAACCAATCCTGGAGTAGGTAAAAGTCAAGTGGCATGGTTTTGTCCAAGGTTGCCAGGTCCTTCCTATACTGAAGATGACTGCAACATTAACATAATGGATGGTTTCAGTTGATAGACAGGTGTTAGGCAGTGAATTCAAATACATAGAGAATAGCAGAGGACCAAGAATAGATTCCCGGGGGACCCAACAGTAAATCTGATGAACATAAGCATCTATCCTAAATAGATACTTTTGCTCAGTATTTACTGAAGAGAAGGTAGGGTAGGGCAGGGCCCACAGCTCAGCACCATGGACACACAGGGGGGAGGGAGGTGAGCAATACTCCCTTCACAAAAGAAAGGGTCCTACAAGAGCTTGCTAAGCTCAGGGTGGATAAGGCAATGGGACCTGATGGCATACATCCCAGGGTACTTATGGAGCTAAAGGTGGAACTAGCAGAGCCATTAGCAGAACTGTTTAGTGAGTCTCTGAGCACAGGAGAGGTCCCAGAAGACTGGAGAAGGGCTCATGTGATCCCGCTCCACAAGAGTGGTAGCGGGGAGGAGGCAGGGAACTACAGACCAGTCAGTCTTACCTCAGTAGTGGGCAAGATTATGGAGGCACTCCTTAAGGAAAGGATAGTGCAACACCTGGAATCCATAGGGGCCCAGGATCCAAGACAGCATGGGTTTACAAAAGGAAGGTCCTGTCAAACTAATCTCATAGATTTTTTTGATTGGGTAACCAGAGTGGTGGACCAAGGGGGAGCAGTTGATGTCACCTACCTTGACTTCAGCAAAGCTTTTGACACTGTTCCACATAGAAGATTGATAAATAAGCTGGGTAGGCCTGGGGTGGGTCAGAAGTTGGTCAACTGGGTGGCAAACTGGTTGACAGGCAGAAAACAGAGAGTGGTGGTAAATGGTATACAGTCAGAAGAGATGCTAGTCACAAGTGGGGTACCTCAGGGATCAGTCCTGGGGCCAGTCCTCTTCAACATCTTCATTAGTAACCTTGCAGATGGACTAGAGGGTAAGGCTTGTCTGTTTGCAGATGACACCAAGATCTGCAACAGAGTAGATGATCCAGATGGGGTGGGCAGAATGAGAAGAGATCTGAATAAACTAGCAAAATGGTCAGAAGAGTGGCAACTGGGATTTAATGCAAAGACTTGCAAGATCATGCACATAGGGAAGAGAAACCCTGAAGCCACCTATAGGCTGGGAGGGAAGTTGCTAGCAGTCACAAAGGAAGAAAGAGACTTGGGCATCATCATCACTGATGACCTGAAATCATCCAAGCAGACCTCTAAAGCAGTAGGTAAGGCTAGGGGGGTGTTAGGGTGTATTAGAAGGGGTATCACAAGTCATAAGAGGGAGGTAATAATCCCTCTTTACAAGACACTGGTTAGGCCCCATCTGGAGTACTGCTTGCAGTATTGGAGGCCACACCTTCACAAGGACATTAACCAAATTGAGGCAGTCCAGAGAAGGGCAATCAAAATGGTGCAGAGACTGCATCAGAAGACATATGAGGACAGATTAACAGAGTTCAATATGTATACCCTAGAGCAAAGGAGGGAGAGAGGTGATATGATCGAGGCATTCAAACACCTTAAGGGCATTAACAAGGTGAAAGAGTCTAACATGTTTAAATATAAGAAAAATAGCAGGACAAGAGGACACAGCATGAGATTAGAGGGGGCCGATTAAGGGGGAATGTGAAGAAATTCTTTTTCACAGAAAGGGTGGTGGATGCATGGAATGGCCTACCTCAAGAAGTGGTGGCTATGAATACAGTGCAGGGCTTCAAACAGGCATGGGATAGGCATAAGGGAGCAATACAAATGAGTATGAATAGATAGGCCACTGACAGAGCAAAGGCCAATGGCACATTTATAAGGTAGAAAAAGAAATGGGCAGACTGGATGTGCCATGCGGTCCTTATCTGCCATCAACTTCTATGTTTCTATAAGAGAGACAGTTGTCAATTGTACTCTTCTGGACCTGGTCGACCAGACAGTTTCTGTAGCAGATGATGACATCCAGGGAGAAATTAAGAGAGGATAGAGCCTGTATCAACAGTTTGTAGTCAACAAGATCAAATCATTTGGTGAAGTCCACAAATGCTGAAGCAACAAAATTACCTCAGTCTAACACTTGCTGAATAGAGTTTGTGAACCTCACCATGGCAATCTCCATGTTGTGTTGGGGGCAGAAACCATGTTGAGAATTGTTCAACAGAACATTTCACAAGATATACTCAGACATCTGGTTTAAGACTATGCTTTCAAAGACCTTAGACAGGGGAGCCAGGAGGGAGATTGGACCATAGTTGGAGGCCAGATGTTTAGGACTAGACATGTGAATGGGAATAACTGTGACCATCTTCTACACTTTAGAGTAAGCACCAGTCCAAAAGGAAAAGGTAAACATTTTGGAGATGGGATAGGCCAGTGCCAGTCTGACTAATTTGAGTAAGCAATACTCAACACCATCAGGACCATGCACAGGTTCAGAGTTTGAACTGCTCAGATATTTGACCACTTGCTCAATAATTAGGTATTTGAAGTCAAACTTAGGAGAGGTGCTGCTGTTCAAAGTACTGGGCAATTGTTGTGTGTGAAGGGAGGGTGGAGTGAATTTTCTATACTTATTGAGGTCACAAAAAAAAGTAATTAAATATAGTGGCAATGGCCTTAGGGTCACATGTTACCCTGTCTTTACCTTTAATGGCCCAGGATTGGTCAGACTTAGACCTACCGATAAAGTTGCTAATGTTGTTCCACAGTTCTCTTGGGTCCCTTTGGTTAGAGGTCAGGCCAAGTTTTACATGGCTTATTTTAGCTTTCTGCACAGCTGACTTACAATTGTGAAGGGATTTATATTCCTGTAGATAGAGAGGGACCCTTTTTTACATATTCAGATTACTTTTTGTATCTGACTTTGAAAAGCTCCAGAAGCTCCCCGGAGACCCATCTCTGTTTATTATCCCATATTCTTTGTCATTTCAAGGGGCAGAGATGACCACAGATACTAACAACATTTTGGCAAAAGCTAGTATAGGCAACATCTATATCTACTATATATTGCAAGGTAAGACCAGTCGGGGAGTATACAGAAGAGTTATTTAATGTAGTGAGGTAGAATCCATTGGAAGCTAGTCAACCACTCACAAAAAAACAGAACTATTATTGCTAACTGAGACTGGGAGTACTCCAGATTTACAGACATTTGATTGGTTGGGCACTGCGATCTAGTCAAGGATGGATTCATACCCTGATTTATAGTTAACCCTGGCATGGTCACCAATAATTTGGTTCAGGCCTAGGTTAAGAAAGCAGTCCATTGCATAATTTGCTTAGTTGCTAGACCAAGCATATTAAAGTTTACTACTAGGAGCCATTCATACTTTTTGTAAAAGTGTATGTACATACTTGTTTGTATTTGCTTCACCTGTTGTTACCCCTTTTTCTCTTCACTGTAATCTCTGTACCCGGGTTGCACCGGGAAACGAGCCTCCTCGGCTCAGTGTGCCTTTCCCCGGTCATCAAATTTTAAATAGAAGATACATAAAATAAATTCTCTGCATTTTGGCCAGTGTTGGGCCAAACACAGAGATTGCAGTTAGACCTGGGGATGGTAATAGTGCCGGCTGCAAGGATTTTGTCCTGACTAACTAGGATGTCCAGTGAGAGGAAATCATAACCGCCAGATGTTTGCAGTAAGAGGGACTTAGTGGACAGTGGACCTCAGGTGTTTTAGGATGTATAATCAGCACCATGATCCATTTTCTTTGGCCTGTATCTTCTAAAAATTGAGTAATCTGCCAATTGTAGTTCTTCAACTGAGATTTTCTTTGTAAGCCAGGTCTCAGAAAAGGGAGTAACATCAAACTTTAGCTCTTTTACCCACACTTTGAACTGGTCTTTCTTTGCAATAATGCTCTGAATGTTTAGATGTGTCACTTTCGGGACAGATTTAAGAGGGGGCTCCTCTTGTGGAACTGTGACCCAGCGTGTGAGGGTGGACAGACCCTGACATGAGAAGTAGGAGAAAGACCAATTGTTTGTCTCTGGGCTGGCTCTGTAACCTTTCAGTTGAGGACCTTTCAAAAACAATGACCCTAAGAAAGGTGGGGCTGAACAAGTTACTTACTAATTTTTTTTATGCCCTTTCCCTGCAGCTGCCCCCATTGGCACAGTCCTGGTCTCCCAGCCCAATCTGCATCTTCTCTGCCACATACCCCAGTCCTTCATCATCCTGGACTTCTCCCTCCAGGGTAGGGTGGGGACATTGGCCAGGATCTCCTCAAACAACTCGGGTGATGGAGGTGGGTGGACAGTTAGTGCATCAGGACTCAAGAGAACTAGTGTTGCCTCACCCTGCACACTACTGGTGATTCCTCCTTGTGCACCCACCCCAACAGAGCCATTGGTCTGGATTTAGAGATCAGCGCATGCACACAGGGCATGATAATGTCCCATGGAGCTGAGTGGTGGCTTCCTCCTCCCTTACTCTCTCCTCACTTGCACCTCCAGGTGGCAGTTACGCAGTGAGAGAGGTAGCCCTCCCTCCACTGAGGAGGCAAATATCCACTGGGACACTCAACCCCCTCTCTTGGTCAGACTCATTCTCAAACTCTGGTCAATGGTGTCACAAGTGATAGTGCTACTACTGTGCAAACTTACCTGCTGGTATTAAACAAATTATATCTTCTCTCTCAGTATTCTAAGCACTCACCAAACACCCACAGGGGGTAGGGATCTTGGGTGACTGTGAAGAAGCCAGCTTCCTTATTACAGGGTCATGAACTGGGAAGCTTCTGGGGAACACTCTCAAATGGAACACTCCAGACACCAGTGTAAATTAAATGAAATCTGCATTACTTTCAGTAACAGAAAAACAAACAGCATATATTCAACTTAACAAAACAATTCAGTTCAACCTGTCTCCACTTGCAACCAACTGAAACAAGAACCTCTGCCTCCCTCACTTTATTGGGCCCAGGTGCTGCTTGTCAACATCCCTCCCCCTGAGGTACATGCAGCATCCAGAATAAGCAGTACAGTGACATCTTAGAGGGCCAACCTGAAAACAGTAGGGGTTTTGTGCAAATCCCACCACAGCCCTTCGGTTAAGAAGTCCTTTACACGTACAATGAGTTCATGGCCATACACTCCATCACATATCCACACCCTCAGCATCGTGCCTGTGGTTCACTCAGTAACGGACATCAGAATCTCACCTTCCCTACAGAAAACATTTGCATTACCATGCTAGGTACCTACCTGGTGATGCACATCAAATGAGAAAGGCTGTAATGCCAAATACCATCTGGTGTCACAGCCATTAGTATTATGCATAGCATGTAACCACTTGGGGGGGCATAGTCAGTGATAAAGGCAACAGGTAGTGGCATTGGATGACCACTGCCCACTTTATTGCAAGACACTCTTTTTTTCAGTGTGACACAGTCTGGTCCTGGGAAAAAAGTTTGTGAGATATAGGATGGGGTGAATCCCATCCACAGTGTCTTGTGATAACTTTGTCCCCAGTCCCACCTCAGAGGTGTTTATATACAGAATGAAGAGCAGTTGAAATCTGGACTTCAAATGACTGGCCACACATGTGGCACATATTTGGTGGCCTGAAATGCCATCTAGCACTCAGGTGACCAATGGACTTTAGTCAGGGCGGTTTTCTTTGTGAAGTCTGTAAGCGGTGTAGCAAGGGTTGAGAATTCTGGAATGAACCAGTGCTTACACCTTGCAAGTCCAAGAAAGGATCTAACCTGCTTTTAGTAGTTGGGATGGGGCAGTCAGTTAGGGTCTTTATTTTGTCGATAACAGGATGTACACGGCCCTTATCAATCCTAAATCCCAAGTATTTTGTCTCTTGCTGCCCTAACATGGATTTCGCAGCACTGACTGTGAGACCTGTTTCCCTGAGTGACTGAAGTATGTGGTCACAACCTGCAGATGACTATCCTAATCAGAGCTAAATATGACATCATCCAGATATATTGCTGCATACAGCCTGTGCTGACGGAGGATGATTTCCATCATTCACAGGAATTTAGCCAGGTGCAAGACAATCCAAAGAGAAGCAGGGTGAATTGATATAGGCCAAACAAGGTGACAAAGGCTGTTTTCTCATGGGACTCAGGAGTTATTGAGATTTGCCAAAATGCCTCAGTAAGGTTCAGGGTACAGATTTAACACATCTTGCCTGGTTAGTCCAAAATTTCTTCTACCCTTGGCATAGGATATGCATTGAACTTGGATATAGCATTCCAGAAGTCTATACAAAACTGGGCTGTTCTGTCTGGTTTTGGGACTAGTACACTAGAGCTAGATCACTCACTTTGGGATTCCTCAGTGACTTCCAACTCTAACACGTACCCCCGTCTATTCCCAGAGTGCAGTAAAAGTTTAAAACAGTATTGAATAATTTGGTTGAATTGCCACATTAGCAGCTGTGATGGAACCGATGAAGAATCATTGTCGGAAGGATGTTCTTCACCAAGGGAGAATAACATGATTTGCGGATGCATCACAAGCTGAAGTTGACACTCGAGTCAGAAAATGACGAGACCTAAGCTACTTTGCGAAACAGGTAAAGAGACCTGAAATTAATGAGGCCTATTTGTTCATTCATCCTTCATTCTGAAATGGCTGAAACTGGGGCGCTTTTAAGTTTATGTCCAGGAACTAAGAAGATGCATACCTTGAAAAGTAATTTGTTATGAATGAATGAACTAGACCAGAGACAGATTAAAGGTTTGGAAAGCGTTGTTTGAAAAGAAGAATTGAAAAGAGGATTTAAGTGTTTCACATTATGAATGAACAGGTCGGGACTAGTAGTGATGAAGCTAGCTTCAGTTTGGAGTGTTCATTAAATTTACAGCAATGCAAGGAACTTTCGAAAGTTAAATTGTGTTGTGCTAGTCGTGGCACTGACGACGCTGCATCGAGTGGAACTGGGGGTGATATGAAGGCAACATTTATTAAGCTGGAAAGACTTTTAAAAAAAGAGGTAAACATTAGCTATAACATATCTACACTTAAAACATATTTGGATCGCGGCCAAGTACTGCAAGGGCTGCGAGTAATAAAGACCCCTTCTAGTGGATTTGACAATTTTAAACATAAGGATACCTGGATTGCTATCTCTGAAAATGCCTCTACTGAGTATACCAAATTAGCTATAAAAGAGGACTCTGAGAAATTTGAACTCTTAAGTGGGGAATTGAAAACTATTAAAGGGGATATTGTGCAGTTCAAGTCACAGAAAGAATTCCCCACAATTAGACAGAGCTCTCAGAAATACGATACAAAAACATGAAGAAGAAGTAATACAGAGGAAACGGAGTGCACTGATAAGAGATAATGAAGCTTATGAAGCAGGTACTACGTTTACAGCAACCAATAAAACAGCAGAAAGAGCGAGATGTTACAGCAGAGAAAGCAGGGCTAGTTTGAGGAACAGAAAAAATAAAACCCAGCAAGGAACAAGTGGTACACCTGTGCAGCCCAAGACTGTCTCAATAGACCTAACCAAAATACTATGCAGGAGTCTTTTTTAGAGAGAACAGAGGAAGAAGGAATAGAAGAACAAGAAAGGGACAGAGGGGTTGGGGGAGCAAGAAATATAAGGAAAGCTCTCAGAATAATCAATCAAAGGCCAAGTTACAAGTAATAAACCTTTCACATCAGGAACTCTCGCAAACACAGCCAGCAGTACTAAGTAAGGGACTGAAGTTTGTACCAGCCCCTCAAGTCGCTACAGTCACCATATTTGTTGATTTACTTAAGTTTTTCAGAAAAATTAAATTAAAATATATAAAAGGCGACAAGCAAAACAAGCAACCATGGGATATCCGGAATACAAATGAAAGAGAAGAGTTGGACCATCTATTGGTAGCTCTGAAAAAAAATGGTGGAAGAGACACCCAGGAGAATGAAACTGATACACTAAATTTAAATATTCTTAGTGAACTTTTAGAAGAGCAAGCCCAGGGAAAAGATAGCAAGGAAGAAGCATGTAACTGGAACTTTAAACAACTGAGGAAATGTTTTTCAAATGTAAATCAGATTTCTGCCCTATACTGTAACACAAAACAATAATATAGCTGTATATGAGAGAACAATGATCCAAAAGGTGAAGGAACTATTAGGGAAAGGGACTAGATCACATTGAGGTAACCTTACAAAGAATGGAACAGCTGCATTGAAAGAACTAATGAAAATTAAAAAGATTATAGTGAAACCTGCTGATAAAGGGGGAAATCTGGTTATTATGGACACTAAAGAGTATCAGGAAATGACAGAAGTGTTGCTAAGGGATGAGAATAGTTATCAGAAATTAGGAAGTAATCCAGCTTATAACAAAAAGAGAATTATTTATGTTATTGGAAAAAGCACTTGATGAAGGAGTAATAACAAATAATGAATTTAAATATTTGTATAATGTAAATCCAATAGTGGGGGCATGACCTGAGTGTCGGCATGATGGCAGCTTAACTTCTCTGCTCCGTCGTTTGCTGGGCACAATCCGCTCTTGTTAGATGTGATCCACTCATGAACTCAGATCCCATGCGATGGGTCTTTGATGTTCAACTCCCCTCAACTGCCACAGATGAGAATTTAGCTATCAGATAAGCTGCAATGCCTGTTTCCTGCAATTTCACATCCCTGCAGGTGCCAACGGCAAAAGGCAGAGCAGGCCACGAAGTGGATCACCCACATGCATCTCACTGGAGCAACAGAATCTGTTTAGCCTCCATGCTGGGGCCAAAGATTGGATAGCCATCTTGTTTTTTTCCTCTCCCGCTACTGAGCCATGTCATCTCTTTTTGGACCCAGACAGAACATGGCAGAATCAGAGCCCCTACAAACCTCTACCACACCAGGTCTCATCTCCAATCCCTCAGCGTAGCGACTACAAGTTGGTGATTCTCTGACTAACATTACTAAAATGCTGGAAATGTTACTTACATGGGTTGATGGGATAAGTGCCACCCTCACTGGAAACATTACCGCAGGTTGGGACCTTCAGGACAAGGTTAATGTGTTGGAGCAATGTGCCGAGGACCTAAAGGGCCGCCAGGATCAGGTTTGGAGATGACTGCAGGAGCATAAACAAAATCTGGCAAAACTGTGGGAGGGGGCCAAGGATCAGGAGAACCGGGGATGGGGGAACAGTATCTGGATAATAGGCATCCCTGAGGGTGTGGAGGGTCCCAATATGGAACATTTTCTCAATGACTTGCTGCCCAAAATGCTGGGGGATTGCTGGAGAGGTCCCATGGAGGTAGAGCAGGCCCACAGACTCTTTACCAAACCAGACCCTCTCACCGCTCCCCCTTGGCCTATCATAGCATACATCTTGTGCTACTCAATGAAGGAGCAGGTCCTCAGGGTAGCTAAAGATTTAGGGGACATATCCTGGAAGAGCTCTCGCATCTCTTTTTTTAGGGACTATTCACATGAGGTGGCTACCAAGCGCAAGGCATTTGCCCCCATCAAAAAGCTGTTGCTAGCCCATGGATTCAAATACAATTTTAAAAGGCTCACCTATCTCCATCTCTTGAAGGATGGCAGGAAGATCCTGGCACAATATCTTCTGGAGGTGGAAAACTGGCTGCCGAAGTTCTGGCCCAACGTGGTACACTGCACTACATCTCCCAGGCACCTCTGGGTCCCAGCGGAGAGAGATCAATTAAACAGGAACAAGAGTATGGGGCAGACTCACCTCTAGGTAGGACTGTGCACCAGTCTAATGAGTCCCCCAAGCCCAGCCTGAACAGCGAACCAGTCTTATCAAAACCAGCTGTTGTGAGCAAGGAAGCATTGAATTCCCAGACCCAACCACCCAAGCTGGCTCACAACTCTGTCTCACTGACACAGCAGCATAGGCCCAGACCGAGATCCTGCAGAGAATGAAGGCAAGTCTAGCTGTTACCTCCCCTCCAGCCAAGCTTCCCAGAGGGGACACTACCTCTGATGAGGAGAAACTACAACACCTAGACTCAGGTTTGGGAGACATGGACACTGTTGCACTGCTGGATTGGGCAGCCAAGGCTGAAATGATGGCTGAGAACCCTGATGAGTTATCCATCCCTGTCAGGCCTGGTCTGAAAACATTCACTGCTGCTGTGGCAGAAGGCCTTCCACAACAGCCCCCAGTGGACCGCTCCTTTCCCAACACTATGCCCACCGGAGCTGAAGGCTGACCTAGAAAGGACTCATTACAGGACTGGCTATTGTTGCCCTTTGCCTTACTTTCCATATTTTTGATTACATGTTAGGGGCTCATGCATTTGGGTGAAAAGAATTGGGAGGTTCTTTCCCTCCTTATATGGAAGAAGGGTATTAAGGATGTCCCCTCGCCCTTGTAGCTTTAGCTGGTTATGCATGATCAGGAGAGGCAGAAATGAGTGTGTGGGGATATTTAGCTTCTCTCTCCATGCTTTATTAGTGTAGGGCTGTAAGCCTTCCTCTACTCAGCGACTGTCCCCGTCTCTGAAGGGTCATCCCCACCTCCATTGTCTGGTGCAAGCACGGAATCGACCCTTCCATCCTCCCCATTACTTTCTTAGCAATGAGAATCCACTTCCTGATGTGATTCCCCTATTCCCCCCTTCTCCCCCATCATGGTCATGACATATCGTGCCTGCTGGTGGCTGCACAACTACACTGCTGCCTATATCCCTTCTCTGATGTGGCGTATGTTGCTAGCACCTTATGTTTAAGTCACCCTTTACTGATAAGGCATTTTTTGTCTTACCTTTCTGTCTGTATTGCACGCCTTCTGACTTGGCAGTCGGTCAGCCCCCCACTTCTACTGGATCACCATATAGGTGTATACAGTCCAGATAAGGACGGGTCACATTGTACTGGACCTTCTCTTTACCCCCATTGGGTGTTGCAAGCCAATGTTTCTTGGGACTGTCAACATTGGGTTGCATCCCTGAATGTGCCTATCTCCTCACCCTTAGTGGTCACACATTATTGTAATTTTCCTGTTTAATTACTTAGTGTTGGGTTATTGACAACTGACTTGTGTTTACATTGTGGTTATGTTGTTCTTTTTGTTTCTTTTTCATCTAGAGTGTTCCACACCAGCTATTACTGTACAATACAGCATTGCTGAGTTCTTTGCTACAGCTCTTCTCACAATCCCATTCGGGTTGCTGCCGGTACCCCCTTCCATCTTCCTTCTTCTGGGTCTGGGTCATTTCCTACTATTTCCTGGTCGAGGTTCTAGAGGTAGGTGGTACTGTTTCCTTGCATTGTTTTGATTATGTCACGCTCCAGGCCTCAGGGGATGAGATGGGTCTCCTGGAATGTTAAGGGTTTAAACCACCCTGTGAAGTGGATAAAAGTGTTGCAGCACCTTCGTTCCTTAAAGGCAGACATAGCATTTAGACCAAGACAGTCACATGGCTTCAGAAGATGTGGGTGGGCAGGATCCTGGCTAGCTTTGTCCCCACTCAATCTAAAAGGGTGGCTATACTACTACTACACAGAGCCTGCTTCTGAGTTGTAGAGGACGTCAAGGCCAATACACAAGGGTGGTGGGTGGCAGCGCGGTTTTCCTACCCCGGGAGGGTAGAACCATGGTCGCTAATGTGTATGGGCCAAATAATGACTCTGCTGAATTCTTGGTGGGTATTGGTCAGGCCCTTACCTCCCTTACTAAAGATTATGCTAACCTTCCTATTATATTTGGAGGGGATTTTAACCTGGTTTTTGACATATTTTTGGATAAATACATGCCCACCCATCAGGCTCACCCCAAAGTGAGGGCATCTCCACAAGAGCTATCTGAAGAGTGGGGGCTGATTGACCCCTGGAGGAGGAACAATCCCAGTGGCAGAGATTATACTTATTTTTCATCCATACACTCCACCCATAGTCGAATTGACTATTGGTTAACCAATGCTAAGGCCGCTCGTGGCATAAGTGACACCAAGGTGGGGAGCACGCTGATCTCTGATCATGCCCCAGTCTTGTTAAACTATCTTATTACTGGGCAAGGCTCTGAGAGCACCAGATGGTAATGCAATCCCCTCTTAGTTCAAGATGAGGAATTCCAGAAGGTGATTAAGGAAGAAGCCAAGGCCTATTTCCTGCAGAATGCCAGAGGGAAGTACGTGCCGGAACAGTTTGGGAAGCTTTCAAAGCTGTGCTCAGCCATACAAAATAAGGCCCATAGAGCTGACCTGGAGCATATGCAGGAAGAGCTTGCCACCTTGGAGGCCATGTTTAAGGTGTCCCCACACAGCTCATACTGATACCACCTTGATCACTGCTATCACAGGGGTTTAAGTACCAAATTAACAGTCTCCTACAGCAGAATACAGAGTGACACCTCTTGTGGACCAAACATAGGTATTGGAGGGGGGGGAGACAAGGACTGCAAGCTGTTAGCTTACCAACTCTGGAAGCAGTAAGCTGCCTCTGGCATACACGCGCTGAGAGACCACTCCGGTGCAGTTGTCTTGGACCCTAAGGGTGTGAACAGAGTCATGAGCTACTTCTATCAGGTGCTCTACCATTCTCACTCTCAATTAGATCTGGAGAGTCTGTTTAGTGTACTCCAGGTGTTCTGTGAGTCGGCCGATGTTCCCCAACTCCCCCTGGAATCAGCTCAGGCTCTTGATCAACCTTTCTCTAGCATGGAACTATGCACAGCTCTCTCACAGATGGCTAAAAGGAAAGCTCCTGGACCTGATGGGATGACAGTGGAGCTATAGCAACTGCTCCATGAGGAAATTTCCTCTCTTCTCCTCTCCTCCTGGCCCTTCAAGAAGCTCATTCTCAGGGTTCTCTTCCCCCTACCATGAGAGAGGCCTTGATCACCTTATTACCTAAAAAGTCCAATGATCCCTTTGACTGTGCCAGCTTTTGCTCCATCTCACTTCTTTATGTGGACACTAGGATCAAGGCCAAAATCCTAACCAACAGAATGATCTATATCCTGCCTTCAATTATTCATCCTTCCCAGGCAGGTTTTACCAAAGAGAAGTCGGGGGCTGATAACCTCAGACTTGTGCTTAACCTCAAGTGGTTAGCTCTGAAATCCAGCCAACCAATTGCAGCCCTGGCAGCTGATTTTTCCAAGGCCTTCAGTTCTGTAGAATGGGGTTTCCTGCATGAGGTCTTAAAGCTCTATGACTTTGGACCTTATTTTCGGTGATGGATCTCCACTCTATACAGCTCAACTCTTACTAAGATCCTAACGAACAAAGATATTTCCTCTCCTTTTCAACTTTTTAGAGGTACTTGCCAGGGATGTCCTCTCTCTCCATTTCTGCTTCTGGTTGCCCTGGACCCTCTGGCTAGAAAACTTATATGGTCTGAGGACTTATCCGGCATCAAAGTTGGGGGTCACTCCTATTTAGTCCACTCATTTGCAGATGATCTTCTACTTACCTTCTCTCTTCCAGAGCTCTCTCTACCCAAGGCCCTGACTATCTTGCAGGAGTCTGCGGATTTATCTGGCCTGAGAGTTAATCAGAAGAAGACTATCCTTGCCCCTTTAAATGAGGCATGCTCCAGGGATTGTTTGCAGGGCACTGACATCGCTTGGGTCCCACAGAGTTTCTTGTATCTTAGAGTGGTCATACCAGCAGATTGCAGGACCTGGAGAAAATCAGCTTTTCTCCTCTTTTTGCCTCCTTGATGGCAGAAGTGGATAAGTGGTGTAGGCTCAACTTATCACTTTGCAGCAAGATAGAAGCTGTCCACATGTTCACGCTTCCTAAATTGTCATATTTATTTAATAATCTTCCCATTCATCTGTTGTCTTGGCTGTTCCAATTGTTGGACAAACTGGTGGCTCTCTTGCTTTGGGATGGGAAAGCTCCCCATTGGGGTAAAGCTAAGCTTTGAGCCAATTGGTCTTCAGCAGGCCTGGGGTTGCCATGGTTTCAGGGCTATCAGCTGGCTTTCTTGGCCACTCAAATGACCAAATAGTTCATCCCTTCTTCTTCTTCCCCCTTGTGGGTCAGACTGGAACAGCTCCTAGTTCAGGAGACTCCACTCTCATCCTTGCTCTCTGTTGCCTCTCCTTTGACTTCCATGGCCACCTCAGTCATGGTGGAGATTGGGCAAGCATGAACGTAGTGCATGGCTCTCTCTCACACAATGCATGAGGCTTGGTGTCCCCTGGTGGGATACATCCCCCTCTGGCACAATAATGGCATATCCATTGATGGATGCTCAGTGTACTGGCAGAGTTGGGCCACTAGTAGTATCAGGATTCTTCAAGACCTCTTTATGCCAGAAACAAATTACCTAATGTCTTTTGAACAATTGTGGATGTACTACCATATACCTGCCAAGGATTATTTTTAGACTTTTACAGTTGAGGAGCGTAGTTAGGAGATACCTAGCTCAGCTAGTAGAGGACCCATGGTGGCATTGGTTAGTCTCCCTGCATAAGGCTGACTCACAGCAAGGTCTTGCAGGAGGCTTCTACAGAACTGTGTGGGAGGTGCAGCCAGACCCTACTGAATCATGTTGAAGGAAGTGGGTGGTTGACCTAGGGATCCCCTCTCACAAAATGCTTGGGGCAGGTGTCTTAAGCTAGCTCATGCTGCCTACAGAGATGCCAAGAGCCAGATCATGCAAATTGAAGATACTACTTTGATGGTATAGAACCCCAGTGGCCCTTCAGTCTATGGGTCTCCTTAGCCACCCTAGCTGTTGGAGATGCCAACAACCCTCTGCCCACTTGCTGCATATCCTCTGGCTTTGCCCAGTGATTGCACCCTTTTGCAAGTCTGTTCTTGACGACTGCACTAGAGTGACAGGTCACCCTATTAGGCACTCAAACATGATGCTCCTCCTAGGGGGTCCACCCATCCCTGGATCTGATATCACCTTCATTGCAAAGGTAGGTATTAGTGGCAGTACTCAAAGTGAAGCTAGTGATTCTAATGAGTTGGTGGAAACCTCATCCTCCATCCCTCCAGACCTGGAGGGCAGCCCTAGCTCAAGCTGCCACCCTTGGGAGGCTCTCATACTCACATCTGGGGCAACTCACCAGATACCAGAAGAAATGGAGTGCCTACTTGCAATCACATTTGTGCTCCATTTCTCCTCCTCCTCCTTTGGCCAACCCTCCAATTCAAAGGGAATGTTTCCCGGCTGATCACCATTAATGATACCTCACCTTTTGATCTACTGTAAATGACTATAGCAAATCTATGTTCCTGAGCATACGTGCTTTATTACAAAGTTTGAAGGAATGTCTGGAATACTAATAGTTAGCTTTCTCCATTTAAGTATATAGTCAACCTGCTCTACGCAATTAGTAGTGTTACCTTCTAGTTTGTTTATATTATTGTCTTATTTTATTGTAGGCAGGTGTATGTCCAGGTTGGTTATCTACTTTAAATCAACTGAATGCAGTTCATGTTTTTCCTGTATCCTTTGCAATGCAGAACTGTGTAAAATGGAATATAGTACCAATAAAATTTTACATGTTTAAAAAAAAAAGTACATTCAATCATATCTGTTTTCTAATCCATTCCTAAAATGCATAAAAACCTGAGTCATCCACCAGGAAGACCAATAGTGTCTGGTGTGAATTCCCTCGTTTCATCTTTATGTGAGTTTATAGACTTGTATTTACAACCATGCATGAAAATGCTCTCCTCCTTAATTAAAGACACTTGTGATACCATTTCAAAATTCCGCACAGTCCAGTGGCTACCAATGGATCACTGTGGATGTAGAGGCTATATACACCTTAATTAAACATAGAGACAGGATTAAAGCAGCAGAATATTCTTAACCAGGCAAGGGGGGCAGATACCCCAGATAAGGCACAGCTCCAGTGAGCAGAGGAGGAGATAAACAGAGTGCACAGGTGTCTACACCATTTCCTACATTCTGTCTGACTCTGGCTTGTTCATTTAACTTTGCAGCATTTTAAACTTTAATTGGAACAGTACGTGCCTCTGGAGTGAGGTTTGTGTTTGGGCACAGGTTGCCTTGGAAACAAGTGAGACATTCTGTCTCAAAAGGTGCTTAGCTGCTTGCCCAAAGGCAGTGTGGGAAGGTGGAGGACCTAGTTACATCCCAGTTACAGCACCTTCATTGCTAGTTGGCTTTTTTTGCAGGGGAAGTGCAGAAAAAGCATATTAAGACCACCACATAAGGCGGCAACTGTGTTGAATTTAAAACAAATTGTTTTGTACTTTAAAATATTCTGTGCTGGGGTGAGAGGTCAGCAGGAAGTGACACACTACTTCCTGTTGCCCCCACTCCTTATAAGGCACAGCTCCAGCGAGCACAGTGAGCGTGAGTGGAGCGAGCGCACGTATTCATGTGTGGTGACATGCGCAAAGACATGTGTATCTCAGCACGTGTCTGCTGTGTCAGCTGGGTCAGCAGGGAGGTAGATCAGACAAATTACAACTGTGCATATATCTTTCACAACAATAGCAAATACTATGGATGCTAGGAAGAGCCTGAGGTAGACCACAAGTATATTAAGTGAAAGTGTGTGTGGCCAAACATAACACAATATGGGGACCCATGAAAATCTATGTGGTAGTTGTCAAATGTACGCCATTGGGCCACAAATTGAAAATTTTGTATGTGATTAATATCTGTTGCTTAGGTTATTACAGGATGAATTAAACATTCTGCACACTAAAAGCTCCTCTGACCCAGACTTACACTCATTAGAGTCATACATTGACAAAATGGCATCTCCTTACTATCCCTGTAGTGGCACTAATACAGTACTAGAACCAACAAATTTAGTAGCCACTTCAGTATTAGCACCTGTACCCTACCCAGAGGATGAAACATGGTCACAGGTCCCCAAAGGTAAAACAAAGCACAGGGGTGGCCAAGTGTTCAATAGTGCACCAGTGGTGCAGACACATAACAAGTTTGAGGTGTTAACACCAGACAATGATACTCCGGACCCAGACTCATTAGGTACTCCCTCTTCCTATGACCACCAGCAAAAAAATATCTCTACCTCTGTACCTACACTCACTCAGATGGACGTGAAATCCAACAACAAAAGCCCAGTCCCCCTAGAGTTGACTACACCTAACCTTGGAACAACAACTAGCAAGGTGAATTCTCCCAGGCAGGTATTTGTATTAGGGGACTCCATTATTAAGCACATTGACAGGACGATGTGTAATCCAGATAAAAGTAAACGTACCTGATCCAGCTTCAGGGGAGCAGGTATATCCAATATAACCTTGATGGCTCCAAACATACTGAAACATTCTGGTGCAAACCCCCTGGTAATAATATACACTGGCACAAATGATATCAATAGATGCCACCTAAACCACATGAAGTTAAATATCATCTGCCTTAACAACATCCTGACTGAAATGGGTTGTGAAATATGTTTTCTGGAGGTTTTGGCAGTACCAAGAGCTACTGAATATGTTACTAACAGAATTAAATCCTACAATGAGTGGCTGAAGAAATTGTGTTTGTCACAGGAAATAAAATGCCTTGCACATTGGGAAAATTTTGTAGACAACCCTTCTCTCTTCTGTTGGGATGGACTCCACTTGAGCAGGAGAGGTAGTTCCATCTTAGGCAGGAGAATCCTCTCACACATTAGCAGCTGTTTAAACTGACATCAAGGGGGGGTTGGGGTGATACCCAAGACTCTAGCAAATAAGCCTCCAACATCTAAGGTTTGCAAAACATTATCTCTTAATGCAAGGTCCTTTAACTTGTTAAAAATCTCCGAGCTTGGAACCAAAATTCACTTACTGGATATTGACATCATTTCAGTAATAGAGACATGGTGGGACCCAGATTCAACCTGGATGAAAGACATACCAGGCTTTAAATTATACCAAAAATATAGATTTCACAAAAAAGGAGGTGGTGTATGTCTTTATATTAAAGACACAATTCATTCAGATGAATACCCACCTACTTTACCAGTGGAAAGTATATGGGTAGCCATTCGGTTTCAGGGACACCCACAACTAATCTTGGGCACATGTTATCGCCCACCATTCTCTGATTCAGAATATACAAATACATTAATACAGGACATCAGCCACATGATGAATAAAGGTGATATCCTGATCCTGGAAGACTTTAACATGCCGTCCATAAATTGGTTTACTACTAATGGCACAACAGCTGTCAAAAAACTTATTTCAACAATAAATGAACTAGGGCTTGAGCAAATTGTTCAAGAACCCACTAGAGGGTGCAATATATTAGACCTTGTGATTACCAATATTGAGCACAAAGTCTTAAATCTTTTAATATCAGACCAACTAGAGAGTAATGATCACCATACCATTGTATTTGATCTACAGTATGAGTCTAGCATAATAGTTAATAATGCTCAGGTGTATAACTACCACAAAGCCTACTTTGAGGCAATAAACAACAGCCTAAAAAATATGCCATGGGAAACAATTTTATCACCTTTAACCCTGGAAGACTCTTGGGTATTTGTTAAAAACAAGATAATAGACCTAGAAAAAGCTTATATTCCAGCCCGGATAAAATATAACAATAATGGTAAAATTCCTTTGTGGTTAAATAATGATATTCATAGGAAAATCAAACAGAAGAAAAAACTATTTACTCATTTAAAAAAATGCACAACAGACACACAAGAACGCATCCTGGGACAATACAAAACTGCCATTAAAGAACTAAAAAGGACTATCAGGAAGGCAAACTGCAACCTCGAGTTCCGCATAGCCCATTCCAAAGATAATCGCAGATCCCTATTTTCTTATCTCAATAGTAAAAAAGGCAGTAACAGACAAATTGGGACATTGACCAATGGCACAAACACCATTACATCTGATAGACATTCAACACATTTAACAGCTATTTTGCATCAGTATTCTCAAATCATAGTCATAATTAATATAAATACTATCATATCAAGTGCTACTGAAAATAACCACACCATAACTATTTCTGAAGTTGTTTCCTTGTTAAAAAAATTTAAAACCAAATACTAGCTGTGGCTCAGACTAAATTAATCCTAGATTTTCAGTTGAAACAGCTACAAATATTGCCACACCACTTTCCATTATTTTTAATAAATCATTAGTGGAATGATCCGTTCCATCTGATTGGATAACTGCTAAAGTTGTGCCTATACTTAAAAAGGGTAACTGTTCCATAGTAATTATCACCCCATCAACCTTACTTCCATCCCATGTAAAGTAATGGAAAATTATTAAAGGCATATTAGAGGCAGAAATGCAAACTCTAGGAATTATTGACCCCTCACAACATGGGTTCAAGCAAGGCTTTTCTTGCACTACCAATTTAATAGCCTTTTACAATACTGTCAACCAAGAACTAGACAATAAGATTCCCATGGATGTCATTCTCCCGGATTATAGCAAAGCATTTGATAAGGTTACTCACAATATTCCACTAGCTAAGCTATCAGACATAGGTTTTTCTTGTAACATAATAAAATGAATCAATTGTAGGTTAACCAACAGGACTTAGCATGTTAGGATCAATGGTGCCTATTCCAGTAATATGGGTGTGACCAGTAGTGTGCCGCAGGGATCAGTTCTGGGCACAGTACTATTCAATATTTTCATTTCAGACATGCAGATTAGCTCCAGGAATATACTTTTGAAATTTGCAGATGATACAAAATTATGTGGTAGGGTGGATTCCGACTATAATATGGACTTATTAGTAAACAACCTCTCGGTATTAGAGCATTGGACACAGAAAAACAAAATGAAATTCAATACAGACAAATATTCTGTTCTCCACTTAAGTTACTATAAATCCAAACAAACTTATACACTATACAATATTATCATTAAATCTTCAATATGTGAAAGAGACTTGGGCATCCTAATAGATGACAAATTATCCTCCTCCAATCACTGTAATCATGTAGCTAAAACCGTTAATTCACTACTTAGGCGCATTAACCGTATGTTTATATCTAAGACAGAGGAATGTATTATCCCATTGTTTAAAGCATACATCAGACCATATACAGATTATGGGTCACCAGTGTGGAGTCCATACATGGTCAGGGACATTCAAGTGATTGAAAGAGTTCAGAGAAGGGCAACAAAAATGGTGCCCCATTTAGCATCACTACCATATCCAGAGAGGCTTCAAAAAACAGGCCTACATTCACTGGAGTTTAGGTGCTCCAGAGGTGATCTTCTTTTCTTATATAAATTCTCAAATCACCCTCTCTGATGCACAAATGTGGTATTGTTAAAACACAAAGAAAAATAGTACCTAGACTTCACAATCAACAACTAATGGTGTGTAAAGCAAAAACAAACAGGAGGCTTCATTTCTTCTCGGTAAGAACACCAAGGCTCTGGAACCAGCTACCAGAAGAGCTAGTAGACTGTAATACCTTTGAACTCTTTAAAAAGGGCGTAGATCATTGGCTGTCCAAAAACTACAACAAAGTATAATTTCCCACAAATGTTGGGGACAAACATGATAGGCTTCATAGCTTCCTTTTGTCCTCACTTGCCTAGTAAAACCTAGTAAATCTAGTAATGCCAGTGCAGTTTATTGTATCAGCTTTGGAATTTGTGTTAAAATACAATTTTTTTGAATTTAATAGTGAATATTATATTCAAAGATGTGGCACAGCACTGGGGGCATCTATTTTGTTTATGGGTATGTGGGAGAAGGAAGTTTTTCTGAATCAAGCACAAACCCCTGTTTTTTGAAAAACTTATAAAATGGGGCAGGTTTATAGATGATTGTCTTTGCATTTTTGAGGGAGACACAGTACAGGCTGAGGCCTTTGAGTCTTGGCTTAATGAAAACTCTTTAAATTTAAGATTTACTTCAGAAATCAGTCCTAAACAGATTAATTTCTTGGATATTACTTTGAAAGGGGATACAGAGACAGGAAAAATTACAACTACTAGCTTTAGAAAGAATACAACAGCAAGTGCCCTATTACATAATAAGAGCCCCCATCCCATGGAACTGAAAAAATCTATCCCCTAGGGGGAAGTTCCCAGAATCAGGAGGAACTGTACATTAAATGAGGATTGTGAATGCCAAGCAGAATAATTACTGCAAATATTTAGAGATAAAGGTTATTCTGAAAGAATGTTACAAGAAGCCCTACAGAGAGTTAGGAATCAGACCCAGGAAGAGTTACTGATAGCTAATAAAGAGAGGTAATACAATAAAGTACCTCAACAAGAGAGAGACCCCATTCCATTTTCAATAGAATACAGTCAAATATCAGGACAAATTGGGAACACAGTGTGGAGAAACTGGGAAACACTACAGAGTGGTAACGTTTTGAAAGAGGTGGTACTGTAGGTGCACATCCCAGAGTTACATTCTGGAAGGCAGCGTCAGTCAAGGATTAACTGGTACTTAGTCATTAAAAGGACCCCAAGTGGAACCATCTACTTGGTTACCAGTAAAACCTTTAGGAATATATAAATGTTTCAAATGTAATGTTTGCCAATATATGAATGCAAAAAAGGAATTTATTTATAGATCCAATGGGAAAAAGGTATCAATTAGGGACTTTATGACATGTTCTACTAATTTTTTAATTATTTATTTTTATTTATGACTTTGATAACCGGGTGAGTGCACTGATCCCAGGGATCATTTTCAGGCACGACCCTGGCCGTAACACATGGTGCAGGGTGACAGTGGAGTACAAGGTAACAGTAATACACATGAAACAGATTTGATACAAACAGCAATAGTAAGCACAATATACAGGTTTGATGCATAGGTCCATTTGGGAACAGTGAATACAAGGTTTTAATATTGGACATGAGGAGATTTGGTACAAACAAACAAATCGTAGGCACAGTGTACAATGTGTGACTGCATCGTCCGGGGAGCAAGTAATACACAGAATACTCAGTAAAAAAAATATATATATACAATATGTACAGACAAGGAGGTCAAATATTACTGTGAAAAATACAATATAATAGTTGTAGGCAGGGGAGTTGACTAGTGTGGGTAGGTGGGTAACCCCTGGACTGGGGAGTTGACTACTGTGGGTTGGTGTCAGACCCCAGGGAGCAGTGGCAGGATGAGTTTGCCAGGAACCAGACTTTAAGGCAGGACTTGAAGCTGGAGTGTGTGTCAATGGAATGGAGTTCAGCAGGTAGTTTGTTCCACTGCAAAGGGGCAGCTGCAGACCAAGCACTGCTACTCATGTTGGTGGATACCCTAGGAACAGCTAGAGGGGAGTACCATTAGAGTGGAGATTGTGGAGGAGTGTTCGGGTTTTCAGAAGGGCAGTTAAGGTGGATTCTGGAGCTGTGTGGATGACATTGTCTACCATGCAGCAGAGGACTAGGTCAAAGCGACCTTGTAGTGGTAGTCATCCAAGGGTATTATCGAGGGTACAGTAGTGGGTGGAGAACGGGGCCAATAAAGCAAAGCGACAGGCAGTGTTGTAGGCAGTGGAGAGTTTAGCTATGGTAGTAGCTGAGGTCCTGGCATAAATAGGGGAGCAGTAGCCAAGAATAGGGAGAAGATTACCCTGGACAATGGCTAGTCTGGCTTCAGGAGTAAGATATTGCCTGAATCTATAGGCGGCACCTAACTTTTGATGGAACCTTCTGACTAAGGAATTTGCATGCTCAGTGAAGGTGAGGGAGGGGTCAAGCAGTACTCCTAAGTATTTGTAGGTGTTGGCATTCTCCAGGGCTGGGCCGTCTGGGGTGAGAATGCGTAAGGGGGCATGGTTTTTAGTTTTGGCCAGAAAGGGCTTAGATCCGAACAGCATGGATTTAGTTTTTTTGGCATTTACTAAGAGGATCTTTTTTGAGAACCAGCTGTGGGCCGCAGCATAGTTGTGTGAGAGAACTGAGGAGATTGTGGCCATGGATTTGTCACTGTGGAAGAGGACAAGGTCACCGGCATACAGGAGAGAGTGATAGTTGAGTCAGTCGAAGGGAAGAGCATTAATGAATAAGGAGAAAAGGAGGGGACCCAGGATTGAGCCTTGAGGGACCCCCACAGAGACAGGCAGGGTGGGGGAGCAGGTTTGACCAATACACATGAATTGTGAGTAATCGGTAAGGTAGTTAGTGAACCAGCTTGTGACTTTCTGAGAACAACCAATGAGGCTAAGCTTGGAAGTAAAGTTAACCATGTTAAAAGCCTCTGAGAGGTTGATGAAGACAGCCCCGGTGTCTTTACCATTATCCATGTTAGAGAGGATGTGGTCAGTCAGAAGGGCAAGGGCAGTGGTGGTGGAATGATTCTTGCGAAAGCCATGCTGTTGGTTACATAGGAGGGTATATTTGCCTATGTATTCAGTGAGCTGATTATGGACTGCTCTCTTGAGTAGTTTACCCGAGATGAGAGAGGATGGATATTGGATGGTAATTGTCGGAGGATTTGGGGTCACCAGATTTAAGAATGGGGATAACCTTAGCTATCTTCCATGGATCAGCCATGGTGGAGGTGGAAAGGGCAAGGTTAAAGATGAAGGTGAGTGGTCTGGCAATTGCTGGAGAGATCAGCTTAAGGAAGACTGGAGATAGCCCATCAGATCTGGAGGAGCCGTGGTTAGGTAGACTTTTGAGTAGCTTCACTGTGTTGTGTATGGAGAGGGCTTTAAAATAGAATGGGGGTATTTGTGGGTGAGTGGCAGAGCTGCAGGAGAATGGCAATGTATCAGGTATTAGGACTGAGCTTTGAGGTTGGGTAGTTGGCAGCTTATTTAGGTACATAGATAAGTTGGTGAACTTACAGTTGAAGGCACTGGCCACATCGTGAGGGTTGGTCAGCAGCCCATCCTAGGAGTTGAGATGTGGTGCAGCGTAGCTTGGGTGGGGGTTTAGAAGGGAGCTGATTGAGTCCCAGAATTTTCTAGGGTCTCCAAGGTTGGCCTTTTGCAGATTGCAGAAGTGGGTCTGTTTCAAAAATGTGGCCTGTTGTTTACATTTGTTCCTCATGTGCCTGTAAGCATCCCAGAGGGCAGGAGAGGGGGTTGTTTTGAAAGTGGACCAGGCTCAGTCTCTGGCCTTCATAAGGGTTAGAAGGTCTTTAGAGACCCAGCGCAAGCACCCACCTCTGACCCATCTGGTGGTGACAGGGAAAAAGCGGTCCTGGAGTGTTAGTAGAGTCCAGGTAAATGTGGAAACTGCTGTGGCTGCATTGTAAAGGCAAAAAAGCATGGACCAGTCCAAGGATTGGGTCTCCTTGAGGAGATTTGTGGAGACTGGGCAGCTGAAATTTCTGAGAGATAGATATTTGGGCGGAGGGGGTGCTTTAGTTTGGAAGACCAGAGGAGATAGGTCGGTGAGTGATCGCTTACAGAGTCAGCCATGGTGCCAGCGTGTAATGCTCGGTCCTCCCTGTTTATGAGGATCCAGTCTAGTAGAGTCTGGGTGGCTGCGCGTGGATTAAGTCTGGTGGGGAGAGTGATCGCCTGCACCAGGCTGTGCTGCTTTAACACAGATACATAGTCAAGCTGGTGGCAGCTCAGCCAGTTTAGATTAAAGTTGCCAAGAAGGATAGATTCCCTATGGGGAGTTAGAGAGCTCAGGCCTTGGAGGAGGCTGGTGAGTCCAATGGTTCCGGACACAGGGGGTTGTAGCAGCAGCCAATATAGAGTTTCTTGCAGGATCCCAGGGTCAGTTCGGAGAGTAGTCATTCACTAGGTGAGGAAGGGTCAGAGTGTAGGACAATGCTAGCTGAGAGGGGTTCCCTTAGGAGCAGGGCCACACTGACACCTTTTTTCTGCCTGGCCTGTTGAGGCATAGGTAGGAGTAGCCAGGTATTTTGAAGGTATTTTCAGTGTGGTGTGGCTTTAGCCATGTTTCAGTGAGTCCCAGAATATGGGGTTTATGCAGCTCAATCCAAGCCTCAAAGTCAGTGAATTTAAATGCAAGGCTGCAGACATTGATATGTGTGATTTTAAGACCAGGAGCATTTGTCCAGATGCTGAAGGAGGGGGTGATATGGGAGTTTGTTGGGCCAGGATTTCACTCAATGTCCCCAGCAAGGGACAGTAGTGATAGTAGGAGAATGTATGGGCAGGAGGGAATAGCGGGAGACCAGGAGAGGTTAGCCTGGTAGTGGCCAAGGAGGTGGCATTCTCCTTTAGTGAGGAGGATGAGAGAGATGTACTCCAAGGTGGACTTATCCCGAGTAGTGAGTGAAGAGAGTTGAGACAGGGGAGAAGGGGGGAATGAGAGGAAGGAGAAGTGCTGTTGATTGCAGGTCAGCACCGTAGCACAGAAGTCAGTCAATACCAGTGCAGTAGTTAGGGAGATGGTCCATAATATAGACAGTGCCAGCTTCGTCTTTCCAAGAGAGAGTAGAGGACAAGGGGAAGTTGTAGGAGAGAATTAGCGTGGTCAGTTATGTAGGGGGAGAGGAGGGAGTGGTGAGGCAAGGGGCTGTTAGAAATGTAGTTCTGTGGGGCAGGACCACACCCTAGGAGGTGTTCTGCAGCTTTAAATTTGTGTACAGCAAGATGGCCAGTGGGAGGAGGTGCACAGAAGGGGGGGGTGATTTCGGTGTATTTAAGAAGTTGTGGAGGGGGGAGGGCAAAAAAATCACACAAAGAGACACACAAAGGAGAGAATGGGAAGATTAAGAGGTCTGGCTAGGCTAAAACAGTGGGAAACTAGCAAAGCAAACAAACAGTATTTTACTCTTTTTTTTCTACCAGAATGAGCAAATACAGGCCAGTAACAGTCCTTAAACAAACAAAAATCAGCAGTAGGAATCCCGGTTTTCAGTTTAGCTGTAATTGGTATTATGTAAACAAACTAGTAGCGAGGGCCAGGCAGCACAGACTACACAATTTGTGCACGGGCATGCAATTAGGCAAAAACTGCGTGTCTTTGTACTGGAGCAAGGGAATGTAATTTCAAACTTGGCGGCACAGTCCTGGGAAAGCAGCCACGCTGGATTCCAGAGCTAGCCACTCAGGAAGTTCACCAAGATGGCGAGCAGCCAATGGGGGCACTGCAGTCAGATAGTGCCAGGAATTCAGAAAAACAATCCAGGATCTTCACTGCAACAGCAGCTGAGGGCTGAAGATCTGGCTTCTGCAAATATCTGTGCTTGGAGAGTAGTGGGCGGGTGGCAGTAGGTGGGCTCCCGGTCTCGCCACTGTAGTCGGCAGGCAGCTCAAGCTTAAAATCAGCTGTGAGGATGAGGTGCTTGCCCGAGTGGCCAGCAAACAATTTTGCATTTTGCATCCTCTGGTGTAGTTGTTATTTGTACTACAAAGGAAGAACTGTTAGAATGCTAAAGGAAAGAGTGCAAGAACATGTACGTTCAGTTTTAAATCATAGATTGGACACCCTGGTTGGGAGACGTTTTGGGAATGCCATAATGGTAAACTGGATACATTACAATTTATGGGTCTGGAACATGTGAGAATACCGAATAGGGGAAGCAATAGACAAGATATAATACTGGAGAGGGAAAGTTATTGAATTTTTACCTTAGCTACTATGAAACCCATGGGTTTGAATGACTCATGGGATCTCAAGCCCTTTCTTAGAAGGAAAAATATAATTTTGGTTTTACCAGGAGTGACACACTAAGCTGAAAGCTTGTTTACAGGTGTGACCTGGGAGCACAAGGAAGTCAAGTGACCTGCTCAGGGTCACACATTATGCAAGTGGGGGCTGTGGGATTGAAATCTAGATCTCCAAATTTGTAGCTCAGAGCCTTAAACCACTGCGCTGTACTGCCTCCATGAGAGAATGAACAAAGGGAATTACTTTAAGGGTCAAAGTAGCCCTTAATTTTTTCTTTACCAGCACCAACTGTTTTTCTTCTCTCTTCCCCCATTCCCCTTCCTTCCCCGCCCCTCTTCTTTTTCCCCTTCCCCCTCCTCCTCCTTTTCCCCCTTCCTTTCCCCTTCCCGTTATGTCTCAATTACTGTTATTCTACTATAGAGAGATCAATAGTAAAGTAACTCAACTGGTGTATTAAATTAATGTATGAAGTGTGTATAAACACTGGACTGTGAAGGAACAGAGAGATGTGTTTGATCCTCACATATATTTACATGAAATCTTTATATATTGTCTTTCTAGAATTATTATTTTTCTTTTGTGATGTCTACAATTGAAAATTGATCCTACATTTATAATATTATCACAAGTATAGCCCCTGATTATATGGTAGGGCATAATAGGTAAAGGTAATAGATAAAATTAGTGCACACAATCAATGCAGTTGGTTAGTTTGTGCGAATGCTGTGATTCAAAATATAAATAGGTGTTATATAAGTATGTATTTTTAGTAGTATAATTAATTGTCTGATTTTTTTGTATAAATTTAGGAAAATGTAACAAAAGGTTCTGGCAGGTTAATTGTAGAATGATTCATAAATTGTAATAATGAATACCAATAAATGGTAGCCAGATAGGTTTTCATTATGAGAGCTAAAGTGGTACTGCCGCTTTAAAGGTGGCTGGCTGGGTATCAAAGAATCAGTCTTTTCTGAATAAAATTAAGAATGATGTCACTTGTTAGGTAGCCAATAAATTATAAGCCCAAAGAACCCTGAATCATGCCCCCTAAGGAAGGCTAGGAGCGGAAGCGTTGGGGCAAGCGTGTTCTTGTTGCACCTCCACAGTGTTATTTAAATCTGCATTTGGTGACCTGCTGTAAAACGTTTTTCACAATAAACACAGCAGTAGTCACTTACATTTCTGGAGTGGACTCTCTTTTGTGTTTGAGGAGTGGCATCTGAAATGTGTTCTCAACTCTATTATAGACTGGATTTCCTCCTGTACCATCTCTCATATTCTTTCTGGTAGTCTGTCCCATTGCTGGCTGATCTGGGCAATTAAGTCTGTGCCTATGTGGTGTTGGATCACATGCATTTGTCCTGGATTTGGGGAGAGTACATCCCCCAAATTCTCTACTAGCCTCTAGGCTTCATGATTTTAGGTCTGGCTGAGCCAGTCATCCACTGGGCCAGCATTCAGTTCCTTTAGAATTTTAGGTCCTAAGTCCAGAGTTCCATCATCAACTTCCTCATATGTCAGAGGATCTGGGCCCCTTTAGGATATTCTGGGTCACTGTGCAATACCTCTCAGTCTTTCCAGGGTTTCAACAATCTAACATGGTAAATTTGTTTTTCCTTTTTTTTTGACCAGTTATAAGACTTTGAAATCAACCTGACCCATCTTTCTGAGGGCCTCATATGGTCCCTGCCATTTAGCTAGAAGTCCCTCTCAGAGCTAGGCAACAGAAGCAGAACTATGTCACCTGACTTGAACTCCCATAGCCTAGCTCCTGTAGTCATAGTGCCCAACCTGGGTTTGCTGTGCTTCTATTAATTGTTTTTTGGGGGGAGCAAATCTACCAACTGTGTCCAATTTTTCTATCATTTGTAATAAATACTGGGGCACATTAGGTTCAAAGTGTGCCTATTCTTCCCACATCACTTTCATGAGATCCAGCATCCCTCAAGGTTATCATCTGTACAACAATTCAAATGGCAAGAACCTAGTGGATGGCTGTGGCACCTCCTGAATGGCAAAAACTAAATGAGGTAACAACTCATCCCAATTTTTTACCTAGGCTGATACAAATTTAGACAGCAGGGGCTAGATTCACAAAACATCACAAAGCACAGCACAAAGATTTGCATTGTGCTTTGCGATTGCCCAAGTGTCAAAAGTTGCTAGTCATATTTGGATAATGCACCTGCACTATCTGACTATGAATAGGACCAGGATGAGCAGCACTAACAGCATTACCACTACTGCTAACCCCACTAGCAATACCTCAACATGCAGCCAGGGGCATGGTTCCACAATGAATAGTGCAGGTGTGCTATTTGGAATTCACAAAAACAACCATGTAAATGAGCCCACTGGGTACACAAGGCACTATGTGGACATCTGTATGCCAATTATTGGTCCATTTACATAGGCTTGCTGGAGTTTGGCATGACCCACAGTCCCCACCCAATATGCAGCCCTATGTCCCTGGTGCTAGTTGCCCTCCCCAGTGACTGCCTGCCTGATTACAAAGAAATTAAGTTTTCCATGTGCCAGTGTTCTTCTCCATGATTACTGGCCCAAGAATACGGAAATATATTTCCTGGTGTTAGTGGTCCCCCCTTAATCACCAATTACTGGCCTGGGTACAAAACAATACATTTCTCTAGTGCTAGTGGTCCCCCTCGCAGAACACAGGCCTGATTACAAATCAACTAAGATTTCCTGGTTCCAGCACCCCCCCATGATCACCAATCACCATACTGAGTACAAACATGTCAGTGTTTCTGGTGTCCGGTGATCCCTTCCACCACCATATCCCATGCCAGTATAGTTAAACATATTTCCTGGTGGCTAATGGTCCCTCTCCCCACCCGATGCCATGCCTGATATTGTTAACATAGTTCTTGGCAAAGCACGTACATGTGTGAAAAATTGATGAGGGCTCTCAGGATGATGTCTGCTGTAATTTTGCATTAATAAATGTTTTAACCTTAGTCCAAGTTTGGATTTTTTTTTGGTCCAGCCTGTTGAGCCCAGCTCCTGAGGTGATACATATGATAGAATGAATACTAGTGGCTCCAGGAATTGTCTCTGTGCTCCCTAAAAGAAGGAACTTGTATCTGAGAGGACAAGGACTCCTGCCAGCTGGCAGGAGTAAACAGGACTTGTCTAGACTTGGGTTTGGCTACCTACACCCCCATCAAAGTACTGTAGCCCATAGTCTCTAAAGTTATAAAAGAAAATCTATATAAATTTTGCACAAAAGCAACAACAAAGGCAAAAAAGGAATTGTCCTCTCATACTCCTCAGTTACATAATATGCCTAATGAAATTTCATAGAGTGTGCCAGAGATAATTGTAAAACAGTATAAACTTCAGACTAGCAAAAAACATGTAAGACAATACAAAATTGTCAAGTCAAGAGAATTGTACAAGACACATATTATTTGGTCCGGTGGGAGACACAAGTTGGCTAAAATTGGACCCAACCAATAGCATCTTTTGCTGTGGTACAATGGGCAAATAGCAGTGATGTATTTTAAGTTGTCATCAACTTCAGTACCACATTTATAAAATACTGTAGTTACTCTGGAATGTTTTTGAATACAGTGTATATAGTTAGCCTCATAAAGTTCCATTCTAAACCTTGTAATTATTTTTTGTTGATATTGGTTGGATAAATAAATTAAGTAAGGTTCTAAGCAATGGTGAGTTTTGAGATGCTTATACCATCTGTACAATTGCATGGAAGCAATTTTTGAAAGATCTTCATTAATTGCAATATCCCAAACTCTAATCTGGATTTTACTAACTAAAATAAACTTGGTTGGTTAGCTTTGGGAATAAGTGCAAAAAAGGTCCCAAAATTATTTACAGAGAAACAATCTGGTGGAACTGAAACATACTATGACTACTTCGGTCTAATATTTTCAGAAAACTCTTCATGGAATAAACATTTGAATCTGTTGGATAACTAAAACTTATTTACTCACGAATTCTGTATGTAAGCATTTTAACTGATTGTTTATAATAATACATATGTTATGTATATGTTTTGTTGTATTATGTGATATACTTTTATGTATTTTTGTGTTGATAGTAACTGGATGCTTGTGAAAATGGGCAGAGTTGCTCACATGCCTTTCAGTATAAAATAAAAAACAAAACAAAACTAACAATTTCCTGTTCGAGTCTAACATAAATTTCTTGAAGTAAATTTCCCAGGCCCAAAGGGAACAGAAGATCTTTGATAAGTCTGATAGATAGGAAAGGTAAAATCATTCTGGGTGCACTTGATCTGCTCCTCAAGACATTGTCCAGACATGCATTCCTCTGGTAGGAGAAAAAGGTCTCGAAAGGAAAGTTTAGTGTCTTTCTTTTACAAAGAGAACAGAGAAATCTGGCCTAGTTCAGCTCTTAGAACCTCTACTGGAACTGAATGCAGTATAGATAAAATGTAACAAAATTGTTTATTCTGAATAATTTCCAGTGATGTACCATTGGAAGAACCCCAAATTTCAGCAGCATAAAGAATGCAAAATTTAATTTTTGCATTTGTAACTCTGAGAATGCCCTTAATAGTACCCGAGTTACAATTGCATTTCTTGAAAGCATTAAATGCACATTTTATTCTGGTTTCCAACAGATTCAAATGTTTATTCCATAAAGAGGTATCTGAAAACCTTAGACCCAAATAGTCATAGTATGTTTCAGTTCCAACAGATCGATTCTCTATCAGTAATTTTGGGGCCTTCTTGCACTTTTTTCCAAAGATAACCAATTTAGTCTTGGCTATATTGATGTATAGATTGCCTTGATTTGATTTGATCTGTTTATACGGTTTAGTCCATGGGCCAGGCAATTCATTTACATGGTCGACCAGTGTGCAAAACAGCAAAATATAAATAACATCATAGTATTTGAAATACAGACACTGTATTCAAATATATAAAAAGGCAATAGCACAGTACACATATAAATAATGTCACTGGGGCTTAAAAACATGAAATTATGTTAAGCAATTGACCTAAAGCAATCATATACTTCATTCATATTCTACAATTTCCTCAAACCATTTTAAACCCAAGGATAGACATTTCCATGCAGTCAGATTGGCTCATAATGGAATTAAAGCATTTTGGTAACTGATAAAGTAAGGACCTCTGCCCTAAAGCAGTTTTCATCTTTGGTATATGAAAGTATGAAATACCGGACTTTCTGGTGTCAAAAGGATTAACATATTTTTGAAAAATTTGGGAAAATGATCCAGTTACTTTTCCCATAACAATTTATTTGCTAACATAAATGCAATGTATTCGTATTTCTGTTTAAGGGTTAGTATCTCTGCTGTTTTTAACATCTGACAACGATGGGCTTTTAATGGTAACTGAGTAATAAACCTAGCAATCTTGTTAAGTAGGACGCTAACTATTCCTAATAAACTGTCAGATGCAGAATGGTAGAACAGTAAACCATAATTCATAGTTGACAGTAAAAAACTTTGGGCTAACAATACCCTAGTGGCTGGTGTTAACAGTATATTCCACTGATATAAAGCTCCTAACCTTTGATGTATTTTTTTTACAAGGTTGTGAATATGTGCTTCTTAACTCAATTTGGACTTTATTTTCAGTTCTAAATATTTAAATTGATCAGCTTGTTCTATCCCCCTCCCCTTTCATAGTGTGTAAAGATAATTCACGTTTTTGGTCTAATCTCTTCTGATGGTCATAAAGTACCATGTACTTAGTCTTCTTTTCATTTAATACTAATTTGAGATCACTAAACTACTTTTGCATGGACAAGAAGTCTACAGCTAAATCTTGTTGTAACTGTTCAAATTTGAGGCTACTCGTGAGGATCACTGCATCATCTGCATATAAAAAAATCTGGGAATGGTAAACTGTGGGAAATAAATTCAAAAATAAACTAAAGAAAATGGGACCCAAAACTGAACCCTGGAGAATGCCCATAGTGATGGAAGCTGGGGGAGAGAAAGGCTACCATTGACCCTGGTGCACTGTATCCATTCTGATAGATAATTACCACACCAATCAATGACATCCTGAGACATTCCCAGGTGGGCAAGCTCCACTTTCAGTAGCCATGATTTACCAGGTCAAAGGCCTTGGTGATGTCCACATGAAGAGCAGCATTAAGATGCCCTTCGTCAAGTGCTAAGTGAACTGCACCAGTGAACCCCACCAAGGCCATTGCTGCACTGTGCCCTGGATGAAAACCATGCTGGGCTGGTGTCAGGATGTCATGGCTGGTGATGTACACCATCATCTGGTCAAAAACTGTTTGCTCCAACACCTTTGATAATAGAAACAAAGAAACATGGAATTTGATGGCAGGTAAGGACCACTTGGCCCACCTAGTCTGCCCAATGGAGATAAAAGTGAGATCAGTCTATAGTTTTGTACAATTGATGGATCACCAGTTTTCAATACAGGTACAACAGTAGCCTCTTCAATAGTTTTCATTAAATAATTTAACAAAGAGGTCCAACTTTCTTTGTAAGCCAAGTAATGATGTATAGAGCAAGACAATGTCATTAGCGTAAGAAAGAAAACTAGCAGTTCTATCAAATATCTTTGGAGAATGAAAGCCTGAGAAATCATTGAATTATTGTACAGACTGAACAATAAAGGAGACAAAATATGGCCCTGGCAGAATCCAAGATTTGTTATGATTTTAGAGGTTAAATTGCCAGACTGATTGCACTGTATCTGCACCCAGGTATTGTTGTGAAGCCTTATTAGAGTATCCAGCAAAAATGGATCTATACCTAATACCCACAGCTTATGCTACAGATGTTTACTGCTACAGTAATACTATCAAAAGCTGCTTTAAGAGCTACAAAACAGCAGAACAGTTTAGCTTTTTTGATGGAAACATATTTATGAATGATATGAGATAATACATAACAATGTTGAATTGTAGACCAATTGCGTCTAAAACCATTCTGTGCCTCATCTAAAAGATGAGTTTTATGAGCCCAAAACTCTAATTTCCAAAGTAAAATTCTACAAAATGTATTTTGTGATGCATCTAGAAGACTAATAGGTCTATTCATACTTAGGTCAGTAACTTGTCCCTTTTCATATGTAACCCCCTTGTTACCCGGGGTTACTAGAATACCAGTAAGACCTAGTGGTAGGTAGGGAAGGCAGCTTGTGAAACTCCAGTTAAATGGGTTTCACACTGTCTCACTCTGTTCTCAGTCTCAGCTGAGACTGAGGGATGACATCACCAATAGAACTTTCGCAGCTGCATGAGCCACATTGGAATCTGCAGCAAAGGGAGTTAGATAGAACGTTGGGAGTTTTCAAAGGAAAGTGCAGCAGTTTGTCTTGAGGAGTGGAGTGAGCTTGCTGTTAAGCAGCTCAGTAAAGGCTCTAGGAGCCTCAACCCTGACAGAGGGCTACTTTTCAGTAATAGGGTGTGTGTCTCCACCTTAAAGAGAGACACGGGGAGATTACTCAAGTGGTGGAGACCGCTGTTTTCGGGTCTCAGTGCCTCCTCTAAATTCTACTAGTGGAGGAAAAGCTGCCTGTTTAGTCCAGGATTTATTTTGGAAGATGGAAGATTTGTGAGTCGCCTGTGGGGCACCTGCAACTTAAGGGTGAGTGTCTGCTCTGGCTAAAAGGGCATATGTTTTCTTCACCCTGGGACTTGTGTGAAAATCTAGGGATTGAACTACATATTGGAAAGCCTAGAGAAATGGGCCAAGCAAGTAGAAGTAGTGTCAAATCCCAGAGTTTTGAGAGATGCAAATAATATGTAGAGGAGATGTGAAAGACGTCTACCCTAATCTACATTTAGAAGTTCAGCAAAGAATGGTTCAGTTTTCCAATGAAATGGCTGGGTATGGGCTGTGGGAGCTGGAGGTGGGTGGCCCCCCCATCTTTAGTGACCAGGTCCACCTCTACGGATTTCTTCTGTGTTTTCTACTTTGCCTCAGGCACTTGGCCAGTGATGGGGGAAGTACCCAGACGTGGGATTGTAAGGAAAATTCTCTCTCTAGGAGTCACAGACTCTAGTGTGGTTTGGGGAGCCACAACAGAATAATTGGTTCCTTCTTCCAATGGACTGCGGATTAAGTGGCCAGTGGGGGAGCCGGGCCAGTGGGGAAAACCCAAGTGTGCACAAGTCGGGCTGTGTACCCAAAGCTGCGTGCAAGTCCGGGCTGTGTGCCTGGTGGGTTCAGAGCCTGAGGGCTGGAAATGGTGATAAAGTGTTCTGTAGTCTCTAATCTGCATTACCAGGAAATGTAGCCCCATGGGGGTCCGTCTATGCTTTGTTTGTTCAGCTAGTATGTGAATAAAGGCCGCACTGAAGAATCCCATTCCTGGTTCTGGACATTACAGTTATTGCTTCCTGTGTTCGGATTTACTTGGGCACCCCTGTTCAGAGTAGTCAAACCTAGGCTCCCCTGTGCCAAGTAACCTCATCCTCCCCGAACCCAGGTCCCCACCAGGTACTGCTGTCAGCTTCAACAGCATGCCACCTGTTGTTTTGGTAAAAAAGGCAGGGGTGAGGGGTTACACATATATTTGGTAAATAATAATAAATAATAACGATAATAATTCTTTATTTATAAGGTGCCATTCAGTGAATCAAGGTACTTAACAATAAGTTAAAACAATAAAAAAAAAATAGTCATCATCCGTAAAAATTCAGATATCAGACAGAATAAGATCAAACATAGGCTTGGTGCCATAAGTGTGTCTTTAGGGCCTGTTTAAATCCCTCCATGGTTGCACATTCCTGTAACTGACAGGATAGAGAATTCCAAAGGGCTGGGAGCATGTACATAAATGTCCAGGCCCCAGAAGAGTTTAAAGAAACCCTTGGAATCTCTAGCAACCTCTCATCAGCTGAGCAGAGCTATTGCCTGGGGCAGTAAGGAACTAGAAGCTCTTTCAGGTAATCCAGGCCCTGTCCAAGTAGGGCTTTATGAGTCAGAAGTCCGACTTTAGAGGTGATCCTCCACTGCACCAGCAGCCAGTGCAGTTCGCTCAGCACCAGAGAGATGTGACAAGACTGGGGCATCCCCATCAGTAACCAGGCTGCAGTGTTCTGCACCAGCTGCAAGTGGCAGATATCCATCCCAGGTAACTCTAGACAAAGGGATTTGCAGTAATCAAGACATGAAGTCACAAAGGTGTGGACCAATATGGAGAGATCACCGAACGGAACTAGGTGCTTAATCCTGGAGATGTTCCTCAGATGGTAAACAGAGGATTTGATGACTGCTGACACCTGCGATTGCAGTGTCAGCCCCTCATCAAAAATCACCCCCAGGTTTCACACCCATTCAGAGGTATGGAGCTTGGAACCCCCAAGGAAGAGTCCCAAAGACAAACTCACCCCAACCCCTCTACTCAGTGCCCCGGGTCCACAATCAACACCTCTGTCTTTTCCGAGTTCAACGTCAGCCAGCTCAAATTCATCCAACCCTGGATTTTGGTGAGCAGTTGTTAAATACCCAGAGTACTCTGTGTTGGTCAGGTGCAAAAGAAAGGTAGAACTGGGTATCATCAGCATAGCAGTGAAACCTCAGCCCATACCTTCTTACAATGTCTCCAAGGGGAAGCATGTACACTGTGAACAACATGGGGGACAACACCGAGCCCCGAGGAACCCCACATGACAGAGAGACTGGGCTGGAGGAATGAATCCCCAACACCACGCTCTGAGTTCTGCCAGTGAGGAAAAATGTAAACCATCTGAGGACTGTACCTGACAGGCCGCAGATGAACCTTAGGTGATTGAGAAGAACCCCATTGTCCACAGTGTCAAATGCTGATGAGAGATCTAGAAGAACCAAGATAGAACATTTTTTCCAGTCCCTCACCATCAGGAGATCATTGAGCACCCAAACCAGCTCCGTCTCAGTACTATGCCTCTTTCAAAAACCAGATTGGAGAGGTTCACAGATGTCATGGATGGTCAAATGGTTCTCCAGTTGTAGGGCCACTACTTTCTCAATCAGTTTCACTGATAAAGGGAAGGTTAGAGATTGGTATGTAGTTAGCAGTGCAGTCTGGTTCCAAGGAAGAGTTCTTCAGGAGAGGTGTCACCACTGCCTCCTTCAGGGAGCTAGGGAACTCACCTGTCTCCAAGGAGTACCAGACTATCCATGCTAGGACTGGGCCAATGATATCACTACAACCCATAATTAGGGTAGTTGGTCCTGGGTACAAACTACAGCATGTAGGGTGCATACCCTCGGCAATCCGCATGACCATTATGAGCTCCAGCTGGTAGAAGGAACTCCAGGAAAACTGAGGGACAGTGACTGAGCACAGATGCAAAGCATCTCCCATACAGTGTGCTGGTTGGAGCTCCACCCTGATGTCAGCCACCATAGCTGCAAAGAATAGAGCAAGCTCATCACACTCTACTTGTGAAAAGGCTCTTTGAGTCTGTAGGCAGGCTGGGTTGCACAGTCTGTCTACAGTTCAAAAGAGCTGAGCTGGTCAATTTTGAACAGCCACAATATCCCTGGACAGGAACTCTGCCTTTGTACTGGTGATTGCAGATTGATAGACTTGATAATGTTTCATCAACCTAAGGCGGTCGGCATCCAGGGCAGACTTCCACCAGCAAAGCTCTAATCTACATCCTAGTCGCCGCATTTCCCTCAAGGTCCCATCGAACCAAGGGGACCGAGGGTGAAGGGAGAGAGGATGATCATGGATAGGAGCAATGACATCCAGAGCCACAGAGATGGCCTTATTATAGGCCATGACTAAGGTCTCTGGGTCATTGTTTGCCCCTGGAAGCACTGATAGGTCATATACCGCTGCTAGGCCTTTGGAGCTTACATCTCGTAAAGGGCGATACCTGACCATCTCCATAGGGATAGACCTACGAAGGGGGGTACAAAAACTGAAACCCATGATGCAGCGATCAGATCATCCATCAGGTTCTACCCCCAAATTGAAGGCATCGATTTCCCGGAGGAAGACTAGGTCAAGAGAGTGACCGTGTTTATGAGTAGCAGTGTTAACAATCGGTGTAAGGCTCAAAGATGTCATCAACTGGAGGAAGTGTTGGCCAAATTGTGAGAGTTCATCATCAATCCAAGCATTAAAGTCACACAAGACCATCAGACTGGGAGACTCAAATGCCATGTCGATGACGAAGTCCGCTACTTCCTGAAGGAAACGCTTCTCATCCCCGGGCGAGCAGTAGATAAGAGCGATCCTGCAGCCTACACCTGCTACTACAGTACACTCAAATGTCCCAGACTCCTCGACTGATACATTCATGAGGCCCAGTTTGATCTTTTTTTTTTACACAATATTCTTTATTGAGTTTCAGTTTTTCAGACAAGACATACATACAAAATCCCGGAATGACCCAGGATCCACAAACCCAAAACTGGTTGTGTAACCTATATACAGATATAACTATGTACATACACAGCGTTGGGGTTGACCCTCCATTGCACACAACACAATCTGACCAACAGAGTCCTCCCCGCCTGCTACATATAATACCATAAAGCCGGTAACTTGTTAACCTGGTTTACTTGAGGGAAACCCCCGCTGTGTCACCTGGAAAGAGAGAGAGAGAGAGCACCATCTATTTTTCACCCCAGCAAAGCATAGCCGGGAGCCTACTAGGAGTTCCATAAAACTACAAGAGCTAGACACAAACCTATAGACTGTGGCCTCTAGGTGCTATATATGGATCACTTAAACCATCTAAATTTACTACACAGAAGTCTTGTTACTAATCACAACCCGACAGACAGATCTATGTCTAAGTATTGCCGACCTGTAATAGATAAATGGTCTCTAAAGTCGACCATCCTTTATCATACAAACCCTTCCTGCCCTCTAAGCAGATAAATCTCCTAATTCTACCCAAGGCCCATATGAGATCCCTCACCCAGTGTCTATAGTTACAGCAATGATCATCTTTCCAATGTTTCAATACAAAATATTTGACTATGGCCGTCATCAATGTAGGTGATATTTAGGTGTGGACCCTGATAATTGCGACATATCACCTAAAATGCAGACTTCAGGCTATATGAATTCAGAATCGTCTAACATAGGATCCATTCATCATTTAATTTCTACCCAGAGCGACCATATTTTGCAACAATTCCACATGACATGTAGGATATCGCCTGGCTTGGCTCCACATCTAAAGCATAGGTCTGTCTGTCTCTGCTGTCTATCACATAATTTCTTAGGTACAAAATACATATTTGTGACAATAAAATACTGCATAATTCTGTACCTAGGTATAGGTATGTATCTGAGACCTCTCCAGATAACATCTCAAGCTAGTTGTTGAGAGGCCACTGCACCATCCCAGTATAGTACTTGTGCTGGGGACTTCGGACTGAGATAGTCCAATAACATCTTATGCACTTTTGACAGAGAGTTAGATGATAGATTTAGTGCAGAAAAATTTTCCCAGGTAAACGGATTTGTTGGTGGACCCCCTAGGTTTTTCCCAGTCCTCTCCAACATTTTGGCGAGCTGTATTCTTCTAAAAAAGTGCATAGACTCACATCTCGCCAGAAGGACAACCCTATTGTCTTTCATGATATCACTTAATGTGAGGCCCTCTAACTGGTCTGCCCAATGTTTAGTGATGACTTTACCCCCAATCAGAAAATTGGGATTTCCCAACACCGGCTGAGCTACTGTATGGTCCTCGCCTGCTCCCTTCTCTGGGAAGGTGTAAGAAACATCCACCAGACCATTACTATTTTATCAATTGGAGTCCCAGTTGCTTTACCAAAGCATCTTCCAAGATTAGCAAAGAGCAGCACCTCCAGTGATATGCCCAAATCTTTTAATAACTGCCTCTCCATCTGGAGCCATATCTGAGTATATGGCTCCCCCATCACATATATCCCAATGACTCCTGATACCCAGTTGACCCGCTACATAATACAAGTGGAGATCGGGCAGTTTAATCCCCCCCTTCATGCGGCAAACATAACACCTTATGTTTTTTCCTGGGGGGCTTGGAATTCCACAAAAACTCAGAGCGTAGTCTTCTAATTTTAATGAACCATGCTTTGGGGATATTATACGGGGCTAAATAGACCAGGTACAATAATCTCGGCATCAAATTCATTTTAACTAAGCCCAATCGTGCAGCAAAATTTAAAGGAAGTTTATTCCATCTAAGTGTATCCCTATTAATTGCAGCCAACATCTTATTTAAGCAATAAGGCACGACAGGGTGTGTGTTATTGTCTAATAACATCACTCCTGGGGTGGGTCGGAGTACGAGGTGCAGCCGAGTGCTTCCACCACCCCAGGAGTGATGTTGCTTAGACAATAGCACACCCTGGAGTGTCTTATTGCTATTATACAATGGCTCATTTTAAAAATAATAATAAAAAGCTTTAAAAATTTTTTTAACATTTTTATTTTTATTATTTTTTGAACTGGAGCCATATTTTGGTAATATGAGAAAAAGTAGTCCAGCAGGTGATGCTGTTGCTTATACTGTGGGATTTATGTAGGTGTGTTCCTCCCCCCCCACACACACACACACACTGTTGTTATGTGGTGACCTTTGCTCTAACATGAGATTTAATCTGTGTGGTTCCCCAGCTTGCCCTGGGACCCAGCGAAAATGTATTTTTTTTGTCTCCCCTGTGAAAACTAACAGAGTAAAAATGACAAAATAGCGGAGCTGCCTGGAGACTTCTGGTTTCCAGTGTTTGCTCCGTAACTGGACATCATTGGAATGTGTGAGTTACGGGACTGTTCTGGTTTTTATTGTTAAAGTGGTTTATTTGAATGGCTAGTGTATGTGGCTTTGGAGAGACTGCCATGGGCCTCAAAAGAAAGTGCGTTACATATTTGTTTTTTGTGGAAACGGCTGAGCGCGCACATTTTACTGGCATGGGGCAGCATCTGTGAAGTGAGAGACGGCAGCTGTTTTTGGTTTTTTTTTGGTGAAGCCGACAGCTTTTATCTGAATTCCTGAGACACCCATTCACTGAACTTTGTGTGTGTGGGGGGTAAGCCATGTCAGTTTCAGGGCATCGTCGGCTTCATGATGACTTGCGTTGGGAGGGAGGAATTTTACTGTGATGTGGTCATTTGTGTGCCTGGTATCAATACAGTGATGGTATTGTGTGATATCATCACTGTGCCAGGCACACATTGACCAATCAGAATAGAGGAATTTTCCTTGCCATTATATAATCATATTCGTAGCTGCGCCGGCCTCCATACAAGCAGTAATCCATATACCCAAATATTTGATCCTATCCACAGCCCAGTGTAATTGCATTGGTGCAAAGTCTGATCTACACACATAAGGAGTCAGAGGGAGAATCTGTGTCTTAGTCAGATTTAGTTTATAGTTTGACACTTTGGAGAATTGGCTTATAAGATCAACTGTTCTGCGGAAGCTTACCACAGGATTTGCAAAGTGCAGGAGTATATCATCCACATAGACCGTAAATTTTAACTTCCTCCCCGCAGTCAAGATCCCCTTAATACTAGCATTGTTGTTAATAGCAATTAATAATGGTTCCAAACATATATTAAACAGTATTGGCGAGAGAGGACATCCCTGTCTGGTCCCATGTACCAGCAAAATCTCTGGTGAAATATACCCATTACACATTACCCTAGCCATAGGGGCCGAATATAAATTTCTGATGTCTCTGAGAAGGCCCTTTGGGAAGCCCATCCTCTCCATGGTGGTAAACAGGAATGGAAGACAGACCCTATCAAAGGCCTTCTCAGCGTCTAGGGATATCAAGGTTAAAGGTAGTTGGGAGTCTGGCACATAGCTAAGTATATGGTGTAGTTTTCGAAGAGCATCGTGTGCCCCCTTCCCTGGCATAAATCCCACCTGCTCAGGGCTAATTAATTTTGGTGCAATGTTCAGGATTCTATTAGCTAGAATCCTTGTTAGAATCTTAATATCCTGATTCATCAAAGCGATGGGTCTATAGCTACTAGTTAGTTCCTTGGGTTTATCCGGTTTAGGGACCAGCGTGATATAAGCCTGGTATAACGGAGGGTGGGGCACACCTTCCTGCATTATACTGTTAAATAAATCCTTTAACAGGGTAAATATAGTACGAAGATGCACCTGGTAAAATTTAGCCCTAAGGCCATCCGGCCCCGGAGCTTTACCTGGAGGTAAAGCATGAATTGCTGTTATTATCTCTTCATCTCTTATCACAGCTGCTAGCTCATTAACCTGGTCTGAGTCCAGAACCAGTAGAGAAATACCATCTAGGAATGCCCTAATTTCCTTCTCCCCACCAACTTGCTGTAGTTGGTAAATGTCTTTATAATAGGACGCAAATGTATCCGCCATTTTTTGAGGGTCTGTAATGACAGCCCCCCCCCCACCTTATAGCTAGGATTGTTCTACTAGCTTCCCACTCCTTAACTTTAGCTGCCAGTAGATGTCCAGGAATGTCATCCTGCAGTAGATATTTGGCCTGAATCTTTTCAAGCCCAAATTCCGCTTTACTGTAATTAATATCAGCCATCTCCTGCCGTAAGCTTTGGAGTTCAGAGTCTATCTCAGCGGAGGTCCCCTCCTGAGGCGCCAAAGATTCAATAGCCCCCAGTAAAAATTCCTGTTTAGCTCTTCTCATTCTATTTCACCTTACCGCATAGCCCCATGCAATCCCTGTATATAATACCTTACATGTTGGCCAAGCTAAAACCTTATTTTGTAATGTAGGCAGTTGGTTCTGTATAAAGTCCAGTAAAGCATCCTGTAATTTACTCTGAATTGTAGTGTCTGCCAAAAGGGAGTCATTTAACCTCCACCTATAGGGTCGGGAAGGAACATTCTCCAGTTCCCAGGTCAATTGGATTGGGGAATGATCTGACAGAATCCGGCATTTGGTGGATATCTCCTTAACTTCCCGAAGTGCCTCCCCACTAACTAGAAAAAAAATCTGTTCTGGATTGACTCTTATGTGCTGCGGAATAAAATGTCATATTATTACCTCCGGCTGCATGGGTCCGTATAGGGTCAGTTAACTCAGTAACCTCCAATAATCTGGTCACGGATGAGGCCCAGTTCAGTCCTGAAATAGACCGCAAACCTCCTCTACGATACAATCTCGAGCGATGTTTCACTGAGTACCCAGCTGGAGTTGTGGCCTCCAATATGGTGCCAAAGTTCTCATCCAGCCAGGTCTCAGTGATGCACACCAGGTCCGCTGTCTCAACAAGATCTGCAATAATTGCAATCTTGTTTTTAATGGACCTGGTGTTACATAACACCACTCGAGCTGGATGGGCTTCCAGGGCTGCCCAAACTGCCTGCCCACTAATATTGGTGGTTCCCTTGAGTATGGAAACCAGGCATGGTGAACCACAATCCAGGTTCCATTTTGCCCCAGGGCATCTTCTGGATTTTACTACCCTGATGTGGTGGCTCTGCTCATTCACCCTCCACTGTTCACATCCCCTGACCCCTCTCCCTCCTGGCGAGCAATACCCAGCACTCTACAGCGCTGGTAAGTTGTAAACTATGGGAGGGGGATGAAAGGGCAGAGGGCGTGAAGGATGGTGGATAAATAGCTCACGACTACGGGGGCAGGCCCCCTACACATATTGATGACCCCACAAAAAAATACACCAAGCCTTCACAAAAGTTAAAAACAAACAAAACAACCCCAATCAGTTAATTAAACTAAACAAAAAAATTAAATTAAAAATAATAAAGAAAATAACAGTAAAAGAAAAAAAATGCTTCTATCCCTCTCACATGCGGAAAAAACAAAACCAAACCCACCACCAAAATCAAACAAAAAATAAACAGGCAAAACACCCACTCCTAAATCAACAAATATACTAAAAACAAAATCTTTAAAACATATAAATAAAACAGCACAGTCGTGTCCAGAACAACAGTTCAGAAGGCATAAAAGCCAGAAAATAAAATGACTATTAAATTCATAATTCTATAACTGTAAACAAAGAAAAATACAACTGAAGTCCAAAAACAATGGAGAAATCAAGGTTCCAATCCCCTATGGTCCTCTCACAGCCAGTGGAGGTCAAAAACTCTCAGGAACTCTCACTTCCTGGGTAAAGCAGATGTTAGAAGTCTTGATGATTTCTCAGCCCCCAAAACACTCTCACTGTAGTGGAGACTCAAAGGAAATAAACAATGTTTCCAAAGTATTTAACAGTTCCCAGAGGTTAAAAAAGGAAAGGCACTCTCACTGCCTTCCTGAACAAAACTATTAATGAAATAAAAAGGTCTGACTGTAATCTGGAGAAGGGGGGGGGGGAGTCCAAAGGGAATCCTCTTGCCGGTTTTTTACTTTCATATAGGAGACGAGATTGTAACTGTGGATCTTCGCCCAGGCCAACTCACCAGCTGGCTCATGGAGGATCCTAAGGGACCACCTGCCCCAAACTGCTGGCTACCTGGCAAGAATAGGGCCCAGTCCCTCACGTAGATGTGCACCCACAGAAAAACCCAGCCACAGGATTGGGACCACCAGCTCACCACTCCAAATTAAGCTGCTTCTTCAATGCCCATCAGCCTTTCCAAGTATCAGGAAAGTCTTTACCTTGTAAGAATCTATTGAATATATTTACGCAAAATAGCAGTCCACCAATTATGAAATGGTTTATTTTTTTTCTGGTGTCAGCCCCCGATCCCCCCTCCACAGAGGCTCAGCTCCTGCCACCTCCCCATGCCCAGGCTTACCTCCCTGGGTGGGGCTGCTGGGCGGGCACCCCCTCCATGGAGAAGGAGAGCAGTCCCTGGGATGCCATGTATACAGCATCCTCACTCCAGTTCACCCAAGTCACACTATCTACATCTTCGCAGACCATTTACTCCATAATAATAAAGATAACACCCCCTCATACGGCTCCCCTATTCATTGCTGGTTCCTACTGTTCCCCTCATACCTCCCTGTCCACCACCATGAATCATCTCAGTGATGTAAAAACAAAAGCCCAAGGGGGCGAGCTACACATACTTTGGGGCTTCAACTTAAACTGGCTCTCCAATGCAAATGCCAAGCTTTGCAACCTGGTAATGACACTCAGCTTATCACAACTGATCTCTGAACCCACTTGCCTAAACCGCAGAATGCTTAACCACTCACTTATTGATTGGGCCCTCACCTCCCACCCCCACAGAATACTTGCCTCTGGTCTCCTTCCAGATGCCCTAAGTGACCACCATATGATGTACGTGGTGAGAAAAATGTTCAAGCCAAAGGTGCCACCCCCCCACCATTGTAACCAGATCCTACAAATCCCTTGACCTTGCTTCCCTTCTCCATGACCTGGCAAATGCTGAATGGTCACCCATCCACCAGGCCACCTCCATGGACTCCACCCTTGAAGGCTTCAAATCCAGATTCCTAGCAGTATGTGACCACTATGCCCCACTCAGGAGGGCTAGAGTGAGAGGTACCCACCTCCCCTGGATAACTGCTGACATCACTGCCAACCTCAGAGCAAAGGACCTGGCATGGAGATCCTACAAAACCTCAGGCTCTCCCCTAGATCACCAAAAGTATTGCACACTTCATAACGCACGTACAAGTTGAACTCTTCAGGCTAAGGCCAACTATTTCAAAACTGCATTCCACACAAATGTAAACCATCCTGCAAAATTCTGAAAGGTGGTCGAACCACTTTTTTGCCAATCTTCCCAGCTTCCAGCACCCACCTTAAACATAGCTGGCTCCACCATCACTGGTGCACCAGATGTGGCCTTGGCATTTAATAACCTCTTCACCAGCTGCACCTCATCACTACTACCTTCTTTTACAACAGCACACACCCCTCCTCCTCCTCTCAGTCTTCATCCCCCCCTGCTCAAGCCCACTGTCCCCCCATATCCTTCACCTTCAGCCATGTCACCCCACTTGAAGTTCTAAACACCCTACTGACTCTAAACCCATCCAAAGGCAAATGCCCCTCTGGCCTGGACTCCAAAATGCTGTACTTATTGGCTCCTGCCATCACCTCCTTGCTAACTATACTCTACAACCATTCCTTCTCCCTAGCTTCCATCCCATCTGAGTGAAAGCATGCCTTGGTCATCCCCCTACTGAAAGGTGGCGATCCCTTGGTTCCCGGCAACTACCACCCCATCTCTCCTCCCTATCCTGGGCAAACTCCAGGAACACCTTGTCCTCTCTCAACTCTCCTCCTTCCTAGACTCCTCTCCCATCTTCACACCTTACCAGTCTGGCTTTAGGAAGACCCATTCCATTACCTCGTCCCTGCTGAGGCTCAGTAACTACATTCTCACTGCCGTGAACAAGGACCACATCACCTCAGCAATTTTTGCCGACCTGGCTAAAGCTTTTGACACTGTATCTCACTCTTTTCTCCTGACCAACCTTTCCTATGCAGGACTCTCTGATATGACTACTGATTGGTTCTGCTCCTATCTGGTAGGTCACCATCAGTCAGAATTGGTAGTGCAATCTCCACCCCCCCTCCCTATCTCCTCAGGTGTGCCACAGGGCTTGGTCCTGGGACCTTTCCTGTTTTCCATCTTCCTAAATGACCTCCCCACTGCCTGCCCACAGACAACCATTCATATTTATGCAGATGACATGGTGCTGTTTACATCCGGACCCTCAACTGCTGATGTGGCAACCACACTCCAGCAGGACTTCAACAGCATCCAGCTCTGGTTTCACTCCAACCAGCTACACCTCAATGACAAGAAAACTGTCTCCATGACTTTCAACACTAGGCAGAGACTTTTGAGGCTCTCCCACACTCCTACCTTGAAACACCCTGGATGGGGCCACACTGGAGGACAGCTTCTCCTTCAGATATCTCGGGGTCTGGCTCGACCAGCACCTGGACTTTTCTGCGCATATTGATGCCATCCACAAAACACTGCACCCCAGACTGGGTGCTCTTTACCGGTATTGTGGTAGTATCCCTCTGCCAGCTCACCACGCTATTGTACAGAAAATGATCCTACCAGTTATTGACTATGGGGATGTAGTCTACAGTTTTTCTGCCAAGTCCACCGTGGCCAGACTGGACCATCTCTTCCACTCCTTCTGTCAGTTCACCCTTGATTGCCCCTACTCCACCCATCACTGTATCCTCTATCAATTGTTGGCTCTTCCCTTGCAACAGGACATAGAAACATAGACCTTGATGGCAGATAAGGACCGCTTGGCCCACCTTGTCTGCAGATCCTATTTAACTAACAGCCTATTTCTTCCTACCCACCATAAAAATTGCCTTCTGTCTGTCCCATGCATTCTTGAATTCTCCCAGAGTTTTAGACCCCACAACCTCCTCAGGAAGGCTGTTCCATGCATCCACCACACTCTCTGTGAAAAAATACTTCCTCACATTGCCCCTGAGCTGTCCCCCCTCTATCTTTAAATTGTGTCCCCTTGTTCTTGCACATCTCTTTTTCTGAAAGATGCTACCCTCTTGGACTTTGTTGCTTCCACTGAGGTACTTAAACGTTTCTATCATGTCCCCCTTCTTCCTCCTTTCCTCAAGGGTATACATATTAAGCTCCTTTAGCCTCTCTTCATATGGCTTCTCTTGCAGGCCCTGCACCATTTTAGTTGCCCTCCTCTGGACTGCCTCCATCCTGTCTATGTCCTTGTGAAGATGGAGTCTCCAGAACTGGACGCAGTACTCCAGATGGCGTCTCACCAACTATCTGTACAGAAGGATAACAACTTCCTGTTTTCTGCTGGTGATGCCTCTCCCTATACATCCCAGTATCCCCCTAGCCCTCCCTACAGCCTTCTCACATTGCTTGCCAACTTTAAGGTCATCTGATATGATTAGCCCCAGGTCCCTTTCCATTTTTGATGTCGTTACTACCTCCCCCCATTGTGTAATCTTCCCCTGGGTTTTTGTTTCCCTGGTGCATTACTTTGCACTTCTTAGCATTGAATCCAAGCTGACATACTTCTGACCATTCCTCCAACCTTGCCAAGTCCCTTCTCATCCTTTCCACGCCTCCTTGTGTATCAACCCTGTTGCAGATCTTTGTGTCATCTGCAAAGAGGCATACTTTTCCTTCCAGTCCCTCTGCAATGTCACTTATAAAGACATTAAAAAGGACTGGAACCAGTACTGAACCCTGTGGTACCCCACTAGTAACCCCTCTTTCTTCAGAGTGGACTCCATTTACAATTACCTTCTGTGTCCTGTTGTTCAGCTAATGTTTTACCCAGGCTACCACCCTGGGACCCACTCCAAGGCTGGTTAATTTGACTACTAATCTTTTGTGTGGGACTGTGTCAAATGCCTTGCTAAAGTCTGGGTAGGCCATGTCCACAGCCCCTCCCTGGTCTACTACTTTGGTCACCCAGTCAAATAAATTAATTAGATTCATCTGACATGACCTTCCCGCTGTGAACCCATGCTGCCTTGGGTTCTGTGCCCCACTGGCCTCTAGGTACTCAACAATTTTTTCTTTCAGAAGTGATTCCATCACTTTCCCTACCACAGAGGTCAAACTGACAGGTCTGTAGTTTTCTGCCTCTGTCTTGCTCCCACTTTTGTGAAGGGGAATCACATCAGCCTTCTTCCAGTCCTCAAGTACCACACCATCCTCCCATGATTTGTTATAAAGGGCAGTCAGTGGTGTCACTAGTTCTCTGCTTAATTCTTTTAGAATTCTGGGGTGAATTCCATCTGGCCCCATTGCTTTGTCCACCTTCAGCTTTAGGAGTTCTTTCAGAACCCTTTCTTCTGTGAAAGGACTGGGATAGACCCCCTCTCCAGAATGCTTCTGTTAATTGGATTAGGCACCTCTCCCACTTCCTCTTTTGTGAATACTGAACAGAAGTAGTCATTCAGTATCCCTGCTTTTTCACTGTCACTCTCTGCCCACCCACCACCCATTCTATTCAGCTTCACTATCCCTCCCTTTGTCTTTCTACGCTCCCTGATATACCTATAAAAGGTTTTATCCCCCTTCTTAACCGAGTTAGCTATCTTTTCCTCAGTTTGTGCCTTTGCTATTCTGACTACCATCCCTGCTTCCTTCTGCCTTAACTGGTACAGTTCTGTGTCCTGCTCCTTCTGTGTTTCCTTATACTTCCTAAATGCTATCTTTTTCTCCCTAACCTTCACCACCACTTCTTTTGAGAACCATAGTGGCTTTTTCTTTTGTTTTGATTTGTTTATTTGCCTCACACAAAGGCTTGTTGCCTCTGTAATGGCAGTTTTGATATTTCCCCATTGTTACTCCACCCCTCCTTCTAGCCTGTTTGCTAGTGCTTTTCTAAGGCACTCTCCCATCTTGCCAAAGTCAGCTCTCCTGAAGTCCAGAACCCTCACTTTTGTATGGCTTGACTCTGTAGCTGAGTTTATCGTGAACCACACTGTTTGGTGGTCACTTGTTCCCAGATGGCTACCCACTTCTAGATATGAGATCCTCTCACTGTCCCCATTTGAGAGTACTAGGTCTAAGATTGCTCCCTCATGAGTAGGTTCCAAAACTAGCTGTCTGAGGCATGCCACCTGTAGGGCATCAGGAATGGCCCTGCTTTGGGATGTGGCTGCAGCAAAGGTGCTCCAGTTAACATCTGGCATATTAAGGTCCCCCATCAATGGTATTTCCCCTTTCTCTGCCATCCTAAGTATGCCTTATATCATTTCCTTGTCCTTTCCCTCCCCCTGACATGGAGGTCTGTATATAACCCCTGTGAGGATTGTGGTGCCATTTCCAGTCTCTAAGGTGACCCATAGTGCCTCCTCTCCTCCCTGTTTACTCTTTTGTTCAGTTGCTTTTATCCCTTCCCTTACATAGAGAGCTACTCCCCCCCTCTTCTTCCCTCCCTGTCTCTCCTGTAGGTTGTGTACCCTGGTATGTTCACATCCCAGTCATGGTTCTCTGTGTATCACGTTTCTATGACTGCTACAATATCCAGGCATCCCTCTTCCATCAAGGCCACCAATTCAGGGAGCTTGTTGCCCAGACTATGGGCGTTGGTACTCATTACTCTCCATTTCTTGATGGCCTTACCCCTTTTTACCCCATCCCTGTCCTTACTGCATTTGTCACTTTCTCCATTTACCCCCGCGTCTCCCTATTGACATCTCTATGTTGGTGTCTACCTCACTTAGTACCCTGATTTTTTGGGGGGGCTAGGATTTCTCTGCTCCTTTCCAGTGCCTCCCCCCTTGGCTAGTTTAAATGCTTGCCAATGAAGTATTTAAACCTATCACATAGGATCCTGGTTCCCCTCCTGGATAGATGCAGTCCATCACACCAGTATAGGCCTGCATCCATCCAGGTGGACCCCCAGTCCCCAGTGAAGCCAAATCTCTGAGCTCTGCACCAGTTTTTCAACCACTGATTGAATCCCATGGTGTGGAGCACCCTAGCCTCATCTGTGCCATAGACAGGCAGCACCTCTGAGAAAGTTACAGTGTGTGCTATTTGTCTAAGGCCCCTCCCCATCTCCACAAATGCTTCTTGCACTGCTCTGGTCCCTTTCTTAGCCAGGTCATTTGTCCCTAGGTGAGCAATGACATCCAGCTCCTCTCCTGTGCAGCTGCTCCTGTTATCCTTAGGATTCGCTCCCTGTCCCTCCAAGCCATGGCGCCAGGCAGGCACCTTACCTCCCTCTCCCCTTCCTCCCCCAGTTCTACCTTCCTAACAATGGAGTCCCCCACCAGGAGTTGTTTCCTTCCCCTGTGGGGTCCCATGCCACCCTCCTGTGGGTCTCCTTTGTGGAGGTTCCCAGCATCCTCCTTGGTCTTCACTGTGGGTGCCTCCATAGAGGAACCACACTTTTCCAGAACAGCATAGAAATTGTGGAGAGGTACAACTGGAGGGATGCACCTCTGTTCCACCACCTCCCTGAGCCCACTGTGGTCCAACCGCTCCTCTTTCTTGGCAACTTCTGAGGCAATGGCAGTGACTCTGGTGGTCCCTGGGTGGGAGAGGAGGTCCCACAAATCCTGGCCAACTCAGCCTGGAGATGAGCAACCTCCTCCCTCAGCCCAGAGAGGTGCCTGCAGATGGGACAACATTGCATCCCCCAGAATGTCTTCTGGAAGACTGCTGCTCCACAGCCACTGCACTGCACCACTCCCATCATGTCTTTTTTCTGGCTCTCTAACTGTTGTTTGGAATACTTACTCTTTCCTCTGTTTGTTTATTTTCTTTTTTTTTCTTTTTTTCTTTCCCTACTTACTTACTGCATCTGTGCCCTTTTAGCTTCAAATCTTCCTGTTCTAAGACAAGAAGTTCCTATATTTCTCAGTAGTCTCCTTACTTGCTCAGAGTCACACCTCCAGCAGCTAGGGGGGGACAGAGAGCTACTCTTGCCCTTCTAGGATGGTGAGTCTTTGGTGGCTCCGTGATCACTCACTTCCTGCTCCCAAACTGGACGTTCCTGTTGTCAGTGAAATCCTGTGCCTATAAAAGTAGAACTAGTTTAAGGTGGAGGGGTGGAGGGGAGGGAAGGAGGGTGATATAGTCCCAGTAGAGAAGTTTTAGTTATACCAGTAGCTCCTTCCTCCTGGTGTTCTGTCTGTTCTCTGGCAGAAGCTATCTAGGGCAGTGCTTAAATCTGGTTTTACCCTGGCTTCTTCTAGCTAGGCCACTCCCCCTACTTTGCAAATCTTTCTACGCTTAGTTAATTTCACAGATAACAATTCCCTTCTGACACATGTGACAAGCGCCTAGATAAGTACACAGATAATTTACTTCAACTACCTCTGACAAACACATTAACTCTTTTTTTTACCCTAAATTGAAGGTCCCCGTACAAGATTTCTAGTTCTTAGTCCCAGTAGAGAAGTTTTAGTTATACTAGTAGCTCCTTCTTCCTGGTGTTCTGTCTGTCTCACTGTGCTCGCCTCACAGCCAAGTTCTGGTCACAGTCCCTGCCTGATTACCTCTCCTTGGTTCTCTCTGCCTCCTCTCAGCCTTCCTACACACTCAGGAGCAGTGATAACAGTCTTTTCTCCATCCCACAAATGTCCAATGCAGCAGGGCAGTCTGCTTTCAGATATAGTCTTCCTAAGCTGTTGAATTCCCTCCCTGCATACATTCAGCATGCCCCCACAACCCAGTACCTCAATGCACATCTCACTACTCACTTCTCCTCCACTTGCTCCTGTGACTAACCTATACCCTGCCTCCTCCAGCAACCATTTAAGTTCTAGTTTATCATACTTTATGACATTTGTTGCTTATCCTACTCCCAATGTCCCATGTTGTTCTGCTTGTTCTGCTTGTGTGATACCTTGTCCTGTACTGTCTATATTGGTTTATTGTTATTAGCTTATTATATTTGTATATGTATAATTATGTTGATCCTGCACACCAATTCTATTTATGGTACTCTCACCTCTCCCCCAGGATGCATCTGGAATTGAGTGGTACTCTGCTCAGCATGCCTTCCTGGTAAAACTCAGAAAGAAAGAAAGAAAGAAAGAAAGAAAGAAAGAAAGAAAGAAAGAAAGAAAGAAAGAAAGAAAGAAAGAAAGAAAGGACAATGGTAGCTTGCCTTGGCTTACCCCCCCAGGGTGGGGCCACTGGAGTGGTGCCTCACCTGGTGGACAAGGTAGGCAGTGGAGGCAGCAGAGCAGAACTTCACCCTTTGAGGCTGGCATTGTTGTATGCTGTATCGGGGCAGGGATGTGCAGTGATGGCCAGCATCTGTCCCGCCCTCCACTGATATGGCACTGGCACTGCTGCTCCTCTGGCCTTCATTAGGAGTCCTTAGCATGCTGGATGCACAACCCCCATCCCCGGAGAAGGAGCGCAATCCCTGGGATGCTCAATCCTTCTCCCACGGTCAGCCCTCTGGTGTCCCAAGTCCATTCCCTAACCTGGGTCATTGACATCACAGATGGATGCCCTGCCACTATGCTGATGGACCAGCAGGAAATGCTTTATAAATATCAACTAAAATTTAGTCAGGGCCTGGGGCTTTGTTAGCTTTAATTGATAGAAAAGCTTGGATAATTTCCTCAGGAAAGAAAATGATTTGTCTAGGAAATACATAGAGCCAAATTAGATTGTTCAACTTGGCAGATATTGATTGTCTTTGATCTTCTACTGAAGAAAAGTATAAGGCCTCAAAATGAGCAACCCAGATTGTGGGCGTAATGTAGGCCTCAATCTTTGTAGCGTATTGGCTATAACTAGGGCTGTACATTTTTCAAGGCAAAAATTGCTGTTTTTCATGGGTCCTACACGGGAAAAAAATCGCTCAGAAATAACTATGAACTGAAACCACAGAATATATATATTATATATATATATATATAGTATTTCAAATTTTAATATCAAAAATATCTGGTAATATTCGCTAAAACATTTAAAAGCAGTTCAGAGCAGTACAGATACATACAGAAAATACCATTTGTGTATATGTAAAAGTTAAAACAATTAAAAAATGCTCAAGATATTGAATTTTTCTGCAACATTGAGTACATTTTTAAGTTCCCATGCTTAATACTGTGTCTGTTATCTGTCAGCATAGCATCGTACTTTGAGAATGAACACTCCACCCTTGCGCTATGCACCAGGACACTCAAGCAACTAAGTGCAATGTAAGATAGATTTGGAAAGTGATCCAGAGTGTCCTGCCAATATTGCACAACAGTCCTGTTACCCATTACCCGATTGCATTGAATATCTTGAATGTAACTTCTGATCTTAGCTTTTGCTTGAATGTTGTCCTCGAATGCAGGTATGTTTTGACAAACCTCCACTTCAGAAATAGTAGCTGTGGCTAGACGTGCAGGGTTAAAAATTCTAGATGCCTCAAAGAACTCTGATGCTGACTGATTAAACCTTCCATTCCCAGACATGAAGGCCCAGATATTCAAACTGCTCCCAAAATGTGCACAACAGCAGGAGCAAGCACAATTCAATTGCGCATATGCGCAACAGACGCGATATTCAAACATGGAGCAGAACAAATTGCGCAAGCAGCCAACGTCTGAATATCGCACAAACTGCGCTATAGCACAACCAGGAAGGGGAAGCTGAGCAGAAAGGTTGCGCTATAGCGCAACAAGGGCAGCACAGCTGAGCAGTCCAGAGGTGCCATAGTGCAAGCAGAGCCCCACCCCCCCAGCAGAGCAATGGAACTGCACAACCAGGGAGGCAGGTTGGGGCCCACTGCCAGCCATGCCACACATGGGCACAGGAACACACTGCAGAACCAACAAGACACCTGCACACCCCAAGCACAGCATCACTGGGGGTGGGACGGATGATCTACTGGCCCATGGGGACAAGCCAACAAAGTACAGCAGGGCCATGATGCCCCAGCACAACCACTGGCAGGCTGAGACTGCCACACACAGGGGTTGACAACCACAGTGCACATCAGCCCCCCGTATGCACAGCAAACCCTGCACCGTGACCCCAAGACACCACCCATGTGCAGTGACTGGCACTGCAGGAAACACCATGCATCCCCCCCGGCACACGTCAACCCCGTGTAGCAGAGAAGCATACAAGCCAGATCCACCCTGTGCACCCAGCAGTGGGTGGCAGCAGATGGCAAGACCAACAGAAAGTCACTGCCACACTGGAGATACCTCCCCATGCACACACATGCACACACACACAGACACACACACACACCCAGGACCATACCACCCCAGATGGCATGCACACCACTGCAACTGAGCAACCATAGCCAGCTGCAAATCAGAGACCAACACAGTATTCATATCAAAATATAAATGTATTAGAAAAATGTAAATTACAAAATCAACAACAACATAACTATTTACAAGGGGGGGTAGGGGTACAAGGTAGGGGTGGGCAAGGGGTAGGGATGAACAACTTGGAGAGGGAAGGCAGGGTGGGAGGGATGGGTGAAGTGAGGGAATCCGGCCTAAGGCCTAGCAGGCTGGTCCTCTTCCGCCTGGTGCCGTCGTGTCTGGCCGTGCCTCCTCCGGAGGCCATGGCGCTGGATGATGGTGAGGATGGTCCTGTTGTCCATGGACACCTGGGTGAGCTGCTGCAGTGCCCGCTCTATCCTCCAGAGCACAATGAGGCCTAGGAAAACAGGAACACAGTCAATGGCTGTGACTGACCACAACCCTGAACACCACCCAACCTGTAAGCCATATAGCCCAATGTCCCACACCTGTGATGGTATGCACCTACCCACAGTGAGCATGCACATGGCCAGCCCAACCAGGCGGCACCAGCTATGTGCACCACTGCACACACACACTGCCCATGTCCATCACAGCACAAACAAGGCTGTCAAGTAACGTGGCAATGTGGTGCGATGCCAGTTCCACAGCCATGTGCCCAGTGCATGCATGGACCACCAGTGACGCACACACAGACGTGCAGTGACACTGGACAGTGATGAATGTCGCCTGTGTCGTGCATGGTTGTGTTGTGCATGGCTGGTGGTCATGCCCACCCCCTCCAGCATGCAATAGCATCCATGATGTAATGATACTCACACTCCGCAAGCAGCTGTGGCTGCTGCTGCTGCTGCTGTGGCCCACCCCTCGCAGCACCACCGACCGCACCGGGGCCCTGCCACTGCCCCCTTCACCCTGTGCCTGCATCCTCTCTGCCCGGCCTGTGGGAGACAAATGTTGAGAAAAACATCAGTGTGACTCCAAAGCAGACTGCCCCCTGCCCCAGTAAGAGTGTCTGCCGACACAGCCAGACCCATGCATCTCACACCTACACACACTGACACAGCCAACCATGTCAGAGCCATCACCCATGCACAGCCACCAAAACACACTCACACCCCTACAGAGAATACAGGTGCATAGATGGTACACCCACCTGGCCTAGGCACCACGCCCCTCCTGGCACGTGACCGTAGCCGCTCATGCAGGTCAGGCTCCCTCCTGCGGAGGTCACTGTACCTGTGCCGGCACTGCTCAGCAGACCGGTGCCGCCCAGTGACCCCCACCAGGTCATTGGCCACTTGCAGCCAGACCTGGGTTCTAGCCATGGTGAGGGGCTCCTCACCATACAGTGCCCCATAGTGGGGCTCTACCAGGGCCACCAGGTTGGCCACCTCCACTGGGCTCCATTGCACTGCCCTCCTGCATGCCATGCTTCCAAGTTTACAGCAGGCAATATGGCACCCCGCAGCGCGGCAACCCCACGTGGAAATGTTGCGCAATAGACCATCATTGGTTCCAATCGCGCTGTTCGTACAGCGCCGTCGGTCCACATAGTGCTGTCACCAGACAGCGCAATAGGGCTGTACACATGGCAGCCAAACAGTGCCAGGGGGCAAAGGTTGGACACCAGGTCAGGGGTCTATGATGCAAGGCCACGCACAATGCCATCTGATGTCTACGCATCCTGCGCGACCGACCACCTGCGTGACAGTGCCACAGTGGGCTATTGCACAGTAGTGCCACAGCGCCATGTAGTGCCCAGTGCTGCAGCACCACTGGCACAATGGTGGTCATGGCCTGAATTGCCGATCGCGCACAGCACGTCATCAGCACGGCAGACGCCTGCGTAAGCTACCTGGGCATGCGCACTGCAGTGTACTGCACAGTCACAGATCTGCGCTATTGGCTCAGCCGGCTCAACCAGAGTTGGCGAGTGCTAATGGCGCGATATTCAGCCGACATATGCAAATCATCTGATCAGCCATTCAAAGCGCGTCAGGCGCGATTTGCATCTCTATTACAGTTGCTCCACCCTCATTTGCATGCATTGCGCTATAAAAGTGAGAAGTGGGCTGCGCTGGCCAGATTCGTTACTGCAGGTGAGAGGTGAGTTGCATGCTGTGGGATGTTCTGGACAATGGGCATGGGATAACGCTGTAGACTGCACAGTGACAGGTGTCCACTTCCACCCATACAGAATGCCATGACCGAGCAAAGCCAAGGTGAGGGTGAGGATGGTGGGCGAAGGAGGAGGAGGCCCAACTTCACCACAGCAGAGACTGAGGCCCTCTTCCAGGCCTACCTGGAGGAGGAGGCACTACTGAGTGGATGGTGGGCACCCCCAGGCCCATGCGGCTGCATGGGAGGGGGTAGCCTGGGCAGTGAACCTGCATGGAAGCCACCAGCGCTCCGTGCAGGAATGCAAAAAGAAGATTGGGACAGACCACAGGAGGGTGAAGGAGAAGGTGGCAGCCCTCAGGGCAGCACGTGCTGGCACTGGCGGGGGCCAGCCAGTGGTGGTGGAGCTGACCCCGGCTGAGGACCGACTGGCTGCATCAATGCAGCACAGTGCTATTGAGGGCGTACCAGGAGGTGGATTCCAGACAGGTGGAAGCCCATCACTGCACGGTATGACATGGTGGTGGTGTTGGGGGAAGGTTGATCACATGCACTCACATGTCCTCTCTTTCTGTTACAGATCCTGTTCGTCTTCAGGGGACAGTGGTGGTGGGTCCAGGCAGTGAGGATGACCTGCTGGACATGGAGGAGGGTCCATCCACCTCTGTCACCAGCCAGCATGTACTGCACCAGCATGCACGCTGGGCTGCCAACTCTGGTGTCGGTGATTCGGGTGTGAGGGGTGCACAGCCTGTGTCTCAGCAGTCTGGCATGCAAGCATGCCAGCACGCTGTGACTGTGGCTGTAGCTCATACCTGCACCATTGATGATGCAAGGACTGCAATGGGCAGTGACATGTGTGTGTCCCATGACGGACACACAGCAGGCCAGCACGTGCCCCTGGGCCTTGCTGGTTCCTACTTGTGTGCCAGCATGTCGGCTCAGTCCCAGGCTGTGCCTGTCAGCACCGGTGGGGCAGCACCGGTGGCTGTGCAGGTGTCTGGCACTGTTGCAGCCACAGCGGTGGAACGAGTGGTCCCTGGGGCACAGCGGTTGGAGGGGCAGCAGCAGCAGTCACCCACCAGGTCTGGGGGTGCAGTGTCCAGTGGTGGCACATGCCCGCCACCCTTTGATACGCCCATTCCTGGTCCTGGCAAACAGCGCCCACCCTCAAGGGGTGTTGTGCATCAGGACCTTCCACACCCTGGGGAACAGGATGCCGTTGTGGCAGAGTACCCATTGGATGAGCACACCCGCCTGCTGCGGGAATCAGTACAGCAACAAAGGCGGGTTGCAACATCTGTGGAGGCACTGTGTGCAGCTGTGGAGCGGCACAGCAGGGAGTGTGCTCTGGACTGTGCAGAGATGGTCCGTATGTGGATGGATGTGACCGCCCCCATTGACAGGCAGACCCAGGCATTGGTCGCTGTCTTGGCTGCATTGGGCACACACGCAGGTGCTCCTGTACCACGCACCCCACACAGTACGCTCTCCACTCCCCGTTCCCGGTGTCATGCGACACCAGGTCTGTCGATGCTGGGTTCTGCTGTGGGCATCCCAAGCACCCCTGGTGCAGGTATGTTTGGCATCCTACAGACCCCAGTGCGGACAAGGTCGCGATCGCGCAGTGGGACCCCTGATGGTCCATCGGTGCCACCCCATGTGGCCCCTGCTCAGCCTGCCAGTGCTGTTGGGTCACGGTGGGGCCGCCCACACATCCGCGGTGGCCGTGGAATGGTGCAACATGACTGGCCTGTCTCCCAGTGTGGGCCCTGTCTGCTGCTGCCCTCAGTGGCACTCAGGCCATGGTGGGCAGTGCACTGGTGGGTGCCCTGCCCATCACGCCGACATACAGACCACCTGCACACCATCCCAACTGCTGTCCACAGGTGCATGTGCATGATGATGCCTGCATTGTACTGTACACCAAGGTGCAAGGTGCCCAGCATCTGACACACGTACTTGGACAGTACAGGTGGTGGTGTGGTCTGTGGATCTGTGTGTTTGCCATGTCTGTTCCTGCTCTGCTGTGCACCTGCCCATGTACGCTTTGTGCCTGGTGTGTTTGTGTGTGTGTGTGTGTGTGTCCATATGACTATTCGCCCCTCCCTGATGGTGTGTTTGTGTGCCTGGTCCCTTCCACCCTCCTTGCCGTCATGCACCCCTGGTGTGTTACTCTGTGTGCCTGTGGGTTGCGCCAGGACAGTGTTGTTTGCACATGGCCCCTTGACTTACCTGTGTTGTTCATAATGCTCCTCCGTGATGGTGTCCCGGTGCAGCTGGGCCTGCCGGATCAGTCGGGGGTCCCGCTGTCCAAGGGGGGGCTGCACATCACCATCAACACCGGCGCTGCTGGCTTCCCCATCGCTGTCCCCCTCTTCAACCTGTACGACTATCCCACAGTCATTGGCCGTGTTGTGCAGGATACAACAGGCCAGGAATATCCCACAAGCCTTTGAGGGGCTGTACTGTAGGGCACCGCGGAGGTGTCTAGGCATTGGGCTTACGCCAGGCATCCCAAACACCCACTCAATGATGTTGCGTGGCGGCATGTGCCTCATTATAGCGTTGCTGCGATGGGGTCATGGGGCACCGGTACGGTGTGAGCAGCCAGGGATGGAGTGGGTATCCGCTGTCACCTGTGTGGAGATAGTGGAGATCAGCCTCATGTTCAGGTCCATATTGCCCATATCCCTGTGTGCCACTACCATGGCACCTGTGGCATTCCCACCCTTGCCCCGAGTTTGCATTCCCTACATGCGTACTGACCCACTAGATGGCCTGTGGGGATGTCCCCACTCTCAAATCGATGGCACAGTGCGGACTGATGCCATATGAAGGCATCATATGCTCCACCAGGGTGTGTGGCACAGACATTGATTATACGCCTAGTGGCATCACACACCACCTGGCAGTTGACACTGGGGAAGCCCTTCCGATTCATATAGGTGGCCCCATCGGGGCCAGGTGGCATGCGAATGGCCACATGGGTGCAGTCTATGGCCCCTAGCATGCTAGGCATACGTGCTACCCTGTGGAATGCCTGCATGTTTGCTGTACGCTCTGCCGCGATGCTGGGGAAATGGATGTGCTCCGCAGCATGTGGCAGCAGTGCGCTGAGGAATTGGGTGAGGATGCGTGACGTGGCCGACTGTGTGATGCCTGTGGTGTCCCCTGTTGGCCTCTGGGAGGTGCCCGTGGCGAGCAGGCACATGCAGGCTGTCACCTTGGTCTCCACTGACAGAGCATGGCTCCGTCGTGAGGGTGCCTGCATCACATCACTGCACAGCTCACAGAGCCGCCTCAGTATTGCCCTGTTCAGGTGGTACCAGCCCACAATCTCTACATCTGTGTACAACTCAAAGCTGATGTGGGCACGGTACTGCCTGTTGGGGGCGTACAGCCGATGGGCCCCTCCACGGCCACATCCCCCTGCACCTTGCATTCTCACCCCCTCATTACAGCTTCCATGTGGAAGCTGGCACTGTCCATCTCCCTGGCTTGTGCCCCCTGGCTGATGTTGCTCTGTTACCCCCGCTGTCCTGACTGCTACTTCCACTGCACCGGGCACCCCCCGCTGGCCTCTGCAGCCTATGGCCCACACTGCTTCCCTTGCCTGCCCTGGCCTGTCACTGTCTGTCTTTCTCTCTCTCTCTCTCTTCCCTACTTGGCATCCCTGTGGTGTTCTGGCGCCGCTTCCTTGAGCCTTTTTATTTTGGCTCATTTCGCTGGGCGCAACTTCGGCTGGTCGCTGTTACATGACAGTAAGTCTTTGGATATCGCATTGCACTCTTTATGCATGGATCCACCCTCAAGTTGCACATGCCATCATTTGCATTGCGCTGTTGCTCAGCATGTTTTCAGTGGTATACTGCCTCCTGCTGAATATCGCAGAATGGCGTCTTTGGACTTGCGCAACTATTAGTGTATGGCGCAACCCCTTTGAATATCCCACCCGAAGTCTTTAATTTTTGGGGGCACACATGGGCAAAGTGTTTTTAGTAGGGAGGTGCTCTGCTTTTTCTGTTTTAACTTCCATGAAAGTAACAAAGTCCAGGAGCTCATCAAGTACAAGGTGAGCTTTTACCTCATCTCCCTCATACTTCTCATTTATTTAATTCAGGCTGAATTTAACACAGTCGGCAGGTGGCTCATGCGAGATTCACAACCTCCTCACACGTTGCACTCTCCTCACTAAAAAAAACAACATATTCCTCAAGGTGAGCTGTGTGATAGAAAACTGTGTGAAACCATGTATTCCACCTCATGATCGCAGGTGTAGGTGGAAAAGCTGTTTACTGGGCATTTGCACTTAAGAATTGTTTAAAATGAGCTCTTCTGGCAGGGCAGGCAGTAAAAGCTTTTTTAACAGCCACTACAAACTCATTGACATCAGTGTCATTTATCCTCCAAATGTCACCTAATAAATTTAAAACATGAGCTGAGCAAGTTACGTGGACAGCATTTAATAAAACATGCTTAAGACTTTGCTGCCAACATGTATTCATGTATATGACGTTGTGGATTACAAATGAATATGCTTTTGTGTATGGGATTTTATAGCTCTATAAGCTGTGAAAAACAGCTCGTGACAAGGTTTTGAAGTTTGTTGCTTCAAGCACCACATAGTTTAACAAAACAGGTTCAAGTTTACTGTCAGTGTTTTCTTGTGGTGGGTTAAGATTCAGTGACAAAACAATAACATTTAAAATGTAATGATCCCGAACAGCTGTCAGTTCATCACCTACCATTGATATTGACATTGCAGCTGTAACTTTTTTTTTAAGTTCAGAGACATGAAATGAGAACACCTTAGGTAGGAATTCTCCCCAAAGCCACTGTCAACTCGGAATTACACCAACTGCGTTCAAATTCTCCTCCAGGAAAGTGTACAATGCTGGGTTGTCAAGTGCATACAAGGGGATGTTAGCAGCCACAAAACCCTCTAATAGATTAACCAGAGCAAGTTCTTTTAATTTCTTGCTTGGCAGAGGTAGTACTAAATGATTCCCTCACTATTACATGTTTCTCAACAACTGATACAGTAAATGACTTCAGTTTTCTTTTTTTTTTTTTTTGCAATGTGGGATCTGGCTTCTATGTGGGGGCCATAAGTTACTTTTCTTTTGTGGTCCACAGGTATATTACAGGTTTCATAAGTAATACAAAGCTTATCATGATCAATTAAAAAACTAATAGACCCAAATATAAATAAAGGAACCAGTACTATTAATCTGAATGGGGTTGTTAGAACAGACACAAATGAAATCTGTGATCACTTTTTACAAAAGTTCACTGACTTATCCAAATACTTAACTGGTATTGATTTTCCCTGTTCCTCGAGTGACTTAATATCTGCTCATTCTGATTTTAACAATTCCTATTGTTTCAGTACGATACAGCCTCAGCAAGTGCACAAGTTGTTGAGACAAATACCTATCAACAAAAGTGTGGGATCAGATGGCCTAGAACTGCAGTTCCTAAAACTTGTTTCTAACTTCATATACAAACCTTTGACCTCTATTTTTAATGTGTCTCTCATTACTGGAGTTTTCCCAGTGGTCTGGAAGCAGACCATTATCAAACCAATATTTCATTCTGGTCAACTTTATGATATAGATAATTATTGCCCTATTTCTAGTCTTTCTCCACTAAGTAAGATTTTTGAAAACCTGGTCAACTGCCAGCTGGTGGAATACTTGGAAGCCAAGGGCCTTCGCTCTCTGGAGCAGCATGGCTTTTGGAGGCTTCATAGCACTGGCACAGCACTGGCACACTTTACCAATCAAACCTTAAGATCAATGGATGCTGGTCTGTTGACCGGAGCAGTATTTATTGACTTATCAAAAGCTTTCAATTTAGTCAATCATGCCATGCTGCTCTGGAGACTGAGGAGCCTCAGGTTTTCTGAAATATCTTGTGATCAGTTTTAAGGTTACCTAGCTGCTTGACCAGTAAAGGTAAACTTGGTGGTGTGGAGTCGACACTGGGTGAGCTTCAGCACGGAGTACCACAGGGGTCCATATTGGGGCCCCTGTTCTCCGTGTTTATAGACCCTATCGTCATGGTTCCATCTTATTCTAGAATGTTGTTGTATGCTGATGATATAATTTTGTTCACAAGTTCTTCAAAAATAAGTGATATAAATGTTTCATTAAACCAAGATTTTTTAGCCCTGAACAGGTGGTTGTTAGAACATTACCTGATATTAAAAATTCTAAAAAATGGAATGCATTTTAATTGGCTTCACACCTAAACGGCATAATGTGGAATCCTTAACAATTAGTGATTTTGCAGGTAACATTATAAAACAAGTAATCAAAACTAAATATTTAGGAATAATACTTGATCCTAGCTTAACCTATTCAGCACATATCAGGAAAAAAAATAAAGTTTGTAAATCAAAAAATAGGTGCTTTATACCGAATTAAGGATTACTTAACCAGGGAAGCAAGAGAGATGATATCTAAAAGTGTATTACTGTCAACTTCGTACTACAATTCTTTTTTGTTTACTAAGTTGGCATTGAAGGATTTGGAATTAGTGAATAAATCCTTTAATTCCATCTGTAGATTTGTTTTAGCCAAACCTTATAAAATGCATCATTGTGTTTTATATAATGAACTCAGTTGGCTTCCACCTAAACTGGCTTATTCTTATAAACTGGGTTGTTTGACTAATAATATACTTGTGCAGGGCTGTAAATCTCCTTTGTATAGCTAGATTTTCTTAAGGGAAGCTACTAGGTTATTATGCTCAACTAATGTGCAACAGCATTGCTGTGTGCTGCCACCCACTGATGGGTCTTCGTGGTGGGGCTGGCTTGCATGGTTCTGTGGTGCACAGGGTTGCCGTGTCACAGTGGGGGTGGTGGCATGCATGGGGTTTCCTGCTGTGGTGGTCACTGCTCATGGGGGGGTGTCTGAGGGTCATGGTGCAGGGTGTGCTCTGCATTGGGGGGATGGTGTGACATGGGGTGGTCAGCCCTCCTTGTGTGCCAGTCACAGCTTGCCGGTAGGTGTGATGGGGCACCGTGGCCCGGCTGTGGGTTGTTTGCTTGTCTCCATGGGCCAGTGGTTATTCTGGCCCTCCCCAGTTGTGCAGTGCATGGGGTGTGGGGGGACGATGCCTGTTCTGCTGTATGTTCCTGTGCCCATCTGTGGCATGGGTGGTGGGTCACTACCTCCCTGGTTATGCAGTTACAGTGCTGTGCTGCTGGGGGGTGTCCCTGGTTGCGCTATGGTGCCTCTGGACTGCTCAGCTGCACATCCCTTGTTGTGCCATGGCGCATCAGATCTGCTCAGCTTCCCCTCCATAGTTGCGCTATGGCACAGGTGGTGCGATATTCAGTCGCCGGCTGTAGGCGCAGTTTGGCCTACTCTGTTTTTGAATATCGCGTCTCTTGCGCATATGCACAATAGACTTGCACTTGCTCCTGCTATTGTACACTTTTTGGGTGCAGTTTGAATATCTGGGCCCCAGTTCACATCCAAGAAACTTAAACTTCTGTAACAAGGTAATATTACTAATAAGAAGCAGGTTGCTAAAAAAACTGCCAAAAAATAAAAAATGCGAACTCATTTAGCAGTCGGTTACAGAAATGCTCATTGTCATATGGACTCCCTCTGAAATCAGTCAATTGGACAACTGCCTGTTTCAAATGATCACTTTATTGAGTAGATTTCCTGGCTCAGATATTCAAAGGGGTTGCACCTGGTGCAACTGAGTTATATTGATTTAACCCACGTGCACCCTGGCGGGATATTGAAAAGGCTGCCCAGCTCAGCGCAACTCCCGATGCGCTAGGGTGCAATGTAATGGTATGCAGTGCAGATGCAGGAGGCATGCCGATGCATATGTGGCACATCCCAATATTCATCCAGGGATGTGCGCCAAATATGCTGGCATAACCCTGCATTGCACCTGATAGAGGGGCTCAAAGTTGAGCCCCTGCAGAGTAGGAGCAACTCCTGGCCACCCAAAGGTAGGTTGCAATACTGCAGGGCACAACACAGCCCAGCCTTGGGTGGCCACCTGCCCATCGTCCACAAGCACTCACTGAACCTGGCCCCTCCAGCCACAATTGAATGGTATACATATAAAACAAAACCCTGGTAGTCTAGTGGCCCCCCCAGTCCCCCGATTCCCTGATAGAGTGTATGACCATCCGTGGTGGTCTAGTGGTTCCCCCTCTCACCCGAGTCCCCAGTGCCCCATAACATGTAATGATGCCTGTCCCTGGTGGACTAGTGGAACCCCCCCATCGCCCATTTGCCGCAATCACAGTATATTCATATTACTACATTCCCTGGTAGTCCAGGGGACCCCCACTCCCTCTCGAGTCCCTGATCATGGTAAAATGCACACATGTCAGTCCCTGATCCAGTGGCACCCCCACCCCACCCACCCACACAGGACCCCTTGCCCACCCTGGCCTTCCCCGTCATCGGCGGGCGGTTGCATCCCACCCACATACCGCATGGCCACCCGCTGAATGACAGATACAGTATGGGCTGTAAGCCCATTGGTCCCCTGTGTGGACCAATGGGTTTGCAGGGCATACTGTACTAGACAGTCCCAAATATGTGAATGAATAAAAAAATTAGCAAAAAATTCAAGCAGGATGCAAGATATTCAGGCTTCTGGTTCCACTTCTTTATGTCAAACACTAAATACTTTTGTCAGTGAAATATTAAAAGTGCACTTACTACTGAAAAAACATACATTTCAAATATGTAGTGGCATTTTTACCAGCCAGGGCTGTAAACTGACACTGTGCAGTCAATCCCCCTACACATCCAAGTTTGTAAAAATAGCGAAGACAGTGGATTGTGCTTCTTTCAGCCTTGAAACCAGTGCCATCCGGTGATAAGAAACTGGTTCTCCATTTTTTTTATGTTGGATGAAAATGCTATTATTTAGTGAACAGAAATTGTTGAAGGTGAGATAAACAAAAAATCCTGACAGCAGTGGAATAAAATGGGCCATTCTTCCACTCAACTCAACAATTGATGCACACCATCTACCATTTTTTATCATATGTGTTTCTTCCTAGTATTAACTTACAAAACAATAACAATTCCATAGATTTAAATTGAAATCCATGAATCATTGTACTATGCACATCCCTGAAGTGTGCACATAATGCACTATTAATATCCTTATTCAAAACTGCACAAATTGCACAAATGTGGTGTAGTATGCGACACTTCAGGGGGCGCCCAGTGCTTCCCATATAGACTGTCTCTAATAAACTTCAAACACATAAATAAATGAATAAATAAATAGCTAAATAAATACATCAACAAATAAAATAAATAAAAGAATAAATATACTGTTTCAAAGCACATCATTGTATAGTAAAGAAAGACAACTGAAGCTAACATCAGCATCATAAACAACAAAAGATACCATATGGGGAGAAGGGAATACAACACTCTCTGGCTATTGATGTTGCTGTTGGACAGAGTATTCTGAGAAATGAGGAGGCTGCACACTACACTGCTGAGGAGGAATGGTGGAAGCAGGAACACTTATACACTCATATATTTGCTTTAACAAGTATGACACCATTGCTGCCCCGTACTGAAGTTGTTTTTTTTGTATGACAAGAGCAAAGTGAAATTTAAGCATTCTTTCCAGGCCATCTTGTGCCTATCTGCTACTGCTTTATAAACTGCTTCCCTGTTGTTCGGGATACCCAGTCTGGAGTCTGTAGGTGGCAGGATCCTACCGAGCTTCCTGGGTCACGAAACCCCATGGGGAGTTAATGTTAGCAGTTTTCTAAACTGCTGGCTTTAAGATTTAAAAAAGAAAAGCACCTTGCAACCAGGAAAATAAAGTCTCAGTCACTCCTGAACTTTCTGTCACCTGATAAGCGCAGAACTGAAATTGTAGGCCCAAGCTAGAGGAGTTAACACTGCATTTTATGTATTCTACCAATTACATTATTCCATGTCTAATTCTGTTGGTATAAATGTGGGTTGGATTTTAACTTGGTTTTTTTTTGCACTGTGATGCAGGTTCTGTTTTAGCTGGCTATTTCACACTGTCGGAAAGTACTTTTATGTACTCTGTGTGCCTGAGCATCTTCAAGTCCTAATCTTGTTTATTTATTAATTTAGAATGTACTGAATGTAGAGTGATTCTACAAAGCTCTCACGACATCTAGTTTATACTCCTGCATGCTCCTGTATACTTTATATTTTTACATATGCTGGTTGTTCTGACTGCATTTGAAGTTTGTTATGCTTTGTTGTATTGTTGCAGTGATATTGATTAAAAGGGGAAAGCAACTTGATAAACTAACAATTTTTTAAAAAATATGGTACAATCTGCATAAACTTAATATATTGCAATCCAAACTTGTACCAATACTAATAACAACTAATAATAAATTAATGAGAGGTATACACTGCTGCATTCTTAAAAGAAAAAGACCAATTACAAGAATAAGTACAAATCCAACTCTGCTGTAAAATCTTAATTTATTGATTGCTGGTGCATGGATGCTAATCAGAGCAAAGTCCTCATGCTGACAACAATTGTCAATAATTAGGGCGCTAAAACTAATTAAGATAAAACAAGTTAATAATCAATATATATTAGATTGTAACAAAGTAGCTATCTCCTAGTTAGAGATAAATTGGTCTGGTAACTCAGATACAGTAGCAGAGACTCAATTTCAGTTTTATTTAGCGAACTCAGAATCAGCTTCAACAAATGAAAATTATTGACATTAAATTAATAAAGTATTTGGAGTCCTAAAATCTTACTAAATACCCATCAAATTATTCAGATAGCTTACCAGATTAAGACACTTGTCAACTTGGCATGTTTTGATGGAATGCCTAACTGACAATAAACAAATAGCACCGGTGCGGAGTCCTGACTTTTAGTACTGATCAGAACCTTTCACTATCGGTCAGATAGCTACACTGGATTTGGAAAAGACTGAAACTGACCAGCAAGATACATAGGCAGGAGACAAAAAACATAACTATAGTTTTCTTCCTTACTTTCATTAAGAAGCACTTTGACAGATAAAATGACATAAAACATTCTAACACCAGGTTCTTGAAATTGTCCCTTACAGACACAGCCTGCAAATGTGCTGGGATCCTTCCTTTGTTTAACCCATCTGATTTAGCAGAATCCAACATCAAAACTGATAAAAGTTTGGCAGAATCCACAAACTGCAAGTACAGGCAGCCACCACTAACTTCTAGTGACTGACTTCAATTGCTTCAAATGCCCCAATTGTTCTTATGTTAAAATTTATTTTTTGAACTTTTCTTGAATTCACTGAATTTGTTTGAGCTTGTCTGATTTTGTACCCCTGCATCTGTATTTGCTGTGAACAGTTGTCTTTTAATTTAGTTTAAGACAATTATCAATTACTTTGTACCTATTGTTCACTGTCTGCCTTATTGACCAATATCTCAGAAGTAACAACAACTCTTAAAGTTTATAGTACATAGGTAATAAATATAAGTTGTGACTAGACTCGTTTAATAGTTAACTAAGGCACAATTTAAAAAAAGCTGCAGCTATTATACCCATCTGGCATAGTAATTATAATTTATTTACTTATTTAAATATTCACATATATTATTGACTGTGGGATTAGAACAAAAGGATATTCAACTGCTTGAGAAAAATTGCCTATTGGAAATTGCTTACGTAACACCCTTGTCACCTGGGGTTTCTAGAATCCCACTTAGAACTAGTGGCAGGCAGGAAAAGACAGCTTGTGAGAGACCAGTTAAATGGGTTTCACACTGTCTCAGTCTGTTCTCAGTCTCAGCTGAGCAAGAGGGATGACATCACCATAGAATTCTCACAGCAGCATAAGCCACATTGGAATGTTGGCTGCAGGGATTAGGTTAGAATGTTGGGATTTCAAAGTCAGTCTAGAGGGAGACTCCAGAGAAGGAGGAGGTGTGCTGCAGTTGGCAGCCCCTCAGAGCCTAGCTCTGTAATAGAGCTACACCTGAAAGAGGGTAGTGTGTTCTCACCCTAGAGAAGAACACAGAAAAGACCAGCAGAAGTGGTAGAGACCGCTCTCCATGTTGTTTCAGTGCCCCATCCCTGGAGGGATGGGGGGAACAGCATTTCAGGGGCAATCCCCTAGCCCTGCTTGGAAATGGAAAAAAAGCTGCCTGACAGAAGAAATTGTACTTACGTACCAGAGAATCTGTGTTTTGTGAGAAGAAGCCCTGGGGCACCTGCATACCACAGTGAGTCAGCTCTGAAACAGAGCCCATGTGTTTCACTAAGACAGAGTTGTATAAATAATTGCCTACTGTGGGGTCGGGAGAAGACTAGCCAAGTACAGTGCTTTTAAATTTGTGTATGGTTTTGAAGCATCAGAGACAGTGGGGGTCTAAAGGCTGGACATAGCCACTAGCAGAACTTTTTGAGTCAGGACACCACCTAAAATACAGTGTAGAATATTAAATGTGTTGTACATTTCGAGATAACATCTACAACCAGTAGTTTCAAGGAAAGGTGTAGTTCCAAATGAATGGCTGGGTATGGACTTGAGAACAAGAGGTGGGAGATCCCCATCTGGAGTAACCAGGTTTACTTCTGTGGATTCACTTAGACACCTAGAGCTTTCTCCCAGGCACTTGGCCAGTGTCTTCAGAAAGTACCCAGACATGGGATTAAGAATGAGATTTTCCCTTTAGAGCTAGAAAACGCTTATGGGTTGTTGAGGGAGCCACCACCAAACTCCATGCCATATGGAAAAGTGTCCTAGTGCTGGCCGGAGTGCCATGCCAGGGAATCCAAGAGTAAGAGTACCAGTTCAGGCGTGTGAGCCCAGATGTGTTCAGAACCTGAGGGATAACGTGTAGTGAAGAAGATGTGCTCTGACCTCTGTAAATCTGTATTTCCAGTGAGCGTAGCTCTGTGGAGGTCCATCTTGCTTTGTTATTCCAGTGTTGATGTGAATAAAAGCCACAGTCTAGAATCCCTTTCCTGGTTTGGACATTTTTAGTTATTGCTTCCTGTTTCCAGAATTACTTGGGTGCCCCTGACCAGAAGTACAAACCTAGCCTTGATGCTGAGCAAATGTTTTCTCCCCGAACCTAGGCTAGCCCAAGTAGCTTGGCAGAAGACACCAGGAGAAAGGACTGTTGTGTGACTGGACTTCTCTACTGGGACTAAAGAAGAAGAACTTTTGTACTTGGACCTTTAATTTAGGGTAAAAAAAAAACTAACAAACAAAACAAAATAAAAAAGTGTGTGGTTGTCTGAGTTAACTGAACTGAATGGTTATCTGAACAGTTATCTAGGTGTAAATCTCAGGTGACTGAAATGACTTAATAGCTGTGAGGTTTAAATTACTTGTAGAAAGATCTAGTAAGTAGGGGGAGTGGCTTAGCTAGAAGGAAGCTACATTTAAAGACTGCCTTAGAAAGATTCTACTAATAGCTTGGCAGAAGACACCAGGAGAAAGGACTGCTGTGTGACTGGACTTCTCTACTGGGACCATATTGCCCTCCTTCCCTCCACTCCACCCTCCCATCCAAAGCTAGTTCTACTTTTATAGGCACAGGATTTGACTGACAACAGGAACTTCTTGTTTGGGAGCAGAAAGTGAGTGATCACAGAGCCACCAAAGATCCACCATCCTAGAAGGGTGAGAGTAGCTCTCCAGCCCCCTCTAGCTGCTGGAGGTCTGCCTCTGAGCAAGTAAGGGGTCTACTGAGAAATATAGGATATTCTTGTCTTAGAACAGGAGAATCAGGAACTTAAAGGGCACACAGGCAGAAAGGAAGGAGAGACAGAAAAAAAAACAGAGGAAAGAGTAAGGATTGCAAACAGTTAAGGGGCCAGAAAAGAGACTTGATTGGAGTGGTGCAGTGCAGTGGCTGTGGAGCAGCAGTCTTCCGGGAGAAGTTCTGGAGGATGCGGTGTTGTCCCATCTGCAGGCACCTCTTTGGGCTGAGGGAGGAGGTTGCTCATCTCCATGCTGAGTTGGCCAGGATTTGTGGGACCTCCTCTTCCATCCAGGGACCACCAGTGCCACTGCCATTGCCTCAGAGGTTGCCAAGAAATAGGAGCAGTTGGACCACATTGGGCTCAGGGAGGGTGAGGGTGGTGGAACAGAGGCACATCCCCTCCAGTTGTACCTCTCCACAATTCTTATGCCATTCTGGCAAAGTGTGGTTCCTCTATGGAGGCACCCGCAGTGGAGACCAAGGAGGATGCCAGGAACCTCCACAAAGGAGACCCACAGGAGGGTGGCAGGGGACCCCACAGGGGAAGAAAACAACTCCTGGTGGGGGACTCCATTGTTAGGAAGGTAGAACTGGGGGAGGAAGGGGAGAGGGAGGTAAGGTGCCTGCCTGGCGCCATGGCTTGGAGGGGACAGGGAGCGAATCCTAAGGATAACAGGAGCAGCTGCACAGGAGAGGGAGCTGGATGTCATTGCTCACCTAGGGACAAATGACCTGGCTAAGAAAGGGATCAGAGCAGTGCAAGAAGCATTTGTGGAGATGGGGAGGGGCCTTAGACAAATAGCACACACTGTAACTTTCTCAGAGGTGCTGCCTGTCTATGGCACAGATGAGGCTAGGGTGCTCCACACCATGGGATTCAATCAGTGGTTGAAAAACTGGTGCAGAGCTCAGAGATTTGGCTTCACTGGGGACTGGGGGTCCACCTGGACTGATGCAAGCCTATACTGGCATGATGGGCTGCATCTGTCCAGAAGGGGAACCAGGATCCTATGTGATAGGTTTAAATGCTTCATTGGCAAGCATTTAAACTAGCCAAGGGGGAGGCACTGGAAAGGAGCAGGGAAATCCTAGCCCCCCCCAAAAAAATCATGGTAGTAAGTGCAGCAAACACCAACATAGAGGTGTCGATAGAGAGAAGGGCAGGGTAAATGGGGAAAGTGACAAAGGCAAGAAGGACAGAGATGGGGCAAAAGGGAGTAAGGCCATCAGGAAATGGAGGGTAATGAGTACCAATACCCATAGTCTGGGCAACAAGCTCCCTGAGCTGGTGGCCTTGATGGAAGAGGGTTGCCTGGATATCATAGCAGTCACATAAACATGGTACACAGAGAACCATGACCGAGATGTTAACATAACCTACAGGAGAGACAGGCAGGGGAGAAGAGCGGGAGGAGTAGCTCACTATGTAAAGGAAGGGATAAAAGCAACTGAACAAAAGAGTAAACAGGGAGGAGAGGAGGCACTGTGGGTCACCTTGGAGACTGGAAAGGGCACCACAATCTGCACAGGGGTTGTGTACAGACTCCCATGTCAGGGGAAGGGAATGGACAAGGATATGATAGAAGGCATTCTTAGAATGGCAGAGATACTGTTGATGGGAGACCTGAATATGCCAGATGTTAACTGGAGCACATTTGCTGTAGCCACATCCAAGAGCGGGGCCATTCTTGATGCCCTACAGATGGCAGGCCTCAGACAGCTAGTTTCAGAACCCACTCATGAGGGAGCAATCTTAGACCTCGTACTCTCAAACGGGGGCAGTGAGAGGATCTCAGATCTAGAAGTGGGTTGCCATCTGGGAACAAGTGACCACCAAACAGTGTGGTTCACATTAAACTCAGCTACAGAGTCAAGCTACAAATGTGAGGGTACTGGACTTTTAGGAGGGCTGACTTGGCAAGATGGGAGAGTGCCTCAGAAAAGCACTAGCAAACAGGCTAGAAGGAGGTGTGGAGCAACAATGGGGAATCATCAAAACTGCCATCACAAAGGCAACAAGCCTTTGTGTGAAGCAAATAAACAAATCAAAATGAAAGAAAAAGCCACTATGGTTCTCAAAAGAGGTGGCTGTGAAAGTCAGGAAGAAAAAGATAGCATTCCAGAAGTATAAGGAAACACAGAAGGAGCAGGACAGAGATCTGTACTAGTTAAGGCAGAAGGAAGCAGGGAGGGAAGTCAGAATAGCAAAAGCCCAAACTGAGGAAAAGATAGCCAACTCAGTTAAGAAGGGAGATAAAACCTTTTATAGGTACATCAGTGAGCGTAGAAAGACAAAGGGAGGGATAGTGAGGCTGAATAGAATGAACGGTGGGTGGGCAGAGGGGACAGTGAAAGCAGGGATACTGAATGAATATTTCTGCTCAGTATTCACAAAAGAGGAGGGGGAAGTGCCTAATGCAATTAACAGAAGCACTCTTGATAGGGGGGTCGATCCCAGTCCTTTCACAGAAAAAAGGGTTCTGCAAGAACTCCTAAGACTGAAGGTGGACAAAGCAATGGGTCCTGATGAAATTCACCCCAGAATCCTAAAAGAATTAAGGGAGAAACTAGTGAAACCACTGGCTACTCTTTTTTATAAATCATGGGAGGATGGTGTGGTACCCAAGGACTGGAGGAAGGTGGATGTGATTCCCCTTCACAAAAGAGGGACCAAGACAGAGGCAGGAAACTACAGACCTGTCAGTCTGACCTCTGTGGTAGGGAAAGTGATGGAGTCACTTCTGAAGGAAAGAATAGTTGAGTACCTAGAGGCCAGTGGGGCACAGGACCCAAGGCAGCATGGGTTCACAGTGGGAAGGTCATGTCAGACAAATCTAATAGATTTCTTTGACTGGGTGACCAAAGTAGTAGACCAGAAGGGGCTGTGGACATGGCCTACCTAGACTTTAGCAAGGCATTTGACACAGTCCCACACAAAAGATTAATAGTCAAATTAACCAGCCTGGGAGTGGGTCCCAGGGTGGTAGCCTGGTTAAAACATTGGCTGCACAACAGGACACAGAAGGTAATTGTAAATGGAGTCCACTCTGAAGAAAAAGGGGTTACTAGTGGGGTACTGCAGGGTTCAGTATTTGGTCCAGTCCTTTTTAATGTCTTCATCAGGGACATTGCAGAGGGACTGGAAGGAAAAGTATGCCTTTTTGCAGATGACATAAAGATCTGCAACAGGGTTGATACACAAGGAGGCATGGAAAGGGTGAAAAGAGACTTGGCAAGGTTGGAGGAATTGTCAGAAGTATGGCAGCTAGGATTCAGTGCAAAGAAGTGCAAAATAATGCACCTGGGAAACAAGAACCCAGGGGAAGAATGCACAATGGGTGGGGAGGTAGTAACAAAAAGAAAAAAGGAAAGGGACCTGGGGGTAATCATATCAGATGACCTTAAGGCTAGCAAGCAATGTGAGATGGCAGTAGGGAGGGCTGGGGGTATACTGAAATGTATAGGGAGAGGCATCAGCAGCAGAAAACAGGAAGTTGTGATCCCTCTGTACAGACAGTTGGTGAGACCCCTTCTGGAGTACTGCGTCCAGTTCTGGAGACCCCATCTCCGCAAAGACATAGACAGGATAGAGGCAGTCCAGAGGAGGGCAACTAAAATGGTGCAGGGTCTGCAAGAGAAGCCATATGAGGAGAGACTAAAGGAGCTTAATATGTATACCCTTGAGGAAAGATGGGAGAGGGAGGGCATGATAGAAACTTTTAAGTACCTCAGTGGAATCAACAAAGTCCAAGAGGGTAGCATCTTTCAGATAAAGAGATGTGCAAGAACAAGGGGATACAATTTAAAGATAGAAGGGGGCGGTTCAGGGGCAATGTGAGGAAGTATTATTTCACAGAGAAGGTAGTGGATGCATGGAACAGCCTTCCTGAGGAGGTTGTGGGGTCTAAAACTGTGGGACAATTCAAGAATGCTTGGGACAGACATAAGGCAATTCTTGTGGGGGGTTGGAAGAAATAGGCTGTTGGTTAACTAGGATCTGTGGCCTATCCTGTAGGTAGGGAAATGGGCAGACTAGATGGGCCAAGCGGTCCTTATCTGCCGTCAAAGTCTATGTTTCTATGTTTCTAAGTAGTAGTTACAAAAAGGAGGTACCAGACTAGGGCTTACACTTATTTTTAGAAAACCTTATACATAAGGGAATAAATCTTAATTTATTGATAATAGTTTAGGTAGGGAATTTACACTATACTTGATACTGTTTATGGCTTATTCCATTCACCCCACTAGGATCTGGTGAATCTAATGAAATACTATAAGAGGAAACTGCGAGGTTGGGACTTCAAGAACAGGAAGATATTTGTTTTCATTTTTTCTACAACACCTTGGGCCCGATTCCAAAAGGGGTTACGCATGTCGCAAGGTGACTTGCACCAAACCCTATGGCACAAATCACATCTTACGACATGCATTATGCCCAACGCAATTCCAAGAGGTGGCCTGCCACATGGCACAGGCTGCCTGTGTCAAATGTGGCTTATGCCACCCACTACGCCCACAACCCCCTGCAACATGGTGCAAAGGGGATTCCGGCAATGATTACACCGGTATTCTAAGAGGGTAGTTGGTGGAATCACAAGTCATGATTCCAAGTGGGATCCAGTGGACCATGGCATAAGTACAGTTAGACCAGCTGCACACTGGTCTAACCATACCTACGTCTACTGGGAATGCACCACCAACCCTGCTGCCCCTCCAGCCAAGTCCCCATGGTCCTCCATGAGTGCCCATCCCGCATGATAGGGCTGCCCACTGTGGGCCAATGGCACCCCATGCCCCAACCCCATGCAGTGCCACATGGGGCAGTTTCCATCCCACCACATGCCAGGCACCCTAGGGTGGTCCTTTGGCCCCCAGCCCTGTGGGGCAGTGCCATGGTGTTGGGTTGCAGGGCTCAGGGGGCCATGCCTTGCACTGATTGCATTTTGCGGTCTGCAGCTTGCAGCACCCATGTCGGGTGCACCCTTCCCATAAAGCAGCCCTGTGGCTGCCACAAGTTGCAAGGCATAAGTGCTGGGGACCCTGCCTGTTCTGGAATAGAGCACACAGTCCCTGGCATAGTGGTGCATGTCGCAACTCGCTTATGCCTGCGAGTTATGACATGCATCTTGGAATCGGGTCCCTTATGTTTTGGACTGCCCATCTTCTTCCTTTTGGAAACACTCAGGAACAACAAAAAAGAATCAAGAACTAAGAAACAACTAAGACTGAATTCCACAACAAGAGGTGACAGTGTGATATCTTGTTTTCTAAAAGTCACTTGAGAATTTTTATGCTTCTTGGTCTTTTTTAGTCTATTAAAGTGTTAACAACTTCTCTTTCTGTCATTTATGTAATTCATTTGAAATATACCTTTCATTTATTAACAAGTACAAAACTTGCTGCTTTTGCTGGATTTATCAGTGAACATTTTCTGCTCAGTATATACTGTATATCATAAGAGAATTGACAAATTTAGTAGCAACCGTACTATTAATACTGTACTTGAAATAAGTGTGGTGAAATACACTTACATGTACATGAAATATATTTTCATTTTACATCATAAGATATGATACCAATTGGTGGTATTCTGGTGTTCAATTTTAACACAATTTAGAATTATTTATAGAGCTATTTAAACAAAATTAGATAATTTGCACTTTTAAGAGCCAGACTACAATCAGATGTAGGACTACATTATAGAGTTTGTTTTAGGACTTTAAAATTAGCATTGTTTGCACTTTTCAATAACACACTATCACCTAACTGTTGTGGACCTTTATTGTGCTAATATTTTTCTTATAGTCTACAAGATATTAGGGCTATTAAAAATACAGTTGGAGAAATAATTATTGGCACTATACAAAATACATCACAAATATTAAAATGGACACCAAAATAGAGGACTCATTAATTTAGGAACCCATATTAATAGATTTCAGGGAAACAAGAACAGTATTTCATATTAGAAATAACATATTTGCTAAGCACTTTAGGGAGATGGTATCCACCAGAAGTGGGAAAAATATTTCAATCTCCTTAGATGTAGGAATAAATGAAACAGCAGCACATGAACTATCAAAAAGTATTAGACCCCTTAAAAAATGGAGAAAAAACAGAAATAAATATAGGAAGGGGGATTAATAAAAAATACAAAATGTGACAAACAGTTAAAAATAACAGAAATTCGGAAAAATGTTTCCCGCTTAAACATCTCTCAACCCCATTTTCAGTAAATCACATACAGAGAGATGAAGGAATGGAACCCACTGCAGGGTCTAAAATAAGTATCTCTATGGAGGTGACCCCAAACACCATCACAGGATTCTCTGATGGCATTTCTTTGCTGACTTTTGGGGGTGACTCCTTGGAATCTGGAGATGAGGTCACTGAAGGTTCTAATACTGACAGCTCACCACTCATTTTTCCCCATATACTCAGTCTGACTATGAAAAGAGCCTTAATATTTCACTTGTTTCAACACCATTGGGTTCCTCCCATCTTTACCTACTAGAAAAAAATAACTTTACAAGAGAAGGTGAGACTAGATTAGTGTCCATTATGCAAGAACTTAGCACAACCATTAAAAGACTAAAAAGACTGTATACATTTTATGGTAATGAATCTAGAGGAAAATTGCCTGAAAATAAATCAGTGATGGATCCTGCAGTTAGGGATGTTATAACAAATACAAAACAAGAAATAACTGAACAAAACAAATCCAAAATACAGTATAGTAAGGAGTACTTTATGGGTGCAGAAGATTTTACTGCAGGTACATCAATTTCAAATAATCAAACATCCTTACTATGCGAACATAGTCAATTTGGAAAATTTGACTGCTCTCAAAGACGAGATATTTAGCTTGAGAATGGATGTATTTTATAACAGAGTATTATTAGACAAACTTAATACAAATATATCAGATCAAGAGGTAAATAACTTATCTTTTGTACAAAATGAGACAAAGACACCATTCAAACAATAGGAGAAAACAAGGCAATACAAACAAATCTCCCAAAACCATTTGATAAGAATAAAATCTGCAATTGCTGTATCAAGTCACTACCAACTGAGAAAAGACCAGAAAAGTCCACCAAGGTCAAACAGAATAAATAACTAAAATCAGTATCCAACATGAAAGAAATACATACTATAATAGATCTAAAAAGCAGTGATAAGGACAAAGAAACAAATGGAAGAGTAAAACCCAAAGATGCTAAAAAAGCTGAAAGGTCCAATCTGGTTGGAGGAAATCCATCAGGGTTTACTGACAACAATAACCCAACTGTGAATTATACTTAGGGTTTCTTAGGGAGGGAGATCAAGACAAACAAGTGTCCACTGGACAAATAATATTGACTCTAAAGGATTAAATGCAAACCAAACTATAGGAAATGATCAAACACATGCATTAACATAATTTGGGAATATATAAAGTCAAATATAAGGGATATGGAATACCTAATAGAAATTTATAGTATCTTGCCACTGAAAGTGGAAACACAATCTAAATTATCAAAATGGGTAAAGTATCTCTTGCATGTACCTGATAGTGCAGATAGGATTTATGTAATCAGATCCTCAAACAAAGATTACCATGATTGCATATTACTATATGGTGATGCAGAAAACATGGCACATACCATTTGACAAATGGAACCCCTACTGAAATAAAATGGTATCTACGTATATCGCCCTCAAAAAGTATCAAGTGCAAAAGGAGAAATTAAGGATACATCACTGGTTCAAGGAACAGTTACTGATGTGGGAGACAAAAAAAGGAAAATTGATTGTATAATAGACACTATTAGGAATTATGGGGAGAAGCAACAAGAGGACTGGGAGTGTAAAACAGTTACAGTATTTGGCTGGGAGACTTACAGGGTAACCGATCAATACCATACAGGAAAGACAGCACAGCATTTACTGTGCTGTGTAGAGTGCATCTGGATTTACAGTGATGAGGTATAACAGTGGTAGGGAATTACCATTACCCTTGTTGCTGTACGCTATGAATTTAGAGGGAACACGTTGTCATGTACTGGGGTGCCTGGTCGAGCAACTCCCATGGTGGAGTGGCCAGGGCACAAGCATATGATGGAATTGGAGATCTGGGACTGTGGTTCAGTTCCTCCCAGGTCTCCCTGTGCTACTACTTTTTGCATTTAAAAAAACAACAACAAAGTTTTCCTCCCTCCCAAATTTCTTCCCATCCCTGAAGTCTACCACCTACCACCCAGAGTTTGTAATATAAATTCTGCAGGGTGTGGGGTATGAACCTCCCAGCAAAAACACAAGAAAGCCCATTGTTTCTTAGGGCATGCACTGTGTGTGGGTGTGGTGGTCTGTGTTTTACCCGACCTTATTTCAGTGCACACACTTTTGCTTTCGGCATTCGTTGCTGCGCATTTTTTGTTTTAGGTGAGATGACCCCATACCAAATTCCAGGGAAGACTTTATAAGTGCAATTAAGAATGAAATACTGTACTTTATAGCGAGTTCTTAAACATCAATTTTGCTAGGGACTTCATAGGTGGGATAAGAGTACATAACAAGTACTTTGACACCTCACAGATTGATATCACTTTTAAAAATACTCAAACAGTGAAGGCCTTGATAAATGCTGCACCAAAATTGGATATTCTGGTAATTAATATAGTATCCTCTCAAATCTTAGATAATCCAATATATAGAAAGAAACACCATGAAGAGGATTCTCAGGAACTTGTAGGTAAAATAAGTTACAAACTAACAAAAGACCAGGAGGCAGCACTAAGATCAGATGGTTTTCTGATCCTCAAACATCCAGAGGCTGACTGACAGACAAGAGAACATGGATCAAGTACTAGAAGTTTGGAAAAGAGGCAAGAATTAAGGGCATATCTGATAGAAATAGCATCCTGGAATATGAATATTGAGGGTTTGCATTTAAAATTGCCTGACCCTGAAGTCAGGGAAGTTTTATCAACATATGATATTGTCTGTCTCCAAGAGACATGAATCATAGATGACCCTTCTCTTTTACTCAAATTATGAGATACCCGCTTCCAGAGGAAAAAAGTTTGGATGTAATAAAGCAGGATTAATAACTTACATAAAACATCCCTGGATCTTAAGATCCATACAAAAACAAGTGTATCAGACAGTACTCTATTGTTACAGTTAGAAAATGAACAAACTAAAGTCATAGTCATGAATGTATCCCCCACAACAAAGGAAAAGCAAATACTTTATTAATACAACTGGTACAAATAGTGGAAAATATAACGGAAGTAGCAAGCAATACTGCCCTGGTTATATTAGGCAATTTTAATGCCAGATTACCATCCCATTACTCAAACAAGGAGTTCCAACATGAATTTATATCACATTTGTCAACAGCAAACCCTAGAATAAATTATAGCAGATCTACAGAGGACCAGAGGAGTACGTCTCGTAGAAGGCAAATATACAAGATGATGAATGAAGCAAATATATGTGTATTAAATGGGAGACTTCTGGGGGACAAAGATGGTAAATACACTTATTTGAGTCCCTTAGGGGCTTCAGCTATAGAACTAGCATGGTGTAACATTGAAGCCCTAAAAATAGTACATGACTTTAGAATTATTAAACAGCTTGTATTAATTATTGAACAGATGGACTCCGCACACTATTCCATAGAATTACAGACCAAAATAAGCCAAACAGATATGGACAGTACTAACACAATATCAAACAATGAAACAGAAATAATAAATCAAAAAGTATCAGATGGCATAATGTGTCTTCTAATATATTCAAGTAACTTTTCTATTCAGAGCAATTATTTGATATAAGAACACAAATCATGGAAAATCCCAACTTTCAAAGTATATTCACACTGTGTGAAGAGATCAATTTTCTGATTAGATCACACTGTAAACTACCCAAAGAAATCTTCTTTGTAAAATTAAAAAATCTTGGTTTAACAAAAAATACAGGATAGCTAAATAAAAATTTAATAAAATTCCTAGATAATATAAGATTTTGCAAATAAAGGACAGAAGTCATAATAAGATACTATCCAATGCAAGAAGGGATTGCAGAAAGATACTTGAAACCAAAAGACAAAAACTTAATATAGTGCTATGGGAAAAATCGATATGGGCTGTAAATAGCAATGACAGCAAGCAATTCTGGAACTTGGTAAGTTAGGGCTATAATAATTACACAACAAAGCTAAAAGCATATATAACACCCAATGCATGGTTGGCCCACTTCTCAAAACTATATTTCTCCGATGAAGAGAAGAGTTTAAAATCCCAGACATCCCAAATATTAGCTATTAAGGATAAAGCAATGTGCCCTTTGCCAATTTGCATTTCAGATGATGAAGTTGTCAATGCACTTTCTCAGCTAGCATCAAATAAGGCTCCAGGACCAGATTAATCATGAGGACCTATATAAGGCTTTTATTGGTGGCTTCCAATTTTCAAAAATGTAGTTAACATTATTTTGCAGGGTCACGATATTTCACCTAGCTGGTTGGAAAGTATGATCTAACCCATTTTCATGAAGTGGGCCCATTTGAATCCCAAGATGTATAGGCCTATTAGCCTAATTGATGTAACCTCAAAAAATATTTTCAAAGATCATCCTAAATTGATTGCAGCTTTGGTTGAATGAAAATAATATTCTAAGTGAATATCAAAATGGCTTTAGAGCCAAGTGATCTACAATTCAACACTGTTACGTACTTTATTACCTGGCTTGGAAATATGTAAAAGTAAAAGGAGACAAGTTATAGTGCTGCTTTGTAGACTTTTGAGCTGCCTTTGAAAGCATAAGTCACGGTTTGTTGTGGAAAAAAATGGAAAGATTGGGTCTTGACCCTGTATTGCTGGACACTCCAATCAGACTTCACAGTGGTACATGGCTAGGATACAGTAATCAATCTGGACAAACAACCTCAGATCTGTAGACCAACTTGGGGGTTCTGCAATGACGCGTATTAGCACTGACCTTGTTTAATCTGTACAGTAATGATACTGTATCTTGGAAGATCTCTCAGATTTAGACTTTCACTCACCCATAGTTGCAAACAAAAGTGTGCCTTGTTTGGCCTATGCAGTTGATTTGGTATTAATCTTGACATCTCTTCTTGGATTACAAGGAAATTAAAACACTTTACAAGTTTATATAAAACTAACCTACTAAAATTAATAAAACTAAAATGAAAAAAAAAATGATTTTTGGAAATAGGATCAAAAAACACCTAAAATATGGATAGAACAAGAAAAAATAGACACAGTAAATTGTTATGATTATCTAGGAGCCAGATTTGACCAGAATATTTTTTGGAGGAGTACCACCAATACATACAAGCAAAAATGAAGACACCTACGAATGCCTTCAACATTTTCAATGCTAAACTAGGAAAAAGTACAATAAAAGGGGCACTGAAAACTTTCAATGCAAAATTAAAAATGAGCATACTGTATGCTTCTGAAACATGTGGATCTAATAATTTAAAGAATTTAGAAGTAATAGCGAACAAACTCTATAGACATATACTGTTGGTCTAACAATCGACCCCACCTGCCATCTTAAAAATGGAATTAGGACAATATTCCATTGCAACTCTAGCAGATGAAAGGTGAATTTTGTTTACATTACAAGAATTTTTTTTTACACGAGATGCGTTTACAATGTAGTGTCTCGAAGAGGAGATTAAATACTCATCAGAAGGCTAGAACCCATTAAATATACAGTTAATCAAAGAAGCTCTATATCCAGCTGGACTGGAACACCTTCTGGGGGATATTTTTCTGAAACCCTGGGATGAAATTGTACTGTACATTCTGTTAAAACTAGGTTCATTGACATAGATATATCTAATAACATTACATGTTTTTCCCAAATTAAACTTTTTAGGTGGTACAGGCAAATGAAATCTACCCACCAATTGAAATATTATTTGACTCATTTGTCTAATCCTAAAGCACGACGTCTTATTACAAAATTTAGACTTGAACTTCATTCTGCACAATATGTTCAATACATACAAAAAAGAGAGGGCATTATTTCCCCATACTGCAAATGTGGCAATAATGTTGAAGATGATCTGTCTTTCATATGCTAAAGGATGAAGTTACTGGCTAGGGGACATCTTAAATGGCCTTGGTGTCCCTCCCGAACAAAAAGTGATCTTTCTCTTCTGTAGTACAAATGTGATCATCCTGCAAAAATTTGTTGGATTCCTTACTACTGTACATTTGTAAACTTTGTTGGATATTGAGATAAGCTAAAAAACTTCTGGATATAATGTATCGATCGAACAGAAATTGATTATTTTTTATATAACTACACTGCACAAACTCTATCAACTGCTTTGAGTACTAGATGTAATATAACTGTGTATAGCAGTTTTATATGTGTTAATGTGTTAATATTATTGTAATGGCATTTGCCGATCTATAAAAAATGTTATAACTTTTTTTTTGAATAACACTGTGTGGCCCAGATATTCAAAAGGGTTGCACATGGTGCAAAAGTGTTGTGCCATGTGCAACCCACTGATGCGCCCTGGTGCAATATTCAAATGGGAATTGTGCCTGGCACAAATCCCGGTGCGCCGTAGCGCATCAGTAATGTATGCATGCACAGGTAGGGGGGGCATGCCCATGCATACTCTGCACAGCCTGATATTCAGCCTGGGATGTGCAGAACCATGCATGCGCAACCCCTACCTGTGCCAGCACAAAGTTAAGCAAAAAAAAAAAGGAGCAAGAGCTAGCTACCCACAAGTGAGCTGCCATATTGCAGGGTGCAACATGGCAGCTGCCACCCATGTGTGGCCACCCAAGCTCCGGCTGCACCTTCGTGATGGCGCCCCCCCATGCCCAATCACAGGCATCAGTTAAAGCTAAAATGGATCCTAAATCCCTGGTGGTCCAGTGGACCACTGTCTGCCTGATCGCGGGCTTGAGTAACAAATAAAGACACCTATATCTCTGGTGGTCCAGTGGACCTGTCTGCCTGATGATGGGCTTCGGTATATAATAAAGAAATCCTAACTTCCTGGTGGTCCAGTGGACCGCTGTCTGCCCGATCGCAGGCTTCGGTACATAAAAAAGAAATCCAATATCCCTGGTGGTCCAGTGGACCGCTTCCTGCCCGATCATGGGCTTAAGTGAAAGAATAAGATAACCCATATCCCTGGTGGTCCAGTGGACCTGTCTGCCCGATCGCTGGCTTAAGTAAAAGAATAAGATAACCCATATCCCTGGTGATCCAGTGAACCTGTCTGCCCAATTGCAGGCTTAAGTAAAAAAATAAGATAACTCATATCCCTGGTGGTCCAGTAGACCCCCCTTCCCACCTGCCCACTGTTCCCCACCACCCCACTTCCCCGGTCAGCAGCGGGCATCAGCACCCCACCCACCTGCCGCCCACTGACTGACACCATAGCTAGGGCTGTACACCCATTTGTCCACAGCAGAAGGCGTGCGTTATCTACACCCATTTTTCCCTTGAGGAAGCCAGCTTGTACAGGGTGAGTGATAGTGGGGAGCACTGAGCTCAGTCTGGTGGCGAGGACTTTTGCCATAATTTTAGTATCAACCGACAATAAGGCTATTGGCCGGAAGTTCGCACAGTCCAGTGGATCGGACGACTTCTTCAGCAGAAGAGTGATGATAGCATCTCTCATGGTTGGTGGGTGGATATGGTTTTTGTGTGAGTCTTAAAGGACCAATAGAAGAGGGGGGAAGATGTCTGAGTCAAGCACCTGATAAAGTTCCACAGACATACCATCCTGGCCAGGTGCTTTCCCTCATGCCATATTAGCCAAAGTGAGCTTTAACTCATTGCAGGACACAGGTGCCCCCAATAGGGTCACTTGCTCGGGAGATAGGGAGGGGAGTTGTGCATGATGACAAAACCCCAATAGCCTCTGGCCCATTTCCACTGGGTTTACAGAAGAACGGGACTGATACAGGGAATCATAGAAGAGCAGCATTGTTTGGTTCACATCCTTTGGGGTAGTGACTACTGAACCCGATGCAGTCCGGAGAGAATGTATCCTGGTAGGTGCCTGCTGTTTACGCATGCAGTAGGCCAAGAGTTTCCCAGACCTTTCACCACTGGCCCAGTATTCTTGCTTGGAGTGTAGTAGTGCCATTCGGCTTTTTGATGTAGTATTACATTAATCTGATATTTAAGGTTAAGCATTTGGCTGCATATATCCTTATTTACAGTGGGCTGCGGGTTAGCTTAGACCCTCCGTTCCAAGCTGACTAGTTCAGCCTGCATAGAGGTGAGATTAGCTTTACTTGTTTTATCCCTTGCTGCAGAAAAAGCAATAATGCGCCCCCCCCTTAGAACCGCTTTAAAGGCATCCCACACTATGCTTAGGGAAACTCCACAATCTGAGTTCAGGGAGAAGTATTCCTTCGTGGTGGAGGCCAACATCTGGCCAAAGTCTGGATCCTTAAAGAGCAGCGGGTTACAGCACCACCTGACTTCATGGGAGGGTTGTACAGAGGGGAGATATGATAGCCAGACCGGGGAGTGATCAGAGATCACTATTGAGCCTATCCCTGTGTCCATGACCCCTCTCCCTGCAACATCGTTCATCAACCAGTAGTCAATGTGACTGTGCGTGTGGTGTGGGATAGAGAAGAAAGTATAATCCCTATCAGTGGGATGTTCCTTTCACCAGGCATCTACTAGGCCCCACTCTTCCTGCAGCTCCACAAGGGATTGTCTCGCTTTAGGGCTGGCATGTGGAATGGGTGTTGACTTGTCTAGGAAGATGTCCTGTACCAGGTTAAAATCCCCTCCCAGTATAATGGGAAGGGAAGGGCCGTCTATTTGGAGTTCCAAAATTGCTTGGCTGACTGCTGGGAAAACGTCTGTGTGGTCATTATTAGGGGCGTAGATGTTACGCAAAATCAGAGCTCCCCCAGGTGAGGATAGCAGCAATACTAACCATCTGCCCTGTGTATCCTTCTTTACACAATCAATTTTCCAGGCTGAGGAGCGTCTCAGCAAGATGGCTACCCCCTTGGATTTTGTAGAGGCAGAACTAGCTGCCACATCACCTACCCAGGATTTCTTTAGCCAGGCATTGGATTTGGCTAGGAGGTGTGTTTCTTGAAGTGATGCTACTTCTGCCTTCAGAGACTTTAGATGCTGCAGAACTTTAGTTCTTTTGACTGGGTGGTTGAGCCCTTTAATGTTCCAGGACACCCATCTGCAGGTCTGAGATGGGGGAAGGGCGTGACCCCATTATTCCTCTCAGACAGTATAAAAAATGTGTACTTACTGTGAGATGCGAGGGAGGAGGAGACTTTTAGTAGTACCTAACAACTTGTCACTATACCTTACACCAGCTAGCATGGACCAACTCAGGAGCAGAATAGAAAGCGGTGGAAGCACTGCCTGAAGAGAACCAGAAAACATAATCATCAAACTTCAAACTGCTGCTACAAAACAGGCAAGAAGAAAAAATAGCAATCAGATTCACTTAGAAGAAAACCAAGTAAAATGCCAACAATCAACTGAAGGTGTTAATAAACCTCCAAGTGTCCGCTAAATGGACACCAAATATGTCTCAGCTATGAGAGTGGAGATCACTACACAAGAGGGTTGTAAAATCACCCTACAGCTGTGCTAGCTCCTGCTCTCAGTACAGGGTGCAGATAAGGAAAGTGTTCACTCAATCAGAGCTAAGAGAAATAGCCCATGCCAGGTGACCATCTGTAGTCGGTCACCCCGACTCAATGGGGAGGGTGAGGGTATAGATCCCACCTGTAGAATGCTTAATGCTTAAGGTAGGCAAATCAGAGTGCCTAAGTGTAACATAACAGAGGGGGGGTCCTTGGGGGGAGGGTAGGGGGAGGTGGAGACATCCACCCTCGAGTCACTGCACTATCTTTCGTAGAGCTATCCATTTCATATAACATGATAGGACCATGTTAGGTTCATGTAGACTAATTGCAGGTAGCAAGTGGGGGGGGACAGTGTACTCTTTTACGTATTGGTCAGTGACACACAGCAGGAGTGGCAGGGTACCCTTAAGACCCATTCAGAGGTAATGAGGGTCCGTATCCTGTGTGTGAGAGCAGCCCAGGTCACCACTTGCATAACCTGCTCCGTACATAATAATGGGAAGCAAAGGACGAAGGTAAACTGTTAAGAAGAAACAACATTAAACAACTTTTATCCAGAATTGAAAGTGAGATCAAGTGTTCGGGCAGTCAAGTATTCAAGTAATCAGTCCTTCGGCCAGCTCGGGAGAATCCCAAGGGAGTGTGCCAGCGTCGACGACCTTCGCTGCAGCCGCAGCATACGCACAAAGGTCAGGCTTAGTCAGATGGGAATCTTCTGCCACTTCGAGTGAGAAGGAGTCAGGGAAATCTGCTCAGTCCCCTATGAGCTCAGTTTCCATCGCCGAGCTAAGAGAAAGTTCAGAGTCCTTGGAATCGAGTGGAGTGGGGGGGTCATCCCTTGATATTTTTGCAGGAGGGACCTTACTAGGCAAGAGTTGGGAGCTACTTCTTGCTCACTGTCGAGAACTGGAGAAGGCAGCATCTGACCTTTGTGGTGTGGACATCATGCTGGGCTGGCTTATTTGCTTACTGCCCTTCCAATGGGGGGGATTGCCAGATGAGGGCACTAGTCCTGTCGCTATTATGCCCCTAGGATTATCTAGACCAGCAGGAAGGTTCCTAGGTGGAGGCAGAGTTGCATGGGGTTCCCAAAGCTTTCTGGGTGTGGTAGTTTGGGAGTACAGACCAGGCCAGAACCTAGCTGACCAATGCTCCAGCTCCGCCGGGTGGTCTACAATGATCTCGTGCCCTTCTTTGCTGACACAGAGCCTAGTAAGATTTTTAAATTGGAAATGAAAGTCATTTTGGTATAGGAATCGCTTGATAGGGCTAAAAGCCCTTCTTTTTGCTGCAGTGTCATGTGCAAAGTCTCTAAAAATTTGAATTGATGTGCCTTGCCATTGCAGCTCTCCGATATCCCTAGCTGCCCTTAGGATCCTTTCTTTAGTCGAATAACAGAGCAAATAAGCCGCTATAGGGTGCGGAGTGTCGGGCTGCTTGTTGTAGCCGGTGGCCACCCTGTGGGCCCGTTCGACTTCTATGGGACCTTGCTATCTCTTCCCCAAGAAAAGCGGTATAGTGCAATTCAAGAATTTCTCCATGGCCTGACCTTCTGCCCCTTCGGGCATACCAATGATCCACAAGTTATTGCGGCGATTCCTATTTTCATGGTCCTCTGCTCTACTCCAAAGTGGTGCAAGATGCTCTTCATGTTGCTGTAGTTTGTGCCAAATTTGTGACTGCTGGTCTTCAGTAGTTTCAGCCTTTTGTTCTAGCACGTTAACCTTATCCTGGAGTTGTTTGATTTCCGTGACTGTGCTAGAAAAACGATAAGCTGAGGCCATCCACCCCAGAGATTAAGGCTTCCAACAGGTGGGTAATATGCTGAGGAGATTCGCCAACAGCCTTAGGCATGTCCCCATTCAGAGAAGCTGCGGTTGGAGCAGTGGTGGGAGTCGAAGAGCTCATGCTTGTCCTTGGAGGGGGAAGCAAGGTTGTACCCCAAGGAGACATGTCCTTCTGCCAGCTGTTCAACCCCCCTCAGTGATGATCTGTAGTGTCCAACACGATGGATCTGGTGGTGCAGTCAGGGTTTTCACGGCCTACTAAAGTTTGAGGAGGACTCGTAGGTACATCGCTAAAAAACAGAGCAACTACGGCCCCAAATCCATTGAAAACATATGCCACCTGGAGTGCCGGATGTCACCCATACAGTAAGTTGACTTTTTCATCAGAACTCCACAGGATCGCGGCAATCGAGCATGGACAGTCACAATATGGGCAGGAGCTCTCTTTTTAGGTTGCCATCTTCCCGGTGGCCAGACCACACCCCTGCGCATATGCTTTTAACAAAATAAATACTGTTCTAGTTAACTGGATTAAAAAAGGGAAGTGGTCAACAGTCAGACACTAAAGCAAGCCAAAGCAAGTCTTGTGTATGGTATAAGCAGACATAAAGTCCTGACTCACTCATCTTCAGGCAAAACTCCTATATCTGTAGGTATCATTACCATTACAAAAGCTATTAAACTCCAAAACACTTTACATGTACTGAATACGTTTGTATGCAAACTGCATGGTTCATTCACAACCCCAAAGCAACCTTCCCCAACTGCCTGTTGTCATGGTGACTGATCATTCCCTCTCAAACACACTTACTGCTATTAAGGTCAGCACAATAGGTGTGAAGGGATTAGTCCACCTATCCCCCAACTGACTTGACTTCTTAGAGCAGTGAGTTGGAAAGGCATAACATTATGCCTCCTAAGTGAGGCTAAAAAGAACAAACTTCCTCACATTACCCCGAGTCTCCACCCCTCTAGCCTCATAGCTAGCCACCTCTTGCCTCTCACTGTGACCCCGTGTTCTTGCACATCTCTTACTTACTTGACTGTCTCTATCATACCCCCCTCCTTTCCTCCAGGGTATACATAGAGAGGTCTTTCAGTATTTCCTCATGTGTTTTCTGGTGCATCCTTTCACCAGTTATGTTGCCCTTCTCTGTACCACCTCCATTATCTTAATGCCCTTCCGGTAGAGATGCAGTGAATTATTAATCCGCCCACGAAGTGAACGCGAAGTGGACACTTTGCATCAGCAAAGCACGACGCAAAGTGGGACCTGTTAAGTCCTCACTTCCCGTTATTGTTTCCACTTCGCCTTCTCATTATGCCTCAATGCGAAGTAAGGTGAAGTGAGAAGAAAATAGGCACATCACATGGCCTGCAGTACTGTAAGTCACATGCTTTAGCCAGGCAGGAAGGAAGTGAGTCAGAGAAACAGTTTCACTTTCTCCTTTGCATTTGTAGAGGGAGCAAGCAAAATTGTGAGAGGAGAGGAGTTTGCTTGGCTTTCGTTTCTTGTTAGTGCCAGAACCAACAATCAAACAGCTTTTTTAAAAGCTATTTTATTTAGTGTTTGTATTGTCTTACTGGGTCTTTTTTTGGTTAGTGAATTTTTTTGTATAAGTTTTGTTTTTGTTTTGTTTTGTGTGTATGACTGTGTGTGTGTGTGTGTGTGTGTGTGTGTGTGTGTGATCCTGTGGACTCAGGAAGATGGAGGGTCACATTGGAGAAGATGAGTCGCTGGCCCATGGGTGTGTTAGGAGAGGATGAGTGCAGACCCATGGGGGGCCGGGGCGGTCGTGTGATGTTGGGCTGCTCCAGAATCCTGGCCAGTGTTGCTTCCCCTGTGGAAGCAACAGGTGCAGCAGCAGCACCAGTGCCACCGGTGGCTGTTGCACATCCACCTTCCCTGTCACTACCACCACTATCACCACCACCACCACTAGCAGCAGCTGTTAGGGCAGCACCCCCCCACCTCTACAGCCACATAAGGTGACCCCGACAATTGTAGGTGGTGGCGGAACTCGACATGTGTGTACTGTGTCTGGTCCCCCCGCAGCTCCCCAGTGTGGGAGTTTTTTAATTGTATGGGGCTAGACAGCACAGTGGTGGAGTGCCATGTGTGTGGTGTGCTGGTGTACCATAGGCCCCCTGGGACACATTTGGGGACCAGTGGCCAGCGCACCCACATGCTGAATCACCACAGGGCAGAGTGGCAGGCTGCCAAGGAAGAGGCCAGGTGTCCACTTGCTGACCCTTCTGTTGCAGTGGCAGAGGGTGCTTCTGGGGTGGGAGATGTACCTTGCAGCAGTCACTGCCACAGCAGGAGGAGGAGGAGGGCTACTACATCAGCTGCTCCACCACCACAACCACCACTGCCACCACAGCCACCAGCACCACCCTGTCCACCACCAGCCCCACTACCTGGATTACCCACTGCAGTGGACCCAGGTACAGTCCCTGTAAGCCAGTCTGACCTTGGCCTGGTGTGGGCAGCGCTCGAGGAAAACAATATGTGTTTCAGGCTTTGGAGCAGCAAGTTACCAGAGTGGAAGCACAGCAGCAGCAAATACTTTCAGTGCTGCACCTGCTGCTGGATCACCATGGCATCCCATGGCCATAGTAAGTCAGGGTATTGTTTTTGGCCCCCCCACCCCACTTCTGTGTTGCACTTTTTTTGTGTGTTTTGTTTGTTATTGTTAAATCATACACATTTTCCCTTCCAGGGGAATCTTTCTTGTACCACATAGTGCAATACATTTTTGTGAAAAACAGGCGTAAATGCATTACAATGAATCACGTGACGGAGGCATCCCCGTTCTGAAAATCTGCCCACATTCTGCCTCCTTTCTCAGCAACATTAGGATGTGATGGCAGGGAGAGCACATGTGTGTGTACTCCTTACAGTGAATATCTGATTGTCCGGCAGGTTTCCGAATGTTTCTTCACATTATAATGGTCAGTTTGTGGTGAAATGTGTGGCCACGTTTCCAGTAAGAAGAGCCTTGCTAGTGGAAACATCTCACATTTCACCACAAAGTGAACCGTATAACATTAGGAAACATTGGCTGGGATAGCTGCCGGACATTCAGTACAGTGGAGCATGCACCTGCGCTCCAATCTGACATCATGTCTTAACATTGCTGAGAGAGTGTGGCACAATGTGGGTTGCTTTTCTGATCGGTAATTCCTCTGTCATGTGACTCACTGTAATGAAATTATGGGTGGTTTTCACAGACATATATTGCACTCTGTGGAGCAAGAAATATTCCAAGTAATGGCCCCACATATTAGGTTATGTGCTTCACCATAACTATGTAATGAGGTGACTGTCTGTAAAGCAGCAGCGCAACAATGTGTTGATAACTCTGACCTATATTTTTAAATGCTATGTTACAACTTCCTTTACTGACTGACTGGAATGACACGATAATTTGCAGTAGTTGAGTCTGCTGTACTACCTTTTTTCATGCTTGAAATACTGAAAGGAGCATTCCTTTTAAATTGGTGCTGACAGTGACCAGGTCTTTGTCATTGTTTTCCTCTGCTTTTCTCCATCACATCAAGTAGTTGTCATATATGACTTCTGTTGTTAATTAACAGTTATGCATCAGTCAGTGTTTTATATGACACCACGGAACAATAGTTATTGAAAAGCAGCTGCAAATAAATACAAAGCTGGTCCGAACAATATTGGAAGACGTGCTCATTTTGTTTTCATACATGAAAAAAAGTAGGAGTAAGAGAATCAGACATAAATTGTGAGAAGAATCGTATCATTCAAGTCACTGACGACTCGGAGGTCAGTAGTGGTTGCTGTGGCAATGTAAAGTAGCCTAAAAAAGTACAATTCAGAACTATGAGGACATTCTTGCAATGCTGCGTTAATTGTAAAAATGTCAGTATGACATCATGACTATGAGCTCACAGCAACACTCACAGAACACACAAAAGTGGCATAGAGTCCACAGATTTTTTCTGCAGGCCCACAAAGCATCCTCCTTGTGTGCAGAAAATTGACAAGTGGTAACGAAGTGAAATGAGACTGTTTCAGCACATACAAAGTCCCCTAGAATTAATGGCGCACTCAGTCATGCGCGCAGTGGTGGCACAGAGTCCTCAGATTTTTTCTGCAAGCCCAGAAAGCATCCTCCTTGTGTGCAGAAAATTGACAAGTGGTAACGAAGTGAAATGAGACTGTTTCAGCACATACCCCATCCCCAGTATAAAATGATGACTGTGAGGTTCGTGTTGCTGGTCCAATGTGTTCTGCGAGATGATTCCAGCAAATGAAATGTGATCATCAAAACTGGATTGAAGGGTGCCCTTTGGCTGTACACTAACAGTAGCCTTGGTCAGTATATATATATATATATATATATATAGATAATATATAGATATATGGTTGTGCATTTGTAGGTGATGGGGGGTTGACATGCACATGTACTCACGCTATTGTTCTGCATCACACACAGGTCATACAAAAACTGTTGGTGTGCACATTCCAGTGCTCAATGAGAATTTTTTGCGCTGAAATTGGAAACGGATAACTCTCAAGCACATGAAGGTAAGTATTTTTTTTTTTGGGGGTGGGGGAAATCATATTTTCAGGTTTGTCTGTAATGGTTTCTTATTTTTTTACTTCTTTGTAGATTTCATCAGCATCCTTCTGGAGTCCGGTTGTTAATGATGGCCAAGGTCATCTAATGAAATGACTTCTGCGTGTTCCATGTGTGCCCAAGCTTGGGGGAAGGGTGTGCCTGATGTTGAAGAACTTTTTTGGATAAGGCCACTTTGACAGAACAACAAAGCATCTCGAAGTTTCCTAAAAAAAGAAATGAATGACTTCTTACAAGTTACAACTTTACTGTTATGTGTCACTCCCTGGTTCTCAAATCTCAATCCCTATTGTCAAGTTACATTTCAAAGACACCTCTTGTCAACTAACACAACTTGTTGTGTGCGACACTTGCAGCAGTCTTTACAAAACAATGAAACAGATTAAATAAACTCTTCATACTTACCAGAATGGATTCCACATGGATAGTACATCGGTTTCTCTGTGTACAGTACAGCTACAGCATCTTTCCCAATGAGTATTAGCGATGAAGCCTGTTTTTGTTCCCCTGTAAAAGAAACAAAAGAAGTGTACTGTATGTGCTTTGCCACTGTGGCTATGAAAAGCTACAGAAAACAAAACATACAACTTAAGGAAGTGAGGCAGCATAACAAACATGAGTGCACATACTCACTTTATGGTTAAAATTTTAAGAAACTGGTGGTGGTGCTGGTGGGCTCTTTTATCTGTGCTTCATAAAAAACTACAGAAGGGCTGTAGGGATCAACCTATTTTGGGTAATCCCAATATGACTATAGGCGGTCGAGTAATTAGGAACTACTGGGCACCGCAATTATGCAATCTTGACTGGGCAGATTTTATTCTAGATGATAAAGTAGTTTTTCCAGTTCAATGTAGAGGTATTAATTTTTTTTAACAAGATTCAGGTTACCAAAATGCTGCAGAAGCTGGGGAGGGAGAATAGAGGCCCCCAAGGGACTGTGTTTACTTGGGACAACCTTAAGGAACTCAACTGCTCACATAAACCTCTGTCACTTGCATATAAAGTGCTGTTGGATTTCTTAAGTAGGGATGTCTCTGCAAAGGTAGCATATTGGGAAAAAAAGACACTCATCTGAGGCCGGATTGGGAAGAAATTTGGAAAAGCTCTGGTTACGTACCTATACCTAAATATAGGACTATACAATTCTTTATATTTTCTAATTTGTACTATACCCCCTCCAAATTATGTTCTAGGAGGCTTAGACAGACAGATCTATGTTTCAGATGTGGATTGAGTCCGGGGCATACATTGCATATATTTTGGGACTGTCCTAGGATATACCCTCTTTGGGTTCAAGTTAAGCAGAATATGGACCCCATTCTAAACTATCCGGAATTTATCCTGCCCAAGATTTGTGTATTGGGGGATATGGCTCAAATCTCAGGGTCGCAGATTAAATATCATATAGCATTGATGTCTGCTCTAATTAAAGCCTTTGTTTTGAGGCACTGGAAAAGTGATCTTATTTACTCATATGATCAGTGGTTAATGGACTTAACGAGGGCATTAGGCAGGATCAAGGGGCAAATGTCCCGGAATGGGAAAAAAGGAACATATGACAAGAGGTGGAGATCCTTAGAGGTAGTTTATTCACTCCAGGCTAAGGTCCCCGAGCACCGATCTGTCTGTCTAAGTGTAGTCAATTGAGGTTTATGGGTGAAGAATAAATACCTAATAAGGGCTTATTTGCGATTTTTTATGTTAAAGGATTGAGTGTACTATGATTGATTTTATTAGCATGTTAATGAAGGTAGTTCTTTATCTGCCAAATAAAGTTACTAATGGGGTTCCCTCTCTTTCCCGGGGACACAGCTGTAGGACTACGCCCATATCGATAGATGGGTTTTGGGAATTTTAAGATCACGGGGTTAAGATTATCCCCCAAGGATGGCGGTTCATGATTAGGTCTTGAATGTTGAAGGTGTAAATATGAGTATTGAAGGGTTAGAGCATTTGCTAAGATATTGGGAGGGGTGTTTTCTGCAGCTGTGTATGTATATAGTTAAATTGTATATAGTTGACCTACCCAGTTTGGGGGTGGGTACCAGGGAAATCCTGGGTAATCATGTGTGTCTGTCTGTATGTTTGAGTAAATTTCAATAAAGATGGTTATAAAAAAAAAAGAGCTGGTGGTGGTGCACTGGTGGAGTGGTGGTCCATGAGGGGCAGACAGACTTATGGTGGCAGACTTGGATAACATCAGTCCCAGTGGTGGTGGTGGTCCGTGGGGGGCAGACAGACTCATCGTGGCAGACTTGGATAACATCAGTCCTGGTGGTGGTGGTGGTGGTCCGTGGAGGGCAAACAGACTCATTGTGGCAGACTTGGATAACATCAGTCCCGGTGGTGGTGGTGGTGGTCTGTGGGGGGCAGACAGACTCATGGTGGCAGACTTGGATAACATCAGTCCCGGTGGTGGTGGTGGTCCGTTGGGGGAAGACAGACTCATGGTGGCAGACTTGGATAACATCAGTCTCAGTGGAGGTGGTGGTCCATGGGGGGCAGACAGACTCATGGTGGCAGACTTGGATAACATCAGACCCAGTGGTGGTGGTGGTCCGGGGTGGGGGGGCACACCACCTTTTAAATATTGCAGTTAAAACCTGCCAACATTAACCACATCATCATCCTCATAAAGAAAACTTCCCTCACAGTCATCGGTGTCTGAAGTCTGACCACTGGGAAATTCTTTCTCCATTGTGTCATCATCTACGTCAGTGGTGGACCATTTCAGGCAGCCACTGCCAGTGCCACCAGGATGCTCCATTTCCACATCAGCAAGACCACCATGACTAGGCTGGGGTATGAATACCGATGTGGCAGTCTGTGCTGGTATGTGCCTCTCATTCATTTTAATGAATGTTAGCAAACTAACATTTGCCGGAGACAGGTTTGTTTGACAATCCCTGACTATTACACCCACTGAGCTGAATATCCTCTCAACACTTACACTGGAGGGTGGTCATGTGAGGTACTTCAGTGCCACTGCAGTCAGCTCTGGCCATTCACTGGTCTTTCCACTCCAGTACAAAAGAGGATCTTCACTTATTATCAGATGCCTGTTTTCAGACAAATATGACTCAACTATTCTCTGTGCCGCACTAAGTCCAATTGTTGATACATCAGCCTGTTCTCCAGAATCATTGATGTCACAAATACCCACTTGGGACAAAGCCTTCCAAAGCGGGTTGACGCCACCCACTTCGGATGACAGACCACCAGGAACTACAGTCCCCTAACCCTCGCATGATACGCATGCTGCTTCTCCAGCTACACCTTCAGCTGGATTATGCTGCTGAGGTTTGCTGACCTTGGCACGTGACTTCTGTGCCCCATGAACCAAGTGCGCCAGCTGACCACTGATATTTTTTACCTGTTAAGGCCCTCCCCCCAGTACTAATGCAATTCCAAGTTTGTATCTTGGATCCAGCATTGTTGCCATGGCAAAGTTGTCACTATGCTGAATGCTCACAATGTGATGATTCTGGTCGAATACTGTCAGCATGTGTTGCAGCAACATACTGCTACCACCATCTCCGGCAACATCGAGGCTATGCTGTACAGTCACCAATGTCTGCCTCAGCACCCGCAGCAGTGGAATTGATTGGCTAATGGAGGCAGACTCGCCACTCACTGCCTGTGTGGCATGTTCAAAAGGTCACAAAATTGTTATTACAGAGTCCATGAGGTGCCACTGTTTAGTCGTCATAGACATGGAGGCCCCAGAACTGTCACGGCTAGTGTGCATAACAAGATATTCTGAGATGGCTTTGTATTGTTCATACAACCTCTTTGCCATGTATAATGTGGAGTTCCATCGGGTGACAACTTCCAGCTTCAAGCGGTGCTGAGGCAGGCTGTTTTGTATCTGCAACTGCCGCATTTGGTCACGGGCCTTTCCAGATCTTGAAAAGTGAGAGCAGATACGTCATGCAACGGTCAGCATTTCCTTTATGTCAGGGTGCTGCAGAAACTCCTGAACCACAAGCTTTAAACAGTGGGTCATGCATGGAACACAAAAAAAAAACACCATTCATGATGCATTTGACCACATTTGACCCATTGTCACTTGCTATGAACCCAGCTGTCAGGGACAGAGGGTTTAGCTATCTGTCAATTTCAGTCAGTACCATGTCCAACATGTTCTCACCAGTGTGTGAACAGGTCACACTACGCATAGCAATTGTTGCATGCTGGCGAATTCCAGGAAGATTGCTACCGCGGCAATCCACCTTACTGCACTGATTGTTCACACTATCAACATCACAAACAACCCCTGGCACCTGCGCCCAGTGTGCAGTTATACACAGATATGAACTCCCCGCTGTTTTGCCACTTGTCCACATATCCATACTTAAATTGATGAATGGAGAAGAGGAATGTTGAAGGGCATGTCTTACTGAGTCAGACACAGTGTGGAACAACTCGGGAACAGCACGGGTAGAAAAGTATGTCCTGGGTGGCACTTTCCATTTTGAACAGGCACGTGCAGCAAACTGCCAGAACCCAGAATTCTCCACAAAGGAGAAGGGCAAAAGATCAATTGCCAGCATTTTTGCTACAGCAGCATTAAGTTCATGTGACACTGTATGATTGGGGAGGGTACTTCAGCTTATGCGCAAAAACACTCTGTAACATGGGCTGACTTAAATGTTTTACACATGGTGTGCTGTTGGTCACAAATGGTTATGCTCTGTGATGAATGGCATTGTCAGGGGGTGGAGTGTGGACATTTGATGAAGTCGGTTGCACAGGTGATGATGACAAACCCAGAAATTATGTTATTTTGCCAGATTTGCCAACCAGGGTTGATGTACCACTTGCACTAGACCTACTGCATTCACCACCACCACAAAAACTGCTACTCTTACTAGCACTGGACAACATTTCAAAGTCATGGTCCTCCACCTCATCATGCCTGTAGTAATCCTCTGCTCTTATTACCACACTACTGCACATGTTTAATTTCCTACTGGGCTTAACAGTCATGGAAGGGGATAACATGCTGGCTATGGTTGCCGGTGACACGGGTGAATGCCCCACTGTGGTATTAGCTGCCAGCTTGTGCTGGTTCCACAGTGCCAAGTGCCTATTCTTAAGATGTGTATGCTGTCCTCCTGTGCCCAGATGGCTCCCCTTTTTACCTTGACTCACACACACGTGCAAACCTGGCAGATTGCAACTGAATCATCATTTGCATCTTGAACAAAAAAATCCCAAACAAGGGAGTGTGATACTCTGCTTTTAACATGTCCATGATGATGTGGCTTATTTAAGTCTGTTATTTTAAGCACTGACGTGGGAGGGCACGTGATGTTTTGGGCACTGCACACCTGGACTGCAAATGAACACCACGACTACCTATCATATTGATTACTGGGTCATCTTCATCATCATCATCAACTAAAACTGGTATATCACAAGTTTTTATGGGGGGGGGGATTCCTGCAAACAGACTCAGACACAGCCACTTTTAATTTCTTTTTCTCCGGTTCCCAACTGGGGTCAGTTACATCATCATCATATTCATCAACGTCACTCTCACACACATCCACATCTTCTGCTTGGATGCTAGCATGTGGACTGCATGTTGCAACAACAGCAACATCATCTATCACCACACTGTGAATCACTGCATGGAAAATGAGTGACATTAAGTACCACGGTGGATGGAATATCACATCGTAAGCTATCATTGACATGATCATCAGAATACTCAGGTTCAGTTACTGGGATGTTAGTGGGAAGTATGACATCATCTACGCTGCCACTCACTTGCATTGCTTCACACTCAATATGTTTGAATATGGTACACTGGTCGGAATTAGAACTTGATGCAACAATGCCAATACTACCTCCATCACCACTAACACCAGTAACACTATCACCACCGGCTGGGAAAACACCATCTCCTCCAACTATCAGTGAAGCTACTGATTGGGCTGTAAAAAACATTGCAGGAGAAATACCTTTCCTCACATCAGCAATGCACTTCTCCGTCTGCGTACTACTACCACACTCACAGACCATCTTACTGCCAACATTGCCATGGCAAGAAATAGCTTTGCTTGCACGTCTCCTTGCAGGCATTTTGGGGGCTCAACCACAAATATTATTACCAAATTCAGATTTTGGTACATTCACTTTCTGATTGGAGGGCCATTGGCTGGATGTGAAGCAAAATAAACAAATGTGGCTTCAGCAACAGATAACAGACTACTCTGAGACTGTCATGGAATTAAAACAACTTCAGTAACCAGTGATGCTGATGGGGTCACAAAAACAATCCAATCTGGTACAAAAAACCTTTTGAATGCGGGGGTTGGAGGGGAACACTGAATACAGACAGTGCTGATTTTTATGGCACTGCACTACAAACAGCAACACTAACAACAGAGAACACAATCACAGTACAAAATCAGGCAGCTGCAGTGGATAGCAGGTTCACACTGCTGTGTTTAGTTGCACTTACACTAGTCTGTGTCACAAATTTTAAAAGGTGTATTATATTTGATGCACGCAATACTGCACACACAACACAGAACAGTTTGTGTACAATGCTGAACAAGGAATGCGACGCAAACACAAAAGTTCAGTGTACTGCCAAGTAATGCAAATTTCTAATGTAAACAACCTGACCTTATGAAATGCTGCACCACATACACACAACAAACAGCAAGAACATTTGTACTATTACTGACAATTTTACTATGTGTACATTAATGCAGTCAGTTATATAACAAAAATATAACCAAAAAACAAAGAAATCACTAGTTCTCCAACTTAAATCTACCTACACCACAGACATGCCCCTCCCCCACACAGCACACTTTCACTGTCTTTCACCACACATACTCAATGTTGTAAATTGACATTCAAAATCCACACACAAACAAATGATATGAGCACAGGAGGGTTTCCTACAATCGATAAACTACAGTTGGATCCCCCCAAAAAAGCAAAAATGCATTTTGAACAGCTTTTACAAGATTCCTATAGACAGCTATCAGAGTACACTGTCTCCTACTCCTTCCTACTCATACTACCCCAAACTGAGGCTTTGCAGATCAATATAGAGCCCATGTGACCTGAACTCCCCATGAATCACTGCAAAATCCACCTTTGGAGCTCAAAAACAAGGCGAAGTGAGTCGAAGTGAACTGCCACCAAGGCACTTCACCTTAAAATTGAAAGAGTAGTGACCAGGGAAGGTGCAGTAATGTGAAGTCAGAGTTTGTAAAGGACTTTGCATTCCCCATTATAACCTTCAGTACTGCCAGACAAGTGAGCACTCTGCTAATCCTCCTTTGCTCCATGAAACGCTTCGTGGAGCAGATTGAGCCCACTTTGCCCACCACTACCTTCCGGAGATGCAGTCTCCAGAACTGAACACAGTATTCCAGATGGGGCCTGACCAATTGTCTATACAGTGGCATCACCACCTCCTGTTTTCTACTGGTGATGCCCCTCCTTATGCACCTCAGCATCCTTCTGGCTCTCCCCACTAGGTACATTATTGGCCACCTTCAGGTCATCTGTTACATTTACCCCAGGTCTTTTTCCAGTTTTGTTAAGTTAGTATACCCTTCCCCCATTTTTTATTCCTCTCAAGGATTCCTGTGGCACAAGTGCATAGGAATCCCCTGTAGGCCTAGCCTTGACCTCATTCTAAGTACTATATTCTCTCTGTCCTCATAATATTTCCAATGATATAAAAATATCTCCAAATAAAAAAAAAAGCACCGCAAAACATACAACACAAAAAATACGATAAATTGGTGACAATATTTTGCCTCCATGATATTTTAGCATTCATCAGTGTTAATATTTTTATTTTTTAGAGACAAACAGGAACAGCCATGGGGTGCTGGGGGTGGCATCTGCTGAAGAAGGATTGAGCTTACACATACAGCGCTCTACTCACAGCTGACATGATGGGGGTTGGCCGCAGTTGGGATGGAAAGAGGAAAAACAAATAATGCAAAACACAATATATATGATATAAAGCATATTATGCTGGTACAGTAGCATCAGTAAGCTATAGTTATGGTTGCTCAACATGTTCCGCAGTACGTTAAACCTCTAACTTTGAACCTTAATAGCTTTGGTGGAGTTTGATGAAATTGACTCTGATTTCACATGCATTCTCTTGGTGGCAATATAAAAATATGTGGGAAATTGTGTGATGGCAGCTTTTGCAGTTTCTGAGACCTGCATATGTAATTTGCCTGTAGGGGGCTATTTTTTTTTATTATGATTTTTTTTTTTGGTTTTGCTCTCACTTACCGTGTAGACTGAACAGATTTTTATTTCCCTGACACTGTTATGGTAGAAATGGCCTCTGCCAAGGTACTGCCCTTTGAAGGTATTGGGAAAAAATATCAAATAGCTCCAGTGTTATAAGGTGATCCCAATATTAATATATCTCATTATAATTTGCGCCAAAGCCAGCCTTACATAGGGAGAAGAAAATAAAGAGTGAAACTATTTAAATACTAAGTGATGATGTTAAACCTATATGCATTAAATAGTAAACAAGAGGAAGAGAAATTATTTATTTATTTTATTTGAATTTTGGTAGCCTGGTGAGCCCACTGAGACATTACAGTCCCTTTTAAAGGGGCAACCCAGAAAGTGCAGAACATAGACAATGACATAGCAGTAGCAGTGGATGTATTTACATCATTCACTGATTTACAAAAAATAAAATTGTCATTTACAGAAACATTCACAGATTAAACATTTACAGATTACAAAGACATGGCAGTTACAATGGTTATATTTACATCATTCACAGATTTAGATAATGCACCATTTACAGATACACTTACATCAAATATTTACATAAACAGAATGGGTCAGGGAGCGGGGCTTCTTATACATATGAGGATCAGTGAGCAGGGAAAATGTATGCATAGCATTATGGAAGCTGGACCAAGAGTCAATGGAAGCAGGAGCAAAGTGATGAGGCACTGAGTGGTGTAGTAGGGAGGATTGGAACTTAGTGAGGGAGGTGCAGGATAAGGTAGAATGTGGTAGTGAGTTCCAGCTACACACCACCAAGAAGGCAAATGATCTACAGGCCCTGCTAACTGAGGTTTGGGCAGTATGAGAAGAAAGAGGAAGGCAGATCTTGGAGTACACGGTGGTTGTGGAGCTGAATAAGTTCAGAATGGCAAGGAGAGGTGTAAAGTTGGACCAGTCTGTGCACTGGACTAAGCGTGGTATACTGGAGTTTGCATTGATATGTTAGCCAGCATAGGAGAAAGAGGACATCACAGTGGTGGTGATGAGCATTGACCCCTAAGGCAAACGTTCCCACTCCATGATAGGCCTGTTTAAGGTAAAGATAGGAAGGTTGTGTTGGTTGTAAGTTGTAGCAGGGCACCATACATAAGAAGGGGCAGGAGGGTGGCAGCTGTGATCTTGAGTCATGAAGCCGATGTGAGGAAGGGTCATATGTGGTAGAGCAGACCCAGCTTTTGGTTTAGAGCTTTGGTTAGGAGGGCGACAAGAGTGTTCAGGGAAAGCAAGTAATCTAAGGTGATACCCAGATATTTAAAAGATGGGACGGATTCAAGGGCATCACCATTATGGGAGAGTATCACAAGAGGGGGGGTGGGGATGCAGCAAGGTGGGATTGAAGAACAGCATGCATTTGTTTTTTTGGTGTTGAGGACTAGTTGGTTTTACAGAAACCAGCCTTCAAGAATTCAGAAGTCCAAGGCGAGAACGCTGTTGAGCCACCCGATGTAGAACAGTAAACAATGGTGTCATCCACATAAAGGTGCACAGAGGCCCCTTCACAGTTATTTGGTAATTCTTTAATGAATAGGGAAAATAATAATGGGCCTAGGATGGAGCCCTGAGGGATGCTGTGGTTATGGGTCTGAGATCTGACAGAGAACTGGACCACTTGACCATTTGAGTGTAGCCAGTAAGGTAACTTTGGAGCCATGTTAAGGCATTAACATCAAGGACAAGTGAGTGTAGCTGCTGTAGAAGGAGATTGTGGTTGACCAAGTCAAAAGCCTTCATCAAGTTGATGAAGTTAGCACCAGTAGTAAAGCCCTGGTCTGTAGCATGGAACAGGTCAGATGTAACTTTTATCAAGGCAGTGAGGGTGCTGTGTTTTTTTCTGAACCCATGCTGGAACCTTGAAAGGAGTCGGTGGTGGTCCAGATAATCCTGTAGATGGTTATAGAGTATATGCTCTTGGATGTTTGCCAGTGGGCAAAGGATGGAAATAGGCCTGAAGTCCTCAACAATTGTGTTAGTTCCACCCTTGTTAGCAATACAGATGAGTATGAATAGATAGGCCATTGACAGAGCAAAGGCCGATGGCACATTTATAAAGTAGAAAAAGAAATGGGCAGACAGGATGGGCCTTGCGGTCCTTATCTGCTGTCAACTTCTATGTTTGTATGTTTCTTATAAATGGAAACAATCATGGCTACCTTCCATTAATCAGGGACAGTCCCAGAGAGGAAGGATTAGTTAAACAGGTCACGGACTGGGTGGGAGAGGGCTGCATTAAACAATTTGAGAAATTTGGGTTCGAGGGTGTCGTGACTGGGGGAGCTGTCAGCTTTTAGGTTAGCAAGAAGCCAGTGAACATCATTGAGGGTGGCAAGTTTAAGGTGAAAGGCTGGGTGAGCACCAATGTCCACTGGTGGGGCTGGTTAGCGGGGAAATTGGTAAAGAGTGAGGTAGAAGAAGAAGAATCAGCATTTATATAGCGCTTTTCATACACAGTATCCCAAAGCGCTTTACAAGCAATGCTAGACTGGTAGTGAAGTGACTGAATGTGTGGTGGTGGCCATATATCATAACCCACACACAGCCTGGATAATTGCATGAACCGGTTTATGGGAAGGGGAATGTTGGCCAGGACACAGGGAATGTTCCCTGCTCTTTGCGAAGAGTGCTCTGGGTTCTTTTACTTCCACCTGGACACCCACCAGGACAACACCAGGATGGGCAGAAAGGACCTCGGTTTAACATCTCATCCAAAGGATGGCACACCCCAGCAGTACAGCACCCCCCAATACTGCATTCAGATGCCAGCGATTTTTAGGTGCAAGTCCAATCCCAGTGTGGGACGAGAACCGATGACCTTCTGGTCCAGAGGCGGATGTGCTACCAACTGAGCCATGCTGACACCTATATCTATGCAGGTTGGTAAAAAATGTATTAAATGCAGTGGCAATGGATGGGGGGGGTCAGAAAGGACAGTGCCATGGGAAGAGAGGGAGACTGGGGCCTCAGAGGACTTGCCTTTGATTAGGGAGTTCACCTGCTTTCAGAATTCTTTGGAATTATAGAGATGCTCGGTGGGGAATGACCTGAAGTGGGTGCGCTTAGCTTTCTGAATAGAATTTTTACGCCTGTTCCTGAGCTGTTTATAGATTTGCCGGTCAAAGGGTAGCCTGCTTTGTTTGAAGGTCTTCCAAGTCTGACTGCAAGCGGAGTTGAGCTTCCTAATATCCTTTGAGAACCATGGAGCTTTGATCCCTTTTGATCTGCACCTCTTTATGGGGGCATGAAGATCAACTATATTGGTGAAGGTGGTCACGAAAAAATCGAGGGCCTGGTTGATGTCTGGGAGAGTGTTTATCTGTCCCAATTGGCATCTGAGATAGAGACAAGAAAAGCACTGGGATTGAGACAGGACATATCTCTGACTAGACTGGCCTTGGGTGGAGGGTTAGGGATATTATTTTGCCAGATACAGAAGGTGGGGGAGTGATCACTGATGCTGTCAGTGAGTAAAGATTATATTAAGCCATAATGATGCACATTTTGCTGATACCTGGGATATGATTAATTGAACCAGAAGCAATGGGATGATCACAGTGTGGTTGTGGGTTTAATGAACTTACATTGACTATTACTGTGAAATTAATGTTTGCTCCTGCTTCTATACAAGAAATGCATTCACACTGGGGTTAGCGCTTAATCAGTGTAATTTAAGAAGCCCAACTGACCTGGAATGATTGAGCGCATACTTGTACAAGTACATTGTCATTCATTCCAGCATGAATGAATGATGACATCATTACATATTGTAAAATCAGACTGCCTGACAAGTGGCCAATCAGGTATTACCATAGGTGATGACATCATCATTCATTCATTATGTTGCAGGAAACTGAGTAACTGACAGCATTTTGCTTGCTCAAATGTAGGACATATTGGTTAATGTTTCTAATTCTGAATCAGCTCATTTTTAAAGTGAGCTGTCCTACAGGCACATTATGATAGTTGTAAATTACATTGCTGTGTGATTGTACTGCATTTTTCAGTGTTTGTATTGCTTGATTAATACTGAGGAGATTTTTATTCTAGCCTTACTGCTGTTATGCCTGTCTTCTGAATTTTATAGGAAGAGGGGTTGATGAGTGTCCCACGGAGCTAAAATTTGTACTCCAGTAGTGCTTTCAGTACTGCAGAGTATGTATTTGTACGATCAACTACTGAAAAAATGGTCTGATCTCCCTGTTTTATTTTGTTCTACAGTTCAGATTATTTAGCTCATTGACAAACAATGATGGGAATTAGACAGATGCACAGCTGTGTGTCTGAATATGTCCTTTGTTTTCCTCAATTGTGAAAAGAAATGATAACACAATAACATTTCTATTTTTTGTTAATGTTTCATTGTCCACTGATGTATTAGTCATGTTTTGCAAACATGATTATCTTATTTATTTATTTAGTTTTTGTTGACCAGGTAAGTGCACTAGACAAAGTCTTCCTATTTTCAGGCATGACCTGGGGGAGGGGGATACAGATGACTGACAACTGACCTTGAACCAGATTAAGCTGTTGGTGGTATTTTTAGTGAATTGGGGAACATTTGACCAGGGCACCGGGGAAATTCCCTACTCTGTCAGTAGGGGACTTGCCGTCTGTATGCAGGATGGCCACTCTGCCTGGGGCACCGGAGGGTGCAGATGTGTTGCAGAAGGGAGAGCAGGCCTCCTCTCCCTTTCTGCGTTTGCCAGAGGCCGAAGAAAAAATACTGACTACTGTTTTGAGTTCTTCGACTGAGGATATCACTGATATTTATATCTCAACTGAGGCTCTTAGTACAGATTCTGCATTGGCTACAGAAAAGGATCTTTCTACTTTGGATGCTAAACTACAGGAATTGCTGAGGTTGGTACAGTTCGAAGAGGAACGTCATGAGTTAGAACAAAAGCGTTTAAAAGCACAGCTTACGATTTTGAGGTCTGATGTATCTCCTGTCATTTTAACTGCCAGGCCTGTAAAGCAGCCTGCTGATGCACCAACCTCTGACAACGCCCCGGTGGGGCTGGGTGAGTCCACATCTGTTTTACATTTAATCTCATCGCAAGAGGTTACTATGAGTGCTATTTCCTCTGTTACTTGTCAGAAGTCCGCTCAGCCTGTCAACCCTTCCTCTGTAATTACAGACGGAGTTTCTCCTGTTGTTACCGAGAGTGAGTTTGACTCACATACACTTTATGCCAAATCTTGCTGTCAAGAGCAGCCTGTCTCGGTTGCAACGAGAAACGTAGAACTTGACACTCCAGTTTACACTATCAGACTGGCATTTTAAACACTGACAGTGTGTGCCTACAGTCTGACGCCCAAAAACCTGACACTACCTCTCCTGTTGCTCCATTTAGTGAGTGAGATATGCATAGCATGAATACAAGTGGGAGAAGCCGGCCCGTCGGCGCAGCGGTGGGATTTCCGCTATGCCGGGCGGCGACCCGGTTCGAAACGGATCCGGGTGCCGGAGGCTTGCCGGGGAGTAGGATTGAGCGTCCGATGGGCAGCTCTCCTACTCCGGGGGGAGGGTGTGGGTCGCTATCGGTGCGTTGGGGACCCCTGGTGGAGATCAGGAGTTCCCACGCAACCGACGCCTGACGTGGGGAGGGGGAGGAGGCCGGGCGGACGCTGGCGTCATTGCACGTCCCCGCCTCCTTCCCAGGGGTGTAAAAGGCGGAAAAAGGAAGGCGGGCAGGACCACCGTAAATGAAGCCCTTCCTGGAGAGCCTCACATAGCCGCCGTCGCTGCGGGACCCCGACTAGTTACAGTTCCGGGGCCACGAAGGTGGCCCGCGGCCCCACCCTCCGGGGGGCAAGCCGGGGGTGACTGTGGGTCCCCAGCAGCAAATAGACGGCGGTTGAGGTCTCCGGGAGCCGTGACCAGGGTGGATGGCCTGGTGGTCCTGCCAGGATAAAGGTCAAATATAAAATAAAAAAAAAAAAAAAAATGAATACAAGTGGGAGACATTCAGTGTTACCTCACTCCAGCGTAAATCTTTCAAAATCAGCGGGTTTTGTTTTCAAACCTCCTAAAGCTGTGGATTCCGATTCCTGTGTTATTTATCAAACTCAGCCTTATACTCAGGATGGCACCACAAGGTTTTCTTTTACTAACCTGTCCCCACAGGGACAAACCTCACTCAAGATAGTACAGGAAGTCAAAATCTCAGAATTACAGAAACAATTGATATTCCTGAAGTACCTGCTCCTTCTATTCAAGTTTCTGTGACTGATATTGTTCTTCCCATTCTTTCTTCCACTACGCCATCTGATTCTCAGCACGCAGACACCTGGTCCTCTCACAAAGCACTCTCAGGTGCGGGATGGAACCTGTCAACAGGAAACATATATATATTCCAGATCCTTCATGGGATTTTCCTCTTTCTCAGCATATGGCAGAATGGAAACCAAATGTACTTTCTGGACCTGTGCTGGATGCTCCCTTTTCAGATAAAAACTTTCCCAAACTACCTTCTCCTCCTCCTACTCATCCCCTTGAGATTTCTTCTCCAGTGATTGTTAACCCAAAAGTCTCACCAGCTTTGGATACTACACATGGTTCTGGTTCACCTTTACATTCTGATACCCCGCAAGTTACCCCACAGGATTCAAAACCTCTGTTGACTGATTTATTTATTAAATCGAAGCAAGAAGCAGCACCCTGTAGGAATGCAGTCTGTATTCATTACAAAAGGTGGATTACAGGATAGGCTTGATAGATACCATGTGGGGAACCTGTTGTTAAAAGACTCATTACATTTTACTCCTAGGGAGGTCTATGCTTTTATAAATATCTCTGGTGAAGACAATTACGATATTAGTTTTTGCACTTCATATGCTTTAGATCTTTTTTTTGGGAATTTTACGGACAGGTTAAAACATCTCCAACCTGGACCCTCTTTGTTGTTATACCTTTATCGAAACTCTTGGTGAAATATGTGACTGTTATGTTTTGAAATGAGGGTGTTCATGTTGAGGACATAACATATTGGTTGTCGCAGAAATGCGAGGTTTTGAGTGAACTGGAGGCTATTCTTGACAGTGAACACTTCTGGACTGGAGGGTGGAAATATAAAGTTAAACTTTGCCAGGGGGATGTGGACATTGAGCATATACTTAATTCGTTCTTGCTGGGCCGAGATTGTGGGTTTGTTTCTATGCAGGTCAGCCTCGGGCCTGCTACAAGTGTGGTTCTCGCACCCATCTCTCTAGCACCTGCGTTAAACCCAGATGCAACAACTGTGGGGAAATTGGCCATAGCGTTATGCAACGTGCCAATTATACCCATTGTGATCTTTGTGAGGACTATGGGCATATTTTCATTGATTGCCCTTGGGCAGCTAGGAACAAGGCCTCCTGTATCAGCCCAGACGTGCTCGTTCAACAGGCTCAGGATTCTGCAGTACATACCACTTTGAAATCTGACTCAGCTGGTGGTAGTTCTTGGGATCACCCCATTCCGAACCCCCCATCTCCCCCTCCTGACCCCTTCCCCCTCCTCCCCCTCAAATTCTTCCCCTCCGAAGAGCAATATTGTTTCTCCTGAGACACCCATAATCATGTTAGATGAAGCTACCACACATATTAGCTCTTCTTCAACTCTTGATCAACAACCTTTGACCACAGACTTTCTTACCTCTGTTTGTTATGTAGATCCTACCACTACCCCAATGGATAACCCTGATTTACCCACTCCTGATTCTTTACCCCATCTGAGATCTTCTAGATTTTCAAAATCTGTTTCCTCTGACCCTCCCACTCCATTAGAAACTAAAAATTCATATTCTGCTTTGTTTCCTAACTGGGGGGATTTTGAAATTGAGGTAGGTGACTCGGATTCACAAAAATCTATTACTAACAATGTTTCACATTCTGTGACTGATGGGGATTATAAAGGGAAAAATAAAAAAGGAAAAAAAACATAGACGCTGAATTATCTGGTGTTTTTTGAATGGCTGCAGGACTGGTTTGTGCTCTTAATGTGCATAGCCTATTAAATTCAGATAAAGGAAGAGCTGTGTTCAAATTTTTGCATGACATGTCTATTGATGTTTGCTTATTACAAAAAACCTGGTTATACAGTATGGATCAAGTCAGACAGGGTTTGGGGTCCATCGTTTTGGTCCTTTGGACTAGATACTGCTGACAGGATTGGGATTCTTTTCCATTCCTATAATTTTTCCTTACAAAAATTGTATGATTTAATACCTGGAAGAGCTCTGGTATTGGATGGGCTTTGGAACAACATGGATCGCAGATTTATTTCTGTTTACAACTCAGAAATTAAGGCATAAAAAGTGAACCTTATTAAAACTCTACAGTCTTTTCTAGTTACCGACTATAAAAATGTTGTGTGGGGACTTTAACTGTAGTTTGGACAGGCATAAGTCTAATATTGAGGGGGAAAAATCTATTGTGACTCAAATGCTCTATCTCAGATGATCAGTGCTGCTGAATTACTGAATTGCCATTTATTACATGAAAGGAATGCTTATGTTTGTACAATAGAGTACATATTTATTTCATCAAATGTTCCTAAGGGGTCTCTCTCTCCATTATTCTTGTTGCATTTTCTGATCATTTACTGTTACTACTATCATTAACTCATTTTACAGCAAGAACCCCTTTAAATGGTAGATGGAAACTGAAAGCTCCCGTTTTATGGGACCCAGTGGTTATTAAAGAGATGACATCTTTACTTCAGGCACAATTGTCAGTGGAATTCTTGTATACTGATAAAGGGGACTGGTGGATGGACACGAAAACTGATATATGGAATTGATTTATACGGTATGGGAAAAAACGTGGCAATGATAAGTTTTTAAAATATTTAACTATTCAACATCAATTATACAGGTTAATGTCTCTGTCAAACCTCTCTAGATTTGAGGTATCTACACAAATTCCTGCAATAAAGGACAAAATGAAAACACTTGAAATTAATAGAGCTAATTCAATTAAATACTTATTGGCAAATGGTATCACGATCTCCCCAATTGGAAACCCATTTGAAGCTTGTAAAACTTTAAAATAAAAAAAATTCACTAGACTCCTTACTCTGTCTTGACAGACGGGAAGTCATTTCATTGCCTGAATTAGGATCTGTTATTCAACAAGACTATGACTCTTTGCAACCACGAACACCTATGTTGACCTGTGATATCTTAGATTTTTTACATACTCTTATCATTTCAGATTACCCGACTGAGCTTTTGAATTTACAGTCCCCTATAACTAAGCTGGAAATCACACAAGCCATACAATCCTTATCTCTTCACACTGCTCCAGGTTTAGATGGTATTCCTCATGTGTTTTTTAAATCCTTTTGCTCCTTACTTGTCAAGAGTTTATTTGTGATGTATACCTTTTGGTTGCAGACCAGTTCTATTCATCTTTCTTTTTCTGAAGGTTTATTGCTTTACCTGTATCGAAAAGGGTGCCATTCTCAAATTAATAATTGGAGGCCCATAGTTCTTCTTAATACTGACTATAAGATTTTAGTACACATTTTAAACACTTGTTTCAAAGGATATGCCTCATTGGTAATATCACCTTACCAATATTGTGGTCTGCCTGCCAGGAATATACAACAAGCTTTAAGGACTTTAAGGGATGCCATTAATCATTGTAATAATTCTGGTCATTCTGGTTGTATTATTGCAGCAGAACAGGAGAAAGCTTTTGACAGGGTCTCTCTTGAGTATTTATTTTTAGTGTTGCAAATTTATAAAGTGCCTTTACCCTTTCTCAATCAGTTATGGTTATTATATTCTTTTTTCACTGTCAGGCCTTTTTTAAAGGGTGTGGTTGGTCATGGGTTTGAGGTTCATTATGGAGTTTGGCAAGGGTTCCTGTTGAGCCCTCTGTTATATGTTTTTTCTCTTAACCCTTTACTTCATTCCATTATGTACCCATCGAAATGGAATGGGATCACAGGAGTTGGTATCCCCCAAACCTTATGTATTCAAGCTTATGCAGATGATATTTGTGCTTTTTTCACACATCCAGAATATATCAAATCCTTTTTGGTAGAACTTTCTCATTATCAGAAAGTTTTCAATGCTAAATTAATTCTGGTTAAAAGTACAAGACTATTTATTGGGCCTGGCATTCATTATGATACCATTTGGCGTGGCCTTATGATTTCTTCTACTCCTGTGAAAATTTTGGGAATTATTTTTGGTCCTCAAAACTTACCTGATGTAAATTGGAATCTAGTCTTGCAGAAGGCTGAACTTAAAGTCAATAGATGGAAACAATGGCAACTTTCAAAACTTAAATGCATTGTTCTCTTAAAAAAATTTATTTTACCACTATTGCAATATCCGGCATCTTTGTATCCATTACCCATTAAATTAGAAACTAAAATCTATAGTTTATGTTTTCAAATGCTGTGGGATATGAGACTAAACCCTATTAAGTGACATTATACTTATTTGGCCAAGAATTCTGGGGACCTTAATATGATAGAACCAATGGTTTTCTTACACTCTTTATTTTTTATACACTCGATTGGCACTTTATTGCATGATACTGAGACAATTTCTAACACATGGGCAAGACACTCCCATGCCATTTATCTTAGATCCTGGTTCCAGATAGTGCCTAAAGTGCACCCCCAGCTTAACATTCCTCCTTATTTCATTCCAGCAGCTCAGAAATTATATAAATGGGGAATCACTAAAGTTTGTCTTGGTAGTCATACCACTAAAACCCTTTGTCAGGATATAATGTTCAGATTTTACCCTCGGGAACCTAGTTTTAAAAACTGTCCATTAGTTGACAATCAATTAATTTTACATCAATTAACCCTCCCCAGAATTCCACAGAAGATGTGGGAACATCTTTGGCTTACTGTCTATGGACGATTGAATGTGAGAGGTAATGCCAAACATAAGTGTCTAATGGTGAGAAACTGTCCTTACGTGGAGTGTGTGGCCCAATTAGAATCTATGGAACATTTCCTACTGCATTGTTCCTATGCCACAGCTTTATGGAAGTTTTTAGCTCATAAATGGTCTTTTCCCTGGCTTGATTCATTATCTTATGACATTCTTGTTGTGGGAAAATATGGGTCTGGTTTGTCACACTATCATCCTGATATTTTAATCATTTTGTATTTGTTGCCTCAGATTTTACTTATGGCAAGCACTATGCCAATCGGTTTTACAACAACAATTAATATCTTATGATTGTTTGAGTATTTTAGTCTCAAATGAACTTCAGAATATTTATTATTTAGACTGTTCATTATATTCTTCACAACAGGTGTTGAATTGGTGGAAGGGTTTGGATCCACGACTGGACTCTGACAGAAATTCTGTCGAATGCCCCATCAGCGACACCAGCAGGTTGGCCGCATTCTGCAGTCTGCTGCTGGCTCACTATTGCTTTCTTTGTTTTCTTTGGGGGGCCTCATCCTTGAACACCCCACATGGGGGGGCTGCACCACTCCACTTAAAGATTCTCAACTCCAGTCAGAGCTGATTGGGGGTGCAGGACCCCCAACAGACAGTGCCAGGTTCCAGTGGGTCTCCCACCATGACTAGGCACTGTAGTCACTATGGGGGACCTCACTGGTGAAATGTCGCTGTGAGGGAGTAAACAGAAGGGTTTCACCTACTTTATTAAATATAAGTAGAGTTTTTTCTTTATTATAATGATTGTATTTACCTATTATTCCTGTTCATTTCTTATTCTTGTATGATGGTTGTTTTTTTTCCCTTTTTCACCCAATTTGTCCCTTGTTATTCTTTGTATGATTATGTTTTTGATTCATTATTTGATGTTTTGCAATATTTGCAATAAAAATCACCCCTACTCAACTGTAGGGGGAACCCTTGTCAGCGATATGGAAGAGGTCAGTCCAGAAGACTTGGTGGAGGAGACAGGATATGCTGGAATGATGACACAAGGTGCTGTAGCAGCCAATAGTTTTTAAATCAGGAAGTTACTGCACAAAGTAATTTGGATCAGGAATTTGAAATGTCTGTATCAGATTCAGAGTCTATGGCTAACAAGAATGAATTAAATCTCTCTTTAGAGGAGAAACAAGAGATTATGCAGAAGGAATTGGAAGAAATTGAATCCTGGATGATATTGGAATCGACGAAAAGAGAGGAGGAGAAGAAAAAGAGGAAATGTCTTTTTAATGGCTCTCCAGACATTGCTACAGGGGCTTCTGTAAAAGTATTTGTCAAGAGCACACAGTTCAAAAACCCGGAAGAGAAAACAGTATCCCAAGTACCGATGGATTTGTCATCTGAGCATGACACAGAGGAAGGATGGTCTGCAGAGAAAATGCTAGAGGGAGCAGGATGGAAACAAACTTCAAAGGTGACATGGCTACCAGAGGGAGAGGAGGTAGCTAGAAATGATGTTGCAGCAGCTGGAGGCAGTCAAGAAGTGGTGCAAAAAGAGGCAGCTAATGGTTTTCCAGAAATGGGGATACAATAAGCTACTGACATTACAGGTACCATATCCTTTTCTCCTAATTTGTCAGGCTCTACTATTTGTATTGATTCCCCTAATGTTAAACTAGGGCATAACCTTATGGAGGATTCTTTGCCTCCAGGTCCTCAAATGAATACTGAATGGGGGGAACCAAGTGAAGAGACTTTAGAATCCCCTTCACAGCAGCCACAGCCCACATTTGCAAGTTTATTTCAAAACCCTGTAGAACTTGCAAAAAGAAGAAATGTGGCACATTTTCAATACCTGGGGGTATGGAGGAACCCCCAGAAAGATTCTAAGTGAGAAAAATTTTACTCAAGCAGTCATTGCATTTCACAACTGCTGATGTTTATACCCTTATACATGCAACAGGGGAATCTACATTTGATGTCAGTTTTTGGACCCCTGAATTGTTGGAAAGGTTCTGGGCCAAGTAAATAACCCTTAAAATGAGCCCACTATGGACCCTCTTTCAGATGAGCCCCCTGACTAAGCAAACATTTCAGGTGACTACAGCCCTGTTTAGGAATGAGGGGGTGAACATTCAGGACATTCCATATTGTTTGGATAAAAAGTGCTCAGTTCAAGGTATTCCTGACCCCAATTTGAATGGGGAAGGATTTTGGAATGTGGGGTGGAAGATTAAAACCAAACTCCACCTAGAAGGAACTGATTCACAGCATTTGCCCAATTGCATGTATATCGGGCAGGACAAATGCTTTCTGTTTTATCCTGGACAGCCTCATCGCTGTTTTAAGTGTGAGTCAGCTAGACACATAATTCCAAATTGTGAAGCCCAAAAATGTACATCATGTGGGGAATTAGGCCATATAAATTTCCACTGCCAACACACAGAAGTATAATCTATGTGATGGAGAGGGGCATTCCTTTTCTTCATGCCCATGGATCTCCGACAATACAGATGATGTGGACTATGGAGTCCAAGACTTTTATATTCACCAAACAAAAAAGGCCTCAGGGTTCCCAGGGTTTTCTCCACCTACAAGCTCTGACCTAGAACCTAGGGAGCAAACTATAGCAAGCCCTGCTATTATAGTTCTCCCCAGCCTGCCTCAGGTACCTTTACCTTGGACTTCAGCTCAGATACTTGAAAGAGAACTTCCAGATGATATGGTACCCCCTCACCCCCCCTTCTGGTGGGAACGGGTTTCAGGAAGTAAAATCAAAAAAAGGGGTAAAAGGCAACAAAGCTAAAACATGGCCTCAAATCATTCTCGACCCAATTCTTTAAAGCCACCCTTTTTCTGTCTTAAGAGAGAGGGTATTTAGGAGGAAGATATGGATTCAGATGGAGTTTCTTGGGCCTCCTCAAAGGCTGAGGCCCCCACAGAGACTAAGGACACAGAAGGCACAGTAGCTAGTAGAACTAGGAAGCGATAGATGGGAGTCAGAGCTACCTCCAGAAAAGTTCCTTGAAGATGTGCTTTGAACTCTGATGGAGCACTATGATATAACTGTTTCCTCTCTGAACACTAATAGTGTTTTGTCAGAGAGGAAGTGTTTGGCAACTTTTGCCCTATTTTCTGATCAGGTTAATGGTATTATCTTTTTTACAGGATACCAGACAGAGGACACTTAAAGAAATCTCAGTGGCTAGTAATGCATGGGTATGGGCGATCAGTTTTTGGTCAGAGGGTAATGATATTTGTAGCAGAGTGGGAATATGTTTTCAAGAGCACAATATTAAAGTTGTTCACATGGTAGAAATAATGCCAGGTAGGGCATTACTGTTGGATGTAATATTGCAGGGATAGATTTTAGGTTAATAAACATATGCACCACAAATTGAATCAGACTGTATAGATCTTTTGAAATTAATTTTGCCCTATCTATACACTTCACGGAACATTTTGTTTGGTGGTGATTTTAATACGAGCAGATTTTTTTCTGATAAGGGCCCAAATGCATCCAAAATGTACTGTGACTCCTCCTATCTAAACCAGGTATTACAAACAACAAATTTGGTAGATGTTTTTGCTTCTACAAATTCTGACCCTCCCCATACTTTTCATAAAGGTAAACTGTCCACTAGGATAGATTATTGGTTCATGTCACCTAATTTATCTATCATGAATAAAAGGGTTTCTCCTGTAGCAATGTCTGATTACAGCCTCCTTAGTGTTACTCTTTCAGATTTAGCTAAAACATCGTGGGGAAAGGAAATTGGAGATTGAATGACAGTCTACTAGATAATCAAGAGATAAGAGAAGGTTTTCTCTATTTATTAGAAGCTAGACAATAGGTATTTATGATTCTTTAGGAGACTGGTGGAAGGACAGTAAGGAGTATTTCCAGAGTTATTTCCAGTTAATGAGTAAATTAAATTGGTAAATGAAGAAGGAAGAATATTTGGTATTACAAAAGGAGCTTTCCTCCTTCGTTCAGTTACAAAAATACTCCAATATTTCATACATAGACCAGATTGCAGCAGTTAAGAATCGTTTAATAGATATACAGTATAATAAATAGACTGAAATCTTTAGAAATCAAACAAAGTTTGGATGTACTGGAAAACAGGCTTTTATTAACCCTTTAGACTCTTGTTCATCTCAAAGTCATCAAAAAATAATTTCCGACTTGTAAACTACTGAAGGGTTTGAGATTTCAGGGAATAAGAAAATTCTGAAAGTGATAGAGAATTATGTTACTGATAAATTTTCAGCTACCAGTATTTCAAGAGACAAGGTCAAACATTGGTTGACCTCCTGTGATCTACTGCAAATACCAGATTACTTGAAAAATATTCTTACAGCCCATATCACAGAGGTTGCGTTACAAACTGTTATAATAGGATTAACGGTAGGGACTGCTCCAGGACCTGATGGACTTTCAAATGAATTTTACAAATATTTTTCCCTAAAGTTAAAACAGAACTGGTTGCGACTTTTAATTATTTTTTGGAAACTCGGAGTTTACCTGATGGAATGTATGAAGGACTTATCTTTTTTCTTTTTAAAAGAGGGAACAGGGCTCTCCTAGATAATTGGAGACCCATTACTCTGTTGAATACGGATGCAAAATCTGGCAAAACTTCCTAATAATCGTTTAGCATTAGTTTTAGATACTATAATTCATCCAACTCAGTTTTGTGCAGTTCAGGGATGGAAAATAAGGGATGCACTTATATTACTAAGAGAAACTGTGCAAAAAGGTAACGATGGGGAATTAAGTGGGTAGCTGGTATGGCTGATCAGGCCAAAGCTTTTAATAAAGTTAATCATTGTTATTTATGGCTGACACTACAGGTCTATGGGTTTCCTGATAATTTTGTGGATTGGATAAAGTTGTATTATTTAAAAGCTGCAGTAAAACCTTTTGTGAATGGTTGGGTGGGACAGAACTGTCCAATTCATAGAGGGGTATGAAAGGGTTGCTCCTTGACTCCTGCATTATATATTTTGGCTTTAAATCCTCTCTTGATTAAAATACAAAAGGATGATAACATAAGGGCTGTTTCGGTGCATAGTGAAAACTGGGAAATAAAAAGTATTAATTATGCTGATAATGTGTGCCTAGTATTAGGAGACCAAACCTTGGGCAGAGAGGCAACCACAAATATTTATTTTTTCAGAGCTTACTGGTACCGTAATTAATACTACTAAAAGTGTTTGCCTTCCTATTGGACAGGTAGGGACTGCTGGTCCAGTATGCCTTGATATACCAATAAAATTGGAACCACAGAAAATTTTGGGTGTGTATTTTGGTCCTTGGGACATGAACTCATTTAATTGGAACCTTTTGATAAAGGAAAGTAAAGGAAAGATTAAAATGTGGAACGTATGGTGCATGTCTAAACAAAAGTGGGTGTACATGGTAAAAACATTTTTACTGACCATGTTTCTTCATTTATGTGTAGCATTTCCTCCTACAAAGCAATTGAAAACAGCTATTTATAGTATTTTTTTCAATGTAGCTGGGGTAGTAGACTTAACCCTGTTAAAAGAGATGTTACCTACAGAACCCTCAAAGATGGAGAGCTGAAAATGGTACATCCCAGAAAGGTTAAGGGAGGGATAGTGAAGATTAATAAAGGAGAGGGGAGATGGGCAGAGGGAGACAGTGAAAAGGCAGAGATACTGAATGAATGCTTTTGCTCAGTATTCACAAAAGAAGAAGAGGAGGAGTTACCTAAACCAAACAATAGAAGCACTCTGGGTAAGGGGGTTGACACCAGTCCATTTACAGAAGAAAGAATCCTGAAAGAACTCCTAAAACTCAAGGTAGACAAAGCAATGGGGCATGATGAGATTCACCCCAGAATCCTAAAAGAACTAAGGAGGGACCTAGTAACACCACTGACCACACTTTTTAACAAATCATGGGAGGATGGGGTGGTACCTGAGGACTGGAGGAGGGCAGATGTGGTTCCCCTTCACAAAAGTGGGAGCAAGACAGAAGCAGGAAACTACAGACCTGTTGGTTTGACCTCAGTGGTAGGGAAAATGATGGAATCACATCTGAAAGAAAGAATGGTTGAGTACCTAGAGGCCAGCAGGGCACAGGACCCAAAGCAGCATGGATTCACAGTAAGAAGGTCCTGTCAGATGAATCTAATTGATTTCTTTGACTGGGTGACCAAAGTAATAGACCAGGGAGGGGTTGTGGCTATGGCCTACCTAGACTTTAGCAAGGCATTTGACACAGTCCCGCACAAAAGATTAATAATCTAGTTAGCCAGCCTGGGAGTGGATCCCATGGTGCTAGCCTGGGTAGCAAACTGGCTGCACAACAGGACACAGAAGGTAATAGTGAATGGAACTCATTCTGAAGAAAGGGAAGTTACTAATGGAGTGCCTCAGGGCTCAGTACTGGGTCCAGTCCTCTTTAACATCTTTATAGGTGACATTGCAGAGGGTCTGGAAGGAAAGGTATGCCTCTTTGCAGATGACGCAAAGATCTGTAACAGAGTTGATACACAAGGAGGGTAGAAAGGATGAGAAGGGACTTGGCAAATTTGAGTGAATGGTCAGACGTATGGCAACTTAGATTCAATGCAAAGAAGTGCAAAGTAATGCACCTGGGAAACAAAAACCCAGAAGAAGAGTACACAATGGCAGGGGAGGTACTAACAACAACAATAATGGAAAGGGACCTGGGGGTAGTCATATCAGATTACCTAAAGGTGGGTAAGCAATGTGCAAAGTCAGTAAGGAGAGCCGGGACGATACTGGGATGCATAGGGAGGGGCATCACAAGTAGAAAAGGGAAGTGGTTATCCCTCTGTACAGACAGTTGGTGAGACCCCATCTAGAGTACTGCATGCAGTTTTGGAGACCCCATCTATGCAAGGACATAGACAGGATGGAAGCAGTCCAGAGGAGGGCAACTAAAATGGTGTAGGGTCTGCATCAGAAACCATATGAAGAGAGACTGAGAGAGCTTAATATGTATACCCTTGATGAAAGGAGGGACGGGGGGGGGACATGATAGAAACTTTCAAGTGCCTCAAGGGAATCAACAAAGTCCAGAAGGGTAACATCTTTCAGAAAAAGTGATGTTCAAGAACAAGGGGGCACAATTTAAAGATAAAGGGGGGACGACTCAGGTGCAATGTGAGGAAATTCTTTTTCACGGAGAGAGTGGTGGATGCATGGAACTGCCTTCCTGGGGAGGTTGTTGGGTCTAAAACAGTGGGGTAATTCAAACATGCATGGGACAGACATAAGGCAATTATAGTGGGGGGTTGCAGGAAGTAGGCTGCTGGTTAACTAGAATCAGCAGCTTATCCAATAGGTAAGGAACTGGGCAGACTGGGTGGGCCAAGTGGTCCTTATCTGCCATCAAAGTCTATGTTTCTATCACACAGTTTTCTTTTTTACTATGTTTCTGTATAATAATTTAAAGATGGTACTGCTTAAAAAAGACACAGTATGGAAACCATGGGTGCATGGGGGCCATGACTTTGGTCATGGGAACTAAGGTCTGTCATCCCAAAACAAAAACCTCGCCAGGGCCTCCCCCTTTTTATGCAATGTATCTTTGGGAAGATAAGACTGTGGGCTCTTAAGAAACAACAGATTTTAGATCTGTCCAGGAAAGAGCTATATATGTACATAATGGGACATTTTTCATGGATCATCCTAGATACTGGGCTAAAACACCAATGGAAATCCAACAGATAGGGAAAATGTTAACAAACAATAGGCTGCTTGGACAGATGTGGGATGTTCGGTGGCATTGTGTTCATGATAAACGTAATGTTTAAAACAATTTAAAACATAAAGAAATTACAGAAATTACTGTCCCAGAGACAGTACTTGTAATGAAATACATAGAAACATAGAAACATAGACTTTGACGGCAGATAAGGACCGCTAGGCCTTATCTAGTCTGCCTATTTCCCTACCTACAGGATAGGCCTCAGATCCTATTTAACCAACAGCCTATATCTTCCTGCCCCCCACAAGAATTGCCTTATGTCTGTCCCATGCATTCTTGAATTCTCCCACAGTTTTAGACTCCACAACTTCCTCAGGAAGGCTGTTCCATGCATCCACTACCCTCTCTGTGAAATAATACTTCCTCACATTTCCCCTGAACCGTCCTCCTTCTATCTTTAAATTGTGTCCCCTTGTTCTTGCAAGTCTCTTTTTCTGAAAGATGCTACCCTCTTGGACTTTGTTGATTCCCTTGAGGTACTTAAAAGTTTCTATCATATCCCCCGTCTCCCTTCTTTCCTCAAGGGACAATACTAGAAAAAAATGGCACATTTGTTCATGGAATGTCTCTTTATCCTTTCCTTTTGGAACAGTCTTTGTTCAAAATGGTATAAACTTCCCTTCCACCTTCTGACCAGAGATGCTTTACTCCTAGGTCTTTTACCCCAGGAGTGAGCTAAGTATGCAGTAGGGACAATTCAGTTACTCCTTTTAATACTTAAATATCACATTTGGCATACTAGATGTCAGTTGACTCTTTATAAGAGACAAGTGACAGCAGAACAACTTTTTTGGACGGTGCAGAATACTGTAATAAGAAAGACAGAAGTATCCTGAAGCCCTTTTTCAGTCCTTATGGAAAAGCATGGATTGGATGCTAGATATTGCTTGAACAGCATATGACTGAAGGCTTTCTGGCAGGAATCGACATAGTTTAGTTCATGAGATATAACACTGTTTTGTATATTTTTCTACTGAGTGGTAATAAAAATTCTCCTACTCTTTTAGTGTGTGTGGGGGGGGAGGGGGGTTCTTTTTGGTATTTGGGTCTAATTCTGGTTTCTAAATATTGATTTGAAGGTAACTAGAAAAGGTGTGAATGCAATAATGTTTTGATTTCTCTGATGATTTGTATATTATTTTGTGTGAGTTAACACTGTTTTGTATTTGTTTAATTTTTGAAGTTATAATAAAAATTCCCTTACTCTTTTAGTGTGTATGTGTTTTGGGGGGTCTTTTCGGTACCAGGGTTTAAGTTTGGTTTCTAAATATTGATTTGAAGGTAACTAGAAAAAGTATGAATGTAATACGTACTGAATTTTTATTATGATTTGTATATTATGTTTGTGTGAGTTAACACTGTTTTGTATTTGTTTGATTTTTAAAGTTATAATAAAAATTCCCCTACTCTTCCTGTAGGGGACCCTCTGAACATTTGGAAAGATGGCTACTTGCAGAGAGGAGCTGGAGGAGATGGACATGCTGGAGGTTGGGGAGCGGGTCTCCTCACATGCCTCTGTCCCTCTAGAGACCATACCTGGTTTACTAAGGAGCATACTAAGGATAAAAAAAGAAGTAAAAGGCAACTAACCCATAGAACTCCCAAAACTTACATACACCTGAAGGAATTATTTAGTATTTCCACATTGGAGAAAAACGTCCAATCTTTTTTTGTAGGTGGATTTACTTTCTGCTATAAAACAGATAGGGGTAGTTCATTCCATATTCCAATTATTCGATGAGAAAAGAAATGGGCCCTTCTTTTTGTATTACATTTTTTTTTCATGAGCTGAAGTGGATGACCACGAGTGTCGATTGCTATTTGTTTAATTCCAGACCACAGTCGTTCATTAAACGTGCATCCATAATTATGTCTCTTACAAACAGTAAGTCTCCCCTAAGTTGCCTCTGTTCTAAGGATTCAAAGCAGCAAGTCTTTCATTATAAGAGAGAAATTTGTAATTAAGGAATGATTTTGTTATCCTACGTTGAACACTCTCTAATCTGCCTATATCTGCTTTGTTGTCGGGACTCCTTAATTGAGATGCAAAATCAAAATGAGGTCTAACGTAGGCTCGATATAGGGATAGACGAATCGAGGGATCTCTAGTTGTAAAATTATGTTTAATTGCCCACCATATAGAATCTGCTTTAGAAATAATTTGCGTAATGTGTAAACTGAATCTAAGATTTATGTCAACAGTAACACCAAGATCTTTTTCATTATTCTTCTCTGGAATGATGTTATTGTAGCGAGAGATTGTCTTTTTTTGTTGTGTTTACCAAAATGAAGAACAGTACATTTTGTCGAATTAAATTTAAGATTCCATTTACTAGACCAAGCTTCTAACAAGTTAAGGTCCTTCTGAATTATTTCTGAATCTTCTTCCTTCCTGCAGATATTAGCAATCTTGCAGTCCTCTGCATGTTTAACAATTTGACTTTGAATATTTTTTGAGAAATCTGAGATAAATATTTCAAAAATGACTGGTGCCAATACTGATCCCTGAGGTACACCACTTTCTACTTTTATCCATGATGTTTTGCAGCCATCAATTATTATTCTTTGACTTCTGTTATCCAACTGAGTTTGCTATCCTGCGAGAGTACAAAGGATTTATGTTACATAGTTGTCATTTGTGTATTAGTGCTCAATGTGGAGCAGAATCAAATGCTTTACGAAAATCAAACAGAATGACATCGCAAGGCACTTTTTTGTCCAAATTCATACTGATGTACTCATAAAAACTTATAAGATTGGTAGTACAAGAATTACCTTTTACAAAGCCATGTTGGCTAGAATCCAGTACAGACAGTTGTTCTAAGGTGTCTTTAATAGTTCTTTTTAATATTTTGCAAATAATGGGTGTCAGACTTATAAGACGATAGTTATCTAACATGTTTTGCTTCCTTTCTTTTTATATAATGAATGACATTGGCTGTTTTCCAGTCTAAGTGAACAATTCCCGTATTACGACTTTTATCAAATATTTATTTTAATGATAAACCAGTATAATATTTCATAATGAAAAGAATGTCTCCTGTAATGTTGTCAGGACCAGAGGAAGAACCTCTTTTTATATTGTTCAGTTGTTTCGATAGTTTCAATAGAAATATCAATACAGTTTTCTACTGGAAAATGAAATTTAATGTAATTGGGACATTTACAAAAAGCTTTACAAAATTCCTGGTTAAACAACTCTGCCATTTTACTAGGGTCAGATATAGATTCTTTATTAATTATTATTGGGCCTACATGCCAGTCTTGTTTTTTTAATTGAATTGCTGTAATTAAACAAAATCTTATTGTTCCCTTTGTTGGTTTGAGTAGCTATGTATGTTTCAGTTTTTAATTTAGCTATTTTGATCTCTTTTTTGGACAATTTCTGACGGTTCTTAAATGCCATCCTATTTCTTTCAGTTTTATTTTTTGAAAATGTTTTAAACAACTTCAGGTTCTGTATTGGAGAATGATACTGCTTTACAGAGTCCTATGATTCGGATATTGTCACAATTACCAATGTTGGAGAGGCTGAAAGTGATTATCAGTGGTTACTGAGGCAAGAGAAAGAAATTGCATTGCAACATAAAACTCTGCAGGGCAAATTGGCTGCTTTTCAGAGCAGTTCTAATTTGAAGCCTCCTGCTGCTTCATTGTCAAGTTTGGAAGCTGCTTCTGATGGCTGGATGACTCACTCCTCCAGTAATGATGCAGTTGCATCAATGGCCGATGCCACTGTCAAACACCCTGTGTTTCTGATGGACAATGCCCTAGATGAACCTGCTGTGACTCCGACACCAGTTGCCTGTGAGTCTTTCCTGCAGGCGAACGGCTCTGATACTCCAGTTTGGACTGACTGGCCAGTGGAATCAGCACTTCTTGCTGCTGGGTGGGAAAAATCTGCTGATGGGGCTAAATGGATTTCAGGCTCATCCCCGATACGAATGCAACCTGTTGAACAGGCCACCTACACAGCTAACATTGTTTTACCCTTTGGACAGTCTACCTTACATTTCACCCAAGCCCTCTGTTTTTCATAAGATCCTCCTTTACCTGTTGCTCCGATGCAGGTTTCTGTTGATCCACTGGCTACTCTTTCTATGCCAGCTGTTTCAGAGACTCCCACTTAGCCTGCCCTGCAAAGGCCTTATGCCTCATTGTTTCACTTGCTGGTAGCACTGGCCAGGTGTCACAATGCGGTCTGCTTATTGTATAAAGGAGGCTTGGAAGTTCTACTAGACTGTGTATACATTAGGAAAACCTTATTAAAAGATTCTCTAAATTTTTTCATCACAGAAATGTATTCTCTCATTCATGTCTCAAGGGAGCATACTTTTGATATTAGTTTTAAAATGACGAGTGACTTGGACTCCACTATGGGCCTCATTTGAGGCCATTCCCCTTACCAGACCTGCTAGAAAGAATATGAAATGAAATGAAGGGGTCAGTGTTACTGACCTAACGTATTGTTTGAAGCAACATTGCAATGTCCTGGAATATAAGGTTCTGCTGAATTCTACTGAATTCCTGCAGCATTTACCAAACTCTTTTATTTTTTTATGCTGGGACAGAGGCGTATTGTTTTATGCAGGACAACCAAAGGTGTGCTACAAGTGTGGATCCATGGGATATATCAGTGGTATTTAGGACAAGATTAGGTGTTCTCTGTGCACAGAGTTAGGTCATTCCAGTAATCAATGTTTAAATGAATTAGTCTGCAGTTTGTGTGATGAAAAAGGCCATTCTTATCAGAGTTGCCCCTGGGCTGCTCACAATAAAGACCAGAAGGGCAACAGTGAGGAACAGCAATTTCTCATTGCCACAACCCAAAGACGATGAACCCCTGCCATCTTGATGGTCCCCTCCTTCCCCTGTGGTCCCTGTTTCTTCTCTGGCCCTGTCCCCAGCCCAAGTGGTTCCCCATACTGTACTTCTGAACCCCCCTTCTTCCCTCTGCCCCTATGTCATCCTGGACCTGAGGTCCAGTTGGTGGATCTTGATGAGTCCACTATGCCTAGTACTTCCAATGCAATGCCACCTCCTATGACTATCCTTCCAGATGACAGAAAGGGAATGCTGACACGCACACACCAGGGTAAACACATCCTCTCAGCAAAATTTACTAGGAAGCAGGGTTTACCTCTCACTAATAGGTTTCAGTTTTTGCCTTTGGATGAAAGTGAATCAGATGCAGAAACTGATTCATCGTCTATTAAATCTTCCCTTTGTGGCACAGTTTCTGAAATGGAGGGGGATGCCCCTGTTATTCCTGTGCACCACAAAGGGAAATCTAGGTGGAAACCGAAGGTTAAACTGAAACAAACTTCTGGTACCAGAAAATCTGTTATGAAGAAATGAGGCTGGGGTGTACAGTTTGCTTTTGTTTTTCTTCCTTATTTTACATTTCCATGGCCTTTGACCTCCATGCTTTTTCTATTAATGTTAAGTGTCAAGAGCCATAGAAAACATATTGCCACTTTCACTGCTTTATTATCTGGGTTACCTGGTATCTGTTTTTCACAGGATACTCGGTTCCATACTGTGGCAGACATTCAAACTGCTTCACTGGCATGGTGTGTTGGGAGATCGTATTGGTCCACTGGTACAGACTTCTGCTCTGGAGTGGGGATTAATTTCCACTCTATAGAATTTTGCTAAATAAAACTTTTAGATTTATATCCAGGCAGGGCACTGTTAATGGATATTTGTTATCATGGTTATCTGATTCGGCTGACCAATGTGTATGATATGCAAATTAAAGAAGATATAGTTCAATTTTTTAAACTGATACAGCCTTATTTGCATACTGCTCAGTCAGTTATTTTTGGGGGAGACTTTAACTGTGGATTATCTAGACAGGATAGAGGTCAGCAAACAACTACAGATAAAGGGGAGAGGGGATGGGGCGGAGGATGGTCCTGATCAATGCCAGGAGCATGGGTAATAAATGCCCAAGCTTCAGGTAATGCTAGTTGAGGGAACAGTGGATGTGGCTGCAATTATTGAGACATGGACCACCAAGAGGCATGATTGGGACCTAAGCTTGGAGGAATACACAATGTTTAGGAAGGATAGGGGAGTGGAAAGGGGGGATGGCGCTGATGGTCAAAAATGACATAGTAGTTAGTGGAGTCGAGGAGGCTGGGGGGGATGTGGAGGCAGTTTGGGTAACCCTGCAAATGAGAGGGGGTAAAAGACTGAAATGGGGTGGTGTACAGACCCCCTGCAATGGAGGAAGACTGGGAGGATGAGCTGGCTGAGAATATCAGTGGTCACTGTGGCCTCAGAAAGGACAGGGCGGTGATAATGGGTGACCTTAACATGCTGGGGGGCAGACTGGGTCACTATGACATCTTTGGTGGCCAGGGAGCAAAGGTTGATGGAGCTCTTCCAGGATGCCTTCCTAATCCAGCAGATGCGGGAACCTACTAGGATAGGAAGGATATTGGACATTGTCTTAACAGACAGTAGGGCCAGTAAGCCATGTTGGTGGACCCGGTAGGTGCAGGAGGTGGTGAGGGAATAAAAGGCTGCCTACATGTGCCTAAAGCCTCAAGGGGGGAAAGGCATGGGGAGAGTATGAGTTGCTGGCCAGGAGGGTCACCAGGGTGGTAAGTGGGGCCAAGGCGAGGATGGAGCAAAACCTGGCCAGGAATATCCGGGGGGGGAAGGGGTTCTATAGATACATAGGGGAGAAAAGAGAAGCAAGGGGCACAGATCAGTAGAATTAGGACTGGGGAGGGATAGGCTCAGGAAGCAGGGGCATACCTCTCAACTATACCACATTACGAGGAACATTCCTCATTTTACTTCACAAAAGCTTCCTGTTCCACATTGTGAGGACTTGTTCCACATTCAAAGTCAATATTTTAAAGCAAAAATCCATAGTAAATGATGCAAAAAATATTTTATTCAATTAATAACAGACTTTCTGAACATAAATGTAACATTTTAACAGTGTTTTGAGCTTCTTAGGTAAAGATTTGAATAAGTGTTCCACATTTTGCCCATTTGTTCCACATTTTGACAGGCAATGTTCCACATTTGGGGGACAAAAGGTTGAGCGGTATGAGCAGGGAAATTAGCAGAGGTACTAAATTGAGTACTTTGCCTCAGTCTTTACCAGGGGAAGTGGGGGATCCTTCCATCCAAATGGGAAGGAAGGGGAGCCCACAGAATTGGAAGGTCAGTGGGAGTCTGGAAGACTGGAAGAGGCTAGGGTAAGGGATGGGCTAAACCTAGAGGGGGAGCAGCTGGTGCATAAGGAGGTGGACTGGGAGGGTGAAATCACAGTGGATAGGGTGAGGAAGACCCTCTGGTCACTAAAGACTGAGAAGGCACTGGGGCTGGATGGACTGCATCCAAGGGTTCTGAAGGAAATGGTGGATGTGCTGGCAGCTCCACTGGCTGCACTCAGGATAGGTGCCTCATGACTGTAGGGTGGCCTATGTGGTGCCTATCCACAAAAGGGGGTCTAGAGAGGAGATGGGGAATTACAGACCTGTTAGCCTAACATCTGTGGTAGGCAAGGTGATGGAGGGCATTATCAAGGAGAGGCTTGGGAGCAGCTGGAAAGGCTGAGGCACCTCGATGGCAGGCAGTATGGTTTTGTTCCAGGGAGATTGTGCCAGACCAACCTTGTGAAGTTTTATGACTGGGTGATGGGTGCCCTGGACTGACATAGGCCGGTAGATGTCCTCTATCTGGACTTCAGCAAGGTGTTTGATTTGGTACCCCACAATGGCCTGCTAACAATGTTGGGGGGATGAGTTGGGGGGGCAGTTGCTCAGGTGGGTGGACAATTGGCTTACAGGGTGAATACAGAGGGTGGTGGTTCATGGGACAGTCTCCTCCCCCAGAAGGGTCATCAGTGGGGTCCCCCAGGGTTCGGTTCTGGGGCCACTCTTGTTCAATGCCTATGTCTCGGACATTGGGAGGGGTGTTAGGAGTAGGCTGAGTCTTTTTGTGGATGACTCAAAATTGAGAGCACTAGCAGATGGGGAGGAGGGGAGAGAGGTCCTCCAAGGGGATCTGGATACCCTGGTGGGGTGGTCAAGAAATTGGGGATTGAAGTTCAATGCAGGGAAATGTAAGGTGCTGCATATGGGTTCAGAAGCCCGGGTGATGCATACATTCTGGGGGGAGTCACACTGCAAGCCTCATCATGCGAGAGGGACCTGGGGTGGTGGTGGATGTCAAAATGAATAACACAGAGAATTGTCAAAGAGCTGCAGCAAAAGCAAAGAGGATACTGGGCTGCATAGCCAGGGGGATTACCTCCAGGAGTAGAGAGGTGATCTTCCCCCTGTATAATGCCCTGGTCAGGCTGCATCTCAAGTACTGTGTGCAGTTCTGGAGACCTCACCTTAAGAAAGACATAGCACTGCTGGAGAGGGTCCAGAGGAGGGTGACCAGGATGATTCAGGGCATGGAGGGTAGGCCCTATGAGGAGAGACTGGAGGAACTCAAGCTGTTCGCATTGGAGGGGAGGAGGGATGGGGGGACATGATAGAGGTCATAAAGTATGTAAAGGGGATAAATAAGGGTGGATCCAAGGAGGTGTTCAGGCTTAAGAAGGGGGAAAAAACAAAGATCATGAGTGGAAGCTGGAGGGGGAATTACAGGGGGGCCTGTAGGAGACACTACTTTACTGAGAGGGTGGTGGAGCCATGGAACGCACTGCCCAGGAATCTGGTGGAAGAGAGTACAGTGGAGGGATCCAGGATGGGCTGGGACAGGTACAGAGGGAAACTGAAGCCTGGGAAGACCATCTCTGGGCTTGGTGGGGGGAGTAGCAAGCAGCCAATAGGTGGCTGGCTACCAAGCAGACATGACAGACCATAAGGCCTATTCTGCTGGCTTTTAGTATGTTAGTATGCAGGCCTAGCTAATATCATTAAAATGGCTAACTTAATTGACGCATCCTTCCACTTTTCCAAAAGAGTTATACCCGCATTCCATAAAGATTCTTTAGCAACCCAAACTGATTTTTTCTTTCTTTCTTTCCCCAGCTCTCCCCCTCTCTAATGTAACTACCACTGCAGTAGAGTATTCGGACCATTCCTTATTGTCTACTTAGTTTGGGGCACCTCAAGTGAATGGCCCTGCTCTGTGGAAATGTAATTTCTCCCTTTTATTGATAGAGCACATAACCTCTCAAATTCAATACTTCTTATAGCCAAGGAAATCATTTTTTCTGTTATATGAGTCACCCTCTCAATAGTGGGAGGATATTAATATTTTAATTGATTAAACTTTTTAAAAATGTTAGTAAAGACAGAAAGGAAATGGCTTACTTCCAATACTTGCAGCATTGAAAATGTCTACATAAATTAATTTCCCTATCATATACCTTTTCTCATGATTATTCAACCCAAATTACCACACTTAAAATGGAAATAATGGCATTTCATCATCAAAAAGCGGAATCCTTAAGCTTTCAACACACGTTTGGTCTCCATGGTACGGCTAAACAGTTATGCCCATATAATACTTGTAACGAACGGACACAACAAAAGCAATGTAATTGTCTATGGGATACAGCTGGCGGGCTGTGCTCTGATCAGGTGCAATTGTGATGCATAGTTGCAAAATATGCCCAGGATTCTTTCTCAGAAAACTTAGTTGACAGTGCTTTGCTCCAAACAATCTTGGGTGCTTTGCAGACACCCCTGGCCCTCGGTCAGTACTCCAAGAAATCGTTCAGGCTATTACACCTGTTGAGGTTCTGGCAGTGGTGAATTCTCTGCCTAATAATAAGACTCCAGGGAAGGATGGTCTCACTGGCAAAATTTATAAAGTAATTGCAGCTGTTGCTTCTGAAGAACTGGCACAGGTCTTTACCTTCCTGCTTAACATGTCTACCTTCCCCTTTATCTATGACAGAAGGGGTTTTAATTTATTTTTTCAAAAAAGGGAATAAACATCTATTAACTAATTGGAGACCTATCTGTCTCCTTAACACAGATTTTAAGCTTGTGTCTAAAATCTTGACTACTATGCCCAGATATTCAAAAGAGTTGAGCCATGCGCAATAGGGTTGCACCTGTGCAAGTCCGAAAATGCGCCATTCTGCAATATTCAGCAGGAGGCAGTTGCGCCCCCCAAATCATGCTGAGCAACAGCACAATGATAATGAAGGCATGCGCAACTGAAGGGGGGAGGAACCATGCATAAATGGCAGTGCGATATTCAACAACTTGCACCATGCGCAATAGGGGAGCAAGCAGAAGTTGCGCCCTAGCGGAAATGAGCCAAAATAAAAGGGAGCAAGGGAGAGGCGAAAGAACGCTACAGGGAAGCCACATGAGAGCAAAATACAGCAGGAAACACTGGGCAGCAGGGACACACAGGGCCAGGCAGGAAAGGGCACCTGGAAGCAACAGCCACAGGGGAAGGTGTGGGGAGACAGTGCAGAAGGGGGGAAGTACACCACACAGCAGTGAGGCAAGCACAGGCAGGTGTTCCCGGTGCAGGGGACGTAGAAGTGAGGACAGCGGGGCGGGAATACAGTAACAGCTGCTGGGGGGGTGAACACAAGCCAGGGACATGGCCAGTGCCACCTTCCAGATGGAGGCCGTTATGGGGGGGTGAGAAGGTGGGCAGCAGGAGGGCATGGCCGTGGAAGGGCCCGTCAGCAGTATGCCGCCAAAAAGGCAGTACTGAGCCCGCACCAGCTTCGAGCTGTACAGTGATACTGAGATTGTGGGCTGGTACCACCTGAATCAAGCAATTCTGAGGTGGCTTTGTGAGCTGTGCAGTGATGTGATGCAGGCACCCATATGACTGAGCCATGCCCTGTCAGTGGAGACCAAGGTGACAGCTTGCATGTACTTGCTCACCATGGGTACCTTCCAGAGACCAACTGGGGACACCACAGGCATAACCCAGTTGGCCACGTCACGCCACCTCACCCAATTCCTCAGCGCACTGCTGCCACATGCTGCAGAGTACATCCATTTCCCCAGCACACCGGCGGAGTGCACAGCAAGCATACTGGAGTTCCACAGGGTAGCACGTATGCCTGGCATGCTAGGGGCAATAGGTTGCACCCATGTGGCCATCCACACACCTCCTGGCCCCAAGGGGGCTGCATACATCAATTGCAAGTGCTATGCCAGCATCAACTGCCAGGTGGTGTGCAATGCCAGGGGGCGCATAATCAATGTCTGTGCCACGCACCCAGGGGGAGCACACAATGTCTTCATCTGGCACCAGTCGGCACTGTGCCACAGATTCAAGAGTGGGGATATCCCCACTGTCCACCTAGTGGGTGAGTATGCAAACCACATGGACAATCATAGGGCCTGGGGGGGCATGATCAGAGGTGACATAGGTATTGGCCTACATAGCCTGGGGCAGGGCGATGCTGATCACTAAACTAACCGCCACCCTCTACACACAGGTGACAGTGGATACCCACTCCGTCCCTGGCTGCTCACACCCTGCCGGCGGCCTGCACCCCCATTGCAGCAACGCTACAATGAGGCACATGCCACCACATGTAATGTCATCGAGCGGGTGTTCGAGATGCTGAAGGTACATTTCCATTGCCTGGACACCTCCGGTGGTGCCCTACAGTACAGCCCCTCAAAGGCCTGCAGGCTATTCCTGGCCTGTTGCATCCTGCACAACATGGCCAATGAATGTGGGATAGCTGAACAGGTCAAAGAGGGGAACAGCGAAGGGGACGATGAGGACGCCGGTGACGATGGTGATGGGCAGCACCCCCTTGGGCGATGGGACCCCCCGACTGCTCCGGCTGGCACAGCTGCACCGGGACACCATCACAGAGGAGCACTTCAGCCAACCCAGGTAAGTCATGGGGCCATGTGCAGCCAACAGTGGCTAAGGCACAACCCACAAACATGCATGGACACACACCAGGGGTGCATGCCATCAAGGGAAGTGGTAGGGCATGGAACCACACACACAACAAGGGATGGGTGAGGTCTAATATGCCAAGTGGATGGACACACACACATGCACACAACGCACCAAACATACACTAAGGGTAGGAGGCACACCAACCCAGAACGCCACCCCTAGCCACACGCATGTTCACAGACCACCACGTCCACTGCCTGTCCATGTGCATGTGTCAGATGCTGAACACCATTGCACATTGGTGTACAGTGCAATGCAGGCATCATCATGCACACGCAACTGCGGACAGCAGCCAGAAGGGTGTGCAGATGGACTATGTGTCTGCATGCAGGGCCGGGTACCCACCCGTGCAATGCCCACTGAAAGACACAATGCACACAGGGCATCACCAGACAGTAGCCATGTTGGGAGATAGGTCAGTCATGCTACAAAGTGCCTTGGCCACCACAGATGCATGGGCAGCCCCGCCAAGACCCTCCAGCACTGGCAGGCTGACCACTGGCCTCATGGGGTGGCACCGATGGTCCCCCAGGGGTTCCACTGCGTGAACACAACTGTGCTCGTGCAGGGGTCTGCAGCACACTGAACATACCTGCACCAAGAGTGCTCAGGATGCCCATAGCTGAATCTGGTGTCGACAGGGAGGGTGTCGCTCTATGCTGGGAACAGGGGGTGGACAGTGCAATGCGTGGTGTCTGCGACGCATGGGCACATGACTGTGTGCCCATTGTGGCCATGCCAGCAGTGAATGCCTGTGCATGCCTGTCAATGGCAGCGGTCACATCCTCCCACAACTGGTCCATCCCTGCCAGGATCAGAGCGGTGTCTCTGCTGCAACGCTCCTCTGCCCACTCTAGAGCCACACGCAGTGCATCCACCGACGTCACAAGATGCATCTGCTGCTGGACTGATGCTTGCAGTAGGTGGGTGTGCTCATCCAAGAGGTCATCTGCCTCCTCAGCATCCTGTCCCTCAGGGTGTGTGCGACCCTGATGCTCAGCACCCCTTAAGGGGCACACCAGGATCAGGTCTGGGCATGTCCACAGGCAGTGCACAGATGCCGCCCCTTGACCCTGTACCCCCAAGCCCATTGGCTGACTGCTGATGCTGCCCCTCCGGCTGCCACTCCCCAGGGCACACTGGTGCCACTGCAGTGACTGCAACAGTCCCACTGTCCTGAACACACACCAGTGCTGCCCCACTGGTGCTGACAGGCACAGGCTGGGACTGTGCTGATACACAGACCTCCACGGCAGCACCACCCACAGCCATGGCTGCAATGTTACCTGCTGTATGGCCATCCTGTGGTACACACATGTCACTGCCCATGCCATTAGTAACATCATCATCAGTGATGGACCCCGCACAGGCCCGAGTCACAGCATGATGGCATCTGTGGATGCTGGCATGCTGGGACATGGGCAGGGCTTCCTCCGCACCTGTTCCAACAACATCAGTGTGGACAGCCAGGTGGGCCCACCGTCACACTGAGCCACGTATACCTGTGGAGGTGGATGGGCCCTCCTCCATCTCCAGCTGACTGTCCTCAGTGGACAGGCCCACCACCGCTGACCCATGCAGATGCTCAGGATCTGTAAGGGAAAACAAAGTTGTGATACTGCATGTGACCTACCCTGCCCCCCCATAGACAGACCATGACCTACCATGCAATGATGGGCTACCACACGTCTGGAAGCCACCACCCGGAACACCCTCAATGGCACAACACTGCATGCTTCCAGCAACCCTCTCCTCCTGTGGGGTCAGGTGTACTACCTCCAGCTGTCCCCCACCTGTCGCAGTTCATGCTGCCCTGATGGCAGCCACCTTCTTCTTTATCCTCCTCCTGTCTGTGCCCATCTTCTTCTTGCACTCCTGCATGGAGCGCTGGTGGCTGCCATGCAAGTTCACTGCATGTGCCACCTCCTCCTATGCAGCAGCATGGGCTTGAGGTGTTCCCTGCCGTCCGCTGAGAAGCGGCTCCTGATCCAGGTAGGCCTCAAATGGGGCATCAGTCTTGACCTTGGTAAAATTAGTCCTCCTCCTCCTCCTCCCACCACTGTGTTCCTCCTCTCCCATAACTTGCTCAGTCATTTTTTAGCCTGTAAGAATGACAGTTGTTACCTGTGACTGTGCAGTCCCATGCATGTCCCTAAATCCACAGTCCACACTCCCAAACAGCATGCAACTTGCCAATAGACTGCAGTAACCAACTATGGCCAGTGCAGCCCAATGTCGGACTTTTATAGCGCAACCCATGCAAATGAGGCAAGGCGCAACTTTAAGTGGATGCAAATTGCAGTGCTGTGCCATTGAATGGCTGATTAGCTGTTTTGCATATGATGACTGAATATCGCACTGTTGCGCTTTGCGCAATTTTGTTAAACGTGTTGAGCCAAGGGCGCAGTTCTGTGACATGCACAGTACACACCTCACTGCGCATGCCCAGGTTGCTGACGCAGGCGTCTGCTGTGCTGCTGATGTGCTGTGCAAGGGAAACAATGCAGGGCACAGCTACCATTGTGCCAGTGATGCTACAGCAATGTTCACCTACATGGCGCTGTGGCACTGGGCCATCATAGGCGCACTGGGGCAACTGCATGGTAGGCCACTACTGGAGGTTGCACACAGGCATCCAATCGCACTACACGCATTGGGTCCCAATGGCACTGTGCCTGTCTGTGTGCCAGAGCCCATGGACCCTGTGCCCAACCTTTGCCCCCTAGGCGCCATGCATCAGGCATGGGTGCACCACTATTGTGCTGTTCGGTGACAGCGCGATAGAGAATGGCAGCGCTGTACCACGCAGCATCTGCAAGTGGGGAGCCACACTACAGAGCGCCATTTTTACAGACTGAGCTAGGAGACTGACTGGCACGGAGGAGGGCTGCACAGTGGAGCCAGGTAGAATTGGCCAACCTAGTGGCCATAGTGGAGCCACACCATGGACCACTGTTTGGAGGGCACCCTGGACAGGTCCAGGAGCCAGGTGTGGGAGGAGGTGGCCACTGCACTTGAGGAGGCCACTGGAAGGGGGCGGACAGCAAAGCAGTGCCACCACAGGTATGGCGACCTGTGGCGGAGGGAGCCAGACCTGCTTGCCCACCTGTGGGCACGTGCCAGGAGGGGCACAGTGCTATGACTAGGTAGGTGTTACGGCAACACACTTTTATCTTCCATATGGGTATCACAGTTGTATGTGTCCAGCACATGGGGGAGGGACCATCCGGTGTTTGCTGTGGTGGTGTTATCAGGGTGTGGGGTGGGTGGGTCTGGCTGGGTGGGAGGGCACACACCTGGGGCAGGGGGGCTTTGCTATAGGAATGTACTGATGTTCCTCTCTCCATGTTTGGACCATAGGGCCAGAGGAGCAGTGCCTGGCACGTGAAATGCAGCACCACCAAGAGGACAGGGATGCAAGGTGGGGCGAAGGTCCACAGCACCTAAGGGACCAGTCCAATGATGGTGAGTGCCATACCTCCAGATTACTATTGCATGCTGTGTAACAGGGTGGGCAGTGGGGCATGGCCACCATCCATTGACACCACTGCCATGCACACAACTTGTTACAGTCAGCACTGTCCAGTGGCAATGCATGTCTGGGAGTGCATCGATGGTGGTCCATGCGTGCACCGGGTACATGGCTGTGCCACTGCCTTTGCACCACATAGCCATATCACTAAACGGTTACAGAGGTGCTGTGCATGACTTGGCCGGTGGGTGTGTGCAGCATTCCGCATGGCTGTATGCGCCTGGATGGGCAGGTCATGTGGATGTGATCACTGTGGGTGGTCACACACCATCACAAAGGCATGTCCCATGGCTGTATGCCATGCACAGTGGGTGGGCTGTATGGGGCTGTGCATTCACACCTATTGACTGTACTCCCTTGTCCTAGGTGTCCGCCAGCTGATGGAGATCAGGGAGGCATTGCGGGAGATCTTGTATGTGGCAAGGGCATCCCTAGAAATCCTTCACCGGATTGACCAGATTGGGGTCTGCAGGAGGCACTGGCAGAGGAGCAGCCAGAGCGGGGTGCAGGGCTCCCATTGACAGTCCTTTTGCCCCTGATATCCCCTACCCCCCCGGACCCACCTTCACACCCCTCCTTTTCTGTCCCATTTGTTCACCCTTGCCTCTTGCCCACCCCCACCTTGTTTGTGGCCCCCCAACTTTGTAAATATTATTGTATATAGTTCACTTTGATATTTTGATATGAATACTGTGATGGTCTCTGATTTGCAGTGGGCTATAGGTGTTCAGCTGTAGTGGTGTGCATGGCGTCAGGGGTGGTGCAGTCATGGGTGTGTGTGTGTGTGTGTCCATGGGGAAGTGACTTTGGTGTGGGAGTAGCTATCAGTCAGTGTCTGTGGTGTGTGTGTTCCCCGTGCACTGGATGACTGTGTGCAGTGGTCCATGGTGCATGCTCTGTGTCCATGGTGCTCCTGTTAGCCCATCCATGGACTGTGCAGCTGACACCCATGCATGTCTGTGACCTTTATGGTCTGCTGGCATGTCAGTGGTGGCTGTCCATGCAGGGCAGCCACTGTACCCATCACAATGCTGGGTTGCCTCCTGTCACTAGTGTGGTGCATGTCTGCCTCAGGTGACACTGTGGCTTCCACAGTTGTTGTCCCACCTTCATGCTGTGGCTTGTGTGTATTGCAGGGTATGTGCACCATTGTCTGTGACTTGTGCTCCAGGCAAATGCTGGTGGTATACAGGTCCACAGTACCTGCACAGGGTGGCTGGCACTCCTATGCTATGGAGGACTGCAGGTTGTGTGTACACAGTTTACATTGGTCCACGCTGGGGGCTTGGTTGCCACACTTACTGCGTCCCTGTGTAGTTGTGCCCTTGGGTATGGGTGGAGGTCTGTCCATGCACTGTGTATCATCCGGTGTGGTGCGTGCTTCCACACACCACTGTGGGTGTCTGCGCTGGCTGTTGTGGCCAGTGCTGGGTCGGGGTGTGTCACTGGGAGAGTGTGCAGGGTGCTGTACCACTGGTGGTGGGGTCCAGGGTATGCCCTGTCCCATGTGGGGTACCTCGTGTGCCAACACATGGTTGGTCTCTCAGCAGTACCTTGGGGGGGCTGTGCATGGTGGCACTGTGTATGCCATCATTGCATCGCTGTGTGCTGCCACCCACTGATGGGTGCTCGTGGTGGGGCTGCCTTGCATGGTTCTTTCATGCACAGGGTTGCATTGTCACAGTGGGGGTGGTGGCATGCATGGGGTTTCCTGCAATGGTGGATGCTGCTCCTGGGCAGGGTGTCTGGGAGTCATGGTGCAGGGTATGCTCTGCATTGGGGGGATGGTGTGGCATGGGGTGGTCAGCCCTCCTTGTGTGCCAGTCACAGCTTGCCAGGGGGTGTGATGGGGCACCATGGCCTGGATGTGGGTTGGTTGCTTGTCTCCATGGGCCAGTGGTTATTCCAGCCCTCTCCCAGTTGTGCAGTGCATGGGATGTGGGGGGACGATGTCTGTTCCGCTGTGTGTTCCTCTGCCCATCTGTGGCATGGGTGGTGGGCCCCTACCTCCCTGGTTGTGCAGTTGCATTGCCACCTTGCTGCTGGGGGGCATCCTTGGTTGCGCTATGGCACCTCTGGACTGCTCAGCTGAACATCCCTTGTTGCGCTATGGCGCATCAGATCTGCTCAGCTTCCCCTCCCTAGTTGTACTATGGCACAGGTGGTGCGATATTCAGTCGTCGGCTGTAGGCGCAGTTTGGCCAGCTCAGTTTTTGAATATCACACCTCTTGCGCATGGGCGCAATGGACTTGTGCTTTCTCCTGCTATTGCGCACTTTTTGGGTGCAGTTTGAATATCTGGGCCCTAGACTCTTGAAATTGGCTGCCCATGTAATTTCTCCTGCCCAGACTTGTTCCATTCTTCAGAGGACAATCTTGGATCATTTATTATTCTTAAGGGAACTTGTTACTAGAGGAAACAATGGTGAACTTAATGGGTTTCTTTGTTCCTTGGATCAACGTAAAGTGTTTGATTCAGTTAGTCATCGTTAGCTATGGTTAGTACTACATACTTATGGAGTTCTGACAGTTTTTATTTCATGGCTACAGGGTCTATATAGGACTACAACAGTTACCCCCTGATTAACGGCCACTGTGGTCCCATTGTACATACAGTAGTAGCCGCAGACATTGTCAGCTATTTCCAGATATTTTGCAAATTTTTTAAAGAGTTTCTCTCCGCTGCCCCTACTGTGGAAATGCAGAAAACAATGTATTTCTCTAGAAATGTCACAGTCATTTCAGGAATTCAGAAGAATTCAGGTGATAGGATGGGTGCCAAATGAATGCAGGCAAAAAAGAGTAGATCACACTTATAGTGCAGGAACAGTGGTGCATCTGCAGTAGTCAGCCCAATTCAAACAATCAGTCAAAAGTAGGACACACTCATAGCTGACAATATGATGCTCAGTACAAAACACAGCATGACATCAGACTGTCAACTTAAACTACTTATTTTCTTCAAAATGAAATTCTAGCTGCTACATGCTGTACTGTGTGATACTTTAACAAGGAAACTACACTGGAGCTTCCACCTAATGCAGCTCTTTCCCTGATTTAAGTCAACAACCTGATGTCATGCTATGTTTCCTACAGTAGCACCTGCCACTAACGACTGTGTCCTACTTTTGACTGATGCCGAATGAATGGGCATGTTCAAGTGTAAGATGGCAAAAACAGCAAATTATAAAACAACTTTCTGTCCCTGCCTGTTGGTACAGCGGTTGTGTGATTTATTTTCTAATAGCATCAACACACATTGAAGCAAGGCAACCATTTCCCCACCCTATCAGTATACAAATGTTTATCAGTCACATATCTTCAGGGCAGGATCATAGGTTCATGTGAGTGTATAAAATAAAATTTGACAGATCCTATCTGTGTATAATTTGTCTTCAAGTATAAAACCTGTGCAGAATGTACATCAGGATCAAATATACTCATTGGCCCAGATATTCAAACTGCACCATAAAAGTGCACAACAGCAGGAGCAAGCGCAAGTCCACTGCGCCCATGCGCAATACGCATGATATTCAAACATTGCGCATGTCAAGATGTGCCTGCGGTACACGACTGAATATCATGCCAACTGCACCATAGCACAACCAGGGATGCTCAGTGGAGCAGGGAAGCAGTGCAACAGTACAACCAGGGATCTGCAGGGACAGGAAGTATGGGCCAACCACCTATGCTAGAGATGGGCAGAAGAGCACACAGCAGAACAGACATCGCCCCCCACACCCCATGCACTGCACAACGGGAGAGCTGGAATAACCACCAGCCCATGGATACCAGCAACAGCTCATTAGCATGATGGTGCTTAGAAGACACCCCCCTGGCAAGCCAGACTGGTACACAGGAGGTCTGGCCACCCTGTGCCACACCATCCCACCAATGCAGAGCACACCCTGCACCGTGATCCCCAGACACCCTTCCCAGGAGCAGCACCCACCAGTGCAGGACACCCCATGCATGCCATCACCCCCACTGTGACAATGCAACCCTGTGCACCACAGAACCATGCAAGACAGCCCCACCACGAGCACCTTCAGCAGGTGGCAGCAGAGAGTGATGCAATGACTGCATACACAGTGCCACCATGCACGTCCCCGCGAGGTACAGCTGAGAGACCGACCATGTGTCGGCACACGAGGTACCCCACATCTGACAGGGCATGCCCCGGACCCCACCACCAGTGGTACAGCACCCTGCACACTCTCCCAAGGACACACCCTGACCCAGCACTGGCCACAACAGCCAGTGCAGACACCCACAGTGGTGCATGGAAGCATGCACCACACAGGATGCAACACAGTGCATGGACAAACACCCACCCATACCCAAGGGCACACCAACACAGGGACACAGTAGCGGGTCAACCAAGACCCTGGCGTGTGGCCATGGAAACCATGTACACATGGCCAGCAACCCTCCATGGCACAGGAGTTCCAGCCACCCTGCACAGGCACCATGAAGCTGTATGCCACCAGCATGCACCCGGAGCACAAGTGACAGACAGTGGAGCACATCCCCTGCAACAGACACACGTGACAGCATGGAGGTGGGACAACAACAGCAGAGGCCACAGTGCCACCCGAGGCAGACATGCACCCCACCAGTGACAGGAGGCAACCCAGCATTGTGCAGGGTACAGTGGCTGTCCAGCATGGACAGCCACCATTGACATGCAAGGGTGTCAGCTGCACAGGCCATGGATGGTCTGACAGGTGCACCATGGACACAGTGCATGCACCGTGGACCACTGCACACAGTCATCCAGTGCACAGGGAACAACGCACAAACCACATACAGTGACTGATAGCTACACCCACACCATAGTCGCTTCCCCTATGGACACACACACACACACACACACACACCCATGACTGCACCACCCCTGACGCCATGCACACCACTGCAGCTGAGCACCTGTAACCTGCTGCAAATCAAAGACTGCCACAGTAGGCATAACAAAACAAATGTATATTAAAAGATAGAAAACAGTTATTTACAAATTTGTACAAAAATGTTGGGGGTGAGGGCCACAAACCAGGTGGGGGTGGGTAAGGGGCAGGGGTGAACAAATGGTAGAGGGAAGGAGGGGTGTGAGGTTGGGTCCGGGGGGTAGGTGAAATCCTGGGGTGCATGAAATTCAGTGGGAGCCCCACTCCTCGCTCTGATGGCGCCTCCCACCATGCCTCCTGCAGACTCCTAGCTGTTCCATCTGCTGTAAAATTTCCAGGGAGGTCCTGGCCACCTGCAGAAGCTCCTGCAGCACCCTCTCCATGTGCCACATCCACCGTTCACCTAGGACAAGGGAGCAGAGTTAATAGGTGTGAATACACAGCCCCCTGCAGCTCACCCACTGTGCATGGCATACGGCCATGGGACATGTCTCTGTGATGGTGTGCGACCACCCACAGTGATCATGTCCACAAGACCTGCCACTGAGGTGTACACAGCCATGCGGACCGCTGCACACACCCACCGCCCAAGTTCTGCACAGCACCACCATGGCTGTACAGTGACATGGCTATGTGGTGTGAAGGCAGTGGCATAGCCATGTACCGGGTGCATGCATGGACCACCAGCGATGCACATCCACACATGCAGTGCAACTGGATAGTGCTGACTGTACTGTGTGGCATGCACATCAGTGGTGTCAGTGGATGGTGGCCATGCCCCGCCGCCTGCCCTGCAACATAGCATGCACAGAATATCCTGGAAGAAAGGCACTCACCATCATTGGCCTGATCCAGATGCTGTACTCTGCTGCAACCAGCTGCCTGTGACTGTTGACAAGCTCCCCTCTCCATGCCTCAGTGTCAGTCTGCTCGGGGTCGGAGCCACTCTTCAGGGCCTAGGGAGCAAACATGGAGAGGGGAATATCAGTACAATTCAGTACCAAAGGCCCCCCACCCCTGGGTGTGTGCGATTCTGCAGAGCTCAGCCATGCCACAATCCCCCCAACACCACCTCCACCACCAACACCACCAACACCACTGCCCACATTGGATGGCCCACCCACCCATGTGGTGGACACATGCCCACCATGATACCTGTACTGACGTAACCAGTGTATGGATGGGGTAGCTACCTGGTCGTGGCACTGCGCCTCTCCCGGCGCTTGTCCACAGGTGTGCAAGCCTGTCTGGGTCCCTGTGCTAGAGGTCCCCGTATCTGTGGCAACACTGCTCAGCTGTGCGCTCCATTCCTGTGGCCTCCTACAGTGCCACCACCACCTCCTCCCATACAGCACTCCTGGCCCTGTCAAGGGGTGCATTTCCAAAAAGATCCCCAGCATGGGGCTCCACTATGGCCACCAAATTGGCCAGCTCCACCTGGCTCCAAACAGCAGCCCTCCGTCTTGCCATTGTTGAAGCTGGTTGGAGTCAAAATGGCGCTCGGTAGCACGGTCCGCCACGTGCAGATGCTACACAGACAGCGCAGCAATTCCCCATTACGCTGTCACCGAACAGCGCGATAGTGGTGCACCCATGTGGATGTATGGTGCCTAGGAGGCAAAGGTCGTGCACAGGGTCAAGAGTCTCTCATGCACGGACTGCCACAGCATGATTGGTATGATGTGTGTAGCGTGATTGGGTGCCTGTGTGAGATGCCCTGTAGTGGCCTACCGTGCTGTGGCTCCACGGTGCCTACGGCACCCCAGTGCATGAGCACCATAAATGTGAACAGTGCAGTAGCACCACTGGCACAGTGGTGGCCATGTCCTGCACTGCCTCCTGTGCACAGCACGTCAGCAGCGTGGCAGGTGTCAGCGTCAGCACCCTGGGCATGCACCGTTCAGTGTCTACTGCACACGTCATAGAACTGCGCCTGTGCCTGAGCACGTTCAACACAATTTCGCAAGGCGCAACAGCGCTATATTCAGCCAGCATATGCAAATCAGTTCATCAGCAATTCAATGGCGCAGATACTGCATTAGCATCCACTTAAAATTGCGCCTCACCTCATTTGCATGCGTTGCGCTATATAAATGCAACATTGGGCTGCAGAGGCCATAGTTTGGTATTGCAGTCTATTGTGGTGAGTTGCATGCTGTTTGGGAGTGTGGACTGTGGTGTGTGGGAGATGCATGGGACTGCACAGTCAGAGGTAACACCTGTCATTCCCACAGGATCAATGATGAGCGACCGTGAGGTGGAGGAGGAGGAACAGAGACATGGGAGAAAGAGGAGGCCAAACTTTACCGAGGCAGAAACAAGTGCCCTGTTTGAGGCCTACCTTGACCAGGAGCCACTGCTCAGCGGACAGCGGGGAACACCACAGGCCCATGCTGCTGCATGGGGAGAGGTGGCACATGCCATCAATCAGCATGGCAGCCATCAGCGGTCCATGCAGGAGTGCAAGAAGAAGATGGGCACTGACAGGAGGAGGATTAAGGATAAGGTGGCTGCCATCAGGTCAGCATGGGCTGTGACCGGTGGGGGACAGCTGGCCGTGCAACGCCTGACCCCACAGGAAGAGCGGGTTGCTTGCAGCATGCGGTGTTGTGCCATCAAGGGTGTTCCAGGTGGTGGCTTCCAGATGGGCGGTAGCCCGTCACTGCATGGTAGGTCCTGATCTGTCACTGTGGGGGGGGAATGTCACAGGGTAGGGCAGATACTTTAATGCTACTGTGTTCCCTTACAGCTCCTGATCGTCTACATTGGTAAGCGATGGTGGGCTTGCCCACTGAGGGAGATACCCTGGACACAGAGGAGGGCCCATCCACCTCCACAGGTGTCCGAGGGTCAGGATGACAGTGGGCCCACCTGGATGTCCGGACTGATGTTGGTGGAGCAGGTACGGAGGAGGTCCTGCCCATGTCCCAGCGTGCCAGCGTCCATGGATGCCAGCATGCTGAGACTCAGACTGGTGCCGGATCCGTCACTGATGATGATGGAGCTCACATAATGGACAATAATATGTGTGAGCCGCAGGATGGCCTCACAGCAGGTTACAGCACGGGCATAGCCATGGGTGGTGCCACTGTAGAGGCCTGTGTGACATCATAGTCGCAGCCTGTGCCTGTCTGCACCAGTGGGGCAGCACTGGTGTGTGTCCAGGACAGTGGGGCTGTTGCAGCCACTGCTGCGGCACCATTGAGCCCTGGAGAGTGGCAGCTGGAGGGGCAGTGTCAGCATTCGGCCAATGGTGATGGGGGGACAGTGTCAGGGGTGCGGCATCAGTGCATCACCTGTGGACATGCCCAGGCATGGCCCTGGTGTGCAGCGCCCAACCTCAAGGGGTGCTGCCCATCACGGCCGTGAATCCCATGAGGGACAGCATGCCGATCAGGCAGATGACCTCTTAGATGAGCACACCCGAATACTCCATGATTCAGTGGATCAGCCGTTGCGGCTTGTGACGGTGGTGGATGCACTCAGTGCGGTCCTGCGCCAGGCAGAGGAGCGGTACAGCAGGGACACCGGTCTGGGATGTGTAGTACGGTATGGGCTGCACACCCATTGGCTCACACTGTGGACCAATGGGCGTACAGCCCTACTGATGGTGTCAGTCAGCGGGCGGCGGGCAGCAGGCGGGTGGGGTGCTGCTGCCCGCCGGCTGATCAGGGGGAAGCGGGGTAGTGGGGCTCAGTGAGCAGGTGGGGAGGGGGGTACCACTAGACCACCAGGGACATTGGACCTATTTTTTGTTTACAAATGCCCGCAATTGGGCAGATAGCGGTCCACTGGACCACCAGGCATATTGGACCCATTTTTTGTTTACAAATGCCCGCGATTGGGCAGATAGTGGTCCACTGGACCACCAGAGATATTTGACAGTTATTTCTGTTATTTACAAATGCCCACAATTGGGCAGGCAGCAGTCCACTGGACCGCCAGGGATATTGGACATAGTTCTATTTTTTTTATACAAATGCCCGTGATCGGGCTGTGGAGCACATTGCCAGCTGCAGGGAGCATTGGTCCCCGATGGCTGCTGCCTGGCAGGGTGCCAGGTGCAAGTCGTTGGGGATCAATGCACCTGCATGCAAATGGGCTATAATGGCATGCAAATGGCCCCATTTGCACCTTGTGTACATTATGGCCCCATTTGCATGTCAAGTTTTGAATATCGTGGTTGCTGTGCATAGCACAATGGAACTTGCGCTAGCGCATCCCCATGCTCCACTCTGGCCACTTGCACTGGTGCAGTGACACTGTGCCATGCACACTGCAGGTGGCCAGGGTGCAATATTCAATGATGCTGAGCCATGGCACAGCTCCGTTAAATATCACCCAGACCACGCCCCTGCGCAGCTAAGTTGAGCTGCGCCCAAGCTTGCCCCACAGCCTGGCGCAGTTTGAATATCTGGGACAGTATGTATTCCTGCCATACAAATAACCTTTTCTTATTTTACAAATACTTTTATGCTACAGAGACCAACAGTAAATACTCTTCTGAATTATATCAAGCTGTCCCGGATGCTGCAAGTCGGGGATCGGGGACAACTTGATAACCAGGGAAAATGTTGTTGTTTTTTGTGCCCGTACATACCATAGTAACCTTGTCCGTATTCGCTGTAGACTTACCACATGTATACTTGTTCATTTAACATATTTAGAAAAGATTTTCAGAGGCTGTACTTGAGCTAAAAAAACTGCTGCAAATTACAAGCAGTGTTAATTAGCATTTGCTTGAAAATCTAGTTATGCAAATAGACACAGTAATCTATGTAAGCAACCACAAAGAAATATGCTCTGCCTCTTTCATGAAAATGTCCTTCTTTCTTTTATGGTTTAGTTTGACCAAATACATGAGGTAGCTGGGGGCATCATGGCTGTTTGATGCTATTCATTAGTGTCACATCAATAGTGCTAGAAAGCTTTTACACATGTTCAATATCTTTTTTGAGCTATTCCCTATGATTAATAAATAATACAGTAATGCAAAAAACTACAAAACAATTTATGCCCAAGCAAGTTTTTTTTTTAAATAATTACATAGTTGGGACAGTATCAAGGATTAGGGATGGCTTGACAACCAGGGAAAATATGGCTTGACAACCAGGGATATTTTTTTTATGCCCATGCATACTGTAATTATTCTACATTAGCTTAGAATAAACAAAGTGGCATCGGGAATCAGATAGGGGGATCTGCTACACTAACAAGGAAAGTATTTTTTTTACATAATTGCATAGTTGGGGCAGCCACTGGGATTGGGGAGGGCTTGACAAATGGGGAAAATGTTTATTTCTTTATTTTTTAGTGCAGTGCCATCTGGTGGCAAATAACTAGTTTTTAGTTTCAACAAGGGTAAAACTACACTCCAGGCAGCAGTCACTCTGAATGAGTGATGATTGCCATCTAGCAAGGAGCTGAGGAAGTGCATTAAGCACTATCCGGAATTATACATTTCACACCATGTTACCACTCAACCATCTCAGTACCCAGCAGCATACCTGGGTACTGCCTCAGTAGTGAGCGGCATACATGCGTACCCTGCAACCTTTCTGCAACTCTTACCTTGACCAAAAGTGGCATCCTGCAACCAGGACCCCCATAACTTATACATAGACAAGGCAACAAACCACAAGTTTGCATAAACAAAGGTACCACCCCAGGCTTTTATGGTAAATACCTGGCTCGGCATCTAAGAGGTCAGGGGCTTAGAGCACAAAATAACATTTATATTTACACAGAGTTTTGGGAAAGAGGTGCTAGGGCTATGCTATGTCTCCTATCTTAGGAAGCCCATAAACAACACACACTTGGACTCACAGATGGACTGTCCACACCTAGAAATTGAGATTGTATTGTATGACTTTATTCTCTGACAAAGATGGTAGGTAGAAAACTGGATGGTCCCCCAAGTTTGGATACTGTCACTACAGAACACAGAACTTTGCATGAAGAACACTTTGCTTTCTCCAAAATAGGCAGTGTTAACATTTCACATCTACTTTCCCCTACAACAAACAGTTCATCCCTCTTTCCCTGGAATATATGGACTCATCTATTAGTATATATTACGTGGAGGTTGCAACACACTTTAAGTTTAAAATGAAACATGCTCCTGATGAAATGGACTAAGTTAACACATGCAGGGCAAACTGTCCAGGGCTTCAGGTGAGGGTCTGCCCACCCTGGCCCCAGCCAGCCTCTATCATTCCTTCCAGGACACATTGGATCCTTCAGTCCCACTTGGATTGCTAAAGACCTCCCCACCAAAAATACATTTACATTTAGCACATCATTGTGGAGAAACTGTGGTCCTGAGTGGTGTAATCTAGCCTTGCCTTGGGCACATGCACCACCAGATAACTCCCTTAGAACATGCCCATGTAACTGTACTCATGGTTTGTTTGTCCCTCTGTTACCGACATCAGACTTTACTGAAGAAAAAAAACTTTTCTTCCCTTGAATCCATAGCTTTTTGTCACAAAACTCTCGCAAGTTCTTCTCTGGGCAGCTGCACAATCTTTTAGCCCCTCAGGGGATTGTTCCATGGACTCACGGATTTACTCAGTCCCATTTCATGTTCACAGAAATTAACCCACTGGGGTCCTGTTGGCACTGGTCTCTATCACTTCCTTTAGAAAGGCTGTTATCTCACTCTCTAGGGTAAGAAAATAACCCAAGGTCCTTCACTCCGCCCAGGGTAGGCTGGCAGGCACATCTGCACTCAGAGATCCACTCTCCACTGCTCCAACTCACAACTGAACTCAAGATTCTAAAACCCCTTCCCCTGCAGTTGAGCTCAAAGGCTTATGCTGCTGTAAGAGTTCCAAATGACATCACTCTTCATCTACCTAGCCTGAGTAAACAATGAGGTGTCTGTAGAGAGCTTCTAATAAACTCCCTACCAGCTGCCCAACTAACTTCCTAGTCTAACACTGATGGGATTCTAGAAACCCCAGGGAACTGGGTGATTACACTTAATGCTAACAGATGGACCTTGCTGTCTGCAGCAAGGGCTTTGGACTGCAACATAGGCCATTCAACCCCTGAGTTCCCTATGGAGAGAGGTGGTCAGGCTCACCCCTACCTATACCAAGGCATAGGCAGGTTGCACCAGAGGACAGAGGCCCACTGAAGAAACTTCAGCTCTACCTAAGAAACTATTTCCAGACTCTTTCAGTGGCTCCAAGGAACTGCCTAAAGTATGCACTGACAGAACAGCACTGAGGGCCCATACTTGATGACCTCCAGTCTTTCTATCCCCCTAGCAGGCTAGGGAACATTATGTAACCTATGCTATCACAGGGTAACCTACAGTATACCCACAAACTTTTCACAATTACACTGTATACTGCTTTAGAAGCATACATATGACATTGCTATGCATTTCCTAAACCCAGTACATTCCACGCCACTTATACCACCCAAGCTTTAGATGGGCAGTTGTTTTTTGGGGGTAAATGTCATTTGCCATTTGCCAGTTCTATAGGCTCTTAAGTTAAAGACATTGGTTATAGCGTTACATGCCCACGTTCTTTTTCAGGTAGATTAACTGTTAGTGTCAGTTCACACTTAGGCATGCAGTTTGCAGAGTTTGCCAAAATGTGAACTGACACTAATTAGCAGCTAATCTGACCAAAATAGAAAGGGCATGAAATGCTACAACCTGTCATGGCCATGGAGAATGGGTTGGGGCTCAGTTGTAAGAAAAGAGCATCACAGTAAATAGCACTCAAAATCAGAATTAAAGAATTGTAGGCATTTTTACCTGCCATTTATGCTTCAATAGATGTTCTGGCTCTCCGCCCTCACAGCACCTACAGTTCAACCATGTCTCAGGCAGTACCTCCAAATGCCACAAAGAATCAGGAGAGGTTTACTGCATATGCCACAAACAATTAATGTTAAGGTACAGTAATGCAAAAGGAATATGGGGAGGTTTAGGGCAGAAACACGTCTCACTTTGCTTTGGACTGAAAAAAAATGCCATTGCAATTGCGGTGCAATCGTGTAAGGAAGGAAAGAATCAGAGGAGGTTTAGGACAGGAACAGGATGGGGAAATGAGAACCTCCTTTACCTGCAATCTAGTACGGCACTCTAATGTACATTGATGCTCTGTGTCCACTAGCATGTCTTACTTAAAAAAAAAAAATTGTTTCATTACAGAGCCCACTCCCCATAACAGGCAAAATCTGCTAACAGAGATGCACTCGTTATAAGTGGGTTGCACTGTACTACACACTCTAAACCTGAAATGCAAAAATATTTAACATTTCCTAGTTAAAACATTTCAAAACACCCAAAAGGAGGACTCTGTTGAACCATAAACATCCTCTTTTTTTCTTCTGTCAGGTGCACCTGCAAAAGAAAACATCCCCCCAAAAAACTGCAAGAAAAACAGCAACTAAACCTCCCACCAGCAATCTAATCCCAAAAATATTTTTAAAGGGTTTTCAACAAAAGGCAATATAAAAGTACTAAAATAATACATAGAAAACATTTGGGGAAGGGGATCCCTTCATAGTCCAGTCTAAAAATAAATGTCCTGAGCGCACAAGACACTCACATTCAAGAAAAGTCTTGGTAGGCTGAAGCCTTCTCACAACTGTTCTTGCCATAGGATCAAGGCCTGCTGGAGCATTAGTGCAGATCCAGGTGCCTATTGAACCAAACAGATTAAGGACATATCCTCTTAAATGAGCAAAGTCATAACATAAAAAGTAAGATGAAAATCTTGGCTTACCAGTTCCTGTAATGTAGGCTGTCAAATCTGCATTACCTCTCTGGATATGGTCTGGATCTCTTCACCACCAGCTGAAGACAAATCTTCAGACTAAGCTCTTCCATACCACCTTTGGATCTGGTTGCTGCTCATCAAGGAAGAAATCTGCAGGCAAGGTATCTCAAATTGCTCTGAGAGGGGGATGCTGGCATGTTGATCCCTGGGGGGATGCTGATGTGTTACTTCCAGGGAGGACACTGACATGTTGCTCCCAGGGGGAATGCTGACACCTTGCTCCCAGAAGGACACTGATGTGTTACTCTCAGGGGGACCACTGACGTGTTGCTCTCAGAGGAGATGCTGACATGTTGCTCCCAAGAAGGATGCTGGCTCTGGCCTTCAGATCTTCTTTCTTTGGCTGATTGCCTGCAGAGTTAAGTGGTGGACCCACCATGCTGTATATCTTCCTGTGTTGCTTATGTTCAAGCTGGAACATGCTGGTAGTGGCACTCATGGGTAGTACTACTCGAGGATGAGGACCATAAAATTACTGTTTTATCGGGATGAACAATTATTTTTGTGTGGATTGTCTCATGAACAGTTCTGTCAGTAACTCAGACAGAATCAAGTTGAAGGGTGCAACCTAGTCTCCACATTTTTGCTTGTCATGGCATTGTCTGATACCTTCTAACATACACTTGTCAATTTTAATGGCAGCTCTGACTTCTTACATCAACCATTCCTCTCTATTGTCCTCAATTGCTTCCCACATCCATCTTTTGAAAAATGGATACTTTAGGCCATACTTTGCTTCAGTCCTGCATCTGATCAGGTGTCCCTCTTTGCTGATTTAGGGCAGACTCAAACCAGCAGCCTGGCTTGGGGGCAGCCAGACCTGGTCAAGTCAGTCTTGAATGTTCCAAACAGGGAAACTGCAGTCCATCCTTGTATTCACTACCACTTCTCTTGAGCCATGCATAGTCTGTGATGGCTCACTTGCAGTTAGGGCCACTGGTAGTCCATTCTCACTACCAGTTGCCTTACTAACTTGTTTGGTTTCTTCTTTTTCTACTTGCTCTACTCAGGAGCTGGTAACTGTTTCAGCCCCTGATACAGTCCACTCCTGACTATGTTTCAAGGCAGTTGTCTCCCAGTGTAAATCTTCCTTCATTTCACTCTCTCCGATCAATCTCAGACTTGGGCCTGCTGCCCAGGGGTCCACGGACTCAGAGTCTGGCTATTCCCTCTCAACCTTTGCTTGGGCTGAAAAGTCTATCTCTGCCCACCACTGTGAGTCACTTTTGGTCACACTCTCAAGGAATTCTCTCACAAGCTCCTCAGGTTCTTTCTGCCTGCATGCAGCTGCCTTCTGTAATGCACAGGCTGGGACCTCTCTAAGGGTCCACTTCGGTACTGACTTGCACAGTGCCACTTTCCACACACATGCCATACTGTTTCCTATAGCCCTTGCAGTGAGGAATCATCATAACATCTCTCCCAGTTTTCATGCAGATCACACACATTGGAGAATTTGGTAATGCAACATTTGTTGGTGCTTCTTCACATCCATGCCATTTTTCAAATTGTTACAGGTCTCTCTCTCTTTTTGGGTGATCTAGATCTGGGTATGAAGTGGATACCCTATCTTTTTGCTAGCCATTTTGCTCTGCAAAACAATACACAAGTCCAAGGTTACTGATCTGATCTCTGCATGCTTACACACTGGGTCTGACTTAAAAATAAATGTCTCTCTCTCTCACTCCTGTGGTGAAGTCTAATGCTCTAGTTTTGCTTTTGTTTTTCAAAACATTGATAGGCACTCTGATTGTTTTTTTCCATTAGGTGCCGTCCCAACATGGTGCTTCTTGTTTGTTAACATTGCTCTGGAACTACGCCCCAACGTGGTGCTTCTTGTTTGTTAACATTGCTCTGGAACTATGCCCCAACGTGGTGCTTCTTGTTTGTTAACATTGCTCTGGAACTACGCTCCAACGTGGTGCTTCTTGTTTGTTAACATTGCTCTGGAACTACGCCCCAACGTGGTGCTTCTTGTTTGTTAACATTGCTCTGGAACTATGCCCCAACGTGGTGCTTCTTGTTTGTTAACATTGCTCTGGAACTATGCCCCAACGTGGTGCTTCTTGTTTGTTAACATTGCTCTGGAACTACGCCCCAACGTGGTGCTTCTTGTTTGTTAACGTGGCCACTGATACTTTTCTGTGTCACAACCACACTCACTCTGGTTGCCTTTTCTTCTCTGCCAGTGATTTGCTCTTTCTTTGCACAACACCTGCAACTTGGCTTAAGAAATCTTATTTAATTCAGCACAGTCTATTAAATCTTTGCACACACTCTCAGTGACTTTGCTCAGTACTGCCCAGTTAACACATCTTGTCTGCTTGTACCAGCTACAGCTACTTGTTTAGTCCTTGCCCTCAGTTTACAACATTACTTGCTTTACTTAAACACTTGCTGACTTTTTGCACTGGGTCTATTTTGCAAACACACCAGCTGTTCAGAGTCTTTATCTTCGCTGCCATACATGTGGCACTTACAGAAGTAGCCAGTTCCCTCTGATGGATGTTGCAGCCCTCCTGCTGATTTGATGACACTTGGGGTTGGTTGGGCTGTCCAGCTCTATGACTGGCACCACGCTCACTTGCGATCCCCCACTGAAATAGTTACTAACTGGGAGAAGCCAAAATTTAAAGTTTTTTTCTCTTTGAAGCAAATTTCCAAAGTCCACCAACATGACAACTAACTACTGCAACTGCAGTCTGTACTCCTCACATACTCCTCTCTCTCTCTCTCTCTCTTCCTGCTTGAACACACTCTCAGGCAGGAACTGCAGGCAAGGGGTGGGACTTCGCTGTGAGGACCAATCACATGACACCATGTAAATTAGCTGCTCAATCTCCTTCATGATGATCATTGCACAGGCAAATTTAAACAGCAAAAACAAGCTTTTTCCATGGTTTCGATTTTCACTGGCTGAAGCGCTCTCTAGGCAACTTTGGCACAGTTTTTTGTACAAGTCCTCTAGCGACTCCATCAGTTTAATCCACAACCTCTTGAAACTTTCTGTAATTTTAGGCACAAATATTCTCTTGTCCACAATTACATTAGAACTTGAAAATCTTTGCATTTAACAGTTTTAAGCACTTTGTTTGACAGGGTACACATTACTCAGCACAGCAGTCTTAAACATCAAGTCTTTCCACAAGCACGCAAATAGCACATTTTCTCCACTGAAAAACACTAGGCAGCAGATCTTTGGATGGCATTTTTCTTCACACAGTTTTAACTTTCCTTACAATGATTCCTGTTATGGTGCACCATCACCAGACAGAAAAGACCACAGGCCACAGCATTTGCACTGTCATGGCAACTTTTTTCCTCTCCCCCAAGATCTTTGGATGAGCCTCCAATTTTACAACCCTTACCCTGGCCAAGAGCAGCATCTTGCAACCAGGGCCACCCCAACTTGTACACAGACAAAGCAACAAACCACAAGTTGGCATAAACAAAGGTGCCACCCCTGGTTTTAGGTTAAATACCTGGCTAGGCATTTAAGAGGTTGAGGGGGTTAGAGTGCAAAATAACATTTATATTTACACTGAGTTCTAGGAGAGAGGTGCTAGGGCCATGCTATGTCTCCTGTCTGAAGGGGCCCATAAACAATTCACACTTGGACTCACAAATGGACTGTCCACACATAGAAATTGAGATTGTATGGCTCTATTTCAGCTCCTGGCAGGGCACCCCCTTGCCTGTGGCAAGGCTGAACTCCCCCACCATCCACTGCAACCTGCAGTTGCCTCAGGACACCAGACATCCAGCTTTAGCCCCTGACAGGGTCCCCCCTTGCCTGTGCGAGGTTGAACATCCCTGTCACCTGCCACAACCTGCGACTGCCTCAAGACACCAGACATCCAGCTTTATCCTCTGACAGTGTGCTCCCTTGCCTGTGGCAAGGCTTAACTCCCCCACCTCCTGCCACAACCTATGGTAACCTCAGGATACCAGACATCCAGCTTTAGCCCCTGACAGGGTGCCCCCTTGCCTGTGGTGAGGCTGAACTCCCCACCACCTGTCACAACCTGCAGCCACCTCAAGACACCAGACATTCAGGGACCATGTGATGCAGATTGCCTGGTAGCAGCTCTACTTCATTGCTCCAGCCACCTGATCAGTTTAAAGTTAATTTTCCAGAGACAAAACACAGGTGAAGCTACTAAAACCCTGTTCAGAAGATTTACCAACCTGTTACTTCTGATTTATAAATGATTTCTGCCCTATGGATGTAGAAATGTGAAGCGCTCCTCCAAGACACACTCCCCCAGTCATGCTGGAGAAGGCCGCAAAGAAATCCAGGGCCGCCAGTGTTGCGGAACCAACGAGGGCAAACAACACTCCACAGGACCAGGAATTGCTTACTTTAAGTAGATCCTTACAATAATTTAAACCCTTTAGAGGCGAACTACGCTTTATAGCATCGGGCCTGAAATCCCTATCACAGGCAATGGAAGACATCTCCTTGCGAACCTCCGTCAGTGAGGCCTGCATCTGCTCACTTGAGAAGCGAGTGGAGAAAGTAGATCTAGAGTTGGTGGCAACCAAACAGCGGCTGGCGAAGATGGAACTAAAGGTTGAGGACCTAGAGGGCCGCTCCCAGAGAAACAATGCAGTTCTCATAGACCTGCTGGAAAATGAAGTAGGTCTTGATGCGATCCTCTTTGAGGAGAAAATTGCAGGGTCCTCACCATTTGGAGCTAAATATGTGATTGAGAGGGCGCATCAAGCTCTCTGCCTGATCCCCCAAGCTGGAGCACAACCAAGGCCTTTAATCTTTCATTTTCTGAATTACTTAGAGTGCCAACATTTTTAATGAAAGTGAGAGAGTTAGAGGAGGTTCATTGGGAAGGCACTAAAATCAGAGTAGCTCAGGACTTACAAGCAATGATAAGACAGTGCTGAATGGCCTTTCATCCCCTGGTTTCTAAGCTCATTGCTGCAGGGTTTAAATTCTAAATGAACTATCCAGCACAACTCCAGGTACAAATAGCCAGTAGTTAGCAGTCCTATAAGGTCCTAGTAGCAGCTCTTGCGGGGCTCAAAATAGCCTTACCTGACTTATTCAGAGACACTTGATCTGGTTATATTCTTCTCTGAAAAACTCTTTTCTTAGAGCGAAGAGGTACCAAAGTTGAAATTGCTCGACTGACTGTTTTTTGCCATTTAATCAAGGTGGAAATACTTACATTTTCACACTGCTGTTGTCCCAGGGAATCTGCTAGTAATACTGTGGGACCATCCAGAGCTGACAAGACAGATAGGCGAGTTACGGCCCTGGGCTCTTGATAACCTCTTCTACTGCAGCTTATGGTCGGAACATCCTAATCAGCAGAAGCCCGCTATTCTTGACTCAGGACAGTGAATTTCTGGGCTGCTTGAAGATGCTCATGATAGCAACATACTTGGGCGATTTGCTATCAGAGGTTATGTACAAGTGCGGCCACTAGAAGGAGCGAATCGCCCACAAGAGATTAAATAGGCCACCATAAAACCAGGCAGCCAGCAAGGATTTTCTGTTTATTTTCTGATGCTGATTAATAGCTAGATGCTTATAAACTAATCATCCTCTGACTGATTGATTCACTAAGAGTGACTCAGAGCCCTGTAGTAACAACCATGTTTATAATTTCTGTTATCTTTCTCATGGCACACAATCTTTTTGTAGTGCCTGGATTTAAGTGACTGGTTCAGACATAGATTATTGTTGACTATTTCCAAAATACTGCAGTTTATTATATGGGTTTGTTATAATTGTTAACGGCATGGAGGGGAATTACCTGGGATTGATTCTCATCCAAGTTTTCACACCCTTGAACATATTTTATAGTTATAAACAAGGATTCTTTTTATTGTTTATGAATTTGAGCTAAAATGTCAAGTTGGAAAATAACACAGGGTTACTATCTAGATAGCACCACCCCTAATGATGCAGAGTACGGGTTGATCTTAAATAGCCCAAGGAGAAGCTATTACTTTTTTTATTTATTTTTGTTGCCAATTTATAAGTGGTTGGAGTCAATTAAGGGTGGCTTGAGGGGGAGCAGTAAAATGGGGTACTGCAGAGTGAAGTTTGAAACAGTAATGGAAGGAGGGAGGGCTGGGCTTTTGCAAACTTTTGGAGAAAATTATTGCTTATATTTTAAGGTTTTTGGGGTTGGGGGATGTGCAGGGTGGAAATAGGGGTTTAGGGAGGGAGAGAAGCATAGAACAAGCATTGATAATGGTACCAGGGGAAACAGAATACAATATATATATTTTTTTTCTATTTATACTTTTTGCACCCTCCTCTCTCTGCCAGGCATCCGCCCGGTCATGGACCCCTCAGCTGCGGCAACTCCACATGAGCCATCCTCCTGGGACCCCCTGGATTACCCCCCAGGGTGGAGACGTGGCACAGGGTGCCACGAACAGCAGGATAGGGCGGGAGTCAGCCTGGAGAGCCGATTGCAGCCGAGGCGGGCATCGTGGAGTGGGGAGGCGGGCTGAGGCATTTTTCCCCTTTAGAGGCGGGGAACATGCAATGGCATGGCGTCCATCCGCCCCTTAGAAACATTGTTGTCCATATGCTGAGGTACTCTCTGGCCTCCACCAGGTGTCCCCAGCCATGGTGACTTCCAGCACCCTCCCCCAGAGAGGGAGAGGCAGTAAGTGGGCCTCGATCCTTCTCCCGGCCCCGGCCTCCGATGACCCGAGCTCGTTCCCGAACCCAGGTCGCCAGCGTCGCAAGCGGAAATCCAACCACTGCGCCGATGGGCCGGCCTGAAACAGAATACAATATAAATATAGGAGATTTACATCTTGGTTTATTTTGGATAAATGGCTAGGGATCTAAAACTGGCTACATGGAACATCAAAAGGGCCAGGCAGAAAGACAAACAATATAAGGTACTAAAACACTTGGGCTTATTGAAAACTGAGATCATATTCATTCAAGAGTCTCATCTGCTAGACTCTGAGGCAACTAGAATGAGAAGACAACAGACAGGACAAGTTTTTTTCCATTGGGGGCAATACCCAGAGCTGTGGAATCATAATATTACTATCAAGGATGGTCCCCTTTTTACCTCTTCAAATTATAAAGGACCCTCAGGGCAGATTTTTACTGGTTAGGGGTAAACTACACACTACAGCAATTCTCTTGAGAAGTGTTTACGATCCAAATGTGGATACTCCAGGGTTTTTTATATAACCTATTAATACAATATTTCCCTTTCTCTTGATTCCAATCATTATTGGGGGTGACTTGAATTTAGTGTTTGACCCAATGATGGACTGGTCAGGATGTACTCAGAAAGGAACTTCCCCAGCCCAGTGGGAGCTTCGAGAATTAATGGACCAGGTGGGCCTGTGTGATGTTTGCATGTCCTTCACCCCACTGATAGGGGATACACATTCACTTCTCCAGTGCACAGGTCCTCATCCCAGATCGACTACTTGCTTGTCCCATAAACCCTTCTCTCAGGGGTGATGGATGCATCTATACACCCAGGTCCCCCTCAGATCACTCTTTGGTTATTTGTCAACTCTCATTTCTGACACTCCCTAAAAGTGGGGGACACTGGAAGATTCATAATCAACTTTTAAAAGACCCTGGAGTAACCAAATATATCTTTGAACATATTGAACAGTTTACCAGTGTTAATCACAATTTTACAAATAGGCCTGACGTGGAATGGTGTGCCTTAAAAGCCTATTTAAGAGGAATTTTGATTGGTCTGGCATCTAATAGGAAGAAAAAAGGGTAACAGCAATTGTTAAGCATTCTTTCTCAGATTCAGGACATGGAAGTGAAGCTTGCTCTTGATTCTTCTGCATCACTCAGATAAGAACTGGATAAACTGAAAGATGTTTATTTGGAACTTCTAAGAGGGAAGGCAGAATTTGCAATTCTGAAAGCCTAAGCTTCCTATACAGAGCAAGGTGAGAAGGCGGGTCGACTGCTAGCTTTAAGAATAAAGCAACAAGAATCGTCTAGACTTATTGCATCGATTCATTCCCTGGAGGATGGTTCTTTGAAAACCTCTCCAATAGACATTGTATCTGAGTTTAATTGTTACCATAAACAGCTGTATGGCCCTATGTCAGACCCACCATCAGACCAGGACCTGGATAAATATCTTGAAGACTCTGTCTAGGTGGGTACCTACTTGCTTATCTCCCACAGCTAACAGTAGAACCAGTGAACCAGAGGAGTGGCTATCTCTGCAAAGCAGTGTGCAAAAGATGGAGATTAGTGCCCAAGAGGTGGATAGGCAGAAAAGGGGCAAAATTCAGCAGAAGGGCAGACAGCAAGGAGAACCAGGGATAAAGGACAACCAAGGAAGGGGCTGGAGTAGAACAGTGAAACAGTCTAGGGAGGTCAAATCATGGAAAGCCATGTGTGAAATGCAAGGAGCCTTAGCAACAAGAAGGAAGATCTGGAGGCTGTCATGGTGCAGTCAGACCTGGACATTGTGGCCATCACTGAAATCTGGTGTAATGATAACCATGGACTGGGAGCTGGCCATACCTGGCTACAACATATTCAGAAGAGACAGAGCAGGCAGGAAGGGAGGAGGAGTGGCACTGTATTTGAAAAATGACATAAGGGCCACAGAGATCCAGGAGGAACAAAATGGGGGAGAGATACTGTGGGTTAAGCTGGAAAGGAAAATGGGAACAGCCATCTGCACAGGTGTGGTCTATAGACCACCAGCCCAGGAGGAAGAAACAGATAGGGGCTGATGCTAGCCATACAAAGGATGGCAGACAAGGGTGAGGTAGTACTGGTTGGAGACTTCAATATTTCAGATATTGACTGGAGCATCCCAGCAGCAGCATCAACTAGGAGCAGATTTATCCTGGACTCCCTTCAGGGTGCCTTCCTCAAGCAACTGGTCATGGAACCAACTCGGCAGAAGGCAATACTGGACCTTGTGCTCACAAACAGGGACAGTGTGATGGGAGTAACAGTGGGGGAGCACCTGGGGAACAGTGACCACCAGTCATTGTGGTTTGAAATCACAGAAAGAGCAGAACCAAACCACACAAAAACACGTGTCTTGGATTTTAGGGAGGAAGACTTTGGGAAAATGGGGAGATACTTGAAAGAGGCATTAAGGGGAATGGGACAGGAATCAGGATTTGAGGAACAGTGGGCAGTATTTAAAATGGGGATTACAAGAACAACAGAATTATACATTAAGCAGGTTAGCAAAAGGAAAAGGAAGAGGAGACCATTATGGTTTTCCAAAGAGGTAGCAAAGAAAGTGAAAGCCAAAAAGATTGCATTCAGGCAATACAAAAAGACACAGGCAGAAGGGGATAGGGAGAAGTACCAGGAGAAGCAAAGGGAGGCAGGGAGGTCAGTAAGGGAAGCCAAAGCTCAGACAGAAGAACACATTACAAAATCAGTGGGTAGAGGGGACAAAACATTTTACAGGTACATAAGTGAAAAAAGAAAGACAAAGGAAGGGATAGTGAGACTGAAGGGGGAGGATGGGGGCTGTGTGAAGGATGACAGCAGTAAAACTGACATATTGAACAGGTATTTCTGCTCAGTCTTTACTGAGGAAGAGGAGGGTAATGGGTCTGAAGGGAGTACAAGGGGTGAGAATGGTGCAGAAATGGACACAAGTCCCTTTACACGAGGAAGGGTCCTGAAGGAACTGGAAGTAATAAGAGTTGATAAAGCAATGGGGCCAGATGGGGTGCAACCCAGGGTCCTTAAAGAACTAAGAAAGGTGGTGGCTGAACCTCTGGCTATCCTGTTTAGCCAATCACTGGAAATGGGGGAGGTACCCAAAGACTGGAGGACAGCAAATGTAGTCCCTTTATACAAAAACGGGAACAAAGAGGAAGCAGGGAACTACAGACCAGTCAGCCTCACCTCGGTAGTGGAGAAGATCATGGAAGCACTACTGAAGGAGAGATTGGTGGAACATCTGGTTGTCAATGGACTACAGGACCCAAGGCCGCATGGTTTTACCAGGGGGAGGTCATGTCAGACCAACCTCGTTGAATTTTTTGACTGGGTGACTAGGGAGGTGGATCAGGGGAGGGCAGTGGACATGGCCTATCTAGACTTCAGCAAGGCCTTTGACACTATGCCACATAGAAGACTATTACACAAAGTGGGGAATATGGGTGTAGGCAGGACAGTAGTGTGGTGGGTAGATAACTGGCTGGGTGGCAGGACACAGAGGGTGGTGGTAAATGGCTGTCACTCCACAGAGGGAAGAGTGACCAGTGGAGTACCACAGGGATCAGTGCTGGGACTGGTCCTATTCAACATCTTCATCAGTGACATTGCACAGGACCTAGAAGGCAGAATTTCACTGTTCGCTGATGACACAAAGCTCTGTAACAGAGTAGACACACTGGAGGATGTAGACAGAATGAGAAGGGACCTGCAGAAACTTGAAGAATGGTCAGGGGCTTGGCAGTTGAAATTCAATGCAAAGAAGTGCAAGATAATGCATATGGGGCACAAAAACCCTGGCACAATATATCAGTTGGGGGTGAGGATTAGCATGCACCAAGCAGGAAAGGGATCTTGGGGTTATCATCTCTGATGACCTCAAGGTAGGAAACAGTGTGACAAGGCAGCAGGTAAAGCAAATAGGATGCTGGGATGTATAGGCAGGGCATCACCAGCAGCAGGAAAAGGGAGGTCATAATTCCGCTATACAAGACACTAGTGAGACCCCACCTGAGTACAGTGTACAGTTCTGGAGACCATACCTACATAAGGACATAGACAGGGTAGAGAAGGTTCAGAGGAGGGCAACAAAGATGGTGCATGGATTGCATCACAAGTCCTATGAAGACAGGTTGAAGGAACTGAACATGTACTCCCTGGAAGAGAGGAGGAGAGAGGGATATGATAGAGACATACAAGTATCTCACAGGGAGGAACAGGGTGCAGGAATACACTATTTTTAAGCGAAAAGATGTTCCAGAACTAGAGGGCATGGGATGAAGTTGGAGGAGGACAATTCAGAGGAAACATGAGGAAGAATTTCTTCACAGAACGGGTGGTGGACAAGTGGAACACCCTGCCAGAGGAAGTGGTGGGGGCTGAAACAATCACAGGATTTAAGAATGCATGGGATAGACATAAAGGAATTCTGGAGGTCGGGGTAAGGGGCAACAGACTTCTAGGAAAACATAAACTGAACTTACAAGCTCAAATGGGCAGACTGGGTGGGCCATAGGCCCTTATCTGCCGACACTGTCTATGTATCTATGTATCTATGTATCTCACCTACCTTCCCTTTCAGAAGCTCAGCAATGCACCCTGTTATCTCCTATCTCTCGGACAGAACTGGCTAAGGTAATCAAGGATCTTCCCTCAGATAAATCTCCAGGGTCAGACAGATTCTCTCCTAATTTCTATAAAGAATTTACTGACCAATTAATTCCCTTACTTTTGCCATTATATCAGCATATTCTAACAGGGGCAGAATCTGATCAGATACTGTTTGAAGCCCTGATTGTCTTTTTGGCCAAGCCGGACAAATCCCTGAACTGGTAGCAAGTTACTGTCCAATATCCCTTTTCAATCAGTACATAAAAATTCTGACCAAATTACTAGCCGACCGCATTAGTTTAGTTCTTCCTGACCTCATAGGACCAGAGCAAGTGGGATTCATGAGGTGGTAGGTCTTCCATAGATCATTTCCGTAGCTTGATCCATATCTTCTTGGTGACCAGAGATGCAAATTTTCCAGTTGCTCTGGTATCTCTAGATGCCTAGAAGGCCTTTGGCAGGGCCAACTGGAACTATCTATTCTGAGCCCTTAAAGCATTCACTTTCCTCTTAGAGTTTCTGAAGTGGATACAAGCATTATACAAATCTCTGACTGTCTGAGTATCCAGCAATGGAGTAATATCTGATTTGTTCCCATTAAAATTGGGTACAAGGCAAGGTTATCCTTTGTCCCCGTTGCTTTTTAATCTCTATCTGGAAACTCTTATTCGTAGACTGACAAAATGTCAGAGGATTCAAGGAATCCTTATCTATGGCCAGGAGGTCAAGGTTTCAGCATATGCGGATGACTTCCTCCTTCAGTTATCCCATCCAGCCACATCCATCCCACCCATGCTAGATATCATTGATAAATTCAGTTAGGTATCCAACTGTAAGTTAAACATCAGCAAGACAGTTGTAGTCCCCCTAAATCACAGATTGTTCAAGAATGCAATTTCAGCTATAGGACTTTCCTGGAAATCGGACTCTTTGAGGTATCTCGGGATCGAGCTCACAAGAAGCCCATCCCATTTTCAAAAATTGAATTTAGATTCTCTTATACATACTGTCACCCAGGACTTGGAAAAATGGTCCCTCCTCCCTGGGGTAAAATTAACCTAATTAAGATGAATGTTTTACCCTGTCTTTTCTATCCTCTAAATTTACTTAATATTTATAATAATAATAATAAACTTTATTTATTGAGTGCCTTTCCAATACCAAGGCGCTTCACAATTTTAAAACAAAATTCCATGAAAATATTACAATTAAAATAAACCATCAAAAAAATCATGAGAGATCATAAAATGCCTGACTCCACAAAAAGGTCTTTAGTGCCTGTTTAAAGCTCCCCACGATCGTGCATTCTGAAAGCTGACAGGGCAGAGAATTCTAGAGGGTAGGGGCTGCTAACATAAAAGCACAGCCCACAGAAGATTTCAAGCTAACCCTTGGAATCTCCAGCAACCCCTCGTCAGCCGAGCGGAGCTGTCGTACAGGTGTGGAAGGAATCAGAAGCTCTTTCAAGTAGTCGGGACAAAGTCCATGCAGGGCTTTGTAGGTCAATAAACCTACCTTAAAGGTGATCTGCCACTGAATCGGCAGCCAGTGCAGGTCGAGTAAGACAGGGGTAATATGCAACTTCCTAGATACCCCTGTCAGCAATCGAGCAGCAGCGTTCTGCACTAGCTGCAAGCAGCAGATATGAACCCCAGAAAGTCCTAAGTACAATAGTCAGTGTGAGAGGTCAGAAAGGCGTGGACCAACACAGGCAGATCGCTGGACAGAACAAGGTGTTTGACCCTGGCAATGTTTCTAAAATGGTAAAAGGCTGACTTAACGACTGCCGACACCTGATAACGAAGGGTCAGCCCATTGTCAAGCACAACTCCCAAGTCACACACCTGTTCTGTGGTAAGGATCTGAATGCCCCCCAGAAATAATCTCGAGGGCTGATCAGTCCTCAACCTCTCAATTCTGCAACCCGGGTCAACAACCATAACCTCAGTCTTTCCCGCATTCAACCATAACCAGCTCGAATTCATCCAATCTTGGATTTCAGCGAGGCAGTTATTAAATACTGAGAAAGCACTAACCTGGTCAGGGGCAAAAGACAGGTAGAGCTGGGTATCATCAGCATAGCAGTGAAAACTCAGCCCATACTGTCTTACAATGTCTCCGAGGGGTACTCCATACAACAATAGTGAACTAATATGTTACCATATACCTAAAGGTGTAACATCTGCTTTTCTGGCTAAGGGGGGGGGATGTGGGGACTAAAGAGAAGTGGAGGGTAGCAAGGGAGGGGAGGAAGATGGATCAACTAGACTATCATGTTTATGTTTGGTGATATATGTCAACTGTGGATCTGTTCTCTGTATTATAAAACTTTCAATAAAATTTGAATTGAAAAAAAAAGACACCAGCCATCCAGGTACAGACCTGCAGTGGAGCTGGTAACAATTGATTTTCAGCACCTTTCTCCAGCTGCCCTTTGAATGGCTGACTCCTTGACCTGGAGCTCCTTGATTGATGTGCCTTTAAGCCCTGGACTCTGCAGCTTTTCTCGACTCCTTGCCTTTCTATTTCTGCTGCTTTTCTGCATTTTAGTTTATTTTGGACTGCTACTTCATTTGGTTGTGTTGCATTACAGTGTTTCTACACTAGGCCATTACTATTAGTGTATTTGCTCCTGCTCCTGTCCCTTTGAATGTTAATGTTTAGATCATTTTTTCAACTGTGTTTTATTTCTGAGCTAGAACATTGATATGTACTGCATACTATATGAAGTAATTTACAAAAAGCTCTGCCTTTTGTTACCACTGCTACACTTCCTTTTACTCCAAACCTATCTCTCCTTATCCACCTCATTCTCCCCCCTCTCTCTCTCTCTCTCTATCTCAGGAGCTCGGGCCAACCCACTCTGCCCACTGTTATTTCCTCCTCACTGTATTTTTAATGATCCAGCCCCTGATTAAGCCTGCTATTGTCCTCTTAGCCCATTCTTAGTCTCTTTTTCCCTGCTGTCTCTGGCCCCCTGCCGCCTTCTTTGTTCTTCCCCTTTCTAATTACCTTACTGCCTTGGCTTCTCCCTGCCCCTGTCCAACACTATTTAACCTAATTCCTTCTCAATTCTATTCCCGCAGTTCTAGCCCCTGACAGAGCACCCCCTTACCTGCAGCAAGGCTGAACTTCCCCGCTGCCTGTGGCCACCTCAGGACACCGCACATCCAGGTACGGACCCGCAGTGAAGCTGGTAACTTTTGACTTTCAGCACCTTTCTGCAGCTGCTCTCTGATTGGCTGACTCCTTGGCTTGGAGCTCCCTGATTGATGTACCTTTAAGCCCTGGACTCTGCGGCTTTCCTCAGTTCCTTGCCTTTCTATTTCTGCTGTTTTTCTGCATTTTACAATGTATTTGGACCCGTCCTGCCCCCCCAGCCCTGACCTCTATTAAATACGCCTAAGCCTCACATCTGTAGCACCCACCATTACCGATTGGACGCCACCAAGCACAAGTAGTCTCATAGCTGAATTAATCCTTTCTTGTTGTGCTACTACCATAGTGCTAAGACTCACAGCTATAAGGTCTTTCCTCTAAGGCTATTTTCTCCACACCATGTCCCAGAATTATGATTGCCAATTTTATCTCTCCCCTATGCCTCTTCCTCTTTCTTCTCACCCTGATCTCCTTGCCATCCCTGCACTTGCTCACTCCCCACCACTCTCCCCATGCTAACCTTAGTAACCTGTATACCCCCTGCTACAACCAAGTGGCAGCTTCAACACATTTTTTGCTAAACTGGTCCCACTTCCCTATACATCCTTCTGCCTCACTCATGACTATACCTCACTCCTATACCTTACTGCACCTCCTTCAATTTTATATCTCTACTTCTGAGCGCCCTCCTCAATCTTCTAAATCAATTAACCAACTCTGGTTCAAACATACCAAGTTGCATTTCATCATTATGTCTCTCTTGCTCCTCTCTGCAGGAGACATAAATCCTAACCCTGGTCCTACACTCAGTAATGCACCTTCTACAGTTGCCCCTCCCTCTCCTGCCTCCACTCCAAACTCTGTTTCATTGCACTAGTGTCTAAAGATCCTACATTTTAACATTTGTAGCCTTCTCCCTAAACAAGACCTCCTACTTCCACTTGTAGGCTTGCTCAATCCTGACGTCCTCATCTTATCTGAAACCTGGCTAACTAACAAAATCCCTGATGCTTCCATTGCCATTCCTGGCTATACCATCACCTGCCAGGACCGCTCTGGGATGGTTGGAGGTGTGGTCATCTACTCCTCCTCTTCTCTCCAAATTGCTACCGTCCTATTGACCACAGACCCCACTGCCTATGAAGCCCTGGTTGTTGGGCTCTCTATACCTTTCTCAGCACCAATATTTATAGCTGGAGCTTATTGCCATCCTGGCCTGCACAACTCTGTAGCCACAAATCTTACTACCACTATTGAGTCCCTTTTCTCCTCTGGTGAGCTCTATCTGCCAGGTGACCTCAATCTGAACTGGTTGTCACCTGCCCTGTGTAAGGCTCATTCTACCATAGCTGCTCTTAACTAGTCCCAAGTAATCACAAAACCAACTAGGCTAAACCTCAAATCCCAAAATCATACTGTCTTAGACTGGGCCTTAACTTACCACCTCCACAGGGTTGTCCATTCTGGCCTATTATCAGATGCTCTTCATGACCATCATATAATATACCTGGTCAGGAAAGTCCACAGACCCAAGGCCCCCCACAAGCTACTTACGATCTGCTCCTACAAAACACTAGCCTCTCTTCAAGAGGACCATACCTGGATTGAATGGATCCCTATAGCCTCTGCCAGTACTATTGACCAAGCCCTCAATCATTTCAAAGTCTGTTTCCTCACTGTCTGGAACAAACACATTCCCTTGAAGAAAGTTAGGGTATGAGGTCTTCACTTTCCATGGGTAACCCCTGAACTCCTAGCCTGTCAACAAACATGTGACACAGCATGAAAAATCCACACATCCACTAAACTCCGTCATGATTGCTCTATCTACCAAACACTTTAAATGTCTGTACTAAAGCCATCTGGCTGGCTAAAGTGAAATACTTCCAGTCTACCTTTAACAGTAACATAAACAACCCATTAAAATTTTGGAAAGTTGTTCACTCCCTTTTCTCACCTCAAACTAAACCCTCATCCCCACTACTCAAAATAAATAACCAAATTATAGCTGATCATCCTACAGTTTCTGAGGAATTCAACTCATACTTTACTTCCTGTGCCTCCACCTTACTAGCTTCCATTCCTACCAATCTCTCTCTCTCTCTCTCTCTCCTACATCCATGCCCACTGCTTCCCCCCAACACTACCAAACAGTGGAGAGTTTTGCCTTTGCACCCATCTCTCCCATTGACACCTTAAAGGCACTTCTGTCTATTAACCCAACTAAAGGCAGCTTCCCTGATGACCTTGACCATAAGCTTCTTTATCTATCTGCTTCTGTTATTTCCCTCTCTCTGGGTGATCTCCTCTACCTATCCTTCTATACTACAGCTATCCCTAAAGCCTGGAAACGTGCTACAGTTCTCCCCTTAATTAAGAGTGGGGATCTCTCTTCTCCTAGGAATAATTACCCTATCTCATGTCTTCCCACCTTGGCTAAACTTCAGGAACACCTTGTCCTCTCCCAACTCTCCACCTTTCTTGACGACTCCTCTTTCTTCACTCTCTTCCAATCTGGCTTTCAAAAGAATCACTCCACAATCCCTTCCCTGCTCAGACTCACTGTCTCTATCCATTCAGCCATGGATAAAGACCACATTACATCTGCCATCTTTGTCGACCTTGCTAAGACCTTCAACACTGTCCCCCACTCCATCTTCCTTGAAACCCTCTCATCACCTGACCTGTCTCAGACTGTCTGCAATTGGTTCTGAGCCTACTTGGTAGGCAGAACTCAGTCTATTAAAATAGCTGATTCTACATCCTCACCTCTACCAATCTTTAATAGTGTGAATCAGGGCTCTGTACTTGGCCCACTCTTATTCTCTATCTTTATCAACAACCTACTGTCAGTTTGCTCCTCACCCTCTATTCACATGTATGCTGATGATATGGTCTTGTTAGCCTCAGGCCACTCTGTAGCAGGGTCCCTGTTCCCTGTAAGGATAGCTCCCTTATTAGTAATATAAGTGAACCCCCCTTTCTCTCACACTGTCATATTCTCTTCAACTTTTCTTCTGTCCTTTTCCTTTTGATTTCATGTCAGAGTGGCCAACCTGACATATCTGGTTGCTTACATTACTATCCCTTTTCTAAAACCCCCATTATGGTGCACCAGATAGAATTGGTTGCGGTGTAAAGTAATCTCCCTAGTGGGAGATATGTCCAAATGACAGTAGTGCTTTACTTTTAAATAGTGAAAACACTCCTGTGTCCCCTGGAGTTCCCCCAGTTTAGCACTAGTGCCCAGAGTAAAAGAGTAGTGTCCAAAGATAAAGAATAAAACATGCATGTACGAAGAAAACATCCCAGAGATGTTGTAACTGGGCTGTTAAATAAAGAAATTGCTAAAAGATTGGAAATGGGCTTAGGAAAGGCCCAAATGAAATGTTTTGCAGATGGCTGCACATTTCAGCCATTGGAGAAATAAAAGGAAATTGCTGCATAGCGGCAGGGGCTGCCAAATGAACCTAGTAAAGAGTCCCTGCAAGGGTTAAGTAACATGGCAGCATTGTTAAACAAAATGAGGGTTAAAATGGCTCTAAGGTTATTGCAAGTAAAAAATGGTAATTACTGAAATAAAGATACTGGTCTCCTGAGCTGGCAGAACAAGGGAAATGAGGAGCGTGCCCTCTATCTCCCATTCTCCTTGATAACACAGAGATGCCTGAAAAACAGAAACAGTAATGATGCCGTAATTGCCTGTGGGTTTCCCTGCAGTTCTTGCTATAGGGCTGGCTGCCCACAAAATGGCTGGTTTTAAAGGTGCAGGCTCCAGTGACATCAGAACAAGGGAGGGGCTTGCTTCCAAATGAGTCCCAATTAAGCCCAAAAGAGGTATTATTGCTCCCTAAACTGTATCTGTTATTATCAAGGGTCTATTCTCTCTAAAGGAGTACAGGGACTTAGAAGTGCATGAAATAAAATGTATTTATTCTATAAAAATAAAAGAATAAAAGCCTAATTGTTCCCTTGATGTTGGTCACCTGGCCATGATGTCATCAACCATAAGGCTATAAAAAATCACCACTAGGGGGAGTTTAGAGAGAGGGAGGCCAGTGAGCTGCTGGTCTTGTAGGAGGAAGGTGTGCTTGTTTTCGCACCAATGAATTACTTTAAAAAGTGGTAAAGTAAGATAGAAGTGACTAGGGAAGAATCATCCTTGGAGGTTTGTTTATTTTGGTGTGCTAACACCTTGTTTTCTTTCATTTCTGTAAATACTGGTTTTATTTGATTTTGAATAAAAAATCATAAATGCATTTGTGCGTTCATTTTATGCATCATACCTCCTGCCTAAGTGTCTGTTATTCTCACACCGTAACACACTCCTACCCTCTGATGTGATTACCAGACTACAGCTTGACTTTACTGATGTTCAACATTGGCTAAACTCACATCAACTCTTCCTCAACTCCAAGAGAACAGTCTCCATGACCTTTGGCATGCGGCAGACTCACTAAGCTACCTTCCTGCCTCCTTTCACACCCTTGATGGGACAATACTTGAGGACACTTCCTCATTTAAATACCTGGGTATCTGGCTTGACCAGCACCTGAACTTTTCTGAACATATTGACGCCATCTTGAAAAACTGCCCAAGCTTGGTACCCTTTATAGGAACCGTAGTGCCTTACTACTTCCAGTTAGGTGTGATCTCATTTAGAAAATGATACTCCCTATCTTTGACTATTAAGACTTGGGGTGGGATATTCAGAAGGGTTGCGCATGGAGCAACACAGTTGCACCATGCGCAACCCACTGATGCGCCCTGATGTGATATTCAAAAAAGGGAATGTGCCTGGCACAAATCCTGATGTGCGGACAGTATCGTAATTACATGGCGCGAGCAGGTATGGCCCATGCATACTCATGATCCCTATATTCAGCCCGGGATGTGCTGAGCCCATGCATGTGCAACCCCTACTTATGCTGTACACAGGTGAGCCAAAAAAAAAGGAGCAACAGCTGTCCACCCACAGGTGAGCTGCCGTATTGCAGGGTGCATCACGGCAGCTGCCAGCTGTGGGAGGCCACCCGAGCTCTGGCGGCACCTGCGTGGTAGCAACCACCAATGCCCAATCATGGCCATATGTAGTGATATTAACCCTCCCATATCCCTGGTGGTCCAGTGGACTGCTCACCGCCTGATCACGGGTATATGTACTTCAATAATAGTCCTGTATCCCTGGTGGTCTGGTGGACCGCTCGCAGCCCGGTCACGGGTGTCAGTAATGAATTATGACTAACCAAACCATCCCTGGTGGTCCAGCAGTACTCCTCCCCACCCACCCACCCACTGAGCCCCACCACCCTGCTCCCCCTGGTTAGCGGCAGGTGGCAACTCCCATCTGCTTGCCGCCGCCCACTGACTGACTCCGTACGATAGGGCTGTATGCCCATTGGTCCACAGCGTGAGCCAATGGGCGTGCAGCTGATACCGTACTACACAGACTAGATATGTGAATGGATCCTGTGTGTGCTCACTCCTCCCACGTGAGTGCATTTAGTGACATTCTGTCACTATTTTCACCTACCCCCAATCCAGCAACCCTACCCTACCATAGCGCTTGAGGGATGCACTGGGGAGTGAGTCGCCATTATTGTCAGCACCCTATCCCCAACACCCTAATCACAGGATACCAATAAATACATTTTCTGACAAAGATGGTAGATAGAATACTGGGTGGTCCCCTAAGTTTTGATACTGTCACTACAGAACACAAAACTTTGCATTAAGAACACTTTGCTTTCTCCAAAACAGGCAGTATTGACATTTCACATCTACTTTTTCCCAACAATGAATAGTCCATCCCTCTTTCCCATTAATCTCTGGATTCATCTACTAGTGTCTATTAAGAAGGGGTAGCCGCACACTTTAAGTTTAAAACAAAACAACCTCCTTATGAGATGGGCTAAGTTAATGCCTGCATGGCAAACTGTGCCTTTCTGGTAACCAGTTAGCCCTGACCAGGGCTCCAGGTGAGGGTCTTCCCACCCTGGCCCCAGCCCGCCTCTGCCATTCCTTCCAGGACAAACATTGGATCCTTCAGTCCAACCTGGATTGCTAAAAGCCTCCACACAAAAAATACATACACATTCAGCACATTGTTGTGGTGACATTGGGGTCCTGAGTGGTGTAATCTAGTTTTGTTTTGGGCACACACACCACCAGATGACTCCCTTAGAAGATGCCCATGTAACTGTACTCACTTTTTTATCCCTCTGTTACAAACATCAGACTTTACTGAAGAAAAAACTTTTCTTCCCTTGAATCCATAGCTCTTTGTAACAAAACTCTCTCAGGTTCTGCTCTGGTCAGCTGGACAATCTTCTAGTACCTCATGGGATTGCCCTTGGACCCATGGATTTGCTCAGTCCCATTTCACATTCACAGAAATGAGCCCACTGGGGTCCTGTTGACACTGGTCTCCATCACTTTCTGTCCTGTAGAAATGCTGATATCTCACTCTCTAGGGTAAGAAAATGACAAAAGTTCCTTCACCCAGCCAAGGGTAGGCTGGCAGGCACCACTACACTCAGAGCTCCACTCTCCACTGCTCCAACTCACAACTGAACTCAAGATTCTAAAACCCTTCCCCTGCAGCTGAGCTCAAAGGTGTATGCTGCTGTGAGAGTTCTAAATGACATCACTCCACATCTACCTAGCCTAGATAAGTAAACAATGAGGTGTCTGTGGAGAACTTCTAATAAACTATCTACCAGTTGCCTTTTTTTGGTGGTGGTCCTTGAATAGTGATGTAATGTGCTGGAGCATGGGTTAAGCAGGGTGGAGCAGCTGCACTCCCCTCCTCTCACTCTGAAATGTTTGGTGTCTGTCTTGGCTCCTTGGATATTTTATTTAGTAACGGCTTTGTGGTAGGTGGCTTCTCAGCAGTTCGTGATGCATGGTGAATCCAAAGAAGAATCCCAATCATGAATATGGAACACAGCATTGTGGTGGTCATCTGTTGCCTAAAATGCAGATCTCCTGCCTGTAGAGCAAAATTAACTGGTGTAGGACAGCAATGGTCAGATGGGTAGGAAGCCCCAGATTCCTTCTTAAATGGATGTTGTTTTCCACTTCACTGCTGGAAAAACTGTAAGGGCAGAGAATGCCAAGATTAAAACAAAGACCTAATGGGTGGCTATTGTTATTTACGCTGTAGTTGGTAGTAGTCCAGGAAGCTTTACCAGAATTGGTCCAATAGGATGTGAACTCTTTTCGCTACCCAGGAGGCCAAAGTTAGAAAGTTCACAAATGGTTGGAAGAACCAGAATTCCACAAATCTAAGTAAACATCTATAACAAACTGTTTATTATGATTTAATTATGACTCAAAATATCACTGAAGTGAATTACCATAGAAAATTAATGGAAGATTGGGAATTTAAATCTGACAAGTGAACACTAATTTAAATGTGCCCCAACTTGCTTAATTACAGTTCTGTATTGGGGCAGTTCTAGAGGCTTAAAAAAACTTTTTAAAGTATGTACTTGGAACTGTACCAAAATGGGTATGGATAGACATTCAAAACAGGGTGCATTAAAAATTGTTGCTATTTTCAGAGCTGAAGCTAAAAGGAAAATGCCTTTTACATGTGGAACACTGAACAAAATCCTGAGTTAAGAAAAAAAGGGCATTCTAAATTATTTCAGGTTTCTGGAAGCATATTAAAAGCACAGAGAACATCTAACAGTTCAGAACCAGAACCAAAAGTTAAAGTAGAAGTAAAAAGCAGAAAACTAAGGCTATTAAAAACTCCTTTCAAAAACGGTTGTGATCCTACTACTCTGAATACAATAAAAATACCTCCTTAAGCTCAAAATGATCCTGAAAAAAAGGACAGAAAAACAAGAGCTCCTCCCTCAACAGCCAAGTCTGGTCTACATTCACAAGGAATAGATGGGGCATCTTCTAAAAATGAGGATTTAACATCAAGTCCGCCAGGGGAACCAATATCAGATGATGATCTGTAACAGTGGAAACTTCTACTGCTGGCATATCTATTTAAAAAAAAGGGGGACTGAACAAGGTCTGAATTATTTTCTTTCATTTCATTTCATTGGTTATACTGGAAAGACGTGAGCATTGTTGCCCATTTACACAAGTGTCCAGTTACATACAACAATCATGTGACATGACATAGGCTGAAACAATTAACTTACAGCTATGGCTAACACTAAGGTACATATCCAATCAGGACAGTATAGACAAAAGGGCAACCAAAAACTAATCTGGGTGATTTAACAAACACAAAGGTGGCATTCGCATTCTGTGAGGGTTTCACAATGATATAATAAAAAGTGGGAAGCAAACATTTAAGTGCAATCAAAAAACTAGCCGAGGTGGAGTAACTGTACTACAAGTGCTAGAAAGAGAGGGTAAGTGCTAGAGGTGGGTAACCAGAGGGTGAGGGGAAAAGAGTGCAGTAGGGGATCCAGATTACCCTGGAATAAAATCTGAAGTGCCACCAGAATGGGCCCTACAACTAATTAAAAATGTAAATGATATGCAAACTTTCCTTGAAAAGTTATACCATCTGCCTGACTCTATAAAATCTCTTTCAGACAATATTCAGAAACTTGATATAAAGTTGGAGCAGGGGAACAAGCAAATTGGGTAGACTGAAAAAAGATAATCAGATCAGGAAGATACAGTCATTCCATTATCTAAACAAGTAAAAGATCTTAAAAAACAACAAGACACTTTTAAATGGAAGTTGCATGATCTAGAAAATCGTGCCTGAAGGAAGAATGTCTGGATTTTCGGAATTCTCCCAGAATAGGAAAAGAATATGCCCTTTAAAAATATACTGCTGGATATTTTTGCAAAAATTCTAGCTTCAGAAGTTACCATCCCAATTATTGATAGAGCACATTAGCTGAGGCCCAGTAGAGAAGATGAAGCAAGAAAAGCGAGAACTGCAATAATTAAAATGTTAACTTGAGAGGGGAAAGACACTATAATGGAGGCCTTCTATGGCATACAATAATTTATTTACAAAGAACACGTTATTTACTTAAAACATTATTTTTCTAAGATGTTATGGGAACAGAGAAAGCAATTTGGAGGGATTCAACAAAAATTGTTGAGGGAGGGTATAATGGCCTATGTAGTTTTCCCAGCTAAATTGAAGGTTCTGTTAAATTACCAGACTTTATTTTATAACTCTCTATCAGAAGCCATACCTGAGCTAAAAATAAGTTTACCCACAACTTTTGTAAATTATGGGGATGGCTGATGCATGAAAGTATGGTTACAGCTATTACTGAGTATCTGAGCAGTAGGACAGACAAAGAAATACTAAGTTAAAAAGGAATGTAACAAGAGGTGGGGGGTTAGCACACTTACAGTCATTGCTTTCAGGAGAGCTTACAACTATGCCATAGTTTGGTTTTTGACATAAAAGGGGTGGGGGAGAAGGGCAAATAGAATGAATTAAGTGTGGAAGAAGGGGTTAAAAAAAGTGGGAAAATAATTGATTTTCTTAACTTTTGAGGATGGGATCAGTTAAAGGACGTAATTGGAATGTAAACAGAATTAACTCTCCTGTTAAAGGAGTAGGGTGTTGATCCAAATCAAGGAAATTAAATCAAATGTTACTATGCTTCAAGAAACTTTCCTAAACAATAAGGAGATGAAATAAAAAAAAAGATGGTCTGGTCAATTATTTTATTCCCCAGGAGGGAATAAGAAAAATATGGGAGTTGCTGTTTTATTTGATAAGCATTTCAAGGCTGAAATTATTGATGCAGTGGCCAATAAAAAAGGGACAATTATTTTGGATAATACCAAATTAGACCACAGATCCATTATTTTTGGTTCTTTATACATACCGTTCAAAGGTTATGATAACTTCCTGGCAGAATTAAATAAACTTATGTTTACTTGGGGGGTACTATATATTAAGGGCAATTTAAATTGCTTTTTAAATAGTGTATTTGATAAAACCTCTAAAGGAAGCCACTGGGATAAATACAAGGTAAGATTATAAGAAAATGTTCTGTATTCAAATAATTTAATCGATATATGGAGGGAATTGCAAGGGGGAAGTAAAGATTACACTTATTACTCTGCTAGGCACAACATGCATTCCAGACTCGATTATATTTTCATTTCTAGAGAATTGTTAATAGAGAATTTGGGGAGTTCAGCCAACATGGAAAGCAGGTTAATTTAGGACCATAGCCTAGTATCGAGTCTGTGGCGACTAAATAATGCATAATTAGAGGACAAAAAGTTTCAAGACAAAATTGTTCTCACAATGGATTATTTTATAACAAACAATAATGACACAAATATGAATATTGTGGAGTGTTGGGATGCCATTAAGGCAACAATAAGAGGTACCATTGTTGCTGAAGCCTCTTGGAAAAACAAACAAAGGATGATATTAAAAAAGGAAACTGAGATTAAACTATAAAATTTAGAATCAGCTGTCAAATGGGGGAACAGCAATAAAAACATGAGTTGCAAGAACTTAGAAGGCTGATTGAATCAACAGAATATTTTGATATCAAGAAAAGCTGGGCAAGGCATAACAAAAATTGGGAAACAAACAGTGAAATAATCAGAATGATTTTGGCAAAAAGACTATAAGCCCTAGAGGAGAAGAAAACAGAAATTACCTTAATACAAAATGCTAAAGGTGAGATTCTGACCAACAAAAAATAAATTCTAACAGAGTTTGAAAGATGTTATTCCAACTTATATACCTAATACTGCTCCCCATCACAGGAAGATTTAGCATATTTTGAACAATTTACAAATGCAAAAATATCTGTAAATGAGTCACATACCCTCATTCAACTGATAACAGAAGAAGAAATCAAAACTACGATACATCAAATGGCAAACTCAAAATCACCAGGGGTACACAGTTTTACACTGGGGCCCAGATATTCAAACTGCGCCCAAAAAGTGCGCAATAGCAGGAGCAAGCACAAGTCCATTGCATCCATGTGCAAGAGGCACGATATTCAAAAACTGAGCTGGCCAAGATGCACCTACAGCCAACGACTGAATATCACACCACCTGCGCCGTAGTGCAACTAGGGAGGGGAAGCTGAGCAGATCTGATGTGCCATAGCGCAACAAGGGATGTTCAGCTGAGCAGTTCAGAGGTGCCATAGTGCAACCAGGGATGCCCCCACCAAGCAGCAGTGCAGCAATGCAACTGCACAACCAGGGATATAGGGGCCCACCACCCATGCCACAGATGGACAAAGGAACACACAGCAGAACAGACATCGTCCTCCAACACCCCATGCACTGCACAACTGGGGGAGGGCTGGAATAACCACTGGCCCATGGAGACAAGCAGCCAAACCACAGCTGGGCTATGGTGCCCCATCACACTCCCTGGCAAGCTGTGACTGACACACAAGGAGGGCTGACCACCCCATGCCACACCATCCCGCCAATGCAGAGCACACCTTGCACCATGACCCCCAGACACCCTACCCAGGAGCTGCATCCACCACTGCAGGAAACCCCATGCTTGCCACCACCCCCACTGTGACAATGCAACCCTGTGCACCACAAAACCATGCAAGGCAGCCCCACCACGAGCACCCATTAGTGGGTGGCAGTACACAGCGATGCAACAACGGCATACACAGTGCCACCATGCACAGCCCCCCCAAGGTACAGCTGAGAGACCGACCATACATCGGCACACGAGATACCTCACACGTGACAGGGCATGCCCTGGATCCCACCACCAGTGGTACAGCATCCTGCACACCCTCCCAAGGACACACCCCGACCCAGCACTGGCCACAACAGCCAACACAGACACCCACAGTGGTGCATGAAAGCATGCACCACACTGGATGCAACACAGTGCATGGACAAACACTCACCCATACCCAAGGGCACAACAACACAGGGATGCAGTAGCAGGGCAAACAAGCCCAAGTGTGGGCCCATGGAAACTGTGTACACACAGCCTGCAGTCCTCCATGGCAGAGGAGTGCCAACCACCCTGCGCAGGCACTGTAGACCTGTACAACACCATCATTTGCCCTGAGCACAAGTCACAGACAGTGGTGCACATCCCCTGCAACACACACAAGCCACAGCATGGAGGTGGGACAACAACCACGGAGGCCACAGTGTCACCCGAGGCAGACATGTACCACACCAGTGACAGGAGGCAACCCAGCATTGTGACGGGTATAATGGCTGCCCTGCATGGACAGCCATCACTGACATGCCAGCAGACTGTGCAAGTCACAGACATGCAAGGGTGTCAGCTGCACAGGCTGTGGATGGGCTGACAGGTGTGCCATGGACACAGAGCATGCACCATGGACCAGTGCATACAGTCATCCAGTGCACAGGGCACAACACACACACCACAGACACTGACTGATAGCTACTCCCACACCATAGTCACTTCCCCACGGACACACACATACCCATGGCTGTACCACCCTAGACACCATGCACACCACTGCAGCTGAGCACCTATAGCCCATTGCAAATCAGAGACCATCGCAGTATTCATATCAAAACATTTGTATTCAAAAATATCAAAAATAACTATTTACAAAACTATGTACAAATGTGTGGGGGGAGGGCAACAAATAAGGTGGGGGTGGGTAAGGGGCAGGGGTGAAAAAATGGGACAGAAAAGAAGGGGTGTGAGGGTGGGTCCAGGGGAGCAGGGGAAATTAAGGGCATAAGGATGTTCAATGGGAGCCCTGCTCCCCACTCCGGCTGCTCCGCCTCCTGTGCCTCCTCTAGACCCCAAGCCGGTCAATCCTTTGCAGGATGTCCAAAGATGCCCTTGCCACATTTAATATCTCCTGCAGTGCCTCCCGTATATCCTGCAGCTGGCGGACACCTAGGACAAAGGAGCACAGTCAATAGGTGTGAATGCACAGCCCCATACAGCCCACCCACTGTGCATGGCATACGGCCATGGGACATGCCTCTGTGATGGTGTGTGACCACCCACAGTGATCATGTCCACAAGACCTGCCCACCCACGTGCATACAGCCATGCGGACCACTGCACACACCCACCGGCCAAGTCATGCACAGCACCACCGTGGCTGTTTAGTGACATGGCTATGTGGTGCAAAGGCAGTGGCACAGCCATGTACCCAGTGCATGAATGGACCACCATCAATGCACTCCCAAACATGCAGTGCCACTGGACAGTGCTGACTGTAACAAGTTGCGTGCATGGCAGTGGTGTCAATGGATGGTGACCATGCCCCACTGTCCACCTTTTTACACAGCATGCAATAGTAATCATGGAGGTAAGGCACTCACCATCATCAGGCAGGTCCCTCTGGTGCTGTGGACCATCGCCCCTCCTACCGGCCCTGTCGTCCTGCTGGTGCCTCAGCTCACTGGCCAGATGCCTCTCTTCTGGCCCTGTGGTACAAACATGGAGAGAGGAACATCAGCACAATCCTGTAGCAAAGTCCCCCTGCCCCCATGTGTGTGCAATCCCACCCAGCCAGACCCACCCACCCCACACCCTGATAACACCACCACAGCCAACACCGGACGGTCCCTCCCATGTTCCACATATACAACTGTGATACCCATATGGAAGATAAAAATGTGTGGACGTAACACCTACCTGGCCATGGCACCATGCCCCTCCTGGAACGTGCCCGCAGGCGGACAAGCAGGTCCGGTTCCCTCCTCCTCAGGTCGCCATACCTATGGTGGCACCGCTCCGCCATCGGCCCCCTTCCTGTGGCCTCCTCCAGGATGTCAGCCACCTCCTCCCACATCTGGCTCCTGGACCTGTCCAGGGGTGCCTCCTCAGACAGTGGGCCATAAAGTGGCTCAACTATGGCCACCAGGTTGGTCAGTTCAATTTGGGTCCACTGGGCAGCCCTCCTCCATGCTATCTCACTTGCTCAGTCGGTTCAAAATGGCGCTCTGCAGCGTGGCTCCACCACGTGCAGATGCTGCATGGTACAGCGCTGCCATTCTCTATTGTGCTGTCACTGAACAGCACGATAGTGGTGCACCCATACTTGACGCATGGTGCCTGGGGGGCAAAGGTCGGGCACAGGGTCAGGGGTCTCTGGCGCACAGACAGGAACAGCACCATTGGAACTCAATGCATGTAGCACAATTGGGTGCCTGTGTGCTACCTCCAGTAGCGGCCTACCGCGCTGTTGCCCCAGTGCGCCTATGATGCTCCAGTGCCACAGAGCCATATAGGTGAACATCGCTGTAGCGCCACTGGCACAATGGTGGCTGTGCCCTGCATTGCCTCACATGCACAGCACGTCAGCAGCGTGGCAGATGCCTGCGTCAGCAATCTGGGCATGTGCAGCGAAGTGTGTACTGTGCATGTCACAGAACTGCGCCCTTGGCTCAGCACGTTCAACACAATTGCGCAAAGTGCAACAGTGCGATATACAGTCGTCATATGCAAATCAGCTAATCAGGCATTCAATGGCGCAGCACTGCAATTTGCATCCACTTAAAGTTGTGCCTCGCCTCATTTGCATGGGTTGCGCTATAAAAGTGCGACATTGGGCTGCACTGGCCATAGTCGGTGACTGCAGTCTATTGGTGAATTGCATGCTGTTTGGGAGTGTGGACTGTCGATTTTGGGACATGCATGGGACTGAACAGTCACAGGTAACAACTTTCATTCTCACAGGCTAAATAATGACTGAGCGAGTTGTGGGAGAGGAGGAACACAGTGGTGGGAGGAGGAGGAGGCCTAATTTCACCAAGGCCGAGATGGATGCCCTGTTGGAGGCCTACCTGGATCAGGAGCCGCTTCTCAGAGGATGGCAGGGAACACCACAGGTCCGTGCTGCTGCATAGGAGGAGGTGGCGTGTGCAGTGAACCTGCATGGCAGCTACCAGCACTCCGTGCAGGAGTGCAAGAAGAAGATGGGCACAGACAGGAGGAGGATAAAGAAGAAGGTGGCTGCCATCAGGGCAGCACGAGCTGTGACAGGTGGGGGACAGCCGGAGGTGCTACACCTGATCCCACAGGAGGAGAGGGTTGCTGGAAGCATGCAGCATTGTGCCATTGAGGGTGTTCCGGGTGGTGGCTTCCAGACGGGTGGTAGCCCGCCACTGCATGGTAGGTCATGGTCTGTCTATTGGGGGGGTAGGGTAGGTCACATGAAGTATCGTGACTTTGTTTTCCCTTACAGATTCTGAGCATCTGCATGGGTCAGCGGTGGTGGGCCTGTCCACTGAGGACAGTCAGATGGAGATGGAGGAGGGCCCATCCACATCCACAGGTATACGTGGCTCAGTGCGACAGTGGGCCCGCCTGGCTGTCCAAACTGATGTTGTTGGAACAGGTACAGAGGAGGCCCTTCCCGTGTTCTAGCATGCCGGCATCCATGGATGCCAGCATGCTGTGACTCGGGCTGGTGCCTGGTCCATCACTGATGATGATGTCGCTAACGGCATGGGCAGTGACACGTGTGTGCCACGGGATGGTCACACAGCAGGTAATATCACGGCCATGGCTGTGGGTGGTGCCGCCGTGGAGGCCTGCGTGTCATCACAGTCCCAGCCTGTGCCTGTCAGCACCAGTGGGGCAGTACTGGTGTGTGTACCGGACAGTGGGACTGTTGCGGCCACTGCGGCAGCACCAGTGAGTCCTGGTGAGCTGCAGTCGGAGGGGCAGCATCAGCAGTTGGCCAATGGGCTTGGGGGTACAGGGTCAGGGGCAGTGTTAGTGCACTGCCTGTGGACATGTCAGGACCTGGTCCTGGTGTGCAGCACCCACCCTCAAGGGGTGCTGGGCATCAGGGCCGCACACACCCTGAGGGACAGGATGCCGAGGAGGCAGATGACCTCTTGGATGAGCACACCAGCACACTGCAAGCATCAGTAAATCAGCAGATGCAGCTTGCGACGTCAGTGGATGCACTATGTGTGGCTCTGGAGTGGGTAGAGGAGCGTCGCAGCACAGACACCACTCTGATCCTGGCAGGGATGGACCGGTTGCAGGAGGATGTGACCGCTGCCAGTGACAGGCAGACACAGGCATTTACTGCTGTCATGGCCACAATGGGCACACAGTCATTTGCCCACGCACCGCAGACACCACGCAGTGCATTGTCCACCCCCCATTCCTGGCATCATGCGACACCCTCCTTGTCGACACCAGGTTCAGCTGTGGGCATCCCGAGCATGCCTGGCGCAGGCATGTTTGGTATGCAGTTCACACAGTGGAACCCTTGGGGGACCATCGGTGCCACTCAATGAGGCCAATGGTCAGTCTGTCAGTGCTGGTGGGTCTTAGCGGGGCCATCCATGCATCCGTGGTGGCCGGGGCACTGTGGCACGTGACTGACCTGTCTCCCAATGCAGCTACTGTCTGGTGCTGCCCTGTGTGCATTGTGCATGCGGACACACAGTCCATCTGCACACCCTCCCGGCTGCTGTCCGCAGTTGCGTGTGCATGATGATGCCTGCATTGCACTGTACACCAATGTGCAATGGTGCTCAGCATCTGACACACGCACAAGGACAGGGAGTGGGTGTGGTGGTCTGTGGACATGTGTGTGGCTAGGGGTGGCGTTCTGGGTCGGTGTGCCTCCTACCCTTTGTGCATGTCTGGTGTGTTGTGTGTGTGTGTGTGTGTGTGTGTGTGTGTCTGTCCATCCACGTGGCATGTTACACCTCACCCATCCCTGGTTGTGTATGTGGTTCCATGCCCAGCAACTTCCCTTGATGGAATGCACCCCTGGTGTGTGTCCATGTGTGTTTGTGGGTTGTGCCTTAGACACTGTTGGTTGCACATGGCCCCATGACTTACCTGGGTTGGCTGAAGTGCTCCTCCGTGATGGTGTCCCGGTGCAGCTGTGCCAGCCGGAGCAGTCAGGGGTCCCGTCGCCCAAGGCAGGGCTGCTCATCACCATTGTAATTGGCTTTCTCATCCTCCTCATCGCTGTCCCCCTCTTCGACCTGTATGGCTATCCCACATTTGTTGGCCATGTCGTGCAGGATGCAACAGACTAGGAATAGCCCGCAGGCCTTTGAGGTGCTGTACTGTAGGGCACCACCGGAGGTGTCCAGGCAACGGAAATGTGCCTTCAGCATCCCAAACACCCGCTCGATGACATTACGTGTGGTGGCGTGTGCCTCATTGTAGCGTTGCTGCGATGGGGTCGTGGGCCGCCGGTAGGGTGTGAGCAGCCAGGGATGGCATGGGTATCCACTGTCATCTATGTGTAGAGGGTGGAGGTTAGTTTGGTGATCAGCATCGCCCTGCCCCGGGCCATGTAGGCCACTACCTATGTCACCTCTGACCATGCCCCCCCAGGCCCTATGATTGTCCATGTGGTTTGCATACTCACTCCCTAGGTGGCCAGTGGGGATATCCCCATTCTCAAATCTGTGGCACAGTGCTGACTGGTGCCAGATGAAGGCATCATGTGCTCCCTCAGGGTGTGTGGCACAGACATTGATTATGCGCCCCCTGGCATCGCACACCACCTGGCAGTTGATGCTGGCATAGCCCTTGCGATTTATATATGTTACACCAAGCACCTCCCAGTCCCCTGTGATTCCTATTTTGACAGCTATCAATTATCTCCAGCAAAATAAGGAGGGTATTAGAAAAAGAGCCTGCAGCTGTACTGGGTCTATGCATTTGCTGGCACACACATTGACCACATAGTTCATCTCTACCTACCTTCACATTGCTGTGCACTGTGTTGCTGTTGTGGTTTGCACTTCCTGGTTGCCATATTCAGAGCTGTCTTATTCCAGGGCTAAGTTTGCACTGCACTCCCAGACCAGTTTGCCCGGCCTCATTCCCATGCTATATTCAGAAGCTGTTTGCCCCGGGCTATTCCTTTTAAATATGGCTTGTTTTGTGCTCTGGGCTATGTTTGCCTGCCGGGCAGTGCTAATTTAGCCCTGGGGCAAAGTTTTGAATATCTGGCTCATTGGTCTTAACACACAGCCAATGACTGTGTTACACTAAGGAGAAATATATTTGTCAATTGTTACAGTGTGTACCCTCCAGTATACTGTTCTTGCTTCCTCAGCTGCTGCCTTCATCACCTATCACTTCATTCTCTGCAGAGACCGCCTCAGCTCCTGTCGCCTCATCCACAGGATCCACCTCTTCCTGCCCTGCCACCTCCTCACTGCAACCTCAACCTTAGGTACTGCCTCATCAGCAACTATCGATTCATCATCAGTTGAATTACATGGCATCTTCATCTACTTCCTCATCCTCACCTGCCACCTCATCCTTAGCAACTGTATTCTGAGCTATTGAGTCATCCTTGGCTACTGAACATCCTCAGCTACTACGTCATCCTTAGTTGAATGACACCTCATCCTCACCCTCTGCATGATTATCACTCGAATAATATCTCATCCTCATCTACTGCCTCCTGATTCCTCACCTGCCAACTCATCCTTAGCTGCTGCATCCTCTGCTGCTGCCACCTGATCCTCAGCTAATTCTGTTTCTTTAGCTATCACCACATTGTCTGCAACTCATCCTTAGCTGCCACCTCATCCTCCATGGCCATTCCCATACCTGTCATCCTCTCTGCTACAAGTTCCTCAGCAGAGGCCTCCTCATCTTCTACCTACTCACCTGTAACCTCATCCTTACTTGGGTGACACCTTCTCTTTAGCTACTGCCTCAGATTTAGGAACTGACTCATCATTACTTGAATAACAACTCAGCCTCAACTACTGCTTCACACTCAACTGCTTCCTGACACCTCAACTGCCACCTCATCCTTAGCTGCTGAATCCTCAGCTGCTGCCACAGGATCCTCAGTTAATGTCATATCTTCAGCTATCACCACATAAGCTACAACTCATCGTCAGCTGCCAACTCATCCTCCATGGCCTTCCACTTAATTGTCATCTTCTCAGCTGCTGCTACCTGATCCTCAGCTAATGCCATATCATTAGCAATCATCACATTGGCTACAACTCATCCTTAGCTGCCACCTCATCTTCCATGGCCATTCTCGTACCTGTCAGCATCTCTGCTGCAAGTTTCTCAGTATAGGCAGCCTCATCTACTATCTACTCACCTGTTACCTCATCCTCACTTGAATGACACCTCATCCTCGGCAACTGCCTCATCATTAGTTGAATAACATGGGGCTGGCAGTATAGCCCAGAGGTTAGAGTAACGACCTGTGAACGAACATGTTACATCCAGCAGACCAGACCTTAGTTTGATTCTCACAACCTCCACTTGCATACTGTGAGCAAGTTACTTAACCGTCCAGTGCTCCCAGGTCGCCCCTGAAAACATGAACATGTGCCTAGTGGGTTTTACCCATTTAACAGAGACTAAAAAAAAAAAAGAAAAAATCTCATCCTCAACTACTGCTTCATCCTCAGCATTGGTATACTCACCTGCCACCTCATCCTCAGCAACTGTATCCTCAGCTATTGTCTCATCCACAGTTACTGACTCATCCTACGCTACTGACTCATCCTCAACTAATGACTCATCCTCAACTTTGGTCTCCTCACCTGCCTCCTCTTCCTCAGCAACTGTATCCTCAGCTATTGTCTCATCCACAGTTATTGACTCATCCTACGCTACTGACTCATCCTCAACTACTGCCTTGTCCTCAGCTTCATTCTCCTCACCTGCCACCTCATCCTCAGCAACTACATCCTCAGCTATTGTCTCATCCACAGTTATTGACTCATCCTACGCTACTGACTCATCCTCAACTACTGACTCATCCTCAACTTCAGTCTCCTCACCTGCCACCTCATCCTCAGCAACTGTATCCTCAGCTATTGTCTCATCCACAGTTACTGACTCATCCTACGCTACTGACTCATCCTCAACTAATGACTCATCCTCAACTTTGGTCTCCTCACCTGCCTCCTCTTCCTCAGCAACTGTATCCTCAGCTATTGTCTCATCCACAGTTACTGACTCATCCTACGCTACTGACTCATCCTCAACTAATGACTCATCCTCAGCTTCAGTCTCCTCACCTGCCACTTCATCCTCAGCAACTGTATCCTCAGCTATTGTCTCATCCACAGTTATTGACTCATCTTACACTACTGACATCCTCAACTACTGCCTTGTCCTCAGCTTCAGTCTCCTCACCTGCCACCTCATCCTTAGAAACTGTATCCTCAGCTATTGTCTCATCCACAGTTATTGACTCATCCTACGCTACTGTCTCATCCACAACTACTGACTCATCCTCAACTACTGCCTTGTCCTCAACTACTGACTCAGCCTCAGCTTCAGTCTCCTCACCTGCCACCTCATCCTCAGCAACTGTATCCTCAGCAATTGACTCATCCTCAGCTACTGCATCATCCTTAGTTGAATGACACTTCATCCTCAACTGCTGACTCATCCTCAGCTACTGATTCATCATTATTTGAATAACATCAAATCCTCAACTACTGCCACATACTCAGTATCAGTCTCCTCACCTGCCATCTCATCCGTAGCAACTGTATCCTCAGCTATTGACTCATCCTTGGCTACTGACTCATCCTCAGCTACTGCATCATCCTTAGTTGAATGACACCTCATCCTCAGCTACTGCATGATTATCACTTGTATAATATCCCATCCTCAACTACTGCCTCCTGATTCCTCACCTGCCACTTCATCCTAAGCTGCTGCCACCTGATCCTCAGCTGACGCCACCTGATTCTCAGCTAATTCTATATCTTTAGCAATCATCACATTAGCTGCAACTCATCCTTAGCTGCCAACTCATCCTCCATGGTCATTCTCGTACCTGTCAGCTTCTCTGCTGCAAGATCTTCGGCAGAGGTCTCCCCATCATCTACCTACTCACCTGTAACCTCATCCTTACTTGAATGGCACCTTATCCACAACTACTGCCTCATCTTCAGCAACTGCGTCATCATTAGTTGAATAACATCTCTGCCTCAACTACTGCCTCATGCTCAACTACTGACTCCTGACAACTCACCTGCCACTTCATCCTTAGCTGCTGCATCCTCTGCTGCTGCCACAGGATCCTCAGTTATTGTCATATCTTCAGCTATCACCATATTGGCTAAAACTCATTCTCAGCAGCCATTTCTTCTTCCATGGCCTTCCACTTAGCTGTCATCTTCTTCTCTGCTACAAGTTTCTCAGCAGAGGCCTCCTCATCTTCCACCTACTCACCCGTTACCTCATCCTCTCTTGAATTACACCTTATCCTCAGCTGCTGTCTCATCCACAGCTACTGCCTCATGGTTAGTTGAATAACATCGCATCCTCAACTACTGCTTCATCCTTAGCATCGGTATCCTCACCTGCCACCTTATCCTCAGCAACTGTATCCTCAGCTATTGTCTCATCCTCAACTATTGCCTCATCCTAAGCTACTGATGCATCATTAGTTGAATAACATCTCAACCTCAAATAGTGCCTCATACTCAGCATCAGTCTCCTCACCTGCCACCTCATCCTCAGCAACTGTATCCTCAGCTACTAACTCATCCTCCGCTACTAACTCATCCTTAACTATCGATTCATCTTCAGTTCAATAGCATGTCATCCTCAACTACTGCCACATCCTCCTCTGCCACCTCATCCTCAGCAACTGTATCCTCAGCTATTCGATCATCCTTGGATACTGACTCATCCTCAGCTACTGCATCATCCTTAGTTGAATGACATCTCATCCTCAGCTGCTGCCTCGTCATCACTTGAATAACATCTCATCCTCTGCTGCTGCCTCATCCTTAGCTACTGACTCCTCACCTGCCACTTTATTCTTAGCTGGCATTCACTCAGATTCTGCCTCCTGATCCTCAGCTACTGCCCTATCCTCAACTATTGCTTTATTGTCTACCACATCACCTTTGGCTGCCACCTCATCTGAGACATTCCCCCAGCATCATTAACCATTGCTCCAACTCTTGGTTTGCTAGGACTTGCTGTAGTTTAGTTTGGCCAATTGAATCCTAGTAGTTAATTTATTCCTGGCTTCCTTGTAGTTTTGTAGTTGCCAAACAAACACATACTTGGAGAAATGATGGAAACAGCAGCTCATCATCAAAGATTTGTATGAAGGTGTTTTGTTTCAATATGAGCTTCAAATGTGAAATTGGCAAAATATAACATACCAGAGTACAGCGGCAGTACTTTTGGAACTCAGAAGCAAAGCTATAAACCCGAAGATGGGAAGAGGTGTTCAGAAAACCACCTTTGCAGAAACTAGTAGCAACAGTTTAATATTGCAGGTATCTATGCTGAAAAAAGCTGTTTGTTAAGTCCCAACTAGAGAAAATTCCGGTGCAGTGGCTAGTGCTCTGGCACTGGCATTTCATCTAACCAGAGACTCCTCAGTGGGCTTTGCTTGGGGACATCCGACTGAAATTAAAATATGTTTAATACAGGAAGTTTACCAGTCTTTCCTTCAGAATGGTTTCCTTGAGCTTCCATATTGTCAAGCTCAGACTTACGGGTGAAGAATAACCAGGTTTTCCCTCAGCTCACATTTGTGTAACAGCACTACATACATAGACACTGTCAGAAGATAAGGGCCTGTGGCCCACCCAGTGTTCCCATTTGAGCTTGTAAATTCTCTTTATGTTTTTGAAGAAATCTGTTGCCTCTTGCCCCTGACTTCCAGAATTCCCTTATGTCTATCCCATGCATTCTTAAATCCTGTGATTGTTTCAGCCCCTACCACTTCCTCTGACAGGGTGTTCCACTTGTCCACCACCTTTCTGTGAAGAAATTCTTCCTCCCATGTCCTCTGAATTGCCCTCACTTCAACTTCATCCCATGCTGTCTAGTCCTAGAAAATCTTTTTTGCTGGAAAATAGTGTATTCCTCCACCCTGTTCCTCCCTGTAAGTTACTTGTATGTCTCTATACTATCTCCTTTCTCTCTCCTCTCCTCCGGGGATTACATATTCAGGTCCTTCAGCCTGTCCTCAAAGGACTTGTGATGCAATCCCTGTGCCATCTTTGTTGCTCTCCTCTGAACCTTCCCTACCCTGTCTATGTCTTTACGTAGGTAAGGTCTCCAGAACTGTACACTGTACTCTGTACTCCAGGTGGGGCCTCACTAGTGTCTTGTATTGTGGAATTATGCCCTCTCATCTTCTGCTGGTGATGCCCCTGCCTATGCATCCCAGAATCCTATTTGCTTTACCTGCTGTCTTGTTGCACTGTTTCCCTTCCTTGAGGTCATCACTGTTAATAACTCCAAGGCCCCTTTCCAGCTTGGTGCATGCTATATCCTCACCCCAACTGATATGCTTTTCCAGTGTTTTTTTGCCCCATACACTTTATCTTGCACTTCTTTGCATTAAATCACCCTGATATCATGGGAATCTCAGAAACCTGTCTGAAGTCCCACACCCCAGACTCTGCATGTACCCTCCTGGGATACAACTTCATCAGGCAAGACAGAGCAGGAAACAAATGTGGGGGTGGAGTGCTCCTATACTATAAGGCATACTTGAACATGTCTGTCATAGGACAGAGTCCCCACACATCCACCGTCTGTGAGTTCTTACATGCCCTGCTCCTGCAAGGTAACACAAAAAAGGTACACCTGGTCTGTTCCTACAGTCCTCCTAAGGGAGGAGTGCTAGGGCTCTCCTACCTCCTTGACAGCCTCAGCACCAAGGTTGGCACAAATAACTTACTAGTCCTTGTTGATTTTAAGTTAAACTGGATGGGCCATAACACCAAGCAATATGAGCCCCTGCTGTCTTGTCTTGCCCTCAACCAACTCATTATGGAACCCACAAGGCTTTCCTCACGCAGGGATAAAAGATTGACTGAGTGATGAGCAATAGACCCGACAGAATAGTCTCCTCAGGAATTCTCACTGATGTCATCTCAGATTACTCTCCCACTTTCTGTATATGGGGCATCTCCCCTCACAAAATCCCCCTGTAAAGTGATCCAGATGAGGGACAACTCCAGTTTTAACACTGATGACTACCATGCTGACCTATAACAAACAGACTGGTCCCAGGTCACTGCCACAAGCGACCCCTCAGTGGACTCTGAAAACGTTCTCACTGTCTTTACTACCCTGCAAAACAAACATGCTCCCCTCATGAAAAGGAGGGTAAGGGGCACTGTCACCAAATGGCTCCATGGCAGCCTATTTTCCCTCATGAAGCAAAAGGACAAATGCTGGGTGAGGTACAAGACCTCCCTCACCAGTACTGACCTCCTTGAATATAGGCAGCTGAGGAACACATGTAAAATAGCCTTCCGCTCTGCCAAGAGCGAGTTCTGTAAATCTGCCCTGCTATCCTCGGCCGGGAACCTGAGCAGTTTCTGGCAAAACATCAAAAACACAGTCAGAGGGTCCACCAGAGCCCAGGTTACTGACATGCATATTGGAGGGGTTAGCTGCAACAACCCCCTTACAATTGCCAACACCTTTAACTCTCTGTTCTATGACCTGCCCACTCTCCCCTCCCAGTCCCCTGACCCCAAGGCTCAAGTCCCCTCCCTTAGTGGCAAACCCCACAACCTCCCTTCTACTTAAAGGCCATCTCCATCATGGAGACCCAGAAGCTCCTTTCTGATCTCTCCCCTTACACTGGAATTGGGCATGACAGCCTTGAGCCCAAACTGCTCTGTCTGGGGCCATCTCTCCTAGCCCGACCCATCACCCATATCTTTAACACTTCCCTAATCTCAGGAACCATCCCTGATGTGTGGGAAGTGACAAAAGTCATCCTTGTCTACAAACAAGGCAACCTGAAATATCTTAAGAACTACCACCCTATAGCGATCCTGCCTGCAATCAGTAAGCTTCTTGAAAAGGTGGTTGCCTCACAGCTCACCCACTCTCTACAGAGCTATGACCTACTCTCCCCAGCACAACATGGCTTCACAAAAGGGCACAGAACCTCTACTGCCCTAGCTGTGGTTACCTTTGAGATCAGGGCCACTACTGATCAAGGCAAACTGACCAGAGACATCTTTTTGGATCTCTCAAAAGCCTTTGACCTGGTTGACCACTCACTCCAGTGCTCCACTCTCTGGTCCCTTGGCTTCTACCCCCCGTCTATGCCTGGTTCACAAATTACCACTCTGGCACACAGCAATACACTAACTTCAACAAGGCCATCTCTGATCCCTCTCCAGAAACCTACGGGGTCCCAGAGGGATCTGTTCTTGAGCCTATTCTGTTCTCCCTCTTCATAAATGAGCAGCCCTCTGCCTCAGCCCATGGGCACGCCACCCTGTATGCAGATGACCTCGTTATCCTGACCAGCTCCCAGGACATTACTATCATCAACACCAGGCTAAACAACGACTTCAACCTAATTTAAACCTGGGTAAAGGGCCACAAGCTAACCATCAACCTTCAAAAGACTCAGGCCATGCTATTTGGCTCCCTGGCCAAGACAAAAGCCAGCCCTGCTCCTATAAACATCTCTGGAGCCAATGATTCCCTCTTGCATGTTGCAGATGCCGTAAAGTACCTAGGGGAAACCCTTGACCCGCAACTGGACCTCACTCTGCATATTCGCATCACATGTAAGGCTACAAATAGCAAGCTGAGCCTGGCTTATAGAGTAAAAAGCTGTCTCACCTCGGCTGCATGACTCACCCTAGCCAGGAGGTCCTCTGACCCACGCTCTGCTATGGGCTTGTCTCCTTTGCTCATGTCCCAAAAAACAGTCTCTCAAAATGGGACACTGTATACAACAATGTATATTGCTTTGCGCTTTCTGCTCCTCACCTCATGCACCACTGTGAGCTCTACTCGAGTGGCTCCCCCCTGGAAAAGCACTGCACCTTTATCCTAGGCAACTTCACCGACAATATTGTCAGAACTGCCACCACTCCTGCACTCGCCATATCCTTCAAACCTGCTACCACCTCCTACCACTTTAAATCCAGAGACTCTCAGGTAATCCTGGTTCCAAAAACTCTTACCCAAATGGATTGTGGAACTAACTCTCTACATACACTTGCTCCTCCACCTCCCATCCCTGCTTCAAGGCCTCCCTATGGGGTTTCCTCAATTTGTCCTCCTCCTGTCTCTGCACTTAATAAAACCCCCCGTGCCTGCGGGCGAGACCAATCTGGCCAGCTGAGTTCATTGTAACCTGGCTTGACTGTTGAGCAGATGAGTCTCTTGATGCTGAATGCACTATATCCACCAGCAAGCTCGTTGCTATCAGATGTATTAAATGTACTGGGTCCTTTCTGTGCCCAACTGTTCATGTAAAGAGTACTTGTACTATTCTATTTCAAGTTTTCTTGGGTCTCTCCCCTACAAGTTGTTCATTACCCATATCCACCCGAGGGTATGGTGGACCATATATGCAGATTATTGTCATCCATTGGCTGTACTATTCTGTTATCTACTGTCTTTTGTATTATATATGCCTGATGTTCTTGTATGTACCTTTATATGCCTGATGTTATCGAATGTACCCTGTAATCTCCCAGGTTGCACAGGAAAATAGGCACTTGACTGTCTATCATGCTTTACTGGTAAACAAAAGCAAACAAAGAAATAAAATTTCAACTGCCAAACTCTGGACCATTCTTCAAGCTTCTGCAGGTCCCTCTTCATCCTGTCTATACCCTCTGGCATGTCCACTCTGTTACATTAGCAAACATGGAAGTTCTGCCTTCTTGGTCCTGTGCAAGGTTACTGATAAAGACGTTGAATAGGACAGGTCCCAGCACTAATCCCTGTGGTACCCCACTGGTCACTCTTCCCTCTGTGGAGTGACAGACATTTACCACCACCCTCTGTGTCCTGCTGCCAAGCCAGTAACCCACACACTGCACTACTGTCCTACCCACTCCCATATTCCCTGGTTTGTTTAATAGCCTTCTGTGTGGCACAGTGTCAAAGGCCTTTCTGAAGTCCAGATAGGCCACGTCCACTGCCCTCTCCCTGATCCACCTCACTTGTCACCCAGTCAAAAAATTCAATGAGGTTGGTCTGTCGTGACCTCCCCCAGTAATATCATGATGCCTTGGATCCTGAAGTCCATTGGCAAACAGTTGTTGCACCATTCTCTCCTTCAGTAGTGATTCCATGATCTTCCCCACAACAGAAATCAAGCTGACTGGTCTATAGTTCCTTGCTTCCTCTTTGTTTCCGCTTTTGTATAAGGGAACTGCATCTGCTGTCCTCCAGTCTTTGAGTACCTCCCATGTTTCCAGTGATTAACTAAACAGGATTATGTGCTATTCTCCAGTCCAGTTGTACCACCCCCATTTCTAGAGAGATGCTAAACAGGTCCTTTAGGAGACCCGCCCGCAGATTTACTACTTCACTCAAAACCATTAGGCATACATCATCTGGCTCCGGTGACTTATTCATCTTTAGTATTTTTAATCCCTCCTTCGGTCAGTTTCAATCTCCCCATCTGAGACTCCTCCCCCCTTACCCCATTCCTCACCTGGGGGATCAGACTGTTCTTCTTCATGTAGACTGAACAGAAATAGTTAAACATCTCTGCCTTTTCCATGACACACTCCATCCATCCCATCTCCTTTTTCAGTTTGACCGTCCCATCCTTAATATCTCTTTGCTCCCTGATGTACTGGAAGAGGGCCTTCTTCCCTAATTTTTCCCCATCTGCCAGATGCAATTCCTTCTTGACCTGGAAAATCTTACACTTTTACTTTCCTCTCTTGCCTTATCGCTGTGCTCCTCACTATTCTTATCACTCTGGGTGCTTTAATACTTTTGGGAGGCTGCCCTTTTGCTCTTTATTATCTGGACTAACTCCCTATCAACCCAGATGGGTTTCTTGTGTCTGTTTTATTTTCTTTTGAATTTGGCCTACCATTTAGTTTCTGAGAAACAGTCCTTTATTGATGACAGACTATTTGTGGTCCAAGCTAATTTCCTCCTTGATCTCAGCAAAGGTGCCCTTCCAGAATTCTTCTCATCTTTTTGTAGTCCACCCTCCTGAACTCTGACACCCTTGTCTTACTTCCGATCCTGTCCTTGCCCATGCTCAGTTGAAATCACCCAGTGTTGTTGTCATTGCCTCGCCTCCTGAACTTGTGCAGCATTTGTCAGAACCAAATCTAGTACAGCCCATTCCTAGGTGTGTTCTATTTTTCGAGATGCCAAACAAACAAATACTTAGAGCAATGAGGGAAACAGCAGCTCAGCAGCAGAGATTTGTGTGAACACATTTTCTTTCAATGTGAGCTTTAAACATGTCCAAATGTAACATACCAGAGTACAGCTACACTCCCATTAGAACGTGGAAGCCATGTTGGAAACCTGAAATTGGGATGAAGAGTTCAGAAAACCACATTTGCAGCAACACTTTAAAAATCCATGTATCAAAAATGATATATGCTGTTTGTTAAATGCCAAACAGAGAAAATTCCAGTACAGAACCTAGTGCCAATACCCGGGGACTTCATCTCATCAGAAATTTCCTTAAGGGGGTTGCTTTGGGATGTCCCGAGTTTAAAATACGTTTAATACAGGATGTTTATCAATCTTTCCTTCAGAATGGTTTCTTTGAGCTTCCACACTGTTCAGGTGAGGCTTACTTGCTGACAATTACCAGCTTTGTCCTCAGCTCACATTTGGGTAACAGCACTACATGTGCTATTCTCCAGTCCAGCAGTACCACCCCCATTTCTAGAGATGTTAAACAAGTTCTTCAGGAGACCCACCAGCAAGCACATCTAGTAAATCATTTAAAACCATTGAGTGTATGTCATCTAGCTCCAGAGATTTATTCACCTTCAGTGTCTTTATTTATTCCTTCAATCAATTTAAGTCTCCCCGTCTATGACTCCTTCCCCCTTTCCTCCTTTCTCACCAGAGGGACTGGGCTGTCCTTTTCCTTCATGAAGACTGAAGTGAAGTTGTTAAGTACCTCTGCCATTTCCATCATACACTTCATCCAACCCTTTCTTTTCAGTTTGACAATCTCATCCTTGATATCCCTTTGTTCTCTGATGTATTGGAAGAAGGCCTTCTTCCCTATTTTATTCCCCATCTACCAGCTGCAGTTCCTTCTTAACCTGCCCAATCTTAATCTCTTAGTTTCCTCTCTTGCCTTATTGCTGCACTCTTCACTATTCTCACCCTTCTGGGTGCTTTAATACTTTTAGAAGGCTGCCCTTTTGCTCTTTATTATCTGGACTAACTCCCTATCAACCCAGATGGGCTTCTAGTGCCTGTTTTATTTTACTCTGAATTTGGCAAACGCTTTAGTTTCTGAGAAACAGTGCTACTCCAATGACAGCTCTTTTCTGGACCAACCATATTTCCTCCTTGATCTTAGCAATGTGCTTCTCCAGAATTCCCCTCATCTTTCCACAGTCCAGTCTGCCTTCCTGAAGTCTAATACCCTTGTATGACTCCTGATCCTGTTCTTGCCCATGCCCAGTTCAAATCACCCATTCTTGTTGTCATTGCCTTCCCTCCTGGACATGTGTATCATTTGTCAGAGCCAAATCCAGTACAGCCCATTCCTAGGTGTTTTTTAGAACACATTGTGTTAGAAATCCACTCTGCAATACCTCCAGCAGCACCTGAGATCTGATACCGGTGGTATCTGGAATGTGCAATCCATCCCAGGTAGATTGAAGCCCCCATAATCATCAACTCCCCTCTGCCGCATTTTACCACTACTGTACATCCCAGCTACCTGTCCAAATCCTCTTCCTTCTTTAGTGGCCGATACACTACTCTCATCCATATCTTCTTGTTTTTTAGATGACTGCTCCTATCCCCACAGTAACTCTGTCCCTTCTAATGTCTCCACCTCCTCTCTAACACAAGTAATTACCTCCCTCACATACAGAGCCACTTCTTCCTCTACCTACACCTATCTCTTCTATACAGCTTGTGCCCAAGGATGGAAAGATTCTGGTCATGATTAGGTGTGGCCCATGTCTGTGTGATAGCAGCCACAGCTACCTCCACTTTCACCAGCGGTGAATGTAGTTCAGACATTCTGATCTCTAAGCACATTAAATTCAGAGATACTACCTTCCGTCATGACATGAGTACCCTACCGCCCCGGACTGCCTTGCCCTCACTCCTGAACACTGCCCCACCCCCTACTCCTTCATTCTTGAATCCTGCCTGCCATTTCCTACCTCTGTCATGACTGGGTGGAAAGCTTTATGGCATTCCTCTTTCCAGTAACATACAGAATTATAACCCCAGCTACCCCTTATCAGTTTAATGATAGTTCTCTGCGATGCACTTCTGAAATCTGACCTATACTACTCTCCTGTTTCCTTGTTAAGGTGCAGCTTATCAAGTTTATAAAAGTATGTGTTCCCAAAACTGCACCACCATCCACCAATTTATCCATATTCCTACTCTTTATACTACCAATTGACCAAGCAATTACATAATTCAATCCTAGACTTCTTTGCTGTGGTGTCCCTTCATACTGGTAGTACTTGCAAAAAGGCTACTGACTTCCTCAAGTTCCTACAGATGTGTCTCATTTTGTGAACCTGTCTTGGACTACCGCACCTCACTGTTCACCACATTGTTTGTACCAAGGTGAACAATGCGGAGTCACTGTCCTCCTCTTGGTCCGAGATCTTGGCTATTCTTGGTCCTCCATTCCCCGTGGTCATCCCTGGCATACAACGCACTATTCTGCAAATCAGTTTAGCAGTTGTGTTTCCCCTAATCACTGCCCTATCTTTGGAGTCTTCAAGGATCACAACTCTCCCTTCTCCTCCTGTCTCCTCCTGAGCCCTCCCTCTGAGCCTGCCTGGCTTCCTTTGCTGACCCTCCCTTCCCTTCCTCCCATCTACCCTGCAATAAGTCCACCTGTATCCCCATTGAATTGGCCCCATGCTTTCCCATTCTGCCCTACTGCACTTGGCACTTTCCTTGTTTGTCCCCATCCTCCCCCCACCTTCCATATCTGCTCACTTTCCCACCCTTCCTCTTGTCCATTGCATTGTGTACACCTCCCATACCATACAAAACCTTCTCTTGTTGCTGATTATACCTTTCCCCCTCACCGCTGCCCCTGTACTGTCAATGTTCAGTAGGACGAGGAGGCTGTTCAACATCTGTACCTCTGGGGTACTCCAACTGGCTTCCCACTGTTCTTTGCCCTCCCTATTCCTCATATAAATGCCCATCTCTCACCTCAAGGAATTCTTTCCTACTGGGGAAAATGGGACCCAGAGAACTTGCCATATGTACCCCTTCCATTCTTCCCTCCCTTTCAGACTCCCGAAACAGTCTGGGCTCCGATTTGTGACCCATTCTTGAACTAGATACAATTATTAGTTCTTTATTGTGGCAAAGTGCCTTCCTTTTTATAAAGTGAAATTGTTTACTGGTTTAAAAAATTAGATTGCATATGCAGTCTTAGCATGTGACAGTCAGTGGCACATCTAAAAGGCTAACCGTTGCACTCTTACCACTACGTCTTTAAAACCTTTTCTTACAGGTTGCTAATGCATGCACCAACTTAGAGGAAGATATTCATAAAGTGTTGTACCCCCTCCCATGTTAAAAGAAACAGATACGAACATTGCTTGTCCAGGTACAGAATGAGCATGTACCACGTTCAAGACCAGTGTATATTATGGGAAAGTACATTTAAAATTGTTTTATACTTTTTGGTATCCAGGAAAGGCCCACTGCTCACAAGACCTATTTTTAGGGGTGACATAGGAGCACTGGGGTGATTAAGTGACTTGCTTAAAGTCAGAAGGTCTGCAAGAGGAGGTCATGGGAGTCAAACCTAGATCTGCTGAATCTGCCGAGCTTGTTACTGTATGCATATTTCTTCCTCTGTCCCTTTTTAAAATGGTATATTTCTTCTCTAGCTTATCACGGTTTCTTTTAATAATTTGTACAGGTATATACGCATACTGTAGTTTCCTACTGAGGATGATGTCTATAAATAGGCCAGTTTGGACCTCGATATAGTTCCCTGTATTAAAATTAACTTTCACTATCATACCATTGGTGTGAGGTTAGGATGAATGATCAGCAAATGATACACTGACTCCATGAAAACTGATTGATGATTGCATGCAGAATGCACTGGCAGACCAGTTGCCATGCAACAAATCAGTGGTACTTTAATGGAGTCCAGAAATAGGTAGCATGAGATATGAGCGCTGGGGATTGGGCACCTACAATAACGGTGACCCAATCCCCCGGTGCATGTCTCCAGGGCTATCGTAGAGTAGGGTGGCCAGATGGGGGGGTCGGTGAATATTGCGATGGGATGTTGCTATGTGTAAGCACGAGGGGTGGGGGAGTGAGCACACACAGCAAGGGGTGGGAGGGAGTGTGAGTGGTGGTGCCGTGGTGAGTTGCCAAGCCAACCCCGTGGTGTGGTGGGTGGATTGGCGGTGTTGGTGGGCAGGGTACCGGGTTCGGATCTGGGCACTGGTGCGTTTTTGTTGCACCCGGCCTAAGGTTTTTTTTTAATGTTTTAACACCCCCGACATGCACCCCCTGGAGCTGAGAATCCTTAAGTAGGAGGGTGTGGGGGCTCAGCCCGGCTGCATAAAACATTAAAAAACTAAGTCTTTGACGCTGTTTCGCAGTGCGCCGGGTTGTCAGAGTGCTGAAATAAATATTCGGTACTATGACTTCGCGTCACATATCACATAAACCCCAGAAATATGAACAACATGCTTAAGGATACCTGACATCTGTCAGAGGCAGGCCAATTAGTGGCTTGTTGATGTCTGCCCAGACTCAGGAAGTATAGCGAGTACCAGGATCTTCATCAGGAGACACAGTATAAACAATAAAATAAGCAAAACTACCTGATAGAACACATTGGCCCAGATATTCAAACTGTGCCACAAAGTAGCGCAATAACAGGAGCAGGCGCAAGTCCACTGCACCCATGCACAACACGGGCGATACTCAAACACTGCGCAGGTCAAGATGCACCTGCGGCACATGACTGAATATTGCACCAACTTTGCCATTGCACAACTAGGGATGTGCAGTGGCGCAGGTCTGATGTGCAATAGCACAACCAGGGATGCGCAGTGGAGCAGGGCAGCAGTGCAACAGCACAACCAGGGATGCTCTGGGACAGGATGCAAGGGTCCACCACCCATGGTAGAGATAGGCAGAGGAGCACACAGCAGCACAGACATGGCCCCCCACCCCCCATGCACTGCACAACCGGAGGAGAGCTGGAAGAACCACCAGCCCATGGACACTAGCAACAAACCCATTGCCGGGGCATGGTGCCCCAGCACACCCCCTGGCACGCTGTGACCGTCACACATGGATGTCCAGCCACCCTGTGCCACACCATCCCACCAATGCAGAGCACACCCTGCACCATGATCCCCCATACACCCTGCCCATGAGTAGTGCCCAACAGTGCAGGACACCCATGCATGCCACCACCCCTACTGTGACAATGCAACCCTGTGCACCACAGAACCATACAAGGCAGCCCCACCATAAGCACCCTGCAACAGATGGCAGCAGACAGCAATGCAATGACTGCATACACAATGCCACCCCCGCAGGTCCCCTCCAAGGTACAGCTGAGAGACCGACCATGCGTCGGCACACGGGGTACCCCACACATGATAGGGCATGCCCTGGACCCCACCACCAGTGGTACAGCACACTGCACACTCTCCCAAGGACACACCCTGTCCCAGCACTGGCCACAACAGTCAGCGCAGACACCCACAATGGTGCATGGATGCATGCACCACACAGGATGCAACACAGTGCAAGGACAAATACCCACCCATACCCAAGGGCACACCAACACAGGAACACAGTAGCGGGTCAACCAAGCCTCCTGCATGTAGCCACAGCAGCTGTGTACACATGGCCAGAACACCTCCATGGCACAGGTGTGCCAGCAACCTGTGCAGGCACCACAATGCTGTATGCCACCAGCATGCAGCCGGAACACAAGTGACAGACAGTAGAGCACATTCTCTGCAACAGACACAAGTGACAGCATTGAGATGGGACAACAACAGCGGAGGCAACAGTGCCACCTGAGGCAGATGTGCACCACACTGGTGACAGGAGGCAACCCGGCATCATGCTGGGTACAGTGGCTGTCCAGCACGGGCAGCCACTACTGACATCTCAGTGGGCTGTGCAGGTCACAGACATGCAAATGTGTCAGCTGCACAGGCCATGGACAGTCTGACAGGGGTGCCATGGACACGGTGCATGCACCGTGGACCACTGCACACAGTCATACAGTGCACAGGGAACAACACACAAACCACAGACAGTGACTGAGAGCTACGCCCACAACAAAGTCGCCTCCCCTATGGACACACACACACGCCCATGACAGCACCACCCTTGACGCCATGTGCACCACTGCAGCTGAGCACCTTAAGCCCACTGCAAATCAGAGACCACCACAGTAGGCATAACAAAACAAATGTATTTGAAAATGTAACACAAAACTATATACAACTATAGAGAGGGCCCCGAGTTTTCCATGATTATGCGGATGCGGCAAACTGTGGAAATATCCATGGAATTTGCTGTCACCTGCAGAATTCGAGGCTGCTCGTGGAACAAACGTCCTCTGCTGACAGGGGGGCCCAATCCCCCGTCAGCTTCACTGCCCCCTCTCTAATGTTACTATGCCACGCTGCGAGCCCTCCCCAGTGTGGCAAAAGCTTCATTTGCTGAAGGGGGTGCCCAATCCCCCCCAAATGTTTTTTTGCCACGCTGGGAGCCCACCCCAGCATGGCAAAAATGTCCTTTGCTGATGAGGGTGCTCAATCCCCAAGTGGCTTCACCGTCCCCCCCCTCAAGCTGCCTGGTGCCATGCTGGGAGCCCACCCCAGCGTGGAAAAAGTCCCTCTTTGTGTGTTAATAAAAAAAAACAACAACTCTGAAACAAAAAAACCTTCCAACATTACTTCTTTTGCCCCATCCCCAACCCGCACCCACCCTCTGTGTACCCACCTCCTCACACCCCCCCTCAACCCCACCTCAACCCATACTTACTTCGGAGCCCAGTGCGATGATCTTCTGTGGACCGGGAACACGTCTGCACTCATCAAAGCCGACCGTGAACTGAAGAAATGCTGGTAAGCTGTATAATGGCATAAATGGATTTTTTTCAACTTTAGGGCGTATCTCAGCCATTTCTAGGAATTTTTTCACCAAATGTTTAACATGGGGTTTTTGGGGCCCCACCTCATGAACTGTGACACTTTTATTTTGTTAATTGGTCACGAAAGGTGGTTCCACAGTCACTGCGTGGAACCACCTTTCTGGAATTATTAATGAAATGACAGCATCACAGTTCATGAGGTAGGCTCCTAAAAACCCTATGTTGAAAATTTGGTAAAAATATTCCCCAAAACTACTGTTTTATGAGCGTGCATTGCGCAGTTCCAACACATGCTCATAACTTCGAGCATTTTTAATATTTTTACTCCAGATTTTCAGTATTGCCATTTTACCACACCTCCTTATGAACAGAACAACTGTCATTTTTCACATCTCACCCGCAATGTGTTTTTGCACATGTAGCGCACAATGGCGCAGTTGGTGTGTGAAATCAATGTTCCAGACAGATTAATAAAATCACAGTGATACTGTTCATGAGCAGACATCTTGAACTGGCTATGTTGAAAATTTGTGGACAAACACCCATAAAATGACTGTGTTGCGAGCGTGCATTGTGTCAGATATGGAAAAAAAAAAAAAGGAAAAAAAATTAAGGGTAAAAATGTGCTGCAGAATTGCTGCAGAAATTGGTGTTGAGTGCCTCAGAAGTTCTGTGGCAAATGAGAACCCTGCCGCAGAGCTTTGCTCCGATGTGCCGCAGAAAAATCGGGGCCCTGACTAAATACAATCTGTATGGGATGAGGGCCACAAACCAGGTGGGGGTGGGTAAGAGGCAGGGGTAAACATATGGGAGAGGGAAGGAGGGGTGTGAGGGTGGGTTCAGGGGGTAGATTTGATCCTGGGGCACGTGCGCTTCAGCGAGCGCCCTGCTCCCCGCTCCGGTGGCGACTCCCGCCATGCCTACTGCGGACTCCGTGTTGCTCCACCCGCTGTAGTATTTCTAAAGAGGCCCATGCCACCTGCAGCAGCTCCTGCACTGCCCTGTCTGTCCTCATCATCCTCTGTCCACCTAGGACAAGGGAGCAGAGTCAATAGGCGTGAATGCACATCGCCCTGGAGCCCACCCATTGTGCATGGCATACAGCCATGGGACATGCCCCTGTGATGGTGTGCGACCACCCACAGTGATTGTGTCCTCATGGCCTGCCACCCAGGTGCACACAGCCAAGCAGACCCATTGCACACACCCACCACCCAAGTCCCGCACAGCACCACAGTGGCTGTACAGTGACATGGCTATGCAGTGCGAAGGCAGTGGCACAGCCATGTACCCGGTGCGTGCGTGCATGGACCACCAGCAGTGCACACCCAGACATGCAGTGCCACTGGACCAGTGCTGACTGTACCATGTGGCGTGCACGGCAGTGGTATCAATGGATGGTGGCCATGCCCCGCCGCCTGCACTGCTACACAGCATGCACAGAATATCCTGGATAAAAGGCACTCACCATCATCGGCCTGGTCCTGGCACTGACTCATGATTGGACCTGCTGCATGAGGATGTAGCTTCCCTCCCCTCATTTTGCATCTCTGTCTGTCCTCCTGAGCGCAGCAACACTCATCAGGGCCTAGTGTGCAAACATGGAGACAGAAACATCAGTACAATCCAGTAGCAAAGGCCCCCCACCCCTGGGTGTGTGCGATCCCGCACAGCCCAACCATTCCTCCCCCTCACACCACCACCACCACCACTCCCCACACTGGACGGCCCACCCCCCCGTGTGGTGGACACATGCCTACCGCGATACTCATATGGACATAATCAATGTATGGATGGGGCACCTACCTGGCCGTGGAACAGCACCTCTCCTGGCGCGTGCCTGCAGGCAGGCAGGCATGCCTGTCCTGGTCCCTCCAATGGAGGTCCCCGTACCTGTGTTGACACTGCTCTGCTGACCGTTCCATCCCTGTGGCCTCCTCCAGCACCACCGCCACCTCTTCCCAAACAGCACTCCTGGCCCTGTCCAGGAGTACATCACCGAACAGTGCACCAGCATGGGGCTCCACTAGTGCCACCAAATTTGCTAGCTTAGTCTGGCTCCAAACTGCAGCCCTCCTACGTGCCATCTCTGAATCTGCTGGGATTCAAAATGGCGCTCCCTAGCACATGTCCACCACCTGCAGATGCTGTGCAGTACAGCGCTGCCATTCCCCATCACGCTGTCACTGAACAGCATGATAGGGGTGCACCTACGCAGACGCATGGCGCCTAGGGGGCAAATTTTGGGCACAGGGTCAAGCGTCTCTCGCTCATGGACCACAACAGCATGACTGGTACTCCCCATGTGTAGCGTGGTAGGGCATCTGTGTGGGACTTCCTGTAGTGGCCTACCATGCTGTGGCACCATAGTGCCAACGGCTCTCAAGGGCAAGGGCACCATACATTTGAACAGCGCACTAGCACCACTGGCACAGTGGTGGACATGCCCTGCACTGCCTCCTGCATTCAGCACATCAGCAGTGCAGCAGGCGTCGGTGTCAGCACCCCGGGCATGCACCGTGCGGTGCCTACTGTGCACTTCACAAAGCTGCGCCTGTGACTGAGCACATTCAACACAATTGCACAAGGTGCAACAGTGTGATATTCAGCTGGTATATGCAAATCAGCTCATCAGCAATTCCATGGCTCAGCTACTGCATTAGCATCCACTTAAATTTGAGCCTTGCCTCATTTGCATGCGTTGCACTATATAAATGCGACATGGGGCTGCAGAGGCAATAGTCTGGTATTGCAGTCTATTGTGGAGGGTTGCATGCTGTTTGCCAGTGTGGACTGTGGTGTGTGGGAGATGCATGGGACTGCACAGTGAAAGGTAACACCTGTCATTCCCACAGGCTCTACAATGACTGAACGTGAGGAAGAGGTGGAACAGGAATGTTGGAGGAAGAGGAGGCCCAACTTCACACGGGCAGAAACAGATGCCCTGTTTGAGGCATACCTTGACAGGGAACTGCTGCTCAGTGGACAGCGGGGAACACCACAGACCCATGCTGTGGCATGGGGTGAGGTTGCACATGCCATGAACCAGCATGGCAGCCACCTGTCTGTGAAGGAATGTAAGAAGAAGGTCGGCACAGACAGGAGGAGGATTAAAGACAAGGTGGCTGCCATCAGGGCTGCATGTGCTGCAACTGGTGGTTTGCAACCGAATGTGCCTTGCCTGATGCCACAAGAGAAGTGGATGGCTGGCAGCATGTGGCGCTGTGCCATAGAGGGCATTCCAGGTGGTGGCTTCCAGATGGGTGGCAGCCCGTCACTGCATGGTAGGTCCTGTGCTCTCACTGTGTGGGTGGCAGGGGGAGTGCCACAGGTAGGGCGCTGACATTAATGCTACTGTATTCCCTTGCAGCTCCTGAGTGTCTACATGGATCAGCAGTGGTGGGTGTGTCCACCATGGGCAAGGCCATGGACATGGAGGAGTGCCCATCCACCTCCACAGGTGTCCGTGGGTCAGTACCACCGCATACCTGCCTGTCTGATGGTAGTGATGGTGCAGATGAGGCCCTGCCTGTGTCCCAACATGACAGCACCCACAGAATCCAACATGCTGTGACATGGACTGGTGCTGGGTCAGGCACGGATGATGATGATGGATCACACATCCCAGACAGTGATATGTGTGGGATGCAGGATGGTCCCACAGCAGGGAACGGCACGGGCGTAGCCTTGGGTGGTGCCGCCATGGAGGCCTGCGGGACATCACAGTCCCAGCCCATGCCTGTATGCCCCAGTGGGGCAGCACTGGTGTGCGTCCAGGCTGGTGGGGTTGTTAAGGACGATGTGTCGGCACCATGAGCCCTTGTGAGGGGCAGTGCCAGCAGTTGGACTATGGAGATGGGGGGACAGTGTCAGGGGGCAGTGTCAGTGCACCACCTGTGGACATGCTCAGGCCTGGCCCTGGTGTGCAGCGCCCAACCTAAAGGGGTGATGAGCATCAGGGTTGTGAACACCCTGAGGGACAGCATGCTGATCAGGCAGATGACCTCTTAGATGAGCACACCTGCATACTCCAGGATTCAGTGGATCAGCAGTTGAGGCTTGTGATGGCAGTGGATACACTTAGTGCGGTCCTGTGCCAGGCAGAGGAGCAGCGCAGCAGGGACACCGGTCTGCTCCTGGCAGGGATGGACCAGCTGTGGGAGGATGTGACCACTGCCATTGACAGGCAGACACATGCATTCACAGCTGTCATGGACACAATGGGCACCCAGTTATTTGCCCATGCGCTGCAGACACCACGCAGTGCCATGTCCACCCCTTGTTCCCGGCATTGTGTGGCAACTCCCATGTTGACACCGAGTTCAGCTGTGGGCATTCCAAGCACGCCAGGTGCAGGCATATTCAGTGAGCTGCAGACCCCTGTGCGAACATGGTCGTGTTCTCAGAGCGTCACCCTTGGGGGTACATCTGTGCCATCCCATGAGCCCAATGGTCAGCCTGTCATGGCTGGCAGGTCTTGGTGGGGCCGCTCATGTATCCGTGGTGGCCATGGCACTGTGCCGTGTGACTGACCTGTCTCCCACCATGGCCACTGTCTGCCGCTGCCCTGTGTGCAGTGTGTTGTGCACCGTGAGATGCGTGAGTGGGGTACCCGGCCCTGCACACACACAGTCCATGTGCACACCCTCCCGGCTGCTGCCCACTGTGGCATGTGCATGATGTTGCCTGCGTTGCGCTGTCAGCCAGTGTGCAATGGTGCCCAGCATCTGACACACGCACAGTGGCAGTCACTGGGCATTGCCGTGTGTGGGCCTGTGTGTGGCTAGGTGTTGCAGTCGTGGTTGGTGTGCCTTCTACCCCTTGTGCATGTCTTGTGGTGTGGGGGTGGGGGTGGGGTGTGTGTGTGCATGTGAGTGTGTGTGTGCGTATGTCATGTTTGGCCATGCCCATCTCTGACAGCATGTGCGGATCCACGCTCAGTTCCATTCACTTGCCACCATCCACCCCTGGGATTCATCCATGCATATGTGTGGGTTGTGTCCTTGCCAGTGGTGGTTGCACATGGACCTGTGATCTACCTGTGTTGGCCGAAATGCTCCTCTGTGATGGTGTCCCAGTGCAGTTGTGCCATCCTGAACAGATGGGGGTCCCTTCGCCCAGGGGGTGACTGTTCATCACCATCTGGACCGGCGTCCTCATCATCCCCATCACTGTCCCCCTCTTCAACCTCTACAATTATCCCACAGTCATTGGCCATGTTGTGCAGGATACAACAAGCCAGGAATAACCCGCAGACCTTCGAGGGGCTGTATTGTAGGGCACTGCCAGATGTGTCCAGGCCCCGGAACCATGACTTCAGCATCCCAAACACACGCTTGATGATATTTTGTGTGGTGGCATGTGCCTTATTGTATCGTTGCTGCGATGGGGTCACGGGGCGCCGGTACAGTGTGAGCAGCCAGGGACAGAATGGGTATCCGCTGTCACCTGTGTATAGAGGGTGTACATTAGTATGGTGGTCTGCATTGCTCTGCCATGGGCTGTCAAGGCTGGTACCAATGGCACCTCTGACTATGCCTCCCCCCCACCGCTGCCCATGTCATCCTGCGTGTTGTGCATACTCACCCACTAGGTGGACAGTGGGGATATCCCCACTCTTGAACCTGTGGCACAGTTAGACCCCAGAGTCAGTTGAAAAAACAATTATGACTGACTTACCACATATTGTGACTGATTTTTTCAACTAGTTTGAAATTTCTGACTTCAACTAATAGAAGAAAATCCAACCAATTTCTTCAATTTTCACCATTATTGAATTTTATTCTGTCATAGTTTGTCATACTTTTTTAACTTCCTATCTTTTTTATTAAAATTCTGACTATAAAAGTTAATAAAATGTATGGAAAGTCCCCCCCCCACACAAAATCAATTGGGTATGCACACACACAGCCTTCACCTTCTGGCATCACAAAATGGGGCTGCATGTGCCTCCTTGGCGGCATGTTGGTGGGTTAAGGTCAGGAAGCAACTCCATTTTTAGTATTTGGGATTTAGCAGCATTATAATGTCATAAATGGTCAGAAACAAAAGGAATTCTTTATGCCCCTCAACTCTGGGGCAGGTGAGATATTGCATATGTTGGAGGGAGCAGCAACTAGTCAGCAGCATCTAAGAAGCTGGCTGCCCTTTAAAATGCAAATACAAAGTGCAGTGAAACAAATCTACACAAAATAGGGACCCACTAAATCACAATACCCAGTCAAACCAACTACAAAATATACTAACCAGTCAAAACAACAACAAAATATACTAAGTCCTTGAAAGTAACAAGTTGAGCAGGGCAGTAAAACAGTATGCAGTATAGAAAAATAAGCAGCAGTAATACTAGAAAGAACTGTGAGTCTAAAATACAGTATAGGTAGGGCCTCTTAAACACACCACAGAAGCTAGAAGGTACCCTTTTGCAAACAGAGCTAACCATCAATATATGGTAGTTTACTAGTAGTTGTAGAATCTGTGACACTAAAAACAGTTTATGGGAGGACCCCTAGAAATATCTCCTATATGGTATACTGGTATGCCACCCTTATGGTGACACCAACCCAGAGAAATATATACCTGTTGGCAAAATCAACACTTTGCCAACAGGTCCCTGTATTGATGTGCCTAAGACAGAGGCATGCTGTCTCCAGGTCCTGCACTCCCTGTCCCGAATCAACTCCGACTGGAGTTGAGAATCCAAATGATGGGGGGGCGGGAAGAGCCCCCCACATGGGGGGTTGGGGGCTAACAGCCCCGATAAACAAAACAGGACCGGGAGACACACAGGAATCATGTAGACCACAACTTGCGATCGACTTGATTCCTGTCAGCGTAATGCCGGTCGACATAAAGAATGTCAAACCGGCATGGTAAAGCCAGGTATACCTGAACTGAGATTTATCCATAGCTTAAATTTAAAGCTAAAAAAATTCATGCATATTAAAAAAAACATTTTCTGACAGTTTCTGAACTTGTTTTGGCTTTCAGCATCTACACTAATGTGTTTTTAAAATTTTGTTCATCTTGCCGTGAGGACTTTAATATTTAGTCTATCTGATTCTTACAGTGGCAATCAACAAACATTTTGTCCATTGGACCCAACCAATCATGCTACATGCTCTGGCCTTCTATGGGTCTGGGAACTCACCAACTGACCACCAGTGCCTGGCTAGCTCCATGACCTCATGGGGAGTCTGACTTATTCACAATGTCACCACAGTCAGAGAGAGTCCAGCCAAGTCGCCAGCAGTAGATCGATGGTGATTGATCACCTTGGCTTTTCAAGTTCAGTTCCTGTGCCCCCAAGCCCTCAACCAGTGAGACAAGCCAGCCAAGCACGCAGCAGACACACAGACAGACTGAGTAGTCTGTGAGAGACACCACCCTCTTCCTTCCTACTACGCAATGCCCAGCCCTGGGGGCCTTGCATACACATCCCATACAGTACTTTGCTCACTGTAGTAGCCTGTTGCCAGTTCGTTCCGGTGTTAGGTGATGATTTGGAGGTGGCGGCGGGCAGCTCCATGGCTCAGGCTGCCACTGCTGCTTTACTCAGTGGTGGTGCTGGTGTTTTTTGAAGCTGTGTGCTCCCTCCTCCCAACATGCACAGTCAGTCCTCAACCCAGATCCACGTCCCCACTCTTACCCTCCACACAGTGGAACTAGTGCACCTACCACTCCTTCACCTTTCCAACTCTGAAAACCTGACCGAGGCTGAGTGAGACTTGCCCAGTGGGCCCAGCCGATGGGATCATGGGCTGATCCTGACCATGACCAGACCACTGGCTTGCTGCCTTCACATGACTGCTGCTTGACTTTGTTGGAGGACTGACTGGGACCTGCACAGCCACATGCTAGTCTCTCTCCAGGCACTGGACACATTAGGACAGTGGACACAGTTAACTTGTTTTTAAATTAATTGCTGAACAACCAAACTTCATCGGTGCAGAAAAACGCTACTTGGTCTGTTGCCCACACACCAACACAGATGTCTCTTCTCCTGACAGTCTTCTGTCCTACCTAGGCACACCCTCTCCACCATCTCATGCAGTCAGTCACAGACACTCTCAAGCTCCTAGCTCCTCCTTCTATCTCTCCTAATTGGTGGATGTTTCATGTCCAGGAGCCAGAGGTGCATTTTATTGGCTGTAAGGCTGGGTGCTGGTGGTTGAGGACTGTTAGATATTCACAGCCCCCCCCCCAGCCCCCTCCTCCCCAGAAAGAAAAAAAGAGAAAACACACTGCAGTGCACCACAAAAACAAACCTGGATGGGTCACAGAATCATCAACTGCAGTGGATTTCAACTCCATTATTTTATGACTGCAATCCAATGCAATTGCAACTGATTGCAACTGCATTGAATTGAAACTGACTATTTCAACTGCTGACGACTGCTCCGGGGCGACTGGTGCCAGATGAAGGCGTCATGTGATCCCCAAGGGTGCATGGCACAGACATTGGTTATGTGCCCACTGGCATCGCACACCACCTGGCAGTTGATACTGGAGTATCCCTTGCGGTTACGATAGGCAATGCCTTCCAGGCCAGGTGGTGTGCAGATGGCCACATGGGTGCAGTCAATGGCCCCAAGCATGCCAGGCATACGTGCTGCCCTGTGGAACTGTTGTATGTGTGCTGTGCACTCCACCTGTGCACTGGGGAAATGAATGTACTCCGCAACATGTGGCAGCAGTGCACTGAGGAATTGTGTGAGTAGGTGTGCCGCGGCTGACTGGGTTATACCTGTCGTGTCCCCTGTTGGTCTTTGGCAGGTGCCCGTGGGGAGCAGGCACATGACAGCTGTCACCTTGGTCTCCACTGACAGAGCATGGCTCCGTCGTGTGGGTGCCTGTATCTCATCACTGCACAGCTCACAGAGCCGCCTTAGGATCACCCGGTTCAGGTGGTACCGGCCCACAATCTCTGTATTATTATACTGCTCGAAGGTGACGTGGGCTCGGTACCGCCTATTGTGGGTGTACCGCTGACGGGCCCTTCCACGGCCACGCCCCCCTGCTGACTGCCTTCTCAAACCCCTCATTACTGCCTCCATCTGTATGGTGGCACTGGCCATGTCCCTGGCTGTTGTTCGCCCCCCTGGCAGATTTTGTCCCGGTCCCCACGCTGTCCTCTATGCTGCTCCCCCTGCACCGGGTACACCTCCGGCCTTCTGCTGTCCTTCCTTCTGCTACTGCCCTGACCACTCTGCAGCACTGTCCTGTTGTCACTGCTCTGTTTATCTGGCTCCCCAGACCTGTCCTGCGTGACACAGGTGTGCCCTGTCCTGCTCCACCACTGTCCCTCTCGCTGATCCTCTCACTGGTATGGCTGCCAGCTCACCCCAACTGCAGGCCTTCCTGTATCGTTCTTGCACCTCTCCTTTGCTCCTTTTTATTTTGGCTCACTTCCGCTATGGCGCAATTTCTGCTACCTCCCCTATTGCGCATGGCGCATGTCATTGAATATCGCACTGTGCCATTTATTCATGGTTCCTCCCCTTACAGTTGCACATGTATTCATTACCATTGCACTCTTGCGCATTGCAATTTGAGTGGCGCAGCTGCCTCCCACTGAATATCACAGAACAGCGCATTTTTGGACTTGCGCTGGTGCATCTCTGTTGTGCATGGTGCAACCCTTTTGAATATCTGGGCCATTGTGTCTTAACACACAGCTGATGACCATGTTACACTGTGGAGACAGTCATTTGTCAATTGTTACAGTGTATGCCCTCCAGTATAGTGCTCCTGCTTCCTCAGCTGCTGCCTTCATCACCTCTCACTTCATCCTCTGCAGATACCTTCTCAGCTCCTGTTGCCTCATCCATAGGAGCCGCCCCTTCCTGCCCTGCCACCTCCTCAGCTACAATCTCATCCTTACGCACTGCCTCATCCTCAGCTACCGATTCGTTATCAGTTGAATAACACATCATCCCCATCTACTTCCTCATCCTCACCTGCCACCTCATCCTTAGAAACTGTATCCTCAGCTATTGTCTCATCCATAGTTATTGACTCATCCTACGCTACTGACTCATCCTCAACTACTGACTCATCCTCAACTACTGCCTTGTCCTCAGCTTCGGTCTCCTTACCTGCCACCTCCTCCTTAGCAACTGTATCCTCAGCTATTGAGTCATCCATGGCTGCTGAACATCCTCATCCACTGCATCATCCTTAGTTGAATGACACCTAATCCTCAGCCTCTGCATCTACATGATTATCACTCGAATAATATCTCATCCTCATCTACTCTCTCCTGATTCTTCATCTGTCAACTCATCCTTAGCTGCTGCATCCTCAACTGCTGCCACCGGATCCTCAGTTAATGTCATATCTTCAGCAATCACCACATTGGCTACAACTCATCCTCAGCTGCCATCTCATCCTCCATGGCCTTCCACTTAGCTGTCATCTTCTCAGCTGCTGCCACCTGATCCTCAGCTAATGACCTATCTTTAGCAATCACCACATTGGCTGCAACTCAACCTTAGCTGCCACCTCATCCGCCATGGCCATTCTAGTACCTGTCAGCTTCCCTTCTGCAAGTTTCTCAGTAGAGGCCTCCTCAGCTTCTACCTACTCACCTGTTACCTCATCCTCACTTGAATGACACCTTATCTTCAGCTGCTGCCTCATCCTCAGCAACTGCCTCATCATTAGTTGAATAACATGGAGCTGGCAGTATAGCCTAGAGGTTAGAGTAATGACATATGAACGAGCATGTTACATCCAGCAGACCAGACCTTGGTTTGATTCTCACAACCTCCATTTGCATACTGTGTGACTCTGAGCAAGTCACTTAACCACCCAGTGGTCCCAGGTTGCCCCTGAAAATATGAACTTGTGCCTAGTGTGCTTTACCCATTTACCAGAAACTAAAAAAAAAAAAGAAAAAAATCCCATCCTCAAATGCTGCTTCATCCTCAGCACTAGTATACTTACCTGCCACCTCATCCTCAGCAACTGTATCCTCAGCTATTGTCTCATCCTCAGCTATTGTCTCATCCTCAGGTATTGACTCATCCTCAACTACTGCAGCATCCTTAATGACACCTCATCCTCAGCTGCTGCCTCATCATCACTTGAATAACATCTCATCCTCAACTGCTGCCTCATCCTTTGCTGCCGACTCCTCACCTGCCACTTTATCCTTAGCTGCCGCTCCCTCAGCTGCTGCCACTTGATCCTCAGCTACTGCCCTATCCTCTCAACTATTGCTTCATTGCCTACCACACCATCCTCGACTGCCACCTCATCTGAAACAATCCCCCAGAATCATTAACCATTGCTCCAAATATTGGTTTGCTGGGCCTTGCTGTAGTTTAGTTTGGCCAATTAAATCCTAGTAGTGCTTTTATTCCTGGCGTCCTTGTAGTTTTGTATATGCGAAACAAACAAATACTTAGAGCAAAGATGGAAACAGCTGGTCAACATCAAAGATTTGTGTAAAGGTGCTTTGTTTCAATGTGAGCTTTAAATGTGAAATTGGCAAAATGTAACATACCAGAGTAAAGCTACAGTCCTCTTGGAACTCAGAAGCAAAGCTATAAACCCAAAGCTGGGAAGAAGTGTTTAGAAAACCACCTTTGCAGAAACTAGTAGCAACAGTTTAATATTCCAGGGGTGGGATATTCAAAAGGGTTGCGCCATGTGCAATAGGGTTGTGCATGCGCAAGTCCGAAATTGTGCCATTCTGCGATATTCAGCAGGAGGCAGTTGCGCCACTGAAAACAGGCTGAGCAACAGCGCAATGCAAATGAAGGCATAGCAGCGAAGAGGTGGACCCATGCATAAAAAGGCGCAATCGATATTCAAAAGACTGAGCAATGCACAACAGCGGATGAGCTGGAAGGTGTGCCATGCTGGAAATGAGCCAAAATAAAAGGCTCAAGGAAGAGGCGCAAGAACGCTACAGGGACACCACATGAGGCAGGAAGAAAGAGAGTGCGACAGTGGCAAAGAGTGCAGGCCAGGAACTGCACAGGAGAGAAGAGGGACAAGGGAGGGTGTGTTGGGCCACAGACTGCAGAGGCCAGTAGGTGTACCTGGTGCAGTGGAAGTAGCAGTCAGGACAGCGGGGGTAACACAGCAAGAACAGTCGGGGGGAACACAAGCCAGGGACATGGACAGTGCCAGCTTCCTCATGGAAGCTGTAATGAGGGGGTTGAGAAGGCATGCTGCAGAGGGACGTGGCCGTGGAAGGGCCCATCGGCGGTACGCCCCCAACAGGCAGTACCGTGCCCCACATCAGCTTTGAGCTGTACACGGATGTAGAGATCGTGGGCCGGTACCACCTGAACAGGGCAATACTGAGGCGGCTGTGTGAGCTGTGCAGTGATGTGATGCAGGCACCCTCACGACGGAGTCACAATCTGTCAATGGAGACAAAGGTAACAGCCTGAATGTGCTTGCTCACCATGGTTACCTTCCAGAGGCCAACAGGGGACACCACAGGCATAACACAGATGGCCACGTCATACATACTCACCCAATTCCTCAGCGCACTGCTGCCACATGCTGCAGAGTACATCCATTTCCCCAGCACCGCGGCAGAGCGTACAGCAAGCATGCAGGAGTTCCACAGGGTAGCACGTATGCCTGGTGTGCTGAGGCGATAGACTGCACCCATGTGGCTGTTCGCCGCCACCTGGCCCGATGGGGCAGCATACCGAAACCGTAAGGGATTCACCAGTGTCAACTGCCAGGTGGTGTGTGATGCCAGTGGGCGCATCATCAATGTCTGCACCACACACCCTGGTGGAGCACATGATGCCTTCATATGGTACCAATCTGCACTGTGCCATCGATTCGAGAGTGGGGACATCCCCACGGGACATCCAGTGGGTGAGTATGCATGTAGAAATTGCAAGGGTGGGGCAAGGGTTGGAAGCCACAGGTGCCATGGTAGTGGCACACAGGGATATGGGCAATATGAACATGTACATGATACTAATCTCCACCATCTCCACACAGGTGACAGTGGATACCCACTCCGTCCCTGGCTGCTCACCTACTAGCACCGACCCCATCGCGCTTAGCGCTATATTGAGGCACATGCCGCCACACGCAACATCATCAAGTGGGTGTTTGAGATGCTTAAGGCACACTTCCGATGCCTAGACACCTCCGGCGGTGCCCTACAGTACAGACCCTCAAAGGCCTGTGGGATATTCCTGGCCTGTTGTATCCTGCACAACATGGCCAAAGACTGTGGGATAGCTGTACAGGTCGAGGAGGGGGACAACGATGAGGCCGCCGGTGATGATGGGGATGAGCAGCCTCCCCTTGGACGGCGGGACCCCTGACTGATCCGGCAGGCCCAGCTGCACCGGGACACCATCACGGAGGAGCATTTTGCATGACACAGGTAAGTCAAGGGGCCATGTGCAACCAACACTGTCTAGGCACAACCCACAGGCACACAGGGTAACACAGCGGGGTGCATGATGGCAAGGGGAGTGTTAGGGTCCAGGCACACAAACACTCCATCAGGAAGGGGTGACTAGTCATATGGACACACACATGAGGCACAAAGCGTACATGGGCAGGTGCACAGCAGAGCAGGAACAGACATGGCAAACACACGGATCAATGGACCACCCCCACCACCTGTACTGTCCAAGTGCGTGTGTCAGATGCTGGGCACCTTGCACCTTGGTGTACAGTACAATGCAGGCATCATCATGCACAGCACCTGTGGACAGCAGTCGGGTGGGTGTGCAGGTGAGTCCGTGTGTCAGCGTGTTGGGCAGGGCACCACCAGTGCACTGCCACCATGACACATTGCACACAGGGCAGCATCAGACAGGGCCGCACTGGAAACAGGTCACTCAGGTGGCACTGTGCCACAGCCTGCACGGTTGTGTGGGTGGCCCGGCCGTGTCCCAGCAGCACTGGCAGTCTGATCATGGGCCACATGGGGTGGCACCAATGGATCACCAGGGGTCCCACGGCGCGATCGTGACCTTGTCCGCACAGGGGTGTGCAGCATGCCAAACATACCTGCACCAGGGGTGCTCGGGATGCCCACAGCAGAACCCAGCATCGACAGTCAGGGTGTCACACGATGCCGGGAATGGGGTGTGGAGAGTGTACTGTGTGGGGTGTGCGGTACAGGGGCACCTGACTGTGTACTCAATGTGGCCGCGACAGACACCACTGCCTGGGTCAGCCTGTCAATGGCAGCGGTCACATCCATCCACAGTCTGACCATCTCTGCAAGGATCAATGCATTGTCCCTGCTGTTCCACTCCACAGCCATGCGAAGTGCCTCCACACACATTGCAACCCGTATCTGCTGCTCTACTGATGCCCGCAGCAGGCGGGTGTGCTCATCCAATGGGTCCTGTGCCACTTCAGCATTCTGTCCCCCAGGGTATGGAAGGGCCTGATGCTCACCACCCCTTGAGGGTGGGTGCTGTTCAGCAGGACCAGGTGTGGGCAAGTCAACAGGCGGTGTGCATGTGCCACCACTGGACCCTGTACCCCCAGACCTGGTGGGTGACTGCTGCTGCTGCCCCTCCAACTGCTGTGCCTCAGGGACCACTCATTCCACTTCTGTGGCTACAACAGTGCCAGAGGCTGCACAGCCACCAGTGCTGCCCCACCGGTGTCGACAGGCACAGCCTGGGACTGTGCAGACGTGCTGGCACACACATTGGAACCAGCTAGGTCCAAGGGCACGTGCTGGCCTGCTGTGTGTCTGTTATGAGACACGCCGTGTCACTGCCATTGCAGATCCTTGCATCATCAATGGTGCAGGTTCGTGCAACAGCCACAGTCTGGCGTGCTGACATGCTCACATGCCAGACTGCTGAGACACAGGCTGTGCACCCCCACCTGACTCACCGACAATAGAGGTGGCAGCCAGGCATGCATGCTGGTGCAGTGCATGCCGGCTGGCAGCAAGGTGGATGGACCCTCCACCAACACTGGCAGGTCTTCCACACTGCATGGTCCCACCACCACCATCCCCTGCAGACGAACAGGATCTGTAACAGAAAGTGAGACCATGTTAGTGCATGTGATCAACCTCCCCCCCCAACACCACCACCATGTCATACCGTGCAGTGATGGGCTTCCACCTGTCTGGAAGCCACCTCCTGGAATGCCCTCGATTGCACTGCACTGCATGGATGCAGCCAGACGGTCCTCCGCTGGGGTCAGCTGCGCCACCTCTGGCTGGCCCCCACCTGTGGCAGCGCGTGCTGCCCTGAGGGCTGCCACCTTCTCTTTCACCCATCTCCTGTCGGTCCCAATCCTTTTCTTACATTCCTGCATGGACCGCTGGTGGCTTCCATGCAGGTTTACAGTGCGAGCAACCCCCTCCCATGCAGCAGCACGGGCCTGAGGGGTGCCCCGCCGTTCACTAAGTAGTGGCTCCTCATCCAGGTAGGCCTGGAAGAGTACCTCTGTCTCGGACTTCGTGAAGTTGGGCCTCCTCCTTCACCCACCATCATCCTCCTCACCCAGTCCTTGCTCGGCCATGTCGGTCTGAATGGGTGGAAGTGGACACCTGTCACTGTGCTGTATACAGCATTATCCCATGACCATTGCCCAGAACATCACACAACATGCAACTCACCTCTCACCTGCAGTAACCGACTCTGGCCACCGCAGATCACTGTCGCACATATATAGCGCAATGCATGCAAATTAGGAGTGGAGCAACTGTAATAAGATGCAAATCGCTCCAATGCTCCTTTGAATGGCTGATCAGATGATTAGCATATGTCGGCTGAATATCGCGCTGTTGCACTTTGCGCAATACGGTTGTGCCAGCTGAGCCAATAGCACGGTTCTGTGACTGCGTAGTACACCGCATTGTGCATGCCCAGGTAGCTGATGCAGGCATCTGCCGAACTGATGATGTGCTGTGCGCGATCAGCAATACAGAACATGGCCACTATTGTGCCAGTGGCGCTGCAGCGCTGGGCACCACATAGTGTTGTGGCACACCTACGCAATAGTACACTGTGGCACTGGCACGCAGGTGACCAATCACGCTGGACGTGTAGAAGCCTGAAGGCACTGTGCGGGCCTTACGCCACAGACCCATGACCTTGTGCATGACCTTTGCCCCCTGGCGCTGTACGTCTGGCATGTCTATGGCTCTATCACGCTGTTCAGTAACAAGCGCAATGAACCGTCGGCGCTATACAAAGGGCGCTATAGGGAACGATGGAGTTGTATTGCGCAACATTTTCACGTGGGGTTACCGTGCTGTGGAGCGCCATATTGCCTACTATACAACTGCAGTGATGGCACGCAGGAGAGCTCCACAGTGGAGTGTGGTGGAGTTGGCAAACCTGGTGGCTGTGGTGGAGCCACACCATGGTTCACTGTATGGGGGAGAACCCCTGCACATGGCCCTCACCCATGTGTGGCAGCAGGTGGCATCAAGTCTGGAGCAGGCCACTGGACGGTGGAGGACTGCAAAGCAGTGCAGGCACTGCTATGGTGACCTCCGCAGGAGGGAGCGGGAACTGCTGGATTGCCTCAGGTCACGTGCCAGGATGGGCATTGTGCCTAGGCCAGGTAGGTGTGCTGTGCATGCACCTGTTTTGTCTGCATGGGTGACACTGTGTACTGTGACCTGCACATGGGGGTGGGTTGGGCTATGGTTTGCTGTGAAGGTGTTTGCAGGTGTGTGCTGTTTGGGTCTGATTGTGTGGGCAGGCACATTCAATGGGGCAAGGGGCTGTCTGCTTTGGGATCTCACTGATATGTTTCTCTTCATTTGTCTCCCACAGGTGTGGAGGAGTGGAGGCGGGCCCAGGCTGAGGACTGGGATGGAGGTGCCAGGGTGGCTGGCAGAGGAGGTGTGCCACAGCAGCAGCAGCAGCTCCTGCAGCAGCGGCTGGATGAAGTTGAGTGTCATTACATCATGGATGCTATTGCATGCTGGGGGGAGCATGGCCACCTTCCATGGATGACACTACCATGCACGCAACATGTGACAGTCATCACTGTCCAGTGGCACTGCATGTATGTGTGTGCATCACTCGTGGTCCATGCATGCACTGGGCACATGGCTGTGGCACTAGCAACCCACCACATACCCACGTCACTGGGCAGCCTTGGTTGTGCTGTGATGGACATGGGCGGTGTGTGTGTGCAATGGTACACATGGCTGTTGCTGCCTGGTTGGGCATGTCTTGTGCACGATCACTGTGGGTGGGTGCAGTCCATCACAAGAGCGGGCACTTGGCTGTATGCCATGCATGCTGGGTGGGATTCAAGGATGTGGACAGACACAGCCATTGATTCTGATCCCTTGTCCTAGGTATCCGGATCCTGCGCCAGATGGAGTGGGGACTGGGGAGGCTCACTCAGGTGGCCATCGACACCCACACCATACTCCTTGATTTGCAGCGGCATGGGATGTGGCACGGAAGGAGGCCCCAGGCACATCACCAGGCAGGAGGAGGGCAGCCTGCCAGGCGGTAGCTGGACATCAGTGCACCCCATCTTCCCTCTCCCGGTTGTTCACCCCTGCCCCTTACCCACCCCTACCTCATACCCATACCCCAACCCCTGCTTTGTAAATATGTGGTTAATTTGTTGTTCTGGTTATTCATGTTCATAATACATTTATATTTTGATATGAAGACTGTGGTTGTCTCTGATTTGCAGCTGGCTATTGGTGCTCAGTTGCAGCGGTGTGCATGGCATCTGGGGTGGTATGGTCATGGGTATGTGTGTGCGTGTATGTGGGGTAGTGTCTCTGGTGTGAGTGTGGCTTCCACTCAGTATTGCCGGGTGCTTCCACCCACTGCTGGGTGCTTATGGTGGGTTTGGCTTGTATAGTTCTGTGGTTCACGGGGTTGCAGTGTGCCGGGGGGCCTGGGGATTCCTGCAGTGCTGGTCACTGCACATGGGTGGTGTCTTGGGGTCACAGTGCTGGGTGTGCTGTGCACACGAGGGGGGGCTGCTGGACACTGGGATGCTCTGCCCCCTTTGTGTGGCACTCTCAGCTTGCCAGTGGGTGTGCTGCAGTAACACGGCCGGGACGTGCTTTCTTTGCTTGTCCCCATGGTCCGGTGGCTGTTCCATCCCTCCCCCAGTTATGCTGTGCTTGGGGTGTGGGAGTACATTGTTGGTTCTGCAGTGTGTCCCTGTGACCATCTGTGGCATGGGTGGTGGGCCCCTGCCTACCTCCCTGGTTGTGCAGTTCCATTGCTCTGCTGCTGGGGGTCTCTTTGCTTGCGCTATGGCGCCTCTGGACTGCTCAGCTGGGCTGCCTTTGTTGCGCTATGACGCATCATCTCTGCTCAGCTTCTCCTTCCTGGTTGCGCTATGGCACAGGTTGTGCGATATACAGACGTTGGCTGCTTGCGCAATTTGTCTTGCTCCATGTTTGAATATCATGTGTATTGCGCTTGTGCGCAATTGACTTATGCTTGCTCCTGCTGTTGCGCACTTTTTGGGCTCAGTTTGAATATCTGGCCCCTGGTATCTAGGCTGAAAAAAGCTGTTTGTTTAGTCCCAACTTGAGAAAATTCCAGTGCAGTGGCTAGTGCCCTTTCACGGGCATTTCGTCTCACCAGAGACTTCCTCAGTGGGCTTTACTTGGGGTCATCTGACTGAAATTAAAATACATTTAATACTGGAAATTTACCAGTCTTTCCTTCTGAATGGTTTCCTTGAGCTTCCATACTGTCAAGGTCAGACTTATGGGCTGATAATAACCAGGTTGTCCCTCAGCACACATTTATGTAACAGCACTACATACATAGACAATGTTGGCAGATAAGGGCCTATGGCCTACCCAGTGTTCCCATTTGAGCTTGTAAATTCCATTTATGTTTTTGAAGAAGTCTGTTGCCTCTTACCCCTGACCTCCAGAATTCCCTTATGTCTGTCCCATGCATTCTTAAATCCTGTGATTGTTTCAACCTCCACCACTTCTTCTGGCAGGGTGTTCCACTTGTCCACCACATTTCTGTGGAGAAATTCTTCCTCACATTTCCTCTAAATTGCCCTCACTCCAACTTCATCCCATGCACTCTAGTCCTGGAACATCTTTTTTGCTGGAAAATAGTGTATTCCTGCAACTTTTTCCTCCCTGTAAGGTACTTATATGTCTCTGTAATATGCCCTTTCTCCTCCTCTCCACCAGGGATTACATATTCAAGTCCTTCAGCCTGTCCTCATAGGACTTGTGATGCAATTTTTATTTTTATTTATGTTTTTGTTGACCGGGTAAGTGCACTAGACAAATCCTGCCTATTTTCAGGGACGACCCGGGGAGGGGGAATTCAGATGAATGCCAACTGACCTTGAACCAGATTAAGCTGTTGGTGGTATTTCTTTAGTGAATGAGGGAAATTTGGCTAGGACACCGGGGAAATTCCCCTATGCTGCTGGCGCTCAGTGGCCAGTAGGGGAGTTCTGATTGCTGTTGCAAAGATGGCCACTGTGGCTAAGTTGCTGCTGGAGGAGAAGGAGATTGTTTTGTCATCGGACACTAAGTCAGGAAAAGAATGGTGCTTGGAGGTGAACAGGATTCATGGAGAGGAGCTGGAGGAGAAAGAATATTTTCATGATGCACTAAATACAATGGAGGTAAAGGAGAAGGACATACTGGCAGAAGAAGCAGGAAGTTCCTTGAATGCGGTATTTGCAGAGGATCCCTGGGCAACTGACCAGTATTCTAAAAGCGCTGCGCCTTTAAAACCGGCTAGCGAGGCTAAGTTGGTTGTCGGGAAGGCGGAAGTGCGGCAGAGCTGAAGAGTGGTAGCCCATTTGTCGGCGATAGCATGGAAGGCTTTGGAGTTATCGGAGGAACAGCGAGCGGGAAAGGCGACGGAGGATATGAAGGGAAAAGTGAAGGAGGTGGCGTAAAGAGGACGGGAAGCGATCCAAAAGCAATGGAGTCAGAAAAAATCGGAGAGTGCGGGGTGTAAAGAAAAGATTAACAGAGAAGGGGCTGTGAGTACTATGGTTCTAAAAGAGGGCTTCCCCACCTTCCAGATAAACAGAGATACTGGGTTTGTGTTTAAACCCGTTAATACGGGTGTGATGGGAGTAGAAAAAAATATCCCTGTGTCTTACCAAACTAGAGTTGGAGTGCAAGAGGGTGTTACTGAATTTACTTTAAAAAAAAATACAATACTGTTGAGCAGCAGAAACAAAGAGAGGTGCATATGTCTGAGGATGTTTATAATGTTTGCACAGTGAATGAAAAACCTGTTGTAGCATTGCAGTCTGTTGAACATGATGAAAATTGGTCACCACAAGCAGCTTTGTCAGCAGCAGGTTGGAAGAAATTGGGGCAGGGGATCTGGACTCCAGATTTAGCATGGGACAAATCTTGGGAGTTAGATAAAGCTGGGTCAGAATGGCAACCTGGAGGGGGAATGATTAAAATGAGTTCAGAAGAAAATTGAGTACAAATAGAAAAAATTAAAGATGGAAAGGTGGATAGTAAAGTTAAACAGGGAGAAACTGCTGCATTATCAATCCTAAGTACTGGGAATAGCTATGAAGAGTCAAGGCCTATGTCTGAGAAACCCCTAATGTCTAGTTTATTTTCACAGAGCAAGAGGGAAGCTGCACCTCGGAGGAATGCAGTACGTATTAGATACAGGGGTGGATTAAAAGAAAGACCTAATAGATTCTTTGTAGGCAAAACATTAATAAAGGAGTCTTTGAAGTTCTCTCCTAGGGATGTGTTTGCTTTCATAAACATATCAGGAGAGGATAATTATGATATTAGTTTTCGTTCCCCTGCTTTATTGGAACTCTTTTGGAAAGGTATAATCAGGTAAAGTTTTCCCTTTATGGTCTCCTTTTTAGTTATCCCTTTATCAAAGCCTTAATTAAGTTTGTAGCGGTAATGTTTAGAAACGAGGGGTTCATGTGAAGATATCATATTCTGGCTGTCACAGAAGTGTGAGGTTCAGAGTGATCCAGAGCCAGTCTTGGATTCAGAGCAGTTTTGGACAGGAGGGTGGAAATTTAAAGTAAAACTGAGACAAACAGCCTCGGGGGTGGAGCATATTCCAAACTCCTTTTTGTTGGGAAGAGACAGGGGGGTCTGTTTTTATAGCGGGCAGCCACGGGCATGTTACAAATGTGGTGCTCAGACACACTTATCTAGTTCTTGTGATCAACCTAAATGTGATAATTGTGGGGAAGTGGGGCATGTCACCATGTTTTGTACAGCAATAAAATGTGATCTCTGTGAAGAACAGAACCATCATTAGGGATTGCCCATGGGCAGCACAGAATAAGACTAACTGTGGGAATTCGGATATAATTATTCAGAAAGCTCAAGACGCCAGAGAATCCCAGCAGGAGGTAGAAAATATAGCAAAATCCCCTTCAGAACCACAGAGCACTGTAGAACCTCAGGGAAAAGTAGGGGTGAGTGGAACTAAAACTGCTCCGCCTAAAGTGTTGGAAAAGGAGGTGGTAAAGGAGGTATCTAATCTTTTGCAGCCTGTGTGTTACATAGCTCCAAATGAGGAGTTAGCAGTAGCTATGATCCCACCTTTGTAACCTCCATTGCCCCCGAGAAGGTCAAGTAGATCTTCTAAGACTCTAGCGCCTTTAGAAACAGAGGTCATGGAAACTAAAAATTCCTATGCAGAGTTATTTTGGGGGGATTCGGAGATGGACATGGGGGATACAGATTCTCAAGTGTCATTACAAGAAGCAGTGGCACCTCAGAGGGAGGAGTATAAGGGAAAGAAAAAAAAAAGAAGAAAAAAATAAAATAGGAATTTTAGGTTTGGCTAAATATTTTGATTACTGTTAATGGATTTGTTATGGGCTACTTTGAATACACATAGCCTTTTAAAGGCACAGAAGAGACAGGCGGTGTTTCAGTTAATTCATGATTTACAAATTTCAATTTGCTGTACAAGAAACTTGGAGTTTGCCAAAAACTAGATTGCTACTTTTACTAAGGATTGTGCAGCGACCATCCTTTGGTCGTTTGGAGAAGATAGGGTGGATGGTATAGGATTCTTTTTTAATTCTTATGATTTTTGTTTACATAAATTAATAGAATTAAGCCAGGTAAAATTCTGATTATAGAAGTGGTATAACAATACTACTGATTGATTAATATTTAACCCCCAAACTAAGTCAGGGAGGGTAACTTGTTTAAAAGAGATACAACCGTTTCTGGTGACATCTATCCCTATTCTGTGGGGAGGGGATTTCAACTGTAGTATAGTATGGCCTGGAAGGGGGGGGAAGGGAAAAAAATGTATTGTGATACACATTGCTTAAGGGACATTATTAAAACAGCAGATTTAGTTAACTGTACTGATAATAGAACAACTGGGCCTAGGGGTACCTTTTTTAAAGGTGGGAAAAGTTTTACAATAGATTACCTTTTCATTTTAAAAAAAATTCCAACATATAGCCCTCAGATTATTCCAGTGGAATTTTCGGATCATGCTCTTTTGTTGGTAAAAGTAGGAGAGATAAAGGGATATAGTAGACAGCGGAATAGGTGGAAATTAAACACCTCTATCCTACAGGAAAAAGTTGTTCTGAACTCCATTAGATTGATCTTAAAAGCTATACTATCAGTAAGTTTTTTGTATCAGGATTTAGGGGTATGGTGGCAGGAAACAAAAAAGGATTGTATTTTATGGTTTAAAAAGTATGGGAAGAGACGTCAGAAATCTGCGTTTTTTGACTATTTAAAACTTAGAAACCAATTACAACAAGTTCTAACATGGGCAAACTCCTCTGGGGAGGATTTTCATTACAAATTGCAGAAATTAAAGAACAAATGAGGGTATTACAATATGATAGGACAAAAACCTTACAAGCATTAATTGTTAATCATTTAACAAAATCTGTGTTTGGAGACCCCTTTGAGTTGTGCAAAACCTTAAAAGAACATGTTTCTTTAGATTTTTTAAATCAAGGGAGGAAAAGTGGTTTCAGTTCAGGCTATAGGGGATATAATTATAGAACATTTTAGGGACATGGAGTCTCACTATACTCCTACATTAAGACAGGTTAAACAGTTTTTGGGCCCAGTTATAGAAAAGGAATTGGATCAGGAGACTTTTAAAAGTATTAAACAACCCTTTTCTAACACTGAGATTAAAGAGGTTATAAATTCCCTGAAACTCAATGTTGCCCCAGGTTTAGATGGACTTTCTAATCCATTTTATAAAAGGTTTCAGTCAGAAGTAGTTGATTGTTTGGGGTTGGTCTTTAATTTCTTTTTAAAGGAGGAGGTAAGCCCCAGGTCTTTTTCAGAGGGTTTGCAGACATATATATATAAGTCAGGAGATAAGGGAGAGATTAAGAATTGGAGGCCAATAACTTTGCTGAATTCTGATTATAAAATTCTCACAACTTTGATCAGCAATAGATTAAAAGCTTTGTCTGAAGTGATGTTTACTCCGGTTCAGCACTGTGGTATTCCTAATAGGAGAATTCAATCAGTTTTATGTCTAATAAGGGATATAATTGAACAGGTGAATGACATAGGGGGGAAAGGCTATATAGTACCGTTGGATTTAGAAAAAGCATTTGATAGAGTTAACCATTTTTTTTTGTTTGCCACTCTCAAATTTTTGGGGGTCCCGGAGGAGAATACTGAATTTAATTAAAGGGTTATATGATTCTGCTCAGTGTTCCCATTTATTAAAGGAGAATTGGGAAGGTTTTAAAATGAAATGAAGTGCGACAAAAGGTTGCCCTTAAACCCCCTTCTTTATAATTTTCTTTGGAACCATTGCTTAGAGCAGTGAGCTCCTCTCCACTGTGGCAGGGAGTAAACATTCCTGGTACAAATTCATTTATTACCATTCAGGCTTATGCTGATGATATATGCCTTTTTTTTAGAAAATACTCTCAAATAAAGGTATTTTTTTCAGTTTTTGACACATATGCGGGTTTATCTAATGCGAAGTTAAATTAAAAGAAGACTAACGGTTTATTATTGGGTAGGTTTCAACAAGATCCGGTTTATTTTAAATCAATAGAAATGACTTCAGAGCCTTTATCAATTCTAGGGGTAATCTTTGGGCCCCAGAACTGCCCAGTGGACAATTGGAAATTAGTGTTGGATAAAATAGAAACTAAAGTTAGTAGATGGAAAAGGTTTAAGTTTACTAAAATCAAACGGATTCAAGTTTTAAAGCAATTCATATTGCCAAGTTTACAGTATTTAGCGGTGATTTACCCCTTGCCGGCTCAGTATGAGACGAGGCTTTATAGTATTTGTTTCCAGCTGTTATGGGGGAATAGATTGAACCCTGTTAAAAGAGGGTTTACATATTTGGAAAGGAAACAGGGAGGTTTGGGGATGGTAGATCCGGTTGTTTTTTGTTTTTCATTATTTTTTTCTTTTTCATTAAATTATGGTTTAGGTCCTTCAAGATGTCAGGAGAGTTTTTCCTTTAAAAATTTAATGAAGCTTTATTTAACAACTTGGTTGCATTGTGCACCTAAATTGGCCCCACATTTATCTGTGCCGGACTATTTTAAGTCTGCTGTACAGAAATTATATAAATGGAAAGTAACCAAAAATCAAATTATAAGGAGTTCTTCAAGGGCATTGTATAAGGAAATTATGTCTTTATGTTATAGTACTGAGCCAAGCTTCACAAATTGTCCTATAGAAAGGAAGTGGGACATATTGGAACAACTGAATAACCCCAGGTTGCCTATATATATGTGGGAGAGTCTATGGCTCATGATGTATGGTAGATTGAATGTGAGGGGATTGGCAAAATATAAGGCAAAGGAAGAGAGATCTTGTCCTTATCCAGAATGTATAAATCAGGAGGAAACTGTGGAACATTTCTTTCTACAGTGCTCTTTTCAATTAATTGTGGGTTTCATTTGGCAAAAGTATGGGATCTACCATGGTTAGCCATGTTAAATTATGATATTTTGGTCATTGGGAGTTTTCCCCATCTTTAAAACAATATGAGAAGTGTACTTTGCAGTATTTTGCAAGCCTAAGATATTGCCTATGGCAAACAAGATGTCAATGGGTGTTATATCAAAGGAGTCCCTCTTTAGAAGGATTTAGATGTTATGTAACTAATGTTTTGAGTAAAATTTTTTTATCAGAGGTACAATTGTATAATGTGGATAAAGTGAGGTTTTGGTGGAAGGGGTTTTCACATATTATTAAATATAAATAGTAGATTAGAGAAATGTTTTCCACCTAAAACTAGGCCATTTATAGTGAAAGTATCATTGCTATGAAATGGTTGGTGAGAATTGGATTGCTAAGTATTTATAAATAAGGGGGGAATGTAAAATTGGTGGGAATAAAGGGAAATCATTTTCTTTTCAAAGTTGTAATTTTGATTTGTTAGTTCCCAAGGAGTTCGTAAGATATTATGTTTTTTTTGGGTCAAGATTTATATTAGGGAACTTATGGTAGACAATGTGTAAAGCCAATTCAAGGGATTGCTTATTGCTGTTGTTTTATTTGCTGTTTTTCTGTTCATTATGCAATGTTTTTTTTGTTGTGGAATTGTATTTATGTGATTATTACAATAAAAATGACCCCTACTATTTTCAAGAAGTGCCGTGGGATTTTTAACATCCACCTGAACTACCACCAATCCAGGCAGATGGGACCTCGGTTTAACGTCTCATCCGAAAGACGGCACCTCAGTAGTGCAGCACCCTTCTCATGCTGCATTACAGTGTCAATACTGGGATATTAACCCAAGTGCCAGTTGTGGGAACTGAACCCACAGCCCTCTGATCTCCTGGCCTCAGAGATGAATGTGCTACCTACTGAGCCACTGACACTGACACTGACACAATCCCTGTGCCATCTTTGTGCCCACCTCTGAACCGAGCCAAGGACAAGCTTCCCAGGGGCTCCCAGCTCTTCAGTCGAGGGAGACTCGGCCAGTGGGCAGACGGTGCTTTCCCAGCCACCACCCAAGACCGCATGCCCAGATTCTCAGCAAGCAAGGTATGACTAAAGTCACTAACCAATCTGAGCATGAGTGCTTTTTGGCCCTGGCTTCTGATTGGTTCCTGCAGTGTTCTCCTTTATGCCTCTTGAAAGTGTACTAAAAGACTGCTTTTTGTTGTTAAAACTGCACTGAAAGTCTGTAATCCTTGATTTTTCCTGCTGCTAAGTATCTTTTACAAATGTTTGAATGCTAAGGTTTTGAAATTAAGTGAATACAGCCCTGTCCTGAACTTGTGTGCTGCAGCCAGACTTTCAGAGTCAAAGCAATGCACAAACCCTTGTTTTGCAAATTTGGGACCCCCCCACTGGTTCAGTCTGCCTTTTGTCTGCGGCCAGCTTTTAAATTTGACCTCTCCTTTCTCTCCTCACCTTGGGACAAGTTTTACAGTGGCTCTTCAGCAGAGGGAGACTGGGCCAGCGGGCAGACAGCACTTTCCCAGCCACCGCCCGAGACTGCAAGCCCGGATCCTCAGCAAGCAAGGTACATCTAAAGCAGCTAATTTTCCACCCACCTGCCCATCCCCAACCCCCTCCATTTATTAAATACACCCTCATCCCGCCCTTTTCTGAGGAATGCCCATTGTGTCCGCTGCCACCCAATCTTGACAAATTACTGCTCCTCCCCCCTCAGTTCTGAAAATTTGTTTTCCACAAGCGCTGTGACTACAACTCTTTCTCTGAGCCAGGGGATCTCTTCTACTGTTGGACTCTGGTACTTCTAGCAGGCCGCCTGTTTTAGGTTTCTACCTGACAGTATTCTATTGTTAACAGAATTCCCTAGTATTCCTAGTGATTGTGTGCTGCTGTAAGCCCAGTCATGCAGGGGATCCCTGTACTCCTCTTACTGACTGTCCTTTTCCTTGTACCAGGGATGCTTTATGAGCCCAAACTTCCTTCACAACCTAGGGATCATGAACTCCCTCCAGAATGCCTACTGCAAAATAAGTCAAGCTACAGCTATCTTTGTGCCCATCTGCTTCCTCATCTACTGTACTAGCACACCATCAGGGAACTCCATGTGGCGGTACCTGTATCGAACAGTCCTTTCGAGCTATCCCTCCCTCGCACTATGGCACCTGTCTTTCCCTGTATTTCTCTGCCAGAGTACTGGTCTCCTTAGCTTTGGGTCAGTACACCCCTAAGGGAAATGTCTGGCATACAGTAATTAACAAACCGCACAGGAACCATGGTTAAAATATTCAGACTAACTACTGATGCCCTTTCTAGGATACTCGTGCTCCTTCTACTATGCTCCAGTAATGTTGAGCTGAATCCTGGTCCCCCTGCAGCCCTGACATCTCCTTCCAATACTGCAAAGTTGAAAGAAATGAGCTTCTGGCATGTTAATGTCTGAAGTCTCATGAAAAAGTTTACCATGATCCAGGCATGGATTAGCCATGTCTCGCCAGATGTTTTGGTCATCTCCAAATCATGGCTTAGGCCAGCTACTTTGGACAGTGAGATCAACATCCCTTCTTACACTCTCTTCAGAGCTGACAGACTGACTAGAGGAGGAGGAGTGGCAATCTATGTCAAGGATAAATACTCCGTATCCTGCCTTGACTCAGCTACTGTCAAAAATGAATTTGAAAGCTTGACCACCAAGACTGAGCTATCCACTTCCCTCATGCTTCATGTAATAAGTTGTTATAGACTGCCATCAGCTGGGGTGTAGCTTCTAAAGTATCTTGGATCTTTACAGAAGAAAAGGAACCTCGAAACAATTATCTTAGGGGAGTTCAACTTCGACTGGCTATCTAAGATTTTCGTCTTCACTGAATACCTTCTGTGACTCTCATGGGTTAACACAAATAATTGATGAACCTACATGCCCGAACAAAAAGAATTTGAATAATAGTACCTTATTAGATGTTATACTAGTTAATAAACCCCACTTATTCTCTCATGCTGGCACCTTTTTTTCAGATGTTAGCGACCATTGTTTTATTGCTGGTATTTGATCAGTACATAATACAGTACCAGCAACTAAATTTAACACAAAAAGGTCAAGGAGGAACTTCGACCAGTTTGCATACTTCAACAACCTGAAACATTCATTACTCTGGCAAGGCATCTCCTTAGCCAGTACAATAAATTTAGCACATGATATACTACATGAAATTCTGGCAGGGGTACTGAATAGGCATGCCCCAGTAGTAACAATTTGTGTAAGGAACAAAGCTTGTCGCTGGTTTTCTGCTGAACTGAAGGCCACATTGCTAGCAAGAGACAGATTGGAAGAAGGCTAGCAGAACCAAGTTGGACGCAGACTGGTGTCAGTTCAGGAAGGCACGGAACTTATGTACAAAAATGATCAGGGAAGCGAAGACTGCATTCTACCATAGTTAACTGGATTCCTCCACAAAATTCCCCCTCTAAATTCTGGAATTCTATGAAGGAAATGTCGGAGCACACACCTGGAAACTCTCCACCAACAAAAATTATCTCAGGGAATACTACCATTTGTGAGAAAAAGGGGATCCTTGACTCCTTTAACAATAATTTTGCTACAGCTGATCTTGCATTTGATAACTCTCCTGCATGCTTGGCACACTCTCAAGTAGGAGTACAAGATGATGACTCTGATGTCCCCGGCCTTGATTTCTCCTTCCAACCTGTATCACTGAAAGAGGTCAAAGATCTTTTACTTCAGTTGGACTCAAAGAAAAGCGCTGGTGCTGATTCACTAGATCCTTACTTCGTTAAGATGGCCTATCATGTTCTAGCGGTGCCAATCACTCACCTTTTCAATCAATCTCTGTCACAAGGGCTTATTCCCTCAATATGGAAAATTGCACATGTCATTCCTTTATCTAAGTCAGGAGACCCTTGTGATATGAGCAAATACAGACCAATATCTGTCGTGCCAGTTCTATCAAAACTTATAGAAAAATCGTGAGTAACCAGCTCAGGAATTATCTGGAATTGAAAAATCTATTAAATCCCTTGCAATTTGGTTTCAGAACAAGACACAGCACTATTTTGGCCCTTGCTAAAGTGACACATGATCGGTACCATGATCTGGATAGTAAAAAATTAATCTGTGCCATATTCTTAGACCTAAGTAAGGCTTTTGATACTGTGGATCACAGCCTGCTTCTCTCATCCTTGAGGAGTATAGGTCTAGACACTGTATCATTGCATTGCCCAATTCCTGCTCTGGCAACCTACTACTCTATGCAGACGACGCAGTTCTCTTTGCCTCGCACCCAGATCCCGCAGTATTGCAGTCCTCCCTCCAACATGCATTTAACTGATTGAAAACTGGTTCATGGACCAAAGACTTGTGGTAAATGTAAAAAAAGACAAAGACCACACTCTTTGCCCACCAACAGAATAAGGCCAAGAATGCACAGCTAACAATCCTCTCCCACTCTCTCCTTCCTCTAGAACAGGTCCATACATATAAATATCTGGGCCTTACATTTGATTCCAGCCTCTCCTTCCACTCAAACATTGACACTCTGTCATCAGTCTTAAATGTCCATATAGGCCTATTGTATCGGCGCAAGGATTGCCTACCTCCGGAAGCCCTTAATCTGGCTGTCACCTCCTTAGTCCTCTCCCTAGTCAATTATGGGATCATTATCTACTCAGCTGCTGACCACACAGCCCTTAACAAAATCCACCTGGCCATAAACAAAGTGTGCATACTCCTCACCAGGGCAGACAAACGTACCTATAGATGTACCTTATATGCCCTGACAAATCTCTTTACCCAGGATGAAAAGCTATTTTATCAAACATGTCTCCTCACAATGAAAATACACCAGGGGCTTACTCCCTTGGGGGTTTCTACCTCTCTCCTATCCTCCCACACTTCGGTGAACACCCTCACTGCCAACCAACAGATGTGGTCCATTCTGAGGGTTAGAACCTCCTTGGCCCAAAGGTCATTCCCACACAGAGCCCCAGTCTGGTACAATGATCTCCCCTCTGATGTTTCCTCCATCTCCAAATTAGGACCTTTCAAGTCAGCCCTCAGAGAGCACATTCTCACTTCACGGTGCTGCCAATGTACCAGCTAGTGCTGGGTCATCTATCGATCTATCATCTTACGGGACCAACCCGCCACTGAGCTCCTACCAATAGGGCTACCAAACATTACCTATTAACAAAGCCTCCTTTGGCTTCACTCACAAGATATATGTCTAATTCTTGGAGGCCTTGCTCAGGAAGGGTTTAACCCTGTGTAGCATGCCTAGCCTTTGAAGTGCTTTTTTGATGGTTAGGTTGATATGCGGTTCAAAATTAAGGTGGCAGTTGAGAAGAAGGCCAAGGTATTTAAACTGCTATACCCTCTCCATTAGGTTCCCATAATTGTCATGAAAGGGGAAATCAAAAGTAAGCGGCTTTCTGGAGCTGGTGAAAACCATGACATTTTTTTTTTTTAGTTTAGGACCAGTCCCTTAGAAGAGAACCAGCAGTGGAGTCTCTTGAAGTCATGTTATAATTTGGTAGGAAGGGAGAAGGGGTTTCTATCTTTGCAATAGAGGGCATCGTCATCTGCATAAAGAGTAAGGTAGGGAATTAACAGCAAGGGTGAAAAGAAGGGGACCAAGGATGGATCCTTGGGAAACACCATACTTGAAGGGTCAAGAGCCAGAGAGGACACTGGAAGTGGTTGCTTGATGGGACCTAGCAGAGAGATAGTTCTGGAACCAGTCTACAGCGTATGTGGGGAAATGAAGTTGGGCTAGGGTGTGGAGTAGGACCTCATGATCAACAAGATCAAAAGTTTTTGTGAGATCAACAAAAACTGCACTGGTATAAAGTCCATCATCACTGACTCTGTTGATGAAGTTTGTGAACTTTAAGAAGGCTATCTCTGTGTTGTGGCCAGCCCTGACACCATGCTGGGCATCTGTTTGGTGGTTATATTTAGTTAGGAAGTCTGAGGTTTGTTTGAGCACTATTTTCTCCAAGAGTTTTGGATAGAGAGACAAGGAGGGAGATAGGTCTGTAGTCAGTAATATCATCCATGGGGACATATTTGTGCAGGGGTTCGATAATTGTAGTTTTCCATTTGACAGGGATCGTTCCAGTACACAAAGAGTGATTTAGAATATTGGTGAGTGGAATAGCCAAGGATTCACACACTAGTCTGAGTACCCTGTAGTCGATACAATCATAGCCAACCGAAGGTCTGAGGTAACTAGTTTTTATGAGTTTAACAACCTCAGAGGGGGAGAGATACCTAAAAAAGAAAGAGGGATGATTGTTTGAGGAGGGGAAGGGGGAAAGACTAGTGGCATTTTGGAGGTTGGGCTTAAACCTGTCAAAGTCAGCAAAGTGGGAGTTCAAAAGTGAGACAACCTCCAGGAGATTGGTAATGGTGATGCCATCCAAGGACAGGCAAATCTGGTCATTGTAGGTGCCCATTCTAGTGAGGTTATTTAGGCTATTCCAGGTCTTTCTGAGGTTGCCAGCAGCACTGCACTGTCTTTCAAGGAGAATCGATGTCTTGGAAGACCTAACAGCTGCTTTGCATTAGTTTCTGAGGGATTTATAACGTTGGAGGGGTTGAGGGAGTCTGAGTTTTCTATATCTCAACCAGGCCTCATCCCTCTGTCTCATTAACTTAAGGAGGTCAGGTGAGACCCATCCTTGGCTGTTTCCCCAGGCCCTAATTTTTTTGAGGGGCATGAGTAAGTCACAGATGGAGAGGAAATATTTGCAGAAGAGATTGAGAGCTAGGTTAGTGCCATACACGATTTCTGTAAATGACCAGTCCATAGCCAGAGTAGTGCTTGCAAATTCCTCAATGTTGAGTTTATGAAGTTGTCTGGATTGGATAAATGTGTGGACTTGGTAAGGGGTTTTAGCAGACCATGAACAATGAACAGCACAGTGATCGCTGCTCAAATTGGGGAGGGTACCTGAGGAAGTAATGTGTGCTGGGTTTGTGGCCAGGATCCATTTCAACAGGGATTCAGAGCCTGTTCTGTAGTTGGTCCAGGTGGGGGCCAAAGTTAGCTGGTGCAAGCCATGGCCTATGATAGATACTCTAGCAGAGCTAGAGAGGTGAGACAGCCAGTTGAGGTTAAAGCCTCTAAGGATAATCCACTCCCTGCCTTGTGGTAGGGATTCCTTTATGGAGAGAAAGGTGTCTAAATCATGGGTGGGGGTGTTGGGGGGAAGACAGTCTACACTAATGGTAATAACTTTATGGCAACCTAGAATGAGGTTAATTGAAAGGGATTCAAGGAGGTGAATTACATAGAGGGATCAAATAGGGTGGCTGAGAGGTGGTTTGCTATCCAGAGGAGGAAGGCCCAACCTCTTTGGCCTAGCCTGTCTTTATGGAATAAGGTGTAACTCTCCATATTGATTTCATTGGATAAGATTTTATTAGTAAGCCAAGTTTCCTTCAGTGCAGTGATGTCAAAAAAGTCAGCAGAAAGCTATGATTCAAGTATTGGTTTTTTAGCCATTAGGCTTTGAATATTAAGGTGTACTATGATTAGATGTTTGGCGGAATGAGGTGGGGTGAGGGGATGTCATTGGTTGAGGACTGGGGACCTGGGTTGGGGTGGATTGAGCCAGAGATGAATAGGAAAAGGAGGAGAAATATCTTTTGCCTGAGGGAGGCAAAGGTAGTAAGCTTTTAAGTGTTGATTGTAGTGGTGCACTGGATAAAGTATAGAACATTTTGGCATGAAGGTGAGAATTTGTGCCAGATGCCTCGTGAATAGTGGTAAATTTCAAGTTTGAGGGAAGTAAAGTGTGTGCAACCAAGGGGAGTAATGTGATGGAGGGTGGACCAGCCACTGATAGAGGCTGTATGATAGGTATGCCCTAGTTGAACTTGGTCGAGTAGAGGTGGGGAGAGTAGTATTATTGCCAGGTGGTCAAGATGTAATGGGCAACAGCAAGGCAGAGTAGTGATATGCAGGGAAAAACTGTCAGGGAGCCAGGAGGTAGGGAACAGGCTCATCAAGGTGACAAGCAGAACTGGCAGTTTGGGGGGAGGCATGGTTATGAGAGAGGAGATGGAGTAAGCAGTAGGTGAGAGATTGCAGTGCGCTAGGTACCTCTCGGTTGAACAGTGTACTTTTATGAAAGGTTGATGAAATTGGAATAGTGAATCAGAGAGATTAAGGGGAGGGAGGGGGAGAAAGCTATCAGGGATGGATATTTAAAGAGTGGTGGGAGGGGAGGGGGGCCAAAAATACAGTCGAGGAGCCACACACCCTAAGACAGCCAGAGTCTTGGCCAAAGTGGAAATTTCAATATTTTGCAGGCTAGAGGACTTAGTCAATGAGAACTCACTTAGTCCGGGCACCATCCAATCACTGCAAAGGGTGGTGGCACTGGAGAGTGAGCAGAGCCGACTGCTTCAGTGGCCATACCTGGAGGTAGCTGAGGCAATCCGCTGGTGGAGATGGAAGTGGGCGGGAGAGCCTGGTCAGAGCTGCCACCAGAGGAGAAAGGGAATAACAGTTTAGGTTCAGGATTAAAAAGGTAGCCTGGGGGCAGGAAGCATTTCTGTAGGTGCCAAGGAAACAAAAGGTGGGGAGAGTGATAATCGGTGGGTGGGTCAGAAAGACAGAGGCAGAGGTGAGGTGATGGGGGGGGCAGAGGCCTGGTGAAGTGAGGGAGGGAGGAGAAAAGAGTCAGAGTTAGAAAAGAGATCCTAAAATTTAACAAACTTTCAAAAAATGGCTGTAATCAATTCAACAATTGGCTACAATCTCTAACAGTTTAACAATAAGTACAGTTAGGCAGTAGTCAAAGCTGTAAAACAACACAAGTGTAGAGATGGTTCAGGCAGTAGCAGATAGAAGCAGGCAAAAAAAAATTTGAAAATACGGCCAAAGAGCCATGCACCAAGAGAGCCAGAGTCTCGGCCGAAGTGAAACTTTCAATATTTTGCTGGCTAGAGGACTTAGCCAATGAGAGCTCACTAAGTCCGGGTGCCATCCAATCACTGTAAAGAATGGTGGCACCGGAGAGTGAGTGGAGCTGGCTGCTTCAGTGGCTGCATCTGGAGGTAACTGAGGCAGTCTGCTGGTGCAGAGGTGGTGGCAGGATCAGCACCGTGTCTGGTCTGTGGAGATGGAAGTGGGTGGGAGAACCCAGTCAGAGCAGCCACCTGAGGAGAAGCTTGTATGAGAGTAACTGGAACTGAAATACTGTTTTCACCCCTGACTTTTGTACTAGGTCTTTCCTCACACATTACTAGTTTTACTAAGCATGAGGCTAACTGGGTCCTAGCAGCTGCCTAGTTTTAAAATGATTACTCTTTTCTAAGTGGAAAAAGTCGACTTCGCCGAATATTTCAGAGTGGTTTGTCAATATGTCCACCCTAGCAAATATTGGGCCCTATGCACTAATGGGGCAGAGTGGCTATGCATGTGTATCTGGGGTTTGCAACCACTCTGCACCCTATGTGCCCCCCCCCACATGGGACATTCAAAGGTGGGTGTGCAGCACATACATGCCCAGTCTCCTGGCTGCATGAAGATCAATGTGTGGGGGCAGGCAAGGGACATGCAAGCACTATGCACCATGCACCACTGTGCATAATGCTGGCCATGGGAGTGCATAGGGGGCACTGGGTAAACCAGGATGGACTCTGCAGTAAACCCTGTATGTGCACCGCACACACCCAGCAGGACAAGGCAAACAGCCCACCCACCTGCCCCAGCACACAGTGGTGAGTGTGGAGGCCCCCCCAACACCCACAACACCAATACCCCTCAGAGGGGCACCAGCACAAAGCTGCCACCCCCCAGTGTCTCCACAAGTGTGCCCCCCACCGCTACCGGTGGTAATGTTCCTCCCCACCAGCAGGCATGCCCCCATCCCACCGCACTGCTTCAGTGGTATCAGAGAGGGCCATCAGCATTGCCTTCCTACCACCTGCCACAGCCGCCGGCCCTCGGACTTCCACAGGACGTGCTGCCAACACATATCCCCGTGCTGCCAACAAACATCCTGCCATGTAAGGGATCCACTGTTGGACCCATGCCAGGGCATCTGATTGGATTCCCGGCTGGGTCCATGACTCCACCCATGCCCGCCCTGCATGGACCTGTGCACCAGGGGGGTGGGGTTGTGGACAGGTGGCTGGCGGTTGTGAATGCCACCGGTACACATCCGTCTTCAGGTGTGGAGCTGTGTGAGTGGGTTAAGTGCCTTTGGTATGTAACTTGCACCCATATGTGCATAGGGCCCAATGAAATAATTTGTTATTTACTGATAAGACAGAAGTGTATAATAAGACCTGGAATCCATTTCTTAACGTAGCACTTTGATCTGATTTTAAAGCAGTAATAACCCCCTGTCTGTCCTTTTTCCCTTGTACGATTTTAATCCTGCAATTACCTGAACTCTTTATAATTATACTATGTGTAACTGTTATATAATAACCAGAGGAGTATTTTCTCCCATATGGAAACCTGATTATAATTCACCATTATAACCCATGGATTATAATGACGAACATGTGCCAGGTTTCCAACACTCCACACATGCACCTGTCTCTGCCATCTCCAGGCACCTACACTTCGTCTGTCAACCAGACACTGCCAGGATCACTCGACAGTAAGTGAAAAAAAAAAAATTGCCTCTCATATAGTGGACTCCTCGGTCATCACTACTAAACTATTAAAAAAAAAAGGAAAAAAGTTTCAGCAGCCACCTGACTGCAGACTGTGCTTCCTCTCCAGCTTCCTGCACACCAGACAGTGGCTTGGCTGTTTTAGTTTTATTTCATTGCTGTGGTGATAAAACACTCCCCAGCAATTATATAAAATAAAACATGGGGTTGTGTGTTCTATGAGATTTTACAAGACTCACCTCGGTGTTGGATACTTAAACCTCTGAAGCTTTGCTCTATGGGTTTATGTAGCATCCAACACCTCAGGTGTGTGTAAAATCTCGTAAAACACACAACCTCATGCATTATTCTATATATAAATCTCTTGAGTATTTTATCAGATGGATGTAGTTACATTTTGTTTGTTAACATCTAATAGTTTTCAGTTTGTTGTTTGCACTGACTGTAATGTTTCCCATTTTGTTTTTAAATTATAAAAATTTTAAATACAAAAAAAAAGAAAGAAAAGGAAATATACCTTAGGAGGGAAACAACAGACAGAAACTAAGGTTGAGAGCAATCGAGGAGTACTCATATCTGATGATTTAAAGATAACCAGGCAATGTGAAGAGACAGCACAGAAAGCTAATGGCGTCTTTGGATAGGGGTAGGGGTATCACAAGTAGAAAAATCAAGGTTATAATCCCAATGTACAGGTCCTTGGTGAGGCCACACCGAAAGTATTGCATCCAGTTCTTGGAGACCACACCTCAAGAAAGACAGAAATCATCTGGAGGTCATTCAGATGAGAGCTATGAAGATGATTTACAGACATCATTAAGAACCCTATGAGTCAAGACTCAACCATCTCAAGATGTACTCACTGGAAATGAAGAGGGACAGGGGGGCATATGATTGAGACATTCAAATACCTCAAAGGAATTAACTCAGTACAAACTCAGGATCTTTTCAGAGAAAGCTTATTTGCACGAACAAGGGGGCACAACATGCGCCTACAGGGAGGTAGATTCAAAACCAACATCTAGAAGTTTTTCTTTATCGAAAGGGAGGCGAAGCCTTGGAACAGTCTGCCCCCAGAAGTCATGGCAGCAAAGACTATGAAAGAATTAAGGCTAGCATGGTATAGGCACTGTGGAAACCTAGAAAGAAAAAAAGACTGGGTAGGAGTAGCCCACACGGAAAGATCATACGGTCCCAATCTGCTGGCGCTTTCTTATGTTCTTATTGTAATTTGGAACCAAAATGTCAATTTCAGGGTACTGTAAAGCTGTTTAATAAAATCCACATTATTATTTCCCAATCCTGATATTTGTTACATGTTTAAATATAGTTTGTCAATATCGGGTAATAGTCAAAATATACCTGTTATCCAATTCTTTTTGCTGACTTTCTCTTTTTCTGTAATTAATAGAAAGTGTTAGCTAGCATCAAGTTTTATTATTGTCAATTGTCTAAAAAACACAGTTACTGTGTCTTTAAATTTTTTACATTACACGTGTACAGTTTAAGTTTTTAAATGTCTTTTCTCTTTCATGCTTTCATTTTATATGCTATAGCATAGTATTTATAAAACAGTAAATAGTGAAATGTGGTACTGTATTTTTCCTTGTGGCAGATGCATGGTATTCAGACATACAGTACCTCACAAAAGGAATTTATTAAGCATCTTCGCACTTGTAAAGAACATAAAATCAAATCCCATATCAATTGTAATACCATAGGGGTGGTATGTGTTATACAATGTCCCTGTGACTGCCTGTACATACGTAAGACCCTGAGAGAATAAAAAACTCATATATCTGAACACAAAAGTAACATTAGATTACAAGATGAAAAATCACCATTAGTTAGACACCAGAGGGAGAGGGGGGCATACTGCAGTTCAGGTCCAGTTCCTGGGCTTAGAGCATGTTCCTGAACCACAAGAGGTGGAGACTACAAAAAATGGTTGAAAGAAAAAAAAATTTGGTGGATATGTGAAATGGGCACCCTCCTTGAAAATTGGGGTCTTAACAAGGAAGCAAATAGGTAAGCTTGCTATTAATTCAATTACATGCATTCAGCAGAAGTCTGAGTTTGATTGTTTATACTTATATAAGGAATAATTTATTCTGCCTCATAAATTATTATTACCATTTGAAATATCCAAATCTAACCTCATTTTAAAAACATGATTCGCGCACAATCAAAAGGTCAAAGCTTGACATCCCATGGCAGCATAAAAAAAGGAGGAGCTCAAAAAACTCTAAAACCGGATTAGACATGTATGTCACTAGTAAAGTAGAATGACATATCTAAAGAAGAAACAAGATTATGTAAGCAATAAGACAAACCGAGGTGTATATAAAACATATTTTACCATACGGCCAGGGGCGTGGTGATGCATGGGCCACAGGCCAAGTGACTTCAGTCACTGGATGTGCAGTAAAATATGTGGCTTATTGTGCTTATAAAATGGTGTCCTTTCTTTTACTTTTTACAGTTGGGAAAAGCATGTTTATATGTAGAAACAATAGATTTATCTGTGTGCATTTATGATAAAATAGTCGTTCCGCCCACTGCAAGTGATGTCATAGATGATGTCATTGTATTACTGCTGGACAAAGTTTGTCCTTTGCTGGCATCAAGATTCAAGATATGGAATGTTTATCATGGAATGTTTACTGAGAAATACACAGATTCAAAATTCTGCTCAGTTCTACTAACAGAATGTTTTTCTCCTAATGTACTGTATATATACACACACATGCACACACACACCAAATGCAGCTATTACAGCCAGAGACTCAATTACCACACTGTCAGGGCAAGCAGAAGAGATTTCCATGATGAGCAGGTAAAGACAGAAGGAGGATTTTTCATTGTCAGCAAAGAAAGATTTGTAGTGAAAACTATAAACAATACTTAAAGAGCTGCTGACCCCTCAAAGAAAACTTAAAAAAAACAAATGATAGGTACAATTCTGCCGACATTCCATTTATATTTTATATATTTCTCCTCCCTGTTATGCATTACTAAGGAATTTTGAATGAATATATGATCTTTATCCTTTAGAGTTCATTTAGAGTCCATCTGCCTCTATAGCTTATTCTGTAGTTCAAGTCATAATCCTCTGTTGCAAATAGAGGGGTTGTTTTGACTGAATGCTGAGAATTACACTTGTTGCAAACCAGTCTCACAGTAATGTTGCTGACAAAACAGAATACTATTCTGTAGCATATAGAATGAAAGCATGAAAGAGAAAAGACATTTAAAAATGTAAACTGTAAATGTGTAAAGTCAAAAATTTAAAGACACGGTGACTGAGTTTTCTGGACAATTGACAATAATAAAACTTGATGCTAGCTAACACTTTCTATTAATTGCAGAAAAAGAGAAAGATAAAAAAAAGGATTGGATAACAGGTATATATTGACTATAACCCTATATTGGCAAACTGTATTTAAACTTGTAACAAATATCAGAATTGGGAGATAATAATGTGAATTTTATTAAACAACTTTATGGTGTTCTGAAGTGGACGTTTTGGTTCCAAGTTACAAAACTGTTAATATTAAAACTGAATAAGTTATGACATGATATTCTTAATAATAAACTATAAATATTAATAAATCAGCATACATGTTTAGAAAAGCAAACATCTGCATATCTTTTATAGACAAGGTTTTAACCAAAGAAGCGTGCAAATGGAGCAGGCAGCAGGAACCCACAGGCTTCTGAAAGTGACTGGCAGTACCACATATACTATTCTGAATACAGGAGGCTGATCAAAGTATGTTGGACAAATATAAATTCACGAATGTATATATTTTCCAACAATACCTATGGAAGAATTACTTGTATGTAAATTCTAAGAAAAAAACATTACACAATATGTAGATCCAATTATAGAACACTAATTGTAATATTAAAAAACGTATGATTTGTAAAAAAAACATTTATCTTTTAATTTATAGTCCCCCTGAAGAAGCCAAATAGATGACACATTGTGGCTGGCCAATACATATGAAAAATAAAGACTGTTGTTCTTAAATGACTTTCTGTGTACAGTACCACTTTTTGGCACTAGTGCAGCCACCCATTTTCTTTGTGTGATGCCTCAGACCCAGCAAAAAAACAGGGAGAAGAGGCTGTTCAACAGAATCTACCTCTTACCAGAGAATAAACAAACATCCTGCGTACTCCTCCAAAAGTGAGTCTACAAATTGGGGTACTGAGCCATTGCACAACCATACCTTCCAATTGATCCATGTCTCTCAGGGACCACACAGACAGAAAAACAGAGGAAATGGTCAAAAAGGCCCACAGGATGCTGGCCATGATTGCCAAAGTGGCTACAGCTTTAATATATACCATGTGAGGGGTCCTTAGGTGGCTGGAAGCAGTAACTATAATGCCACCTATGGAGAATGAACACAATCTAGCTATGGACTATGCCCTCCAGGCAACTAAATAATTTGATGCTTCAGCAGATGCCTTTCAAACATCTACCAGGGCTGCAGCCACCATTAACAGAATCAGGAGAATCCTATGGCCAAGCAAATGATTGTGGGAGGGGTAGGCAGCCTCCATTTCATCAGTATAGACCTCTTAGCTTCCATGATTGTCACCAACACCCAGGCCTTAGAGGACGCAGACAGAGGGCCTAGGGTAGAGACATCCCACAGCACCATGGTGGGTTGCCGACAATTTTAGAGCAGTCCTCCAACACCTGCTGCCAAAACCCCTGAACTGCTGGGCATGTCCATAGAATATGGAGTAAATGGGCAGGGTAGGCGTTGCACCTCCTGCACTTATCATGTTTCATAATGTTCAATTTATGAAGCATTACAGGTGTCTTATACCACCTGAGAAGAATTTTAAACTGAATCAGTTGACTTTTGGCATCCTCATATGCCAAGTGGGCAGCTTTCAAGCAGTCACTCTATTGCTGCTGGGAAAGGGGGCATCGAAGTTCAGCTTCCCAGGCTGTTCAGCTGATCAGTGCAGTGTTGGGTTGGGCATCCTTATCACCTTGTACAAAGTTCCCACCAAGCCTCTACCCTTGCTGGGCTCATGAAGGGTGGCCAGGCATTTCCACCTCCCTGTACCCACTGGAGCCATCAAAAGAGATGCAGTTGCACTGCATCACCTGGAGAATTGTAGGGATGGACCATTCTGGGTTAGACAGGGTAAGCAACATATTGTCTATATAGGCACTCACCAGGAAACAATGCTCTTTCACTGGGATCCCAGTAATGTCTGGGGTATTCAGAAGCTTCCATATCAGGGGGTCCAGAGCCAAGATAAAAAGGAGGGGGGAGAGACGGCAGCCTTGTCTAGTGCCCCCTGTAAAGGAAAGGGTTGGGATACATCTCGGTTGGTTACAATTTTCGCTGTGGGCAAGTGATAAAGAGTAGAGACCCAGGAGCAAAACCCTGGCCCAAACCTGTAAAGAGATAACACCACACAGAGATATCCCCACTCTAAAGAATCAAAAGCCTTGTCAAAATCTATGGCCAAAGCTGCCATAGGTGTGTCCAAGTGCAAGGCTAACCATTTTAAGTTAAGGACTAATCGAAGATTGTCTGCCCCCAACTTTCTCTTAGAAAAACCAGCCTGTGAGGGGTGTATTACAGTTGGTAAGAATGGGGTGAGCCTATTTGACAGGACTTTTGCAAGCAGTTTGGTATCCACCAACAGCAAAGAAATGGGCTGATAATTGGCACAATCCATTGCATCAGAGGATTTCTTAGGAATTAAGGTCACCAGAGCCTCCCGCATAGTAGGAGGGAGAGCTGTGGATGCCTGGGCTTCTTGCAGAACCTGTAGGAGTGGAACAGTGATTTCTGTTGTAGGAGTTGATATAATTTCACTCTCATTTCATCTGGGCCTGGTGCTTTTCTTTTGGCCAGCTGGAACAATGCAGAGTGGAGTTCCTCCGCAGTAACTGGGGTATCTAGGGCCACACTTTGCTCCTGAGAAAGTTTAGGGAGAGAGACACCCTCACTCAGCTTAGATAGCCGGTTGGCGAGCTCCGTGTTTGATAATTGGGCTTTAGATTGGTAGAGCTCCTGAAAAAAGATCTGCATTACTTCATTAATGGCCTTGGGTGTAGATACTACTTTGCCCTGCGGATTTTTAAGAGCAAGGATTCTTGAGGATGCTTGCTGCTTGTGAAGGTAGTATGCAAGGAATTTGCACCCCTTGTCCCCTCCCTCCCAGGATTTGTGTTTGGCTTGGATTAACTGCCAAGCAGTCTTCTCATTTAGCAAGGTGTTTAGTTGGTATTTTTTGCCAGTGATACTGGACAGGAGAGGGGGAATTAAGCGGATCTTGAGATTTTACTTTAAACTGTCTCTCCAGAATCGCAAGTTCTGTCTGCAATGAGAAAATGGTCTTTGTTCTGGCCTTGTTCTTGGCAGCCGTGAAGGATATATTTCTTCCTCACAAGACAGCTTTAAATGCCTCCCAAACTACCGAGGCCATAGTTTCTCCGGGGGGAGGGTTAAGAGCGAAATAATTTTCAGCTTCCTTTTTAATATACACTTAAAAGGTTTTGCCTTGCAGCAGGGATGGATTGCATCTCCATCTTGTGGTGGAAGTACCCTGACCCGGTGGGGAGTACAAGATAGAGACTGGTGCATGGCCTGAAAACAATATGCTGCCTATAGAGGCATCAATTACCCCCCGGCTCTGCTGCATAATTTTTGAGCCAGAAGTCCAGTCTGCTATGCGTATGATGTACTGCTGAGTAAAAAGAATAGTCTCGCCCCTGTGGATTGGCCCTCCTCCAGGAGTCACAGAGACTCCATTCTGTCATCAAGTTGGTAAGACTGGCTAAACGCCTTGGGATGGGCTTGTGGGGTGGGTAGGGACTTATCAAGAAAAATGTTTAGGACTAAGTTGTGATCCCCTCCAAATAGAATAGAGACATCAGAAAAGCCACTCGTCAAGTCCGAGAAGGCTTGGCTGAGGTCTGAGTATACCTCCCCCACATCCGTGTTGTGGCCATATACATTGGCCATCAGTAGTCTGCCTCCTGGATATGATATCCGAGTTGCTGTCTAATGCCCTTGTGAGTTTGAGCGCTTAACCTCTACTACCCATGGTATGGATTTCCTTAGTAAAATTGCCACTCCCCTGGATTTGGTAGTGGCACAATTGGAAATCACCGTCCCCACCCAGAGCTTCTTCAGCCATTGTACTGGCCGGCTGGTAAGGTGTGTCTCCTGAAGAAGGGCTACATCAGCCCCCATAGAGTTCAGGTATTGTAGAACCTTAGTTCTTTTAGCTGGATGATTAAGTCCCTTAACATTCCAGCAGACGCACCTCCAGCCGTGACCTCACAAGGGTTTTGCAGCCGCTGTCATACCTCCAGAGATCAGTGAAAAGTAAGACAGGTTGGGTACTCACCCTGATGTCTCCCTGGGGGCATCTGGCAGAGTGGAATGGAGTGAGGGGTAAAAGACAGTACCTGTCTGATGTCTATACAACGAGTAGTAACTGCGATAGCAATATAGGAGAATAACGAGTGTGAGCAGTTGTTGTTCCACATGAGTACCACCTGGGTGGAAACAGAGTAAAGAGAAAACACACACACAAGCTCTATTATATGTATAACAATCTTAAGGTTGCAGTACTCAGAACTATAACAGTGAAACCAAGGCTCTTATTAGAGCACTCTAAAACGCAAAAGTTACTGATGTTGAAGTAAACGTGTGAAAGAAGCCACCCAAAAAGAGGGTGCCTCGCGCCACACTGCTTCAAACACCAGAGATATAAAGGGAAAGGTTACACCAATATAAGAGTAACCTGTCCCATCCTGGCATTGTGGATCTCTATGGTTATTTGGGATCCAGAGGGTCCAGGTGAAAAAGAAAAGCCTACCCTAATGGTAGGGCAAACACCATTTGCCTATCCACTGGGAAGGGAAAAGAGGAGGGGGGTCCTGGAGGAAAAAAGGGGGAGGGGCCCCTGACCACTATGCAGCCTGGGGAGGCCTGAGGCTAATACTAGCTTGTCGATGCCTTAGGAGTTTTAAGGGAAACCATCCAAAAGGAGTACTGCCAGGGAAGGCAAGAGGCATATACATAGCCTGCCCCTCAGTCATTTGACAAGGGGGCCCGGCATTCGGGTCAAAAACTGCCTGCCTGGATCTTTATGCCTCTGCATAGTGAACCAACAGATGTCCAAGGCCTGAGAATTATTGAAAAGGGATAAGGAATGTGCATGGGGAGTTTTGAAAAGAAATAAGGAATGCCCACGGGGGGGGGGTGTCTACACCACGCTACACCCCTGAATCTGTAAATAGCTTCACCCGGAATGGAGGGGGGGTGGAGAAGTGCAACAGTGAGATTAGGTATCTGCGTGTGCTGCCCCATTTCCCTCATATCCTACTCAGTGGGAATAAAAAAGAGAGTCACAAGTTAATTCAGCCAGGAAAACCAAAAGTCCGTTCAGCCTTCTGCTCCCGGTGACAAGGGTTGGTCTTTGGACATAGGAGTGGAGATGCTAAAGGGCGAGTTAAGCGCCTCCGCATAAGATTTAGTCCCAGGCTTCAGGAGGCCAGCCTCTGCAGCAGCTTCTTGCTCACTATCTTCTACTTCAGCAGCCCAGTCCAAAACTTCCATGCCATCTGTGGATTCCTCAACACCCTCCATCCATGAAGTTGAAGCTGTTTTTATTGCAGCTGCCTCGGTGTCCACTCTGGGGAGTTTGGCAGGAGGGAAAGCTTCCACATTGCCTGAAGCTAGCTGATGAGGGCTTCTAGCCTGTTGTCATTATCGACCTGATGATGGCAAAATTGCTTGCTCAGGTTGCCCCTTGTTATCATCGCTTCTGTCTGGGTGTACACCTCCACTTGGAGGATAGATCGCATTGGGGCATTTTTCTGCCTGTTGCGATACAGATGGAAGAAATGAGGGGGTCTCCTTTGTGACAGTGCCTGACCGATCGAGATTACTTCCTCCCTGGGATCTATGTCCCATTCTGTCTGATCCCTTTAGCGAATGATCTCTCGGGGTCCAGAGGCGTCTAGGAAGTGTAGATCTTGGTAGCAGGCCTGGATTGTTTACCCAGGCCTCTGCTTCCCTGGGCAATTCAGCCAGGAATGTTCTGCCATCCTTAGACAGCTGCAGGGCAGTCAGCCTCCTAAATCTGTACTGGAAGGAGTTAGCGGCCAGACTCTTCTTCAATGGCCCATATGCTTTCCTCTTCATTGCTACCTCCTGCAAGAAGTCCTGGTAAAAGGAAATTATGTTGCCTTTCCAGGTGATCTCCCCTAACTCCCTGGTAGCCCTCGGAAGCTTTTCATTGACCGAGTACTTTAATAAGTATGCTATAATCATTCTGGGTCCATTTGCACCATCAGGACTGCCAACTACACGATGTGCTCTCTGCATCCCCACAGGTTCCTTCCACCTCTCACCTAGGAGCTGTGGCAACCAGTCATTCAGAAACCTCTCCATATTTGGCCCCTCAGCCCCCTTCGGCACCCCCAGGATCCAGATGTTATTTCTCCTGCTCCTATTTTCTTGGTCCTCTGCTCTTTGCCACAGTCTGGAGAGTTTATCTTCATGATCTTTAAGCCTTTGTAGCACCATGAGATGCTGTCTCTCCAACTCCTCTGTACACTGGTCGAGTAACGTTTTGGTGATCTTCCAGTTTGCGGACATCAGCAACATTTCCAGTCACGGTTGCCCTTCGGCTGTCCCCTTTCACCTGGAGCACCTCTAACATTTTGGTGATATTGGCTAATGCCCCTCCGACTTGGGTTTGTTCCTGTGAGGGCAGTGGGAGTTGAGTAGACTGCCCCATTGCAGTGTCTCCTGAGGCATCCATCTTTAGTACTGTGACCCCAGTGCTTAGAAGACCCCAAATGATCCTTTTCAGCAGCTTACCGAGCTGATCAAGGGGATCCAATGTACCCGACCCTTACCCCGCTAGTCCCAACAGGCGATGTAAATTTACAGTGCTGCCGCTCCTGCGCTCTGGCCTATGCAGCCTATCTCCTCATACCACTCTGAGCTACTCGTGATTGGTTTTCATTACGCTGACGTGGTTTCTCGTGATTAAACAACTGCGCTAGCCTCAGTAGGGGTAAAACTGGGATCCCCAGTGAATATTTATAAAATTCAATCTGGCATTCTGGTGAATCAGCAGGAAAATAGTGCCAGGTCAGGACAGAGCAGAGAGATCATGCAGCCATCACGCCAGGGTCCAAGCCATGCCCCCTTAATGGGGGAATTTATTATGATTATGACACAGGTCAGGGCTTCAGGAGAGGGACCACTAGACTATCAGAGAATCAGGGAAATATATATTATTATGACATGGATCTGGGCTCAGGTAAATTTTGACTGTACTGCTCCTTTAAGGGCTCAAGTGACAGACACCAGAGGGGACACATCAGTCTTACGTTCTATAAACTTGTATGCCTGAAGTCAGATTCTTTGGGTAGTTGTAGTACAGGGGTTAGCAATGGAGCATGCCCACCCTAGTGTGAGGCTTGGGTGCAGCAGGTCCTCCAATAGGCATTTCCTTAGCCCCTCTCCTTCTTCTAAGTGCCTCCATAAGGGTCTCCCTTCTCCCTCCTGCACATTTAGAAATGCCTGCTAAGCTGCCCAGCAGCACTATATACAGTGCTTACAAGGACCAGACCCCACCTAACCAACTGTATGGGTTCCTTTAGAGTCGATATCTTTATGCAAGCTGGTTTTCCCTTCCACGAGAATATGTGCAGCATATTATTTGTTTGTTTAATGAATTTTAGAGGTATTCTTATTGGAAAGGTCTGCAGTACATAAAGTAGTTTTGGAAAGACACATTTTTACTGTGTTACTCACCGTATCAGCTAGTGTGGCAATGCTGCCCACATTCTGCAGTCTGCCTTCAAGTTTCTTAAAGAGTTAGTGTACTGCTTGCAATTAATAGTAATTTTCAGATGCAGTCAGCTATCACTTCTAGTATCTGAAGTATTTTTTTATTTTCTGTTTGCTAATTAGAAGATTTTCCACCTGGCAGAACTTGGTGGGGGTGGAGCAGCACTCTGTATGGAGGAAAAAAAAGTTAGTTCTGTTCCTCCCACTAAGTCATCAAAAATTACACCAAACACCTTGTGGCACCACAATCATTGCAGCCTGAGCAGTGACTTTCACATGCTACCAATCAAAATGCAGGAAATTGTGACATCCCTAGTAACCAGGGAGAGCCAGTCCCTGCTGATTCATGTGAAAGTGAAACCTGGCAGTGAGAAATGGTTCTCATTGGTTACTAGTGATGTCATAGACAGTGTGGTTTCAGTGTTGATGTAATGGGAGGAACAGAACTGACTTTTTTTTCCTCCAGACAGAGTGCTGCTCCACACATCACCCCAGTACTGCCAGGTGGAAAATCTTGTAATTAACAAACAGAAAAGAATAAATACTTGAGATATAAGAAGTGATAACTGACTACATCTGAAAGTTACAATTAATTGCAGACAGTTTCCAGGCAGTACACTAGCTCTTTAAAAGACATGGTAAGTTAACCTCATACTGTAGGTCTGGCAATGTTTTTTTTTTCCCTCTGTGTTTATCTTCCTATCGCACAGTGACCCCATTCTTCAGGATCTCAATGTGGACCTGCCTTGGAACCTTCTCCAGATCATCCTCGCATATGGGAGCCACACTCTTTGGACCCTAGATGACCAGATTACCCCCCGGTGGGGTGGAGGAGCCCCAGATCTCCCCCTGACTATGATTCAAGTGTGCGCCTTGCTCTGGACTTACCGGAGCCTCTGAGTACCATCCTCTAAAATACGTCTACTGGCACCACCGTGCGATCTTCCTTTTTCTCTCTTTCTCCCCACCCTCTAGACACCAGCATGCAATGCGGGTCAAGGAGCTAGGAGACATGCTGAGACATGCCTCCCGCTCCAGCCCCCTGCTGGCATCTGATGTTCACTCCTGCTACTCCCTTAACCGCACCTTCCATCCAAGCTCCCCAAGATGGTGGTATCACGGTGGGAGCTCGCAGGTTCCCCCCCAGGAGAAGGAGGGCAGCCATTGGGTGCTCCATCCTTCTCCACCCCTGCTGACCCCAATGACCCATGCCGTGCTCGAACATGGGTCGCTGGCCTGGAGCGAGGTAAGGCATCCAGCGCCTCAGCCCTCAGCACCACTGGGCCAGTTGGCAATGGTTTTGGTGAGGTAAATACCAAGGTACATGAGGATGTCAACTTCCTTAGGTACTTCAATGCTGCTGTTTTTGTTTTCCTTTTATTACATATTGCCTTTATTCATTACTGTCAAATTTTGACTTGCACCACACAAATCCTGTAAAGTACTCTTGGATAGGATGTGTATGAAAAACAGTAGAAGATCAGTCATGCAAGGTTAAAAACTGTCAGTGGCACATTGGCAAAATGTTGGCAGAATTTGCATTGAGCTACTAAAATGTTCCTTAAGTAGCCTGGCTGGCAAATATTGAAGGAAGTAACCATTTAAATAAGTACACATCAGTAGAACTAGTCAAATGTTGTCTGGTCCACCAGCGCAGTCCCAAGGCATCTGTCTGCAGTGCCAATATCTCAGGTTTGGGGACAGACTTGGGAGTTGGATGGCTGGCTGGGGGAGAAGCATTGAGCATCCCAGGAACTGCTCTCCTTCTCTGGGGGAAGGGGGAAAGAGTATCCAGAACTATGCGGACCTCTGGCGGAGGCTGGGGTAGAGTCATGGCAGGCACCACATGCTTGGGGGTGGGGTGGGGTGGATGCTGGTATAATTTCATTTCCCAGCCCCCAGGAAAAATCAGCAAAAATAACATGCTGGCTGCTAATGACAGCCCCCACTTCCACCGTCGCTCCTGATGCAGACAAATGTCCACCGCGGGGTCCCACTCCCTTGACCCCACCCTGTGGGGCAAGCCAGGGCTTAGACAGCCATATTTCCTGGGAAGGGGTGCCTGCCTGGTGGCCCCACCCAAGAGGGCAAGCCCGGGGTTGAGGGGGGTGGCGAGCGGATCGGGAGACCAGATCCTCCAGTAGGGGGGAAAAAAAGCCAGGATAAAAAAAGAACTAGTCAAATGTCTGTGTGGAGAGGGGATTTTCTTATTCAATAGCCTGATGACTAGAGACTGCAAAACTTAATTTCGACCTCTGCATTGTTTAAGGTAGAAGTTTAAAACCCAACAGTATTTTGGCTGACACCTGAACTTTTTTGCCAAATGACAAAATTGTTACACAAACCTAAATAAATAAAAAAAAATCATTGAACTTTGGTTTGTGCCCTATAGAACTGCTGCAAAAATGTGGCTACTTGAGCAATTTAGCGGATGCTAAATACAGAAATGCTTAGCAAAATGCAGTGTGGCTAGTGGCATCAATACTGCAAAGTACTTTGCACTGTACTGTACACTCCATTTAAGGTGACAACTGTGATAAAATGAATGTCTTCATCAGTGGCATTGCAGAGGGACTGGAAGGAAAAGTATGCCTTTTTGCAGATGACACAAAGATCTGCAACAGGGTTGATACACAAGGAGGCGTGGAAAGGATGAAAAGGGACTTGGCAAGGTTGGAGGAATGGTCAGACGTATTGCAGCTAGGATTCAATGCAAAAAAGTGCAAAATAATGCACCTGGGAAACAAGAACCCAGGGGAAGAATACACAATGGGTGGGAGGTAGTAACAACAACAAAACAAGAAAGGGACCGGGGGTAATCATTTCAGATGACCTTAAGGTTAGCAAACAATGTGAGAAGGCAGTAGAGAGGGCCAGGGGTATACTGGGATGTATAGGAGAGGCATCAGCAGCAGAAAACAGGAAGTTGTTATCCTCTGTACAGACAGTTGGTGAGACCCCATCTGGAATACTGTGTCCAGTTCTAGAGCCCCATCTCCATAAGGACATAGACAGGATAGAGGCAGTCCAGAGGAGGGCAACTAAATGGTGCAGGGTCTGCAAGAGAAGCCGTATGAGGAGAGACTAAAGGAGTTTAATATGTATACCCTTGAGGAAAGAAGGAGAGGGGGGACATGATAGAAACTTTCAAGTACTTCAAGGGAATCAACAAAGTCCAAGAGGGTAGCATCTTTCAGAAAAAGAGACTTGCAAGAACAAGGGGACACAATTTAAAGATAGAAGGAGGGCGGTTCAGGGGCAATGTGAGCATGTATTATTTCACAGAGAGGGTAGTTGATGCATGGAACAGCCTTTCTGAGGAAGTTGTGGGGTCTAAAACTGTGGGAGAATTCAAGAATGCATGGGACAGACATAAGGCAATTCTTGTGGGGGGCAGGAAGATATAGGCTGTTGGTTAACTAGGATCTGTGGCCTATCCTGTAGGTAGGGAAATGGGCAGACTAGATGGGCCTAGCAGTCCTTATCTGCCGTCAAAGTCTATGTTTCTATGTTTCTATGTGTTGAATGTCATTTTGGTGCTAGTACATTTTATTTATAAAACAAGTCATATGAATTCTTTCATCTGTAACTTGCTTTGTGTTGCATTAATATTTTTTAAACACCTCCAAAGGAACCCTTTTTCAGGGCACCTGGCATGTGAGAATAGAAGAATTAAAGAATTGTAGAACATGAGATTGCATCCAACCAACTGAAGCACTCCTTTTACCTGTGCATGGTACATTCGGATTTTGTAAAGCATGTGTCACATACAGGTGCCCTAAAAACAAGCTTGTTCGGGGATGATCTTAAAATGTCTACTTGGATCAATAATATAAACTGCAGCAACCACTCTTATGGTTGTAAAAGTAGCTTTACTTACATTCTTAGGGTATTAGAACTGGTTAACATACCCAGAGAATGCATGCAAAACCTCTTTTACAAATGTAACTTAAGAGTGTCTCACCTGCAAGGAGAAGGTGCTGTCTGATTGTTGGAAAGCACTCCGTCACTTTATAACAGCATTTATGAATTGCTTCCAGCACCTACACCTTCCACTTTTTCCTGATAACATGGTTATTTTTTTCAGATATAAATAATGAATCAAAATATGTACATTTAAAAAAAACGGAAAAGCATTACAGCAAATAATCTAATGTTACTTTTTCTTGGTTAATTACAGCAACATCTTAAGTTCCAGTCCCCAGTTTTAAAGGGATAATTTCTTAAAATAAGCAAGAACATCAATACTGAAGGACTTTGAACCACTTCAGGAGACTAGAAATTAGGAGCTGTGGAGAACTGCAACTACAATATAATTTCTTCACTTCCTCGTGAATCTTAATTAAAACTGAAACCTTTTCTTTGTTATCCTAACCTCACCAATGCTTCATTTATCTACCTTTATCAGGCAGCAGATGCTGAAATTAACATAACTTTTCCCAACTAAAAATCACATATTTCCCTAAGGATATCTCAGTGATACACCACTCAAGATCGCACCACAGGGGCGGGGGTGTAGCCATTTGTTTTAAGACAGAACTGGGCCTTGTAGGTATGCCAGTTGAGGAATCCAGCTTCTTTTGAGTGTACTGTTGTTGCAGGTGTAGGTTGTAGGATCACTCTCATCTACCGTCCACCAAGGGGTGAGAAATGGTTCCTTCAGGAAGTAGCAGACTTCATGGTCGACATGGCATTTGAGTCACCCAGGTTGATGATCCTGGGTAACTTTAACACCTGGGACGACGATGAACTCTCGCAGTTCGGCCAGGACTTCCTCCAGCTGATAACATCACTGGGCTTTACAAAGGTTGTTGCCTCTGCAACTCATAAGTTCGGCCACTCACTTGACCTGGTTTTCCTCCTGGGCATCGAACCTTACGATCTGGTGGTGGAACCAGTCAGATGGTCATATCACCACACTATAATGTTCAGTTTCCAGGCTCCCCCCCTTATAGGCCTGCCCCTATGGAGATGGTCAGATACCACCGTTTGTGGGATCTGAGCCCTGATGGTTTACTGGCAGTATTAGACCTATCGGGATTTCCAGGGGCAAGCAAGAGCCCAGAGAACCTAGTTCAGGCCTATAATAAAGCAGTTACTGGGGCTCTGGACTCTATCACTCCATTCTGTGTTCATCCTCTCTCTTTCCGCCCTCAGTCATCATGGCTTGATGGGACTTTGAGGGAGTTGCAATGAGTAGGATGAAGGTTAGAGCATGCTGGTGGAAATCCGCCCTGGAGGCTGACCACCTTAGATTGATAGAACATTATTTAGTCTATCAATCAGCAATCACTCATAAGAAGGCAGAGTTCCTGTCCTGGGAGATTGCTGCCACTCAGAATCGACCGGTTCAGCTCTTTCAAACCATGGACAGGTTGTGCAATCCAACCTGTCTGCAGGTTCAAAGAACCTTTTCACAAATTGAGTGTGATGCACTTGCTAATTTCTTTATGGATAACGTGGCCAGCATCAGGGCTGAGATCCTGCCGGCTCACTCTGTGGGAGCTGATGGTGGTCGTTGTTCAGTCACTCCTCTTCAGTTTGCCTGGAGCTCTTTCGGCCAGCTGGAAATTGTGGATATCATGCAGATTGCCCAGGGTATACTCCCAACATGCTGTAGTTTGGACCCAGGCCCAACTCCCCTGATTATGGGGTGTTCTGACATCATTGACCCTGTCCTTGCAAAGACAGTTTGGTGTTCCCTAGAGTCAGGTGAGTTTCCTAGCTTCTTGAAGGAAGCAGTGATGACACCACTCCTGAAGAAGGCTGCTCTGGACCCAAATTGCTTTGCTAACTACAGACCTATCTCAAACCTTACCATTGTAGGAAAGGTGATTGAGAAAGTTGTTGTGCTACAGCTGGAGAACCACCTTACCATCCACAATATCTATGAACCCCGCCAGTCAGGTTTTCGTAAGAGGCATAGTACCGAGACTGCTCTAGTTTGGGTGCTCAATGATCTCCTGATGGTGAGGGATCAGAAGCACTGTTCTATCTTGGTACTGTTTGATCTCTCTTCAGCCTTTGACACCGTGGACCATGAGGTGCTTCTCGGGTGCCTGAGGGTCATCTGTGGCCTGTCTGGCACAGTTTTAGATGGTTTCAAACTTTCCTCACTGGCAGATCTCAGAGGGTGTCGTCAGGGATTTTTTTCCTCCAGCCCATTCTGTCTACCATGTGGGGTCCTTCAGGGGTTGGTGATGTCTCCCATGTTGTTCGCTGTGTATATGCTGCCCCTTAGAGACATTGTAAGACAGTATGTTCTGAGGTTTCACTGCTTTACTGATGATACCCAGCTCTACCTGTCTTTTGCCCCTGACCAGGTTAGTGCATGCTCGATCTTTAATACTCTCTCACAGAAATCCAGGACTGGATGAAATCCAGCTGGTTGAAATTGAACTCTAGAATGACTGAAGTGTTGGTGGTGGATCCAGGTCACCAGACAGAGGGGTTGGTGGCTGGATCACCTTCTGGACTTTGTCTCAGAGGTTTCCAGCTGCCTTCCTCTGAACAGGTGCGAAACCTGGGGGTGGTTCTTGATGACAGGTTGACGCTGTGTGTGCAGGTGTCGGCAGTCATCAAGTCATCATTTTACCATCTTAGGAAAATCACCAGGATCAAGCACCTTGTTTCATTAGGCAACCTTCTAATGTTGATCCATGCCTTTGTGGCCTCGTGCCTTGATTACTACAACTCCCTATACTTAAGGTTACCAGGGGTTGATATCTGCTGCTTGCAGCTAGTGCAGAATGCTGCGGTGCGTTGTTGATGGGGACTCCTCGTTCAAGTCACATCACACCAGTGCTGCGTGAACTACACTGGCTGCTGATTCAGTGGCTGATCACCTTCAAGGTCAGGCTTCTGACCTTTAAGGCCCTACATGAACTGGGCCCTGGCTATCTGCAAGAGCTTCTTCCGCCTTACTGCCCTGGATGACTACTCCACTCAGCTGATGAGGGGTTGTTAGAGATTCCCAGGGTATGTCTTAAATTATACAATGGGGTATGAAAATCCTTTAACCTCATTGGTCAAAACACATCATATGACCATGGTATATCCTGTAATAACCCACAGCTGAGAAACGGCATTCGTAAAAAACATACTTAAACACATTTAAAATCTATTTTACAGGTAGGTCCATTGTATAATTGCAATAAGGCACTCCTGGGTGTGGGTTACTGGGGAATTTACCCACTTCTTGTGTGGTTAAGTCACTCGGCTGTGCCTCGTGACACACCACACAAGACATGGGTAAATTCCCCAATAACCCACACCCTGTCATGCCTTATTGCTTAAACATCAGGGGCCTGTGCTTTTATGCATGTGGCCTCGGCCCTGTGGAATTCTCTGCCTTGTCAGATACGCAAGTGCACAACTGTGGAGAGTTTTAAAAGGGCCTTGAAGACCCATCTATGGCATCTTGCCTACCAGGACTAATTATATTTTGACGGCTATTTATTAATCTAATTTGTTATATGTGAACTTTATATTTTTTATTGGATTTTATTCTGTTTTTAAACCTGTACAGAGACTTGGTTATACAAAGGTGCTTAAAAAATAAAGTTATTATTATTATTAGTTATTATTCTCTGTCTGGTTGCACGAACAAATTTTCCTAGGAGACTTCGGACTTGATCACCCTGAACAGATTTGCAGTTCTTTGCCTGTCTTTGTCTCTCAGTTTCCCTTGCTGTCTGTTTTTCTCCCTTGCAGAACTGCTAATATAAAAATATGTGCAAATCAATATATAGAAATGAAACTGATATTGGTAATCCAAATTGTTTAGAAAATATATAGTGTTATTGTTGAAATGTATACCTTTATATTTTGAGATTATTGCAGAGGGCTGTTGTAAACCAGAGATTACATTTTAGGCCTTTTTGCAAAAGCTGTGGAAATTGAGCCTCAGAGAGCAAATGTGTTCCTGCCTTGCACCTGCCTGAAATATACAAGAACACTGTGGAAGAAACAGGATGTTTGCTAAGAACGGGGCTTGAAATGACTTATAAGAGAGCTGAGCTGCAATTTCTGGGAGATAAGAAAAAGGGACACAGAGACTTAAAGAACACTTTATTTTATTTTGCCTCTGTACATAGTTACTATGAACAAGTTTATTTTTTCTTATGTTACTGCTACTGTAAATAAATAATGTTGGTGAATTCTACAACTGCTACTAGTCTTCCCTATGCTTCCTGACCTGTGCCTCGATGACATATGGCTGCAATGAGTAGGGCAAGCAGACTGGATCTGGTTCAAGGAGCTCTGCTCCAGTTTTCAGTGCTCAGAACATCAAAGCTGCCACTGTTCTGGGGGTGCACTGTTTGAAGAGGGAGGTAGGGGAGTATGCCATGGTGTCCATTGACAAGGGATGTTCTCTCCCTATATTGTGCCCACTGTTGTCCACAGAAATAGTTTGTCCCATAAAAGAGGGGATTGGCAGTATCTGTATTCCCCAGGACCTGTGGGCAAATGCGGTTGCTTCAAGGGGATCCATGAAGTCATGTAAAACCCCAGTCTGTTCAACTTTAAATACTGCTGGATATGTCATACCATATTTAATCCCTTGTCTAAACAGGGCTTGGTGCAATGGCGTGAAAAGTGCTCTCATTTTATTCACATAGCTGAGTAGTCTTGATAGAGTGAGACTTTGTTCACATACCACATCAAATCCCTTCTTTCTCTAGCCCCGCTTAACATTTCCTTAACCGAAAACTACAGGGTCCAGGCTAGTTTGGGTCTGGGCTTCTTGCCAGACTTAGGGTGCAGTGTAAGGGTCCTATGGGCTCTTTAAATCTTCAATCATGTGTAAGCCCCCACCTCCTTGGAGGACTTACTATAGTGACCCTTTCCACTCATTTTTTTCTATATTTGGGCCTGGGTGGCTGGCCACCTGCTATTTAGGTGGAGTTTTGAGTGCAGTCAGGAGACCCTGCAGGAGAGAGACATGGTGCTACAGTGGGCCAGGGCTCTGGCACTGGTCTGAGATTTGGGCCATCAGCACCGCACAACAAAGAGTACCTTTGAAATTTCTATGATTTTTAGGTTCGCATGCGCGCATGCGCAAGGAAAGTTTTGGGAGAGTAGCACACTTGGAGGTGTGCCTCTCCCATCCAATGCACTGCTCCCTTGAGCAGGCGTGGTAGTCCTGCACCAATGGGTGCAGGAGCTCTGTATGACAGTGGTGTTCCTCTGCTTCAAATGAAAGCACCGCTGCCATACTGAGCACTGCTGTCACGCCGTTCCCCCATCACATCATGTGCTCCCCCCACGTGTGTCATGCTGCCCCCCCAAAGCTTTGGTGCCACGCTGGGAGCCCACCCAGCGTGGCAAGCGTTGTTTGCCAACGGTGGTGCCCAATCCCCCGTCAGCTCCATGGCCCCCCAAGCCATCCTGCTGCCACGCTGGGAGCCCACCCCAGCGTGGCAAAGTTCCCTTTCTTTTGCCGATGGGGGTGCCCAATCCTCCTTCAGCTTCTCTGCCCCCCCAGCCATCTTCTGCCACACTGGGAGCCCACCTCAGCATGGCAAATGTCCCACGTAGTCAGTTTTTTTTGTTAAAACCTGTAAAATAAAAACGGTCCCACGGCACATCTCCCAGCCCCCCTCCCACAACCCGCTCCCACCCACTGTGCACCCAGCCTCCCCACACACCACCCTCACCCCATACTTACCTCTGGACTCTGGCGCAATGATTTTCGGTGGACCGGGAACACGTCTGCACTCTTCAAAGGTGACCGCGAACTGAGGAAATGCCAGTAAGCTGTATAATGAGCTAGATAGGGGGGTTTCAACTTTATTGCATATCTCAGTCATTTTTTGGAATTTTTGCACCAAATTTTCAACATGAGATTTTTGGGACCCCCTTCTCATGAATGATGTCACTGTCATGGAGCTGTTCGAGCCTGAAGGGTGATTTCACAGGCACTGCACAGTCACTATGTAAAATCACCCTTTGGGCTCAAATAATGCCATGACAGTGACATCATTCATGAGAAGAGGTCCCAAAAACCCCATGTTGAAAATTTGGTGCAAAAATTCCAAAAAATAACTGTTTTACGAGCGTACGTTGTGCAGTTCCTACGCAGGCTCGTAAGTTCGTGTATTTTCAATATTTTCACTCCAGATTTTCAACATTGCCATTTTATCACACCTTCTTATGAGTTGTATAGCTGTCATTTTTCACATCTCACCCAAAATATGTTTCCGCCCATGTAGCACACAATGGCGCAGTCAGTGTGCGAAATCAATGTATGGAACAAATTAAGAAAACCACAGTGACACTGTTCATGAGCAGAGGTCTTAAAATGGCTATGTTGACAATTTGGTGAAAAAATTCCTAAAAATGACTGTTTTATGAGTCTGCGTTGTGCAGTTCCTACGCACGCTTGTATGTTTGCAAATTTTCAATATTCGCACTCCAGATTTTCAACATTGCCATTTTACTACACCTCCTCATGAGCAGTACAGCTGTCATTTTTCACATCCTGCCCAAAGTGTGTTTCTGCCCATGTAGTGCACAATAGCACAGTCGGTGTGTGAACTCAATGTATGGGACACATTAAGAAAATCACAGTGACACCGATCATGAGCAGAGGTCTTAAAATGGCTGTATTGAAAATTTGGTGAAAACATTCCTAAAATAACTGTTTTACCAGTTCATAGGCAGTTCCTACGCACGCCAGAAGTTTTGCTAAATTTCAATATTTTCACTCCAGATTTTCAATATTGCCATTTTACCACACCTCCGATATAGAGCAGTACAGCTGTCATTTTCACATCTTGCCCAAAACGTGTTTCCGCCCATGTAGCGCACAATGGCACAGTCGGTGTGCGAACTTAGTGTATGGGACACATTAAGAAAATCACAGTGTCACTGTTCATGAGCAGAGATCTATAAATGGCTATGTTGAAAATTTGGTGAAAAATTTCCTACCAATAACTGTTTTTCGAGCGTGCGTTGTGCAGTTCCTACGCACACTCGTAAGTTTGTGAATTTCCAATATTTTCACTCCAGATTTTCAACATTGCCATTTTACCACACCTCCTTATGAGCAGTACAGCTGTCATTTTCATCTTGCCCAAAATGTCTTTCCACCCATGTAGTGCATAATGGTCGATTGTCTTGGTAATGTATGGGACACAATAGAAAATCACAGTGACACTGATCATGTGCAGAGGTCTTAAAATGGCTGTGTTGAAATTTGGTAAAAAATTCCTAAAATTACTGTTTTACGAGTGTGCGTTGCACAGTTCCTACGCACGCTCGCAAGTTTGCGAATTTTCAATATTTCCACTCCAGAATTTCACCATTGCTATTTTACCACACCTCCTCATGAGCAGTACAGCTGTCATTTTTCACATCCTGCCCAAAATGTGTTTCCGCCCATGTAGCGCACAATGGCGCAGTCCGTGTGCAAAATCAATGTATGGCACACAGTAAGACAATCACAGTGACACTGTTCATTAGCAGAGGTTTTAAAATGCCAATGCTGACAATTTGGTGAAAAAATTCCTAGCAATGACTGTTTTACAAGCGTGCATTGCACAGTTCCCATGCATGCTCCTAGGTTTTCGAATTTTCAATATTTCCACTCCAGATTTTCAACATTGCCATTTTACCACACTTCCTTATGAGCAGTACAGCTGTCATTTTTCACATCCTGCCCAAAACGTGTTTCCGCCTATGTAGCGCACAATGGGGGTAACAAAAAGGTCATGCTGACAATTTATTGTGCAAATACCAGCAATCGCACAGGGCATTAGGGTAAAGCACCATACATGCCAAACAGCACTGCAAATACCTGCAAGCGAACGTTCGGCATTGACAAATGCTTGTTAGTTTTAAAGCTTACTTGTGAGATTCAGAAATTAAGTAGTTCTGACCTATGTTGTGCTGGAATAAAGGCACAGACATGTGATCATTTATTTTGTTATGTATTGGAGTCTGGTTACCAGGTGAGCCCTCTGAGATGAGAATCCCCCCCCCCGCCTTTTTTTAATTATGTCTGTTTCCCGTATCCATTTTAATAGTGATATTTACTGAAGAATGCTCTTGTATTCTATTGAATTTCAAAAAAAAGAATGCTCTTGTTTGTAATGATCAGACATTAAGACTTGTTTTGTCAAGGGTTAGAAAACAGCATACTGATCTTAAACAAGCATTTGTCAATGCCGAAAGTTCACTGTTGGGATTGCTGTTGTACATGTCTCCCATATTTTTCTGTGTATATTCCTCTGCCTTGCATTTTAAGGCATCACTCTCATCACAAATTTCTTATGTTCTTTCAGCACTGTCACTTCATTAGATGCTTGTCGGTCTGTACAGGGTGGGCGTTAGGGTTGGAAACCCTAACGCCCCAGATGTTTGTTGATATTTTTGCTCCAAATTTTCAACATGGGCTTTTTGGGACCCCACCTCATGAACAGTGGCAATATAATTTTGTTACTCAACCCCAAAAGGTGATTTCGCACAGCAAATGTGAAATTCAGTGCCACAGGTGGGAAAACACATTTTGGGCAAGATGTGAAAAATGACAGCTGTACTGTTCATGAGGAGGTGTGAAGAAATGGCAATGCTGAAAATCTAGGGTGAAAATATGAAAAAGTGGTGAAGTTACTAGTGGGTGTAGAAATTGTGCAACACACACTCTTAATTCAGTAATTTTTTTGAATGTTTTCACCAAATTTTCAACATGGCCTTTTTAGGACCTCTCCTCATAAACAGTGGCACTGGAATGTAGTTAATCAGTCCCAAAAGTTGATTTCACACAGCAACTGTGCCATTCTGTGCCACAGATGCAAAAACATATTTGGGGAAGGATGCTAAAAAATGACAGCTGTACTGTTCATAAAGGGGTGTGAAAAAATGGTAATGTTGGAAATTTGGAGTGAAAATCTTAAAAATTGATGATGTTACGAGCGTGCTTAGAAACTGTGCAATGGACTTTCATAACACAGTAATTTTGGGAATTTTTTCCACCAAATTTGCAACAACAGCTTTTTGGGACCCCACCTCATGAACAGTGGCACTGTTGTTTCATTAATTGGTCCTGAAAGGTGATTCCGTGCAGCAACCACAAAATCACCTTTCAAGACCAAGAAACAAAATGACAGTGACTGTGTTCACGAGGTGGGGTCCCAAGAACTCAATGCTGAAAATTTGGGACCAACACTCCAAAAAGTGGCTGAGATATCAGAGAGTGGTGTCGGGGATAAATTCTTCCCACCCAGTCTCTCTGTCATGTGGGGTTCCCCAGGACTCGATGTTGTCCCCCATGTTGTTCGCAGTGTATCTGCTGCCCCTCGGGGACATTGTAAGAAGGTATGGGCTGAGGTTTCACTGCTATGCAGATGATACCCTGCTCTACCTATTTTTTGCACCCGACCAGGATAGAGCTCTTCCGGTCTTTAATAGCTACCTCACTGAAATCCAGTTCCAGATGAGTTCAAGCTGGCTGAAGTTGAACTCAGAGAAGATGGAGGTGATGGTTGTGGACCTGGTTCATAGGGTAGAGGGGATAGGAGCTGGTTTATCCTCAGGTTTATTTCTGGGAGGTGTCCAGCTCCTTACCTCTGAAGAGGTGCGGAACTTGGTGATTTTTGACAATGAGCTGACACTCCATTCGCAGGTGTCAGCAGTTGTCAAATTTTCTTTTTACCATCTTAGCCAAGATCAATCACCTTGTTCCGCCCTCTGACCTGCCTACATTGGTCCTCGCTTTTGTGACCTCACACCTTGATTATTGCAACTCCCCTTATCTAGGGCTTCCTGGGACTGATATCCACTGCTTGCAGCTGGTGCAGAACGCTGCGGCCCGGTTATTGACGGGTACGTCTCATGCCTGTCATATTTTGCCGGTGCTGCATGATCTGCACTGGCTGCCAATTCAATAGCGGATTACCTTTAAAGTTGGTCTCTGACTTACAAAGCCCTACATGGACAGGGTCCAGACTACTTGAAAGAGCTTTTGGTTCCCTACTGCCCTAGGCGATCTCTTCGCTCGGCAGATGAGGGGTTGCTAGAGATTCCGAGGGTCTCTTTAAAATCTTCAGGTGCTTGTGCCTTTATGTATGCTGCTCTGACCCTCTGGAATTCTCTACCTCTTCCACTTCATCAGTGCACGTCTGTGGAGGAGTTTAAAAAGGCCTTGAAGACCTACTTGTGGTCAAAGATTTATTTTAATTAATTATTGTGATTTTAGGAGCTCAGATTATTATGGATCTGTTTTATTAATTATTGTAAAGTATTGTAAGGAGCCTTGAATCTAAGAAAGGCGTGATATAAATAAAGTTTCATTCATTCATTCATTCATTCATTCATGTTGAACCCCCCCCATTGATTGCCATTATAGGGCTTACCGTGATTTTCTTCAGTTTGCAGTCGGCTTTTGAAGAGTGCAGATGTGTTCCCAGTCCACAGAAGATGGCTGTTCCTGACCTCTGGAGGTAAGTCTGTGTGAGGGGGCAGGGAGGTGGGTGTGCAGAGGGAGGGTGCGGGTTGGGGAGGGGGGACGTTGGGAATGACAAGGAACCATTTTCTTTTTTTTCAGGTTTTAAAAAAAATATATGTCATGGGACTGTTTTCTTTTTTACAGGTAAACTATTCATAACATGGATTTCAGCACACTGGGGTGGGCTCCCAGTGTGCCGGCATACTGGGGGGATACATGCTGACAAGGGGATTGAGCAAGCCGATGTCGGTGGGGGGGGCATCCACTAGTGCACTGAGAGTGAAAGTGCCTTTGGGCACTGTATACTCCCAGCTCATATGGAGCTTAGGATGTGGCCTACTCCACACAGGTGGGTGAAAACAACCAAATAGAAGTCAGCAAGAAGTGGAGGAGGCAGGCAAGGAAAGCACCTCCTCCCACCTTCCAGGAAGGGACTGGTGGGGTGGCAGGGGTGGGGTGGCTAGAGAAATCAGCCAGGCTGATCGTGATGCAAACAGCTTTTTTTTATTGCGTGGTGACCTTCAAATGAAAGGAAAAAGCCACCACATGATTGGTGTGGCTTTTTCTTTTCAAGTGCAGACCACTTCAGGCAAAACAGTGTTATGACCAGCCTGGCTGATGATTGGTGTGATATGTCGAGCCTCTTGCAGAGCACTCTGCATTGGACAGACAATGTCAAACCCCTCAAAAGTCACTATTCCAAAGAAGTTTGACACACATGTGCAAACTCAAAAATGGATATATATCAATAAATAAATAAATGTGTACAGGATGCCAAATGTTTCTAAGCTGGTTCGAGATCCGCATTTACAGTAATTCATGTTTTTAAATATAATAACTAAAATAATACTTAACCAATCTATTATTGGAATACATTAGTTTATATGTTTGCAGTTCAATCAATCAATCAATCAATCAATCAATCAATCAATCGATCAAAGCTTTATTTATAAAATAGCACTATTCCCAATGGACCATAGCACTAGTACATAAGTAGTAAGAAAAAACAAAGTTCGCATAAAAACAGCTGCAGCAACTCACTTAAAAATTAGAATATGCCAAATTAGATAAATGTTTTTTTAAGGCAAATTTGAAGCTCTCCACTGTCAGGTACTGTCGTACCTGACAAGGTAGAGAATTCCACAAGGATGGGGCCGCAAATTCAAATGCTCAGGCCCCAGATGACTTTAAGCAGACCCTGGGAGTCTGTAGCAATCCCTCATTGGAAGAGCAAAGTGGCCTGGAGGGGCAGGAGGGATGAAGAAGATCCTGCAGATAACTCAGTCCTTGTCCGTGTAGGGCCTTGTAGGTCAATAAACCAACCTTAAAGGTGATCCGCCACTGAATAGGCACCATTGTGACATGGCAGCTATGAGGCAGCCCAGTCAACAGCCTAGCTGCTGCATTCTGCACCAGCTGCAAGTGGTGGATATCAACCCCTGGAAACCCTCGGTAAAGGGCATTACAGTAATCAAGGTGCAAGGTTACAAAGGCTTGGACCAATACTGGCAAGTCATCAGGCAAAACTAGGTGCTTGATCTGGGCTATATTCCTTAGATGGTAAAAGGCAGTCTTATAACAACATATAACACCTGGTGTTTAAGCGTCAGTCCATCATCAAGAATCACACACAGAGCTTGCACCCGCTCAGAGATCATCAGCTGGTGACCACCAAGCCAAAGCCCAGATGCTCTCCCCTCCAATGGCCCCTCTACCTGACAACTCAGGTCCACTACCAGAACCTCAGTCTTATCCGGGTTCAACCTCATCCAGTTGGCACACATCTAGTCCTCGATCTCGGACAGGCAGTTTTTGAAGTTCGAGATAGCTCCCACTTGATCGGGCAGAAAGGACAGGTAGAGCTGAGTGTCATCTGCATAACAGTGAAAACTCAGCTCATACCACCTTACAATGTCACCCAACAGCAGCATGTACACTGTGAACATCAAGGGAGACAGCACAGAGCCCTGCGGTACCCCACACAGCAGGGAGACCTTGTCAGAGGAGTAAATCCCAGAGACAACTGTTTGAAACCTGCCAGTGAGGAAAGAGTGAAATCATCTGAGAACTGTCCCAGACAGACCACAGATTAGCCGCAGGCACTCAACTAACACCCCATGGTCCACAGTGTCAAATGCCACCGAGAGATCAAGAAGAACCAAGATGGAACTGCTGTTCTGATCTCTTGCTGTCTGGAGATCATTGAGAACCCAAACAACGGCTGTCTCAGTACTGTGCCGTTTCTGAAATCTGGACTATAGAGGATCATAGATGTCGAGGATGGTCAAGTGGTCCTCCAGCTGCAGCGTGACCACCTTCTCAATAACTTTACCCACAAAGGGAAGGTTAGAGATAGGTCTGTAGTTAGCAAGACAGTCAGGGTCAAGAGATGGTTTCTTAAGAGGAGGTGTCACTACCACCTCCTTCAGGGTGTCTGGAAACATCCCAGAGTCTAATGAACACTAGGCTATCTCAGCAAGGACCAGGCTGATGATCCCAATGCACCCTCCCAGGAGGCGCATTGAGCCCAGGTCCAAACCACAGTAGGTTGGCCGCAGAGACTGGATGATCTTCATGACATCCTTGATCACTGGCCAGCTGAAGTCAGACCAGGCAGACTGAGGAGCTGCCACCTTCCACCGATCACCATCAGCCCTAATGGAGTGCACCACATGGATCTTGAATCTGATGTTGGCAACCTTATTGGCAAAGAATCAAGTGAGCTCATTGCATTTCTCTTGCGACAATGCTCTCGGAGACTGCAGTCAGGCTGGATTGCACAGTCTGTCCACAGTCCGAAAGAGCTGAGCCAGTTGATTCTGTGCTGCAGCAATCTCCTTGGACAGGAACTCTGCTTTCTTACGGGAGATCATCAATTGATAATCCTTATAGTGGGCCAACAATCTAAGTTCCTCCTTATTTATGCCAGTTAATGTTGGGGATGGGCTGCTGGAATCCAGCTTGATGTCCTACATGGCTGATGCACTAATGTGACCCAGATGAGTTTCCCATATGGCGCGGGTAGGTTGTTTTTATGGAATCTATAGCCTCTAAAAGATGAAAGTACATTAAATAAATTGTTGAAATACTGTTGGAAACATGTTCCTAAGATCCACGTCCCCTACCCTGTTTTTTTTTTTCCTTTTTAAGTGCTGGTCCTTTTGCTGTAAATACAGATATTGGTCTGTCTCATTGAAACCACTGGGCTGGAACCAGAGTTGATTTTTGAAAAGCTACTTTTCTACTGTTGAAAGGTAAGAGACAATAGTATATACAAGCTAAGATTGTCTTTAGCATTGCGCTGCATGATAATAAAAGTTATTTTCTTGTAGTTATGCTTCAGACGTAGCCAGGCAGAAATTTGTTTTTCTGCGTTTGTTTTTTAATTAGTTGAATACACTGTTGCATGTAATTAATTTAAATTGAAACAGACACTTAAAGTGTTACCATAGTTGAAACTTCTTAAGATTGATATAATGAGACAAACTGCATATCTGCTGTGATTGTAATATGGGGCGGCACTGAACAGGATATTATGTGCTCTAAATTTTACATGTAAACCTAGGAACAGAATTGTAAAACAAAAGAAGTCTGATAAGCTCCTTACATTTCCATCATCCCAGAGTTTTGTACAGAACAGGGAAAAAAGAGGGTAAAGGATTAACCCATTAGTGAGCGAGGTGTGTTAGTAAGGTCACAGGGCATGGAAAAAAGAGAAGAGTTGATACGCATGTTGGGAGAAGTCCTGGAAGCCCAGGAATCGTAGGAAGCTGTATGGAGGTTTAATCCTTCCCCCATTTCCTAGTGAAAATGTTCTCCTCTCAGTATAGCAGGGCTCGCAGGGCATTTCTGTGCACTTTATGCACCTGGATAGAGGAGAGATGCAGAGAAATCCCAGGTAAAGAGTACCTATACCATAGGTCCATATCATGGGGAAATCTGCCAATACCCATGACCGACAGGTATCACTGCATGGTTCTTGCTACAGTGTGGGGGCAGTGGCACTGTGTGATCAGTGGGGCCAAGTGCAATAGAGAAAGGCACACCATCTGGGTGCACCATGCTCTGAATACTGTTTCAGTGGGACAGCCTGCTCCTTTAAATTTCAACTTGTACTGGAGCAATACTTGGCGTGTGTCAAGGGTATTCTGTCAGCATGACAAAAACACTCAGCAAAACCAGGTTGGCAGCAGGGGAAGATAGGGTTTGGAGTTGGATTCCCACAGAAAACCTGTGCAAGTCTGCAATATGTGAGGGTATGTAAAGGAAATTCCTCAGATGCTTTGACCAGTGAGCCTGTAGCTTAATGGTTAGAGCACTGGAACAGCATACCAGAGATCTGAGGTTCAAATCCCAGTAGGCTACACTTTTCCTTTCTCATTTCCATCCTTGATTTAAAAATATGTATACCTTGCAGGAGTTAAATTGCACTGAGAGAAGTGGCATTTCTAAAATTGGTTCCTAGTTGCATAATTGCGCAACACTAGAGAAAGGAGTGTGTGGCTGTAAAGGAAATTCCTCAGACGCTTTGACCAGTGAGCCTGTAGCTTAATGGTTAGAGTGCTAGAACAGCATACCAGAGATCTGAGGTTCAAATCCCAGTAGACCACACTTTTCCTTTCTCATTTCCAGCCTTGATTTAAAAATATGTATACCTTGAAGGGGTTAAACTGCACTGAGAGAAGTGGTATTTCTAAAATTAATTTATAACGGTCATTCGACTAACTAAGCTGTTATGCAAATGCTCCATGGCTGTTTCAAAGACATTACCGTTTGATGGTTGTCTGGGCTCACACAGCCTTGTTGAATGAATTTACCACTTATGCAAAATTGGTAGCAAAAAAGATTAGAAAAAAGTAGCAAATGCAGTAATTTATTTATTTATTTTATTTTTGATGACTGGAATAAGTGCACTGGACAAAAAGTGACTATTTTAAGGCATGACCCAGGAGATTACAAGATCAACAGAAAAAAACAGTGATGAGACAGTACAATATAGGAGTACAAAACATTAAGGATGTAATTAAAATGAATAACAATTTGAACAATTTGAGGTGACTGAAGAAACATTCCGATGTACTTCATATCAGAAGTGAAAGTAAGTGCATATTATACTATAGCATTTAAAGATATCATAAAAATGGATAACAGTTTGAGCAATTGGTGTAACCAGGAGACAGTACAGACATTTCACATATCAAAGCACAAGAAAGGTAAGTGCACATATAACAGTTGATTAACAATCTAGGCATCAACTGTGTTCTACAAAACTGGCTATAACATGAAGGACATGACACCAAAGAGGGAGCAAGTAGGTAGGAAGGATTAAGATAGTAAGACCTCACAGGGAGAAAGTAGGAAGGGGGGAGAGATGTGTAAGAGGTGGGGTAGGAAAGGGGTGGTAAGACAAATAGAAACTATGAGGTATAAGTCCTGGAGGAGGACACCAAGATAGTAATAGCATAGGGAGTAAGGAATCTAGGGTGGTTTAAAACAATTGCACTGTGTGCTGTCAATAAGCAGACAGCAATACCTCTTTTTAAATGAAGCATGGCTAGGTGACTGGTGTATTTCAAGGGGCAGTGAGATCCAGTAACTGGGGACCACATAGGAAAAACTTGTTTTCCCCTTTGGAAGTGTTACATCTGGGAAAGTGGAGTGAGGAAAGATCAGCAGAACGGAGACCATAGGAGGTGGTCTGTGGGGTGAGTGCAGTGGAGAGAAAGCTAGGCATACTGGACCTCAGGATTCTGTCCAAAAGGGCCCCAAGAACAAGAAGTTGGTGGACCATAGGAAAGGGCCAATTAAGGTCTGCATAGAGCAGGCAATTATGTTTTAATTTAGGGGATGCACAGGCATAACGACATATATTATTATAGGCTATGTCTTATTTGTGTAGGGAGGTTTTAGATACATTGCCACAGATTGAAATTCCATATGCACGGGATGGGAGAAGAATTCCTCTGGCAATGGCCAACTTCACAGAAGGAGTGAGAATGTGGCTAGTTCTATAAGCTAACCCTAGCTTAGTATTGACTGCCTTACAAACAGTAGTAATATGGATCTCATAGTTAAGGGATCCATTGAGTAGAACCCCCAGATATTTAAACAAATTTACCACTTCCAAAGAGGTACCATTCACACTTACTATTTTAAAGAGATCATGACTATTTTTTTAGTTTGGCAGGTGAACCAAAAAGCATAGCCTGAGTCTTGTTAACAATGAGAACCAACCTATGGCTACTGATTCAAGATTGTACATTTATGAAATCTCCCCGATAGATTGTTGTTTAGAGTAAGCACATCATCAGAGCTGGTATAGAGAATGAGGTAATCTACGTACATCAGTGATGAGCAGGAGGAGGCATTTCTTGTTATATTATTAATGAAGATCGAGAAGAGGAGTGGTCCTAGGATGGATCCTTATGGTACCCCAATGTCAATGACTGTTTTGTCAGAGGTTGCAGAGCTGAACTTTACAACCTGTGTCCTGTTGGCTAGGTAGCCATTAAACCAGTTCACAGACTGTGCTGAGAAACCCAGGGATAGGAAGTTAGCTAGCAGGAGGGGGGTGATCAATGAGATCAAACACCTTTGTGAGAGCTATATAAACTGCTCCTGTTAGAAGACCCTGATCCATAGCATGTAATGTATCATTGGTTAGCTGTAGCAGGGCAGTTTGGGTGCTGTGTCCCTTTCTAAAGCCATGTTGATTAGTGTTGGTGAGGTGCTCTGTTACCTGTCTTGCGACAAGCTTCTCCAGGATTTGTTGAAGACAAAAAATATTGCTATTGGTCTATAGTTCGCTAAATCTTTCATCACCTTTTTTAAGGACCGGCGTTACTCTGGCCATTTTCCAGATATCTGGCACTAGTACTTCACTAAGGGATATAGTGAAGATTTTCGATAGTGGCCCGGCAATGAAGGGGACAGCCAGTTTGAGGAGCTTGCGTTCCATGCAGTCAGACCCAGCTGCAGTGCTGTCCGATATGGCATTGAGTAACTTGAGTACATCTGTTTTGGGGACAGCTTTAAAGTTTTGAACACATACATCAGTATGGAAATAAATGCACTAGTCACCAGACTCTTAATTTTAACTGTGGCTATCTCAATTCTTCGTGGGTCTGGGTTCGATTCTCAGGTGTGGGCAGTTGAAATGCTCATCTGTTTCTGAACCCTCAGAGGTTGTAGTGTGTTCTTGTTTAGTGTTTTGTTTTATGACAATACCCTGGATTAGAAGTTTTATTCAATTTCCTTATGAGTGTCTATCACCCACAATTTGCGCTTGCAATAGTGAGGCAGTTTGTAAATTAGTGGCTTAACTAATTAAAGGGACACTGTCTGATTCTGGTAAATAAAAACTTGGATTTGAAAACAGTCTTGTTGTTTATTTTCTTTTATTAATATATGGAGTGGTGATCAACAAATCGTAATTGTGTTCATAGAAAATAAATAAATGTGTTAAATTCAAAATGGTAATTTTTTTCACCACCATAACATGTGTGTTTGCCAGCCATTACACGAGTGAAATTTAAGCAATTATGCTCTTCAGAGAGAACAAACACATTTTATTATGTCAAAAAGTATGATCATGACTCTTGAAAACATACACACCCGAGAAGACACGTCTTACAGCACTTGTCATGCATGCACGAGTGGAGATTGTCTGTCAAAGTGACAGATCATTGCTCAATTCTGTGAGCACTCACTGTCAACAATGCTGTGGCAAATTAATATAAGTCTGTTCAAAGCAGTATTGTCAGATATGACGGACATTGAGGTATTAATTTTCACCATGTTATGTAAGTTTAGTTGCAATTGTTTTTACATAGATTCAGATTTGAGGTAATGAATAGCATTATCTCTGAGGTAGATGCACGTCATGGTCAGAAATTGTACCTACTGGAGTATCTACATACTGTAAGTTAATGTAGAGAACATTCTCTGAGTTCAAAGTCTTTAGGGGATCTTTTCCAGATGATGTGTAGTATAATTCATTTTTGTGTCAGTTGGATTACTGTGGCATGTCATTCTCTCTGCTAACCACATAGCACAGACAGGCCGTATGGTGTCCTCATGGTATAATGGCTGATAGCAGTCAAATTCAGTTCAATAAAATGTCTCCTTCTTGTCTACGATTGACATGTCAGAGAATTCATAAAACAGAAACTAGCAGTATCAGATTGGTATTGGTATTTACTTTATTATGTGTATTGGAATACTGTCATGATCTCCTGAAGGATAGCTAATGAACCCTGTCAGTGATCTCTGAATTACTTCTATTTTTATTGCTAACATCTGCCACTTTTATTTCCCTTTTCTAGTTTTGTTTTCTGTTGTAGTTCATTATTTTCTAAGTTGTATGATTCAATTGTAATGCAGAGTCTTCGATAATGAGTTTTTCAGGGAATGTGGGATTCTCTAGCTATGCTCCGGTCACTCAAAAAGTTGTGACACTTTTCATAAGACTCTAAATTTCTTTTTCATCACTTGATGGAAAAGCACCCTTGTTTGCTTGTTATATGCTTTTCATACACCTGCTTTTGGAAGTCATTTTATTAATTGAGCATCAGTAAGGCAGTGCACAAGATATTTAATAAAAAAAGGCAGGTATGCTGAAGCCAACGTGCCCATATGATACCATACTATATTCATTTGTCTGCTTATTTCTGGCCTTACCATATTGAGATATAGGCCCAGATATTCAAAAGGGTTGCGCCATGCACAACAAGGATGTGCCAGCACAAGTCCGAAAATGCACCATTCTGTGATATTCAGCAGGAGGCAGATGCGCCCCCATATCACAATGCGAAAGAGTGCAATGATAATGAATGCATGCACAACTGAAGGGGGAGGAACCATGCATAAATGGCGTAGTGCGATATTCAACAACATGTGCCATGTGCAATAGGGGAGCAAACAGAAGTTACGCGATAGCGGAAATGGTCCAAAATAAAAAGGAACAAGAGAGAGGTGCAAGAACGCTACAGGGAAGCCATATGTTGGTGAACTGCAGGCAGCCACACAGGCACACAAAAACTGGGAGCAGAACAGGGCAGTAGCAGGACAGAGCACCTGGAACCACCAGGAACAGGTAAGGTGTGGGGAGCCTGTGCCATAGTGTAGAACAAAAGGGGGAAGTGCCACACAGCATTGAGGGCACAGATAGTGGGCAGTACAGCCACTACAGGGAGGTGTTGCCAGTGCAGGGGGAGTAGCAGCAAGGACACCAGGGGGAGCTGCCGGGGAGGGTTACACAAGTCAGGGACATGGCCAGTGCCACCATCCAGATGGAGGCAGTTATGAGGGGGTGAGAAGGCAGGCAGCAGGGGTGCACGTCCGTGGAAGGGCCCGTCGGCGGTATGCCCCCAACAGGCAGTACCAAGCCCACACTAGCTTTGAGCTGCACACTGATAGTGAGATTGTGAGCTGGTACCGCCTGAACCAGGTGATCCTGAGGTGGCTCTGTGAGCAGTGCAGTGATATGATGCAGGCACCCACACGATGGAGCCATGCTCTGTCAGTGAAGACTAAAGTGACAGCTGTCATGTGCCTGCTCGCCATGGGTACCTTCCAGACACCAACAGGGGACAGGACAGGCATAACCCAGTTGGCCACGTCATGCCTCCTCACCCAATTCCTCAGCACACTACTGCCACATGCTGTGGAGTACATCTATTTCCCCAGCACACCGGCGGAGCGCACAGCAAACATACAGGAGTTCCACAGGGTAGCTCATATGCCTGGCATGCTTGGGGAAATATACTGCACCTATGTGGGCATCCACATGCCACCTTGCCCTGAAGGGGCTGCATAAATGGATCAGAAGGGGTATGCAAGCATCAACTACCAGGTGGTGTTCGATGCCAGGGGGTGCATAATCAATGTCTGTGCCACACACCCTGGGGGAGCACATGATGCCTTCATCTGGCACCAGTCCACACTGTGCCACAGGTTTGAGAGTGGGGACATCCCCACTGGCCACCTAGTGGGTGAGTATGCAAATCATGCAGAAAGACATGGAGCTTGGGAGGGGCATAGTCAGAGATGACATGGGTACTGACCTAGATGGCCCATGGCAGGGCAACGCTGGTCACCAAACTAATGTCAACCCTCTACAAACAGGTGACAGTGGATACCCACTCTGTCCCTGGCTGCTCACACCATACCGGTGGCCCATGACCCCATCGTAGCAACGCTACAATGAAGCACACGCCACCACACGCAATGTCATCAAGCGGGTGTTCGGGATGCTGAAGGCACGTTTCTGTTGCCTGGGCATGTCTGGCGGTGCCCTACAGTACAGCCCTTCAATGGCCTGTGGGCTATTCCTGGCCTATTGTGTCCTGCACAACATGACCAATGACTGTGGGATAGCCATACAGGTTGAAGAGGGGGACAGTGATGGGGACGATGAGGACGCTGGTGAAGATGGTGATGGGCAGCCCCACCTTGGTGGAAGGGACCCCCCGACTGATCCGGATGGCACAGCTGCACCGGGACACCATCACAGAGGAGCACTTCAACCAACTCAGGTAAGTCATGGGGCCATGTGCAACCACCAGTGGCAAGGGCACAACCCACAAGCAAGCATGGACAAAGCCCAGGGGTGCATGTCGTTAAGGGAATTGGTCGAGTATCAAACCACACACACTGTCAGGGATGGGAAAGATCTAACATGGCACGTGGTCACACACACACACACACACACCCCACAAGACATGCACAAAGGGTAGGAGGCACGCCGACCCCAACCGCCACCCCTAGCCACACACACATCCACAGACCACCACACCCAGTGCCTATCATTGTGCGTGTGTCAGATGCTGGGCACCATTGCACAGTGGCAGACAGTGCAATGCAGGCATCATCATGCACACGCCACAGCGGACAGCAACTGGTATGGGTGTGCAGATGGAACATGTGTGTGTGCAGGGCTGAGTACCCCACCCGTGCATTGTACGTTGGGCCCTGGAGATGCCCTGCTGACACTGCCCCTCAGGCTACTGCTCTCCAGGGCCCAATGCCCCACCGAGACCCACCAGCAGTGACAGACTGACCACTGGCCTCATGGGGTGGCACCAACAGTCCCCCAGGGGTTCCGCTGTGTGAACATGACTGTGCTCGCACAGGGGTCTGCAGCACACCGAACATGCCTGCGCCAGGTGTGCTCGGGATGCCCACAGCTGAACCTGGTGTCAACAAGGAGGGTGTCACACGATGCCGGGAATGGGGGGTGGACATTGCACTGTGCAGTGTCTGTGACGCATGGTCAAATAACTGAGTGCCCACTGTGGCATGGCAGCTGTGATTGTCTGTGTCAGCCTGTTAATGGCAGCGGTCACATCCTCCCGCATCCAGTCCATCCCTGCCAGGAGCAGAGTAGTGTCCCTGCTGCACCGCTCCTCTGCCTGGCACAGAGCCGCACTGAGTGCATCCACCGCCGTCACAAGCCGCAACTACTGATTGACTGATTCTTGGAGTATGTGGGTGTGCTCTTCTAAGAGGTCATCTGCCTGATCGGCATGCTGTCCCTCACGGTGTTCGTGGCCCTGATGGGCAGCACCTCTTGAGGGTGGGCTCTGCACACCAGGGCCAGGCCTGGGCATGTCCACAGGCAGTGCACTGATGCCGCCCCCTGACACTGTACCCCCCTGGCCATTGGCCAACCGCTGACACTGCCCCTCAGGCTACTGCTCTCCAGGGCCCAATGGTGCCACTGCAGCAGCCGCAACAGCTCCACTGTCCTGGACACACACCAGTGCTGCCCCACTGGTGTAGACAGGCACAGGCTGGGACTGTGATGTCACGCAGGCCTCCACGGCGGCACCACCCATGGCCATGCCCATGATGTCACCTGCTGTGTGGCCATCCTGCGGCCCACACGTATCCATGAAGTGAGCTCCATCATCATCAGTGATGGATCCAGCACCAGCCCGAGTCTCAGCATGCTGGCATCCATGGACGCTGGCACGCTGGGACATGGGCAGGGCCTCCTCCACAGCGATTGAATGGCTGATGTCACCCTGACCCTCGGACACCTGTGGAGGTGGATGGACCCTCCTCTATGTCCATGGTATCGCCCTCAGTCAACAAGCCCATTACTGCTGACCCATGTAGATGCTCAGGAGCTGTGAGGGAAAACAGTAGCATTAATGTATCTGCCCAACCCTGTCTCCCCCCACCATTGGCAAACCAGGACCTACTATGCAGTGACAGGCTACTACCCATCTGGAATCCACCACCTGGAACACCCTCAATGGCACAACACCACATGCTGCCAGCAACCCGCTCTTCTTGTGGGGTCAGGCATTGCACGGCCAGCTGTCCCCCACCGGTCACAGCCCATGCTGCCCTGATGGCAGCCACCTTGTCCTTAATCCTCCACCTGTCCGTGCCCATCTTCTTTTTTGCACTCCTGCACAGACTGCTGGTGGCTACCATGCAGGTTGACAGCACGTGCCACCTCTTCCCATGCAGCAGCATGGGCCTGTGGTGTTCCCCACCGTCCGCTGAGCAGTGGCTCCTGGTCGAGGTAGGCCTCAAACAGGGCATCTGTTTCTGCCTTTGTGAAGTTAGGCACCCCCTCTTCCTCCCACATCTCTGTTCCTCTTCCTCCACCTCACAATTGCTCAGTCTTCATCCTGTGGGAATGACAGGTGTTACCTGTGACTGTGCAGTCCCATGCATGTCCCACACACCACAGTCCACACTCCCAAACAGCATGCAACTCACCACAATAGACTGCAATAACCGACTATGGCCACTGCAGCCCAATGTCACATTTTTATAGCGCAATGCATGCAAATGAGGCGAGGCGCAATTATAAGTGGATGCAAATGCAGTATCTGCACCATTGAATGGCTGATTAGCTGATTTGCATATGCCGGCTGAATATCACGTTGTTGCGCTTTGTGCAATAGTGTTGAATGTGCCCAGGCAAGGGCACATTTCTGTGATGTGCAGGGACACCGAACGACACATGCCCGGGGTGATGATGCTGATGCCTGCCGTGCTGCTGATGTGCTGTGCACGGGAGGCAATGCAGGGCATGGCCATCATTGTGCCAGTGGTGCTACTGTGCTGTTCACATGTATGATGCACTGGCACTGGGGCGCCATAGGTGCACTGGGGCCACAGCATGGTAGGCCGCTACAGGAAGTGGCACACAGGTGCCCTACCGCGCTACACGCGGTGAGTACCAATTGCGCTGTGGTGGTCCATGCGTAACAGACCCTGACCTTGTGCCGACCTTTGCCCCCTAGGCACTATGCATCCACTTGGGTGCACCTCTCTTGCACTGTTCAGTGACAGCGCAATGGGGAATGACAGCGTAGTACCGCGCAGTATCCGCACATGTCGAATGTGTGCTACAGAGTGCCATTTTGATATCAAAACTGTGCAGGATGGCAAGGAGAAGGGCACCCATCTGGAGCCAACTTGAACTGGCCAATCTGGTCCAGTTGATGGAGCCCCATGCCGCTGCCCTATTTGGGGAGGCACCCCTGGACAGGGCCAGGAGTGCGGTGTGGGAGGTGGTGGCAGTGGCCGTGGAGGAGGCCATAGGCATGGAGAGGATGATGGAACAGTGCAGGCACCGCTATGGTGACCTGCAATGGTGGTACCCAAGCAGGCTTGCCCACCTGCGGGCACGTGCCAGGAATGGCACGGTGCCATGGCCAGGTAGGTGCCCCATCCATACACTGTTAACGTCCATATGGGTATCATGGTGGCATGTGTCCAGAACATGGGGGGGCCATCCAGTGTTGGCCATGGTGGTGGTATCGGGGTGAGGAGAGGATGGATATGGCTGTGTGGGATTCCATACACATGGGGTGGGGGGACTTTGCTACCGGATTGTACTGATGTTCCTTTCTCCATGTTTGTACTCTAGGCCCAGAGGAGCACCAGCGGGCAAGGGAGAGGAGGCTGCACCAAGATGAACAGCAGGCTGGGATGGCTGCCAGACAAGAGAGGCGCAGGGACCAGCCTGATGACGGTGAGTGCCTTACATCCATGATTACTATTGCATGCTGTAGGGTGGGCAGTGGGGCATGGCCATCATCCATTGACACCACTGCCATGCACGCAACTTGTTACAGTCAGAACTGTCCAGTGGCACTGCATATCTGGAAGTGTATCAATGGTGGTCCATGTGTGCACCGGGTACATGGCTGTGCCACTGCCTTCGCACCACATAACCATGTCACTCAACAGCCACGGTGGTGCTGTGCAGGACCTGGCCGGTGGGTGTGTGCAGCGGTCTGCATGGCTGTGTGCACCTGGGTGGGCGGGTCTTGTGGACGCAGTCACTGTGGGTGGTCACACACCATCACAGAGACATGTCCCACGGCCGTATGCCATGCACAGTGGGTGGGCTGCATGAGGTTGTGCATTCACACCTATTGACTCTGCTCCCTTCTCCTAGGTGGACAGCAGCTGCAGGAGATAAGGGTGGTGCTGTGAGAGATTCTCCAGGTAGCCAGGGCATCACTGGAGGTACTTGAACGCTTGGACAGGCTCGGTGTCCGAAGATGTCATGGCGGGAGGAGAAGCCGGAGTGGGGATCGGGGCTCCCACTGAGCTTGGAAATGCCCCTGATTTCCCCTACCCCCCTGGACACACCCTCACACCCTTCCTTCCCTCTACCGTTTGTTCACCCCTGCTCCTTACCCACCCCCACCTTGTTTGTGTCCCTTCCCCAAACCTTTGTAAATACTTGTACATAGTTTTGTTTGCTGTTTTTAAATACATTTCCTTTGATATGCCTACTGTGGTGGTCTCTGATTTGCAGCGGGCTATAGGTGCTCGGCTACAGTGGTGTGCATGGCGTCAGGGGTGGTGCAGTCATGTGCATGTGTGTGTGTCTGGGAGAAGTGAATATGGTGTGGAAGTGGCTATCAGTCACTGTCTGTGGTGTGTGTGTTGTTCCCTGTGCACTGGATGACTGTGTGCAGTGGTCCACGGTGCATGCTCTGTGTCCATGGTGCACCTGTCAGACTGCCCATGGCCTGGGCAGCTGACACCATTGTATGTCTGTGACATGCATGGTCCACTGGCATGTCAGTGGTGGCTGTCCATGCGGGACAGCCACTGTACCCGGCACAATGCCGAGTTGCCTCCTGTCACTGGTGTGGTGCATGTCTGCCTCGGGTGACACTGAGGACTCCACTGTTGTTGTCCCACCTCCATGCTGTCGATTGTGTGTGTTGCAGGGGATGTGCACCACTGTCTGTCACTTGTGCTCCTGGCAAATGCTGGTGACTTACAGCTCCACAGTGCCTGCGCAGGGTGGCTGGCACTCCTGTGCCATGGAGGGGTGCTGGCCGTGTGTACACGGTTTCCGTGGCCACATGCTGGGGACTTGGTTGCCTCGCTACTGTGTGCCTGTGTTGGTGTGCCCTTGGGTATGGGTGGGTGTTTGTCCATGCACTGTGTTGCATCCTGTGTGGTGCATGCTTCCATGCACCACTGTGGGTGTCTGCGCTGGCTGTTGTGGCCAATGCTGGGTCAGGGTGTGTCCTTGGGAGGATGTGCAAGGTGCTGTACCACTGGTGGTGGGGTCCAGGGCATGCCCTGTCACGTGTGGGGTACCTCATGTGCAGACGCATGGTCAGTCTCTCAGCTGTACCTCAGGGGGGACGTGCGTGGTGGTGCTGTTTATGCAGTTGTTGCATCGCTATGTGCTGCCACCCGCTGACGGGTAGTCGTGGTGGGGCTGCCTTGCATGGTTCTGTGGTGCACAGGGTTGCATTGTCACAGTGGGGGTGGTGGCATGCATTGGGTATCCTGCACTGGTGGATGCTGCTCCTGGGCAGGGTGTCTGGGAGTCACAGTGCAGGCTGTGCTCTATATTGGTGGGATGGTGTGGCACGGGGTGGTCAGCCCTCCTTGTGTGCCTGTCACAGCTTTCCAGGGGGTGTGCTGGGGCACCATGCCCCAGCTGTGGGTTGGTTGCTGGTATCCATGGGCTGGTGGTTATTCCAGCTCTCCACCAGTTGTACAGTGCATGGGATGTGGGGGGCGATATCTGTTCTGCTGTGTGCTCCTCTGCCCATCTGTGGCATGGGTGGTGGGCCCCTGCATCCTGTCCCTGTGCATCCCTGGTTATGCTATTGCACTGCTGCCCTGTTCCACAGGGCATCCCTGATTGCGCTATGGCACATCTGAACTGCGCAACTGCACATCCCTGTTTGTGCTATGGCGCAGGTGGTGTGATATTCAGTCGTGTGCCACAGGCATATCTTGACCTGCGCAGTTTTTGAATATCATGCTTCTTGCACATGGGTGCAGTGGACTTGCACTTGCTCCTGCTGTTGCGCACTTTTTGGGCACAGTTTGAATATCTGGGCCATAGTGTTTGGCTAGATGCTACCCACCCCCACCCCCCACACTCTTCACCCCCATGTATGTTCTGATTCTCAGATCACGGTACAAGCTGTTAGTTATAGAAAAAAATTGCAAGCAGTCCTAAGTTCTTTAAAAAAAGACTCAGTATTAAAAGTGTCAGAAATGGCTATAAGAATGAGCAGTCCAATATACAATCTTGTCTCTAACATACTCGATCAAGCAGCTTACTTGTCAGTCAGTGTACAGTGCAAAAGTGGAAAAATTGAGGGGAGCTGCATACCTACTGTAACTATACAAAAATGTATAAAATGGCTTCTAAAAGCAGGTGGACACAGTGCATATAATAAGCTAACAAGGGTGCTTTCCAAACAAGTGATGAAAGAGAAATATAGAGATATTTACATTGGCCCAGATATTCAAACTGCACCATTTTGTGGCGCAAGCCTCTGCGCCGCTCAAAAAAGTTGAGCAGGGGTGTGGCCAGGGCGATATTCAATGGAGTTGCACTATGGCGCAACTTCTTTGAATATCACCCCCTGGCCACACCCACTGTGCATGGTGCAGTGGAACTGCGCCAGCGCAAGTGGTCAGAGTGGAGCATTGAGATGCAGTGGCACAAGTTCCATTGCGCCATGCACAGCACCTTCGATATTCAAAGGATGACATGCAAATAGGGCCATAATTTATGCAAGGTGCAGGGGGGCCATTTGCATCTAATTACGGCCCCATTTGAATGCCACTAGCATGCAGGTGCACCGATCCCCGACGTCTTGCGCCTGGCGCACTGCCAGGCAGCAGCCATCAGGGACCAATGCCCCCTGCAGCCTGATCGCAGGCAGAACAGTATTGCCCCCCCAGCAGCCCGATCACGGGCATAATGTTAATCTTCCCCAACCCCCGAGTAGCCCGATCGCGGGCATAATGTCCATCTTCCCCCACCCCCAAGTAGCCTGATCGCAGGCATAACGTTCATCTTCCCCACCTCCTGGGTAGCCCGATCGCGGGCATAGACATCCCCACCCCCAGTAGCCCAATCGCGGGCATAACTGTAAGTTCCTCTCCCCTGCAGCCCGATCATGGGCATCAGACCTCCCAAAGTCCAATATCCCTGGTGGTCCAGTGGCGCAAGAAGCCCGATCGTGGGCGACATCCTCACCCCACATTGGAAATCTTGGTGATCTAGTGGCCCCACCCCACCCACCCACGGAGCCCCACCACCCTGCTCCCTGTCAGCCAGCGGGCGGCAACACCCCACCCGCCTGCCACCCCGCCACCCGCTGACTGACAGCTCGCACTGCATGTCTGTCCAGATATGGCGGCAGGCAGGTGGGGTGCTGCTGCCGCCCGCTGGCTGATGGGGAGGGAGCAGGGTGGTGGGGCTCCGTGGGTGGGTGAGCTGGGGGGGCCACTAGATCACCAGGGATTTCCGACATGGGGGGGTGAGGATGCCGCCCACGATCAGGCTTCTCACGCCCACTGGACCACCAGGGATATTGGATTTTGGGGAGGTCTGATGCCCGTGATCTGGCTACTGGGGGAGGAAATTCACTTATGCCCGTGATCGGGCTACTGGGGAGAAAACTTCACTTATGCCCACGATCAGGCTACTGGGGGAACTTACAATTATGCCCACAATCGGGCTATTGGGGGTGGGAGGATACTATTATGCCGTGGTCGAGCTAATGGGGGGTTACACTTCAGCCTGTGATCGGGGTATGGGGCGCTGCCAAGATGCGGCGGAACAAGTCAGGAGCCACCCACAGGTGGCAGCTGCCTGTTGCACCCTGCAATGTGGCAGCTCACCCGTGGGTGGCCCTTGACTTGTTCTTTTTTCAGCGTAACTTTGTGCAGGCGCGAGGTAGGCTGCGCCTGCATAACTCTGCACGGCCCGGGCTGAATATCAGGCTGTGCAGTTTATGCATGGTTCCTCCCCCTTCGGTTGCGCATGCCTTCATTAGCATTGTGCTGTTGCTTAGCATGATTTGGTGCGCAACTGCCTCCTGCTGAATATCGCAGAATGGCGCATTTCAGACTTGCGCAGGTGCAACCCGATTGCGCATGGCTCAACTCTTTTGAATATCTGGGCCATTGTATGCATCACCAGTGCTCAAGATAAAAAACACAGTTACCACTTCTTAACTATTTCAAAATTAATTTTTCTATTTTATTATTGAACAGTAGACAGTAAGACCGAAGTTTGATATCCATGACTGTGTGAGGGATTGAGTTCAGCAAAGAAGTTTCCACACATATAGACAGCTTGAATGAATACAGTTAAACAAACCCATGATTTACTTCTATTTGTTCAGTCATTTTTTTTAAACTGCAAACCCCATTTAAATAACCACCTCTGTTACCACCTGTTTCTGAAGCCTATTCATTCCAGCACAACTGATAGGACATGGATTGTGTGCTCTTGTGTTGAGAGCTACCCCACCTGGTATGGGGGTGCTGGCCAGTCACATACACTGTGACAGAAAATCCACCACTATGTTGTCTGCATACAGGGCCACTATTTGCTACTGATCATTGGGACAGCCGTGCTACTGAAATAACAAAACACAGCTTGTCCAAATGTGCTCTGTATGTGTTGGAAATGGGGGACTGGTCACTGTGTTGGGAGGCAGTGTTGGCTGTTGGGTTAGAGGAACCCCGACTGATAACATGGACACATGCTTTGCCCTTCTTGTGCTTACCTGTCCTTTGTTAAGTAGTGCAGAGGTGTTGAACTGTCTGTCACTCGCTGTAGTCCTCTCTCACTAAGACACATGCTGTCATGGCTGCCGTTCTCTTCTCCTGCTGAAGTGAGAAACAAGAGCCAAAAGCTACTGAGATCTGTCCCTACATGGAACCATGCATTAAAAAGGGAATTTAATGCATGACCATGCAGAGGGGCTCTTCCAATCTCATTGGACTCTTACAGGTACCTGTATTACAAGGTAATGTAATCCTTCTTGAGACAGTTTTGCTTTCTGGAATGTGACAGCTGAGTAAACAAGAAGTAGTGCACCCGTGGTTGCAGACTGTTTTGGAGTGATGGAATAATCATTCTGAAACTCCAAAATGGAAGCATTCTCTGGTAGCTCATTTTTAGAGCTAGTGCAAAATGACTGTAGGCTCCACCTACACAGCCATAAAAATGAATAGACTACCAAACTCCCTTTCTTTCAAAACATATTTTTAAACAACTTCCAGAGAGGCCATATACAAAACTATCATCAGGGCTATAACAATAAATGTTTTGGACTGAAGCCAAAGTTCATTAAACCCAGTTAGGACTCATTTAAAGGAAAGTCCTCTAGAAGCAGAGGCAGAGGTAACTTCAAGCAGTATAGGAACAAATCCTACCATGCAAGAGATAAGAGCAGTGCAGAACACAGACCAAGTGACAGGGGGAAGACTAGCAAAATTCACTTCAGCCTAAGCCAAAATGATCATGGACAAATGGGTGATAGAGATAGCAAACAATGACTGAGTCCTCTCTACTGCAGAGTATAAATTATACAGATGGGACAGGGAAAAGTGGAGGGGGCAGTTGCAATCTACGTAAAGGAAGGGCATTACTACCACAAGGGAACAGTCTGGGGAAAGGAAAGTAGAGGTTCTGTGAGTATGGCTCCATGCAGCAAAGGGAAGGCTGGTGAGACTAGGGGCAGTATATAGGCCACCTAAGATAAGGAAAAGGATAGGGAATTAGGTACCATGATCTGGCTGGCTGTGATTAAAGGTGATGTGATGGGGAGGATTTTAATTTGCCCAAGGTGGACTGGAGGGTCCCACCAATGGCCTGTACCAGGAGTCAGTTGATACTGGATGCATTCCAGAGTGGGATCCTAGTTCAGGGGTCATTGAGCCCACATGAGAGGGAGCCATCTTGGATCTGGCATTAACAAATGGGGAGCATGTCCAGGACATCAGGGTGGAGGAGTCCTTGGAAGGTAGCAACCTCTTAATGGTCTGGTTCAGACTGGACATGTGAAAAGTGCCTGCAAGTACTCCAACTAAGGTATTAGATTTCAGAAAGGCAGATTTCAGGAAGATGAGGAGGAACTAAGGGGTCACCTAGCTAACCTCAGAGAAGGTACAAGTGTGGATCAGAAGTGGTTCATCATCAAACAAAAGGTAGCAGCTGCCACAAATGAGTGTGACAGATTGATGGGAAAAAACTCCAAAGCCAAGAAACTAAGTTGGTTTGACAGAGAAGTTGCTCAGGAAATTAAGTAGAAGAGGGCTACATACAGAAAATTCAGGAAGTCCCAAAGGGATGGAGAGAGGGACTGATACTTGGAGAAGACTAAGAAGGCAGGTGGGTTAGTCAGGATAGCCAACTATAGAAAAGAGTTGCAGATAGCAGAGGGAATCAGGAGGGTGAGAAAGTCTTTTTCAGTATATCAGTGAAAAAAGGGACAAAAAGGATATAATAATAAAGCTAAAAAGGGCGTTTTCGGAAAGTTATACAGAGACTGCAGGAGCACTGAGAAAATTCTTCTGCTCTGTCTTTTTAGGGCTGCGGTGGGTGTAGCCATGCAGACCTCAGGCTATCAAAAAAGCAGTCAGCCACATTCTTTCTGACTGAACAACATATTGGAGCTGCAACACAGTCGCCTCCACGTCCGTGAAGCACTCTGCTCACTGTCTCTATTGGTAGTCACACTGCACTATTTTTTTGCTCTGTCAGTGGTCATGGCAGAACATGACACACTGCTCTGTGTCCAAGATGGCTGCCAAACAGCATTGTGCATGTGCGACAACTAGCGCATGTGTAGTATATTGTGGTGAACATGTTGGTCATGGTAAACTGTGCTGTGTTTTATCATGACTGCCGATTTCTTTTGTCAAACAGTTATACATATCCCTCCACCCTCCCTCCCTCCCTCTCAGCAACCCTCTGAAACATAATAGTGACACTGGGGATGCCCAATTCTCCAGTGTCCCAATAACAAAATAGGGGTGCCCAATCCCCCAGAGCAGGAATCCTTGTTTTTTTTTTTAAAACCTGTCAACTTTATAGTTTCCTCCTCCATCCTACCATCCCTCTGAGTACCCACCAGCCCACTCCGCCCCCCAGAAACATAACAGTGGCACTGGGGGGTGCCCAATCCCCCAGTGCAGGAATCCTCATTTTTTTTTTACTTAAAAAAAAAAAGTCCATTGATGTCTTTTTTGGCTCTTACACTCCCCGCACCCAACCCTCCTACTCAGCATCCACCACCCTGCACTCACTGCAAGCCCTTACTTATCCATCGGGGGTCCAATCCCATAATCCTCTCTGGACCACAGATGTAACTTCACTCTTCAAAGACGGACTGTGAACTGAAGAAAGAGGTGTGCGGTTCCACGTCATAAGAGAGGGGACTTAAGAGCACCTCACACATCAGTGACAATACAATGCCGAAAACAGAAACGGAGCCTGTACACAACACCAACCACAATATTAGTGAGCACAACACGAAACGGAGCAATGTGTTTTATTATTTAATGCGGGGGGTTACACCTCCATGCCCAGCGCACCCCCCCTTTTCTATTATAATCAACTCCGAGGGGGGGGCTGGACAGTGAGGTAAGAAAAATATTTCTAAGCCCAGGAATACACACAATCAAAAAACACATAGACCTAGCAAGACCTGAACCCCGTACTTTCTACACTGAAGGCAGTGTCTCAGTCCACAGCACCAAGCAGCCAGCTTGGAAGTTCTCAGCCCAACTATGCTCCATATCATTTTCCTCTATAGCTCCCTCTACCAGTCGCTTTCTTGACTACTCTCCAGTTACTTCGTTACATGATAGGTGATATCGTGCCTCACAATATTTCTATACTCGCTCATCTGACAGGCGATCAAATTGAGTCGCTCATATTAAGTCGCTCAATTTGACTCAGCCATATCACTGGATAACGAGGTGTGCAGTTCAATGTATTTCAATGGTGTTTTGAACTTTGTGGCATAACTTGCTATTTCTTTGTATTTTTGGCCCACATTTTCAACATACCTTTTTTGGGACCCTGCCTCATGAACAATTGCACTGTCATTAGGCAAATCTGCCCCAAAAGGTGATTTTGCAGTTCCTGCATGAACTCACCTCTCAAGAAGGAGTTGAACATTTTCTCTGGCCTTGTTCAAGAGGTGGGGTCATAAGAAGGCTGTGTTGAAAATTTGGTGTACACATATTTAAAAAAAAAACAAAGTTATGAGCATACATTGAATTTTACGAACACAGGCTCATAACTTTGGTAATTTTCAATATTTTAACCCAAATTTACAACATAGCCATGTCTTTATGGAACATCATGAATGTGACAGCTATAACTTTTCAAATCTTGGCCAAAATGTTTTTTCACACTCCGAAATGTGATTTTGCAGTCCCTGCATGAAATCACCTTTTGGACAGGAGTTGAAAATTTTTTGTACCCTTATTAATGAGGTGAGGTCATACGAAGGCTATGTTCTAAATTTGGTATAAAAATATAAAAAAGAAAATGTTACAAAGCTATGTTGAATTTCACAAACACAGGCTCATAAGTTTGGTAATATTCAATATTTTCACCCCAAATTTTCAATATAGCCATTTCTTTACAGCACTTTATGAATGTGATAGCTGTCATTTTTCAACTCCTGCTCAAAACGTGTTTTTGCATCCCAAAAGTTGATTTCACAATCCCTGTGTGAAATCACCTTTGTGCCAGAAGCTGAACATTTTATCTTTCTTTCTTTATGAAGCAAGGCCATAACAAGGCTATGTTGAAAATCTGGGGTAAAAATATTAAAAAACAAATTTTCAATATTTTACCCCAAATTCCTTGGTTGCAGCCCTATTGGCTCTGGCCAGACTTTTTTTTTTGTAGTTGATATCTTTATTGATTTTAAAACAGATAGTATACATACAATTACAGGACAGGAGGTACAAAATCGTAATACTTGTCTACATACATTGCACATTAGGCAGTAAGTAGAGTGTGCATTCTAGGGTCTGATGCAGAGAACAGGAAAGGCTCCCCTGTCCTCGTACTGGATGCAAGTTTTATTATGATAAAGGCATCAGAAAACATGTTACTGTGCAACCTTACAATAGCCTTCAGTCTCCTATGCTAAAGTTCATTAACTAATATAGCAGAGAAAGGAGAGGAAATATTAGAGATAGGAGGGGAGAGGAAAAAGGAACAGATTGTACCTGAATAGGGAGGGTGTGGCAGTGCTGAAGAGCAAGTTAGGGGAGTTCATAGAAGAAACCTATAATTTAAATTAAATCTGTGGGAAGGGGGGATCCACACAACAAGAGAGGAGAATGGAACTTGTGAATCATTTTCCAGATGTTAACAATACAGGGGCACTAGCATATGTAGAAGATTTGCATGTGACATGCCACACCTCCAAAAATTACCTCCCACATTATAACACATCTCTTCTAATCTGAGCTGAGAAAAATAATAGTAGTGTAATATTTTAAACTGAATGGTTCTACCCTGCACCTCCCTGCCTGAGTAGTAAGCATTAGATCATGAGCTCATCCAGTCACCTGCAGATATAGAGACACCCAGATCCTTATCCCGTTTACATCTTGAGGACTCAGCTAAAGGAATGTGATTGTCATTGCTTGCTAAGTACTTATATATCCAGCAGACTCCCTTTCTGAGATTTGTTAACTTTAGTACTGTAATCCATTCCTGTTCCATGGGGGTAACTTCAAAGTGGGGCCTAGCAGGGTATCTGATAACACCTTTCTGACCTGTAGATATATTACGAAGTTGTGATTTCTAAGCACAAATTTATTTTTGAGATCTTCGAAGGACATGAGGTAACTAGTACCTGAGTCCATTAAATCACCTGTATTGGTGATGCATAACTTATTCCATTCCCAGTTCTGCATCACATTTCCATTTTCTAGAACACTAAAGTTACCCCAAACTGCTTCCAGGTGAATTGGTCATTTTGTAATGTTTGGTTTAGACTGTAGAATCATAATCACTTTGAGGGCACCAGCAATACAGGGGTTATACTTCTGTGTCTTCGGCAGTGGCTTAAAATAAGAAATCAGATCACTTGTTTGGATCTACTAGTTGCTGTTCCACTTCTAGCCAGAGAGAAATTTCTCCACTACTAGTAGGGGACATATAGAGCACAGCGTGCTTAAACAAGGATACGGTTTGGTAGTTCTCTCACCATGGGAGCCCAAAGTCCCCTAGTGACCACAGAGCCCTGAGTTTCAAGAGTGCAACTAGGATATATTTCCTTCCTGGGTTCTTTTTCCCCAGGTGCATAACTTTGCACTTCTTGGTGTTGAATTTCAACTGCCATTGTTTTGACCATTCTTCCAACTTTTTTAGATCACAGTCCATGCCTCTGGCCCCCTTTTGCATGTCTTCTCTGTTGCAGACAGGCATACCTTTCCTTCCAAATCATCAGCAATGTCACTGATAATTATGTTAAATAGAACTGGTCCCAGTACTGATCCCTGGAGGACTCTGCTGGTTACCCTACGTTGCTCTGACAATACTTTGTGTATTAAAACCAAATAAGGTATGACATAATAGTCTTAATAATAAACTATGGATATTAATAAATTGGCATACATGTTTAGACAAGCAAACAACTGTATATCTTTTATAGACAAGGTTTTAACCAAAGAAGTATGCAGACAGAGCAGACAGGGGGAGCCCAGAGGCCAGTCAAAGTGACCGGCAGTATCACATATACTATTCTGAATGCAAAAGGCTGATCAAAATATGTTTAACAAATATGAATAAATGAATGTATGTGTTTTCAGACAATACCTATGAAAGAATTACTTGTATATAAATTCTAAGAAAAACCATTGCAAGCCATATGGATCCAATTATGGAAGGCTAACAGTAATAGTAAAAAAATGTATGAATGTATGATTTGTAAAAAAATAAATGTGTTTATCTTTTAATTTACAGTTCCCACGAAGATGTCAAATAGGCAAAACATTGGGGCTGGTCAATAGAGAGGGAAAATAAAGACAGTCCTTCTTAAATGACTTTTGGTGTACAGTACCACTTTTTGGCATTACAGCGGTAGCCACCCATTTTTTTTTGTGTGACACCTTCCAGAAATTGTCACGCTCCACCTAAACATGAATTTAAAAGTAAAGTGATTTTCCTTGGGACCCACTTACATTTCTGGGTCTGAGGCAGCACACTCCTTGGTCAGAATGTCCTAGGCAGCTAGGCAAATGGGAAAAGCATTCTGATTTTGGTTATGACCATATGTGAGGGTCCAGTGTAGGCTCAGCGGTTGATGGTGTAGACTCAAATCAGATCATGTTGTGAGCTGCCATCAAAATTTCCATGATTAAATCTGATGGGCAAAGTCACACTGAAAGGTCTTTCTTGTCTCTTTCCTCATCTTAATCTGAACTTCCTCCTCTGAAGAGTCATAATCATTTGGTTCATTGTCATCAAGCTGTGCAAAATCGGGCATCATTTTAGACTTTTTGGCTTTGCCTCTTCCTTCTGGTTCTCAACCATCCCATCTCTGGGTCTTTTAATGTTAGCCAGAGCTTCAATCTTTTTGAAAAGTTGTTAAAACAATTCCACCATAGCAGTTTGTGAAGTAAATGGGGGCCCTATTGGTAATTTCTCCATCAGAGTGCTGGGAGGCTACAGTACCATCTGAGGTATCTTCATCCACCGTGCACAATGCACATAGGTTGCCCAGTTGATTGGGTATTAGAAGGTTTGGACATTTTCTACAGGTCTTATTGGTCTTCTCTATTTTAACTGGGCATCTGCCTGGTGATTGGGGAAGATCTGAAAGCTCAACATGACAAAGCAGCTACATGTGCTTGCTGAGAAGAACACAGGAGCTGCTGCCCACAGTGCCCAGATATCTTGTCACATTGATTCATTCAGAGGACAGCATGTGTTATTTGTGAGATAGCTGCATCAACAATTCATCACAGGGGGATCATGCCCTGCATAAAATGGCTGCCACTATGCAAAACATTGTGTCTCTGCTGCTGCCACATGGCCATGCCCAAGATGCCCACCATTCACAAGATGGCACCTGCAGTTTGGAGGCATGCATAGGGTGGCTATATTGGGAGCACACATGTGCAGCTGGCAGCACAGAAGGGTGTTGCAGCCTTTAGCAACATAGCTACAGAACTCAAGGCTGCCAACCACTGTGCGTTTGCCTATGAGGACACTGATGGGAAGGTGCAATGTTTGCACATTCAGCACAGCACTCAAGAAGCTGCAAACTATGTGCTTTCCTCCTGGAGAAGTTGACAGGATGAGATACCTTTACACTGGCATTAATACATTTATGGAGGACTCAGGAACATGGAGATAATTTATTTCTGCCTTAAAACAATGTTACACAGCTGAAGGAGATCATGTAAATTCTGTAACTTGTCCACATCCCTCCAGTATCAGTTCAAGAGCTTGGAGGATTAGGGGGTTGATTTTTGCAGTCAAGTCGGGAGGGGGGGTTAATGCATGCAGCCAGCTTATATGTAAACTGGAGCTGTTGCTGGCTATCTTGGAACTGATATGACCTTTGGGAGGGGATACAGGAGGGGACATAGAATCTCCACCTCCCCGCTGGTAGAAAAATTCCATCAGATGCCTCAAGAGACAAATGCAACAAGCAAAAGGAAGGCGCTAGGTATTGTCTTTTGCTGTCTGAGATGTAGCTTATCCAGGAACCAGTCCACCAGGGCTAGAGGCATCCAGGTCATGGATGAGGAAACAGACCTTTGCATGTGGACCTATCACATCTGACGCTGCCATTTGACAGTAGAGTTCTTCTTGTGAAATTGATTTAAAAAGGGGGATAATTAGAGCTTCATCACAGGCAAGGGTGTTTTTTTTTCTTGTGGCACTGATTTAAAAAGGGGGTAGCTTTGTTAGATTTATATCCCAGCTAGAGTGCTGTCTCTGGAGTTACAGTAAGGAGATATGCATCTCATTTGAGTACTTAGGGCAGGATAAAAATTAGTAATCGTTGTAGAGAAATTTCACAAAGACACCCAGTGCTAGCAAAGCGAGAAGGAATCATATGATTGCATTTCTGGGCAGCAGGACAATAGGCATCCAAACACAAGATCAGGTTCACTATCCCAAGGGAGAAATATGTGCAGATATGGAAGCATGCCTGCCAAGAAGGAACAGGAGACAGTATGTGGTAGTAGGGAGGAGTCTTGTCAAATAATTATTTCTCACCAGTTGCATAGTTGTAAGTGAACAGAAAAGCATTTTGAGAGCATGTATTATGGCCAGCCTATGAGGATGCACAAACTAAGCTAAGGGAATCCTTGCATGGAGGAAGAAGACAGGATTGGATTACAAACAAGATTCAAATGTTTGTACATCAGTCTATCAATTGAAACCAACACACCCACATGTGCTGATATCAGAATGTTGTAAAGGGTGTAATATGTAACTGTGAAATAGCTACTAATTTAATTTGCAAGGACTTGGCTAGAGTGTTGCATTAGTGTTCCACAAACAGCACACACACATGCGTGTGCACGCGCACGCATGCACACACACACACTATATCATATGGGTTTACAGAATTTTGGGAATTCTAGAAACTAAATATAATTTCTCACCCAATTATTCTTTTCATCATCAAAATAAACATCTTTATAATAGCATTCATTTCAGTATTCCCTGGTTATTTTTCATGAAGAAAAATAACCAGGGACCCTAAACATGGATTCAATGACGTCCTAAACTTTATCAACTCTCATCCTTTCGAAGCTGAACTTATTCTACTAGGGGATTTCAACATAAACTGGTTATCATTGAGTGCCAGTGCCTATAAAGACTCCATCTCAGCTGCTAACCTCACGCAAATGGTAAACTCCCCTACTAGGATTAACTACAAGACTGGCACCAGTACCCTCTTGGATTGGGTCCTCACCACTCACCCCACAAGGATTTCTCGTAAGACCATTCTCCCAGACTCAATCAGTGACCACTCCCCAGTCATGTGTGCATGGTCTAAAAAATTCCTTAAGCCCCCTCCCAAAATTATCGCTAGCAGAGTCCTTCCTCATGGAAAACTTCCACATTTCAAACAACACCTGCTTCTACAAGACTAGCTACCAATCTATGAAGCAACAGATGTTAACTTGGCTCTTGATCACTTCATCTCAATTTTCAACAAAGCCTGCAACCTCTTTGCCCCTGCTAAAAGGCACAAAACAAAATCTCTCTAACCCATGGGTCACGAGCTCTTCTCTCAGCTGAAACTAAGGACCACCTCTGGGCAGTTGCCAGGGCCACTGGCAAACAACTGGACATCCAAAATTACAAACAAGACAAAATGCCTGCACAAAAGCCATCCGGCTACAGAAATCCACCTATTACAAGAGCACTCTCACCAATACATGGAGAAATGGTCGTGCTTTCAGGGACAATATCAAGGATGTCACAGGGAAGCAGCCAAAAACCTCTCTGGCCATGTTAATGGTTGATGGATCCTCAACCCTTGACCCCAAGGTGATCGCAAACATCTTTAACACGTTTTTTTCAGACCTTAGTGCTGTCCTACCCCATGACTTTTTCGAAAATAAGGCCTACTCCCCAAATACCTCAGCCCCTCAGTCTAACCATCCCCTCTTCTACTTCAGGAAGGTAAGGCTGAATGAAGCTCGCCCCTATATTACTGCAGCTATCTCTAAATCTAGATCTAGTAGTGACACCCTGGGCCTTAAGCTTCTGTTGCTCACCCTCAATGAGGTAATTCATCCATTAACAAAAATCCTAAACCTCTCTCTCAGCTGTGGAAAATTCCTGGACCTATGGAAAACAACCACCATGACACCTGTCCATAAAAGTGGGGACAAGACGATTCACTCAAATTATTGCCCTATCTCCATACTGCCCCCACTCTCTAAGGCACTTGAGCGCATCGTGGCTGATCAACTTACCAACTACTTGGATAAATACAATGGGCTGGATATTCAAACTGCGCCATTCATAGGCGCAAGCCCTTGCACTGCGCAAAATAGTTGCACAGGGGTGTGTCCAGGGTGATATTCAAAGGAGTTGCGCTATTGAGCAACTCCGTTGAATATCACCCCAATCCAAGCCACTGTGCATGGCGCGATGGAACTTGTGCCACCAAGTTGACAAAGTGGAGCATTCAACTTGCGGTGGCGCAGGTACCATTGCGCCATGCGCAAAATCCTGATATTCGAAAGGTGACATGCAAATGGGGCTATAATTCATGCAAGGCACAGGGGGGGTCATTTGCATCTGATTATGGCCCCATTTGCATGCCATTAGCATGCAGGTGCGCTGATACCCAAGGACTTGCGCCTGGCGCCCTGCCAGGCAGCAGCAGTCGGGGAAGGACGCCCCCTGCAGCCCAATCGTGGGCAAAAGAGCGTAAAAACCCCACCACCACCACCCCACTGGCCCGATCGCGGGCACAGTGTAAATACCCCTCACCAGCCCGATCGCGGGCAGCATATGTCTCCCCCAACACAGCCCTGGTGGTCCAGTGGACTGATAAGCCCAATCGCGGGCTGGCGTAATGAAACACCCCCACCTCCGAATATATCCCTGGTGGTCCAGTGAGCCCGATAAGCCCGATCGTGGGCTGGAGTATTCAAACACACACCCCACCTCCCGATCATATCCCTGGTGGTCCAGTGGACCATAAATCCCGATCGCGGGATGTAGTTGTCAACCCCTCAAACACATCCCTGGTGACCTAGTGTTCCCCACCCACCCACCCACAGAAGCCCCACCACCCGCTCCCCGCGGCGGCGGGCGGCAGCATCCACCCGCCTGCTGCCCCGCCAACCGCCGACTGACTGCCCAGTAGGGCTGCACGCCCATTGGTGCAGAGCAAGAGCCAATGTGCATGCAGCCCATACCGTACCAGACAGTCCAGTTTTGTGAATGAATTACATCCCGCGATCGGGATTTTTAGTCCACTGGACCACCAGGGATATGATCGGGAGGTGGGGAGGTGGGGGGGTGTGTTTGAATACTCCAGCCCGCGATCGGGCTTATCGGTCCACTGGACCACCAGGGATATGATCGATAGGTGGGGGGTGTGTTTGAATACTCCAGCCTACGATCGGGCTTATCGGTCCACTGGACCACCAGGGATGTGTTTGGGGGACACATTGCTGCCGAGTCGGGCTGGTGAGGGGCACAGAGGCATACCTCTCAACTGTACCACATTACAAGGAACGTTCCTCATTTTACTTCACAAAAGCTCCCTGTTCCACATTGTGAGGACTTGTCCCACATTCAGTGTTAACATTTTAAAGCAAAACTCCATAGTAAATTATGCAAAATATATAATTTTAATTAACAGCAGACTTTCTGAACATAAATGCAAACATTTTCACAGTGTTGTGAGCTTCTAATGTAAAGACTTGATTAAGTGTTCCACATGTTGCCCATTCTTTCCACATTTTGAGAGGCAATGTTCCACATTTGGGGGACAAAAGGTTGAGAGGTATGAGAGAGTGGGTTGAGGGCCAGCCACAGGTGGCAGCTGCTGTGCTGCACCCTGCAATGCAGCAGCTCACCTGTGGGTGGCCCTCAACTTGATCCTTTTTTTTTTGGCTCAAAGTTGTGCAGGTGCAGGTTGGGGGTTGCGCCTGCACAACTCTGCACAGCCCGGCTGAATATCGGACTGTGCAGTTTATGCATGGTTCCTCCCCCTCCAGTTCAGCATGCATTCATTTGCATTGCGCTGTTGCTCAGCATGTTTTCTGTGGTGCAACTACCTTCTGCTGAATATCGCAGAATGGAGCAAGTTCGGACTTGCGCAGGCTCAACCCTATTGTGCATGGCGCAACCCTTTTGAATATCTGGCCCAATATACCTTGTCCACAACAACACGGCTTCCGGAAAGGTCACAGCACCACCACAGCCCTTCTTGAGTTCACTGGAGCTTTGCATAAATCCCTTGACAACGGCCTTCTCACAGGGGCCGTTTTCGTCGACCTCTCCAAGGCCTTCGATACAGTATACCATGGACTACTAATACACCGACTACTGAATGCCAGGCTATCACCTGACTCTTCTCTCTGGTTTAATAGCTACTTAGAAAACCGGTCACAGAGAGTAAAGATTGCGGATGCTCTTTCTAACACCCTGCCTGTTTGCTCGGGTGTCCCACAGGGATCCATACTGGGACCCTTCCTTTTTAGCCTTTTCTTAAACTCCTTCCCTTACCACTACTCTGAGCAGATCATACTATATGCCGATGATGCTGTTGTATTCTCCACTCACAAAGATCCTGCAGCTCTTCAACACAACCTTCAACTTGGTTTCAGTTCTGTAGAGTCATGGTTTCTTAATCATAAACTGGTCCTCAATGACAAGAAAACCAAATCTATGCTCTTCTGCAGCTCTCATAACTCACACAAGCTACACCACTTGGCTATCTCCACCACCCAGGGCAACACTCTAGATCAGGTGGTGTCCTTCAAATACTTAGGGATTCAGCTTGACCCTAATCTCTCCTATGGACTTCATGTAGATAATGTAGCTAGAGCTGCTAATACACGGCTTGGTCTCCTGTCCAAACACAGACCACACCTCACGCCAGAAGCTTTGAAGGTTGCAGTCCTGAGCTCTGTAATCTCAGTAATAGACTATGGTCTCATCATTTATGGCTCGGCCACAACCACAACCCTTAGAGGCCTCTCAACTGCCATAAATAAAGCATGTCGGCTCATCACTGGTGCTCACCGTCTCACCCACACATGTGACCTGTACACTCAGACCAGCTGGCTCCAACTATCAAACTGCATAAAGTTTCTCACCTGCTCCATGGTCAAAAAAATATACCTTGGCCTTGCACCTTCTGGGGTCTCAACTCTGTTACAACACTGAATTAACAAACGGTGTCTTAGGAGATCCACGCTACAGCTACTGAAAGTCCCCCACTGTCACACTTCACAGGGACACCGCTCTTTTGCTTATCGAGCACCACTCTGGTTCAATGGCCTCAGTCCAACCATCTCCTCTGCCCCAACTATTGGTATGTTTAAAACTAGGCTCCGGGACTATCTCACTACCAACAACTCCTGTGACTGCCCAACTTAACCTTGTTTCTCCACTTCCCTTTCAGCTCTAGTTGCCCCCCCTTCCCCTTCTCACTGGATTCTACCCTCACATCTTGGTATACCCAATGACACACTTTTCACCCTCTTGCCACCCTTCCTACATTCCTTCTCCCCCCCCACCCTCTTCCCTCTCCCTATGACTCTGGCACTTCTTATCTGTTGTCTGTTTTCTCTGACAAATGCCGCTGGCTGCCTTGTTACAATGCTACCCTTGAACTGTATTTAACTGTATTAATCTGTACTCTGTTTGCAATGTCCACATTGTTGTAATGCCTGTCTTGATGTTCCCCATAATTTGTATTTCTCTGACGTGGAACCTTTGTAAAAGAGCCATGGCTCAAAGGTATTTGTAATCCTAGACTTGATAAATAAATAAAGAAAGAAATCCAAGGAAAATGAATATAAAAAGTTGTATTTTATTATGTTTACTGGCACATGTGAAGTAGAACATATTGGTGCTACTCCTGCAGTGCAGGAGTTGGGGAGGTGTGTGCTGTAAGCAACCTATGTCTCTGAGCCTGCAAGAGATGTGCATGTGCATACCCTGTCCTGATAAGACTGCTCCTAATGTTGTTCATTAGCTGATGAGCAGAAACATCTCATATTTGAAAGGATGCAGCCACACATACCACAGTGAGGCTGCCTTCTTTCATAGTGCTACCATCAGGCAGCGAACAAAACCAAAACAGACAAAAAAAGCTACAACACCAGGAGACCTGGAGGGAACTGAACCGTGGTCCCAGGTCTCCAACCCTGCCATGTGCTGGTGGTGCCTTAGCCACTCTACCATGGGAGCAACTCAACCAGGCGTGGTGCCTGGCATGGCAACTGGATCCCTTCCAAGTATCAGTGCAGAGCGATATGGGTAGCGGTAATTCCCTACCACTATTATAACCCCGGTCACTCTAAATGCTTTCACGCTTTACACAGTGTGGTTCTTGCAGTGCTGCTCTTGAAGTGCTATATTAACTTAGTACCTTTTTTTAAAACACTGTAAAAAACGTATGGTCCCTCAATGTTTTCTGCTCCCCAACACTTTGGCCACTACCCTGACCCCATCTCAGCACCCATCACCCCACATTCCCCCACATCCTCACTTCCTTATTGAGTCATCCTCTCACAACCACTGAACATTCTGCTGCTCCTATTTTTTTTTTCCACTCTTAATCTTGGTGAGTCCTCTGTCGGGCTTCAGCCCTGGTCACGGCCCCTGGGACTTCCACCTGCCATCCATTGCCACTCTCTCCCCAGTTACCACCAGCTTGCCCCCCGGAGGGTGAGGCCATGGCTCCAGACCCCCATATCCAGGCCACGGGACAGTGTCTGGTCAGGGAGAGTGGCGATGGCAGACTAATCGAAGCCTCCAGGAAGGATTCACAAATACAGAGGCCCCACCTCTCCTGTTCCTTTTCTTCATTTTTCTTGGTGGCAGGGATGTGCAATGACACCAGCGACCACGCCGCCTGCCTGTGTATCAAGCACCGGTAGCATGAGTGACTCCTGGCCTCCGCCCGGGTCCTCCTTATGGCAGACACTACCCCACCCTCCCCACCGGAGAAGGAGAGCCATCCATGGGACACTCCATCCTTCTCCCCCGGCTGGCCCTCCGATGACCCAGGTCCGTTCCTGACCCCAGGTCGCCGGTGCCAGAAGCGGAAATCCAACCACTGAGCCAGTGGACCAGCATTTTACTGCTTCTAAGGCCACCCAGTAACTGACTGAAAAAAAGGTGGGTTCGGTTAATGACTTTTTAATACATTTTGAATGTTTATTTGTAACTTTGTTGATTTTTAACATTATTTGCACTGAATTGTCAACATACTGTAGCCTATTTGGGACCCCACCTCACAAACAAGGGAGAGGTAATCTTTTTAAAAACCCTCAAATCATGTTTTTACAGTCCCTATGCAAAATCATCTTTTGGATAGGATTTAAAAAATTTCACCTGTCTTTATTGTAAGGTGGGGTTACAAAAACTATGTTCAAAATCTGAGGTCAAAATATCAAAAAATAATAAAGTTATGAAGACATACTGAATTTTGCAACATTTACTCATAACTCTATGATTTTTGCAGATTATTTTCCAAATGTGCACCATAGCCCTTGTGTTACCTCACCTGATGAAAATGACAGGTGTCTTTTTTCAAATCCCCTTTGAAACATGGTTTTCTAGTTGCTCCTTGAAATCACTTTTTGGATGGGATTTTAAAAAAAATCACCTTCTTAATCATAAGGTGGTGTTGTAAAAAGACAGTGTTGAAAATCTGGGGTCAAAATGTCAACCCCAAAAAACAAAAAAAAACAATGACGTTATGAGTAAATGTTGAATATTTTTCAACATATATTTATTAAATTGTGAATTGTGCAGATTTGGGTCCCAGATGTGCAACATAGCCTTTGTGTTACCCATCTAATGAACGTGACAGATGACATTTTTTTAAATCCCCTCTGAAATGTGTTTTTGTACTGTTTTTGTGAAATCACCTTTTGGGTAAGATTTAAAAAAATCCACCTGTCTTGATCATAAGGTGGGGTCATAAAAAGACTGTGCTTAAAATTTGGGGGCAACATGGCAAAAACCAACAAAGTTACAGAGAAATTTATAATTTTTCAAACATTTACTCATAACTTTTGTTATTTTTGCACATTTTGGTAGCAGCTTTTTTGTGTCACCCCCACCTCATGAGCATGGTAGATGTAATTTTTTTCAAACCCCTCCAAAACATATTTTTGTGGGAACTACACAAAATCACCTTGCAGATGGAATTTTTAAAAAATCTACCTATCTTGACCATTACGTTGTGTCGTAAAAGGACTATGTTGAAAATGTGGGGTCAAAATGTAAAAAAAAAGGCAATAAGGTTATGAAGAAAAATATGAATGTATAAACACATGCCTTCTTCTGTCTTATCATCTCAGTTTATAGCACTCAGTTGTAAATATATTCTTTATTCTTTTCACCATTTTTTATAAGCTCCGTACCCCTTTGTCCAGTGAAACCCAAAGTCCATGACACAATAGCTACTGGGAGAGGGATGTAAGCAGCCTCAGTATATTGTTGTTCTAACCTGTAACAGCATGCAATCACGCATGTTCAACATTGACAAATGCTTGTATATTTATGCAGGAAAAAATACCAAGTGTAAAATACAAAGGAACAAGATAAAATACTTTCTGAGAAGGTGAATGCCATTAAAATATCTAACTTTTAGGTGCTGACTAAGCAATATGTTTCTGTTAGACAATATAGAAGCAGGGCTCCCAGATCTCCAGGGATTCCTGCATTTTACAGGGAAATAAAGCCATTTATAGGTAAATTTCTCCCATAAACTTGCATTGGTTATATGGGAAAACAGAGCATTTGGCTTCTAAAGGACATAATAAAATCTGAAGGAAAACACAAAGAAATCGCCACTTAGCTACAGCGACAATGCCAAAGCAACCTGGGAGAACTGTAAAAGTATCAGAGTAATAACCTTAAAATAGGACACTTACAGAGTATACTAGATGGGCACCCATGCATAACTATCCTGTGCTTCCACAGAGGGGCTATGACTACATCAGAACTCCATGATTGCAGCACAAGCTGATTAGGCATGAGTTTGCTCATCCCATATTTTACATAGTGTATAGTTTGTAAGTTTTACTTTTATTTTAAATGAAAGTTGTCTAGCAGCGCTCCATGGCAGCAACAAAAGCACAGGTGGTTTCAGTTCAAAACTTGAACTGACTGTTATGTGCATGGTAGCACAATCTAAACATCGGGTGCCACAAGGATTTGTGATCAACTGGAATGTTGTTGTACCACAGAAAGGTACAATGATGTTCCATTACCTTTGAACTGTGGTACAAGAGTATATCAGCGGAGACGGACATTCATACAGAAAAAGGGCCAACTGTATGCAACAATACTGTACTTTACTTTGGTGTAACATATTTACCAACAATTTATTGTCAGTCTAAAACCTGTGTCTGTGACAAACATCTGCTGTATATAATCACTCGAATAACTTTAATTATCCAATTTGATATGGCAAGATTACGTCACAGCTTAATGAACAGTTTCTGTTTAGTCTTTAACTTGAGAAAATGTCAAGTAGTTAAAAAGAGTGACCTGTGGTAACAGTGACGACAGAAAGAACGAATACAATAACTGCGACGGGAATGAGTAACTACCGAAATAGTGAATGGGAATCCCCCCCCCCACTCCTTGAGTTACACCCCCCCTGGAGTTAGAATATTATGTAAGGGTAGTGTGGGGGACAACACCCCTCACATAGGGGATGTGGGGGCAAAGTACCTCACAGATACAAAAGTCACCGTCTGTGAAGTTGTCCAGGTTCCCTTACCAAAATCAGGAGTTGATGTAATTATTTTTCACTTTTCATATGGCACCTTAAAAAAGTCAAATTAGTAAACATGGAAGCTAGAGAACATGGAGATTTCAGTTTGTGGCAGGGATATTAATTTCATTAATTAAGAATAATAGCATTGACACAAGCCTTGTTTACAAAGGTGTCCTTCAGCAACTGCAAAATTACATTTAAAGAAGCAGTGCAATGAGTGTTTTTTTTTTTTAATAAAACTAGTTTCAGCCACCATTAATAAAAATACTAGCACACATGTCAAATCTACTTCTCTATGGACATGGGGTCATTATGTTGCATGGCAGAATGCTGCAAGGCACAATCGTGTTGCGTGAGTTCTGCTAGTTTTTGTTCTGTGGGGGGCTCCACCCCCACCACCCTCCATTATGGATGGGTGCACCCCCCCAGACACTCCCACTAAAGATTCCCAACTCTGGGGGGATCCAACTCAGAAATCACACAGGTCTGGGTTTGCCATAATGTTGTAAGCTATTATGCATGCAACATTATGACCTGATACATTTTCTATGTACCTCAAATGCTGTGCACAATGAGTTTATTTATTTATTTAGTTTTTACTTTTTCTCCCCCTGGATTCCTCTGCCAGTGCCTTCTGATGTCTGGTCTCCCCCCTTGTGCAAACACTGAGTATCAGCCCCCCTCCTCTTCAGCCCCCATGACTTACCCTTCATGGTAGGGGGTGAGGAGACCCTCAACCCACCAGACCAGATCCAGTTCCAGGGAGGCGTCTTCCCAGGCAGCTCTGTGGGGGGGACAATCATCATCCTTGGGGCAGAGAACTCCATGTTTTCCATGTTTTTCATCCCTCAGTGGATGTAGCTTGCAGTGACATCAGCAGAGGCAGTGCGCATGCTCCCACGCGTGCTCCTCCAGGTATCTGCTGCATCCCCTGCCCACATCTTCAGCATTGGCGAGTTGCCTCCCAGCCTCCACTAGGGAGCAAGCATGTGCCAACTGCTGGGAAATCCCCCTCCCCAGAGAAGGAGAGCAGTCCTTGGGATGTTATATCCTTCTCTGTCCCTACTGACACCCAAGGGCTCATGCTTATTCCTGAACATGGGTCACCGGCGTGGCACAAGGTGACGCGTCCAGCTCCTCAACTCTCAGCACCACCGGGCTGCTCACAAAGATTTTTTTTTTATTTTCTCAGTACTAATCCTTATCATCTCTGCAATGTTATTTCTAAGCAGAATATGACAGCCATCTTTTCTTCTAGAGAAAAAATAAATGAAAACATTTATAAAATACTCAAATGTTGGTGGAACTAGAAAACGATACCACGAAATGAAACTGGAAGATACCCGAGGCCAGATATTCAAATGTTTCCCTGGTGGGCAAACTGGTTGCACACTATTTGTACAATGTTTTTTCCAGGGTGTAATATTCAAAGGGAGAAAGTGTGCCCACTAAAAGGGATAACACATGCACTAAAAGATAATGTATGCACTTGACCAAAGGGAGGACAGGAATCTGAAAACAGGAACAACACTATATTCAGTGCATTTGCACTTCACAGAGGTTTTATCACAGGCCACTTTGCACAGTGCAGATGTCACCCAAAGCAAGCATTTGTCAATGCCGAATGTTTCTTTGCACGGTGTATGTTGCAGGGGTGTATTGTGTTAATTGAATCACAACTAAAATAATTCATGAATTGCAGTCAGAGACATCCATTAGGGCACATCAGATGGTTCATAAATATTTGTAAATTGTGCCTGAACATTAAATGGTACTCTTCTGTTCATGAACATTTGTTAATAATCGTTATAAATGAAGGGAGCCCTTGACCAATCACAGCACTCCTTTCCCAGCACATGAGGCACTGTAATTCTATAAAGAGTGTCTCTCACACAGGTATCCTGTGAATGGGTACATTTACAGTAGGATTTTTTTAAAATGTTAATATAGTATTATCAACCTTGATTAATATTTATATTACTATCCCATTTAGGCCACTCTTATGGTTGAATGAGTGCTCTCATTTACATTCCATGGGTATCAAAATCGCACTGTTACCCCCCCCAACAACGACATTTCACCAGCAAGGTCCTCCACAGCAACTACAGCACATTACTGCTATGGGAAACCTGCTGGAAACTGGCGCTGTCTGTCAGGGTCCTGCACCCCCCCAATCAGCTCTGACTCAGAGCTGATAATCCTAAAGTGGGGGGGGTGCGGGTGGTTCAGGGGGTGAAGCCCCCTGAAGAAAACACAGATGGACAGTGCGAACTGGCAGCTGACTGCAGAATGTGGTCGACCTGCTGGTGTTGCTTACGGGGCATTTGACAAATATTTTGTTGAGCACCCATCGTAGATCCAGAATCGCATACCATAAGAAGGGGAATGATGCCACTCTTACAATCATAGGAGTGATCACAGAGGTTGTATTAACGATTATACCATGGACTCAAAATAAAAGACGCAACACTGTGTTTTAATTGGCTGGCTGGCACCTTTCTGCTGTGGTAAATCCTACGATATACCCATGGCAAAGGTGCCAGTCAGCTGCAGCTTTCAAATCCATCCAACCCCCAAAGATCATAGCCACAAACTACCATCTTTAATCCGCTAAATGGTCATGAACCTCACTTGCACCTGCAACCCTTGTCAACAAGTAATAAAAAATGGTTACCTCCAGTAGTTTTGATCAATTTAAAAACACTTTAGACAAATATATTACGGGTACCTAAATATATTCCTACATGGTGTGGGGGGTACACTCGATGAGTCTCTGGCCTTCTTCTACCTTGAAAACCATGTAAATGATCTTCAAATACATCCTCCTGTACCCACTACACAGGGAGATTGCTACTCACAACCCAGTGGCACCTCGCAGAGACACATTCTAAGAACAGTTCACAGCACTGACGGAAGCAGCGGGAATAAAACCCTGATTGAGCAGCGGCAATCTATGGGGGAACAACAGTGGTCCAGCGTGTGTATCTGCTTCAGAAGGGAGTCATGCTGGACCAGTGTACAACACTTTCACACAATATGCCATCCTAAAATCATCACTGCCTCTTTCCTTTTTTTTATTTTTAGGCTCGCAGTCTCCAGTACTCTTCACACCTTCCGCTCTGGCCCTACAATATCTGCAGCTCTGCTCCATAGTACATCAGTAGAAATCTGCTACTCTCCTATGGCTTAATCCACACTGCAAATAATAACCTCGATAAAAGTAAACTTAAAAAAAAAACTTTTGCTGGGGGTCACTTTGCACAGTTACCTCCTGCCTGCAAAAGCACAGCAATGCCAGAAATCCGACCCTAAGATCAACTCTTCAGCCCTGACAGTTTCACAAGCTAAAACAACATGTTCCTCTAAGTCAGGGTTTCTCAAATGGTAAGGCCAGCCTCCCATGGGAGGCCCCAACCTGTTCCAGGGGAGGCTCAAGCAAGCCTTAAAATGTACTATATTTAAATGTCAAGTTTTGGATGCTTCGTGTGAAAGGATGCAGCAAAGTGAAAGCAAATAATGGCATACGAATTTATATACAAAATGGTTACCAGGAAAGACACACTCAACAAACACTTGTTTCCTGGTATGACATGGGGAAAATACAATTCTTGGAAACTGTGCAAAACAAAATTCAAAATAATGCAAATGAATAGGAACAAGGTAACAACTGACCCAGTATACTGGCTGCAGAAAAGCACAAATACAAAGGCTAAGCGGAGAGGTACTAGGAGCAAGAGCAGGAGGGAGCAAAATGGTCCCTGAGAAGGTGTTTCAGAGTAAGGTAAAACTGACAAAGAAAGCAATCTGACTCATGGAGGTATTGCAATGAGGGGTAAATAGAGTCCAAAAGTCAGAAGTGTGGAGCAAGTAGGATGACCTGGGGAGGGGGGTTTATAGAGAAGGAGAATAATAAGTTCAATAAAATGAGAATAAACTCAACAACTCAAATGCTCTTCATTGTATTCTTCCTGTACTATGCAAAGCGTAATAGTTGTTCTAACTATGGGGAGGCCCAAAATTATTTCTATATTAGGGGGAGGCTCAAGATCTTTTCCAAGGCTTGGGGGAGGCTCACTGTGACAAAGTGTGAGAACTCCTGCTCTAAGTAAACACCATACTAACTCACGGGAAGAGCGAGCAGCATTTTTTTTTTGTTTGTTTCCACAAGCACAGTAGACTGTTCTACTCCATATTTTTCAGTATATATACACACATACACTGTTCAATTAATCTTATATCAGGAACTATTTTCTTTCAGCTTAAGGTTATTTGTAATAAAAAACAATATTTTCGGGTGAAAAAAAACTTCAAATTTTTTAAAAATAGTCATATACTGAAATCAAGGTACAATTGCAATAAACCACTCCAGGGTGTGGGTTATGCTTGGATTTACCATGACTGGCCTGGATTTGACCACTTGGCCTGTGGCCTCGTGGCCAAACCATGGCAACCATGGTAAATCCCAGCATAACCCACACCCTGTCGTGGTTTATTGTTTAAATAGTAATGTAAAGTTTCATAAAAGTCATGGAATGTTCATGAAACTTGTCAAGGGAATTTTCATGGACACATCTCAACAATGATTTTTAGTGACCAGAAATACAAACCATTTATAATAAGGGATAATTTTCAAGGCAACCTTATTTTAAACGTCAAGGGCCATATTCTTAAAACATGTTTTGTCCTAGGCACAGAATCAGACCCATGTAATCCTGGGTTGTTTTTTTTGTTTGTTTTTTTATTTTCTCATCAACTTAACAATTAATAACTGATTTTTTTTCATAAACTCAAGATTTTCTACATAATTTTCCTTTAGCATACATTTTATTATTATTATTTAATTTACTGTATTTTGTTGTTGTTTTTGACATTCTTTCAACCTGAATTACTGGTCACATTCCTTTCATAAATAGAAAGGCCCAGTTGCTATTAAAACAATTAAAATCAGAAATTCTTTTAAAGCAAAACAGTCAGCACTTAAAACCCCAAACCCAAATGTGTGGTTGGCCCCAGTTTGCAGTTTGTGTGCAAACACGTTTTACATATGGTTTACTGCAGTATAATAGATTGTACCAGGCTGCTTCTGCTGACTACCAAGCTAGCATTTGCTGCATGCAGAAATCCCATAATGAGCTGTCGTTGATGTCAGAGCTGGGCTTTTGTTTGCTGGTCTTGCTGTCTTCTCAAGGCTAAGTACAGTCACAGAGGACTATACTCCACCCTTGGAGAACAGCAGGACTGACAAATGTTTGATCAGTACTTATAAAAGCTCTAACATGCACTGCAGGCTGCTGAATCTCCCACTGCTCTAGTAGATCTCTGACATCAACTGCAGGGGGTTCTGGGACTTTGGGGTACAGCAGATGTCAGCGTGAGAGTCAGCAGAGTCAGCCTGATACATTCTACTGCAGTATATTGCAGTAAACAATAAGTAAACAGTTGCTTTGCATAAAATGTGCAAATAGGCACCAGACCGGTTCCATGTCATAATAGCAATCGCAGAATAATGATCACTATTATGGCGAGTGTATATTGCCAAAAAAAGCAAATTGAAGATATACACTTTCAGGTGACCTGACATCCGGAATCAAAAAAAGTGTTTTTGCAGGGGGCTGTGGCTCCCTGTACCCCCCGAATAAGGATTATCTAGTCCAGAGGGGTTCACGTCAGGGAAGGGGCAAAATCCTGCATTACACACAAATTTAAGTGTTGGAGCTGCAGGCAGTGGCAAAAGTGTCCCAGTCCTGGTCCCAAACCCTGTACTTGCTGCACTACAGCAAGCCACCCACACCACCACATGGCTAGCTCAGTAGCAGCAGGTACACTCATCCCCCAAAACCTGTTTCCTGTCCCACCTCTTCCCCTCGCTATTCCTCACTTCCTATCTCTGTCTAGTACCATAGCAATTGTGTGCAGTCATTACCCTTGCAGGGTAGCCCATGAGTATAGCCCCAATTTCAGTCGCTGTTTTGACGTGGCACTCGTATTCAGTTGCTATACTCACGGTATACTGCCCAGACCCACATTTGGGTGTGAGGCTGTAAGTGCTGACCATTCCCTTTTAAGATGTTCCAGTTTGCTCCCTTGGATAAGAAAATAAATAAATAAAGACACAAGTAAATAAGATGTGGTGAGTTTAAATGATAATCCTTTCGTATGCTCAGTTATTAACTACCTTGTAAGAAATATATATCCTACTCCCAAACTGATTTTGTGATTATTTATATCAAACAGTGCACACTGATGTGCAAATTAATAAGTTTATGCAAACTGAATTTGTCTCACTGGATAATGGTCTATGACAAGTTTAGCAGCTTGAACATTGTGGTGATTAATTGTTCATGAATTTGGTTCATGAACAGAGCTACAGAACATTTAGTGAACTTTGAATGTTGTTCCTGAATTTTCCTCAAAGCTGAATCAACGAACTTCATGTTGCCAGGGTAGCTTTCGTTAATGGCACAACCTTGTATTTGGTGCCTGTTGTCCCTTTGTTCAATGCTTTACTTGTAACACCCATATTAAGGTATGCATCTTTTAAATTTGTTTTGATTTGTAAGAGTTTTTTATTGTGACTGATCATCCATTAAATATGAGACACTTGACAAGTTTTGGACATGGTGACTGTTGAGTCACAGGTAACTGACATTTGATCCATTCATCAGCTGTAACTGGCAACACTGCAGTTTCCAAACTGCAATGGACTGCTACTGGAAGTGCAATATAAAATCCCTTGAGCTGAGAAGAACAGAATGGAGCAAGACAGAGTTATGAAAGTAATAATACCCAACAGGGTGGATGTTATTGGGCTATAATAACTGGCTCTGCCTTTTTCCCATAGGGAAACCGTGGCGTAATTTGCCGTTATAAAGGAGCGTTTATAACGGCAAACACGCGCATGGTTTTCCCCACTCTGCGCATGCCCTGCTGCACCTTGTCCCTTCCGATCGCCGACAGCATGTTTTCCCCTGGAAGACTGAACCACCATCTGGACTCGGCGGTGAGTGGCAATTTAAAAAGAATATCTGCAAGACAAATGTAAAGAAGTGTACTACAAACAGAATTTAATTTTTTTCCTTTTCCAAAAAAAAAAAAAAACGAACGGTGAGTCACGGCCAAGCACGCCAAAATATAACCACGCTACGCCGCACAGGAACCTTCATTTTATATAATTGCTGTGGTGAAAATGGCAACTCAGCAATTATATAAAATAAAAATGGGTCGGGTAGTAAATAAGTTTACACACCTTGGGGTTAGATGCTTTTGATAAACCCGGAGAGCTATTCAGTACTCCAACCTTTCGGGTGTGTGTAAACTTCTTGTTACACACCCCGACCCATACTTTATTCTATATATAACGGACCACCCAGGGGTGTAATGAAGCCTCAGGCAGAGGGCCTTATAGCCCTTGGAAGGTCCGTTATAGCCTGTAACGCCCACCCTGGAGGGTATTAATACACTTAGAAAATGGGCTTACATTTTTTAATAATTATTTTATGAAAAGACTGTAAAATGTTATTAAAAATTAACATTAATGTTTGGCTGTGTAAAACAGTCTCTTTGGGACTTTACTGCAGTTCCTTTGGTGCCCCTAGAAGGTGCAGCTGATTGTGATATTTTTTATTAAGTTGGAATGTCAGTTTTGAATAGCTGTACTCTGTGAATTGTTCGTTGTAATTTTTTGTCCTCCCCATTATATAGTCACCCTATATGGATTAATGTGGGCTTGGTTTTCTGAGTGGGGGGCGAGATACTCAGGTGTGAAGTGGGAATGACTCGGTGTCTTGTGACACGCTATCCGAGGATATGGAAGTTGGGCAATGACCTGGATAAAAAAGGAGGTACTTAGTTTTTGTTTAAAAATATGTTGGTTGCAGTATGGGTGGATAGTTACTTAAAGGAGGAGCAGGAGTTTTGAATTGTTGGCAGAGATGGAGTCGTGCTGCCAGGTAGCGTTAGTTGCGACAGTGGGTAGAGGAACTGAGACCCTGAGTTAGGCCTGGCTTATTACCAAACAACAACAAGAAAGGAAGATTATGTTTTTTTTAATTACTTAAGTTACTTTTTGAATTTTGTTATTATGAACTGTGTTGAGGAGTGAGACTGTGTGGTTTGGGAGGGGGGCTATAGCTCACTCTCTCAGTAACTGAACAGTAAAAAATGATGACTATCAGGGTGTGAACACAGGGATACAAGATGGATAATGGGTGCCGCCAGGAGGAACTTGTTATTTTGAAGGCGTTGTTAAGAAATAACAGCCTGGGTACACTGTGTTTTAGCCAATCAGAATGGAGCTTTTCTGGTGCCCATTTTCTAATGTTTGATTATACACTGCACCAAATTATAATTACTGATAGAAAATGTCAAGTTATCTACAGCGTTGGTTAGTGCAGTGGTAGCGTTATCACATGTGACCTGAGTTTGGAAGTGAGCTGAGGGTATTGGGAGACAGCCAGGGGGAGGAAGACTGAATGCTCTCCTTTTGCAGGGTGGATTGGCAGCAGACTCCTCCACAACATTGCCACCTACATGACCATAGGTGGTGGTGTGAGCACAGCAGCTAAGGGGGGGGTGCTCCCTGCAGAAGATGTCAGAACGCTCTGCATGCAATGACATACCACTGGCTCCATGAAGAATTCAAGGAGGAGGAGGAGAAAAGGAGAAAAAGGCCATCAGCTGCAGCAGAATGAAGCAGATCATGGCTCTATGCAGACTCGTCTCTGTCTACTGGGCTCAGGGCAGACTCAGACCTAGTGTGGCTTCTGGGAGGCAATTGGGGTACCCCCTCCAGCCTCACCATAGGGGAAGCCCTGGGGAGTCATGCCAGGTCAAAGGTAAGTCCTATATGGTGTGCGATGGAGTTGGGAAGGGCACTCAGAAAGAAAAAGACCAGCCAGGTGTGGGGAGATAATGAAGGTAAAAAAGAGAGAAAATGTCAACTAATAGTATGTGTGTCACACCTACTCAGCAGGTTAGGCACTCTGCTCCCACAGTGCCAACCTCTGAGCACAGTCTTGTGAACAGGTAATAGAAACAGGGTAGCCCTCCTGTCTGTTTTGTTGGTTTGAATCGACTTTTGGTCTCAAGTTCTGGAGAGATTCAAATTGTGAACCTCTTGCTAGTGTACCCAATGTACAGGCTCAGATAATTCTGCTCTTCAGGGAAATTCCAGATATCTTTTGCCATTTTGTCATACTACACTTTTTGTTTCTGTTGGGCAGCTGCCAGGTTGCTCTGGGCTGTCCCCATAAGCTACTTCAGCCTTTCCCTAAACCTAAGGATGTAATCCACAATGGGAGTTCCCTGGGTGACGTGCTTGCCTTCTCAGTCCTCTCAAATCAATTTTAGGGGCCCACATACCCAGTGTCCATATAAGAGTTCGAAGGGGGAAAATCATGTTGACTCTTGGGACACCTCCCTGTATGCAAACAACAGGTGGGGAAGGTATTTCTCCCAGTCCCTCTCATGCTGTTCAGCAAACCCCTGGAGCATAGACTTTGGGGTACCATTAAATCTTTCCACAAGCCCATTGACTTGTGGGTGATACGGTGTTGTGCATCTCTGCACCACCCCACACTTCTCCCATAAACATTTCATCTGGTCCAACATGAAGGAAGCCCCTCAATTGGTGATTACCTTCTGTGGAAACCCAACATGGGAGAAAATCCCAAGTATGCCACTTTGTCCTCAATGAGGATAGGGCAACTGCCTCTGGGTACTGGGTGGCATAATCCATCACAGTCAGGATGAATCTCTTCCCTGAGGAGCTGGGGTTATTTAAAGGCCACACAATATCTATTCCCACCCTCTGGAATGGCTCCTCCACTATGGGCAAGGGAATCAGAGCAGCTTGGGTTTTCTTGCCTGCCTTCCCTATTTCTTGAAACCAGTGACAAGACCTGCAGTACTCCTTCACCTGCTAGGCGAAGTTAAGCCAATAGAACTTCTGGGCCAACTGCTGCATAGTGCGCATTATTCCCAGATGACCAGACAAGGGAATATCACGTGCAATCTTGAGCAACTGCTCATGATACCCCTGGGGAATGACAAGCTGCCTGCCTAGCACCCCTCCCTCTGTCTGCACAGCCTGAGTATACATCAGTCCATTTTCCCAATAAACCTTATGTCTGCCGTCTCCTCCCTGTGCTCCATCAGAGTCTGCCCAAGCCCTCAGTTTCTCTAGACTGAGCAGCTGCAAACTTCTCACACTTTCCCAAGGCATGGGACAGGTCCCCTTCAGTCACTAAACTAGGGTCCCTAGCACTAGCATCAGGGAACTCAGGATCAATGTCAATCTCAACCTTCTGACAATGGGTCACCCCCTCTCTCTTCGGAGTAAACCTCCGTAGCTGTTTGGCTAACTGCTACTGGGGAAATTTCAACCCCCTTTTTATTAGTCTCCCCATCTGGAGACACAAGCTGGAAAACCAGCCTCCCAGTGGTTTCCACAACGGTTTCTGTTGGGTTCAGGGAACTACAATTTTCCCTTGCCGCTTGGCTATGGGTAACTGCACACACCATCCCTTGTTTTTGATTGTTGCCCAGGATCACATCCACTGCTAAGATTTTGACTACAACCACCTCTTGCACAGTTCCCTCTGTTTCACCCCAGTCTAGGAGAACACTAGCGAGGGGCAATGTTTTTTCCCCACCAGTAAAGTCTTGTACAGTAATATATTTATTGGGTATAAGCTGACCAGGCTGTACCAGATCCCCTTTTACCAATGTCAGGGATGCCCCTGTGTCCCTTAACCCTTGTGTCTGTACATCATTCACCATGACTGGGTGCATGTGTTCCCTCATGTTCACAGGCATGCTTCCAGGGACACACAAACAAACCACTTCTTTCTTAGCACCAAGTTACATATTGCTTGCCCTTGTGGGACACTGTCTGACAATATGTCCAGTTTCTTTACACAACCAACATTCCCTTTTTTTCTCAGAGAAATCTTTTCTCTGAAACCTGGGGCTAACTGGTTTTGGTGGAGACAATGAGGGTTTTAGCTGCCCTGAAGGTGTGTTTTTCCCTTTCTGTGCTACCACACCTGCCCCATTCACTCCCAGAGCAGGTCTGCTCTTGGCATAGCGGTCTGAGAGTGCAGCAGCCTCTTGCACTGTTTTGTGATCTTGGCCCTCCAGCCAGGTTTTCAACTCTGCTGGGCATGCCCAGAAAAACTGTTCTAACAAAATCACATTTTCAATTCTATCAACAGAGTTTTCTTCAATTCCTTCCCACCGATGTTTTAAAAACTGACATTGTTTCGTGGCTAGCTCCTCATAGCTCATGTCAGGGCTTCTCTTCAGCTTACAGAATTTAGCTCTGTATGATTCAGCAGTTAATTAATTTTTTTTTAACAGTGCAGCTTTAAGTTTGCTGTAATCATTACTGTCCTCATTGTCCATTTGACCCAATGCATCCCGAGCTTTCTCGGTAAATAGCGGGGATAGCTGGGAGCTGCAGGACTCCCTAGGAATTTTAGCCTGAATACAAACTTTTTCAAAATAATTTAAAATGGCATCCATATCCTTCCCCTCTTTAAATTTAGCTATCAATTTGGAATTCAATTTGTAACCCAGTCCTGTAGTCCCAGTTAAACCCAAGCCACTTACCTGCTCTGGTGCTGCTGGTTGGAGTCGTAGCTTCTCCAGTTCGTGTTGCCTCTGGCGCTCTTGCTCCTCTCGGTCTACTTCCCGCTGTTCACGGTCTGCATCTCACCGTTCTTGCTCCTTCTTCTCCTCTGCAGCTCACTGTCCTTGCTCTGCCTCTTGGCATTCTTGCTCTGCCTCTCTGCGTTCTCGCTCTGTCTCCCTCTGGAATTCCAGTTCCATTCTGTACAACTCAATCTGCAACCTGAGTACTTCTGGCTCTAGAATGCTGGTGACCTTCCCCTGCTGCTGTGGCCCTTTGCTGGCACTGGCCCTGTTGCCCTCCTCATTGTATCTGGACATTGCACTGGCTGCTAGCCCTTCCACACTCAAGGTTCTGTCCCTTACAGTCACTGTCTGTGACTCGATGCTCTGGGTATCCGCTACCATCAGGGCATCCACGAGGTTATGTTTGGTGGCTTTCACCTCGAACGAGACCCCTCTGTCCCTGCACAACTGCTTTAAGTAGTCTACAGTGTGCCCACTGTAGTTGGAAGTCATCTTCTTCCCTAAGTATGGCTACTCTGACTTGCACTTCAGAAAAAAAGATAAAACAGGTAGGAACTTGACTGTAAGCCAAGTGATATAGTTCTGTTTCCTTTTAAAAATAAATCGCTGCCTTTTTCTTTTTTTACAAGTGAGCTGACAGTATCAAGCTGACACACTGAACAATAAAAGCTTGTAATACCAAACTTATGTACACCGCTGCCAACCAATCTGTCACAAACCTACTCAGCAGGTCAGGCCCTCTGCTCCCACAGTACCAACCTCTGAGCGCAGTCTTGTGAACAAGTAACAGAACTACGGTAACCCTCCTGTCTGTTTTGTGGGTTTGAATCAACCTTTGGTCTCAAGTTCTGGAGGGATTCAAACTGTGAACCTGTTGCTAGCATACCCAATGTACAGGCTCAGATAATTCTGCTCTTTGGGGAAATGCCAGATATCTTTTGCCTACGGGCACCTAACCAGGTGTACAAAATGAACTCTTAAAACTCTGTTAAAGACCTCAGATAAACTCTTGCCTTTTCCCAGTTTGGTAAACCAACAAGCTTTTGCACAGTGTCAACTTTAACCATATATGCTTCACTTGTCAAATAAAGAATTTCAAAGGCATACCAAGTAGTCTCTTAAAATAGAGGTTTACTTTAAAATAGAAAAAAATATGTAAACTGTAAATACAGAACAATATATCACAAAACCATACAATCACTTAAAATAACAAGGTTTAAAAGTGCAAATTCCTACCAACCATACACTTAGACTGGTCTATGTAATGTATATCTTCTAATAGTACTGGTAGATGTTTCTTCTTCAGAATACAACCATGTATATCACACTCTAAAGGTCAGTCACAGCATAATTAAAACAGTCTTGAGGCCAGCCCAGTGGTACTGAGGGCTGAGGCACTGGTCACCTTACCTCACACTACCCCAGCAACCCGTGTTCGGGAACAAGCATGGGTCACCGAGGGTTGGCAGGGTTGTAGAGGGATTGAGCATCCAAGGGACTGCTCTCCCTCTCCAGGGAAGGGGGGTTTGCCAGTGGTTGGCATTGACTGTCTCCTAGTGGTGGCGGGGGGGCAGTGTGCTGATGTTGCACAAATTAGGGGGCAGAGATGGGGCTGAAGTCTGGAGGGAGCACATGCAGATGCATGCATGCTCTCTCCGCTAACATCCTGCATGCCCCTCTCTGCAGGGGAGAAAGTAGAGGAAAAATGGAGCCCTCACCATGGATGATGATGATGGTCCCCCCTTACAGTGCCACTGGAAAGGCACCTCTCCTGAACTGGATCTGGTCTGGTGGGTGAGTATTTCCCCAACCCCCGCCATGAGGGGTAAGTCATGGGGGCTGAAGGAGAGGGGGTCTGATACCTGGTTGGCGCGGAGGGGGGGATGTCAGATGAGCAGGCGAGGGGCTCCCAGAAACAGCACAAAAAAAAAACACTGTCTTGAGCCTGCCTTCTCCATGATGTTACCCAGCTCCTCCTCTGTTTATAAAAAATTATACATCCAGGGTGCCTCATCATTCAGAAGGTGACATCAGCAAAAACTCATTTTCCCCATGTCTTTTTGATCTAGAGTGTCTTCCTGTCCTTCACAAGGACATTTATAACTTAGCACCCAAGTGACATAACCTGTATTCTTCCTCTAAATGTCATAAGGTTTATGATTTCCATCCTAGCAGCTGGCAGCTACGATTAAGCCAGATAAACAGTAGATCCTTACTTTGTGTCTCTTCTAGCCTGTAATTATCTCCTGGCTTTTAGGTTAACAGCTTGTAATTGAAACCTGGGGGGGGGGTGGTGTCATCCCAGGAACACAGCATGTCTCAAGAGAGACATTCAATAACACATTTTTCAATTACAAAAAGCATAGATTAATCAGAAACAGCTGTCAAAGTGTCACAGTATGTAGTCCATTGCATAAAAAAAAAACATGTTTCTTACAAAAAGGTAGCAATTGTAAAAGAAATGTGCCCCATCTGCAGATGTGTTTGTGAATCGGGATACCCCACCAACACACACACACACTCTTCCTGTATTAGAAAAGGCTTTGGTAAGCTCCCTGCGTGCACTGCTTGTACCAGCATCAAGCCTCCCAAATGGGGCCAAGCACCCTACCTAACAAGCCCATAGTGGTAGTCAGAAATCTGATCGCTACTGTGACCATCAGGGGACTGTGTGTGTGGGGTGGGATGTAAACAAATAATTACTATGCCTACATTCTGCACAAGTAATACAGACCCACAGTACTGTAAACAAATTTTAATAGTGGTTATGCATGAACTAGATTAAAAAAAAATGAAAGACTTGGAGTGATGAAACATCATGGCCCATAAGCCAATGCTTCAAATCCCTTTCACTCCATTCTGGACAAGAAATTGAAAGTAGAATATTTATGAACAATGCCCCTCCAAGTTTGAAAGTCAGTAAAAATATCTTTAAAATTATATATTTTGTTCCCCTGAGGCTGACAGCAGTCCTAAGATATCAAAGATAGTTGAAGGTATGAAGACTGATGTAGATTGTGGCAGTAGGCTCCAGGCCAGATAAGAAGGGATAGTGGAGAGTAGAAGGGATTGTGCAAAGTATCATCAATGTCCTGCCACTGTACCATCAATGTCCTGCCACGGTACCACAGCAGCAACTATGACACCTTCATGTAAGCATAATTCTATCTTGTGCAAGAGAGTTGAAGGTGGGGACATAGCTCAGTGGACACCTTGTCAGTAAGTACATGCAGCAGACCCCTCACACTCCCTCTCATAGAAGGTGTACAGGTGTAGCAAAGCACACACATCTCATTGTGGGAAGGGGAGCATGGACAGGTGCACAGGATGTGTCACAGCTCAAGACTTGTTATCAGAACACAGGTAGCTACACTCTGAACAGATGCTAAAAGGTAGGTATTTTATTTATAGGGGGCAGTGCCTAACCCTTGCACCCCTGGTTCCTTACACCTGTCCTCCACCCCTCATCTGTGCTGGTTCGGGTGCTCAATGATCTCCTGATGGTGAGAGACCAGATAAAATGGTCCATTTTGGTCCTGTTGGACTTGTCATCAGCATTTGACACTGTAGACCATGGGGTACTGCTTGAGAACCTGGAAAACATCTGCCGGCTTTCAGGTTTGGTCCACAGATGGTTTACATCTTTCCTCACTGGAAGAACACAGAGAGTGGTGTCGGGGGTATTTTCCTCTGACCCTGTCTCTCTGTCTTGTGGGGTTCCCCAGGGCTCGGTGCTGTCCCCCATGTTGTTTGCAGTGTACATGCTTCCCCTCGGAGACATTGTAAGACAGTATGGACTGGAGTTTCATTGCTACGCCGATGATACTCAGCTCTACCAGTCTTTTGCACCCGACCAGAATGGAGCACTCTCGGTGTTTAATAACTGTCTCAAGGAAATACAAGGATGGATGAGGTCCAGCGGGCTGAAGCTGAATTCTGGAAAGACGGAGGTGATGGTTGTGGATCCAGGTTGCCGGATAGGAGGGTGGGGGACAGACCATCCCTCAGGTTTATTCCTGGAGGAGGTTGAGCTTCCTATCTCTGAACAGGTACGCTACCTAGGGGTAATTCTTGATGATTGGCTGACACTGCATGCGCAAGTGTTGGCAGTCATTAAGCTATCCTTTTACCATCTCAGGAATATCGCTAGGATCAAGCACCTTGTTCCGTCCGGAGACCTACCTACGTTGATCCACGCCTTTGTGACCTCGTGCCTGGACTACTGCAATTCCCTTTACTTTGGGCTTCCAAGGGTTAATATCTGCCGCATGCAGCTGGCGCAGAACTCTGCAGCCCAGTTGTTAACTGGGACGCCTCATTCTTCCCATATTACCCCGGTGTTGCGGGGTCTGCAGTAGCTGCTGATTCAGTGGCGGATCTCCTTTAAAGTCGGTTTGCTGACTTATAAAGCCCTGTACGGTCTGGGCCCTGACTACCTGAAAGAGCTTCTGGTGCCTTACATACCATGGTGACAGCTCCGCTCAGCCAATGTGGGGTTGCTAGAGATTCCAAGGGTAGTTTTGAAATCGTCCAGTGCTCGGGCTTTTGTATTTGCAGCACCGACCCTTTGGAATTCTCTACCCCGTTGGATTAGAGAGTGCACAATGGTGGGGGGCTTTAAAAAAGCTTTGAAATCTTTTTTATGGAGAAAAGCGTTTGGGGAGGATATTGAGTCGATCTGATTTTATTATTTATTATGTGGATGTCATACTTATTTTATTGAATTTTATGATATGTTATTTGGATGTATTTTAAAGCCTGTTCTACGCCTTGATTTTTTTGAAAGACGCAATAAAAATAAAGATTATTATTATTATCTGAGGCAGTGGATATGCACGATGCAGCACACAATGTCACATGTAACATCACTGAGTACATCTGTGGCATGCTAAAGATGCGATTTCAGTGTCTGGACCATTTGGGTGGTGCCGTAGAATATGCCCCTCATAAGCCCTGTGCCATATTCCTTACCTGTTATATGCTACACAACAAGGCACTCTCCCCTGGAATATGCTTGCTGGTCCAAGAGAAAGAAAGTGCAACTGGCATGGAGCCAGAGGAGATGGGGATAGTGGGGCAACTCGACAGGTGCAACCCTGGCATGGCCAAGAGGGACCAGGAATACAGGATCCACATCACATGAAACCTCTTCAGCAGCAGCAGGTGAATATCAGCTACACAGAACACTATTACATGTTTGAAAATGTATTGTGAAGTTGCAGATCACATGGTGGCAGAGCACAAACAGTGGTAAAAAGTTTATACACAACAGAGGGTGCAGTAAACATGTGCATAATGCACGTGATGTGGCATGGGTGTCAACACTGAGGAACACGGATGCCACCCACACATGCCCACATCACAGGACCCAAAGGTGAGGGAGGAAGGGACTTGAATGTCAAGGGGCACAGGAGGTGGAGAGGCTGGCGCTGCAAAAACATATGCAGGACTGGACATGTGGAAGGGCAGTTGGGGTCTATGGTACAGTAGAAATGTGTGCTGGGGTGGTAAGAGGGAGCGGTAGCACCTATGTTTATCCTTGCCCACCATGCGTGTGGATTGTCTGATGTTACTGATCTCTGTGTGTGGGGGTTGTGACCTCCAGCAATGGTAAGAGGGATTCCTGTGGTGATGGTATCCCCCTGGACTGGGTGAGACCGCACTGGGTGCTGGAAGCAGGGAAGTTCTGGTGTGTAGGAAGTGGCAATGGCAGACTGGGTCACAGGTATGCTGCCAGTATCTGATATGCCACCCAGTGGTGTGGCATATGCTGTGGTGTCCTTTGAACACTGGGACTGTACACGACGGAGATACTGGGGCTCTGACTGGCCAGTACAGCCTCACACACCACAGACACAACATCTCACACCTCCCCGGAGAGGTCCCAAACATGTGCAGTAGTGCATCAAGGAGGCAAGGCACACTACTCAGCCCTCTGCAGGTCAGCATACAGGAGGTGGTGGAGGTGGGTCAGGTCATCATGCATGATCTGCCTGAATTGCATGAGTTTCTGCAGTGCAGCAGCCTGGTACTCCATGGTGGACTGCAGTAGCTGCCTGGACTCTGATGCATCCTGCTTCTTGGAAGCACAGTCTTGGGGGACAGGTTCTAATGGCACCTGTGGATGCACCATGACTCGGGTCGGTGGGGGAGGTGACAGGACTGTGATGGCTATGACTGGCTGTGCAGGGTGGGTGTGGGATGATGAGGCTGCTGCCAGACAACCCAGCCTCTCCTAGGCAGGTGGGTGTGGGGTATCAGTGGTGGGGGTGGCTGCAACAGGATTGGTGGGGACAGGTATGGGCACTGGCGTCCTGGACATGGTGGTACCAGGGTCCTGAGTGCGGGGTCCATGTGTGGCATGGAGGCCACTTGGCACCTCTGGTTGGACAGCGGTGGGGATGCTGCCTATGGGGGACTGTCTAGCCAGCTGTATGACCACTGCCACTAGCTCCTGGGAGTCAATGTATGTCTCCTCGTTACTGACCTCTAAGGCCTCCGCACTGTAGTCCTCCAGGGGGGTATGACTGGGTGGGTGGTGGCTGCTCCACATGGCTGGATGGCCCAACAATGTTCTCTCCTTCTCAGAGTCTGACATCATGGCCTGTGCTGTAGATAAAAGTGTGTACCATCAGTGTTTCACACACTACACAGTACACCATGCAGGGTGCTGGTGCTGCATGCATGCCCCAGCAGACGATGCCTCATGTCAACACAGTGTCAGCATGCAACTTGTATCAGCAGGACAACCTACACAGATGCACACCATTCAAACAACTACCTGTGGAGGGTGCACTGTGCAAACATGGCAGTGCTACCTGACCATGGTGTACACATACATACACACACACACGCACCACACATATACACATCAACACATAATGTGTAGACCACAACACAACACCAAGACCCACACACCCAGCATATGTGATGGCATGTCCCATCACCTATGGGCAGCAGATGGAACAACAATGTGAACTTACCCTACATGAATGGGTACACTCCAGTAAACCTGGGTGCACAGTCATGATCTGTTGGGGTGCTGGGACACAGGGCAGGGCCACAGCAGGATAATGTGTCACAGAGTGGCTAGAGTGCTACTGGCCACACTATGTGCACTGTGGTCATGTCTGCAGTGTGCCCCAACAGTGGCATGACCTGCATGTGTGTCTATGCACATGAGGGGGAAACCCAAGTGTGTTATATAGCTAGCTGGCTGCCACTTGGGTTTCAAACCCACCTTCTATCATCCCTGTTACCTGCACAGGCTGCAGTGTGGATGCCACCACCTCTTCTGTCAGTTCCAATAATATGGCTGTTACCAATAATGGTGGACCACCACCTGTGATGCATTACTTCCAGTGCTGGACAGCCACACTGTCATTGGCATGGCTGCGCAGGTCCTGGAAGCATCTGCAGACAACCTTCGTTGTCTGGGCCTGGCAACCTATAGCATTCACCTCCTCTGTTATCTCCTCCCTGGCCTGCTGGATGGTGACATCTGTGTTGCGGCTGTGGGACAGGACCTCCTCCATCTCTCTGAAGGTATGTGCCTAGGCATGCAGCTGAACCTTGCTAAAGCAGAGGGCCCACAGCCTCTTTCCACCTCCCATGGCATCTGCCAGGGTAAGTGGTATGACAACGGTCAGTGGTGTGCGTGAGAATGATAGCCATGTGGGCATAAACAGCCCCACTGTATCTGGGTAGTGCAATGATGCCCTGTATGGGTTACCAGTGGTGGGCAGGGCAACCTGTGTACATTGATGGCCCAGCATGGCCTGCCCTCTGGGAACATATTTGGCAGATGTGCAGCTACTCAGCATAGGAGGTGTGTAGGTCACACATCCCAAGGACCCTGCAGCCTGCTGCACTCAGGAGGGTAGGAATCTGGTGCTCAGCTGCCACAGCTGCTCACATGGGGGTCAGATGGATGTGGATGGCAGTCCCACTTTGTGTATGGGCAGTAGTGGCCCATGGTGCAAGGGGGATGCGCATCTGGTAAGCAGCGGCATCTGAGTGAGCACTGAAAGTGTAGCCATCATCCTCACCCTCTTGGCATGGCACAGCATATCCTGTGACTTGCTGTGCAACAAGGGAGCACTCTGTGGGACAGTGCAACATACTTAGCTATGTGGGAGCACTTCACCAGAACGATCGTTGCATTATGGAACCGCCCATGTGTCATGTATGTAGCAGATATGTATGCTGGCTTACCACTTCCATCCCCCCCCCCCATGGGTGTGACTTGTCTACATTGTCCCTGTGTGCTTGACGGTGGTATGGCAGGAAAATGGCTGTTGGACCCAGTCCTGCGTAGCATGTGACAGGTATGGTCATGGTGCAGTGCCCAAGGCATCTGTGTTTCCTTGTCCGGGCAAGTAGTGTCATGCTGTGTGTTCCCACATTGGCAAGACAGAGGCAGGTGTTGGAGTGGGACCCTACATAACACAATGGCCTTCCCACCCGATGCAAACCCTTCTACAGCATAGATGGTCAGGAATTGAGCTGTCCAGCAAAAGCCCTGGTTGTGTGTCCAGGTCAAGCTATGTCCCCCAGCAACCTGTGTTGCTGTGGAGGAGCAATGTGCAGTAACAGCATCATGTCCATTCCCAACATCCAGGTGCAGATCTGTGCTAGGCTGGATACCATGGCATACAGGACAGCCTCACCATAGTAGCAGTCTGAGTACTCCCACCTGTTCCCTATATATGTGTCTACAAAACAGGGTGTGTCACATGATAGGCAACATTTATGTGTGTATCTGGAATGTAGTACACCTACCTGGGTCTATGAAGAAATCCTCTGTGCTTCATAATGTGGTGTGTATGACCAGTTCATAGGGTGCAGCTCTTCTGTGCTATCTTGGTGGTGCACACATCCTCTGAAATAGCTCTGGGCAATTAGCTTTGAGAATATATGCAGAAGGTTCCAGAATTACATAAAAGTGGCCCCATTGTCCGTTGACTGCCCAAGTAGCTCATTTGCGTAGCATTTCTGAATAAAGCACTGTTACTGGGTTACTAGGTAGGCAAGACACAGGACGGCAGAGGACCATTGTGAGTGTCTCCCACAACAGTGTGGGCATACTAATTACGTCCCATTCCCCCAATTTAAGTGCCTATCAAGTCTATCTTTAAAGCAGTCCAAATTCTCCAGTTTAACCACATGCTGCTGGAGTGAATTCCATAGCTTCATCCATCTATTTATTTTTTTATTTTATTTATCAAGTCTAGGATTACAAATACCTTTGAGCCTTGGCTCTTTTACAAAGGTTCCACGTCAGAGAAATACAAATTATGGGGAACATCAAGACAGACGTTACAACAATGTGGACATTGCAAACAGAGTATAGATTAATACAATTCAAGGGTAGCATTGTAACAAGGCAGCCAGTGGCATTTGTCAGAGAAAATAGACAACAGATAAGAAGTGCCAGAGTCATAGGAAGAGGGAAGGGGGGAGAAGGAATGTAGGAAGGGTGGGGAGAGGGTGAAAAGTGTAGCATTGGGTATACCAAGATGTGAGGGTAATCAAGAAACACAGTAGTTATCCTTTTTTTGTGTATTAGCTCTTGGGATGGCTAGCTGTAGCTTATGGCTTCTCAAGTTAGCACTGCGGATGGTGTACTGGAGCCCACACTGGGATTTAAGAACTGGATCTTGTAATATCCTAAAGAGTTGTTGCAGGTCTCCCCTACTCCTTGTTTCTTCAAGGATTACCAGTCCTGTTTTAGACAATCTGTCTTTGTATGGGAGATGTCTTAAATTAGGGATTAGCTTAGTGGCCCTATGCTGAACATGCTCAATGAGATTGATGTCTCTTTTGAGATAGGGGTTCCAAAAAAGGGAGCAGAAATCTAGATGGGGACGAACATAAGTTCTATACAATGGAATCATGCAATGTTAACCTTTGTTAACAAATGTTTGCTTGATGCAATTCAGAACCATATTTGATGTTTGTGTGATTTTTTTGCAATGCCCGCTCAAGGAAAAGGAATTATTAATGATTATGCCCAGGTCCCTCTCTCTATTCGCTGTTGCTAGTGTAACCCCTAGGTGGCACTATCCCAAGGGCTACTACCCCTGCCTGCTTGGTTAGTAGCAGGTTAAGGGGCCTGAGTTCTGAAACGGGTACCTCCACCCAGAGGTCAGGGTTGGTAGTGGTCAAGCTAACCTGGGCACAGCCCTCCAGGACACTGTAACCCCCCTCTTTCCCTGCTAGTGGCCAGAACACTGTACAATAATCACTTTCACAATACCCCTTGTACACCACAAAATTACCCACACTGTTTGCACTTACCACCAGGGCAGGTTCCTCTAGCTCAACCCTGGGGACCCCTGTAAAACAAGGTTATGCAAAGCAAATAGCAACAGTACAGTACTCTTGTTACAAACTGGAACCACAGTTAGGTTAAATGCAAAAAGAGTTAGATCTAATTTATTTAAGGGACTTGAACAAGGGAGGGGCGTTATCAGGTTGATTGGCTTAAAGACATATTCAATCAGACAGTTATGCATGCACTTCAGAGTCCCCAAACAGTCACACACTCTGGGTACCCAGGTAGAGAAGAGGTGGGCTAGCCAGGATCGTTGCCTGGGGTAGGCCGGCGTCGCAGCTGGTTGGGGCCCTGTGATGGAAGAAAACAACATACACATCACACTAATTGTAATCCGGAGCAGGAGGGCTCAGTTCCCGAAGGAAAAGAAACAACAAGACAATGAGATGACACACGCAGATTCAGTCCGAAATAATTCTCTCCTCCCTCTCAGGGTCAGCAGGAAGGCATACAGGCCAAAACTCAGGCTTTTCCACAGTACTCCCATGCAAATTACGTAGACGGCTGCTCGACTGTCTCGAGCTGTTGCTTCTTCAACTCCCAACTGAGATCTGCCTCTAGTAGCAGGCAGCTTGGGAATTTCCTCTCCTGTCAAGTCAAAGCAAGGGCTCCCCCTTCAGTTGCATTTTGGCGCCAACGTCTCAAAACTACAATTCCTACAAGTCTTGCCTCCACAGAGCCCCTGTAAGCAGGCTCCATTTTAGATCCCACCAATACTGATTGGTCCAGTTTGGCAGTTCAGGACCAAGATGGTGGAGATAGACAGAACAGTCCTTGCTGCAAAGAAGGCAGGTTAGACAATTTACATTATCAGTATGACCCTAATAGATTTTCAGCAAACAGTTACATCTTCTAACAGAGCTCCCTCTATGCAATTAGCAGTGGCAGAAACAGCGATTATCAAGCAACCCAGGCGAGACTAGAGCATGGAAACACTCAGCACCCTCCCAGATCAATTATAACTGCAAACCAGACAGCTCTTAAAGAGACAGTACACAGAGGCTTTACAGGCACTCTCTAGCAATAGCATTTAAAAGGCTAGAATGCAGGACACCAGCCTGGCAGTGAGCATTTAGGCAAGCTCAAGGAAGACTTTTCAGGAACCCCCATTTGTAGGGGGGTTACAACCTTCCCTGCCTAGAGAAAACTTGGCATCTGTGTCAAGTCTGTACCATCACAATATTTAAAATGCAAAATATACGAGACATTTATACTATTAGCATGTTATGTGAATAACATCTGATGCATCAGTTAATGTAAACTGATACCTTTACTATACATATTCACTACACTTCTCAATACTAAATCCATTCTGTCAACACTTTACACATATTTTGCACAGGTAAATTAAACATTACTATACTGAATCATGTAATAAATTCTTGTACCTTAACCAATGCAAGAGGGGGTCCTTCCCTATCAGCTAACTTGGGGCTGGATGGGGCAGGGGCACCATGGTGAGAGGGAAGAACAAGTAACCTGGAATTGGTCATCAAGCTCAATTTGGGCAGTGAGCTTGGTGGAACATAAACACCTTTGTGAACCATATTGAGAGACAAGTCCACTGGCCTCCTGGGAGAATCCTAACTGAAGCATACTACTGGCTTGACAACTCGGCCAGTCATTCTGGGGGGACAACCACAGTCTCCGTATACTCAGCACTGGTCTGGGGACTTCCATCAGTCATAAGGGGTGCCTCTGCATGAATGGGAATGTCCAAACCTGGAGCACTGTCAGTTTCTTGCTCTGTAAGCTCTAGTTCCACAACATTTGGCTTATCTAGTGAAGGTTCTGGCACAATCAAATCATTGCAGTGTCAGTGGCTCAGTAGGTAGCACACTTGCCTCTGAGGCTGGGAGATCAGAGGGCTGTGAGTTCAGTTCTCACATCTGGCGCCTGACTTAATATCCCAGTACTGACACTGTAGTGCAGCATGAGAGGGGTACTGCACTTCTGAGGTGCCGTCTTTCGGATGAGACGTTAAACCGAGGTCCCATCTGCCTGGATTGGTGGTAGTTCAGGTGGATGTTAAAGATCCCATGGCACTTATCGAAAAGAGTAGGAAAATTTCTTCAGTGTCCTGGCCAAATTTCCCTCATTCACTAAAAATACCACCAACAGCTTAATCTGGTTCAAGGTCAGTTGGCATTCATCTGTATCCCCTTCCCCCAGGTCGTGCCTGAAAATAGGCAGGACTTGTCTAGTGCACTTACCCGGTCAACAAAAACTAAATAAAATTAAATAATTAAACTTTGAGGCACTGAAAGGAGGCTGTCAAGACTCTCATACTGTTCCTCAGGTTCTGGTGTGTCACCAGAGAGACTCAGATCATCAGCCCCTTCTTCAGGCAATTCCCACAGTTCCACAAAACACATGGAGTCCACGTCCTCAGACGTGATACTTTGCACTTCACTTTCAGGGAACATTGGCTCCAATGATGAAGCGGGGAGGTTAGGCAGTCCAGGAGGCCCAGCTTCATCCCTTACTTTCATCAGAGGTAGACCCGCAGTCACTATCATGCTGGACCTGCTGCGGGGGAAACCTTAAATCTGTGACCACTGGGGTAGGTTGACTCTGTCTCTTTCTTGCAGCAGCATAAGTCACTGGCCCAGGGGAATCAATCTCTGAGGGTTCAGCCTCAATTATGACTTGGCCGATAGGTAGCAAGTGGTTATGGTGCATGGTCTTGATAGCTTTGGAGTTATTCTCTGGGCGCACTTTGTACACTGGCAAATCATCCAACTTTCCAACTACTACATGGGGAAGATGGTGCCATCGATCAGAAATTTTGAGTTCACTATGCAGTCCCAAATTGCGCAACAACACACGGTCTCCAGGTCGAAGCTCTTGAGCCTTTACTTTTCTATCATGCCTCTCTTTGTTGGCTAGATTTCTCTTGGTAGCCATTGTCTGGGCCAATTGATAGGCATCGTTCAATTGAGCTTTCAGTTTTTGTACATGTTGTAGGTAGTTTTGGGCTCAGACCCCATCTGGAAAGACCCCAAAACAGACATCAACTGGCAGCCGGGTCACTCTCCCGAACATGAGGCGGGAGGGGGACAACCCAGTAGTGTAATTTTTCATGCAATTGTATGCGTGTACCAAGGTGCTAATCTGTTGGCTCCATTTATGCTTGTTTTTTGAGTGGAGGGTGCTTGGCATGTCTAGAAGGGTGTGGTTAAATTGTTCTGGCTAAGGATCCCCTTGGGGTGATAGGGGGTGGTTCTTGACTTCCGCACCCCCCCCCAGAGAGAGAGCATTTCTTTGATTAATCAACTCTTAAAGTCTCTTCCCTGGTTAGAGTAGATACATAGATACATAGACAGTGTCGGCAGATAAGGGCCTATGGCCCACCTAGTCTGCCCATTTGAGCTTGTAAGTTCAGTTTGTTTTCCTAGAAGTCTGTTGCACCTTACCCCTGACCTCCAGAATTCCTTTATGTCTATCCCATGCATTCTTAAATCCTGTGATTGTTTCAGCCCCCACCACTTCCTCTGGCAGGGTGTTCCACTTGTCCACCACCCGTTCTGGGAAGAAATTCTTCCTCATGTTTCCTCTGAATTGTCCTCCCTCCAACTTCATCCCATGCCCTCTAGTCCTGGAACATCTTTTTCACTTAAAATTAGTGTATTCTTGCACCCTGTTCCTCCCTGTAAGACACTTGTATGTCTCTATCATATCCCTCTCTCCTCCTCTCCTCCAGGAGTACATGTTCAGTTCCTTCAACCTGTCTTCATAGGACTTGTGATGCAACCCATGCACCATCTTTGTTGCCCTCCTCTGAACCTTCTCTACCCTGTCTATGTCCTTACGTGGTATGGTCTCCAGAACTGCACACTGTACTCCAGGTGGGGCCTCACTAGTGTCTTGTATAGCGGAATTATGATCTTCCTTCCTGCTGGTGATGCCCTGCTCATACATCCCAGCATCCTATTTGCTTTACCTGATGCCTTGTCACACTGTTTCCTACCTTGAGGTCATCAGAGATGACAACCCCAAGATCCCTTTCTGCTTGGTGCATGCTATATCCTCACCCCCAACTGATATATTGTGCCAGGTTTTGTGCCCCAAATGCATTATCTTGCACTTCTTTGCATTGAATTTCAACTGCCAAACCCTTGACCATTCTTCAAGTTTCTGCAGGTCCTTCTCATTCTGTCTACACCCTCTGGTGTGTCTACTCTGTTACAGAGCTTTGTGTCATCAGCGAACAGTGAAATTCTGCCTTCTAGATCCTGTGCAATGTCACTGATGAAGATGTTGAATAGGACCGGTCCCAGCACTGATCCCTGTGGTACCCCACTGGTTACTCTTCCTCTGTGGAGTGACAGCCATTTACCACCACCCTCTGTGTCCTGCCACCCAGCCAGTTACCTACCCACCACACTACTGTCCTGCCCACACCCATATTCCCCAGTTTGTGTAATAGTCTTCTATGTGGCACAGTGTCAAAGGCCTTGCTGAAGTCCAGATAGGCCATGTCCACTGCCCTCCCTGATCCATCTCCCTAGTCACCCAGTCAAAAATTCAATGAGGTTGGTCTGACATGACCTCCCCTGGTGAAACCATGCTGCCTTGGGTCCTGTAGTCCATTGACAACCAGATGTTCCACCAATCTCTCTTCAGTAGTGCTTCCATGATCTTTCCCACTACCGAGGTGAGGCTGACTGGTCTGTAGTTCCTGCTTCCTCTTTGTTCCCACTTTTGTATAAGGGGACTACATCTGCTGTCCTCCAGTCTTTGGGTACCTCCCTGTTTCCAGTGATTGGCTGAACAGGATAGCCAGAGGTTCAGCCACCACCTCTCTTAGTTCTTTAAGGACCCTGGGTGCACCCCATCTGGCCCCATTGCTTTATCAGCTCTTATTACTTCCAGTTCCTTCAGGACCCTTTCTCGTAAAGGGACTTGTGTCCATTTCGCACCATTCTCACCCCTTGTACTCCCTTCAGACCCATTACCCCCCTCTTCCTTAGTAAAGACTGAGCAGAAATACCTGTTCAATATGTCAGCTTTACTGTTGTCATCCTCCACGCGGCTCCCATCCTCCCCCTTCAGTCTCACTATCCCTCCCTTTGTCTTTCTTTTTTCACTTATGTACCTGTAAAAGGTTTTGTCCCCTTTACCCACTGATTTTGCAATGTGTTCTTCTGTCTGAGCTTTGGCTTCCCTCACTGACTTCCCTGCCTCCCTTTGTTTCTCCTGGTACTTCTCCCTATCCCCTTCTGCCTGTGTCTTTTTGTATTGCCTGAATGCAATCTTTTTGGCTTTCACTTTCTTTGCTACCTCTTTGGAAAACCATAATGGTCTCCTCTTCCTTTTCCTCTTGCTAACCTGCTTAATGCATAATTCTGTTGTTCTTATAATCCCCATTTTAAATACTGCCCACTGTTCCTCAACCCCTGATTCCTGTCCCATTCCCCTTAAAGCCTCTTTCAAGTATCTCCCCATTTTCCCAAAGTCTGTCCCCCTAAAATCCAGGATACGTGTTTTTGTGTGGTTTGGTTCTGCTCTTTCTGTGATTTCAAACCACAATGACTGGTGGTCACTGTTACCCAGGTGCTCCCCACTGTTACCCCATCACACTGTCCCTGTTTGTGAGCACAAGGTCCAGTATTGCCTTCTGCCGAGTTGGTTCCATGACCAGTTGCTTGAGTGAAGGCACCCTGAAGGAGTCCAGGATAAATCTGCTCCTAGTTGATGCTGCTGCTGGGATGCTCCAGTCCACGTCTGGTATATTGAAGTCTCCAACCAGTACTACCTCACCTTGTCTGCCATCCTTGGATGGCTAGCATCAGCTCCTATCTGTTTCTTCCTCCTGGGCTGGTGGTCTATAGACCACACCTGTGCTGGATGGCTGGCCCCATTTTCCTTTCAGCTTAACCCACAGTATCTCTCCCCATTTTGTTCCTCCTGGATCTGTGTGGCCCTTATGCATTTTTCATCTATCTCCCTCCTCCCTTCCTGCCTGCTCTGTCTCTTCTGAATATGTTGTAGCCAGGTATGGCCATCTCCCAGTCATGGTTATCATTACACCAGGTTTCAGTGATGGCCACAATGTCCAGGTCTGACTGTACCATGACAGCCTCCAGATCTTCCATCTTGTTGCTAAGGCTCCTGGCATTTGCACACATGGCTTTCCATGATTTGATCTCCCTAGACTGCTTCACTGTTCTACTCCAGCCCCTTCCTTGGTTGTCATTTATCCCTGGTTCTCTTTGCTGTTTGCCCTTCTGCTGAATTATGCCCCTTTTCTGCTTATCCACCTTTTGGACACTAATCTCCATCTTTTGCACACTGCTTTGCAGAGATAGCCACTCCTCTGGTTCACTGGTTCCACTACTAGCTGTGGGGGGTGAGCAAGTAGGTACCGTCCTTGCTGGCCTGCCACCCCCCTTTGCTAGTTTAAATGCTTGTCAATGTAGCATTTAAACTTATCATTGAGTGCTTGGATTCCCCTCCAGGATGGATGCAGGCCGTCAGGCTTAGACAAACCTCCATCCCTCCAGGTGGGTCCCCAGTCACCAATGAATCCAAACCTTCCTCACAGCACCAGTTCTTCAACCATGAGTTAAAGTTCCTGGTGCATGCACTCCTATCTCTCCATTGCTCTCACAGGTAGTACTTTGAGAAAGTGACAGAAGTAGCTACTTGCTTGAGACCCTCCCCAGTTTCCTAAACTCTTCCTGAACTTCCTTTGGCTCCCCATTTGCCAAGTCATTAGTACCTAGATGGATAATGACATCCAGCTCACCCTCCCGTCTTGCCTTCCTAGTGATCCCCAGTATCTTCCTTCCATCCCTCCATGCCGTGGCACCCGGTAGGCACCTCACCTCCCTGTCCTCCCCCTCCTGTGTTCCTAGCTGGATCCCTCTTACAATGGAGTCCCCCACCAGGATTCACTTCCTCCTCCTCTGGGGTCCAATGCTTTCCCCACTGAGGTCACCTCCTTGCCTAAGCTCCACATCCTTTCCTTCCACTTCCCTGGGTACCTCTATTTGGTTGTCCTCATTTGCCAGTGTGGCATATGAGTTCTTGAGAGGAATAGGATCTGGGATGTGCCTCTGCCTGACTGCTCTAACCCTCCCTGAGCCCACTGTCATCCAAGTGCTCCTCGTTCTCGGCATCCTTTGAGGCAGCTGCATTGGACTGGGTGGTCCCTGGATAGGGGTGATGGTATTCCTGACCCAGTTTACTTCCGCTCTGAGTCTGGCTACCTCATCCGCAGTCCAGAGAGATGCATGCAGATAGGGCAGCACCTCCAGTGTCCAGAAGGTCTGCCTGAATATGGCTGCCCCACAGCCACCGCATTGCACCACTCCCCACATTATACTGCAATTCCACTACTTTCTGCTACTGAAGCTCTCTTATTTCTTTTTTATTTATTAACAGTACTAAAATCCTGTAACTGATCGTCAGATATATATTTTTTTAAGGAAAAGAAACCAATAAATAAATAAATGAGTCAAACACTTGTCATGCTGAGGGTGGTCTTCTTCCCTTATGCCCTCCTACTTCACACCTCTTACTATACCCTGTGTTTAGCTCCTGTCAATCAGATTTATCAGGGCATATAATTAAGAGTTGGGGAAAGGGGTGGGAGAGGGGGCGAAAATTTGCAGCAATTAAAGACAGCACAGAATTACACCACCACTATGTTTTAAATTTTCAACAGCCCAAAAACAATTATAAGTAAAGACAACACAGAAAGAAAGTATAGTGTCACTACAAGCATACAATCTAAGTTTAAAAGAAAAATACCAATTACCAGTTACTCTAAAGCACTGAATTGAATATGTTTCCTTCCTTCACCTTCTGGCTTCTTCTCTGGAGTAGATCCACTGGAGTGCACCATAGTGGATGAAGAAATTTTCCACTAGCACCTTGGCCATGGTAGAGGTCTTTGGTGGGAAAAGCTTGTGCATACCACGTGAAATGATCCGTAACCACTAACACATTGCCAATGTTCCACTGATCAGGTTCTAAACACAAGAAGTCTATGCAGACTAGTTCCATGGGGGTGCTGGTAGTAATATTAACAAGTGGGGCAGCCCTCTGAGGCAGGGCTTTTCTTTGCAGGCAGCATCTACAAGTCTTTACATGGTGTTCAACATCGGCCCCCATTTTGGGCCAGTAGAATCGAGATCATACTAGGTTGAGAGTCCTGTCAATACCAAGGTGCCCCATGTGATTGTGGAGGGACCTCAGTACCAAATCTTTAAAGGCCATGGGCAGGACCAATTGTTGCTTGTCTACTTTGCCGCTATGATCTACTGTCTCTCTATACAACAACTGATGGAGCAACTTCAACCGGGGGCCTTCTTTTAAACAATAAAGCAGTTTGCAAGTCAGGGGAATGTAACTTAGACACATCTTTCCCTGCACGCAGGGCATCAAGTGCTGGCTGAATCCTAGGATCTTGGGATTGAGCCCACTGAATGCTGTCATTGTCATATTGAGATAGTGCACTAATATCTAGAACAGAGAAATGGCAATAGGCAGCCAATAAGCAGGTATCAGAAGGGTCAGAGCAAATCAGTCCACTGTGTCTGCAGACATATGTTCATCTCTATTAAACATTTGGCAGAATGCTTGAATGTCAGGTTCAGACAGCCTGAGCCAATCACTCTTGGAAGTGGGCCTTTGGGATAGGGTGTCAGCATCAATGTGGTTCAGGCCTGATCTGTATTCGACAGCATAATCATAGGTTGATAATGCAGAGAGCCACCGGTGCCCAGTGACGTCTAACATAGCTGAAGTCTGTACATAAGTCAAAGAGTTATTGTCAGTCCTTACCAATATCTTTGCCCCATAGAGGTATTCATGAAACTGGTCAATGAATGCCCATTTTAGAGCAAGAAACTCCAACTTTGCACAGGGTAGTTTCGCTCTGACGGGGTCAAGCTCCTACTGGTGAAAGCCACTGGTCTCAAACCATCCTCATGGTCTTGATACAGCACAGCTCCTAGGCCCTGCAGACTAGTGTCTGTATGCAGCACATAAGGTTTGGTGAGGTCAGCATAGGCGAGGATGAGGCATGAGTGAGCTGGTATATGACTTCATGGAAGGCTACTTCACAGTCAGGCATCCAGTGGGGCCCGAAAAGTTCACCTGGGAGGAAGTATATTTTCTCTGGTTCTTTAGCGGCCCCTTTTTTGTATTTATGATTGGTAGGAGGGTAACCCTGGGTAAGATTCAAGAGTGGGCAAATCACCTTGGAATAGTCTATTATGAACCTGCGGTGGTAGCTACAGAACCCCAGGAAACGTTGTAGTCCTTTCAGATTATGGGGCTGGGGCCACATAGTCAGTGCTTCAACCTTACTAGGATCAGTCTCTATCCCTTCTGTAGATACTATGTGCCCCACATACTTCACGGAGGTTTGGAAAAACTGGCACTTGTCAAAGGAGAGCTTGAGGCTGAAATATTCCAGTCGGTCTAGGACTTTAAACAGTCGGTTCTCATGCTCCTCTAAGGTGCTCCCAAACACAATGACATCATCCAAGTACACCAGGCATTCCAGCAAATTCATATCTCCCACCGCACGTTCCATCAGTCACTGAAAGGTGGCCGGGGCACCTGATATCCCCTGTGGCATTCTCAGAAATTCATAGAACCCCAATGGACAGATGAAGGCTGTTTTCTCATGGTCCTCCAGGGCCATCGGAATCTGGTAGTATCTGCTCTGAAGATCCAGTACCGAGAACCATTTGCTCCCATTTAAACAATCCAGAGCATCTTGTATACGGGGCATAGTGTATTGATCAGGAATGGTCCACCGGTTCAGGGTTCGATAATCAGCACACATCCTCACAGACCCATTCTTCTTATGCACAACCACAATGGGAGAGGCATATGGGCTCCTGGATTCTTGCATCATGCCAGCAGTGAGCATTTCCTGCAGGAGTCGTCTCACATCATCTATGTCTGCTGGGGCTAGGTGTCAGGATCTCTCTCGAAATGGCCGGTCATTGTGCAGGTGTATGTGATGCTACGCACCCTGGACACATCCCACGTTCCATTCCTTCAACAAAAATATTTGGCCTCTCTGGACAAGTTTCTTGCTAATTCTAGCCTTCCATTCAGCTAGCAACAGGGAGTCCCCAAAGTCATATAAGTCAGGGGTCACTCTCACTCTCACTAGAACACTTATTGCTGGGCAATACAGCAGTGTCTGCACAGTGTACTGTAGCTAGGGTGCACCCTCTGTTCACCCGAATCTCCCGATCCAACGCATTCTGAATCTGGACCATCACTCATCATGCATAGGCGTGGGCACGAGCAGGCAAGATGCTGGGTTTGACCAATAATCCTTCTGGCAATTTTCCATTGCCTGGCTCATCCAACATCAGTATTTTGTTCTTGACATCTTTCCAGAGGCGGACCTCCCCATGAATGGTACTCTGAGCGTTTGGGACCAGTAGCATTGAGTCAGGGCCGTTCTTCCACATGATCCCCACCAGTTCATCCTGGTCTACTTCCTTGGGTTTCTGTTGCAAATCATAGGCCCTCTTGATCAGAGGTGGAATTCTTAGGGCCCTCCCAGTCCGTCGCCCTTGTTTCTCATAACAGAGTTGCACCAGTCTCCCAAACATGTGGGCATTTGTCCCAATTAACAGGAGAACACCATCATATAGTCCAGTAGGGAGACACACTAAGGCCAGTGTCTCGGCTTGTTCATCCACTCCAGCCACTGAGGTAGGGAAAGACAGCCAGATCCAAATATACCCTGAGTACGGATAAGACTTCTCACTCAACCCCCACACATGCAAGCCTTCCAAGGGTTGTAGGGGCACATCAGGCAGGTGCTTTCAATACCAGTCTTGGAACACTATAGTCACTTGAGACCCACTATCAAGCACGGCTCAGGTGGACACTCTGTTCACCTTTACTGTCATTTCCATTGAAGGACCCACCACTTCGGACCATTCAGTTGCTGCAGGCTTGGATGTCAACTTGGCAGCAGCCTTTGAAGAGTAACTTTTTGAGCAGCTCCACCTGGAGGCCAGTTGTTGTTCTGTTGAATCGAGGCTAATAGTCTAGTGGTAATCTTTCTTAGATTCTCCAGTGAGCAACAAAAGAAATGGGTGTGTCCGTCCTCCCCACATTGGTAGCAAAATATGGGTTCTCTAGAATCTCGGAGTGGTTGTGGGCCGTCTCCCTGCCTGGGTACCTCAGGGGCACCTCAGAGTCCTTCTGTGGCTTGTGACTTGTGCTCCTGATCCTCCGTATCTCCACCACATTTGAGGGTTTGTGTGGCTCATAGTAGGTTCCCCACCAGGGCTTTCAACTCTTTTACTCCTTCCAGTAGGTTACCCTTAGTCCATGTTTCTGGAGAGACAACATGCACCCCAACCCCACTTTTTAACTCAGGGGGTGCCTGGTAGAAGTCAGGATCTCTGGCCTCCCTGGTGGCTTGTGGGTTACCCTTCAACTCTGTCAGTTCTTCAGTCAACTTCCTCAGCTGCCGGGCCTCATCTTCATCACTTCTCTCAGGGGTCTGGCAGATATGAACTACCCAGCACAGGGCTCCCAGCCCTCTTCATAATTCTCTGCTTCATGAATCTCTTTCATAAGGTGACAATACTCGGGAGCATTAGCCTTCCTGTCTTGCAACTGAAGTTTTAGCATCATCACACAGGAGTACATGGCTGACTTTAGAATATGGTCCAATTTGACCTGGTTCAGTTCCTTAGCCTGCACCCCTCCTTTTCTGTGGGCCCTCTACAGAGCTCTCTCAATTCTAGTAACAAACATAGACAACTTCTCGTTCTTCCATTGCTTGGCAGACTTGAATTTCCACAGCAAATCATCCCCTGACTCAGTGCTTCCAAAAACTCCTTCCAATGCAGAGAGGTATTCAGCCACAGTAGCCTCTGGGCTAGAGGCTCGTAAGAAGTGGATGGCCTCCAGTGCAGGGCCCCTCAAACTTTCCATGAGTCTCTTTCTTTTCTCCCCCTCAGAGCACTGCCACTCCTGGACCAGGGGGGTAGCATAGTTCATCCATGTTTCAAGGTCATCCTGCCCTGTGGTCACTGGGACTCCACCTGAGAAAAGTCTACGATAAGAGTCCAGTTGCACAGAGGGAATTATTATGGGGAGGTGGCCACAGGAGAACCTTTAGGGGAGGCAGGAGACACTGTCAGGGACTGCAATGGTGTGGGGTCTTCAGAAAGGTCTAGCACCTTCACTAACTCTTGGAGCAGTTTGCCACTCAGAAGCTAACAGCTTAAGCAGCTTGTCATTGAATCCCTCTATACTGTGGGACCCACCCGGGGTAGCCAGATCACTATGCAGGTGGATGACATGAATTCAGTCCGTTTGGCTGGATACAGCTTCCAGCAAGCAGAACACAATTCACACAGTGGGGAACCAAATCATGACCCACTATCAACACACAGCACATTTACATGTAAGAGATGCTACTATACCAGGCAAACCACTCTCCGGTCACAATCGCAAAGTCTCTGCACACACTGGGAGTTTAGCGGTAGCTGGAAATCCTGACAGGCTGATCGCATTCAGCAGATCTTCTTCAGGTTGAGTCTGGTCTCAATTCAGTGGCTTTCTCCATTCTCACCAAACTCGGATTCAGTCCGAAATAATTCTTTCCTCCCTCTCAGGGGCAGCAGACAGGCATACAGGCAAAAACTCAGGCCTTTCCGCAGTTCTGCCACGCAAACTACACAGACGGATGCTCGACTATCTCAAGCTATTGCTTCTTTAACTCCCAACTGAGATCTGCCCCTAGTATCAGGCAGTTTGGGAATTTCCTCAAGATCCAAAAGGTTCGGTTGGCTGACTCTCCTGTCAGTCAAAGCAAGGGCTCCCCCTTCAGTTGCATTTTGGCACCAGAGTCTCAAAACTACAATTCCTACAAGTCTTGCCACCACAGAGCCCCTGTAAGCAAGCTCCATTTTAGGTCCCACCAATACTGATTGGTCCAGTTCGGCAGTTCAGGCCAAGATGGTGGAGATAGACAGAACAGTCCTTGCTGCAAAGAAGGCAGATTAGTCAAACTACATGATCAGTATCACCCTAAGAGAGTCTCAGCAAACAGTTACAGCTTCTAACAGAGCTCCCGCTGCACAATTAGCGATGGCAGAAACAGAGCGATTATCAGGCAGCCCGGGTGGGACTTGAGCATGGAAACACTCAGCCCCCTCCCAGATCAATTATAGCTGCAAACCAGACAGCTCTTAAAGAGACAGTACACAGAGGCCTTACAGTCACTCTATAGCAATAACATTTAAACGGCTAGAACGTGGGACACCAGCCTGACAGTGAGCATTTAGGCAAGCTCAAGGAAGACTTTTCAGGAACCCACATTTGTAGGGGGGTTACACCAGTACTTGGTTATGTAGTGTATAATTTGATTAGGGGTTGTTTTCCCCTATATGTAGTACAATACATTTGTTTAAATTTAGTAACATTCTGTTTTCTCTTGTCCAGGTTTCAATTTCTGTAAGATCATTAGCCAAGGATGTTTGCTTTTCTACGGTGTCAACCTCCCCTAATTTGGAATCATCAGCGAAGTTTACTAGGCGGTTCTTAATGTTTTTGTTGATATCACTGATAAAGATGTTGAACAGGGTTGGGCCGAGGACCAACCCCTGTGGAACACCACTTGTTACCTCTCCCAAAGGTGAGAGCTGGCCACCAGTTCTTACTTTCTGAATTCTTTCTCTTAGCCAATTACCGATCCATCTTACCAATGGAGTACTTATTCTAAGTTTTTCAAGTTTGCATATTAGTTCTTGGTGAGGGACCTTATCAAAGGCTTTAGCAAAGTCTAGAAGAATAACATCCACAGGTGTTTTACTGTCCAAACTGATTCCAAAGGTATTACAAAAAGTGACCAGATTAGTTGTGCAGGAGCATTATCTGCTGAATTTGTGTTGGCAAATATCAAAGCAGTCTGGGAATTCTAATTCTTGCCCAATTTTAATTTTAACTAGTTGTTCCATTGTTTTACTCAGGATAGACCTTAGGCTAATGGGCCTATAATTGACCACAATAACTCTTTCTCCTTTCTTGAATATAGGGCCTACTATTGAAGTTCTCCAATCCTGTGGGACCTGGCTAGATGATATAGATGTATTAAATATTATGCTGATAGGGAGCATCAGACTTGCTACTGCTTCCGGTGACTAGTCTTGGACTTAAATTATTGGGTACAGCATGCTAAGTGTATTTGCATGTGTGCAGTGGATGGAATTGTACAAACTCTTTGCACTGTTACAGAGTGGTCAGGATGCGTGCTGATGACATCATGGACCCTGCAATGTATATGTGCACTGTTGTGCTGTGCTGTCACCATGTGTGAAGTTCACAGGTCGTACGCAGGTAACGCATGCATAACATCACCACGCTGATGCTGGCCAATGTATTTAGTGCTGAGCAACTGGATGTTGCTCAGTGCAGCCTTTGTATAACACAGCACAGACAGTGCGCCCTTCCAAATTCAGGGGAAAATGTGCTCAAGTACATTGGCATCTGCACTGAACAAGCAAGATGGCTTGTTCCCACAGGAGGGCTGCACAGCAGAGGAACTAGAGAAGGTCAGATATCGAGATGGCTAATTGGGTGGACCTTGTGGTGACCAGAGAGGAACAGCTCTTGGCGGACCATACTGGGGCTGAGAGACCCAGGAGGGATGTTTGGGACTTGGTGGGGCAGCGCATCACTGCTAAAGCAAGGGCGATCCGCACCAGTGATCAATGTCATCACTGGTATAGTGACTTTGTCAGACAGAATCAGGAACGATTGTGGTATTTCAGCAAGATGGTGGTGGATGGCACCATCCCAAAGTACGTGATGTGTGGTATGAGGCACCTGTGTGTATGGGCATGGGACAGGCGGGTTATAAGTCAGCACCCAAGGTATACTGCCTTCATGGTGCAACTGTTGGGATTTCTGATGTGTTTTACATCCCCATATTGCCCTGTGATGACAGTGATATGACCCTGCATGCCCTCTGCTGGTATCTGGTACATGAGCTGTGTCATGACTCCACCCATATATTCCTGAGGTGTTGCCTGTAGAGCTGGGTCCATACTGGATTGTTACCCATACACAGGATCTCGCTAATGCTGTGACCATGTCTATCGCTGATGGGGGGACCTCTCACCACATGACATTTGATGGAGACACTTGCACGGGGTACATCCCAACCCAATAGCATACCACTTTGCTGTGCCACCGGTTATGGGTGTGGTTGGATGTGCTCTGCTGCCAATGTCACACACTGCATGGCAGTGGCCCACGGCCTCTATGTGCAGTGGTGGCTGTGCCACACTGGACCACTGGGACTCAGCTGGAGGGTCAGAAAACAGCTGGGTGTGGCATCCCCAGGGGACACCTGCGAGCCTGCACTGTGTGAGGGCCATACCCAGTCTGGCTGTTGGCACCCAGCATAGTTGGCTATGTGTCACCATCATATTGGCACAGTTCGTGCATGGAGGGATGTAAGGCCTAGGGCACAAGGCTGTATAGTATGTGTCTGACCACACCGGCGTTTCACACCCTACAGATTGAGCATTCAGAGGGATGGACTGAGCCAGGGACAACAGGGAGAGATGGTGGGAGACCAGCGCCCAGCCCATGTTGGGGCCCCCTCTGGGTCTGTTGGAAGAAGTAGACATGAGGATGCAGCCTTGTTGCTTCATCCCACAGCCACACTGTAGGTGTGTACTGTAATGATATTGCCTTGGGCCAATATGTCTGCACTGCATGCCCCCATGATGCACTGCATCACCCACCATATCTCACAGGCAATGACTCTGGCATGGGTAGATATCTCCTGCCAATGTCACATATGCTGCCATGCATCACCTGTTTGCCAGCCCAACCCTGCTGCTGTGTCTTGTGGTGGCTACAATGGTGGCCCCTGGCCATGGGGCACCTCTGGATGTCATCTGGCATGCCTCTACAACTGACCCAGGCATCCAGGCAGGCAAGAGCATGCATTGGGATCCCTTGGCATGGTCCCATTGCACTCTACCCAATAGCACCTCGGCCTTGGGCAGCACACCCTCAGTGTGTCCACCATCCTACAGCCATATGGGTGTCCAGACGAGGATCATGTTCCCCCCAAGGGTTCAATACCCTCATGTCTGACATGTTCCATGTCATGCACAGGGCACCCAGCCATGCCAGGTACTGCTTGGGTGGGGGGCTGCAAACCATACCCTGGAGCCAGCCCTCCTGTGGGTTTCCAGAGATATAACCCACAGCCAGTGTGTTGCCTCTGTGCCCCCAGGTCACCTTTTTGCTGGGTATTGAGTCTCCATCCCTGGCTCTGCACCATGGCCTGTGCAGCCTGGTTGCACAGTTGCTGACCTCACCACCTTTGGGTCCTCACAGGCTGCTGACAGATCTGTAACTGGCTACAGACTCCTGGCCCTTCCTTGTGCTGTGACTGCCACACTTCTCTGAATTTTTATCCCACAAGTGTAGCACTGTACATCTTGTGGGACATCTCTACAACTCACAGTTTCAGGCTCTGGCCCCAGTGTACAGGTGTGTTTCATGGTTTTACGGTTTTCTGTTACTTGCATTCATATATGCGTTATTCCATTTCATAGACTATTGCCTTCCACTTGTAGTGTACCCTGTGTGATGGTAACATGGTCATGGGACTTGCTGGGAATTTCTGGGGTGCTGAGGGCACTGCTCACTGTCATGTGGGACAGTTGATGGCTACAGTGGCAGCCCAGGGGTGACATTCCACATTGCCTGCTGCATGGGTTGATCTGCCACTCTGGCATGCATGCCATGGTGTGCACCCCAGTCCACCAAGGCTTGCTGCTGGCCACCTCCTAGTCTGTCATCCATAATTGTATTGCTCTGTGTGTGCCTGTCTGGCCTGCCACATTGCATCGCGGTGCCCCAGGTCAGTGTGGCTAGCATGCTACAGGTGCCCTGCACTTTATAGAAACATAAACATAGAAACATAGAATTTGATGGCAGATAAGGACCACTTGGCCCACCCAATCTGCCCATTTCCCTACCTAATGGATTAGCTGCAGATCCTAGTTAACCAACAGCCTACTTCTTCCTACCCCACCCCCTAGAATTACCTTATGACTGTCCCATGTATGCTTGAATTCCACCACTGTTTTTGACTCCACAACCTCCTCTGGAAGGCTGTTCCATGCATCCACAACCCTCTCTTTGAAAAAATACTTCCTTACATTACCTCTGAGCTGCCCCACCCCCCCATCTTCAAATTGTGCCCCCTTGTTCTTGCAAACCTCTTTTTCTGACAAGTGCTACCCTCTTGGACTTTGTTGATTCCCTTGAGGTACTTGAAAGTTTCTATCATGCCCCCCTCTCCCCCTTTCCTCGAGGCTATACATATTAAGCTCCTTAAGTCTCTCTTCATATGTCTTCTGACCCTGCACCATTTTAGTTGCTTTCCTCTGGACTGCCTCCATGCCGTTTATGTCTTTGCAGAGGTTGGGTCTCCAGAACTGCATGCAGTGCTCCAGATGGGGTTTCCCCAGCTGTCTGTACAGAGGGATAACAACTTCCTGTTTTCTACTGGTGATGCCTCTCCCTATGCGTCCCAGTAACCCCCCAGCCCTCCTTACTGCCCTCTCACATTGCTTGCCCACCTTTAGGTCATCGATATGACTACCCCCAGGTCCCTTTCCATTTTTTGTTGTCAGTATCTCAACCCCCATTGTGTACTCTTCCCCTGGGTTTTTGTTTCCCAGGTGCATTACCTTGCATTTCTTAGCATTGAATCTAAGCTGCTATACATTTGACCATTCCTCCAACCTTGCCAAGTCCCTTCTCATCCTTTTCACCCCACCTTGTGTATCAGCTCTGTTGCAGATCTTTGTGCCATCTGCAAAGAGACATACTTTTCCTTCCAGTCCCTCTACAATGTCGTTTGTAAAGACATTGAAGAGGACTTGTCCTAGTACTGAACCCTGTGGTACCCCACTAGTAATTCCCATTTCTTCAGAGTGGACTCCATTTACTATTATCCTCTGTGTCCTGTTCTCCAGTCAGTTCTTTTCCCCGGCTACTCTTGGGACCCACTCCCAGGCTGGCTAACTTGTATATTAATCTTTTGTGTGGGACTGTGTCAAATGCCTTGCTAAAGTCTAGGTAGGCCATGTCCACAGCCCCTCCCTGGTCTACTACTTTGGTCACCCAGTCAAAGAAATCTATTAGATTGTCTGACATGACCTTCCTGCTGTGAATCCATGCTGCCTTGGGTCCTGTGCCCCTCTGGCCTCTAGGTACTCAACAATTCTTTCCTTCAGAAGTGATTCCATCATTTTTCCTATCACTGAGGTTAAACTAACAGGTCTGTAGTTTCCTGCTTCTGCCCTGCTCCCACTTTTGTGAAGTGGAATAACATCCGCCCTCCTCCTCCAGTCCTCAGGTACCACCCCATCCTCCCATGATTTGTTAAAGAGGGTAGTCAGTGGTGTCACTAGTTCTTTTAGAATTCTGGGATGAATCCCATCAGGCCCCATTGCTGTGTCCACCTTCAGTTTTAAGAGTTCTTTCAGAACCCTTTCTTCTGTGAATGGGCTGGTATCAGCTCCTTTATCCAGAATGTTTCTATTGTTTGGTTTAGGTACCTCCCCTCTTCATTTGTGAATACTGAGCAAAAGTATTTGTTTAGTATCTCTGACTTTTCACAGTCCCCCTCTGCCCACCTCCCTCCCTTTATTAAGCCTCAATATCCCTCCTTAGGATTTCCTTCGCTCCCTGATGTACCTATAAAAGGTTTCACCCCCCTTCTTAACTGAGTTGGTTATCTTTTGATCAGTTTGGGCCTTTGCTGTTCTGACTGCCTTCCCAGCTTCCTTTTGCTTTAACTGATACAATTCTCTGTCCTGCTCCTTCTGTGATTCCTTGTACTTCCTGAAGGCTTTCTTTTTCTCTCGAACCTTCCCTGCCACCTTCTTTGAGAACCATAGTGGTTTCTTACATTGTTTTGTTTTATTTGTTTCACACAAAGGCTTGTTGCCTCTGTGATGGCAGTTTTGATTATTCCCCATTGTTCTTCCACCCCTCCTTCCTGCCTATTTGCTAGTGAATTCCTTAGGCACTCACCCATTTGGGCAAAGTCAGCCCTCCTAAAGTCCAGTACTTTTGCCTTTGTATGCCTTGACTCTATTGCTGTGTTTATTGTGAATCATACTGTTCGATGGTAGCTAGTTCCCAGATGGTTACCCACTTCTACATCTGTGATCCTCTCTCCATCTCCATTTGAGAGTACCAGGTCTAAGATTACTACCTCTTGAGTGGGTTCCAATACTAGTTGTTAGTACTAGTTGATCTCCCCACCACAGCCATAAGCTTTCTTTTCAGTGTGCCAGCCTGCTGTCCTGCTCTGGCATCCAGTGTATTTGCAGCATTGCATCTGCATGTACCACATATGTGTCTTCATCATACCACTGCTGCGGTGCCCACGTGGCTAGCCTGTGCAGCCACACCTCCAGATGTTAGCCTGTGTTCCTGTGTACTCCAGTGGCACATGATGTAGGTATGGGAGGATTCAGTCAGTCCTAGTCATGCCTCCAGGCCCCATTGTTCTCTCCCGTCCTGAGGTGCCACTGTGCTCCTCCTTTGCCACACATTGTGGCCACATACACATCAGACACAGCAGTGCAGTCCACCCCCATGCATGGTGTCCTTGGCCTTTGGCCCATTATTGCATCCACCAGCCGCCCCTGTGCAGCATTCCAGTGCATGTGTGGCAAATGCACATCTGGATGTCTGGGTGATATGGCGTGTCTACACTGGCAGTGCTCTGTGGGGGCAAGGGGGGATGGCTATTTGTGCTAGTAGAGCCAACATGGTCCACTTTGTCTGCATAGCTTACTCACAACTTATTCTTTCTTCCCATAGCTGACTGTCAGACTGCGGCAGAAGCCCCTCACTCAAAGGCCCTAGAAAGGTGGGACAGCCTGATCCCCAGGGTGTTCATCCAGCAGCACCTCATGCTTAGAAGGTTGGCAACAGTTGAGGGCCTCATTGGGCAGCTGGTGGAGACCTTCCAGGAAGTGACACGAAACACCCAGCCACCACCCCCAGCTACACCCTAGACATCCCCTCCTATTCCATTTTACAATACTCTACACCTGCCTTCCAGCATTCCTCCACTGTTTTTGCCCTGTTGCCCCCCGTTTCCTGTATATAGTTATTGTTTATTGTACATAGTTCTGCTTGTCATTTGTTTCTGTTCTTGTTGTCATTTCCATATGATTTATAGTAAAATATTTTTATATCTCATGCTTCTGTGTTCTCCATCTGTTGTTGTACTGTGTTGCTATTGTACTGTGGATTGATGGGGTGCCCTCCCTGTCCACCTAAGCCCATCCCAGTGGGGTACATCCATCCCCATCTTCTACCATGGGGGTCAGTTCTGGTAGCCCTGCAGGTGTCCGTGGATGCGCTCCAGCCTATGCAGGGTTCCACATCTGGCAGGCGTGCAGGCTTGTGGGCTGTCATATGTCATCCCACAGGTGTCACCCTACACATCACTTGCTCAGGACAGCCCACATTCTGTCTGTTCCTGTTCTTTGCTATCGGACAGCACCTGTCATTCAGGCTACTACCATCCTGTGTTACTAGCCATGGTGGTCTCTCTCTGGGACATGGCTGTCACTATGTCTATGTGATCATCACTGCATTCTGTCTCCTGTGTCCTCATGCTGTCTGTCATTTTGTACGCAATCACATGCTCCATGTCAGGTTTCCCTGTGTCCTACTCTTGGGCACCAGGCTGCTGTGGTGGTCTGCACTGCCCATTTGCTATATTCAGTGCTGTGCAACCTTTGCACTGCACTCTGGGCTGTGCCTTGTACACCTGCCATTGTGCTGTATATTCAGTGGTGTTTGCACCAGTGCAATGTCTTTGAATAGTGCATGCTATGGGCTTTCCACAAAGATCAATCTACTGGGCAGCACAAATTTTGTAAATGGGCAAACTGTTGAATATTGCACCCCTGGGATCTTTTATAGTGAAAATGGGTAAGATATTTTTTTTCCCCAGTTACATGGCATTGCCACTTTAATATAGATAAAATACAGCTGGCCTGGTGGTGCTGAGGGTTGAGGTGTTGGACACCACACCTCACACCAGGTCAGTGACCTGGGTTCGAGCTCAAGCTTGGGGTGCCAGGGGTCAGCCAGGGGAGAGAGGAGCTGATCAAGCTGCCACGGGCAGCTCACCTCTTCGGGAGGGCTGAAGAGGGCCTCCTCACCACTTGGCTGCCTCCTGGTGGAGGCTGGGTGGTGGTGCCATGTTGAGGAGCCCTTGTGTTAGGCCAGGGGAGGGAGGTAGGGGCTGTCACCAGAGCCATGGTGCACATCTGCATCTTCATACACATGCATTACCGTGTTCCATGGCCTCACGTAACGGGAAGAAAAAAGAGAAAATTACAGGAGTCATGGCAGGATGAAGCCTACAGGCCTGCTCTGTGGATCTGCTGGAACACACACAGCATAGTAGGATCCTGAATTACAGTGGAGTCCGGCAAAGGCTGGCTGACATAAGGAACAGCTCGCCGTGGAAGATAAAAACCTATATGGAAAATAAATATATAGATCAAATACAGCAATATTCATTTTATTTATTTATTTATTTGTATTTCGGATGACACCTTTGAGCTGAGGGCTCTTTTACAAAGGTTCCACGTCAAGGCAATAAGGACAATAAGGTACAAAACATAACATGATCATTACAATGGAACTTACAAAAAAAAAAGGCAAATAAGGTTACAATAATAGCAGCCAAAGGCATTGTCAAGGAATTGTGTTGCAAGTTAATTGTACAGTACAAGTCATAAGTGGCTCAGTGAAGTATGTTAGGAGTGGGTTAGTGGGAAAAGAGAAAGAAGAGTGGTGATGAGGGGGCGGTATAGGAGACAGAGAACGGGAGGAGGGGAGAAATGGGGAGGGCACTGCATTGGGTATGTGGTAGATGGGAAACAGCAAGGGAGGAGGAAAGGGGAGATGAAAAAGAAAAGGAGACAGATTCATCCTATAGCCAGTAATGGGGGGTAGGAGAGGAGGAGGAGGAGCTGAGGCAGTGAGGAGGGATGCTTGAGGGTAGTATGCCTTGAGGGGATTATAAGAAGCAATCACAGAAGGCACTAGCCATGAGGTGTTGACGCAGTTTACACTTAAAAGCACCAATCGTGGCAATGTTGGAGATTTATGTAGGTAGCAAGTTGAACCAGGTGGAGACTCTGACAAGGTAAAAACGCTGAGCTTGAGAGGTCCGACAGCGAGGTATTATAATGGTTAGACTGTCCGATCTTCTAGTTAGGTGGCAGACACGCTGCGGGGTCAATATTGATTGGACTCCAGGGGGCATAAGACCCAGTGATGTCTTCTTAGCTGGGATGCAGGTCTGGTACTTTAGCCTGCCAGACAGCTGGAGCCAGTTAGCCTGCTCATAAATGTCACACGTGTGAGAAAGGCGGGCAGCTGAAATAAGGAGTCTACATGCCTTATTAAGGGCTACAGCTATGCGTCAAAGTGCAGTATCAGTAGCGGATCCATAGATAACAAGCCCGTAGTCAATAGTTGAGATAACAGAGCTCTGGATAGCGATATTCAAGGCTTCAGCTGTTAGGCAATGTTTATGCTTGTATAGTAGCCCTATACGGGAGTTCACAGTTTTAGCGATATTGTCAATGTGTTTGGTATACGAGAGGGAGCAGGCAAGGGTCAGGCCCAGATATTTAAACATATCCACCTGCTCAAGAGTGATGCCTTCGTGGTTGTTAATTATGAGCTCATGGTCCTTGTACTTGTTGTGGGTTCCATGGAACAACATTGTTTTAATTTTTTTGTGGTTAAGGATGAGTTTATGTGAGCAAAACCAGTCTTCCACTTCTGTGAAACTTTTATATAGTTGAGACTGAAGAGAGGTGGGGTCGGTGTGGCAAGTGAAGATTATTGCATCATCTGCATACAGTAACATTCTGTCATGGCAGGAGGTAGACAGTTTGTTCAGGAATATGCTAAATAACAAAGGACCCAGGATAGAACCTTGGGGTACTCCAGAGTGGATTGGTAGGGATGACGAGAGGAATTCACCAATCCTGACCTGTTGGGTCCGGTTACTGTGGTAGCTTTGAAACCAGAGGGTAGTTTCACTTGAAAGACCAAGGAGGGATAATTGTTTGAGAAGAATGGAGTGATTGACAGTGTCAAATGCCTTATAGCCACATACAATAAATAAGTATCAAACTAATACAAATTACAAACGGCATGGTAAGTTAACAGGTGAAGAATTGATAAATCATTGAATTACAGTTTTAATTGATGAAAACTTTGATTTTAGAAGCTCACAAAAAAAACGGAAGAGAGTTTCATAAGAAAGGACAAAAGTAACTAAAATTCAAGTGATACCAGGATGAGTTTAGCATCAGGACATTCAGTTCAAGAATATCTGAAGTCCAAAGGTGATGAATACAAACATGCCTCAATATGTTAAAAGAGAGATATGATGGAACAAAACCAAAAACAGTTATATGATGACATCTTTTGAAGTACAAGTGTTGGATGGTCTGCAAAGATGGTTTTCCAGGGATTTCACATATGAGTCTTCTTTCTGGTCACTGGTTCAAGTTGGCTCTGGACTCTTTACAGCTGGTTGTGTTGTAGTCAAGGAAAGTCTTGTGTGGTCAGTCGAAGACTGACAGTAACAGATAAAATGCAGATGAGGGCTGTTATGGGTCATTTGATTAATTAGTTCTTTATGTTCCAAGTTGTAGCAAGCACGGATGACTTCTTTTAAGATACCCTTCTCTGACATGTATTTTGGTTCCATGAAAATTTACGCTTGTCAGTGCACACGCTTCTTGATATTTTATGTTGCTTCTCCCTGAGGGACGAAGTCATATGGCCACTGAGTCAAGTTGTGTTTGTGAGCTCTATCGGATGAAACAGTGAGCTAAGTAGACCTTATATATCCTACCCCTACTTGATTATGGTGACATAATCTACAATTACATCTCTGCAGCCAATTCTCACAAACTGGATGTCCTTTTCCATCTGGCCATTAGGTTCATCACAAATGCCCCTTTTCGAACACACCATTGTGATCTATATTCAGCTGTCAGGTGGACGTCACTCTCAACCAGATGTATGATTAATGCTGGGACATGGACACTCAAAATCCTCTTGGAAAACCTGCTGGGCTACTTACACTCCCTTGTCCATATATCTGAAAGTACATACTCACTCTGACTTTTTACTTGTAGATATTCCACGGACTTGTACCACATTTGTTAAATGGGCTATATCCCGCACCTTCCCTGCTGCCCGGACCCAGCTCTACAACATTCTTAAACTTACCTGCTTGGTTCCTGTTAATACCTTTAAAACCCTGGCTGGATATAAACCCACAATTTCTCAAGACTTCCCCCCCTCTCACTTTGCTCCCTCTTACCTCCCTTCAATCTCCTTCCCTTCTGCTCCCCATCCATTTAGGTAATTTATAGGTTGCTTTGCATAGATGTGTCGCAACTTTTTGTTTTATTGTATTATTTTATATTTTATAAACCTTTTTACTCCTGTGTACTGCTATGTATGCCTCACGACTGTATGAATATTACCTTGCCACTACCTCTTTACATGTATCTGTATCCTTGTTGTGTATTCTTTATGCCTTGTACATGTATATGCTCGCAGGACCTCCTTATGAATGAGCCTGCTCAATGGAGTTAATCCTGCAATAAACTTGAACTTGAGCATATCTACCATTGCTATGCATTTCTTAAGGTTGTGCACATGTAAAGAACTACATCAGAAAATTCTGATATTCTGATACCAGCAAATGTTTCTTTCCCTAGCCATACAATTACCATATTGGGCATATCCTGATGATTTCTCAGTACATGCATACAATATTGTGTGGTGTTTGTATTTATTTTCAAGCCAGAATGCAAATGCATAATCACTTGTGGACATTTTTGTATTTATCATCAGTGCATATCTTAAAAGTCATCAGACAGCATTCTAAAAGACAAAGAACCTCATACAAAAGCTCTGTGGCAAAAGTTACATAGCCAAGATATTAGCAATAAGGCCAGTTTCCAAAGAAATGCTTCTTATTTTATTGTTTTTGGTAACTGGTTAAGGTCCACTGAGCATAAGGCCAATTTTCAGGTGTGACCCAGGTGCACTGGGGTGGTTAAGTGACTTGCTCAGAGTCACACGGTATGCAAGTGGAGGCTGTGGGAATCAAACCCAGATCTACTGGATTGTACCAAGCTCATTCACAGCTCATTACTCTAACCTCTACACTATATTGCCACCCATCACACATGCCCCAGTCTCACATACCTCAATAACTGGATACCTATGCAATCACTACAAAACACTTAGATTGTTATGCCTAGCAGTAGTGTGCGATGCCAACAACTCTCACACACATTGCAAAGGTTGAAAACTCTTTTCAGCCATTGTAGTGAGTGTGAAAGGTCCTTTGGCACTATCAACTCCTGCTCAAAACCAAACCAGTCTAAATTCTTTCATGGTGATTTGCATACACATTCCATAATGCTTTACATTTCTGTAGTATGTGTTATTTTGTATTTCTTATCAGACAGTAATGTCTGGTTCAAATCTACAGATATATTAATTTCTTAAATACAAGCGTAAGCATTGTCAGAGGTATGAAAACAAAACTTGACCGTATCCAAGTGGGACTTGAAGTCTACTGAAATTAACTTTACCATCAAACATAGATAATATTTATTAACAAACATACTGTAGGTATTTTATACATTCAATGTTATCCCAACATAACATTATTTATTCTTTGCTTTACCGTATTTACATATAGTACATCCATTTAATTCCAGGATCTTACAGTGCCTCCCTCATAGATGAAGCAGCCTAAGTGAGATGTCTTAGTTTAGTAAGTAACAGATTTAAGTAATTACCTTAGGCTTGTCTTGAGTTCCTGCAGTAGAAACAAGGTATCACTGCAGAAACTGTGGAAAGAGCACTTGCTTCTGGCCGGAGGCACAGTATGTGCACTTTAATAATACTATTTATATATAACATACTTGTGTGATATTACCTTCCTGGGATGATATATATGAAAGGCTTTGCCTATGGTTCAATGGGCTGGAGCACCAACTACACCCACCTGCCTGAGCCTATTTAAACAGTCCTTCCCAGCTTCACTCTCAGGCATTTTTTCTTTGCAGCGAGAAGCTCTGCCTCCTTGTCTGGCCATTTGTTCCTCATACTTTGGCTCTGCTTAGTTCCTGCTGGTCTTCTCCTGGTTTGTGTTTTGCCTTCTTGTCTGTCTGTATAATGCTTTGCCTCCGGCCACTGCTTGGTGATTCTCTCTTGTGCATTTCATTTCATAGCCTCTGCTTGTAGCTGTCTGTTGCTGTTTGTCCCCTCACAGTCTTTGGCTTGTGTGTTCATGTCCCCACTCCATCTCCCTCCCCTCACTCCTTGTGTACCCTCTTTTTGGGGTTTTGCTTGCCCGTGCTCCACCTCTTTCATGTTACCAATGTTTACTATCCGCCATTGAAATTGCTCCTAGCAGGGCTAGAGCTTGCAGCTCCCAAAAGCATAGAAACATAGAAACATAGACTTTGACGGCAGATAAGGACCACTAGGCCCATCTAGTCTGCCCATTTCCCTACCTACAGGATAGGCCGCAGATCCTAGTTAACCAACAGCCTATTTCTTCCTAACCCCCACAAGAATTGCCTTGTGTCTGTCCCATGCATTCTTGAATTCTCCCACAGTTTTAGACCCCACAACCTCCTCAGGAAGGCTGTTCCATGATTCCACCCTCTCTTTGAAATAATACTCTCGCATTGCCCTGAACCACCCTCCTTCTATCTTTAAATTGTGTCCCTTGTTCTTGCAAGTCTCTTTTTCTGAAAGATGCTACCTCTTGGATTTGTTGATTCCACTGAGGTACTTAAAAGTTTCTATCATGTCCCTCCTCTCCTTCTTTCCTCAAGGGTATACATATTAAGCTCCATTAGTCTCTCCTCATACGGCTTCTCTTGCAGACCCTGCACCATTTTAGTTGCCCTCCTCTGGACTGTCTCTATCCTGTCTATGTCCTTGCAGAGATGGGGTCTCCAGAACTGGACACAGTACTTCAGATGGGGTCTCACCAACTGCCTGTACAGAGGGAAAACAACTTCCTGTTTTCTGCTGATGATGCCTCTCCCTATACATCCCAGTATACTCCCAGCCCTCCCTACTGCCTTCTCACATTGCTTGCTAACCTTAAGGTCATCTGATATGATTACCCCCAGGTCCCTTTCCTTTTTTGTTGTTGTTACTACCTCCCCACCCATTATGTATTCTTCCCCTGGGTTCTTGTTTCCCAGGTGCATTATTTTGCACTTCTTTGCATTGAATCCTAGCTGTCATATGTCTGACCATTCCTCCAACCTTTCCAAGTCCCTTTTCATCCTTTCCACGCCTCCTTGTGTATCAACCCTGTTGCAGATCTTTGTGTCATCTGCAAAAAGGCATACTTTTCCTTCCAGTCCCTCTGCAATGCCACTGATGAAGACATTAAAAAGGACTGGACCCAATACTGAACCCTGTGGTACCCCACTAGTAACCCCCCTTTCTTCAGAGTGGACTCCATTTACAATTACCTTCTGTGTCCTGTTGTCCAGCCAATGTTTTACCCAGGCTACCACCCTGGGTCCCACTCCCAGGCTGGTTAATTTGACTATTAATCTTTTGTGTGGGACTGTGTCAAATGCCTTGCTAAAGTCTAGGTAGGCCATGTCCACAGCCCCTCCCTTGTCTACTACTTTGGTCACAAAGTCAAAGAAATCTATTAGATTCATCTGACATGACCTTCCCACTGTGAACCCATGCTGCCTTGGGTCCTGTGCGCCACTGGCCTCTAGGTACTCAACTATTCTTTCCTTCAGAAGTGACTCCATCACTTTCCCCACCACAGAGGTCAGACTGCCTCTGACTTGGTCCCACTTTTGTGAAAGGGAATCACATCCGCCTTCCTCCAGTCCTCGGGTACCACACCATCCTCCCATGATTTATTAAAAAGAGTAGCCAGTGGTTTCACTAGTTCCTCCCTTAATTCTTTTAGAATTCTGGGGTGAATTCCATCAGGACCCATTGCTTTGTCCATCTTCAGTTTCAGGAGTTCTTGCAGAACCTCTCTTCTGAAAGGACTGGGATCGCCCCCCCATCAAGAGTGCTTCTGTTAATTGGATTAGGCACTTCCCCTCCTCTTTGTGAATACTGAGCAGAAATATTCGTTCAGTATTCCTGCTTTTCACTGTCCCCTCTGCCCACCCACGTTCATTCTATTCAGCCTCACTATCCCTCCTTTGTCTTTCTACGCTGCTGATGTACCTATAAAGGTTTTATCCCCTTCTTAACTGAGTTGGCTATCTTTTCCTCTGTTTGGGCCTTTGCTATTCTGACTTCCCTCCTGCTTCCTTCTGCCTTAACTGGTACAGCTCTCTGTCCTGCTCCTTCTGTGTTTCCTTATACTTCCGAATACTATCTTTTCTTCCTGACTTTCACAGCCACCTCTTTTGAGAACCATTGTGGCTTTTCTTTCATTTGATTTATTTATTTGCTTCACACAAAGGCTTGTTGCCTCTGTGATGGCAGTTTTGATAATTTCCATTGTTGCTCCACACCTCCTTCCAGCCTGTTTGCTAGTGCTTTTCTGAGGCACTCCCATCTTGCCAAAGTCAGCCCTCCTAAAGTCCAGTACCCTCACTTTTGTATGGCTTGACTCTGTAGCTGAGTTTAACGTGAACCACACTGTTTGATGGTCACTTGTCCCCAGATGGCAACCCACTTCTAGATCTGAGATCCTCTCACTGCTCCCATTTGAGAGTAGGAGGTCTAAGATTGCTCCCTCATGAGTGGGTTCTGAAACTAGCTGTCTAATGCCTGCCACCTGTAGGGCATCAAGAATGGCCATGCTCTTGGATGTGGCTGCAGCAAATGTGCTCCAGTTAACATCTGGCATATTCAGGTCTCCCATCAACAGTATCTCCCCTTTCTCTGCCATTCTAAGAATGCCTTCTATCATATCCTTGTCCATTCCTTCCCCCTGACATGGGGGTCTGTAGCAGCGGTGCTTCCCTAGAGCTTACACTGTAGCTAGCTTTTATGTTCTCGTACTCTCCTGCTTTCATGTTTCCAATGAGGCACTGTATTTTGAAACTTTAAATTGTACACATTACCTCTGTTTCTGTTGTCAGTTTGTGCTTCTCTGGACTTCCTCAGAGCTGCCACTCCATTCCTGACTCAGCACTTCCTGTTCCATGCAAACAATTTGGAAATGGGGGATTAGCAATGCCAAGCAAAGTCAGTGAGATGTAAACCAAACTATACACTCTTAAACTGATTACACAGTGATGTAAATCTCTTGAATTTGAACCCTACTCCATTGTAGTGTTTGCAGGTAAAGCTTATGACTTTGAACACTTCTTTGTGCTGTATTCCTCCTGGATATATATATTTGGAGTGTACTCCTAATTATTTGCACATGGCTTCCCACAGCCTACCTGATACATGGAGGTGTAATACGCTTCATATGTGTTATTGTTGGCTCTACGATGCCGGTTTGACAACTAATTTTTCAACTGCCATCACAGCGATGGATTTATGTTGACCGTAACTTGCAGTTGACATAATTCTGACAAGAGACCCCAGCTGTTTTTTCATTGGGGGGTTTCACCCCCCCAATCTCAAGGGTTCTAACTCTGAGTCAGGGTTGGATCAGGGAGGGGGGGTGCAAGACTGGGAAAGAGAGCGCTGGGGTTTTGGGTCGACTAGTACAGTGAAAATGTTGATGTTGTTGGCATTGACGTTTTCACTGTAATAGTGTCACCGTCCTGGCGGCATACCATTATTATCATCCTATTTCAACTTGGGGCAGCATTTAAACTTTTAGGGAAAGATTCACAAAGAAGATCAACTCAATGCATCTCGGCTGCCCCGGTGCAGGGGAGATGCACTGAGTGCAAAATGGGTGATTCATAGAGAAGGCACAGGGAGATGCCCCCAGCGCATCCCTTCTGTGAATAGCACAGGTGTGCCTCACCTAGGATGCACCGGGGCATCCCAAGCTGCACCAGCACATCCCTCGTGTCAGGTTGTGAACCCTTTGGGGCAGGGCATTTCAGGATGCCCTGCACCCAAAAATGCAATTCAGAGCTGGGGCATGCAAATGAGGCCATTAGGCATGCATGGCTCAATGGGGCCTTTAGCATGCCTTTATGGTGCCATTTGCATTGCACCTGCAGGGATGCCCCAGCGGAATGCGTTAAGCAGTAGACATTGCACAAGCACACACACCCTCCCCACCTGAAGCCCCCAGTAAATGCCACACCCGGAGGTGGTAATCATCATGCAGAATCCCCCCAGGCCCCTGTTGAAGCTGCCCTCTGCAGCGGAGGCAACTGGACAGTTACCCCTTCCCAGCCCCAAGCCTCCGCAGAATGCCACTCCCGGCGGTAGTATATGACATGCTGAACCCCTTTCCCAAGCCCCCAGTACAGCCATCCTCCACAGCAGTAAAGGAAATGATGTATCCCCCTCTCAGCCCCATGGCTCCATTGAAGCTGCCCTCTGTGGCAGTAGTTGGCGAAAAGCAGTTCCCCCCTGCCCCAAGCCCCTTTGAAGCCTCTGTCTGTGGTGGCTGTCCATTATGGAATGGATCCTTGCTAGCCCACCTTACCCCCCCCCACCTGAGCAGGTCCCACTGTTGGCGGGCAGCTCAGCCCTCAGCACAACACCATGGCTGCCCACCAGCAGAGCTGTCTGACAATGACAGCTACCGTACATCCCGTGTGGATGCATGGCAGCTGTCACTGTCAGACAGCTCTGCTTGGCGGGTGGCTGTAGTGATGTGCGGGAGGGCTGAGCTGCCCACCAACAGTGGGACCCTGCTGGGGTGGGGGAGAGGGGCATTGGGGGTGCATGGGGGGCCCATTCTGTAATGGATGGCCACCATGAAGAGTGACTTCAATGGGGGAATGGGGCTGGGAGGGGGGTACATCACTTCCTTTACCACCGCAGAGGGTGACTGTACTGGGGGCTTGAGAGGGGGTTCAGCATATCATTTACCGCAGCCAGCAGTGGCATTCTATGGAGGCTTGGGGCTGGGAGAGGGGTTACATTACAGTTACCACCGCTATGGAGGGTGGCTTCAATGGGGATCTGGGGGGTTCAGCATCTCCTTTACTGCCTCCGGAAGCAGCTTGGAGGGACGTCAGAAGTCAGTGATGCTGCTGCAAGAAGCGGCATGTACCGGGGGCTTGGGGGGGCACTGGACTGCCAGGGTGGGCAGGCTTCTGTGCTACTGCCTGCAGTATAGCAGCCTGCTTGTGGGTGGCCACCCACTTAAGTCTAGTTTTACTAGACTTATGTTTCTGTGGCACATCCCCGGACTTGCCCTGGGATGCACCACAGAATAGGGTGCATCCCTTCACAGCCCCTATAGATGCGCTGCATAGCATTACTAGCCATATGTGGTGCATCTGCAATGCTCTGGCACATCGGAGTTGCCCTAGTGCATCAGCTGCCTTCCAGAATCACCTTTGGGCACATGTTGGGGTTGCTCCGGCACGTCTCGGATGTGCTGGGCTCATCCCTTTTGTGAATCCTGCCCTTAATGTTTAAATTATGAATCTGAAGCACCATCTCTAATGCTTCATAATCTTTTTTAGCCAGTGTCCTGGTGGTCTGCTAGTGCCATCACTGTTGTTCCTATGGCATTGGACTGTGGTGTCACTGTGGGGTATTGGTTTCTAGTTGAGGATGGGCACTTGAAGGAGGAAGCAGATATATAAATCCATGAAGTTTAACTGATGAATATACGACCATATGAAATTGCTACAGATACAAGCCATTCAGTCTATCTAGTCTGCTCAAGTGTGTAGCACACCATCTATTAGACTGCAGCTGCCCCTCCCCTTGCACTCTTTCCATCTTAGTGCCCCCTTCCAACTTTGCCTCCCCACCCTCCCCCTGATTTTGACTCTCCATTTGACCCTATCCCACCCACTCTTGAAGCTGCCCACCATCTTCAATGCTACCACTCCCTCTGGCAGTGCATTCCAACCAGCCACCACCCTCTCCATGAAATAGCACTTCCTCATCTCTCTCGCTCTCCTGAACCTTTCTCCCTCTATCCTCAGACTGTGTCCTCTGCTGTCCCTCCATCCTTTCAACTTTAACAAGCTCTCTGAATTAACTTTGTTTATGCCTTTTAGGTGCTTGAAGGTCTCAATCATATCTCCTCTCTCCCTTCTATCTTCCAGGGTGTACATGTTGAGTTTCCTCTGTCTCATCTTGTATGCCCTGTATCCTATCACCAGGCTCATTTTTGTCACCCTACATTGGCCCCCCTCCAGTAGCCTGATGTACCTATTCAAGTAGGGACATCAATACTGCACACAGTACTCCAAGTGCGGCATCACCAGGGACCTGTACAGTGGCAAAATGACTTCCTCCCTCATAGAGGTGATTCCCCTGGCTATGCATCCCAGCATTCTGTTCACCTTTTCATCTGTCCTCCTGCACTGTGCTGAGTGTTTCATGTCCCTTGTCACCAGCACTACTAGATCTTTCTCCTCTTCTGAAGTGGATAACTGCACTCCTCCAACCAGTAGCTGTTTCTTGGGTTTTTGTGCCCCCAAGTGCAAGACCTTGCATTTTTTGACATCGAACACCAGCTGCCATGTGTCTGACCAGCACTCAAGGGTTGCCAAATCCTTTTGCAAAACTTTACCCCCTTCCTCACTATCCACCTCCACACTGACCTTAGTGTCGTCTGCATAGAGGTTGATCTTGCACCTTATGCTGTTTGATATGTCTGCTATGAATATGCTGAATAGAACTGGTCCTAGCACTGACCCCTGCAGGACACCACTGGCTACTGCCATGGGTGCAGAGTCTTCTCCCACCAACTACCACCCTCTGCTGCCTGTCCTGCAACCAATTCTTGATCCACTCCACCAGCTTCCTCCCTGCTCTCAGGTTATTTAACTTGCTGGTCAGCCTTCCATGGGGCATGGAGTGAAATGCCTTTCTGAAATCCAGGTAAAGGACATCCATTGCAAGGCCTCTATCCAGTGACCCCATCACCCAGTCAAAAAAGTCAACAGGGTTGGCTTGACATGATCTCCCAGACACAGACCCATGCTGCCTGTCATCCAGCAAGCCATTCTCTTCCAGGAAACTCACCAGCCTGCTCATTATCGGGTTTTGTCATTCTGCTGCATTCTTTATGAACAGCATCATGTCAAGTGTTTACAGGTACAACGTCAGATATTCAATAATAATACGAAAATAATCTTCACTCAAAAGAAGTAAACAAATATGTTGTGCCTATTTATTTTCAGCTATACAAATCTCAATATTAATATCAAGGAATATCTCCTATATTAATATACCATGTGCACGTAAGATATAGAAAGAATGAGGATATATGCACCAGACTACCTAATTTACTACATTGGCTACAATTCCTAGAAAGCGTTTCCACACTTCACAAATATTGCAACAATGCATATTAAATGTTGTGTGCAAAGCCTATGAAATGAAACTGCAATGAAAAATGTTATTTCACAATAATTCGGCTACCATACTGGAATTGGTTGGCATGCATTCACATGTATCATACGTGTGACTTACATGTCATGACAAACCTACATGAGGGTATCACATTCTAACCGTGAAAATAAATCCATAAGAAAGGAAAGAAAAGAATACAACAAAGTAAAACATGTACAATATAAGAAAATGAAAAGCATGGATGACCTAAGTGGGGGTCCAAAAATGTTTCACAGTTCAATTTATGCTCTCCTTTAAAAATCGCAGGCATGCCAACCATGACCTATGATTACCATGGCTCAGGACTTGCCCTGCAGCCAATGGTCTCACTCTGCGCAACTGAAGTCCTCATCTTGATCGTGCTAAACTCAGGGCAGGGACCTTCTTATCTGTCCCATAGTGGGAATGTCCTCACTCTGGACAGAGGTTTAGCCATGCAGACATATCAGTGGTACCTCTTGATATAGAATTTAAGAGTTCATCTGTGAGGGGGTGGGGCCTTTAAGCTCAAGGGGTTCCTTTAGCTCACTGAGCAGGTTTGGCGGTATCTTCTAAGCTATTCTCCCTACAACCACTTTATGTTCCACTGGTCTGTTTTTAGGCTCATGTATGCTGGCTGAGTGTCTTCAGCAATTGTTGCCCTCCTCCTCCCACCTTGGGTGATGGTCCTCCAATGTGAGAGAACCTCATTTGTGCAGAGTGCTCTTGCAGCCCTTCACAGCATTATTGTTAGAGGGATAGAGTGAGAGCCTTCCTTAAAATAGCATCTTCCCTGAATTTGGTTTCTAAATTGCAACAGCAGAGCTGTCACTAAACAAAATATCCCAAGCCTGGAGGGAAGGTGATCTGGGCCTTAGATCCCCAGAGGTTTCCTCCTCAAAGGGTGTTTTTCCTCTCCTCTATGCCAAAGGTTATAATACCTACTTAATTTTATAGTAGGATTCCCTAGGTTACTTAAGTAGGTTTTCACTGGATGGAGATGGATGGTGGCCCTCCTTTGCAGTTCCATCTCTCCTTAGGAAGTCATGCCCTCTTGCTATCTACTTGTTCAAACTGACATGAAAGTCTCTACAAGTTACCCATTATCTCTTGTTGACCTACACGAAGGTCTGTCAATCCACAATATCTACCCATCACCTTCTGCAATGCATTCTGCTCTACACTTTTTGGGGGGCTCCTTCTTAAGGTCCCTTTAGCCTATGGGAATCCTTCCTATGGCACCTCTAGGAGCAGAACCCTTCTCCAGGGTTCCTTGCCTTTGACATCTCTACAGGGTGGTATTCCCTGTGGAACAGAGAGGAGAATAGCTACAAAGGTTCATTCAAGTTACATAAGCATAACACTACAATAAGTTGCATAAGCACTTTGAAATGAAAGGCTTTGCCTGTGGTTTAGTGGCTGGAGCAACCAACCATGCCCTCAGCCTGAACTATATAAACACAGCTCTCCCAGCTTCACTCCAAATAATTTTTTCTTTGCCCCACCATCCTCCCCTTCTCCTCCAGCATCTCACCTCTGTCCTTGGGGCTTTTTCCTGAGGTACCTTTAACCTAAGGGAATCCTCTCCATGGCACCTCTAGGGGTAGAACCCTTCTGCAGGGTTCCTTGCCTTCAGCATCCCTACAGGGTGGTTTCCCATGGAATGGAGAGGAGAATGGCTACAAAGTTCATTCAAGTTGCATAAGCTTACCACTACACAAAGTCACATAATCACATTGAAACATATATTCTTCGCAACAAAACACTATTAATGTACCAGTTAGTGTAACATAGCACTGCAAAAGTAGGGAAATGTAGTGTTAGGGCTTCTACCCTAACTCCCTACCCCTACCCCCAAAGCAACAAAAGAAAAAAACATTAGGGTTTTGGATCTCCAGAGGTGAATCAGTGGTGGGGTCTTCCTTGGGGTTGTCAAAATTAATACTCACCCCATTCCATGAGCAAACAACATCACATGATCTGTTTTCTTCATGCAGAGCCCTACATAAACTGGCAACCCTATTTAATAAATCACTAGAGGAGGGAGTGGTACCAAAGGACTGGACTAGGGTGAATGTAGTATCACTGCGCAAAAGTGGGAGCAAGGTGGAGGCCAGAAATTACAGACCAGTCAACTTGACCTCAGTGGTGGGGAAAATCATGGTATCCATGCTAAAGGAAAGGATTGTGGCATACCTGGAGGCTAGTGGGGCACAAGACCTGAGACAACATGGATTCACAGCAAGCAGATCTTGTCAAACAAATTTGATAGATTTCTTTGACTGGATAACCAGGGTGGTGTATCAGGAAGGAGCAATGGGCAAAGCCTTCCTAAATTTTAACAAGGCATTTGACAATGACCCACACAGGAGGCTAGTAAACAAGTTGTTCAGTCTGGGAGTAGGTCCCAAGGTAGTACACTGGATCCAAAATTGACCGAGCAACAGGACACAGAGTGTTGTGGTAAATGGAGTTCAACCCCAGAAGGGGGGTGACAAGTGGGGTGCCATAGGGCTCAGTTCTGGTGCCGGTCCTTTTCAATGCCTTCATTAGTGACATTGCAGAAGGGCTAGAAGGGAAGAGAAGCCTCTATGTGGATGACACCAAGATCTGCAATAGGGTAGACACTCCAGATGGGGTGGAAAAAAATGAGAAGAGACCTAGGCAAATTGAAGGCATGGTCAAGAGTGTGGCAGCTTAAATTCAATACAAACAGTGCAAAGTCATGCATTTGGGCCACAGGAATCCTGGAGAAGAATATAAAATGGGTGGGGGGGATACTAACAACATCAAAACTGGAAAGTGACCTAAGATAATGGATGACCTAAAGAATGCCAAGCAATGTGAAAAGGTAGTGGGGAGTGCCAGAGGGATGCTGGGGGGCATAGGGAGGGGCATCACCAGTAGAAAACAGGAGGTGGTGATGCCACTGTACAGATAATTGGTCAGGCCACTCCTGGAATACTGTGTTCAGTTCTGGAGATCACATCTCTGGTAGGACATTGACAGAATGGAGGTAGTCCAGAGAAGGGCAACAAAAAATGGTGAGAGAAATGCACCAGAAAACATATGAGGAAAGACTGAAAGACCTCAGTATGTATACCCTGGAAGAAAGGAGGGAGAGGTGGATATGATGGAGACATTCAAATACCTTAGGAGAATCAGCAAGGACCAGGAGGGCAGCATCCTTTAAAAAATGAGATATGCAAGAACAAGGGTCACAATATGAGGCTGGGGGGTGGAAGCTCAGGGGTAATGTGAGAAAGTATTTTTTTGCCAAAAAGGTGGTGGATGCATGTAACAGCCTCCCAGCAGAGATCACAGAGGCTAAAATAATTGATGAGCCCAACGATGCATGGGATAGACAGAAGACAACCCTAGTGATAGGAAAGCGAGGGTAAGCTGTTGATCATTTAGGATCTGAAGTTTAACCAGATAGGGAAATGAGCCAACTAGTTGGTCCAGGCGGTCCTTATCTGCCATCAAAATCTATGCTTCAATGTCTCTGTAAAGAAACCTACAACAAACTGTGTTAGCAACATGTGGAAAGATGTACTTCTCTACCTTTGAAGAGTGTATCACTATGAGGCAGTGACTTGGAACTGTACCTCATCCTTTGGATTGGAAGCTACAGGATGAGTGGGAGAGGGTTGACACCCTAAGGAAGACCCGATCACTGATTCGCCAGTACTCTGGAGACCCAAAACCCTAATTTTTTTCCCCTTTTTCTGCTTGGGGGTAGAGGTGAAGAGTTAGGGTGGAAACCCTAATCCCACATTTTCCTACTTTGGTGGCATTAAAGCAGCAGTGCATGAATCCAGTGAAAATTCTGACCTATACTTTTCTATGCTATTTTAGATTGACTCATCTCCTGATTTGTATGATACTCTGTTTTGAGTCAACTTTAATAGTTTTTTCCACATTTAAAATGATAAATGGCATACCCCTTTTAATATGGCTTGAACCAGGTTTTCATAGAAATATAGAAACATAGAAGTTGATGGCACATATGGAGCATGTGGCCCACCCAGTCTGCCCATTTTGCCTACCTATTTCAAACCACATATTCTAGTTTATCAGCAGCTCACCCTTTCTTTCATGTTCCAAGTATACCCTTATGTCTATGCCATGCATCTTGAAATCCCTAACACTTTTTGCCCCTACCACCTCCTTTGGGAGGCCATCCCAGCATCCACCACTCTTTCAGTGAAAAAATACTTTCTCATGTTACACATGGACCCCCAACTTTATTTTGTACCCCCTTGTTCTTGCACATCTTCATTTTTGAAAGATGTTATCCTCTTGTACCTTGTTTATACCCCTGAGGTACTTGAACATTTTTGTGATGTCCCTGGCATGTCCACCTCTCTCTCCTCTTCTCTAGGGAATACATATTGAGTTTCCCTAGTTTGTCCTCATAGGGATTTTCATGCAGACCCTGCATCATCTTTGTAGCCATCCTCTGGATTGCCTCCAGTCTATCTAGGGCCTTCTGGAGATGAGGTCTCAAGAACTGAATACAGTACTCCTCTTGAGTTCTCACAAATGACCTGTACAGTGGCTTAACCACCTCCCTCTTTCTTCTGGTGTTACCTCTCCCTATGTACCCAAGCATCTCACTGGCTTTCCCAACAGACTTCTCACATTGTTTGGTTGCCTATAAGTCATCCGATTTGAGTACCCACAAGTTGCTTTCCTGCATGGTGGCTGCCAGTACCTCTCCCATCTTGTACACCTCCCTTGGATTTCTGATCCCCAAATGCATCTCCAGAGGGCGTGCCCATGCATATGTGGCACATCCTGATATTCAGCCGAGATGTGCGACACATCTGCTGGCACATCTCAAAGATGTGCCACATACTTGGGCACAAAGTTAGGCCTGTAAAAAACTAATTCTGGCCAGAGCCGATAGGGCTGCAGGTGAACAATTGGAGGTAACAATATTGGGATTTATCTATTTTAACATACAAAGGGAGAAATATGGGGCCATGCAGGCCAGATTGGAGCACCAGACAACAACTGGTGAAGGAGCAATAGCTTAGAAGTGGCAATTAACTCTGTCATTGAATACAGCCAGTAAACCATACAATGCTAGGCATACAGGAGGTGGTATACTCCCACACATGCAGATGAGATACTGTATGACTCCAGGCTGTGGGATGTATTGATATGCCTGGAAGGATGCAGCTTGTAGCAAGAGAGGAGACTGAGCAGCATGCTATACCTGACTGAATGCTGACTCCACAACTAACACCCACAGTATAATGGCCTTATGCCCTGTCCCTGCACTCTGTTCTGCTCAGTGGAAGTACACTAGAAAATGGTTCTCATTTGACACATGGGGGTCTCAGACACAGAACTTTTTTTTCTAATGCAAAACCACTAAATGTGAAAGATGTTGCACCTATTGTATATTTGTTAACCATTGGCACCCTAGAGAAAGGGATCCTGCAATAAGGAGTGGGCAGCCACACACAAAATAGATAAATTAAGTAATCTGTGACTACTGTCTTAGAAGGAATATTAATTGCTTCATTTTAAAAACACTACAAAGCAAAACTGCACTGACAAGCAGCAGGAAAATCCCAGCCTCTCCCTACAAAACAGGGTACTAAATGAGAAAAAAGACAGAGGTAGACGGTCAGTGGGGGATGCTGCAACAGACGGTAAAGCCATCAAAAAATGGAAAGCAATGAGTACCAATGCCCGTAGTCTGGATAACAAGCTTCCTGAATTAGTGGCCTTGATGGAGGAGGAACATCTGGATATCGGGCAGTCACAGAAACATGGTACACACAAAAACCATGACTGGGACGTAAACATACCAGGATACACTATCTACAGAAGGGACAGGGAGGGTAAAAGAGGAGGAGGAGGAGTAGCTTTACATAAGGGAAGGAATAAAAGCAACAGAACAGAAGGGTAAACGGGAGGAGAAGAAGCACTGTGGGTAAATTTGGAGACAGGCAATGGCACCATAATCCGCATAGGGTTAGATACAGACCCCTCTCAGGGGGGAGAAATGGACAAGGAAATGATTGAAAGTATACTTAGAATGGCAGAAAAAGGGAGATATTGCTGATGGGTGATCTGAATATGCCAGATGTTAACTGGAGTGCAGTTGCAGCTGCCACTCAAGAGTGAGTTATTCTAGATGCCCTACAGGGGCATGCCTTAGACAACTAGTACTGAGCCCACTCAAGAGGGAGCAATATTAGACTTGATACTCTCAAATGGAGATGGAGAGAGGATCACAGATGTAGAAGTGGGTAGCCATCTGGGAACTAGCGACCATCGAACAGTATGGCTCACAATAAACACAGCAATAGAGTCAAGCCATACAATTACAAAAGTACTGGACTTTAGGAGGGCTGACTTTTCCAAAATGGGTGAGTGCCTAAGGAATGCACTAGCAAATGGGCAGGAAGGAGGGGTGGAAGAACAATGGGGAATAATAAAAACTGCCATCACAGAGGTAACGAGCCTTTGTGTGAAGCAAATAAACAAAACAAAACAATGTAAGAAACCACTATGGTTCTCAAAGGAAGTGGCAGTGAAGGTTCAAGAGAAAAAGAAAGCATTCATGAAGTACAAGGAATCACAGAAGGAGCAGGACAGAGAACTGTATCAGTTAAAGCAAAAGGAGGCTGGGAAGGCAGTCAGAACAGCAAAGGCCCAAACCGAGGAAAGGATAGCCAACTCAGTTAAGAAGGGGGATAAAACCTTTATAGGGTACATCAGGGAGCGAAGGAAGACAAAGGAGGATAGGGAGGCTTAATAAAGGGAGGAGGGTGGACAGAGGGAGACTGTGAAAAGGCAGAGATACTAAACAAATATTTTTGCTCAGTATTTACAAATGAAGAGGGGAGGTACATAAAACAAACAGTAGAAACACTCTGGATACATAAGTTGATACCAGCCCATTTACAGAAGAAAGGGTTCTGAAAGAACTCTAAAACTGAAGGTGGACAAAGCAATGGGGCCTGATGGATTCATCCCAGAATTAAAAGAACTAAGGTAGAACTAGTGACACCACTGACTACCCTTTTAACAAATCATGGGAGGATGGGGTGGTACCCGAGGACTGGAGGAGGGCAGATGTGATTCCCCTTCACAAAAGTGGAAGCAAGGCAGAAGCAGGAAACTACAGACCAGTTTAACCTCAGTGACAGGGAAAATGATGGAATCACTTCTGAAGGAAAGAATTGTCAAGTATCTAGAGGCCAGAGGGGCACAGGACCCTAGGCAGCATGGATTCACAGTGGGAAGGCCATGCCAGACAAATCTGATAGATTTCTTTGACTGGGTGACCAAAATAGTAGATCAGGGAGGGGCTGTGGACATGGCCTACCTAGACCTTTTAGCAAGGCATTTGACACAGTCCCACACAAAAGATTAATATACAAGTTAGCCAGCCTGGGAGTGGGTCCCAAGATGACAGCCTGGGTAAAGAATTGGCTGGAGAATAGGGACACAGAGTAATAGTCCACCAGAAGAAAGGAGGGCTACTAGTGGGTGCTGAGGGTTCAGTATTAGGACCGGTCCTCTTCATTGTCTTTATAGCTGACATTGCAGAAGGACTGGAAGGAAAGTATGTCTCTTTGCAGATGACACAAAGATCTGCAACAAGAGTTGATGCACAGGGTGGGGTGGAAAGGATGAGAAGGGACTTGGCAAGGTTAGAGGAATGGTCAAACGTATGGCAGCTTAGATTCACTAAGAAGTGCAAAGTAATGCACCTGGGAAACAAAAAGGTAAGAGTACACAATGGGGGTGAGATACTAACAACAACAAAATGGAAAGGGACCTGGGGGTAGTCATATCAGATGACCCAAAGGTGGGCAAGCAATGTGAGAGGGCAGCAAGGAGGGTTGGGGGATACTGGGATGCATAGGGAGTGGCATCACCAGTAGAAAACAGGAAATTATTATCCTCTGTACAGACAGCTGGTGAGACCCCATCTGGAGTACTGTGTGCAGTTCCTGAGACCTAATCTCCGCAAAGACATAAACAGGATGGAAGCTGTCCAGAGGACGGCAACTAAAATGGTGCAGGGTCTGCACCGGAAGACATATGAAGAGAGATGAAAGGAGCTTAATATGTATAGCCTCGAGGAAAGGAGGGAGAGGGAGGACATGATAGAAATATTCAAGTACCTCAAGGGAATCAACAAAGTCCAAGAGGGTAGCATCTTTCAAAAAAAGAGGTGTGCAAGAACAAGAGGGCACAATTTGAAGATAGAGGAGGGCGGCTCAGAGTTAATTTAAGGAAGTATTTTTCACAGAGAGGGTTGTGGATGCATGGAATGGCCTTCGAGGAGGTTGTGGAGTCAAAATCAGTGGTGGAATTTAAGCATGCATGGGACAGTCATAAGGCAATTCTAGGGGGTGGAGGTAGGAAGAAGTAGGCTGCTGGTTAACTAGGATCTGCAGCTTATCCAGTAGGTAGGGAAATGGGCAGACTGGGTGGGCCAAGCGGTCCTTATCTGCTGTCAAATTCTATGTTTCTATATGTTTCTAAAACAAAGTTATTATTTTTAAAACTAAAATTTTAGATTTTTGAAATTTTAGCTGTTTTATAAGCACAATAATACATTTTAGAGACTGTGACCATTAGAAATAGCATGTTTTTTGAGAAGTATATATGAATGACATGTTCACAATACAAACCCTTGTCCCACCGTCATAGCAGCAGGTGGAATGGCAGGCGGGGGCTCGCTGTCCCACTAGGGGAATCACCCTAAGGGTCAAGAAGGAAATTTTCTGGGTTTTCCCACAGGGTCTTCCGGGTCTTTCACCAACTCCAGTGAGATCAGGCTAGGGAGGTTAGGCTGTCACAGTCATGGAATGGAAGCCAAGGTGGTCTTGGAAGGTAGAAATTTGAAACTAGTTGGTCGATGCAGAGGGGGGATGGGGGATCATGTTCTTGTACAGACAGATCACTCAAAGGCTGATGGGAGTCCTGGGTCATCCAGCCAGGGTTCACCCCTTAGCGAATAGGGTAGCAGGTGGGATAGCAACTTCTCTGAACAAGGGCCTGTGGCATCTTTGTGTACCCCACCATGGGGGGATGCCATTGCAGCTAGTCAAAAGCCATCCCTCATGCCCCAGAGGCTAGGTACCTCATGTGGGTTTGCATTGTGGAGTGGCTTCCCTCAGGAGAAGGGAAGGCCTCTGTTTGGCAACAGGGAATACCAACAAGACCACCTGGCAGCACACATCTAGCCAGCTTGTAACGATGATCAGTTGATTAATAAACACACGGTTGTGATCATTTTCTCTTCATTGATTGGTGTGTGTCTCAGTTTGTTCAGGTGGAATGGAGGAACTGTGTCCTATAAGACAATTTGGATTTTTCTTAATTAGCCTGTTAGTATAATGGCGGTTTTATGCCCCTTGGGGCGCTTCATCTCAGCATGGTTTATTGATCTTCTTCCTGCAATGCATCTGTACCATGTGACAGTGATGTAGCCTGGACAATGGATTCAGCAAGCATTGCTTTAGAGTCAGTTTACAACAGTAGAGGTGCGCAACTTTCCTTATCCAGTGAGCACTAATGGCTACATTTGCAGTTTAACAAATACGTGAGGACTAATTGAGTGGGTTATTCTGTGAGAAAAAGAAAATCACTAGTCTTTACTAATTATAGCATTGATGATCCAAGGTGGTTTCTGTGCTTTTTATGGCTGTGTATAGTTTGATGAAATTAAAAGTTTTAAAAGCAAAACAAGTACTCCTGCTAGCTAGACCTGACACAAACATAGAAGATAAAAATATTGGATTAGAGCTACTTAGTGGAGACCAGAACATTAGGTTACTATCCCTAGTACATGCTGAATCTATGGTCCTGGATGCATCCCCATCACGTGGGACAGCAGTAGAGATGCAGTGAATTTAAATTCCACTGGTGAAGTGAACGCAAAGTGGGCACTTCACATGGCCACTCCGCTATGCGGAGTGGGCTATGCAAAGTGCTCACTCTGCTTTGTCATTACCACTTCGCGCTAAGGCGGAATGGCAATGCGAAGTAATGCGAAGTCATTGTTTTTAATTGACTTTGCGTTCCTCATTATGATTCTAAGTGATCCACTTGGTGTTTCAGATTTGGCAGCTCCTCCCACATCACATGAGTTACAGTACTGTAAGTCACATGTTCTTTAGCTAGGCAGGAAGAAAGTGAGTCATACAAGCAGACACTTTTACTTTCTCCTGTGCAGACAGAGAGATAGAGAGAGAGAGAAGAGTGTGTTTTGTGACTGCTGATACTTTGAGATCAGAACGAGGAGGAGATTTAAACTTTGATTTAGACAAAACAGCTTTTTTAAAAACTAATTTTTTTTGTCTTTTCTGTCTGTACTCTTTTTTACTTAATTTGTTCTTTCTGTAAATTTTATTTTTCTTACATAGAGGGACATCAGTTGCAAATTATGTCCATGCTGGAACTGCTGCTCGATCACCATGGGATCCCACATTAGTTTTTTTTCCCTCACACCATGTGCCCCCCCACACCTTCCTTGCTGTGTTATAAAATGTATTCCTCCACCATCCCCAACCCTTGTATGTAATTATGCCCCTTTTTTGTTGTCTTTCGTATGTATTCTGAGCAGTGGAAGTATACTGTGCTAAACTGCACGGGTGCAGTTTTCTTTCCAGTCTGTGTATGTACTGCAGACACTGTCCAACTCCCTGACTTAAAAACACTTATCAATGAGTACAATGGTGGGGTGGTGAAGCCTGGAGAGATACTACAAAACAGGCTTACAACATCCAAATAACTAGTAAAAATATTAATGTTGTGATTCGTGACATAATCGTAAATCATAATTTGTGACTACATTTGAGACCGTAATGATAAAGAATTGCAAATGCCTATGACTGTAGTTCCCCAGGTCCTGATGAGGTCTGGCATAAAACTCCCAACTTAAAAACGCTTATTAATGAGTACAATGGTGGGGTGGTGAAGCCTGGAGAGATACTACAAAACAGGCTTACAATACATCCAAGTAACTAGTAAAAAAACTTACTGTTGGGATTTGTGACGTGATCGTAAATCGTAATTTGTGACAGTGATGATGAAGAACATGATTTGTATCATGAGTGAAGCCTGATGATGGTCTTGACTTAAAAAAGCATATTAATGAGTACAATGTTCATGCTGAATTATGCACCACACCTGTCCAGTACTCTGATGGGAAGCCAAAGAAACAACTGTGACTTAAGTTAGAGATGGAAATTGGACCCTAAAGAGATGCAAATGAACAGACAGATTAGGATTACACTGTTCACTGAAGAGATGCTGATGCAAAGGCACAACACCTAAGCAGTGCACATCATCAGAAATTCAAATCCATATCTTTGACAGTTAGGGCAGGCCGCGGGGAGGGGCAGTGTACTGCACTGCTGCAGTGAGAGTCACTAGTACTAGCACTAGTAAAGATACCACAAAGAAGTACAAAAAAATTATACAGCTACAGTGGATAGCAGGTTCACATTGCTAAAATTATGTGGCACAATAAAAGGTGTCTGGTTTGATGACGTGTCACACACATACTCACACACACACTCACACACACACTAAATAATGCATAGCAAATTGAAAACTTCAGTAATATAACCACATATTTTAGACAAACTAAAATTATGCACTGCTGCACCACAACAACCAACAAAAAAATGGCAAGAATTATTGAAAATATTACTGTATGTACATTAACACAGTTATACAAGCAATATCACCAAAACAGAAAGCACTGTCTTTTTCTCCAAGTTAATCTACTTATACCACAGATATGCTCCTCCCCCAAAGCACACTTCCACTGACTCTCAGTACACAGACTGAATGTTGTACATTAACATTCAAAATACACACACAAACAATAAATGCCCGAAGATATGAGCACAGGAGGGTTTCCTATAATCGATGAACTAAAGTTTCAGCGAAAAAAAAAGACTCAAAAAGGCTTTTTTAACAGCTTTTAGAAGGTTTGAATCACAGAAAGCTCTCAGAGCAGATTGTCTCCTACAGCTTCCTACATACATTACCCCAGACTGAGGCTATGCAGAACAATCTAGAGCCCATGTAACCTGAAATCCCATGAATCACTGCAAAATTCACCTTTGGAGCTTAAAAGCAAGGCGAAGTAAGGTGAAGTACTTTGTTTTCAATGCACTTCACCTTAAAAATTAGTGGAGTAGTGTTTTGGGAAGGCGGAGTAACACAAAGTTATTGTTTTCAATGGACTTCACCTTACTCATTAATAACGCAAAGTACTCCGCTTCACGTTGCGGAGCACTCCGCGAATTCTCTTTCACTCTGTGTTCCACTTCACGGAGCAAATTGGGGCCACTTCGTCCATCTCTAGACAGCAGACATTAGAGGAAAAAGAAGAGCAATAAATCTTGCTGAAATGGAGAGCCCCAGGGGCTATAAGATTATTATATAACATAAGAAAAAACTCTTAACAGCAAACAAAGGGAAAAACATACCAAGACAACACACAGAAATCAAAAAACTCTGCACAACAGATGTTTTTGCAAAATTTAACTGTACTACACCTTTAAGTATAATTTGTTTTGTAATGTAAAGGAATGTTCATCAATATATTTTGATGTGCACCAATGCAACAAAAGTATATTAAGATGTTTCACCTTGTTGAGCTAATCCTATGGTTTCATTAAAAAAAAAACAATAAGATTTCTAGCCCTAGTGGTGCCAAAGTAATCCTTTTCTTTTTTTTTTTTAGTTGTTTAACCAGGAGTAGCACACTAAGCTGAAAGCTTTTTAACAGGAGCGATCTGGGAGCACAGGGAAGTTAAGTCACTTGCTCAGGGTTGCACAGTATGCAAGTGGAAGCTGTGGGATTCAAACCCAGGTCTGGTCTGCTGGATGTCACCAGATTTGCAGTTCAGAGCCTTAAACCACAGATATTTTTTGAGAAGGGCTAACTTTGGAACCATTAAGGCTAAGAAATTCATTTAACAAACAAAAATAAAAAAAAGCTTGTGGTCAGTATGGGACATGGACATATCATCACAATTTTGTTGAATGGGACCTGCTGGAGAATGAGATGAAACAATTATTCAAAATACAGAAGGATGGGGGTAACAGGAATCCTTTTTTCGGTAGTCTTAGAGTTTAAAAGGATCTTTGAAAAAAGCCCCATTTTTACATACTGGAAGCTTTCATTTGGTGGACTAATGGCAAAATGGGACAATTATTTTTTTTCTTTTAGAATACATAACTGTTATGTGTGCGTAGCAAAAAACAAAGTTTTATAAAATAATAGGCATCCACAGAGAAATGTGTAATTTCCTAAACATAACCTGGTTTTCAAAGTTTAGTCACGAAGCAATCAGAAGGATTCTATTAGTGTAAAAACCTCACAGAACCTGCACCCCAGTAGTAAAACAAGGTTGACAGTTGACAGCAACACCAGCAGTGCATGTACATCAGGGATGTTCTTCCGTCCATTACCCCAAACACTGGCAGTTCTTGCTCTCACTTTAGAGACCATGCAAAATAGGCAAGTGCCAAAGCCCATCTCTGCAAGTACGTAACAGCCAAATATGCTGAATAATTGTTTCAACTCATTCACTATCAGGTCCTGCTCAACAAAATTGCAGGGACCAGTTTAACAGTACAATATATTGAACAAGCATTTGTCAATGCCGAATGGTGCTTGCTTCTATGTGCTGTTTAGGTATTTGGAAGTCATTGGAGTGCAAATATTGAAAATTTGCGAACTTACGAGCGCAGTGAGAACTGCTAATGCACGCCAGAAACAGTCATTTTAGGAATTTTTCACCAGATTTTCAACATAGCCATTTTAAGACCTCTGCTCATGAACAGTGTCACTGTGATTTTCTTTAATTTGTCCTGTACATTGATTTCAAGACACCAACTGCGCCATTCTGCGCTACATGGGCGAAACACATTTTGGGTGAGATGTGAAAATGACAGCTGTACTACCATAAGAAGTGTGGTAAAATGGCAATGTTGAAAATCTGGAGTGAAAATATTGAAATTTCGTGAACTTACGAGCCCGCGTAGGAACTCGCGCAACGCACGCTCAGAAACAGTCCTGTTTTGAATTTTGGCACCAATTTCATTATGGGATTTGACCTCTTCATGAAAGATGTCACTGTCATGGTGGTATTCAGGCCTGAAGGGTGATTTCACAGTCACTGCACAGTCACTGCGCGAAATCACCCTTCGGCCTCGAATAACGCCATGATGGTGACATCATTCATGAGAAGGGGTCCCAAAAACCCCATGTTGAAAATTTGGTGCAAAATTCCCAAAAATGCCTGAGATATGCAATAGTTGACCCCCATCTAGCCCATTATACAGCTTACCGCATTTCCTCAGTTCGCGTTGGCTTTGAAGAGTGCAGACGTGTTCCCGGTCCACCGAGATCGTCGCACGGAGTCCAGAGTGGCATGGGGTGAGGTGGGGAGGCTGGCACAGTGGGTGGTGCGGGTTGTGGGGTGCTGGGAGACACGACGTGGGACCTTTTCGCTTTATAGGTTAAAAAAGACGCTGTGGGACATTTGCCATGCTGGGGTGGGATCCCAGTGTGGCACAAGGATGTTGAGGGGGCATTCAGCCGATGAGGATTGGGCACCCCGTCGGCCATGGTATTTGTTGCCAGCTGGGGTGGGCTCCAGCGTGGCACAAAACAGGGACATTCAGCCGATGGGGGATTAGGCACTCCGTCAGCCAAAGTACTGCTTGTCATGCTGGGGTGGGCTCCCAGCGTGGAACCTACTACTGGTAGGGACGCAGCTCAGCCCGGCCCAGAGTTGGTGCCGTCATTTAGCCAGGTGCGTCAGGGGCGCACGCCTGTGTGTGTCTGGGAGCTGCGCTGAGCAGCCGATATCTTATCGGTGCTCACTGAAGCATAGCTCCCCCTTTCAACTGTATGCCACTGCATTTTGGAGCGTGTCATAGACAGCTCCAAAATGCATTGGCTTACAGAGGCCGCGCCTGCCAGCACACTGACTGAATTGGAGGAGGAGGTGACACACCTCCAAAATCTCCGATGATGGCACTATGTTTCTTGCACATGCATGCAAGCAACATAAAAATGGCAACCTAACACACATTGGGCCAGATAGTCAAAAGAGTTGAGCCATGCGCAATAGGGTTGCTCCTGCGCAAGTCCGGAAATGCGCCATTCTGCAATATTCAGCAGGAGGCAGTTGCGCCCCCAGAACACTCTGAGCAACAGCGCAATGATAATGAATGTATGCGCAACTGAAGGGGGAGGAACTATGCATAAATGACGCAATGCGATATTCAACAACATGCGCCATGCGCAATAGGGGAGCCAGCGGAAGTTGGGCTATAGTGGAAATGATCCAAAATAAAAGGGAACTAGGGAGAGGTGCAATAATGCTACAGGGAAGGCACATGAGGCCAAACTCTAGCAGGACAAACTGGGCAGCAGGGACACACAGGGCAGGCCAGGAAAGGGCACCTGGAATGAACAGTGGCCAGCACAGGCAGGTGTTCCTGGTGCAGGGGAAGTAGCAGCCAGGACAGCAGGGGGAATACAGAAACAGCTGCCGGGGGGGTGAACACAAGCCAGGGACATGGCCAGTACCACCATCCAGATGGAGGCAGTAATGAGGGGGGTGAGAAGATGGGCAGCAGGGGGCGTGGCTGTGGAAGGGCCCGTCGGCAGCATGCCCCCAACAGGTAGTAACGAGCCCACACCAGCTTTGAGCTGTATAGTGATACGGAGATCGTGGGCCAGTACCGCCTGAATTGGGCAATTCTGAGGCAGCTCTGTGAGCTGTGCAGTGATGTGATGCAGGCACCCACATGACGGAGCCATGCTCTGTCAGTGGAGATGAAAGTGACAGCTTGCATGTGCTTGCTTGCCACAGGTACCTTCCAGAGACCAGCTGGGGACACCACAGGCATAACCCAGTCGGCCACGTCATGCCACCTCACCCAATTCCTCAGCACACTGCTGCCACATGCTGTGGAGTACATCCATTTCCCCAGCACACCAGCGGAGTGCACAGCAAACATACAGGAATTCCACAGGGTAGCACATATGCCTGGCATGCTAGGGGCAATAGACTGCACCCATGTGGCCATCCACACACCACCTGGCCCCAAGAGGGCCACATATATAAATCGCAAGGGCTATGCCAGCATCAACTGCCAGGTGGTGTGCGATGCCAGGGGGCGCATAATCAATGTCTGTGCCATGCACCCTGGGGGAGCACATGATGCTTTCATCTGGCACCAGTTGGCACTGTGCCACAGATTTGAGAGTGGAGATATCCCCACTGGCCACCTAGTGAGTGAGTATGCAAACCACATGGACAATCATAGGACCTGGGGGGGCATGGCCAGAGGTGGCATGGGTAGTGGCGGGCAGGGCAATGCTGATCACCAAACTAACCTCCACCCTTTACACACAGGTGACAGCAGATATGCACTCCATCCCTGGCTGCTCACACCCTACTGGTGGCCTGCGACCCCATTGCAGCAACGCTACAATGAGGCATACGCCACCACATGTAATGTCATCGAGTGGGTGTTCAGGATGCTGAAGGCATGTTTCTGTTGCCTGGACACCTCCGGCAGTGCCCTACAGTACAGCCCCCCAAAGGCCTGCAGGCTATTCCTGGCCTGTTGCATCCTGCACAACATGGCCAACGAATGTGGGATAGCCCTACAGGTCAAAGAGGGGGACAGCAATGGGGACAATGAGGACTCTGGTGACAAAGGTGATGGGCAGCCCCTTCTTGGGTGACAGGACCCCTGACTGCTCCAGCTGGCACAGCTGCACCAGAACACCATTAAGGAGGAGCACTTCAGCCAACCCAGGTAAGTCATGGGGCCATGTGCAACCAACAGTGGCTAAGACACAACCCACAAACACGCATGGACACACACAAGGGGTGCATGCCATCAAGGGAACTGGCCAGGCATGGAACCACACACACAACCAGGGATGGGTGAGGTCAAACATGCCATGCGGACACACACACAGACACACACACACACCCCCCCACACCAGACATGCACAAAGGGTATGGAGGCACACCAACCCAGAATGCCACCCCTAGCCACACACATGTCCACAGACCACCACGCCCACTGTCAGTCATTGTGCACGTGTCAGATGCTGAGCACCATTGCACATTGGTGTACAGTGCAATGCAGGCATCATCATGCATACGCAACTGTGGACAGCAGCCGGGAGGGTGTGCAGATGGACTGTGTGTCCGCGTGCAGGGCCGGGTACCCACCCATGCATTGCCCGCTGAATGACACAATGCACACAGGGCAGCACCAGACAGTAGCCACATTGGGAGACAGGTCAGTCATGTGCCACAGTGCTCCAGCCACCATGGATACATGAGCAGCCCCGCCGAGACCCTCCAGCACTGACAGGCAGACCACTGGCCTCATGGGGTGGTACTGATGGTCCCCAGGGGTTCCACTGTGTGAACGCAACCATGCTCATGCAGGGGTCTGCAGCACACCAAACATGCCTGCACCAGGTGTGCTCGGGATGCCCAAAGCTGAACCCGGTGTCGACAAGGATGGTGTCACACGACACTGGGAATGGGGGGTGGACAGTGCACTGCATGGTGTCTGCGATGCATGGGCAAATAACTATGTGCCCATTGTGGCCATGACAGCAGTGAATGCCTGTGTCTGTCTGTCATTGGCAGCGGTCACATCCTCCCGCAACTGGTCCATCCCTGCCAGGATCAGAGCAGTGTCTCTGCTGCGATGCTCCTCTGCCCACTCCAGAGCCACATGCAGTGCATCCACCGACGTTGCGAGCCGCATCTGCTGGTTGACTGAAGCTTGCAGTATATGGGTGTGCTCATCCAAGAGGTCATCTGCTTCCTTGGCATCCTATCCCTTAGGGTGTGCACAGCCCTGATACTCAGCACCCCTTGAGGGTAGGCACTGCACACCAGAACCAGGTCTGGGCATGTCCACAGGTGGTGCACTGATGCCGCCCCCTGACACTGTACCCTCAAGCCCACTGGGTGACTGCTGAAGCTGCCCCTCCGGCTGCCACTCCCCAGGGCTCACTGGTGCTACTGCAGTGGCTGCAACAGTCCCACTGTCCTGTACACACACCAGTGATGCCCCACTGGTGCTGACAGGCACAGGCTGGGACTGTGATGACTCACAGGCCTCCACAGTAGCACCACCCACTGCCATGGCCGCGATGTTACCTGCTGTGTGGCCATCCCATGTCACAGCCCATGGCGTTAACAACATCATCATCGGAGACGGACCTGGAAACCAGCCCAAGTTACAGCATACTGGCATCTGTGGACACTGGCACACTGGGACATGGGCAGGGCCTCCTCCGCACCTCTTCCAACAACATCAGTGTGGACAGCCAGATGGGCCCACTGTCGCACTGCATATACCTGTGGAGGTGGATGGGCCCTCCTCCATCTCCATCTGACTGGCCTCAGTGGACAGGCTCACCACTGCTGACCCATGCAGATGCTCAGGATCTGTAAGGGAAAACAAAGCCGCGTTACTGCATGTGACCTAGCCTGCCCCCCCAACAGACAGACCATGACCTACCATGGAGTGACGGGCTACCACCCATCTGGAAGCCACCACCCGGAACACCCTCAATGGCACAACGCTGCATACTTCCAGCAACCCTGTCCTCCTGTGGGGTCAGGCATAGCACCTCTGGCTGTCCACCTGTCGCAGCTCATGCTGCCCTGATGGCAGCCACCTTCTCCTTTATCCTCCTCCTGTCTGTGCCCATCTTCATCTTGCACTCCTGCGTGGAGTGCTGGTGGCTGCCATGCAGGTTTACAGAACACGCCACATCATCCCATGCAGCAGCATGGGCCTGTGGTGTTCCCTGCCATCCGTTGAGAAGCGACTCCTGATCCAGGTAGGCCTCAAACAGGGCATCCATCTCGGCCTTGGTGAAATTAGGCCTCCTGCTCCTCCCACCACTCTGTTCCTCCTCACCCACAACTCGCTCAGTCATGATTTAGCCTGTGAGAATGAAAGTTGTTACATGTGACTGTGCAGTCCCATGCATGTCCCAAAATCCACAGTCCACACTCCCAAACAGCATGCAACTCACCAATAGACTGCAGTAACTGACTATGGCCAGTGCAGCCCAATGTCACACTTTTATAGCGCAACCCATGCAAATGAGGTGAGGCGCAACTTTAAGTGGATGCAAATTGCAGTGCTGCGCCATTGAATGGCTGATTAGCTGATTTGTATATGATGGCTGAATATCACGCTGTTGCGCTTTGTGTAATTGTGTTGAACGTGCTAAGCCAAGGATGCAGTTCTATGACATGCACAGTACACACCTAACTGTGCATGCCTGGGTTTCTGACGCAGGTGCCTGCTGCGCTGCTGATGTGCTGTGTGCAGGAGGCAATGCAGGGCACGGCCACCATTGTGCCAGTGGCGCTACAGTAATTGTTCACCTATATGGCGCTGTGGCACTGGGGCATCGTAGGTGCACTGGGGCAATAGTGCAGTAGGCCGCTACTGGAGGTAGCACACAGGTATCCAATCATGCTACACACATTGGGTTCAAATGGCGCTGTGCCTCTCTGTGCGCCAGAGACCCATGACCCTATGCCCAACCTTTGCCCCCTAGGCACCATGTGTCAGGCATGGGTGCACCACTATTGTGCTGTTCGGTGACAGCATGATAGGGAATGGCAGCGCTGTACCGTGCAGCATCTGCACATGGTGAAACCACGCTGCAGAGCACCATTTTGAACCTACTGAGTAACAGAGATGGCGCGGAGGAGAGCTGCTCAGTGGAGCCAGATCGAGATGACAAACCTGGTTGCCATTGTTGAGCCACTTTATGACCCACTGTTTGGGGAGGCACCCCAGGACAGGTCCAGGAACCAGGTGTAGCAGGAGGTGGCCAATACCCTGGAGGAGGCCACAGGAATGGGGCGGATGGCAGAGCAGTGCTGCCGCAGGTATGGGGACCTGAGGCGGAGGGACCCAAACCTGCTTGCCTGCCTGGGGGCACATGCCAGGAGGGGCACGGTGCCACGGCCAGGTAGGTGTGACGTCCACAAACTTTTATCTTCCATATGGGTTTCACGGTTGCATGTGTCTGAAACATGGGGGAGGGAACGTCCGGTGTTGGCTGTGGTGGTGTTATCGGGGTGTGGGGTGGGTGGGTCTGGCTGGGTGGGATTGCACACACATGGGAGCAGGGAGACTTTGCTACAGGATTGTACTGATGTTCCTCTCTCCATGTTTGCACCACAGGGCTGGAAGAGAGATGGCTGGCCAGGGAGCAGAGGCACCAGCAGGAAGACAGGGCCATTAGAAGGAGCGAAGGTCCACAGCACCAGAGGGACCGGCCTGATGATGGTGAGTGCCATACCTCCATGATTACTATTGCATGCTGTGTAATAGGGCGGGCAGTGGGGCATGGCCACCATCGATTGACACCACTGCCATGCTCGCAACTTGTTACAGTCAGCAGTGTCCACTGGCACTGCATGTCTGGGAGTGCGTCAATGGTGGTCCATGCATGCACCAGGTACATGGCTGTGCCACTACCTTTGCACCACATAGCCATGTCACTAAACAGCCATGGTGGTGCTGTGCAGGACTTGGCCGGTGGGTGTGTGCAGCAGTCCGCATGGCTGTATGCACCTGGGTGGGAAGGTCTTGTGGACGTGATCACCGTGGGTGGTCACACACCATCATAGAGGCATGTCCCACGGCCATATGCCATGCACAGTGGGTGGGCTGTATGGGGCTGTGCATTCACACCTATTGACTGTGCTCCCTTGTCCTAGGTGTCCACCAGCTGCAGGCTATCTGGGAGGCACTGCAGGAGAATCTAAACATGGCAAGGGAATCATTGGACATCCTGCAAAGGATTGAGTGGCTGGGGGTCCGGAGGAGACACGGGAGGCGGAGCAGCCAGAGCGGGGAGTGGGGCTCCGATTGACAGTCCCTCTGCCCCTGATTTCCCCTACCTCCCTGGACCCACCTTCACACCCCCTCCTTTCCTGTCCCATTTGTTCACCCCTGCCCCTTACCCACCCCCACCTTGTTTGTGGCCTTCCCCCCACACATTTGTACATAGCTGTATATAGTTTTGTTTGATATTTTGATTACAAATCTTTTGATATGAATACTGTGGTGGTCTCTGATTTGCAGCAGGCTATAGGTGCTCAGCTGCAGTGGTGTGCTTGGCGTCAGGGGTGGTGCAGTCATGGGTACGTGTGTGTTTCCTTGGGGAGGTGACTATGGTGTGGGAGTAGCTATCAGTCAGTGTCTGTGGTGTGTGTGTTGTTCCCTGTGCACTGGATGACTATGTGCAGTGGTCCATGGTGCATGCTCTGTGTCCATGGTGCACCTGTCAGGCCGTCCATGGCCTGTGCAGCTGACACCCTTGCATGTCTGTGACCTGCACGGTCTGTTGGCATGTCAGTAGTGGCTGTCCATGCAGGGCAGCCAGTGTACCTGTCACAATGCTGGGTTGCCTCCTGTCACTGGTGTGGTGCATGTCTGCCTTGGGTGACACTGTGGCCTCCACAGTTGTTGTCCCACCTCCATGCTGTGGCTTGTGTGTGTTGCAAGGGATGTGCACCACTGTCTGTGACTTGTGCTCCGGGCAAATGATGGTGGCATACAGGTCCACAGTGCCTGTGCAGGGTGGCATGGAGGACTGCTGGCCATGTGTACAGGGTTTCCATGGGCCCATGCTGAGGGCTTGGTTGCCCCGCTACTGTGTCCCTGTGTTGGTGTGCCCTTGGGTATGGGTGGGTGTTTGTCCATGCACTGTGTTGTATCTAGTGTGGTGCATGCTTCCACACATCACTGTGGGTATCTTCACTGGCTGTTGTGGCCGGTGCTGGGTCGGGGTGTGTCCTTGGGAGGGTGTGCAAGGTGCTGTACCACTGGTGGTGGGGTCCAGGGCATGCCCTGTCACATGTGGGGTACCTCGAGTGCCAACGCATGGTCAGTCTCTCAGCTGTACCTCGGGGGAGCTGTGTGTGGTGGCACTGTGTATGCTGTCATTGCATCACTGTGTGCTGCCACCCACTGATGGGTACTCGTGGTGGGGCTGCCTTGCATGGTTCTGTGGTGCATGGGGTTGCATTGTCACAATGGGGGTGGTAGCATGCATGGGGTATCCTGCAGTGGTGGACGCTGCTCCTGGGCAGGGTGTCTGGGGGTCACTGTGCAGGATGTGCTCTGCATTTGGTGGATGGTGTGGCATGGGGTGGTCAGCCCTCCTTGTGTGCCAGTCACAGCTTGCTAGGGGGTGTGATGGGGCACCATGGCCCAGCTGTGGGTTGGTTGCTTGTCTCCATGGGCCAGTGGTTATTCCAGCCCTCCCCCAGTTGTGCAGTGCATGGGGTGTTGGGGGATGATGTCTGTTCTGCTTTGTGTTCCTCTGTCCATCTGTGGCATGGGTGGTGGGCCCCTACATCTCTGGTTGTGCAGTTGCATTGCTGCCCTGCTGCTGGGAGGTGTCCCTGGTTGTGCTATGGCACCTCTGGACTGCTCAGCTGAACATCCCTTGTTGCACTATGGCGCATCAGATATGCTCAGCTTCACCTCCCTAGTTGCGCTATGGCACAGGTGGTGCAATATTCAGTCATTGGCTGTAGGCGCATCTTGGCCGGCTCAGTTTTTGAATATCGCACCTCTTGCACATGGGTGCAATGGGCTTGGGCTTGCTTCTGCTATTGCGCACTTTTTGGGCGCAGTTTGAATATCTGGGCCATTATGTTAATTTCTGTGCAGATGAAGAAATGAACTACTGCGTTTATGGTTTTTGTATTATGTATTAAGCTGCTGCCCACAATATTGTGAATGGGACTTGCTGAAGAAAGAGATGACACAATTATTCAAAATACAGAAGGATAGAGGGGTAGCAGAGGAAACCATTTTAAGTAGTCTTGGTGTTTAAAAGGAGCTTTGAAATAAGCTCCATTTTTACACACAGAAAGCTTTCATTGGTGCACTAATGGTAAACTGGGACAACTTTTTATGTTGGCTCAAAATGTTGCATTTTTTGGAAATGTCAGCATTTGACAACTTTCAAATGCTAAGGGGATGCAATAAACATTAACTGTGTCACGTGGCTGGTGGCCAGCTCCATGGCTGAGTGCAGCTGTGGTTTTAGCAGTGGCAGTGGGGTTCGGAGTGGAAGCCCGACACCCGCAATCCTGACAGACTACTGCCTAACAGTGTAATCCCAACAATTAAAATGCTGACACTGATAAAATGTCAATGTGATGAAATCCCAACAGATCATTATCCATAGCTCTGTTTATTTGCAAAGTTTTACATCATATACTTTTTAAGAGAGAGAGAGAGAGAGAGAAAGAGAAACACACTGGTTACCCGATCTTGATTTTTCAACAGATGGTAAGTGAGATAAAGAGAGACTTAATTTTGGAGTTACATATTTGATAAGTTTGGCACACCTGTAAAAGATAAAATGGAGTTGAGCAATTTTTCAGTCATTGTAAATTGCCCTGTTGACGGGTCTGTTACCAAGAACAGAGCCATGCCACATGTCGAAGAAATATTCCCTCACAATAGACATGGCAGGATCAGCAGTAAATAAGTGCTTCTTCTACCCATTGCAACTGCCCTGTTCTTTCAATGTTTGTGGGGGAGTGGATGCGTAAAGTCAGGCTTCTTGTGGTTTGTACGTGTTCACTCCAATGATACGGCTTACTTTCCCTAGTTCCCCCTAACTGGCTGTTGCAGTTCTTTATAGTGGCTTCCCATGCCTGGCAGTGCAGAGGTGGTAAGCATGCATCTACATTGACACCAATACTTAATTAAAATAAAAGTCATCATAGCATCAAGAGGTTAATGCTCTGTTCCCATCCAAACAGTCGTAATGCTGCACTAGTTATTTAAAGTATCTTTATTTATTTTTTAAACTTTGTTGGTTGGGGAGGTGATGGGGGAGTGTAGTTGATTCAATGCCTGCTAATAGGAGAGAGAGTTTTTATCCAGTCTGCTGTAGTAAAGTCGTAACCCTCAACCCACCACTTGTTAGCCAATCTGCCACCCAATGAAAAGCGCAAGAGCAAAGTGAAGTATCCTTGTCAACAGGAGAAAGCGCATAGTGATGTTTATTGTAGTGCAGAACTGAACCAATGCAAAATGATGAAAATGATGAAGCTGACCGTCTGGATTTTATCAGTGTTTATCAGTGTGCAAAGCAAGTTAATGACTATTACTGGATCTGTTACAGGGGCTAGTATCAGGTCTGTCTGTCTGTATTTTAACACATGGGATTCCTGTTGTTGGGATTTGGTTGGACAGGCAATTATTTGGGATTTCATATGGATCCCGTGGCAGGGTGGGTGGTGGGGTGGGTGACAGAGGGTGAAGACAGCCCAGAGCAGCAGCTCTGGCAACAGATTATAGGCCAGCAAGGAAAGAAAGTTAAAAAAGAAAAGAAAAGAAATAAAAACTACATAAGGCCAGTTTTAGTCCTACATTAAGGGTGCAAAGTGAGGAGAGAGAGAGAGAAAAAAGGCAAATTGATGTTGAAGGCTGTCATTTTCATGCCTCAAGACAATATAGTAAATGCAATACAAAGTATGTCAAAGTGTCAGTCAGTGGGGTGCTAGGAATTGTATTCAGTGGCTCACAACATGGTCTGAGTTCAAGCCCTTTACTTGTTAATGTACAGTATATTATTTGCAGTAAGGGGCCACTTCAGACACCTCTGTTTTATGACCACCAGCACCTCACAAGATCTGGGCCATCAATGGATCAGAGCCAGAACTCAAACCAATTGATAAATGCACATTCAGTGACTGCTACTGCTCTACTTATCAGTAATATAATCCGTTAGTGTAATCGTGTTAAAGGGATTTGTTTACTTGTTTCAGGCAAAGGAACATGTACATTAGCATATTAAGCAGTGGAACCTCACATTGTGGAGATAAAATAATAAAGAAATACCAAAAAACGGGGTCTGTTGTGTATTTTCATCCAGTCTCTATTCTACTGGTCTCTTGCATGGATGTTGGGCAGTGGCGTGCATGATGGGCAGTCTATCTTAGGGTTGTCGCTGCTGATCCGTGCGGCATCTGCAGTTACTACATTTATAACATTGTTGAGTTGTCTAATAATCATACCTGGGGTAAATAAAAAATGAACAAAATATTTTATTATTATTATAATTATTATGATTTCTGGTATTTGATGTTGTGTGAGTTCATTCTGTTTTACAAGATTGAGGTGTTGGAAACTGTGAAGATAGTTAATCCCGCACTAAATGACAGGTTATATCAGGAATGACTGTCAGAGAGTGTCAAATATTTAATTTTAAAAAGTCCCTGTCATGTAATTTGGTCTTTATTTCCATTACCATATATTTGAAATGCATTGCAATGGACTAGTGGTAAGGGATTGTTGTTGGGTGAGAGAAGTAGTTTGAAAAATTTGATCAAAGGCAGTATGAGGCACTTTTCCCCCAATTGTTTAACCAGGTGACACACTAAGCAGAAAACATTTTTACAGGTGCAACCTGGGAGCACAGGGAAGTTACGTGACTTGCTCAGGGTCACACAATATATGCAAGTGGAGGCTGTGGGATTCAAACCCAAGTCTCCAGATTTGCAGCTCAGAGCCTTAAACCACTGCACAATACTGCCTCACTTGTCGCTCACAACTTCACCTCCCTTATAGTAATGATAACATCGAGGGTCAGACAGTGACATAGTGTTAATCAATAAGTTCCCAATTAATGCCAGCTGTCTATTTAGCACAGCTTTGTGTTTGTTTTGTAAGTCTATGACAGGTTCTCCTGCCATATAGAATGGTTCTGTGTCTCCATGTATGAGGCTGTGTCATTGTACAGTGTGGCAGCATTACAGTGACCCCCAATCCCCATATAAACTGAACTCAACACATAATTACATACATCTGTGCATTATAGTCTCTCTGTTTTGTATAAATCCAATATGTGTTCCAGTGCATTATCTGTTTCTTGGTTACTTAAGTAGACAGTGCAAAATTCAAAACTAAGGAGACAGAGGAGTTCAGGAAAGGCTCCAGGTCAAGTACAGTTTACTTGATCTGCAACCATTCATGAACTCCTCTCTCTCTCTCTCTCTCTCTCCCCTTAGTTTTAAATTTTGGCATTGTGTGCTTACATCTGCAACATTCAGTTGAATAAAAAAATATGCTGAAATGATGTCAAGTCCTGCAGCCACTTTTGTTCTCCTACCATTGTGTGATTCATGAAACATAGCAGTGCGATCTAATCAAAATCTGACAGGGTAGTTTAGTATCTCACTCATACATTCTCTGTCTCTCTGACTCTTTCTGTCTGCTGCTGCCCTTGTAAACAAGAGGCTGCAAAACAAACAAGGTGAAAGGGAAAATAAACTACCCTTTAGGAGTTAAAAAAAAAAAATATGTTTAACTAATATATGCCTGAGGTGCAGTAAAAAGGAACGGAGAGGAGCAGCCGACTGCACACAGCAAATTAAACTATTTTCTGCTCCCTCGAACTCCGCATTTTGTCCTTATGCATTTTAAGGATTTATTTATCGTTCACAACTAGTTTTAAAGATGACCTTCCATGATCTTCCAACCAGTATCAGCTGAACATTGTGGCACGTAATAAGTTGCAGAAAATAATGTTTGCATGCCTTACTTTAAAAAAATGTGGCCATATTTTCTGTTTTTGATAGTTATAAATATGCAGGGTCTAATATGCCTGGTGCCTCTCTTCACTATTTTCTTCCATTGTCCCGGCCTCCCACTGACCTCATACTATCAGGCAGCATGGGTAAATTCATTCATACACAGCAGTCAGCGTTCCAAGAATGGCGTAAGTTATGAGATCAGTGTCAATTTTCCAGCACAATAAATCTGTACCAGATTGAATTCTTGTGTGAGTGTCTGATTCACTTTGAAGCCTTGTATTTTACCTATGTAAAATTTGTTACCCTCACTTTAGAGTTGTGGTAGTATCAACCATCTCCTTCAGAATGCTATCCATGTGGTCAAACCACAGGATTCAATCTAAATTCCAGCTTACTTTTTACAAATGATGCTTGCAACCTTTCTCCTTCAGCTGTTAATTTCCCGTCAGTAGGCATATCATAACTGGGAACAAACTAACTAATCAATTACAATCTCCAGTCATTCCACATTTGTTACCTATTTAAATTACCATTATCATACCACGTTAGTAAGCTACACTATACCGCGTGTCCCCAAACTCATCATTAGCTTCTCCCCATTTGTGAATGAAAGGCATTAGATCGAATTGTGTTTGGGAACTTGAGGACTAAACAGCTGGATACCTCTCTGTTCACCATTACTGTTTTGTGTTCTCCACCCCACAAAGTATTATTTATGCTGTTAATGATTGTTAACTAGAAGGCATGATTTTCAGGTTTGGGTGCTTCTCAAATATGCATTGCTGGCATATTTTATATTTTGTCCTACTACTGCTCTGCAATGTTCATTTACTCTTATTTTAGTTCTCCTGTTCATTTTCCCACTGTAAAAAGATACGAAAAGTGGGAAAAGATAAGGCTGAGTTCAGGGACGCATCATTTACTGTAGCTTAGGAACCGGTGGTACGATATTCAGAGTTTCTTCAAGTAACTGGTTAGGGTCCATGCCAGAAATAATCAATGTGCACTGTGTTTTTTAATGTGATCTTGATGACAAACTTCCTTAATAGGGATTTTGAGGGCAGATTTTTTTTTCTACTGCACTTCAAAACAGAAATGTCATTTTAGCATACACGGCTCAAGTCACAGTGGTGTCTGTTTTGAATGGAGGTGCTGAGTGCCCAATGTTGTTTTATGTGGCTCATTGTCAGTACAAATGAGCCACAATGTACATCGACAGTGTCAGACTGCAGCGACTGATACATGGCACTCATCTCAAGTACGTGGTGAGCCGCTCTTCTACATTACCCCAGGACACACTGGGAGATGAGCAACATGTTGTCCATTGTGCCTTCCTGGTGAAACACTTCAATAGATAAATAAATAAATAAATTCCCTTCATGGTGTGGGAAGAGATTTATTTTTGCTTTTCTGTTTTTGCTATTGTCATTGTGAATAATCACGGGCATACCTCTCAACTTCTTGCCTGATGAATCAGGGACAAGGCTTAAAAAATCAGGGACAAAGACCCCAAATTAGGGACACATCTTTAAAATTGGTGCTTCAGTATTAACTCAGAAAGCTGATGGAATGAAAGGATTTGTGTTAAGATGCATTTTCTGAAGAAGAACACGTCTGTAACTTTAATGTTTGACATCATTTTGTGCCTTTAATCTCCACTGTTCCGTCACAAAAACACAAATTGTACGAGGGACAGAGGAAAATTTTGAGGCAAAATCAGGGAGATCCCTGAAAATCAGTGACAGTTGAGAGGTATGATCATGGGGTGGAGGGTGGGGGTCAAGTTGACGAGTTCGGCCACAATAAATCTGGTAAAGTAAATATTTATGGGAGTAGTGATAAACAAAATAAATAGGAGGGGGGTTGAACAGTAATACTTTGGGAACGGCTTCCTCCGTGGATCTCTTTACTAAGCTGTTCAGGAGCCTGAAAAATATAGGCAACAAACTTTGCAAAGCCCTATAAATTCCTGCAGTTTAAGTGTTGATCGGCTCCATGGGAATGCTGGACCACTAACAAGGTGCTACGTGGTGGTTCAAAACCAGCTAGACAGATTAGGTAATGACGTCCCCTCCCCCTCACCCCACCCTCTTCCGTGACACTGATTAACTAAGTGTTTTTGCAGTAAAGTCATGACCTACTTGTGCTTAATTTAACTTAATCTGAATCTACAGTGCCAGACTGGAGCGACTGATACATGGTAGTCATCTAAGGTACCTGGTGATCCGCTCTTCTACATTCCCCCAGGTGCACCGGGAGATGAGCAACTTGTTCAGTGTGCTTTCCTGGTGATCCACTCTTCTACATTCCCTTCATGGGGTGAGAAGACAAATTTGTTTTAGCTTTTTGGTTTTTTATGTTTGCTTGCACGCATGTGCATATGTACTCACTGGAGGAGAGAAGAGACAGGGGTGACATAATTGAAACCTTTAAATGCATGAAAGGAATAAACAAGACAGGTACAGAGGGGCTGTTCAAAGTAAGGGAGGGGAGGGACACCAGGGGCCATGATATGAGACTGGAGTGAGGAAGGTTCAGGAGGGAGATGAGGAGACACTTTTTTACAGAGAGGGTGATGGCTGGGTGGAATGCATTACCTGCTGAAGTGGTGTGCAGTAGAACAGTGGACTGCTTCAAATGAGGATAGGACAGGACAAGGGGGAGGGTTAATGAAGGGGAAGGGTGGAAAGGAGGGGCAGCTGCAGAATAAGGGGTGCTAGCTGCACATACGAGCAGACTTGATAGACCTCTAAGCCTTTATCTGCTGGCAAATTTTGTATGTTCGTATGTGCAAGAAACATAGTGCCATCATCCGAGTTTTCCAGAGGTGTGTCAGCCTCTTCCAATTCAGTCAGTGTATTTGCAGGCGCGGTTGCTGTGCGCCAATCACTGCTCCAGCTGTCTATGACAGCTGAAAATACAGTGGCATACAGTTGAAAGGGAGAGCTCCACTTCAGTGAGCAGGGCCCCCCTCCCCCCACACACACACACACACCCACGCACACTGCGTGCCTCCTATGTGCTCCCCTACCCCACACTGTACGGCCCGATGGGGTGCCCAATCCCCATCGGTTCCACCCCAAAAGCATCCAGGTGCCACACTGAGGAGCCCACCCAGCATGGCAAAATGATGTTGTAGCCAGCAGGGTGCCCAATCCCCGTCGGCTCCCCCCCACCAACATCCTTCCAGCTGCCATGCTGAGAGCCCACCCAACATGGCAAATGTCCCTCGTATCGTCGAGGAAATAAAAAAACCTGTAAAGACAAAAACTTCTCGGCGCTTCTCCCTGCCCTCCCACAACCCGCATCCACCCACTGGGCACCCTGCTTCCCACACCCCCACTCCATACTTACCTCCGAGCTCGGGCGATGATCTTGGTGGACCGGGAACACGTCTGCACTCTTCAAAGCCGACTGCGAACTGAGGAAATGCCGGTAAGCTGTATAATGGGATAGATAGGGTTTTTTCAACTTTATTGCATGTCTCGGGTATTTTTGGGAATTTTTGCACCAAATTTTCAACATGGGGTTTTTGAGACCCCTTCTCATGAATGCTATCCTGTCATGGCGTTACTCGGGCCCGAAGGGTGATTTCACAGCCACTGCATGAAATCACCTTTCTGGAATGATTAACGAAATTACACTGCCAGTGTTCATAAGGTGGGCCCTCAAAAAGCCTATTTTGAAAATTTGGTGGAAAAATTCCTAAAAATGACTGTTTTACAAGCATGCGTTGCACAGTTCCTACACACGCTCGTAAGTTCATGACTTTTCAATATTTTCACTCCAGATTTTCAACATTGCCATTTTACCACACCTTCTTATGAGCAGTACAGCTGTCATTTTTCACATCTCACCTAAAATGTGTTTCTGCTCATGTAGCGCTCAATGGCGCAGTTGGTGTGCGAAATCAATGTACGGGACAAATTAAGAAAATCACAGTGGCACTGTTCATGAGCAGAGGTTTTAAAATGGCTATGTTGAAAATTTGATGAAAAAAATTCCTAAAAATGACTTTTACGAGCGTGCATTGCGCAGTTCCTACGCACGCTAATAAATTTGCGAAATTTCAATATTTTCACTCCAGATATTCAACATTGCTATTTTACCACACCTCCTTATGAGTAGTACAGCTGTCATTTTTCACACTCATAGGTTTCATAGGTTTCATAGGTTATCAGAGCAAAAAAAAAGACCGAAATCCATATAGTTCGCTAGGAAAATTTAAGTATAACCATATATTGAATTTTTACGTAGATAAATATCTAATCTTAACTTGAAAATGCCCATTTTATCACTAGTTACCACATTTATGGGTAACTGGTTCCAGACACTAGTGACTCTTATTGTAAACCAGGAGCTCCTTTTCTTTGTTTTACAACATTCTCTCATAAGTTGGAAGGGGTGAGACAGAGTTTCATAAGGATTATTTCTTATAGTTAGTTCTAACTTAGCCCATAAACTGTCATCATGATGAGCTTTAAAAACCATACAAAGGTCCTCTCTCATTCTTTGATATTCTAAGGAATAAAGTCCTAACTGGTTTAAACAATCATCATAATTTAAATCTTTAACCTCGTTCATTTTCTTTGTTGCTTTTCTCTGAATTTTTTCCAGAACACGTTTTGAGCCCTGGTCTTGTGGTGACCAAAACTGAGCACAATACTCCAAGTGAGGCCTCACTAAAGAAGTATATAAGGGGAGTAACACTCTACTACTGTTACTCTGAATGTGCTTGTTTATACAGTGAAGTATTCCTCCTGCTTTTTTAATGACTTGTTGACAATGTAGTTTAGGACTCAAATTATTTTGTACCCTTATACCCAAGTCCCTTTCATCTTCCACCACATTTAATAATTTGCCTCCAAACTTATATTTGGCTAATGGATTATTTTTCCCAAAGTGCATAACAGTACACTTATCTATATTAAAATGTAACATGTTTTTGACTGCCAATTTTCAAGTTTACCAAGTGCATGCTGTAGAGTATTTGCATCTTCAACATTATTTATAGTATGGCCTATGCGAGTGTTGTCCGCAAATTTGGTTAGTCATACACTGACTAACGTGCTTAATGAAGCAATATATACAGTATATTAAAAAGACATGGGTCGAGCACAGAGCCTTGTGGAACACCACTGGTCACTTGTTCCTTACCTGAATAAGAACCTTTTATACAGACTTTTTGCATTCTATTGGTCAACCATGATTGTACCCATTTGGTAATATTACCATTTAAACCCATTTCAATCAAAGTATCTAACAATTCGCCATGAGGGACCTGATCAAAGGCTTTAGAGAAGTCCAGCAAAATGACATCGACTGCCTCATTTCTATCTAGAGCCATACTAACTTTACCGTAAAATTCCAGCAAATTTGTTTGTACGATCTGCCTTAACAAAACCATGCTGGGAATAATCAATATTAATTATTCCCCTAGATATTCCTTGATGATTCCTCTAGGATTTTACTCAAAATAGACGTTAAGCTAATAGGCGGTAGTTAGATACCTCATGTTTTGAACCTTTTTTAAATAGGCACAACATTAGCTTGCCTCCACACATCAATTACTTGTCCTTCATCGATAGATCTAATAAATAATTCTGTAATTGGACCATATAAGGGAATGGCCAGTTCTTTGAGAATGCGAGGGTGAAGACCATCCGGGCCTGATGATTTAATAGAGTCCAACCCTAATAGACACTTTTGAATGTCTAATGCTGTAATAAGGTGCGACACAGGTGTTTTATGTGGGTTATGATTTTTTTTATGCAAGGACTTTTTATTAAAAACAGAGGTAAAGTATTGATTACATAGCATTTCCATATCGGAATTCTCTAAAATCATTTTACCAGTTGAATCCTTTAATGGGGCTAGGGTAGCAGTGGCACCCCTTTTATTATTTAAAAATTTGTAAAAGGACTTATAGTTATCCTTAACCTTTGTTGCCAAATTTACCTCATAATCCCTTTTGGCTTTTTTAACACAACTTTTGGTTTTTTTCAGTAGATTTTTATAATAGTCCCAACTTGATGGTGTACCACTAAGTTTTGCGTTTTTGAATGCCTTTTTTTTTGTCTTATCAGTTTTTTAACTTTAGCATTTATCCAGGGAGTTTTACATTTAACTTGATCTCCTTTTTCCATTTGAGGGATATACTTTAATATTCCTGTAGATAATTTAGTATTGAATATAGACCATATTTCATTCAGTGACTTGTTCACAAATTCCTCTTCCGAGTTCCACAATGTCCACTCTTTATTAAATTCCTGGAAATCAGCTTTTTTAAAATTATAGATAACTGCACATCCTGTGTCAGAACCATAGATACCTTTATATGTAAAGTTAACCATAGAATGGTCACTAGTTCCAAGGGGGTGGGAAACATTACAGTTAGTTATACTGTCACCCAGATTATGCAAAACTAGGTCAAGTATATTATTTCCCCTAGTATTCTGTTTCACTATTTGCTCCATATTATTTAGCAAAAAGGATTCAAGGTAAACATTTTCAATTTGGGTAATAGTAATAAGAGTGTTCCAGTTTATCCCTGGGAGGTTAAAGTCACCCATGAGTAAAGCATTTTTTTATGGAGGAAATGCTATTTATATAATCCAATAGCAAAGAGTATTCTTCTACAGTAACTGAAGGTGGCCTATAAATTACTCCTAGATTTATACAATTTGATGTTTTTAAATATATTTTAACCCATACGGCTTCTATTTTAGGTCATTTTAATAACTCAATATTTTCAACTTTTATGCTGTTTAAGATGAATAGTGCAACTCCTCCACCCCTACTAATGGTTCTATCCTTATGAAATAAAGTATACCTAGGGATATTTTTGTCCCAAGGATCATCCTCCTTCCACCAGGTCTCTGTAACTGCACAGATATGGACATCCTGCTGTTTTACAGTATATAATAACTCATTGTATTTATTGTTTAAGCTCCTAGCATTTATAAGAAGTCAGTCAGTATGTTTATGTGGGCTATTTATGTTATGTTTAACCAAAGGTGAAGTGGCAACATCCCCCCTAAATTTAGTTTAAAATATTTTCAATTTGCTGCCTAAATCTATTCCCCAAAATGTGCTTTCCCTGTCTATTTAAATGTATTCAATCTCTGGCATACAATGCCTGGTTTATAAAACCTTCCCAGTTACTCATGAACACAACATTTTCTCTAAGGCACCATCTCTTTAACCAACCATTTAATGTCATTATGTCTTGCCTTTTTTGTCAATTTGCTCTGGGAATTGTTAATAATCCAGAAATGGTCAAGTCACCACCTTGATTTTTAATTGTGTTCCCTATAGTTTCAAAATCTCTCTGGATTTTTAGCAAAAATCTTTTACCTAGATCGTTTATTCCAGCATGAATTAAGGTGATTGGTGATTATGTGCTCCTGAAGGCCTGGAAGGAGTTGCTTAATATTATTAATACCTGCACCTGGTAAGACACTAACTATAGTAAAGGGATTCCTGTTTTTACATATTATGTGATCTGTGTAACGTAACATTGACTCACCTATTACCAATACATCCCTTGGAAGTTTCATTGTTTTAGGACTGGTTGGATCAGTACACTTCATATTACTTGTCGGTGGTGTGTCCAAATTTTTGGGGGGGAGGGGATGAAGGACTCTTCCTTTATTGCACTATCATTCTCATGCATTGGTTCAATACTTGGGTCATTTGGAGTAGACCAAATCAATTTTAAGTTTGGATGTTGGAGCTGCCCCCTATATTTCTGCTCCCCTTCCTACCAGTCTTTTTTGGACCAAAAACCAATCTCCTTCATCGGGATTTCCCCCTGTAAATTGGTCATCAGGAGTAATTAAGTGTATACAGTATCTTGTGTGGAATCCAGGGTGTCTACCACCGCATCAGTATATTGCTCCAAGCAACTTATATCAGCCTGAGTCTGTACTCTTTGTTTTAATTCTATAATCTCATATTTTAAACTGGTTATTTGTATACAGTTATCACACTTAAATTTCTGACTATGTTCTTTGTATGCATACATACCACAACTGTTGCAGCATATGAAATCTAGTCCGATGCATATGTCACCCAAAATGTGTTTCCACCCATGTAGTGCACAATGGCGCAGTCGGTGTGTGAAATCAATGTACAGGACACATTAAGAAAATCACAGTGACACTGTTCATGAGCAGAGGTCTTAAAATGGCTATGTTGAAAATTTGGTGAAAAAAATTCCTAAAAATGTTTTTCGAGCATGCATTGCAGAGTTCCTACGCATGCTCGTAAGTTGAAAAATTTTCAATATTTTCACTCCAGATTTTCAATATTGCCATTTTACCACACCTCCTTATGAGTAGTACAGTTGTCATTTTTCACATCTCGCCCACAACATGTTTCTGCCCATGTAGCGTACAATGGCACAGTCGGTGTGCGAAATCAATGTATGGGACACGTTAAGAAAATCACAGTGACACTGGTCATGAGCAGAGGTGTTAAAATGGCTAAGTTGAAAATTTGTTGAAAAAATTCCAAAAAATGACTGTTTTAGGAGCGCACATTGCGCAGTTTCTATGCACGTTGGCAAATTTTCGAATTTGTAATATTTGCATACAAGATTTTCAACAGTGCCATTTTACCGCACTTCCTTATGAGCAGTACAGCTACCATTTTTCACATCTCACCCAAAATGTGTTTCCGCAGATGTACCGCACAATGGTACAGTTGGTGTGCGAAAACAATGTTTGGAACAGATTAAGAAAATCACAGTGACACTGGTCATGAGCAGAGGTCTTAAAATGACTATATTGAAAATTTGGTGACAAAACTCCATAAAATGACTGTGTTACGAATGAGCATTGTGCAGTTTCTACGCACCCTCATAAGTTCATGAATTTGTAATATTTTCAGTCCAGATTTTCACCAGTGGCATTTTTCCATACCTCCTTATGAACAGTACAGCTGTCATTTTCCACAACATAGCTGAAATGTGTTTTCACACTTTCAGCACAGAAATGCGTGGTGCTGTAGGAAATCATTGTTCGGGACAGATAAAGAAAATCACATTGACACTGTTCATGATCGGAGGTCCCAAAATGCCTGTGTTAACAATCTGCTGTAAAAAAATATCCCCAAACTAGTTACATTATGGGTGTGCGCACCGCTTTCACGCACGCTGTGACTTCACCTGTTTTTTAAGATTTTCACAGCAGATTTTCAACATTGCCATTTTACACCTCCCCATGAACAGTACCGCTGTCATTTTTCATATCCTGTTTGGAATGTGTTTTTGCACCTGTGGTGCCAAATGCCATAGTCGCTGTGCAAAAGCAGTTTTTGGCTAACAAACTGATATTGCCACTGTTCATGAGGTGTGGGTCACAAAAAAACCATGTTGAAAATTTGGAGTGAAAATACCAACGAATGCCTGAGGCGTTAGAGTTTCTGACCATAACGCCCCACCCTGTAGAGAATGCTTTTGTTTCTTCCCATCTTGATTACTGTAATGCTTTATATCTAGGGTTGCTGGGGGTAGATCTCCATCACCTGCAGCTGGTGCAGAACACGGCTGCTAGGTTGCTGACAGGGCTACCAAGAACTTGTCATATCACACCTGTGCTGCGCGAACTGCACTGGCTGCCAGTACGATGGAGAATCACCTTCAAGGTCGCATTGTTGACCTATAAGACCCTACATGGTCAGGGACCAGGCTACCTGCAAGATCTTCTTTGTCCCTACCGTCCTCTCCACCCACTCTGCTCCACTGGTGAGGGATTGCTAGAGATTCCCAGGGTTTGTCTCAAATCATCTGGGGCAAGGGACTTTTCTTTTATGGCCCCAACCCTGTGGAATTCTCTACCTCATCAGATTAGAGAGTGCCTATCCATGGAATCATTTAAGAGATCCCTGAAAAGTCACCTATTTTTACTGGCATTTGGTTAGTTTATTTTATGGCTATTTTATTGTTCTTATGTTTTTATTTATTATTGCTGATGTTTTATCTTTGTTTTGTATCAGCGCTTTGATTTCTTGAAAAGCGCTTTATAAATAAATGTTGATTTGATTTTGATTTTGAATGACAGGCATCAGGGGTGTGACTTGGGATTCTTGCCTGTCATGCTCATACCATTTCACCCCCACCCACACCCTGCAGCCAGTGAGAGGCATCAAGGTGTGTCTTGGACTCTTTGGGCCCAAACTTCAGCCCATTCTTCTTTACCGCACCCATCTCACCATATTTCCTGATGGAATGGAGTGTGCATAAAGGCCAAAGACCCCAAGGCACACTGTGACACTTGTCAGTGTCTGCAGGGTAGGGTGTGGTGAAATGGCATGGTCATTTCGCCTGATGACCCAAAGGCACACCCCAATGCCTGTCACTCTCTGCAGGGTGGTGGTGGGGTTGCTTTCAGTTCAATACTTCACTGCCATTCCTATTATGCAGCTCTGTAACTTCTACACTACCAATGCCAATGACAGCAAGCAAACATTCGACATTGACAAATACTTGTTGTTTTTGCTGTTGGCACTGTGAATAATCACAGGGGGAGTCAAGTTGACCTGTTTGGCCACAATGAGTCTGATAAAGTAATTATTTATGGGAGTGGAAATAAACAAAAAGGGGCGGGTTGAACAGTAAAACTTTGGGAACTGCTTCATCCATGGATCTCTTTACTAAGCTGTTCAGGAGCCTGAGAAACATAGGCAACAAACTTTTTTTTTTTTTTTTGAAATTCTCTTTTTATTCATTTTCAGTTACTATTACAGCAATCTGGTAATTACAGTAAGGAAAGAAGAACAGTATGACACACATTCCGATAATTGATCATTGAATGCAAGCATAGAAAATCCAAACACCCCACGCCACCCTCCTCCCCCCACCCCAAGGAAGGTGTCACCACTGAGGAAAAGAGAAAGAAAAAACAATATCACAATTATAGACAAGGGGAGGGAGGCTAACTAGCCCAGAAAAATGAATCAGCTAGCAGCCAGATAATAGAACCCAAAGGAATAAATAGCTCTACTGGTAACTAGTTCTTGGTAGGCAACAAACTTTGAAAAGCCCTATAAATTCCTACATTTTGCATAGTTTAAGGTAAAAAAAGTTGCATTTACAGTTTAGTTCTGTACAGTTTTTTAAGAGCACACTTTTTTTTTCTGTTAAAGCGCTGAGGGTTTCCAGGCGGACTCATCTTTTTTTCACACTCCAGCATGTTGTTGGTTCAGAAGAAATGCGGTGTCAAGGCCTTTCAAACTTATTATCAGAATTCATACTCCCATGAGTCCTCCTCTCCTTTAAATGAAGCCACGACTTATTTTGAAAAAAAAAACTATGTCTACCTAACAGTTAGGGGGAGGGCTGGGGGTGGGTCAAATATATTTTTAGGGGGGAACAGCAGTAATTAAAACAACATGCCCCTGGAAAAGTAGCCATTTCCAACTCCTATACTACATGTAGCTAAGGTAGTAATTAGGCTGGCCAGTGGAGGAAGCTATTTCAACACTTTACACTGTTCCACAGTTGCAGTGATGACATTGGCCCTTTTCTGAAAGCAAAATGTCTGCAGAGCTCCACTCACTGCAGCCCTGACAGTCCTAACTGGTAGCCATCCACAGGTGAGCTTCTGTACTGCAAGGTGCAACACAGCAGCCACCAGTCCCTGGGTAGCTATTTTTAACCAATTATTTTACCAGGTGAGACACACTAAGCTGAAACCTGGGAGCACAAGGAAGTTAAGTGACTTGCTCAGGGTCACGCAGTATGCACCTAGGGGGCTGTGGGATTCAAACCCAGGTCTCCAGATTTGCAGCTCAGAGCCTTAACCCACTGCACCATACTGCTTCTCAGCTATCTCCCAAAGCACCGAGTCTGATCCCCATACAGTGCAACATAAAGAGCTGTGGTAGTCTAATGGTACCTCCCTCCCTGCTCCATACCCCAGTCCCCATAAAATATGTATTTTACTATCCCTGGTAGTCCAGTGGTTCCCCCCTCCCTGCATGAAACCCCAATCATAGTGACATCGAAAAATATCCCTGTCCATGGTGGTCTAGTGGTACCCCCCCACCCCCATTACACAGGACACCCATCTCACCCCACTCCTCCACCCAGGTCATCAGAGGGCAGCAAACCTACCTGCTCACCTCTGCAGCTGCCCGCCCAATGATAGCTTACAGCAGCACCTGCAAGCACATTGGTTCACACTGTCAACCAACAGGCTTGCAGTGTGTACTGTAATAGTCATTCACAAGTTCGTTTCAGGTTTCAATATTGGGGCCACTATGTACAAAACCACCTGAGAATGCTGATGAAAAGCTGGTTGAAGCCATATTAAAAGGAGCGCTCCTTTTATTATTTCAGGTGTGAAAACAAGTACTAAAGTGGAGATGACTTGTGGAAAGAAGGGTATCGTACAAGTCTGTAGATAAGGAGCAATCTACAATAGAATAAAAATGCACCTTTCACCACATTCATGCACTGCTGCTGTAAGTTACCATAATAGTTTTTTTTACAAAGAATTTCCTTTTTTTCTGAGATAGTAGAATTGTATTCTCATTCGCACAGGTCCCTTTGGGACTTACATGAATGGATGCAGATGCATACAGCCATCTGGGATGTGCACCAAGAGAAGACTCTGTCTGCCTATGGAAGTGCAGGGCCCTGCTGACCCTGCCCTTCTGTGCAGTGTCGGACATCAAAAATTACCAAGCTTATGAACATGGATAGGAAAATGTCAATGTAATTGTGCTGTTTTTAAATATTTTGACCCCAAATTTTCAATGTAGACTTGATATGAACCCACCTCAAGAACCCAATAGGTGAACATTTTCAAATCTCAAACTAAATGTCATTCCATGGCCCAGGTACGAAAACATATTTCAGTCAGGTTTTTAAAAATGACAGTTGAAATGTTCATGAGGTAACATGAAAAAAACTGGTTATGTTGAAAATTTGGAATTGATATATTTAAAACTACAACAGTTATGAGCATGCCTGGCAAAATTTCAACATACTCACATAATTTTGTTGTTTTGCAATATTTTTACCTCAAATTTTCAACATAGCCTTCTTATCATCCCACCTCATGAACAGAGATGGAGAAAATTTCAAAGCCCACCCAAAAGGTGATGTTGCTCAGCAGCAACCTCATTGCGTGCCACAGGTGCAAAAACACATTTTGGTCTGGACTTATAAAATGATAGTTGTCACTTCATAAGGTGATGTGAAAACATGGCTATGTTGAAAATGTGGGGTAAAAATATTTAAAATTACTGAAAGTGTTGCAAAATTTCAATGAATGCTCATAACTATGACATTTTTAAATTTGTTGAGCCCAAATTTTCAACATCACCTTCTTATGACTCTACCTCATGAGCAAGGGTGATGACAATTTTCAAATATTGCCCAAAAGGTGATTTTGCCAACAACTATGAAAATACTTTTTGGGCCTTATTTGCATAATTCTACTGCCTTTGTTCATGAGGTGGGGGTCACAAAAAGGCCATGCTGAATATGCGGGGTCATGATATGCAATAAGGTCAAAGTTATGCATCAAAGTTGAAAACCCCATTGAAATATATTGAGCTACATTTACTGTACCTTGGTTTCTCATATTGCAGTAGGTGGTTCCAGCAGCAAGACATGTCTTCGATTGGAGAGTGGATCTTCCCCCTGGGACATGTGCAGGTTAGTGAGGATTTGTGTGGAATGTAGTGGAGTGTCAGGTGGTGAGTGCTGAGTGGGAAGTCGGGGTGGGGGCTAAGATTGGTGAGGAATCATTTTCTTTTTCACAGGTTCAAAAATCATTCAGGGATGGTTTTCTTCTTCTCAGATGAACAATCCAACACTGTGGATTGAGAACCCCAGTGTCTGGCTACTGTTTGGGAAAAATGACAGTTGCCCATCCAGTGAAGCGGTACTGAGGGTGGGCACCCTGGTCAGCTAATATATTTTAAAAATACTAATAACTGGGAAGGGATGAATCTGGAGGGGAAAGAGATGAAAGAACCAGTACCAGGGGTGGGCACCCTGGTCTACCTAATAAAATAAATCAATAAAATATACAGCCAGACAGGCAGATATATATAGAGAGAAAGAGAAAGAAAGAAAGAAAGAAAGAAAGAAAGAAAGAAAGAAAGAAAGAAAGAAAGAAAGAAAGAAAGAAAGAAAGTGGGATTGGTGGCTCACTGCTCTCACTAAAGCCTGCAGCATGACTTCCAGCTGTAGCTACAGAACTCAAGAAAATCCAGCTGTTCTCATACAGAGAGTGTGATTGAATGGCTTCTCTCACTATGCTGGGCACCCAGGATTTGGGGGAGCCCCAAAAAAGGTATTTTTAGCTATTATTTAAAAAAAACATCAGAATCTATCTAAACAGGTCATGGATAGTTAAGCTCAGGTGTTTTTTTTAAATACACCATTTTATGTATTGTCCATGATTTTTATTTCTAGGGGAAAAAAAACAAAATGGTGGGTCACACAGCACAAAATTGTTTTGTTTTTTAAACTAGTTTTATTTATTTTCATTAGTGGCAATATAGTCATAAACATTAAACCAATGATACTCATTAGAAACATTCTAATTATGTACCTATCCATCTATGTAAAGCCTTATTAACTCTAAACCCTAATCTTTTGTTAATGGTAACTTTAAATGCATGTTAAAATTATCTAAATCCTATGATATCATAGCAGTGCTAATACCATCTAAGAATATATTGACTTACAGACCATAATTCACATCCTCAGTAAGATTAGCAAGTTGTTTTCTTTAGTCTTGTGATAACCATTTAAAGAAGGGGGTCCATATGTCATCATATGGATCAAATGCTCCTGTGCTCAGATGTCTAAACCTTTCATTAATGATCAGGCTTGTGAAGTGCTCAGTCCATTCATTTAGGCCAGGATGTAACCCTCCTTCCAGTGTCTTAAAATCAAACGTTTATACCATAGGGCGGCCAACATGAGCCATTTCTTTTTTGTTGTTCTAAAGATGTCAGGAACTGGAGAAAAATATTTTTATAAACAAAAGTTCTATGCTAAATTATCAGTAAATCACTTAAGTTGCAGCTGCATTAGCTAGAAGCTGTTTTCAGCATTTGAAAGTTTGGATGCTTGCTACGCATCCTTACTTCTCCCCTTTTTTCTCCTTTACACCAAGAATTAGACAGCCACAAAATAAATGGCACTACATCTAACAGCTAAAATAAATCTGCGTGTGCCTATGATTAAATGGGGATGTTGAAATCAAGCTTTTTTTTTTAAAATGGACCAGTTCCTTTGCTCTAATGATATTTGCATGAATTTTGGATCTCTGGCTTGATCTGTGTGTATTTGTATGGCTGCAGTGAGTATAGCAACACACACAGTTTTCACAGGCACTAATACATCATCCAGATTAAAACAAAATGCCTGAAGAGTTTCCTAATCAAAATATTTTCTCAATTCTAAGAGCAATGTGCACATTTTCACAGGTACTAATTCTTCACTCAGATTATTTATTTTTTATTTTAGTATGACTCAGCTTGAAACTGATCAGCCATATCTTTTCTTATTTTCAATCATTAAAGATTTTGTGCTGCATTCCTGTCATCATATGTCATACTGACCTATATCCCTAAGGGTCCAAGTTAAAAAAAAAGATCAAGGTTTTTTACCAATTTATACTCAAATTGATGTTATATCTTATTGCACAAACTATTATACTTAGTTCATTGGGAGTTTAAACTTATAATTTAATGCTTTATCCTATTTTACTTCTAGCTATTGTATTCTGGAAAGAGGCCCAGATTAGTTTAAATATGTCCATTTGGTTATTTCGAATATAATAAAACTGTTCCATTTGCACTATTACATTCATGTAATTAAGCCAGGTCTCAAAGACTGAGGGGTCTGCATCCTTCCACTTAGTATACTTTTACGTGCAATATTATTGTCAATGTATATAATACCTGTATATACTTATCCATTGCAGCTGTAAATGTGAATACCGAGAGTAAGGTTGATATTGGTGTATTCTGAATAATTTGATTTGTGGCTTCATCAAGACAATTAAAAATATTGGGCCAAAGTTTGAACGTTTAGGATGAGAATGAATTAAATGAATTAAAGTCCTTGAAGTGTTGCCACATCTTGGGCAGCTAGAGCTAATTGCATGATTTATCATATATAACCTTGAAGGAGTAAAATATACTCTATGTACTTTTTGTATTGAATTTGTGGTAGAGTAGTGGCAGGATTCACAAAGCAGATGAACTGGGCACAAATAGGATGCGCCCACCAAAAGGTGAGTGATTCACTAAAGGATGTGCTACGGGATGCCACGCACATAACCCCACTTTGAATTGCGCATGATGCGCATGGTACAAGGGGAGATGCCTAAGTACATCTGTAATGCGCAAAGCCACCCAGAGGAGCAGAAAAGTGAATAAGGAGCAACCTAGCAGGGACTGAGGGAGCAATAGGGGAAATGCTATGGATTAAAGGAGAGAGGAACACATGCCAAAAGATCAAGCCAGAGTGGCCAAGGGCCCAACAGTGGCCCCAGTAGATGAACTGCAGAGTTAGAGCATACAGAACAACACTTGGCACCACATGACACAACCAACACAGGAGCATGGCAGGCACACAAGTCAGGCACACCATCGCCAACAAGGTGCCACATACCTGCAGGGGACACCATGCAGTATGGTGGAGTGTAATGGACCAGACCACTACCACAGGTGCCTAGGGTCATGGTTCTGTGTGAAGTAACACAGTGACACACCGGTGCATAGGCTGGGTGGCATTCAGTGACACCACAGGCATGCCAGATCCCCAACCACAGGTGACCATATGCAGGTCCAAAGACAGATAGTGCAGCATTACAATGGATGTATGCTAAAGGCAACACACATAGACCAGGGACACAGACATGTGCAGCAGAATAGTAGTCCCACTCACAAGCCACAGGCAACAGGGAGGGCACACAGTGGGCTGGACATGGCAGGTGGCTGAAGGTAGCTGCCTGTACAAACACATCTGCAGACAAGAGTATGGCAGCAGGGGGACAGTGGACAGCTGCAGACAATGACCAAACCCACAAACATAGAAAACTAAAAGGCCATGGACAATGGGTCAAAGAAACAACAACAAAAACAAAAACAGGTACAACTATGTACAATCAAAAAGAGCACAAGGGAAGGGAAGCATGGGACTATATACAAAGCTGTAACTGGGAAATCAGGGGAGTAAAGTGGCAGTGGGAGTGGGCAGGGGATGGGGAGGACTGTGTAACAACAGAGGGAGGTCTAGAACTGCAAACAAAGTCCAGTTCATGGCATGGGGTGTGCATGGTGATGGCACACATGCCTCCATCCAGGTGTGCCTAGGTGATGGAGGACACAGTCAGTGCCCTCAGCAGGCATTCCTGCCATGAGAACAGTGGCTGCACAGCATCCTGTATGGCATGCCTCATTTGTTCCCCCATGTCCACAAGACTGTCCTGCCAATGACCCCTAGGGCGACGAGCTCTGGCATGCACATCCTGTGGACCTAGAGTGGGAACACAGAGAACAGATAGTAAGTGCCATGTCACACACACCACTCCAACCCTCCTGTGTGTAGTCTAGAGGCAGCCAGCATGGGACAGGGCCAGAGCCAGCCAGGCACAATGCACAATGCACCAGGAAGGCACTGGGTGCCATGACAACTATGTGCAGGAACCGAATGTGCACATGACCCATGTGTACAGACATAGGCCTGTGCAAGGGGCAGAAGGGCAGGCCGCATGCAAGACATGCACAAGGCAATGGCCTGTACAAGCATGTAGGCCATGACAGGATACAAATGTGATTGCCAGTGAGCTGCCACAATGTGCATGGCAAGCACACATGGAAGCCACCAATGCAGGGACAATCTGAACCATGACACAGGCACACGCTGCACCAATACCAGCAATGGGCCTGTTCAGCAGATGACACATGTGCAGGCATGGTGTGACAGCAGCACCCATCCGGCTAGACACCCATTCTTCCCAACAGACAATGGATGCACAAAAGGAACACCTACCTGCACTAGCATGGTCACCACCTGGTGCATGTCTGATGGCCCTCTGCTCCCTCAGTTCATTGGCCTCTGTGGCCCACCACCTGGCCTCCAGCCCTGCAGGAAACACAAGATCAGAGAATGACTTGAGAAGATGCAATGGTGGACAGTCCCTCCCAACACCATCGTGGGTATGCAATGAAGGTGTCAATGAAGAGTAGACCACTGTTGAATGGCCTCACGTTGTGCAGCAGTGCACAGCAACCAGGGCTTTGACCCTCAAGTGTGCATCTGCAGGCATGCAAAGCAAGCAGATGTCCCACACCAAGCTAGACACAGTGTCCCTGCCCCACCCCTGCACCGCAGTGGAGAGAACCCACCCATGTGACATGCAGTACATGGCACCACAGTGTACATACAGTCATGCATGAGTCTGTGAGTGCCACAGTGACTGCGCTGTTGTGCATTGCAGTGGCCCAAAACCCCATGCACATGACCTACAAATGTACAGCTGTGATATACCTGGTCTGGGCAGTGCACCCCTATGTACATGCCCCCTCAAGTACTCCAGCCATGCTCTGTCTTTGCATTGCAGGTCACTGAATCTGTGCCTGCACTGCTCCCCTGTGCGGGGAATACCTGTGTGATACACCAGCTGGCCAGCAACCCTGTCCCAGATTGCTGACTTGGGCTCATGCAGGTCCACCTGGCCAAACAGCCTATCCTTCACCTGCATCACTAGGGCCACAAAGTGGAGGAGCTCCAGCTCTGACAGGTTCATGACCTTTAGTCCTGCTCTCCATGCACGTGGCATGTTTACAGTGCAGTGTACACAACCAGTGCTATCTGTGGTACCTGTGCTATTGAATGGCCTAATTGAGCCACATGCTCCACCAGGCCATGTGTACAGCACTGTACACAGCACATTGCGCAATGACCTGGCAGGAAAGCGAGGTCAGTGGTTGTGGCAGGATCACGCATGCACAAACTGTGCAAGGCCGCCATGTTGTGTGTGCCATGCAGCATCGTGCAAGACAACAGTGATGCACAGTAGCCCACAGGCATGCAATGGTGGTTGCTGCAACATCAGGGTACGAATATATGTTGGGTGAACAGCAGGCATCATGCACATGGATGTGCATGCGTGTACAGATGGTGCCATGCACCATGCACATGCCACATGTTGGCAATGCGACTGTCAGTCTGATTGCACATCCTAAATAATGCCTAGGGTGATGTGCCAGCCTCTGGGACATGCCCTGAACACACCGCACATGCATAGATAATGCACCCATGGACTTGCACTTGATTCAGGAACATGACCTGAACACACCATGCTTGCACAGATAATGTGACATCTGGAGATGCGCCCAAAACAGAAGATGTGCCGTGCTGATTGGAGTGAGCTGAAAGCAATTATGCAATTCGTAGATATTGCTCTCAAATCAGCTTATTACTGAATTCAGAGGCATCTCACCTGTTTAGCATCTCATTATCACGGCCCAAAGCCACATTTGCATTTGCTGCCACTAAATCATTCTTCATCTCCATTCTCCTCTCCCCTTCTAACCAACCCCCCCGGGTTATAAACGCCACCATAAACCCACTAATACAATAGAATCCAGGGGAGAAGAGAGTAACAAATAAAGGAAAAGAAAGTAAGGAGAGATTAAGGAGAGAAAGAGAGAGGGAGAGAAAGAAAATAAAAAGAGAGGAAGGGGACTGCATTTTTTCTTTCCAGTCTCTTGTATTCTTAGTTTAGTTTATTGTTCTAGGAATTATTATCTTTGAGCTAATGGCTCTTTTACAAAGGTTCCACATCATCAATGTACAAACAAACAAGACATGTTACATAGAATGGTCAGCAAATTATAAAGGTTTCAATAAGCCAGTATAATACAGTACATCACAGGAAAAAACAAACATTGGAGGAATGGTCACGGTGGGAAGGGTAGGTGGAGATATGGGGAGGGGAGCAGACTTAGTAGTTAGAGGTACTCAGATGCCTTTGTCAAGAAAGGAGCAAAGGAGGAGGAGGAGGATGAAAAACAGTAAAAACAGCCATGAGGGAAGAATCATTAGTCAAGGCAGTCACAGGAGCTAGAGGCTGAGAGGTGAGAGTAAAGCATAGATTTGAAAGCTCCTAGTGACGTGGAGGATGTAAAGAGCGAGTTCAGGGCATTGTACCAGCTGGGGGCACAATAGGCAAAAGATCTTTGGCCCTGTGTGGTCCAGCATCTGGGGACCTGGAGAGGCTGGTGTTCCGATCTTCTGGTGGGATGGATGCTGGTATTCGGGCAAAGTAGGTCTTGGATACATGGTGGAGTGCAGCCCAAGATGGATTTTTTTGCCATCAAGCATGTGAGGTACCTTATGCGATTTGAGAGTTGCAACCATCCTGTTTCAGTGTAGAGCTCACATGTATGACTACGTCTTTGCGCTCCAGTGAGCAGTCGACAGGCCTTGTTTAGGGTGGCTGTGATGCACCTTAGTGCGGTGGTAGTGGCAGAGCCATAGAAAATTAAGCCATATTCTATGATTGAGATGACAGAGCTTTGGATAGCAATCCTCAGTGCAGCTTGGTTAAGGAATTGCCGGTTTCAGAACAGGATACCAATGTGCTGGTTCACCGTTTTTGCTGTGTTATCAATGTGGGTTGCAAAGGAAAGACCTTGATCAAAGGTGATTCCAAGGTATTTAAATGTTGACACTTGTTCAAGGGTATTTCCTGGGTATGTTTTGATAGTAAGTGGAATTTATCTTTTTCTGTTTTGAGGACTGAAGAAAAACGTGGATTTAGTTTTTTTGTGATTTAGGACCAGCTTGTGGCCTAGGAACCACTTTTCAACATTGGAGAAAGCAAGTTGCAGGCTCTGGAGTAAGGGTTTTGGGTCCTTAGGAGAGGAGAGAATCACGGCATCATCAGCATAAAGGATTATTTGTTCCAGACAGGATTTGGGGAGAGAGTTTAGAAAAAGGCTGAAAAGGAGGGGGCCTAGGATTGACCCCTGTGGAACACCTGAGAGGATCGGTTTTGAGTCTGAGAGAACTTCTGAGATTTTTACTGATTGAGAGCGTTGGACCAGGTAACTTTTAACTCAGGCACCTGGTCCTTCTGAGAGTCCAAGACTGTGTAGTTGTGTGATAAGTAAGCCGTGGTGAACAGTATCAAACACCTTCGTTAGGTCAATGAAAACAGCTCTGGTTTGATATGCTTTGTCCAAGGCAGTGTGAATTTCTCTGGAAAATTCCAGTAGGGAGGTCGATGTACTGTGTCCTTTCCTAAATCCATATTGCTGCACGCTGAGTATGTTATACTTGTGCAGGTAGTCTGAGAGTTGGTCAGCCACAATACATTCGAGGGCCTTGGAGAGGGGTGGAAGTATTGATATGGGTCGACAGTTCCCAAGTAGGGACTTGTCACCACTTTTGAACACTGGTGTGACTATAGCAGACTTCCATTTGCTGGGAAATTGACTAAGGCAGACGGAGAGATTGAAAATTTTGGTGAGTGGGTGCACCACTTCTTCCAGGGTAAGGGACAGAATTTTAAGATCAATAGTATCACTACTTGCTCTGGATTTAGAAATCGCCTTTTTTGTATATTTGTAGACTTCAAGTGCCTTAACTATTTTGAAGTGGAAAAGTGGTTGGTCAGGTGAGGCAGTAGGAGATGTTGGTTTTGGCGAGTCCATGTCAGAGAAGAAGTCCAGTGGGAGGACCCCACTGAGGTCAGTGAAAGTTTTATTTAAGGCCTTTGCCATGACCATTGGGTCTAGGGTAATGGTTCCATCGACAGTCATTATAGTGGGAGAGGATTTGGACTGCTTACCTGTGATATTTTGGATGTTGTCCCAGAATGACCTCCCGTCACCCCAGGAGTTTGCGAGGGCATTTTTTTAAATAGGAGCTCTTCATTAGTCGGATTTGTGGGGTACATTGGTTTCGTGCCTGTTTATACTTCTGGATATCTGTCAAGGAGCCTGTGGCTCTGGCTATGGCCCAGAGGTGGTCCTGAGCTTTGAATTGGCCCAGTAGTTTGGCCGTGAGCCAGGGATTTGAGAGTGCTTTTATTTTACGCTTTTTTACTGGTGCGTAGGTGTCACAGGCAGTGTTGAAAGTTGTGATAAAATAATCTAGGGCTGCGTCAGCATCTACAGTATTGTATATTGGGGACCAGTGTTGCTGTAAAATACAGGTCTTGAGCTTAGTAAGATTTCCATGGGGTCGCACTCTGCTTGAGATGGTTTTTGGAGGTGGTTTTTGGAACTTATTTGTCCAGGTACAGATCACAGGGGAGTGGTCACTGAGAGACTCTGGGAGAACGACTGTTTTTTATGCAGGCTGGGTGACTAGCAAGGATCCAATCAATGAGTGCAAGTTCCAGTTTTGTATTTTTTTCTAGTGGGGGAGCTCACCATCTGCATTAGGTTAGCTGCTAGGATAGCATCTTTGAGGGACCCAACGTCTGATGCAAGCCAATTTATATTAAAGTCACCAAGGAGAAGGAGCTCAGTGTCAGGTGGTTGTGATCTTACAAATTCAAGAACAGTCTGGAGGCCGGACCCTGGATCTTTAGGAGGGATATTGACAGCGGCCACAGTAAGCACTTTATTTTGTGCACCAAGTAGTAGTTTGACAGGGAGAAATTGCACAGAGAAGTTAGTGGTGGAAAAGCAGACAGGGTGGCTAGACAGGTTGTCCTTAATGTAAATAGCACAACCCGGCCCCCTTTTATTAGTTCTGTCCAGTCTGAAAATATTGTAGCCTTGTAGTGAGATGGCATGGTCCGGAGTGCTTGGTGTCAGCCAGGTTTCAACAATGGCTAGTATGTCGGGATTGTGTTGACTGGCAAAGACTTGAAGGGATGCCAGTTTTGGAAGGAGGCTACAGATATTTAAGGTGGCGATAGTGAGACTCCCTCTCTGTTTTTGCTAGATTTGTTACCCTGGTAGAAACAGGGCCAGGGTTTGGATGGACACTTCCTGACATTAGAAGGAGGAGGAGCAGGAGTTTTTTTCTTCCCCATTGCTTCTTTAAAGTTTGTTTATTTTCAAATCTGAAGTCATTATTGCCTGCCCTTATAATATTTAGCAGATTACAAGATTACAAGTTCCATCTCATCACTATTTCTGCTGTTCCCCTTCCAGTTCTTGTTTCTTCTTGTCCTCTTGTAAACGTATATGTTTTCATGGAGGGAGTGTACATTTAATATTTCCTTCTTCCACTGAATCATTTATTCCAATTTATCTGATGACTCTTCCTCCATATTAGTGCTCTGAGAGGAATGTGAAGCTTTTTTTAAGTGCATTGCATATTAGACTTATCTGGTGATGGACCTGTGTAACCCCTTTGTTACCGGGGGTTACTAGAATCCCAGTAAAACCTAGTGGTAGGCAGGGGAAGGCAGCTTGTGAAACTCCAGTTAAATGGGTTTCACACTGTCTCACTCTGTCCTCAGTCACAGCTGAGACTTGAGAGATGACATCACTATAGAACTGTCGCAGCTGCATAAGCCACATTGGAATCTACAGCTCAGGGAGTGAGTTTAGAACTTTAGGAAATTTCAAAGTTTTTCTTCAGTTTGTTCTAAAGCAAACAGAAAGGAAGTCGGTCAGTCTTCAGTTTGTTTCAAAGAAGAAGGAAGTGTTCCTGTGTTTACCTTTTTTTTTAAGGTGGTGGAGACTGCTCCCCCAGTCTCAGTGCCTCCCTCCCTCCGGGGGGGAGAAAAAGTTCTCTGTGGGTTCCAGGGGCAATCCCCTTCTCCCACCATGGAAGGAAGCTGCCTGGTTTTATTTAGTTTGTTCTTGTATATCAGCAAAGGTTATAGTACTTCGCCTGTGGGGCACCTGCAACGAATGGGTGAGTGTTTGGCTCCATTTGAAGGGGCAAACAGATTGTTTTCTTCAGTTGGGAAATGAATGTGGACTGCTATTTGGGAGGACTATGTTTACTAGGACAAACAAATGGAGCAGTCAAACAGTCTAAAGTTTTAATTGGATTTCAAGTAATGGGGACTGCTATTTGGGAGGACTATGTTACTAGGACGAACAAATGGAGCAGTCAAACAGTCTAAGGTTTTATTGGATTTCAAGTAATGCTGTAGAGGGGGTGCTTCAGGTCATCCACCATTCAATCTACATTTTAAAGTTCTAAAGTCTTCTGTGTGTATCCAGAGAAATGGCCAGGTATGGGCTGTGGGAGCTGGAGGTGGGTAAACCCCCCATCTTTAGTAACCAGGTCCACCTCTATGGATTTCTTCTGTGTTTTGCTACTTGCCTCATGCACTTGGCCAGTGATGGAGTGGGTACCCAGACATGGGTCACAACTTGAAAATCTTTCTAGGAGTCGCAGACTCTAAGTGGTGTAGGGGGCCACAGGATGGGAAAATTACTCCTTGTTGGATGGGAGCCTCCTTGTTTGATGGGAGTTTGATTGGAAGTAAGAAAACAAATCTCTCTCTAGGAGTCACAGACTCTAAGTGGTGTGGGGAACCACAGTTTGGGAGTCTCCTTGTTTGATGGGATGTCTTTCCAAGTAAAGTTTGGGTTCATTCTTCAAGTGGACTGTCAGTCAAGTGGCCGGCAGGGGAGCCGGGCCAGTCGGGCTATGTATCCAAAGCGCATGCAAAGTCTGGGCTGAGTGCCTGGTGGGTCCAAAGCCAGACAACAGTAGTAATGTGTTCAGTCTTCAAATGGACCACTTGGTTAACCACTAATCTGCACATACAGTGAACGTAGCCCTTTGGGGGACCATGCAATGTTTTGTTTATGTTCAGTTAGTTAATAAATAAAGCCACACTGAAAAATCCCAACTCTGGTTCTGAACATTACAGTTATTGCTTCCTGTAGTTGGATTTACTTGGGTGCCCTGTGCAGAGTAGCAAAACCTAGGTCCCTTGTGCCAGGTAACCTCATCCTCCCCAAACCCAGGTCCCCCACCAGGTATTGCTGCCAACGCCAACAGCATGCCACCTGTTGTTTTAGTAAAAAGGCAGGGGTGGGGTCCCTTACACCTGAATAATACTTCTCAAAGTTCCCCTGTGCCTGCTATGGGTCCTCATATGTTTGGAGTTTATTATTTTCAACAAATCAGATTTTAGCTGGGTACTGCATGGAAACCCTGATTCCTTTTGCATATAATTTAGTCTCTAATGGATTAAATTGTTTTCTCCTCAACATATTCTCCTGAGACAGATCTGGGTAAATATTAAAATGGACATTGTCCACTTTTAAACCTTTATCCATCCTTGCTTTATGCAAAAGTTCCTCTCAATGTTGGAAATTATGTGGCTGATAAAAACTGTTTGAGGTAGGCCAAAATTTGCTGCCACAAATCTGTATTCTCTTCTATGAGCCCTATCAAGGGATATCTTCTCCTCAGGATACTGTTTACCAATAGAGATGTTGCAAAATTAAATTTCACTGGCGAGATTGCCATGAAATTGGCAATTTCACCAGGTGAAACATTTCACAAAATTCCACCATTCTGAAATGTTGCGCTCGAAACACAAAATCTCGCCAAATTTCACCAAATTTTGCCCAAATGTCACTGTTTTGTGGGCAAAATGTCATTTTTCATGGGTGAAATTTCTTATTTCATGGCAACATTTTTTATTTCATGGGCAAAATTTCACATTTCACCCACAAAAATTTACATTTTGCAGCCTAGAAATATTTTGTGAAATGTGTGAATTTCACAAAATATTTTGCGGAACGAAATTTTCTAATTTTGCACACTTCTATTTATCAAGTGCCTAGGTGATGAATTTTTTAAAAAATGTAATCGGATCCTGAGTTCCCTCAATACATTCTGGAATCTTACACAGCCATAAATTGCCCCTCCTTGTGTGATCTTCTTGCTCTGCTATTTTCTGTGTGAGAATCTGTAACTGTTTTTCATGCAATAGTTGAGTTTTTACTAAGTGAAATCACTTAATCCTCAACTTTAGATATCCTACTTTGCATCTCAGCTGATTTTACCGACAGATTATCTATTCTTAAGGCTAACTCTGTGACTGAGCTTATTACTTGAACTGAAGATTTAATTTCTCCCAAAGTGCATGACATGTCTGCTTTTATCTGTGACAAGGTACCTTTGTAAATGAGCCTATGGCTCAAAGGTTTTCCAAACTGCTGTTTAAATAAAATAAAAAAAATAAAAAATAAATATCTCATTTAAGGCAGCTGATATGTTTTCATTATTCTCTGCTGATTATGCAGTAGATGAATTAGGGATACTGTTTCAAGGCACATCAGTGTTCTGACTTGTATTATGATTAGTAGTATCCTCGGTTATCACTGTTAACTTAGCATTACACCTCATTTGATGGGCATTTGATTTATTAGACTTTTGAGCTTCAGTTGTTTTAGCTAATTTTCTCTATGGAAGTCTGTCCAGAATCTATATTTTCTCCCCCCTTATTTTTGTCCTTTTTGGCAACATAGTTTCCCCTTCTACTGTATATTTTTCACTATTTAGTTGCCTTTTAACATGTTTTGGGGCAGGAAAAAATGTGAAAGCAGATTTTCTTTTACCTGTAACATTTATCTTTTTATGCTCTGAGGAACTCCCAACAGAATTTTTTAACTTAGCAGTAAAAGCTGGCTTTTCAGTAATCCTTAAATTCATAGCTACATTTACAGCAGGAGTTAACAAGGCAGTAGCTCATGAAGCATAATTTGGTTTCTGCTTCTCCCCAAAACTAGCTCTAGAGAACTCTTTCACCGAAAACATACTTTTTAGCATGCTTCATTGCTTTTGCCCATGATAATTCCATTAGTTTTCCGGTATTTAAACTTGGAAGACTGGTCCTTTCCCTAGGTACCTGCGAGTTAACAATCTTTACTCAGAATGGTATTAATTGAAACATATACTTGCAAAGAATACAATAATTTCCATTTCTCCTCACAATATACTCTAGCAGGCTCTTTCACAGAGTAAGCCCTTTTTAATATGGCTTAATATCTTTAAATGAGGAACCAGTCAGCTCAACCATTTAAATCCAAGGGTTAGCACTAAACGCTAAATGCTGAAAGCCTTCTCTTTAAATCTTTGAGGTGAACCATCCTGTATTTAGCAACATAATACTGTGCAAATCTTTTTCATGTTGTTTTTGCCTTACTCATGATACCCAATGCTATATACTGAAGGTGTAGCTGAGACTTCAAAATTAAAAAAAAAATGATGCAGCAGAGGACACCAGCCCGTGCTTGCATCTCCTTCATCCAGCCATCTTGGTGGTTGTGTATTGCATCACACGCTTCTACCACACAGGTGTCTCTCCCTTCACTCAGATTTAAACCTAATGGAAGAGTTTTCCAATCAAAATAGTTTGTTATGCCTAAGATTAATTGATACTTTGGTAATTAATTAATTAATAATAAATTAATAGTAAGTAGTAATAGTAATTGTAACAAAGCTCGATGATATTAGGGCACATTGGGCAGTGCAAGTTCATGAACCCTCTGAAACCATCCTTGTGATCTTGGGCAAGTCACTTAGTCCTGTGGCAGTCTGACAAGTCCACCTAGCTGTGATAATGAGTAGATGCTGGACCCAGCTGGAAATGAGATGTGGCATCTGTACTCAGCTTTCCTGGGCTAACAAACTGAAAAATAAATCAATGATTTTCTGAAGCGCAGAACCTCAACATGGTTTCCTAAAGAATTATTCCATAAGCATAAGAAAAATATAGTACAGTGTTTAATACCCATTTTTTCAATTGTTATCTTGGTTACTGTTTATGAACTATTGTTTATCAATTGCATACCAATACAGTAATTAAAAATAAAAGCCAGTCAACATACCTGTCAGCCTTCTACCTCATAAAACAAGGTTCATGCTTAAATAAATCAGGGACAAAGGACCAAAATCATGGACACATTTTAAAACTTGGTGGTATCCACTCGGGAAATTTAGTACAATACATTGTCTAAAATACATTTAAGAAAGAACACACCTGTAACTGTAATGTTTTACACCATGTTATACTTACAATCTCTGCACTTCATTCATAGAAGCATAGATTTTAGGAGGGAGGGAGATAACCTCCAAGGTAAACTCAGGGACATCCTGGAAAATCAGGGACAGTTGAGAGGTATGAGTGCTGCTAGACTGAACACAATGAAATAAGCACTGCCTAGCAGTTCTAATAGGATGCTGTCACCTATTGTCAGGAATTAATATTACTACATTCACACATTGCGACACCAAATGGGTCAGCTATGCATATATTGCACTACTTTTCTTGAGAACATTCATTTCCAATACACAGCGTTACTGATTCCCAGTCCAGAAGAGTGAATAGATGAATTCTTCCCTGCTGCTTTAAATATAAAATTAGGGGCTGACCATGAGGACACAAAAATGTAACATTTAACCAGGGGTGCTGGAACATGGGGAAAGTATGTGAGGTGGTGGTAGTGGTGGTGGGTGGGGCTGTAGTAATTACAAAACAGATCTTGATTGTTTCCTTTCTGACCCTACATGCATTACAATGGGTACTTTGAATTTTCATGGGCAAAGGTGGGGGGGGCTGCCACCCCCCCATTGCCATTAGCTTCTTGCACCTATGTAAATTTATTCACTGCAGAACTTGTCCACTTAAAATTGTGGCCAAGAAGAAGGGGCCTTGGAAATGCCTACCCATAGATCTGTCAGTAACTAATGGCAGGCACTGACATAAAGGTATGTGGCCCAACTTCAAACTTCCCAGGAGCATCAGTGTCAAGGTAAAGCCATCCCGCACTTCTTGCATTCCAGAAGTCCAGTAGGACAGGGGCACTCCAGTTTAGACAAGCAAGTCTAAGAAGCATGTGCCAGCTAGATTGCAATCCAAGGCACCATTTAAGGGTAGACTGGGGTTGTAGTCATAATGACATTGTTTGTTGCACTCAGCAGGCTGCAGAGAAATTCAACCCTGCACCTTCCCCAAAATAAATTCACAAGAGGATCAAACAAAAAGATAACAGAGTGCTGAGAGAGGAACAATTTACACTCTGCACTTGCACTGGTTCAGCCTGACACTTACAGTATCTGTGATACATAACACTCAAAATTAAAATGTGCCCAGACTAGCCGGATAATTAAGTGCACTTCAGTTAACTCCAAGCAGCGTTCTACTCTGGCAAGGGTGCTGAGGACCGATTCAAGGGGAAGCAGCATGCTGTGTTCCTAGCCAGAACCAATTCAATTGCATTACAGTTTTACAAAGCAACCCAGTTGATTGACAACTTATTTGAAATACTGATGTGCACCACTCCAGATGTTAATATTTCAGTTTACACAATCTAACCAATTTGAATTTCATGACTCCACTTTCAAACAAATGAGCTAAAGAGCTTAGGCTAGTCACATGACTTACATCAGGATTTTACAGACAGGTCAGCTCATTAATAGTTCATATGTGTGGTAGAAAATACCAAGGTTGCTTCAGAAACTGTGTTTAAGAAGATTAAAGCTGTGGTGGTCTCCAGTTGAAACGACCTGTCTGTAAAATCCTGAATTCAGTCAAGTCATAAGCCTAAGCTCTTTTGTGTGTTTCTTTGAAAGTGGAGCCAAAATTCAAATTGGTTAGAGTGTGTAAGCTGAAATATTGGTGTTTGGAACAGCGCACATGACAAATTTAAAAAAGTCGGGAAGGGGATCACATCCTATGCAGCATTCACAGTTCATACAAATTCTTACTGGTTGCAGAGTGCCTGAGAAGGGAGAAGGAGAGAATGAAAATAAAAGTTATGTAACAGGACTCTAAGACAATTACAATACACTAATGTACAGGTGTAAGTCAGTGACTGAGGGCTGAGAAAGGGAGTCAGGGAAGCAGCAGGTTAATGACAGTTAATATTTTAAATTAGAAACTGGGTAAATGTTATATGACTAATGTGAGTGACTGAGACTATCTAAAATATTGGCTAGCTAGCTGAGCTCAAATTAAGCATGAAAGTGATCAGTTGGAGCAGCATGTGTGTACAAAAGAGATCTAGTACCATCAACCAGGAGCCTCACTTCTAGGTATAAAACATGTGTAAGTCTGTCAGGGTTCAGTCGGGTTGTATCCCACCGCACAAACCCCAGGACCAAATTATCCTATTTTTTGCATAAATGTGTTGTAGTTATTCTGTAAGGCATACTGAATAAACTTTCTGGAAAATTCAGGGTTGTCCACACTGCACCGTGCCACAGCGGCTACTTTCGAATCATTCAAAAAAATTTAAATGAAATGTTAGAGAGCCACCTTCATATGGCATCAATGTTTTCTGTGCCCTTTTCCTTTCTACTGATTTGGGTGTTGTTCTGGTCACTATTGTAATGGTGAGGACTTGTAGTGATGTGGGTGGTTTGTCTGTTTAGATGGCACAGGAAACCACCTGCACCACTCTGCAAACCCAGGGAAAGATGGATAGTGGCAGCAATGCCACACAATGGAAAACTGCCAAAATGGCAAGTTTCACACATGGGCAGGAGCACCAATCTGGCTGCTGTGAGCCACTGACAACGGCACACAGTCAGTGGTGTGAACAAGCCTTTCAACTCAAAAGAAATCGCAGTTTTCGATGGGAGCAGGATGTTCATAATCTGTATGACACTGCGCAAGCAACATACAGCATAGTATTCAAAACAAACACATCTCTATCAAGTTCAAATGCTTTTGAAATTAGGCATCTGTTTTTTGTAATAAATCTAGAAAACGCTAGGATTCAGCCTGGAAGATATTACAGTAGAAAATAGGAATCAAGGATGTTGTGCTAGAGAAAATAACAATTTTAGCTCCTTTTGCAAGGCCCTTATCACAAAACACTTGAGGAAGTAGTGCACTGTGCTATTGCTTCCACTTTTTCCTCTTTGCTCTTTAAACCAAATAATCTCTGTAATCCAGTCAGTGTTATGTTCTAGCTACCATTTTCTTTTGTGGCTTAGTCTAGCAGTTTTGTATCTGATTTAGTTAACTCTTTATGTAGTGTAAGGAAGCAGATGTGAACAGCTCCCCCCCCCCCATTCCAGCTAACTGAATAACTCATAGCACATTACAATTGTATGGAAGAAGTTGATTTATTTTTTATTTCAATAAGGTCTATTGAATGTAAACTTTTTAAAAATACTTTTACTAAATCCTTCGTAGTACACGTCTTACCTATCTACCTTTTTTAAGAATTAATAGTAACTGTTTAGTCTATGCATGCACACATTTGTAATAAATCAAAAGAAACAAAATGTCCTGACAGTCCTTTACAGATTTTTGTGTTTGTTTTATTTTACATTCTATAGTTTCCAATCTTACTGGATGATACAAGTTAGTATATAAAATGAAATCATGTTAACCAGTCATGTTTAATTTATAGTATCTTGGTAATAACATGGGCATCCCAAGCAAGAAAATAATCTGTGCATGATGTATATTGAAAGTTACAAGATGAAAATAAAACATGTGTAGTTAAAAGTTCCAAATGTAAATTATGCTTTCTCAACTCAGATATGCAGACTTGATATTTTCATTAACTCCATGGTCATTTATCTGTGAACTGTATTTTCTTAATCAACAGTTCTTAAATGCTGTGGCTGTTCTTTTCCTGTAGACATATCCATTTCCCAATATTTCTTTTTATTTTGTGATATTTAACCCAACTCTTGATAATCTTTAAAGCTGGAACCAGTCATCATACCACTGCTAAAATTTCTGTTCTATGCTGTGTACCTCCAGTCCATGCAGGGTTGTTGTCTTCTGCATTGTGCCTCTAGGAACCTGTTCATGTCTGGTACTGTGTTGCTTTTTTATTTGCTGCTCACCTTTGGTGTTGTAAGTATTGTTATTCTAACGGCACTTACCATTATGATTCCACTGAAGTCAGGGTTGAGTCTTTTGTTCTGAAAACTTAGGTGAAATTAGTGGTGTGTGAGTGTGTGTGTGTTTCTGTGTGTTTTTGTTTACTAGAAATAGACAGAAATAAGTGCACTTTAGGTGCCACTGACTGACAATAACAGAATAGACAGATAATGCAACCTACTGTTATTAAGGCTCTGTAGCTGGATGTGAAGCTGCCATTGCTCCACTGGCATGGTCAGATGTCTAGAGTCCGTCCCTGCTGCTGATACTGTTGCCATGAGCATCTATTTTTCTTTCACCTCTTACTGGGGGTCAGGAGCTAATCATCACTTCTGATGTTGCTGCTGCAGTATCTCCGTCTCTTTCTCTTAACCCAGTACTTGTAAACCCTCACCCAACCACATTCTTACCCCACCACGCACCCTTAAAAAAGGATTTTTCTGGTTCCATAGCTGGTGACCAGCACAGCCCTCCCTCCATCTCATCCGGTCACCATCTACAGAAAGAAACCATGATCCAGGTGAAAAAATGCACCCAAAAGCCCAAAGCCTGCATTCATTTAGACATTTTTTTTTGCCTCAGTGTTTTTGTACTCATAAATTTATAATTGTTCAATATTTTGCAACCAAATTATTACTGCTTCACAAGTCCCCCTCATGAGTACATAAGTGGACTGGCCACTGTGAGTGGGATGCAAATGGTGCCACTTATGGTATGTGGTTGTGAGGAAGGGTGATAACTTGCAGATTAGTAAATATTTGTGAAGAAAAAATAGAAAATGTTACAGTTCTAAGTAAAAGAATATCAATGTAATGTCTATGCACATGTGCAGTCCACATTCTGTCAGACTTACAAAAGTATTTTTCATACGGTTAAAAACAAAATACTAAGTCCAAAAAACTATGACCCATGCACGGACTCAGATCTTTGTTCACCTTAATTTTCTGTTACTCATAACATCAACATTTTTTCACTGAAATTTATTATTTGTGCAAGATATAACTCTCCCTCACAACACTTGTGGCAGCTTTTAATTCACACTAAAAGATAAGTTTTCATGCTTGCACAAGAAAGCACATTTCAAGTGGGATTTATAAATTGCATATATGTGTTCTTGAAAGAGGGTTGCAATGCACCAATTAATGAAATTGTGCTGAAAAATAAATTGAAAACCCCTTAGCTTGTGGTCCCCAGTTTGCATTTTTTAGACTTAGGCTTTGGGGTTCATTTAAAAAAAATGTGAACAAATGAGTCAGAGTACGGGAAGCAGCCAATTTATTTTGTGCTGGCAAATACATTGAACAACTGGCACTGCAACAGAGTGGTTTTTTTACACCTTTTACTTCCCCAACTGGGCTATATTAATGTGAGCAGATGTGCTGGACAAGCAGGGAAAGTCTAATTGTGAAATTTCCCCACAGAACAGGGGACCAGTCTGTGACAAGCCAACAGGTTCAAAAGTTAGCCCAGCCAGAGACCCAGAGATCTAGAAAGATTTCTCTGGGTTGTTTTTCAACCAATATGTTTGAACCTTGGCTTCTAAAAATACTTTGACAGCAGAAGCAATGTGCAGCCTCATCTAACATACAAAAGTCAATCCAAGAGGTAAGGTTTATTTGGGTACAGTCCCACCATACTCCACCCCGTCATTGTTGACTAACCTTTGATGGGGGCCTGGGCTGAGGGTGATTACTCCTATATACCAAGGTGCTTCCAACAAGAGAATGCACAGTAATGGGTTACTTGGTAGCAGAGTACAACCCTGTGAGAAGCTGTCCCTATCCACTGCCCTCTCCAAGTAGACCTCTTCAGCAATACCACACCAGCAGATAAACAGACATTGGTAATACAAGGTGAACAAGAACTAATACATCATCTTTCATGATGGAGTTGAACATGTGCTCTGTCCTTCTTCATGAGGCAGGGTCATAACAATGCTATGTTGAAAATTTGTGGTATTACTATTTGGTGCATGTGTATTACTGTTACCTTGTACTCCACTGTCACCCTGCGCCATGTGTTATGGCCCAGGTCATTCCTGAAAACGGTCCCTGGGATCAGTGCACTCACCCGGTTATCAAAGTCATAAATAAATAAATAAATAAAAATATTTTAAAACAATTTTATGAGCCTATGTTCCAGTTTTCTAATGCAGGCTCATACTTTTGGTAATTATCAATATTTATACACCACATTCTTCAACTACAGCCCTATTGGCTCTGGCCAGATTTTGTTCATTTAGACCTTGCTTTTTGGGCACGGTCTACAGCAACATCAAGACAGGCCACACACCTGGAATCACTAAGCAAGCCTTGGGAATCTGGTGTATAACTGGACAGTCCACGATGAATCTGAGCAATGGCACTGTACAGAAATGTCTGATGTTCTTCCATGCACAACAAAATATCAGCACAGAGTGCATTATAAGGCATAGTCACAAACTGTGATGACTATAAGATGCAACACGTAGGCATTTCTCAACTAAGCATTGAGTGTGCAAACACAACAGTGTTGCACTGACATCTCAAATAAGTTGATGAAACAGTATATGCAACCAGTGCAATTGGTGCAATTGTCAGCTGGCTGCAGGAGACATATGAACATACGAAATTTGCCAGCAGATAAAGGCCTAGAGGTCTATCAAGTCTGCTTGAATGTGCAGCTAGCACCCTTTATTCTGCAGCTGCCCTTCCCTTCCACCCTTCCCCTTCATTGACCCTCCCCCTTGTCCTGTCCCATCCTCGTTTGAAGCAGTCCACTGTTCTACTGCATACCACTTCAGCAGGTAACGCATTCCACCCAGCCACCACCCTCTCTGTAAAAAAGTGTCTCCTCATCTCCCTTCTGAACCTTTCTCGCTCCAGTCTCATATCATGGCCCCTGGTGGCCCTCCTCTCCCTTACTTTGAACAGCCCCACTGTACCCATCTTGTTTATGCCTTTCATGTATTTAAAGGTTTCAATCATGTCACCCCTGTCTCTCCTCTCCTCCAGTGAGTACATGTTCAACTCCTTCAACCTCCTCTCATATGATAAGTCCCCCAGCCCCTTGATCATCTTTGTCACTCTGTGCTGCACCCCCTCCAGTAACTTAATGTCCCTTTTCAGATACGGACACCAGTACTGCACGCAGTACTCCAGGTGTGGTCTAACTAATGACCTATACAGTGGCAGAATCACCTCCTCCCTCCTCGAGGTTATACCCCTTGCAGTACAACCCAGCATTTTGTTGGCCTTTGCAGCTGCCTTCCTACATTGTGCTGAGTTGTTCATTGACCATGTAATGAGCACACCCAGATCCTTCTCCTCCTCTGTCTGGGCTAGCTGCACTCCCCCTAGCTGGTAACTCCTCCTTGGGTTCTTCATCCCAAAATGCAGCACCTTGCACTTTTTGGCATTAAAGCCCAGTTGCCAGGTGTCTGACCAGGTTTCAAGATTTGCCAGATCATCCTGCAACCCCTGCCACCCCCTAGGTCATCCATCACCGTGCCTACCTTGGTATCATCAGCAAACAGACTGATCTTGCTCTTGATGTCCCATGATATGTCTGCAATGAATATCCCAAACAACACTGGTCCCAACACCGAGCCCCGTGGAACACCACTCGTCACTGCCTTTGGGTGTGAGAGCTCCCCACCTACCACCACGCTCTGTTGCCTTCCCTACAGCCAGTTTCCTACCCATCTCACCAGCTTTGCACCCGCCCCTGTGCCTACTAACTTCCTTCCCAGCCTTCCATGTGGCACTGAGTCGAATGCCTTACTGAAGTCCAGATACAGGATATCCACTGTATGGCCCCTGTCCAGTCGCCTAGTTACCCATGTGTTACACTGTGTACTGGCATTACCTCAAGCTGGGTGATGGGTGTTTACACACATTTAAAATCTCATGTGCGTGCGTGCATGCGTGAGAGACAGACAGAGTGTGTGTGTGTGTGTGTGTGTGTGTGTGTTTAGCCATTCAAAGATGGTGATGTTGTACCAGAAAATGCATTAATAGACAACATTGTATTTAACTGTCACCATCCATATTATGAAACAGCAAGCCTAGTTAGCAGTGGAACACATCTAGAAACATATCATCACGCACAGAAAAACAACTTAAGTGCTGAACATTTCAAGTTATCACATATTAGAACCTGTGATGTTCCTGTTGAACTTTCCTGTGCTGGCCCGGTGGTGCTGAGGGTTGAGGCACTGGACGCCACACCTCATGTCATGCTGGTGACCCATGTTTGGGAATGAGCATGAACCACCAGGGGTTGGCTGGAGAGGAGAAGGATTGAGCATCCGAGGGACTGCTCTCCTTCTCCAAGGAGGGGGGAAGACAGTGATCGGTTCTTGTCTGGCCCCTAGCAGTGGCTAGGGGACAGCACACCAACACTGAAGGGAAGGGAAGGAGTGGAGTTTGGGCAGACACTTGGAGGGAGATTGTGCAGATGCATGTATGCTCCCTCCATTGGCGTCATTACATGCCTCACTCCAGGGGGGACCGAAAATGGAAAAAGTGGCTCCGGTCAAGCAGTATGAGCTTCCAACCCCCATGGCCTGATCCAAATGGTGCCTCCTCATCTGGATCCTATCTCGGTGAGTCGAACTAGAGAGGGTAGCTCCTCACCATACTACCATGGGGGGAGTAATCCAAGGAGGAATCGAGGAGGTGTTCTGATGTTGGTTGTCAGGCTGGGGGGTCAGTCGGGATGTCCCAGCTAACTGGAGCCCTGGGGAGAAACTATGAGCAAAAAAAAAACTTTCCTGAGGCCTCACAGTGCTGAATAGGGTAGCCTACAATATACCTCGCTACTGACAATACAACAGTATATTGTGCTACCATGCACTGATGCCTTATGCCTTTTGTGTTTGAATCATGGCTTCACTAAACATATACTCGCATTAGATCCTATGTACGCATTACGTGTGCAGAAATGTGGGGAGACCTCCATGCCTAAAACAACCACACCTGCCTACAGAGACAGTTGTGATTGCACGGTACAAAGAAAGAGTCCACCCCAGCAGGTGTACACTGAGAAGAGACATATGTACTGCAGTAGTGAAGGATTGATTCAGTACTAACCAATCTACGTCCTCAGAGTCTTCCTGCTCTACTTCAATGATGGAGTGATTGCTGGAACTGTATCCTGAATGGTTTTCTGCATTATTACCTTCCAATAAAGACAGAGAGGTGTGTAGTGGTGTGGAGCAGTAAGTGTTACAATCCATGGGTTGTTTGCAGTGTTGTACGTTGTCATCACTCAGCAAGTCACATTGAATCCTAGTGGACACACTGCTTGACTTTGCCATGACCTCTGTGAAGTGAATGAGAAGAATAATTAAATAGATACTCTTTGTTGAAATATTAGTCAAAATTACATATTAATTGCCAGGAAATATAGTGGCAGATGGAATCATGTGACAGTGAAGCGCACATGATGCTACCACAAATGCTGGTTGCACTATAAAGCTCGGTGATCAATATTACGTGTGTACTTTATGGTGCCCTGGGTCATGACACATGAAAAAGCAAGAAGGCTAAACCAGAAACAGAGGAAAGAACTGCTAGGCAGGCAAAGTGGGGGAACAAGACATTCTTTTGGTAGATAGGGGAAAGGAAGAAGGTAAGGCAGGGGATGGTAAGGACTAAGGGTGGGATTGCAGGTGGAAGGTGATTTTGAGAAAGTCAAAGTGCTGAATGGATACTTCAGCTCGGTTTGCACGATGAAAGGGGAAGGAAGGGGACCAGTACTAAGTGAGGTAGTAAAGGGGGAAGGGGGGATCCTAGCCCAAGCAGTGTGGAAGAGGTAAGGTAGGAATTAGGTCAGTTGAGGGTGGACAAGGCACAGATGGCCTACACTGTTGGGTGCTCAGGGAATTATGGGGGGTACTGGTGGATCCACTGGTGGGGATATTTAACTTGTCCCTGGAGAGAGGGTGGGTACCGATGGACTGGAGGAAGGCAGACATGATGCCACTTCATAAAAGTGGCAGCAGGGAGGAGGTGAAGAATTATCACCCAGTCAGTCTTACATCGGTGGTGGGTAAAGTTATGGAGGCAATATTGAAACAAAGGGTGGTTAGCTGTTTGGAAGAGGGGGGCTGCAAAACATTTGGTAGTATAGCTTTACTCGGAGATTGTCATGTCAGATGAACCTGACTGAATTCTTCGATGAGGCGATGAGGGTGGTTGATCAGAGTGGGGCAAGGGTTATGGCATAACTGTACTTCAGGAAGGCCTTCAACATGGTGCCCCACAGAAGACTGGTTAATAAGTTGGAGAGTCTAGGGGTGGGGCAGAAAATTACAAGATGGGTGTATGGGTATAAGCCAAAGGGTGGTGGTCAATGGGGTGCACTCTGGGGAGACAGAGGTGTCAAATGGGGTCCCCAGGGGTTGGTGCTGGGACCCATTCTGTTTAACATCTATGTCCACAACATAGCAGAGGGTCTTCAGGGGAAGGTCTGCCTTTTTGCGGATGACACAAAACCCAGCAACAGAGTGGACACCCTGGGGAGGGGGGCGAAGGCAATGAAGAATGATGAAAAGATAGCCAATTCAGTTAAGAAGGGGGATAAAACCTTTTATAGGTACATCAGGGAGTGTAGAAAGACAAAGGGAGGGATAGTGAGGCTGAATAGAATGGACGGAGGGTGGGCAGAGAGAGACAGTGGAAAAACAAGGATATTGAACAAATATTTCTGCTCAGTATTCACAAAAGAGCAGGAGGGAGAGGTGACTAATCCAATTAACAGAAGCACTTTTGATAGAGGGGGTCGATCCCAGTCCTTTCACAGAAGAAAGGGTTCTGAAAGAACTCCTAAAACTGAAGGCAGACAAAGCAATGGGGCCTGATGGAATTCACCTCAGAATTCTAAAAGAATTAAGGGGAGAATGAGTGAAACCACTGACTACCCTTTTTAATAAATCATGGGAGGATGGACTGGAGGAAGGCAGATGTGATTCCCCGTCACAAAAGTGGGACCAAGACAGAGGCAGGAAACTATAGACCTGTCAGTTTGACCTCTGTGGTAGGGAAAGTGATGGAATCACTTCTGAAGGAAAGAATTGTTGAGTACCTAGTGGCCAGTAAGGCACAGGACCCAAGGTAGCATGAGTTCACAGCAGAAAGGTCATGTCAGATGAATCTAACTGATTTCTTTGACTGGGTAACCAAAGTAGTAGACCAGGAAGGGGCTGTGGACATGGCCTACCTAGACTTTAGCAAGACATCTGACACAGTCCCACACAAAAGATTAATAGTCAGATTAACCAGCCTGGGAGTGGGTCCCAGGGTGGTAGTCTGGGTAAAACACTGGCTGGACAACAGGACACAGAAAGGTAATTGTAAATGGAGTCCACTCTGAAGAAGAGGGGTTACTAGTGGGATACCACGGGGTTCAGTACTGGGTCCAGTCCTTTTTAATGTCTTTATAAGTGACATTGCAGAGGGACGGGAAGGAAAAGTATGCCTCTTTGCAGATGACACAAAGATCTGCAACAGGATTGATACACAAGGAGGTGTGGAAAGGATGAGAAGGGACTTGGCAAGGTTGGAGGAATGGTCAGAAGTATGGCAGCTTGGATTCAATGCAAAAAAGTGCAAAATAATGCACCTAGGAAACAAAAACCAAGGGGAAGATTACACAATGGGTGGGGAGGTAGTTACAACAACACAAATGGAAAGGGACCTAGGAGTAATAATATCAGATGACCTTAAGATTAGCAAGCAATGTGAGAAGACAGTAGGGAGGGCTGGGGGTATACTGGGAGGTATAGGGAGAGGCATCACCAGCAGAAAACAGGAAGTTGTTATCCCTCTGTACAGACAGTTGGTGAGATCCCATCGGGAGTACTGCATCCAGTTCTGGAGACCCCATCTCCGAAAGGACATAGACAGGACAGAGACAGTCCAGAGGAGGGCAACTAAAATGGTGCAGGGTCTGCAAAAGAAGCCATATGAGGAGATGCTAAAGGAGCTTAATATGTATACCCTTGAGGAAAGGAGGGAGAGGGGGGACATGATAGAAACTTTTAAGTACCTCAGTGGAATCAACAAAGTCTAAGAGGGTAGCATCTTTCAGAAAAAGAGACGTGCAAGAACAAGTGGACACAATTTAAAGATGGGAGCAGTTCAGGGGCAATGTGAGGAGGTATTTTTTCACAGAGAGAGTGGTAGATGCATGGAACAGCCTTTCTGAGGAGGTTGTGGGGTCTAAAACTGTGGGAGAATTAAAGAATACATGGGACAGACATAAGGCAATTATTGTGGGTGGGTAAGAAAAAATAGGCTGTTGGTTAACTAGGATCTGCACCTTATCCTTCCTGTAGGTAGGAAAATGGGCAGACTAGGTGGGCCAAGAGGTCCTTATCTGACTTCAAAGTCTGTGTTTCTATGTGTGGTTGCTGGAAGTGTGGTCGGAAACATGGCAGCTGAAGTTCAATGCCAGGAAGTGCACAGTGATGCACTTGAGGTGGAGGAATCCAAATACTGCATACACACTATGGGGGAGATAATGGCTGCAGTCAGGCAGGAGAAGGAACTAGGAGTTATAATCACTGATGACCTTAGGGTGGGATCAAAATGCAGCAAAGCAGTGGGCAAAGATAACAGTATGCTGTCATGTATAGGAAGAGGGATAACCAGAAGGAGGGAGGTGCTGATGCCATTCTACAGTTCCATGGTTAGGCCACAACTGGAGTATGGGGTACAGTTCTTGAGGCCACATCTACAAAAAGACATAGATGGCATGGAAAGGGTGCAGAGAAGGGCCATTAAAATGGTGCATGGGCTAAGTGATAAGACATATGAGGAGAGGTGGAAGGAGCTGTATTTGTATCCTCTAGAGACAAGAAGGGAGAGAAGGGACATGATCGAAACATTCAAGTATGTGAAGGGGATCAATAAAGTTGAGGAGGGCTTATTTTCAGGGAAGGTAGATACAAGAACTAGGGTGCATGGACTGAAGGTGGAGGAGGGAAGGTTTAGGGGAAAAGTTAGGAAGTATTACTTCATGAAGAGAGTGCTTGAATCACAAAATGGACTGGTGAGGGCCAGTACAGTGGAGGGTTTCAAGAAGGCCTGGGACAAACACAAGAGGCTGTCAAGCAGAGGAAGGGGTGAATGGCGGGGGGGACAAGTAGAGGGGAGGAATGGGCAGATTCAATGGGTCAGGAAGGTCCTTTTCTACCATCACATGTCTATGAATCTATAAATGGAACTAGCAGCAGGTACTGGTAACGATGCACATTAGTAATGCATCTTCTCAACACACAACACAATGCATTTACCAGTGTGTGGAAAGTTTAACAAAAATACAATCTCCTTTGATACTCTTGTGAACTGCTGTCTGGGTGGTTGCATTTGAAGCTTTCTTTGCCATGCCATGTGTCGAGTTAGAGTCATGGCATGGACTGCCAGTATTTGGAAGTGGTTGATGTGGCCAGTCTGGAGCAAGCAACCAAATTGTGTGGCTTTCTTGTGATGCCTTGACAACATCTGGAACTTCTTGTTCAGCTGTGCCGTGCAAGGCACAATGAACAGTAACAGCATTACAACTGTTGAACTTCTCACTTGGGAAGAAACATGAGTTATTGGTATGTAATGTTTAGTCACATTTATATTCTAACTGACCATGATGTCAACATCCGTGACGTGATGCGATGGCTCATCAGCTGGTCCCGGGTACCTGTACTGTGGCTGTAGTGTGAGCATCACAGGCATGGTCACACAGCAGCTGTCAAAAATAGGTGACAAGGTATCAGAAAGGACAGAATTGCCAGATCATTGTAAGCTTGCATGATGAACAATGCCAAACATTACATAGTGTTGAATAGAATGCATTTTGGCATTTTAGTGAAATACAAATGAAAAACATCTCAAAATCCACTAGTGAGTTTCACCAATCAGTGATTATAGATAGTTAATAGACAATAGTTGTATCAATAGTGATTATTGTGCACAGCAAGTGGTGGTGTCAAAGAGTGAGATTTACAATGACATGCATGCTGTCAGCTAGAACTGTACATAGTAACACAATAACATAGGACCACATAGTCACTGGATATTCCCAGCCTTCTCCAGCTGGAGCAGACACCATTTTCAATGTCTTTCTGTTTCCTTTACCACATATATGATACCATGATCGATGACATGGTTTGTAACATGGCAGTACCAGCTTACAACCAGAGCAGAGACAACCAGGATGCCATAAGTGGTGTGGGCTGCAGACACTCAGTGACTAATCCCACAAGAGCTGGGCAGTTCAGGACATAGTGCTAAGCACCATGTTCAGAATCACTGCAATTCAGCTTGGAAGTCAACTGGTATCCATCGCTCAACACATAGTGAGGTTTAGCGTAGTGACCGTGACGCAGTCCAGTAACATGAAGAGGAGAGAAATAAATTGTAGGTCAGTGGATTGGAAAGCAATGGGGATTGGGGTTAAAGAAGAAATGTTGGGGAGGGAGATGGGAGTGGGATTCGGGGAGCAGTGGGAGCACATGAAGGGGGCCATAGAGGAGGGGACAAAGCAATGCATCCTGACAGAAAAAGAGGCATGAGAGGGACGAAACCACTCAGGTTATAGTGAAAAGTTGAAGAAAAGGCAATGAGCCAAGCGACTGGCCACAGGAAGAAGAATGATAACCAAAGGGAGGCTGAAAACTATGTGTACCAATAGAATGCTAGAGAAGCATTAGATACCATAATGAGTGCAAAGGCGCAAAGTAATAAGCCATTTGCTTCTTTTAAGAAGACACGGAACAATACATTATATATACATTATATAGGTCTAGCAGGAAATGAAGGAAAGCCGAGGAGGGTGAATTGTAAGGATCAGAAGGTGATACGGGGGAGTATAAGGAGGAAGCTTGAGAAAGGGTGGAAATACAGTGATTATTACCTGAAGAGGATTAAGGCAAGGGACCACAATGAGAAAAGAGACACGAAGGTGGCATGAAGGAAAACACCCATACATTTCACAGTGTAGACAGTGCTGGCATTGCTCACAAGAGTGAAGCTGTGCAAAGCATTGGGAACAGGTGGCATGCACCGGAGTATAAAACGAGAGCTGCAAGGAGAGCTAGCGGTGCGACTGGCAGCCATATTCAGAGTCCAAAAACACAAGTGTGGTTACAGAATAGTCGAAGAGGGCACATGTAGCCCCTCTACACCAAAATTGTTAGCAGACTGTAAACTGGGTTCCAGACTGGGTAATGAACATGAAGTTGAGGGTGGTGGAGAAAGTGATCCAATCATGGGATGGAGAGATCACCTGTGGGGTACCTCAGTGATGAGACCTTGTGCCTCTCCTGTTTAATATCTTCATTAGTGACATTGCATAAGAACTGGAAAGAAAGAACTGCCTGTTTGTGGATGCCACCAAACTCGGGAACAAGAAGCATTCTTCACATGAGTAGAGAGAATGAGGTAAATGTGAAAATTGGAAGACTTCAAAGAATGGGAAACTACTGCACCAAGAATGCAATGACCCTAGGTAGAGGTACTGGATGGGGATGGAGTGGCTGACAATCACCAAGGAAGAAAGAGACCTGATGATCATGATCTCAGGTCACTTAAAAGTGTCCACACAGAGTAGCAATGCTGAAGGGAAGTGCAATGGCAAGCTGTGGGAAATAGGCAAAGGTAACAGTAGCAGAAGGTAGAATGTAGTGATGCGATTGTATAAAATGCTGGCAAGGCAGCACTGACAGTACTGAGTGCAATTCTGGCAGATGCAGCTGAGTAAGGACATAGACATGGCGGAGGCTGTCAATTTACTGGTGAACTGAGACAGTGCAGGAGTTGCAGCTGAAATCGAAGGACCACAATATGTACTCACTGGAGGAATAGAATGGATCTGGGTGAAATGAAATAAACATTCAAGTACCATAAAGCCATGCACCACATGCAAGGTGGAGAAATGAGCCAATACAGGACTACAAAAGTGTGGGAGCATGATATAAATTAGAATGGGGTCTGTTGTGTGGGAATGTGAGCAAGTTTTTCTTCACTGGCATGGTAGTGGACACATAGAATAATATTATACTGTAGTTTGTGGGAGCGAATTCAGTGGTGGGATTCAAACATTGCTGTCACTGGCGTAAGGGAACTTGACAGGTGGAGAGGAGTGGTGAAAGAACCTGAACAGGCATGGTCAGAGGCAACAAAGTAGTGTAGGGACTTACGGGCAGACTAGATGGGCCGAGCAGTCATTGGTTGCCCAAAATGTATATTACTATGTTTCTTTGTATCACAAGACTCCATAAGTGATTACTCTAAAAGTGTTAGCCCACGCCAACTCCTGTGACTGCCTGTTCAAATCATTGACCACATTTTTCGAGATAAAAAAATGATGCATTCTCACCGTATCCTACCACCATCTATGCCACAACATACAAACCCATACGACATGCACAAAGTACTCTGAATGAGGCCTCATATGCTTTTTTTATGCAGACATCAGCACCTCCTGTCTTCTGCTACTGATAACCCTTCATATGCAACACACCATGACACTGGCACAGGAATATCACACTAATGCCACATAAATCAATACTGGGTGCATTATTTGGCACTTGCGTGCACCAGTGCAGTGTATCATCTACAAATAGACAAAGCTGTCCACTCAGCACTCCAGGAACATAGCAGATGAAGATGTTATAAAGGACTGGTCACAGGAGTGATACTTGAGGTGCACACTGGACACCGTCCATGACTGCAATTCAAGCACATTTATTGCCACTCTTGGCTTCCTGTTGTTCAAACAGTTTTAAAAACAAATTAAAACTTTCCTCCATGCATTAGTCTTCTTTGTGCCATACCACTTCTCAGCCACAGTGAATATGCAGGTTTACAGTGTGGCAGTGCAATCCTAGTGCTCTGAGGCAGAGAGTGTTCCACGGACACGCAATCCACCATACACACGCAGCCCCTTTGAAGCACAATGCCCACCTGAGGACAATGGTCTTTGTAGGCACAATTGGCAGTACCAATGAGATGCATGTAGACCTACAAAATGCTACACTATAACACTGTATATGCTTGATATCAAATATCAACTTACCCTTGACACCATAAATGTTTCTGTAGCTCTGCTGCAGTGCTTAGCTTGACAAGGAGGTGTGGGACTCTCTTCACCCAAACGTTTATACAGGTTAGGAGATAGTAACTGTTTAGAGAGAATCCATGGACTTACTGTGGATACTGCCTCTGGTTAATTTCAAGATTTTGCAATATTTAAAATGAAATTGCATGGCGTTAGTAATGCAATCATTAGCAACATGATCAGAACATATTGTGGATGCAACAGCAGACTGCCAATCCCACTCACAGTCAAGAAGAACAAAGAACACCCACTTCTTACAAAGTGCCAATGACTTAACATGATTTGGAAATTCAAATAGTGAAATCTCGCTGGATGGGGTATTACTGCAGCCACTGACAGCACAGTAATTGACCACAATGAAAATCAAATGTGAGACAGTATGGTAATAGCAGTAAGGTAACAGACCAACAGAAAAACAACAGGGACACCAATTTAAAATGGTTCCACCACTTGATACCATTGGCACTGCTGCTGACATACCTGACAGTGGGAACAATGCTGACTGTCGGCATTGCTCCCATTGGGAGAAAGTCTTTTTCGGCAGGGGGCTTTGCTCCCCACCCCCATCTCTAAATATACAACTGCAAGTCGGAGTTGTATCGGGTTGGGGGAGGAGCACCAGGAGTCACGGTGCCATTGTACAGTGCACCACCACAGCCACCTGGTGAGATGTGGTGCTGTGGTGGTGTTCACTATTGAATTTTCACTGTGGTGACGGTACACCATTTAAAACAGCAGTAGGTACTGGAACGCAAAAAAAAAAAAAGAGCAGTATATAACATAGGTGTAAGTCAAATTTTACTTATTAAAATTACAGTGGAGCACCACCAAAAGAATAATTATATATAGGCACCCACTAATAACCAAGGAATGTCATAGATGGGAACTCTGATAATTGCAGTTAAATGATGAATTTCTTAAGTGGACATCAGGATGTATGGAGCATGCAACATACAATACTTTAATCAAGGTGAACCACCAAATAAATTTAATTGAAATTTAATAATTGTGGTTTGTGCAGATTAAGCCTTCCTTGCAATTAACCAAAGAGGATCAAAAATCAGAGCAACAAGAAAAATTACATGGGCAGGGAGCAACAGCAGTTGTAAGACGAGCAGTGTCAGACCATATTCCTGCAGTCAGTTCACTGTAGTGCACTGTTCAGTTTGTGGTCCTTATCAGACTTTTCTGTATTATTATGAAAAGCACCCCATAAAATGAACACCAGATGCTTGACTACACTGCAGTATGCCCCCATAAACAAGCACTAAGGGATCGAGGTAACCGGGCTTTGAGCCCTGAGTCACAATAAGCAACAATAGTCTCTAAATACTGATTGTGAGTAGCACGCTCAAAAGACTATTTCAGCATTTCAGCACAAAGTTCAGTTACAGTATCTATGTGCTGAAATAGCAGCAGAAATATAAATTATGGGACAATCCAGTAACAGCTTCCACTCTGCAGTATGTCCAGATGAACAGCGATCGTGCCAGCAGAAGGGGATGGATGGAATTAAGCTGTAAGCATTGAGTCACACAATATAAAAGAAGCCAGCATACCTCTCAACTGTCCCTGATTTTCAGGGATGTCCGTGATTTGGCCTCAGCGTTTTCCTCTGTCCCCCATAAAATTTGTGTTTTTGTGATAGAACAGTAAGGGGTTAAAAGCACAAAATAATGTCAAACATTAAAGTTGCAGACTTGTTCTTCTGCAGAAAATGCATCTTGTCACAAATCCCTTTATTCTATCTGCTTTTTAAATGAATAGTACAGTGTTTGAGATGTTTTTGAGATTTGAAGTCTTTGTCCCTGATTTTTTTAAGTCTTGTCCCTGATTTATGAGGCAACAGGTTGAGAGGTATGGAACCCACTAATTATTTAACTCCCGGTCGTGAGTCTCCAGCTCAAGATGCTATTTCAACACAAGTTTCTGTTACGTGTGCTAAAATAGTTGTGACAATACCCCAAAATATTAGTCTCTATGTAGTCCTGTAACGTGCTCCTCTCTGCGGTGCTCAACAAAGCCAAATGAGAGAGGATTGCAACTCCACGAGGCGCTGTAGGATCACCTTCCATGGGATGGCGTCACCAGCACGTGGGTGAGCAATGTGCATGCACAAATTCAGAACACAGGAAATAACCTCTGGAGACTACAGAAGTAGGTTTTTTTTATAAATAATTTGGCTGGTGCAGTTCAGAAAGTTCACTGAGATTACAGATTGGTCACTGCACATATCGGGAGACAACTGAGGCGTGAAAGGCTGCAAACACAAAAACTTGGTAAGTCATTTTAAGCAGTGGTGCAAGTGGTAGACAAGAAGTACAGGAACTCAGGCACTGGCAAATATGAAATGCAGAATGAAGATCCTCAATCTGAAGGATAGCTGTGTCAAGAGACATAAATCTGTTTCGACACTGGTAGATTCAGTTAGAGATATTGAAATATTTCTAGGAAAATGGCATTGTTGTACAAGTCAAATGTTATGGAAACCTTGATTTAAGGTCAAAGGCCCAGAAACTGTCATTAAGTTGCTGGTTTAAGAATGGGAAGTGGGAAGAAGTACAGGAACTCCATTCCTGCTACAAAAAAGGTACAAAAAATTAGTTCCTGAGTGTCCCTGTTCACTTTCATCACTGATTTTAAGTCTTTGTTAACTGGCTAAGTGCACTGATCCGAGGGACTGTTTTCAGACATGACCCAAAATAAATGCAGCCATATGTCAACCTATGTTCCCCCTAAGGTGTGCACACGTGCGCCCGCACAGCAGTCAGAAATAACCCGCACACAGCTTCAGTAGTAGTGCACAAAGCAGCTGACAGGGATCCTCATGTTCATGAAGTAGTGACTACAATCATCACTCAGATTTAAGACTCATACAGCAGGATATGAAAGTGAATGGGAAAGAAACATTGTATGCCCACCCCGAGGCCACAACCCATTAACTTTATCAAGCCAGCAGTCTCGCACTTGCTCCACTTATTGAACAATGGAACCGATCAGCAAAATTCCAGCCAATCGGCTTTGCAGTTGCGACAATGTTTTCGGCTTGACAGCTCTTTTCAGTAAGACAGTACTTGATAATGAACAGTATTCCCCTGCTGGTCACAGAAATGGCATGTTTTATTCGTTTGGTAGACTCCCCCCAACAAAGCAATGCGAGAGATTCTCTGACATAGGGTATAATTATATTATTTCAGTTTTAAAGTTGCACAACTTCAGTGCAATCTGCCTCCTCCCCAAGCAGCATCTTACATACAAGATGTGTTTATAATGGATTTAAAGCCTCACCCTTGAAAGCGTGTTCATTTTTTCCAGTAGAAGAAAATGGGAAAACTATAGTTTTTGTTTACAATAAAAACATCAAAGCAACCTACTGTCTGTTTGTGTCATTTTTTTATGCATTTGTTGGGGGCCGGGATGGGTATAACCTTCTCAATTAGCAGGCTGCGACACTGACTGTACATATGTCTAGAGAGATGAGATTGCACTTCTCTTTAAAACAGGGTCTCACATTATACACACATTTGAGATTCAATGAATTAGTGCTTGTAAAAGGTTGCCCATATTGGCTACATGGGGACAATAATTCTAAAATGTACAACAAGAAATAGCAGTGCAAAAAATGTCCTTTTCATTTAATTTCATAAATTCAGACTGCACTTAGTATAGATCCGGAATGGAAGAGAAATACAGTATCCTAAATGCATCTCCTTTCTCATATCACACTGACTCACTCACTGCATTGCAAAAATACATGTTAAAATCCCCACTGAGCTTGACAATACCCAGCATAGTCATTGTAAACCATACCTAGGTTAAATAACATCACATACAATTATGCATGCATCTATCAAAGATCCCATTGCTAAGTACTGTTTTAAGAAGATGTCCAACCCGGAATACCACATTGCCATAACAGTGTTAAATGATGTACTTTTGGAGTTGGCAGAGTTGTCCAAGATGTTTCAGAAAGTGGTCTAACAGTTGAAGCTGTACAGATTGCTAGGGCAAAAATAAAAAGATCAGAAGCCAGTACCTGGGTGAAACTGACTACTGAAGCCAACTAGTAAAACTGCTTTTGGCTAATTGCACAGCTGGAGTAAGCAAAGCAGCAATTTTGCAATTCATTGGCCTGTTATGTGACCACCTGGACAGCTGATTTCCTGCAGGTGAACTTTCTGACTGATCTACCTTTGACTTTGCAGCAATGCCACATTGCAGCTTTGAGTTTGGCTTATCAAATATTGGGAGACGGTATAGCAAATATCAGGACTATTTACTTTCATCAGTGGACCAGGCAGAAATTGTTAGCCAGTACAATGACTTCGGATTTATAGTTGCTGAAAAAATAAAGGGAGGATCATTAAAATCCTTTACCGACATGATCCACTTTGCTTTGACTAGTGTGCAGTACAGCATGGTGGCTAAACTTATTAATGTGCAGTATGTGCTACATTCCAAGCTAAACATAAAGCTATCATGCATAGAGGTTCCTACACAGTCTTATCCTTCCCCAGAAGAGAGTCTCCATAGGGAGGTGCAGAGTGAGAAGAATATGACAGCACAGAGAAAAATCTTGGGTGTGATAGAGGATTATCTACTGAAGTAGAGAGAAGTATGGCTAAGTAGGACCATAACTATCGTTGGGTGGAAGGTTTCACTAAAGGATTCTCATAGGAAAGTTAGGGAAGATCTGTTGCTGCTCTTGGAAAGAGCATTAGGATTTTATATCTCCAGAAACATGGTGGAGTTCATAAAGTTGTGTGGAGATCCTGAGTCCACAACACAAATTGATATTACATTTAAAAATCCTCATACAGCTAGCAGCTTGCTGTCTCTGGCCAGCAAGCTGGATTGCTTGGGAATACATTCAGTTAACACATAACGCTTGGGTGAAGTCTTTTCTTGGTTTAAACAGACTAAGGATAGTCCAAAATCAATCTTAGAGGCAGAGAACCCTCTGACTTTGGAAACCTAACTGACCCTAATACCTACTCACCGCTGACAGTTATTGATTAAGCCTGACAAATGCAGCCTGTAGATAATATCAAACAAATGAACTCTGAATGCCAGCTGGATTTGGATAGGGGAGCTGGGAATCGAAATGTGGATGACCTTTCTATACTTTCATGGAATACTGAAGGCATCCATCTTAAAATAATTGACCATGAAGTAGTGAGATTTCTGGATAATTTTGATATTATTGGAATGCAAGAAACATGGTGCCCAGAAAATGTAACTCCCAAACTGGCTGGATATTCTGCCTTTACTCTGCCAGCAACTAAAGATAAAAAGTTTGGAAGGTTTAAAGGGGGTTATTTCCTTTTTTATCAAAACTTTGCTAAATTTTCAGGCTCTAATGATTAGCAAGGGACAAGAGAAGATTATTCTCTGCAATATATACTTTCCCCTTGCAATAAAGCTACTGATCCCACTGACCTTTTCATACAGGATCTGAAAATGGCACTTGACGAATTGCCAGATAAGAGCATACCTTGTCCTATAATTATTTTAGGAGACTTTAATGCCAGAATTCCTTTTCATTTTTTGGAGGATGTATATTGAGATATGATCCATAAAATATATATAATTAATCCAAATCTCTCATATACTAGGACTGCTCAGGATCTAAAATCTAACCTCAGAGGTAGGAATTGTGAAGGAGCTTGGCCAGTAGAAATTTCTGTATTTTAAAAGGGAGAACTCAGGGAAATCTAGTTAGATCCTTAACGTATAGAGGACCTACTGGCTCTTCAACCCTTGATCAGGTTTTGGCCAATTTGGAAGCAGTAATGCTGATCCAAAAGTTAGAGGTCATGGATAGACTGGAATTAGCACACTGCGCTATTGTAATTAACATCAAATGCCCTTTTAGAACTTCAAGGAGTGAGGTACAACAGGAGGACAGTCTGGAAGTCATAAAGAAGAGAAGGATTGGATGGGAGCAGATTCATCAAGCTAGTTTCGAAGAAATTCTTAGTACAGGAGTCTTAGGTGATATTCACGAGTTGGTCCTGGAAAAAAGTAAGGCCTTTAATATTTTGAAGAATTGGGACACTATTCATTCTTTACTTGAACCTAGATGTAAAACAACGTGTCATCCTAGGTCCCTTTATAAAAAAAGTCTTAGTTTAATTCGGTATTCCTACAGGCAAAGAAAGAGTTTGGAGGAAAACTAAGACAGCATAAGAAGAAAAGAAATAAGTCTGCAGCAGATTTGAAATTGCTAAAGAGTGAAAGAGAAAAATATAGGAAATTTCTTGAATGGGAGAGACATAAACATACTCGGGGACTTTGGGGAAAAACTGAGGCAGGCTGTTTTGGTTAGGGGTGAAAGGCGATTTTGGAATATTGTTGCCCAGGGATATAATAGATATGCCAATAGGATTGAAACCTATATTACACCTGAAGTTTGGGCATCTCATTTCTCCAAGCTCTATTATTCTCATGAAGAGCAGGAGACACCTGATGCTTTCAAAATACAGGAGGATGACATTTTTCCAAGACCTGTCTTGATCACAGAGGATGAAATCCAGATGGCACTGATTGGCCTTAAGGCAAATAAAGCACCAGGTCTCCAAGGTGATCTCTATAAGGTTTTACAAACTGATGGATTCCTTTTCTTCTTTTGCTGTTTAATGGCCTGGTTTGGGGTACTCTTACCCTGCCAGTTGGGCAGGTAGTGTTATCTTCCCAATTTTTAAAAAAGAGGATCCGAATGACCCAAGGATGTATAGGCCTATTAGTTTGATAGATGTTTCACAGAAGATTTTCTCTAGAATAAATTTGGGCAGATTGCTGTCATGTGTCAAGGACAAATCAGAATTGAATGAGGCACATAATGGTTTCTGGAAGGACTGTTCTACAGTACAACATTATTAGGTACTTCACCATCTGATCTGGAAGTATACTAAAGTGAGAAAAAAACAGATTATATTGCTGTTTTGTGGACTTCTCCTTGGCCTTGCCAGGACTAGTAGAAAAATCCTTTGGGCTACATTAAGGGATCTGAAGTTGGAGGCCTCACTTCTTGATGTTATTAATAGAGTCTATGAAAATATGTGGGCAAGAGTCCAGTATAATCAATATGGTCATCTAACTGATAGATTTGAGACAAATGTGGGGGCAGACAAGTGTACTGTATTTGCTTCCCCCATTCAATATCTAATTAATACAGTCTTGGATCAGCTAGGTAACCAGATTTTCATACTCCAAAAATTAATGATCAAAGGAGTGAATGTTTAGCATATGCAATTTAGTCTTGCTCTCTACTTCAGTCCTAGGTCTTAATAGAAAATTGTCTCACTTTGAATCTCTCTGTTTTCAAAGGAAACTAAAAGTTAATCTCGGCAAGACCAACATTGTAGTTTTTGGCTCTCAGACAATGAATATGGTAGGCTTTAGGCTAAACGGTAACCATATAGACACTGTTAAGTGTTATGACTATTTAGGTGCCCATTTTGCCTATAGCCCATCTTGGACCAAACATTTGGAGGCTATTCAATTTAAAATGGGATCTTCTGTAAATGCCCTAAAAATATTTAATGGCAAGATGGGGAAGTCATTGGTGAGTGTGGTATTAAGAGTTGTTAATGCCAAAATAAGAATGAGCATGTTATATGCCTCTGAAATCTGGGATTATACTAAGGTTAGTGAATTAGAAAAAATTTTGAATAAACTCTATAGAGACATCTTAATATTTTTAAATGGAACTCCAAGCTGTATTCTTGCCTTGGAGGTAGGACAATGTTCCTTGACTTCTCTCATCTGTGAACGACAGATTTTCTTTCTGTTTAAACTTTTTCTTTTGCCCCAACAAAGATATCCCAGAATGTGTGTAGTGGAAGCCATCAAATTGGCCAGCATGGGATATGTACATCTCTTTATTCAATTTATTAAGGAAATAATAATGCTGGCCAGATTGGGCCACCTCTTATATAAAATTTATATGAGACCATTTGAGGAGATTAGGCAGGATGTCAAATTGAGGATTATTGCCATAAGACAGCAATTATTTCAACTCTCCAAGCTTAAGCTATATGGATTTTATAAAAAAGTAAAGATTTCAGGGAGATATGAGCCATATCTCTTTTTTAGCCTGCCTAAACAAAGAAGAATCTATACAAGATTCAGAAATGAAAACTATAATGCTCAATGCATTCATTTCAGACAAAAAAGAGGGGTTACTTTCTCCATATTGTAAATGTAGAGTGGGGACTATAAATGACCTCAAACATGTGGTACTCGAGTCCTAGGTATGAATCAACTAGGAAAAAACTGCTGGGTGGATTGTTAGGGGGCTCTCAGCTTCCCCCTGGAGGATCATTTGGAATAATTGTTTACTATGAAAGAAAAGAACATGGTAGAGATCTTTGCAAGATTTTTAATCTCAACTCATTTGTAAAGTTTATTAGGGGAACCTAAAGTCCTTTGGAGGTTTTTTATGTGAAAATGTACTCTGTTAAATTGAATTGCACTGTAAAGATATTTAAGTTCCTTGTTGATTTATTGTCTATTTATATTTATTACGTATTTTGTCCTGATTTTAGTATATTGTAACTGCTTTATGCTGAACAATAAATTGTACTACTACTACTACATTCCAAGCTTCTAGTGCTGACTGTGAAAGAGGCGTCAGCCTCATGAACTGCATTAAGAGCAATCAAAGAAACTGCTTGGAAGAAAGACATTTAGATATGCTGATGCAAACAAAATTGCTCAACATCTGGTGGAAAAATAGATCTTAATAAAATATAAGTCCACTGGATGAATGGGAAAGATAGGAGAGAAAAACAGTAAATGTTGATTTCTTAGCAATGTATCATCAGCAGCACCCCTTTTAGATGCATGCAAGACTCTAAAATGTAAATAATTTACACATGCTTCCAGTTCATACTGTTATGGCACACAATACACATCCACGCTTCAGACTGTGTCAGAATGTATATTTATACTTTGCATGGAGTATTTGACTGTTTGGTTATGTTTTCTACTGTTTACTGACAATAAAATATATCACTTGTTTGGGCCACCCAATTTTCGCACATGAATCATTTTTTTTGCACAAAGTGCTGCACACACATATCAGTCGCCCACACACAGAGACTAAAACTTAGAGGGAACATTGATGTCAACAGTGTGACAGAACCATATCTCAATTTCCTTGCAAAACCAGTAGTTCCATTGTCATGAAAAGATTTATTTATGCATCACACAATGTGAATAATTTTTATGTACCAACACTGGTAATATTATAAAGGGAAAAAGTTAAATAACATTTTAACATAAACACTCTGTCTAGATCCATGGAACCTAGTGGCAGGGCCATTCCCAATGCCAATGGTCCACAGACCCATGTTGCACATTAGGTAGTTTCTGAGATTCAGCTGTGCATACAGAAACCATCAGCAGCAATTAGCAGCAATCAGGGTATGTGCCAGTCAAACCCATTAAATAATCAAAAGAACACACAATATCTATATCATTCTTATATTTCCCAATATGCATCTGTAACTTCATACATAAAGGATGAGTATTAGTACAGTAAGTATAAACTAGAGCTAGTGATTGTGGCTTGTAAAAAGGAGAGAAGGGGAGGAAAAAAAGTGTTAAGGGAGACTTATTGCATAACCCCTTGTATCCGGTTCGAGTATTCCACTTGCTCAGAGCATTATATGTTTACAGTATCATATGTCTGCGCAAGTATACCTACTAGTGGGGGAATGTCTCCTATAATTTAGAAATAGCCATGCAAGCAATTCAACCTTTTCCATGTTCAGTCAGTGATGGCAAGTAAATCAGTCCTATTGCCTAATCCTATAAATGAATGACCGTGCAAGTAAATCACCCACTTGTGCAAGGAGAGTGTAAACAGCAAGTAAATCACCCACTTGTGCAAGGAGAGTGTAAACAGCAAGTAAATCACCCACTTGTGCAAGGAGTGTGTAAACAGCAAGTAAATCAGGTCCTTCATCTGAACCATTTTGGAATGGCCATGCAAGCCAATCACCTTTCCCGCACCTTTTTTATATGTAACAGAAGAGTATAGAGGTAGACACCAGTGGATTCATGGTGGAAAGAGTCCTAGAGGAACTCTGGAAAATAATAACGGATAAGGCAATGGGGCCAAATGGGATCCACCCCAGAATACTAAAGGAACTCAGGGAAGTGCAGGCAGAACCACTGGCTGCCCTTTTCAATGTATCACCAGAGATAGGAGCGGTACCTGAGGACTGGAAGAGGGCAGATGTGATCCCTCTCCACAAAAGAGGAAGCAGAGAGCAGGCGGGCAATTACAGACCAGTAAGCCTACATCAGTATTGGGGAAACTAAAGGAGTTCTTACTTAAGGAGTGGTTTGTGAATTCTGGAGGATAGCGGGGCACATGATCCAAAGTTGCATAGATTCTCAATGGAAAGGCCCTGTCAGATGAATCTTACAGATTTCTTTGATTGAGTAACCAGTGTGGCAGATCAGGGAGGGGTGGTGGATGTGGCCTACCTGGATTTCAGCAAAGCCTTTGACATTGTCCTGCACAGGAGATTGCTAAATAGACGGGGGACCTGGGAATGGGTCCTATGGCGGTAACGTGGGTTGGGAACTGGCTATAGGACAGGGCTCAGAGGGTGGTGATAAATGACATGAAATCTGAGGAGAGGGAGATGACCAGCGGGGTGCCACAGGGGTCAGTGCTGGGGCCAGTCCTATTCAATGTCTTCATTAGCGACATTGCAGAGCATCTGGAGGGAAAGGTGTGCCTCTTCGCAGATGACACCAATATTTGCAACAGAGTGGACATTCCAGAGGGGGTGGAAAAATGCAAAAGGACCTAAGCCTATCAGAAGAGTGGTCGGGTGTCTGGCAGTTGAATTTCAATGCTAAAAAGTGCAAGATCATGCACCTGGGTCACAGGAATCCAAGGGAGGAGTACAGGACGGGTGGGGAAATATGGGCCACCACAAGTCAGGAGAGAGCCTTGGGAGTTATCATATCTGATGGCCTGAAGGTGACCAAGCAGTGTGAAAAGGTGATGGGGAGAGCAAACAGAATGTTGGGGTGTATAGGGAGGGACATAACAAGCAGCAGGAAAGAGGGGTGATACCACTGTACACATCACTGGTGAGGCCTCAGCTGGAATACTGTGTACAGTTCTGGAGACCACATCTCCAGAAGGACTTGACAAAATAGATGCAGTCCAGAGAAGGGCAACAAAGATGGTACATGGACTGCACAAGAAGCCCTACAAGGAAAGACATAAGGCCCCTAATATCTATTCACTGAAGGAAAGAAGGGAGAGGGGAAATATGATAGAGACTTTTAAGTTCCTTAGAGGAATAAACGGGACAGATGGAAAGAATATTTCAGAGAAAACTTTGTACAAGTACAAGGGGGCATAATATGAAGCTGAAGGGTGGAAGACTCAGGGGTAATGTTATGAAGTACTTTTTCACTGAAAGGGTGCTGGAGCTGTGAAACTGCCTTCCAGCAGAAGTGGTGGGTGTGAAAACAATACAGGGGTTCAAGAGTGCATGGGACAGACATAAGGGTATTCTGAAGATGTGCAGAGCAGGAGAGCCACAGATCAAATAGGATTTGGGGCTGCAGCAGTGAGTAGGGAAATGGGCAGACTAGGTGGTCCATATGGTCCTTATCTGCCAACAGATTCTATGTTTCTGTGTATTCAGCAATGGAAAGCAAATCAGGACCACTGCCAAATTCAATGACCTCATAGTGTTCATAGACCAGTATGTACTCTCCGATATCAAACTGCACCTTGGAAAGGTCATCGGCATCCTTGTAATACTTTGTAATTATTAAGTAGTGGGGTATAGCCAGCAACATGATATAGCACCCCCCATCAGAAAAGAAGGCAAAGGAAGTGAAAGAGGAAAGTAGGAAAGGTACATAGGAATAGCTTGAGATAGTAAGCCGAACGTAATTACAGAAGAGCACTAGATTATGGTAAGATAAAAATTAGCAATAAAATATATGAAGTAGTAATTATTCTGGGAGCAGAAAAAGAATTAATTTAGAGATATTGAGGCAGTAGGGCATTGCTGTCACCACAACCCTGTATCTGGCTGCAACATCTACCTTAGTAGCATAGATTACACCAAAAAACATGACTTTATAAATGTAAGAATGCTGCAAAATAGAGCTGCAAAGATAATCAGGTAATAGACTACATGTATCTAGCGGCATTGCAACATAACTAATTTAGCAACATACATTTAAGGCCCCACATATTCAAAAGAGATGCGCAATCCAAAAAGGAGATGAGTCACGCAGCCTGGGAAATATGCCAAAACGCGATATTCAAATGGTATATACGTGCCGCACAAAACCAAATGGCGATTGCACAGAAATAATTTATGCGGTGCAGGTAAAGGGGACGGGTACATGAATGTTCCACGCATCTGAATATTTAGCCAAAATGAGCAGTGCTTGTGCTGTGCATCCCAAAAATGCTCTGTGCAAAGATAGGTACTGTATATAAGAAGGCCACCTAAATTTCCAGGCCACCCAGAAGACATCTGCAGTACTACAACAATGGATGGGTCAGCCTTCCACATGACAGCTGTCATGGCTGATGTGAGGAGATGGGCACAACAGCAATGTTGTCGCAGAAGGGCCCGCAGGTGATATGCCCACCAGAGATGGTACCGGGACAGTGTCACATTTGAAGAGCTAAGTGACATGAACATGGTACCATCTCAACAGGGCAGTTCTGAGACAGCTCTGTGAGCTGCTCCAAGAGAATCTGCAGGCATCCACACACAGAAGTCACACCATGACAGTGGAGACAAATGCAACAGCAGCACTGTGCCTGCCCACCATGGGCACCTTCCAGATATCAGTGGGCGACACCACTGGTATTAACCAGTCTGCCATGTCCTGACTCCTCAGTCAGTTCCTCACCACTCTGCTGCCCCATGCTACGGATTTCAAACGATTCTCTAGCACAGCAGTGAAGCATACAGAAACAATGCAGCACTTCCACAGGGTTGCACCAATGCCAGGCATACTAGGGGCCAAAAACTGCACCCACGTGGCAATCAGAGCACCACCTGGTGGAGATAAGGACATATACATCAACATGAGGAGGTACCACTCCCTGAACTGCCAGGTGGTGTGTAATGCCACGGGGTGCATCACCAATGTCTGTGCCTGCTAGTATTAGTAGTGCACACAATGCTTTTATCTGGCATCAGTCAGCCCTGTGCCTCTGGTTTGAGTCCAGGGGCATACTCAGTGGACATCTAGTGGGTGATTGGTATCTACCCCCTTGAAAATGGTGCCCAATTGTCAGCAGAAAGTAGTGCAGGTGGCAGTGCAGAGGGTGGGCCAACATGAAAGCGCCATCGCAACTTTCAACAACCAAGTGGCATACTGGAGTGGGTGAGGGTGCCAGACAGGGGCCCAAACACGACAGACAGTGGATAGATGTTGGGACAGACTGCAACAGACACAGGCACCGACAACAGAGGTGCAGCCAGCCAGTGTCCAATCATGACACTGTGTGAGGGATAGTGGTAAACACTGGGAACTGATGGTGCCATGTGGTAGCAACAAGCCACACTGTAGCTGTGCACCACAGAGCAGATGCCATACATGCTGTGGTGGCAGTTACATTGGCCACAGAATAGCTGGAAGTGTGCCATGGAGGCATGTGAGGCACATGCGGGGGGGGGGACATTGACAGGTGTACTGTATGGGCAGGCCCAACCAGTGGACATGGGACTAGGGGAAGAGGAGGAACCTTCCATAGATGTGTAATCATAGGTATCATAGGTGATTTCAGAGCAAAGAAGACTTACGTCCATTGTGCTCGCTTGTTAATTCTAATTTTGAAACCCCCCTATTTTATTTGCTTTGCAATACTTATCCAGTTTCTTCTTGAACTCAATTGTCGTCTTACTTGTGACTACCTCCTCAGGTAGATTATTCCATACTGGAATAACTCTGACACTAAACCAGTGCCTTCTTTTCATGGTCTTAAAATTATGCCCCTTAAGTTGCCATGAATGTGACCTAGTGTCATATCGCTGTTCCCTCAGGGTAAGTCCCAATTTGACCCTTAGCTTTGCATCTTAAAGTGCATTATACACCAAACATATATCCCCTCTCAGGCGCCTATACTCCAACGTGAACATCCCCAAGTCCTCCAATCGATCCCCATAGTCCTGGTCCCTAACATCCACTACTAAGCTGGTAGCCCTCCTCTGAACCCTCTCCAATCTTTCTATGTCCAACCTGTAACCGGGTGACCAGAACTGTGCACAATACTCCAGTTGCGGCCTCACCAGTACACCGAAAAGAGGCACAATCACTTCCCTCTTCCTACTCTTAATATGTTTCTTGATATTTATAAGAGTACTACTAGCAGATTTTATAACCTGACTGCAATACTAGTGGAACTTGAAATCACTTGTCACTTTAACCCCCAAATCTCTTTCCTCCACTACTTTGCCCAATTTCTGTCCATTTAAGAAGTAGTCAGCCTGATTATTTTTATTCCCAAAGTGCATCACCACGCATTTGTCAGTGTTAAAGGATAACTTCTTATCCCTTGCCCAACTTTCCAGTTTGAGTAAGGCTTTTTGCAACTTTGTCACATCCTCACCATTTCTGATAATAATGCCAATTCTAGTGTTGCCTGCAAATTTGGTTTCACAGACATCCTCTCCTCCAGATAATGAGTGTATATAGATATTAAACAAGCAGGGCCCCAGAACAGATGCCTGGGGAACTCTACTCTCCACTCCCAACCAATCAGAGTAAACTCCCTTTAAACAGACCCTCTGCTTTCTCTCACTCAGCCATGCCTTAACCCAAGTTGTAATATACCCCAGTATTTTATGTTCAATCAGAGCATCAATCAATTCACCATGTGGGACCTTGTCAAATGCCTTCGAGAAATCCAAGAACACCACATCCGCAGAGACACCATCGTCCAATGCTCTGCTCAAATGCTCATAAAACTCCAAGAGATTAGTTTGGCATGATAACCCCTTTTTAAACCCACGCTGAGCGTCATCCCAATCCCCTACTGAATCCTGAAACTCCACCATTTGATCCTTTACAATAGATTCCAACATTTTCCCCAGGACAGTAGTCAAGCTGACAGGCCTATAGTTGCCCACCTCCTGTCTAGATCCCTTTTTATAAATAGGGATCACATTTGCCTTTTGCCAAACCTCAGTCACCTCCCCGTTATCCAAAGATTTCTGAAACAATGATGTTATAGGTCCTACCAATTCTTCTGCCAATTCCCTTAGGACCCTAGGATGGATTCCATCTGGTCCTTGAGATTTATTCGGGTCCAGGTGCTTTAGTCTATCCTCAATATCGTTTTTGTTTAAAATAATTTTATAATCTATTTTAGTCAGATGATCGCTAATATTTTTAGACTTATTATTAAATACTGAAGAGAAATAAGTGTTGAAAAGCCCTGCCATAATTTGGCAATCCTCAACTAATATACCATCCTAATCCTTAATGGGCCTCACTGAAGTTTGACATCCCTTTTTGTTATTGATATATGTGTAAAAGGATTTATGGTTATCTTTCACTTTTGTAACCAGGTTTAGTTCATGTTTTTGAGTTGCCTGTTTCATGGCACTTTTAGTTTCTTTTAATAATTTTTTATACAAGGCCCAATTTTTTGCACACTCACTTTTCCAGGCTTTTATATAAGCTCTTTTTTTCTTTTTGATCAATTTGCTAATTTTGGGAGATAACCACAGGGGAATTTTTCCTAAAGCATTGTTCTTCTTTCTTAATGGGACATACTTATCAATTAAATCCATAATTTTATTCTCCAAACTATCCCAGTTTTCCACTAATAATCTATTTTCAAAAACATTTTTCGATCCCCAATTCGAGAGTTCTGTTCTCATATCATTAAATTTAGCCTTATTAAAATTTCGAACCGTGGTTAAGCCAAAAGTGTTTGAAAAGACCCCTCTTAAATCAAAATTTATCACACAGTGATCACTTGAGCCGAGTGGCAATGAAGTACTACAATTCTTTATTTGGTCTCCCATATTGCTTAACACAAGGTCTAATATTTGATCCCCTCTTGTGTTATTTCCTATATACTGATCAAATCCAGCTAATAAAAAGGAATCCAGATACTATAGCTTGTAGGATGTCTTCCCTGTTTGCCTAGTCCAATTAATACCGGGAAGGTTAAAATCTCCTAAAAGTATAATATTTTCTGTAACCTCTAAGGAGTCCAAAAATGTTAGCACTGCCTCATCATCTTGGGTAGAAATTGAAGGAGGTCGATAAATTACCCCAATTTTAATATTAGGTCCCTTAGCTGGCAATACCCTAATCCACACATGCTCTATGCCTGGTATTTTTGGAACTTCAATAGCTACTGATTTTATTTTGTTGGATTCATACAGTACAACACCACCACCCTTTTTATCCTCCCTATCCATATGATATAGATCATATTCCTGTATGTGATGGTCCCAGGTGTCAGTGGATGTCCATCAAGTCTCTGTAATGGCACATATCTGAATGTTGTCAGTATTTGGTAAACAGGTTAATTCCTCAAATTTGTTTGTAAGACTCCTGGCATTTAGGGAGAGGCATTTCCAGTCCTGAGAGCCCTTAGTGTTCTTATGTGAAGTTGAATTCTTCACAGATGTCCTTAAAGTGTGGTGGCTGCCCCCTACCCCTTCATACTTAGTTTAAAAAGTTAACCACTTGATTTTGGATTTCCTTAGCTAATATTCTAGACCTATGTTTATTTAAATGTAGTCTGTCTTTCCCAAATAACCCTAGGTCCCTGAAGGTGTTCCAGTGTTCGACAAAGACAAAACCTTCCCTACGACACCACCTTTTCAACCACCCGTTTAGCTGTATAATGTCCCTTTGTTTGTTCACCCCCTCACGAGGTATGGGCAAGATCTCTGATATTAGGATACAGGATCCATGTAACCTTAGGTTTTCCCCGATGGCCTCAAAATCAGTAATGTAGACTAACATACTCCCTTCCCCCACAGGTGACAATGCCTACCCCCCTCCAGCCTTGGATACTCACCCCCATACTGTGGACCATGTCCAAAGCAGAGGAGAGGCCTATATTCCTTAGTGCACCTCCACTCACTCCTCTCACCAGGGGAGATGGGTTGGAGATACACAGCATGATTAATGAGGCATGCACATTTCAAGATTTGCAGGGAAACACCACCACTCCACAATAGCAGACAGGTGAGCAGCCATGTGTGTGTGTGTGTGTGTGTGTGTGGAATGCAGTGGCCTGAGTACAGTGCAAATACACATGGCCATGTATGTGCCCATGGTGACCTCATGTGCAAAACCGGAAGGGTTCTGTGTCTATGAGGCATGCCCATGATGCCTCAAAGCTGCAGGTGGTGCCACCCCTACCCCATGCTGCCTACAGTGGTGCAATGTCCACATCCAGAACACCACAATGACCCACTGCAGAGCCCCTGTGGCATTGTCACAACACATGGCTGGCATTCATGACATGTATATGGTTCCTAGTGGTGTGAGTCAGGCAAGGGCATGCTGTGTGCACCTATAGCATACCTTTGTGGGTTTGTGCCAGTGGTCTGCCCCTGACCCATGCCATGCTACCTCCAGTACTGCCATGCATCCTTATCACCGTTGTCCCAGAGGTCACCATGGGTGCATGCCACTGCTGGGTGATGCTCTGATGGCCACATGGGTGCAAACAATGGCACCTAGAATGTGTGCTGCAATGTGATTGTCTGTTCTGTAGGTGTGTTTGTGGGCAACTGACCACACAAGCATGTGGCAGCTGGTGAAGGTGGTGACTGACCAGGCAGTGCCAGTGGGCACAATCCTCCTGGCATGTCTGCTCTGTGTGGATGCCTGGAGCTCTCCCATACTTCTTGAGGTATGGGCTCCAGCACCATACACAGTATTGCAAGTGTGACCTCATTAGTGATCTATACAATGGCAGGATGACTTCCCCCTTTCTAGAGGTGATCCCTCTGGCAATGCACCCCATCATTCTAGCCTCATGTGGATTTTCTTGATAAGGTTGGTAATATGGATATTGTAGATCAGGTGAAGGTCTAAGTGCAGTCCAAGGTATTTGAATTCTTAGACTTGTTCTATGATGTTACCAAGATTATCTGTGAGGCATTGGCCCATGACTGGGGCTTTTTCTTGGGCTGGAGAAGATCATAAACTTGGTCTTCTTGGAGTTGAGAACCATGCCTTTGGCAGAGAACTAAGTATGTAGCATACACACAACACCTTTGTCAGCAAATCCTCCATAATAAATATGTAAGTAATAAGGCATGATGGGGTATGCGTGGAACACATTTTACCACATGGCCAGAGACATAATAAGCACGAGGCCGAAGTCCATGTGACTTTAGCCATTAGCCGTGCAGTAAAATATGTTCTACGTACATCCCAGGGTGCCTTATTGCACTTATAACATGGGCTTCTTTTTTTAAACTTTTTACAGTTGGGAAAAGCATATTTATATGTAGAAACAATAGATTTACTTGTGTACGTTTATGATAAAATAGTCCTTTCACCCACAACAAATGATGTCATTGATGATGATGTTATGGTATTATTGCCTACTTTTTTCTTCCTGTTTTTTTTCCCCACATTCAAGATATGGAATGTTTATCATAGAATGTTTACCATGGAATACATGGATTAAAAATTCTGTTCAGTTCCATTGGCAGAATGTTTCGCTCCTACAGTCTGTACACACAGACAACAAAGGCCTTTGTTACAGCCAGAGACTCAGTTATTTCACTGTCAGGGCAAGAAAAAGACAATTCCCTGATGAGCAGGTAAAGATACAAGGGAGATTTTTCACTGTCAGCAAAGAAAAAGTTGTAGTGAAAACTATAAACAGTTCTTATTGTTTCTAATTTGTTTATGTACATAAGGAAAGTGCGATAATCAAGGAAACTACAGTTAATTTATTTGTTTTATTTTTTATTTTAGGTAGTTTTATTTTTAGGGCCCAGATGAAGTTTTTTGACAGTATAAAGGTAACAGCCATGTTTGTGGTGGAAGATCAGTTCTGGCTGTAGGGGGCAAACTGTGTTCCAAATGCCCATTGATCTGATTTCCAGACTCTTCACAGTCCTTTTTTTAGCCATGTGTAAACTATATTTTACACATAAATAACAGCCAATCATATTCCATGATTTTGCCCTGCCATTTTATAATTTGCCTTATCATCCAAACAACATTTACTAACTCCCATCCACAGATCCAAAATTGGCTGAAATGTAACTTTACTCAAACCAAAACTGACTGTGCACATCCAAACAAAGGTGTGCTAATATACACCAGTCAAAGGATACATTTGTCCTATAACTGATGCATTGTGTCCCCTTTTTTGGTTGATGAATCATTTAAACTTACCTGCAATTAACTTACAAAAACACCAAGATGGGCCTCGATTCTCAAAACCTCCATGAATCAAGCAAGGGGTTTACACCACAAGAAATCATGCAATGTTCAGCTTGTGCCAAAAGATGTACTGGGACCAATTCACAAAAACAGCCAGTGTCAAACATAGGCTGCATGTGCCAAAAGGGCTTGCACCATCCTTGCCATACAAAGGGAGCTGTGACATGGCACTAGGGAGCTCGCAGCAGATGTGCTGACAGAACAAAGACACCGTGCTGCTTGGTATGGCCCCGTTAGATCACAGTTTTAAATATCATGGGTCCCTATTTAATGGATGAAGCTGAATGGAACAGTCAAAGAAATACTCAGACAGAGAATGACCTGGGGGTGTGGGCTCTGTTAATGAAATATTTCATGGGGAAAATATGGTATATCAAATTTTAATAAAAAAACTGATTTCAAGTACTTGTTGATTATAATTTTTGACTAGGGTTGTGCAAAAGAACTCGATTCATTTACATCTGATAATATTCCAAGTCAAGAGCCCAATACTTTGGAAAACCACTCATCAATAATGAATGGTTTTATTATTTCATGGAATATTTCTGGCATTTGCACTAAACTGGTGGACAAGGACTGGGTTGACTTAGTTACAAAATTTGATATAATTTGCCTTCACGAGATGTGGCACAATTCTCAGCAAGTATTTTTATTACATGGTTATCAATTGTGTCACAGATGAGTCAGCCCAGTGGTGCTGAGGGTTGAGGTGTTGGACGCCACACCTCACACCAGAGGCTCAGCGGGACTGGGGGAGAGTGGTGGATGGACATAGGCAGTAGAGCAGGGGTGGAAGTACATGCCTGCGGTCATCCAGATGGGGGAAAAATGTATATGAAAATAAATCTTGAAGGGCCGGCCCACCAGTGCAGAGGTAGAGCTACCACTTGCAATGCCAGTGACATGGGTTCAGGAATGGGCTCGGGCAGCTGGAGGGAAAAAGGATCGACCACCCACAGGCTGCTCTCCTCTGGGGAGGGTGGGATACCTGTCCTGCTCCTCTACCACCACCTGGGTAACCACGGGTGGAGGTGCAGTGGGACAGCATGAACAGGGAGGGAGGATGTTGGCCAAGAGCCAGGACGACAGCAGACTGCCACGTGCCCTGCTCCTTGGCTCTCCAAGTGCGTCAGCATACTGAGGGGGGAGGAATGGCACCATAAAAATGGAAAAAACTCACAATGGATGTCTGGAGATGGGACCCAGATACCCAAGAGAAATCCACAACCAGGCTTCAGGATGGACCTACGCAGCATAGTCGATGCACACTGATGGACTGAAGGGGACTATAGGAGGTGATCCCTCTCCACCCAGGGGCAAACCGAGGTAGGATGAGGGCAGTGCTGACAGAAACCAGAATGGAGATACCTGGGGATGACCTACGGGAGTGCACACAGCTTAGGGATCCCCAAGTATAGGATCCAGAACGGTTAGTAAGGGGGCATAAACAGAGACTATAAAAAAGAAAAATTGTGTCACAGTCCAGGAAAAAAGGAAGCAATAGCTAGGAAATGGGCAGGAGGGTTAATGGTATATTTGAAAGTTGGTGACTTCGATAGTGTTGAGAGCATATGCAAACCTAATTATTTTTTGGTCTTTCAGGTCCAAAGGAATGAGCATAGCTTGATTTTATTTAACAACTATATTCCTCCATGTAACTCCAAATATTAATCAAATAACATTTGGGATAAACTTAAGCATAAGATAGAAGAGGCCCAGATGAGCTTTTCTGACTCATATATTCTTCTGCTGGGTGACTTAGTTTCCCATATTCAAAAGTTGCTGGGTGCACCACAAAAGTGAATGCATCATGCATTGACATGCACCAGCACAAAGGAATGGGATATTCAGAAAGTGCACCAGGAAATGGATCGTGAAAACACATCTGAATATTAGGATTACACATGGTCACACAATGAGAGATGCACAGTGTAGCAGGTGACCTGTGACCAGCTCAGATCATACAGAACTGCACAATGTGAAGTCACTTGCATGATGTGCAGAGTTTAAATATTCCACCAGGATCTGCAGATAGCCTTATTGCACAGTCAGTGCCCCAAACAGCACATTTTCATTCAATTACTGGAGTGTATTCAGGCCATTTGCATGCAATTGGCAATCACATTTCGAGATTTGCAGGGCAACACCTCCTCCCCACAATAGCAGGCAGGTGAGCAGTCATATGTGTGTGTGTGTGTGTGTGTGTGTGCGCGCACGCGCGTGTGTGTGTGCGTGTGTGTGTGTGTGTGTGTGTGTGTGTGTGTGTGTGTGTGTGTGGAATGCAGTGGCCTGAGTACAGTGCAACTACACATGGCTATGTACGTGCCCATGGTGGCCTCATGTGCAACACCGGCAGGGTTCTGTGTCTATGAGGCATGCCCATGATACCTCCAAGCTGCAGGTAGTGCCACCCCTGCCTCATGCTGCCTACAGTAGTGCAATGTCCACACCCAGAACACCATAATGACCCACTGCAGAGCCCCTGTGGCATTGTCACAATGCATGGCTGGCATTAGTGACATATATATGGTTCCTGGTGGTGTGGGTCTGGCAAGAGCATGCTGGGTGCACCTATAGCATACCTTTGTGGGTTTGTGCCAGTGGTCTGTCCCTGTTCCATACCATGCTACCTCCAGTACCACCGTACATCCTTATCACTGTTGTCCCAGAGGTCACCATGGGTGCATGCCACTGCCAGGTGATGCTCTGATGGCCACATTGGTGCAGACAATGGCACCTAGTATATGTGCTGCAATGTGACTGTCTGCTCTGCTGTCATGCTAGGAGGCAACTGACCACACAAGCCTGTGGCAGCTGGGCATCTATGACCTGGGTGCGGTGAGGGTGGTGGCTGATCAGGCAGTGACGGTTGGCACAATTCTCCTGGCATGTCTGCTGTGTGTGGGTGCCTGGGGCTCATCCTGGAGAATTGCAGAGAGCTGTCTCAGTTCAGTTCAGCAGCCTGCCTGTGGGTGGCTGCTCGATTTAAGGCAGCCCCGTCTTGCCTAATTTTTTGCTGCAGCATATGCACCATGCCGTTCCACTGAATATACACATGTGCAGCATATGCACCATGCAGTTCCACTGAATATACACATGTGCAGCATATGCACCATGCAGTTCCACTGAATATACACATATGCAGCATATGCACCATGCAGTTCCACTGAATATACACATGTGCAGCATATGCAGGTATCTGCCCCCTTTTTCTGCCTGGCATACATTATGTCACATGATGTCATGTGGAGTCAAAATCAGTGCTGGAATTCAAGCATGCATGGGATAGTCATAAGGCAGTTCTGGGGGATGGGGGTAGGAAGAAGTAGGCTGCTGGTTAACTAGGATCTGCAGCTTATCCAGTAGGTAGGGAAATGGGCAGACTGGGTGGGCCAAGCGGTCCTTATCTGCCGTCAAATTCTATGTTTCTATGTTTCTATGTTTCTATGTTTCTATGATCATGCATTCAGACTTGCACGATGCATTTCCCACTTTTGAATATCATACTGCCACGTATTTTCTGGGATGTGCCACACAAGTCATTTGAATATGGGGGTTTAAAACTCTAGAACTGGGTCCTTTGATGGCTTGTTTAATTTATCAATATAATGTGGATGTTCCCTCATGCAAGCAACTTTCCTAGGAAGACTAGTGGTATTAAGATCAATTCTAATGGTCAAAGATTGATTTAATTAATTAACAACAATCATCTCTATCCATAGAATGGGAGAATCAAGGGTGACAATTAGGGTTGCCACCTTTGGATGGGGCAAAAACTGGATCCTAAGCTCTGCCCATAGCCCCACCCCTTTTCATGACTCATCATGCATTGTTCCTCCTAGAAAGCCATTTGTTATATCAATAAAAGACAACACTTAAAGCAGCAGTTCAACAAAAATGTTAAGATACTGTACTGTACCAGTTAAAGTTACTTTCCTAGGTTCTTCCTAGTCATCCATTTGCTTATGTATTTATTTATTGACATTGGTTTACCAAATAAACATACAGAGATAAAAGAAATATCATTTACAGATATGATCTGGGGAGGAACTAGAAAAATACTGCAAATAGCATGCAACAGTATACATGTTCTATAATAATACATAAGACATTGTTTCCTGTAATGTGTACTTTATATCTTTTTCTGGCTCCTTTCCCTGTTCATGTCCACAGTACTATTTCAAAGCCAAAGATGTGAGCATACTATTTTCTTGAGAAAAAAAATAATTTAAAGCATTTAGAAATGTCTAAATTCTGTTAGAGATGAAAATGTTTACCAGCAAATGAAACAAAGACAGCTGGCTCTGTTACTGTTACAAAAGGTGGGGGCAGCTGTGCTGCTATGCCACTTTAAGATGCAGTGGAAAAGATTAGGTTAAGTAAGTGCTAATGGTGTTAATGGCCATACTTTACACCTCCCAGGCTGACTGCTTTCACAAACAATGGGCTATATTGACAAGAGAACTTGTCTGTAACCTGAACATGTAGCTGAAACAATTAATGATATGACAAAATCTGTTTCAAAAGTATGTGAGCACTCAAAATGGCTCAAAAACCTGACCAGCACAGAGCAAAACCGGATTACCTGATAGGGACCCTAAAAACCTGATCACCAGGTAAAAAAAACCTGACAGGTGGCAACCCTAGTGACAATAATGGGTTTCCAGCCTTTGTTTCACACCAGGCAGCATCAAATTTGGATCTAGCCATATGGAATGGCCCTCCAGAATATTGTTAAGAGTTCCATACTTTGCTGAAGAGTGAAAGTGAGTTATCCTGATCAGCAAATATTATCAAAATTACAATAAGTTGCTATTTTCAGGATCTATGTCAGTCAGTCGACAATTTAATTGTCAATCAACATTACAGCGACTCCTGTATGTCAACTGCATTTGTGGTTGGCATAAAGGAAGTCGCATCTAATTTTGTTTTCTTTGGGGGTTCTGCCCACCCCGCACCCTCTGCTACTTAGATAATCAACTCTGAGTCAGAGTTGCTTTGGAGGGGTGCAATACCCCCAGAAAACAATGCCGGGGTCCTGTGCCAACAATACAGTAACCTGGCGATGTTGTCTCTGTGGTGTCGGTCATGGTAAAGTTGTCGAGGAAGTGTTGGTATACCCTATTTTCCAACCTGATAGATTCAATATTAGAGATAAGATACTCTAAGCAGGCTAGGTAGAATGAAGTGGTTGATGTACACATAAAGAATAATACACAAGATTTTGTGGACCACTGGACCTGTAAATTTGGGGCCAAAAAAAGCTGCTCTGGTTTAGTCCAGGAATTGAGGGACTTTTTTGAACAAATAAAACCACTGCTCTATAGAGAAAGGAGCCTTCAAAAACAGAAATGGGGGCTGGTTTAATAATGAGTATAAATAATGGGAAAAAAGACTGATGGTCTATGTCAGAGATGCTATAAAGTCAGATTACAGGAACTAATACATGAAAGGAAACAATATAAACTATTCTTGGATCATAAAAAATGGGAATATCATAAGGCTCAGCGGGACTGTATATTGATGGCTATTTCAGAAAAGGATTAACAGTCCTTCTGGTCCCTAGTAGTGAGGCATTGTAATGAGCATAAAGTGGAGCTGGACATTTATATTTCTAAAAAGGCATGGATCCAATATTTTTCAAATACTTGTTATAATCCCGCAGATAAAAAATTAATTGATATCGATCTGAAAGATAGAAGACTAACGTCTAAGCTGTTTGAGAGGCAAGAACTTATTTTTGCTATATCCTCTCTTAAATCTGAAAAAAGGGCTCATGGACCTGATAAGATTCCAGCAGAAGTGTATTTATATTTGGTGGAACAGTGGTTAAATAGCTTAACAATGTTTTTCAATAAATGTATTTTCGAAAGGAGTGTCCCAAGCTCTTGGAAATCATACCAATTTTTAAGAAAAGTAATCGTTAAGACCCACAAATGCATAGACCAATTAGCTTGCTTGATGTAGTATCTAAAATATTTACTAAAGTCTTATTAGAAGGACTGAAAACTGAGCTTAAAATTGCAGGTGATATCCCCCCCTACAGGCCAGCTTCAGAGAAAGCCACTCTACATTAAATACAGTGGAGCCCTCTTAAGTGAATACCCTTGGGCTAAGGTTTTTTCTGCATTTAAACGGGCATGCATTTATCCAGAAAATCACTTCCAGGCACATTTCACTGTTTCTGTAATGTGCTTTATTAAATACCAGGTGCTTACATTAAAATGACATTACAGCACTGTCCTACATCACAGTACTACTTAAAAAAAAATCAGTAATCTTTTTTGCTTCGTGTGTTTCTGTGTAGGATTCAAAATTAAACAGAAGGCTAAAGTCAGTCTTTTTTCACAAAATGAATTTTCATACTTTGACAATTCTAGACAGCACCATGGCTGAGAGGTTAAGGTGGACTATTTAAGGTGGTATACTGTGCAAAAGGTGCTCTTAAAAGTTGGATGGGCTGAAAATCAATAGAGAAAGTAAAATAAAATGTGCATTTAACCAAAATGTGCATAAGTGCACTTAAAAGATACATTTAACACTGAGGCCGGGATATTCAAAGCAGTTGCGCATGGTGCAAATGCGGACTTGAGTCAAGAAGAGCTATTCAGTGGGAGCCATTGTGCAGCGCAAGTTCCATTGTGCCAATGCACAACTATAATGAATGCATATGCAACAGCAGGGGGCATGCCCATGAATATGTGACGCAGTGCAATATTCAACTGTGGAACCATGGTGCAAATGTGGAACAACTCCTGGATCCCCGAGCAGACTTGAGCCCATAAATATAGGGCACAAGCACACAGACAGCACTTGCACCAGGGGCAGGGGAGAGACAGAGAGAAAGAGTGAAAAGAGAAGGTGGAGGGACAGAAACACACAGAGCAAGGGAGATAGAGCCTGTGAGGGACAGAGTGACTGGCACAGGCAGCCACAGGGGCATGGGATAGAGGTGGCAGTGGAGAGTGAGCCAGGGGCTGAGGGAGTGAGAGTGAGAGGCAGGCAAAGTGCCATCCACTGCACCTGGAGAGCATACAGCCCTTAGCAGCCAACCACCTAGGGGGAGACAGGACATCAGGGGCCATGGCCAGTGCACCCTTCCTAATGGAGGCTGTAATGAGGGGTGTGAGGAGGCGGCAGGAGGAACAGTGATGTGGCTGTGGAAGAGCCCCTCGGTGGTATGCCCAGAACAGGTGGTACCGTACCCGCACCACCTTTGAGAATCACACCGATATGGAGATTGTGGGCTGGTATCACCTGAACAGGGCCATTCTGAGGCAGCTCTGTGAGCTGTGCAGTGAGGAGATGCAGGCACCCACAAGACAGAGCCACACAATGTCTTTGGAGACAAAGGTAAGAGCTGTCTTGTGCCTGCTCACCACGGGCACCTTCCAGAGACCAACAGGGGACACTACAGGCATAACCCAGTTGGCCCCGTACTGCCTCCTTACACAATTCCTCAATGCCCTGCTGCCACATGCTTCAGAATATATCCAGTTCCCCAGCACACAGGCAGAGAGTACATTAACCATGCAGGACTTCCACAGGGTAGCAAGCATGCCTGGCATGCTTGGAGCCATTGACTGCACCCACATGGGCATCCACATTCCACCTGGCCCTAAGGGCATGGTGTAAATGAACAGGAAGGGGTTCCCTGGTGTGAACTGCCAGGTGGTGTGCGATGCCAAGGGGTGCATCACCAATGTCTGTGCCACACACCCTGAGAGTACACATGATGCATTCATCTGGCACAGCTCTGCACTGTGCCATAGGTTCGAGTGTGGGGACATCCCCATGGGCCACCTAGTGGGTGAGTATGGGATGGCCAAGGGGGTGTTGGGCAGAGCAGGGCATGAGATGGGGTGGATAGGGTGGGTGCACTGGCGAGGGTGCAAGGGATAGGCAAGGGGCATGGTAATAGAGGACACAGGGCTAACAATATCATTATCCACACAGGTTATAGTGGCTATCCACTCAGGCCCTGGCTGCTCAACCCCTACCAATGCCCGTCATCCCCAGGAGAGAAATGGTACAATGAGGCACGCACCAGCACACAGAACATCACTGAGCATGCATTTGAGATGCTGAAGACAAGGTTCCATTGCCTAGACAGGTCTGGTGATGCCCTACAGTACAGCCCCTCAAAAGCCTGTGGCCTATTCCTGACCTGCTGCATACTGCACAACATGGCCATTGACCGTGGGATAGCTGTCGAGGCTGATGAGGGGGACAGTAGTAGGGACAACAAGGGCAATGGGTCGGAGGGTGGTGAACAGCCCCCTCCTGGGTGGAGGGATCCCTGGCTGCAGAGGATGGCACGCCAGCACAAGGACACCATCGCACTATGGTGCACACAGGTACTGTAGGTGGCACCACGCCCACACACGGGCCACACACACAGGTACAGCACACAGGCAGAAGCATGCATGACAATGGGCATGTACACAGAGAGGCATCATGCAGGGGTGAGGGTGTTGGTGCCACACAGCCACACAGAACTGCACATAGCAGTGAACAGCAACATACACACACATGCATATGTGCCTAGGCACTGGCATGTGGTGGGGATCAGATGCACAGGCACAACTGGTGCAGATCTGCTCTAATCACGCCCATGCCATGTGGGCCAGTGGCCGGGCAGACATGTACACAGGCAGCGTGCGGCACAACACACAGGTCCCACACCTGTTGTATGCACACACACACACACACCACCCATGCATGTACAGGTCTGCGGCAGCAGACTGCAGCCAGGGCGGCACACACATTAGGTCTGCCGTGTGGTACCATGGCCACCGCAGCCACAGGCATGGCTGTGCCAAGGCTGATCGACAGCCACAGGCTGCACATCAGCCACAGGGGTGTATGCAACAGCTCCCCAGGGGGTTGTACTGTGGGACTGTGATCAGGTTCATGCAGAGGTGTGTAGGCACCCAAACAGGCCCACCCCAGGCATGCCTGGGAGGTGAACAGCAGAGTCAAGCATTGACAGGGAGAGTGTCACTCAACGCCGAGAATTAGGGGCGGACAGTGCACTATGTGGTGTCTGAGGTGGCCGGCCATGCCCTGTGGCAGCCAGCAGTGTAAGGCCATCCATGATCACATTGGCTATGCGATCTTGGGATGCGGTCATGTGTTCCTGCAAGCACTGAATAGCCTCCAGGAGCTGTGCAGTGCCTCTCTTGTGCTGCTTGGCCACCTGGTGTACCTCCACGTACAGTGCATGCACCCCAGCTACCAGCAGCACCTGTTGCTCCATGGAGACCCGCAGCAAATGGGTGAGCTCTGCCAATGGGTCAGCACCAAGGGGAACTTGGGTGGGGCGCTGACCCTCCGGTGGTGTATGACTGTGCTGCACAGCCCCCCACTCAAGTGGATGCTGCACAGTGGGGTCCCCATGGGGTAGGTCCCTATCAGGCACTCTGGCAGTGGACCCCGTGTTCAGCTGCCCTATGTACCCTGCTGCCAGCTGCTGTAGCCCCTCTGGCCTCTGTACACTGCCCAGCACCTGCATGGCCGCACCACCACCACCACTTGGCCCTGCCATGGTGGTGCACACAGCAGTATCTGCAGTGGCAGCTGGCAGCTGTCCCACTGCTGACAGGCCCCTGGGTGCACTGCCTGTGATGGTACATGGTAAGGATGTCTCCCCCACAACACCACCCATGCGGTCCAGGATCATGGTCAGATCATTATCGGTGTTGGACCACGCCCTGATCTGTGTCTCCAGACAGAGGATGCCATGGCTGGCATCCTGCTGAAACACAGCCAGAGCCTCATCCAACCCCATGCCCAGAACATCCAGCTGGACAGCGGTGGTGTGCTGCAGCCGATCAGGCCCCCAGATGCCCATGGAGGTGGATGGCTGGTCCTCCGGGGCTGGGCCTGCCTCCACAGCTGCTGCTGGTTCCCCATCCACTGCATGCAGGCATGCTGGTTCTGAAAGAGAAAACAGATGTGTCAGTGATGCATGGCCCCATCCCCCAACCCCCACCCCATCCTCCCCCGCCACTGTTTGCTGTGCTTGCCCAACATACGTACCATGCAGTGATGGGCTTCCTCCTGTCTGAAAACCTCCACCCAGCATACCCTTGACAGTGCTGCAATGCATGATGGCCACCACCAGCTCCTCCTGCGCCATGAGCTGTGGCATATCAGTAGGCCCCCCTACGGTGGCTGTCTGGGCTGCACGTATGGCTGCCACATTCTCCTTGATGCGGTGTTTATCAGTGCCCACCTTCTTCTGGCACTCCTGCACAGACCACTGGTGGTTGCCATGCTGGTTGACACACGCCACCACCTCCTACCAGGCCGCAGCCCTGGCCTGTGGTATGCTTGTGGCACCACTCAGCAGTGGCTCCCTATTGAGGTAGGCCTCAAACAGGGCATCTGCCTCTGCCTTGATAAAGTTGGGCCTGCATTTGCGAGCAGGTCCACGCTCCTCACTCTCTTCATGCTCCAACATAGTGCTACCTGTGGACATAGGCATGTGTGTCAGTGTCAGCAGCAGCCTACCTTGTCCACCCTGCTCTGCTGGCTGGGCTCAGCAGCAAGCGCAACTTACCTCAGATGGTTGCATCACCGGTCCATGGCCTGTGCTGTTCCGAGGTGCTTTTATAGCGCAATACATGCAAATAAGCATTGGCACAATGGTAATGACATGCTAATTTCACCAGTGCACTGCGCATTGGCTGATGAGCTTATTTGCATGTGGTGGCTGAATAGTGCATACTTGCTCCGTGCATAATGGAATTGCTCCAGAGCAAGTCGCAGCGCATTGTCCATGCATGCGCAGTGCACTGAACCACAGTGTGCATGCATCAGGTGCTGTGTTACCACCTATTGCACACTGTGTGCCCACTGCACAATAGAGGACATGGCACACTGTGCACCATGGCTTCTATTGCGCACCAGGTAACCCCTGACCCCTTCTGTGACCTTCTGACCCCTTGGGACTACACCACCATGTGCCTGTCAGGCCATGCCCATGTCGCATCTCTGGCACTGCATGATTGGTGGATGCAGTGCATGCCTCCACGAGGTGTGCATCCCACACACATTGTGCACACGTGCGCCTCTGGCCACCATTTTGTCTCCACATAGCTCTGCCAGTGTAATGGCACAGCAAGGAGTTCGCTGGGCCTATAATTGGTCGGACAGTGAACTGGTTAATCTGGTGGCGTGTGCAGCCACGTGCACTTGGGCTGTTTGGGCAGGTGCCCCTGCAACAGCCCCAGATGGAGGTTTGGAAGGGCATCACTGCTAGCCTGGTGCAGAACACCGGGGTGGCCAGAACCAGCAAGCAATGCTGCCACCGGTATGGGGACCTTATGCGGCAGGACCCAGAGTGCCTGAGACAGCAGCAGGCATGCATCCGCAGAAGGGCCATGCCGCGACCAGGTAAGTCATCCCATGCTACATGTGTGCCCTAGTGCTGTACTATGGTGATGGCTTGGCTGCCAGATGTGCCCTGCAGAGGAGTACACTGTCATCATGTGCATTGCAGCATGGTATTGCCAGCCGCAGCTTGCATTGTGATACAGCCTTGTGGGACATGTCAGGCAGGGGCACACACTATGCACAGGGGTGGGGGTGGTGGGCACATGCTGTGGGCATACTCTGATGTGTACCTGTCTTCGTTCCATTCCCAGGACCTGAAGACCAGTGCCAAACTCAAGTGGCAGGAGCACCTAGGCCAGCCCAGCAGTCCGCAGCAGGACCCAGTGGTGGTGCAGCAGCAGGACAGGCACCTGCGGGGCTGCAGTGGCTAGGTAGGCACTGTTGCATTCCTGTGCACATTACTGGGTGGTCGGCAGGGGAGTGGGTGTGGCCATGGCCACCTATGCTGTGTGCCATGGCAGCTGTGTGTTGCACACTGTGTGGTGCATGCCACTGTGGAGCAGCTATTGCACACATGTACCAGCTGTTGGGTGGGTGTGCACCCAACTGCCACTGGTGTTGCAGTGGTGTTGATGGTGCCCTGTGCCATCTGACTGTCACTGCACAGTCAGGTGACCATAGGGTAGCGGTGTTCACTTGTGTGCACTGTCATGACATGCTGGGTTGCTGGCAGGCATTGGCCTACCCCTGGTGAGTGGCTGGGCCACCACTCCAGGGGTGTGTGTTCCCAGTGCTCATTGTGCACAGTGGGTGGGCATGGTACCTTGGGACCTTGCACTGATCACCTGTCCTGTCCTTTGTCATAGGTCTCCAGTGAAGGTCGAGGCTGCCCCTGTACTGCAGGCTGCTGCGGCAGATAATTCTAATTACATCAACAACAATGGAGGCAGTCCAACAGGTGCGTCGGCTCATCCTGGTGGACCAGCGGCGACAGAGGTGCCAGGCGGTGGCAGGGCGTGGCCGCCTTTAGTTCAGCACCAGCCTTTCAAACAACATGAACTCTTGCTATATTATGACATATGCAGTGAGTCCCAACCTTCGAACTGCTCCGGAGGTGAAAGAGTTAACTTTTCATGCCAGGCATGGAACTTTGAGCTCCAGCTTGGTTGAAAACTCTGTCTGTTGTTCTTCAAACTGAAACTGTCAGATTCTTTACTCCGCCTCACTGAACAGTCACTCCGGAGATTTCTCCTTCTGCTCGGTTCATTTTGTCGGTTAAAGTATTAAGTTTTCGTTTTTTTAACCGAATTTAAACCACAACCGGTTGGTTCAAGCTCTATCTGTGGTATTTGTAAGTACTAGATAGGTTTTACATTTACTTTCTGTGTGGAACTTGTAAACGGTTTTATCGGTTCGGTTTGAACCGATCAAGTGTTTCTAATACATTATCTATCTTTAGAAGTGTGGTTCCCGGTTCTTATTGGTTCTAAAAAAGACGGATTTCATTACGTTTTTTTCCACGACCCGTGACATGGTTGGAAACCGATAAGGGAGTCTTGCTTGGTGGATTGCCATAAATGGGCAAGTTTTGGATAGGCTGGCACTATGTCTGAGAAACCCAAAAGAAAAACCGGGCCCACTGGGTTTCAACACTGTAGTGTCTGTGGGGAAGCCTTTGCCAAGGCTGACCCCCACACCTCCTGTGTTTACTGTCTGGGGTTTGACCACCTCAATGCAGACTGCCAGATTTGTAAAAGTTTTCCTGCAGCTACCCTGGATAAAAGAGTTGGTAGGCTGAGGGAAGGGGAGGCCAAAAAGTCTGCTGAACCGGATGGCCAGCCCGGATAGGTTGAAACCGAACTGGAGGGAGTGCCCTCTGACCAGGGCGAGACTTCCTCGGGCAAAAGGAGAGCTGTCTCTGAGGAGTCGGTTCCAGCAAAGAGAACTAGAAAATCAGCTGGTGTGGAGCCAAAACTTTCCTCTCCAACCGCTGAAGAAATAGCTAAAGCAATTAAAACTGTTCAGTCACTCTCCCTGGTTCTGACCGAACCGGCACCATCAGGTAAGCGCTCGGTTCGGTTGGTTCCACCGGTTCAAGAGTATGATTTAGAGGAATTTTATGAACCAGAGGAGGGGGAAGAGGAATATGAGGAGAGTGAATGTGGATTTGAAAGTCTGGATGTGCCCATTGAAACAGACATCTCTCCAGACAGACCTTCAGGAGTGTCTCCCCCTAGGCTTTCTGAGTCCCCTTCTCATTTTATGTTTTATAAAAAAGTGGTGGAAACCCTCCAGCTCCCTATGGAGGAAGCTGTGGATGATCAAGAAGAGCCTGACTATGTAGAAATGATGGATATCCCAGAGTCTAGGAGACTGTCTATTCCTCTGCATAAATCTTTTTGGAAACAGACAGTAAAAATTCTAAAAACTCCTCACACTATACCTCCAGTTGATAAAAGAATGGACAAAAGGTATACATTATCAGGCTCTGATACGGAGTTCCTTACACAACAATGCAGCCATGTGGAGGTTGTGCAGGCTGCAGCCTGTGACAAGGCAAATATTCCCCTGGCCTCACCCCCCCCCCGACAAGGACTCCAGAAGGGTTGATGCCATGGCAAAGAAACAGTACATGGCAGCATCCTTGGGACTCAGACAGGCAAATTATGTGGCTTATGTTGCTAGATACCAGAAATCTAGATGGGACACTATTTTGGCTCTAGCAAAGCAGGTCCCTGGCCAGCTTGCCAAGGAGCTGGAGCAGGTGGCCACTGATGGTACTGAGGCATCTAAAGTGCAATTCCATGCTGCAGTGGACTCTAATGATGTGTCATCTAGAGTCATGGCTACATCTGTGGCTCTCCGTAGAATGGCTTGGCTCAGATGTACTAGCCTGTCACAGGATACCCAGACTAAGGCCATGGATTTTCCTGTTGTGGGCAACTCTCTGTTTGGGGAGCAAACAGAGAATTACATGAAGAAAATGGATGAATATAGGACCACCTATAGAGTGCACAGGCCAAGGAAAGGCAGGCCACTCCTCAAAGGCAGCCTCTCAGGGGCAGGGGCAGGCCTTTTCTTAGGCCTTTTTACCAAGCCCAGGCCTCCTCTTCAGCTTATGCACAGAGAGGGTTCTTTAGAGGGAGAGGCAGACGGGGTGCAAGCAGACCTGCCTCCACCCCTCAGCCTAAAGCCCCTGCCAAGCAGACACCCTGATGGGGTGCCCAGGGCCGATTCTCCACTACCTGTAGGGGGCAGGCTGGCTTACTTTGTCCAGGACTGGGAATTTCTGACATCAGACAAGTGGGTCCTGGAAGTAGTAAGCCAAGGACTGGTTCTCAGCTTCAAAAAATTTCCAAAGATGAGAACCAGATCCTTTCCACCTGCAAATCCATCAGAGGCTCTTGCCCTAGAAGCAGACGTTTCTACCCTCCTGGCTCTCAGAGCTGTGGGAAGGGTTCCACCTCCTACACCAGGGCAAAGGATTGTACTTCAGGTACTTCCTTACCCCAAAAAAGACAGGAGAATGGTGGCCCATCCTGGATCTCAGGTACCTAAACAAGCACCTTTTAAAACCAAAATTCAAAATGGTGACTCTGGGAATTATTCTACCCTCTTTAAGGCCAGGGGACTGGATAGTGTCTCTGGACTTCAAGGATGCCTATTTTCATGTTCTCATCAGAAGCTCCCATCGAAAGTACCTCAGATTCGAACTGCCCTCAGGCCATTACCAGTTCAGAGCAATGCCCTTCGGCCTCACATCTGCCCCAAGGGTATTCACAAAATGCCTGGCAGTAGCAGTTGCCCATTTAAGAAGGCAAAAAATTGCCATCTTTCCTTACCTGGACAACTGGCTCATAGTAGGCCAGTCTCCAGACCAAGTCAGGTTACATCTTCAGGTAACTCAGCAACTGCTAACTTCTCTAGGTTTCCTTCTCAGTCTTCCAAAGTCAGTCCTAGAACCTGTCCAGCTTCTCACCTTCATAGGTGCAGAACTGAACACAGAAGAAGCCAGAGCCTTCCTTCCTCTGGAAAGAGCAAGGACCTTGATTTCTCTGGCTTCTTCCTTCACCCTGCAGGTCTCTCGACCAGCAAGGCATTTTCTCCAGCTCCTGGGACACATGGCTGCTTCGACAGCAGTAGTGCAGGGAGCCAGATTTCAGATGAGGGACATCCAGTTCCATTTGAGAGCCTTTTGGTCTCAAAGGAGGGACCCTGTAATCAAATTAATTCCAGTGACTCGAACCCTGATCCAAGTCCTTCAGTGGTGGCAGGACCAGGGCAATTTGAGACAGGGGGTCCCCTTCACCCCTCAGTCTCACTCCTTAATCCTTACTACAGATGCATCCCTCTTGGGGTGAGGAGCTCACATGGGCGACCTCACTACCCAGGTATTGTGGTCCCCTCAGGAATCTCTGCTCCACCTCAATCTGTTGGAAATCAGAGCAGTTTTTCTAGCACTTCAAGTTTTTTCCAAATCTGTTTAGAACAAAGTTATTCAGGTCAGAACAGACAATACCACCACAATGTGGTACATCAACAAGCAAGGGGGCACTCGGTCTACGGCCCTGTACACCGAAGCAATGAAGTTGTGGTCTCTGGCTTACTCTCTGAACACCTCCCTTGTAGTAGTTCACCTCCCAGGCAAGGACAATGTCCTGGCAGATGCTCTCAGCAGGATTTCCCAGGGCCATCATTAATGGGCTCTGGATGCCCTAGTACTGGAGGTGGTATTTGCCAGATGGGGCACACCCCAGATAGATCTTTTTGCAACCCCAGACAATCACCAACTTCCCCTTTTTTGTTGCAGGCCCCCAGTGTTGGGCTCAGTCCCCTTGGATGCCTTCCTTCTCAGTTGGGAAGGGAAGTTTCTCTATGCCTTCCCCCTTCCCTCTCCTGTTCAAAGTGCTAGTCAAAATCAGATCTCAACCCTGCAAGATGATCCTGATTGCTCCAGACTGGGCCAGACAGCTCTGGTACCCACTCCTTATGTCCTTAGCAGTCCAACGTCCCTTGTGTCTTCCCAGGAATCACAATCTGTTATCCTGTGCTCAGGGGAGAGTTTGGTACCCGAACCTCAAATCTCTCAATCTCAAGGTCTGGCTCTTGAAGAGTTAGAATTTGCTGACCTACACCTCTCCCCAAGGTGTATTGGATATCCTGAAGGCTTCTAGGAAGCCTTTCACCAGGGCTACTTATAATTCCAAATGGAAGAGATTTTCCATATGGTGTTCTGCAAAGCATATTCCTCAGAATCTGCTGGTTTACCCACAGTCCTGCACTATATGGTCCATCTAAATACTTTGGGGCTGAGACCAGCTACTCTAAAAGTGCACCTGACAGCTGTGTCTGCTTTCTTATCAGCAGGCAAACCCTCTTCTCTTTCAGCCCATCCTCTTTTCTCCAAGTTTTTCAAAGGGTTGCTTCACACCAACCCCCCATTCAGGGATCCTGCCCCTGCCTGGGATCTTAATATTTGCATTGCCCAGCTTATGCAACCCCCCTTTTGAGCCCTTGTCTTCAGCAGAGCTTAAGTACTTGACTTGGAAAACTGTGTTTTTGGTAGCCATCACTTCTGCCAGATGCATAAGTGAGTTACAAGCATTGTCAGTGGAGCCTGATTTTATCTCCTTTCACAGAGATAAGGTAGTCCTCAGGACTAACAGAAAGTTCTTGCCTAAGGTGGTTTCAGATTTCCACCTTAATCAATCTATGTCTCTCCCTGTGTACTTCACTGACCATTCCTCCTCTGGCGAGAGGAGGTTGCAACTAGATGTCAAAGATCCCTTTAGCTACTGCATAGATCGTACCAAGGGTCACAAGTTTGACTCCTCCAACTGTTCTTCACTTATGGTGAGGTTGGCAAAGGAAACATGCCGCAAAAGATCCATTGCCAGGTGGATTGTCTCTTGTATCCAATTCTGCTATGAAAAACTGGGTAAGTTCCTTCCTCAGGCCTGAGGGCTCACTCTACCAGAGTACAGCTGCATCTCTGGCTGCTGCCAGGGACATCCCTATCCTGGAGATATGTCAAGCAGCTACCTGGAAAACAGTTCACTTTTACCAAGCATTACTCCCTGGACATCCAGGCTGGAGTGATGCTTCGGTCTTGACACAGCTGTGCTTCAGAGCCTATTTCAAGTAGGTTCTGTCCCTCCTCCATGGAGGTACTGCTGTGTAGTCAGTATGTGTGTCATTATAGCAAGACTTCATGTTGTTTGAAGAAAAAATTACTCACCTTAGTAATGTTGTTTCTTCTAATGGAGTCTTGCTATATTATGACCTCCCCCGCCTGCCCTCTCAGAACCTTTACTTTTGGGTTGTGGGTGGGCAGGGCAGTGTTGGCACTTAGTAGATGCCCACCTTGTTTTTCACCCCTCCTTTTTGGGGTGATCTGTGTTGTGTTTGTCATTTTTTGGGTCTCCTGACTTGAGTCTTTGTTTTGGCACCAAAAAATGTGTTTATATAATTAGTAGCCAGTTGGCTAGTGTAGGTTTACAGCTTCCACACAGAGTCTTAGTGAGTTTTGCTCATAAAGATCTGACAGTTTGAGTTTGAAGAACAACAGATAGAGTTTTCAACCAAGCTCAAGCTCAAAGTTCCATGCCTGGCATGGAAAGTTAACTCTTTCACCTCCGGAGCAGTTTGAAGGTTGGGACTCACTGCATATGTCATAATATAGCAAGACTCCATTAGAAGAAACAACATTACTAAGGTGAGTAATTTTTTCTTCCCTGCTGTCCCTCCCCCATCTGTCCCCCTTCCCACTGTACAGTCTCTGATCCCTGTCCTCTTCCTTCACTTTCCTACCCTTTATCACTCCTTGCACTTGTAAATAGTTTTGTTCATTACAGATATTTTGACTTACCTGCCTGTGTCGGTGTCTGCTTTGCAGCAGGCTTGAGGAGCTATGCTGCAGTGGTGTGGTGTGTATGTGTTGGTGTGAGGGTTGTGCATCGTGGTGTCCTGCCCCTTGGTCGGTGGCTGTGCCTTGGGGTGGCCATGGGGCGGCTGTCCAGGATGTGTGGCATGTTTGTGCTTGGCAGCATGGTCCTGGGTGTGGCTTGCTGGGGTCTGGATGGGTGGGGGCACAGCATGTGGCTGGGGGGACTCCATTGGTGGCCCTCTGTTGGCCATTGGTGCCACCTGTTGCCTGCTTTTAATGCCACTGTTGTGTTCTGGGGTGGGGGTATCTGGGTGCCTGTGTGTGCCCTGCTGGTGGTGGCCACCTGTGGTCTGGTCTGCCACTGTGCATCCCTGCCACTGTCTCTGGGTGTATTCCTCTGCCATGCTCCATGCTTTTACTCTGCTTCTGTGCTCCCACCATTGTCTGGGGCTTGCCTTTGTGCGCCATGGCGCATGTCCATTTGTGCCATGGTGCATGTCTGGTTGTGCCATGGCATAGGTCTGATTGCACCATGGCACAGGTCTGGTTTTGCCATGGTGCAAGTCTGGTGAAAGTAAGGCTCTGTATCTGATGCCTGGGGAATTAAATGGACTACATTGTCTGCTCATCCAAATGCTAATTCTATGCTCAGGAAATGTCCATCCAAACCTGGGCCCTACTGGATCTATACCTAACCACACAAATAGAAGAAATGGTACTATTTCCATGGCATCATTAAACATTTGCAGCCTTCTCCCCAAAATGGACTCCCTACTTGCCTGGGTCACCCTTCATAAACCAGATGTCTTGTCTGTAGTGGAAACGTGGCTGTCCCCATCTATTCCAGACTCGGCCCTTTACTCTTCCAGGATATAATATTTTCAGGCTTGATAGACAGGCCAAAAGAGGTAGGGGTCATGTTATATATTTAAAAGACACATTTATGGGGTGCGCCCTCCTGGCAATATGCCTTGAGCACCATGTGCATGCCTTAGCCATCAAAATGCCACTAGGTGTACATAGCAAAGCACTGTCTGTGTCCTCAATCTATGTTCCTCCTAAAAATCATGACGATGGCCTGCGTAGCTTACTGGAATTCATCAGGTGGAACCCTCTCACTACTGAGGCTATACTTTTGGGTGATTTTAACCAAAACTGGCTTGCGCCCTCACACAGTTCCACAAGGGATACCCTATCTACCCTCCACCTCTCACAACTTGTATGACTGCCAACCAGACACAACTATAGAACAGGAACAAGACTTTTTTTTTTGTTCAATTTTATCTTTTTCCCTGGCAGGACCCCGTCTTTAATTGGCCCTGGTCACAGCCCCTGGAAACCTCCACCACCATCTATGGCTGCCGAGGTCCCCCAGTCATCCCCAGCTTGCCCCCCGGAGGGTAGGACCACAGCTACCTTCTTTGGTGACCACGGAACCAATGTCTGGTCGGGGGACCTGCAGTGACGGTGGTGAATCGAGGTCTTCCGGGAGGGCTTCATGTATACAGTGGTCCTTGCCCGCCTCAATTTTCTGCCATTTTTCCTTATGGAGGCAGGGATGTGCAATGACACCAGCATCCACCCCGCCACCCAGAGCTGTGAGTGTCAGTCACCTGAGATCTCCCAGCCTCCACCAGGAGTCCTTAGTGCACCGATCGCTTCCCCGAGAAGGAGAGCAGTCCTTGGGATGCTCCATCCTTCTCCCCCCAGCTGGCCCTCTGATGATCCAGGTCCATTCCCGAACCCAGGTCGCCGGTGTCACAAGCGGAAATCCCACCGCTGCGCCAATGGGCCGGCAAAAGGAACAAGCACTTTAATAGACTGGATTCTATCAAATCGTCCTGAACACATTACTAATGTACAGTCCACTCTGACTCCTTCAGTGATCACTCCCCAGTATCATGCTTCTAGACAAATAAATTCTCCAAGCCTCCTCTACTAACTGCAAGAAACTGCTAAAACATGGCTCCTTGATCCCTTAAAGTTACAACTGTACTCCATCGATTGGTCCAGCGTTGACACTGCAGTGGATGTAAATCACGCCCTACAGCTTTTCATCTCATGGTTCAATGAGGCCTGTGATAGGCATGCTCCAATGAAAACTCAGAAAGTCCGAGGCACGTCAAATTCCTGGATCATGGCAGGGCTTCTACCCAAGATGAAGCAATGTACTCTGTGGTTGTGGGCTAAAGCTTCTGGGAATTCTGCTGATGTTCAAGACTATAAAACTGCTAGGAATTCATGTACCCGGGACATTAGGTTAGAAAAATGCAAACTTCATAGAAAATTGCTTGCCAGGTCATGGGGGAATAGTAGAAAATTCTGGTCCAACTTAAAAGATGTCTCTGGAAAACTCCCAAAGGTTGCCCCCTCAGTGATCGACACAGACGGTGTTTCAACTATGGATCCCCTCACCTTGCAAATATCTTCAATAATGCTTTCACGGACCTTAGTGGTGTCCTCCCACCTGACTTTTTTAAAATCAATCCACACCTCCCCTGAGCAATTGACAGTTGAGGCCTCTCATGAGCACAATGGGAACAGAAACCCTATCCAACCCTTTTACTTTAAGAAAGTAACTGTCCCCCTTGTTAAAAGTTACATGTGCAAAGTCCTAGGTAAGTCTTGGAATAGTGGCAATTCCCTTAACCTAAAATTTAATATTCTTACCCTGGATGAGGTTATAGCCCCTATCACAAATATTTTCAACCTCTCCCTAAAGCTATCCCAATTTCCTCTCATTTGGAAGTCAGCGCAAGTTACCCCATCCACAAATTGGGTGATTGGACCTCACATACCAACTATAGACCTATTTCCATCCTCCCCCCCATTGTTGACAGTGTTGGAGCAGCTAGTTACTGATCAACTAATCTAATACCTTGAAAAATACTACATTTAGTGCCCGCAACAGCATTGTTTTAGGAAAGGACACAGTAACGCAACTGCCCTCCTGGAAATTACTTGATACATACACCATGCTCTTGACCAAGGGAATCTTGTGGGTGGGGCCTTCATTGACCTAACAAAGGTGTTTGACACTGTCAGCCAGTCTTTGCTTCTGCAACAATGAACCAATGCTAGTGTGTCAAAAGAAGTGATGCTTTGGTTCAAAAACTTCCTGGATGGTCAAACTCAGTGTGTAAAAATTTCCAATGTCTTGTCTGGCAAAAGAAATGTCCAGTCTGTCATGCCACAATGTTCCATCCTTGTCACTCTACTTTTCAGTATTTTTGTAAACAACCTTCCCCTCTATTGCCACCAGCAGATACTGTTATAGGCCGATGATGCTGTTATTTACTCAAGTCAACCTAACTCCAATCTACTTGAGGATCATCTTTAAAGTGGCTTTGATGAAGTCAAAACCTGGTTCTCTAATCAAAAGTGTGTGATGAATCATGAAAAGACTAAAGTTATGTTGTTCAGCTCCTCAAGAAACAAATTTAAAGCGCATGCACGCAACATAAAAAGTCAGCAAGGTGTCCCCCTTGATGTAGTGGAACAATTCAAGTATTTAGGGGTTACACTGGACAAACACCTCTCCTTCCTGCATCATGTTGAAGCTATAGCAAAGGCAGTAAATATAAAAATTGGTCTACTATATCGCATCAAGCTTAATCTAACCCTTGAAGCCCTCAAACTGGCGGTGCGTAGCTTCATCCTCTCAGCCATTGATTATGGTCCCATAATCTATGGATCGGCTACTGACACCATGCTTCGCAGAATAACTGTTGCACTAAAAAAAGCCTGCAGGTTAATTACAGGGTCTGATCGCTTTACTCACATCCATGATTTATATGACTTCAACTGAAAAATTGGATTAAATATCAAATCTGCTTACTAGTCAAAAAAGCTGTCCTAGGACTAATGCCACCCAGGATGGCGGCATTGCTTACCCCCTCCTGACCCGCTTAGATCACCAGATTAGCTGCCCACCAGTCTGCCCTAGTTCCTAGACACCGGACATCACAAGGCCAGTGTTCCTTCACCTACAGAACTCCTCAGTGGTTCAATTCGCTGGACTATGAAGACTCAACACTGCAAAAATTGGGTGCTTTCAAGACCAAGCTAAATTGACCCTTGTGGCTAACAGTTCTTGTGACTGCTTCACTTGACATCTGCCCTCTACACCTGTAGGGTCTGCCTAGTTCTTTTCAGTGACCTTGCCACCTCATCCTCTCCTTGGTTCTCCTTATGCCCGCTCTTCCTACCTCCCCTTCCTTTTGATAGTAACCCCACTTTTCCCCTCTCCCTCCCATCCCACCTTTAAAGTATGTCTGCTTGTATTTACACTGTCTGCACCTCCCCTTACCACTCCCTCTTATATACTTCCTTATCTATCTCCCCTCTCTAGCCTCTCTCACCTACTATTTATTATATACTTTTTACTTGAGAATCCAACACTCATCAATTCCAGGTACTGTTTTCTTATGTCATTTCTGCTACTGTTATCATTAACTAAATTGTATTTATAATCCCATGTATTTATCAATGTACAGTTTTAGTTATACTGTTTTTTGTTGTTGTTTCAGTTTACAGTAATATTCTTGTGTCTGTATGTTACCCTCCCACCACTGACGTGGAACTTTTGTACATAAGAGCCTGTGCTCAAAAGTGTTAATCTGAGATCAAAATAAATAAATAAATACTGTAAATAAAATCCTACAGCATTTATTGGAGAGAGATGTTAAACTAAGAGGGCAGAACTAATACGCTGCTTTTATTGATTTTAGTGCAACATTCAATTCAATCGACAGGAATATATTGTGGAGTATTATGAGAAAATGGGGGATATGCGCAAACCTGATTAACATTACTAAAGAGTTGCATACAGATACATGGGCTCAGGTGAGGGTTGGGACAAAAGGTCAGCTTTCAGAGAAACTGCCTACTAACAAATGAGTTATACAGGACTGCATTCTTGCACCCACCCTTTTTTCAATATACATTAATAAATTACTGAATGCTTTTGGAGTCCCTGACACAGACTCTCCTAAAATTGGCACTACATCTTGCCCTGCATTAGATTAAGTAGATGACTTAGTCATTTTCTCACTTTCTTGCAGTGGACTACAGAGGAAACTTGATGTCTTAAATAAGGAGTCTGAAACTCCATCCCTCTAGATAAATATATCTAAGAGTAAGATTATTGTTTTTGGTGCTTACAGTAAGAACTAAAGATTTTGATGGCAGATGGGGACCGAGTGGCCCATCTAGTCTGCCATGAACCTAACCCCCTCCCCTGTATTTTGCTGTTTCTGTTTATACCATAGTGCCAGTCCCATGCATGTTTAAATGTATTCACCATCTTTGCTGCAACCACCGCTGGGTGCAAGCTGTTCCATGTGTATATAACCCTCTCCATAAAAAAGTAGTTCCTGATATTGCCTCTGAGCCTTCCCTCTCTCAGGTGTAGGTTGTGCCCTCTTGTACGTGCCTCTCCATTTGCATAGAAGAGTTTGTCTACCTGGACAGTGTTTATACCCTTGATGAATTTGAACGTTTCTATCATATCCTTACTGTCCCTTCTCTGTTCCATGGAGTACAAGTTTAGATCTTGGAGTCTAGACTCATAGGGCTTGTGATGGAGGCCTTGCACCATATTTGTGGCCCTTCTCTGAATTGATTCCAAGTGCTCTACATCCTTCTTTAGGTGGGGCCTCCAGAACTAGATGCAGTACACCAGGTGTGGCCTCACCAGGGATCTATAGAGTGGAATGATCACTTCTTATTTCCTGCTAGTTATTCCCCTACCTATGCATCCAAAGATGCTGCTTGCTTTTCAAGCTACTTTTTCACAATGATTCCCTGCTTTAAGGTCATCCGATATGATTATGCCTAAGTCCCATTTAGTCCTGGTCTCTTCAAGTCAATGCCCACCTATGAAGTATTGAGTTCTTGGTTTCTATTTTCCCAGCAGCATCACGTTGCATTTTTTAGCATTAAATCTAAGTTGTCAGTTGTTGGACCACTGTTCAAGTTTCTTAAAATCCTCCTTCATACTTGAGGCTCCCTCCTGATTGTCCACCCTATTCCATAGTTTTGTATTCTCAGCGAACAGGCAGACTTTATCCTCAAGACCATCAGCAATGTCACTGATGAATATGTTGAAGAGGACTGGACCCAGAGCCAATCCCTGAGGGACTGTGCTTGTCACAATACCCTCTTTGGACATGGCATCTTTTACTATGACTTTCTCAGTTCCATCTTGCAGCCAGTGCACTACCCAGCTCACTATCTTATGACTGACACCTGTGTGTTCAAGTTTATTGATCAGCCTCCTGTATGGGACAGTGTCAAAGGCCTTGCTGAAGTCCAGGTACACCATGTCCCCTGCCCCCCAGTCCACTGCTTTTGTCACCCAATCAAAAAATTCAATCAGGCTGGTCTGACATGATCTACCTGTGGTAAATCCATGTTGTTTGGGGTCAGGTTTTCCTGTATACCATCGACATAACAAAATTTCAGCGGTGAAATCCATCACAGTGACAATCTTGACAGGTTTCGAGATTGTTGCTGTGATGAAGATCCGGTGGAATTTTGCCACTTTGACATTGATTGCCCCCATTTCAAACAAACTACAACTCAGAGTTTGTTATATAGCAATGACGGGTGCTGGGGCGCAGCCCCCCAATACAAAAATCACAACATCTGACAAAGTTTCACCTGTTGACACAGGAGATGTCATCAAATCACACATCGACAACTTCATTGTCAATGCAACTTAGTGGAATCAAGTTTTTCTGCCTCTTTTAAGAAGTTTACTTCCTTTCTTTAAGGAGTTCCTCCATGATTTTACCCACCACTGAGGTCAAGTTGACTGGGCAGTAATTTTCTGCCTCCTCCCTGCTGCCACTTTTATGCAAGGGTACACAATAGCCCTCTTCCAGTCAAGTAGTACCTTGCTGCTATCCAGAGATTTATTGTACAGCTCGGCTAACGGTGCTGCTATTTATTCTCAAAGCTCTGTCAGTATTCTTGGGTGAGTTCCATCCGGTTCTATGACTTTGCCTGGCCTCAATTTTTCTAGTTCTTTCAGCACCCTTTCTCATTAGAAAGAGCTTGTGTCTGCCTCCCGCGCAGAGTGCTCTGTTCTGTTTAATGCCAGACTGCTACCGTTCTGCTCATTTGTGAAGACTGAGAAAGAGAATGCACTGAGTGCTTCAGCTTTGTCTTCATCCTGTTCCACTATCAGCTTGTTGACATTCTGACTATCCCCCCTTTGCACTTTCCTTTTTCACTGATGTATCTAAAAAGGTTTTGTCCTGCTTCTTGATTCCCAGTGCCATTTGTTCCTCCATTTGGGTTTTTGCTAACCTGGTAGCCTTTCCAGCATCCTTGAGCTTCTCCTTGTAGAGCTTCTTATCTCATGTCCTGTGTGACCCCTTGACCTGCCTAAAGACTTGTTTCTTTCTTGTAATCTTTAGTGCTCTCTCTCTAGTAAATCAAGCAGGTAAAGAGCCACTCTGTCACTTGATCTGTGCCATGGAACAATTTAGAGCGATTCAAACACAAAACCACAGCACAAGAAAACAGTGTATGACCTGTTTAATATACAAACAAAATAAGATACCTGGCAATGCAGTGTTATAAAGTGCAAAATTAAAAAATTGCTGCTGGCTGGTTTAATGGTGGTGAAAGCAGGTCGGTCTACATCAGCCAGCAGAAGTTTTTGAATTTTGCACTTTACAGCACTGCATTGCCAGGTATCTTGTTTTGTTTGTATATTTAACAGTTTATGCACAGTTTTCTTGTGCTGTGGTTTTGTGTTTGAATCTCTAGTAAACGGGGGGGAGTGTTCTCTTTCTTTTAGATTTAGTTACTAGCTTTGTGCAGTCTGCTGCTACCATGTTCAGTGAGTCTTTTAAGCTCTTCCAGTGAGCTTCTACATCCCCTACAGAGCTGTCTCTCAGCAGTGCTTTAGTGCTGGATCTCAAGTCAGTAATAAATATTGATGCCACTTGGACACTATTATAATAGATATTGTTAAATCATACTGTTTTTTAGGTTTTATTCACTCCTGGAATTTTTCTTGGGAAAATCACATTGATTGTATTCTTTCTAAAGCAAAAACATCTTCTGCTATTACCAAAAATATTTAATTATTTATTCAGAGGACATTCAATTAAACTTTTGATTACTGCCTGCAATCATAATGTAACACATTTCTATATAGCACTGACATTTGGGCTTTGTACTCTGTAGAGAAATTGGAAAAACCTGCTATACAAGTATTGCATTCTGCTTTGGGCTTTAGTAAATCTACCCCAACTCACTTTGTTAGGACTGAGCTGGGTCTCAATAATATCTAAATAATAGCAGATAGTAAGATAGTTAATTATTGATTTAGAATAAATGGGCTATCAGAAGATAGACATGTAAAAATGCTTACAAGAAAAGGAGGAATAGAAAGAACTTGGTCTTAAAAATTCTCACTGGCTGGGACATTTTTATAACCTTTTCCATTTGTATGGAATCAAAGTCTTGGTGAGATGTTTTAATAAGAACATTACTCTAAGTTATGAGATCCATTTGGTTTCTGCTTTTAGAAGCAGTGTATTTGGGAGATGAATGGGGGAAGCTGCTGCAGCCCTCCCCCCATCACTTAACTGCTAACTGAGACAGCTGAATAAGAGATCCCTGTGACCTGCGACAGCAGAGCCAGGTGTACCCCTAATCCATTTTGCTTCTGGTTTTAGAAGCAGCATATTTGGGGGACCAATTTACAAGATCATGCCTCCATGTTCTCCAGAGCACCAATCCTAGAGGCCATCTTGCAAAACCCTCTGGTCCTTAAGGCCCAGGCCATCAAGCAACTCCCTGTGTGAAGGACAGAATTACAAAATACATTGGACTCTGCCCACCAGAGGGTTCCACCAAGCCACATCAACAATGAAGTTTTCAACGTACAGCACAGTGACATTCGCAATGTTGACAGGCTCCATCCCCACACACCCCAACATTTAACTAACAAACTCAGAGTCTGAGTTGAGTCAGAAGAGGAAGAAACACTGACAAAATAGCAAAATTTCTACTTCAGGTTCATTACAGTGACAATCTCAAATTCATTCAAAATTGTCACTGTAACGGTCTTTGCTATAGAAATTTCACTGTTTCACCAGTATACGCCACCAGAGGCAGCCCAATGAGGCTGCTGGCAGTTGGACATTCTGTACCTTGATGGCAAGTAAGTGGAGCAGTGCTGGAGTGGTATAGGTGGCTGGCATCAGTAGCCAGCAGCAGGAGGAAGCAAGTATGCAGGAGGTCTGCCAGACAATAGAGGTAAGAGTCCAAGTCACTCTTGTTGTACCAATAGTGCAAGGGTTAGGGGAAAGTCAAAGGTAGAATAACACTGGGAGTAGGTGAAATGTCCTATCTAGGGTAGGGATACATAAAGGATACAAAAAGATTAAATAGTCAGGGGTAGACTGACTAAATTTGGGAATGGGTGAATAGCCCTATCTAGGGTAGGGTTACAAAACAGGGTTGTATATAAAAAAAAACTATCTAGGTCAGGAAGCAAGTCTAGAGTAGGTATAACTGCTGGCAAACCAGAAAGGAACAAGGGAAGGTACATTAATTCTACATGATACTACTAGATGAGAAGAGTAAACCCTAGTGGGGGGATGGGACCAGGAAGCAAGGAAAAAGGGACCAGCAGGGGATAAGGAACCAAGCAGGAGAAAAGGGATCAAGTATTTCCAGAACAGAAATGATGTTGGGAGTGGTGCATTGAAGTGGCTGTGGGGCAGCAGTTTTCAGGGAGACCTTCTGGAGACTGCAGTGCTGCCCCATCTGTGTACACTTCTCTGGGCTGAGGGGAGAGAGGTTGCTGGACTCCGTGCTGAGTTGGCTAGGATTTTGAGCAAACCTCCTTCCCAACCAAGGACCACCAAGTCTGACACCGCTACACCAAAAGGATGCCTGGTAGGGGTAGCGGTTGGACTATGGTCTGCTCAGAGAGGGTGAGGCTGGTGGGACAGAGGCACATCCCCAATCCAATTACATTATACAACTCCTACGCAACACTGGCAGGTGGGACCATCCCATGGAGGCAGCTGAGGTAGTAAACGGGGTAGATATGGGGATCTTCCATAGTGGAGACCCTAAGGAGGGTGGCAGAGGACCCCAGAGAAAATGAAAGCAGCTCCTGGTGGGGGACTTCATTGTGAGAGGGATAAAGTGGAGCACAGGAAGGGAGGGGAAAGTCAGGGGGAGGTTAGGTGCCTAACAGGCATCACAGTTCAGAGGGATGAAAGGGGGTCCTCAAGATTGCTAGGGCAGCAGGGTGGGATGGACAGCTGGAACTCATTGCCTTCCTGGAGACAAATGACCTAGTTAGGGATGGAAAGGGGATAGTACAGGAGGAGTTCAGGGGTGGCGGAAGGGCGTTAGGCAGGTAACATGCTCAATGGCCTTTTCTGAGGTGATGCATGTCTACGACAGGGGAGGATAGGGCACTCTGTACCAGGAGCTTCAACCAGTGGTTGAGGGAATAAGGCAGGGAGGAAGTGGGGTCATAACTGGATGGATAAAAGCCTGTAGAGGGGAGATGGCCTGCATCCATCCTGGAGGGAGACCGCAGTCCTCAGTGAACAGTTTAAGTGTTAAATTGGTGAGCATCTAAACTAGCCAAGAAGGGTGGAAGAAGGAAGCAGGGAGCCATAAACTGCCCCCCCCAACAAACTGAAGTAGGCAGCAGGGAGAACCTTAAGCTAGACAAATCTCCAAGGATACCTAATAGAATGAAAAACAAATTAGTAGTAATAAAGAGAGATGGGAATGAGAACAGAGTCAGTAGGGAGAGAAGATAGAAGGGAAAATGGGGAACTGGCAAGCAGGGTGGTACTAGAAAATGTAGGGCCATGTGTGCCAATGCTCGAAGTCTAGAAAATAAAATTCTGGACTTAGAGGCCATTGTGACAGAGGGGAACCTGGACATTATAACCATTACAGAGTCATGGTGCACAAAGAATCATTACTGGAATTTAACCATACCAGGCTATGCTCTGTTCAGGAAGGACAGAGTGTGAAAAAATGAGGAGGAGTTGCTTTTTATGCGAGAAATAGCATGAAAGCAACAGAGGTACAGGGAATACAGGGAGGTGCAGAGGTACTGTGGGTCACCCTAGAGATGGGGAATGGAGTCACAACTCACACTGGAGTGATCTACAGACCTCCAGCATGGGGGGGGGGTGTTGGATAAGGTTCAGGGGTGAGCCATCCAATAGATGGCAAAAAAGGGGGAGGTGCTGATGGTGGGGGACTTTAATCTGTTGGATGTAGATTGGAGCATCCCAGTTGTAGCTTCAGCTAAGAGAAGGGACATCTTGGACTCCCTACAGGGGGTGTTCCTCAGGCAACTAGTTAGGGAGCATAATCGGGGGGGGGATTCTGGACCTTGTACTAATGGGGACAGTACTGCGGTCATCAAAGTGGGTGGCAGTCTGGGGACCAGTGATCACCATATGGTGTGGTTCAGTACTGGGACAGAATTGAACCATGTATGGACAAGGGTCCTGAACTTCAGTAGGGCTGATTTTAAAAGATGGGGCAAGGCTTCAGGGATGCCCTGGTTGGGGGAGGCTTCAGTGGAGTGGAGGAATTTGGAGGTGAAACTAAAAGGGGGCATAGAAAAAGTAACAAACCTCTGTGTCAGGCTAGTAAGCAAAGGCAAGAGGAAACAAACTCTGGTCAGAGCCAACATGGCTGTTATGCTATTTTAAAGAAACATTGTGCAATTAAAATTACCAAACCGCATAGTAACCCCTTCCCTACATTTGTAGCAACCCTGGCAGCAATAGATAGAGCAAAGAAAACAAACACTGCACATTGCAACTCACAGCCTGGGGATGATCCAGGTGAGGAAAATAAACTTTATTTTGGGGGGAGGGAGCTAAAATATACTTTATTGTGTAAGATCTTTTTTTTTTGCAATTTAAAGTTTATTGAAATTTCATAACAAACATATCCAGTACATTTGCATGTAACAACATAACATAACACCAACACATGAATATCTTATTACAGGTAAAAGCATTAATGAAGGCAAAGATCATGTACCTTCTATGCAGACACACAGCTATGCTCTGCATAATACTAATCATAAAATATGAAGGAATTAATAACAATAATACTGCAGAACTAGATTATAGATAATAATCCTAAAAAAACAAAGATTTCACAAAGATTTACAATAGCAACCCAAAGTAAGCATACCAATTCTTAGGCACACAAGGCCAGGAAGGGACCCCATATACTCAAAAAGGTATTATTTTTATTAAGCAATGAGTAGCATACCCTTTCATTGGGGCATATTCAAAATGGTGTGGAAGGGTTAAGCACCATGTAAACCTGGCGCATAGCCCACGCGCACCTGGCTGCAAACATTATGTCCCCTGCGTACCATGCATGATCCTGGTATATCCTCCCTATGCACCCCGCACACCAGCTGAACATGCAGCTCCACATGGGGCAGACTGGGAACAAGCGCAGGGCTGTGTTAGCACTCCACGCCATTCTCAATGGTGCGGGTGCCTAGTGCAGGAGGGATGGCTATGCCTTCTGGAGGCAGCTGTAACCATTACGTGCCCCCCCAGATGCCACTGCTGAGATCAGCGGAGATTGTGAGGGTCAACTGACCCCTCAATGTGTCCGCCCCTGGCTGTAGGGCACATTTGGGAGGGTGGGGGATGTGCTGATGGGGTCATCCACACCTTGGTCCACTGTCCATCTATGCACCCATCTGCAACATGGCAACCAACGAGTGCAAGTGATCCACTTGTGGTCCCGGTCTGGGTAGTCAACTGGCTGTGCAGCCAGGTCTGCAGCCCTGCACTGGGCCTCCTATGTAGCTGCACATCAGGGGTGCAGACAGCATGATGGAGCCAGGCGAGAACTGCTGTTCGTGAATGCAGTCTCTGCATGGCTCTCTGGTGGATGCAGAGCTGCACAGAGGTGGGATACATGTGAGTCATGCGTATCCCCCATCATTAGTGAATAGGCCCCATTGTTAGCAATTGTCACAAGGTTGTTTAGCCACTGTTGTATAGATGGAGCCTTAGACTCCTTCCAGTTTTGAAGGAGAAGTCTTTTATAAGCTAAAGTGACCATTAAGACCCAGAGTTTCCCTTGACTTGGGATACCTTGTATTATTTAATGTCACCATGGATAAACACCAAAGGGGAAAAAGGGAAGCGGTAACATAGAACAGATTGGCACAATGCATGTATTTGTTTCCAATGAGGTACAGTCAGAGCAAATGGGCTAAGCCTGTGTTGGCTTCCCCACACCACCAACAATGATCATTCACCACCAATCCTAGGCTTACAAAAGAAAAGCTTCATAAGTTCAAAAAGAGGGTTATGCTCAAATATTTTTTAGTATAATTTAGAGACTCTTTCTGGTGCTCAAAAATAGGGACATTTTGTTTTGTCTGGCAGCCCCACAACGCATGAAGCCATTTGATCTGCAGACAGGTTTAAATGGAATCTTTACCATTTTATACCCATAAGGTCAAACATTATGTTTTATTTATACTAGCATTAAAACAACTAGAAACTTCAAGTGACCAAACAGAGAAATGCAGTCACTTTACCACTCACCATGTTTTTGGCTCATAACTTCATGGCTCAATTGTCTATTCCAATTGCAATCCAGTGACTGCTATCTCTTTGGTGAATTCAGTGTTCACATGCACCAACCCAACTGTCCATTACCAAATATAACAAAAAGTTATGAGCCAAAAACACGGAGTGTCAAAGTGACTGCATTTCTCTGACTGCCTTTAAAATGATTCTGACTATAAGATCTCCTGATGATGGACATCTAGTGTGAAACTGGTAAAGGTTTGCATGGACTGATGCTCTTTATGGCGATTTTTTGATTTTAACATTAAAGAGCTGAACTTTGTAAGTACCCTTGGGCTGTGCTGGTAATTGCTGTTTCTGTGGTTTGGACTTTTTACCATGCACACACTTTTGCACAGTTTGAGCTGTTTTGCTGGACTTTTGCTAACTATAAGTTGCCTAATATTTATTATTTGGAAGCAGAGAAGCGATAAAGTGACTGTATTCTTCTGACTGCCTGTTAAATCTGTTCAAACTATGCACTGCTTCCCACAGACTGTTTTGAGGTCTTTTTATTGCCAGTATAAGTAAAATGTAATTTTTGACCTTATAGGCTATAAAATGGTGAAGATTCCATTTAGACTTATAGAACGGCTTGTTGGTTTCATACATTGTGGAGTTACCTGACAAAAAACAAAAGCTGCAGTCTGCAAGGCAAAAGGAAATGGATGGTTTAGAGGCAGGCTTACCTACTGCAGGCAACCCACCATCCACCACAGCAGCTTTATTTGGGCTCTCTTCTCAACTTCAGTGCTGGCTACTCTTCTGGTTTGCACAGTTGTCAAGGACCGAACAAACAAATCTATTTAGCAGCTCTGGCACCAGGAATCAGGATGGGTCCCCCACACCGCATGCACGGCATGCCACCTCTTGATCTCCATACAACAGACAATACCCATAGTCACACAAAAGCCAAGGTAATGAGCACTCCAGGACCCAGAAAAATATACTGCAAGTGATTTTAATCCAAATGGCAAGTCCAGACCCCTGCGCCTCGGCTCCATGCCTTCAAAGGGGGTTATAACTGTGTCCTGGAGTGCTCATTACCTTGGCTTTTGTGTGAAGTATTGAGGTTTGCACCTCAGCCTGTGAGCACCCGCTTGTAGTGTTGTGCTGTTTTTCTGTTGGATTTGATAATACCCATAGCCAGTCTGAAGCAAAGAATTCAAGAAATGAAATCAGGCACAAAAATCAGTTTTTAGAAGATTCCTTATGTGTTGATGCTGATCCGACTCACCTTGTGGGGTCCCTGTGTCTTCTCTTCTTTGAATTCTTTTGTTTTAAAAGAAAAAGTAAAAGCAAAAGCAGTGCTCCATACCTGGAGGTGAAGTGAACATGAGCATGGAGCTAGAAAATAGTGCACAGTGTGTGTGTGTGTGGGGGGGTTAACAGCACTGTTTTAAATGGCCAGGACCTCATGTGCTTCGAATTCCACTGTGGAAAAACACAGTCTAGTTATCCAGTCACGTTCTTCCATAGTCTCTTTTCTCTCCTATGTCATAACAATACATCAGCATGGCTCCACCCATGCAGCCATAAAAAGACTGCTATGGTTCTCTAAGGAGGTGGCTGGAAAAGTAAGGGCAAAACAAGTTAGCATTCAAGAGATATAAAAAGACATAGAAAGAGGAGGACAGGGAGCTGTATCTGAAGAAACAGAGGGAGGCAGGGAAAAAGTTAGGAGTACAAAGGCACAAACAGAGACAAAAGTAGCCCAAGAAGTAAAGAAAGGGAACAAGATATTTTTCAGGTGTGTAAGTGAAAAGAGAAAGACCAGAAGAGGGATTGTAAGACTAAGAAGGGAAGGGGGGACTATGTGAAAGGTGACCAAGAAAAAGTAGACATCTTGAACAAATACTTTTGTTCCGTGTTCACAGAAGAAGAGGAAGGTGAGGGGCCACATGTAAGGGACAGGAGCATCAAAGGAAGGGAGGAATACACAAGTCCATTTACAGCAGAAAGTCCTGAAGGAACTTGCAAATTTAAAAACAGATAAGGCAATTGGGCCAAAGGGGGTCCATACAAGGATACTGAGGGAACTCAGGGACTTTCTGGCTGCACCTCTGACAGTCCTGTTCAATCTCTCACTGGAGGTGGGAGTGGTTCCATGGGACTGGAGGAGGACAGATGTAGTCCCACTTCACAACATTGGTAGCAGGGCAGAGGCTGACAACTACAGGCCAGTCAGCCTAACTTTGGTGGTGGAGAAACTATTGGAATCACTACAGAAGGAAAATATAGTAGAACACCTGGAATCCAGTGGCTTACAGGACCCAAGATAGCATGGATTCACAGGGGAAAGGTCTTGTCAAATGAATCAAATAGATTTCTTTGACTGGGTGTCCAGAGAATTGGATCAGGAAGGAGTGGTGTATGTGGCCTACCTAGATTTCAGCAAGGTCTTTAACACCATTCCACATAAGGGACTAGTAAGCAAGCTGGGTAGCCTAGGAGTGTGATCAAAGGTAGTAAACTAGTTAAGAAATTGGCTAAGGGAAAGAAGACAGAGGGTGGTAGTAAACAGAGTTCACTCCAAGGAAGGGAGGGTGACCAGCGGGGTACCACAGTGTTCTGTACTGGAACTAGTCCTCTTTAACATCTTTATTAGCGACATTGCAGAAGGGCTGGATGGAAAGGTCTGCCTGTTCACAGATGACACTAAAATCTGCAACAAAGTACACACTCTGAGGGTTGGAAAAAATTAGAAGGGATCTGAAAAAGAGAATGAGTGGTCAAGAGTATGGCAACTGGCCGTCAATACAAAAAAGTGCTAAATCATGCACTTGGGGCACAGAAACCCAGGGGTGGAGTACAAATTTGGACTAGTGGTATTGACAGTCACCAAACAGGAAAGAGACCCTGGTGGTTATCATATCTGATGACCTAAAGGTGGCTAGGCAGTGTGACAAGGCAGTCAGGAGAGTTAGTGTGATGATGGGGTGCTTAGGGAAGGGTATCACCAGCATAAAGAGGAAGAGGGCGTTACCCCTTTAAAGATCACTGGTAAGACCTCATTGTGAGTATTGTGTCCAGTTCTGGAGTCATCATCTCCAGAAGGACATAAACGGAGTAGAGGCGGTCCAGAGGAGGGCAACCAAAATGGTGCAGGGTCTGCATAAAAAGCCCTATAAGAAAAGACTGAAGGACCTCAATATATACACCCTGGAAGAAAGGAGGGACAGGAGAGATATGACAGAAACTTTCAAATACCTCACACGTATAAATAAGGTTTAAGAGGGAAGCAGTTTTTAGAACAAAAATATGCTCAAGGACTAGGGGTCATGCTATGAAGCTAGAGGCGGGGTAGACTCTGGGGGGGATGTGAGGAAGTATTTCTTCACAGAGAAGGTGGTAGATGCCTGAGCAGAATCCCAGAGGAGGTGGGGTGGGCAAAAACTGTAATGTGGTTCAAGAAAGCAAAGGATAGGCATAAGGGAATCTTAGCGATAGGTCAAAGTGGGGATAAGCCAGAGACCATGTAGGGTCTGCATTGATGTAGTAGGTAGGGAAAAATGGGCAGACTGGATGGGCCATGTAGTCTTTATCTGCTATCAAATTCAGTCTTTCTATGTTATAAATATAAATCTTATATCTTTAAGAAAATTAAGGAATGTTATAGAGCTAATGACTTGGAGGCCATTATGCGTCCAAATTTGATAGTTGGTATAGGGACACTAATTGGTGGCACACCTTCAGGTATTATTTAGAAATCTGTGCATATAGAAAAAGGCTGAACTAGGTCTGGTGGTACTCTGGAAAGGGTAAATCTGTGCAAACAAGAGAATTCAGGCACCCACCACCTCGTATTTAGGATACCACCCCGATATATTTAAATTACAAATTAATTTATTTAACATAAAGCCACACTAGACATCCTGCCTGAAGCGAGGACCCTGAGGTTCGAAATGCACAACTCCTTGTTCTTGAACATCTTTTTCTCTGAAAAAAGCTTCCATCTTGAGCCTTATTTACACCCTTGAGGTATCTAAAAGTCTATCATATCCTGCCCCCCCTTTCTACTAGGATGTACACATTGAGGTCCTTAAGTCTCTCTTTATAGGGCTTTTGATGCAGATCCTGCACTATTTTAGTTGCCCTTCTCTGGGCTGTCTCTACCCTATCTATGTCTTTCTGGAGATGAGGACTCCAGAACTGGACAGAGTACTCCAGGTTGGGTCTCACCAGAGATTTATACAGCTAGTAGCACCTCACTCTTTCTGCTGTTGATACCCCCGCTCATGTACCCTAGCATCCCACTGGCTTTTCCCACTGCCTTGTCACACTGTTTGATCACCTTTAGGTCATCAGATATACTGTATAATAACATCCTGACCTCTTTCCTCTCTGGTGTTTGCCAGTACCACTCCCCCATTTTGTACTCCATGTTTCTATGCCCCAACTGTATTTTTTCACATTGAAACTTAGTTGCCAAATTCTTGACACACTCCTTACCCAGATCTCTAATCATTTTTGTTCCACCAACTCCAGAATGTCCACTTTATTGCAGATTTTAGTATAATCTGCAAAAAGGTGTACCTTTCCTTCTAGTCCCTCTCCAATGTCAGTTATAAAGAAACTAAAGAGAACTGATCCTAATGGCACCCACAAGTCACCCTCCTGTTCTTGGAGTGAACTCTGTTTACCACTACCCTCTGTTGCTTATCCTTCAACCAGTTACTTACCCATTTTACCACTTTAGTTCCCACTCCTAGCCTGCCAGCTTGTTTATGAGTCTCCTATGTGGAACAGTATGGAAGGCCTTACTGAAATCTAGGTAGACCACATCCACCACTCCACCCTAATCTACAGTACTTCTCTGGTCACCCAGTCAAAGAAATCTCTAAGATTACTTTGACATGACCTCCTCTAGTAAATCCATGCTGCCTCGTATCTTGTAAGTTACTGGATTCAAGATATTCCACAATCCTTTCTTTCAGTAGCAATTCGATTAATTTGCCAACCACCGATGTCAGTCTGACTGGCCTATAATTGCCAGCCTCCTCCTTGCTCCCACTTTTGCGAAGTGGTACCACATCTGCCCTCCTCTAGTCCTCTGGGATCATTTCTGCTTTCAGTGAGTGGTTGAATAGGACTTTCAGAGGTCAGCCAGCACCTCTCTGAGCTCCCTCAGTAATCTTGGATGTATTCTGTCTGGCCCCATTGCTTTGTCCACCTTAGGATTTGTCAGTTTTTTCAGAACTATCTCCTCTGTAAATGGATGAGAGCCCACACCCCTTCTTCATGATTTCTTGATTTGTAACTAATTGTAATGATCTTTACATATGATCGAACAATAAAGCTATACCTACCTACCAGTTAGACCCTGAATCACTTTTCCTAGTTAAATTAGGCCTCCTCAAACTAGATGTGGATTTGGCTAAGAGTTTAACAATTATTAAAAAGCATTTAAAGCCTTATGTAGTTTTTGAGGTAAAATTGTGACTTTCAGCAAGTTATCTCTGTGACATGTGTAACACTTACTTACTCCATGGAGAGTATAATTTCAACATTTCGCTTGGCACAGTGGCCATTCTACTCACTCTCTGCATGGCAGGTAAATGAACTGACTTATTGCAGGCTGCAGTTTAAAGCCTGCAGCGGTGCACCACCCTATCCACCAACTTGCATCTTTGGTTCGTGATTTTGATTGTAGTGCATGAACATCCAGGTGCAAAGGACCCAAAGGAGGTAGGGGGTCAAAGATCAAAATAGTGCACTCTGGACATTGTGTGAATTCCCACTTTTGCAGTTTGTTAATGCCAGTAAAGCAGGGCAGCTAGCAGAAAGAAGAAAAGCTGCCACATGTGCATAAACAAGGTTTAGGGACCATAGTGAGAGTGTACCATGCTGGGACACCAGCTGTTACAGTCATCACAGAAAGTGCCTTTATGTATACACCTGAATAAAAGCCTATTAAAGAACAAAAAGAACAAAGGGTACAGTAATCACACACCACCTGAGGCTTGTTGTAATTAATTGTATTACAGTGCTGCTCTAAAAATGCCTGTACATAAACACTCACAGTGTGTGTGTACATGAAGTCACATTTTGATTAGGCTAAAATGCTGCATTTGTGAACACAAAATGAAAAGAAAAATATAAATTGTGGCTACCTTGAGTTTTGGGGTTGTTAGCTATCTATTAATGCTACCACCTCTAACAAGCATTTGTCAATGCTGAATGTTGGCTTGCTGGCATTGGCTTTGGTAGTGCAGGAGTTAGACAGATGCACCATAGGAATGGCAGTGAAGTATTGAACTGATGCCAACCCACCCCCACCCTGCAGAGAGTGATAAGCATTAGGGTGTCCCTTTGGTTGTTTGGTAGTGCAGTGCGGGAAAACATGTGGGGCAGGATATGAGAAATGACAGCTGTACATTTCATAAGGAGGTGTAAAAAAATGCCAGTGTTGAAAATGTGGCATGTAAATGATACCAAATTTTCGAAGCTACTAGGGTGTGTGGAAACTATGCAATGCACGCTTGCAACACTGCCATTTTATGGGCGTTCGGCACCAAATTCTCAACATAGGCATTTTAGCACCTCTGCTCATGTACAGTGTCACTGCTATTTCCTCAATGTGTCTCAAGAAGTGATTTCAAGACAGCGACCACGCTTATTCTTAAGGCCGAAGTGCGAACACATTTGGGCATGATATGTCAAATGACGGCTGTATTGTTCATCAAGAGGTGTGGAAAAATAGCAATGGTGAAAATCCAGACTGAAAATATCACAAATGCACGAAGGTATGAGGGTGTGTGCAATCTGCCAACGCGTGCTCATAACACAGTTATTTTATGGAGTATCATCACCAAATTTTCAACATAGGCATTTTAAGTCCTCTGCTCATGAACTGTGTCACTGTCATTTTCATAATCTGGTCCAAACACTTATTTCCCACAGCGACTGCGCTATTGTGTGCTGGAAGTGCGGAAACACATTTCGGGCAGGATATGGAAAATGACAGCTGTACTGTTCAAAAGGAGGTGTATAAAAATGACAATGCTGAAAATCTGGCAGTAAAATATTGTGAATGCGCGAAGTTACGAGCCTGCATAACAACTGCGTAATGCACACTTGTAAAACAGACATTTGTTGGATTTTTTCCACCAAATTTGGAACTTAGGCTTTTTAAGAGGGCACCTCATGAACACCGCCTCTGTCATTTTGTTAATGGGCCCTGAAAGGTGATTTTGCACAGTGACTGCGAAATCACCTTTCGAGGCCGATAAACGCCATGACAGTGACAGAATTCATGAGGAGGGGCCCAAAAAAACCTATGTTGAAAATTTGGTGCATTTGGTGCAAAAATTCCAAAAAATGCCTGAGATATGCAACAAAGTTGAAAAAACCCTATCTAGCCCATTATACAGCTTACCGGCATTTCCTCAGTTCGCGATCGGCTTTGAAGAGTGAAGACATGTTCTCGGTCCACTGATGATCATTGCGCCGGAGTCCGGATGAAAGTATGGGGTGAGGGGGGTGTGGAGAGGCAGGGTGCGTAGTGGGTGGGTGCAGGTTGTGGGGGGGGCAGGGAGAAGCACCGTGGGACCATTTTTAATTTACAGGTAAAATAAAAAAAAGACCACGTGGGATGTTAGCCATGCTGGGGTGGGCTCCCAGTGTGGCAGAAGGACGGCTGGGGAGGTGTGGAGCCGACGGGGGATTGGGCACCCCCGTCGGCCATGGGATCAGTTGCTACACTGGGGTGGGCTCCCAGCATGGCACCCTGTACTGGGGGAGGAGGACAGTGGAACTGACGGGGGATTGGGCACACCCATCAGCCATGGGATCAGTTGTCACGCTGGGGTGGGCTCCCAGCATGGCACCCTGTACTGGGGGGGACAGTGGAGCTGACGGGGATTGGGCACCCATGTTGGGCATGGCATCAGTTGCCATGCTGGGGTGGGCTCCCAGCGTGGCACCCTGTACTGGGGGGGATGGCACGTAGTAAAGTGGACATAACTTGTAAACAAAGTGCCGCTGCATGATGAGCTTGTCTCTGATTGCAGTGGCACTTGTTTTGAAGTTTTGTCCACTTTACATAATGTTGGTGTCAGTGCTAGCATG